>OX465596.1:423967500-426467500 GCA_950022295.1 Bromus sterilis | reverse complement strand
CGTTCATCACTCCGACGTGGCGAACATGTTCGGGTGCGTTCGAGCGTTTCATATCCGTCTCACATATGGGACTGATATGAAAAGTTCAAGTCGGTCCAGATATTTAAGTTGGGTTTGTTACTTAAATTAAATGACAAAATTCTATTCAAGCAGACCGCTCAAGCGTTTGAGACATATATGAAACATTCAGTTATAGATGCTCTCACTAGCTTGAATTTGTAAATAATGATTCAAGGGATCTAAACCATAGGCGCCTGAAAATCGAATTCGGATCAATTGGTATTTGTGGAAAGAAAAAGCAAAGGAAGGAGGTAACGACGTGCAGTATCGAGGCCACAGACGACGACGTCGGGGCTAGCGAAGCGAGGGGTGCAGGGATGAGCCGCAGCCGGCGCGGACGGCATATGCGAGTAAGAAACTTAACTTTGAGGTGGGGGAGGGGTGCAGGGCTCGCAGAAATTTTCTTGTCCTTCTTTGGTTTAGAGGGTTGGCCAAGGGTAGCATTGCGTGTGCGATGATTGAAGGGAGGGCAGGGTGGCGAGGCTGGCACGGGAACCCCGACGACCACGGGTGGCGGCATCAGGTAGTTAGGGGAAGATGATTCAAATAGAAAAAGGTTGGAGGAAGAAAAGAAAATATGGTACGCCCATATTTGATTCAACTGTTGGATTCATCGATGGAACAAAATTTGATTTTCAGGCGCCTGATCTTACTTTCATAATGATCGGCCATGCTTAAGCAAATCGGGATCTTTCATTGAAAGATTTCGAATTGAGATATTTTTCTTCTCTACCGTCGGGTAAGGAACGGATGGATCGACGACGCTACGAGGGATGCGTGCGAGTAGAGACATCCGTCGGTTTCCGAGTGCAGACTTTTGGTGGACGGGCTTCACGGAGCCCGTTTTGATATTTGATTTTTCATTTGGCGAAAAAATTCAAAAGTTTTTGTGAACGATCATTATATTTTTGCACGCGGCATAAAGAAAAAAGAGAAATAATATTTTTTAAATGGGCCAGTTTTCTTCGTTATTGCGCTGGAATTTTATTTTATTTTGTACAGCCTTTAAATCATAATATTTTGAAACGAAAATACAAGCGCTAGTGGAAAACACATATAGGTTACCATGGAAAAATCAATTTTTTTAAAATCATTTAGTATATTTTTTTGTTTTTTCAAAATAAAGCCTCCCTAGAGCTCAGGCTCTAAAAGGGATATTCGGTCGGTTTCCGGCGTCGGTAGCTCCTTATCCAAGGCACGTGAGCCAAATGGGTTTGGGTCGCCCATCCCGTCCGTCCGTACACCGAATAATACGCTCACAGCGACGGGCCAGATACGTACGCCGTATTTCGGGATCGGAGCGCCGGTGCAAGCAGCCGGCCAAAAAACGTGAGATTTTACACAGGTTCCTCTTCATTCCTAACCATCGGTTGAACGTTTGCGTGACTTGAGTTTTTTACAGACTCATCATGAAGATTTTGTGGGCATCAGCACAACTTTAAATAATGATAGTCTTTTCGTAACCTAACTCCAATCATAAGGATATTCCTTTTTGGCTTCGGGGTGCACGTGCACCTGCGTGCCAAATGTACATTTTGCTAATGCCAAAAAATTTAGAAAAAAATTGTATGTATTCATTGTCATACTCAAATGGCACATGCAAAATTTCAGGTGAAAAGTTTTAGTATTTTGGCCTGTGAAAAAAAGATAAATCAAACGTCAAATGATGCCATCAAATGTAGCAAAACGTCATATGTACTTTTGTTTTTTTATTCACTGAGGAAGAACCACTGCACCATATGGCATCACAATTGGCAAGCACACACACCACATTAATATGAACATCCATAAAAAATTAGAATTTTTGAATTTTTTTACCATTTGTTTTAATTATATTATTCATTAGAAAGCGCGTGTACCCCAAAGCCAAATAACCGCGTCCCTAACCATAAGGGTATGTATAATGGTTGATAAGGTTATTCTATCTTAGTGTCGCCATATAGTTTAGATATAATAAAAAATGTGATATATAATGGTTTTATCTTAGCTGGCTATAATAACTAGAGGTTTCTAAATTTATAATGAGAAAATTATTGTTAAGAGATAATCTCTTAAATAAGAAAAATCAAAACTTTTTATTCAATTTTTTTCCTCCACATAAATATAATAAGACTAAGATAACATCATTATACATGCCTAATACTCGAGCAGAGACGTCGGTTTCCAGTGTACCAGCAGGTCTTATCCACGCCACAGGTGGGACGAATGTTTTCTGTCACATACCCCGCCAGTCCGTACACAGAATAATACGCCCACAGCGACTGGCCAGATACATACACCGTATTTCACGATCGGAGCGCCGGTGCAAGCAGCCGGGCAGAGAGATTTTACCGATGTTCCTCTTCATTCCTGGCCACCGGTTGAACGTTCGTTTGCGCTGTAAATAAATTTGTAAATTCGGAAGTACGATTTTCACGTATGAATTCTCGTGGGATTCTCCTTCCTCCTGTGTCGGGTAAGGCACGAGCGGACGTGCTGCACCGGCTCCTTATCCGCGCGCACGCACGCACGTGCCACAAATTCTCTGCCGTCCGTACACGGATGAGTGCGCGTGCCACAGCGACGGGTCGTGTACGTCCGCCGTAGTTCGTGGTCGTGGCGGAGGTGCGCCAAGGCTGCCGTTTTCCCGGCGATGGGACGCCAAGATTCTTTTTCTGGCGCCGTTCGTTCTTTGCGTCGGCCGGTCGCTCGCTCTGTGTGTGTGTGTGAGAGAGAGAGCACAAGAAAGTTATGTAAGTACTGTATCACTTATTATGAGATATATTTTGGAAATACGCAAAGTTTGTGTATCATTTTATTGATAAAAGAAGAAAAATGATATTAGAGATGATAAAAGACCCATTTTTTGGAAATACAACACATGATACGAACGAGGTAGGCGTGAACATGGTGTCCGGAGCAGAGAGACAAGGGATGCTCGGCCCAAACAAAAGAAACATCACACCTAAACCTACCAAACCCGAGCCAAGAATGGTGCAACCAAACCAACGAGAACTCCAACATCGTCTGAACCACAATCGGGGACACCACGAGCAAGCAAGATAATGCCTTCAAGAAGGAGAACGGCATTGAGACTCCGTCACATCTGGTCTGGGAGACCCGGACCTAGGGTTTCCCCTTAATATGAGATGTTTTTAAGAGCTCACGGAAATTAATTTGTGCTTACATGGGAAGAACGATCGTGCCTTTTTAGAGGCACGCGACGTTCCTCTCACGTAAGATGATTCGTGTTTTCACGAGATGCACGTTAGTGCCTCCTTAAAACTTTGAATTCTTTTCATAAAACCCGTGCGAAAACTGAAAAGTAAAAAAAACATCTAAACATCAAAAATTGTGCACACACACAAAAATAAAATCTCGAAGCATGCGACATGTGGCGCGCTCTTAGTATCTCAAAATTTATCCTTACGGAGCTTCCAAAGAGCGCACCTTAATTTATTGCTCTTATGATACTAGCTTTGCAGTCGCTAAAATCGATTGAAATGTGGCGACTATGGGCCTGTTTGAGACTACTTCGCTCCTCAAAAATTAGCTTCATTTCACTAAATTCATTTTGGAGCAACTTTATGTAGGAGTTGTAGATTTATCAAAGAAAAGGTTTATCATGTTATTCTTGCAACTAGCTTCAGCTTTAAAAATAAAAAGTTGGTGAAAAAGATATATCTGATTAGTTGATGAAGGGTATTCACTTACTGATGAAAGTGATGGATAATTTTCCCCAACTCTAGCTTTTAGATTTTATCTGAAGCACCTCTGAAGAGCTTCACAAAAAACAGAAAGTTGTACCCCATATTCTAGTTTATTTGTGGAACGATATATTATGAAGTTACTTCATTTGACTTGCATTTCTTGAAGCGGGGCTGAATTTTAAGGAACAGAGCAGTCCTAAACAGGCCCTATATCTCGCATAGAGCAAACTCTATCATACTCTCGCCTGAAGGTTTTTCTCTTCGAACTGTTTATTGGGCCGATCCGTTTCTTCTGTCTATCTCTTGGCTACTCACCGATTCGCCTCAAAAAAAGGCTACTCACCGATTGCTTATCGTGCTGTTTTCTTTTTTTTTTCTTGTTAACTGTTAACGCATCTTCTATTACTATTTTTTACATCATAAGGCCTAAAAACACCATCCTAATTAATATAAGAATAATTACATTATTTAGGCTTTGTGATGTATAATATGACATTTCTAAATGTAAATATACATCATTTATGTTAGAAGTAAACCTAAAGGTAAACAGCCAGCCACGCGCGAACCATTAATGATCAGTTGAAACTTCATGCCGCTCACTCGGCCGCAATCCGCCCCTGGTGATTTTGCCTGAAAACACCACCACTATCGTTCGTCCGTTAATCGCGATCGCACCGCCCACCGCACCGCCCATTCCACCGCCAGCCGCTTCTTCAAAGCTGCCAACGACCCACGATTTTGATATCATCGATCGTCATTTTTATGGTTGATTCGCCTGTTCGCCGGAGCTCAAGAGTTCATAATGGTTGTAGTAGCTTATGTACACCTTCTCAGGTAGCGATACCCGCCACCAGGGGTTGCCGCGCAACCACCGCCGAGTGGCCAGTTTTACGGTCCTTCTATCGGAGTTGCGTCACTGCAATTCGTCTTCTCAGGTAGTCGTCTGTCGTCTAGGAGCCATAGAAGCGGTTGTCACCCACCCCCACCAACCTACGTGCGCACCATCAAGGCTTCAACCTATTTTACATCACCAGCTATACATTATGATTAATTTAAATCATTATCAAACATCATTTATTGAAGTTGGGTGTTTTTTGGTTATGTGAAAAACGCTTTCTAATGATGTAAATTATACATCTGGCATTTTTATATCTCTAAATATACATCATCTACTGAAGATACTCTTAGTTTGTTCATCGATTTTCACTTTTATTTTATGTGTTCTTCTTTACTGTTTACTTCGGGTTTCATTGGTTTTTGCTTTACTATCTTTTTTATCTGTTTTCTTTACCTTTTTTGTTTTTGTGTATGGTTTCTCTTGATTTTCATACGTTTTTTTATTTTTTGTGTGACTTCGTATGATTTTTATTGTGTTTTCGTCATCTTTTTATTTATGATTCTCTTCGGCGATTTTGTGTGCGTTTTTGGTACGGTTTTCACTATACTCTACTGTTTTGCAATGTTATTTTTGTATTGTTTTCTTATATATTATTTATCATCGGTTTTCACTGGATTTCTTTATTTTCTTTGTTTCTTTCTCATTTTTTCAATCATTTCTGGTGGTTCTCCTTATTTAATTTTCTTTTGATGTCCTTTTATTTCTTTATTCATTTTCGTTGTTTTTTTTGTCGTTCTTGTTCATATGTAAAAATACTGATTATGTTTTTCAATGTTAAATGTTTATATACAAAATGATGATCATGTATATAAAAATGTACAGGATATATGAAATAAAATTATATAAAAAAAACAAATTTTCAATTTTATTTTATATTAAAAATGTTAATAATTTATATTTAAAATTTTAAGAATTTACATATAAAACTTCATGATTTATAAAAAATGTACAGGATATATTAAATAAAATTATATATCACAAAAACAATTTTTTAATTTTATTTATATTAAAAATGTTAATAATTTATATTTAAAATGTTAAGAATTTACATAAAAAACTTCATGATGTATAAAAAAATTTACATTGTGTGTGAAAACTTGGCATTTAAAAATGTTCAACACATGCTTAAAATTTCATAAATACATTATCATTATTTTATATACACATTTAATATTTTAAATACATGATCACCATTCTTGTCGTACACATTGTATATTTTCTATACAAATTTAACATTTTCCTAATGCATGATTAACATTTTTCAAACATTTTATTAATATTTTTAAAATACTTGATTTTTTAAAAATATATGATCAATTGTTTTCATAGACATTATTTTTTTCTATATTTTTTATATATGTATATAAATATGTTTGAATAGTTGGAAGCATAAAGAAAATGGGGAAAATAAATAAATAAAAAATGTGAAAAAAAGAAAAATCAAGGATGTGGCTTGTGGCATGCGGTCTCACGCGCGCCTGGGGTGGTTCGGTTTTCATTGGTTTTCTTTGTCTTTCTTTTCTTCATATATGTAAAAATGTTGATTATATGTTTTGGGAAGCGAGACATAGACGGACCCCGAAAGCCGAAGCGAGGCCTCTATCGGCGATGAATGCAAGCAACCGGTGGGCAGGCTAGTGTTGTTGCCCAGTCCAATGCCATCTCTGTACATATCTCGTTGGTTTTCCTATAAAGGCTGAGAGAATCATTTCATGGAGTAGTAGGTGCATGTGTGCAACCACACGCCGATGGGGCCATGAAAGTTGGATGGCCTTCCTGCACATATATGATGCCAACCAGGTTAGCAAGAAGCGTCTGAACAATTCGTGCTGCTGCTGCGCGTGGAGGGAGCAGCTCAAACCTGAAGCTACCTACTCTATACTATACCGCTAATGATCAATGTGCATGCCGGGCAAGGAGCGCCGCCGGCCGGGAATCGATTCCGGCCTGGAACAACCATTAACAAAGTCGAAAGAACAGAAAGAAAAGTCTCAGGTCAGCGGTAGCCCAGCCGGGAATGAAGAGTACTCCTACGTACGTGTGCATCCATTAACAAAGTCTCGAGTCAGCGGTGGCCTTTGAATCCGATCGAGGGGAGGTCAGAGGCGAGTACATGAGAGCATGGGATATGCGTACACACGGCACGCACCACGATATTCCAGTTTTTCCAAGTCTCTCTTTACGATTTTGAGGTACTCCTTCCGATTCAAATTAGATGACTTCTATTTATTCACGTGTGTATCTAGATATGTATATAAATGAAAATGCCATTGCAGGACTGGATGACATACAAAGAACGATGGTACTTCTTATCTGTTGAAGGAATTGGTTTGTCCGCAATGAAATCACATACCATAAGACCCCACCGCCTACTCATGTTTCTAGAGATTCTTTGTTCAGTTATCTTCTATCAATCTTTGCTGTCGACGCCCCGGCGAATGACAGGAAGGGAAAGGGCCCAGTTATCATGGAACTTGAACGGCCACGGGAGACTGTTACCAGAAAACCTGTCTGGCAGCCCCCCCCGGTGGGTGTTATGTTGCTTAGTTGCTCTGCCATGGGTGGTTCGGGAAGTTATGGTTGCCGGTATGCTTCTACGTAATCATGAAGGGGGGATAGTCTTTTCGGCCTGTAGAGAGCTCAATTCGTGCCATGATTAGTTGGAAGCGCTATTGCATGCCATTCATGAGGGTGTGCACATTGCTATCAACAGGGACAAGAAGGCCATTATCATTGAATGCTCTTCCAGAACGGTGATCAGGCTCTTGGAGGGATCAGAAGCTAGGAGATCAATTTACTCCCGGATGGTGACAGAGATCAATTCTCTGTTAGAGTTGTTGGATAACTCGTATTTCTTATTTTCTAGTTCTCCTCTTCATAGTGTTTCTTTAGCTAAGCTAGCTCTTTCAGATCATAGAACTATGGTATGGCTTGGTAGTGGCTCTATTTCGGTACTTGAATCTTGTAATCTGGATTTGCCCACTTTTGGGGCTGATTAGTGAATGTCTTATAACCGCAAAAAAATGAAAATCATTTAATTTAAAACGGAAAAAGTACTACATAATGGACTCGAGGGCATCAAACCCTAGCCGCCGCCGGACGTCCTCACCCCTCTCTCTCCCCGCCACCACCCGAGGCGCACGCCGACGCTGCCGCGTGACCACCGATGAAGGTGGGGGCGACTACCCTGCGCCTTGCACGGAGCGCTGGACGTCGGGGCGGCGGCCCGGTGCTGGTTGGTGGCGTCGACCTCGTCGATGAGTGACGCTGCGGGTGTTGCCCGTCCTTGCGTCCTTGTGGTCGCACGGGCGGTGGAGGCCTCTCGCGGCGGGGGCTGCTTCAGCGGCTGCGCCAGATCTGGATCTTTGCGATCTCCATCGGCTGGCCCTGCTCGCGTCGGCTCTTCTCGGTGTCCTCTTCGCCGCTGGTGCAGGACGGCTGTGGGTGTGGTGGTGGAAGGATAGGGAAGGGGGAATCCTCTGGTCAACCTCGTGCCGACCTCGTCGTCGACGGTGACGCTCGTGCGGCGCTGATACGTCCCAAACATATCTATAATTTTTGCCTACTCCATGCATGGTTTGTGTGATATTGCTATGATTTAGATACACTTTCATACACTTTTGATCATATTTGGACTAATTTATTAACTCAGTGCACCACAATGTCAGTTCATGTTTTCTGCTGTTTTTCTATTTCAGGTTTTCTCCATATTAAAAGTGCACCAAAATTTCGGGAAAATCAGATAAAAAATCAGCGTACGGGAATCTTTCGGAATCACCTGGGTGGGACCAGAGGGTCATGATACGTCCAAAACGTATCTATAATTTTTACTTGCTCCATGCCTCTTTTGTGTGATATTGCTATGTTATTGATGAACTTTCATACACTTTTGATCATATTTGGACTAACTTATTAACTCAGTACACCCCAGTGTCAGTTCCTATTTTCTGCTGTTTTTCTATTTCAGGTTTCCCCATATTAAAAGTGCTCCAAAAATTTAGAAAAAATCCAATAAAAAATCAGCGCTTCGAAAGCTTTGGGAATCACCAAGGAGGGGCCAGAGGGGACCCACCTATTTGTAACACATGAGCATTTTTCTAAATGAATCATACTTTTATCTAATGGTACAAAACATTATTTTTGAATTATATGAAGTTTTTTCTACACTGTGTAAGTTTTTGTAAAATGTCATGTACACATTTTTGTAAAATGTGAAGATTTTTGAGTTTTTCATACATTTTTTGGATGTTAGAAATAACCGGTAAAAGTTGAGCAAAATTTAGTTTGCACAATGTTTTCTAAATGAGCAATGAACAATTTTGAAAAACTAACAAAATAAAGTAAACACACCTAACATCAACATGACATCATCATAACGAGACCGAGTGGTAATAGAGCCGGCCCACTACCAGCTTGCTCCAGACGACGATCTTTCGAAATCACTAATTAGCGAGTACCCCTTCCAAAGAGCACCTTTACCCCTTCCACGCTTAACGAGTGACACATTGTATCCGCGTCACTTGTCGGATCTAGAAGTTCCCTTTTTTCCTTTGTTAGAGGCACATAGCGTGTCTCTCGCGAAAGTAAATTCTTGCCTCCACGGAAGAGACGAATCACGATCGTGCCTCCTTTTTTAACAAATGATTTTTTTTAAAGAAAACCTTGAATTTTTTTATCAGAATGTTTGAAAAACAGCGTGAAAACCGAAAAGCCAAAAAAACATCTAAGCACCAAAAACGAGCACACACAAAAAAAAATCTCAAAGAAAGTGTTCAGCATGTGACATGTAGCACGCTCTCAGCATCTCAAAAGTTATCCTTACGGGGCTTCCGAGTGGGCGCTCCTTAATTTGTTACTCTTACGATACTGGGGTTACTGGCTTTGCAGTCGCTAAGAGCAATACACATTTTCGCTCTCGATTGAAGCGCGACAACTATATGTCGCATATAGCAAGCCCTATTGTACTCTCACCTGAAGGTTTTTCTATTCCAACTGTTTATCGGGCCGACCCATTTCTTCTGTCTATGTCTTGGCTACTCACCGATTGCTTATTGTGTTGTTTTCCTTTTTTCTTTTTTTTGTTATCCGTTAACATATCTTCTATAAACATATTTTACCTCAAAAAGGCTTTAAAACGACGTTCTAAGAAATATAAAAAGAATTACATTATTTAGACTTTGTGATGTAAATTCGACAATTCGAAATGTAAATATACATTACTTATGTTAGGACATGTAAACTTAAACGTAAACAGCCAGCCGCGCGCAAACCATTAATGACCAGCTCAAACTTCATGCCGCTCACCCGGCCCCAATTCGCCCATGGTGATTACTGCCTAGAAACACCACCGCTATCGTTCGCCTGTTCATTCGCGACCGCACCGCCCATCCCCGTCGCTAGTCGCTTCTTCAAAGCTGCCAACGACCCACTGATTTGGATCTGATCGGCCGTCATTTTTATGGTTGATTCACCTGTTCGCCGGAGCTCTGGAGTTCATAATGGTTGTAGCAGCTTATGTCCACCTAGTGTTGCCCGCCACCAGAGCTACCAGGGGTCGCCGCGCAACCATCGTAACCCCGCCTTGTGGCCGGTTCGACGGTCCTTCTACGGAGTTGCGTCACTGCAATTCGTCTCCTCACGTAGCCGCCTGTCGTCTAGGAGCCATAGAAGCAGTTGCCACCCACCCCCACCAACCTCCGTGAGCACCATCAAGGCTTTGACCTGCCATCAACCTGTTTTACATCACCAACTATACATTATAAGTTTAAGCATTTATTTTAATCATCAACAAACATCATTTTTTGAAGTTGGGTGTTTATTGGTTATGTGAAAAACGATTTCTAATGATGTAAATTATACATCTAGGTCTTTTACATCTCTAAATATACATCATCTATTGAAGATGCTCTTAGTTTGTTGATCAATTTTTACTATCTTTTCATTTTTATTTTATGTGTTTTTCTTTTATGTTTACTTCGGATTTCATTGTTTTTTTCTTTACTATCTTTTCTATGTTTTTTCTTTACATTTTTTGTTTTTGTGTGTGTTATTGTGTATGGTTTCTCTTGATTTTCATATGTTTTTCTTTTTTTGTGTGATTTTTTTTGTGTTTTTGTCGAATTTTTATTTATGATTCTCTTCGGCTCTTTGTGTGTGTGTGTGTGTGTGTGTTTTTGTACGATTTTCACTATGTTCTACTGTTTTGCATCGGTATTTTTGTATTATTTTCTTATATATTTATTCTTTCATCGGTTTTCACCGGATTTCTTTATTTTCCTTGGTTCTTTCTCATTTTCCCAATCTTTTTTTCCTCGTTTTTGTTCATATGTAAAATGTTGATTATGTTTTTAGTTTTAATTGTTTATATAAAAATTGTTGATCATGTACATAAAAATGTACATCATATATTACTAAAATTAGATATCATGAAAAATAAATTTTAAAGTTAATTTTGTATTAAAAATGTTAGGAATTTATATAAAAATATTCATGATGTATAAAAAAAATGTTCATTATGTGTGAAAAAATGGCATTTAAAAATGTTCAACACATGCTTAACATTTTCTATAAATGTTTAAAATTTCATAAATACATTATAGTCATTTTATATACACATTTCATATTTTAAATACATGATCACCATTCTTGTCGTACACATTGTATATTTTTCAATACAAATTTAATATTTCCCTAATGCTCTATTAACATTTTTCAAACATTTGATTAATATATTTTTAATACTTGATTTACTTTTTTGAAATAGATGATCAATTGTTTGCATAGACATTATATTTTTTCTATATTTTTATTATATGTATATAAATATGTTAGAATAGTTGGAAGCATAAAGAAAAAGGGGAAAAGAATGAAATAAAAAATGTGGAAAAAAGAAAAATCAAGGATGTGGCTTGTGGGCTGTGGCATGTGGTTTCACGCGCACCTGGGCTGGCCTTCGGTTTTCGTTGGCTTTCTTATCTTTCTATATGGACAAATGTTGATTATGTTTCGGGAAGCGAGATAGACAGGACCCCGAAGGCCGGCCGAACAGAGGCCTCGATATATCTCGTTGGGTTGTCTAGAAAAACAAACATATCTCGTTGGTTTTCCTATGAAGTCTGAGAAAATCATTTCACAGCGAGACATAATTATATATTTTTTGTTCTGTAGCAAGTGACGTCGTAACGAATGCATCTAGCATCAAAATACATCGAGATACAACCGTTTTCTGACGAGTAAAACCACATATGAGTTTCTCCGATAAATAATCAGAACTACATCAGACTACTCGCGTCGATTTGTGCTCAACTCTGTCAACTCTGGCAAAGTGAGCATGATCGATGTGCGGCATGACAGCCGAGCAGAGGAACAAAAAGGGATACAGAACAAAAGATATGACTCAAAAAGTAGAGTTAGATGAGTCAAATAACAAGCGATGGTGCCGAGTTAAATTTAGATAGTAGTAGGTGCAAGTGGAAGCACAGGCCGATGGGGGCATGAAAGTTTGGCCTTCGTGCGGATAGATAATGCCAACCAGGTTAGCAAGAAGGGGATTGCTAAATCTCAGTCGACTGAGATTTAATTAAGTCTTAGTCGATGCTATATCTATGAGATTGTGCGTGGAGATCCGTACAAAAAATAAAATTAAACTTTTTTTTTACATGTACTATTATTTGATTGAGACTTAGTTAAGTCTTAGTCGACTGAGATCTAGATACACCCTAGTCAGAAACGTCTGCACAATTCGTGCTGCGACTGCGCGTGGATGGAGCTGCTGAAACCTGAAGCTACCCACTCTATACTAGTACACCGCTAATGATCAATGTGCATGCCGGGCAAGGAGCGCCGCCGGCCGGGAATCGATTCCGGCCTGGAACAACCATTAACAAATTCTAGGTAGTTCCTCGAAAGAGCAGAAAGAAAAGTCTCAGGTCAGCCGAGAATGAAGAGTACTCCTACGTACGTGTGCATCCATTAACAAAGTCTCGAGTCAGCGGTGGCCTTTGAACCTATGTGATGGAGGGGAAGGTGTAGGTCAGAAGGGAGTGGACAAACAAAAAAAGATGTGGTGGGCGCGCATTGACTTATACGACCCCCACGAGCAATGGAGATGTGCTCTTCATCGTCTCAACGGAGGGGAGCACAGACGCACAGCACCACCGCTGCTAGTAATGAAAGAAGCATTGCTTCTGCCGACGTCCACCCACCCTCTCCTTCCTCTTCTCAGCTACTCTATCTATCACTCCTAGCTAGCGGCGAGGCGATCCATCGATCTCTATCCAAAACGTGTGGAAAAAATGAAGAGATAGCAGCAGCATGGGGGCGTTGGAGGGATCCAAGGTTTGTTTGGTCGAGTTCCCCGGTCGGCCACGCGACACATCCTTCCTCCTATCCATCCGTTACCTGGGAAGAAGTGACCAAGGAAACTCCTCAGCAGCTTTGTCGCGACCGAACGGAAGAGAAAGGCCCGGCACGCCATCGCCAGAAAAGAAAAAAGCGACGGAGTGGAGGGGCCGGAGGATCAGATCGGACCGAGTTAATTGCAAATTGGTACCACAATTGAGACTGTATTCGCAGCATGGTATCACCTTTTAAATTTTTTGCAAATACGTGCCAACATACAGGCAGCTTGTTGCAAAAAATGGTATTTATACGTATAGATGCTGTATCTGACATCTCAGGTCCACTGTCAGCGTCACATTCAACTTATTTTTGCAGAAGAACCCTTGACTTTTTATTAATTCACGAATTGGTCCCTGTGAAATTCAGAAAAAAAAGGCACACATTACATGTTGAACGAGGACAAATAAGACTAATGTAGATACTCAGAGAGCTGCAAGGCCCATCAGACATTTGTTTTTCTTTTGCGATTCATCTAATGCTGTTGTTACATATCTCCCCTCGCGTTAGGGTTCTTCTCCTCTGGCGGCAGCGACGCGAGTCCCCTCGTCTAGAGAACTTGATTACTGCCGATCATCCCCGCATCAGCCTCCAGGGAGTCTTGGCTTCAAGGCAGGATTGGTGATCGGGCACTCCTCTCTCACCTCTGTCCTTGGGAAGGGGTTGAGGTCTTCACCAGATAGCCCGCTGATCCGGGCTAGGGTTTTCTCATCAGCTGAGTTCAATGGCGACGGGGGCTTCTTCGTCGGGTATGAAAGACGAGGATGTTGAGAAACTTATGGCTGATCTAGGCCTCGCGGAAGATGACCTAGATAACCTGGTCGTTGAGGATATGATGGAACTCCCTGAAGATAGCATCCGGTGGATGCTGATTCATAGGGTTCATACAGACAAAAAATACAGTCAATTCTGGTTTTACAAACAGATGAGAGCTGCCTGGAATCTGGCAAAACCGGTAGCGATCAGGCCATTGAGTGATAACCTCTATACAATGCAATTTCAATGTCTAGGTGATTGGGAGAGAGTCACTGAAGACGGCCCCTGGAACTATAAAGGCAACGCAGTCGTGATGGCTCCGTATGATGGTTTCTCAAAGCCAACCACTATACCCCTCGAGCACATTGAAATTTGGGCTCAGATTCATGACTTTCCAGACGGGTTATTTCCGCTCCTCCCATCCCTGGCAGGAAAGCTGGGTGAGTTTGTTTATGCAGAACCCAGATCACAGGACTTTGAGGGGAACTTTGTTCGGGTCAGGGTCAAGATCAACGTCCACAAGGCTTTGAAGAATGCAGTCTCTGTGATTAAGGGTGGTCGCCGACAGATTTTTCTCGTTCGATATGAACGCCTCCCAGACTGGTGTGCTGTCTGCGGTCATCTTGGACACCAGTTTAAAGAACATGGCGATGGGATTCATCCTCCATCGGCGCTTTGTTTCAAAAACTTGAGAGCTGACTGGTACAAAGGGGCTAGCCCTGGGCCAGGAGCACAGAACAAGAATAAAAAAGAGAACTTGTCCAAGGCTGTGATCATTGCTTCTCACAAGCCGACAGAATCTGGTAATGAGGTCCGAGATGTGTACATGGATGATGCTGACCAAGCCCGCAAACGGGAACTTGCGGAGTCTGTAGAGTTGCAGGGAGCTGCTACTGAGCCCCCAAGCATTGCCCAGTCGTCTTCTCCAGCGTATGTGCCGCCAAGTCCACCGCCTAAGCAAGACCCAAAAAGATCGAAAACTGGAAAAGAGCCTCAAACAAAAACCAATAAGTCGCAGATGGCGGGCACCCAGGAGGTGTTCCGCCGCGCGCAATGAGTGTCCTAAGCTGGAACTGTCGTGGGCTGGGTAACCCTGCGACAGTTCGTGAGGTTCGCGAGCTAGCGAACAAATTTACCCCCGCCGTGCTAGGCTTGGTTGAAACACAACTTGATAAAGCACGGGCGAAAAATCTAGCTCTGTCTTTTTGCTATTCTAAGTCTTTTGCTGTTGGTAGCTCTGGAAGGAGTCGTGGACTAGTTATCTTTTGGAAGGAGGAGATCAAACTGGAGGTCAAAAGCTTTTCCCAATACCACATCGACACAATGATCTCTGATTTGGGTGCGGTGCCTTTGAGGTTAACCTGTGTCTATGGTGAAGCCCAAGTACCGGAAAGACACAAAACATGGGACAAGTTGAAATCCTTGGCAGTCTCCCCTACGACGCCCTGGTTGGCTATTGGTGATTTTAATGAAGTGCTAAATCATATGGAATATGAGGGGATTGGAACTCGAAGCGACACTCAGTTGGATGGGTTCAGGGAGACGCTGGATGTATGTGGTCTACTTGACCTGGGTTTCTCAGGTTCCCCGTTCACTTTTGAGAAAAAGGTGGCAGGTGGGTCATACACCCGTGTCCGACTGGACAGGGCGGTGGCTGACCCGACTTGGAGCATTCTGTTTCCGTCAGCTTCAGTGGAGCACCACAACGCTGCATGCTCTGACCATGTAGCTCTGCTTCTGAAATTTGATCAGCCTTGCTGGATAATAAAGGTGCGAAGCCTTTCAAGTACGAACTCATGTGGGAGACACATGAGAATCTTAAACCTTGCGTTAACTCTGGATGGAATAAGGTAGGTCCAGCTGCATCCGTGGTAGAGATGAAGCATAAACTTGAAAATATGTCGGGTGATCTATCCTCATGGGATCGAGCGACGTTTGGGAACGTAAGGCGGGAAATTGCGCGGCTGAAGAAAGAACTGGGTGTCCTACGTTTGGTTCCTTGTCGCACTGGACCATCTGCTCGGGAGATCAACATCACTGACCTCATGGTGGATCTCTATCATCGGGAAGAAGTTCTCTGGCGGCAACGTTCCAGAGTTGAGTGGCTTGCATGTGGGGATAAAAATACCCTTTTCTTTCACCTCCGGGCCTCGATGAGAAGACGCAAGAACCTGATAAAGTCGTTGCAGAACGCAAATGGTGATGTTATCACATGTGTGGAGGAGCTTGAGGAGATGACCACGAATTTTTACAAAACTTTGTACACCTCCGAGGGAGTTCACAATATGGAGGAAGTGCTTGATGCGGTACCATCTAAGGTAACCGCTGAGATGAATGCCTCCCTCACGGCCCCTTATACGAATGAGTAAGTAAAGAAAGCCCTCTTCCAAATGTTCCCACTCAAGGCACCCGGTCCTGATGGTTATCCGGCGCATTTTTTTCAGAAGCATTGGGATATATGTGGTGAAGAGGTAACGAACTCAGTCCTCCGGATTCTCAGGGGTGAGGAAAGTGCAGAGGTCATTAATAACACTTATCTCGTGCTAATCCCCAAGGTAAAAGGCCCCACTTTGCTTACACGCCCCATCAGTCTTTGTAATGTGCTCTACAAAATTGCGAGCAAAGTGTTGGCTAACCGCTTGAAGGATATTCTTCCTCATATCATCTCCCAGGAGCAATCTGCTTTTGTTCCAGGGCGTCTGATCACGGACAATATTATCACAGCCTATGAGTGCTTACACTTCATGAAGCGGAACAAAGCTGTCAAACACAGGCACTGTGCGTTGAAGCTTGATATGATGAAAGCGTATGATCGTGTTGAATGGGCTTATCTGAAGGCGGTCATGTTGAAGCTGGGCTTTTCTGATAGCTGGGTAAATCTTGTTATGAGCTTGGTCTGTTCGGTGTCCTACTCAGTTCTTTTCAATGGGAAGAAGCTCCATGATTTCACACCAAGTAGAGGGATCCGACAAGGAGATCCCATTTCACCCTACTTATTCTTGTTAGCGGTAGAGGGCCTTTCAGGCCTCCTCAAAACCAGAGATCCATCATCACATCTTGGTGGGTTGCGTGTGGCACCCTCGGCGCCACAGGTTAACCATCTCCTTTTTGCTGATGACAGCCTGCTGCTTTTCAAGGCTAATCCACAGGGTGCAATGGAGGTATCAAACTTACTGAAAACCTACTGCCAAGCCTCGGGGCAACGCATAAATACGAGTAAATCCTCGGTGTTCTTTAGCAAGGGTTGTCCGGAATCTATAATAGAGGAAGTCAAAACTGTGCTTGATATCCATACTGAAACTCTCAATGAAAGATACCTCGGACTCCCTTCGAACATTGGATCATCAAAATCAGGTGCCTTCAAGTTCTTGAAGGACAGGATGTGGGGCAAGGTCAAGGGGTGGATAGAAAAATTAATCTCATCGGCGGGAAAGACATTTTGATTAAATCAGTGGCACAATCAGTTCCGGTATACTCTATGTCCCGCTTCCGCCTCCCAAGGGGCCTTTGTGAACACCTCACGAAGCTAATCAGGCAGTTCTATTGGGGGAGTAAGGAAGGAAAGAGAAAACCCCACTGGGTGTCATGGCAGACAATGACCCGTCCGAGAAGTGATGGCGGCCTGGGTTTCAAGGACTTGGAGCTGTTCAATCTATCCCTGCTCGCTAGACAAGCTTGGCGATTACTTGTGGCCCCGAACTCCCTAGTGGCACAAGTACTCAAGGCAGTTTACTATCCGAGTTGTGACATTGTTGAAGCACAGCTTGGCAGCCATCCATCTCAGATATGGAGGGGAATTATTGATGGTCGTGATGCCTTGGCGAATGGCCTGATCAGAAGGATCAGAATTTAATGCCTACTGATTATGTGGTATTTAATAAAATTGTTTCCTTAATTTTTGGATCAACTATTATTCCCACTTGTTTATTTTAATGACCATGACAATTTAATAATCCCCAAGCAATAGTTTTTATTCCATAATATTTCTAAAATACTTTAGTAGAATATCCATTGCTATTTTTAACATGGCCCAAGATTATTTGCTATTAAATAATGAAAGTTCTTGCAACACCTAGGGTTTACTTCAAAATTCCACATTGCTTTTATATTAATATTATAAGGCAATTTAATCACCCACCATTATTGGTTTTATAATTAACACTGACCTGGGATTCTGCAAATGACTAAGGTTGATTGGGTTGAACAATGATCAAGTGGATTGACATGCATCCACAATTCTTGGAGGAAAGTTTTATAGTTACCCAATTTGAAAATTTTATCCGGGTTGGAAATTGACAGAGCTATGATCAAGGTGATCATGGCTTGATCATCAACAGTAATGATCACTAACAGTGGAATCACTGTAGTGATTACTGTTACTGATTCTGAGGGTGTTACAATTCTCCACCACTACAAAGAATTCTCGTCCCGAGAATTAAAGGTAGCGTAAGGGGTAAAGTTTCGGTTTCGCGTTCTAACGATTCTTCTGGTTCTTGTTGTCCTACTCGAAGAATTTAATCCTGCATGTTGAGGTCTTCATCTCTTTGCATCGGTGCATCTCGATGAGTTTTCATCCTTTCTTCGGGGTCTTCATCGCACTTACGAACAGGTTAAGAGGTAAAGCTTAAGGGGGTCGGATTGATACAAGATCAATCGAATGGGGTTGCTCAAGGGTATGGGGTACAAAGTCCTTCCGAGTTTAACCTCAGGGAAGTACACCGTGAGAAGTTTTAAGAGGATAGGCACGTATTCGATGCCGATGACGGAAGATGGGAAAAGGGACCCCAATCATCAGACACAATCACTGAGTCTGATATTGGACGGAGTATCACGAGGCAGGCGACAATAGTCAGGTTTCGGTCCTGTGGAACTGTGGTTTAGGGGCCCACAGAAGAATCAGAAGTATGGTGACAAACAATGCGATCAAGTTGCAAGGTAAGTCAGAGAACAGCTTGTCAGCTATATCGGCAACAACGTCGGTACCAGGGGCAGTGGACATTGAGAACCATTTCCTGCTCGTTAATACGAGGCGGAACAATTGGCAAAGTTCTCGTCCCGGTGGTTACCAAAATGTCATCAACAATGGCAACAAGGGGTTACTGACGAGGTTATACACCAAGGTGTTTACATAAGCAGGAGAATTATCACTGCTCAGATGAGTTACATCAGGAGAAAGATTAAACAGACCAATGGAAAGAAAAATGTGATCATCAGATCAAACAGACCAATAGAAGGGAAAATGTGATGATACACAAGTGTTAGGTGTATATCTTTCCAAAGGAATGCAAAACACAATATACACGACCAAGTTGTATTGGCAGGGAGTCAAGGGAGGTTGTCGATGATAACACAAATCATCGAGGGCAAGGATGGTATTACAAATGATGAATCCTATTGACACATGGAAGAAGCCATGAAATATTAGCCGGATAATAATCCACCAAAGGTCGGGTCGTTCACAAAGAATCTGGTGTGAGTATCGGCACTCAACCAGAAGGAGAAAGAATGCAAAGGCATCCGGTGATAGAAGCATCGGAATAATTCAATGCTTAAGTACAAGGTAATGATGATTCCCAGATCGGGAGGTGGATGTAATTATCCATACAGACTTATCGGTGGCAGGGGATTGCAAGGCCGCGAACACGTAGGATCAAGGGAATTTATCGGAGCGTAATCTTCAGAATCTTCGGGTGAAGCAAGCGATCATCTTGGGTGAAGGGCTCTCCGGGTAGATGCGACCACGAGAACCTAATGTCAGAGTTAGAAAAATTACCCAAAATGATAAGAGAGTAGAATCCCAGAGTAAAGGTACGGAGAAAAAGATCCTAATATCATAGATATCACACGTAGTGACATCGACGTGGGCCCGTAAGCCAAACATTAAGTTAGCAAAGTAGTTTTGCAAATACTAGACTCGACTTCGACCAAGGAGTGGTTAGGGGCTTCCTACAGGCAGTCGGCTCTGATACCAACTTGTGACGCCCCCAAAATCAGACCGTGTACAGTAATCATACACGCAAGGTACACGATCGAGATCAGGGACTCACGGTGAGATATCACAACAAAACTCTACAAATAAAATAATACAAACTGTTTAATACAAGCCCGGGGCCACGAGGGCTCGAATACAACAGCTCGAGAGCACAAAGTCAGCGGAAGCAATAGTATCTGAGTACAGACACAAGGATACAAGGTTGCCTTAAGAAGGCTAGCACAAAAACAACAACGATCGAAAAGGCGAGGCCTCCTGCCTGGGAACCTCCAAACTACTCCTGGTCAACGGGGAACTCGACGTCGTAGTAGTCTCCTCCGGGGTACTCCTGCTCCTGGGCTCCAACGTCGGCTGCAGCGGCCGATCAGGCAAAACAGTAAAAGAAATAAAGCAGGGTGAGTATCTTGTATACCCGCGAGACTTACGTCCGCTACTAAGCATTATGCATTGTATCAACGGAAAGAAGAGGCTGTATATAGTGGACTGGAAGACAGAAATCCAGAGCAAATATAAGAAGCTAGGCCTAACGAAGACTAGCATCTTCCGACGATGTCTTGCAGCATGAGGTAAGAATCAGCCAACAGTTTATATAAAGCATAAAGTAACAATGCAGCAGAAGTTGATGCAGCATTGTATAATAGTAAGTTGTAATAATTAACAATGCCTCCGAGTTCACCTCCTCGACATCCCCGCGAGGAAGAAAACTCGGAACCATACAGTTTAATAATAATAGTTTGTAGTGGTAAGATCCAGCTTCAGCATAAAGCATCCTGTTACCGTGGACACGGCTATTCGAATAGATTAATCTTCCCTGCAGGGGTGCACTTGTGTTACACTACACGCACAGATCTCCAGGGTGGCGGGAACCTTGTTAGGGAACGCTCCACCGAGGCTATCCGACACTTCGTAGCCCATCTTTCAAACTCAACAGAGAGGTCATCCGCCGGACTATATCCTATGTACGCGGGGCTTTGGACCCTAACCCCGACGTACTCCTGCACGGTGCGAGGCTGGCCGGTGAAGTTAAAGAAAATACAAATAAGACACCACCGCGCGAGCAAATAAGACAACACCACTTCCCGGCGCAGGCCGCGGTACTGCTGATGTCTGAAGAGTCCTCGGATGACACTACGAAGCAGAGGAGCCCTGTAAGAGCAAGTTTTGCCCCCGAAGGTTTTGGACATTGTTGGACAAAGCAGAAGTGGAACTAATATTGTTTTCGAGTATAAACAGATACTTAGGTTCCGAAAGAATGGAGTTTGCAAGTAGAAGGTCGAAGGACAACTCACTGCAGCAGAGCTACAGTCATCTACCGAACCCTTTGAAGGAAGACGACCCCTAAAAATGTAGTCGAAGAAAAAGTCTCTCTCGAGTAAAAGCGCAACGAGGAGAAAGCTGAAGCTGGTCGAAGACTTAGTCTTTTTACTAGTTTCTCTTTATTTTCTTGAGTCGTAGGAAAAACCGTACTATCAAGAGGGGTTTGCTAGTTGAGATCTTAGTCGAAGTGAATTTGCTCTGCTCAACCAAAACCCACAAAAGCCTACCGAGAGAAATCTTACTGAGTCGAGTGAATAGCTCGAAGGAAAAGTCATCGCACTTCGTGCCTTCGAGAGAGAACTCGCTCGGTAAGTCAGCTTACTTGTTCCTCAAGTAAAGTTGCGCATTGATTGGAATCCGACCGTTGTGGACACGCGTCAAGCTGTCGCATCGGGTCACTTCAGTCATTTTACCCATCGGGATCGCCAACTATAAATACCCCGCACCTACCCGCCATTTCGGGTTGGCTGCTCCACTGAAGATTCTAAGACAGAAGTCTGTGAGCATCCCAAGAGAGATTCATCGAGAGAAAACCAAAATCCCAAGTCTGAACTGAGTTGAGAAATTCACTATGACTTAAGTTGAGATTAGCCGATCTTTTTATCTTGGAGAACTGCAAGTCTCCTAGACGGTTAGGTGTCGCCTATCAAGCAGTCGAAGAGAAATTGTCACTGCTGAAGGAAGTTTGTAAAGGTCTCGGAGATGTCCTGAATCATCTACCACGAGTGAAAATTGGACAAGCTCGAGGAGTTTGTTGCAGTGGAGAATAGGACGGAGAGAGTTTTGCTCCAGGTGTTCAATCACCAGTCCCTCCAACCAGACGTAGCACTTTGCAGAGTGTGAACTGGTTTACCAAACATCGTCGTGTCAGGCTCATTTTCCTTCATGCTTTTACATTAAGTATTTACTCGTTGCCTGTTTGTCTTCGATGTTATCCTTCGCTCCCAATCCTTTCGAGCCATGCATTACATTCGACACTGTATTTCCTTCGAGATGCCTTAGTCCTTCGCAGTTTGCATGAATTCCTTCTAAGTTCCTTAGAATTTTTAGAAGTGATCATTCACCCCCTCCCCCTCTGATCATTCTTGAGCTTTCAATTGGTATCAGAGCTAGGCACTCCCTACGCTATGCGTATTTTGGTCTAACAACCTGGAGTGTTGTCAAGAATGTCGTTTGCAGCTGTTCGCTCGGGGGAACCAATCCCTATCTTCAATGGGAAGGACTATCCCTATTGGAAGGACAAAATGAAGAGGAATATCATGGCTATCAACTCTGCCGCTTGGGAAGTTGTCAAAAATGGTGTAACTGTCAAAGACACTAAAGCCATCACTCCTGAAGAGGCAAAAAGATAGAACTAGATGCTGAAGTTTGGGTCTTCATTACAAATCATCTGATTCCAGAAAAATATCATGAGGTCAAGAATATTCCTTCGGCCAAAGGTGTTTGGGACTATCTCGAGAAGATTGGTGAAGGTGTCTCTACTCAGAAAGATGCTCGTATTGACACCCTTCGAAGCAAGTTCTATCGTTTCAAGAGGCACGAGGGAGAAAAAGTTAGCTCCATATACAGCAGACTCACTGCGCTGTCAAATGAACTGATTTCCCTCGGTGCCGAAGACATTACCAATCGGATTATTGTCAGAACTTTGCTCCGTTCCCTTGATGATTCCTTCGATCACATTGTGCTGATGATTAAGGAAAGGACTGATTTCAAGGATCTAGTTGTCGCTGATATTCTCGAGAGAATTAATACCTTCGAGATGGAAGAAGATGAAAAACGAGATGTTAATGGGACACGAAGAAAATCTCATGCACTGAAGGCCAGAGCTTCACATCACTCCTCTCCTGAAGCTAGTTCTGAATCGGGTTGTGCCTCAGATGACCCCGAGAACATTGGAAAAGATCTGGCACTGATAATGAGAAGATTCAATCGATTTCAGAGAAGGAACTCCTCTTCACCGAAGAAAAACTACTCTTCAAGACATTCAAGCAATTCATCACAGCATCGATCATCATCCAGAAACTCATCAGCGAAAGATAATTGTTGCTACAAGTGCAAGAAGCCAGGTCACTTCATTGCTGATTGTCCTCTTTGGGAAATTGAACATAGATCAAAGCATTCTCACAGCAATTCTTCGAGCAAGTCTCACAGATCGAGCAAAAACTATGAGTCGAAAAGATATGATTCAAAGTCCAGAAAAGACAAGAAAGACGGTTCTGATGATGGCAAGAAGAAGAAGTATCACAAGCATCGAGAGGGTTCTTCCTCGAAATCACATTCCTCTCGACGAAAGAATTCCCACCGTGCCAAAGCCTATCTGGGTAAAGAGATGAACTCTGAAGATGAAGCATCCGGTTCCGAAGCTGAATCAAACCCAAGATCTGGTTCTAGTTCTGGTTCTGAATCTGATGGTGTTGCTGGTTTAGCATTTGCTTTGAGCAAGACTTCAAGTTCATTCTTCACCAACCAAAGCAGCGAAGATGAATCTCCAGCTTACTGCTTCATGGCCAAGGCTAAGGTATCCTCATCTAAGAATTCCTACGATACTTCTGATGGATCTGCTTATGAAAGTAACTCTAGGATAAGTTATGCTAAACTTGCCAAAATTGCTTCTATCCAACAAGATGAGCTAGATTCTCTAAGTGAGACCATTCAAAAATCTGAGACCTTGTTGATTGATGAGATTGAGAAAGGTCAAACTTTGACGAATGAGCATGCTGCTCTGAAGGAAAAGTATGATGAACTTTCCTCTCGACATGATCTTCTCTCAGTGGACTACGAGAAGATAACCTATGAATTCCTTCAAAGGAAAATGGCTCTCGAGAAACTGAGAGAGGCGAATGAAGAGTTGGAAAGTGTCAATCTCACGCTCATGGCTCAACAAGGCTCAAAAGCTAAAAATGAATCTACTTCACCTTGCTTAACTTGTTTGGAACGAAGTAAAATTGAGTCTATTTCTGAGAGATCGAAAGGAAAGCAACCTATTGTTATTGATGATGCTAACCCCTCGAATGAGGAAACCATTACCGAGGAACTCCTCAGGTTGAAAATTTTATTTGAAACAGGCATGTTCAAAAGTGTGCAGGGACACCAGTACCTATGTGATATCCTACGAAAGGCTCTTCTTCACAGGAATCCACGAAACGAAGGAGTTGGCTTCGAAAGGAAAATCAATCCTGATGGAACCTACTGGGAACCCGAGCAGTATCCTAAAACTGTCTGGGTTCTTGCGAAAGAAAAGCCCATTGATATTGCTAACCTTTCAGGTTTCAGTTGCAAAATTGATAAAGCCATTGTTGATGAATCACTTGATTCTGACTACAAGCTTGTTAAAGATCAGGAAGGAAAGGTGTCGGCTGAATTCGTTGGTACTCCTCCAAAGAATGGTTTCTATAAGCGACAGATTTGGGTTCGCAAATCTCTCGTAGAAAAACTGCCCCCTAACCATTCTATGCAGGGAAAATCCTCGGTACCACCGAATCACTACTATTCTCTCGAGGATAGAAATGAACCCTTGGTGTCTGCTTCAAATGTTCCCCAGAAGGAATACTATCGTATCGATAGAAATGTTTATCGTCATCGTAACAATAACACCAAAGTTGTTGTTACCCATCAGTACTCTAACCCCTCGTCGAGGATATATATTTATGGTGTGCTTGATGGTCCAGATAGACAATGCAATCCTGTTCGCTATAATATTGCTGCCCCATCTAGCTCTTCCATGCTTTCTAAGTCACCTGCTCGCTTGTGGGTGGTTAAGAAGAACTAATTCTTCTGCAGGGCTATGTCTCCGGTGGATCCGAATGGGTCATGGATAGTGGATGTACAAATCATATGACCGGAGACAAAGATTTGTTCACCGAAGACAAACTCACTGAATCTTCACAGAGATACATTACCTTCGGTGACAACAACAAAGGAAAAGTAATTGGTTTGGGTAAGGTTGCTATATCGAAGGATAAGCATATTGATAAGGTTATGCTTGTTCAATCACTTGGATATAATCTTATGTCTATCTCAAAACTTTGTGATATGGGTATGCTTGTACTGTTTTCTGCTTCTCGTTGTGTTGTCTTTTCACAGGATGATTATTCCTTCGTGTTCGAAGGATATCGCAAAGGTGATCTTTATGTCGTTGATTTTTCTTCGGTACCTGCAGTGTCCACATGTTTAATGGCCAAAGCCACTTCTGGTTGGTTATGGCACCGAAGACTTGGGCATGCAGGAATGAAAAACCTTCAAACTCTTATCTCGAAGAAGAACATCGTTGGAATTGATAATGTTAAATTCGATAAAGATCGTCTATGTAGTGTCTGTGAAGCAGGAAAGATTGCCAAGAAACATCACTCAGCAAAAACTATAATGACTACTACTCGTCCTCTTGAATTACTTCATATGGATTTATTCGGTCCTCAAAATTATGCTAGTCTTGGAGGTAACAAGTATGGTCTGGTTATTGTTGATGATTTCTCTCGATATACTTGGGTTTTCTTTCTAGATGACAAGAGCAAGGTTGTTGAAATCTTCAAAACCTTCGCAAAGAGAGCTCAGACTGAATATGAATTATCTCTCAAGAATATCAGAAGTGACAATGGTACAGAATTCAAAAACACTCATATCGAAGAATTTCTTGATGAATATGGCTTTACTCATGAATTCTCGGCTGCTTATACACCGCAACAAAATGGTGTGGTCGAGAGAAAGAATCGAACACTTATTGAAATGGCCAGAACAATGCTTGCTGAATACAAGACTCCTATCAGGTTCTGGGCCGAAGCAATCAATACTGCATGTCATATCATCAACAAGGTTTATCTGCACAAGTTTCTGAAGAAAACTTCACATGAACTCATTACTGGTAAAAAGCCAAATGTTTCATATCTCAGGGTTTTTGGTGCTCCATGTTATATCAGAGATATGAATCACAGCTCCAAGTTTGCCCCAAAGGCTCACGAAGGTTTTCTCCTAGGTTATGGTTCGAATTCTCACACTTACAGAGTTTACAACTCTCATCTTGGCAAAGTTGTGGAAACTGTAAATGTTCGATTTGATGAAACTAACGACTCTCAAAAGGAGCAATTACCTCTTAACCTGGATGAACCACCATTGGATGAAGTTATCAGGTACATGGCTATTGGAGATATTCGACCTGTCGAAGGAAATGCACGTCAAGCAAACAAGGATGATGATGGTCCAATGTTCCCACACATAGCCCGGGGCGCTGGAGATCAACATCCTGAAGCAAATGATGTACAGGTCGAAGGAGAACGTTTAAACGAAGAAAATGTCCAACTCGAAGGAGAAGCTAATCCCGAAGGACAAGCTGATCCCGAAGGTCAAGATGATCCCGAAGGACAACCGGATCCACAAGACGATGAAGGAGTTTTACCTCGTGTTCGAAGAAGAGTGGACGTCGACTCAATACTCGAAGAGATTCGTTTACCAGGTCGTCCCACCACTCGTTCTCGTACTCGATTAGCTAACTTGTGTGGAAATTTTTCGTTTGTATCCATGCTAGAACCTTCGAAATTTGATGAAGCCATGAAGGACTCAGACTGGATGACTGCAATTCTCGAAGAACTTAATCAGTTCGAAAGAAATAAAGTCTGGTCCCTTGTTGATAGACCTGATCCCAAGAAGCATAATATCATTTGTACGAAATGGATTTTTCGCAACAAGCAAGATGAAGATGGCATTGTGGTAAGGAATAAAGCTCGACTGGTTTCTCAAGGCTACACCCAAATCGAAGGTATTAATTTCGGTGAGACTTATGCTCCAGTTGCTCAACTTGAATCCATTCGTGTAATGCTTGCTTTTGCCAACCACAATGGTATATTCCTATATCAAATGGATGTCAAAAGTGCATTTCTTAACGGTGAAATCGAAGAAGAAGTATATGTTATGCAGCCACCAGGTTTTGAAGACCCGAAGAATCCTGATAAGGTGTACAGGTTGCACAAGGCCCTATATGGGTTAAAGCAAGCACCTCGTGCTTGGTATGAAACACTGAAGGATTTTCTTCTGAAGAAGGGCTTCAAACCAGGAACAACTGATCCGACTCTTTTTACTCGTGCATACAAAAATGATCTTTTTGTGTGTCAAATTTATGTCGATGATATTATTTTTGGCTGCACTAACCCTGATATCAGCGAAGAATTTGCTCGTATGATGTCGAAGAAATATGAAATGTCCATGATGGGTGAACTGAAGTTCTTTCTCGGGCTTCAAATCCGTCAACAGAAGAATGGGACTTTCATCTCTCAAGAGAAGTATCTCAGAGATTGCCTGAAGAAGTTTGATCTTGTCAGTTGCAAAACTATCAAGACTCCAATGCCTACGAATGTTCATCTAGATGCAGATGAGAAGGGCAAACCTTTCGATCAGAAGAAATATCGCTCGATGATCGGTTCACTTCTTTACCTTTGTGCATCTAGACCTGACATTATGCTATCAGTTTGTATGTGTGCTCGTTTTCAGGCAAACCCAAAAGAATCACATCATGTTGCTGTCAAGCGAATTCTTCGATATCCGGCTCACACACCATCTTTGGGACTTTGGTATCCCAAGGGTGCCCAGTTTGATCTCGTTGGATATTCTGATTCTGACTGGGCTGGTGATCGAGTCGACAGGAAATCTACCTCGGGCACATGTCATTTTCTCGGTAGATCACTTGTCTGTTGGGCTTCGAAGAAACAAAATTGTGTATCTATTTCTACGGCTGAAGTCGAGTATATTGCTGCCGGTTCATGCTGCACTCAGATTCTGTGGCTCAAGCAAACGCTGAAAGATTATGGTATTCTTGTAAAGAAAATTCCATTTCTATGTGATAATGAGAGTGCTATCAAGATTGCCCATAACCCTGTGCAACACTCTCGAACGAAGCATATTGACATTCGTCATCATTTTCTTCGAGATCACGTTCAGCGAGAAGATATTGTGATCAGCCATGTACGCACCGAAGATCAATTGGCTGATATCTTTACGAAGCCCTTGGATGAAAAGAGGTTTTGTGCACTAAGGTGTGAGTTAAACATATTGGACTCACGCAATGTGCAGTAAGATCATAACTATCGGTACTATGTATAATATGTTTTCTTTCTATGTTGTTTACTCACGTTAATTATCTATCGTGTTTCTTTTTCGTTTGTTTTTTTTCATTTGGTGTTGTCCTATACACTTACCACTCCGAGTTTTATCACTGTTTTCCCCTCGGATTGATTAAGCATCGGACCCTGTTTTCTCTCTATTCTATCCCTACCCCATCTGTGCTTTTCTCTCGTGAACATGTATATATGTACTCGATCAAGATTCCCTTCGAATGTCATTGATTCCGAAGGTAAATCTATCGAACTTTTATCTACTTTTATACTCGATGTTCGATGAGTTTGGTCTCCGACGTGGAGCAACTTTCCTTCGGTTCGTTGGGATTTTCCCGCGATTACCGCCACAAAATCCGTACGTTGAATGCGGAGAGACGCGAAATCTGCGCCGTTGGATCAGATCTGACAGTTATGTCAGACCCCCTCCCCTATAAATACTGATCCACGCCACCGGCTCAGCCATCGCATTTTCCTCGACTTCGTCTCTCTGCTCCCGAAGTTCTCTCTCGCGCGCCGCCGTGCTGCTCGTCGCCGTCGACTCCCTCGCCGCTTTGCTGCCGGAAGGAAGCCGTCGGAGACCTTCCCGTCGACGAGGAACTTCACCCGCGTCGCCGTAGTCGCCGCACATTGCCAAGTTAGGGTATGTGTGGCTCTGGACACGATTCCAATCTCATCTGTTCATCGTATCCAGATTTTTTCTTGATTTTCTCTCTTTTTCTTAGGTCTGTTTGATCCGTTTGGATCATTGATTCTTGGGAAATCTGTTTCTAGCGTTTTCTGTCGATTCCCATCTGAGCTAGGTAAGAAATCCCTCGGATTCTCTCACTTTAGCAATTTCCTCAGAAACGTATCGATAGACTTGTGTTGTACAATTCGTTCATACAGGTTCTTCGTTAGATTTGCACCCGATGGAAATCTAGCCTAGCACTTGCTTGAAAAATTTGCAGCAAGACATGCTTATCAATAAGTTTACTGCATTCAAAACGATTTTCCTCGAAATCCGCTGGTACTTGTTCACAACTTCCCTACTTTCCCTCGTACCTATCTGTTTCGCAGGAAAATGTCAGGGATCGAATGAAATGTCAGAGCACCCAAGCGTGTGGGAGGCCGAACAAGAATCACCAACAACTCTGAAGGATTATCAGAGGAGTTGATCATCGAAAAGAAGTTAAGAACACCTGAAGGTTCTGAGGATGAACGTACGAGAGAAAACCGTCTGCAAGAGATTCGAAGACTTCAAGCACTTCGTTGGTATGAGTACAAGTCTCTTATGCCACGCTGGGAGAGGCTGATTGCTATGAAAAATCATTGGCCTGATGTCAAAGCTTTAAGGCCAAAGTGGACGAAAGATAATCGACCACCTCCTCCAGCTGATGCTCATCCATCCTCTCTGAAAACTCCTGCCGATTTTCAAGAGCTGGTTGATGCTCGGGAAGCATGAGCACAGAAAAGAAAAGAAGCCAAAGCTAAAAAGGAGGCTGCTGCTGCTGAGGGTACCATGGAAGTTGGCCCAAGTGCCAAATCGAAGGCTGGCAAGAAATCAGCCAAGCGAAAGAAAAGGGTGGTAATTGTCTCACCACCAGATGCAAGCTCCAATGAAGAAGCAAATTCAGATGATCAAGACCCTGGTACAGAGGCTGATGTCGAGGACATTCCTCTGAAAAAGAAGCCGAGCAGTAAAGGCATTAGGATCCAGGAGCCAGCTTCACAGACTCCTCGAGCAAATATTGACTTGACCAACTTGGTCACTGATCCGCCCATTTCATCTGCTCCGCCTGTTCAAGATCGCCAACCAAAACCTTCGGCCAAATCGAAGGGAAAGCAAGCTCAAGTTGCTGAGGATGATGAAACTCTTGTTCAACGTAGAGAAAGGCTGGCAAAGCAAAAAGAGCAAGAAGCAAAGGACTTGACAAATTCCAAGCTCCTGAACTTTCACAGCCAGCCCGAGCATAAAAAGGCCTAGGTTGCTCAACAACTAGGCATTTTACATTTGGTCAGTGAAAAGTATCGTCGACAAATTGCTGAAGGCAAAATTCCCGATGCACCGAAAGAAAAGGTCGTGGCCCCCAGTGCCACCGAGAAAGTTGTGACTCCCACAGTCATGAAGGAAAAGGTTGCAGTCTCAAGTGTTGCGAAGAAAAATGCTGAGGCCCCGAGCGCCTCGAAGGATAAAGCTGCGGCCCCTAGTGCCGTCAACAAAAACCCATTGCTGCTGCCAAAGCCACCAAGGAGGCCGAGAAGAAAGCCAAGGAGGCTAGGCAAAAAGCTCAAGCTGTTCCAGTTCCTCGAGCCGCACCTGCTCCTGCACCTGCACCTGCTGCACCTGTTGTTTCCGGACCTCGTGCCGATGAAGAGAGTTCAAACGAAGGAGATTCTGCTGCCCATGCTCCTTGGGATGCGGCAAATATTTCTCATAACCTCTGGAAGATGGCTACCACACCGAGCAAAGTCACTGCCGAGGATGATGTCTCTGCTGAAATCCAAGAGCATGTTGCTCGATACATGATTCGCTGGGAAGGGTATATCACCCAGGATCGCAAGGACAAGGAGCAAGTGAATTTTTACTCCAGACAACTTCAAGAAGAAACCGAGGGCATTGAGTCCCGAAAGTTCTTCAAATCCAAGATTGCCACCGCTGAAGCATTCAGAAGGGCACAGAAGGAAAACCTGACTGCTGTGTATGAAAAGGTTCGACAAATTGTGTCGGCCGTATGCAAAGAGCACAATGATGCCCTATACAAGAGACAATCTCGTAAGAGAAAGTCTGCTGCCCCAACCTCTGCGCGTGGGACGCCAGAGATCGAGAAGAATGCAAAGAAGGCCAAGTCTACCGAGGTCGTTGCTGCATCAGCACGACAGGAAACTGCACCAACCCCCACCAAGCAACCAACTCCTCCTCGTGAGAAAACTCCACCCCGCCAAGCCACACCTCCACCTCGCCAACAAACACCTCCACCTCGTCAACCATCACCACCAAAAGCCTCGTCGCCACCACCAAAACCATCATCACCAACGAACATTATTCCATCAACCACCCCAGCCATCGAGGCCCAAGCCCAAGCAGAGACCGAGCAACTTGCTCAGGTCGAGCAAGAAACTCAAGCCCCCATCTCCTCTGCTCAGAAAGATTACTCCTCTGCCCAGACCCTGCATGAAGGAGAAGACGTTGATGTTGATATCACGACAGTTTCCTCTCGTCCAGATGTCGTCGAAGGAAATAGTTCTAGAGATGACGGTTCCAGTGACAGTTGTTCCTCCTCCTCATCAAGTTCCTCGAACGAAGAAATGGTTGATGCTTTCGCACAACTAGACGAAGATTTGGAGGCCATGGAAAATGAAGAGGCCGCTCAGAATGCTAATGCCGACGAAGGAGTTGCCATCGAAGCGCAGGCCGAGGAAAATGCTCCTGCAGCCATCCCAGCTCAGGACATTGTAAATGTTCCATCTTCAATTCCTCGCCCTGCTGACCCAGTTTTCCAAATGCCAGACAATGCTGCCGAAGTTTTTCCTGTTGATGAGCTGCTCCATTCTGCTCATCCGAGAGAAATGTTGCCTCTGTTCCGCTCAGATGTTCCTCGAGGAGGCCCGATCTTCAAAAGGCGCGAACACAAGCCATTTTTCTTCCGAACCAATCCCTACGAGAAGCCCAGAAGTGCATATTCTCTTCGTTTTTGGACCCAAGAGCAAGCCATCTATTATACTCGTGTGCTGTACAACAAGGCTAGAGTGTTCCAACATCAATACCTCGATATGCCTTCGGTGTACTCCACCTCATGTTTCGAGAATGTTGCCGAGACAATTGATGGTGTTCATGCTCACAAGATGTTTGCTCTCGATTGTGGTTACAATCCCGAGCTTATCAAGCAATTTTATGCAACGCTCTATGTCACTGGTGATCCCGAGAACTCGAAGACGTGGAAATTTGATTATATGATCCAAGGCCAAGCACTCCATATGACTGTCGACCAATTTCTGGCCATCATCAATTTACCTCGGTTCGAAGGATTACCACATAAGATTCATGACTTACCTGCTCCAACTCCTGCTGAATTTTCGACGATCATGAATCCAGATGTCGTAGGAGATAACTACCCGGCTGAGCCCAATCCAAGACACTTAGTCTTTGAAGGAAAGGCATGGTTTTATATTCTTTCGAAGACCTTGATGCCAATGCTCGATGTGCACGATGACTTTCCTATTCCCAATGATGTGCAACTTGCTCTGTTGAAGTTAGTCCATGGTCATCCTTTCGATTTTGAAGAATACTTCATCAGAACTTTGGTGTCTTGTGCTGATGATCACAATTCCCACAAGCCGTATGCACCATGGCTGATGGCTATCTGCAATTACTCTCGGTACGTGCCATTCCCCGTGTCAATTTTCCCGAAGATTTTCACTCCACCAGTTAGGGAAGTGTTGCAGATTGTTGCTCGACCCAACGATCAATATGCTGAGCACACTGGCATCCGCGCCCATTTGACTGAGCGTAATGTTCGCTCGAAGTTTATCAAGCCAGTGCATCACATGGAAGTTTCTCTTCGGTCCCAGCAAATGCTTCAACATCACATCGACCAAGATTTCATTCAGAAGCAAGCTTTGATGGACGAGATTAATCATTTGCGCAATATTACAATGAACAACAATCAGATGTTGCGTGAATGTCTTCGCCGAGATTGGAAAGGACTGCAGAAATTCAATTCCCTCGGTCAACTTCAACGATGTGGCTTCGAAGAATATCCTCCCCATCTGAACAGAAATTGGACTAATGATGATCGAGTAGATCGCCCGGATCCCAATATCCCTCGGCTGCCGAAGAACAGAGATGTACTCAGTGTTGATGACTATTACCACATCACTTTGAACACCTTCTCCTCCGACTCCGAGCAAGATGAAGCCCCTCGACGTCCAGCGAGAGTTTACACTCCACACCCTCGAAGCCCCAGGACCCCTCCGGAATCGCAGCTGGAATCTTCTGGAGATCAACACTCCTTCCGCACGAAGATCACTCCTCCAGGCGCTCGCCCAATCCGTCGTGCTCCAACGCTCGCCGAATCCTCTCGACGTCGCCGGAGCCGCCACAGCGAGTAGGGATTTCTTTCGACCCTATTCTCTTGACTTTTTGTACGTTGTCACAAAAAGGGGGAGATGTAGTGGCATCGAAGAAATTAGTTTGCCTACGGGGTTAAGGGCTTTGCTTTTCATTCGATAAACTTTTTAACTTTGAGGTTTTCTGAGTAGTTTCAACAAACTTTCGATTCATATTCGATCTGGTTGTAACTAACTCTAAGTAGGACTGTGAACTGCTACTCTTTTTCGTAATATATCTATCTGTTGCTTGCGATACTTAACCTTTGCAGGAAGTTATCTTTCATATAAGTTCACAGGTCATTCGAGGAGATTGCATGTTTCTCATTGGACATTATCTGGAATGCAATTCCACTCGCTAAGATTATTGATGTTTTTCCCTCGACTCTATTTGTCAAATATGCACTTCACAGGAAACTCTTATCTTTCGTGCATACATCAAGGGGGAGTATTTCATCGATCTTAGCACTGGTTTATCATTGAAAACTCAAAACTTTTTCAATTATTTATCGATGCCTGTTTTATCAACAATCGTCCAAAAAGGGGGAGATTGTAAGAGCAAGTTTTGCCCCCGAAGGTTTTGGACATTGTTGGACAAAGCAGAAGTGGAACTAATATTTTTTTCGAGTATAAACAGATACTTAGGTTCCGAAAGAATGGAGTTTGCAAGTAGAAGGTCGAAGGACAACTCACTGCAGCAGAGCTGCAGTCATCTACCGAACCCTTTGAAGGAAGACGACCCCTAAAAATGTAGTCGAAGAAAAAGTCTCTCTCGAGTAAAAGCGCAACGAGGAGAAAGCTGAACCTGGTCGAAGACTTAGTCTTTTTACTAGTTTGTCTTTATTTTCTTGAGTAGGAAAAACCGTACTATCAAGAGGGGTTTGCTAGTTGAGATCTTAGTCGAAGTGAATTTGCTCTGCTCAACCAAAACCCACAAAAGCCTACCGAGAGAAATCTTACTGAGTCGAGTGAATAGCTCGAAGGCAAAGTCATCGCACTTCGTGCCTTCGAGAGAGAACTCGCTCGGTAAGTCAGCTTACTTTTTCCTCAAGTAAAGTTGCGCATTGATTGGAATCCGACCGTTGTGGACACGCGTCAAGCTGTCTCATCGGGTCACTTCAGTCATTTTACCCATCGGGATCGCCAACTATAAATACCCCGCACCTACCCACCATTTCGGGTTGGCTGCTCCACTAAAGATTCTAAGACAGAAGTCTGTGAGAATCCCAAGAGAGATTCATCGAGAGAAAACCAAAATCCCAAGTCTGAACTGAGTTGAGCAATTCACTATGACTTAGGTTGAGATTAGCCGATCTTTTTATCTTGGAGAACTGCAAGTCTCCTAGACGGTTAGGCGTCGCCTATCAAGCAGTCGAAGAGAAATTGTCACTGCTGAAGGAAGTTTGTAAAGGTCTCGGAGATGTCCTGAATCATCTACCACGAGTGAAAACTGGACAAGCTCGAGGAGTTTGTTGCAGTGGAGAATAGGACGGAGAGAGTTTTGCTCCAGGTGTTCAATCACCAGTCCCTCCAACCAGACGTAGCACTTTGCAGAGTGTGAACTGGTTTACCAAACATCGTCGTGTCAGGCTTGTTTTCCTTCATGCTTTTACATTAAGTATTTACTCGTTGCCTGTTTGTCTTCGATGTTATCCTTTGCTCCCAATCCTTTCGAGCCATGCATTACTTTCGACACTGTATTTCCTTCGAGATGCCTTAGTCCTTCGCAGTTTGCATGAATTCCTTCTAAGTTCCTTAGAATTTTTAGAAGTGATCATTCACCCCCTCCCCCTCTGATCATTCTTGAGCTTTCAAGCCCATAACTCGTAATTCCCACGGGTAGGTAGGGCATACATGGCATATAGCCAACTCAAGACATACGCTGAACCATTTAGCATTTTAATTAACCTGCGTGACAACCGTTATCGTTGCCGCAACTTAACCGACCCGCGGACAATGACAGCAGCCAGGACCACCAGTACATCGGTGCCTGCCCCGTCGTCCCACCAAGTCACTGCGGTTACCAACAAGGTGAACCGTCTTCTTACCTTGTCTCGCGTGTGCTCCTGTAGGAGCTCGACTTTCGTGGTTTGGTAACTCTCGTGGCCAACGATCAGGGGCCAAGCACACCGGTACACTGGTCGTACCCTCCCTGTCGTCCCGTCGCAATACCACTCGCGGGCACCGTTGGGTCGCCCGACTTCTTACCTTTAAGGACACCAGTTGGTTCGAGTTCCTACCATTAAGTGAAACCAGAAGGTATCACCCTCGATGGCACACTTAAATAGGTTTGACAGAGACATCAGCGGAATGAACTAAAGAGGTAAACCTCATATCATCCCGGTGATGCTACGCTACTGAGCCGACGAGAATGAAATACGAGTCCATTCCACTCGTAAGCCAAACTCGAAGCGACTCGGCAGAGTCTCGCCGTTGTAGGTTCCCTAGGGCGTCTGCATTGATCCGTACCTGTTGCAGTTGTAATATATCGTTCCCGCGATCACTCCCGAAGTGATCACGACCCTCTATTCTAAACCTAGCTAACAATGCGCAGGGTTTACTGCTGAATAATGCATAAATAATAATAGGTAGCATAGGATTAAAGGAAGGTACATCAAGGGGCGACAAAAACAGGCTATGCAATTGAATAGGATTGTAATCCTAACAGCAGCAGTAACAATGCCTAGTGCAAGAAATGTACGGAAAGATAGGCGATATCTGGGGAAGAGAATGGCTCTGCTTGCCTGGAAGCTCGACGGTAGGGGTAGGGTCGTCGACGAAGTAGTCGTACTCAGCAGCGGTGTAGTCGGTGGCAGCAGCGGGGTCTACCGGAGATTAAGGGCGGGGAAGAAACAGTAAATACAAAGCAATCATATACAAACAGATACATGACATGACAGAGGCAATGCTAACGATGTCCTAACGGAGTGCAATGCACGTTGCTCGGAGCGAGAATTCATCCGGGGATGAACTGCCAGCTCCGGGTGATTACCGGACAAGGTGTCCGGAGGGGGAAGGTACCATGCCGGAGGTGTCGTGGACATCCGACAAACATGTGAAGGGTGTATCCGGGTTAGTTGATCTATTCCGAACAACTTTCGTGTTCAGAATAAATTCATCCGGATACTTTTATCGGTACCGGTAATTTCCGACAAACGGCCCGGAGGGGGACGGTTCAATGTTCGGTGTGTCAGGGGGTGTGGTAGACCAACGGATAGCGTATTATTAATCTACGTATTTTTCTGATCAACTTTGATGGATACAGTTTTTGAATCTGAGTTACGGTTTAAAAGATATTAATTTCTAAAGTTTAAATCATTTTAAAAAGAATTTTTGGATTTTATTTTAATAATAAATCCAACCTTATCCGGAACCTTATCCACAACAGTGCTGACATGTGGGCTCCACATGTCAGCCTCACATTTTAATAATTCCTTTTATTAAATCCAAATAATCAGTGGGACCTACATGTCATTGACACACATGCTAATAAACCTTTTTTTAAATGCCAGGAAAAATGTTAAATGGCCTGGGGCCCACTGTCATAGACTGTTAGGCAATATTAACTAACAGATTAATTAATCTAACTTAATTAGTGGTGGGGGCCCCACATGTCATAAATAGTATTTATAAAAATGGTTTAATTAAATCTAATTAATCCAGTGGGGCCTACATGTAAGTCAGAGGGTTTTTTACATCTAATTTTAACAGAGGGGGGGTATGCTAATTAGGGGGGTTAGCCCCTAATGCACCCGAGGACCCGCCACGCGGGCAGTGGCACAGCCGTGCCTTGTGGCCGACCACACACGGACTCAGGCCACCGGCGGCCATGGCCGGCGAGCACGCAAGGGGCGACTGCAGGGGCGCATGGGGCGTGGCCAGCGCAAGCGGGCACGCGCACAGGGGAGGCCAGGGCACAGCGAGCAGAGCTCACAGCACGCGGGGGGGGGGGGGAGCGGCCATGGCGAGCATAGCGGCGGCTGCGCGACGGAGGGGGGGTCTACGACAGGGGGGGTATGAAGGGGGAAGGGGGGAATGGATGCAGCTCACAAAGGGGAGGCGGGTGATGAGCTCGGGCGAGATGGGGGTGGCCGGAGTGCGCCAAATCGGGCGGCGGACGACGACGTCCGTGGCAGGGAAGATGAGAAGGGGGTGGCGTGTACGGGGCACCATAGCTCGATTCGTTGACGGGGTCGAAGGAGTCGACCACGGCGGACTCCTTGGACATCACGACGCAGTAAGAGGCGGCCATTGGCCACGGCCACGGCGGCGACGCAACCACAGCGGAGCTCGGGCCCGAGAAAAAATTAGAGAGAGGGGGAACTAGCGGGGAGGGGGAGAACTGGATCTCGATCCAGTTTCCACGGGGGAGTGTCGGGCCTTATCTTCAAGGGGGGCAGGTGAGGAGCGGAGCAGGTAGAAGGGGGCCATGGCGCCCTGCCATGGCGACTGTGCGGAGGCGGGGTGGAACACGGGAGTGGTTGGGGAGGAGAGCGGGGGCTGGGGTGGGCTGGGCCAGGGGCCTTGCCCACCGGCGTAGGTTAGGGTTTTGTTGTTTTTTGTGTTTTTTCCTTTTTCTTTTCTTTTCTGTTTGTAATTATTTTAGCCTAACAATTTAATTTTGTAAATCAGTGAAACCTATACCAATATTAATTTAAAATTGATCAAATGAGCTACCTTGCTACTATTTTTCAATGGTTTATATTATCCAAACTACTTATTAAATTCCCAATACAGTTTTAAGGTGACCTACTGATTATGTGGTATTTAATAAAATTGTTTCCTTAATTTTTGGATCAACTATTATTCCCACTTGTTTATTTTAATGACCATGACAATTTAATAATCCCCAAGCAATAGTTTTTATTCCATAATATTTCTAAAATACTTTAGTAGAATATCCATTGCTATTTTTAACATGGCCCAAGATTATTTGCTATTAAATAATGAAATTTCTTGCAACACCTAGGGTTTACTTCAAAATTCCACATTGCTTTTATATTAATATTATAAGGCAATTTAATCACCCACCATTATTGGTTTTATAATTAACACTGACCTGGGATTCTGCAAATGACTAAGGTTGATTGGGTTAAACAATGATCAAGTGGATTGACATGCATCCACAATTCTTGGAGGAAAGTTTTATAGTTACCCAATTTGAAAATTTTATCCGGGTTGGAAATTGACAGAGCTATGATCAAGGTGATCATGGCTTGATCATCAACAGTAATGATCACTAACAGTGGAATCACTGTAGTGATTACTGTTACTGATTCCGAGGGTGTTAGAGAAGGTCATCCATGAAGCAATCTTCCAAAGTCCTCATGCTACACATTGCTTTGTAGCGAGATTCATTGCGGAGCTCCAAAAATTACAGCAGATCACCTCCACGGAGAGAGCACCGGCAACCAGATCCATATCTCATGTGGATAGGTCCCTGTTATCACATGGTCGGGTCCCTTCTGTTGGCTTTGGTTGCAGGCCGCAAGCATGCTTTTGCAAGATCAAGGTTGGCTTCCACCACGATGTGCGACTTAAGAGATGCGCTGCAGTGGCAATATGCAGAGATGAAGACGGGAGATACAGAGGGTCAAGTGCTCTTGTGATCACGGGTCTTCGCGACAAGGAAGCGACTGGAGCAGTCGCCTGCCGGGAAGGGTTAGCACTTGCCGAGGACTTGCTCCTACATAACTTCGTCATCACCTCCGACTCCAAGCAAGTGATCAACAACATCCATCAAAACACTGGTGGTCTCCATGGCAACATTATTAAGATAATAGATAGTAGGAAAACTTTATTTCATGCTTGCAGTTTTATCTTTGAACCTAGCTTCTTAAATTCGGATGCCCAGAAAATTGCAAAATTCTCTAGCAGACTTGATCAGGGTCGCCACTTGTGGCTTCTCCACCCCCATGACCTTGTATAGTACGTTGTGTTGTAACACCTTGTTGACTTGCTCCCTCTTTTGATAGCACATACACCTTGTTGACTTGCTCCCTCTTTTGATAGCACATGCATTCTCTTACTGTGTGGTGCGGCGTGCAGAAAAAACAGTGGCGCGGCGGCTGTTGTCAGTCCATGTGCCCTTGTTGTTAAACGTTGTACCTCCATGACGAAGAGAAATACCTGTGCATGTGTCCAAGTTTCTTTTGGGTGTGTGCACGGTTGTACTACCACCATGGTCCTAGCTTTCCCAGCCAATTTAATCTTGTGTGCCTAGTACAGCGGATGCAACGCACAGTGACAACCCCGACCTGTGCATGTACTACTTGTCTTTATTTTTGCTTGCGCCCGCTTCGATGAGCGGCTTCCAGTCCTTTGTGTCTACCCGCATGCAGCCTCTACCGCACACACCCTTCCCTTCGTGGACCCCTGAGGGCAGGTTTTCTTGGACCCCTGTAGAATTGTAGCTGCATTCTTTCCCTTCTCAGCTTTCTTCCAAAGAATATGTTGGGTTCAACCCTTCCCTTCTCTCCCTTCCCTTCCATTCTCTTTGCTGCTTCTATCCACTTTCTCTTCCTCCTCTCTTAGCAGTAAAAAGTAAGTGACTCCAGGAAAGTTCATTGTTCTCAATGGAGCTTAAATGCAATGGGCCTGGACGGTGGAAAACGGTCCAGTTTGCCAACTTTTCTTGCTTGGGCTTGTTGGGCTGAATCACGTTGTAGCTGCCGGCAGTGTACGACTCTGTGCCCTCCCCTGACATATGCTAGTATCTAAGTACAATGGCTAGTGGATTCTGATTTGCATAGAGTGTGTGGCATGGACATGTGTCAATCATATGGAGCGTGTGTAGCTACCACCATGGGTAGCAAATTATTTTCGAATTGTATAAGCCTTGTTGCAAATTTTGATCAATAAAGCTAGTGGTTTTGCCTCAAAAAAAATCTAATGCTGCTGTTTTTTTTATGCAAGGCGTAAAAATATATAAATAATTTAAATCACATATTCATATAACTAAAATTAAGTATAATTTAAATATACGTTATTTAATCATTTCTATGTAACTAAAATTTAAAGATAACTATAAATATTTACGCTTATGCAAAATTACGCATTTTAAAATTAATTTGTGCATACTTTTAAAAGTATTTAGGCTTTTAGAAAAATCATATAATTAAAAGTTAACTATATTAAATATAAAATTGTCAATTGTTAAATTATATTATATCACATATTGATATAATAATTTATATAATCAAATTACTACCTTGATATTACGAGTAGTGATGATAAAGCTAAATGTAAATATACTAAGTACACTTAATTACTAAAGTAAAAATATAATATAATTTATAAAGCATAACCCGGGATGTTAAAATATGCACTATTTAAGACACAAACATATCTAATTATATTCACTTTTTAATCAAACACATATTTTTACGGCTTTAATATATTTTAATAATTTATAATATATGATTTAATATATTTTAATAATTTATACTTTATTTATTAAAATTTATAAATGTTTTACGCTTTGTATAAAATAAAAGCAGCACATTAATCGCAACAGAAAAACGAACACTAGTCCGGCCTTGCAGCCCTCTTAACTACTACATGAGAGATTGTTGTCCCTCTGTAACTGATTGTGCATCGTAGCTCACTGGATGGCTAGTCTCCTCGCGCGCGCGACGTCGCGGGATTTGAACCCGGCGAAGCCCTCATTTTTCTGAATTTCGAAGGGACCAATTCGTGAATAAAATAGAAGTCAAGGATTCTTCTGCAAAAATAAGATGAATGTTACGCTGACAGTGGGCCCGAGCTCTCAGATACAGCATCTATATGTATAAATACAATTTTTTGCAACAAGCTGCCTGTATCTTGATACGTATTTGCAAAAAAATTAAAAAGTAATACCATGCTGCGAATACAATGTGAATTGTGATACCAATTTGCAATTAACTCGATCGGACCCAACCCAAACACTTTTGTTGACCCGACCGACTCTCACTCGGTGGTGGTGGCCGCCTTTCTTCCTCCTCCCTTTACGGACGGACGCACGCACGCACTTCAAAAGCAAAGCACACCGACCGGCTTCACGCACGCACGCACGAACCGACCCACCCAGCGTGTCAACTCAACAAACAAAAAACACCCAGCGTGTGTGCTTCGACCGGTGTCCAGGGTCGAAGATTATCCAAAGCCTGCGGAGACCAATGTTTTTGGATCGACCGGTGTCCAGGTTTGTTTGTTTGTCAAGGAAAACAATTTGATGGCGGCCAGCAGCAACAGGAGAAACAGGACACGGACGAAACGGCTGGAAACCTTGCTGCTGGTCGCCTGGTCGGGCAGTGCTGTCTGTGCAACGGTTACCTCGATGCCTCCCTCTAAACAACGAGCACGGAGTCGTGCCAACTTGGAACCTAGCTACGTCTCGACCCGGGCAAAAATGAATAGACTACTCTACAATAATGCTTCAGTTAAGAGTGAAGTCTATTGCAAACCTTGAATTCATATCGCTCGTCCAAATCAAACCCTAACCTTTTAATCCCGGTTAATCTCGATCCCAAACCTGTTTGCATGGAGGCCATCATGGCCCAGACTAGAAAGAACATTATCCATTATCTTTTCTTTCTTTACTTGAGAGAGATGTGTGATCACACTCCTTTGATTGTTGACTAGCGGAAGTGCTCTTTTCATACTCTTATTTTTATAGAAAAAATTATTTGAGGCTCCTGATACTTCTATCATTTCTTTGAGAAACTAACAAATGACCAAGATCTCTTCCGAAGATGTCGATATGCTCCCAATCCTTTTACCTTGGATGAGATTAAAGAGGTGGTTTTTAAAATGGAGAAAAACAATAGTCCTGGCCATGATGGCCTCCCTGCTGATTTCTATCAGCACTTTTGGGAAGTGATTAAGTGGGCTTCAAGAAATATTGGATGATTTACGAAAAAGGGGGGCTTAAATTTATCCATCCTCAATTATGGGATCATTACTCTTATTCCCGAAATTAAGGATGCTAAACAAATTCAAAAATTCAGACCTATTTGTCTTCTACATGTCAGTTTTAAAATCATCACTAAAGTCCCGATGAACATGCTTAGTGGGGTAGTTAATCCAGTAATTTATAGGAATCAAACTGCATTCATAAAGGGTAAGTATATCATGGAAGGGGTTGTAGTGTTACACGAGGCTCTTAATTCTATACATCATAAAAAGCAAGATGCTCTTCCATTCAAAGTTGATTTTGAGAAAGCATATGACAAAATAAAATGACATTTTGCATTTTGATATTACCGATATGTTAGCAAGCTAATAAATTAACAGAACAAAAATCACACTCACTTTTACATTTTTTAAAATTTCATTTTTTACACTAAATCATATTTCATTCAAATATAATTTATAATTAAAATATACCATGTTTCATAGATTTTATTATACTTTAAACATTAAATTATTTATTAATAATTTCCGTAGCAACGCGCGGGGTATCATCTAGTATTCTATATTTCTATGACAATTGTAAAAAAATTGTAGGGAATGATTGTAGCACTAAATTCTAGGAAGATTTGTGGCTACATGATAAGCCGTTAGAATCTAACTATTCCAAATGGTTTGAACTTTGTTTTAACAAGATTATTTCAGTTGCTGAAGTTTTTAACTTGGGACTAGATAATTTCACTTTTAGAAGGACTTTGCATGGGGAATCATTTGATTTGTGGGAAAGTTTTAAAGCTAGATGTGTGGAGATTGATCTCTCTAATCAAAGAGACAAAATGTAGTGGATGATCACTGCCGATGGTGTCTTCACTATTAATTCCTTAGATAGGAAGTTGGTTAACAATTCCTTTGATTTTCCACACAATTTTTTGTGGAAGATCAAGTGTCTGATAAAATATAAAAAAAATTGGTTGGTTAGCAAAAATTGTATTCTTACTAAGGAGAGCTTGACTAAGAGAGGTTGGAAAGGTTGTGAGAAATGTGTGTTTTCTGGTGATAAGCAAAGTGTGAATCATCTGTTCTTTACCACTTATGTATCTAGGCTAATCTAGTGCTTATTGATGTGTGTTTTAAGCTCTCTGTGGTAGATTGCTTTGGGGCTTGGTTACATAGATTCTCTAAACCTGATAGAAACCTAGCTATGGTTGGCATTTCTGCTCTTTTGTGGGCAGTTTGGAAAACAAGAAATGACGTGTTTTTTCGTAGAAAGAGCAGCATTTTGCCTGTGATTTTCATCAAGCTAATAACTACTCCTTCCGTTCTAAATTAGATGACTTCTCTTTGTACACATGTGTAGCTATACATGTACATAAAAAGAAGTCATCTAATTTGGAACGAATGAAGTACTTGGATTGGTGACTGGGCTTATTTACAGGAAAAAAATAGGCAAAAGCAAACATGTTGAGATGGTGGGAGCAAGGCTAATAAGCCAAGCGGCAAGTGAAGTATACCGAGGATTTGAGATTGAACACTTGTCCTAGAATGAAGATGAGCTTCTACATGATTGTTGGTCACGTGTTTGTAAGATAGGCTTAAGACTGCTTAGTTTCCCTTTTCCCCATCCAATTTGATTTTTGTAGTTGAACACTTTGATTTCTTCATATGTAATCGAAAGTGGGGTCACTCCCTTTCTTTTGCTAAAAAAAAACAATCCGCAGGTCTTGACCACACGGGGAGAGAGAGATTGAATCGGCGGAATAGTAGTAGTAGGAGGGATCAAATCAAGCCCAATAACTTTTGTTGACCCGGCTTCCTTCCTTCCTTTCGGCAATGCACGTCAAAAAGCAGATATAATACACACGCACCGATCGACGACGGCGCAAACGTGCGCAGGAAAATCAAATTCCGAAGCCATCCACATTTCTTCGTGTCCGAATCAGCCGATGTTGTTGCCAAAACTAGGGGTGGGCGTTCGGTTTATATGGTTAATACGGTTCGGTTTCTTCGGTTTTACAGAATATCGGTTTTGACGAAATAACAACCGAAATAGTCAAATTGAAATTAGCCACCGAAACTTATTAACCGAAATATATCGGTTCGGTTTGTTCGGTTAGCCGAAAAACCAAAGTACTTATACAATGTACAGAAGCTATCAACCTTACATCAAATATAATAGGCAACATATCCCATCATTTACAGACTTGCAGTAGAGAATGACAGAACTTTGAAATATATATCAATATATGTGTATAAACTAGAGAAAAATGTCTCACAAAAATATATAAAACGTCATCTCATGTATGTAGAAGCAAAAGCAAACAACGTGGTTCTTAGTTTCTCACACACAAGCGAAGGAAAATCAAATGAAAGGCTATCAATGAGGCACACAAACAGGAGTATATCCATAGATAATCGTTACCATGCATGATTAGAAATAGCTCCAGGGAAGAGATTAGAACAAGTGTGTTGTTAATATCATGCATGGTGTTACGTCACATACTAGTATGTCACTTGTATTGTATTGATAGATTAGATCGTATGGAGTACTTGTGAGTGGCTGGCTTACATCTACCACGACCAATGAACTTGCCGCTGAATGCCGAGCGCCGAGCCGCCGACTCGCCGGAGTTGCCTCGCCGAGTAGTTGATCGCCTAGGGCTAGGGTTAGAGAGGAGAGGGCGCCGCCTGATGAAGTGACGGTGATGGACGAAGACTAGGTTTACGTACGTGTGAACAAAGAAGGATTATATTAGGTATTATTAATAATCATGGGTTGGGCTGATCTGTAAATGGGCTGTGGACTGCTGTCACAATTACTCAATTACGTACTACTGATTCATGTACGCAGTACGCCTCAACCTTCATGAATTGTATACATCGGTTTCTTCTTTGACTTCGGTTTTTGATTACATAAACCAAACAGCGAAGAATAATGAAAGTTTCCACCGAACCAAAAAACCATACACCGAATAAGCAAGAAAATCGGTTAAATTGGTTCGGTTCGGTTTGTTTTTTCGGTTTTCGGTGTGAAAGTGTCCACCCCTAGCCAAAACATAAGATTTTTTTTTTTTTGGATTAGCCGGATCTCCAGGCCCCTCCTGATGAAGAAAAGAAAATAAAACGAATTCGCTGGCTGGCGGCTGCCCTTGGGAGGAGGCACAGTGCAGGGGAAACCACAAGGAACCTGCTTGTCTGGCAAGTCCAGTGCAGTGGATGGATGCCTGCAGCGATTGCCTCGATGACCCCTCCACCTCGACCGAGCAACATGGGTCGTGTCAGCCAGGGGTCGTGCCAACTGCCAACACGGAGTCCATCACGTCGGTCCGCGGCCGCGGGCGCGTCTTTAGCTGCCTGCCGGTTAACAACAAAATCCAGAGTCAAACACGGCGGGAAGAAACGGGAAACGGGAAACGGGAGGTCGACGTCGTGCCGCTCGCTGCCCACGTACAGTACGTTACGCACGCACCACAAGACGTACTACTCCTAGCCTCCTACTTACAAATGACACGAGGTGAGGCTCGGCTCTAATCCTACCATTTTTGTTTGCTTATTAGAAGTAAGATAAAAAAAGTAAGATAATGCAACGCAGTAGTATTAGCAAGACCATTCGCGCACGAAAAACACGGTCTCTTTGTCCCGTTTAGCTAGCAGCCGGGCAGCGACAGTTGGGAAATGGCGCACAACAATATCATTCTGTCCTCTCCTGTCCTCAGGAGGGGGCGTGCGTTTCCCGGAAATGCCCCGCGACTTGCCCTCTAATTTCCCACCTAACCTCCCTCCCACACCCACGCCGCTCCGCTCCGGTGGCTGCTCTCCTCTTCTCTTCCCCTCTCCTCCCAGTTCCATTCCACCCCCCCACCCCCTCTCCCTCCAGCCTCCCTCCTGCCTGCCGCCTCCTCGTCTCCTCCTCCCCCGTTCCCGATCAGTAAGTAAATCGCAATCCAAAACCCACTCTCCGGCACACCACCGCCCTTGCCGCGCCCCGCCATGTCGCCGGCCGCTGGAGGCGCCGCGCCCACGCAACCGGCGGCGGCGGCGGCGATCGCCGCGTCCCAGGCCCCGGCGTGGGAGGGCCATCGCGATCCGGCCGCGCAGGCGGAGGGCGCCGATCCAGGCAATGCGGCGGCGAGGAAGACGGCGTGGAACGTGCCGCCGCCGCCGCCGCCGGCCGTACCCGGCGCCGGCATCATCGGCGGCGACGAGTCCTGGCCCGCGCTCGCCGACGCGGCCGCGCGGGCCTGGCCCAAGTCCGCCTCCTCCGACTCCCTCTCCGACGGCTCCGCCCCCTCCGCGCCGGTAAGAACTGAATCTCGCGATCAAGCCCCCACCCCGCACACACCTACACACGTGTACTGTGCTGATGCATCTAGGAGCCCATTTCCCCTGTTTTAGATTATTGGTTTTTGCGTGTCTGACGGATGAATCTGTGGATGAAATCAGGAGGATTCGGTTGCGCCATTGATGCCGCCGCCGCAGCCGGTTTCTGCTCCGATCCCCGCTGCCCCAAGCCCGGGCCCGGGCCCTGCCTCTACTTCTCCTCCTCCCAGTGCCACTGCCACTGCCACATCCACGGCCTCGTCGTCACCGCGGAACGGCAGCACGAGCCAGCCAGTTTTAGTTCGGCATGGTGGCGGTAACGGTGATACCAATGGAGGCGGTGGCGTTGGCGGTGGCAATGCGAGCACTCATAGCCAGAGCACTGCTAATAACAGCAGTGATGGGGGGAACAGCAGTAGTGGTGGTGATGGTAATTGGAATGATGGGGGTCTTGGTGCTGCCAGCAACCTCAACTCTAGTGTTCATAGCGGCCGCAATGGCGGCAGTGGTATTGAAAACGGTAGGAGGGTGTTCGGCAGTAACAATTGGAACGGCAACAACAATTGGAATGGCAACGGTCGTGCTGCTGGTGGTGGTGGCAGCAGCTACAACAATGCCACCGGCAGTGGTGATGGGGGCAACAGAAATAATGGCGGTAGTGGCAATGGCCACTGGAACAATAATGGCCGAAATGGTGGTGGCGGCGGGTTTGGTGGTCGTGGCGGTCGGAATCGCCGTGAACATGAGAGAGGGAGTAATTTCTCTCCAAGGAACTATCCCCGAGCATTGCCAGTGCAGCAGCAGCAGCAAGGCTACTACCAGCCTGGGCCATTTCAACGACCGCCGCCACCACCACCTGCTCCCCATTTTATGCTGCCACAACCTTTTGTGCCATATGTTCAACCCATGGCATACCCTAGTAAGTCAATTCATCATGTCATTCTTCGGTATAAATTCTCATCTCTTTGTTGTAATGTGGTTAGTATGGTGATATGCAGGCGATGTACAAGCTTATCCTTACTATATCACACAAGTTGAGCAGCAATTTCAGAACATGCATCTTCTCCGTCCGCCAATGCAGCCGCTGGCGCTTCAGCAAAATCAAATTAATCTCCAACACGATATTCAGCTGCAGATAGAGCACTATTTTAGGTAGTGATTCTACTGGATAATTCTTGAGTTTTTTTTACAGTGGATAATTCTTGAGTTGATATTGCTATTTTTGCTGCTAATTTTTTTGTTTCACTTCCTTTCTTGCTAGCACTAATAATCTTTGCCACGACACGTACTTGAGGGGACATATGGATGATCAAGGATGGGTACCTATTGACCTAATCGCTGGATTCCCTATGGTTCGTTTTCAGTTCTTATTTGAATCCATTTCTTCATGTCAAATCAGAATGTAGCCTTCCTATGGTTCTAGCTCCCTCTCATGAAACCCTGAACGCTAATGTGGCAACTCTGCTGTTCATACTTTGATATGAGTATTAGGTACTAACTTATGTTGCATGACCGGAACTTTGACCTTTATTTCGTATACTATATTCTACAAACATGAGTTTGTTTCATAAATGGCAAGATTGTAAGTACATTTATCTGTCTAAATAGTTGTTGTGACTCTTTTTATTCTGAGTGGGTTCGGGGACTCGGGGTGGGGGTGGGTCTTATTTTTCATATTTCTACATAATCTAAGGGATAGCTACTACAGATGGTTCTCAATGTCCACCATAAATGTGATAAAAATTATAGTGTGGAGTGCTCCACTTTTGTCAGGCAAGACAAAGATGATACTTGTAAGTACTACATTACAATTTTTAATATCAGGTGCATAACATAAATTTTGTTTGTTCGAACATTTCAAATTTTGAGAAATATATTTACAAGTACACTAACTCTTATGGTACCGTTTCTCTGGTAGAGTGGCATAGGTTGCTACATTAACTCAAGGTTAATCGTTTTCTTCTGGAGGAATATCGTTTGATTGTAATATGATAACCTTGCCAAGAGAATTTGTGAATATTTACACCTTTCCAAGAGAAATTGTGAATTGTTTACAGCCACTAAGAATGTGGTTTGATTAGTATTTCTTGCATAATAACTTTTGAATTGAAATTTGGGCTAGTTGTGTAGAACATTGTTACTAGCTACCTTTGCACTCGACTAGTGATTTCTTTGTAGTTAACAGGTGAAATAGCTGAATCGGTCTCATAGCTCAAAGTAGTACAATCACTTAGTGCTTCAACGATGAACCATGGGGTTAAGAGTTTACCTAAATATAGCTATGCACATTTCTCTTTTTTGAAATTATAAGCCAAAAAAGGTGGTGGGAGTAAGGAACTCAGAAAATAGGTTCTCACCCCGCTTTATAGATAAAGCAATCACCAAGCATTGAACCGGGAAGTCTAAGTACAGGATAGCCAAATCCAGCTGGGGCAACAGCACAATACACCCAAGACAATAAAAAGAAGAAGCTAAAAAGGAACGACGCCACGAAGCGAACTCAAGCTGGTGCATTGGAGAAAGTCCTTAGCTGTTGAGGGGCAATCTCTGATAGTATGGCAGACTGGCAATACCCCTGCAGTATCTTTGCATTGTTCTCTTGAATCGATTTAGGATTTCATAATTCTTTATACTGTATTTCGCTTAGTTGAAAAAACTCCATTTTCCTCTGTTTCCTGTTACGAGATTATAGGATTACTTACAGTACATTCAGCAGTTACGCCCTCCCAGGTTGCCATATTGCATTTCAGCAATGGGGGATTACCTTGATTTCCAACTTATCGAAGTCTTATACTGACGACCTCATTTTACTTTGACACCAGCGATTTCGGTTAATGTATATTTGTGTCTGTAGTGATCTGGGTTTCTTTTTGCAGCTGACCAGGTTCACAATGCTGGGAGTAGATACCAATTATATACTAGATTCTATCCGGAATTCTGAGCTGTTGGAAGTGCAGGTTTGCTATACACACCTGGAACACTCTAGCTTTACATTTTATCCGTCCATTCTAGTGACTGTTGAGACGATGATCTGGCACATCTGACATGTCTTGTGCTTGCATGATTCACCACTCTGGTGTGTCCACAGGGAAATAATGTCCGAAGACGCAATGATTGGGCAGCATGGTTACTTCACCGAGGCCCACCACCTTCAAATTAGGTTGGTTCCAGATTTCCAATTTCTCCACGCACTCATTCAGCTTTTGCTTCTTACCTGAATCCACTCTACTTTGGGTACTAACACAGGTGTTTCTTCAGGTCCAATGATGAGTCGCATGACGAAACAAAGCTACTTGTGAGTAGAAGGGATCGTCTATCTGATCACGGGCAGGATATATCGTGATAGGTGGATCATGTATGTACAGCGGGGTCAACAATTTCAGAGTCGGACGATTTTGTTTGTCTAGGTCGGACATGATGCAGCACTTGAAAGCGCGTTACCAAAGCAGTAAGGGAGCAAACACAGCAATAAATAGGAAATAAATTCCAGAAGTACAAATTCGTTGTTCTTTTGCCTGTATAGTTGTCTGGAAAGAAACTACCGTTCCCTTCTCGCCATGGATGACGATGTGCTGTTGACTGTTGTGGATGATGTATGGGGTTTATCTCACAGGATTTCCCTATAAAAAATTTCGGTGCATACACCGGTCTGTTCTTTTATATTCTTGGGGTTATGGTTAGGCTTTGATGCAGCAGCAGCAGCAGGGGGGTTATCCTTGTTCTGTAGCGTTGAGAATAATTATTGTGGATGCTATTCTTCGTTTCATTTTAGTCTCCAGTGTGCGTATAGAAAAACGAAATGTGAATGCTCTTTGTCCACTTGCAACCATTAAGCCTCGCCAAGCTCAGTAACCTTTGACAAGCCAAGTATTCTTGTGTTTGTTGAAGCCTTCATGACAAGTGTTTGCTACTGTACCTTAAACTTAGGGTCTGTCTAGGGCTCATGGACATGTGAAATACAATTTAGTTCAAAAAAACTAGCTTTGATTATTTGTTTGTTCAGCTTTTTTTTTCTGAGACAGTTTTCTTTATTTTTTTGTCGTACAGAAAAAAGAAAAGCGAGAAGCTACCGCTTTTTTTTTAGAACCTACCGCTTGTTCCGTTTTTTAGACGCGTTGCTAGGATGGGCCGGCCCAAGTGTGCGGGAGGACACTGTCCCGTTTTTTATTTACTTCATGTCATTATTATTTTTTGTACTTTAAATAATCTAAATAAATACATTAAAAATACTTTACATGAAACATTTAAAATGTTAATTCATATATTTTAGAATATTAAATTCATATAGAAAATGTTACTCATGTATACAAAAAATACATTATGTATGAAACAGTTCATTATGTTATTAAATGTTAATCAAGCATTTGAAATAATATTAAAGGTGTATAGAATTTGTTTATCATATATACGAAAAATTTATAAAACATATTCGAATATTTATGAAAAAACTTCCATCATGTATTTAAAAAATGTTAATCATATATGGAAAAAATGTTGATGATGTATTTCAAATTGCTAATCATGTATTAAAAATTGTTAAGCATATATGAAGAAAATATTGATCATATATTTAAAATTTATAAAAAAATCAATGTACAATCTGTATAAAATACAAATGTCGATCATGTATTTAAAAAATGTTGATCAAGTACTTACACAATATTAATCACATATTTAAAAATACATAAAATTTATGAAAAAACGTTGATCGTGTATTTAGAAAATTTTATGCATGTATGAGGAAATATTAAATGTCTATACAAACGAAAATAATATATTTTTCAAAAAGAACACAAAAAATATGAAACAAAAAATATAAGAAAAGTGAAACCTCTAAAAATGAAGCAAAGAAAATAAATAAAGAAAACAGAAGAAAAAAAACGACGAGGAAACAAAGAAAATCAAAAGAACAAATAGGAAGGAAAAAAAGAAAAACATTTTTGTTCCAAAAAACCACCGTTGTGGAGTAAAAGGACAAGAAAAAAGGAAAAAAATGATACAATAATGTTGTGTTAAGAGTATTGCAAAAATAATCTCAAACTATATAGAAAATGTGTATCTCATACTCTACATTCTGAAAAAGAAAATTATTTATCCTACAATTTGAGGCTAAGTTTGAGGGATGATCTCTAAAAGGGACTTGTGTATGATAGTTGGATCCAATCTTGCAAGCAATATACCACAATGATAGAAAGTGAAAAATGTTTGTATTGTATAGTTGCCACTAGGGATAAAAGATGGTTGACTAGTTGTCCTTTAAAAGTAGAAAGAAGACCATTTATCATCTACTTAATGTCATCATACTTATCGCGATACTCTGTTTTATGCTTAATACTTTAAGAGCCATGTTGGATAGTGATCTTCAATGGAGTATTAACTATAGATGCAGTTGGATAATGGTCAGTAGATATTGAGACTTGATGCTCATATGGTAATTATGCCATGGATATTTGATACGTATCGATTGTATCTATAGTTTCTGATTGTTTCATGCTATCATGTCATTACTTTTATACAATTTGAACAACATTTTATACCATTTTTATGAGTTATTTGAACTAATCTATTAACTCAGTGTCCATGCCAGCTTCTATTTTTCTGTTGTTTTGTCTTTTTGAGGGAAATCAATATATCCGAACGCAAAAAGGGCAGGGCTTTTTCTGGAACGAAAGAAGCCACCACCAGGAAGGGGGCCACTGGAAGGTTACGGGATCGCTAACCATGAATATGTGTTGGATAATTTGGTACAAATGTTACGCTTAGGTCTTTTGGCATATCTCCACCCCCTACGTTCATCATCCTTGCTAGTTGCCATGATTAAGAAAGGGTGAAGCTTTGCTCTTAGCGCGAGCAAAACATTTGGATATTTTTTTTGGGGAAAGTAAGGGCTTTTGTAATTGGAGGGGGGACCTTGTACAACTCATCTCTTCATTAATGAATGAAGCAAAGCTTATGCCTTCGTTTTGAGGAAAAATGCCCATCTTATTCGGAAACATTTTCTAGGAAGGCTGGCAATTGTGCATGTTTTGTTTGGCATTATTAGTTATAGGGTCTGCCAGTTTTAGTTGCGAGGGCATGTCAATTTCTTTTAAAGAAGGCATTTTTTATCTCGATAAAACAAATGTGAGGGCATCAACTATGAGTGCCATTCCAAGAAACGTTCCTCGATTAGCATTACTGGAAAAAAAATCTTGAGGTTTTATCTCATTATCTGTTGTAAATGACCTCACTATTTTATGATGAATAGTCGTTTGATTATAATTTTTCTTGGATAGGAGTACAAGGCGGCGCCGCACCTGTGCCTTCTGGTGCGGTGGCTCCCCTCCATTTAAAAAAAAACCTTTATCTTCCAAACCACCGATTCAATTGATGATTTGTTTTCACCATTAGCCTCCTCACAACGAAATCTTCTAAACTAGATCACATATCGATATGATTTTATAACTTTTTCATCAGTACTTACCATATTACTGTTACTTACCTACCTGGTAATTATTTATATAGTTGTTAGATTATATTATCTTGAAGTGAGGTGCGCTGGGGTCGCTAGGTGAATGTTGTCCTCCGGCGATGGCTGGAGTGGTTGACGGCGATGCCTCAGGTGTCGTTTTCCTTGTTGAAAGCGTCGATGTAGCAACCTTTGTTTCCCGTCCCGATATGCTCTGAGGAAACTCTAGATCCGGTTAACGGACCGGATGATGGAGGCGTTCTACTATGCTTGGCGCTGAATTCCGTCATTTTGGATATTGATTCGGTCAGAGTGTCTCGTGGCTCGTGGAGATCGACGATGGTTCGTCGATTGGCGCTTGTGAGGCCGATGGTGCTCTTGCCGTCGGCAGTGGGCAGCTGGAGCATCTTTCACTTGCGAGGAGCGTCAGACACGCTATGTCCTTCAATCTCGTGGCATCGGAGCGACGTAGGTTCGCCTTTCTTCGGACATACCTAGTGTCCTTCTGGCATCTTGTATGTATTGCGGTGCTTGACCTAGGTTGGTAGGCTTGGCTTGCCATCGTATAAGTTGTCGTTTAACTGAAATGGTAGCATGGAAAAACATAGGCGCACACTTTGCTAAATACTAGTTATTTCAAAAAAAATAAAGTTTATATGCAGTACGAGAAGTAGAAAATCCACCACTCACAAAAAAAAAGAGTAGAAAAATGCACGCAATGCCTTGTCATTCCTGGACGGGCTCCACCAGCACCAGCACCAGGCCATTGACGAGATGAGACGACCACTCCCCGCCCCCGACGTCGTCGACCGGCGATGTCTGTCTCTGATGATGCTCGCGGTCACCTCGCACTCCCGGTCGGTCAGTGGCAAGCAACTTGCAGAGTTGGCAAGGAATCCAGCCCCGTTTATTTTGTACGTAAAAAAATGAAGGGGCACGAGACGTCGGTGCGTGTGGTCACGCTCGCCGTCGCGTTTCAGTCCTCGCCGGTGCGCCGGTGCCAACTGCCAACGCCACGCACGCAGCACTTTAACTGGCAACCAAGCCGAGGCCGCGCCCCCACGCCGGCAAGAAAACCGTATCATCCTCTCGACCCGGCGGGGTAGCGTCCCCGGCCGGCAGCCTGTGGTGGCGCGCTGGTCCCTCCCTCCGGGCTCCGGCCCCGGCTTCTTCTTGCTGTGTCTGCCTGTGCACAGTTTCTTCCACAGACGACCAATGCACCAACATGATTGCCGCCGTTACAGTAGGCAGGGAGTACCTGGCCGCCTTGCCAACTCAGGAATCCAACACCTTCCCAAAACAGTGCGTCGACGATCCCAATAATACGGGATACATACATACATACATACTACAGTACAATGCTTGAGTTTGATGGACTCCAAGGCGAGTCCAACCCAGATGGAGCACCGTCGCATGCTAGGCTCCTACAGCTACTGGCATCTCATTTCTATAGGCTCCTAGCAGCAGCGGTAGCTAGGCCTGCAGAGCTCTAAAACGAGGCGAGGCGAGCAGAGGGCATGGGGTAGCTAGCGGTCAGGGGTGTTAATTTTGTCCAGCTCCAGCCCAAAGGTAGTAGTACGACGGGAGGGTGGCTTGAAACGCACGCTTGCCCGGGCCTCCCACATGTCGCCTTGTACTGTACTAGCGGGCGGGCATGGGGCACAGAGCCCAGCGACGACCACGACCACGACGGACCGCGACGCCGGCCCATTTAATTGCCTGCTCTGCTCTCTCTCCGGCCCGATTGGTCTCCCCTGGGGACGCACAGTTTGGCAGGCTCCTCCCACTGGTCAAGTGGCCAAGCAAGCAAGCAAAGCGGCAGAGAGCACCCCATTAATCTCAAGACCCAGCACAGCGGCAGCTGCTCCTCAGCAAAGCTCGATTACAAGGCAGGCGCTCGTACGTTTCAGGCAGTCGGGGGCCGAGGAGCTCGACACGTCAAATATTCCTGCGCTCGCTTTTGCTGCCCGACAGACAAGGTCCGTCCGTGCGTTCCCCAGCCGGGGAAACCGTGCGTCTAAACAAGAAGAGGTGATTCCATTCTGGCGCCAAAGATCGTCGTCTATAGGCCATTTCCTTGGGTCCGTGCCTAATCGCCTAATCGATCACCCGTAAGCTAAGCTGCTGGCCGCTCGTCCATGCCGCCGCATATGCTCGCCCGTGTAGACCTCCTTCCATTGGTTGTTTTTCTTCTGGCTAGTAGCTACACAAAAAGAATCATCCTCCTCTTCCCTTTTCCTCGTCGGTCCATCATCTTTTGCATGCCGACGCCAGCTGCCATGCTGTTTTTTCCCCTCTTGCTCGATGTGTGTATGGAGATGGAGCAAGCCACGTCTTGTAGCCAGGGTTATATGGAGAATTGTGGATGTGACGTTGGGCAATATGACGAAGATGTTTGATCACATATTGAGGAAGAAGGAAGATGCACGCATCAAGCGATCATGTTGGGCAATATGACAAAGAGGTTTGGTCACATATTGGGGAAGAAGGAAGATGCATGCATCAAGCGCTCATGTTGGGCAATATGACAAAGAGGTTCATGGCGGTGATCGAGATAAGATCAAACTCAAAGATAGAAAGGTTGAGTTACCGACCGCTCGGAATAACACCAAAATATCGACCATAAACAACATAAAGGTAGCCATTGGCAAAAAAAGGTTGAGTTACCGGTTGATTGTGTAAGTTGTCTCTGTGTGGGTGTTGAAGCGTGAAGTTTTGTTCGCCCGAAATGCCAAATTAGAACTATAGTTTTCTCATGGTGATATGATTATGAATCCATCTATTTCTAATTGTGACCAACTAACCATTTAGAAAAACATGGTTGTATCAATGCTCACAGGTTGATTTGGATCGGTCCATGAACGGATATTGTAGTGTCTATTTTCAAAAATCGCCATTGGAGATGCCATAAAACAGGATTATTATACATAGACATCATCCGGAATTTCTTCGGCACAAAGAAAGCATAAACAAACAAACGCTAAGTGTGAGACGCAAGACGTAGGCATATTAATAATACGTACCCGGAGAGCAGAGCGCGATGGGAGGGAGGCTGGCTGGAAATTCACATCTTTGTGGCGTGTGGTGCCAGCTCCGTCCAACCAGCCTCTGTTTTTGGCCGGCCAATGGGGAACCCACCCCGACGCCATCACACTCCACACAGTTCTCAGCATCTATCTCCAGTGCAGTGCAGTAGAGTACAGTGTACATCATCAAGAAATGCAAAAAAATATCTATGTGCTCTCAAGCAAAGGGCCAGGCCAAATCTGCTGGACCGGAGGGAGGAGGAGAGATTCACGGCTTTGGAATTGAATTAAATCGAATTGAAAACGCGAACCGCGCGTGGCCCTCTGGTACGGCCGCGCCCTAACTGGTCAAGTTTTTCTATGCTCCCCGATTCCCTCCTCTAGCCCAGCCAGTGCCTAGCCGAGCCTGGGCACACCCTCACAAGCTTGACCGCTATGGTACTACTACGAGCAGTACCATTAGCACATGGATCCATCAAGTGGCCGCTATGTTGTTGTAGTTGTTGTTACTTTACAGAGCTTAGGTTAGGGTAGCATGGCGTGTGTGTGTGGTGGCTATGATAGGCAGCACTAAACATACCATTTCTGTGCGCCCTGATGTCCCCGAGTGAGTGTCGGAACAAAAGAGATCATGTCACAGCACAGCGGCGCGACGTGACAACGAATCCTGACGGATGTGGGATACCCTTGGCCTGGGGTCATCAGGCCCTCGTCAAAGAATATGTGCGGGTGCGGCCGTCCTCTCTCCTCTTTCATTATTTTCTTGGGTTTCTTTTTCTTTTCGAGGCATAAAGCATCTGTCCTTTTTTTCCGGTTTTGTTTTTTCGGCTAGTAAGAATCTGTCCTTGCATGCTCCGTATGGATGGATGGTAATGCTTGCCGGGTCCCGCACCAGCGTGACAACTCCGCGTCCGTTCTCTAGTTATTCATCCACGTACTCCATCTAAGTAAGCTAGACAGCCCTTCAAAAAAAAAAAGTAAGCTAGACAGCGAGCTGTTTTATTTAGGGGTTTATATATAGTGAGCTTTGAGTAGAGTGAGATGGATGGCATGCCAGAAGGAATAAGAGCATCTTTAGCAGATCGATCCTGAAAATCCTTTCCTCTTGCAAAAATGACCATCATATAGCCAACCGAAACGAAAATTCGTTTCGAACTGAATCATCAAATCGAGATGTCCCTAAAAATAAAATTGGAAGAGCTGGACAGCCCCCCCCCCTCCTAAGGCATATCTACATATTTTAGTGTTCTATTCCCGGTTACCCTATTCGAGATGTTTTTTGGTGGACCAGAACATTGAGCTCGCCCATCCTCCTTCACCGACGTCGTCGCCGCTTAGAGCTTGCTCCGGCCACCCCGTCGTCCGCCGCTCCTTCCCCACCTTGTTGCGAGCTCATGTGTGGCTCATCCACGCCGTACGCGCTTGAACACTGCCGCCATGGATCCATTGGGGTGCTCGTCTTGTTAATTGTATCTTGCCGACGGTATCTATCCTTCGTGGTTAACATTTGTTAAAACTCAAAAGCATATCAAAACGATATTGAGAGAGCATTTGATGTGTTGAAAACTTGGTTTGTCATTGTTCGAGATCTTGCTTGCTTCTCGGATAAGAAATCCCTCATTATTATAATATTGTATGTGTAATTATATGCAACATAGTTATTGAGGATGAGAAGGATTTACAGTTGAAGTTTTACAATGTCAATATTGGTTGTCGTGTCAAGCCTATTAGAAACCCGGATTGGAGCAATGCATTCCTTAAAACCTACTAACAGATTAAAGACAATGTCAATGTGATTTGAACTATTCTTCCCTTTTTGGCCATTTATTACTGTTATAATTTGTTTGAATTTAAAGATTTTCTATAATTATTGTATTATATGTTGTTCGAACTTACATAAGTTAATATTGTTTAAATATTAGAATTTTATGTTGAAAATCTTCAATTCGATTAAAAATAAAAACGAGTATGTTGTGCGGCGGGTGGCTCATCCATTATGTACGCGCACGGCTGCTGCTTTCGCCGTGGATCCAATGGTTGAGTGACGGTGAGTGTGATGACACTCCTAAGTGTAGCCCCCACGACAACTATTCGTGCCGATTTGTGCATAATCTGTTGTGGGAAGGTGATGAGGACATCCCTACTACCAACACATCTCCAGTTCGTCAAGAAGACCAAGTTGATTCAACAAAAAAGAAGGATGATGAAATCAGAATTGGACCTATTACAAGAGCTCGTGCAAAGTTGATAGAACAACAGGTGAACTCGCTCTTAATAGATTCTGATATGTTATGTAATGAGAACTTTATACTGCCTAAATCTTTGTATGTTTGCATAATCAGGTATCATGACGAAGAAGAGGATCCAGAAGGAGGAGAAGATGAAGGAAGCTCCAACTTTCGGACGTCCGACCCTTTTCGGACGTCCGACATCGGAGGCCAGGAGCTACGACGCCTCGATGACCTCAAGTTACAGAAGGGTTTCTATTTTCGGCGGACATCCGACGGGATTCGGACGTCCAACACGACGGACTTCCGACATGGAACAGACGTCCGACATGAAGACCTTCGCGACGACCCTCGAGTACAGAATTGATGTCAAAACAGCCGGAAGTCCAACACGTTTCGGACGTCCGACACTTCGGACGTCCGAAACCCATCGGACGTCCGAAACTGCCTGTGCGCAGATCTGAAGGGCTGCGGCCTTGTATCCGAGTTTGACACCCCCTAGCTTATAAATACCGGACCCCTGCGAGTTTTAGGGTCAGACCACGTTTAGATAAACCCTAGTTCTTGAGAATAGCTCCAAGCTTTCATCTTGAATCATATACTTCAATTCGTATCGATCTGAAGTGTTGCGACTGCAAGTTTTGTGTGATCTATTGTTCCACTGGGAATTAGTAGATTGCAAATTACCGCCGCGTGGTCGACGGCTACATTGCGCAAGTGTGTGAAGTTGTGAATATCCAAAGTGTAGAGAGCTGTCGCATTGGCAACAGGGATCTAGCGAGGGGAGTTCATCGGCTACATACAAGTTATCTATCATCTCCCTCATATTGACCGTTCGCTTACTCAGAAGATCGGGCCACCCCATATCAGAAGGAGCCGCCGAATTTGCTCCTACGAACCGAGGGGAAGAAGAGCCAACGGATTTGCTCCTACCAACCTAGGTAATTCTTCATCCCTTTTCTAGAGTAGACACCCGATTTGATGCCTATCAAGCATAGAGGAGTAATCAATGGTTTTTAAACGGAACTCGATCTGAGTTTGTCCATCTGATTTTGACATAAAGGATTTGATGTTCGATGACGACATTGAGCATCTCGTCTTGTTGCATGTCTTTCAAGGGTTCGAGGTCGGCAAAAGAAAAAAAGCTGCGAGGATCAAAGGTTGGCCATCTATGCATTTTGAGCAACCGACCTCTCTGGAATTCCATGCCCATGAAAGATTACTTTGCCAAGGTACATGCTTATCTGGTTCATCTCTTCCGTAGGCGTTACCGAATGCGTAGATCATTTTTTGTTCGCATTGTCGAAGCTTGTGAACAAAATTATTGGTTTTTTATTCGTTGAAGAAATCTCATCGGTTTGCTTAGGTTTAGCTCATATCAAAAGATATCAACGGTAATGAGAATGATATCATATAGTATTCCAGCTGACCACAATTTTATCTTTTTTTGCCATGAGCTTCCTAGATGTTCGAACTTGTTTAAATCTTACATGAACATCTCACATTTAAAACATCTTTCACCATATATTTTTTTACCCGAATGTAGATGTTCCCAGACACCAAAACGCCGCCGCGTACTTTTCCGGACCGCTAAAATGGATTCACTGTACCTACTAAAAGGATTCTTCACAGTACAATTCATGAAACTTGGCCCACGGTGATTGGCACACTCGCACAGTGCGCGCGCTGGGTCCTGGGCTGACACGTGCGTGCTGCCAATCGGGTGAGCGCGGTCTAAGCCAACAGTTAGTTGGCTCTCTATTTGATCTCGTACTGTACAAAAATCACAAACGAAACAATTCAATCATGTTCTGAAACTGGCTTTGGCTTTGGCTCCAAAGGGGACGGGGAGGGGGAGGGCGGACTTGCGGACTATTCGGATAGAAAGGCCGCGTCGTTTTCCGACGCCGACTCGCGAACAAATCCCTCGCAGCACAGCAATGCTCTACTCACAGATCAAAACAAGGCGGAATTGCTTACTGAAAGAAGAGATAAACAAGATTTCTCCTCACATCCATCATCCATGGACCACGACCGGGCGGAGAAAACAGAGGTCGGCAGGCAGGATGGCCATTTGTCCTGAAATGTCTTTGTTCCATGAGCCACTAGTTGCCACATTTGTGCGGGCAGGCCGGCACCATGTCTTCTTCTTTCTGCCTAATATTACGAGACACGGACGTGATTTCCCTTCCCCAACAACAACAACATCAACAACAGCCAGAGCAGGAGCGCCAAAAAGAGACATGGAGATCAGATGATGGTGGTGACTGGTAATAATAATACTGGTAATAATAGCCGCACGCACGCAAGGGATAATACCATTACCAAGTCAGCAGCAGCAACAGCAAGCTGGCTGGCCTATACTAGAAGAAGAAGTAGGAGTAGTAGTAGTGCTAATGGCAAGCTGGCTGGCCACGAAGTAGAGCCAGACAGCAAGGTGGCTGGCGTATCCGCCGGATGCCGGGTGGCCGCCGTATCCGCCGGACGCCGGGTGGCCGCCGCTTAGGAAAGATATGCGAGCCCCGTCGCCGCTTCCGTGATCCGGTACCTCACCGATGTGTTTGGTGCGAGCCCTTTTTTATTTCCTTCCAGAAAAAACGCTAGCGACTAGCGCACATAAGCGGCGCTTTTGGCGCGAGCACGTCACACCAGCGCTCTCTTTTCGCGCCAGGATTTTTTCCGAGAGGTCGGACCTCTTGCGTAATTTCCTCTGGAATCGATACCTTAGGAACCTAATCCTAAGGAAACAATCCTAAGGATTAAATTCCCCTGAAAATCCTCTAAAAATCCTGCAATCCAAAGAAGGCCTAAGCTGCCCATTGCCACCTCTGCTGTTTACCAAAAGATTAGGGAGAGATGGCCGCCTGGCGCCTGGGCCTAATGGACTGGATTTACAAGGATGAATGGATGGATGATTTGATTTCCGGACGGACGGACGGCGGTTAAGTGCTAGCTAGCTACTGCAACACTCTCTAGCTATAGCTATGTGATTAGTAGTAGTACGTAATAGTGGCGCTGGTTGTTGTAGAAGTAGCCGGTGCTGCTTCGATCTTGATTCCTGCCGGAGATGTCAGATCAGAATGGCGCCGACAGCACCCTCTGCAGCGTCTTCCTCACCGGCACCGACACCTCCACCGAAGCCTTAAGCTGCCGGCGACGAGAGAGAGAGAGAGGGAGGGAGAGAGGGGAAGAAGAAGGGAGTTAGCTTCTTCTGCAAGAACGGAAGAGAAAAGGAAATGGATCTTGGATGTGTGGATGGATTCCGGCGAGGGAGGGAGGGAGGTACCTGGTCGTACTTGAGGCGGAGCTGGTCGTTCTCCTCGCGGAGCTGGTGCACCTCCAGCTCGATCTGGTTGACGTGCGCCTGCTTGCGCGCGCGGGAGCGGGACGCCGACTCCCGGTTCTTGATCATGCGCTTCTTGCGCCGGTCGGCGGGCGCGGGGGCGGGGGACCCAGGCCAGCCGCCCGCGCCGGGGCCGGGGCCGTGGCCGTGGCACATCTCGCGCTCCAGCGCGCGGCGGGCGGGGCCGGGGTCGAGGGGGTACGAGGCCGCCGCGGCGGCGGAGAAGAAGGGGGACGGCATCGCGGCCGCATTGTGGTGGTGGTAGCAGCCGCCGCCGCCGCCGCCGCCGGGGTGGAACAGCGGGGAGCCGACGCCGACGCCGGAGGCCGCGAGGAGCTGGAGGCGGGTGTTGAGGCTGAGCGCGGTGGAGAGGCTGGCGGCGGCGGCGGTGAGGCGCGGCGGCGAGGCGCTGGGGCTGGTGGTGACGGCGCCCCACAGGTCGTCGTCGTCGGCCTCCATGGCCATGGTCGCAGTCTGCGGGTGTGGGGGTGTCTACGTATCCAATCTAGCTAGCGGTGGGTGGCTCCGTCGGGGTCGGGGGTGCGTTTGGGGCGGCCGCTTATTTGCCTCTTTTGGCCGAGACAGAGATGGGAATAAGTAGGTGGTGGTTAGCTTTGCTTGGTCTGCCCCGTTCTAACCACACCGCGCACTCAGACAGTGAGTGAGCGAGAGAGTGAGAGCTCGACCTGGCCTGGCTGGCCAGGTGGGTCTTCACACTCGCTCCCCGCGCCCGTGGCCAATGTGAGTGCGCGTGTGGGCGCGGGCACTGTCGGCTCGCGTCGCGAGAGCACGAGGTGGCCAGGCCAGGTGGCTCGCTCGGTCCCGCCGCCGGTGGGAGCTGCCAGGCCTCCGCCTCGCTCGCGCTCCCCGGCGACCAGAGTGGCTGGCTGCGCGCCGGCCCCGGTGGCCACACGCCGTGCACCGCAGCGCCGTCTGTCCATCACGGCATCACCCCGTCCTCCGCCGCGCATTTCCGTGCCAGAATGATCCACTCACTACGCCTACCGCCCGAAATCACTGTTTTCACCTCTTGGTCAATAACCAAGCAAAGAAATTCACCTCTTGGTCAATATCAAGATTTGGTCAACTGTTCGGATCCGCGCGAACGAAATTCACGCTTGAACAAGGCGATCTAAACCAACACGTGTTCGGTTTTTCTGTTCGCCGAGATCCATTTGGAGTGGATTTGGGGTCCGCGCTGACACGTAGTACACGCGATGCGGACGTCTCGCTGTTCCTCCCTTATCCTCCCCGAAACACCAAAACTCACTGGTGTTTGGTCGATTTGCCCGATCCCGTGTGAGGTACAAATTCGATCATGGCTGATAGTGCGGATGAGCTTTTTTACAAGAATTTTATCGAGTCATCATCGTACGAGGAATCGTCTGATGATGATTCCTGTGTTTTGGCCGCTACACTTCTCGTGAATGATCACATAGCGAGGCACGACAATTGGTTATTACCCCATGAGTGGTATGATACGCACGACAAAGAGCCATATACGATCATGAGTTCCGACCGCCTTTATCTACTCATAGTTTTGTGCAGAGTTTCATAAGGGAGTTGTATGTTCTCTCGGAGGACATGAATCTGAGAAGGAGCTCTCCATCTAACCAGCGACGCTTACCTTGGTTGAAACCCCTGGCTCGCTTTGCCAAAATCAATGTAGACGAAGTCGTTTCCGTGCAGAACAACACATGGTCAGCAGCTGTGGTCTGCCGCGATACTAATGGACACTACTAATGAACAACACATGGTCAGCAGCTTTGAAAGATTGGCGTGTCAAGTAGCTCGCAAGGAGTATTTTCAAGAGTGAGGCTTTCTTCATGAAAGTAGAAATACAAATTTTAAAGCGGATGCGGATTATTTAGCTAAGTTTTCTATGTCTCTCCCTATTGGTAGGCATGTTTGGCCTCTGCATCTGTAGTTCCCCTCAAAAAAAAAAAATCCATCTCCATACCCTTCTAACCACATGTCCCATCTATATACACTAGGTAAAAGAAGTTTAGTTCCCGCAGTCTTTCCTCACGAAACAAAATGAATTTATTTTGGGAAATCATAGGAATTAGAAAGCACACATTCGCTTCCGTATACGGTAAGAGTGAACATTTTTTATGGCATCGTTGTAGATGCAGGTCCATGTCCTTGAGGAACGTTCGCTCTAATTACAGGACCAATTACTGCATTCACGAGAATAACGTGGACCATGCGACCACGTGGGCACTGAGGCAACGGTTTAACATGACAACAATCATACTCCAGGCAAACAGACACAAAACAGTTCAGAGTCACCTCTGGAAGGCAGGCACCCGATCCATGTAGGCGTCAAACAACAACTCCAGCTAATCAAGCGACAAAAATCATATCAGACCCTACAGGTTTGAAGCCATCATCGACCCAAAGGACACTCCACGCATCAGGGAAGCCGCTGGTACCACCTCTCTTCTTTATGTGACGAGGCACGCCGCGTTGTTGTCGTCCGAGTATATGCTCTCCGCCACCTCCCAGATCTGCAGCACGTTGTCCTCCGCCACGCTGGCCACCACCCACTTCTCGCTGGGGTTCCACGACAGCTCCGAGATCTTCGCCGTGTGGCCGCTGTGGACGAAGAGCAGCTCCGGTGGCCCGTCGTCCGCGTCCTCGTCGGCCTGCTCCTCTCCGATCCTGAAGGTGACAGCGTATGACAAAATTCAGACCAATTGGATGCAAGATGGCAAATCGATTCAAACTCGTACAGCTAATAGCTGGTCATCTTCTGTACAACTAGTAACCCTAAGACGTGTTAGCAAATTTACTCCAGAGGTAAAAAAGCGATTTAGTCAGTTTCCCTCAGGAAGATTTACTACGTAGTAAATAACAGTGTGGCAGCAGCAAAAATGATACGCCATCTGCAAATGTGAGATAGAATAAGGGTGCAGCTCTGACTAAGCTTTACCTACTAACGTCCCATATCATCACCCTTTTGTCTGCGGCATGCGAAGCTAATACAGTCTCCATATTTGGATTCCACTCAACCTGGAAAACCTCGCTCCTACAGGCACACATTGGCAACACAAAAAGTCAGATGCGGAACACTGTACCCGTTAACCTGAAGAATAGCTGTCAGGCTGACCAATCAAACACAGAAAGTTGCAGCATGATAATGAAAAGAGAACTGACTGCAGCACATAGGTAAGAAGATGAGAAATACATACTCATGGTTGTCGAAAGAATGCAAGCTTCTTGATAGTTTTCGCAAGTCAAATAGCTTAATAGTTCCATCACCAGATGCTGTTGCCATGATCCATTCATTAAATGGATTGAAGGACAAAGAGTTCACCTGACAAAGTGATCATATTCACTATCAGCAGAAAACACAAGAAAGATGAAATAAGGAACATAAATTTTCACAGAAACAAACTGCAGGGCCAGCATAAACATCAATGTTGTCGTTTCACAATGCAGAGCAACATATTACTAAGGTTTTTGTGATATTCTAACTCAAATTCCACAAACACAAAGCAGTCACAAGCAAACTCCTTTCAAAATTATCTCTATCAGATGTTTTTTTGGTTGGGTCATTGTCAGTTTGCTTGTGTGATAAGGAACAGGTGCATTGTTGCAACTTACGAAAACATGCTTTACATACCACTCTTAGGTACATAAAGCAAATAACTTGCTTACTAAAAAATGGTACACTGCAGCTATTTTTCCCTCAACACAGAAGTATTTATTAGCTCAGCGGCTCTTGATTAAGGAGTGCTTACTTCCTTTTATTTTACTGCACACCTAAAGATTGTTCTGGTTTGTTCGTATGCAAGTCCCACAGCATGAACTTGCAGTCATCCCAACAAATCCAAATAGGTTTTCATCTTTTTAAGTAAGCATGCTTATACAAAGAAAACATCTTAGTTTCTAAAAGTTGACCATAAAACAAACCATAGTGCTGCAGCTATATTCCCCTTGATACAGAAAAAAATTATAGCTCAGCAAGCAAAATGAGTATAAATAAACTGTATTACTGCAGCTATGTTCCCATCAACACAGAAAAACATTTAGCTCAGCAAACTCTGAATCAAACTATGCTTACTTCCTTTTCGTGTGCAACTATAGATTGTTCTGGTTTGTTTGTACGCAAGTCCCACATCATGAACTTGCAGTCATCTCCAACAGACCCAAATAGGTTTTCATCCTTCACGTGCCAAGCAACATCTTCAACGTAATCCTCATGAGCCTACAAAAACATACAATTTAACTAGATGTTTAAAATTGCCAACCTTGCTTATATATAAAAAATACTGTAAAACAGTGTCCATGCAATTACTATTTTGGATTTTGGACAAAGTAAGATAAGTACACAAGTAGTGAGATGGCTTATACAAATTTGTAATTGCAAAGAACATCATCATCTTATCCATAAAATGTTAGAAGGATCTAGTCATAACAATTACAGAAGTCACGTTTCCAATCGAGGTCATGCTCACCAACATAAGTTTTATATAATACAAAAAGGATTGTTAAAATAACTAATAAGGATTGGGGCCTATGATGCTCAACTGGAGCATGGCTGATGGAAGCCATACTTCTATCCCATGGTCCAGTTACTTTAGTCAGTTTCCCAGTGTTCAGCTGATGCTGATCTTTGCAATGAGCAAAGTAATTTGTACTAATGGTTTCTGAACCTGCTGTTTTGGTTTTAGCTGCTGCAGTAAGGCTTGTGGTTTTGGAGGGTGATATGGGGCCAAGAAGCTCATTTTATTTGAAAAATAAAAATAAGTAGGACTATATCAATATTAGAATGTCAGGCAAATGATGCAAAATGGGAAAGTTTCCAGCCTCTGCATCTTTTTATTCAACTCAGTAAGTCTTTCCAAATAATAGAATACTAGTATGTTTTTCACCATCCAGCTGAAACGGTATTTTTTTTCCTAGTATAAAACCCCTGTAAGCACAAGAAAATGTATTTCAAGTCCAAGCTATGTGATGAATTGTAGTGGTAATCAAGGTGATGGCATTTTATTTTAATTGCTAGGTAGAACCATGAGTGTTTCGTTGAGATAATGTGTTCTCATGTTATCGCAATGGTTTGCTAATCTGATGTCAGAAGATAACACTTCTTTTATTCCAAATGAATTATGACTTTATGAGTAATAACAGGACGATCATATCTCTTGCCAGACATAAAATATCTATTAAAAAAACAAAAAAGAGAAATGTTGTTGTCGATACGCTGGAATATTGAAGAAAAAGGCATACAAATTTCCAGTTCAGGATTGATGGACGAATTAGTACATCAGGGGAAGTTCCAATTTATCAGGTTTGTAGACAGTGGATAAAACGGCATGAATGAAGTGGTAATTCGACTCGATGTGCTCCTTCTTTCAGGTGCTTTCAGTTGGATTTCAATATATTATCTTTTCACATTCAGTGACTTCGACTGAATGTGCTCTGGGAAATGGAAAACCAAGGACCGCATAACTTGTGGTTGGTTTCTTGGCATTGTTATGACTTACCAGTTGAGTGCTTCGGGTATCTATCTGCCCTTCTTATGAAGGGAGAAATGTCAATTAATTCTGCTTCAAACGTAGCTACTACTACTACTACTAGCATCACAGTATATAATATTCAAAAGTTGAGAATCTAATATGCATAATACAATCATACATGAAAAGCAAGATAAATGTGGGGAATAACTGGCGGGGCATTACCTCAAACACCTGGTGTGCATCCAGAACCGGGGCTCCATTCCCGGCCTTGAGATCCCACAGGCAAATCTTCTTATCATACGAGCCGCTCAGCAGCCACCCCTCCTTCATCGCGCTCCACGCCAGCCCATACCCCTCCGCACCATGGCCCCTGAGCACGACATCGGCGCCGCCCTTCTCGCCGTCGTCGCCGAGGTGGTACACGTGCACCTCATCGACGCAGGTCTTGGTGGCCATGGTGTACGGACGCTGCGGCATGCAGCGGGCGCGGTTGACCTCGCCCTGGTGCGGCGCCGAGCGGCCGATGGACAAAGACGGGGCCGGGACGGCGCGGCCCTCGTCAGCGGCCGCCGCGGCCAGGCGCGGAGGGAGCGGGAGCACGGCGTCGACGAGCATGAGGTGGTTGGTGGAGTCGTCGGAGGCGTGGGTGCCGAGCAGGAGGCGGTGGGAGCGGTCGGAGGCCGGGGACCCCGAGGGGAGCCACTGGACGGTGAGCGACGGCCACTCGAGTGAGTGGGAGATGACGAGGTCGTAGAGCACCGCCGCGTTCTTCTTCCAGTTGAGGTACTCCTCCGCCTCCATCGCGGCGGCGGCGGCGACGGCCGGGAAGGAGGCGCCGCCGAGCATGTCTGATTCGCCTCTGCGACTGCGCGGGAAAGTGGAGACTGGCCGATTTGCTCTCCCGCCAAAATGATCGGTGGTGACTGGTGAGGGTTCCAAGGTGATGTTTTTATTGTGGATCGAATGGGCCTGTTGGGCCTAAAGCTTCACCAGACAAAAGGCCCATGATCGCAAAAGGCCCAGGATCCGATGAAGTGGAGTAGTAGAGGAGCCTAGGTATACTCAAAAAAAAAAAGTAGAGGAGCCTAGGAGGTTCTGGTCCTCGGATTGGATTCCTCAATCCGCCGCCGCGATGATGCAGACGCACATGCCGTCGCCGGCGAGGCTGGGGGTGACGGCCTCTTCGCCGTCGCTGCCGCCCAACCATTCGCCGGCGAACCCCACCTCGTCGCCGCCGCAGGCCAACGCGCCGTCCGCGAGCGCGGCGGGAGCGGGGGCGGCCGGAGCAGCGGTCCCAACCCTAACCACCTCGCCGGCGCTTCTGCCGCTCCTGCCGCCGCTCCCGCGCGCGCAGTCGCTGCTCCACCTCATCTCCTCCCTCGCCTCCAACCTCTTCGACCTCTCGCCCAACCGCGCCGCCTGGATCTCGGCCTACCGGGGCTCGCTCCCCAACTTCCTCGCGTCGTCGTCGGCCTCCGCGGCGCCGCCGCCGCCGCTCCCGTCCCCGGTCTCCACCACCAAGGAGGCCATGTCGATGCTCACCGCGCTCCAGACGCAGCTCTTCGAGACCGTCGCCGAGCTGCAGGAGACCCTCGACCTGCAGGACGCGCGCGCCAAGCTCGCCCGCGAGGCGCGCGCCAAGGACGCCTCGCTGCTCGCCTTCGCCAAGAAGCTGCGCGAGGCCCACCATGTGCTCGACCGCCTCGTCGACGACTACGCCGACTATCGCCGCGATCCCAAGCGACCGCGCGGCGCCGCTGCTGTCGACGAGCCCGAGCCGCCGCTGTCCAACGGAGACTTCGGCGCGTCCCTCCACTCCAACCTCAAGCTGGACGACATCCTGACCTATGCGCATCGCATAAGCTACACCACCTTTGCGCCACCGGAGCATGGCGCCGGGCTGCCTCTCCGGGGTGCGTTGCCCCCTGCGCCACAGGACAACGAGTTGCGGATGTCGCAGCTGTATCAGTTTGCTGATTTGGATGTTGGGGTGCCCAAGAAGCCCCTGGAAACCAAGGAGGGGGTCACGGCGGAGATGGAGTCCATGCCGCTGTTCGAGCCACCACAGGAAGAGCCTCCGCGGCCACCTAAGCTACCAATCACATTGCCACCAGAGTGGAAGCTTAAGGTGCCGCCTGGATGGAAGCCTGGGGACCCGATCGAGCTGCCGCTGGATGGGATTATTCCTCTTGTCAAGCCTGAGGAACCACGACCCAGTGTACCAATACCTGTTGGGGTGCAACCAACAATGGCTCCAAGGACCCAAGAGCCAATACAGGTCGCAGCTGTGCAGCTTGACGTCTTCAGTTCTAGCAGCGAGGAGTTCAGTAGTGACGCTGGGAGCTCTGATGAAGATGATGAGGACTAATGCTTTTGTAAGCTCGACCATTTTATCATTCGTGTGTTTCCAACTTTCCATATCCAGTAGCTCACTTTAGTGTAAGCTTTGTCTAATATTGTGTCCTGTGCTTATCTGTTCTCAAACTGTTGCAACACAAAATCTATTCGATATTATATTTGACTTAAATTTGTGCCGGTTTAGTACACCAGTCACTAAACCACTCTCTGTGATCAATGCAACCACTATGTTCCGTTTCTAGACGTTTGTGATTCAAGATTTGTCGTCAGCGGTATTATCCTGAAATCTGGCTTCTACTGTGGATGGTGAATGTCAATCTTTTAGTTCATACTTGTAGGTCCGTTTCAGTTGTAGTCTAGATTACCCGGATATTTCTGGAAACAGACGGATCAGGTGTATTGGTGTATTGGGTACTTGGATACATATACCTGCGGTGGTGGATTTTACTTTTTGTTGCGGGAGCAGGTGAGCCCCGATGCCAGGTTCATCTTTCCTGTTTGTATTTTGGAGTACCCCGAGTGCAAAGAAAGCCTGGAATTTTGCCATTGCCTTATTTGTATTTCATATCTTGATCCATATTCACCATTTTTTTAATAGCCAGTACACCAAAAGAATAACCAGAATATCACATAGATGTAGATATGTCATAAACATTCATTCCTCCATACTGGTACATCTACCCGACTGAGCGCTGGCGCAGCTCCCTGGAATCAATGCAGTTGAAATGCTGAATGTTGCTCGTGTGATTCCTCTGAATGCCGTTCGAAATTGTCACCTTTTCAAATTCCCGTATAAAAATCACTAATTTCTATATATTTTAATATTTATTATATCTATATACAACATATCCATGTATTTGTCTTTTTGAAATATCGCGGTGTCCATATCCTTATCGCTGTACCCCTGCAACTTAGGTTTTAATTGCCTGGTAGTTAGGGATGCAAAATCGTGACCCTCAGTGTACCTCTGACCCTCCATAGTTCAACCAAATGAACTAGAGTATTATGTACTTGCCTTAACACAACATGTCAACATGCTAAGCAAACTGGTTTCATCAATAATATGATTTAGCTGCCTGTCTATATAAAAGTATGATATAACCCCATCATCGTGTGTTGTTTACGATTTTAATGGTTGAAATGTTGGCTACCTGATAGTAGGTTTGCTGAACATTGTTCAGTCTCTTTTTAACTTTGTTGTGTCACACTGGCGTTATTTGTTTGCTTGCTTACAAAGTGAGGTTGTGTGATGTGGTTTATTCCCATCGATTTGTTCAAGCTTTGTGGAATATACATGCTTCTTTCTATTTGAATAAAATCAGCAAAACATGAAGCCACTAATATGATTGAAACAGTGACTGTTGGAATTGTTGCTGATCAGCGATGCCAGTTTTTGTGCTTGTGGTTTTAGCTTAGATAGCTTCATTACCATCATCGTCGACCATTTTTGTTTCCCTGACATTTTGTTATTGGAGTATGTCACAGGTTTATTTACAGATGACAATTGCATGAGTATTCTGGTCTAACCGGGCTTGAATTGTGGCTACCAGATCTGTATTGCTTCCTATCTGCAGAAATGACTTGAGAGAAATGATTTAATTTGATCAGGTGCAAGCATGGCGATACCGGCAAATCATGTAACCGACAGAAATGACGGAAATGAAGAGCAGGATGGCCGCGACGAGGAGGCTGGTGATCCGGAGGTGGTCGGGCTTGAGCACGGCCATGTACCGGTTCCAGCGGCAGCCGCAGTACTGCCGCCGAGCTGGTTGAAGAAGGCCGCCGCCTCGTCCTCGTTGGAGAGCATGTCATCGAGAATGCACCGCTATTTGTGCACTTAGTTTTGTGTTAACAAAATGGGAGTCTTTCCTTCAAAAGAGAAAAATGGGAGTCAACAAAATGGGTTGGCGCTTTTGACAGCACAAACCAACTGATCATACTTTTTAATTCATCAAGAAGGAAAAATATATGATCAAGCATCAATCCATGCGAGAAAGTTGATTACGGTTGGTTAATGAACACTAGTACGGAGTACGTAGTAGTTAAGGTAGGTGAATGGATTACTAACAAAAGAATACAAGTTCCTGTCTGAAAAAAAGAATACAAGTACGTCAAAAAACAAAGGAAAACACTCTCACTAATCCGGCTGAACAAACTGGATTTCCTCAGACACTCCCACGAAAACAACAATTTCTGAGATACTTCAAAAAAATCACAGGGAACAAAAAAATAAAAAGCCGATGCAACGAAAAAGAGAAGAAAATGGGCAAACGAGAAAGTTTCTCCGATGGGCCGGGTTCTGTCTATTCTCCTCCAGCCCACCAACTTCACGGGCCAGCAGCACCACCCACCAGTCTCCACCGAGGCAGCGCTGCGTGCCACAGATTAGTCCCACCTCGGTAGTTTCCGGAGAGCCGGACCGGTTTATAAGGCGAGGCGCTGCAGCTTGTAGCACGACCTTACTTGAACAGGATCTGTTCTATAGGCTCGTACCGCTGCATCCTTTACTAATAAGGAGGCAAGCCCATCAGTCTGGTTGATGCATTCTGACCTCTGGGCCAGAGCGTGATTAACGGCCTGGATTGCTCCTGATGGGGTCAATTCAACTGCTGTAGATGATCGTTCCTGCCTGGCTCACGCTCGTGTGGGGTGGCCCAGAGGTTGTCTGACAGACTACAACATCTTTTTTGTTTTTTTGCCTCATGCGGCTCAATTTATTTCATGCTCGTCCTAAAACATCTGGAAGTTAGCTCATTCTTTTTGCTTCTGAAATTATATAACCGGTCCGGTTATATAATGGGAATGGGCCGACCCGGTTATATAATGCTCGTCCTAAAACATCTGGAAGTTAGCTCATTCCCATCCTGAAATTAAACCGGAGAATCCATTCTGTAATCACACATCTGAAATTATCTATAGCAGTGGCAATGGATCGAAAACAAAATGGTCCGCTGACATTACAGATAAGATAAAACAATCATTGTCTATATTATCTCTTCATTGTAAACCACCTATTCTATCCTGCTTTGTTATGCAAAGTTTCGACAGACCGGAAATGTCGATATCAAAGCTGCCGAGCCCATACCTATCCACCCGCGAGCGTGGATCTGGCGGTCGTGGCGAGCTAATTCTGTATGCAATGTCACTAGTTCGTTGGCCCTTGAATGTAATCAGTGGTGATGGAGTTCACTCCCCTTCATCTTGATCTTTGCAGTTCATGACGTGTCTTAAGCTTTGTTGTTCCAAAACCTGGCTTCTTTCTTCTGTAGATGCTGGTAATGTTTGTCACTCTTCGTTGTGGTTTCAGTTGCAATTGCCTGCTTGCCTAGCATAGCCCTGGGCTGGCCTTTTTGCCCAATTTCTCAATTCTGATTGCCTACTTGTGCAACATGGAGTTGATCTCTTTCCCTCCTCACGGCCGGGTGTTCGTTTTTCCTTTTAACCTTCAGCATGACGTTTTTTTAGCGTGTTCTTCAATGCACTGCATCACCACTCTCTTCTTCAGGATTCATGAGGCCGAAGACCTTTTCTTCCAAGGGACTGCATAAAGAAACATTCATATTTCAGTAGGGCAACAAAAATGTTCGCTGTTGTATAGAAGAATGATCAGAAATACATAAATAAGATAAATACAGATGCTACCAAAATTATTCAAGTTGCCACAATCTCCATGCGAACACAAATGATAATGGTGAGGATGATTTTTATTCAACTAAGTAGGTGACTGGAGAACACAAATAAATTTAATCTCCACCCACAGCTCAAACTTCTACAATTTCCTAAGTCTTCAAATTTTGCAATCGTGTGTTTCTTGAAGGATAATAGGAAACATACCGCAACCAACGAACAGTTGGAAGAAAGCTACTCAGGTATGAGGATAAAACATGATACGGTAACAATAATGCTTGGAACCAATAATGTTCGTGAATATTTCTCAACATAGCAAAGTAATGAACTGTAGAAAAAACAAGTTGACCTACAACCACACCCTGGAGTCGTCGCTTTCATTTCAGAATAAATAACTCCCCACTTGCGGAACGCACCAGTATGATCTCAGAATAAGAAACTCCAACCATATGGGCAGACGTGGTTAGCAGCCCAGACTTGATAAAAGAACAGACTAAAAAACTACAACTTGGGGGTCCTAGGCGTACCAAAATTATTTGGCTCCACAGCATCGATCTACAATCTATGCATTCCATTCCATTCTATCAATTCTTCTGCTTCTATGCTCGTCATTACCTTTTCGTGCTTCTGGATTCTTACCGAAAGAGGGGAATTTCACGCATAGCAGCTAGCTAATGGAGGCCACGGTGCTGAGCGTGGGCAAATCCGTGGTGAATGGAGCGCTGAGCTACGCCAGCTCCGCCCTTGCAGAGCAGGTCGCACTGCAGCTCGGGGTCCAGCGTGACCAGGCCTTCATCAAGGATGAGCTCGAGATGATGCAAGCTTTCCTGATGGCCGCGGACGACGAGCGGGAGGGCAACAGCAGGGTGGTCAAGGTATGGGTCAAGCAGGTCCGGGACGTGGCCTACGACGTCGAGGACTGCCTCCAGGACTTGGCCGTCCGTCTGGAGAAGCTGTCCAGGTGGTGGCGTGGCGCGGGCACGCTGATGGCCCGTCGCCAAGTGGCCACGCAGATGAAGGAGCTCAGAGCCAAGGTGGAGGACGTCAGCCAGAGGAACCTGCGCTACAACCTCATCAACAGCTCAGCTGGCGGCTCTAGGCATGCCACAGGCACCTCTAATGGCAGCAGCAGTGCCGATGCGTCGCTGTTCGGCATCAATGAAGGGAGGAGCACGACCAAGCAGCAGGACAAGGCAAGTGTGGATCTTGTCCAACTGATCAACACGAGGGGCAATGATCTCAGAGTGATCTCGGTGTGGGGAGCAGGTGGTGGCCTCGGGCAGACGTCCACCATCCGGTCGGCCTACGAAAACCCAGATGTAAAGGTGAACTTTCCATGCAGGGCATGGGTCAGGGTGGTCCATCCGTTTGATCCTAATGAATTTCTCCAGAGCTTAGTGAAGCAGTTTCGGACGACCGTGGGGATTGACTCTCTGCTGGAGACAAAGAAGACAGGGCAAGATTTGGCTGAAGAGCACAAGGGATATGTGAATGAAAACAGTTATCTGGTTGTGCTTACTGGCCTGTCAACCATTGAGGAATGGGACGACATCAAAGCATGCTTCCCAAATAGCCAGAGGGGGAGCCGAATCGTGCTGTCTACGTCGCAAATTGAAGTCGCAAGCCTATGTGCAGGGCAGGAGAGCACAGTATCAGAGCTCAAGCAGTTGTCTTCTCGTCAGAGTATTTATGCTTTCTACGAGAAGGTAATTTCCAAAGTTCCTAGCCACTTTATAGTGTCGTTATTCTACCTAATTAATTACTTTCATAGTCATGCCAAATTGTCAGCAAGCACACATATTTTAGCATGATGTAACTAAAATTTAACTTGGATAAGCAATAGAATGAGACAGACCTTTTTGCCAGCTAAAAATTTGCAGGATCAAAAATTTTGCTAAACGTATATATGTTGCTTGTGTCCAGGGTTCTCTAGATGGAACAGATTTAACACGACCAGGCTCAAGCTCAAGCGGAGTCACTGCCACCACGAACACAGATAACACCTTAACGTTGCACAATACTGGCGAGATACTATGGGATCACTCTATAGATGCGGTCGGAATAAGCATCGCCGTCAGGAACAGCCTAACTCGTATCAAAACAATGGAGTCTGCTTTTGAGGAATCTCAACTCCTTGGGCGAGAGAAAATAAAATCAGACATCATCAAGCTGATTTCCAATCAAGCTAGCCAAAAATTTCAGGTCATCTCAGTGTGGGGAATGGGTGGTCTTGGAAAGACCACTCTAGTTAAAGATATCTACCAGAGCCAAGAGCTCAGCGGCACATTTGAAAAGCGTGCCTGTGTCACAGTCATGCGTCCACTCATGCTTGAGGAGCTACTTCGGAGTATAGTCATGCAGCTAGATGCTGAGCCTACTAAGGAGATGAAGGATTTGTTAGGCAACACAAAGAAAACATTACCTTTGATGCATCTTGAAGAGCTGAGAGTGGAGTTGGCCAGCCATTTAGATGGAAAGAGGTGGTTGATTGTTCTTGATGATCTATCATGCAATATTGAATGGGACCTCATAAAACGGATACTGCCTAAGAGGGAGAATGCAAGCCGAATCATAGTCACCACAAGGGAAGAGAATATTGCAAGGCATTGTTCAGGCAACCAAGAAAACATATACCAGCTCGAAGTTCTTGAAGATGAATATGCACGTATGCTCTTCACTAAAAAGGTACAGTGCATAGTGTTACAGTATTCCATTTCCTCCATTTGAAACAAATTATTACTTACCCTGAGCTTTGAAAGAGAAACTCCGGTGTAATTCTGGCAACATAGGAAATGTACGATTACTATTATTTTTACTATCAGAAACTACAAAATTTATTAATATATCATTGTGTGTGTGTGTGTGTATGTAGCTTGATCTACATGATGTTCTTTCGCTCAAAAGGTCATTCTTGCTCTAGAATCATTGTTCACATTGGCGCCTCCCAACTCTGATGATATCCTTCCTCATCAGGAAACAATTTATGCATCAAATCACATTTGTTTGGTCAAATTGCTCAAATTTGTATGACATGGAAACAAATGCAATGTCGCATTAATACCAGCACCAATTAAAAGAGTTGGACTTTACTACTGGTGCTGATTAGATTTTCTGAATTTCTACCCTTAACATATTAAAGTACAAAATTTTACTAAAAAAACAACACAACTACATTTGCCATGAAAATCTGTAACATGTAAGATATGGAGTAACAAAAAGAAGACAAATTTGCTAGAAGTACTCATCACAGGAATAAACTCACCGATCTTCAACTTTTAATTTCCACTCACTCAACCCTGAGCCTGAAACATGATAAAATGTTATTGTAAATTGCGCAATATTCCATAATTACTTCTAAGTCACTGAATAACTTGATCATGAATTTCAGGTATTTAAGGAGACAGTATATTTAGAGGAGCAATATCCTGAGCTGGTTCAACAAGCAAATATGATCTTAAAAAAGTGTGATGGACTTCCCCTTGCAATTGTCACCATAGGTGGCTTCTTGGCAAACCAACCAAAGATGGTGTTGGAGTGGAGGAAATTGAATGATCATATCAGTGCCGAATTGGAGATGAATCCAGAGCTTGAGATCATAATTGCAGTCCTTAATAAAAGCTATGAGGGCCTACCCTATCATCTCAAGTCTTGTTTCTTGTACATGTCAATCTTTCCTGAAGACTACAAGGTTAGCCGAAGACGCTTGGTGCGTCGTTGGGCTGCAGAGGGCTATGCAAAGGAGGGGCGTGGCAAATCTGCGGAGGAAATAGCGGACAGCTACTTTATGGAACTGATAAGCAGGAGCATGATCCTGCCATATCAACGATCAATTCATAGTAGAAAAGGAATTGACTCCTGCCAAGTCCATGATCTGATCCGTGAAATTAGCATCTCAAAGTCTATGGAGGGAAATCTTGTTTTCAGGCTAGAGAAGGGTTGCAGCTTAAACAACCATGGTACAATACGGCATCTTTCCATCAGCAGCGACTGGGAGGGAGATCAAAATGAGTTTGAGAGCATAGTAGATATGTCCCGCATACGGTCATTAACAGTGTTTGGGAAGTGGAGGCCATTTTACCTTTCTGACAAGATGAGGATGCTGCGAGTGCTAGACCTGGAAGGCACCTCAGGACTAATTGACCATCACCTTGAGTGCATTGGCAAGCTTCTTCACATGAGATACCTCTCTCTAAGAGGATGTGATGGCATTTATCACCTGCCAGATTCGTTGGGTAACCTGAGGCAACTCGAAACTCTAGATATCGCGGGTACATGCATAACAAGGCTGCCACGGTCCATCGTCAAGCTTAGTAAGCTAAAGAACATCGGGGTTGGGGCCATAGAAGATAACGATGATTACAGACTTACAACATGTGAAGAAGATCTACCCCAAGTAATGAGAAACAGGCCATGTAACATTACTTACTCTTCAATGTCATTTTGTGTGGCATGTTGTGCGCCTGAGCTTCTGAAAAATAGGATGGGTATGGATGCCGACGTGAACAGGCGCGATGTATGCACCATGTGCTGCTGCAACATATTACCTCTGTTGGCGACGCGGCAAAGTCCACGTGGTGTTGCAGTGCCAAGAAGAATTCGCAGACTGAAAACCCTGCAAACATTGGGTATTGTCAACATCACACGGGCAAAAGCCGTTCTGCAAGACATAAAAGAGCTTACCCGGCTGCGCAAGCTAGGAGTGATTGGCGTCAACAAGAGAAACAGTCAAGATTTTTTCTCGGCAATTGCAGGTCTCAGCTGCTTGGAATCATTGTTAGTGCAGTCACTGGGACATCCTGGTTTATCTGGCTCATTAGATGGCATCTCCTCACCTCCGGTAAATCTCCAGAGCCTCAAGCTGTATGGCAACATTGTAAAATTGCCTGAATGGATCCAGAGGCTCACAAATCTCGTCAAGCTGAGGCTACGGAGCTCAAGGATTGTGGAGCACGATGTTGCCATACAGCTTCTTGGGAAGATACCGAATCTGTCTACTCTGCGCCTGTGGAGGGAGTCATTTGTGGGCAACGAGGTCCGTTTCAACTTCTGTCAGGGTGCATTCCCGAGCCTGGTGGTACTGGAGCTGGATCGCCTAGCTAACCTCAAATCGGTCAAGTTTGAAGAACAAGCCACCCCGAAGCTTGAGCTGCTGCAGTTTCGTGACTGGACTTCTCAAGCCAGCACTGGGTTGTTTACTGGGCTGCCGTCACTACCAAGCCTCAAGGAATTCATGCTCATGGAGTTCCACAACGGCTACGAGGATGAATTTGTGGAAGAGCTGCGGGGCGAGTTAGCAAAGAATCAAAATCGTCCGGCTTTGAAGAGGCACTGAGCAGAGCTCTATATTTATCGATTTAAAGCTTTCGTTTTCTTTTCAACCGATTCATTGTGTTTCTTCTGGAATTATTTCTTGTGTTTCTTTGTGGCGTATGTGCTCTGTTCCGCATATGTCAGTTTCAGTAACTCTGCTATGAAGAATAAATTCGTGTACCACGGAATTGTAACACGGAACTATAAATCATCTGGATAGATTGTGTTTTGATTGTTTCTCTTAATCTCTTTTCATTTCCTCTTAACTCTGAATACCCACTGTCAAAATCCTGGCTCGGCCATTGATACGGCATGCAGCATGCTCTTCATTGATCATGTATATGAGTAATTTATGCAGGTGTGAGTAGATAGCACCACAAAATTTTCAAGAGAAATGAACTTTTATTTTATGGATGACATATAAAATAAGCATGTGTTCTGTCATGGTATATTTATGCAGTATGCTCTTTCCCTTAATGCATCAATAGAGGTTGTGTCAACTATATTTTTCTACACACTTGGTCAAGCTTAAATAATTTTGACTTAAAAAAGTCTAGAACTTCAATAAGATTGAAATGCAGGAAGTACTAAAATAGGCCGTTCCAAATTCTAAAATCATGGTATGTTATTCAGTAAAAAAAAACATGGTATGCTAACTTCTGATGACTGTACATTGGCTGTAGAATGCAAATCCAAAGGCAGTACAAACATGTAGTACACGTCTGAAGGTGCAAATAGCAAGACCCAGAAGGAAATTATGACTCTTAAAAGTTGAATCCACATAAAAGTGAAGCAACAGAAAGGGGTACAAACCCCAAAACAGAGACACCTGTTTAAGATGTGGTGCATTTTGGTTACATCTAACATCACAAAAGCTAGCAAACATCTAATATAGTACAAATTACTTGGGGAGAAATTAGCTAATGCTATATCAGTATATTGCACAACACACGAAGACAAGAAGAGATTGAAACTTCTACTGCGGATTCGCGTTGCTAGAAACGGAAATTGAAATGCAGCAGGATCTTGCCTGGATATCGAAGTTCACGGTCTTGCCTAACCCTGGAGGCGGACATCTCCCGCAGGTGGTGGACGCCGGAGAGGACGGCGGTGCTCCCGCCGAGGAGGCAGCGCCCTGAACCGGGTTCCAGCGGCAACCGGTCGAGAAAGGGGAGGCATCTTGCTCCACTTTCTGAAGCTCCCGGCGGCCGAGCTCTGGAATTTATTAGGGCCATGGCGCGCGGCTGGACCGGGAGAAGGGAAGAGGGGGGCTGTACCGCCGGAGCGGCGGCGTCTCCGCGAGGGGAAGAAACAGCCGTTTCACGTGGCCGGTGGCCTTGGTTTCACTTGGCGATTCCTAAGCGTCGGTGGGCTGACACGCGTACTGGATCGGCCATCTCCAGAACCGTTAGATTCAGTGCGTGTCAGCCGTTCAATCGCCTTCAGAATTATCGTCATCGCAATAAATTTGTTGCCACCGTAACAACCGTCTCGCTGCCTCTGCAACTGAGGTTCCATAGTATGACAGTGCTTTCTACAACATCGACAAGCGATTTGAGAAGAAGCTAAGTCATTGGAAAGGAAAATCTATGTCTTATAGGTTAGAATTATGTCTTAGAGGAAATAATAAAATATATTATCGTAATTTCAGGTACATATTTCAATGTTACTAGCACGATGCTCGTGCGTTGCTACGAAGGTATAAAAAGACGAGAGGCTACCACTGCCTTAGCGAATTATTAAAAAATGATGGTATCTTACAATTGTTCCATGATTCGTAGTTAAAAAGGGAGTAAAATATAACGAAAGATCAATGTTACAGTCGTTGAAAAATCTCAAGCGACCATAGAGGTCATTTGCAAGATTTATAGTGGGATATCATTTTGAATCTTAAAATATAGAAGAATGGACATGAGTAAGTTGATGCACAAAATCGTGAAATTATAATTTATTTGCTCTCTCCTGCTATGCTATAGAGATGGAAGACTGGCTATGAGGAGGAACTAAAATTAGGATCATGATTATGATTGTAGCTTATGAGTTAGGTAGCTTACTTACATTTACAATTTGCGTATTTATAAAAGTGCTATTCTCGCAATAGGATAGTAGTGTATTTGTTTATTTAATATAGATCTCGCATAAAATTAAAGTAATATTTGTTTTATTGAACGTTGCTAGTCCAACATGTGAGTAGAAGTGCATTTGTTTATTATATAGCCCCACATGTAAGTGTGGGTTGAGGTGCATTTATTTATTTGTATGGTCCCACATATGAACTCACCATCAACTCAAACATTTATAAGTATGAAAGATGGTGCCACATGTGAACTCACCACCAACTCAAACCAACAGGAAAGATTTATTGAAGATTGTTAGTCTCACATATGAGTAGAAGTGAATTTGTTTATTATATGGTCCCACATGTGAGTGTGAGTTAAAATACATTTGTTTATTTGTATGGTCCCACATGTGAATTCACCACCAACTCAAACCTTTATAAGTAGCAAAGATAACTGTTATGGTATTATGTGAAGGTTTACAGAGTGCATGTTAACTACCTCCAAAAGAAAGCTCATTCACAAGTGTGAAGTATAAACATCAAGTGTTCTTAATCTTGCCTCTAGGTCTAACTCGTATGTTTCAAATGGTCATGTTTTCTTGATTATGAACATCAAGTATGTCGGTAACATATATGAACATGTTGTTATCAGAACATGGGTGTTGATCCGACACAATTGTATGATTTACTTTGAGATCATATCGTATTCATGTTATTAGTAAAATCATATAAAGTTAATGTGCATGTGTCTTTAATGATCATGAAAATGTTTCTTGACTTCATACTGGAAGGTGGACTTTGACTCTGTCCAAACCCCATCTGCAACAGGCTTTGATCATGCACACCTAAAAGCCATGTTCAAGAATTCATCTGATTAACCAGTTAACTTGCCGATTAATCCCTACTTGTAGTGTCACCGAGTAGTCGGAAAATCGATAAATCGGCCGATTAATTGATTAACTTACCGATTAACTTCCTGATTAGCCTATTATTCCCCTACTCACCAGCCAACCGAGTAGGTACCAGTTAACGATTTCCTCAAGAATGCCTAAAAGTATGTTAAGGTACTTAACGATTCAAGTTAGGAATTTGCTCCTTCAACAATGGAGAGATCCTTTGTGGCCCCTCTCGGTATTACGGTATTCAACATTGTCTAGACAAACACTTTGTGAATTGATCACGAGGGATACCGGAATACCTAACGAGAAAATAAGATAAACCTGAAAACAGGATAGCTTGGTATAGTGGTTAATAGTTAATCACATAGATACCTACAAAATCTCACCTTAGGTTTTGATACGTCCAAAACGTATCTATAATTTCTACTTGCTCCATTGGGTGTTATTGCTATGTGTTTGCTACACTTTCATATTTTTTTATAACATATTTTGAAAATAACCTATTAATGGTTGCAAGAGTGCATAAGTTCTTGTTTTTGTACTTCATGTGTAGGAATTACTTGGATAAAGGAAAAAATCATAAAAAAGAGCCTTGTAGGAGTTGGAATCTAACTCTCCCGAAATCTGTCCCCATTAGACATGTTTTAAAGATTGGGTCGGAAACGCCAGAACACGACCTCAAACGGAAAAGGTTAAAACTACAAAGTTGTAGACAATTGTTTTCCGATGGATGAGTAAAAAAATCGTCTCAATCAGAGTTCGGATGCTCACTCTGGCCCAGAAATACCGAAGACGTAATCTAGATGACGGGAATCCGAGAGTCTATATAAAGAGAGGAAACCTAGGTAAAAGGGCACCACGAAAATTCCTCCCCCAAGGCAGCCGTCTTGAGGGGGAGATCAATCTATGTATTGGATTGATGTATGTTGGGATACGGGGCAGAAAACACAAATTTTTCACACCTACGGTACCCGAACCCAAGATCTATGCTATGGCGATGTAAAGTAACGGAGGGAATCGGTGTTCATACCTTTGAAGACCGAAAGCGGGAAACGTTCTTACGAACGTGGTTGGCGTAGACTCAGAACTACGACCACCCTGTCGTGTAGAAGATCACCACCGGCGAGGATGACTCCCGGTAGACCTCCAGCGATGAAGCAGCACCACAGGTGTAGTGCCTCGAAGAGATTATACACGTACGGCACAATCGATGTTCCTCCCGGGCTCCGAACCAGACGAGCAGCGGAAAGAAGACGGCTACGGATCCCGACTCCGGCAGAGCGACGGCCTGCCTTATGGTGGAGAACTCCAATCCTGGTGCAGACTCCAAACAAGGGGAATCCACTTCCGGAAATGGAGAAGGAAGAAGAAGGAGATCAATTGTTGTATGGAAAAAGGGGGGTCTACCCCTCTATATAAAGGCCAAGGAGGGGTGTGAACCCTCTTCCCTCCCCCATGTGGGACTAAACCCCCAAGGGGGGGAGAGGGCGCCGGCCAAGGGGGGGTTGGGGCCCACCCCTTGGCGCCAAGCCCAAGGGGGGGAACCCCCTCCTCCCCTAATGGACCTCAAAGGCCCATATAGCCATTTTTCCATTATTTTAATTATTTAATAAGTTTTAAATATTTAATTCAGATAATTAAATAATAAAAACATTATTAAAACAATTAAACTTTATTTTGAACTATTCAAAATGTCCGGAAACCATTCTGTTCTCCTCCGGAACTATTCCGGTGATTTCTCCTATTTCACCGATTGATCCCGTAACTGTCCTATGCATCGATTGCCCTTAAGTGTAACACCCTAACGGTCCGGGAAACAGCAGACATGGTCGAGACTCTTCTCATTGACCAATGACTAGTCAGTTGGACCTGGTTACAATCCTTGACAGCCCCTGCGCTTCCATCGAATGAGCTTCGATCGCTTTTGGAAACCGTTAACGATACGACGTAATCCCTTTGTTCTGCGGTACCTTGTTTGTCCGAGGTTTGATCGTCGGTATCCCACATACCGTGTTCACATCTCGTTCACGACAAACAACTTCTCTCGTCCATGATCATTGCATCTCTTGTGACCTAGTCACGTCCTTGCAAGGGGTTGATGCAATATCACCGAGTGGGCCCAGAGTACCTGTCATGTCATAAGGACTGACAAATCCCGCTTTGATCTATTAACATACTCATCAACCATCTATTTCGGAATACCCAAAGTGCACCGTTATAGCCAGCATATTTCAGTCAGGCGGTGGGATACAAATCAAAGTCTCCTCATAGATCGTGATTACGTATGATCATTACGGTCTAAGGACTAAGGCATACGTTACAAAGTCATAGCAACGCTGAACTATGTGACTCGATCACATTGCATTACTTTAGGTGGGTGTCTGTCCATCACATCATTCCCCTAATGATATGACCTCATTGTCAATGGACTTAAGTGTCGCCATGATCAGGAAAGCTTGATCAATCAATTGCCCAATGAGATAGTTTACCCGAGTTAAACTACGGACCATGTTTTATACTACACCTGTATTAGTATTTCCAAGTAATACAGTTATAGCACAGTATAAAACGTATTATGAACAAAACGGATATGTGATAAATATCTTTATTATTTTGTCTCTAGGGCACATATCCAACAGTCTCCCACTTGCACTAGAGTACAAATTACACTAGTTTACATCAGGTATGTATCTAACACCAATGGTCTCTCGGTGTTATTCAAACTTGCCCTGTGGAAGAGGTTTAGTCATCGGGTCTGCTGCGTTCAGATCCGTATGTATCTTGTGAATCCTAGTGTGTCCATCCCTGACGTAGTCTCGCGTCACATGGAACTTTCGGAGGATGTGCTTGGCTGTAGAGTGAGTTCTTGGCTCCTTCGCGTTAGCAATGGCACCCGTGTTGTCGCAGAAGATTCCCACGGGGTCAGTGCAACTGGGAAAGACGCCAAGCTCGATCACGAACTTCTTCAGCCACAGCGCCTCGTTAGACGCTTCGCAAGCGGCAATATACTCCGACTCCATTGAAGATTGAGCGACGACTGACTGTTTGCCGCTCCTCCAGCTAATCGCGCCACCGTTCAACATGAAGACATATCCCGTCTGGGACTTCGAGTCATCTAGGTCTGAGCCGAGGCTTGCGTCAACGTAACCCTTTACGGTGAGCTCCTCATCAACTCCTCCATAAACGAGAAAGAGATCCTTGGTTCTTCTCAAGTACTTAAGGATGTTCTTTACTGCTGTCCAGTGAGCCATTCCCGGATTACTCTGGTAACGATTAGTCATACTAATGGCCAATGCTAAATCCGGTCTGGTACATAACATAGCATACATGAGAGAACCTATGGCTGAGGCATAGGGTTTTGAGGACATTTCCTCTTTCTCTTTAGCTGTGGTCGGGCATTGAGTCACGCTTAATTTGACACCTTTTATGACTGGCAAGAGACCTCTCTTGGAGTCATCCATTTTGAACCTTTTCAAAATCTTGTCAATATAAGTATTCTGACTCAAGGCCAACCGTCGATTAGGTCTATCTCTATAGATCTTAATCCCTAGTATGTACGCAGCTTCACCTAGGTCCTTCATGGAAAATTGTCCATTCAGATATTCCTTCACTTCCTCTAAGAATTTCTTATCGTTCCCTATTAGTAATATGTCATCTACATATAACACAAGGAATGCTACAGAGCTCCCATTCACTTTCTTATAGACGCAGAATTATTCGACGTTTTGGACAAATCCAAAAGCTTTAATGACTTCATCAAATCGAAGATTCCAGCTCCGAGATGCTTGCTTCAACCCATAAATGGACCGTTGAAGCTTGCAAACCTTACCAGCATTCCTTGGATCGACAAACCCCTCTGGTTGCATCATATACAACTCTTCCTCAATGTTGCCATTTAGGAATGCAGTTTCACATCCATCTGCCATATCTCGTAATCATGATATGCAGCTATTGCTAGTAGGATCCGAATAGACTTTATCATCGCTACAGGAGAGAACGTCTCCTCGTAGTCAAGTCCTTGAATTTGTCGGAAACCCTTCGCGACAAGTCGAGCTTTGTAGACAGATACGTTTCCGTCTGCGTCAGTCTTTTTCTTGAAAATCCATTTATTCTCGACGGCCTTGCGGTCCTCGGGAATATCCACCAAAGTCCATACTTTGTTGGTGTACATGGAGTCTATTTCGGATTTCATGGCTTCAAGCCATTTCTCGGACTCGGGTCCCTCCATTGCTTCTTTGTAACTCGTAGGTTCATCCGACTCAACAGCCGAGATTGCATTCACAAGCTGTCCGTAAAACTCAGTAGGTTGACGGACTCTTGATGACCTACGGGGCATAAAAGGTTCCTCTTCATTCTCATCATGATCATCATGAATGTCATGATCGTTATGAATGTCGTTCTGGCCATTCTCTTCAACTCCCACTGTGGAAGATGGTTCCAGAACAAATTCCGTAGCCATTTCATCCAATTGGGATGATTGGTCAGTTACTTCATCGAGGTCTATTTTCCTCCCACTCAACTCTTTCACGAGAAACTCCTTCTCAAGAAAGTGTCCCGTCTTGGCAACAAACGTTTTGCTGTCAGACTTGTTGTAGAAGGTGTACCCACAAGTTTCCTTGGGATAGCCCACAAAGATGCACTTATCCGCCTTGGATTCAAGTTTGTCAGGCTGTAGTTTCCTAACATAAGCCTCACAACCCCAAATCTTCAGGTGAGACAACTCAGGTTTAGTGCCATACCATTCTTCAAATGGTGTTGTCTTTACGGATTTGGATGGTGCCCTATTAAGAATATGAATGGCGGTTTCTAATGCATACCCCCAGAATGACACAGGCAAATCAGTATGAGACATCATCGATCGCACGCTATCCAATAGGGTTCGATTACGTCGCTCAGCTACACCGTTTCTCTGAGGTGTACCTGCCGGCGTAAGCTGTGGTACTATGCCACAAGACTTCAGATGATTGCCAAACTCGTGACTCAAATACTCGCCACCTCGATCCGATCGAAGGTGCTTGATTTTCCTTCCGAGTTGATTTTCGACCTCATTCTGAAATTTCTTGAACTTTTCAAAGGTTTCAGACTTATGCTTCATCAAGTAAATATACCCATATCTACTCAAGTCATCAGTAAAGGTCACGAAGTAACGAAGATCATTGCGAGTGGGGACGTTCATGGGTCCACATACATCTATGTGTATGATCCCGAATAAGACATCCGCACGCTCCATCACACCATTGAACGGAGTCCTTGTCATTTTGCCCATGAGGCATTGTTCACATGTATCAAGGGATCCAAAATCCAGTGACTTAAGAAGTCCATCCTTATGGAGCTTCTCCATGCGTTTTATACCAATATGACCAAGTCGGCAATGCCACATCATCATGTGATCTTCATTATTCTTCAATCTTTTGGTCTCAATATTGTTAACGTGACACACGTCACCATCGAGATTAAGTACGAATAAACCATGCAACTCCGGTGCGTGAACATAAAACATATCATCCTTATAAATCGAACAACCAATTGTATCGGACTTAAAAGAATAGTGGTCTCGCTTCAAGCAAGAGCCACTCACGATGTTCACACTCAACGCGGGTACATAGTAACATTTATTCAGAACTAAAACCAATCCCGAAGGGAGACTAAGATGCTTCGTGCCGACCGCCAAGACATCAATCCGGCAGCCATTCCCTACGCGCATCGTCACTTCATCCTTAACCAAGCGTCTCCTATTCCTTAGTCCCTGAATGGAATTAGAAATATGAGCGACAGACCCTGTATCAAATATCCAGTATGTGTTCCCGGCGCTTGTCAAGAGAAGATCAACAATATGTATATCAAATATACCTTCGTCTCTCTTGGCGACCTTGCCAGCCTTCTTGTCCTTTAGGTACTTGGGACAGTTGCGCTTCCAGTGACCTTCACCCTTGCAGTAGAAGCACTCCACTCCGAGTTTAGGCTTGGGTGCCTTGGGAGGAGCGGCAACTGACTTTCCATCCCTCTTAGGGACACCTCTCCTGGACTTCTCCCGTCTGCTTGACTTCTTGAAGTCAGTGGTCTTGTTGACCATGAAGACGGCGTGCTCCTTCTTGATCTCAACCTCAGCGCTCTTTAGCATGGCGAACAACTCAGAAGGGGTTTTGGTCATCCCCTGCATGTTGTAGTTCATCACAAAGCCTTTGTAGCTAGGGGGAAGCGACTGCAACACCCTATCAACCGCAAGTTCATCTGGAAGCTGACATTCCAGAGCATTCAAGCGCTGAACGTAGCCAGACATTTTGACCACGTGCTCACTCACGCTGCCGTGCTCATCCATCTTTGCTGAGAAGAAGGCTTCAGAAGCCTCGTACCGTTCAGCCCTGGCTTGAGGTGCAAAGACCGCCTTGAGGTCGGTGATAATCTCATATGCACCCATCCTCTCAAAGCGTTTCTGCAGCTCAGCCTCCATGGAGTAGAGCATGCCACTCTGGACAAGGTTGTAATCATCAGTCCTGGAGAGATAGACATTCTTCTCGTCCTGACTGGCATCATCTGCTGGTGCGTCACCTAGTGCGTCCTCTAGTACGTATGCCATTTTGAGGGGAACGAGGAGAATCCTCAGGGTGCGGAACCATTTGGTGAAGTTTGTCCCATCTGTTTTTAGCTTATCTTTCTCTAGGAATGATCCTAAGTTGAACGAGGGGCATGGTGCTGCCATCTACAATGTTGGATTCACAATGATACAATTTAGACTTTTGTTCATAATGTGGAGTTTCAATTTAATCTTAAAATTCTAGAAAGCTCCCACTTAGATAAACACCTCTCAATTTAACTAAGTGATTACACAATCCCAGCCCCCATACCTCCCCCGATATGTACGGCCCAGTATGCGAACCAGGTAGGCCTCTAAGCCAATCACATTAGGCATGTGACTCGTGCTCGACCTTTCGGTCTTCTGTGTTCCAGGCCCGCATCTACATACGTCAAGCCTGCCAATCGAACCTTGATGTTAGCTGTTCAGGCAAGGCCATATTTACATATGCCAGGCTCGCCGAACCCAACCTCATGCGAGCTCCGTTGAATATGTAGGACAACTCCGGTATGTACGGAGCGTCAGGCCATATGGGAGAACCTTCCAGGTGGTGCCCATCAAAAGGGAGAACACAATTTTGGTATTGGGAGAGATGGTCCTGTTTCGTGCTACCGTCGATATATCTAGCATACTAGCATAAAACAGGAAGTAAAAATTTAAATCATACAACCTATGATCCCCCTTCATGCAAAGCAAAGTTAAAACGTCTTTCTACTTTAGCTTGTGCAAGTTTTACGTGGCTGCTAGGGGTTTCGAGAGAGAGAACCGATTTCTATCCTGCGAAAAACATGCCACAACACCGTCTCTTATCCGTCTCTATTACACCCCTGTCGGGGCCCTCCGTTGCAAACATCTTCGCATCGCTAATGCAGAGAGACAGACACCCCCCCAACCACTTTATATGGTACAAGCCATATGTCAAGCGTGGAACCAGTCTCGCGTAAACGCGTAAGGTCGGTCGGGGGCCGCTTCATCAAACATTGCTGCAATGCTGAATGAGTACACGTGGGAGGGTAACGAATGAAGATTCGATGCCCACATCCTAGATGTGTTCTATCCGTACAATACATCTACGCATAGCTAGCTCATGATACCACTGTTGGGATACGGGGCAGAAAACACAAATTTTTCACACCTACGGTACCCGAACCCAAGATCTATGCTATGGCGATGTAAAGTAACGGAGGGAATCGGTGTTCATACCTTTGAAGACCGAAAGCGGGAAACGTTCTTACGAACGTGGTTGGCGTAGACTCAGAACTACGACCTCCCTGTCGTGTAGAAGATCACCACCGGCGAGGATGACTCCCGGTAGACCTCCAGCGATGAAGCAGCACCACAGGTGTAGTGCCTCGAAGAGATTATACACGTACGACACAATCGATGTTCCTCCCGGGCTCCGAACCAGACGAGCAGCGGAAAGAAGACGGCTACGGATCCCGACTCCGGCAGAGCGACGGCCTGCCTTATGGTGGAGAACTCCAATCCTGGTGCAGACTCCAAACAAGGGGAGTCCACTTCCGGAAATGGAGAAGGAATAAGAAGGAGATCAATTGTTGTATGGAAAAAGGGGGGTCTACCCCTCTATATAAAGGCCAAGGAGGGGTGTGAACCCTCTTCCCTCCCCCATGTGGGACTAAACCCCCAAGGGGGGGGGGGAGGGCGCCGGCCAAGGGGGGGTTGGGCCCCACCCCTTGGCGCCAAGCCCAAGGGGGGGAACCCCCTCCTCCCCTAATGGGCCTCAAAGGCCCATATAGAAATTTTTCCATTATTTTAATTATTTAATAAGTTTTAAATATTTAATTCAGATAATTAAATAATAAAAACATTATTAAAACAATTAAACTTTATTTTGAACTATTCAAAATGTCCGGAAACCATTCCGTTCTCCTCCGGAACTATTCCGGTGATTTCTCCTATTTCACCGATTGATCCCGTAACTGTCCTATGCATCGATTGCCCTTAAGTGTAACACCCTAACGGTCCGGGAAACAGCAGACATGGTCGAGACTCTTCTCATTGACCAATGACTAGTCATTTGGACCTGGTTACAATCCTTGACAGCCCCTGCGCTTCCATCGAATGAGCTTCGATCGCTTTTGGAAACCGTTAACGATACGACGTAATCCCTTTGTTCTGCGGTACCTTGTTTGTCCGAGGTTTGATCGTCGGTATCCCACATACCGTGTTCACATCTCGTTCACGACAAACAACTTCTCTCGTCCATGATCATTGCATCTCTTGTGACCTAGTCACGTCCTTGCAAGGGGTTGATGCAATATCACCGAGTGGGCCCAGAGTACCTGTCCTGTCATAAGGACTGACAAATCCCGCTTTGATCTATTAACATACTCATCAACCATCTATTTCGGAATACCCAAAGTGCACCGTTATAGCCAGCATATTTCAGTCAGGCGGTGGGATACAAATCAAAGTCTCCTCATAGATCGTGATTACGTATGATCATTACGGTCTAAGGACTAAGGCATACGTTACAAAGTCATAGCAACGCTGAACTATGTGACTCGATCACATTGCATTACTTTAGGTGGGTGTCTGTCCATCACATCATTCCCCTAATGATATGACCTCATTGTCAATGGACTTAAGTGTCGCCATGATCAGGAAAGCTTGATCAATCAATTGCCCAATGAGATAGTTTACCCGAGTTAAACTACGGACCATGTTTTATACTACACCTGTATTAGTATTTCCAAGTAATACAGTTATAGCACAGTATAAAACGTATTATGAACAAAACGGATATGTGACAAATATCTTTATTAATTTGTCTCTAGGGCACATATCCAACAATGTACTCACTTGATCTTATCTAGTATAATCTCCGAGACCATGGTGACATCGGTCTATTGGACATAGATTAGAAGAATATTTTCATGAGTGATTTCCTCTTTTGTGTGTGGATTGAAGATTGAGAGTCTCTTGGTGCTTGTCTTTGACTATCCTCAAGATATGTTGTGGTGATTGTGGTGCTCTCTTTGGATGACCGCAGTGACATTGGGAAATCCGTAGATGAGAACTACGAAGTCTAAGGTGTGCTTTTGTAGCCCTACACAATTCTCATCCTCTCTTGACCACAAAGGAATGACCTCCGAGTACGTCTACAATGCATGTTTTAGTGAAAATATCATGTGATTAGACTATGTTAATGTTGTTGGGAGTTGCCACTTGTTAAAGTATGAAGCCTAGGCCTTGTTTCCACCATTGCAATACCGTTTGCGCTCACGTTTACTACTTGTTTGCTTGCTGCACTTTTTATTACAGATTTACATTACTTCGTTTGACCGCACCTATCATCTATATTTCACCATCTCTTCGCCGAACTAGTACACCTAATACAACTCTTCTAATGCAACTCTTCTAGTTGTATTAGGCTGTATTAGGTGTGTTGGGGACACAAGAGACTTCTTGTATCTTAATTGCAGGGTTGATTAGGAGAGACCATCTTCAACCTCTACTTCCCTGAGTTCGATAAACCTGAGGTCATCCACTTGAGAGAAATTGTTGCTGGCCTACAAACATTTGCGCTTGGAGGCCCAACGTAGTCTACAAGAATAGAAGTGTACGTAGACATCAGGTTTGTATAGTATCGTGAAGCAATATGATTGGAATTTTAAGCTTATGGTTCACTCGAATTTGTATTCATGTAGGTGTGGGAACCTTCATGGATGTCCATGGCTCCGCTATCGGTTATTGTTCCACGAGAAAAGAAAGTTTCCGGTTCATGCGCGTATCCTACAAAACCTATGGGGTCGCACACTTAAGGAGCATGTATATATCACACCGATAAAGTCTCGATGTGATCAAGATATGATCGGTGAGAAATCGGAATCGTTTCGGAATGCCAATCAAGTATTGCGAAGAATTTTAAGAAACCCGGGTAAAACCAGAGGGCCGAAAAAGTTTCGAGATAACCTAAATATGTTTAATATTTAATTCTTGTGAATTCCAGGATTTATGGAATTATTAAAAGGTTATAATATCAATGGGGGGCTCACACTTGGAAGGCCCAAGTGGGAAAGCCACTTGGGCCAAAGAGGCCCTTTGGGGGGCAGGCACCCTAGGAGGGCCCTCCACCCCCTTGGCCGTCGCCAGGAGGGGAGGGGAACCCTAGGCGCATCCCTAGGGTTGCCCCCTCCTCCAAGATGGCCTCCCCTCCCACTGTAAATAGAGGTGGAGGGGGAACCCCCAAAGGCACGATAGATTGTTTCTTGCCTTTGGGCTGCCCCATCCCTCTCTCTTTAGATCTAACCACCAATATACCCCGAAGGGCTGCTCATCCCTCCTCTCTACTCCGATGGTGCCGAGCTCTGGACAGTGGAGCCATGCCGGATTATCTACACCGTACGTGTGGATCAACCATAAAGAGACCCGTGTTCGGTCTTTCGTTCGAGAGACTTCTTCTGGATTATATCTGTTCGAGGGACTACGCTTCTACACGCTTCCTCAACTCTCCATCCTCTTTCCCCGCTGCGAGAGAACATCCATTGAACGGATGTAAGGTAACCAGATCACTGACCACCTTGTATGCATTTAGCTAGATCTATCTCAAGACTTGGTTTCGTAGTGACAATTTTTTGTTTTCTATTATGAATCTCAACATGATGAGGGTCGACTAATTCTTATTAATTTTGTGCCCATTAGCATGCCGATGTTTCTTCTTCCCTTCTTTGAATTACCAGTGGGGTATTGAAAATGTTGAATTTCTACCGATCACATTTCTTTTGGCAAAGTGACGAGACTAAGTCAAAATACACACTAGCTAAGTGGGACATACTTTGTAGGATGAAAGACATGGGGGGATTGGAAAATTGAGAACCTTGAAGTTAAGAACAATTCTCTGCTCACTAAGTGGTTGTATAGGTTGTCCGTTGAAGGGGGAGGGGTGTGGACACAGTTATTGCAGAATAAGTATTTACATTCTAAGACCCTAGCTCAAGTGACGACGCATCCAAATGTCTCTTCTTTTTGGAAGTGACTAATGCAATCAAAGGTATCCTTCTCTAACAAGAGTAGAATCATTGTTGGGAACAATAGTCAATACTATATTATGGGGAGATACTTGGCAAGGGAGACACCGCTAGCTTTGCAGTATCCAATATTTATAATATTGTACAACACAAAGATGTGCTTGCACGTATAATACTTGGATTTATTCCCTTAAATATCCAAATTAGGTGAACTTTAATGAGAGAAAGGTGGAATGATTGAGTATATCTTGTGCGTTCGTTGATGGAGGTCAATTTGCCTGATAGACCAGATACTCTAAACTAGAGATTTCAGGTCTCGGGTGTTTTCTTAGTGAAATAAATGTATGTAGGTTGGTTAACACCGATTCAATTACGTAGTAAACAATGTTTATGTCGTTTTTGCACGAGGGAATGATTTTGATTATGAACAACGTGGTAAAGCATAGATGGAAAAGGTAGTAAACAAATGTTTTTATGAGGACGAATCAATCCATCATCTTTTTTCTTAAGTGCACACTACCCTGCTTATTGTGGTATACAATACAAATGTTCTTCAATATAAATTCTTGTAATAACATCTTTAGTTCATTTGGTTTCTGGTTGAATGAGATTGAGCCTAAGACAACGACACGAATTTGAGTCGAAGTGTGTGCGTTTGTTTAAAATTGTCGGAATGACGTTGATTTTAACCTTAAAAAGCATCATCAATTTTGTAAGTGTCATTTTTCGAGTGTCTGCTTGGATCTGTAGATGCAGTTATCGTGCCATCTTCAGTACAAGTCTAAGTTCCTTGCTGTCCAACTCCAACCAACCTCACCCGTACAAAAACACAGCAGCGATCAATCAGCTCACCCACAGAAGAAATACCAGCACCAACTTAAAAAAAACCCAGCAGTCTCGCTGTCACACGTTGCCGTCCCCAGCATGGACGGACATGCCGAGCCCAAAACAAGGTGCGCCGCCAGGGCCAGGTGGGGCCGGGCCGAACAGGGGACGGAGGCAGCGAGAGAGAGAAGAGGACGCAAACGCCATCACGGGCCGGGCCTCGTGACCTCCGCCACCCACACGTCGATACGCCCGATGCGACACCCACCACACGGACGGACACGCCCACGTGAAAGGCCCGGCCCGCTATATAAGTACGCCCGGCTCCGTTGCCAGCCCCACCACAACACGCATTCTTTGCTCCCGTAACCGTGTTGCCGCCGCCCGCCCGCCCGCCCGCCGCCTCCACCACCCCCGCCGCTCCCCATGGCCTCCGCCGCCGCCGTCTCCTTCGCCCGGCCCGTCAAGGTACCGCACCCCGCCCCCCCTCCCCTTCCCCCCCGCCGTTCGATCCGCGCACGCGCGTGCGTCCGTGCTGCAACCCGTAGGTAGGGTTTATGTCGCAGCGGGGTTTCCGAATCTGGAGAGCGCCGTACGCGATCTCCCTCGCGCGCGCGCGCGTTCGTGAAATTACCCGCGGATCCGCTCTGCTGTGCCGTCTGGGTGTTGCCGAATTGGGGAAACCCCAGGCGATTGGATCTGGCACCACAGGCCTGATTTTGAGCTCCCTGTTCCAATCCGATCGATCGGAACGGTGCTGCCACGCCGTTCACGATATATAACCGCGCATGATACATACCCGCGTCAGCGTGCACTGTGCGGGGTCGTTGTTACTTGTCCAGCGTTTTTTTTAATTCCATTATTCCGGCGGATGATTCTGTGTGTCTCCTTAATTTTTAAGCGATGACGTGTTCGTGCTTATATATCTTAGTTAGCCAGAAAAGTTGACGGATCGCCTGTTAAAGGCGTGCCACCTTACACTTGGAAGATCCATAGGTTCAAGTGAATCTGAGGATTCCTCGGTTACATGATTCTGCCTTTATGCTACGCAGATGGCATGATATAAGAAGAAAAGAAAAAGTAAGGCATGTGGGGCGTTGATTAAATGCTACCTTGCACAATGAAAAAATGTAGTTAAATCAGATTGTGGAAACTTCTTAAGAGTTATGTCTAGACACATACATGCTTCACGACATTTGGTATGATGCGCTTCTCCACATTTTTTGTAAACCATATCCAATCTGATTCCCATAGCTAAATGTAAACTGCAAATTTTCTTATCGGACTTGGAACAATCAAGGAAAATAGGGTGTGTGTGTGTGTGTGTGTGTGCTGGATCAAGTGATGTTATTTTAGTAAGTTGTTGCATATGAAATTGCAATGCTAGTATAGCCAGAAAAAAATGAATCCGCATCCCTTTCAGGTTGAACCAAACCAAAAACAGTGGAACAGCAGAGCAAGTCCTGTTTGACTGTTTTGGAATGTAGCCTTACTTAGGGGTACAATTGTTTTGGTTACTAAGCAGCATTGATAATTTTATAATTTAGCTATGCCTACCACAACATTTGAGAGTCAACCTGAATTTGTGCCTTTTTTAACCTTGTTAGCTGACAACTAGGTTGACTCTCAAATGTTGTGGTAGACATTGATAATATTGCATTGTCAGCTGCCAATCTTGTTTCATATTCCTTGGTTCACTTAATTTGTGCCTTTTTTAACCAATCTTGCTTGGTGATTTACAGACTATCAATGCCAGCTCTGTCTCCTTGTCCGCTCCAAGGAAAGCTAATGTATCCTTCCGTCTGCAGCCAGCTCCCCAGAGATTTTCTGTTAGCTGTGCAGTAAGTATCACCTTTTTTCTAGTATTGCAATTTATTGATGCACCTCAATTTGTTTTCCTTTTCTTTTGACATGCTAGTTGTTTCATCACAAGGCAACATTGTTTCTTTGGAATTGGAATCACATAATTAATCATACATGCTATCTGAAGCTTTGCATCTCAATCTATTTTATTCAAGTTTTATCTGAAGCCAACAAACTCTTCCTGCATCGTATAGAAAATCCTTCCGCATTTCTTGACTACTGTCCTTCCATTATGTCTCTTACTCTCTTATAAAAGTATTTTGAGAGATAATTACAGCAATGGTAGTTTCTTTTTGGCATTGTGCACTTTGCATGCATGGACTATAATTTGAGTAAGTTAGCTCCTAGTCTATGTGTACCGTATTGATTCAACCATTAGTTAAACCTGCAATTTTGATATGATAAGCAGGTAAACTGTACCATCCAACATTTCTGAAAGCCTGCTACCCATTGTAGAGCTTTGTATCTATGATTCTAATTGCTTCATATTGGTTTGTAATTGAATAGGCCAAAAAGGAGACAGTAGAGAAGGTTTGCGATATTGTGAAGAGCCAGCTTGCGCTTGCTGATGACACTGAAGTTAAAGGATCCTCTACTTTTGCTGATCTTGGTGCCGATTCTTTGGATACGGTAAGTCAGCTGGATACTTTAACGTGTGTCACATGTTAATCCTAGGAACAGACCCAGCTGCATCCACTCAGGGAATATGAGCTCGTTAAGTTCGTAAGAGTGTGGCATTCATGTCTGCACGTAACTAAAAATCCCTTGAAGGCCATCTGGCAATAGTTTCTTGATTGTTACTATTAATTTATACTCCTAGTATTTTGGGAGTAAGGCTTTCTAGTAAGTAGAAACACAAGCCTGGGATTTTGTAGGTCTGTTATCTTCCATCACAAGTCCCAGGCTGTTCGCAAGAACCACATATTTCTACTTGATGTTGATTAATTTGGTGCAGTTTTCTCATTGCATTACTTTGTAGCGATGGATTTCCGTTTCATGCTCAATACTCTTTGCGCTTCTCTTTTGTAGGTTGAGATTGTTATGGGCCTCGAGGAGGCTTTCGGGATCAGTGTGGAGGAGTCGAGCGCGCAGTCCATCGCGACGGTGGAAGACGCTGCCAATCTCATCGACACCCTTGTTGGAAAGGAAGCATAAAAATCTGTGGCAATAACACGCCAGGAGCTTAAATAGTCGGTCCCGACTGCAGTCAATAGCTGCTGTTTGACACCCATTTGATTCGCTAGAGATTTTACTCTCGAGAGTTGATGACATGTGTACCACTCTTTTTGCCTGTCTTGCGATATCATGACATTTATTAATTAAGCGATTGTGGAAGAAATTTTTGGTTGAAGCTGCCTTTGAAAGTTATTTTAGTGGCTGAGTATGGATTACTATAATTAATTTCCTTTCTTATTTTAATTTACATCTGCCATTTTAGAAACTGTTGGTATTTTTTATCCGTTTGTTTTGTGAGGACATGGAACCTTGACTAGCACTACAGCTCATAGTTCTGTGGCATTTGAATTTTAGAGCTTTTGAATACTTCTTGTCTAAGGTAAGCTCTGAATTTCAAACCCTTTAAACTCGCTTGACCTTTTGCTCGTACGGCATGGTATTGGGATCGTTTAGTCGCTACTTATGGGCGTGTGCTGATTTTTTTATCAACCTATTTAATCTGACAGGAATGGACAATCCAAACCTGTGTCCGTCAGACAACAGTCTAGGCGGTTCTGAATTGACATAGCCGGACCGGTCAACTCATTCTGTAGACTAGATGGGATGAGAAAGGTGATAGTTGTTCCTACCTCACCTCGGTTTCGTAGACCCACTAGACTAAGATAAGGACATTTGATGACTGGATGATGGATGCCCAGTCGATACTAATCTTGAGCTAAACAACCAATGCAGTGTATTACCAGCGACATAAGCATAGGCAGCGTGGTTACCCTAGTGGCAGCACAAGCACAGTCCTCTGGAAGTCTGGAGTCTGCACTAGTTTAAAATTGAACTCCTTTGTGGCAGCATGATTACTCGTTCCAAGTCCCCGACCCGATGAAGAAAAGGTTCATCATCGTGTCTGTCCATCACGCCAGCACGCGGGAGGGGCGGGCCAAACCAACTCGCACGAGCCACCGGCGTGCGCCCCTAGCCCCTCTCGGTGACACAAAACAAAACTAAAAAGATGCCTTGATCCTCGATTAGCCAATAGTACTATGAACTTATTATACTCTTTTTGTTTCAAATTAGATGATTTTTATTTGTATACATATCTAGATATATATGTGAACAAATGAAAGTCATAACGGATGAAGTATTATTTATAAATAATGCTATAACCGACTATAACGACTATAAATGTATTAAAATTTGTGCTATAACGGACTATAATTCTACAACTTTTTCTTATTCTCTCTCTTCTTCTCTATCTTCTAACTAAAAAAATGATGTGCTGTATTTTCTAGCTACCCTATGTAATTCTATTGTCTTTGCTTTTTAAGGCATCTCAAAACACGTGCATTAAATCACCTATAAACATTCGGAAGCACGGTTCAAACAAATTTTGTAGTCCAACATAGTGCATTAACGATAACACCGTGCGGATAACACATTTGAATTTCGTTAAATCAAGAACAAATTTGTGGGAGGTTTGAGAAGTTCGGACGTCCGCCGCATCGAAGTCTGACACACTCAACCCGCAACCCCTCCTCCCTCCATCAAGGCACCTTGTCCTTCGTCGCCGTTGCACCCCGAATCCACCCACAATCGAGGTATTGTCTGTCTCTTGTCGATGACATCCATGTCGGACATCATATCCAACAAGTGTTCAGTCAAATTCCATTGGGTTTTTTCTCATCACATCCAACAAACAATGGTAGAACACTCGATGGGAAATTATGCATCTTTGTGTGATTGTGGTTGGTCAAAAGTGTCAGGTTTGTAGGCATGAAGCAAAGAAGCATGATATTTTGGCAACATGTGCATTTGTTTGTTTTCATGAGCACAAACACTATGTGCTCTATAATTTGGATCTGATCCAGGATCGCAATGCAAAGTTGTTACTTTATCCATGGCACTCATTTCAAATCATCATAAGATATTATGGTGCGATTGCATAAATAAAAATAATGTAACGCCGATCGATCTTGAAACAAATATAAAACATCGTATAATGATAAACACGTTTGATCCCGGCCGCGATTGGAGGAAATTGCTCATTTATCTTCTCAATTTTCCATTTTCCCTTGTTGGCGCCACACAAGGCCACCGTTTCTTCTGGTTGAAAATATGTACTCCGTATATCTACTCTACAATTTTTTTTGATACATTTTTCCATTTTCAGACAAGTATACTCAGTATATCTGGGTCTGAAAATAAAGAATCGGAGCTTTGTCTCCGTGCCTTGCCATGCCGCCATGCCGGACTGTCACTGACGAGCAAAGTTTATTACTCATCATAGGACAGAGAAATTTGCTGCACTGCACTGCACTGCGCTGCGCCAGCCTGCGGGCTGGAGAAATGGCATGGTCGGCCGGCCGGAGGGAGGGAATTTAATTCCCCGACAGCCACTCGCACGGGCTGCCTGCGTGCTCGCCTGCCTGCCCTGCTGTCGGCGCGCCCATCGATTGCTCTCACAAGCTTTGCCTGCTCAGCTCCGGCCGCGCTACATATATCCCTCTGCCCCGCCACCGCCACCCCGGCGCAGAGCAGCAGAGGCGAGCGAAAGCCGGCCGAGCAGCAGAAAGAACCTCGAGCATTTGATGGCGGAGGCGGTGGAGAGGAGGAAGGCGGCCGGCAAGGCGCCGCGGAGGGAGGAGGAGCTGGTGGAGGCGGCGCTGGCGGCGGCGGGCGCCGCGCTGCTCGTGTCCGGGGTCAAGAGCCTCGTGGGCCGCTGGTGGTGGCCGCTGCCGCTGCCCGCCGCGGCGCCCTCGCCCGTCCTCTTCCTGCTCCTCAACGTCCTCGTCGCCTGCATCGTCGTGGCCTCCGTTCAGCCGACGGGCGGGCGTGCCCCCGCCGCGGCGCCGAGCGCGAGCGGCGTCGCGAAGGCGGCGGCGGGTCCGGGCGTCGACGGAGCGGCTAAGAGGCTGAAGAAGAGGCGGAGCGGCAAGAGGCGCGCGGACGGCGCTGAGGCTGCGGGCAAGAGTCTCGCGCCGCCGTACGTCGCGGATGACTGCTGCATGGCGCTGGCGGTCGACGGCGGGGTGCTGGTGATGTCGCCGACGGACGAAGAAGAAGGAGGAGGAGCCCCCGGCGACGAGGCGGCGGAGGAGGAGGTGGACAGGCGCGCGGAGGAGTTCATCTCGGCGTTCCGGCACCGCCTCAGGGTCGACTCCTTCTCGTCTCGCCGCGGGGAAGCCGCCGCCGTCAGCACCACCCCGACGTGCTCTTGACCCGAGCACGCCGCTCGCAGCTCATGCGCTCGCCGGATCCCTGTTTTGTTCAGATCGTAGTCAGTTTCTCTGAATTTCTTCTTCTTGGTCTTTGATCTTAGCTAGTGAGATGTAGCCTCTACTCGCTCTGTTTCTTTCTTTGACATCAAACTGGTTGGATTGGATGAATCTTCAACTTCAAGCATGCTTGCTTGCTTGGTGTGCTCGAGAAATGGATATAATAATCTGCGCAGTTCGAGGTGAATCAGTAAAAAATGTTGGAAAAATCGTGTGCACATTCTAAGAGCAAGTATAATAAGTCTAGTCAGCTGACTATAAGCAATGCCACGTCATAGAAAATCACCGCTGGAGGAGAGAGACAAACGAAAAAGAAGGGAGCCGGCGCTCCAGCTATCGCCCGCTGCAGCGCAAGAAACAAGAAAAGCAAACTGCATGCAGCGGTGTGAGCCGGCGTTCCTTTGGTTTCTACCAATCAACAATGTATCCTTACCTTTCTTTACATGCAAACATTAAATAGTACTAGCTAGTTTACAGCCAACCTATTGTACTAGTGAGCTTTTATACGGGCTTTAGAGCATGGTTAATAATATAGTCAACTGCTGGCTATATGATGTTGCCATGTCATCTATAGTCATCACTTATAGTCACTCATACAACAAGGTTAGCTATAAGGTTGGCTATAAGACTAGTACTTTTTTTTCATCTTCTCTCTATCTCTCTTTTCACATTTATTGTATTTGCCTAGGGACACGCATATAGCCAGGCTCTTGCATTAGAGCCCACTCCCCTTACTTTTTCATGTCTCTCTCCTCCACATAAGCAAAAATGCCATGTAAGCGGGCTATAAGCCCACTATTGTACTTGCTCTTATGTGATATGGCACTTGCATATAGCCAGCAACGGGCTTTGTTATTAACCATGCTCTAACACTACTAGAATACTTGTCTGGCTTTAATATTGAAATGCATTCGAGCAACGCCTACAAAAAAAAAGACTACTTTGAAAATCTCCTTCCTCTCAGATCTCATTTTTATTTATTTGAGGCCTTCTTTGATTCATTGGATAGGAACATCATGGGAATACGAAAACTATAGAAAGTAAGATGACATGCATTTCATTCCTTATAGAAAAAAAAAGAATATCATTTGATTCATAGAATAGAATATTTTTTATTGAGTCTAGTCTAATGTTTTTCTTTTTCTTTGAAATGTGAAGGATTGATTTCTATCCTTCCTTGGAATATAATCCATTCCTACAAACCAAAGATTTCTAATGGATTTTTTTTCTACAAAATCCGCATCTTCTAGAATTTCTTCAAAATTCCTACAAACCAAAGAAGCCTTGAGATTTTTTCTAAAATCCTAACTAGTTATCTAAAACATATCTTACATCTTACATCTTACATCTTACATTCTTAAGAAGTTGCTTCCACTACTACCAATTCTCTCAACATGCACACACTCCACCTCATCATGCAGTCCACATCACTCTTCACTAACATATTTCTCTCAACATGCAATCATGCCACCTCATTATTCAATATGCCTGAAAAAGACCCACCTCAATATGCCACTATGCATAATAAAAACCCACATGCTACATGCATGCATGATATTTTTTTATTATGATATTTATATTAAATCCATATATTACTTTAAAATTTATTATTTCAAATATACATGCTTCAGTTAATCAAACATTTTCACTGAAATATTTTGCAAACAAGTTCCGCAACAACGTGCGAGGCATCATCTAGTTATATTAGTTACGGAGGGAGTACTAGTTTTTTTTGTACGAGAAATGCCCAATGGTCTTTAAAGAAAAGAGAGCTAACCCGACAAACCGATCCATGAGCACCCGATCCAAATGGATGCGATAGGGTAAACCCGATGGATAATCTGAATAGCCATGGATAGTGGATAACCCGATTAGCCATGGATATGATATGGACATAAGGTTCTACCCATGCATCGCCCAATGAACCATCTGATTAATAATACCGAATAAATATATTTTTATTGTATATGCTATATGGACACTTTTGATGAAGATACATGCTAATTAGTTTATGTATAAAAATTTAATGCTGCACAATAATAATGTATGCATAGAATAAATAAAAATCAAGCAACTCGATATATGAATCCTACATGCTAGGCAAAATGTCATTGCATCATCGGGTGATCCATCGTTACAGGCTTTTGTGAGCACAAAATGTAGTCGATAGGTGTTGTAGTCCCCGGGCCATGTTGCCACGCCCATTGATAGATGAACTAAATACCAACCTAAATAACCAAGGAACGATGCAATATTCTAGCCTATGAGGAGATTTTTTGTAACACCTCGCCTATACATGAACGGTCTATTAGGTGAAACTCTACTATAAAGGAGATTAGGAGGGGTGTTGATCAAGAGAAAATGCATCAACCACCAAGCAGGTAAATGCACAATACGGTATGGAGTAAATAACATAAAACTACCATAAATGAGGTTAGGGCTACAAAAAAAACCACAATTTTTAATTTTTTGTGATGCCTACTATTGTTTTGGGCGGTATAAACCCGATAAGACCTTGTTTGGTTAGAAAAGGACCAATCCACTCATGCTGGGGGGATTTGCATGCGCTTTTTTTATGTCCGTTTTGGTAGATCTTTTTCACAAGTTGAAGGAGATTCTTTTCTCCACACAAATGGAATGGATCAGAAGGACGCCATCCACTCTGATCCACGTGAATTTTCCTCTAACCAAACAAAAGGCCTAAAAGGGCATGGATAAAATCCCCCCGAAACCAACAATAATAAATAAGGTTCATAAAGGGCTGTAGCCCAGAAAGCCCACCACAGCTCGAAGGCCCAGGAATCCCAACTGGCGGCTGGTTCTAGAGCCTTCCTCTCTGCGGCGCCGGAAATAAAAGCGCCAGCCATCCTTCCGCTCCAATCTCCACCACCGCCCCCACCCGCCTCCGGTCCTAGGGTTTCCCGCCGCGCACAGCCACCAAAACCCCCTCTCCTCCTCCCTCCTCCCCGGCGATCAGCTCGATGGCGGCGGCGGCGGCGGTGACGAAGCTGACGCTGAGGAGCTCCGACGGCGAGGAGTTCGAGGTGGAGGTTCCGGTGGCGATGGCGTCGCAGACCATCAAGCACATGGTGGAGGACGGCTGCGCCGACAACGCCATCCCGCTCCCCAACGTCAACGCCAAGACCCTCTCCAAGGTCATCGAGTACTGCACGCAGCACTACCAGAAGGCCGGGGACGACGCCGCCGCCGCCGCCTCCGACACGCCCCCCAAGGTCGACGAGGAGAAGCTCAAGTCCTTCGACGCCGAGTTCGTCAAGGTCGAACAGGCCGAACTCTTCGACCTCATCCTGGTAAGATATCGCTTCCCACCCTCCCCTCCCCTCCCGGTATCCCTCGTTTAGGGTTTTGTGTCGTTGTTGGGTTCGGAAATGGATAGTTAGTATCGCAGGTTCGTTTCATCTGCTGTGATTAGATATTGGAAGGTCGTACTAGTTGTTTGTAGGAAAAAGTTGGGTGCTTTATCGAACTATATGTTCTATTTCTCATGTTAATGTGATCTCCTAGGCTGGAACAACTGAAAGTGCCTTTCTTTAGTTATTATAACAATCGGGACTGTATACTGTCTGATGCTTGTGAGATTTAGCTGTTTCCTTATTTTGCTTATGATATTGCTTCTCTGTTCAGTTATGTAGCATGATTTAGTGCCTGTGTTATAATAGCAGCATTTATAACTTCAGTTTGGAAGTAACAAATTTGTGCAATGGTATGGCATCTTCAACATGATCTGTTTCAGATTATTTGTAAAGTTGGTATGTGTTTATGATTTCTTTGTTAGTGAAGGCATGATATGTTGCTGTGGCCAGATGTTTTCTGTTTCCTCTTTTAATTTGGATTGCTGCCATCTGTTTTGCTTTACTTGAAGTCAGTGTTGTGATAAATTTAAACACCTGCATTGCATTGTTTGTTCCTGTACTAGGAGTCATAGTTAATGGTCCTAGTTGTTGCTTTGTGGTGGCCTTGTCGGGTGTCAGTGGCACTACTATTCACCTGACAAGAATGCTATGCTAGAATCTATTTGTGTTAAACTGTTCAGTATCTATTCTACAATCTATTTGTGTTAAACTATTCAGTATCTATTCTACAATCTATTTGTGTTAAACTATTCAGTATCTGTTTTACTTGAATGTCATGTAATGTTTGTTTAATGCTTTGTGGTGTTCTTTATTGGAATAATGCTATTGTTGCTTACAGCTCTGTAGTATCTGACTCCCATCGTTTGGTATACTTCTTCACATAATACTCGTATATAATAAATGTATCCTCGTTTGCTGCTCATAGTTGGTAGGGATCAAACTGCGTGGGAACTTGTAATATACTATTCAGTTGTCTTGGTCTTTTGTACCACAGACTTTAAGATAGTACTAAATGCGTGTCTATATTCTATTCCTATGCCCCCTCACCATTTTATATTGCTACTCTCTTTCTTAAGCATGAGGTTTGCATATTCAATTGTCTTGCTTAAATCTGAACTGCAAGTTATTTCACAATTTGTCTGATGCTCCTGATCTTTATCTGTTTCATCTGTTTAGCATGATGTCTGACATGTACAGTTCTGGAAATTTGGAATCCATCTGTTTGTAATATATGGCAGTTGTGTTTGTCCTTGGTCCAAGGACAACTCAACACTAAGGTAGTCCCATTTGTTCAAACTGCCTTGTTTAAACACAATCTTTTGCTCCCCTGTTATATTTCTACTGTCTTGTTTAGTTATGAAAGTCTGTTTGCTCACCATGAGATATTGTGTTGTCTTTCTTAAATAATAACTGAAGCCTTTATCAACGTTTGCTTGATCACCATGATTTATTGTTTCTGTCTTGCTTAAATATGAACAATAATCTGCTGTGTGTGGTGCTCCTGTTGTTTATCTGTTTACTATGATGCCTTGCCTTAATGCTTGAATTTTGTCTTGACAGGCTGCGAACTACCTTGACATCAAGGGGCTGCTGGACCTGACATGTCAGACGGTGGCCGACATGATCAAGGGCAAGACTCCGGATGAGATCCGCAAGACGTTCAACATCATCAACGACTTTACCCCAGAGGAGGAGGAGGAAGTGCGGAAGGAGAACCAGTGGGCCTTTGAGTGAAGGTCGAGTCGGCAACGCGAATAACCAGCATGGAAGGAAATGTGGCACCCGTCGACGTGCCTGTGGAGCAGCCGTTTACCGTTTTGTGGTTGTGAGACGATGCGAGTAGGGAGAAGTTGTAAGTAGGTTCTGGTTCCGGTCGATCTGGAGGGTCTTAACCCGTTGGCTGACTCCGCTCTCTTTTTGGTTGTGGTGGTATTTTGCTGCACTCTTGGAACCTGGTTATGATGAAATGAATGGTATGCTGGTTATTCTGCAGTAATGCTAGTTTTGTCTGAATGAATTCCTGCCTTAGTTGCGCCGAGGTTTGTTTTGCCATTTGTGCATTTGCTTCGGGTTGTGGATTCTTGTTCTTCCAGAGGGTTGTACATTTGCTTTGGTTGGCGATATGTTTTCCCTTGCATTCCAGGAGGTTTTTGTGCTTTGTATACCTATAACTGGAAGGTTTGCTCTACATAAGATTGAAGGAAAAGTTATGACCATCTCTGGAACAAGATTTCCTGATTCTAAAATAGTCGTTGGCCAAAGTACATCAAATGAGTTGCATCTTTCCAGAATAATACTCCCTCCATTCCAAATTAGTTGACTTTCATTTGTATACCTATAGTTGACTTTCATTTGTATACATAGGTATACAAATGAAAGTCAACTAATTTGGAACGCTGATTGTACTCTCTTTGGTCCTCTTTTACTTTGCATTTAAGATTTATCTGAATTAACCAACTATATAGAGATTTTTTTTAACACCTACAATAGAAAGTCAATATCATTAGATGCATTATGAATGCAATTACCATATTATGTAACTTAAGTATAAATATGATTAGACTTTATAAAATTTGATTTCAAAATAAATAAATTATATGTTATTGGAGGGAGTATGAGCTAAAGGCAAGATGGTCTGATACTAGTGTAGTTCCTAAACTAGCTGAAGCCAAGGCAAATAAAGCTGACTGAAAAATACATGGGCATTTTCTTGTAATCAACAGCATTCGGCCTTTTAGAGATCTAGTACTCCTAATTCACTTTACAGGCCATGGTCCATGTAGCTAGTGGAGGATTTTTTCTAAAGTTAAAGTCCTGACCTCTCCATAGACAATGTCTCCTACTAGTATATTCTGTTTGCTCAATGAAACTTTTACGTAGAAAGGGATACTGGGAGCGTCGATTTGGTGCCCGGTTGCATCCGCACCCCAGAAGATAAAAAATAAGAAAACAAATATGAAAAAAGCTAAAAAAAATTTTTTGTGGTGAAAGATGCTTACGTCTGAGATGTTCGTGCAAATTTTAAAGAAGTTCGAACATTTGGAGAACTCGTGTAAAAAAAGACAAATTTACAGTTTCTTTAAACACCACTATTTCGGACTAAATTTGTCTTTTTTGCCATGAGCTTCCTAGATGTCTAAAAAAGCTCAAATTTTACACCCTATGCATATTTCACCATAATATTTTTCATATGTCTTTAAATTTTTTTTGTGCAGGAGCATATGAGCCTGGACTCAGATTTGAATATCCCTACTAAAGTATAATGGCACTTAAATTTTGTTAGAGCAAAAAGAAGACATGATGTAATGAATGATAACGATAGCACCATGAAAAGATGTTATATTTGTATGGAGCCATTCCATATGAAGGATGTAACCCATGAAAAGTAAATGAAAGCTTGGGATTATAGAATGTAAAGTGTCAAATGATAATTCTACACTGATCATATTCCACCTAACTTGTATTTTGATTCCATCAACACACCTGATGGTAGGCTATCCGTAAAAAATGATTATACTAAGTCTGGATGATACATAAGAAGCCTGCCGGTCTTATCTGCTTTACTTGATACCTGGAGAAATCAAGAGCATGTGTTGTTGTCTTCGACTTCTGAACATGAGTATATATATATATTGCCGTTGTTATCTCTATTGATTGACTGGCCCACATCGACAATTTTTTGCCTAAAGTTCATGCTCAATAAACACGTATTCAAATCAAAAGAACTGGTAGAAAGGAGAAAGCAGTTAGAAAGTTACCGTTCCCCGGCAAACTTCATTTTTTGAGTGAGACGAGGCCCTCCAATCTATGAGAAGTTGTAGCCTAAAAGATACTCATAAGATGAAATGGCAAGTAAATTTTAGTGATGAATAGTGGTAAAAAATGTTAGAGATGAAATGGCCCTATGAACCATTTCTAATCAACTATGACCACATAATTATCTATTGGTTTACCCACATAACCAGTTTCTCATGGCAGTTTTAACTCTCTCTAGTGGCACATTTATCTATTGAAAATCTCAGAATTAATATTAAAACTTATATAAATCACCTCATTTGAATCCTAATAGGTAAAGAAGTGTTTAGTCTTGGGTTTTGAGAGGCCAAGGTAAGAACAAGAATTTTTTCGAAGTTGTACTACATTAACGTTTCACTAACTTGTGCATCTGCACGAATAGATAATAATCAATATGTATATTTTACTTGAATATGTAGACATATGTTTAATTATTATCATTTATAACTAATTATGTTTGACTCATAAGTGTGGACATAAAATAAAATTGTCACGTCATCAAACCGGTGGTTGTGAGGAAGAAGAAGAAGGCAATGAACCGGGAGAAATAGCGTAAAAATTCTCCACATGTCGCGCTTGCCCTTACATAGGGGTGAGAGACGACGCATGGGCGACTTAACCGTTACCGGACACATAATAGATTAAAGCTTCCCCTTCCTTAAAAAAATGAAAATTAAGGACACAGATCAAGGAGATGGTGCTAAGGGTGCACAAGGATATAGGCGCCTGCCCCACATTCGAACATGGCCTTGCCGGGTCCTTACCCCACTTATACACTTTATGTCGACCGTCAGGTTAGGGAAAGCGTGTGGTTGCAAAAGGGCCCACCAAAGAATTCAGTATGTAGATGTCAGGATACCGGACAAGTATGATTTGTGGGATTCTTTTTCCGCTGAAGGGGTTGATGTCAGAGAGTATTTCCAAAGAGCAATTGGAACATTGTCTTTATATGTTGTTGAACTATCGGAAATGTCTCCGCCATGTTGGATAAAGGTCAAACCAAGAAGGTAAGGCGAAATGAATACATAGCTCAAGTGAAGGCTTTGATGAACCTGTTTCAAGATCGACGATTGAAGACGAGAAGCAACTCAGATGCCCCAAGGTGCTGACTTGAAGACTGGTTTAGGCAGGGACTACTGATGGTATCTCAAATTAGGGGTCTCTCACTATATCGTCTTCGGCCTCATGGGTCGGTTCGTGGACCGTTTGGAAGTCTTTTGGTCATGGGCCACTCGGAGGGGTCGTGATAGATAAAAGGAAGGTTTTCTCGAAGACTTGTCGCAGGAGACAAGAAAACGAGATCATGGAGGATACCGTCTCTTTAGACGTAGCCGTCTAGGTATCATGCAACCCTAGGACCCCCGACATAGTATATAAATCGAGGGGGTTGGGTTCATAGAATAATCTCAGCAATCTCTCGATACATTGTACTTTGCATACACTATCACTACTAGGATAATGGCCATACAAGAATGGACGTTAGCAGCGCGGAGTATGTTTTATCTCGTTGGAGAGCCTGAACATAAGTAACTTCGCATCTCCTGTTACCGTCGACTCACAATCATCTAGTTCAAGATATCCCACCGAGGGATCTTCCGGAATTAATTTTGACACGACATTTTCATGCTTCTTTGGTGTAGTCAATTTTTCCTCAAGTAGTAAACATAACCGTTTGCTCCCACAATGTTTGGAGGAGTCGTCTTCACCATACATCTTTGTCAATTAACATGTTCCTCGAAAGCTCAACATTCTTCTCTACAACGCAGTTAATCCTCGTATAAAATTTAGCAAACTTATCAAATATCTCCAGGGACTATTTTACTCGATCTGCAATATCAAATATGTTAGTCCCTCGCCGTTTTGACCAGCAATCTCCAAACACCTAAGGGGCACTAGATTGCGCATGCAGGTGATCGTCGAGATCAAAGTCGAGAGGGGTTTCCTAGATTGTTGTGACGCCCCCAAAATCAGACTGTGTACAGTAATCATACACACCGGGTACACGACTGAGATTAGGGTGCCACGGTGATAATATCACAGCACAACACTAAACACAAAAGGATAAACAAATATGTTACAATAGAGGGGGTCACGCGGACCCGAATGCATAAGTCATACAAACCATAATATCTGAGTACAGACATAGTTAGTCAAGTTTTGCCTTAAGAAGGCTAGCACAAATAACAACAGATCGAAAAGGCGAGGCCTCCTGCCTGGGAACCTCCAAACTACTCCTGGTCAAAGGGGAACTCGACGTCGTAGAAAGCATCGGGGATCTTCATGTTGTGGTGGTCGGCATCGGGGATCTCTTGCTCCTGGACTCCAAGGCTCCAACGTCGACTGCAGCGGCCGATCAGGCAAAACAGTAAAGGAAATAAAGCAGGTGAGTATCTAGTATACCCGCGAGTCTTACGTCGGCTACTAAGCATTATGCATTGTATCAATGGAAAGAAGAGGCTGTATATAGTGGACTGAAAGACAGAAATCCAGAGCAAGGGTAAGAAGCTAGGCCTATCGAAGACTAGCATCTTCCGACGAAGTCTTGCAGCATGAGGTAAGAATCAGCCAACAGTTTATATAAAGCATAAAGTAACAACGCAGCAGAAGTTGCTGCAGCATTGTATAATAATAAGTTGTAATAATTAGCAATGCCTCCAAGTTCACCTCCTCGACATCCCCGCGAGGAAGAAAACTCGGAACCATACAGATTAATAATAATAGTTTGTAGTGATAAGATCCAGCTTCAGCATAAAGCGTCCTGTTACCGTGGACACGGCTATCCGAATAGATTAATCTTCCCTGCAGGGGTGCACTTGTGTTACGCTACACGCACGGATCTCCAGGGTGGCGGGAACCTTGTTAGGGAACGCTCCACCGAGGCTATCCGACACTTCATAGCCCATCTTTCAAACTCAACAGAGAGGCCATCCGCCGGTCTAAATCCTAAGTACGCCGGGCCTTGGACCCCAACCCGAACGTACTCCTGCACGGTGCGTGGCTGGCCGGTGAAGTTGAAGCAAATCCATATAAGACACCACCGCGTGAGCAAATAAGACAACACCACTTCCCGGCAATCAGCCCGCAGTACTGCTGACGTCTGAAGAGTCCTCGGACGACACTAAGAAGCAGAGGAGCCCATAACTCGTAATTCCCACGGGTAGGTAGTGCGTACATGGCATATAGCCAACTCAAGACATCCACTGAACCATTTAGCATTTTAATTAACCTGCGTGACAACCGTTATCGTTGCCTCGACTTAACTGACCCGCGGACAACGACAGCAGCCAGGACCACCAGTACATCGGTGCCTTCCCCGTCGTCCCACCAAGTCACTGCGGTTACCAACAAGGTGAACCGTCTCCTTACCTTGTCTCGCGTGTGCTCCTGGAGGAGCTCGACTTTCGTAGTTTGGTAACTCTCGCGGCCAACGACCAGGGGCCAAGCACACCGGTACACTGGTCGTACCCTCCCTGTCGTCCCGTCGCAATACCTCTCGCGGGCACCGTTGGGTCGCCCGACTTCTTACCTTTAAGGACACCAGTTGGTTCGAGTTCCTACCATTAAGTGAAACCTGGAGGAATCACCCTCGATGGTACACTTGAGCTGGCTCGACTGAGACATCAGCGGAATGAACTAAAGAGGTAAACCTCATATCATCCCGGTGATGCTACGCTACTGAGCCGACGAGAGTGAAATACGAGTCCATTCCACTCGTAAGCCAAACTCGAAGCGACTCGGCAGAGTCTCGCCGTTGTAGATTCCCTAGGGCGTCTGTATTGATCCGTACCTGTTTCAGTTGTAATATATCGTTCCCGCGATCACTCCCAGAGTGATCACGACCCGCTATATAATCCTAGCTAACAATGCGCAGGGCTCACTGCTGAATAATGCATAAGTAATAATAGGCAGCATAGGATTAAAGAAAGGTACATCAAGGGGCTACAATGACAGGCTATGCAATTGAATAGGATTGTAATCGTAGCAGCAGCAGTAACAATGCCTAGTGCAAGAAATGTACGGAAAGATAGGCGATATCTGGGGAAGAGAATGGCTCTGCTTGCCTGGAAGCTCGACGGTAGGGGTAGGGTCGTCGACGAAGTAGTCGACCACAGGGGCATCAGCAGCGGACGTCGAGACTACCGGACAATAAAAGAGGGGGGAGAAACAATAAATACACAACAATAATAACAATACAAATACAAGACATGACATATGAAACGTTAACGATGCTCTAACGTTGTACGATACACGTAGCACGGAGCGGGAATTCATCCGTGGATGAACTGCAAGCTCCGGGTATTTATCGGACAAGGTGTCCGGAGGGGGGGGGGAATCATGCCGGAGGTGTCGTGGACATCCGACAAACGTGTGGAAGGTGTAACCGTGCTAGTTGATCCATTCTGAACAACTTTAGTGTTCAGAATAAATTCATCTGAATAGTTTATCGGTACCGGGTAATTACCGAACAGACGATCCGGAGGGGGAAAGTCTCGGGTTCGGTATGTTAAAGGGGTGCGGTGGGTATGCGGGTAGCGTATTCGGAACGGTTGCATTTTTCCGAGCAACTTTGATGTATAAAGTTTTTTTTATCGGAGGTACGGTTTAAAAGATATTAATATTTGAAGTTTAACTCATAAAAAAAAGGATTTCTGTAATTATTAAATTCATTTATCCAAACATTATCCAGAATAGTAAAATTGACTAGGTCAACCTTACCGGTGGGACCTACATGTCATTCATAGAAACTAATAATCCTATTTATTTAATAAAACAGTACAGGGGGTCCCACATGTCATACTCACTGGAATTTTATAAAACGTTTTAATCAAGTTAATTAAAAGTGGGACCCATGTGTCATAGAGTCATATTTATCCTAGCAGTTAATTTAATCTAAAGGGAGTTAAGTGGGGCTGGGACCCACATGTAAGTGGCTCACAGGGGGGATTAACAGGGGGCTTGTTAACAGGGGGGTTAGCCTTGGGCTAACCCAACGTACACGCCGGCGGCAAGCCAAACACGGCGGCGCTGCCGTATCGGCCAACTTCGGTGAGGGGGTGGGCGACCACGCGCGGGGGCGGCTAGCAGCAGGCGGCAGGCGTGGCCGGCGGCAGCAGGGGCGCCAGCGGCGGCCCTCAACAGTATCAGCCGCACCGCAGAGCAAAGGCTGAAGTGGCAAGGCACGGGGAGGTGCCACAGGTGCGAGAGGGGCGGCAGCGGGAGACGGCACGCGCGGCGTGGCCGTGCGGTCGTGCCCAGGGCACAGCCAGGGAGGTTACGGGGCGCGGCCAGAGGCCAGTGAGCGCGCGCCACGGCGGCGGCCGAATCGTGGTGGGGGCTAGAAGCTGCAATTGAGGGGGGAAACGAGAGGGGACTGCGCGGGAGCTCACAGGAAGCTCGATGGCGTGGTCAGCGTCGACGAGTTGTGGCTGCAGGCGGTGAATTCGTCGTCGGAGCTCGCCGGGCAGAAGAAGAAGACGAAGACGACCCATGCGGAGCAGGAAGTGCGGGCTCGATTCCGTCCTTGTAGCGATGCAATCGACGATGGCGAGTACGCAAGACAGGACAGCGAAGCGGGTGGAGTTCTCTGGCCGCGCGAGCTCACGAGGTTGCTCCCATGGAGGCTCGGGATCCAGCGGGGAGATGGAACAGAGAGCTAGCAGGAGGGGAATGGAGGGAGGCGGCTAGGGTTCCAGAAGGAGGGAGGGGCGCGGGGGGGGGGGGGGAGCTCTTATCCGTCGAGGCAGGTGGAGGAGGGGAGGGAGCAGGTGGAGGGGGCATGGCGTGGCCACGGCATGTCCACGGTGCTGCTACAGCGGGGGGGGGGGGGGGGGGGGCAGGTGGGGAGTTGGTGGGGAAGAGGTCCCGTGAGAGAGAGAGAGGGGGGGCTGGGCCCGGGTGGGCCTCGCCCCAGGCGGGATTAGGGGGTTTCTATTTTTTTGTTTCTGTTATTCTTTTTGTAATCCTTTTCTTTCTATTTATTTGTTTAGCTAGTATAGGATTTTATAAAAAGGTGATATCTTTTGCAATAATCCTATTATACCATACAGTGATGCCACAAAAAGTTTTGGCCCAAACAAAAACCATTTTAAATTTTGTTATTTATTTTAAAGTGTTAAATAGTGCCTTTTAGCTACTGTTTTTATTTGTTTCTATTATTTAAACATAGCAATAAAATACCAATGCTAATTTAATATGGCTTATTGACTTTTAGGCATTTAATAAAAATGGTTTCATAAATTTTGGATCAACTTTATTTTCCACTTGTTTATTATAATTCCATGGTAATTTTAATATTTCCCAAGCTATTGTTTTATTTCATAACATTACTAAATCACTTTAATAAAATATCCATTGCTATATTCATCATGGCAACGCTTGCTAGGAATTTTATAAATAGATTCCATCATAAAGGTTTAACTATGATTTCATTTTTATATTAACTTTCAGAACAATTTTGATGACCCCACAACACTGGTTGCACAATCATCATAGACTTGTGATTATTCTAATGACTAAGGGTGACTTGGTTTAACCATGATCATGTTGATTGACATGCCTCCACAATTGTTGGAGCAAGATTTACAATCCACATTTATTTGAAAATTTTATCAGGGTTGGAATTTCAATGAGCTGTGATCAAAGGTGTTCAAGGCTTGATCATCAACAGTAATGATCACTAACAGTGGAATCACTGTAGTGATTACTGTTACTGATTCTGAGGGTGTTACAATTGTTCGGCCAAAGGGTCAAAACACATGAATCGCTTGAGAGATAGAAACATGAAACTGGATATGACCACATACATACCCATTCCCAGGCTTTCTATAATACTGTACAACTTGAACAGGCTCGATTCGCAGCCCACCCACGTACGTTTCCAAAACTGAAGGCCCATGTTTGAGTTTCCAACGACGAGAGTGGGGGCGGCTGGCCCAGCACACTCTCTCAAATTTTCGGCGGTTTCGTCTAGAAGGTGTCTCGCCCCGAGGCTTCTCCCTGAAGCCAGCCAGCGACTCCATTTCCCCCCAATCCTTCGCCTCCGCGAGAGCGCGTTCCCGGAATTAAAAGGCGCCTCCATTTCCCCCCAATCCCTCTCCCCAATCCCTCTCCCCAATCCACCCACACCACTGATTCCCCTTCGCCTTCTCCCCTAGGGTTTCTAGCTCCACCCGCACCACTCTCACCCTCCCCCGGCGATCGGATCGATGGCGGACGCGGTGGCGGCAGCGGAGCCGGCGGGGAGGAAGCTCACGCTGGAGAGCTCCGACCACGAGGTGTACGAGGTGGAGGAGTCGGTGGCGATGGCGTCGCGGACCATCAGGCACATGGTCGAGGAAAACTGGGCCAGCGACATCATCCCGCTCCCCAACGTCCACTCCAGCATCCTCGCCAAGGTCATCGTGTACTGCAAGGAGCACGCCCACAAGGGCGGAGCCGACGCCGACGCCACCGACGCCCCCGCCAAGGCCTCCGGGCCGAGCCTCAAGGCCTTCGACGACAAGTTCCTCGACGTCCACCAGAACGTCCTCTTCGACCTCCTCCTGGTCAGGCTTCGATCCACCCCCCTCTCCTCTCCCCCGGCCCCGTGCGCTCCTTCTGGTTATTACTCGCCTATGGATATTGTTCCTGCTGTTTAGATGCGGTAGCGTTGTTATTTTGAACGCTTGGTGCCCCAGATTCGTGCTCCGTTTGCTGACAACTGGTCGTGGCTTCGGAGTCTAGGATTTTGTGTCGTAGATTCGTACTGTTTGGGGATTCTCATGTGTATTGTAGATTCGTACTGTTTGGGTTATTTGTCATCATACATGGTTCCATGGTCCTAATGATCGCTCTAGGATGGAACAGCTATATGTACTGTTAATTGTCTTTTCGAAGATTTAGTTGTCTGAGATGTCTTTAATAGCCATGTTTCTGTTTTCAGTTATGTAGTCTGCACCATGATTTAGCACCAGTTGAAGTTGCATTTATAACTCCAGTATTGTGCTAAGTTAAATGCATTCCTCGTATTGGTATCTTAGTGTTCTCATTGTGATATTATAAGTAATGTTTGATATTTATTTACGAGTGTAGTACCAATGACATGCTATGTCGTTGTGACCGAGCTTTCTACGTTGCTGAATTATGTTTCCTGAATTATTCTGCATTACTCCTGTGTATTCTCTTTACTTGAAAGAAGTACTGTGATAAAATTTGACTACCTGCATTACTTTCTTTGCGGGAAATCTGAATTGCCTGATTTACAGTTCATTATTAGATAGGCAGATTATCTATAGAAATGGCCAACAAGACAGTAAGATATTGACATGTTTTAGTTGTTGCTTTGTGATAGCCTGTGGGGCTTTAATGGCATTACTGGCTTTGTGATGGCCTGTGGGGCTTTAATGGCTTGTTGCATGATCAGGCAAGAATGTTATTCAAGGATGCATCTGTGTTTAACTATTCAGTATCTTTTTCGCATCAGGTTGTAACGCGTGTGAGGTTCCTTTGTTTCTTCTTTATTCGAGATAATATTTTACACATATGAGACAGTTACTATGTTGATCTATTTGGTGCTTAGCTCTGTACTATCTGTCTTTTATTGTTTGATACGTATATAATTTTGCACGTAATATAATTTAGCTAGTATGTTTGTTATTGTAAATACCTGTTCTGGGTTATTCATCTTGCTTGAGTAATTCATCTGCACTGTGTTGGAATCCATCTGTGTGCAAGCTTGTATAGTATTGTCAGTTGTTTATCTGTGGTACCACGTAGGACAACTCAACCTTCAGATTGCATTATATATATATATTGATATTGTCTTGCTTAAATATGAACTTTTGCTACTGTTGTGCATAAGTATGAAATTTTGCTCGCTCATGATGGTATATTTTGCTACTACTTTGTTTAAATATGAAGTTCTGCTCCCTCAGTATGACTGTTTGAGTATATGTTGCTCCTGTTTTTTATCTGTTTAGTTTGTTTTGTGTATCAGTTATGATACTTGACAACTGTACTTGTATTTTCCTGGATAGGCTGCGAACTACCTGAACATCAAGGCGCTGCTGGACCTGACCTGCCAAAAGGTCGCTGACATGATGAAGGGGAAGACTCTGGAGCAGATCCGCGAGACCTTCAACATCAAGAACGACTTAACCAAAGAGGAAGAGGAGGAGATTCGGAAGGAGAACCAGTGGGCCTTTGACTGAAGGTCGGGCCGCGTCAACCAAAACCCCCAACTATCCAGTAGTGTGAATGACCAGCAAGGAAAGGAAGCCTGGGAGGTGGGAGCAGCTGGTAACCGTTTGTGGTTGGAACTTCGGTAGTAGTAAGAAGTTCGTGGTTCTTGTTCTGGTCGATCTGGGAGGGTTTACTATTTGGTTGACTCCTTTATCCTTTGGTTGGTGGTATGTTGCTGCACTCTTGGACCTGGTTATGAGGAAATGTTCATTGCTGGTTACTCTGCACTATTGCTAGTTATATCGTTTTCATGCCTCTGTTTCTGTTATGGTGTGGTGCTCAAAGCGAGTTGCCACTGTAGGTTTGCTATAAGTCTGCATTGCAATTTGTTTAGCCACCTGCAACCTATTTGATATGTTTGATTAGGTTTTGTTTATGCATGTTCTGGTTACATGTTCCACTGTTTTGTGTCGATGGCTGAATTCACTTGACAGTAGTCTTGCTGGCGCACCGCTTGATCAACTGTGCTGGTATGTTCTTTTATGCCAGTATAATTGTGTAAACATCTTGATAGAACAAAATTTATGTGTATATTTATATTTGTCATCACTGGACAGTATCAATTTGTGCCACAATGAACGAGAAGGATCATTTATCTTGTATTTTGATCGGTGTATAGGTTCCTCCAACTGAATTTTGAACATTGTGTTGAGTTTAAAGTGGGTTATGACTTATGAGGGTGCGAACAAGCCCTAAGGGTTACCTTTGTACAAATTGCACCTTTATTCATATATTCTTCTTTTCAGACAGGAGGGGCAGATCGACATTTAGGCAATGGGTTAAATTTTCATAGTTGACTGAGATACTGTGAAACTTGAAAACTTTGATCACACATGGTTCATCTTTTAGTTGTTGACAACAATATGGTCACACATTGTGTACTATCGATACTTGCAAATCCATAACATTGGCGTTTAAAACTAATACATATAATATAAAAAATCCAACATGGCGTTTAAACAAATTCTAGAAAAAAGAAGACAGATTTGGAGTTGGACTAGATTTTTTCTGTCAAGCACAGTGAAAAGCCAAGCATTTCCTCCTTGAAAGTCCTCCGACAACTATATAAACAATTTGGGGTTTTCCCTTGAAGATGAAGTCATTCCAATATATCCATATACTAAGGACATCCTGTGATGATTTCCATAACAAACCGAATCCCTAGAGCCTTCTTTTGAAGAATTGATTTGATCAAAGCTTAGAACCCTTAAGTTGGACTCTAGGACGCAAATAATTCGAGTAACATTGTGTAAATTGAAAATAAAATAAGGAGTGTGGCATAATCATGCTTTAACGGGGCAAAGTCGTCCATCAGTGTTTCTTGCAAATCCTTAAGCTTGAAATCAGTCTTTTTCGCAAAATTTTGAAACATATGTGTTTTCTGTAATCTTATCTCACAATGTGGTGATTTTTCGCAATTCACTCAAGAATAGTCTTACAATGTTTGTGGGGAATTTAATATTCTTAGATACGGTAAATATATCTCGACTAATAAGCAATCTTATCCCACAGTTGAAAAAGAGATAGTTTATTAGTGTGCAACTGTTGGGAGGACCTTTTCCCCTTGGCGTCAGTTATGAAATTGGCTAGTGATGAGGGTGGACCTCGGAAAATCCCATGGTTAGGTACCCGGCTTAGATCGAGAGGAAGGAGAGTGTGTAGTTGGTGATCTCGTCAGCTAACAGGAGACAGGGATTTACACATGTTTAGGGCCCTCGATCGGTGAAACCCCTACTTCCTGCTCGATTGTATTATATGAAAGGTGGTGGCTACAGTGGTTTCCGGCGAGATTGATCACGCCGAGTTGCGAGATGATTATTTGAGGCCCCTAGACGTCTCCCCTTCCAGCCTTTATATACTAGGCTGGGTCTTAAGGAGTTCATCTAGGGTTTACAGAGAGTTTCCTAATCTACTCCACATCTTGCGCGCCAAGTCTTGGACTCCAAGTCGGTTCCACCGTCGGTACCTCAAGTAGGCCAATGCCGGGCCTCTCGAAGCTTCTAGCGAACCTTTGGTCTTGACATGCACCAGGTACCCTCACGTGAAGGAGTTGTGGGTGTATCCCCTCGCCAGTTAGAGATATTTCTCACCACAATACTCAACTACTTCTTCTCATGAAATTACTATCTATGGTTCTAAATCCAAAGAATTCATTTACCATACTTGGCTTAAGAAGGCAAAATTCCTACCTCTTGCTTAAGAATATTTGGAGGAAACCTGCATTTTCTACTGATCCCATTTATGCTACCAATATTAAAAAATAAATCTTCAAAGGATGGAGCTCTAATTCCCTTAGGCATATGAAAAGACGAAGAAATGAGCTCAAAGAGGAGTTGGATGCTTTGGAAGAGATTGAAGAGTATGTGCCCATTGACCTTGTGTAACACCCTCAGTGTCAAGCAACAGTGATCAATTTTGTTAATGATAATTCTCTGTGATTAGTAAGTCATTGATCACCTTTGATCATGCCAAGTCAAATTCAAACCAAATTGAATTTCCAAAACCATGGTGGAAATAAAACCTTGCTCAAAAATGATGCAACCAATTTTATTAAATGTCAATTAATCAGTAGGTTATGATAATATGATGATGGGTATTTATTAAATTATTTAAATGAATTAAATAAATCAAAGCAGTAGCAAAACGACCATATTTAATCCTTTTTAAATAGAACAAAATCCAGATGATTTTTATTAGCAACCAAACTTTGAGTGGCATTGTTATTTGGTGCGACAGTAATATTGGAGCAAGTCCCACATTTTATTAAAAACTATTTGATGTCCAAACAAATATAAACAGAATAGAAAAAGAAAAAGGAAACAAGGAACAAAAACAAAATAGAAAAATATCTATCTAATGCCTGGGGCAAGGCCCCCTTCCCCCCCCCACCTGTCCGGCCCACTCCCCAGCCCAACCCCCTCGTCCCCTCCACTGCTCACCCGCTCCCGTGGCGCGCATCCATGCCCCCATGGACGGTCGTGGCGCCGTGGCGGCCATCCGCCGGCTGCCGGCGGGGCTTAAGACCCCCAGGCCCCGCCCCCCCAGCGCAACCCTAGGCGTCACCCCTTTTCCCCTTCCCTTCCCCCCTTGCGCTCTGTCTCCCCCTGCGTGTGAGCCGCCGCAGGCAGTGCTGCTGCGCTGTTGCCGTGGACGCGGCCACCGGCCGCCTCGGGCTGGGCCATGTTGTCCACGGGCTCCGCCGTGGTCGCCTCCTTCGACCCCACCAACGAATCGAGCTGCGGCGACCTGTACACGACGCCCCAGCTATCTTCCTCGCCCATGACCGCCGTTCATCGCCGACGGAATTCGTCGCGCCTGCTCCTTCTCCGGCCGTCCCGAGCCCGCCTCTGCGTGCACCGTGAGCCACTCTTTAGATTCGCCCTCCCTCCCGTTCAATTTGCTTGTCGTAGCCCTCTGGCGCACTCCGAACGCCACCGGGCCGCTATGGCCGGGCCGAGCTCTGCTCGCGCGCGCCCGCGCTGATACGTCCAAAACGTATCTATAATTTCTGCTTGCTCCATGCATGTTTTGTGTGATATTTCTATGATCTAGATACACTTTCATACACTTTTGATCATATTAGGACTAACCTATTAACTCAGTGCACCCCAGTGCCAGTTCCCATTTTCTGCAGTTTTTCTATTTCAGTTTCCCCCCATATAAAAAGTGCCAGAAAAATTCGGGAAAATTCAGATAAAAAATCAGCGTGACGGAACCTTCGAGAAGAGCCCGGGAGGGGCCAGAGGGGAGCAAGGGGGGCCCAGGCGGCCACCCGGCGCGGCCCCACCCCTGGTCGCGCCAGGGGGGGCGCCTGGGGCCACTGGCCCACCTCTGGCTGCCCCCTTTCGCCTATTTATCCCCCGTCACGGGAAAACCCCAGAAGGAGAACCCTATTCCGCGAACTCGCCTTTGTTCCGCCGCCGCCGCGCTTCCGAAGATCGGGATCACCAGAAGACCTCTTCCCGGCACCCTGCCGGAGGGAGGATTGACCTCCGGGAGTCTCCTCTCCACCATGGATGCTCCCCGGATGTCTCGTGAGTAGTTTTCCTTGGACCATGGGTCCGTGATCAGTAGCTATGTGATGTTCTCCTCCCCTCTTTGATCTTTATTGTTTAGACCTCGTGAGCTTCCCAACATGATCGAGGCACCTTTGTAATATTTCTGCTATTGCTATGTTGAGTTTGATAGGATCTGATGGATTATGAGATTATGTTCAGATTGTGATAGAGTAATATATTTGGTTTTTATCTCTTATATTTTTGTTCCTAAGTAATTCTTGCATGCTCTCCGTTGCTGTTTATTGCTTTGGCCAAGTAGTAGGTAGTGACTCCAAGAGGGAGCGTTGTGCTAGATTGTGGGTTCATGCCTCCCCGATGACATGCTTGAGTGACAGAAACACGAGTCTAGGGGATGTGCTGTTGCCACAAGGGGAAAACAACGGTGCTTGTAACCGCGGTTACAAGGATTGTTTACTTCACGCAAAGTTCTTTTTAATGCAGTTGTCTGTTGCTTTGGGTTTACACTTTGGGTGGGCTCGCAACTTAATACCAGCGAGATGTTCTGGATAGATATCTCATGGTGGATGATTAGTAGTAGATGCAGATGGATTTCGGTCTACTTACTTTGGCGTACTTCCCGTGCTTTTGAACCTCTTCCTTTCTTTTGTAGCATAGTTAGCATTGCGGTGCGTTCTTAATCCTGTCAATTGCCTTTCTGTAATTTTTTTACCTCGCATAGAATTTTTATCGTATTTTGGGAGAGAGACATCACTAGCGAACATCACGTATGCCGGTCCATATGCTTATCATTGTTTCCACGCTATATTTACTTTTCTGCATTTACTTTCAAGTTGCTATTATTATCCCTTGCGTTTTATCCTTTGTAAACAACAAGACCGGAGAGATTGACAACCTCTCTGAACTTCGTTGGGAACAAAGTTATCTGTGTATGTGTGCAGGTCCGCGCCAGTTGCGCCGCTGACACCTACTTATCATCTCTGGAGTCCTGCTGGAGACAAACCTTGGTATCTTCACCGAGGGAAAACTGCTGCTGCACTACATCTCAACCCTCAACTTGGGGTAACCAACGAAGGGGGCGAGAAGCCATCAAGCAAAGTTTTCTGGCGCCGTTGCCGGGGACTCCAAGTGCTAAGATAGGGGAGTTTCACACTACCCTTTACCTTTGTTTTTTAGTCTTGTTAGTTTATCTTTTAGTTTTTATCTTTGTGTCTTTTATCAAAAACTACAAAAAAATCTGCCACACTTGCTACTACTATGGGTTCCACTGAAAACACCAAGTTGTGTGACTTCACTAGTCACAACAACCAAGACTTTATCTGCACTCCCATTGCCACACCTGCCACTTCATCTACCTCTTATGAAATTAAACCTGCTTTGCTAAACCTTGTTATGAGAGATCAATTCTCTAGTGCTGGAGATGATGCTGCTTTACACTTGAATAATTTTGTTGAATTATGTGATATGCAAAAGTATAAAGAAGTAGAAGGTGATGTTGTTAAGCTCAAGCTCTTTCCTTTCTCTTTAAGGGAGATGCTAAAATTTGGTTTCAATCTTTTCCTAGAAATAGCATAGATTCTTGGGATAAGTGCAAAGATGCTTTTATATGGAAGTACTACCCTCCTGCTAAGATTATCCAATTGAGGAGTAATATTATGAATTTTAAGCAATTGGATAATGAACACGTTGCCCAATCTTGGGAACGAATGAAATCTCTTGTTAAGAAATGCCCTACACATGGTTTGACTACCTGGATGGTTATCCAGACTTTTTATGCAGGCTTGAACTTTACCTCGCGGAACCTGTTAGATTCGGCCGCGGGAGGAACCTTTATGTCAACTACACTTGGTGCTGCCACGAAGCTTCTCGATGAAATGATGACCAATTATTCCCAATGGCACACCGAACGCGCTCCAACAGGTAGGAAGGTAAATTATGTCGAGGAAATTACCTCCCTCAATGAAAAAGTTGACTTAATTATGTCTCTACTTACCAAGCAACCCTCTATTGATCCTCATGATGTTCCTTTAAATTCTTTGGTTGCTCAAGAACAAGTAGATGTGAACTTTATTGCTAGAAACAACTTCAACAACAATGCTTATAGGGAAATTTTGCTAGCAATCCTAGACCGTTTCCATCCAACTATGGGAACAACAACACCTACCCTAGCAACAAGAACCCCTCTTCTGAATTAGAAAGCATGCTTAGAGAATTTATCACTACCCAAAAAGCCTTCAACAAAAATGTAGAAGAGAAATTATCTAAAATAGATAATCTCTCTTTGAAGGTAAAAAGCTTAGCCCTTGATATTGAGATGCTCAAAATTAGAACCTTCCCCCTTGAGGAGAATAAGGTCACTCCTATTAATGCTATCCAGTTACAAATCAATGAAAACATTAGGATGATGGCTAAACTTAAAGAAAAATGGGCTAGAGAAAAAGAGGAAGAGGATAGAATTAAGAGCCTTCCTACACACCACACAGTTGCCACTATCCAAATTGTTGAGGACACTCAAACTATTAGCACCCAATGCAGTCCTAGTCCCGTTGGACCTATTAATGGTGATGCTAATACCTCAACCATAGATAAAGAAACTCCTATGAACATAGAGGGTTTAAAAAAAGTGAGCCTAGATGACACTACAACCATCTTTGATAATAGTGATATTGATTTTGATAGTTGTACCCTCTCAGAAGTTATCAGTTTACTACACAAAATGTCTAGAGACCCCCACACTAGCACACTTAATCTTGCCTTCACGGAGCATATCACAAATGCTCTCATCAAAGCTAGGGAGGAGAAGCTTAGAGTAGAAGCATCCATACCTAGGAAGCTAGAGGATGGTTGGGACCCTATGATCAAAATTAAATTAAATAACTTCTCTTGCTATACTTTATGTGATATTGGAGCTAGTACCTCCGTTATGCCCAAAAGAATATTTGATATGTTTGAATTGAAACCTTTTGAGCGTTGTTCTTTTGGTGTTCGTCTTGTTGATTCTTCTGTAAATAAACCTTTAGGGAAGATCGACGATGTTCTTATCATTGTCAATGACAACTATGTTCCCGTTGATTTTATTGTTATGGATATAGAGTGTGAACCTTTATGTCCAATTATTTTGGGACGTCTTTTTCTTCGCACTGTTGGTGCGGTTATTGACATGAAAGAGGGGAATATAAAATTCCAATTCCCATTTAAAAAGGGGATGGAACACTTCCCTAGAAAGAAAATCAAGTTACCTTTTGAGTCCGTTACTCAGGCTAGTTATTCTCTTTCTCTTGATAAAACTTGATCTTTTGCATTAAGTCTAGCTAATGGCTTTAAAGAAGCGTTTTCGGGAGGCAGACCGCAACGAATTTAGGTTTTTCTTTTTGCTTTTGTTGTGTCTTGATGATTGTTACTCCTGTATCAACATCATTGTATCTTTATTTTTCAGCTTTGTGTCAAGTTATAGCCTCTTACGGCAAGGGAAGTAAAAGTTGTGACATGCTGTCCAGAAAACAGATTCTGTCCTCGTGACCAGAAAAATTCCAGAAAACTCCCAGTTCATCTTTTTGAGCTGAATTGTTTTCACAGTATGCTCTATACAATTACGAAACTTCCGTATGTTCTGAGTTTTTTGATTTGAGTTGCAGAAGTACCCCTAAAAAATTCTTTACTATCTGCTGTTCTGTTTTTCACAGATTCTGCCACGTTTTGTCTCTCCTAACTTTTGCAAACCTTAAGCATGCTTTTTCTTTGCAAAAACTTTTTGGCACTCTTGAGAAACAGTATCTCTTCAAGAATATCTTTATATCCAGTGGAGAAAAAATATTAATTAAGGGTACTAACCTCTCTAATCAGCTTATGATGAATTATCTATGAAGGGAATTTTCAAGTGTGCGATGGAAGATGATGAAAGAAGATCCAGGAGTGTCAAGCGCTCAAGCTTGGGGATGCCCCCATGCATCCCCAATAAATATTCAAGGAGACTCAAGCGTCTAATCTTGGGGATGCCCCCGTGCATCCCCTTCTCCATCAACAATCATCAGTTCGTCCTTCGTCTCACTATATTTTTATCACTTCATGCGTTATGTGTTATGCTTGGAGCGTCTCGCTCTTAGGTTTTATTTTTAGTTTATTTAGCTTTATTTCTGTTCATAACAAGTTAGGTCCTGTATTACTTTGTGTGGGAGAGAAACACGCTCCACTTTCAAAATCTAGAACACATCATAGGATTTTTCATGCCTATCTTCTTACTGTGTGTGTTCTTTATCTTTTCATAGCTACTACCATGTTTAGTCTTAGTTTTAGTTTGTCTTTAGCAAGAGCCTTGGCTTTTGTTTTAGTTTGTTGCTGGAACTCTCTTTAGTTTTCATGTTTATCTTGTTAAGAGAGTTGGTTGTTGCACTGAGTTGTGTCTTGTCTTGAAAGTAGGTAATTGAGGTTGCTATTTAATTTTAGTAGTAGCTTGCAATAGTTTTGAGGTATTGATGTGAGTAATGTTTGAACTTTTGGTGTCAAGAGCTCTTGCCTATTAGTGATAGGTGTCGTATTTTGGGCAATCCGTGTTTATTTTCAAAACCTACAAAATTAGTTGAGAACTCTAGCTACTAGATGGATCACTACTCTTCTGAGGAGTCGAATATTAGAGTACACTCACGTACCATGAGTCGAGGATGCGCAAGGATAACCAAACCCCCATACAATCCTCCTCGGGGTACTTGTCTCTTTGTGAACCTCCTTATTAGATTGAGAGTTACCGATAATAAGTGCATGAGTTCTTCGGACTAATGTAAGTATTGAGAGTTGACACTTCCACCTTCCCATATTTTGCTAGCCTTTCCCGTGCCGTGCATTGCCTTCTTCTCACTCCGAGAGTTGGTGTCCACCTTCGCCGGTACTCCCAAACCCTTGGCATGATACGCTCTGTCGTCATAAGCCTCCCTTTATCTTTCCTCAAAACAGTCACCATACCTACCTATCAAGGCATTTCCATAGCCTTTCCGAGTTACATTGCCATGCAACTTCCACCTCTTCATGACTTGATCTTCATGTCATACATGTTCCTGCTACACTGGCAGCGACATACATTGCATCCATCATGATAGTTACATCTTCTTTATGATTTTGAGTACCTAGTAAAGTGTGAAAGATCTCCTTTACCCTCTTGTAAAATAGAGTGTTGCCCTTAAGTGAGGAAAAGATCCAAAAGTGGACACATTAAAAGATCCCAAAGAGGACAAATGAGAGTTAAATAGAAAGAGCCATTGAGGCCACCAAAAAAATACAAAAAAATAGAAAAAAGAGAAAAAAGAAATAAAAAGAGAGAAAGGGGCAACACTACTATCCTTTTGAGAGATCCACACTAGTACTCCCTTTATATCCTTGTACTTCATAGAGATGATCATTATGCATATAGCTATGTGGGGACCTTCACACTATAGAACTTGGCTTGCATATTCCAAGGATGAGCCTCCTCAAACGAGCTCTAGGTCTTCATGATCAAGCAAGTTAGATGCACCCCCACTAGCTCCTTTGGAGAGCTTCCTAGCTCGTATGTGCATCCGTTGCATGGCAATCCCTACTCCTCACATCATATCTATCATTTGGCATCTCTTGCCTATGATTGTCCTCATTGATGTGAGCCTTTCTCATCATTTTTTTCTTCCTCCTCCACCATATTTCTCTCTTTGCCATCTTAAGTGTCAACTCTCGTGCTTACGCTCATCCATTGCATGAGTGCTCGAAATATCGAAAAGGAGTGGATCAAATTGACTTGTACCTGGCTAGTGGTCTGGGGACGAGTCAAGATAAGATTCCAAAGAAGACCAAGTGTGAAACTTTAGTAGATTGAGTTCTCAACACAAAAATACTTTTTTCTCGTATTCCTTATCCACCTTCTTGCCCGCAAACACCATTTGGAGACATTCGAGTCACGGACAGCGAGATCTCTTGCACCTAATGTTCTTTTGTTACTTATTTCAATGCTAATATAGACTCTTGCATGTTATGACTTGAATTGAATCTCTAACCTTGATTGCTTTACTTTTCAAAGTTCTTATATGGTTGCTAGCATGTCACCACAGAAATTATGTTGTTATCATTTACCTACTCGAGGACGAGCAGGAATTAAGCTTGGGGATGTTGATACGTCCAAAACGTATCTATAATTTCTGCTTGCTCCATGCATGTTTTGTGTGATATTGCTATGATCTAGATACACTTTCATACACTTTTGATCATATTTGGACTAACCTATTAACTCAGTGCACCCCAGTGCCAGTTCCTGTTTTCTGCTAATTTGCTATTTCAGTTTTCCCCCATATAAAAAGTGCCAGAAAAATTCGGGAAAATTCAGATAAAAAATCAGCGTGACAGAAGCTTCGAGAAGAGCCCAGGAGGGGCCAGAGGGTAGCCAGGGGGGCCCAGGCGGCCACCCGGCGCGGCCCCACCCCTGGCCGCGCCAGGGGGGGGCGCCTGGGGCCCCTGGCCCACCTCTGGCTGCCCACTTTCGCCTATTTATCCCCCGTCACGGGAAAACCCCAGAAGGAGAACCCTATTCCGCAAACTCGCCTCTGTTCCGCCGCCGCCGCGCTTCCGAAGATCGGGAGCACCAGAAGACCTCTTCCCGGCACCCTACCGGAGGGAGGATTGACCTCCGGGAGTCTCCTCTCCACAATGGATGCTCCCCGGATGTCTCGTGAGTAGTTTTCCTTGGACCATGGGTCCGTGATCAGTAGCTATGTGATGTTCTCCTCCCCTCTTTGATCTTCATTGTTTAGACCTCGTGAGCTGCCCAACATGATCGAGGCACCTTTTAATATTTCTGCTATTGCTATGTTGAGTTTGGTAGGATCTGATGGATTATGAGATTATGTTCAGATTATGATAGAGTAATATATTTGGTTTTTATCTCTTATATTTTTGTTCCTAAGTAATTCTTGCATGTTCTCCGTTGCTGTTTATTGCTTTGGCCAAGTAGTAGGTAGTGACTCCAAGAGGGAGCGTTGTGCTAGATTGTGGGTTCATGCCCCCCGGTGACACGCTTGAGTGACAGAAACATGAGTCTAGGGGATGTGTTGTTGCCACAAGGGGGAAACAACGGTGCTTGTAACCGCGGTTACAAGGATTGTTTACTTTACGCAGAGTTCTTTTTAATGCAGTTGTCTGTTGCTTTGGGTTTACACTTTGGGTGGGGCTCGCAACTTAATACCAGCGAGATGTTCTGCATAGATATCTCAAGGTGGATGATTAGTAGTAGATGCAGATGGATTTCGGTCTACTTACCTTGGCGTACTGCCTGTGCTTTTGAACCTCTTCCTTTCTTTTGTAGCATAGTTAGCATTGCCGTGCGTTCATAATCCTGTCAATTGCCTTTCTGTAATTTGTTTACCTCGCATAGCAATTTTATCGTCTTTTGGGAGAGAGACATCACTAGCGAACATCACGTATCCCGGTCCATATCCTTATCATTGTTTCCACGCTATATTTACTTTTGTGCATTTACTTTCAAGTTGCTATTATTATCCCTTGCGTTTTATCCGTTGTAAACAACAAGACCGGAGAGATTGACAACCTCTCTGAACTTCGTTGGGAACAAAGTTATCTGTGTCTGTGTGCAGGTCCGCGTCAGTTGCACCGCTGACACCTACTTATCATCTCTAGAGTCCTGCTGGAGACAAACCTTGGTATCTTCACCGAGGGAAAACTGCTGCTGCACTACATCTCAACCCTCCACTTGGGGTAACCAACGAAGGGGGCGAGAAGCCATCACGCGCCCATCCCACGCTCTGGCTACGCCCCGCGGCAACCCCGCGCGTGCGCCTGGCCGAGCGTGGCCTCGCCCCGCGCCCTCCCTGTAGCTCCTCCCCGTCGAAGCGTACTCCGGTCACCGTCTTCCATGGTCGTGGCGCACCGGCCGTCTTCAATAGCCGCGCCCACCTCCTTGCCCTACACAGCGCAGCGCGAGCGACCTCGTCCCCCGTGGCCGTCATGGCTCCTCCGCCCCAGCTCTCCGGAGGGAGCCGACCCGTGCACACCTCCGTGCCCCTTGTCGCCGACAAGCCTGGATTAATCCCAGTGGATTTTCCCATTGACGGGTGGGATAGCATGGGAGATTAAACCCCCCTAAGCAAATGATTAACTAAAACATTAACTTAAATAACCCCCTATGAGACTTACATATGGACCCCACCGAGTTAACTGTCTGTTTAAAGTAAAATAGTAAACTTTTAAGTAGATGTCTCTATGACACCTGGGTCCCACCTGTAAGGAATTAAGTTAAATGATTTATTCAAATACAGAGTATGACATGTGGTCCCAACCACTTCAAAATAACCTTTGGGTTAATCAAACTTGTTAATTAGTTCTGTCTCAATGACTAGTGGGCCCATGTGCTAAATTTAATAAATAAAATGATTTGTATAAACCTATGTATGACATGTGGGACCCACTGGTCAATAGATCCCACTTGTCAGCTTTGACTAGTCAACTAGCACTTGTGGATAATGTTGCTATTTTATTAATAAAATAAATCCGGGAAATACTTTACAATTGATTTAAACTTCAAAGATTCATATCTTTTAAACCGTAAATCAGATGGAAAAACTTTATAAATGAAAATTGCTCAGCAAAATACAACGGATACAAATACGTCATTGTCGCCCCTTGATGTACCTCACTTTATCCTATGCTGCCTATTAAATATATATATTATTCAGCGGTGAACCCCGCGCATTGCTAGTCAACTAGGATTAGATAGCAGGCCGTGATCACTCTGAGAGTGACGCAGATACAATTATTATAACTGCAACAGGTACGGTCCAGAGCAGACGCCCAAGGGAACCTACAACGGCAAGACTCTTCGAGTCGCTTCAAGTTTGACTTACGAGTGGATGGATGATGGCTTCTCGCCCTTCGTTGGTTACCCCAAGTGGAAGGTTTGAGATGTAGTGCAGCAGCAGTTTTCCCTCGGTGAAGATACCAAGGTTTGTCTCCAATAGGACTCCAGAGATGATAAGTAGGCGTCAGCGGCGCAACTGACGCGGACCTGCACACGGACACATATAACTTTGTTCCCAACGAAGTTCAGAGAGGTTGTCAATCTCTCCGGTCTTGTTGTTCACAAAGGATAAAACGCAAGGGATAATGATAGCAAGTAAAAGCAGTAAAGTAAATATAGCTTGGAAACAGTAATGAGGATATGGACCGGGATACGTGATGTTCACTAGTGATGTCTCTCTCCCAAAAGACGATAAAACTGCTATGCGAGGTAAACAAAATACAGAAGGGCAATTGACAGGATTATGAACGCACCGCAATGCTAACTATGCTACAAAAGAAAGGAAGAGGCTCAAAAGCACAGGCAGTACGCCAAAATAAGTAGACCGAAATCCATCTGCATCTACTACTAATCATCCACCTTGAGATATCTATCCAGAAAATCTCGCTGGTATTAAGTTGCGAGCCCCACCCAAAGTGTAAACCCAAAGCAACAGACAACTGAATTAAAAAGAACTTTGCGTAAAGTAAACAATCCTTGTAACCGCGGTTACAAGCACCGTTGTTTTCCCCCTTGTGGCAACCGCACATCCCCTAGACTCATGTTTCTGTCACTCAAGCGTGTCATCGGGGGGGGGGGCATGAACCCACAATCTAGCACAACGTTCCCTCTTGGAGTCACTACCTACTACTTGGCCAAAGCAATAAACAGCAACGGAGAACATGCAAGAATTACTTAGGAACAAAAATATAAGAGATGAAAACCAAATATATTACTCTATCACAATCTGAACATAATCTCATAATCCATCAGATCCCTCCAAACTCAGCATAGCAACAGCAGAAATATTACAAAGGCACCTCGATCATGTAGGGCAGCTCACGAGGTCTAAACAATGAAGATCAAAGAGGGGAGGAGAACATCACATAGCTACTGATCACGGACCCATGGTCCAAGGAAAACTACTCATGAGACATCCGGGGAGCATCCATGGTGGAGAGGAGACTCCCGGAGGTCAATCCTCCCTCCGGCAGGGTGCCGGGAAGAGGTCTTCTGGTGCTCCCGATCTCGGAAGCGCGGCGGCGGTGGAATAGAGGCGAGTTCGCGGAATAGGGTTCCTCCTCTGGAGTTTTCCCGTGACGGAGAATAAATAGGCGAAGGGGGGCAGCCAGAGGTGGACCAGGGGCCCCAGCCGCCCCCCTGGCGCGGCCAGGGGTGGGGCCGCGTCGGGTGGCCGCCTGGGCCCCCCTAGCTCCCCTCTGGCCCCTCCCGGGCTTTTCTCGAAGCTTCCTGTACACTGATTTTTCCTGTATTTTTCCCGGAATTTTTCTGGCACTTTTTATATGTGGGAAAACTGAAATAGAAAAACTGCAGAAGATAGGAACTGGCACTGGGGTGCACTGAGTTAATAGGTTAGTCCAAATATGATCAAAATTGTATGAAAGTGTATATAGATCATAGCAATATCACACAAAACATGCATGGAGCAAACAGAAATTATAGCTACGTTTTGGACGTATCAATGGACTCGTATTTCACTCTCGTCGCCGACTCGGTAACGTAGCACCACCGGGATGATACGAGGATACTCCTCTTTAGTTCATTCCGCTGATGTCTCGGTCGAATCTCTTCAAGTGTACCATCGAGGGTGATTCCTCCTGGTTTCACTTGATGCTAGGCACTCGAATCAACTGGTGTCCAGATAAGGTAAGGAGTCTGGTGACCCAACGGTGCCCGCACAGGGATTGTATCGGGACGGCAGGACAGGCGGAGACCATTGTGGGCCTGGTCCTTGTTCGTTGGCCGTGAGATACCCTGTAGTAAGAAAGTAGAGCTCTTCCAAGAGCACACGCGAGATAAGGTAAGGAGACGGTTCACCTTGTTGGTAACCGCAAGATTTGGTGGGACGATAGGGCAGGCAGCGATGTACTAGTGGTCTTGGCTTCTGTCGTTGTCCGTGACTCACCAGATAAGGGTCAACGATAACGTTTGTCCCGACAGAAAATAATAAAATGCCTAATGGTTCAGGTGGATGACTTGAGAGGCCGCAAAGGCCTGTACGCACTACCTTCATGTGGGATTACGGTGTGGGCCCTCCGCGTTGTGGTTTCATTCGAAAGCTCTGAAAGACGTCCGGTTCAGCATTGTGGCCGGGACTGATCGTCACCTGTGGTGTACGGATCTCCCGCCTCACACCGACCCGGAGAGCGAGGGGCGACGGTCGAAGACCCCCTTGCTCTTAGGACTTTAGATCGACGGGGACCTCTCTGATGAGCCGTAGGATGGGCCTCGGTGTGTCGGAAAGCCTCGGTGGGGCATTCCCTAACAAGTTGTACGCCACCCTGGAGATCCGAGCGTGCAGGATGAACAGTAGTGCACCCCTGCAGGGAGTTTGATCTTTTCGAATAGTTGTGTCCACGGTAACAGGACGCTTTATGCTGAAGCCAGAGCCTACTACTACAAACTATTACTATTAAACTGTTGGTTCCGGTTTCTCTTCCTCGCAGGGAAGTCGATGAGGGGATCTCGGAGGCTTTGATAATTATTACAACTTACTATTATACAATGTTGCAGCAACTTCTGCTGAATTGTTACTTTATGCTATATATAAACTGTTGGCTATTCTCTTCCCATGCTGCAAGAACCGACTGAAGATGCTAGTCTTCGATAGGCCTAGCTTCTTATCCTTATTCTGACTTTCTATCATGTAGTCCACTATATACATCATCCCCTTCCATTTGATACAAATGCATAAATGCTTAGTAGTGGGCGTACGTCTCGCGGGTATGCTAGATACTCACCCTTGCTTTATTTCCCCCTTTTTGTTTTGCCTGATCGGCCGCTGTAGTCGATGTTGGAGCCTTGAAGTCCAGGAGAAGGAGATCCCCGATGCCGACCACCGCAACATGAAGATCCCCGATGCCTTCTACGACATGGAGATCCCTGACGACCAGGAGTACTTTGGAGGTTCCCAGGCAGGAGGCCTCGCCTTTTCGATCTGTTGTTTTTGTGCTAGCCTTATTAAGGCAGATCATGTTTACCTGGTGTCTGTACTAAGATACTATTGCTTCCGCTAACTTTGTGCTCTCGAGTTGTTGTATTCGAGTCCTCGTGGGCCCTGGCTTGTATTAAACAGCTTGTATTATTTTATTTGTAGAGTTGTGTTGTGATATCTCACCGTGAGTCCCTGATCTCAATCGTGTACCTTGCGTGTATGATTATTGTACACGGTCTGATTTTGGGGGCGTCACACCTTGATTTACACAATAGGAGAATGGAAATAAATGTGGAGTTAAGTACAATGCTAGTCAAAGAAGATACGCATTGTTGCAAATGCCTCATCACAGATGTCTCCTTAAGGCCTCCTCCAATGCATTGGTGCTTAGATGAGGTGCTAAGCATATTAAATTACTTAGGAACCAATATCTCCAATGCATAGGTGCTTATGTATTGTAGCTAAGCTTGCTTTATTTAATTATTTAGCTACTAATCTCCTTTATAGTTGGTAGACATTTTACATAGGTTTACGCGTTTATCACCGTTTCCTCATGGGATCATCAAAGTGCTCTCTCACCTCTTTAATTGCTTTGCAAGGTCAATTTTTTTGCTTATGTGGCACTCTTAGCACCGGTACACCTTGAAGCATTGGGAGCAGCCTAAAGGTGACACTCCCTCAAAACTTGGGATCCGCTTGTTGAAGATAATTTAACTTAATGGAATGTGCTAATGCTTACTATAAATACCTCTTTGAACCTAACCCTAGAAATCTTTTTCCCCCAGGATCCTTATATAAGGAGCGAGGAAGATAAATTAATGAGCACAATGCTTTCCTGAATAGATTTGTTATAGTCGAGGAAATAAAAATAACTCTCTTTTCCTCCGACGTGGATATACTGCTCACGGGAGTAGATGATCCCGAAATCACTGTTGTTCGTTCGTGCATTGGGATAGGGTATCGCAACAGTTCTTCGCTTTGGAAAATTAGAAAATCACCACTATACGCCCGTAAACAGAGGCGGACGTTACGCGTGGCGAAGAAACTGATCCGTGGCACAGGAAAAACTGCCACAGCTACAATGGGAACATAATCGAATTTTCGACAGCGAATATTCGTTCCCTGTTTGCCATATATATACTATCAATACAAACTGGCTAAGCTACGGCGCCTCAGGTTAGTTTGAGGCTTCGGCAGTGAGCTCTTACGTATCGCCTCGTCTTTTACTTTTCTTGTTGACACGTACTATTGGCTCCTTTTTTCTTTTGAACAATACTACTGGCTCCTAAGAGGCTAAGGGGTTGTTTGGTTTCAAATAAGTCACCAACTTATAAATCAGGTGACTTAAAACCAGTGACTTATAAGTCATGTTTTTTTGTTTTCATCTAAAGTCAGTTAATCACACCTTCTCATGCCAAAAAGTTATGGGACCCACACCAAACGTAGTGACTTATAAGTTTTAAATTGGGGTGGAGCAACTTATGACTTATAAGTTGGGATGACTTATAAGTTAGAAGTGTTTGGCAAAATAAGTCACTTTCTTCACTTTTTGACTTATAAGTTGGTGACTTATTTGAAATCAAACACCCCCTAAGATAACTACCGGCATCCAATATTTTAGGACCATGGGTACGTTTTTTTCCACAATTTCCTTGGGCTGTATGTTTGCAAAGTTGCACGATTAGCTAAAAAATGCCAGCGTTTATTAGTGCATGCAAAAGGTAGTAACCAGGTAATCGGCCCAATGCAAAAGGGAAACGATTTCACGCTGAACTACATCGTTTGATTTTTACTGCAACCTGTGATAAAAAAATGTTGCAACCAGGTATTATTTATCATTTAAATTGATGTATCTAGACGTATTTCAGTGCTAAGTACATTTATTTGAAAGCGCTGATACAAAAATGGTACGACCTTTGATTCATATTACTTTATCGCTAAAAAGATATCTCTAGATGTATTTAGTGCTAATTACAGCCGCTTGAGAGTGGTCGATGATGATGGTGCCATATTTTTTCTGCAACCACAATGAGGAATCTACTCACTAAAAAGATATATCTAGATGTATTTAGTGCTAAGTACAACCGCTTGAGAGCGTGGTCAGCAATGATGGTGACATATTTTTTCTGCAACGACAACGAGAAATCTATCATCGACCATTACCTTTATCGCTTAAACAGATGTATCTAAATGTATTTCAGTGCTAAATACATTCATTTGAGGGTGTGGCCGACCACGATGATAACATGTTTTTTGCTACAACGGAGAATGGAAAAAGCTACCATTGATCCTTATTTTTGCTACACTAAAAGATAAAAAGTGTGACCGATGGACCACAAATTTGTTGTAACCGGCGACCAAATTTGCGATGAGCTTTTTAGTTCAAGATTTTTAGTTATTGTTAGCTTGACTGAACATAAATTGAGGTTTTGTTCCAAAAGACCAACTGACCACAAATGTTCATGTTTTGTTAGGAATTATGTTTACTTTGTTCCATCTCTTTCAAATATGGTTAACTGTTTTTGCTTTGCTCTATCTTGCTGATAAATATGTATGTAGTTGTTTTATGTGTGGTAGGAAAGCAAACTATTAACATGAAGTTTGATGGTTTCACCTTACTTAATTTCTTCCATTTGTGCTCAACTCGCCGATTTACTTCATGTCGCTTATGTACAGTCCAAATAGCATATATTGGTACCATGTAAATGATCATATTAAAGAAAAACCCGATGTAGTGCTGATGCACGAGCACTTCTTTTCCTCTTTTGTTAATGAAGGACTATTTTCTTAAATGATATTTTTGGTAAGAAAGGGATAATTACCTACTGCAAAAAATGTACCGTTGGTGGTATGAATGTTCAATGATATATTATGTTTTGCATATTGGATCGTTACAAACATGAATACTAGAAACAATTCAAAATATAAAGACAATGCATGATAACAATAAAATCTAAAAATGATCGTTACTATTATAAGAAAAAGCTTTTCCATGCCACCCCAATTGTTCAAATGTGTTTCCATGGCAACTGTTGCCTTCTTCCACTGCCATAAAAGTACTTAATTTGTATATTAAGATAGATTGAATAGTGGTACACTGCAAAGCTAGATGACAACACATATTTATTTATCTGAAAAACATGTCAGATTACAAGAAAGCATACTTATCATACAATATGTGAATTAATATCTCCGGAGTTGGCTGATGCATGTAATCCATGTGTGTCGCTTTTTTACATAATAGTTCACTAGGAAGAACAATTCTAACAGTAAATTTATAGAATTTACTTTATTTTATGTATGATCTTTACTTAGTAAACGTAATAAAAAACAATTCATACAAACCAAAACTAACTACGGGCACTCGCACGAGAGTTCTCACTCTACTAGTTACTACTACTACTGGTAATATTCTAGTCATTTCTTTGATCGATGTAGATGGACACCTCGTCTGTGTAGGCACACAACCGTTCAGCAGCAACGATATCGATCGCCGAGCTGGGGCTAGCAATGGGAACGTCGGGCAAGAGCAACATTGGTTTGGGGAGAGCGACGCGCCTCAGATGGATCCTCCCTCCTGCAAATTCTCGGTGTAACTGTCACCATGGAGTGTGCGTCGGTGCCGGTGCCGCGGGAGCAGGGGAGGTCGCGCAGTCTCTGAACATGCTCCCTCTGCTCAACCCGGTGGAGTCCTCGTGGCTGCCGCGCTCCGCCCCCACGCCGGCGTGTCGGAGGAGGCTCTGTCCGCCTTCATGGAAGGCGTGGCTGCACTGCGCGCAGGAGCCTTAGGTGTGTCCTCATCTGCCTGGTAGGCAACATGGTGACGGTGGAGGTGTTGCCGTCGTACCAGAGCATGGGGAACCGCAGGGAGAGCATCGCGGAGCTCCAGCAGCCTTTCTGGGCGCAGTGGATGTGTGGCTTGACGGTGAAGGAGAACCGCCACGGCGGCCTCGTCAACCGCAACCACAGCGAGGCTCGCCGGGCAGCACGCGGTGATCAAGCATCGCCAAGATCTGCGGCGTGACCAACGCCGACGAGAAGAGGCACAAGGCAGACTTGACGGCTCTTTGTTGTGGACCCCGACGGTATGGTGGATCAGATGCGTTGGCGCGCTTCATGCGTGGGCGTGGCAAGGTCGCCATGCCGGGGCTGCACATGTTCGACGGCCGCGACGCCGACGGAAGCCTACTCGAGCGGTTCTCCGACGTGGTGCAGAGTGCCGGCGTGTACACGACGAAGGACTACGGCGATTTGGTGGAGCACTTCGTACGCAGATGGCAGAGCTCACCAGACGCTCTGGAGAGGACCGCCTAGTAAAATGCCGACTGGGAGAATGGAGAGAACTAGATGCCATGAATCTCTTTTAGAATTTCTAAATGACACTTTAGATGCTTATAACTATAATTCCTAAAATCTTTGGTGTTGACAAGATCTTGGAATCAGACATACTTGACTCTTGAGATATTTATACAAATGGATCACAAGAACTCTGAACATTATACTGGACCCTCAATTTTTGAAATATTGAAGATATGTACTCCCTCCGATCCATAATAAGTGTCGCAAGTTTTATACTAAGCTAGTACAAACTTTATACTAGATGGGCGACACTTATTATGGATCGGAGGGAGTACAAGATAGAAAGTGGATTTTTAGATGTGATGTCCAACACAAGAAAATAGAAAAATATTTATATACGTCCGGTGGTGGACAGTCCATGGATCTTAAAATCAACCGGATAGATGATTCCAGTTTTTTTTTAACTAACGTCCTTTTAATCTATGCGTCTCGGCCTTCCAGTTATTCAAAAAGACCTTTTGTTAACGGGACAATTGCATTTTTGCCCCTAGTTTTGCCAGCCCGTGGGTTTTGCCCTTACTTTTCGGCTCTGCTCAGTTTTGCCCTTAGATTTGTCTCTGAGGTCATCCGAACGCCCTTTGACCGTTTGACCAATACTTAGAAAATGTATAACAAATTCATATGAACTTAGAAAAATGCAAATAAGATATTTAATTATTCAGAAAAGCATTTCCTTTATGTGTGTATCATTTGCACATATGAAAATATTAATTGTTAACCTACCCAAGGTTACTAACGTTCTTAACATTATTAAAAATAAAAATGTGTAAACAATAAAAAATCATGAATAAAAACGGCATGCAAGTTTAGGTGATGTCTGCTGACCATTCTGATATCTTATTTGAGATTTTTTGAATTCACATGAACTTGTTATGAATTTTAAAATTAATGGTCAAAGTCATTTAAAAATGCATAACAACTTCATATATACCCAGAAAAATGCAAATAAGATATCAGAATGTTCAGAAGACATCACCTACATTCGCATGTCATTTTTAATCATGAAAATGTATTGTTTATACCCTTTAATGTTTAATAATGTTAATAACATTAATAACCTCAAGTAGTTTAAATATTATTTTGTTCGTGAATGCTAATAACATGCACTTACAGGTAATGCTTTTTTAAACATTTTGATATCTTATTTGCATTTTTCTGAGTTCATATGAATTTGTTATGCATTTTCAAAGTATTGGTCAAACGGTCAAAGGGCGTTCGGATGACCTCAGAGACAAATTTAAGGGCAAAACTGAGCAAAGCCGAAAAGTAAGGGCAAAACCCACGAGCCGGCAGAACTAGGGGCAAAAATGTAATTGTCCCTTTGTTAACAACGGAAAGGAACTTACTATCACCACAAATATGGTAAATTATATTCAAACCACATTCATACACCAAATGATCGTACTTCCCAAGTTATAACATGATTATTCAAGCATACATGATGCGCCTTTCGATAATAGGAGAACATAAGAAAATAGTACAGTAACTCTTTTATTTCAATTCCCACGAAATGTTGTTACTCTGCCTTCCAGGACGACATGGGAGGGGTCTCAGAATCCTTCCAAGTGTTGAGGAAATCATGGTAGCGATCGCCCGCAATGTCTTCAGACGCATAGGACTCAAGCTCGGCCATCTCCTCCGGTGTGAGCTTCACGGACAGAGCCGCCACATTCTGGTTGAAGTTATCAACCTTGGTGGTTCCTGGTATGGGACAGACGTCGTTCCCCTGGTGGTGAACCCATGCCAGTGCGAGCTGCGACGCGCTGCACCCTTTCTTCACCGCCATTGCGCTAACATGCTCAAATACCATGGTGTTCTTCTCGAGGTTCTCAGCTTGGAATCTTGGTAAATCCTACATAAACGCATTGAAAATTTTCAGGTTAGAATGGAAGTAATAGTTTCAAAATCTAGTTTTTCTTTTAAAAAGAAAAGGATTTATCAAATACATGAGAGCGATGGACATGAATAGCTTGTTTGATAAAGGCATCCATAGCCATAACAAACCTTGCGAAAATCTTGTTCGGACAGTGTGTCGACCAGCTTTGGCCCACTAGAGAAGAACCCTCTCCCAAGGGGACTATACGCCACGATTCCAATGCCAAGTTCCCTGTGATTATGAGCAGCAAAATGTTGTCGATACAGAAACTAAACTGACCCTGGCAACCCATGTTTGTGATTAAGCATAAAAATGTATGTACCTGCAGGTAGGGATGATGTCTTCCTCGACGTCTCTCGACCACAACGACCACTCTAGTTGGACAGCAGTTATCGGATGAACCGCGTGCGCTCTTCGGATCGTCGATGCTGATGCTTCGGACAATCCGATGTACTTTATCTTCCCCTCTTCCACCAGTTTTTTGAGCTCGCCCATCTGCAGAGGCCAGGAGTGTAATTTAGTTGACATGGTATTCTGAATTTCGGGTACGTTGTGTCGTCGACCAGCAGGATTGAGGTTCGGAACCAAATAGAATAGCAGATCGTTTGGCAAATTATAGTGGTACTAAATGTAGCACTGTTGTTTGGGCTGTATAGAGGGTCTTTCTATATCAAGAAAATCTTGCTTCTGAATTATTTCCTCCGTTTCAAATTAGATGACTTTCATTTATATACATGTCTAAACACACATGTAGACTAATAAAAATCATTTAATTTGAAACACATATACATAAATAAAAGTCATCTAATTTGAAACGAAAAGAATATAACTCTACACCTACAGTAATGGAATAAACTCCCATTTACTCCAAAAAAGGAAGAAAGTCTTTTTCTTCTTGTTGGTGTGTCCGAGTTGGGTTTACCGTGGCTTCGATGGGCACCCTGACGTCGACGCGGTGCTGGTAGTAGAGGTCGATGCAGTCGACGCCGAGGCGCCGGAGGCTGCCCTCGCACGCCGCGCGCACGTACGCCGGGTCGCCGCGGATCTCCCCATCGGCGCCGGCGAGGATGCCGAACTTGGTCGCCAGCTGCACCTTGTCCCTCACCCCGCCTTGCACAGCCTGCAGACACACATGGTGCATAATTCAGGTCACCTGACGGAAAAACGCTTGGTTGGCGAAGCCACCGACCTTGCCGAGGAGGAGCTCGTTGGTGTGCGGGCCGTAGACGTCGGAGGTGTCGAGGAGGGTGACCCCGGCGGCGACGGCGTGGTGGATGAGAGCCACCATCTCCGGCTCCGGCTTGGGCGGCCCGTAGTAGGCGGACATGCCCATGCACCCCAGCCCCAGCGCCGACACCTCCAGCCCCTGCGACCCCAGCTTCATCCGCGGCACCGCCGTCGTCGTCGCCGGAGCAGCAGCCATTGTCGCAGGTCCCGTCCCTCCCTGGAAGGAAGCTAATCGCAGCTAGCAACTGCACTGGTTTAGATCGCTGAGTGAACTGGAGAGGCCACCGCACCTTCCACCTTGAATTTATTTATAGTGCTAGCAGGAGCAGGGCAGTGTCGCGTCAGGGATTATGTCACCCCGCGGCTGCTAAGCACTGTCGTGTCCCAACGAATTCTTTGGGGGTTGTTGTTGCTGGGTGCAGCTTTAATAATGGCGGCTCCGGATTGTTCGCTTCATCATATCCATTGCGCATACAATATGTTGCAAAAGCTAGGGAGAAAGTTGAGTGCTCCTGTCCATGTCTGTTCATCCAGGCCTCCAGGGTCTCTTGGTTTAGACTAGCCCTAATTCAATACAGAATGCATGGAAGTGGGGTTGGTGAGTGGTGACTGATGGGCATCCATCAGTTGTTGCAGGTTGCATAGCTTCCAGCAGACAGAGTTCCACCAATTCGTCTCATTTTTATTTTAGATGACCACCAAGTCATTTTCACTGGTCCTTTTTTTTTTTTTTGAGGAATCACATTCACAGGGCCCCCTTACTGTTTTGTTTTGTGAATCCAGATATTGATTCTAACATATTTCAATCACAACATGTCTGGGTTACCCCAACAAAATTACATGAAGTAATCCATGACATGTATGTGTAGATTCTTTAGCCCCCATCGTATGATCCACCATTTTATGTATCCCATACCCTTGTTTGGTTTCTCATCCATCCTTAAGCTCCAGTAAGTTTGCTCCCCCTATCCTTTTCAGGCGACACCACGATGACGCAGAGACAGCATTGTAAATTTGCAGCTCTGCTCCTGTTTACATTTCGAATTGCTGAGGCCCTGGCTCTTGGCTTTGGCAATGCACCTCAAATCATCGACTTTGAGGCGTAATTTGCCATGATTTAACTAACAACCACTTTTTGTTCATAAATAGAGTGTACAAATTTGCCATGTGTTGTTTCCTTTAGTTATTGCAGCATGGGTTGTCGGTCTTCGACCAGGTCATACAAGGCACTGAATCTGAATGAATATCATCTCATTCAGCACTGGAATACAGGCAACAGAAAACATTCATTGGCCCCTGGTATTTCAGATTCCCAAATCTTAAACAAGGAATCAAATATGCATACATAGGCGCCTCAGCCTCGGCCTCGACTACACTACACCCTGTGCTGTGGAAGGGCGGCCGCAATCCTGTGGATCTTCCTTTTGTGCTCCTTCTGTTGTACATTTACAAATCTCTGGAAAAGAGAGCAGTGCGCCGCTTGGCCATGGAGCTGGCTAGCCTAGGCTATGAGCTAGCGTCGCAGCACTATGTTGATCTCGTCATCATCCGAGCTGCCCAGGTCCAGCTCGATAGTGTTCCCCGAAGGGTTGTTGTTTGCCTTTCTTCTTTTGGCATCTTGTTCTTGCTTCTGCGAGCCCGGTTTGGGCGCTACCTTGGCTCCAGAAGATGCTGGCCTGCATGTAAATCAAGGTCGCTCAGTTGAAAAGAATTGTTCCATGGACCAGTGAAAGCTACAAATCTGGGGAGGGGGATGGGCGTGTTGCGGCTCACCTTTTGCTTGCACTCAGCTTTTTCGAGAGGCTACTCCAGGTCGACGTCGGCTTCTGTACAACTGTCGAAGCACCATTGCTTACGACATTCGGTTCCATGTCACCTGATCAATGCGGAGGAAGATCAATTGACATTGCAAGGTGACCGCAGCAAATTTTGCATCAAGTAGGTGAAACTTCTAGACCTACAAATGAAAATTGGGGAGTGTGTTTTTACCTGTGACATGGGAGAGGAACCTTATACCCTGAGAGTTGTTCTTAGTGGTCACTTTATCTGCTTTACTGAAAGGCAATGTCTGAATTAAGGAACAATCTATTTAACATGGCAAGAGCCTCCATTTCATGCTATTACAAGGGCTGATGCACTTTCGGTCCTTAGTCTGTCAATATAAGCTAGAGGATTCTTCTGGACCTCACATTTGGACAGTACATTGGTATTTGCTTATTTCATAGTTCACGCCATCATTTTGTTCACTGTAAAATATATAAACTGAAAAGATGAACAAATGAAAGTACTTCAAATACCTTAAAGCCCTTTTTAATCCGTCGACTGACATTACTTTCAGTGGTCGTGATGGATTTCTCGGATCAGATCGTTCTGGGGGAGGCTTGACCATGTAAATCCCATTGGAACGAAGTTTCGAAGCAAACTGGAAGTTTCTGAAAAATAAAAAAATGTGCAGAATCATGTGGATATGATGAGGAACCATTGGGGAATACAAGGAAAGCTACAGTCGTGCTTTTCGGGATTCACTTACCCACCCTTAAGCTCCACTCTGCCAGTAGAGTACTTCTGAGATGATGTGTTCTGGCAATGGGAAACACAAATAATTAATCAACATTTCATGCCTATCTCGCCTCAGTGCAAAATACTGCTACTTATCATATCCTTACCGATGAATGAAATTTGCAATATGGTCCCTTACGCCTGAAAAGGAACAGGACACGTTCAGAGCCAGAACATAACTTATCTTAAACCACATTTACGTCATGTATCTGAACTTTGCTTTCAATATTAAATCAGGGGTTAAGCCTTCTCTTGCAAAAAACCACATGCACATCTGTTCTTGTGGTTTAGCCATAATATAAGTGAAATGCTATGTAATCAGCTCTCCAAATAAACAGAGCAACATGTGAGTTTAGTTCAATTACAATTTGCTTCCTCTCTTCAAAATTTCATATCCAAAAGCAACAATCATCATGCAGCAATAACAACAATGCCATCATTTCTTTAGGGGGTTGTCTAATGTGGTCATTTCAAGGCTAACCACCTAATCAGCAAACCACGGTTCAAGTCCTAGACAATCATATCAGAAAATCCATAAGTAACCCATTCCCTGATGTTTCACCACAGCCTGGTGATGAGGTCTTTTGCAATTGATGGCTCAAGGTTAATGCCATCATCACTCGGACCATGAAGCATGGTCTGAACTTTTTAATAATGCTAGGTGCTTGGAGGTTGTGGAATCACAGGAATGAGTGTGTGTTCAATGGGGTTACCCCTAGTGTGTGTATCATCCTCCCAACAGACTTTGGAGGAGAAACACCTTTGGTTTCTTGCGGGAGCTAGAGGTCCGGTTCATCTTGCTGTGGGCACCTAGTAGTGTCCTGGTCGAGGGCGTTTTACAGTCAGTGGCACACTTGTATTGTAGGGTGTGTGGTTTATGTGTGTGGGGTGTGTGTGTGTGTGTGTTATATTCTGTTTTCCCTTCTTGATGCAATAATATGCAGCTCTCCTGCGTATTCAAGAAAATAAAAATAACCCACTCAACCCTTGATTGGTGTGAATCGATCATGGTCATCAACCAGAAAGACAATGTGCATACCGCTAATCTGTGATATGGTTGCCATGACCCTCACACCTTGACCAGGGCCTGAGCATTAGTCCGTAGGTGGCATCGGTGTGTCTAAATGGCCTTCATGTTCTTTCTTAAAAAGTGTTAATACCTCTTAAGAGATGACCACAGAATTTCCTCATTGTTCAGTACTAGTTTCTATAGTTTCTACATGTTCCTGAATCTTACTGGCAGTATGCAGCTACAGTTTTTCAGAGATAATCACATCATTCAGGAAGCACATACTTATTAGTGGCCATGGTGCAAGCCATCCCATCTTTCCTCTTCCCTTTGCATATGCTGAAATCCGCCGAGACGCCCATCTTCATCATCTGCCCCACCGAGCCAACGCTCACCGAGAACCCTTGCCCCTGCAAGAACATAGTCACCAACAACAAATCAATTCAGCATCACATACTACGGCATCGATTGATCAGGGAGATAGGAAGGGGAAAATGCGAGCAGGCGCAGTACCCCCTTGTCCATGCGAACATTGCCGTTGAACAGCGCGAAGACGTCGCCGACTGTGCCGCCGGAGTAGTGGGTGTGGGCGTCCCCGAAGAGGAACACCGACACCTCGGAGTCGTCCAGCGCTCCCATCTTCCAGATGCTGTAGTCCTTCCCCTGCGCGCTCACCCGCTTCGTGCCCTTGTCCAGCACCACGCCGGCGGTCGCCCAGCAGCCCGAGAAGAAGTCCCCGCCGGCCAAGTTCCTGCCCCACCCCCCAAATCCATGAGTTCGCGAGCCCAAATGTCCATTTTTACGGGAGGGGAAGAAAGAAAAAAAAGGGATCCGTACTTGAAGGCGGAGATGCGGACGAATCGGATGTCGGCGAAGCGGTTGGCGATCTCGAGCGGCGAGACGGACATGTGCTTGATGCGGAGGCCGGAGTAGGAGTCGACGAGGGTTTCGCTGGATTTGGGGAGCTTGGGGCGGCTGGGGCCCGAGCCGGAGGTGGACGCCGGGACGGCCTCGATGTAGTCCTTGACGGCGTCGCGGAAGACGGACATGTCGGCGCCGCCCGGGGGCGCCACGGCCCTCGGGGGCGTGAAGGCGCCGTAGCCGGCGGCGGCGGGGGTGGGGCGCGATGGGGAGGACGGAGGCGTCTCGAGGACGGCCTGGTCGCCGTCCTCGTCCAGCGACAGGAGCAGGTCCAGGTCGTCGCCGGCGTGCGCCATGGCTGCGGCGAGGCGGGCGGAGGGAACGGTGGGGATCTCTGCGACGCAGAGAGAGAGAGAGGAGGAGGAGGGATGTATCGGCGGCGGGGAGGGAAAAGGAATCTGGGGAGGGTTTTGGAGGGAAAAACAAATGACAATATATGTTTTGGTTATATAAAATGGTATGCAGAAACTGGCATCCAAGGGCGTTTGGTCTAGTGGTATGATTCTCGCTTTGGGTGCGAGAGGTCGCGAGTTCGATTCTCGCAACGCCCCTCTTTTTTATTTCGAAATTTTAATCTTCATTTTTTTTTACGTTTGCATACATGAAGAATGAGTATACATGAACCAAAGCATTGCGATGAGAAGCTGCAGATTTTAACAAACTAATAGATTACACGTGCGTTGCTACAGACCTTTTAGGATGTGTTTGGTTGAAGGTGCCGGCCAACTCCGCTTGTGGCCGCGCGAGTCGCCCGATTCACCCGCGTCACTCTGCCCACTTTTTGCTTTCAAAATTGTTTCGTCAGCACTTCACTCGCCCGCTCGCCCCCTGAACCAAACACACACCCCATTAGCTCGTCCGGACCGACACAGCCCAACACCACCAATCAAACACACCCTTAGTTTTCGTTCTAATCATATACTAGGAAAATTGCTCGTGCGTTGCAACGAGAGAAAAAAATCCTGTATAACCAAACATAACATTTTTTCTAACCTACAACACATCCTTTCATTAAATATCTGATATGTTTACCCACATTTTATTTGATTCTAATAATTCTTCAATTAATTATCCCATGTGTTTTATATTCACAATTCTTCATTTGAGCCCATTCAATCCTTTCTCTTTTAATTATCGCACTTGCTTGACTCCCTCTTCGGGCGTTTTGATCAGGGTAAAAAAAATTGATAACACGCTAGTTGCCCCGCAAGTTATATTTTTCGGATTTTCTTTGTCTTTTACACCAGTTTATATATTTTGTCAAGCTCACAATTCTAAATTAATTATTACATCCTCTTTTAATTATATATCATTTTCTTTGTTTATCCATAATTTTCTCAGGCGTTTTTATCATGCGTAGGAACGAACAAAAATTGATAACGCGCTAGATGCCCCACAAGTCGTATTTTTTATATTTTATTTATCTTTTACACCTCATAATTTTTTTTGAGCCTACAACACGTCTTTCCTTTAATTATATCACATGTTTATCCACATTTTTTTATTGTACACAATTCTTCATTTGAGCCCATAATCCTTTTTCTTTTAATTATTCCACTTGGTTAATTTAAAAAGGTACATCCTCATTTTTATATATTTATATACTTATATATTACTAAAATAGTATAGTATTAAATTTTCAGTAAAACAAAAATAAATTTAAGATGGAAAGAAATCATATGCATTAATCAATAATAAATGATAAGTAAAAATACAATTCTGATTACCTGGATGTAGTGGTGAGGATGGAATTTTTAAGGTGGAGTGAACTTTAAGCATAATTCTTTTATGCCAAACCAAAATATATAATATTGATTAACATTGCACACACATATATTTATATGATCTAAACAAAATAACTAAATAAAGTAAAAAGATAAACATATTTAAATGGAATAAAACCCTAAAATGAACTATAAAAATGATTTAATACTGATCCGAGAAATGATAGCTTCTATCCTTATTTTAAACTAAACAAATAAAATGACTACCTTAAAATATGCAAAAATAAATACCACTTAATATTTCAGACCATATCTTAAAATCTCACTAAAATTCATTTTTTCTTAATTTTATTTTGAGAGATTGATAATAAATTTAGAAATATTGCATATTATCGTACACATAAGTTGAAATGAGTGAACAAATATACTAAACAAAAATACATCTAATTTAAAAAAATTGAAAATATCTTATAATTATCTAATTATCTTACAGTTTATATCATAGGAAAATATCAAAATTCCGAAGAAAATCAAAAACAAAATAAAATGAACACGATAGGTAAAAAAAATATACATCTGATTTAGTTAAAAATTAAAATATCTTATAATTATTTAATTATCTTATAATTTATATCATAATAATATTCCTTATTTATTTAAACATTTATAATATCTTATAATTATGTAATTATCTTACAATTTATTTCATAACAAAATGAAAAAGTTCCAAAGAAAAACAGAAACCAAAAGAAAATGAACACAATAGGTAATAATATATATACATCTGATTTAGTAAAAAGTAAAAATATATTATAATTATGTAATTACCTTATAATTTATATCATAAGAAAATGCCAAAATTCCGAAGCAAATCAAAAACCAAAATAAAATGAACACAATAGGTAAAAACAAATATACATCTGATTTAGTAAAAAATTAAAATATCTTATAATTATGTAATTATATTATAATTTATATGATAAAAATATTCCTGATTTTGTAAAAATTTAAAATATCTTATAATTATGTAATTATCTTACAATTTATTTCATAAGAAAATACAAAAGTTCCAAAGAAAAACAGAAACCAAAAGAAAATGAACACAATAATTTATATCATAAGAAAATGTCAAAATTTCGAAATAAATCAGAAACCAAAAAAATGGACACAATAGATAAATACATGCCATAAACGCAGCCCAACAGCTCTGATGCGTTTTTTATTTATTTTCTTATACTGCCCATAAACGCAGCCCAACAGCTCTCATGCGTTTTTTTTTTGCTGTAGACATAGGAGCGCGGGTTTATTCACTAAAACTACAGGGGGGTTTCTACAAAAACGTATGACGGAAGGAGAAACTCACCTCCTTTTATTATTAGGTATAGATTTATATGGATGATTTTTGCCCTTTCCAACGATATCGCCTCGACATAATTGTAAACGTCGACATAATCCTTCTTCATCTCTCTTATGCTATGTAAAAATAAATACATATATATCATATAACGTGACGAATTCTTATTTCTCATTCTAGTCCAGTCCTATGACCATACTTGAAAACGTAAGGAAAAAAATACACATGAGGTAATATTACACTCACGAGAAAGGAGGTTTGTTTCCCACCGTACAAAAAGAAGTGAGGCATGCATACTTTTTCCATGTGAAAAGATAACGTGACGAGTCAATATCACACTAAAAGAATTGTGATGTAATTTTACAAGGTAATCTTACTATAAAAAATGAGGTAATGTTACAACATGCCTGCTAAAAAGTTAGTGTGCATGTGGCCTTAAATAGAACTTTACATATATATAAACTTTTTGTATTATTATGTGTAAAATATATATATATATATATATAACAATCATTTGTATGCATTTCTTATGATTGTGTAGAACACTACGAGTTTTCGGTCTAGTCCATCATAAAGCTTTCTCAGTCGACACTTTCAAAGCATCATCCAAAGCCATCAGTTTTTATCTCCGCTCTACTAAAGTGAACATAAAAAACACAAGTTAAAATATAAAAAACTCTGTCCCAAATCCCAAACGGTTATGTTTCTCGCTTCTTAAGCTCCATTACGAGATAAACCACCACATTATTTGAACTTTATTTGACCCAACCACAGTTTTCATAGTGTCTTTTTCTAAGATTTTCTTTCATACTTTTCCTCTCAAATTACTTGATCCAAATTTGTCCAAATCAAAATGTATCGGGACTACTCACAAATACAGATACATCCGTATTTAGACAAATCTAAGTCAAACAATTTGGAACGGAAAAAGTAGTGATTAGACACACATGAGGCTGAGAACATGTCACGTGTCGCGTGTTGAGCGATTCCCCATAATTTAGATGTTTTTTTTTGTTTTCCCGTGGTTTTATTTTACATTTTGGTAAAAAAATAACATGAAAAAAAATACATTTTTTTAATTTTTTACGAGAGCCCTTAATATAACCATTTCTGTTGTCCCATTATTCACTATCTTCCATGTTTGCAGCCTTGTACCGCTGCAGTATGATGGACGATAATGCCGTGCTTATGGATTCAAATCATCAAAGCAGTCAAGATGGAAAAAAAGATGAAAGTTCTACGGTTGCCTCCGCACGCACAGTCGAAATAGAAGGTAATGTTCACGTCTTCTGAAGACTTCCATTCTTAACCATTGACCAAAATATATTTAATACTTTAAAAAAATTCAGGGACATACCATAGCGGCATAATAGATGGTAATTCATTCCATGAAGACCTCATTGATGTCGGGCAGGACACAATTGATCACCTAACGAATTACAACGAAAATAGAGCACGTGAGCAAGTGCATGTGACCCGAGCACAGAGGAGGGCTCGACAGCGAGCTCCCCAACAATGTACGATGGAAACAAAAAGCCGAAAAACGAGCAGGCAAAACATACCACATGGTAAGAGGCAAGCGGTACTGGATCATCAAAATGACAGCTTTGAAACGGGGGGGAGGACCCCATGCGTTAATGCCAAGCCAATGGTGTGTCGTGATGAAACTACCGTTCTCGTTGACACACCAGCATCAAACTCGTCTTCTACTTCAACCATTGTTGAACCTTCAATAAAAACTCCGGCCTACACCATCGGGACTGATGGTACGACCCTTTTCTTTTTCTTTCTTATTATGACTGGGTTACATGAAGTTAGTGGATGACAAAGCAATTCATAGGTGACATGGAATCCTTCCTTAGTCGTCTTATGGACGAGAATCCATTACCAGGAGACCTCAGGGATGATGAGTACTACCTATTTGGCGGTGAAGGTATGATCATACTAAGTTATGATTATATCTAACAAGTTGTTGTCACATCTAATATAATTCAACTAATGACTCCAGGATCCGATGTCGATAGCATGGACGGAGACGAATACACGGACCGTGTCAACGCAGACGCAACCATACAACTTGATCCTTTTGACTATGTTTACTCAAACCTCCCAGACAGCACTCATATCTTAAAGCATGCCGCGAACTGTGATCACTGCAAAGCGAAGAAGTTCCAGTACGAGACTGATAGCTTCTGTTGTCGCAACGGACAGATCGAGCTGAAGGAACCAGAGCCCATACCAGAGCTAATGAGGCTTTGGTCCAGCACGGATGCGGACGGTACACATTTTCGGGAGAACATAAGGTTCTTCAATGGTCACTTCGCCTTCACAACCCTTGGTGTCAACCTCGACAATGACTATACAAACATGAAGTCAGGGGTGTACACGTTCAGGGCGCACGGTACCATCTACCACAATGTGCATTCCTTCGGGCCAAGCTCTCGTCCAGAACATCTTCAGTTGTACTTCTACGACGATGATCCTAGCCTAACCCATCGCAAAGCTGCCACCAAACAATTGGATCAGAAGGTGGTCAAGGAGTGGGTGGAAATCCTCAAGGGAAACCCCTACTCCGAGCAGTTTAGGAGTTTGGGGCGCACAAGGAGAACCTCAACGATTACAGGATAGACCTCAACACAGACCAGAGGCTAGACCAACGGAAATACAATAGACCTGTGTCAACTGAGGTTGCTGCAATATGGGTCGAGGGCACTGACCTAGCGAAGAGGTTTGATCGCAGAATTACACTCTACGGTAATGACAACGAGAAGCACAGTATACATGTCACTTCCGGCTCATATGACCCACTCTCTTACCCACTCTTCTACCCAAAGGGGGAGCTCGGATGGCATCCAAAACTGCCTAAACGTGATGTCCCTTGGGAGATTGCACAGCAACCAAGAGGAAACCATGATGATAACGAGGACGAAGGTATCCCTTCTATATATTCTGTCATTGTAAAACGAGATAATGATTCTCATATGAAGCCTAAATTCAGCTTTACATTTTTTTTAACAGATGGTAATAGCAGGTTGTGTGTATCCGTCAGAGACTACTACTGTTACATGCTGCAGACACGGCCTGCGATATTCAATCCCATTCTTTGTGGAGCACGATTGCTACAGCAATGGGGGGTTGACATGTACATTAAGATTGAGAGTTGTAGGTTGAAATGGATCAGGGACCATCAAAAAGAGATTCGTGCTGACCTATATAAAGGAATTGTCGATAGCATCACAGCCGGAGAGACGCGAGCCAGCAAGGTTGGCATAAGGACAGTGCTCCCTGGAACTCACCCAGGTGGCGACCGCGACATGAAGCGACGGCATATGGATGCCATGGCAATTGTTCACAAGTACGGGAAGCCTGACATCTTCTTGACCATGACGTGCAATCCTAAATGGGATGAGATATCAAATGAGTTGTTCCCTGGTCAAACCGCACAGGACCGACCTGATCTTATAGCTCGCGTGTTCCACGCCAAACTAGAGGCCATGAAAGAGATGTTGTTCAAGAAACATATCCTGGGTATTGTTGTCGCATATGTATACGTTGTGGAGTTCCAGAAGAGGGGCCTCCCCCATGCACACTTTTTGTTAATCATGGATTCAACATATAAGCTCGTTGTTCCTGAGAAGTACGACCGGATCATTTCTGCCGAGCTCCCAAACAAGCAGAAGTATTCGGAGCTCTACGCTATGGTGGTAAAACATATGATGCATGGCCCGTGTGGTGTTCTCAACCCTAAAAATGTTTGCATGCTTGCAGACGGATGCAAATGCAGATATCCACGCCCGTTCAATGAAAACACGGTGCAAGGGAAGGACTCATACCCCGTTTATCGGCGGCGAGACAACGGTCATCAGGCTAAGGTCCGGCATAAAATGCTAGACAACAGATGGGTGGTGCCTTACAACCCATACCTCCTTCAGATGTTCAATTGCCACATCAATGTAGAGGTGTGCTCTAGCATAAAGGCCGTGAAATACTTGTATAAGTACATATACAAGGGCCATGATCGCACTTCGTTTAGCATGGACCAACCCGACGCCGATGGTAACATTGATGAGATCAAAAGATACACAGATGCGAGGTGGGTTACTCCTCCGGAGGCGATGTGGAGGATATTTGGCTTCAACCTGTGTGAGAATTCTCCGTCTGTCCTACAGTTGCCTCTTCATCTCCCAAATATGCACAGGGTAACATTCAGTCCTCAAGATGATCTGGCAAACATCGCCGCCTCTGATAATGCTTCAAAATCCATGCTGACAGAATATTTCAAGGCCAATCAAGAGCACCCGTGGGCTCGACATATTCTATATAAAGATTTTCCTGGAAGATTCACATGGCAGAGATCGAAGTATTGGAAACCACGGTCACAACGTTATCAAGTAGGTCGAATCGTGTCTGCCAATCCAGCCGAGGGGGAGCGATACTTCCTCCGTGTGCTACTAAACCATGTACCTGGCAAGACATCGTATGATGACCTTCTGACCGTGGACGGTGTGCTATGTGGTAGCTTTCGAGAGGCTGCTGAGAGGTTGGGCCTCATTGAAGCAGACAACACGCTCGATGATTGTCTTACGGAGGCAGAGCAATTCCAGATGCCATGTTCGCTAAGGAGGCTCTTCGCAACTATTTTGGTGCATTGCGAGCCAGGAGACGTGCGTGGTTTATGGGAAAGGCACCATGAGGCGATGTCTGACGACTACCGTCGATCACACACGTGCCCCAAAATGGCGGAGCAGATGGTGTTGCTTGACATTAGGGGTATGTTGCAGTCCATGGGCAAAGACATCGCTGATTTCAATCTTCCAAGTATCGACGAGACGTACGACCCAACCGAAGGAGAGGCCAGAGAGGTGATCGAGGAAACCACAATCGAGTTTGACGTGAATGACACTGAAATGGCAGAATCTCTAAATGTTGAGCAGAGGATTGCATATGATGAAATACTATCAGCAGTTGACAGCGGTGATGGGGGTATATTCTTTGTTGATGGCCCTGGAGGTACAGGGAAGACCTTTCTGTATAGGGCGCTACTCGCGAAGGTTCGAAGCGATGGAAAAATCGCTATCGCTACGGCGACGTCAGGCGTTGCCGCTTCTATCATGCCTGGAGGCAGGACTTCCCACTCGAGGTTCAAGATCCCGTTGAGCTGCGAAGATGGTGCCTCATGCAGCTTCCCCAAACAGAGTGGGACCGCCAAGCTTCTTAGGATGGCATCACTGATACTATGGGACGAGGCCACCATGAGTAAGCGACATGCAATTGAGGCACTGGACAACAGCATGCGTGACATCATGGGAAGACGGGACCGACCCTTTGGAGGAAAAACTGTTGTGTTTGGTGGGGACTTCAGGCAGGTGCTTCCGGTTGTCAGGAGGGGCTCCAGGGGTCAGATAATCGATGCAACCCTACGAAGTTCCCAGCTATGGAAGGGTATGCGTCAACTAAGGCTCGTCACCAACATGCGGGCTTCAAATGACCCATGGTTTGCGGATTACTTGCTACGGGTAGGCAATGGAACTGAGGAAGTTGACGAGCAAGGCAACATACGACTTCCTGAAGATATTTGTGTGCCATCTACAGGAGAGGAAAATGACCTGGAAAAGCTGATTGACCATGTGTTTCCTGGTCTAGATGAAAACATGTCTGACCCAAATTACATGACTTCTCGTGCAATCGTATCCACCACGAATGACAATGTCGACAAGATAAACATACGCATGATAGAGCGTTTTCAAGGAGAAGAAGTAATCTACCATAGCTTTGATAGTGCAGAGGATGACCCGTATGGCTACTACGCTCCCGAGTTCCTCAATGATCTTACTCCCAACGGGCTACCTCCCCATGCACTGAAACTTAAGCTGAATTGCCCTGTTATACTTCTAAGGAACATTGATCCGGCAAACGGACTATGTAACGGTACGAGGCTGGTGGTCCAAGGTTTCGAGAAGAACGCCATCGATGCGGAAATTGTTATTGGACAACACGCGGGTAGGAGGGTCTTCCTTCCTCGGATACCTCTATGCCCGTCTGACAACGACCTGTTTCCATTCAAATTCAAGAGGAAGCAGTTTCCGGTCAGGCTTAGCTTTGCTATGACGATTAACAAGGCGCAAGGTCAAACCATCCCGATTGTCGGCGTGTACCTACCTACTCCAGTGTTTTCTCATGGCCAACTCTATGTTGCGTTGTCTCGAGCCACCGCGAAAAAAAACATAAAGATCCTCGTCATCAATGAGAAAGAAAAAGGCAAGAAGCAGACCAAATATTCAAAAAAGCGAAAAAAGCATGAGTCCTTAGAAACCTCCATGAAGAACATCGTCTACAAGGAAGTCCTTACAGGCTGAAGACCATAGTTTATGAAACTTCTATAGCGTGCATGGCTATCACCACGTGAAAGTGATTAACGTGTTGTTCATGGCTTTGAAATTATTGCCTCTGTAAATGTTATTATATTTTACACTTTGGAGAATATTCGAGGCATTTCAATAATAGATATAATGTTTGACAATACAGATGTGTGCATTTCTCATTGACATGCCCACCTTTCGTCTAAAGCTAATTGTTTGATTAGTTTTGTGACCTTCAATGCTTTTAGGGGCTGTTTGGTTGGAGGTCAGGCATCAGTTGAGGCGCGTCAAGCACATGAAAAAGGTCGCCTGAGCAACGCTAAACATAGTTTCTCAGCTAAGCATTGCATATTCTTTTATTTTATTATATCTATGCCAGGCTAATTACACTACTAATCACATCAACCTCGAAGAACATCATGCTACTTTCATATGCAGCCAAGGGAAATGAATTGATAAAACCTAGACCAAACATCCAGATATCACACCACGAAAAAAATAACTTTCTTTCAAACAATTATATTTCTGGTATTAAGAAGTTTCTTCAGGTGAGTAGCCATTTGCATGCTTCCATTGAAATTAAACAACATAAAAGGATAAGAGACATATGACATGGCATGCTGGAATGATGATTGGATAAATATGTAACCATGCTTTGATTCAAGGAGATATAACAGAAGCAAACCTGATTTGTATTGCTCTGGAAAAATGAGTTGCTTTTTGTAATGTAACCCCTCTCAACATCTTTGTAATGGTTGATTTCTCATACAAAGTAATTTCTTGTTCAGCCACAGATTATTACCTACATTAGCAGTAATGAACATCAATACTGGGCATATTGGCATTATTTAGCAGTACATAATTATCAATTCTGGGCAGCGAGGATAGTTGCCGCATAAATGAGTTCTACTGGGATATATGATTAGCAAAAAAAATTAAACATTACATGTCAGGAAAGTTTCAATTACGTACCACTTCAGATGTTTTTGTGATTGTATCAACAGTACGCATCAGTACCTCAGATTTATAACATGGTACTTTATGAATTAATGGCAAAAGCACATGGTCCAGACTCCATACTGAAGCAATGTTTGTGGTGGCTTAACAATATACTGTAGGCGATTGCGGCAAGGATCACTTGGCAGGCCAATTGTCCGGAAAGGTGTTGGGCATGCGACAACAGTAGTGAAACACACGCACCAACACTGTAAGTATTCTTGCTAACTGTAGTTTCTTTTTGTATCCATCAGGTGCTACTTGACTTGTCTGCTAGACTAACGATGCCATGAAAATTAAACTCTCAACAGATACAAAAAGAATTCATGAACCGAACCAACATGGACATCTATTACACTGTTACATAGATAAATGCCCACATTTTACACGTATGCCAGGCTAATTACACTGCTACACACGTACTGTAGTTAAAATGTTTTATGTATATATGACCCGTGCAAAACATGGTTATACAGTCTAATGTTATTATTGGTTTTGGTTTAGACTTGTTTGGGTTTAGACCATCACACTTAATACATATCTGCAAGCATGTATAAGTTTTCAAATCGCTAAACAAATACATGATATTAGTGTCGGCAACTAATTGTGCTTGGGAAATTAGAAAGAAATAAAAAGATTATGTCGTTGTAATTGTTGATCATGTGCATTTATCGTTCTTTTGGAAAGTCTGTCCCTTCATATGGCGTTGATGCTTTCCATGCAATGTTTTTTGGAAAGTGTCGTTTTTTTGGAAGGTTTCTCCATTCATATTGCGCTGATTCTTTCCAAAAATATTTTTTGGAAAGTCTCCGTTATTTGGAAAGTTTGGCACTGATTATACTTTTGGAAATAAATAATCTGATTTTAGTACGTAGGACTTGCCTAAGAAAACTCATATGTCCCTGTATATCATATAAACTCCTATGTTTGGTGAGTTCGACCCGGCCCGTGAGCTGGCAGACTTTCGTGCTACACTGGGAGATGATCTAAGGTCCTTACAAAACCAGTCACGGAGGATCATTCGACAAATGGGCATGGTTGCTAATTCATAAGGATATATGTTATACAATTTTCCGATCAGCGTGGTTGCAATAAAATTTAGAGACTTTTTTTGAATGGGGTGTTCTACTAGGTCAGACTTATTTGGGGATTAAAGTTGGTTTACAATTTTGAATGCAAACATGTATGAACTTGAGAGTTTGTAGGTTTCACATTTTATCTTTATATTTATGTATTTGAAAGCAACCGTGGCTACAGAATCTTATAAGCTATTTGGAACATGAAAGTGTTTATTTATAAGCTGAACTGAACTGAACCCTTTGTGGTAACCTGGAGATGTCAGGTTCACACCTCTGAAATTCTGGAGCACCTTCTCATGTTGCATGCCTTTATTTAAATCACAATTAAAAGTTAGTCTCTACTTATTAGATAGAGGTTGCGACTGTATGGTTTATTTACCTCCCAAGCACATCCTGTTGTGCATTTTTCTTACTTAGCATGTTTTACTGAGCTCTGTTTTCAAGAACATGACTAAGATATGCAATCCTTGGCCGTGTCAGTAATAAACTAACTATGTCTTGAATTATTTATGATTTCCAGGAAATATTCAGTCTTCTCTCCTTTTATTTTTTTTGTAAAGAAGTTGTATAGAAATTTTGTATATTTTGCCAAAAGGAAAATTTTCTCTATTGGCAAGAGTAAAGTGTACCTGATCGTTTGCATGCAGACGCCATCGAACACGGTGGCCACTAGCACAACAGGATGTGTGGTCTTTAGGTGCCGCACTGCTTGAGATCAACAAAGAACGACGTAAGTCCTTGCATGATCAGTAATGTATAACATGTTCATGTCGTTAAAGAAAAGGCTAACAATTATTTTGTTAACTTTATATTGTAGGAATTTTGAGAAGTACACACATGAGCTGCCAACCGGCCCGTGAGCTGGCAGACTTTTGTGCTACACTGAGAGATGATCTAAGGTCCTTACAAAACCAGGCACGAAGGATCGTTTAACAAATGGGCATGGTTGCTAATTCATAAGGATATATTTTATACAAATTTCCGATTTGCGTGGATGCAATAAAAATTTCTTATTATGGACATGCTGTCCTATTAATAAAGAGACTATGTATGCACGTGTTGCCAAGGAGTTAATTTTCTAAGCAAATAACACAAAACAAATTAGTGATTTGATGATGTACCATGTTTCATTTTTGTTATGGTGCATGGAGAATTTTTTTGTAACCAATGGCTTGTATGTTAACAAGTTTGTAGGGTAGAGTGGTCAAGAAAATCTTAAGTTCTGGTACCTGTAACAATGGCCATACAACTCGCGTACTCATTGAGGCCACAAAATCGAAAATCCTAACTTATTATTGTGAAGTCAGAATGGTTCGTTGTTCAATAGCTACAATAAATAAAATCAGCGCTAGAGAGAAACAACAATTTTCATGCTTCTATACGTTCCACCTACCGTGCTCTTATCTCGCAAGAAAGATTGGCTGGGGTGGGGACGAGTTCAGCGTGAGAAGAAAGACGTTCACATCCAAGTTGAGTTTTATTGGGATGGATGGTAATATACCTGCGCATCTCTGCACCAAGACAGCGAGCGAGTCACGGCATAGATGCCTGTTGTTGAATTATATCCCCCTTCCTTGCTGACGCTCTTCAGCAAGACTGTAATCATGATCAATGATTAATAAAAATCAATTGTTCAAAATAAAGCACAGGGGATGGGCTAAAGTGATGCACCAGGGACTTGAAGTAGTAAGGCACTACTACTGAAATTGATTGATAGCCTAAAAAATGCACTTAAATAGATAATTAAATTATGTTTTTAGGTTGGGTAAAATAAGTAGCAAATCATGTTCATATCTTTTCCTACAGAAATCTGCATTGATGGAAAAAAGGAAAGAGATCTGCTGCCCTATTCTCCGCTCCATCACCCTCCTATATAAGTTAACCTTCTGCTATCCCGCTGCCCACCCTCTTTCCTCTCCCCTCGTCCATCACAGATAGCAAAGGATAGAATAGGCAAGGATTACCTCAAGATGTCATGTGATCGTCAAGAAGACGAGTTCTTCAAGGTATGAACATATCTGGATCTTTCTCATATTTGTACCTCGTAATAATTGTTAGATTAGTATCATCTTTGGTTGACGTATGCTATCAAATTGCATTTGCTAGCCTATAGACAGTTGCACTTACTTGGATCTGTTCTCCTTGCTCAGATCATGACATCTCATCTTTTCCCATAGAACTGCAAGTTCATGTGAACATTAGGTGTAGACCACACACAAAATTAGAGTTGCTCTGAGTAAGCTTAACTGAATCACCATAAACAGACGTGATGATTCAAGCAGGCAAACAAATAGTATGGACCAATCTTATCTAAGAAGAACCACAACCTGCAAGATCAAAGTCTGAAATCTACAGGGCAAACTTTAGATCTACTCCTTGACAAGCTACAGTGCGTGAGTTTTGTTTCACTGTCAATATAAGTGCATATGCATGTTAAATTAAAGTTTATTAAGAATACTATAGTACAAGAGGTTAGCACTAGCAGCCATTTGTTTTACTCCATTTAATTTTGTAGTGTGTAATATATAAGAAACTAAGTGTCTGGCTCTTGCCGCCATCGAGATATCAACTAGCCTCAAAATTACTATATGCCAATGCTCAAAATTACTCTTTTAATTTGTGAAACCATACTGCATTAAATCAAACATGAATGCAAACATCTCCAGTGTCCTCTACCAGCAGCTCTAATAAGATTAGATCAGCCATAGTTATGACCATGGAACATGGTATCAGTGAACACAGGATAAATGACATCTCTTTAAAATTGAACTTACAATTGCAACTAAAATGCTCAAAAACTAAATTGCCCCAGATGTTACAGAGCATTGTGCAATTGAGCGGATAAAAACATACCGGGGAAGCAATCATCTGTTTGATCTCCTAACTCCTGGAAAAACAAGAAATCTAGACAGTATTAACAAATAGCAGAGTATGGAGATAAATAGAAACAATGTCTTAGAGATGAATAAGAGCTATGAAATTCACAAAATTTGGGCGAAAGAATCCAATATTTCCCACCTCCAAGAAGCCGCAGAGAGACTCAACCTCTCCTCCTGCAACCGCTGCATGCATTAGCCATCGACAACAACAATAATAGATATTAATTGTTCCATAACCCAGTTAGCAAATCCTAAAGACATATCTGCTCAACGGTCTGCTGCACTCCACCCATACCGGTCTTGGCGCGGTAGCACGGTCGTCGGGGCGAGATGGCAGGAGACGGTTCTACCAGCGATGGGTCTACCGCCGAGTAGAGTCAATGATCGCAATGTTGTGCCACGCCGCGGCGCCCCTCCAGTTGTACTCAGGCGTGTCATGCATCCGTTTGTCGCACGGAAGAGCCTCCGAGGAGCCGGTGCAGCTAGCGATGTTGACCCCATCTTCCACGTTTGTAAGCTTTTCTGCAGTCACGCTCTCTCTTGCTCTGCGTCTTTCCAACCTAAAGTGAATGGAGAAAATTTATGATATTCTGATCGTCCTAGGTAGAGTAAGGTTGGTAAAGAAAGCATATGCAGATATGAATGTCTTAAATCTGTACCCAATCAGTGGGATTATTAAATTTTATATTAACAGATTGGCCATCAGCTCTTTGATGTTTTGTAAGAATCACATCAGGAACAGATTGATGACATACTAAAACTGTAGAAATAAATTGATTTTCAATACTGTACCTACAGAGAGCTTATGTTGGCTCATTGGTCTCAAGTAGGGTATATATAATTTGCAGAAAATGGCAGATCAGTGCAACTGATAATCGATTTAAACTACTTCATGTATCCTAATACAAGCAGCCTCAAGTGACTATAGCAATAACAGCCATAGTCGAAGATTTGGCCCTTCAAATCTTTGTTGTATTAAATCACATCCTATAATCATCACTGCTTACTTGGATAGTTCAAGGCACCAGCAACAAAGATATAGATATATCTTTAGTGATTTAAAATTGTATTTTCTTGTATTATTTTTAAGCTTTCCCGATGGCTATCTTCATAAACACGCGTACCACCATTTTCTTTGAGAAATCCAGCCGTTCAGAACCTTTCATTAGAGTAAGTGATGAAATTTAGACTTGGAAAATTTATCAATAGTATATCTGACCAAATCATGGGAACAATCAAATGAATATTTCTAACCTTTCCTTGCTGGACAACATAGTATGGATTAGAGCGAGAGAAACCAGCGCTCTTCAGCAGATTCAGGACTTCAGTTTTACTGAACAAAGTAACAACAACAAGTAGACTTGAGCAAAAGACATACCTGACATGTTTTCCATCCAAGTAGAAGTAGTATTCATCCTTCTTTGAAGAAATCGTACTGCATTAAATCAATAAACAGATGCCCATACTCATGAGAACTTATCCTAATGAGCCCACACTACATTTGCCTATACGAACTGCATGTATTAAACCAGCATATTACCTGCTGATTTAGGCGCCCTAGAGATAGCTTCAGGAGATGGCTCATCTGCTACTTGCAAGACCCCACCGCTCCCCTTGTCATGGTTATGAATGTTGATTTGCAGCTTAGAGCTGAAAGACCTACATATTTAGTTGCACGCTATGAAAAAATAGCACAAGGCAATAAAAGTACGGTAGTAAAACTATGGACAGCTTCCAGAAGAACACCATTAGGCTTGGTTTGGAACAAAAGAATTTGGTCCTGCCTTGCACGGGGAACAGCACGCAGCACGCCACCTAATAGAATCGCAACAGGATGGTCATTCCAACTCTGAATGTGCACGGGCGCCACCGAATCGAGCTTCCCCGCTGCCGGGTTTCTTCCCCTTGGCGGCGTCGCTGCCCTCCTTGGACGGCGGCGTGGTCCTCCCCACCGCCTCGCGCTTCCTCTTGTAGACGCACGGGTGGTCGTCGCCGGCGGCAATGCCGAGGCGAGGCGCAGTGGGCCGCCTCAGCCGCGTAGTAGGCAGATCCTCCGGTGAGCAGGGCGGCCCCGGCGGCGCCGACCTCCTCGTCCCCCGCCACGGAGGCGTGGGCTCGTCTCACGGACGAGGGGCTTCGGCGGGGAGCACGGGGAGCCTCCCCTTGGTCGGAGGCGCGCGCGAAGGATAGGGAGGGCGCGTGGGCTCGTCTCACGGACGAGGGGCTTCGGCGGGGAGCACGGGGAGCCTCCCCTTGGTCGGAGGCGCGTGCGAAGGATAGGGCGGGTGGGCTCCAGCACCGGGTCGCCCGCAGCTCGCCGGCGGAGGTGGGAGCGCGGGGGAAGAGCTCCAGCGCGGCGGGAGGCTGCGGCGACGATCTGCGACGCCGCCACCGATCTGTGACGCCGATCTGCGACGCCGCCACCAAGCGCTGTGAGGGGAGCGCGGCTACCCTGGATTGATAGGAGTGGAGAGGAGGGGGAGAAGGCCTTTGCGGGGAGGACGGGCCGAGGTTCCCCGGAGGCGAGGTCGGAGGCTGCCGCGGTTAGAGATGAGGGAGAGATTGAGTGAGTGGTGGAGGATGAGATAGGCGACGGAGATAGTGAGGGGAGGGCTATGGGTTAAGTTTCAACAGATTTTGAGGGTCTTTTTTTTTCAAAGTGAATATATTATAAAAAAAATGCAATTGTTTGTTGTGAGAGAAATGTACTCAAGGGTTTCTGTGAAAAATGTTATAGACTTTTTTATATTAAATAAATAGGCTTAAATATGATTTATAAGTGAGACTATTGTTTAGCTTGACTATAAAAATGCTTATATGTAGTACTTTTGTTTATCATAGACAAAACGGATGGATTTAGATGGTTCTTTGGAAACATTGGCTGACGTAGCGATGATGGATTCGATTGAAAATTCATCGATTATTACACAACCAGAAGAGGTACATACAAATAGTTCTTCTTAATTATATGTTGCATATGATTATCATATATATAATATAAAAGATGTGTAATTGTTGTTTTACAAATTGTGAGAGAGATCGAGATGGATTGTAGTGACATCCAAAACAATTACAACGACAAGGATTTCGAGGATGATAAAACGGCAGAAGGAGAGGGGAAATCACTCGGTATTATAAAACAAAATGATGTGCAAACGATGATAGCTCATAACAAACCAAAAAGGGCAAATATAAATGTTATCCCAGAAGGTATTCGTTTACAATGTGATTATCTTTCATTTGTATTATGATATAATTGGTATTCGGTTAATTTTGCTCATTTTTTACCATGTCCACAGATTACATATGTACCCCTAGAGATATTACAGTCATTGAATCAATCAGGTCTGCCCCTACAAAGACCAAGTTTGTCAATATTGGAGATGTCTTGTTATCAAACGATGAGTTGGAATGCCTTATAAAGGATGATATGTTCTTGAATGGTGGTGTAAGATCAATCGCATACACTTTATACTTAATAATATTAACCTATGCGTAATATCTAATATCATAAAAAATATTGTAAATGGGCAATTGCATTGCAGGTGATAAATGCTTACATATATTGTATGCTGGCTCATGATCATTTAAGAGACAGGATGGGTGATAAAGTACATATTATTAGCACGTATCTATGTGGACAGATAAAAATAGATGGAGAAAAAGATATAGACCCATCAAAATGTCGTCATATCGTACAGCAAGCTAACAAATTTCTGCAACAAGATATGGTAAGTCTCACCTCATTGCATGTACCTATAATGATTTATTGTTTTTAATTACTTCATATGTATAATTATTATTACTATTTACTGTGTTGTATCTACGACTTATATGATATTTACACCAGCTATTCGTTCCGATCAACATTCCTCAAACTCACTGGTACCTATCAGTTGTCAATGCCAAAAAACATGAGATTCGTGTACTGGACTCACTTGGTGCTCAGGTCAAACGAATTGACCTTCTTACTACGGTAACTTTCGTTTATTTTTGGTATCCTTGGCATATCTTTTGTTTAGTACTTCAATCTTTATTTTTCATATAAAATAGTTACGAGGACTTGAGAAGCGTTTAAAACAAGCTGAACAGAGTCCAGGGTTTAACAGAGATCATAAATGGCCCGATCTCAATGTTACAAAATGGACGATCGTAGAACAGTTTGAAGAGGCAGTGCAAACAGATGGGTAAGCTTTTTTCATATATATTGCAAAATATTGTGTTTTGTATCCTTGAACACTGAGATATCATATAATAAAAACTATCATCAAGACAAATTTAAATTTAATTGACGCATGTTGGTGGGTATAATGAACCTTATTGTTTGTTCAAATAGTTTGATTCTTCTGGATGATATTCTAAATCATCATTCTATAATATTGTAGCATATCGTGTGGACTGTTTATGCTAAATTATATGGAATATTGGGTAAGAGATGCATTATCTGATCAATTCACTCAGGTATTTCATTTTCATAGACTATCTCATCATTTGAACTCAAAATATTATATGGAAGTTGATTTCAAAAGACTGCAGGAGGATATGAAACACTTTCGACAAAAATTAGCTGTCATATTGCTCGATTCAGACTTGAATCGCATAAAAGGAAATCCAACATATTATCAATCTGATGATGAAAAAAGTTTACATAGTTCTGATTGCGAGTTACTAGATGATCCACCTAACGGAGTCGAAGACAAACGACCTACTGCAATGCCCGCCATGCCCGTGGATCAACATGAATTAATTATCGGGCTTTGCAACTACATCACATCCATCGATGATGCAAAGTGTTTGGAGTAAGCATCATTTATGAATATGTAATGTGATTGTATACATTATTATGATTCCTAACATACATTTTTCAGGAAGGAATGGGTGTGCAACTCAACACCCCATCCAATGGGCTTAAGTCTCGAAAAAATTCAAGGTATACTTAACATGGAGCAACCTATGAATAATGATTGTTTCAACATGGCCGTGCGTTTACTGCGATGTGATGAGTTATTTGGGTTCCTAGACCCTCCTGAACACTACATGGATCTACGATTTTGTGTAAGTTGTCACAATTATTACTTCAGGAAATTTAGTATCAACATGTTTCTAAGTTATTTTTCTTAATCAGACCACAATATTAGATTCAACACGAGATCGAAAGTTTTGTGATAAGACAACTATTCAGATGTTGGCAACACTGTTCGATAGCCCGCCTGGTAATGATTACAATATCTCATCGTGCAACATGGTAAGTAAGATCTTTTGTCCACTGTTTTCATGGTTGTCATAGTTTATTGTTTCTAATAGCTACCACTTCTAGATTTATCTTCCATATGCATCCGTCGGTCGATACATGTTGTATGTTATCGATAAACATGCACGTCGTGTAAATATTTTGGACCCTATACTTATATCACAATCGCCGGAGGTTAAAAATCTAAGGTATTTAGTGAAATTACAAAGATTTGCGAGGGAATTCAATGACGCACTTGAAATAAAGCAACACGGATGGAATTCAGATATATCTAAATGGCAACGTGTATTCCCGCCTGGTATTCCAACAAGCATGGACGGGTAAATTTATATATTTCATTATCATAATATTTTAAGTATAAGCATTTGTTATCACTATATTCAAAGTAATATTGATTAAATAAATTGCAGGGATGCGTCTGACTATTTTGTTTTTTATTTTATGCTTTGGTGGAACGGTAAAAAATTGGTTCGTCCGGTTATCATGGTGAGTACTTTCTGTTACACATTTTAGTACCTTTGACATGAATTATTAATACTGAGTACATATATTGTTTGTGCAGGATGGATATGAGTTGAGAATCGAGTTCTTATTATATCTGCTCAAACATTATATGAATGAAGCTAAAGAGAACTTTCCTGATATTGTGCGAGAATTTCTTAAGCGCATCAAGTAGATCTTAATTTGATGCAGATGTTAAGTTGGATCATTTGATCTATATGGACACAAATGTTAAATTACATTTATATGAGTTTACATTGTAATAAAAGTGAGCTTGAATTACTACTTGACTGGAGTTGTGCTATCTTGATGCAAAACTTAATATGTGCTTTGATAATGTTGTTTTTTAATAAAGTATTATGATATAATCATTTGTGAGACTATTATCGTGGGGGGGGGGGAATCGACTTGATGCGTGCATTATGATTTCGGTGACAAACACGTCTATCTATCGCCGTACCGTTCTTCAATTAAAAAAATTAAATGTCCGTGGCAACGCACGGGCACTCTACTATAATTGTAAACGTCGACATAATCCTTCTTCATCTCTCTTATGCTATGTAAAAATAAATACATATATATCATATAACGTGACGAATTCTTATTTCTCATTCTAGTCCAGTCCTATGACCATACTTGAAAACGTAAGGAAAAGAATACACATGAGGTAATATTACACTCACGAGAAAGGAGGTTTGTTTCCCACCTACAAAAAGAAGTGAGGCATGCATACTTTTTCCATGTGAAAAGATAACGTGACGAGTCAATATCACACTAAAAGAATTGTGATGTAATTTTACAAGGTAATCTTACTATAAAAAATGAGGCAATGTTACAACATGCCTGCTAAAAAGTTAGTGTGCATGTGGCCTTAAATAGAACTTTACATATATATAAACTTTTTGTATTATTATGTGTAAAATATATATATATATAACAATCATTTGTATGCATTTCTTATGATTGTGTAGAACACTACGAGTTTTCGGTCTAGTCCATCATAAAGCTTTCTCGGTCGACACTTTCAAAGCATCATCCAAAGCCATCAGTTTTTATCTCCGCTCTACTAAAGTGAACATAAAAAACACAAGTTAAAATATAAAAAACTCTGTCCCAAATCCCAAACGGTTATGTTTCTCGCTTCTTAAGCTCCATTACGAGATAAACCACCACATTATTTGAACTTTATTTGACCCAACCACAGTTTTCATAGTGTCTTTTTCTAAGATTTTCTTTCATACTTTTCCTCTCAAATTACTTGATCCAAATTTGTCCAAATCAAAATGTATCGGGACTACTCACAAATACAGATACATCCGTATTTAGACAAATCTAAGTCAAACAATTTGGAACGGAAAAAGTAGTGATTAGACACACATGAGGCTGAGAACATGTCACGTGTCGCGTGTTGAGCGATTCCCCATAATTTAGATGTTTTTTTTTGGTTTTCCCGTGGTTTTATTTTACATTTTGGTAAAAAAATAACATGAAAAAAAATACATTTTTTAAATTTTTACGAGAGACGCAAATTTGCTTCCGTGAGAGGCACGCTCTGTGCCTCTAAAACGGATAAAAAGAGTGGCATGACCGTGTCTTTCGTGGAGGCACATGTTTGCTTCCGCAAGAGGCACGCCCTGTGTCTCTAAAAAAAGGCACGATCATATCTCTCGTAAAGGCACACGTTTGCCTACACAAGAGGCACACCCCAAAAGAAAAAGAGGAACAATCGTGTCTCTTATGGAGGCATATGTTTGCTTCCGCGAGAGGCACGTCCCGTGCCTCTAAAAAAAGGAACCTCCAAATTGGAACGAGCGGTGCACGTAGAGTATGACATTTATCAACCGCGGAAGCGGAAGGGGTAGATGTGTTCGCTGCGACGAGTACTCCTCAACTAGTGATTTCATGACTTTCAGCTCCCATTGGGAAGAGACACATGGGCTTACAAATGTGGAATATTTACATCAAGCAGTGGAAACTCGGACAGAATTGTTTGTGCAATTGAAGTTCTAGGATCTATAGGCTCTTGAAGGGAATTTTGAATGTTCAATCCACTGGAAAATACTCGGTGAAAACCACACTCATGGTGAAAACGCTGAAAACTGAAAAACCAAGTCTAGAATTTGGCAATATAAAGTTGTCATTTATCTCGTTTCTTGTTAAGATTAGATGTACAAATCAAGCAGCAGAAGGATTGAGGATGCCCCACAAACATGATACTACAACATACACATGACATATCCATTGAATTATTCTATCCACTCGGTCAGCACAACGATTCTTTTGCATCAAATTTGAAGTTCGCTAAACTATCCCTCATGGTTATTCAGACCTACTGTGATTGTTAACATGAAACAGCACAGAACAGAAACAAAAGAAGAAAGTGGGGGTGAAAGGAAAATACATCTTCAAGCCGATCAACACTCAGCAGTTTAGTTCACATTTCGTGTCGACTCCCCACGATCCGGATCAAGCACGCCCGCCCCAATGGAGTTATAATCACAGCAGGCGGCACGCAATGCATCGATGTTAGTTCCAAACCAAACGGGATGAAGAAACAACGAACGCAGGAGCCCACAGAAGGTATCAAACTTTCTAGTTATTCTGTCCCGTCCTTCTTTTTGAGGCACCTCACTTGCACCGCCAGTGTGGCCGTCGTCTCAGGGCAGTTGATGTCTGCACCGTACACCTTGTGCACCACTGGCAGCACACATGACTTCTTGCCGAGGCATTCCTGTCCATATACTCCAGAGATCAACAACAAACCATATATGCAAGAACAAACAAAATGTGATCCAGGATAAGCTACGGTATTACGAATGATGCGCATTGTCAAGGGGGAATGTACATACCTTCGCAACAACCTCCTTTGCATTGGGAGTGTGGCAGGTGCCTGCGGTGAAGTTGCCGCATGCCCCCAAAGGATTGCCAAAGCTGGCGAAGACGATCTCCTGGATGGTCTTCTTCGGGGGGCAGGTCAAGGTTCCCCGAGTGCTGAGGTCTTCGGCTATGAGCTTGATCTGGCCGTCATTATTGTCCCATGTCTTTATCTGTGCAGGGTTGTGCTCCGAGATGAACACGCAGATGTCATCTCTCCTCACTGTCTGGATGAGTATGCCTTCCGGCTTGCCAAGCTCCTCCTCAAATACAACCAACAGGTTGTTCTTGGGTTTCAAGAATGACCGGGGAATATGGTACCTGAAAGGAAAACTTAATAAGTTCAAGAGTGCAAGTTCATAGTAGGCCAATAAAGGAATGGGTTATTCAGCAGCGCAGAACTTCCATACATTGCCTGGGAAGAGACTCCGGCAATAGTTTTGTATCCTGCCCAGTAGCGACCCGTGCCTTCGCCATTCACATAAACCATACCCTTGCTCATAGAACTCATGTCAAGGACAACAGGATCCTCCCCTTCTGGCTCATCAAAGTATCTCTGACATGACATGGAACAAACAACGACACTGAGAGTTGGAAACGAAGATTGAAGAGAATGAATGTATGATGTTCCTTTTCATGGCCTAAGCTTACCTTGTACCAGCTGACAGCATGTCCAGCCTGGACCGGTGTCCACTTAACAGTGCCCATGCCTTTCTCCGTGTAAATCTCATTCACTTCACCCACCAATTTGATCTGGTTAAAACAAGCATGGATGTGATCATTTCTTAGTATATCAATGCATCATGCCTTGAGGAGCGAACGTGCATCGTTTTCTCAAATAGTAAGTGCAATAGAATGTACCTTATGGCCCCAGCCGTTGACTTGCAAATCTAAGGTTCCGGTGTTGAGACCCTGTATTGTGCAATCCTGAATGCCACCCTTTACTTCAACAAGTTCACCACCACTGTCCTGCAAATAACAGCAAAATGTGCAAATAGAACTATGACAGGTCAAGATTCCTTCACGAATTGCGTGCATCCACCACCCAGACAGCTAGGACTCGAAACACTTAGATATTACCTTCATTCCCATCGATGATGACAGCAGTGCGAGATGGTTGACACCTATTTTTAGGTTAATGGGCGTTTCATACATGAAACCCTTTTCTTTCTTGCTTCCACGACCACTCCCTGCATTGATGGTGGTTATGAAGTCTCTTTTTAGTGCTTGCAGTTTGTATCTGCTTTTGGATAAACAAGTTACAGAGTTGGCCAAGTTACCTGCAAAGGCATCATTGACAAATCCGATCAATGCGTGTGAACTGCTTTTGACCTGAACCACAGGCCGGATGTCACCCCTAAAGGGCAAATCATCTGCCTCCAAGCGAAAGCTGCACGGTTGTTGTAAACAAACACAAACAGTGAATTCACCATTTTGCTACCTGTGGGAAAATATAGTATAGATGCTCAGAATACTGAGCTGAAATAAAGGTGTGATGAAAGAAACAACACCTTGTGGTGTACCACAAATAGTCACTCTCGTCCTTGGTCAGGTTATACTGCTCCATGGGTTCCTTTGTCCTGAGAGTAGTTTGTTTATACCTTGGAATCGGCTCTGAGTACATCTCCCAAACATTGTTCTTGATCGACTCATCCGCTGTATGGAATGACCTTTCACTGTGTTGAACAAACACCTAGCATAGCATATGCATAGCACAAGTCAGGAAGGGATGTTCTTTATAACCACTGAAGCAATGCCCTTACTAATTTGATGCAATTGCATACGGTGCACATACTCTCTTTGTGTTGTACACCACATGCTTGCAGTCTGCAAGGATGGAAACGGAACGGCTCGGTATGTAGAACGTCTCCCCTCGAAAAACCACGGTTCCATCCTCCCCTGTATTGTTGTTGGAGATGAAAGACAAGCATAGCTTTTCGTCCGGCAACTCGAAATTGCGTGCCTGCAGGTGCAGGAAACTAATCAGCCCAGAAGAAAATTGACTGCTAAATTACAGAGCACTGTCACACAGAACATCGCAAGTTTTTTCGTGCAAAAATGATGGAAGCAGTTGTTCCCAACCTCATACCCAACAGCCAATCGCTCGAATGATTGATTCCCCTCAAGGAAAGCTTTGCTGTATGACTTGATTATAGTGTGCAAGTCCCTGAGATGCCCATATTTCGGTGCCTTCGGCATACCTGGATAAGTACATTGACCAAATAACTGATTGTTAGACACAATAGAGGCAACAGATGGAAGCAGGAAAACTAGAAATGTACATTTGAGTCAATCTAACCGTATTCATCAATAGGGCCTTCATCATAATATCCAGTCAACACATAGGAAGCCCCATTCCTTCCAAAATTTGTTCCACCATAATACTGTTGAAAACAAGTTACCATACAATTCTGTGAGAAATTCAAGTGTTCTCTGTGACACTTTGATTGAATATCATTGCAAAAATGCAAACGGGTAAGCATACCATGTAGTAGTTTACCAATGTCCCACCCTTGGCAAAAAAACGTAACACGGCATATGCAATGTCCTCTGCTGAACGCACAGCTAATTGATCACCGAATGCTCTGAACCTGTGGATTCCAATAAGTTAATTTTAATATTAATGTCAAAAAATTACTTGATGATAGATAGCATGTCTCTTCTGATTCACATTCCATTACCAAATTATTCACGCTATGGTAGTATCACTAAGAGAAATATGTTGTAAGTATTTGGGTAATAACACATAGACATCATAGTATGTCAGTACCATCTTTAGGGAAATACGTTTTTTTTTGTAATCCACTCTCAACATTATCATGGTAACTTCACATAGAGTGTGTGCAAATGCTTTTAATATGTTTGGATGATGGTAAGTTCATGGGTGCAGCATCTTCCTTTCCATAAGCATCAATGGCATACCAATTTTGGAAAACAAGTAGAAGGTTCAGAAAGAATAATGTGAACTTACTGTGCAGTCCAATTCTCAGTCCAAAGGCGGGGTTTGTTTGTGTCACGCAGTGTCCATGTGTCCCCACAGTGCCTTCCGTTGCAAGTAGGAATCTAGTGAGAGCGAGGCACATATTAAGAGATCGAGATTAGGGAATACACTCTAGATCAAACATTCTCATTTACAATAGATGTTCAAAATTACAGCTTGTTTGGGGCGCAGGGTTTTCAGAAAAGCGGTCCAACTTTCACAGGATTTCAGTTCCCTTCTCAAATGGGTCCTTAAATAAATAAATTGGCGTGTTTTTATCATTTAATTGCATGTCTTAAGGTGTTCACCACATGTTTGGTAAAGAGAGTTACCACTGCACCAGGAGCCGTAGATTGCTTGCACATTATCCACGGGATTCCAGCGTTGGTGCTAATGGCCATTTCAGCAGCCCATTCGAGGTACTTGTCACCTTCAACTATATGATCCTTCTTAATATTCCCATACTCATTTTCGATCTGTAGAATTTGCGCGGCGCATGAATCACCGGCATGCCATAAACAGATGCAGACATAACATCATCATACAGTTAGAATTAAACTGACCTGGGACAGAATAACGGGTCCTCCTTGAGGTGCGAGCATATTCGCGTCCTTCATCTTTTGTACTATGAATCTCACAAACTTCTCCATTTCTCTCTGCATTATTAGCAAACACCGACCGACCGACGGTCATCTGTCTACAACTCTTGGCACAAATGCACATGATACACCAACCAGGCTTGCAACCGTGTGAGGGATCTATTACCTTGTAAGGCTCGTTGTTGGCGCGGAATATAATGTGCGGAATCTCCCTGAGCCAATAGGGCAAGCCACTGAAGGGGACAAGAAACGGAAGAAGCAGTCACATAAGCAGCAGAGCATACACATCAGTCAGGATTTTGAGGCCAAAACATTGCATCAAAATGAAACGGATTCTCCAGATTAACGGACCCGTGATTCCATTCTGCCTGGATGAAGGGCCCGATGCGCACGACGGCGTACATCTCGAAGCTCTGGATCAGCTTGAGGAACTTGATCAGGTCCAGCCTGCCTTCGAAATTGTACTGCAACGGAGGTGAGTGAGCCGCGCTCCGTGTGTGTGTGTCTACCTGGTTTTGTTTTGATAATATGATGATACTTTCGGGAAATGTGGTACCTTGCCGGGCTCGGGCTCGTGGGCGTTCCAGAAGACGTAGGTCTCGATGGTGTTGAGGCCGCCGTCCTTGGCGAGCTTGAGCATCTTGGGCCACATGTCGGGGGGGCTGCGCGGGTAGTGGATGGCGCCGGAGAAGAAGAGGTCCCGCCTGCCGTCGATGAGGAGGGAGCGCTCGTCGTAGGTGACGACGGTGCCCGGCTTCGTGAAGGTCCACTTGGACTCCGCCGCGCTCGCGAGGAGCGCGGCGGCGACGGCCAGAATGAGCACCGCGGCGGCGGTCATGTGGGCCAGCGCGGTGGAGGGGAGGGGGGATGTGGGGGTGGCGACACTAGCGAGGGGCCGGGGGAGGAGGGCGACGATTTGAAGGGCCGGGCCCCGGGGGGCGTTGCGCGGGAGCGGCCGCCCGGCATTGGCGGCGGTGGCGAGCGGTGGCGGGGATCGCGGCGGGGGTGCCCACGACCAGTTCGTCCTGGTGTTGCCGGGTTTCTTTCGGGGGTTCTCCTCCTTTCGTCTTTTTCCGCTATTTTTTCGTTTTCTCATGCCTGCCTTCTTAGTATTCGAATTCATTTTATTTTTCAAATTCTAGTAGTACGAGTATTGGAATTTTCATTCAGAAAAAGACATCTACACCGGAAACATCAAATGATCAAATCGGTCCCCTTAAACGTTCGCGAATTCATTCGAACGACGTATCCGCGGACATTAAATTATCGTTTTCACAATCGGATATCTTGATTACGAATCCTTGAATCCATATAAATACATGCGACGTAAAACATAATCTAATTTTTCGGTGATGCTCATCCGGCTCCACGGCAGTGCCCATGTCCAGCTGGCTAAGGCTCAGGAAGGTCAATCACCAGTGAGATAGAGTAGAACATGGGACACACATCTGCTCACGGGACTCGAAGTGTCGCTGTCTCCCATACTTCTCTTCCATATCGGAGCTTGTGGACTGCACGTCGCCGGTCGATGTGAGGTTGGTGATCGATCCATCGTGGTCGGAGCACGTCAACTCCACCTCGACGCGGTGTTGTGTGTCCTCGGGTTGCCGATTACCCATAGCGGCGTCATGACATGCAACTCTGCCTCGGCGGCGGCTAACGCGAGGGGTGCGGCGACCTCCCACACTCTTTGACTCGCACGACGTACATGTCAGGCCATGGGTCATAGGTGCGGACTTCCGACTCGACGCGCCAAGAGAGGAGGTTGTGCCTCCGCTACGTTGTTCAGATGCCAAACGGACCGCACCACCTCTAGCAAGGCAGCGGCGACGCGCCTCGCGCGGATCCAAGTGCAATTTGGGCTAATGCTATGGATTCCTGTTGGATAGCGGTCGGTCTCCTCCCTTCTACGGCAAAGCACTATACGAACGACCATCTCTTCCTCGGCTCCGCATGGGACGAGGTCCCAAACCACATATCGGGCGATGGAGGACTCGGATCCGCTTTCCACCATACCAGAGAAGGCTAGAGGTAGACAAAAGTGAGCTTGCGGATAGTGGAGTGGAGTGAAGCGGAGTATCTAGGGCTTGGTACGGGGAACGGATGGGAATGAATATATGTGGGGCCGAGTGGGCTAGCTGGGCCAGATCCGACGTGGCAAGCGCACCTAGGTGCACCCGGGCCTTCCCATATCCACTCCTTATTTGGGTTGGGTATGAGGAGTGATGATTAGCTCGGGCGTTTGAGGTCGGTACGAGGCATCCGTGTGGGTCCAAAAAATAACCAGTCAATGATCGGGCCATCCACCCGAGCGTATAGGGGGGTTCAGGGAGCTTGAATGTAGATGCTCCCATCACGACTGTTAAAGGGAAGTTTATGATCGTGATGGTAAAACCAATGTACTTTTTTTGTTTTTGTGTGTGTATTTTTCACTGTTTTTCTTATGTTATTTTAATTTCTCGTTGGAACATCAAGGCCAATGGTCTATTAGCAAATGGTGATTATATTATCATAAGTATCGACAAAGAAAAATAGGCGAGCATATAGGATGGATGAAAAGCTTTGGAGGGACGGTCGATAACAGACTGAAGTGAGGATGATCTTCATAAGTAGATGTTCGTATGGCAAGTGATTCAGGGTATTATTTGTACAAAGAATGATAAAATACCTCCATAAACCCAAATATGAAGTGGCTTCGCTAAGGCCGCTAAAACCAGCTACCCAAACATGGTGTCAGAGATGATTCCGGCAAATCCCTTAGTAGGGTGTCCTAAGCCAGGTGGTCGATGTCGATGGTAACAAGATACATGGATTTGTCCAGGTTCAGGCTCTTGTAAAAGATAAAACCCTTTCTGATTTGTTCTTGATTGTGATGGGGTGTAATACCGAGTAAAATGATTAGGTGATTATTGATATGCTTCTATGGATTCTGTACCCTCGACTTATATACTACATCAGAGGGTACCAAGGTTTACACGTGTCTTGCATCGGTACAGTCAAAGAGACCGCTCCGACTACAATACTACCATACTGTCCTCCACGACAACAATATACTTTTCTTTATCGAGTCATAGGCTTCATCTAGCAGCCCACATACATGCTTACCAAAATTAGAAGATCGTTTGGTAAAGCGAAAAAAGCAAAGCCACTAGTGCCATCCATTAATTTTGTACATATGGAATAAATTTTTTACAATTAAGATTGTGCGATGAAGACGAGAAAATATATAGAATGACGATAACTTTGCTAGTTTTTTATAGAGGAGAACCACCATGGCCAACTTTATTAATTTTAAACAACACTTACATCGCGTAAAACTACGCCGCATGAACCCGGTTGATCTTTCTTTGAAAACGAAACATCAACGTTGAGGGCTAGATGTCCAGAGAGAGGCTTCCTCCAACGATCTTTTTTGGTTTTGTAGATGGTTTACTCTCCGCTCCAACAGATACCATTCTATCACCGCAATAATTTCAGGAATTTCCACTACGTTCATATATCGCTTGTTGTACTCATTGTCGAATAGAAATGTTCAAGGATTTCAGGTCCTCACTGTGCCACTGTAGCAACCCTCAATAAAAATTTGTGAAGTCCAGGGTTCCTCCACAAATTCTGGGCTATCTCACATCTGAAAAGAATATGCGTAATATCTTTTGCATCCATTAGGCATTGACCATAGCTAGATACATGTCCATTTGCTAAAACACAACAACACATATCGCTAAAACACAACAGCACGCTATCGCATTATATACTTTAAACCTTGCTTGGTACCTTCAAACTCCAAAGTTTCTTTTAAACCGGATGGTTAATATAGCTTCCAATTCTAGAGTGTGCTAGATATTCTATCTCCCACCGCCTATAGTAAGCCGAGCGTACAATGAATACTTCAGAACTTGTTATATCCCATGCAATAAAATCTTCAGTTTTATGTTGAAAATAAGAAATTTGGAGTATTCTTTCAGCATCTGTTGGCCAAAAGAAATTCTCTGATGATGAATTCATTCCACTTACCCGTAAATATATTAATAAAATCATTCTCTTTATTAGATAAAACAAGCTTACCTCTAAGGCCTTGTACAATGCAAGGTGCTTAGGGGAGTGCTTAGCAAAATAAACCGACCTTTTTTGTAGCACTAGTGCTTATTTCTATAGGAAATGTGCCTAATTAAGCGTCTATCCTTTACATCTAACCACCAGTGCTTAGAAAATAATCTGATTTTTTTCTCTAAGCATCTCTTCTAAGCACCTTGCATTGTACATGGTTTAAGGGTTTGTTTGGTAGAACTCTAAATTTTTCCTCAGGGTAGCAAACCTCACCAAAAATAGGTGTAGAGACAAGAAATTTTTGCCTAATGTTCCGAGACTAGGATTTTTTATCCCAGAAAATGAAGGAATTATGGGTGAATCCCGGTCTACCAACAAGCCCTAAGGCGTGATTATCTTCTTTGAAGCACTGTTTGAAATTTAGCAGTCTTCCCAAATGTTATTTTTGGATGGATATTTCGTTTGCTAAGCGACCAAGCCGACCCCACTTTCAGCGAAACCCGAAGCCGCCATCGCGCCCGCGAACCGGCTTCTCCACCAACCATCCCGCGCACGCGGACCCCGTGCCACCCCCATCCACCAACCAAGCATCCATCTTCGCCGTCCAATCCCCCCATCCGACGGTCGAGATCGACTTCCAAACCATTCGCGGGCTCCCACTCCCACCTACCCCACCATCCCCGCCTCAAATCCCCGCCCCATCGGAATTTACCGGAGACAACCACCGCCGACTCCATTCCCCCGCTGCCACCGCCGTTTCGCCACCAGACCACCCCATGGCGGCCGCCGCCTCCTCTCTGCTCGCCGCCGCCGCCTCCTCCACCTCCCGCGCGGCCATCTCCGTCCGCCGCCCGCGCGCAGCTCCCGCTGCGGCGTCCGCCTCCGTCCCCTCGTCGTCTCGCTCCTCCTGCCATCCGCTCCGCGCCTCCCCCGCGAGGAGGGCCCTCAGGAGCCGCGTAGTCGCCAGCGTCGCCCCCGCGATGCAGCCGCCGGCGGTGTCCAGGGTGTCCACTGTGGTCGACGTCGACCTCGGCGACCGGAGCTACCCGATCTACATCGGCCCCGGCCTCCTCGACGAGCCCGAGCTTCTCCAGAGGTACTCGAAACCAGCAGTTTTTTCCGTTCGAGTGACTGCTCCGTTTGTCAATTCGGTGACCCTGATATCTAATCCGTGCAGGCATGTGGTTGGGAAGAGGGTTCTGGTGGTGACCAACACCACCGTCGCGCCGCTCTACCTGGAGAAGGTGACCTGGGCGCTCACGCACCAAAACCCAAACGTGTCGGTGGAGAGCGTGATCCTGCCCGACGGCGAGAAGTACAAGGACATGGTGCCTACTTGCTGCGCTGCCCTTGTGCTTCAGTTCATTTCGTCGTTTGGATGTAGTTAACCTTGTTGCGATGTGCAGGACACGCTGAACAAGATTTTGGACAAGGCGGTGCAGACCCGGCTGGACAGGAAATGCACATTCGTTGCGCTAGGTGGCGGTGTCATTGGGGACATGTGTGGATTCGCTGCTGCCATATTCCTCCGTGGTGTCAATTTCATACAGATACCCACCACTCTGATGGCACAGGTGCTAAGCTTGATCTGAATTTACTGGAGTTTGAGGACGTTTGGTTTGGTGCTGATGTGGGTCTGCTTGAATTGCTTTAGGTGGATTCGTCTGTTGGAGGAAAGACTGGGATTAACCATCCATTGGGAAAGAACCTAATTGGCGCATTCTACCAGCCGCAGTGCGTGCTCATTGACACAGAGACACTGAATACATTGCCCGACAGGGAGCTGGCTTCAGGTGTCGCTGAGGTGGTGAAGTATGGGCTCATAAGAGACGCGACCTTCTTTGAGTGGCAAGAGAAGAATATGGATGCAATATTAGCAAGGTACTAAGCAGTTTTTAAATTTGATATTAGGCGTGCAATGCCACCAAATGTCATTAGATATGTGGTTACTGCAGGGCGCTACTCATAAGGAATTAAGCGTTATGGATTCTAAGTAGCTGTGCAGTCTAATCTTGTTTGGGGTTTTAGCTCTTGGTGAAATGTTTGGAGCATAGCATATAGGGCTATAGGCTGCCAACACTCTCGTTTAGTTGTTCATGTGAGCCTTAGGCACTTTATATAAATGCTTTTGTTTAATCATTTGGGTAGCGATCTGCTGTATCACCATGGTCCAGATGTTCCCTTTTTGTTTCTGTAAACAACTACTATGGTTTCAGTTTAACATAAATCGAGTGCCCCCTTGCATCGAATAAAAGTTCTCAGCATCCCGGTTGTTTGAGACATGATCTGTTATATATTTACATTTGTCAAAATGCTTAATTGTTAAGTAAAGTAATCATATGAATATCATGATTTAATTCAACTTTTGGGAAACAAATATTTTCTGAACTGCATTATCTGAATACCATGCTGCTTAGTTTGACAGAACAGAGCGGAAAACATACTATGTTCCACAGCTAAATTATACGTAAATGTTAATTGATGACATGTATGTACATGTCCTTCATAGCTCTGTGTGGTTTTCTTTGCTGTTTATGTTCCCATGTGTGGATTTCTATAGGGCCATATAACCATCTTTTCTTCTACTATTCATGTTAGCTGTGAGAGTTGTTCTAGCAACAGAGCTGCTGACCTTTCTTTGTTGGAATAATGAAATAGCTTTCTCCCATTTGCTGATCATAAATCTGTAATTTGACATGCTTTTAAAAAAAGGGCAGCCCGGTGCACGTAGCTCCCGCTTGCACTGGGTCCGGGGAAGGGTGCGACCACTTTGGGTCTTTTGTAATTTGACATGCTTCTGTTGTATCTTAATTTGAATTGTGTGTTTGCAGAGAACCAAGTGCCCTGACTTACGCTATAAAGAGATCATGTGAAAACAAAGCTGAAGTGGTTGCTCAGGATGAGAAGGAAAGTGGTCTTCGAGCAACACTAAACCTGGGTCATACATTTGGTCATGTACGTAATATCTCTGGTTATTATTTGTTTGCTTTAAGTCATTACTATTGTTTTCATTGTGATCTGTATTTCTTTTTCTTTGATGGGTGCATGTTGATGCTAGTTTAACACAGTATCTCCTTTGTACATATGCTACATTGATTCTGCAAATTTAAATTTGACTTTCCCTCGTTTCTTATTAATGGCGCGTTTTTGGCCTTGGGTATTTGTTTTCATAACCTGAATCCTATAAGGTGTTTTTATTTCAAAAAAACCATGCTTCTTGTTCGTATCTCCACATTGACGCAAATATAGGAGAAAATAGAGAAGACTTGAATCATGGTCTGCAGTTGCCTTGTTGCCATTGCTATTTAGAATCATTCTAAGGTTACATGACTCTTGATTAGCAATGGTGCACCCTTTTAACTGAAACTAAGCAACCTCAACTCACCAGCTTTTATGAGAGTTTGATAGCAATCTTCTGTTTTGTGAAGCACCCCTGTTTACTCATTGATTGTTTCATTTAACTGCCAGGCTATAGAAACAGGGCTTGGCTATGGAGAATGGCTCCATGGGGAGGCTGTTGCTGCTGGAACAGTAAGATCACTGAGTACTTGGTAGCAACTCTTAAATGATGATTTTATCTCGTTTCTTTACCATAGTATTCTGTTTCTGGTATGTCACTATCATAGGTTATGGCAGCTGACATGTCTTACCGCCTGGGCTGGATAGACGAGTCCATACAAAAACGGACATTTGACATACTAGTGCAAGCCAAGCTTCCCGTCGCACCACCAAAGGGAATGACAGTGGAGAAATTCAAGAACATTATGGCTGTAAGTACCTTAATGTTGGCAGAAACACTTGTATTAGTACTAAGCTTGATTTTATTACAGAACAAACTGTTGCCACTGTGTTATTTCGTGTGCGTCGCTATAGAAGACTGTTATACTTGGACATCTGAAGTATTTCAATTTTAGTAACATTGAAGAGTAGTCTTACTGATTCCTTGCATGATGCATCAGGTCGACAAGAAGGTTGCCGACGGATTGCTGAGGCTCATCCTTTTGAAGGGTCCTCTAGGAGGCTGTGTCTTCACCGGTGAGTACGACAGGAAAGCCCTGGACGAAACCCTCCGTGCATTCTGCGACAACTGATACTTCTCAAGCTGGGACTCCAGCACTTTTGTATACTAGTAATAGGCTGTAATATCATATCAGAAAGAGAGTGTGTGCATTGTATGCTACATTCATTTTTCATTTTTTTTGTTGGTGAGAATAATGGGAGTAGCCTCAGCAATTATTATCAGTCATTTTGAATAACAGAATTCCAGTTTATTGTTCCTGTTGCGTCACCGGTACCCATTTATGACAAGTTCCTTTTATTTTTATTTTAATAATGAACCTATAAGAGCATGGTTAATAGCAAGCTGCTGTCTACATGATATTACCATAGTATGTTAAGCTATCTTTAACAACTATTCATATAATACTAGTTCTTTTGCTTGATTCTCCTGTAATTAGACCGTTTCCAGTTTCGAGGGTGAAGATTCTGGAAGAAGCCGAGAAAGGGTCCAATTCTAAGAGCAATAATCATTATCTTCATATACACAATCAATTTTTCAGCAGATTGTTTATATACAATTTGTCTATATTCTATTTTATATAAAAAATCCGAGTTAAGTAATTTGGGATGGAAGAAATATTATCTTATACCCTCTTCATTTCATATCAACTGTCGCTGAAACAGATGCATCTAGACGTATTTCAATGTTAAAACAATGTTGTGTGTATAAAATATGAACAATTTGAAGCAAAAACACTCTTCAAGATATTGTCTATAGGACCATTCACATTTAGATCATGTCCGTCGATATTTAGACAATGCAATTTTAAATGCTGTATTTGTCTAAAAACACTTATAAGTTTGACTATAAGGCTAGTAACTTTTTCCTTTCTCATAATTGCTGTATATCTGTCTAAAAGCATGTATAGAAGATGGCTCATGAAAGTAGGCCATTTGCTTACATTGTCATGCCTCCTTCACGTATGCAAAAATGCCATTTTAGTGGGTTAGAACTTAGAAGCCTGCTGTATTATACTTCCTCTGTGTAAGACCTTTTAGATCACTAAGCTAATCTATGACATCTTATATTAATTTACCGATGAGTATTTGCTCTAAAGTCATAGTTGTTGCCGTCACATGTGTGGATGAGATCGTAGCATTTTGTAGTGGCAAATATCAAGGTGGCGCACATCGGCACATGGTGTATCTTTGAGGGCATATTCTGGTGTGGCGTGCCATCAGATCAGACTTCTTCAGATTCGGAGTCGCTGCAAGCAATGCCATTGTCATTGTTTGTTTGATCTCGAGGCGAGGCGACATCGTGCGCCGTAAACTAATGGAAAGAAATCACGCATTGCGTCCCGGTGCAGTGAACCTGGGGTACACGGTTGGACCGGTTGGTGCCCTTCCCGAGTTGTGCACCGATTTTTAGCCGAACCGTGTGAATCAAACCGCTCCTTCCAATATTCACACGAAATTCGAACGTGGTAAATTTCTGACGCATCACGCATGGATCGTAACAACACAATGAGCTCAAGAAAATAAAATTAGCAGTAGTAGTACAGATACTGAATCAGCAAATCGTTGTCACATCTCGGAGGAGCGGCCAGCCTCGCTCGTGAGGAATCAGTCTCGGGCAACGGTAAAAAAAAGTCACCCAAGATCCATGAACGGTCCATCCACAGCTCGTTGCGTGCGTGCGAGCTGCGGCTAGAGCCGGAGCAGGCGGCGGAGCTCGTCGGTGGCGCCGACGTCGACGCCCCCGCCAGCCACCTCCACTGCGCACGGGGTGGGCGCCTTCTTCCGCCCGCCGGCCGTGGCCAGCAGCAGCGACGTCGGCATCGGGACGCTGCTGGGCGGCGGCGACACCGAGTACATGGACGTCCAGTCCTCTGCCACCTCTCTTGTCTTGGACGGCGACGGCGCCGCTATGGGCGCGGACGCCGCCCCGCTCGCGGGCTTCTTGGGGCTCGGGGTAGCCGCCGTGGCTTGACGCGGCTTCTTGGCGCGCAGGTCGGCCGGTGGCGGCGAGGCCTGGAGGTGGCGCGGCAGCGGCAGGAGCGGCGGCTGCGGGAACGGGCGCCTGCAAGCCATGGTCAGAGAGGGCGATCTCGGCGAGGAGCGGCCGTTGGTCAGGGATTTCAGACCACACTCCATCAGTCAGTCAGGTACCCAAATCCGAGCAGAGAGTCAGCTGATTGGATACAAGAAAAAGCTGCTGCCTAGGTACTAGGAAAATGAAAATGAGGGATCAAACTGCAGCCAACAAAAACAGGCGGAGATGTAGAATGAACAGGCCCTAAGTAGATAGAGAAGCTTGCTTTGGTTGGTTGCAGATCTAGATCAAGTAAAACGGATCGAGCGAGATGCAGGGCGGCACTTGTAATTTGTAAATGAAAGCTAAAGATTGAAGGGAAAAAGAGAAAGGTGAAGCAAGGGAGGGGAGGGGAGGAAGAAGATGAAGAAGATAGTATCGTGTCCGTTGGGGTGTGCTGGTGGCACGGGACCCCTACGCGCTGCTCTCCATTATATAGAGCAGCGGTCGGTCGGCCGCTCCGCCCTCCCCAACGGATACCTTGTGTTGTGGCTGGTACGTTAACGTACCGTGCTCGCAGCGCAGCTTCCGTGGGGTTTCCTTTCCCGGGAAGAATGGATTGTTTTTGCGTTGGGGGACGCGGCGGGAGATTCGCGAGTGCCCCTATCCCTATGCGATGCGTGCGGAGCAGGGGTGGCCGCCGGCAGTCGCCCGGTCCGCCAGCACGTGGAAAGTCGTCCCTTGCCTCCGCCGTGCGCGATGGAAGAAGATCGCCTACCGTACGGTAGGGTGACGTTCCGTCACTGATAGGTGGGCCCTACAGCATGCGAGACCCACCTGTCAGTGACCCCACATCACGGTGATGAACGTCAGAGGAGCCTCCTCCGTGCGCGATGATGCCTCGCCGTCGCCGGCTCTTCACGGCTCCGTGCGTACGTACGAGGCGTGGGTTGGGTGCACGGGGACGGGCACGGATTCGGGTGGGCGTTTGGTTCCTTCTCGTGTTTCTCGCGGGTGGGTGGGCGGGGTGGTGCCGTGGTGGTTCGTGTTCACGGTGACCCAGCCAATCCAACGCCACCAAGAGCCTACCTGAGTGCCTGATGACGACGCTGTCCTAATTTAAGCCAACAACGAACGAACCAACCTATGATTGAATTGATCAGATAAATTACTTGCTAGACATACCTTTTCATATGCGTTGGAAGAGCATGATGGTTGCGTGAATTGAATAATAGCTTGTTCCAATTTTGGATGACTCTCCAACGTCTTGTCCTCATCTTTTTTTTTGTTCCGTGCTTCATCACTCGAATGATTGTCACGTGAACTTTGCTCAGCTGCACGCTTGTGTTCTTAATGTTCATCATTAACCAAACTTTGTTCGGCCATATCACTTTGTTCTTGATGCTCATCAATTTCTGTGGCACGGAACTCAAAGGGCAGGAAATCAAGCACAGTTGTTATGTGCTGGCCATGCCCTTTCTCAATGGTGCTTGCCTCTTTGGATTTGATGGACTTGGAACACACACTAGTTGATTCGGCTTTTCCAGCCGAAGAACTTTCAATCTTCGAATCATCACTCTTTTCATCAATTGGCAAGGCTTCTTTTCTTTGAGCCAATTCTTTTTCTATTTGCTCCAAACGGCAAGTAGTTGATTTAGCTTTAAGCTTCTTCTCAAGCTCAGCCCACCCTGGACAAGATTGCCTGCTATTGCTTTTAGCTTTAAGCCTTTTCTCCATCTCAGCCCACGTTGGATAAGATTTCCCCCCGGTGATTTCGGACTCTTTCGGCATTGAATCTTGAATGTTGCCGAAACTTTGCAATTGTATAGGGGCTATATAGTATGCTGGAGCAATAGGAGAATACATATGCTTTGGTGTAGAACTATATTTTTCTTGGCATATCCTATCAATTGGCAATGATTCATCCTCTTGCAAAACTTTAGCTTTTATTGCATTATAATCAGGAGACAAACCATTTTTATATTGTTCAAGACAAATATCACTAATCCTGTCATCTTGGGCCATTCTCCTTTTTATCGCAACCACATCAGCGTCTGAAAGAGATTGCTCAATAGTACTTTCATATTCTTTCGGCAATAAGGTGTTGCCGAAATTTTGCAGTTGTGTAGAGGATGCATTGTATGCTACATTAGATGAAGGCGTGTATGCTCCTGTCAATTTGTCACTTATTCGGTCATGACCATGAAGGTGTGAAACCGAATTATGAATATCAGGAACCGCATATGGTGCGGACAGATTAGTAGCATGAGGTGTAGCATATGATGGTTGATAGTAATTGGCCGAATAACTAGTACTAGCATGGCCAATTCCCCTATCCATCGGCATATTTGGATTAACATATTGCAAGTTAGGTGCCGATGAATAAAAAGGTGAAACACTTTGTTGCATGTTATTGAAAGTTCCTACATGGGGTGTTTCAACTCTATCAACCGAACTCATCATGTTGTTCATCGGCATATGGATTTCTCGGGTTGCCGATGCATGAGAGTTGGGATACATATGGCGCATGTTACTAGTATCATAAGAAGTTGAAGCATGTAAATTACTTTGAATCGGCCCTTGCACATAATTAGATGCATAATTGACAAAACTAGGGTTGGCCGATAGAGTATACATATTGAACGATCTAGTAACACCATATGAGTTATTTGCATCTACATGAGGGGATTGAGTATTCATATTACCTTCGTAGATAGCAAATCCTTGATGACGATCTTTTCGTAGCAAGAACGGGCCGGAGACCGCTCAAAGCTTCTTCCCCAGCGGAGTCGCCACAAAGTGTGTTGACACACGAACACGTCACGTGTACCCTCAGCGCCGGGGGTAATACACCGCAACTCACGTCGAAGGGGACCCGACCGGAAGCGCGGTACGCAAGCAATCCGGCGGGCGCTTTTGTAGACCCGAAACCCCACACTCCCGGGAGGGACCCCGTCAGGGAGCACGACGGCTATGGGCTGCCCTAGGTCGACCTGACAGCCCCTAGGGCCTCGTGGATCGTTGCCCTGCAAGAACAAGAACGAACGAAGAACGAGGAAGAAAGATACAAGGGGAGAGGGATAAAATTAGGGTAAAGGATGTAGATGTGTTTGTTCGATTGTGTGTTGTTTCAATCGGCCGTCACCTCATCTATTTATGAGGGGGTTGGACTTTCCGTGCAAGAAAAGGGCTCAGATTCGCGTCAAAACTGCCAAAAACCCGATCAAATTCGGACCCGGATCAGGGGTTCGGACGTCCGGACTTTATCCCGGACGGTCCGGACCATAGGGTCGGACGGTCCGAGCTGAGGTTAAAATCTTTCTGTAATCGGGGTCCTCAAGTTGGACGGTCCGACTTCAAAGTCGGACGGTCCGACCTTAGCTCGGACGGTCCGGTTTCCACCTCGGACGGTCCGACCTGGTTTTCCCGTGCTGCACTGTTTTGGCAATAACTTCTTCATACGAACTCGGATTTGGACGTTTCAAATATCAAAATCGACCAGTTCGACGAGACGAAACCGGACTATGTAGAACATTTTCCCATTTGAGGATCTCTTGATGCCCTAATTGGCAGAATAGTACTCCGAATGCCAGGGTCTTATTGCTTCAAACATAGTTTCGGCCCTTGAGATGGAATCGGATGATCATGGCTCAAACTACAAAGTTGTTCATACTGACAATACCCAAAATTTTCATGTAGAGCACTTCTTCATTTAAGGTCATCTTATATAGGTTCATTGCCGTGCCAAAAACGGGTGTCAACAGTGTGCGTTCATACGAATGAATTTACGCTCGTGTATATGAGCGTCTGCGTTAACCCGTGCTTCCAAAAAAAGCCAACAACGAAGATCAATCTCATCATTCCGTAAATAAGGGCAATCTGATTCTCATGTTTCCTGTGAATCATCATCACGTTATATCTTTCATGGAGATTTCCCGAGTTAATTTTACCTTTTATCCCTTAATAATTCCATGATTGTGCTACCAATTACGCCGTTCAATTGATTTCTCCACAACAATATACCATATCACTATGCTCCCTGTTGAGATATGTGTATATTAGGGTTGTACTATGTAATTATTGTCCCTATATATATAAATGACAGCCCATCCTATTGGGTGTGTGCAATCTCTCTACATGGTATCATTTGCCCTCCAGCTCGGTGCCCGCGGAGCCCACTTCGTGGCCGGCCTCCAGCGTGGCCCCGCGGTCACCCGCGGCTGCCCCGTCGCCCGCTCCGGCCGGCTCCGCTGCCGGCCTTCAGCTCGGTGTCCCCGTCACCGGCCTCGTCGCCGGTCTCCAGCGCGGCTTCGGGCGCGCCCGCGGCGCTCCTCGCGCCGCCACCCGACGCCATCATCACCCGTGCCCGTGCAGGCGGGCACCGACCGTCTACCCGCTACCCCGCCGACGAGTATGTTTGCGTGGCTTCTGCTTCTTCGCAGGTGCCCACTTCCGTTCGGGCCGCTCTTCGTGATCCGCAGTGGCATGCAGCCATGAAGGACGAGTTTGACGCTCTGCAGCGAAACCGGACTTGGATGCTCGTCCCGCGTCCCCCTCGCGCCAACATCATCACCTCGCTTATATTTTGAGTTATAAGCCCTTACGAATGTAGTTACAATTAGAGCACATAACGGTATTTCTTTCAGTCGGTCACAGAACGACATGAAAAGGGGATATATTGCTTACACTCACAAAATTCAGATGGACCTAATAAAAGGGTATATCTGGTACATGAACTATAATGGAGTCCTAATAAATGACTCAATACCAGCATTATCATGCTATGTGTACATACTATAAGCACTCTAAGTACAAATTAGCACCTGCACCAGGAATGTGCCATGAATCTGCTGAAGTGCTGAGAGAAAGGCTGTTGTTTCACCTGCCATCCGGATGCATGAGCTGCGAGAAAATGGTGCTTGGGGTCAGCCCATCCGAGTCCACGCTCGCGATGCTCCGTCCCGTGATGCTCATCGTAGACGTGCTCACCGTAGTAGTGCTTGCGTCTGTCGACGGTTCGTCCGAGTGCAGCCTGGTCATGACGAGAGGCGACGTGCCTGATGACGACAACATCCCCTCGGTGAGGCTGCCAGTGTCCTCATCACTCTCCTGCAGCTGGAGTGCAAACTCAAGGTTCCAGAGGACGTCTCCCATGGTCGGCCTGTCGATGCTGTGATCAGCCACGCATTTCTCGGCGGTCTCTGTGAATTTCAGGAAGCACTGGGGAGCGATCTTCCCTTGGAGCATCGGGTCGATGATCTGGCCGAGCACGCCTTGCTTCTGGCAGCGCAGCGCCCAGTCGGCGAGGCTGACCTGCTCCTTGGGAAGCGAGGTGCTAAGGGCGGGGCGCGCGCAGAGCACCTCGAAGAGCACGACGCCGAAGGAGTAGACGTCGGACTTCTCGGAGAGCTGCTGCCGGCGGAAGTACTCCGGGTCGAGGTACCCGAAGCTGCCCTTGACCACGGTGCTCACATGGGTGTTGTCCATGTTGGGACCCGTCTTGGAGAGCCCGAAGTCGGAGACCTTGGCGACCCACTTGTCGTCCAGCAAGATGTTGGTGGTCTTGACGTCGCGGTGGATGATCGTCTGCTTCACGCCGGTGTGCAGGTAGTAGAGCCCCCGGGCTGCGCCGATGCAGATCTCAAGCCGCTGCTTCCACGAGAGCGGCGGGTTCTTGGTGTTGTACAGGTGCTCCCGGAGAGTGCCGTGTGCCATGTAGTCGTACACCAGGATCATCTCGCTCTTGTCCTCGCAGTAGCCGATGAGGGACACGAGGTGGCGGTGCCGGAGCTTGGACAGCATCTCGATCTCTGTCTGGAACTCATGAACGCCCTGCTCAGACATTGGGTTGCAGCGCTTGATGGCCACCTTGGTGCCACTGTCGACCTCTCCGAGGTACACGTTCCCGAACCCACCTTTGCCAAGCAGGAAAGCTTGATCGAAATTGTTGGTGGCAGCCTGAAGGTCAGCAAATGTGAAGTGCCGGCAGAGATTGGATGGCAGTGTCGACACAATGGTGGCCGTGTTTCCCGACATAGCTGATCGTGATCTGCTGCTGTAATCAGTGAGAGGAGTCCACTGACCATCTTCAGATTTTTTACCAGTATCCTTGGATGTCCTGTTCTTCTTCTTCTTTCGTTTGCAGATGATGCAAACGCCAAAACATGCGACGAGTAGCACCACGAAACCACCAACAGCTCCACCTACGAAAGCCGTGACAGATTTCTTTCCACCAGGCGCCACACCGGGATTGATATCAATTGGCTTTTGCGGAAGCGGAGGATTGGGCCCAGCAAGATTGTTGGGTGATCCGGTCATCTGTAGCTTGAAGACCTCAAGGCCATTCAGAATTGCATCAAAATACTCTGGTTTAGTTGAAAGATCAGGGTGAAGTGCAATCCACATGTCTACCTGACCGGGACCAACAGCCATGGTTACATAGTCTGTGTATGCTGTTTTACCGATTCCTCCGCTCCAGGCGATGACATCCATTTGCGTCTGCGCTGTCTGGTTGTTGATGTAGATGAAGAAGGACCTCTGGTTCACCTTGGTAATAGGATACTGAATCTCACAGAAATGGAACCTTAGGAGGTAAAAGAACCCCCCATCAACCGGTAAAATCCATGTAAGGTTGTAGTTCAAGTTGACCGCCGCAGTTGGCCCCATCGACCGAGCTGAACCGTAGACATCAACTGGTGCGGTGTAGTTCGGCACTTTGGATGTGTAACTGATAGTCAAATTACCATCTTTGGAGAAGGCCACCCCAGAGCCACCAGCTATGTACGGGGCATCATTGACCCATGAGCGGTAGAAGCCCGAGTCACCATTCGGGGAAATGGCTTGGCCCCCGACATTGAGCCGGTACATAGTCTGAAAGCCCGTGTCAGCGGCGAATGAGAATGAAGTTGCGCTATCGCCATTGACAAAGCTTGTGTCAGGTGATGTGAAGATGTCAGGCGTGGACACAATCTCAATGCCGTTCACAAATGCATAAGAACCATTGTGATGTGCCGATGGGGCAAAGGTGAGGTCCAAGGAGCTGCCTGAAGAAACATTCACCGAGAATTCACGCACGAGGAAGGCAGAATCGATCGCCTGAACTGTTTGGGAAGCATTGAAGTCGTTCAAGAGGACAAGGTCTCCTGCCGTGACACTGAAGAAGGCATCTGAGACAGCATAGTTTCCATAATCAACCGGATAGAAGTAGAGGCGTAGGAACATGCGGCCTGTTCTGACGGTGAAGGAATATGTGGAGTTTGAAGTGAAGATGCGTGCAGTCATATAAGGGACCGTGGAGGGGAGTGAAGGGTGTTGCTTTGAAGTACTGGCTGCGACTCCTTTCATTGACGGTGCAAACTTGGAGTCGGTGTCCCCGTCCCAAGTACGACCGATACCATCATCGGCTTGGCCCGATTCTCCGCAATCCAGGAAGATGGGAACAGAGGCCGTGGAGTTGTTATCAGCCGCCATGGCAAGCGACAAGAGAGCTAAGAGTGTGAGGCATGTGAGGGTAACTGGTAGGGGTGGGAACGCCATTGCGGTGGTTGGTTTACCAGAATCAAGTTGCTACAGGATGTCAGTGTCTAGGGGCAATTGCATGATGCAAGAACATTGTGATTTTCTTCACTGCCCGCAGAATGGAGGATCTTATGGTAGTAGTACTTTATTGGTCAGTGAAGAAGGCACACCTAAAAAGTCACAGAACCTGCAAAAGAAGTTGATGATTCAGTAAACTGAATGAATCAAGACAATTCGAAAACAGCTAATCGATGCAAAGCAGAATATCGAGGCGTCTTGAGTAAGAAAACACTAGTAACAATTGCAGGAAAATTGAAGTTGCTGGTATCACCAAAAGCTGGAAACTGTAGTAGAAGAGATTAACAGGAATACGCCGCTCAAAACGCAATTCAGCTCTCGTGTATTTTCATAATTTCTGTCTAAAAGTGCAGATAAGAAATTCATTTGGCTATGATAGGTGGAGTTGCACCATGCTACCATGACCCTGAATGTACGCATACAGAGAAATTTGAAGAAAAGAAAACATCAGAGCGAAAGTAGCCACTAGTACATATTTGTGGATGAAGGAAACCACACCAAGAACCAGAAGAGGAGGAGCAGCAGTCCAAAATGATGGATGATTCTTCTACATACATCTAGAAAAGAAACCGGTGGACAATTAACCTTGTTTTTATGGGAAATTGTATTTCCCCTACAGAAAAAGAGACGCTCTGTTCTTGTTGCTAGGCCGGAGCTCATATATACTCTTTTAACACGAAAAAATAAATAGAAACCACCAAAACAGGAAAGAGTGCCCCGAATGGCTGCCAAGCAAAGCTAAATCACACCACCTGCCGATCGTCAACGAAAGAGGTAAACAACTACTCCCTCCGTAAAGTAATATAAGAGCGTTTAGATTACTAAAGTAGCACGTACTTATTAGGGAACTAATCTCTTGAGTTGCCGAATTTGGCGCCAAAACTAGTCCTGTTGGAAGCCGTCGAGCGCAGTAATGGAGGCAGAGAGCAGAGCACACCCAACTGAATGAATCAGAACAACAGGAAGAAGAAAACGAGGAAGAGAAGGAGGGATGGTTACCTGAGCGAGCAGAAAGGAAGGGAGGAAGGAAGGCCGAGCTCGCTCGTGTCTCGTGTGGGAACTGGGAAGAGAGAAATGGAAGCCGCGGGGGAGGTGAAGAAGGCCCCGGCGGCGGCCGCCGTTACGCCGGCCGCGTTTGGTGCGCAAAAAGTGGAGAGAAGTGGAGCACGCGCGGTCGCTGAGTGCTTCTCCTTCTTTCTGGTCTCCTCGTGGTGGTAGTGCAGTGCTAAATAACGGGAGGAGAAATTTAGCCAGGCACTCGGGTACGTTGGCACTAGTATATAGTAGGACTGGGGTTTCATTCGCTTAAAGGCACCTCCACTCCTCTTAACAAATCCCATTGAGTTCAGATGTTCTTTGTTATGCGCGTTTGCTAGTATTTTGGTGGTTGCATGAAAACAATTCCGAACATGTTCTGCATGAAATCTTAGGTGCCTTTTCCGATGGTTCCACGAAAGCCCAGGGTTGTTTTTATGATATATATATATATATATATTATATTATATATATATATATATATATATATATATATATATATATATATATATATATATATATATATATATATATATATGTGACCATTCCAGTGGAGCCAGTCAACAGAAAGCGACGGCCATGATTCCCAGTGAGACCAGCGCCATGGAATTATCTATCATCCAGGTTCCGGATCGGCACTGCAGGAACATGACTGGAAGGAAGGAAGCGGGTTGGACGCGAATCGATTGCGGATCGCCGTCGAGCTCCCGTGTGGATCATGCAACCTGCTCCGTCCGGCCAAGACCGGGATTGCTTTGTGATAATAATAAGCAAAAATGGAGGTGGGAGAGATGCGAGGGTAGACCTGCTCGGCCCGTCAATGGCTGTAGCTTTCGGCATTGACGACTGATTTGGCACCAGGTCCTCCTGGGTGGGACGGACTTGTCCACGGAGAATCGTAGTACCGGTATAGCAACGACATTCCGCGGAAATTCTTTGCTGTGCTCGGGCTCCCAATCCCATCGCTTGGTCCACTGGAAATGGTCACGAATACATCCATTTTCAGTCATCCATTTCCAGTCACGAGACGGCTAGCTAGCTAGTAGCCGAACGATTGCGCTGCGCTATCGGCCACGTCCAGGGAGGGACCTACGTAGGAAAAGTCTCCAATGGAACGCATGGTTCCAGTGTAGGCGAAACAAATACTCCCTTCAATCCACAATAGATATAAAATAAAAAAGTATTATTTATTTTGTATTAAATTAATACAAAATGTATACTAAATAAAATGATTTTTATTATGGATCGGATGAAGTAATTGTAAGCAAACTTAGGTGCTCGGACGCATCGTCACTTAAATCTACATCACATCATTCATCGTATCCTATAGCGCTCATCATAATCGCAAGTATATTTATAAAGAAAAAAAAAGTTAGTGACGACGATCTTCTCCATGATCGAATGCCATCGTCTTAATCCATCCTCCACAATCCATTCCCTTTCCCCTTCCTGCCCTTCCTAGTCGTCGAGGCGCCCACGGGTTGTTGCTGATTGATTCCTAAGCGGAAAAGAAAGTTCCGATTCGTGTCAATAGCTAACTCTGATTTGTATATGGAAAGGGAAATTTGGTTCGCGTCATTTGCTAATTGTGTTACTATCGTTTGCAAAGATATTAGTTTACATGCCCTTGCACACCAAGGATGGTGTCATTGTTTCATCCACGTAGGATGTGATAAAATGTTGAGAGGGTTAAGAAAAAAACTGGATCCATTTCATGTATAAATTGAATCATCACTTTTGAAGTATCGAGATTTCAGACGAAAACTAACATCTTTCTAAAATAATTCAAAATTTTAAATTTAATTCAACTTTAATTTTTTTATATTTAATACGAAACATTAAAATTAACATACTTAAATTTCAACTTGTTCTGACAGCATTTGTTATTTTTAATGCATGTAATGAATTTTCATCCAAAATAATTATAGAAATAAAATTGTTATATTCTAAAATTAAATTATATATAGTTTATACAATTATAGTATATAAAATATTAAAGGAATGCACTACACAGCGGCGCTGCATATAGTCTTTTTCGTGCGGCGGCTGTTAATCACACTGGATAATCGCATATTAGTGCGCGGCCGGCCGGTAATGTAAATAGTCGGTACTTCCTAGGCCCAATAAAGTAGTTTATGCTGGGCCTGTGGTGTGCATGTGATAATGACAACGCATAGAAATCATCTAAAACTTCTCTCTTTTCTGTATCAGTCGCTTTCATCCTGACATATTTTCTTTCTTGTCTACACCTAGACTTGCATGCATCAATTATTTTTATAAAGGTATAACGCGCGGTTGTTCCATTTGATACATGCATATAGCGTAGTTATCAGATTTTACTTCGTTGTCACAAATATGAAGTATAATTACACTCGGTTGCCAAATTTTAAACCGCTTAGTTTCCTTATTTTAATTATTTAGTTACCGTATTTACTTTGTTGTTAGAAATACGAAATATAATTATACTCGGTTGCCAAATTTTAAACCACCTGGTTTCCAGTATTTTAAGTATTTACTTACCGGATTTACTTCGTTGTCAGAAATACGAAATATACTTATACTAGGTTGCCACATTTTAAACCACCTACTTTCCTGTATTTTAAATATTTTTATATATTTAGTTACCGGATTTACTTCGTTGCCAAAAATACAAAATATAATTATATTCGGTTGCCAAATTTTAAACCAACTAGTTTCTTGTATTTTAAGTATTTAGTTACTGGATTTACTTAATCACCACAAAAAGTGCTGGGTTGCAAACAAGTTTAATATATTTGTACACCGTTGTCAAATTTAAAAACAATTAGCTGTCCAGATTATAAAATAAAAAATCGGCATGCATCTCATACTACTATACGTACTGTAGCTTATGTAATGGCATGTACCATGTACTGTAGCAGCCTAGCAGTAGTAAGTGTGCAGAACTCTACCGGCCACCCTAATCATTTGATGTACTGTTCTTTGCTTTATATTTTATTTATGTGTCAGTAGTCTCCTTGCATGCACATAAGTATGAACCTCCTGTGCAAATGCTGCTGTGTGCACACGGATCGCGACCTAGTGGCCCTGTGCGGCGGAGTTGTATATCAATTCTCAATATTAAATACTACATAGTTTAAATAATATTATATATAAAATAACAAATTGAAATAATTAAATTGAGTTGAGTATGAAGCACTAATATGAACTAATTAACTACAAAGTTCATTAGTGATGGGTACCCCAGTTTCATCTGCCATTGATGTCGACTGTCCAAAGGTATGGAGATTTTTTTTTTACCTAGCGAATAGTGGCGGGTGCCATTTTTGTGAGACTGCCTCTACGCTAAATGAGCTACGTGGTGCAGGCTGATTAATGAGCTATGACCGCTAGATGGGCTGGCGGTCTGTTCCAAGAAACAAAGCAAAAAGAACTATATTTACCCGTACTGATTTTTATTAAGAATCGCCTATCGACAGGTGCTAGTGGGCTGTTCTATTACTGTAGTGTATGATTTTAATTAGATTTTCTTTTATTATTCTACTAATGTAGATTTTTTTTGTTTCTATGGTTTTATCAGTTTACTATCTTATTTTTTATTTTATTTTTTTCCTTTTTCTGTCTTAGGTTTTATTTTAGTTTTCGTTGGTTTTCATCTTTTTTTAACACTTGACTGATCTTTTTCAGACATATTGTATATTTTTATATACATCAAGAATATATTTTTATACATGTTTAAAAAATGCAAATACACAATTACTATTTTTGCAAATATATTTTTATGTGTATTTTTAAATATAAGTTAAAAAAATTCATACACAATGTAATTTCTTGTATATATATATATTTTTAAATATAAGTTAAAAAAATATCAACTTCTTATACATCTTTCACATTTTTATATAGGAGTACATTATTTAAAAAAAATCAAATATATGTTTCAATGAGTACTTTTTTATAATATGATGTGGTACATTTTTCATATACATTGATGATATTTTTAGTACATGTTTAACATTTATTAATTGCTTAGTCAACATTTTTTTCTATATATAATTGTATTTTTTTGTACATTGTGCAATTTTCATATGCATCATGAATATTTCTATACATGTTTAAATACATAATTCATGTGTTTATGTTTAATATATGTTTTTATGTCTACTCTTTTTCATCTACATTGTAAATTTTCATATCCATACAATTTTTTTTAACATTCTTAAAAATATAATGAGTTACATTTAATTCAAATACATGTTTTCACATTTATGTCTTGTCTTTAATGTCATAACTCATATTACATGTATTATGTCTATATTTTTGCTCAGCTAGACTACTGAATTCTAGTGAAAGTGTAACTCAGGCTGACAACTCTTGAGAGCATCTGCTTTGAATGGTTGTGTTCAATTTAGAAGTGTTGTCTGCATACATGGATGCCTTGCATATTCTGGGTAGCTCTGATCTGGAAATCTGTTTTGCTCTGAGTTTTCACTGTTAAGAGATAAACCAAGCTAGATTAGTGTTTTCTGAGAACTCTTCACCAGGCATGTAGTACTTCTTATGACTGCCTTGCAGTATGTGTATTTAAATACCTGGATTATATATTTTTACATTCTTTTGTATTTTCTCATGATGTCTTGTTGTTTATAGTCATATATGGTGAAGGTTTTCTCATAATTTGTGGACTGTTCATATGTATGAGTGCTGCAGGTTCTAGGGAACGTTTTACGTTTGGTGTCCCGTGAATGAAAGCTTGGGCATTTTATTGATTTTCCGTTATTGGTATAATTATGTTTTTGTGTAGTTTCCATGGATGGTGTTTCCTGGGTGTGAAGTGTCGGCTGTCAAACCATGCAGGATCAGTGTTGTTTATGCCGTTTTTTGTCAACCCTGGTATTCCTCCTTGATTTGTCAGGTGATTTTAACATCATTTGTGAACCGGAATTAGAGTACATCGCTCTAGATTGTATCTTATTAGAAGTATTCTACTTGACCGTCAAAAATAAGTATTGCAGCCTGTGGGGATGACGCACCGTCTCACTGTCTGCGTCGCTAAGTTGTGACTGCGGAGGATGTTGATTATATCGATTATTAGGAAAAAAAAGATAGACTAGAATTTATTCTTGACTTTTCTTGTACTCCAAGTTGATAATGTACTCTTATATATATGCCCATGAGGCTCAAGCAATACAACAACTATTCCACCAAACCTCTCTAACCTTCTACAGATTGTATCATATTAGAAGTATCCTACTTGATCGATAAAAACAAGTATTCTACTTATGCTAAAGGTGTATGTACATTAGAGGAGGGATATCTCATCAAGGAAGCAAGCAAGAGTACATTCCATGTATCAGGCAACCCTGGGAGGCACCAGTGACTGCAGTCGGCGTACATGATCGGTTGCCGTCGTTGCTCCAGAGTCAAGGGCTTCCCTTCCCTGTTGATGGTGTACACCGAAGGATGCGCGTCGATTCTGAACTCGGAAAGGCGCGTGATGTTCAGATATGTGACAGGCGTCCTCATGCTCTGTACGTTTCTCTCGACGATGGATATCATGCTCTTCGGGAACCATGGAACGATCGTCTCGTTCGCGACGGGAGCCGTCTGGTTGTAGCACCAGTTTGTGCTGCATTGTGTGTGAGGTTTAGTCAGTTTGTAGGGGTTTCATTTGTTGAGAAATGCTGCCAGAGATGTACTGAGATACTATGTATGTACCCCATGTGTTCGGGTGAGACGCTTCTGAAGAAGACCCGGGTTTTGGTGTGGTCGACGTTGCGATCCACCCATCTCGCCCATGTCCTCAACGCCCTGTTGAACGCCTCCGGTCCTTCCATCTCCACATGCTTTCCGTTTCTCTCCAGGTGATCCCAACTGCAGTTCAGTCAATTGATCAATCACATAGTGACATAGCCGTCGAAAAATGTGTGCTTTTTTGCGAGGGAAAGATGAAGATTGAAGAATATATACGTGGAGATCGATCGATGGACTTACGCCCTAAGCTTGCCGGTGTGTGTCCACCAGTGGCCGGTGTTGAAGACGATGACGTCTGCCCCGGCCACCTGCTGAAGCGTGGCTGGGAGCTGGTCGAGCTTGAGCGCCTTGGTCTTGTCTGGCTTGGTCTCAAGCTGCACCAGGAACGGGCTCCAGAAGAACTCCACCGAGCAGTTGTAATCCTGTAATATTTGCCCCCATGAAAATGTAAACAACATTGTAGACATAATAGAACATTTCATTTTTCAAAGAAAACACCATGTACGTACGTATCTCTACTCTCTATATACTTCATCCGTTTCGTCCATCTACCTTTGTTTGCTTTTCTCACGCAGCAATAAATAACATTAATTGCCACTAAAATCATCGTGTCCCCTTTCTAAAATCTTTGACAAATTTTTTAATATTTAAAGGTAAATCGTATAGCTCAAGATAAATCATGAGAAAGATTTTATGAACATTTATTGCACGACCACATTAATTAATGTAGTAGGAAGGCAAAGCACAGACCACATTAATGTAGTAGGAAGGCAAAGCACGGGCATTATCCTATTCTAGAAAGAAAAAAACTTACCATGGCTTGGAAGATCCGGTACTGGGAGCTGGCGTCGATGATGCGGGTCCGGGAGCGGTCGGGCAGCGCGGTGTAGACGATGCAGGCGAGCGACTCCCACATGTTGCGGTTGAGCGAGTCGCCGACGAACACGATCCGCCGGTTCCGGCACTGCTCCAGCGCCCGCGCGCCGTCGAGCCTCGCCGTAATGCCGCCGCACCGGCCCCTCGGCTGCCACCGCCACTGCTCGTAGCCCGAGTCCGGGCGGCCGTTCCGCCGGCACGCGACCTGGTTGCCGAGGAACGGGCACTCCGCCGCCTCGTACAGCGGGTACCTAGCCGGGTCGTGCACCCAGGTCCCGTCGAACACGTCGCATTCTTCTCCTTCCTCCCACGTCGGCGACGATGCCGGCGCGGGCGCCGGCTGCTCGTCGTCCTCAAGGTCTTCGGGGCCGGCGTCCGGCTCTGGCGGCATGGCGTCGTGACCATGGTCGTAAGCAGCAGGAGGAGGAGGAGGAGGGGGAGGTGGCGGCGAGGGGGGAAGATGGTGGATCCTGGAGAAGAGCTCCCATGGCGACGGGGGTGGCGGGAAGAAGGGGCGGGAGCCGAGGAGGAGGCCTGCCCAGAAAAGGGCGACGCAGAGGAGGGAGCAGAGCGCCCACCTCTGCGCCGTGGACATCGCGGCGAGGGAACGGGAGTTGGAATCCATTGATAGATGGTGATTGGATTGATTGATTGATTGCCGGAGCGCGTTCCTAATAGCAAGCAAGGAAGGAGGGAAGTCAACTTTCCTTCCAAAGTGAGGCGAGGAAGAGCGGCGAGCGAGACCGATGGGGTTTTGGTGAGGAGGGGTTGGGGTTTTGGTAAGTTCATCCGGTGCCGTTGCTGCTGCCCGACCCGAGAGCTTTCTTGGTGATCTACTCCATGATCCGCTTACACGACACGACGGCCAGAGTGTTTTGATGCTTCGTCTCCCTGTCAGTCTGCCACGCTACTCCGTGTAGTACTATGTGCATTGTGTCAGCTTAAGAATTGTTTTATCGGCGAGTGATCGTGGACGGATGGATGTGGAATGAGTGTGTTCATCGCTTAAAGATTGGGTAACCTCGGTCGTGTGGTACTACGTACGCGTGGTTTTGATCACCAAGCGGTAGGGAGGGAGTGCGGGAAAAAGGAGCGGAATCATGCGGCCTTTTGCAGCGGGCTGCAGAATAACGAGGAGGACGGCATCATTCCGGGCTCGCGACCCGACCACGACCAGCCACGGAATGATGCACTCCCAGTCCCCCAGTTCACAGAATAACGTGTCACAGTTGGAGATTTGTTTGTTGCACTAGGTGCTAATTTCTAACTTGTTTTTGCTCAAAAGATTAGGTGCTAAATTCAAATGGACCTCGCACACTGGAACTACTGCAAATAGTTGGATCCTACTCGTGTGGGCGCTCCTATATGTCATTGTTACTTGTTAGAGCATCTTCAACAGCATATGTATATATTTAAATGTCTATATATGCATATAGACAATATGCTAGAAAGATTCTTTACCAAGTAGCAGCGGCACCCAAATTCCTAGTCCATCGGCTAAGAGATCATCGCCGTGCTCCCCGCCCCCATGCATCCAATCCTATTGTCGTCGTTACCCGATGACCCCTGCTTCGAGTTCTCGCGGATCTAGCCGCCACCGAGCATGACGACGACCCGGGATCCAACCCTCCCATGAGCACGGCGGCGACCTTTGGACTCAGCCCTCCTTCCAGCACCTTCTCCCCCACCCAGCATGATGGCGGCACGCCTCTTTTTGGTCTCGGCGGGAGGGAATTCACTGGCCTTCAGTTGAGATTTGCACATCGGCTTCACATTGTCCACACATGGACGTGTCAAGGTTGATTTGGACGATGTTTATATTTGTACGTACGTTTAGACGAGTTGTTGGATGTTAGTTTTGTGTCTTCATCATGTAAAATGGATATACACGTCCGTTTAGACGTGCTATTGGAGATGCTTTTACGCTCCATTTGGATGTTTGTATTCGAGCCTGGTATTGGGTATTGCCATTTGACTAGCCTGAATATCCCGAATACACACTGTTCGGCTGACCTTGCATTTAGTTGTGGCATTCGGCCTTGGTATTGAGCGATCCATCCAACTGCAAAAAATCTTTTCGGGCTCACGACCCAACCACGACCAGCGACGGAATGATGCACTCCCAGTTCACAGAATAATAATGTGTCATAGTTGGAGATTTGTTTGTTGGACTAGGTGCTACGTAATTTCTAATTTATTTTTGCTCAAAAACTAGGTGCTAAATTCAAATGGACCTCGCAAAATGGAACTACTACAAATAGGTGTGATCCTACTTGTGTCGGCGCTCCTATATGTCATTGTTAGAGCATCTTCAACAACATGTGTACATTTGGATGTCTATATATGCATATAGACAATAGGCTATAAAGATTCTCTCGTATACACGTTCAATTTTGCTGCAGAATGTCCATATAGTCATATACAGAACGATAATATTCTCTTTCCTATATTTTATGTTATTTTATAACTACCGATTCAGTTACCATTCACCAAAGCGTAACATTTCAATAACACTTTTGTCACCCTTCCATCCGCAAAAAATCATATACCAGTACATCATATCGCTAAGTAGCAGCATCAATATTCACTAAATAAGCAGCAGTAGCAACATCAGTTCAGTAGCACTGAAAATATTCAGTTAGCCCAGTCCAGCGACCATATGTTCACCAAGTAGCAACGGCACACAAATTCCCAATCCAGCGGCTGAGAGATCATCACCGTGCTCCCCGCCCCCACACATCTAATCATATGGACGTCGTTGCCCGATGACCCCTGCCTCGAGTTCTCGTGGACCTAGCCGCCACCGAGCATGACAACAACCCTGGATCCAGCCCTCCCCTGAGAACGGCGGCGACCTTTGGATGATTCAGCCCTCCTTCCAGCGCCTTCTCCCCCACCCTGCATGATGGAGGCACGCCTCTTCTTCGTCTCGGCGGGAGGGATTTCACTGGCCTTCAGTTGAAATTTGCACGTCGGCTTCACATTGTCCACGCATGGACGTTGTTAAGGTTGATTTGGACGATTTTTATATTAGCATGTCAGTTTAGACTAGCTGTTGGATGTTAGTTTTGTGTCTTCATCACGTAAAATGGACATACACGTGTGTTTAAACGTGCTATTGGAGATGCTCTTACGCTATGTCTGGATGTTTGTATTCAAACTTGGTATTGGGTATTGGCATTTGACTGGCCTGAATATCCCGAATTCACGATGTTCGGCTGATCTTGGCATTCAACCTTGATATTGAGCGATTCGTTCGAAGGCAAAAAATCATTCCGGGCTCGCGACCCGACCACGATCAACGATTAGTAGAAAAAACCCCGTTTATCTCGGTTCCAGAGGCCCATTTGTCCCGGTTCCGGAATCGGGACAAAAGGGTCGTAACTAAAGCTCAATACCTTTAGTTCCGGTTTGCCTACGAACCGGGACATATGGGGCTCCACGTGGGCTGTTGTGGTGCGCTAGGGCAGAGGACCTTTAGTCCCGGTTGGTAAACGAACCAGTACTAAAGGCCTCCACGGAAAAAAAATCATTCAATTTTTTTCCTCTTCTTTATTTCTATTTTTTAAATTGTATTATTTTCATTGTTTGACCAGTTTTTTCACTCCTTTTTTTCTATGTTTTCATAATTTCTATTATTTGAGTTATTTGACCAGTTTAGTCTCTAAGTACCTTTAATTTCTAGTCAAATTACTTAGTCGTAGTCAAACTTCCTGACCGGTCACCCATCCTCAGACTACTCCAGTGCAGCAATAGCACGCTTAACTTCTGTGGTCCTTCCGTTCCCACTTCCAACTACACCGCGCACACGTTGTTGATATTACTATCATATCAATCCTATTAACCTCTTGGTCATAATGTAACACTTCTAAATTGTTTTAATTCCAAATAATTATTTTAATAAACAAAAGTAATAAAATAATAATAATTGTTTTTTTTTGCAAAAACCTAAAATCTGTAATTTTTCATATTACCCTCAATAGTATAGTAGGAAAACCCCCATTTCATATTTCTCAACTTTAAATTTCTATCCCAACTTTTTTTGAATTATTTTTATCCCAATTTTTTCGAATTATTTTTTAAGGAGAAGAAATGGGCATCTTGAAGGATTTTATATTTTGAATTTTTTATCAGTTTATTTTATTTTATTTTCAATATTGAAAAGGCGATCCACGAGGGGGAGGTGTAAATTTCAGGGTCATTTAGCGCAAAAAAATCATTAAATGCATAAAAACAGCAAATAAAGTTAGAAAGGGTTGAAATTTGAGGATGTGGCTTTAAATGGTGCATATTGAATGAACAAAAATTTTGGAGTTGAAATAAGTTAAAAAAAAGAAATGTCTTTGTAACAAATGAGTTTTCGTCCGAAACCCTCATATTTCGAAGAATATGGTCCAATTTATACACGAAGTGCATCCAGTTTTTACCGTAATTCTCTCAACTTTTTAGCACATGCTATGTGGGTGAAATGATGACACCATGCCAAGTTTCAACCTTTTCAGAGTTTATTTGTATTGTTTTTCAATTTCAGGGTCATATTTTGTGCAAAAAAGCATTAAATGCATCAAAAATAGCAAATAAATTTAGAAAGGGTTGAAATTTGAGGATGTGACTTTCAATGGTGCATATTGAATGCACAAAAAGTCTGGAGTTGAAATAAGTTAAAGAAAGAAATGTCTTTGTAACAAATGAGTTTTCGTCCGAAACCCTCATACATCGAAGGAGATGGTCCAATTTATGCACGAAGTGCATCCAGTTTTTTTGCCATAACCTTCTCAACTTATTAGCACATGCTATGTGGGTGAAATGATGACACCATGCCAAGTTTCAACCTTTTCAGAGTTCATTTGTACTATTTTTCAATTTCAATGTGATTTAGCACAAAAAAACATTAAATGCATGAAAAATAGCAAATAAAGTTGAAAAGCGTTCAAATTTGAGGATGTGACTTTAAATGGTGCATATTGAATGCACAAAAAGTCTGTAGTTGAAATAAGTTAAAAAAAGAAATGCCTTGTTAACAAATGAGTTTTTTTCCAAAACCCTCATACTTCGAAGGAGATGGTTCAGTTTGTACACGAAGTGCATCCAGTTTTTACCGTAATCCTCACAAAATTTTAGCACATGCTATGTCGGTGAAATTATGACACCATGCCAAGTTTCAACCTTTTTAGAGTTCATTTGTACTGCTTTTCAATTTCAGGGTAAATTAGCGCAAAAAAAAGCATTAAATGCATGAAAAATAGCAAATAGAGTTAGAAAGGGTTGAAATTTGAGCTTGTGACTTTGAATGGTGCATATTGAATGCACAAAAAGTCTGCAGTTGAAATAAGTTAAAAAAAATAAATGCCTTTGTAACAGTTGAGTTTTCTTTCAAAACCCTCATACTTCGCAGCAGATGGTCCAGTTTGTACATGAAGTGCATCCAGTTTTTGTCGTAATCCTCTCAACTTTTTAGCACATGATATGTGAGTGAAATGATGACACCATGCCAAGTTTCAACCTTTTCAGAGTTTATTTGTATAGCTTTTCAATTTCAGGGTCATTTAGTGCAAAAAACCCATTAAATGTATGAAAAATAACAAATAGAGTTAAAAATGGTTGAAATTTGAGTATGTGACTTTGAATGGTGCATATTGAATGACTTTTTTTTGGAGTTGAAATAAGTTAAAAAAAAGAAAATGTCTTTGTAACAAATGAGTTTTCGTCCGAAACCCTCATACTTCGAAGAATATGGTTCAATTTGTACACGAAGTGCATCCAATTTTTACCGTAACCCTCTCAACTTTTTAGCGCATGCTATGTGGGTGAAATGATGATACCATGCCAAATTTCAACCTTTTTAGAATTTATTTATACTATTTTTTCATTTTTAGGGTCATTTAGCGCAGAAACAATCATTAAATGCATAAAAAATAGCAACTAAAGTTAGAAAGGGTTGAAACTTGATTATGTGTCTTTGAATGGTGCATAATTAATGCACAAAAACTCTGGAGTTGAAATAAGTTAAAAAAAGAAATGCCTTATAACGGATGAGTTTTCATCCAAACCCCTCATAAAGAGTTAAACAGAACCTGGTTTTGATTGAAACACCTATTTAAATTATCCTAAAAATTCCCAAATTGAACATACTGATAAAACCTACTAATATTAAACAACAGGAAAAACAATCACTCAAAAATCCATTTTTAAACTAAAGTTATTCACAAACTAGTGATTCACACAAATTTCAAAAGAATTTAAAGTTAAACTATTTAAAATTTTAAACTATTGGAACTAACATAATTTTTTTTACGTAAAGCCAAAAGATTTATTCAAAATCTCTAAATATTCTAAAAGTTATTCAAAATCTAAAAACAGAAACTCTTCTTTAAAAAAAACAAAAAACAAAAAATAGACTTTAGTCCCGGTTGGTGGCTGGAACCGGGACTAAAGGGACCTTTAGTACCAGTTCAAGCCACCAACCGGGACTAAAGGTTGCGACACCCTTTAGTACCGGTTCGTGGCTGGAACCGGGATTGAAGGCCCCAGACGAACCAGGACTGATGCCCCACGAGGCCCGGTCGGCCCCCTGGACGCACGAACCGGGACGTATGCTCCCATGGGTCCTGGTACGTGACTGAACCGGAAATAATGGGCTGTCCAGGCCTGAACCAAAACCCTGTTTTCTACTAGTGGGTGCACTCCCAGTTCACAAAATAATGTGTCACAATTGGAGATTTGTTTTTTGGACTAGGTGCTAATTTCTAGAAGTAATTTATTTTTGCTCAAAAGACTAGGTGTTGTTTCACAATACGGTGTAAAAGTTGGTGTTTTGAGCGCGTGAGTGAACTAGTGGGGATTCGATGGGCGCCATCTTCGTGCCATCGATGTGGGCATGATGAACTGGTGTAGATCCGCGAGAGGACTTTCCTGCTACCCTTGGAGACTTGGTGTGAGATTGTCACTTCTAATATTTGTAACCTTTTTTCGAGTAAAACCTATATTACTCAAACTAGCATAGGGTTACAATCAATCTCTACTCCTTAAGGGGAGTTGGTAGGTCGATACGGTCTTTTTAACATTTCATCATCACTTTTCAATCAATTTTTTCGTTCTCCCTTATCAACAATCAACCCCACTTAAAAAGCGCCCATAAAAGGAAGTCGCCTTAATTTTTCTTTCAAGAAAATTTACGCTTTTATTTGTCTCTCAGATAAGTAAAATGTGTTGATTTGCTTTTCAAAAATAAAACCGCACCATGATTTGGCATCAAAAATAATAAATACACATTTATTTATCTCCTAAAATAGAGGACCACCTTAATTTGTAGTTTCTAAAAAGATCATACATGTTTTTTTTTCGCCTCACTTCCCACAATCACTTTGCACTTGATTACATTGTGCTTTAAAGCAATTGTGAAACTGGTTATACGCATTGAACTTTTTTCATTAGGCGTTGAACATTTTTAAATACATATAAACTTTTAAAATACATGGTAAGTACTTTATGAATGTAATATACAATTATTTTCTGTAGAAAATTATTTTTTAATATACGTTAAATATTTTCTAATAAATGGTCAGAAATTATTTAATATCTGATGAACCTTTTTTTAACACACGCTAAACATTTTTCGTAATATATGTTGAACATTATTTAAGATACGATAAAAAAATATTAATTATATAATGATCATTTATAATAAACAACAAAAAATAAATGATAAAAGTTATTTTAATATATGGTAAAAAATTAATATAATTAAAACTTTTTAAACCCTGTATTTCACAATATTTAAATATATTTTTATGTTTTATTAGTGATTTAAATATTTAGCTTAATAAATAAAATCTTCTCTTTTGAGGGATAACGGCTAAAAACCAAAAAGAAAAAGAACTAGTATACTGCTCGCATGAAAGTGGGCCGGCCGATTTACGCTTCCTTCAAGCATGGCCTCACCTATTTTCACGCCAGGAGGCGAGGTCTCACAAAATCCTACTGACCGATGCAACATGTTGTTATTTATTTTTTGCTGGCGGCTTTGCCTGAAAAATAAGAACCCAAAGACTTGTTGGCGCAGCTGCGCTCTTTCGTTTGACGGAGCGCATCCACTAGATGACAAATCGCTAGAAACCAACCGCTTTCGTTGTCTTTCCTTTCGAGAAAAATCTTATCCCAATCGCATCCCTAATCTCCTCCATTCAATACGACCAGTGCTCAACCGGAATAGACCACCGGGCCCGTCGGAGGAGCTCGGTGAGCAGATCGCCGGACGACGTTGTGGGGGGTTGGCGCGAGGTCGAAAGGGCGTGGAGCGGCGTGCGCAGCCACGGCACGGGCTGGCGCAACCATCTCGTGCACGACCTGCACAGCTGCGGCCAGCGGGGCGGCGGCCACGAGCACGACCTGCACGGGCGCGACCACGGCGAGCGGGCGCGGCGCCGGACAAGGCCACGTCGAGCGGGCTCGACCCCAGCCACGGCCACGGCGAGCGGGAGGGCGCGACGCCACGTCCATGGTGGCTAGGCCCCAGGCGAGATTGGGCGCGGCGGCCAAGGCACGGCGACGACGCGGCTGTCGGGCGCCGGGCGGGCGGCCACGGGCTCGGTCGAGGGGGCGGATGCCGTGTGCCGAAGGGGCGCCAGTCACAGCGCCACGAGCGGGCACGGGCACGAGGCGAAGAGTGCGGCTGCAGGGAATTTTTTTTTGTTTCACGGGGAGTGCATGTGGAATCTGATTGCAAATTGCTGATTGATTTGATTTTCTCCAGTGTTTCTGTAATCTGATTCTAATGTGCTTCCCCAAGTATAATGATGAGTCGTTTCGATCTCTTCTGTTTTCGTTTTCGCTTTCTTTCTCGCTGCCGTCAGTTAGCTCGTGCCGGCGATTAGCCAGAAATTTCGCCAAAAAAGTAAGAGCATCTCCAGTCGTTCGCCCCCAAGGCGATTTTAGGCGCTATTTTAGCGCCGCTTTGGGGCGCTTGGGCGGCGAAAACGGCTTGGGGGCCCGGCTAGTGGCTACCCAGCCGCGGCCCCAAGATACCCCCAAGTTCTGTCAAATTTCATCAAATATAGTCGAACTTTAGCGAAATTTATAAATGTTCGGTCTAAATTTATTACATAGGTAGGAAATAAAAAAACTACTAGGTCGCCGCCTTCACTGCTCGCCGCCTCCTGCGGCACCGTCATCGCCGCTCGCCGCCCTCCCTTCATGGGTACTCGTTGCCGTCCTGGATGTGGTAGAGGACATTGAGGAGCGTGCGCTCCTCGGGGCTCCACCACAGCATCCAGCCGAGGCGGTTCATCGGGCCCGACACCGGTTCCAGCCCTTCGGTAGAGGCGAGCGTCTGGTTGCGGTGCTCCTCGAAGTGCGCCAACCAGCGGGCGAAGTTGCCCGCCGCGTTCGCTGGGTCAGCGAGCTCGTCCTCCGTCATTGTGGCGCGGATGGCGAGGACTTCCCGGTCGAACTGAGAGCCTTGGGGCAGCGGCGGCACCGGCACGCCGGCGGCACTGAGCACCCAGCCGCGCGGTATCCTCATGTTTGTCGGGCAGGGGTAGTTCCCCTGGGACAAGAGGATCGCCTCAGCTTGGGTGAGGGAGCGGCGGATGCCGTTCATGTTGCGGTGATCGTGGTCCATGGCGGGCGGATTGCGGCGAGAGGAAGACGAGACAGGCGGCGAGAGGTAGACGAGAGGGGATGAAAGGAGGAGTAGAGCGCGCGGTGTCCTTCTACGGCGAGCCCGCTTTATATAGCAGCGGGGGCGCACGCGGCGGACGCGCGTCGCCGATTGGACTACTGCAGCGGCGATTGGACTAGACTCCGATGCCGCATTGATTCCCCTGCGGCGGCGTCAGGAGCGAGGAAGACGAAGCAGGCGGCGGCGCGGTCGACAGACCGTTGGGTATCTCGACGCGCCGCATTGATGCTCTCTGCGATGATTGGACTCATCACCTGCGCCGCATTGATTCGCTGCGGAGGCGGCAGGTGTGGGGAAGCCGAGGCGAGAGGATGACGACAACGCGTGTTCTCACGCCGACAGGTGGGGCGCGGCGCGAGGCGCGCGCGAAATCGCGTGCGCTTTCCTTCCGTTCGCATGCTTTCCTTTCATCCGGCGACCCCAAGCGACCCCCAGCGCGACGGGTTTGGCTTGGGATCGTCGGACTCAATTTCGGGCCAATCCGGCGCTATTTGGGCTCTTGGGGGCGCGGCTGGGCGATTTTCCTCCGCCCGGCGCTATTTTTGTCGTCTTAGGGGCCTCTTGGGGGCGCAGCTGGAGATGCTCTAAGTTTCCTGCTTACACAGCACCACATACATTGTCTTTGTCTGCATCATTTATTGATTTGATCGTTGCACCAGAAATAATGCCGCTTTACTACGGCAGAGTACTACTCCTAGTACTTATTATCTTTTGCCTCACACAAAATCAAAATCAGATTACAGAAATCAAACTCTATCTGCAATTGCTTTTTATTTGGTATGAGTTTTTCGTTCAACGCCGAGTTGCTCAAAACATACGTTCATAGTTGCAATTTGTTTGAATAGTGTTTTTTCATTTCACAGGGAGTTGCCTAAATGTCGGCTGGGAATTTTCTAGGAGAGTTGCTTGGTTTTGATAGGAGAGTTGCTTAGTTTTGCTAAAATAGTTTTGCATTGTGTTTTTGTAATACGTGTTTTAATAATGCAGTTGCTTAGATTTGCTAGGAAAGTTGATTTGATTTTTTGCTAGGGATAGTTTGCTTTGGATCTTTCTAACAAAGCAGAGGCGGGCATCACCTTAGTTGCGTCGTGTCATTGAGCAGTTGCTTGGTTTAGTTAGGTCAGTTGCTTGTTTTTTTAAGGATAGTTGCTTGGTTTTTAACAGAACAATTTTGTATTTTTTTAATAACGCAGTAGCTTGAATTTGATTTTTAATAATTGAGTTATTCAGTTGTCAAAATAAAAAAATTAAGGTCTGATTTGGTGTTGGGACGACTTGCCTACTCCTTCCTCATAGATGAGGCGTGAATAAACCCTTAGTTGCATCGTGTCATGGGACAGTTGCTTAGTTTTATCACGACCGTTTCTTGGCTTTAATAGGACAGTTGCTTGATTTTTGCTAGGACAATTTGCATTGTCTTTTTTACCACGCTATTGCTTGAATTTGCTAGCATAGTGCAATTTTCTTGTGTTACTTCTCTTATGCCTATATTGCATATTAGTATTATTATGTTAATACTAGTTCAACTTAAAGATATTTAAAAAATTGCTATCTAAGTATTATTTGTGATTTTTTTGGATATAAGTTTTTCGCTCGATGAAGAGTTGCTCAAAACGCACATTCAAAGTTGCTATTTTTTCTGATAGAAGTTTTTCGTTTGATGGGTAGTTGCATAGATACCGACTAGGAGTTTGCTCAAAACATATGTCCGCAGTTGCTATTAGTTTGGATAGGATTTTTCTTTTTGATGGATAGTTACATACATTTTATTTAGGAGTTGCTCAATACATATGTCCGCAGTTTCTATTAGTTTGGATAGGAATTTTATTTTCAATGGATAGTTGCATAAATTTTCGATGGATTTTTTCAGGAAAGCGATTGCAGTTGATTTTGTCATGAGCCCGCACTCATGATCTGACCGATGGGAAGGTGATGGCGCATCGTGCGAGGCAGGGCACATGAGGTTGTGGTTGGTCTCACATCGGTGAGGCGGTGTCGTGAGTCGAGATGTTGCTACGGGTGACCGGCAACTCCTGGCACCGTAATCTTGTCGTGATGGAGGTGTGGGGCTCCGACTATGATGGACCCATCGTTGACCTCACATCGATCAACATGCAGCACGTGGGATCCGACGAGGAAGAGTTGGGCATGGGAGATTGTGTCGTCTCATGTCTCTTGAGCCGGTACCCATTTCATGAGCCACTACAGGTGATCGGCAACGCTAGCGTTGAATCCACGTTGTAGTGGAGGTATCGATCTTCGACCATGACAGATCTATCGTCAAACTCACATCGACCCACTCGACGTGGTTGCCCAGCCAAAGGGTGCAAAGCATAGATGATGCACGCATCAGCTCTAGTTGCACCGTGTCATAGTGCAGTTGCTTGATTTTGTTACGACGATTGCTTGGCTTTATTAGGATAGTTGCTTGGTTTGTAAAAAAAAATCATTGTGTTTTTATAACACAGTTGCTTTCATTTGCTAGCACGGTTGCTTGGTTTTGATAGGAAAATAGCTTAGTTTTGCTATAATAGTTCTGCACTGTTTTTGTAATATAGTTACTTGTATTTGCTACGAAAGTTGCTTGGATTTATTGCAAGGGACAGTTCTTTTGGATCTTGCTAGAACAAATGTGTGGATTTTCATAGGGGGCAACTCCAGTAGATTTTGTAACAAATCCGCACTTATGACCTGGCCGATGGGTGGTGAGGCGCGCCGTGCCCGTCATGCACGGCAGAGAGCGTGGGAGGCCTCCCTCGTAACAAATGTCCACGAGGTAGAGTCACACATCGCGGCGTCGCTACGGGTGATCAACAACCCCTGGTCCGCAACCATGTCACGATGGAGGTGTTGGAATCCAACCATGACAGATCCATCATCGAACTCACATTGACCTACACAACGCAGTTGTATGACAAGGGGGTGAAGAGCATAGATGAGGTGTGCATCAATCCTAGTTTCATCGTGTGATAGCGTAGTTGCTTGGCTTTGTTAGGATGGTTGCTTGGTTTTTCGGTAGGACAATTTTTCATTGTATTTTCTATAACGCAGTTGCTTGAATAATCTAGCACATTTGATTGCTTTTAATAGGACACTTTCTTAATAGTTTTGCATTATGTTTTTGTAATACAATTCCCTGCAAATTCTAGGAAAGTTTCTTGGATTTTTTTTGCTAGGGATAATTGCTTTGGATCTTGCTAGGACAGGTGTATGGATTTTCCGAAAGGGAGCCACTTGTAGTTGATTTTTAATAAGTCCGCACTTATGACCCGACCGATGGGGAGGTAAGACGCGGCGCGACTGTCGTGCGAGGAAAAGGGCACGGAGGCCATCCTCGTAGCAAATGACAGAGAGGTAAAGTCGCACATCGCGACACCGCTAGGGGTGATCACCAACCCCTAGCGCCGCAACCGTGTTGTGGTCAAAGTGTGGGCTCCGAACATGACGGACCCATTGTTGAACTCACCTAGATTACTCGACGCGGCTGCCGGGCCAGTGGTGCAGATCATAGATGAGGCGTGCATCAACCCTAGCTGCATTGTATCATATCATAGTGTTGCTTGGTTTGTTAGAACAGTTGATTGGTTTTGTTAGCACAGTTCATGTTTTTTGCTTAGACAATTTTGCATTGTGTTTTTTACAACGCAGTTGCTTGAATTTGCTAGCTTAGTTGCTTGTTTTTCATATGATAGTTGTTTAGTTTGGCTAGAATAGTTTTGCGTCATCCTTTTTGTAAAAATGGTTGCTTACATTTGCTACGAAAACTACTTGGATTTTTTGTACAGGTTCTTTGGATCTTGCTAGAATAATTGTGTGGATTTTCCTACGGGTAGTTGCAGTTGATTTTGTAATAATCCCGCACTAATGACCCGGCTGGTGGGGAGGTGAGGTGCGACGTGCCCATTGAGCGACGCAGAAAGCACGGGAGCCTGACCTCGCAGCAAATGATGATGAGGCGGAGTCTCACCTCGTGGAACCACTAAAGGTGATGGGTAAACCATAGTATCGCAAACGCGTCGTGGTGGAGGTATTCGGTTCGGACCACGATGGATCCATCGTTGAACTGCCATCGACCTGCTCAACACGGCTGCCCGCCCAAGGGTTGTAGAGCATAGATGAGCCACCCATCAGCCCTAGTTGCATCAATTCATAATGTAGTTTCTTGGTTTTATTTGGATAGCTGCTTGGTTGTTACTAGGAAAATTTTGCATTGTATTTCTGTTACGCAATTGCTTTAATTTGCTAGCACAATTTCTAGAACAATTGCTTATTTTGGATAGGATAGTTTGCATTTTGTTTTCGCTAATGCAGTTGAATGAATTTGCTATGAAAGTTGCTTGGTTTTTTCACTAAGGACAATTGCTTTGAATATTACTAAAACATTTACCCAAATACTTCAAAGCACAGCTGCGCTCGTTGGACGCATCGAGCACACCCTCCCGCGCTCGTTCGATCGACCGCAAGCCGCAGCGATTCACGCCTAGGTGATTTCTTGTCGGAATCAATCCCCTCCTACCCCCGACGCTCTCATCTCCCACGCGCTGCCTCCTTCGATTCCTGTAGCACGGTCAACGTACCTGAAAGCTCAAGAATGATCAGAGGGGGAGGGGGTGAATGATCACTTCTAAAAATTCTATGGAACTTAGAAGAAATTCATGCAAATGACGAAGGACTAATGGCATGACAAAGGAAATACAATATCGAAGGTAATGCATGGCTCGAAAGGATTGGGAGCGAAGGAAAACATCAAGGACAAACAGGCAACGAGTAAATACTTAATGTAAAAGCATGAAAGAAAACGAGCCTGACACGACGATGTTTGATAAACCAGTTCACACTCTGCAAAGTGCTACGTCTGGTTGGAGGGACTGTTGATTGAACACCTGGAGCAAAACTCTCTCCGTCCTATTCTCCACTGCAACAAACTCCTCGAGCTTGTCCTGTTTTTACTCGTGGTAGATGATTCAGGACATCTCCGAGACCTTTACAAACTTCCTTCAGCAGTGACAATTACTCTTCGACTGCTTGACAGGCGACGCCTAACCGTCTAGGAGACTTGCAGTTCTCCAAGATAAAAAGATCGGCTAATCTCGACCTAAGTCACAGTGAATTGCTCAACTCAGTTCAGACTTGGATTTTGGTTTTCTCTCGATGAATCTCTCTTGGGATGCTCACAGACTTCTGTCTTAGAATCTTCAGTGGAGCAGCCAACCCAAAATGGCGGGTAGGTGCGGGGTATTTATAGTTGGCGATCCCGATGGGTAAAATGACTGAAGTGACCCGATGCGACCGCTTGACGCGTGTCCACAACGGTCGGATTCCAATCACTGCGCAACTTTACTTGAGGAACAAGTAAGCTGACTTACCGAACGAGTTCTCTCTCGAAGGCACGAAGTGCAATGACTTTACCTTCGAGCTATTTACTCGACTCAGTAAGATTTCTCTCGGTAGGCTTTTGTGGGTTTAGGTTGAGCAGAGCAAATTCACTTCGACTAAGATCTCAACTAGCAAACCCCTCTTGATAGTACGGTTTTTCCTACGACTCAAGAAAATAAAGAGAAACTAGTAAAAAGACTAAGTCTTCGACCAGCTTCAGCTTTCTCCTCGTTACGCTTTTACTCGAGAGAGACTTTTCTTCGACTACATTTTAGGGGTCGTCTTCCTTCAAAGGTTTCGGTAGATGACTGCAGCTCTGCTGCAGTGAGTTGTCCTTCGACCTTCTACTTGCAAACTCTATTCTTTCGGAACCTAAGTATCTGTTTATACTCGAAAACAATATTAGTTCCACTTATGCTTTGTCCAACAATGTCCAAAACCTTCGGGGGAAAAACTTGCTCTTACAGTACCCCTCGCTCGATCAAGGCCCCGCAAATTGCCGCGACCATGGACTCCAGGGCATTGATGTCGTGGCTCGCCGGCTCCAAGTCTTCCTCCTTAAGGAGCGACCTCGCCTTGGTCCTCAACAGCAGCAGCCGTCAACCCACCACATACGCTTCCATGGAGTCCACGGCGTGGATTTCGTGGCTCCCCGGTTCCAAGTACTCCTCTAGCAGCAGCCGAGACTCCAACGCTACAGCCTCGTCGGGAACGGCCGGTGCTCACACGCCGGAGGGCGAGTTGATGCTCAGGCTATCCCGCGGCACCGTGGTCGTGTCATCCACCGTCACCAAGGGCCGGTCAGGCTGGTACATAGCGGTGGAGGACATCAGGAAGGACGGTAACATTGTGAGACCGCTTCCAACATGGAGCAAAGGAAACAATGTGGTGTTGTTCTACCAGCCCACCTACGACAAGCTTCTCATCGAGGTGCCCAAGTACAAGCAGGATAGCCAGAAATTCATATCTTTTTGCATAGTACAAAAACAGAGAGCATAGTTGCCCATAATCAACCATACAATTGCTTAAAAACACGTATCCAGTTGCTAAATCTTCATGAACAGAAACGTTCAAAAGATCGTAGTTTCATGGGATCCGACGAGGAAAGTAGGGCATGGGAAATGGTGGCGCCGCATGTACCGTGAGATGGTGCGTGTCTCATGTCCTACTCTGCCTCACGTTGGGATAGTTGTTTGGTTTGCATTGTATTTTCTACACAACACGGTTGCTTGAATTTTCTAGCACAGTTGCTTAATTTTAATAGGACAGTTGCTTATTTTTTATGTAACAGTTTTGCATTGTGTTTTAGTAATATAGTTGCTGAAAGTTGCTTGGATTTTTTTTTAAGATAGTAGCCTGGATGAGGCACGCATCGGTCCTAGTTGCATCTTGTCATAATGAAGTTGCTAGCTTTCATTAGAACAATTGCTTGGATTTGTTAGGATAGTAGCTTTTTTTTGCTATGCCAATTTTGTATTTTGATAATTATAACGTAGTCGCTTGAATTATTTAGGACATTTTCTTGGTTTCGATAGGACAGTTGTTTAGTTTTGCACTGTGTTTTGGTAATGCAGTTCCTTGAATTTGCTAGGAAATTTGCTTGAATTTTTTGCTAGAGAAAATTGCTTTGGATCTTTTCCAGAACAATTGTGTTTTGAACAAATGTTGCTCAAAACACACATTCGATGGATAGTTGCATAGCTGCCGACTAGAAGTTGCTCAAAACACATGTCCGCGGATGCTCTTTATTCGGATATGAGTTTTTCATTCGACGGGGAGTTGCATAAATTTGATTTAGGAGTTGCTCGTACTCTTTCAATTGCTCTTATTTTCAATATGAGTGTTTCGTTCAACGGAAAGTTGCTCAAATGCACATTTGAAGTTGCTATTTATGCAGATAGAAGTTTTTGTTTGATGGAGAGTTGCATAAATGCCACATATGAGTTGCTCAAAACCCACGTGCACAATTTCTCTTTGTTCGAATATGAATTTTTCATTTGATGGGGAAGTTGCTCAAAAAACCGTTTGCAATTGCTATTTATTCGCATATGAGCTTATCGTTCTACAAAGAGTTGCATAAATATCGGCTAGGAGTTGCTCAAAACATCGTTTGCAATTGCTATTACATCTGAAATTGTTGTTTGTTCGGATAAGGCATGGGAGATGATGGCGCCTCAAGCCCCATGATCTGGTGTGTGTCCCATGTCCTACTCAACCTCACCAGGGATCGGACCTTCACTCTCGGAGAGTCTCCGAAGGCTGCCGGACATGGACAAGGTGGTGGAGTCGGATGGGCGCCGCTGAAGATTTTGATTGTATTTTACGTTGCATGTAATTGTATGGATTTGAGGTATCGGCCGGTTGTGAAAACGGAAAATTTAATGTCTAACTGGGCTCGTGCGCAGACTTTTGAGGGGTCGAATTTGGTGTTAGGACGCCTGGCCTCCTCCTTCCTCTTGTTCATCGACCTTCTCGACGCAGCTACACGACCAACGGATGTGGAGTGTAAACTCTCGCTTGACGTTGAGGGCCTTCATCTTTCTCGGAGTCGGAGGAGAAGGCGTTCACAGTGATGTGATAATAGTCATCGACACTGAGCACGTCTCTGTTCTTCGGCAGCCGAGGGATATTGGGATCCGGACGATCTACTTGATCATCATTGGTCCAATTCCTGTTCAAATGGGGAGGATATTCTTCGAAGCCACATCGTTGAAGTTGACCGAGGGAATTGAATTTGCGCAGTCCTTTCCAATCTCGGCGAAGGCATTCACGCAGCATCTGATTGTTGTTCATGGTAATATTTTTCAAATGATTAATCTCGTCCATCAAAGCTTGCTTCTGAATGAAATCTTGGTCGATGTGATGTTGAAGCATTTGCTGAGACCGAAGAGAAACTTCCATGTGATGCACGGGTTGATAAACTTCGAGCGAATATTACGCTCAGTTAAATGGGTGCGGATGCCAGTGTGCTCGGCATATTGATCGTTGGGTCGAGCAACAATCTGCAATACTTCCCTAACTGGTGGAGTGAAAATCTTCGGGAAAACTGACACGGGGAATGGCACGTCCCGAGAGTAATTGCAGATGGCCATCAGCCATGGTGCATACGGCTTGTGGGAATTGTGATCATCAGCAAAAGACACCAAAGTTCTGATGAAGTAGTCTTCAATATCGAAAGGATGACCATGGACTAACTTCAACAGAGCAAGTTGCACATCATTGGGAATAGGAAAATCATCGTGCACATCGAGCATTGGCATCAAAGTCTTCGAAAGAATATAAAACCATTCCTTTGCTTCAAAAACTAAGTGTCTTGGCTTGGGCTCAGCCGGGTAGTTATCTCCTACGACATCTGGATTCGTGATCGTAGAAAATTCAGCAGGAGTTGGAGCAGGTAAGTCATGAAGCTTGTGTGGTAATCCTTCGAACCGAGGTAAATTGATGATGGCCAGAAATTGATCGACAGTCATATGGAATACTTGGCCTTGGATCATATAATCAAATTTCCACGTCTTCGAGTTCTCGGGATCACCAGTGACATAGAGCGTTGCATAAAATTGCTTGATAAGCTCGGGATTGTAGCCACAATCGAGAGCAAACATCTTGTGAGCATGAAGACCATCAATTGTTTTGGCAACATTCTCGAAACATGAAGTGGAGTACACCGAAGGCATATCAAGGTATTGATGTTGGAAAACTCTACCCTTGTTGTACAGCACACGAGTATAATAGATGGCTTGCTCTTGGGTCCAAAACCGAAGAGAATATGCACTTCTGGGCTTCTCGTAGGGATTGGTCCCGAAGAAAAATGGCTTGTGTTCGCGCCTTTTGAAGATGGGGCCTCCTCGAGGAACATCTGAGCGGAACAGAGGCAGCATTTCTCTCGGATGAGCAGAATGGAGAAACTCATCAACAGGAAAAACTTCGGCAGCATTATCCGGAATCTGGAAAACTGGCTCAGCAGGACGAGGAATTGAAGATGGAACGTTTACAATGTCCTGAGCTGGGATGGCTGCAGGAGAAGTTTCCTCGGCCTGCGCTTCGACGACAACTCCTTAGTTGGCATTAGCATTTTGAGCGGCCTCTTCATTCTCCATTGCCTCCAAATCTTCGTCTAGTTGTGCGAAAGCATCAACCATTTCTTCGTTCGAGGAACTTGATGAGGAGGAGGAAGAACTGTCACTAGAACCGTCATCGCCAGAACTGTTTCCTTCGACTGCATCTTGACGAGAAGAAACTGTCGTGATATCAACATCAGCGTCTTCTCCTTCATGCAGAGTCTGAGCAGAGGAGTAATCTTTCTGAGCAGAGGAGATGGGGTCTTGAGTTTCTTGCTCGACCTGAGCAAGTTGCTCGGTCTCTGCTTGAGCTTGGGTCTCGATGGCTGGGGTGGTTGATGGAATGATGTGCGGTGGTTATGATGGTTTTGGTGGTGGCGACGAGGCTTTGGGTGGTGATGGTTGACGAGGTGGAGGTGTGGCTTGGCGAGGGGGTGGAGTTTTCTCACGAGGAGGAGTGGGTTGCTTGGTGGTGGTTGGTGCAGTTTCCTGTCGTGCTGATGCAGCAACGACCTCGGTAGACTTGGCCTTCTTGGCATTCTTCTCGATCTCTGGCGTCCCACGCACAGAGGTTGGGGCAGTAGACTTTCTCTTACGAGATTGTCTCTTGTATAGGGCATCATTGTGCTCTTTGCATACGGCCGACACAATTTGTCGAACCTTTTCATGCACAGCGGTCAGGTTTTCCTTCTGAGCCCTTCTGGAAGCTTCAGCGGTGGCAATCTTGGATTTGAAAAACTTTCGGGACTCAATGTCCTCGGTTTGTTCTTGAAGTTGCCTGGTGTAAAATCTCACTTGCTCCTTGTACTTGCGATCCTGGGTGATATACCCTTCCCAGCGAATCATGTATCGAGCAACATGCTCTTGGATCTCAGCAGGAACATCATCCTCGGCAGTGACTTTGCTCGGTGTGGTAGCCATCTTCCAGAGGATATGTGAAATATTAGCAGCATCCCAAGGGGCATGGGCACCATAATCTCCTTCATTGGAGCTCTCTTCATCGGCACGAGGGCCGGAAACAACAGGTGCAGCAGGTGCAGGTGCTGGAGCTGGTGTGGCTCGAGGAACTGGAACAGCCTGAGATTTTTGCCTAGCCTCCTTGGCTTTCTTCTCGGCCTCCTTGGTGGCCTTGGAAGCAGCAATGGGTTTTGTGACGGCACTAGGGGCCGCAGCTTTATCCTTCGAGGCACTAGGGGCCTCAGCATTTTTATTCGCAACACTTGAGGCTGCAACCTTTTCCTTCGTGACTGTGGGAGTCACAACTTTCTCGGTGGCGCTGGTGGCCACGACCTTTTCCTTCGGAGCACAAGGAATTGTGCCTTCAGTAATCTGTCATCGATACTTTTCACTGACCAAATGTAAAATTCCTAGTTGTTGAGCAACCTGGGCCTTTTTATGCTCGGGATGACTGTGAAAGTTCAGGAGCTTGGAATTTGTCAAGTCTTTTTCTTCTTGTTCTTTTTGTTTTGCCAGCCTTTCTCTACGTTGAACAAGTGTTTCTTCATCCTCAGCAACTTGAGCTTGCTTTCCCTTCGATTTGGCCGAAGGTTTTGGTCGGCGAGCTTGAACCGGTGGAGGAGATGAAATGGGAGGATCAGTGACCAAGTTGGTCAAGTCAATGTTTGCTCGAGGAGCCTGTGTAGATGGATCTTGGATCCTAATGCCTTTACTGCTCGGATTCTTCTTCAGAGGAATGTCCTCGACATCAGCCTCAGTGCCAGGGTCTTGATCATCCGAATTGACTTTATCTTCGGAGCTCGCATCTGGTGGCGAAACAATTACCACCTTTTTCTTTCGCTTGGCTGATTTCTTGCCAGCCTTCGGTTTGGCACTTGGGCCAACATCCTCGGCACGCTCAGCAGCAGCAGTAGCCTCCTTTCTTGATTTGGCTTCCTTTCTCTTCTGTGCTCGTGCTTCCCGAGCATCAACCAGCTCTTGAAAATCAGCAGAGGTTTTGAGAGCAGATGGGTGAGCATCAGCTGGAGGAGGTGGTCGATTATCTTTCGTCCACTTGGGACTTAAGGATTTGACATACGACCAGGGATTTTTCATTGCAAACAGCCTCTCCCAGCGAGGAATAAGTGACTTGTATTCATACCATCGAAGTGCTTGTAGCCTTCGAATCTCTTGCAGACGATTTTCTCTCGTACGTTCATCTTCAGAACCTGAAGGCGTTCTCAAATTCTTTTCTATGATCAAATCCTCTGATAATCCTTGAGAGTTGTTGGTGATTCTTGTTCGACCTCCCACACGCTTGGGTGATCTGACATTTCCTTCGATCCTAGACATTTTCCTGCGAAAAAGATAGGTACGAGGGAATATAGGAAAGTTGTGAACAAGTACCAGCGGTTTTCGAGGAAAATCAACATTTTGAATGCAGTAAACTTATCGATAAGCATGTCTTGCGGCAAATTTTTCAAGCAAGTGCTAGGCTAGATTTCCATCGGGTGCAAATCTAACGAAGAACTTGTATGAACGAATTGCACAAACAAGTCTATCGATACGTTTCTGAGGAAATTGTTTAGGTGAGAGAATCCGAGGGATTTCTTACCTAGCTCAGATGGGAATCGACAGAAAACGCGAGAAACAGATTTCCCAAGATTCAATGATCCAAACAGATCAAACAGACCTAAGAAAATGAGAGAAAATCAAGAACAAATCTGGATACGATGAACAGATGAGATTGGAATCGTGTCCAGAGCCACACATACCCTAACTTGGCGATGTGCGGCGACTACGGCGACGCGGATGAAGTTCCTTGTCGACGGGAAGGTCTCCGGAGGCTTCCTTCCGGCAGCAAAGCGGCAAGGGAGTCGACGGCGACGAGCAGCACGGCGGCGCGCGAGAGAGAACTTCGGGAGCAGAGAGATGAAGTCGAGGGAATTGCGATTGCTGAACCGGTGGGGTGGATCAGTATTTATAGGGGAGGGGTATGACATAACTGTCAGATCTGATCCAACGGCGCAGATTTCGCGTCTCTCCGCATTCAACGGACAGATTTTGTGGCGGTAATCGCGGGAAAATGCCAACGAACCGAAAGAAAGTTGCTCCACGTCCTAGACCAAACTCATCGAACATCGAGTATAAAAGTAGATACACGTTCGATAGATTTACCTTCGGAATCAATGACATTCGAAGGGAATCTTGATCGAGTACAAATATACATGTTCACGAGAGAAAAAGAAAAGAGGGGGTAGGGATAGAATAGAGGGAAAACAGGGTCCGATGCTTAATCAATCCGAGGGAAAAAAACAGTGATAAAACTCGGAGTGATAAGTGTATAGGACAACACCAAACGAACAAAAACAAACGAAAAAGAAATACGATAGAAAAATAACGTAAGTAAACGACATAGAAAGAAAAACGTATAATACATAGTACCGATAGTTATGATCTTACTGCACATTGCGTGAGTCCAAGATGTTCAACTCACACCTTAGTGCACAGAACCTCTTTTCATCTAAGGGCTTCGTAAAGATATCAGCCAATTGATCTTCGGTGCGTACATGGCTGATAACAATATCTTCTCGCTGAACGTGTTCTCGAAGAAAATGATGACGAATGTCAATATGCTTCGTTCGAGAGTGTTGCACTGGATTATGGGCAATTTTGATAGCACTTTCGTTATCACATAGCAATGGAATTTTCTTCACAAGAATGCCATAATCTTTCAGCGTTTGTTTGAGCCACATAATTTTAGTGCAGCATGAACCGGCGGCAATATACTCGGCTTCAGCCGTAGAAATAGATACGCAATTATGTTTCTTCGAAGCCCAACAGACAAGAGATCTACCGAGAAAATGACATGTGCCCGAGGTAGATTTCCTGTCGACTCGATCACCAGCCCAGTCAGAATGAGAATATCCAATGAGATCAAACTGGGCACCCTTGGGATACCATAGTCCCAAAGTTGGTGTATGAGCCAGATATCGAAGAATTCGCTTGACAGCAATATGATGTGATTCTTTCGGGTTTGCCTGAAAACGAGCACACATACAAACTGATAGCATAATGTCAGGTCTAGATGCATAAAGGTAAAGAAGCGAACTGATCATCGAGCGATATTTCTTCTGATCGAAAGGTTTGCCCTTCTCATCTGCATCTAGATGAACATTCGTAGGCGTTGGAGTCTTGATAGTTTTGCAACTGACGAGATCAAACTTCTTCAGGCAATCTCTGAGATACTTCTCTTGAGAGATGAAAGTCCCATTCTTCTGTTGACGGATTTGAAGCCCGAGAAAGAACTTCAATTCACCCATCATGGAGATTTCATATTTCTTCGACATCATACGAGCAAATTCTTCGCTAATATTAGGGTTAGTGCAGCCAAAAATAATATCATCGACATAAATTTGACACACAAAAAGATCATTTTTGTATGCACGAGTAAAAAGAGTCGGATCAGTTGTTCCTGGTTTGAAGCCCTTCTTCAGAAGAAAATCCTTCAGTGTTTCATACCAAGCACGAGGTTCTTGTTTTAACCCATATAGGGCCTTGTGCAACCTGTACACCTTATCAAGATTCTTCGGGTCTTCAAAACCTGGTGGCTGCATAACATATACTTCTTCTTCGATTTTACCGTTAAGAAATGCACTTTTGACATCCATTTGATATAGCAATATACCATTGTAATTGGCAAAAGCAAGCATGACACGAATGGATTCAAGTCGAGCAACTGGAGCATAAGTCTCACCGAAATCAATACCTTCGATTTGGGTGTAGCCTTGAGCAACCAGTCGAGCTTTATTCCTTACCACAATGCCATCTTCATCTTGCTTGTTGCGAAAAATCCACTTCGTACCAATGATATTATGCTTCTTGGGATCAGGTCTATGAACAAGGGACCAGACTTTATTTCTTTCGAACTGATTAAGTTCTTCGAGCATTGCAGTCATCCAGTCTGAGTCCTTTATGGCTTCATCAAATTTCGATGGTTCTAGCATGGATACAAACGAAAAATTTCCACAGAAGTTAGCTAAACGAGTACGAGAACGAGTGGTGGGACGACCTGGTAAACGAATCTCTTCGAGAATTGAGTCGACGTCCACTCTTCTTCAAACACGAGGTAAAACTCCTTCATCATCTTGTGGATCCGGTTGTTCTTCGGGATCAGCTTGACCTTCGGGAACAGCTTGTCCTTCGGGATCATTTCCTTCGGGTTCAGCTTCTCCTTCGGGTTGGACATTTTCTTCCTTTACGCGTTCTCCTTCGACGTGTACATCATTTGCTTCAGGATGTTGATCTCCAGCGCCCCGGGCTATGTGTGGGAACATTGGACCATCATCATCCTTGTTGGCTTGACGTGCATTTCCTTCGACATGTCGAATATCTCCAATAGCCATGTACCTGATAACTTCATCCAATGGTGGTTCATCCAGGTTAAGAGGTAATTGCTCCTTTTGAGAGCCGTTAGTTTCATCAAATCGAACATTTACAGTTTCTACAACTTTGCCAAGATGAGAGTTGTAAACTCTGTAAATGTGAGAATTCGAACCATAACCTAGGAGAAAACCTTCGTGAGCCTTTGGGGCAAACTTGGAGCTGTGATTCATATCTCTGATATAACATGGAGCACCAAAAACCCTGAGATATGAAACATTTGGCTTTTTACCAGTGATGAGTTCATGTGAAGTTTTCTTCAGAAATTTGTGCAGATAAACCTTGTTGATGATATGACATGCAGTATTGATTGCTTCGGCCCAGAACCTGATAGGAGTCTTGTATTCAGCAAGCATAGTTCTGGCCATTTCAATAAGAGTTCGATTCTTTCCCTCGACCACGCCATTTTGTTGCGGTGTATAGGCAGCCGAGAATTCATGAGTAAAGCCATATTCATCAAGAAATTCTTCGATATGAGTGTTTTTGAATTCTGTACCATTATCACTTTTGATATGCTTGAGAGATAATTCATATTCAGTCTGAGCTCTCTTTGCGAAAGTTTTGAAGATTTCAACAACCTTGATTTTGTCATCTAGAAAGAAAACCCAAGTATATCGAGAGAAATCATCAACAATAACCATACCATACTTGTTACCTCCAAGACTAGCATAATTTTGAGGACCGAATAAATCCATATGAAGTAATTCAAGAGGACGAGTAGTAGTCATTATAGTTTTTGCTGAGTGATGTTTCTTGGCAATCTTTCCTGCTTCACATGCACTGCATAGACGATCTTTATCGAATTTAACATTATCAATTCCAATGACGTTCTTCTTCGAGATAAGAGTTTGAAGATTTTTCATTCCTGCATGACCAAGTCTTCGGTGCCATAACCAACCAGAAGTGGCTTTGGCCATTAAACATGTGGACACTGCAGGTCCCGAAGAAAAATCAACGATATAAAGATCACCTTTGCGATATCCTTCGAACACGAAGGAATAATCATCCTGTGAAAAGACAACACAACGAGAAGCAGAAAACAGTACAAGCATACCCATATCACAAAGTTTTGAGATAGACATAAGATTATATCCAAGTGATTGAACAAGCATAACCTTATCAATATGCTTATCCTTCGATATAACAACCTTACCCAAACCAAGTACTTTTCCTTTGTTGTTGTCACCGAAGGTAATGTATCTCTGTGAAGATTCAGTGAGTTTTTCTTCGGTGAACAAATCTTTATCTCCGGTCATATGATTTGTACATCCACTATCCATGACCCATTCGGATCCACCGGAGACATAGCCCTGCAGAAGAATTAGTTCTTCTTAACCACCCACAAACGAGCAGGTGACTTAGAAGGCATGGAAGAGCTAGATGGGGCAGCAATATTATAACGAACAGGATTGCATTGTCTATCTGGACCATCAAGCACACCATAAATATAATTCCTCAACGAGGGGTTAGAGTACTGATGAGTAACAACAACTTTGGTGTTATTGTTACGATGATGATAAACATTTCTATCGACATGATAGTATTCCTTCTGGGGAACATTTGAAGCAGGCACCAAGGTTTCATTTCTATCCTCGAGAGAATAGTAGTGATTCGGTGGTACCGAAGATTTTCCCTGCATAGAATGGTTAGATGGCAGTTTTTCTACGAGAGATTTGCGAACCCAAATCTGTCGCTTATAGAAACCATTCTTCGGAGGAGTACCAATGAATTCAGCCGACACCTTCCCTTCCTGATTTTTGATAAGCTTGTAGTCAGAATCAAGTGATTCATCAACAATGGCTTTATCAATTTTGCAACTGAAACCTGAAAGGTTAGCAATATCAATGGGCTTTTCTTTCGCAAGAACCCAGACAGTTTTAGGATACTGCTCGGGTTCCCAGTAGGTTCCATCGGGATTGATTTTCCTTTCGAAGCCAACTCCTTCGTTTCGTGGATTCCTGTGAAGAAGAGCCTTTCGTAGGATATCACATAGGTACTGGTGTCCCTGCACACTTTTGAACATGCCTGTTTCAAATAAAAGTTTCAACCTGAGGAGTTCCTCGGTAATGGTTTCCTCGTTCGAGGGGTTAGTATCATCAATAACAATAGGTTGCTTTCCTTTCGATCTCTCAGAAATAGACTCAATTTTACTTTGTTCCAAACAAGTTAAGCAAGGAGAAGTAGATTCATTTTTAGCTTCTAAGCCTTGTTGAGTCATGAGCGTGAGATTGTCACTTTCCAACTCTTCATTAGCCTCTCTCAGTTTCTCGAGAGCCATTTTCCTTTGAAGGAATTCATAGGTTAGCTTCTCATAGTCCACTGAGAGAAGATTATGCCGAGAGGAAAGCTCATCATACTTTTCCTTCAGAGCAGCATGCTCATTCGTCAAAGTTTGACCTTTCTCAATCTCATCAATCAACAAAGTCTCAGATTTTTGAATAGTTTCACTTAGAGAATCTAGCTCATCTTGTTGGATAGAAGCAATTTTGGCAAGTTTAGCATAACTTATCCTAGAGTTACTTTCATAAGCAGATCCATCAGAAGTATCGTAGGAATTCTTTGATGAGGATACCTTAGCCTTGGCCATGAAGCAGTAAGCTGGAGATTCATCTTCGCTGCTTTGGTTGGTGAAGAATGAACTTGAAGTCTTGCACGAAGCAAATGCTAAACCAGCAACACCATCAGATTCAGAACCAAAACCAAAACCAGATCTTGGGTTTGATTCAGCTTCGGAACCGGATGCTTCATCTTCAGAGTTCATCTCTTTACCCAGATAGGCTTTGGCACGGTGGGAATTCTTTCGTCGAGATGAATGTGATTTCGAGGAAGAACTCTCTCGATGCTTGTTATACTTCTTCTTCTTGTCATCATCAGAACCGTCTTTCTTGTCTTTTCTGGACTTTGAATCATATCTCTTCGACTCATAGTTTTTGCTTGATCTGTGAGACTTGCTCGAAGAGTTGCTGTGAGAATGCTTTGATCTATGTTCAATTTCCCAGAGAGGACAATCAGCAATGAAGTGACCTGGCTTCTTGCACTTGTAGCAACAGTTATCTTTGGCTGAAGAGTTTCTGGATGATGATCGATGCTGTGATGAATTGCTCGAGTGTCTTGAAGAGTAGTTTTTCTTCGGTGAAGAGGAGTTCCTTCTCTGAAAGCGGTTGAATCTTCTCATTATCAGTGCCAGATCTTTTCCAATGTTCTCGGGGTCATCTGAGGCACAACCAGATTCAGAACTAGCTTCAGGAGAGGAGTGATGTGAAGCTCTGGCCTTTAGAGCAGGAGATTTTCATCGAGTCCCATTAACATCTCGTTTTTCATCTTCTTCCATCTCGAAGGTATTGAGTCTCTCAAGAATATCAGCGGCAACTAGATCCTTGAAGTCAGTCCTTTCCTTAATCATCAGCACAATGTGATCGAAAGAATCATCAAGGGAACGGAGCAAAGTTCTGACAATAATCCTATTGGTAATGTCTTCGGCACCGAGGGAAATCAGTTCATTTGACAGCGCAGTGAGTCTGTTGTATATGGAGCTTGAAACGATAGAACTTGCTTCGAAGGGTGTCAATACGAGCATCTTTCTGAGTAGAGACACCTTCACCAATCTTCTCGAGATAGTCCCAAACACCTTTGGCCGAAGAAATATTCTTGACCTCATGATATTTTTCTGGAATCAGATGATTTGTAATGAAAACCCAGACTTCAGCATCAAGCTCTATCTTCTTTTCCTCTTCAGGAGTGATAGCATTTTTGTCTTTGACAGTTACACCATTCTTGACAACTTCCCAAGCGGCAGAGTTGATAGCCATGATATTCCTCTTCATTTTGTCCTTCCAATAGGGATAGTCCTTCCCATTTAAGATAGGGATTGGTTCCCCCGAGCGAACAGCTGCAAACGACATTCTTGACAACACTCCAGGTTGTTAGACCAAAATACGCAGAGCGTAGGGAGTGCCTAGATCTGATACCAATTGAAAGCTCAAGAATGATCAGAGGGGGAGGGGGTGAATGATCACTTCTAAAAATTCTATGGAACTTAGAAGAAATTCATGCAAATGACGAAGGACTAATGGCATGACGAAGGAAATATAGTATCGAAGGTAATACATGGCTCGAAAGGATTGGGAGCGAAGGAAAACATCGAAGACAAACAGGCAACGAGTAAATACTTAATGTAAAAGCATGAAAGAAAACGAGCCTGACACGACGATGTTTGGTAAACCAGTTCACACTCTGCAAAGTGCTACGTCTGGTTGGAGGGACTGGTGATTGAACACCTGGAGCAAAACTCTCTCCGTCCTATTCTCCACTACAACAAACTCCTCGAGCTTGTCCAGTTTTTACTCGTGGTATTAGTTCCACTTATGCGTAGTTGCTTGGCTTTGTTAGGATGGTTGCTTGGTTTTTCGGTAGGACAATTTTTCATTGTATTTTCTATAACGCAGTTGCTTGAATAATCTAGCACATTTGATTGCTTTTAATAGGACACTTTCTTAATAGTTTTGCATTATGTTTTTGTAATACAATTGCCTGCAAATTCTAGGAAAGTTTCTTGGAATTTTTTTGCTAGGGATAATTGCTTTGGATCTTGCTAGGACAGGTGTATGGATTTTCCGAAAGGGAGCCACTTGTAGTTGATTTTTAATAAGTCCGCACTTATGACCCGACCGATGGGGAGGTAAGACGCGGCGCGACTGTTGTGCGAGGCAAAGGGCACGGAGGCCATCCTCGTAGCAAATGACAGAGAGGTAAAGTCGCACATCGCGACACCGCTAGGGGTGATCACCAACCCCTAGCGCCACAACCGTGTTGTGGTCAAAGTGTGGGCTCCGAACATGACGGACCCATTGTTGAACTCACCTCGATTACTCGACGCGGCTGTCGGGCCAGTGGTGCAGATCATAGATGAGGCGTGCATCAACCCTAGCTGCATTGTATCATATCATAGTGTTGCTTGGTTTGTTAGAACAGTTGATTGGTTTTGTTAGCACAGTTCATGTTTTTTGCTTAGACAATTTTGCATTGTGTTTTTTACAACGCAGTTGCTTGAATTTGCTAGCTTAGTTGCTTGTTTTTCATATGATAGTTGTTTAGTTTGGCTAGAATAGTTTTGCGTCATCCTTTTTGTAAAAATGGTTGCTTACATTTGCTACGAAAACTACTTGGATTTTTTGTACAGGTTCTTTGGATCTTGCTAGAATAATTGTGTGGATTTTCCTACGGGTAGTTGCAGTTGATTTTGTAATAATCCCGCACTAATGACCCGGCTGGTGGGGAGGTGAGGCGCGACGTGCCCATTGAGCGACGCAGAAAGCACGGGAGGCTGACCTCGCAGCAAATGATGACGAGGCGGAGTCTCACCTCGTGGAACCACTAAAGGTGATGGGTAAACCATAGTATCGCAAACGCGTCGTGGTGGAGGTATTCGGTTCGGACCACGATGGATCCATCGTTGAACTGCCATCGACCTGCTCAACACGGCTGCCCGCCCAAGGGTTGTAGAGCATAGATGAGCCACCCATCAGCCCTAGTTGCATCAATTCATAATGTAGTTTCTTGGTTTTATTTGGATAGCTGCTTGGTTGTTACTAGAAAAAATTTGCATTGTATTTCTGTTACGCAATTGCTTTAATTTGCTAGCACAATTTCTAGAACAATTGCTTATTTTGGATAGGATAGTTTGCATTTTGTTTTCGCTAATGCAGTTGAATGAATTTGCTATGAAAGTTGCTTGGTTTTTTCACTAAGGACAATTGCTTTGAATATTACTAAAACATTTACCAAATACTTCAAAGCACAGCTGCGCTCGTTGGACGCATCGAGCGCACCCTCCCGCGCTCGTTCGATCGACCGCAAGCCGCAGCGATTCACGCCTAGGTGATTTCTTGTCGGAATCAATCCCCTCCTACCCCCGACGCTCTCATCTCCCACGCGCTGCCTCCTTCGATTCCTGTAGCACGGTCAAGGTACCTGAAAGCTCAAGAATGATCAGAGGGGGAGGGGGTGAATGATCACTTCTAAAAATTCTATGGAACTTAGAAGAAATTCATGCAAATGACGAAGGACTAATGGCATGACGAAGGAAATACAATATCGAAGGTAATGCATGGCTCGAAAGGATTGGGAGCGAAGGAAAACATCGAGGACAAACAGGCAACGAGTAAATACTTAATGTAAAAGCATGAAAGAAAACGAGCCTGACACGACGATGTTTGATAAACCAGTTCACACTCTGCAAAGTGCTACGTCTGGTTGGAGGGACTGGTGATTGAACACCTGGAGCAAAATTCTCTCCGTCCTATTCTCCACTGCAACAAACTCCTCGAGCTTGTCCTGTTTTTACTCGTGGTAGATGATTCAGGACATCTCCGAGACCTTTACAAACTTCCTTCAGCAGTGACAATTACTCTTCGACTGCTTGACAGGCGACGCCTAACCGTCTAGGAGACTTGCAGTTCTCCAAGATAAAAATATCGGCTAATCTCGACCTAAGTCACAGTGAATTGCTCAACTCAGTTCAGACTTGGATTTTGGTTTTCTCTCGATGAATCTCTCTTGGGATGCTCACAGACTTCTGTCTTAGAATCTTCAGTGGAGCAGCCAACCCAAAATGGCGGGTAGGTGCGGGGTATTTATAGTTGGCGATCCCGATGGGTAAAATGACTGAAGTGACCCGATGCGACTGCTTGACGCGTGTCCACAATGGTCGGATTCCAATCACTGCGCAACTTTACTTGAGGAACAAGTAAGCTGACTTACCGAACGAGTTCTCTCTCGAAGGCACGAAGTGCAATGACTTTACCTTCGAGCTATTTACTCGACTCAGTAAGATTTCTCTCGGTAGGCTTTTGTGGGTTTAGGTTGAGCAGAGCAAATTCACTTCGACTAAGATCTCAACTAGCAAACCCCTCTTGATAGTACGGTTTTTCCTACGACTCAAGAAAATAAAGAGAAACTAGTAAAAAGACTAAGTCTTCGACCAGCTTCAGCTTTCTCCTCGTTACGCTTTTACTCGAGAGAGACTTTTCTTCGACTACATTTTAGGGGTCGTCTTCCTTCAAAGGTTTCGGTAGATGACTGCAGCTCTGCTGCAGTGAGTTGTCCTTCGACCTTCTACTTGCAAACTCCATTCTTTCGGAACCTAAGTATCTGTTTATACTCGAAAACAATATTAGTTCCACTTATGCTTTGTCCAACAATGTCCAAAACCTTCGGGGGAAAAACTTGCTCTTACAGTACCCCTCGCTCGATCAAGGCCCCGCAAATTGCCGCGACCATGGACTCCAGGGCATTGATGTCGTGGCTCGCCGGCTCCAAGTCTTACTCCTTAAGGAGCGACCTCGCCTTGGTCCTCAACAGCAGCAGCCGTCAACCCACCACAGACGCTTCCATGGAGTCCAAGGCGTGGATTTCGTGGCTCCCCGGTTCCAAGTACTCCTCTAGCAGCAGCCGAGACTCCAACGCTACAGCCTCGTCGGGAACGGCCGGTGCTCACACGCCGGAGGGCGAGTTGATGCTCAGGCTATCCCGCGGCACCGTGGTCGTGTCATCCACCGTCACCAAGGGCCGGTCAGGCTGGTACATAGCGGTGGAGGACATCAGGAAGGACGGTAACATTGTGAGACCGCTTCCAACATGGAGCAAAGGAAACAATGTGGTGTTGTTCTACCAGCCCACCTACGACAAGCTTCTCATCGAGGTGCCCAAGTACAAACAGGATAGCCAGAAATTCATATCTTTTTGCATAGTACAAAAACAGAGAGCATAGTTGCCCATAATCAACCATACAATTGCTTAAAAACACGTATCCAGTTGCTAAATCTTCATGAACAGAAACGTTCAAAAGATCGTAGTTTCATGGGATCCGACGAGGAAAGTAGGGCATGGGAAATGGTGGCGCCGCATGTACCGTGAGATGGTGCGTGTCTCATGTCCTACTCTGCCTCACGTTGGGATAGTTGTTTGGTTTGCATTGTATTTTCTACACAACACGGTTGCTTGAATTTTCTAGCACAGTTGCTTAATTTTAATAGGGCAGTTGCTTATTTTTTATGTAACAGTTTTGCATTGTGTTTTAGTAATATAGTTGCTGAAAGTTGCTTGGATTTTTTTTAAGATAGTAGCCTGGATGAGGCACGCATCGGTCCTAGTTGCATCTTGTCATAATGAAGTTGCTAGCTTTCATTAGAACAATTGCTTGGATTTGTTAGGATAGTAGCTTTTTTTTGCTATGCCAATTTTGTATTTTGATAATTATAACGTAGTCGCTTGAATTATTTAGGACATTTGCTTGGTTTCGATAGGACAGTTGTTTAGTTTTGCACTGTGTTTTGGTAATGCAGTTCCTTGAATTTGCTAGGAAATTTGCTTGAATTTTTTGCTAGAGAAAATTGCTTTGGATCTTTTCCAGAACAATTGTGTTTTGAACAAATGTTGCTCAAAACACACATTCGATGGATAGTTGCATAGCTGCCGACTAGAAGTTGCTCAAAACACATGTCCGCGAATGCTCTTTATTCGGATATGAGTTTTTCATTCGACGGGGAGTTGCATAAATTTGATTTAGGAGTTGCTCGTACTCTTTCAATTGCTCTTATTTTCAATATGAGTGTTTCGTTCAACGGAAAGTTGCTCAAATGCACATTTGAAGTTGCTATTTATCCAGATAGAAGTTTTTGTTTGATGGAGAGTTGCATAAATGCCACATATGAGTTGCTCAAAACCCACGTGCACAATTTCTCTTTGTTCGAATATGAATTTTTCATTTGATGGGGAAGTTGCTCAAAACAACGTTTGCAATTGCTATTTATTCGCATATGAGCTTATCGTTCTATAAAGAGTTGCATAAATATCGGCTAGGAGTTTCTCAAAACATCGTTTGCAATTGCTATTACATCTGAAATTGTTGTTTGTTCGGATAAGGCATGGGAGATGATGGCGCCTCAAGCCCCATGATCTGGTGTGTGTCCCATGTCCTACTCAACCTCACCAGGGATCGGACCTTCACTCTCGGAGAGTCTCCGAAGGCTGCCGGACATGGACAAGGTGGTGGAGTCGGATGGGCGCCGCTGAAGATTTTGATTGTATTTTACGTTGCATGTAATTGTATGGATTTGAGGTATCGGCCGGTTGTGAAAAAGGAAAATTTAATGTCTAACTGGCCTCGTGCGCAGACTTTTGAGGGGTCGAATTTGGTGTTAGGACGCCTGGCCTCCTCCTTCCTCTTGTTCATTGACCTTCTCGACGCAGCTACACGACCAACGGGTGCAGAGAATAGACGAGGCACAAATTAGCCCTAGTTGCATCAAACGATACTGCAGCTACTTAGTTTTTTAGGAGAGCTGCTTGATTTTTTAGGAGAGTCGCACACCACAGCGCCGCTATGGGTGACCAGCAACCCCTTGAGCCGCAATAGCGTCATGGTATCCTCATGATTCGTGGATGTGTGGTGGTTATGGAGCTTGGATGAGGCGCACCGTGTCTTAATGCAGTTTTTGGCTTTTGTTAGGACAATTGCTTGGTTTCATGAGGATAGCTGATTGGTTTTTCTAGGACAAATTTGCATTATATTTTTTATTAATTAGTTGCTTGAATTTATTAGGAAAGTTGCTTGTTTTTTATAGGGAAGTTGCTTGATTTTGTTAAGTTTATCGAAACATATCCATATAAGATCTAGTTTGAAGAACTCGTCGTGAGAAACCCAAAATTGAAAACGGATCTGAATTCCGATAAACTAATTAAAAGTTATGACTTTTTAAAATTAAACAAAACCTAAATAAATCACGTTCACGTAGAATCTTTCCATCTTTAGAAGATTACGGGTTAGCTCGTGAAGACTTTTCTAATTAAGCAGATCCATTTGATTAGGAAAGACGCAGTTAACTCATGCAAGACCAGGACGAAGGACAAAATTTTTCTTTTATAAGAAAACCGATAGCATGCGATGTGGTCCTTCCATATTAGGAAGGCTTAGCTAGACCGCTAGCTGCGTCCAAAACGAATAGATACAGTATACTGGATCATTTATGGCTCTAACTTTTTCAGTCGATCGGACCATTTTCGGCTGATCCAATCGTGACCGTTCTCAAGGAGCGGCGGCACACGCTCGTCCGTCCGTCTACCTACACTTATCGCTGCCGACACTCGTCCAGCGCGGTCATCGACAGCGAGGGCCATTTTGTCCTGTCCCTGAATAAAGCCAAGGTGATTAGGTGAAGCGGAGCAGCACACTATGCACTACGTAGTACAGTACTAATTAGGATTAGTTTATGCGCAACATGCATCATCAGAGACAGGGTCAGCAGCATCCAAGCGTCGCCGTCGATCCTTCTGTTGCACGTACTACGAGTGTACTATTACGAGCGATCAGATCGTGCCTTGGCTGCTAATCAAACCTTTTTCTGCTAATCAACCCATGCAGCGGCGCTTTACAGGCCGCCTTAATCCAGTGAACTCATTTTCCTAGCCACTTGGTGATCCTTTTCTTCTTCTTTTGGAGGGAGCCACTTGGCAACTTGATTGATGTGAACACGCTCTCTCCGACCCTACATATCACGCAAAGCTGTAAGTCTTTTCTACTCCTTTGCACGTTAAGAGATCGTGTTTTACCACATTGTATATGCACTCATATGCGTGCCATCTCCTCCATGTATGTGTTTGGGACCTGATAATTGTGAGGCGAGAGAACGTTCTCTCGGATCAATCATGCCGCGATCCAACGATGACACTTTTTTTTTCTTCCTTTTAGGAACACCATCGTGGCTTACTTTATTGATCGATGCTAAACGTTTACATTGGTTACGAGGGATTGAAAAATAAAAGATCATGTTGATCGGTGTCATTGATTGTTCACAAACACCGTATAAACCGAACATCACCAATATCCGATGCAAGATCAAAGTACTCGGCGTAAAGCGTAGCCCCTTCGGTCCAACATGTCATCGAGCATCCTAAAGCTTGAATGACTTCTAGGCAATTTAATTCAACAATAACTTGATTACATCCTAGGGAAGCCACCAAGGACAATACTTCTTTCATAGCTATAGCTTTCATAGTCGATGCTTCAGATGCATAAGGCACGGAGGAACTAGATGTAACAACAACTATCTCAGATAACAACACTAGTCGATCCAACACTTTCCTCAATATGAAACGAAGCATCGACATTTTCCTTGGAGTCAACTTTGCATGACCATTACACATAGCCAGGATGGAGAATCTCCAAAAACTACTCGCGGTGAACCTTCTCCATGAGTTGCAACTCATCTAATCCCCAAGAGATACCAAATTAAACTGTAATGACTTCTGTTAAACCAAAAAGTAGCAGACTTGGGAGTGACCATCAACCGACTCAAATAGCTCTTCCAATACCGCCGAACCTGATATGTCAAAGCCGATGCATTACAACAACAAGAGAATCTAGTTAAAGAATTTCCTAAAGCTTTTTTTTTTGCAGAGATACAGTTGAAGAATAAATGCATCAGGTCTTTGAAAAAATATATGACAAACAGGGCATCGACCATCATTGCCTATATGGCGATTGTTAGTGATACTATATTTTACATGTACCATGACATGTAAAGTCCTCCATATAAAATATTGACTTTCTCAGGTACTGCAAATTTCCAAATCTTGTGCCAAATAGGTTTAGTTCCATTTGACAAAAAATCCATAATATGCAACATATTATCGCACTGGTGTCTACATTCAACACGATATGTGGATTTAACACAAAAAGTTCCAAACCGGTTATAGTGTCAAACCATAAAATCACGAAAACAAATGGGGGTTGAAGGGGATCCTCAAGATTCTAGCAGCATCAACATGGGAGAAAATAGAAACAATCTAACACCCTAATTGCTTGTGTGGACATCATATCATAAGGTTAACTAGCAAAGAGTATTCGTGTTGTGATCGTACGCACGATGTGGTCAGGGCCATAGATTTAGAGAAGGACGACAAAGATGAATTTGTTAGGAGTGACACAATATAGGGTTGACAATTTCCATATGTTTGGCGAATCGTGTCCATTTTATCCCACTTGGTTGCAAGAACGGCCTACAAACCATCATATCATAAGATGATTTTTGCACAAGGTAATTTCACTCATGATTCATGAACTTGCGTACTACAAACATTTTGATGCAAGAACTTAGAAAATGCAACCAACCAATCATTTCATTAACTTGTTTACTGAGTTCGGAATGGCTACAAAATAGTTAGAATTTAAAATTTTGATGAAATCTTTGTTGCTATCAGCTTTGCTTCTTAGTCCATGTGAAAAGAAGGGACATTTTTATTTATCCCTAAATTCAAAATATTCTCCATTTATCATAGTCCATTTTAAATAGTTCTAGTACACTATCTAATTTTTTATGTAAGCATGCCACATCATCAAACATGTATGCAGTTTTTAAGAAACCAATTTAACTCAGATGCTCGCATACAAGGGCATATACTCACACCTACCAATGTGTGCATACCTTAGCTGTATAAGCACATTCGAAATACTGAATGGACACATCTTGAGATTGATAAGTCCCCACAAGCGTCTTACAATTGGTGGAAACGTCGTCTCCCACTGAACGGATATAATTGAAAATTCTTAAATAGATTAAAAAAGGTGTGAGCATCAGTGTTGAATCTAGGGCTTAAACTCTAGTGGATTGATTCCACCATATAAAAAAACAATTATATAAGACACTAAGTTCACAAACATGTGTGTAGTCACTTGTTATTATTTTGCATTAATTTATCCATACAAACCATGGCACCTCATTATGTTGTATATGATTTACTCTGGGAGGAATTCAGAATTGTATGTGAGTCGCAAGTTCATTTTTGCATTGATTTCTGTGTGCTCGTCGATGACATATGTGTTGAACACTTGGAGAAAATATTTGCAGCTAATGCCTAAATTTTTTGTTTAAAACATTAGATTTCCTTAGTTCATTTCAAATGTTTTTCTCCTTTGTACATTATTTTTTAACATACTTCTTATGTTTTATTATTTTTAGAATGTAAACCAAAATCATTTGCTTGGGCAGTAGTATTATTTATCGTGTAGCACCAGTTTTTACATTTATTTTAATGCATTTCTAGCGGCAATGGGTGTGATATCATCTAATTTTTGAAGTTGTTGTATCGCTTTGAGGATGTTAGTCGAAGAAAACATGGAGAAAGTGAGGAGGTAGGTATTGTATCGTGCCCATTAGCGTAAACAGATAGAAAAATGGCAACAACCATCACCAACGTTTCCTATCTCTCTTGTCACGGCCAAAGTGAGTTGTCGGGGGAATCCCGTGCGACATTGGTGGCGGCAGGAGGTCCTACTCGTGGTTTGTGTTCTGATTGTCCGGTTTGACGAGGATGGTTGGTTGTTGTGGTGCGCACCGGTGTGTGTGTGTGTGTGTGTTGTGGGAGCTTGTATTGGTGGCGATGGGTCTGCAATGATGCCTCAATCGATGATCTTGGGTGGTGACCAAAGTTTAAAATAGCGGGCTATGCTTCTTAGCGGCGGCATCTTCTATACCATATATCAGATCAAATTTCAATTCAACACGGAACGAGTGGAAAAACTGTGTCGAGGGATAGGGTTTGATGCTGTACTTATGTGGACCGAAATATGGGCGGCGTGTGGTCATTTTTCAGAGCAGATTTTTTTGGGCCGGGCCCAAGAAAACTCTATGGGTTGGTTTGATTTAGCGTTTTAGTTGGTTTGATTTAGCGTCATTTATCGCGAGATTAGCGCACTTTTATATTTAGCGATAAATATGCATAGCTTTAGCGGGAGGACGCCGAATACGCTATAGCGAAGCTATAGCGCCGCTATTTTAAACTTTGGTGGTGACTTGACCTATCTTGGTCATCTAAGAGGAGGGCGAAAAGCCGTGGTCCTGGGCGGCGATTGTTGGTTTTAGGCGGTCTTAGCGTCTTGGTTTGGCGACGAGATGGCAGCCCTATCCCAATGTTATAATAATGCTTTCTTGGCCATCTCTATTCTGACGGTGTGCTTACCGTCGACAAAGGGTGAGTGGAGGTGTGTGTTTTTGTGGATCTTTTTGGATCCATCGATTTGGATCTTTGATGGATCCATCTCGTCTTGACAAACACTTGTTGATCCTTTTCGGGATTTTCTTCTTCGAGGCAGCGGTTTGCGCAAATTATGATTGTAAACCTCTTCTGATCTATATCGATGACTTCCATATCCGTGCTTTTACAAGCTTCCATGCTTAAATAAATTTGCTTCACTAATATAAAAGTCCTAGAGATAGCATCGAGATTTGGTCATGACACGCCATCGTGATTAGATGTAGAAGAAGAAGAAAAGACTTTGACACCCTGACGATTTTGGTTGTAATTTTCATTTTCTGTAAGGGTACTGGCAATTTGAAAGAGAAAAAAACTAGTGATATAGTGCAGACAGTCGTTTGAAAAATGAAGTTGCGCGTGCATGCGTTGCGCTGGTGCCTGGGCGCCCCTGCTATTATGCAGAGCAGCAGCTTCCGTCGCCTTTGCTCGGCCGCCGACCGGAGACCGGGCGGAAATGGAATGATTTGTTTTCTGCACCGAAGGTCGCGTTGCGTGCAGCGCCGACAAGGCGGAGATACGCGCAGATGCATTCCGCGAGGCATCCCGGTTGCGTACCGCGGGCCGTCGGATCGCCCAGGCACGTGCAGAGTCGCCTCCTGCCTGCCTGCCTGCCGGGTTGCCGGTGCCGCGCGCGCGCACGCGATACCTCACGTGAAGTGCACCGCCCGGCCCGACGACGAACCAGGGGAGACGGGCGCTTCCAGTTCCATGCTTCCATTCCATCTTCGCAGCACATGTATATATTACCGGCGCATCATCTCAACAAAGCCAAATAAATTACTCAATAAACAACCTCGCAGCGCCATGAGATGCGAACGTGAGATACGCTCAACCCTTTGCCATTTTAAAACAACCTCGCAGCACATATATGCGAACGTGAGATACTTTTCAATAAAATAAGAGCAACTTCAACGCGCCGACACCAACGTCCGCGTGATTTGTCTGACTTTTTGTCCGTTTGCCTCGGCGCGTGGGAAATTGTTCACGCGTGTTCGCGTTTTTCTGACGCGTCGACCAACGCGAAGACGCATTTTGTCCGTGCCAACAAAAGCGTGAGTTTCTTCCATGCCAACCACAATGCCAACGTCACTGCCAGCGGCTCATGTCAGGGCGCGCGCTGGTAACAAAAAATACACAGTTTACGCCATGAATTCAAAGCTGGCTACACATGCCAGCGCCACAACCAAAAAAAAATGTCTCGGGCGCTTCCTCCCCGCCTTGGAGCCACTGCCCTCGTCGCCAACGGGCTCGGTGTTGAGGTCGACGGCGATGACGCACATTGGAGGGGGCATCATCTCGGCGCCTGCATCATCACCTCCGGCGACGTGTCATGCGGCGTGGTCGACAAGCTCGAAGCCACCGGCGTGGTCGCGGATGTACGCGGGCGCTGAGATGATCCCGTGCCGCTCTTGACAGCAGCAGACGAGCCCACGACCACGATTGCGGGGTCGCAGACGTATCCCGCCATGTATAAAGCTTGCACCACCGCTTTTGCGCCATGACCTGCTTCTCGCGCTCCAAGGCTTCTTCCTTGGCTTGCGTGGCCATGGCTTTGGCGGCGGCCTCGTTTTTGCGGCAATCGGCTCTTTTGGGCGACTGCAAGGCCCTGCCCCGCGTCGCCTCCGCCTCCGTCAACTCCTTCTTGGGTTTCCTCGGGCGCTTCAGAGCGACTGGGGCGGTGGCGGCGGTGATGATGGGCTCGGCGAGCGGAGCCGTCGCCAGCACTGAGATTTGGCTCGGTCTCCATGAAAGAGCGCGGAAAAATTTGGGAGAGAATGAAGGAAAATTGTGACGCTTTGTGTGACCGACGAGTAGGCCAGAGAAAGACAAGGGCGGGCGCTCGCGCGCGTCTGCACGTGTCCGCCCGATGCATAGCATCCCTAATTTTGAACCGGGAATGAGTCACGACGGACATGCGTCCGTTTGCGTCGGCACATTGAGCCGAATTTCTTGTCCGCGTCAAACCAAACGAATTAAATCAAATAAAAAACGGACAAATACGTCTACGCGTTGGAGTGCCTTAAAACAGCCCGAATATATTGGGTCATTATAAAGATGGGACAATTTCCTTGGTTCCGTCGTCGCTTACACAGAGCGGCACGCACACTCTCGTCGGTCTGATCCATGGATGCCCTGCCGACACTGGTAGTAGTCCGGTACACTCATACGTACCACTACTGCTACAGCGCGCGTGACAGCGAGAGCCATTTTGTCTTGTCCGGTGCGAATCATGCAACGCACGAGCATGTAGCCGGGTGGAGCCGATGGGGTGTAGATTATGGCCAGCGCTCTGCACGCCCGGTCGACCGGCGGAACGCCTGCGCCGGTCGGCTGCGAGCCGTCCGATTTCGGCGATTGAACGGATTAGATCGCTGTGTATTTTTTCGTATCATTGTAACATTTGCGGAACTTCTGCAACATTTGCGGTATTTTTGCAACATTTATGGTACACTGATGCAACATTTTTATTTTTGACGTTTTTTACAGCAAAAAAATGGTGGTAGCAAATTTTAATTGCTGTGATAACATTTTTTTTATTATCGATTGCAACAAAAAATCATAATTCACCGTCGCTAATCACTTTATAATATTTTTCGTTGTAGCAAAAACTCTTAACGGTAGTAGCAAAAACGCAAAACAGTGGAAGAAAAAATTTAAACGGTTGCAACATTATGCGTAACAAAAAATATACAACGATAGTAGCAAAAACATACAACGATAGTAGCAAAAACATACAACGGTTGCAGCAGAAAAAGTAACTGTTGCAACAAAATCCATCGTCACCGCCGTCGAGGTCGTAGCTCCGCAGTGGTGATGTAGCAAAAATCTTGGCCGGTAGTAGCAAAAACATAAAACAGTGGAAACAAAATGGTTCACTGGTTGCAACGTTACATACTCAGATATTCCCTATACATTGTGCGTTGTAACAAAAAACACCAGTTTACTCCTTTGTAGCAAAAATATCGTATGCTTGTAGCAAAAATATGATATGGTTGTAGCAAAATAATAATAACGACAGTGCACGAGGTTGCTCATGGCCATGGCGGCCATGGCCGGCGACGTAGTGCAGGGGGAGGTGCGGGCTCGCCGGAGGAGGACCAGGAAAGGCGCGGCTGGTCGGGAAAGGACCGAATCTGGGCAGAGGGACGACGCCGGCGAGGTCCCGGAGCACGGCGGCGAGCTCCTCGAGCTTCACGCGGACGACATCCATGGCGCCGGCAGCGACTCGCGGCGGCGCACGACGGCGAAACGAAAACAACGGCAATGATGAGGGGCGGCGGCTGGCGGTGGCCATGGCGCAAGTGACGGCACGCGAGGTATGGCGCGGGATGCTGGCGACCGGCGCGATCCACGCGGCCGGTCGGCCGTTCCCCATCATTAGGCCTTTAGATTATTGTCCGTTTAGACGTGGCAGTTAGCATCAGGGATCAGGCCGGGTCAGCGTCGGCGTCGTTCTCCGTCTATCGATGGATCGGCCATGAGTTTTCTCGGTCTCTCGATGACGAGAACGTATGGCCTTGAGTTCGACAGCGGGGCTGGACTGGACGTACGGGACCATCGCCCATCGCTTCTCTGCTAAGCCATGCAACTTGCTAAATTTGCTAAGACCACTTTCAACGGCTTGTTTCAAAAGTAAGTTAAACCGCTTTTACAAAGTGGTTGCAAATTTTGTTAGATCCCTTAACTTTTTGATCTAATTTTTTTCTAACTAATGGCGTATGGCTCATAAGTCGATAATACTTATCATGGTGGGCGATGCGATGCAGGATGGTGATGGAAATACGTGGCAGTTCGGCACTAGCTTGACGACATGGCTAATAGGGTTCCAATGGCGGCACTGAAAATTTTAGGCGATTTTTTTTTCCGTTGGAAGTTTACGGAATGGACATCATGCTGTAAAGATAAAGAATCTTGAGATAAAATTTACATGATTTGGATTTCTAAGATCTATTGGAGACATCTTTCAGCCCATTTCTTCTAAGATAGGTTTTTTCTTATGAATACGAGATATGTTGGAGATGCTCTAAGCAAACCCTTTTTTTCATGCAAGTTGAGTCCCGTGAGTCGGTGCGTGTCTCATGTCCTACTCTACCTCGTTGGAGCGAGGACGAACACTCGTAGGGTTGAGCCGACCGTTGGACATGAACACGGCGGTGTTGCTCAAACGCTTTCGTTGGAAATTTACTTTAGGTTCTTCTCCCTTTGTTCCACAATGTAAGATGTTTTTACAAGCTTGCAAAAGTATCTTACATCATAGAACGGAGGAAGTATGTTGCATGTAATTATACAGATTTGAGTTATCGTAATTAAGCGCTTCAATTGTAAAAACAAAACATTTAAGGATCTTTATTATCCACAAACACGTCCATAGACATTTGAGGAGTCGAAATTGGTGTACCCGAAGTGTATCCGAATGTAGATGCTCTTGAGAATCCTCCGGTGATGGAATGGTTAGAAGGACTATTGAATCCCAACTCATCGAAGAACAAACTTCAGATTTAAGGCTTTGGTGTTTTCTTAAAACCAAATATTCTTTAAGTGAAAGAAGTCGTTTCCATCGATAGCGAAGCGTTTACGATGACTTTGTTAAATCTGAAAATTAATTGAATTAAGATCAATCTCTCAAAGATATTCATAGGAATAGGGTATAGCATATGTACTGTGATCGTGTGCGTGTGTGTAATTTTTTTGTAGATGCTCGTTTTCAGAGGAAGAGGAGGGCCGCCATATGGACTCCGTCCCAGCCGGTACCTGTCATACATAAACTAGCGATTCCGTTTAAAGGCCGGCTCATCAGAAAACAAAAGCGGATTCACGGGAGGACGCACGAGCGTCGCACCCGCTTGCAGGCATCGCCGCGGTGCGCGCGGAGCGGACGCGCCCGTGCCCCGGCCCACACGCCAGTGGCAGCAGCAACAGAGGGGCGGAGAGGACGGGACCATCACCTTAACAATCGTCGTCTTCAATTACAGGCGGGCCCCGGCCGGCCTCCACCGCTAATTAACCCCAGCCAGCCCAGCGCGCCCGCCCGGGATCGCGGCCGCGTGTGCCGCAACGTGCCCAGCGCCCCACGCACACCACCAGACGTTTCCTCCCACACACACACACACACACACACACACACACCCCATTCCCCCTCCCAGGCGCACACCACCATTCGATCTCTCCGCCCCGTCGAAATCCCCCCGCTCCCTCCGCCGCGCTCCATGGCCGCGCGCCTCGCCTCCTCCGCCCCGACCGACCGCTAGCGACCCGCGCGACGACCGCCACCGCGACCCCCGCCGCCGTCCTCTCCGGTTCGTCGTCTCCCCCCACACCCTCTCCCTCCCTCTCTCTCCTCGCCGTTTCGCTGTTCGGCCCGGCCGATCCTTAGGCTTCCCGTCGCATGCGCGGGTTCGGTGGCGGTCCGGGTGGTATCAGTTTACCCCGTGCCCCGCCGGGTCGGAGGTTTTGAATTCGTGCAGCGGGGGCGTAGTTCCCCGGCGGGCGGGGGTGTGGTGTGGCGCCGCTGCCGTCGGTGGATTCGTTCGTCCAGGCCTCTCCGCGCTGCATCTCACGCCCTGATCCGCTTCGAGGCGGGGCCGCGACGCATGCCGTGGCGCGGGCGGATCGAGCGGTGTCGGTTCGGTTCGGTGCTGCATTCGCGCGATCCGCTCTCGATTTTGCTCTGATGCGTCGCGTCGTGACGTTACCTTCATTTTTTTTTCTGTCGTGATCAAATCGTGTTTCCTTTACCACATGGTTGCGAATGGATGAATGAATGCAGCCAGCTACCTTTGTTTGTTCTTCCAACTGTGTGTGGTTGAACTCTTCAGTTCTTAGCAGTAGGGACGTGGTTGTTCCTGCAGTACGTAGACCCTGTGCTGTAATCATCTGCGCGCAGCTCTCAACCAGATCGCTTTATTTGGTTTATTATCAATAATTTGGTTCCACCTAACATGTTCTGTTATGAAGAAATTGTCATATCGAGTAAGGCTGGGATGACCTCTGTTGTTTGATCATTTCCCCACCACTTAATTTATTGGCACTTGCAATTTACAATCCATGATGTGACCCCGAATTAGAAACCTGCCTTGAAAGCAAAGATTTAAAGTAGCAGCGTGACCCTTGAGCAAGGACAACCTTTTCCTCCACCACTCAACTTGCTAGTGTTTATTATTCTGAAATATGCGTGATCAACTCAAAAGCTACAGCTATTCTCCTTTCCCCCAAATACCTTTATCTTTGTATATTTTCAGGACAATTGGCGTCAGCTATGCTAAGCTTTGTTTATATCATTAACCTGCCTGTCGTTTTCACTAATTGAAAGAGCCTTTCGCTTAGTATTTCGTGATATGTGGTCAGAGGCGTTACTTGCATATTATGGTGGAATCTGCACCAATAGGCTCCTCCAGTTCTAATTTGAGAAACTGCTTTATGTTTCCTTTCAGAATCGATGTAGACCTGTTTGTAATTAAAAGAACTAGTGTAATGTTGGGGATATTTTCATGCCATTTTTATGTATTTGAATAGGATATTTGCAGAGAATAAGAGGATTAAAAGAGCTAGCATTAGCTGTCTCTGTTTTTTCCTTGGCAATTTATAGGTGTAACTTTGACTGATACATTTTCCTGAGAGTAATGCCTTCTCTATTTGATGTTTCTAGTTTGGTTTTGCAATTTCTGATAGGAAGCTGCCATACATTTTAAGGTCTTAAAAACAATCAGAGATGGGCGTAGTCAGCACGGTGCTTGGTTTCTCTGGATTTGGATTCGGATTCTCTGCTGGTATTGTTATTGGGTACTACTTCTTCATCTACTTCCAGCCAACGGATGTCAAGGTGAGGATTTTTTTTATTGAACCTCTTCTACTTTGTATAATAATCATCGTATGTTGCTGTATATGAATATAGTTGTGCTAGCGATAACCGCTTTGCTAACAAATGTCTAATTATTTTCACTGATGCGGTCTGTGGACAATTTAAGCTTATACATATACATTGAGTCACTGATGGTCATACAACTTTTATTGCATAGCACATTCTTATTCAGTTATTTTTTGCCGCACATTATATAAAACAAATGAGTTTAGTATTCTATCGTTTGATCTTTGGGTTTCGAAATACTTCCTTTCCTTTATCCTCTATGTATGCATGTAGAATGTACATTTAATGCCTTGTATACTGGAATGCCCAGTGCGGGTAGAGATAATGATGTTTGCCTCCCAAGCTCCATGCTCTCTAGATCATGGAAGCCAGAACATGTGGAAAATATTAACATTAGTCTATCTTGGTCCACTGGATATTGGCCTCCTCATATTACTGTAATCACTTCATTTAGGTTTGAGTAACACGTGCAACTGTGTGAGATTTTAAAGCTTCGTAATTTGAACAAAGCGATCAATCTAATAGTTTTCACTTTTGCTGTATTTCATTTGTTTTCCGATTTGTTCTGTTCATAACTTATTATATGTTATGTTTCTAAAACAATTAACTGATAATATATGATATGTTTTCCTCTTTGTTTTGTTTATGACTGATATATGATGTTCATGGTCAAAGCCAACACTACATGATGGTAATGTTTGTTCCTGATTACCTTTCAGGATGTCGAAGTTCGCCCTCTTGTGGAATATGACTCAAATTCCTTGGACGGGATCCTTCCTGAAATTCCTATGTGGGTCAAGAATCCCGACTATGATCGAGTATGCTTCCCAATGTTTTAAGCTAGCAACTAATTGTTTAATAAACTCAGGTATTTGAATTGTAGCAGTTCACAGTTATTTATATCCTCGTTTCCTTGTTTTTTTTGTTAGATTGATTGGCTCAACAGGTTTATCGAATTGATGTGGCCTAATCTTAACAAGGTACTTGATGCTGTAAATTACTCTGAGCATGAGATGTTTATCTCTGATTGGCATTAAAGCTTGTGTGCTATATCGTTTTGTTCTATAGGCTATCTGCAGAATGGCGCAGGATATCGCAAAGCCAATTATTGCTGAGAACTGTGAGAAGTACAAGATAGATTCGGTTGAGTTTGAAACACTTTCTTTGGGTAGCTTACCACCCACCTTTCAAGGTTAGTAGACGTAAGGCGCCAGACCGTGCCTTCTTTACTTGCACCAGGTCCTGCTTCAGTAAAAAGGCAAAGAACAGGTTTCTGCTTTTTAGTTTTTTTCTTTCTTATTCCCCCTTAACACATATGGAGAAAACAGGTGTATTTTACATGGTTTCATTCTTTCTTCTGAAGTAAAATATCAGTTTAAAGCATTTTCTTTGAATTTTTGAACAGATGAACACTCTTTATATGGTGATGTGTTCTGTAGTATCTGAAGCGCTGTTGCTTTGATACGTTCCTGTGCAATTAAACTGCATCCTTTGATAAATTAATTATATGTTCGGAACCTACTATATCCGCAGATATGCAATATGTATAGATTGCTACCACTCCAGTTAATATGCCATATGCTGTGTATACCATAGTACATTGCATTTACTCTTAATAAGGATCACAGTCCTTATATTTTCTTCGGAGAATTAGTGACATTGGGTTTTCTACTTGTGATAATGATGTCCTTTGAACTCTCCATGTCCTGGTGTTACATTGTACTGATCATATGTGATGCTAAATCTTTTACATTCGACGCTTTCCCCCAGGAATGAAAGTCTATGTCACAGATGAGAAAGAGTTGATAATGGAACCATCTGTAAAGTGGGCTGCAAATCCCAATATCACTGTTGTTGCAAGGGCCTATGGGTTGAAAGCAACTGTGCAGGTATTTATTCCTTGTGTCTTGATCTAAAAGTTAAGTTTTTTGATTTGTGAACTTTAACTTAGTATTATACTCTTCTCTCTGTCTTGTTCTTTCAGATTGTGGATCTGCAAGTCTTTGCATCGCCTCGTATTACTCTGAAGCCGTTGGTGTCGACATTTCCTTGCTTCGCTAATATCTCTGTGTCTCTCATGGAGAAGGTCTGTAACTGATTGGTTGTATTTTTACTACCTGCTGACCACTTGTTTTAGCTTTTTTACTAACTAAATTGGTTTTGCAGCCACATGTTGATTTTGGGCTCAAATTATTCGGAGCAGATTTAATGGCTATTCCTATTCTTTACAAATTTGTTCAGGTATTCCTGAATCTTCTTGTATTTAAGCTTCTTAATTTCTGTCATACTTAATCTAGGTGTTGATTCCTGAATGAATTATTTCATCTCTATAACTTTGACATCAAATTTGTCATATGCTACTGTTGCTTGTATATTAGTCTATATATTGTTAGATGCTCATGCAGTTTCTGCCTTGTAGTTTGATGTCAATAGCCTATGTTTTTTTTGTGTGTCTTCACTCACTGCAGTAGTGCTGCATCTCTCAAACCTGATATTTGGTATCTAGCTTCATCCTATCAATAAAATATTTCATTATTCAACTAATCTGTTTTGTGCATTTGCAGGAGACCATCAAGAAGCAAGTTGCGAGCATGTATCTGTGGCCAAAGACACTAGAAGTCCCTATAATGGATCCCTCAAAGTAAAATTTTGATCACTTTGTGGTTGTTTGTGTAGTATTTTTAAAATGTCTGTTGCTGATGGCTTCCGCATGTTGACAGAGCATCAAGACGGCCTGTTGGAATTCTACTTGTGAAGGTTTTGAGAGCTCAAAATCTGAAAAAGAAGGACCTCCTGGGTAAATCAGATCCATACGCGAAACTTAAGATGATGGATGACAGGCTTCCATCCAAGAAAACATCAGTAAAGCGCAGCAATCTCAATCCGGAGTGGAATGAAGATTTCAAATTTGTCGTAACAGATCCAGAAAGCCAGTCGCTGGAAGTTAATGTCTTCGACTGGGAACAGGCACGGCTTCCTTTGTTCATGAAGTCCAAAGTACAGTAGTTTCTTTATATGTACATTACCAAATAATACTCAGCTAAGCTATTTCTTTGATATTTCTAGGTTGGTAAACATGAGAAGATGGGCATGAACAAGATTCTGTTGAAAGAGCTTCCCCCAGAGGAGACTAAAGTGTTGACTCTTAACTTACTGAAGACCATGGATCCAAATGATATACAAAATGAGAAATCTCGTGGCCAGATTATTTTGGAGGTGACATATAAGCCTTTCAAGGAAGAAGATATGGAGAAAGAAAGCATGGATGGTGCTGATGAAGTAGAGAAAGCTCCAGAAAATACCCCAGCTGGTGGCGGGCTTCTTTTTGTAGTGGTTCACGAAGCTCAAGATCTTGAAGGGAAGCATCACACAAACCCATACGCAAAGATAATCTTTAAAGGAGAAGAGAAGAAAACAAAGGTATTAGGCACTCAAACATAGTTATTTAGAAAGCTTATAATGTGTTCTCATGGTGCATGGCACTTGATTTCCTCCTCTGTACTAGGTGATCAAGAAGAACAGGAATCCACGCTGGGAGGATGAGTTTGAGTTTGTTTGCGAGGAACCACCTACAAATGATAAGTTGCATGTTGAAGTCCTAAGTAAAGCTGGAAAGAAAGGAATATTGCATGGCAAGGTATGATGTTGTACAAGAAATGCTTGGCCCTTGATGTAGTAACAAGCATTTTTGTTGCTCCACAACTATATTAGGAGAAATATTCATAATGGAGCCCCAGCATTTCAGTTTGCAACTGATATTCACGCAACATGTCCTTAAATTTCTTTTGATATGGATATGCCTGGATTGTCTGGAATTGTTAAAATCTTGATGCTTGTATCATGTTGTTACAGGAAGCCTTAGGCTACATTGATATAAGCCTAGCAGACGTGATCAGCAACAAGCGGATTAATGAAAAGTTCCATCTCATCGACTCGAAAAACGGGCAGATTCAAATCGAGTTGCAGTGGAGAACTTCATAGAAGCTGGGAGCAAGGTGCAAAAATGCATGACAAGGTACGGGAGGGTTCATGTCGTGAAACAGCTCGCAAAAACCTGTAATGGACTCCATGTAGATATTCCTTTGTCTCTAGAACATCTGCTTGATCTTGTTGAGATTTTCTGTTAATTACTCGAAAGTTTCGTCAGAACAACATAGGCTTGTCATCGGCAACAGAAACGGCATATAACTTCTTTGTGGTCACAGGGCGCTCTCCCTTGCAGATGTGGTTATGGTGTGAACAGATTAAAATATCATTTGTTCTATTTATGTCAAATCGAGTCGAGGATTTTTGGCTCTTGGTCTCCATAGGGCATGATTTTTTCAAAAGTTTACTTTCAAAGTTCCAAAAATAATCTGAAAACAGGAGGACAAATACTTCGAGATGTATTCTACGTGTGTGCAATGAGATATGTTTTGATGAGAGCTGTACAGAACATAAATATGTACTTTTATATAGAACAATACATGAGCTAGAAATACATGATTTTGTTATTTTCGTGTAGCTTGCAGAAAAATAATCTGAAACTGTAGACAAGTATTATACATCCATAGGTATGTGTTTTTTTTTTAATTTTAAACCTTTGAAATTGTAGAAACTTGGTACCATCTCCAGCATTAGAAAAGGCAGATCTTTAGAACAGCCAGATTTTGGAAGATTAACGGCTTGAAACCAGGCAAAAAGAAAGAGCGAGGCCTTGAGTTCATTTACAACAATTAAACGAGCTGAAGACATTTTTGTGCCTAGTCACCCGGGAACGGACCAGCCATGTTGGTTCTGTAAATCAAACTCTCGTCCAAGTACTTGATTAACTTACAGCGGGCCGCACGGAAGTGCCTCCATCCAGCCGCTAGAAGCCTTTTTTGCATCACCCCCTCACCGCCGTCGGAGGGCGTCCTGAAGCGAAGTTCGGGCGGCGGCAGGCGCCTCCAGTTGCTGTACGGAGGGGACTGAGATCACGTGACTTGCCCATGGCAAGTCACGCTGTGACATGCGGTCCTTAACCACCCTTTGATTCACATCCTACGGTCAGCAATATTTCAATGCAAAACAACTTCAATCCTTAGCATCCATTTAATACAAACAGAATATTTTATGGTCTAAATGTATAAATAAAATGCCATTTTTTGTTAGAGTATCTATAGACGGATGCATTTAATTCGATTTCTCAAATGTTCACGGACCTCTAAAAAATGTCTACGGACGTGTTCGCAGACAACGATTGATCTGATCTTAAAATTTTGTTTCCACAACCGGATCCCTTAATTACGACAACTCAAAACCATACAATTATATGCAACGTAGAATATAATATAAATGGTGTCGACCCCTTCGATGGCGGCGCCACACTTTTTGAATACCACATTTTTTTAAGGGTCTAAGAAAATAAAAAAACAAAAAAATTATCATCGGCAAGTCGCGTCTGGCGAACCACGAGCGGCTTCCGACGGGCAGTGAACGCCGAGCGACGAATAGCGTGGTGCCGTAGTCGTCACCGCCATCGAAAAGCGCGGCGTCCGACGAGTAGCATCTGGCAAGCCGTGTCTAACATGTCATCTACCCATATCATGCCTGGGTTGTCTGGAATTGTTTAATCTTGATGCTCATGTAGATTACAGGATGCCTTGGGCTGCATTGGCAGACGTGATCAACAACAAGCGGATTAATGCAAAATTTTCATTTAATTGATTTAAAAAATGGGCAGATTCAAATCGAGTTGCAGTGGAGAACTTCACAGAAGCTGTGAGCAAAAAGCAAGAGCAAGATACAAGAGGGTTCATGCCGCAAAGCTGCTTGCAAAAAAGCTCCACCAGAACATCTGCTTGATCTTGTTGAGATATTCTGCCAATTACTCAAAAGTTTCATCAGAACAAGTCGGTTTGTTATCGACGACAGAAATGGAATTATAATTCTTTGTGGGCGACAGGGTAGTTATGGTGTGAACAGATGGAAAATTGAATTGTTCTATTTACGAGATTGAACTTTACAACAACTGTGTGATACACCGTGCCTTTTATATGCGACTTGTGTAAATTTAGGTAGAAGCACAAAGCCCGAGAGAGAATGCGACACGCCAGAGAAGCTGGTGCGGTCGAAGGAGCAAATGAAAGATTAACATCTGCCGGAAGTTCAAAAACCGCAGCTCTTTTAAACAGCCAGATTTTGAAAGATTAACATCTAGAAGCCAGGCAAAAAGAAAGGAGAGCAAGGCCTTGAGTTCATTTACAGCAAGTAAACGAGATCAAGGCATTTCTGTGCATATCCTAGTCACCAGGTACCAGACCATATGATATGATGTTGGCTCTGTAAATCAAACTCTCTTCCAGCCCTACCATAACACTACGAGTCTAAAAACTGTATACATTTATACAGACAACACTACTCTCAAGTCAGTAGCCTCTTCATGTCAAGCACCCGGTCCGAGCTCCGCTTGAAGTTGTACACCGACTCGAACGCCTCCATGCAGACGCTGGCGAAGCCCGTCATCGCCTGGAAGACGTTGGGGAAGCCCGTCTGGAGGTTGTTCAATGTCATCGCCCTCGTGGCGCCCACGCTCTTCTGGTGCTTGCTTTTCTCCTCGTCTGCCCTGCTCCTCAGGGCCTCCACCTTCGCCCGCTTCTCCGACACCGGTGTCTTCCGGGTCATCTCTCCGTAGCCTTCAGCGGAGTACGGCCCATATTTGGACTCCAGGGACCTCAGCTCCTCTGTCTTCTTCTCAAACTCTTTGAACGCAGCATCTGACCTCTTCTTCTGCTTCTGCTCCTCCGCCTGCTGGACTACCACGGCGTGGATCACCGTCAGGAGAGTCTTGATCCCTTCCGAAGCCACCTTGTCGGGGATCCGGTCGATGGCAAGCTGCCATTCCTCACACAGGCTGTAGATATCGGAGTTCTGGATGTCTTTTATGAGTGGGTTGTGGTGGCATTGGAACAGGGAGAGGCGAAGCCAGCCGGTCAGCGAGTAGACGTAGTCCCTCTGGGACTTTACCAGGCTGCAGAACGCCGAGTACCACCTGTCCACCTCGATCTCGAGCTGGAGAGCCGCTTGCCGGTGGTCATTGGAAGTTGGGTTTGTGCTCAGTGAATTGGTGAGGTATTCAAGCTGCTGCACCATGTGGGTCTGCACTTGATGACACTCATACATACCCCTCCACATGCTCATCAACCTGGAATGGAATGCATTCACAAAAGATGAAATTTGCATGAGAACAGAGCAAATATAAATGTTACCCAAGAGAGGAAAGTGTATTGGCAGAAGGAAATGAATGATGCATCTAAGTATCTGACTTATACTTTATTGATATTCAAAACTGCAACATGAACAGCTGGTAGTATACAAGTAGGTGAAGTAAAGCGCAGAGGTAATGGACAATTCAGCACAAATTTGTGTAGCACGAATGAACAGGAGGTTTGTGTATTCAGTAATATCAAAGTAACTCTTTCATTTAGGGGCATCATGATGTGAGACAAAGGATGCACCTAGTTTAGCTCACCATTATCATTGATGAAAAACTATACAAGATCCTGACAAGTGCTAGTGAGGCACGCAAAGTGCCGCAAACAATGGACTCGTATGATCTTTCCTCTTTCTCCTTTATAGAAACAAAGTTCTTTGGGAATAATGAACAAGCAACCTAGATGTTCTAAAACTTTCCCTAAAGACAGTTCCTGTTCAGAAAAAAAAAGAAAACTACCCGAAGACAGTTCCGATGGCGATAAACATCCACACTAATCATCATACCATAACAGCAATGACATGTCAAACAACAGCACTACTATGACCCTAAAAGGTTTGATGTGCAAGTAACCTACAGTCACCATTGCCCTAAGGGGTCAGCTCAGCTAGACCAGGCAATGATATGCCTGGGGGCTGGGAGATCTCTCAGCCAGGCCTAGCTAGTACTGACCGAATCAATGAACATGAGATTCAGTCAGGACTCAGGACGGTCGAAACATGAGGATCCCACCAACACCACTACCACATAACTCCACTGGCTTGAATGCTCACCCATTCCAAAGCAGTGAGTGTTGACTTGCTACAGTGCCAAAGGTACCCAAGAGAAACACACACAGCAGCATGGTCTGAATATGTGGTTGGCAGGATATCAAAGGAGCAAATGAACTAATGACACTCACAGGCCTCATCTGGGAAAGCCCCTCGCCCATATGGTCCAGCCTAGCTATATGAGCAAGTATGCAACAAATGAGAGGTACAAGATGAAGTAGAGAGACATGTGACCATGTCAAGTACTGGTACTGGATGCATATGGTACATGAATGAGTGTGGAGTGATGTACTGACCCAGCAACCAGCTCAAGTAGCTGAGGGAATAGCTCTGATTCTCTGAGCCTGATGATCTCGGAGGTGGTGGTGTCGATGGACTGGGTGGCCACCAGCATCTTGGACTCGAGGCTCTCCATCTCCATCCTGTTCTTCTCCATCTTCAGGTAGTCACTGCCTCTCACCTCCTGCTTCCTCACCAGCCCCACCTTCCTGTCATGCTCCTGCTTAAGACCCTCGTAGTTCTGCCCGGTCGATTGATTGCGCGGTTAGCCACAGTGTTGTCACAGAAATATCAGGGTAAGTTTTGGTGTGATAAAAGGGGGGAAAATAACTCTGCAAAGCCATGTCCTACTCCTATCAAAAGAAGCACAAGGATTTCTATCTTTAAAGCTATAAAATAAAGCTGACATTTCATGATCACTTACTGAAGACGGTGAAAAGCCCTATCTATCTTTACCATGGCAAATGAGCTAAACAGTTTGAAACTATTCGATGAAGGATCACATCAGTTGTACCAATATATTCGGGGCACATGAATTTCTGACTCTACAGCTTATAAAATAACTTACAAAGATCATCTTTTTTACTTGGAAGAATCCAAAGGCACGTACAACCTACTGACAGAGGGGAAAAAAGAATTACTGCGAAATGAACAAACAAACAATGCAACCAGCATCATCCATGTGCCCGGAATGTACTTTTTCCCTTGAGACAGAACCAATTGCCACCCCACTGGATCCTTGTTAGTATCTCCCATGGCCATCAGAGAATGTACTAATATGATAGTAATAATCAGACAGCAAAAGGAGGCTACTCCTCAAAAGCACCAAGCCACTCATTCACTCACTCACTCACTCACTCACTGCTTGAGATCTATCTATCCAAACCAAGCTGCGCATTTCGATGAATCTGCCTGCCCATCTACTGTGAATCAGATGACTGAATCTATCTGCTCAAGCTACTGCACATTTGGTTCGATGATCCAAAATGAATGAGGTTGCAAATGATGAACGAACGCACCTTGACCTCGAGGAACAGCTTCTTCTCCCAGGCGTAGAGCCTCTCGACGGTGGAGGAGTGGCTGAGGATCCCGCTGCCTCCCCCATTGCCCATCGTCATCCCCTCATCCCCTCTCCCGAAACTGGAGAAGCCATTGCTGCTGCCTTTTCCGTAACCCCCTCCGCCGCCGCCTACCCAGGACCATCCCATCGGCTTCAGGTTCTTGCCGTAGCTCATCACCCTCCCTGGAAAAGAGAAATCAGTTGATTTCATTGCACGCAGCAAAGAGTTCATCAGAAAGACCTGGAAATGTGAGCTGATTTGTGGATGATTCTTGCCTGGGAGGCTGTTGTTGGCGTTGGGGAGGTCGCAGATGGGGGCCTCGAGCAGCGCGGCGACGCGGGCGCCGGCGTCGGCGGCCTTGAGGAAGTACTCGTCGAGCTCGGTGGCGATCTCGGCGAGGTCCTTCTTCCCGGCGGCGCCGCCGCGGGGCAGGGCGACGACGGTGAGCTCACTGGCGGTGGAGGTGGTGGTGGTGACGACGGACGGGGCCGGGGGCTGGGCCTGGTGGGCGGCGGTTGTGACGACCACGGGCGGCGCGGCGGGGCGGGGGGATTCGGCGACGGAGGCGGCCGCGTCGTCCCATTCGGCGGCGGCGTCGGCGGGGGAGCGGGAGGAGGAGGGCGCGAAGGGGTCCCAGAAGTCCCAGCTGGACGGCATTGGGGCAGACGGCGGCGGCGGAGGCGGGGGAGGCGGCGGCAGGATCTGCGACGCGCTGATTGTGGACGACGTGGTGGTGGTCCAGGAGCTGGCGGTCCTGGCGGGGCTGAGCGGCTGCTGAGGCGGCGGCGGCAGCGGGGGCGGAGGGGGAGGGGGAGGAGGGGGAGGCGGGGAGGGCGGCGGCTGGTGGTGGCGCTGGTGGGGGTGGGCGCGCGGGTGCGGGTTGTCGGCCTCGGCGGTGGCGAACTGCAGCAGCGCGGCGCCCGTGGCCCGCAGCGAGCGGAGGTAGAGCGCGTGCGCGGCGGCCATGTCCCGGCGCGCCTGCACGAGGTGCTTGGTGTAGCGGCGGCGCGCCTTGCAGCGCGACACCGCCTCCTGCCTCTCCAGCCTCGACTGGCAGCAGCCCATCGCCGCCGGCCGCCGGCAGATGGATGGATGGATCGATCGGCCTCTCTCAAATCTGCCTCAAATCTTGGCTGGGAAGAAGACAGGGGCACGCAGTGGTAACCGTTGCTGCTTCTTACACTGACCAAGGAGGGCTCTTTAGTGCTCGCGTCCTTCCAAATTTCTGCTGGGGGAGGGGGAGTGGAGTGAGGTGCTGAAAAGTAACCGGCGACGGCATGAAATGAGAGTGAGGTGGAGGTGGAGGGAGGGAGAGGGTGTGGGGGTTTGGGGCGGCGTGCGTGCATGGGACTGGTGTCTTTCTCGGGGCCCTCGGAGGTCCGAATCCCCACGGTGCCCCGGGCCGCTGTGCGTGGCGCCGCGACCGGCGCGGGGGCAGCCCCGGGAGACGCACCCCGTCGCTCCAACGGTCGCGCGCGGGCTCGTCTCGGTGCGTGTTGGGTTGGTGCTGGGAGGGGGAGCGGGCGTCTCTTGGGGGTGGATTTGGATTTGGATTTGATTTTGGTTTGATTGCCGATGGAAATGGAGAGGAACGTTGCGCGAGATGGACGCCAAGTTTCAGTGCTCCCCGGCCCCCGATCGCGCGATTGGCAGTTACGGGCGTGTGGGTCGTGATTGGGGGATTTGGGAGCGGTAAATGGCGTAGTAGCCCGCCGTGAATTATGTTTTTGAGAATTAATGCTGCCACTTTATTACAGTAACTTGGAGCTGGGTATCTCATCAGAGATGACCTTCAAAATACACTTGGAAGATACAAAAAAATCAGACCTTACAAATCTCATAACCTAAACCTACTTTAGCTAATTTATCCGCAGCAGCATTTGCGGAGTGCCCCGCCTAGGAAACTTTGAGGACGTGTTTGGTTCTCATATGTGGAATTATCTGTATTGCATTGCCTTTTTCACGGGGTTTGGTTGAGCAAATGCAAGCAAAAAACCAATATTTACATATTGTTTGGTTGCCTGCATTCCATCAAAGGCCATATGTGGGCATCTTATTTAGTTCCTCGCAAATGTGCTTCAGCGTTCAGGTGAGCATATGCAAATCACGGTTGTTTAGCTGCGTACACATTCTAAAAAAAAACTGCGTACACGACTGTGATCTGCTCACCCCGCCACCACATTACCAGCACCACAACCAACAACAACAAAAATTGAAGAAGAACAACAGAAAAATGAGAACAACAACAACAAAATAAGAACACCAGTAGTTAAGTATAACCTAATTAACACTAGCTACCACGTAAGCTAAACATAGCAGGGGCATCTCTAGCCCCCTACTACATGCCAGGGTGTTGAACCCTAGACAAAATATACACACTTCAACAACAACAATTCAACGGGCCATAAAAACTAACAGTTCATCAGACAACTAACAACTAACAGACAATAAGAACTTCATAAAAATAGACCATCAGAGGGCCAGACTGAAGTCTCCAATATGGTACAAATTGTTAGGTCCTTCATGGCGCATGACATGAACGACGGTGTTCTGATCGTCTTCATCAGCTCTGAAGGTAAAAGGTCTCCAAAACCTATCCCTAAATGACGAGGTCACCCCCCCCCCACACACACCCACATAAAATTTGCACATGCATATAGATTTGTGCATGTAGTTATTTTTTGTGTACATGCGTGTATAAATCCGTGCACGTAGTTCCTTTTTGTGTTGGAGATGTAACGTAAGATGGTGTTACTTCAACAAGAACTAACCTGTAGGGTTTATATTCGGTGTTAAGACTACTGTTCACTCTATCTAGGGTTCTACTATGGGTAGGATGTCATAAATTCAATTCAAGTTGCCAGGGTCTAATCTACCAACTAATTACCCCATTTGCTTCAATGTTGAGCTTCTTGCTTATCCAAACGGTGATCCTATCTTGTTCTGATTTAGTGTTTGTCCTTTCATATTGCTTTCGGTTTGCAGTCAAATCATTTTTATAATAGGAAGTACCTACATGTTTTCTCACTTTTAACTTTCATGCCTATTGTTTACTTGTCATCATCATTTTACAACAACTGCTAACAGCTCACAAATGGAATTGGAGAATATTCAAGCACTCACGAATGTTTTCAAGGATTTGCAATCCTTAGCACGCTCACTAGTTGATGGTGCACCACAGAAGACATCGATGAACATATAAGTCATTGACTATGATGATATCTATGAACCAACCGCCTCGGAGCTGCCCCTTTATAGAGACATCATTAATGTTTCAGAGGACAACAATCATGTAGACTGTTCCATGAGGTGATAATATGTTTACTCACTATTACATGCAAAGTAACTTCAAACTGTAGAATAAAAGTTAACATGTTTAAATACATCATAGCAAGTAATTTCATTCTTTGAAAAGACAAAATGGACGAGGGATATAGAAATAAGCCCAGGCACATTAAAGAGAATGTGGTTTGTACTAGTTAGTAAGCTTACTTTTTATCCTATCACTGTAAATTCATCATTATTTAACGTATATATATGATTTGTTGTAGGGAGATATGGGATTCAAAAATGTTGCGCATGAAGAGTTTGAAAATGCCAAGGAGGCCCTGGCAAAGCAGCTTGAACAGGTTGAAGCTGACAAGGAGCCCCTGGAAGACCAACATGAAGAGGTTGAAACTGGCATGGAGGCTCTGGCAAAGCAACTTGAACATGCTGAAGCTGGCAAGGAGCCCCTGGAAGACCATCATGAAGAGGTTGAAACTCGCAAGGTGGACATTTTAAAGCAACTTGAAGAGACTAAAGCTGGCAAGGATGACATGTAAAATCAGCTTGAAGAGACTGAAGTTTGTAAGAAGGACATGATAAAGCAGCTTGAAGAGACTGAAGCTGAAAAGGAGGACATGGCAAATCATCTTGAAGAGACTGAAGCTGGCAAGGATGCCATGCCAGTGCAGCATGAAGACCTTGAAGTTGTCCAGAAGACCATGGCAAAGCAGCAGGAAGAAATTGAAGCCATCAAAGCGGCCTTGGAAGAGTAGCAGCAAATACTTGAATCTCTTAAGAAGACCCAACCAGAGAAGAAGGATGAACATGAACTATGAATATTGGCCATGATAGACATCAATGCAGAAGTTTTAATGCCCTATTAAGCCAACAGGAAGATGTTGAACATGCCAACAAGGACCTTGAAGAGCATCAGGACGCATTTGAACTTGTTCAATGTCTTATTTTGTCCTGCTTACTATGCCCATGGTTCTTTATTGTAATATTGATTACACTTCGTGTGATAGACTTATGGTTACTATTTTAATCAAATATATGAGAACTAGTTTTGCATTTTTTTTCATAATTATGAATTTCATTCAAATTTTGTGACGAATTAAAACATAATCCAGCCTACAAACTTTGACGTCCATGCATAACGTCACCAACATACGAACCCACATGTAAGCGGCCATATCAGCGCTGTCTAGGTCCACATGTGAGCTACCATGTCAACATCTTCTGGGCCCATATGTTAGCGCGGTTGACCTGTCAATGTTAACGACCAGCTTATTAGTGACAGCGCTATCAGTGGTTGAATCACAAGAGGACCCACATGGAAGAAGCCACGTCGGCAACTATCGGGCACATTTGATAGTTTTTTGGACCGCCCAACCGGTTAATGGTCACAGATCATCATAAAAAATAATGTATTTGGATGAAGAATATGGTTATCAACTTATCATACGTGTCAGATTTACCCATCAATGAAGATGATCATCCGAGATAGTTTTCTTTCCATCACCTAAGACACGGTCTTAGGTGTGTCTTAGGTGACGGAAAAAGTGGTACAATCAATATTTTATTTGATGGTGCTTCAGTGAAAAATTGTTTGACAGTCGAAAACCGTCACTAGATATTTTCATTGGCGAAAAATTCCTTTGCGTGACACAAACATCTTGTCATTAATAAGCAAAGATTTTGGAGTGGTTTTATTATTTCACTACCAAGTGATGAATCACTCACCTATGTTGTCGAGGGCGGGAATGGGGTTGGAATGAAGGATGACAATGTACTCATATCTCCCATGGATGGATTCAAGCTAACAACACACACCAAGTGTCAAACATGAGAGGAAGAGTGGATGGTGCATCGTTTGTACACTGGCCCCATAAGGCTCCATGTTCGCGATTCATGTGACTTAAATTAATGTGTGATTAAATTTGGTCACATTGCCATTTAATTTATGAGGGGCACACATATTACAGGAGAATGATATGAACTTATAGTTAAATGCAACTTCAGTGGCGATGCAAAGTATCTCAATAATGCTATCTAAAACAACCCAAATAAAGGTAGTACCATCAGTTTACAAGACAACATTACTTCACTATGGAACAAAATATATATGTCACATAGGAAAGAATAACAGTGCAACTTAGGCTTTGTTCGAATGTGCATATTCCAAGAGGAGGCTTGAGACTCTTTGTAAAGTATTATTGGGATTTTGTGTGCTTTAAAGTTGTACCATCAATTTGTTTGCCATCTTAGTCAATGCTAAGACGGTTCAAATTGATAAATCTATAATACCTAAATAGTTCATCCCCACTAACCTATTTATCTCGACATGCAAACTATCCACATCATCAAGTAGGTCCACCATGCAAAAACTCTTCCACTAACTCTTCATGCACATGCTCCCATCAACTTTGCATGTGCATGCAACCTATCACACTTTATAATGACTTTTTTATGCACTCAACCTCACAATTTATAAGCAACCTTTTTTATAGAAAATCAAATTATGAGTTACATTGCATTTTAATTTCTGTGACATTTTTTCTATAAATACACATTCATAGTTGTTATCATTGTTTTAGGTTTAACCAAAGGTGGTCACGTCTTTACTTTCTCTACTCAACGTTGTTTTCGTCTCATATCATCTCGCGTATATATTGTCAAGTATCTAAATTAACAAAAAAAAATCAAACTTATTTTTGGATTTTTCATCAAAATTTCTTAGGTTTTTTACTTTAAACAATATTTCTTTCAAAAAAGAATTTATAATCAAATTATACTATACTCCCTCTGTCCTTGAAAGAGTGTAGTTCCATCTTTTTTGGAGAGTCAAACTATTTTAAATTTTCACATGTTTTAAAACATCAAATTCTTTCTTAACAGTCCCCGCAGCAACGTGCGGGGTATCATCTAATTATGTATAATGATAGAGTACGTTGAAATGGCTATTTTTCAACTCCTTTATAAGGAAACCACTCGGTAGATGTCTCCAAGCCATGCATGTTCATGGTGCAATGGTATTAACACCCACCGCCAGGCTACCATCATGCTCAAGAATCCCATCAATAGACAAATGCACCACAACCCATTTGTTATGGTCGAGCCTATAACATTGCCTACTGAAGTTGATATTGCATACTAGGGCCTGCAACGAAACACTCTTAGATTTGAATTCGTCCACATGAAGATGAAAACATAACTAAGGATGTTTTCACCATAGGTGCAGGTCCGCAACATCAACTTCGTTAGGCAATGTCATAGGCTCAATCCTAACAAATAGGCTGTGATGGATGTGTCCATTGATGGGATTCTTGAGAAGTAGCCTGGCGGCAAGCGTCAATGGCACTACGCCATCAACATACATGACTCACATTCAAGTGATGATGGTCAACTTTCAAGTCAAGGTCCTCACCTTTGAGATGGTATGATGTGGGTCTCGGGTACGAAGTGGCGATGATGCGGCTGGTGTTGTTTTGGAACGGAGGGAGGCATTGATGCGGGGCAGCATGGTGGTGAGAACATTGGACGAGACTGGAGCATGGGATGGTTGGTGAGGTTGGTGCCAAGTATTTTTCCTGACAAGATATGTTTGCTCAAGTATTATTTATACCCTATGTATAGACCCTATAAATGTGGTCCACACCAAGAGTGTTATATTTGGATATAAATTAATTGTTGCCAAAACTATGCATAGTCTCCTACGTTTGAATGTCGTTAGCTGTACCTACTCACCCATATGAGATTTAGATCCAAGTTAGAATATAATAGTTACTGATTTTTTCACTTATCAGTACAACAATGCTTTCACGTAAGAAACCTACCAAAGTTAATGGTATCTATATAATAGATCATCTAGTAAGTTTTATATCAACTTTATTAAAAATATACCCAGATAAAACGTTTCTAGAGATGGATTATTTTTTTCATCTGCAACCAAGAACTACAAATGTGATTTTTTTTGTAGAAACACCAAAACCAGTGATTACATGAGGGGTAAAAAATATTAAAGACATGTGAAGAACATTCTAATTGAAATTATAAACCTTTCAAATAACATACAAACAATAGGAATATAGATAGAAGTAGGAGAATCGTCATTGCCAACAATTTCTTCCTAACCCAGGATAAATACAATACAATTAATAGTACATACGAGTCATTAAAAATATGGAAGTTGGTCTCTCTGGGTCGTCAACTAATAAAAAAATGCAATACATAGGTGCATTATGTACAATTCTTAATAATAAAAGATTATGATTCACCGATAAGTATTAACCACGCGAATTCCTAAATATATGTATAGTGGAATCAACAATCACTACATTTAGACATGAAAATATGTTAGTAGTAGTAACCAAGCTCGACAAGCTGCTAAATTCGAAATTATGTATGACACCATCGAACACATACTTTGTGTCTGGGGGATATCATATGTAGTTTACCAGACTTGGTGACACACGAGGCACCCAAAATTAAGGGGATCAACATGTCGAAGGAAGGACATCCATTGAACCCGGAGCATATGACTGGCAGGAAGCATACATGTGATCCGTAGGGAAAAGTAGATCGTCTATTTGGGCTAAGGAGGTGGTCTAGAGAGATGATGGTATTATGGATAGGAAAAGGATGGGCGTCAATGGTGAGTGCCGGTGCGGTGCGAGTGGGGGAGGGTAGGGAGAGGTGATAGTGAAAGATACAGGTAGGGTGTGTGCGGGGGGGGGGGGGGGGTGGGCTATTGCAAGACGGAGAGACGAGATTTAATAGGGCGGCGAGTCAGTGACTACATTGGAGCAGACTGATGCAAGGGATGGTCGTAATTGGTGGTTCCAGATCACCTTTCCTAGAAGTTATGTTTTATCAAATATTAATTTTACCCTATCAATGCGATCCACACTAAGATTATTATATTTTGATAGAAATTAATAGTTACCAAAATTATGCACGACCTCCTGATAGGGCATATTTCCCCTTGTATGGTTTTAGTGTTTGATGATAATGTGTTTTTTCGATTATCTGTGTGGGATGAGTATTTCAGATAACTAGATGATACCCCGCGCGTTGCTGCGGAAACTGTTAAGAAATTTTTGATATTTTAAGACATGTGAGAGAAATTTTGATGAAAAATCCAAAAATGAGTTTGATTTTTGTTTTGTTAATTTAGTTACTTAACAATATATCAGCCAGATGATATGAAACAAAAAAAACGTTGATAGTAGAGGCAATGAAGATGTGCTCACCCTTGGCTAAACCTAAAACAATGACAACAACTATAGTTGTGCATATAAAAATCACATAGAAAAATAAAATGTGACATACCTCATAATTTGATTTTCTATAAAAAAAGTTGCTTATAAATTGTAAGGTTGAGTGCATAATTTTTATTTATTTATTTGTGATAGGATGCATGCACATGCAAAGTTAATAGGAGCATGTGCATGAAGAGTTAATGGAAGAGTTTTTACATTATGATGTGGATAGCTTGCATGTCAAGATAAATAAGTTAGTGGATGAACTAGTTAGGTATTATAGATATCAATAAACGACACAAGACTGTTGTTTTCCCCTCGGTGATTGAAAGAGAGAATGCAGTATTTTTCTGACGATTCTTTTCGGTGGAACTGAGTGATTGGTGCAGATAATACCTCCTCGTTGGTTACCCCAAGTGGAAGGTTATAATGCAGATAGCGGAAATTTTCCGTCGGTGAAGATACCAAGGTTCATATCTCCAGTAGGATTCCAAGATCGACAAGAAGGTGACAAGAAAACAATGGCGTTGTTTACAACCTTGAGGTTGTTTACTTGACTTGGACTTGCACACAGACGCAAATAACTTTTCTCCCAACGAGTTCAGGTTGTCGATCTCTCCGGCCTTGCTATTTACAAAGGATCAAACACAAAGGGGAATAATAGTGGATACAACTAAAAGGAAATAAAAGCATTAAGGTGAACGGTGTAAACTATGATGGAAATATGGACCGGGGTCCAATGACTTTCATTAGTGATGTCTCTCTCCCAAAATACGATAAACAATTATGCTGGGTGAATAAATTCCAGCTAGACAATTGAAAGAATTTATAAACACACCGCAATGCTAATTATGCTAATAAAAAGTAAAGAGACTCAATCGTATGGGAATTACACCAAAACAAGTAGACCGTTTATCTATCATCATCTACGCATTAATCATCCACCTTGAGATATCTATCCAGAACATCTCGTTGATATTAAGTTGCAAACCCCAACCAAATTGTAGGCTCAAAGGAACAGACAATTGCCTTAACAATCTATGCGTAATGTAAGCAATCTGTTGTAGTTATAGACCTAACAATAGATATAGGGGTAGTGATGGAGCTATGAAGATCTGTACGCAAAGATGGTGACACAGGGAAAAATTATACAGGTTAGGCCTCTCCTTAGAGATAACAACCTTAATCCTGTCCCAGACGGACTGGGGTGTTCTTGCTCAAAGTGTCCAAAAAATGTCTCCCCCCTAGGGTGAAAAGGATGGGCTTATATAGAGTGCGCCATGTCCCTTCACTGCCTAGTAGTGGGTTTTAATTACAAGGTTAATGATGGCTGTTATTACAATGAGAAACGTCCCCCCATTACAGTCATTTAAGTAGGGGTAACGCATATGGTTTTAATGTCTTGTAACTCTAGCTCTTCCTCTTCTTGTCCGAGTATCATGCAGCTCGGCTTTTCTTGCTTTCGATTAACCAGCTTATTCGGATGGTAGTGCTTTGCTCCGAATAACGCCTTACTCGGGAAATGGCCTTGTCCGAATAAGGTTGCCCCTGTAGTGGTGGTGTCGTCCGAGTAATCTAACTTCTCGGAAGAATTAACTTTGTCCGAGTAGCTTCCTACTCGGATGAAAAGAAAACGAGGGGAAGGAGGTTTTTTGTTTATGTTTTATTTTATAGAGAGTTTCCAAGAGGTGGTAGTATTAGGGATACCCCCTGATATAAGGCTCATGAGGGTATACCTTAGATATTACCACGACAGTAGCCCCTAAGTGCTTCTAGGTGCTCGCGTGAATTCATGAGGTATATGAAGATTAAATTCGATAAGAGGCCCGGAAGGACTTTATCAATGTTTAAACTGTCCCCTAGATATTCGTAGGGTGAGTTGTTTTTGGAAAGATTGGCGACACTCAAGCGTCTCTCGGAAGAGGTGGACTGAGGCCTCGGAAGGCGTGTCTTGGGGTAAAAGGCCTTAAACCCCATATGTAACCAAATCTGTAAAGTTTGATATTTAAAGCATCAGATGACGAGCTTTAAGTCATATCCCATGGGATATCAATTCTTTACCCCTCACACCGGATCATGCTAATAATCTGGCAATCTACGTCAGAGACGGATTATCAGCGAATTAGTCATTCGGAATTTCCTCTGTAATGCTTACTGAAGCTAGTTCGGGATTCTTCGAAAGTGATTGCCTGTTTTAGTCGTTCCGAATGATGACTTACTCGGATTGGTTCTAATGATCCCCTTCCGAGTGATGACTTATTCGGAGAAGATTTAGAACGAAGACATCCTTCTCCGAGTTGCGGCTTATTCGGAGAAGTCATTTGCTTATCTTTCTTCCGAGTTAAGGTTTTATTCGGAGAAATCGTTTGAGGGCTTTTTACTTCCGAGTTGTGCCATCTTGGAGAAATCTTTTGTATGTCTTGCTCCCAAGTTATTTTTTCATGGGCGCGAATCTTTTTCCTGTCAGGGGATCTTTTCTGTCGGGGAGACAAATATTCTGTTAGAGTGGCCCGTCGATTTCTGCGCCAGTCAGTTATTTTACCATTAACTGCGCGCCTTTTAAGGAGGCTAGATTTGGGGGACCGCAACAGGCGCCCTCATTAAGTGCCTTGATAACTGCGTGAGCTTCTTGCTCGCGTCTATAAATACAACTTCCTCTTTCCTCCTTCTCATTATAGCGCTTGCTCCTCCCTCTTCTCCACCGGTGACCTTCTAAATCGAGAGCTCCTTCTCCCATTGGTGGTCTTCCAGGTGCTCCTCGTACCGGCGGGACCCCCATCTGCGCATCCCTCCGGCATCATGTCTGCGGGGGAATGGCTGCCTTCCATCGTCTCGGCAGAGCTCATCCGGCGCTACCAAGACGAGGGGTTAATCCCTCGCCATGGCTGCCGCCTTCCTGGCCCAGGTGAGGTTGAACCTCACCCTAGAGAGGACGAGCGGGTTCTTCTTCTTTCTCATGTGGATAGGGGGTTTTCTCTTCCTCCCCATCCTTTCCTACTTGATTTTCTTGCTTTCACCGGATCTCAACTGCATCACATCGTTCCCAATTCTATCACACTTTTGTCTAGCTTTTTCTCTCTGTGTGAGGGTTTTCTTGGTATAGATCCTCATTGGAACCTTTTCCGCACCATCTACACCATAAAGCCTCAGAAGATAAAGAAATCTGGGGAGGCAGAGATAAATCATCTTTGTGGGGGGATGTTCTTGGCCAAGAGACAAGGTATCCAGTATTTCGCCTCCAGTTTGCCCGATTCTGTGAAGAACTGGCAGAATAGCTGGTTTTACTGTAAGGTGGATACTGCTCCTGGTACTCGGACGCTGCCTCCTTACTCGGATGTCAGACTATCCGACTCCCGAGGCTGGAATCCTCGGTTGGTTGCTTCCGAGAAACAGCGGGTTTTACCCCTGATGAGGGAAGTGGTGAGGATGAAGAAGTCAGGGCTAGATGCTATGGATCTTATTGCTCTTTTTGTTAGTCGGAGAATTCAACCCCTGCAGGCCCGAGCTAGGAGGATGTGGGAGTACACAGGGATTGATGATAACACCCGCTATAACAACTCGGCCATGTCTCAGAAAGAATTTGAACAACTTATGAAGATCATCACCAGCGTGACTCATGGTGCGCAGATGTCTGGCCGAGTCAGGCCTCTTGATATTAACCGTCCTCCAGCTCTGGTGATTTGCTTTGACCTGACTAGTCTTTTGAATGTTGCGATAGATCCTGAACTTTAACTTGATTATTTTGTCTATTTTTCAGACGAACGTCGCTCCATCTCCGATCCCTTTGGCGCCACAACATCCTGATGAAGAGGACGAATACATCAACAACGACGCAGGACTCGGGATTGAAGACGACGAAGAGACGGAGTTCGATATAGTGCTTCCTCGCACAACTGCCGAGCAGCGCTCCAAAAATAATCACGACCGTGAAGCTGCTCGGGAAGGATCCGCTCGGGGAACGAAGCGTCCCATATCTCCGAGTAAAGGGGAGAGTAGCAGCAAAGCCGCTGCCCTTAGTCCAAGTCTTGGGAAAGTAGCTCCCATGAAACAGCGGAAAACACTTTCTACCCTTGGCGGGAGGAAAGTTAGTGCTTCGACAGATGCCGCCGAAGTTCCCAGGAAGTCTTCCGGGTCAGGATCTGCTCAGGCTGCTCACGCTGCTGTTGCTCCCCCAAGACGAGCTCTTAAGACAGCTCGGAAGTAATATCCGACAGCTTCTTATCTTTCCTCATTTAGTGATTTTTGCGAATCTTAACATTCCTCATATTGCAGTGTTCGTCCGAGTGGTTCCGAGTCGCTTCCTGGCGTTGAGACTCCTGATGCTGCAGCTTATGAAGATGTTAGTAACTGCGTTGTGACTGATTTCCAGGTGCTGGATTCTATTCCTGAACAAATTCCAGTCGATGGAGAGTACCCATTCTTTGGCTCTGAATTTTATCTTCGCTCAGTGCTTTGCTTATAAGTTTTCTTTTGCTAGATATGGACACTAGCCGTGACGTTGATCCGATCCCAGCTGCGAATGCAACGACCTTCCCTGCTTCCAGCACCCAAACTACTCCAGAAGCTTCTACCGATCAGGAGGTTATTGCCTCTGCGCCAGTTCAACCTGCCACCTCGGGGGTGAAGAGTGCCGAGAATGCGCCCGTTCCTCCTGCCACCTCGGGGGTGAAGAATGCCGAGAAGAGTTCTACTGTTTCTGTTGCAGCCTCAGGAGAAGTTCAACCTCCTTCTACTTCAATCTCGGTTGATGCCTCGATTGAGGATGTTGTTGTGGATGGATTGAAGGGGTCTTTGGCGAAGGCTTCAGAAATTGAGCTGCGGTTACGTGAGTTAGCTTCCGACACTGGAGTGATGAAGACCAAATTGCATGTAAGTACTTATGCAAGTCTTCTACCCACTGGGTGTGCGTGTTCAATTTCCGAGTTGCTTTTGATAGACTTCCCGAGGGGGCACTACTTAGTGCACCCAGTGGGTGTAGCCCCCAAGGCTCCGAGTAACTTCTTGAGGTTACTCGGAGTCTTATGTTGTAGAGGCTATTGACTTGATGATCTTCCGGTGGGGGCACTTCTTAGTGCACCCACTGGGTGTAGCCCCCAAGTCTCCGAGTAACTTCTTGAAGTTACTCGGAGTCTTATGTTGTACAGACTATTGATTTGACGTTGTTTCTAGTGGGGGCACTTCTTAGTGCACCCACTGGGTGTAGCCCCCAAGGCTCCGAGTAACTTCTTGAAGTTACTCGGAGTCTTATGTTGTAGAGACTATTATCTTGAATGAATTTTCCTGTGCCAGGAGGCTTGCAAACTTGGCACTGATTTTGTGAAACTACAAGGAGAGCATGAGGCTTTGAAGAAGAGGCATGCTGAGGATAATGGTAAGGCTATGTTCCTTGTAGTTAATGAGGAGCTTCAGATTTTTCCCCATGTGACCTTTCTAATAACTGAATCTGCAGAGGCTGCGAAGAAGGCGTTTGATGCAAAGGTGAAAGAAAATGATGAATTTGTCAACAAGATGAAAAAAGAGATTGAACAGGCTGAGAAGCGTGCGAAGGAGAAGAAGACTTTGGAGAAACAAATAGCCAGCCAGAAGAAGACTCTTGAGGAAAAAGATGCCACTATCTCCCAGCTTCAATCCGACCTGCAAAAACTGTCCGAGCTGCGTTCCAAGGACAAGGAAAACCATGAAGCTGAGCTGGCCGCAACACGGGAGTCTGTTAAGAATGCTGAAGAATACTGTGCCGGGAGGTTTGATTCGTTTAGTGAGATGCTATCCAGTAAGATGTCTTTCTTGCATTGTGCGTCCGACCTGTTGCTGTCTTGTCACTTTGTTTAATCTTTGCACCATTGTTGTCTTTACAGTTTATTCCACCAATCCTGAAGCGGAACAATCTCATATGGCCAAGTTTGCCGAGTTGATGGAGAAGGATAATTACACTCCGAAGACGACAGAATTTTCCTTATCCAAAGGCCTGCTGACCATAGTGCGCGAGTGCAAAGAAATGTTGGGAATGTGCCCTAGAGGCAAATAAAATATGTTTTATCGAGCATATTCCATTAGTTCATAATACGTTTGATACTATGCTAGAACTGTATTAAGCGGAAACATTAATACATGTGTGGTATACAAACAACCAGGTCCCTAGTAAACCCTAGTATACTAGTCCATTGGGCGATTGATGATCAAGGTTTCCTGATCATGAGACAATGGCGTCTGTTGACAATGGAGTCGTATCATTGGATAATGATATGATGGACATACACCCACCAGAAGTGTTGCGATGTGATCAAGTCACATAGTTTGACATTGCGATAACTATAACGTAGTGACCAGATCCTTTGACCGTAATGATCATACGTAATTGTCATCTATGAGGAGACTTTGATTTGTATCCCACCGCCTGACTGAAATATGCTGGCTATAACGGTGCACTTTGGGTATTCCGAAATAGATGGTTGATGAGTATGCAAATAGATCAAAGCGGGATTTGTCCATCCGTGTGACGGATAGGTACTCTGGGCCCACTCGGTGATGTTACATCATAAAGTTTGCAAACGTGTGACTAGGTCACGGAGTTGTAATATCACGGGAACGAGTAAACTTGTTTGTTGAGAACGAGGACGGACTAGGTATATTGGATACCGATGATCAAACCTCGGACAAGCAAAGTACCATGGGACAAAGGGAACAGGCACACGGTTAACGGATCCAACAGCGATTGAAGTTCATTCGATGGAAGCGCAGGGGCTATCAAGGATTGTAACCAGGTCCAATTGATTAGTCATTGATCAATGAGAGTTGTCTCGATCATGTCTGCTGTTTTCCCGGACCGTAGGGTGTTACACTTAAGGGTACTCGACGCAGTAAGGATTGATTCGGGATCACCGGAGAAATTGGAGAGAACACCGGAATTGTTCCGGTGATGACCGGAATTGTTCCGATGAAGGCCGGAAGTTGTTCTGGGTATTTTGAAAGGTTCAAAATATATTTAATAATGTTTAATATATGCTTTATTATTTAATTATCTGAATTAATTATTAAAATGTATTTAAATATAATTAAAAATGAATTAAAAGGCATATGGGCCTCATAGGGCCCATTAGGGGGAGAGGGAGTCTTCCCCCATGGGCCATGGCGCCATGAGGGGGCCCACCCCCCTTATTGGTGCGCCATAACCCCCCCCTTGGGATTAGTCCCACCCCGGAAGGGGAAGGGGGGTGTCACCCCTCCTTGGCCTATATAAGGAGGGGTAGAGGTGCCCTTTTAATCATGAATTTTTTGAGAAAAGTTTCTCATCTCTCTCCCTCCTTTCTCCTTCCTATGAGTGGACTCCACTTGTTTGGAGGCTGCTCTGGGTTGGGGATTTCTCCACTATACGCACACCGTCGTGCTGTTGGAATCGGGATCCGAATCCATCTTCTTTCCGCTGCTCTACTGGTTCGGAGCCCGGAGGGACGTCGGGTATACTGTATGTGTATAATCCCGCGAGGCACTACACTTGTGGTGCTACTTCATCGTCGTGGTCGTATCGCGAGGTCTTCATCAGCAACGTTCCGACGGGGACGTAATCCCGTCATCGGTCCACAAGGATCGGGTGGCTACAGGAGTCATCGTGGATCTGCGCGGCATCGGGGATTGCCGGTACGACTACACCAACCACGTTCATGCGGGAACGTTTCCCGCTTAATGGACTACATACTGGTATGTGATCTATTTCTGTCCGTTACTTGCATCAGCATAGCATAGGTCTTGGGATTGGGTATCGTAGGTCAAGGAAAAATTTGTGTTTTCTGCCCCGAACCCCAACAAGAAATATGCTGAAGCAACCATGGGTGCCACCTTAGGGTTGAAGAATTACATCTCGCCTACTGAGGAAAATTGTGTTCATCTGGATACAGTTGTTCCTATGCTTCAAGCGGCTCCGCAACAAATTGCTCGTTGGAAAAGGTCTTCAGCACGAAGTGGTGCAAATTATGCTCTGGCCCTGACTAAAGCTCATTTTTCAGAGAAAATCCACAATCTGGAACGAGTCGGAGAGGGTGATCCAGAGCATGGTCCGAGCTGTACGACCCTTTTGTCCCGATATGCTGAGACTGCGAGTCGGATTGCGAAGTTGCCAGATCTTGATTTCTTCGTGGAATCCACTGGAGTTACCAGTGAATCTGATGAGGCTAGTGATGCCTGATCATGTTGAGGGAGAAACAGTTGAATTTGCCTCGGAATGCCGAGTGGTTTTGTAATAAAATAGTTTATTGTTGTGCCTGGGTGCACAATTTGTCTCTAAAACTACCGCCCTTTATTAAGAAGGCTTGACTCTGAGGTGTTGATTTGTTTTGCTATATCCAGTTATCTGCAAGGATATAGAACTATGTTTCTGGAATCATTGTTCCTCTTCTTTCTCGGGTTTTTGGAAGTGCTTGTTGAGAAATTTAGTAAAATGCAGCTTAAGCTTCCATTCGATCCGCGTACAGTTCAGACGAAAAAAAAAACTTGAATTTTTCGCAACGTTAAGTAGCCCCCATGTTTCAGAAGAACTTGTTGGATAGCTTAGTGAAATTTGGCTTAAGCTTTCGTCCGAGCTGCATAGAGTTCGGACGAAAAGCTTGAATTTTCGTAACGTTAAGTAACCCCCAAGTTTCAAAAGAACTTGTTGGGTAACTTAGTTAAAATTTGGCTTAAGATTTCGTCCGAGCTGCGTAGAGTTCGGACGGAAAGCTTGAATTTTCGTAACGTTAAGTAACCCTCAAGTTTCAAAAGAACTTGTTGAGTAACTTAGTGAAAATTGGCTTAAGCTTTCGTCCGAGCTGCGTAGAGTTCGGACGGAAAGCTTGAATTTTCGTAACGTTAAGTAACCCTCAAGTTTCAAAAGAACTTGTTGGGTAACTTAGTGAAAATTGGCTTAAGCTTTCGTCCTAGCTGCGTACAGCTCGGACGAAAAAATTGAATTTTCGTGACGTTAAGTAGCCCCCAAGTTTCAAAAGAACTTGTTGGGTAACTTAGTTAAAATTGGCTTAAGCCTTCGTCCGAGCTGCGTACAGCTCGGACGAAAAACTGGAATTTTCATAATGTTAAGTAACCCCCAAGTTTCAAAAGAACTTGTTGGGTAACTTAGTTAAAATTGGCTTAAGCCTTCGTCCGAGCTGCGTACAGCTCGGACGAAAAACTTGAATTTTCGTAACGTTAAGTAGCCCCCAAGTTTCAAAAGAACTTGTTGGGTAACTTAGTGAAAATTGGCTTAAGCATTCGTCCGAGCTGCGTACAGCTCGGACGAAAAACTTGAATTTTCGTAACGTTAAGTAGCCCCCAAGTTTCCGAAAAACTTGTTGGGTAACTTAGTGAAATTTGGCTTAAGCTTTTGTCCGAGCTGCATGCAGCTTGGACGAAAAAACTTGAGTTTTTCGCGACATTATCTGCAAGGATATAGAACTATGCTTCTGAAATCATCGTTCCTCTTCTTTCTCAGGTTTTTGAAAAACTTGTTGGGCAACTTAGTAAAATTTGGCTTAAGCTTCCATCCGAGCTGCGTACAATTCGGACGAAAAACTTGAATTTTTTGCAACATTAAGTAGCCCCCCAAGTTTCAGAAGAATTTAGTGCAAGTTAGCTTAAGCTTTTGTCCGAGTTGCGTACAGCTCGGACAAAAACTTGGATTTTAAGTAATGCAATTGATGAAGGCAGAATCTCTTTATTGAATCAACTCGCAAGAATCTCATGCATAGAAGCGCCGTAACATTTGGGCATTCCATGCATGTTGCTCTTCTACATTATTCGTTACATCGTATAGCCGATAGGCCCCATTACCTAAGACTCGGGTTACAATGTAAGGACCTTCCCAGGGAGGGGCTAGCTTGTGATCAGAGGCTTGTCTGACACGCAAAACCATGTCACCTTCCTGAAAGGAGCGAGCTCGGATATGACGCTCGTGATATCGTCGAAGATCTTGCTGATAAAATGCTGAGCGTGTTAGAGCTAAGTTTCTTTCTTCTTCTAAAAGGTCAATACCATCTTGCCGAGCTATCTCGGCTTCTTCTTCAGTATACTGAGTTATTCGAGGGGCATTGTGCTTCAGGTCACTCGGCAGGACAGCTTCTGAACCGTACACCAGGAAGAAGGGGGTTGCCCGAGTGGACCGGTTTGGAGTCGTTCTCAATCCCCACAATACTGAGGGGAGCTCTTCAACCCAGGCTCCTGCTGCTTCCTTTAGTTCCCGCATGAGACGTCGCTTGATTCCTTTCAAAATCAACCCATTTGCTCGCTCTACCTGGCCATTGGATTGAGGGTCTTCCACTGAGGCGAAGTTTACTCTGGTACCCATGTTCCAGCAAAACTGCTTGAACTCGGCTGATTTGAAATTCGACCCGTTGTCGGTGATGATGTCATGGGGAACGCCAAAACGATGTACAATGCCCTGGATGAAGCTAACTGCAGTGGTTGAGTCTAAGCTTTTTATTGATTTTGCTTCTATCCATTTTGTGAATTTGTCCACCGCTACTAGGATATGTGTGAACCCTGATGTGCCTGTCTTCAGTGGCCCTATCATGTCCAACCCCCATGTAGCGAAAGGCCATGCTAAGGGTATTTTCTTCAACTCGGAAGCTGGTTTGTGTGGCTGATTCGCGTAAAATTGACATCCTCTGCAATGATCAACAATGTTCTTAGCATTTCTTAAAGCATTGGGCCAGAAGAATCCTGCTCGGAAAGCCTTGGCTACTAGTGTCCGACTTGACGCATGGTGATCGCATTCACCGGAATGTATGTCTTGTAAGATGAGTCGGCCTTCTTCTTCTGATATGCACCGCTGGGGAATCTTTGTGACACTGTTTCTATATAACTCGTTGTTGATCACCGAGTAGGATTTTGCTTTTCGCACTACTTGCTTAGCTTCTACTTCATCTTCTGGCAGCTCTTGCTTTTGCAAGTATCTCAGAATGGGCAAGGACCACTTGGGGGGGATAACCTCTATGTCAAAAACAAGATCCATAACCGCAGGAATATCTTCTTTGTCTGGAATGTTCTCATCTGGTAACATGCTTGGATCGGCTTCCGAGTAAGGGTCTTCCTTCACAGTTGGGGCGTGTATGTGCTCCAGATAAACTCCTGAGGGAATTTGTCCCCGAGTTGATCCTAGCTTGGCTAAGTCATCTGCTGCTTGGTTTTGTGCTCTTGGGATATGATGGAGCTCCAGCCCATCAAAATTTTTCTCCAGTTTTCTGACTGCTACACAGTAAGTTGTCACTGCTGGGCTCCGTATATCCCATTCTTTCCTGACCTGATTGATCACCAGATCGGAGTCTCCAAAAATCATCAACCTTCTGATTCCGAGTGAAATGTCCATTCGTAATCCATACAAAAGGGCCTCATACTCGGCTTCATTGTTTGTTGCTGGGAAATGGATTTGAAGGACATATCTCATTTCGTCCTTTCTTGGGGAAACCAGCACTACTCCTGCTCCCGCCCCATTTAACATCTTTGACCCATCGAAAAACATAGTCCAGTGTTCAGGGATTGGTTGTGGGATGCTCTGTGCTTCTGTCCATTCGGCCAAAAAATCTACCAAAGCCTGTGACTTGATTGCCTTCTTGGGTTGATAATGGATATCGTATGGTAAGAGGTCTAATCCCCATTTCGCTATTCTGCCCGTAGCATATCTGTTGTTCATGATCTCGGCCAAAGGAGCTATTGATACTACTGTGACCGAGTGGTCTTGAAAGTAGTGAGCCAGCTTTTGTGATGCCAAGTGAATTCCCATTGCCAGCTTCTGGTAATGAGTATATCGCTGCTTGAATGGTGTGAGGACCTCGGCGATGAAATATACAGGTCTTTGAATCTTCTGTGCTTTTCCTTCCTCTTCTCTTTCCACCACTATAGCTACGCTGACGACTTGGCTTGTGGCTGCGATGTACAATAAGAGTGGCTCCTTTTCTTTCGGTGTTGTGAGAACTGGCCGAGTTGATAACTGCCTTTTCAGTTCTTCAAAGGCCGCCTGGGATTCTTCGGTCCACTTGAAGTTTGATGATTTTTTCATTAGCTGATAGAGGGGGAGTGCCTTCTCTCCAAGTCGGGAAATGAATCGACTGAGTGCTGCGAGACACCGTGTCAGCTTTTGGACATCTCGGAGCTTCTGAGGCGGCTTCATGTTCTGAATTGCTTCTATCTTCTCTGGGTTGGCTTGAATTCCTCTTTCAGAAACCATGAATCCGAGTAGCCTTCCGGCTGGCACACCAAATACACACTTTTCTGGATTCAATCTGATGTTATAAGATCGAAGACTCTGAAAGGTTTCGGCCAGGTCGGCCAGCAAACTACTTCCTTCAGCTGTCTTGATTACAATGTCATCAACATATACTTCAACATTTCTGCCAATCTGCCAGATCAAACAATTCTGCATCATGCGTTGATATGTAGCCCCCGCATTTTTAAGTCCAAATGGCATGGTGACATAGCAGAAACAACCGAAAGGAGTTGTAAATGCGGTTAGTATTTCATCTCGTTCATATAATCGGATTTGATGATAACCCGAGTATGCATCGAGGAAACATAGTCTTTCACACCCAGATGTGGAATCCACAATCTGATCAATGCGAGGAAGAGGGAAGTGATCTTTTGGACAAACTTTATTGAGATGACGGAAGTCAACGCAAGTTCTCCAAGATTTATCTTTCTTTGGAACCATCACAGGATTTGCTAACCACTCTGAGTGGAAGATTTCCATAATGAATCCAGCTGCTAGCAATCTTGCTATTTCTTGTCCGATAGCTTTTCTCTTTTCTGAAGAAAAGCGTCTGAGGGACTCTTTTACTGGTCTTGCCTTCGGATCAACCCACAATTTTTGCTCAGCCAACTTCCTTGGGACTCCGGGCATGTCAGATGGCTTCCACGCGAAGATGTCCCAATTCTCACGGAGGAAGTTGATGAGCTCAAATTCCTATTTAGGGTCCAGATCAGTGGTGATGTTGGTGAACTTGTCCTCATCATCAGGATGGATCCGCACCTTTTTGGTTTCTCCCGCCGACTCAAACGAAGATGATTTCTTGGGTTGCAACAACTCGGATGTGTCGACTGCTTTCTTCAACTCGGCCAACTCAACTTCTGCCATTTTCTGATCTGCTATTAATGATCCTTTTTGCAGCAGCTCTTCCGCTTGTTTATAATCTCCGGACACAGTGATCACACCACTAGGACCTGGCATCTTTAATTTCAAATAGACATAGCAAGGAATTGCCATGAATTTTGCATAAGCGGGCCGTCCGAGTAGCGCGTGATAAGCACTCGGAAAGTCGACTACTTCGAAGGTAATCTTTTCCTTCCGAAAATTATCGGGTGTACCGAAGACTACATTCAGAGTAATCATTCCTAACGAGTGTGCTTTCTTTCCCGGGATGATCCCATGAAATTGCAAGTAACTGTTACTGAGCTTAGACATCGGAATGTTCATGCCTTTTAAGGTACTAGCATACAAAATATTTATGCCACTGCCTCCATCCATCAAGACATTCCTCAGCCTAAAATTGCCAGTTCCTGTTTCCACCAACGGGTCAACTATCAGGGCGTGTCTTCCAGGATGAGGGATATGAGGGGGATGTTCCGATTGGTCAAACATAATCGGAACATTTGTCCACTTCATATAACTCGGAACAGCAGGGGCAGCAGTGTTAACTTCTCTGAACCTCAATTTTTCAACTCTCTTCGATTCCCGGCCTGGAAAAATGACCAATACTCCATCTTCCCGAGGAAAACCTTCACTATCCAGATCTGGACTTTCTTCCTTTTTCTTTCCCTTGTCCTGCTGGGACCCGGTCTTTGCATTTTGCGCAGCTCTCTTGATTAGTCGGCACTGTCTAGCTGTGTGCTTCGGGAGAACCGTATTTCCTTCAGCATCTTGGGTGGTATGAAGAGGACAAGGCTGATTCAGAATATCATCATCATTTGAAGGCTTTTTCTGACGAGGTTGCCACTCCTTCCTTGGCTAATTTTTGCTGTGGATTCCTGCCGCATTTGCAGCTGCTACCAATTCGGCGTCTGTTGGTGCCCCTTCTGCCTTTCGCTTACCACTCCCACCTCCATTCTTTTGCTTGGGGTTGTAAGCCGAGTTGTTACCTCCACTGCGATACTGCTGGGACTTCTGCCGAATTTCCTCTTCCCCATTAGCATACTTGTTTGCGATTTCCATCAATCTGCCGAGTGAAGTGACATCAGGGGACCTTGCGAGCTTCAAGCTTAACTCCTTGTACTTGAAACCTTGCTTGAAGGCATGAATTGCTTGGAACTCGGAGACTCCTTCTACCGAGTTGTGGAGTGTGATCCATCTCTGTATATATTCTCGAGTAGGCTCAGTGTGACCTTGAGTACATAACTGCAATTCTGTCAGCCCTCCAGGTCTCTTGTAGGTTCCTTCAAAATTCTTGACGAAAACTCTGACTAGATCTTCCCATACCCAAATGCTGTTTGGTGGAAGCTGGTTTAGCCATGTCCGAGCGGAACCTTCCAGCATCAGGGGAAGGTGCATCATGGCTATCTCATCTCCACCACCTCCTATCTGGACTGCTATCCTGTAGTCATCTAACCACGTCTGCGGCTTGGCGTCACCCCGGTACTTCTCCACTCCTTGTGCTATCCTGAAGCGAGGAGGAATTGGGGTTGATCGGATTCTCTCGCTGAAGCAGACGGGCCCTGTAGCCATCGGATAACTAACTTGGTCTTGTCGATACATCCTGGCACGATCTACTCGATTTTGTACTAAATGGCTTCGAGCATCATCTTCAATATCTCGGTATCTTTCTTCTTGATGATCCACTCGGCGCCGCTCTTGGTCCCTTCTCCGAGCTGCAAAGTGTTCGTCTCTCCTCCGAGCTGTATATTCATCACCTCTTCGGAACTCCGGGTTTCGAAACTGCTCATGGCGATATTCATCATGAGGATCCCCCTTGTTCCGAGGTGAATGATTTCTGTTTCTTCGGGGAGTATAAACAGACTGAGAGGTGCCCGTGAGGGGTGGTTGAGAGTGAACTCGCTGTAGTGATTGACTGACTTCAGCATTCTGCTCCACTGTTTTTTGTAACAGGAATGCTAAGTGCTCTATTCCTTCAGCCGCCGAACCACTCGGCTGCAAGGAATTCTCAATGCGAGTAGTTGCTATTAGATTTTCCATCGGGGTATCCAGAGCTCGGAAGGATCGATTTTCACCGTTTCCCCGTAGTTGCCGACTGGTTCTACTCTGCTTGAGGCGAGCCACCTCCCGAGCCTGATGCTCCAATGTATTCTGCAGTTCGGTCAGACGTTGCCGTTCAGCTAAGTTGGTTAGCCTAGCTGCCTCTAAGCGTTGCCCTTCCAGAGTCGAGGTACCTATGGGGGTTTGCAACATTCGCTCTGCTGCTTCTGCCGTCTCTTGTTCTTCCCGAGTAAGGGGCCGCCTACTTGAACCTCCAAGCTCTAGACGCCTGAAAGCAGATGTTCGCCGACGTCCTCCTCCTCCGAGTGGTATCTCTTCATCGCCCCGAGCTGCTTCATTAGTCCGATCTCCGCCCTCTCTGGCCGGTGACCCCTGAGGTGGTGGAGTTCCGGCCATACAAACTTCTGCCATGGTGACGGGGGAACCACTTCTCCCTTCTTGTTCGGCTTCTGGCTCCGGGTCGGTCATGAAAAGGTCTTCATCATCGCCAGAGTTGAAGATGTGCAGTAGTGATGCTGTCGGACCTTCCTTCGCGATCAGTTCGCTGATGGCCTGCTGAGCTGACTCCACTGAGTAGATAACTGCCACTTACTGGATCGGGCAGGGCTTGTTTCGGTAAGGAACGCGCGGGAGGCCTGACCTCTTCTTCTTGCGGTGAATAGGCAGCAGAGCCTGGATCTGAGGACGAGCTGGTAACTGGAGGCGAAGGGCCCCCGATTTGTCGGCTTGAAAGTGTACGCTGCCTCTTGAAGGCAACAGTTGCGCCTGGAGCGGCGCATCCGCCAGCCAAGCGGAATCGTCGGCTACAAAGGCCAACGATACAAAGAAAAACATCTCGCCGCAGACGAGCTGGGGACCGCAGGTCGACGAGGAAGACGAAAAGAATCCCATCTCTACGGTTGCTGATCAGCTCAGCCCCAAGGTGGGCGCCAACTGTTGTAGTTATAGACCTAACAATAGATATAGGGGTTGTGATGGAGCTATGAAGATCTGTACGCAAAGATGGTGACACAGGGAAAAATTATACAGGTTAGGCCTCTCCTTAGAGATAACAACCTTAATCCTGTCCCAGACGGACTGGGGTGTTCTTGCTCAAAGTGTCCAAAAAATGTCTCCCCCCTAGGGTGAAAAGGATGGGCTTATATAGAGTGCGCCATGTCCCTTCACTGCCTAGTAGTGGGTTTTAATTACAAGGTTAATGATGGCTGTTATTACAATGAGAAACGTCCCCCCATTACAGTCATTTAAGTAGGGGTAACACATATGGTTTTAATGTCTTGTAACTCTAGCTCTTCCTCTTCTTGTCCGAGTATCATGCAGCTCTGCTTTTCTTGCTTCCGAGTAACCAGCTTATTCGGATGGTAGTGCTTTGCTCCGAATAACGCCTTACTCGGGAAATGGCCTTGTACGAATAAGGTTGCCCCTGTAGTGGTGGTGTCGTCCGAGTAATCTAACTGCTCGGAAGAATTAACTTTGTCCGAGTAGCTTCCTACTCGGATGAAAAGAAAACGAGGGGAAGGAGGTTTTTTGTTTATGTTTTATTTTATAGAGAGTTTCCAAGAGGTGGTAGTATTAGGGATACCCCCTGATATAAGGCTCATGAGGGTATACCTTAGATATTACCACGACACAATCCTTGCATCCGCAGTTACAAGCGCCAATATTTTCTCCCTGGTGGTAACAACACATCTGTCGGGGGGATTACTCACAACTAAGACCCGGCCAGAAGATAGCACCCAAAAGGAAAACTCAGCCAGAAGACATGTCCTGAAGACTAGAGTCGGCTGACATGAGTCACCTCCATGAGTCGGCCTGATGGGGACTCTCCTCTACAGGAGTCGGCCAGAGAGGGGAATCTCCTCTACAGGAGTCGGCCAGAGAGGGGACCCTCCTCTACAGGAGTCGGCCAGACAGGGGACTCTCCTCCACAGGAGTCATCCGGACGAAGGAATCAATATGGAGTCCACCTAACTTGGAAGATACAAAAAGCTACAAGACTTAGAGTAGGACTCAGATTGATATCCGACTTGTAATACAAGATGAGACTAGTTTGTATCAGAATAGGACTCTACATGTAAGCCTCCCCCTTCCACCTATATAAGGAGGGGTAGGGCGCCCATAGAGGCCGAGTTCCGCCAGAGTAGGATTTCGCCACCAGAGTAGGCTTTCGCCACCAGAGTAGGCTTTCGCCATAAGAGTAGATTCTCGACATGAGAGTAGGCTCTCGACATGAGAGTAGGCTGTCACCATGAGAGTAGGCTTCCGCCAAAGTAGACTTTCGCCAAAGTAGGCTTTCGCCTAAATACAATTGTAAGAGAGTCGGCGACATGCCATCGACTCCCCGTGAGCAAAGGAATAAGATCTAGCCACAAACAACATGTAGGGTCTTTATCGGACGATGTTTCCCGGGGCCTGAAGCTGTATAAAATTGCGTTTTCTCTCTCTGTGATGTTCTTCTTCCTCGTACACTCGTAGCAAAGGCCCCATAATCAAGTCCGAATTTACGGACATCTGACGTGTTTATCCCACGACAGTTGGCGCCCACCGTGGGGCCTACACACAAGGGTGTTGTCATCTTGGAGGAAGTCCTCACAGGGATTGAAAAACTTGTGATCGGCCGGACGAAGAAGAACCGGCACGAACGAATCTAAATCAACAAATCGACGATCCGCTGACTCTGGCAGGACTCGATCCGACCCGGGTGCATTGCAACCTCGGTTTCTTCAACATCTACATCAAGATCGTGGAGAAAAAAAATCAAGCGCACAACTCGGAACTCGACGCCAAGAACGACTCCCGCGCGCAGCCTACAGGACAGAAAAATAATCTTCATTGCGGACGCTCCTAGAGGCGACTCAGAACTCATATTGAAAATCTCCTCGGTGAAAAGATTGGAAATTCTGTTGGTTACAGGCTGTTAAAATTTCAGCTTATTCCGACGGATAGATCTCCCTGGCCGACTCCTGCACTGAAGCACTATCGAAATCTGGCGGAACTCCGCACGACTTCAGGAAAAATAATTCCCGAGGTCGACTCGTACATCAAGTCGAAGATCCCTCAAGTGGAAAGCTGCGCGATATATTCCTTTACTACCACACAAAATTTCAGAAAATTCCAACGATTAGATCTCCGTGGCCGACTCCCTTACTACAACACGTTTTCTGATCTACGCGAGATCGCGAATTCGGCTCAACTTATCACCGGTCCGCACTTCGGACAGTGGACAACTACTTTTTGAGCAAGTCATCAGGTGATATCTCTTCTACACCATTGCTCTACAAATTTATTCCATCAAGAATTTTATTATCTGTTTGCGCAATCTTGTGCACGCAGGTCCATGACATATATTATTTTCTGTGGCCACGCCGGTTTGCCTCGTTTCATGCCGACTCACAACGCCACAGTCGACGTCAACATTGATACGTCCAAAACGTATCTATAATTTCTGCTTGCTCCATGCATGTTTTGTGTGATATTGCTATGATCTAGATACACTTTCATACACTTTTGATCATATTTGGACTAACCTATTAACTCAGTGCACCACAGTGCCAGTTCCTATTTTTTGCTGTTTTTCTATTTCAGTTTTCCCCCATATAAAAAGTGCTCCAAAAATTCGGGAAAAACCAGATAAAAAATCAGCGCAGAGGAACCTTCCGGAAGAACCTGAGTGGGGCCAGAGGGCCACCACCAAGGGCCCAGGCGCCCTGGTGGCGCGCCCCAGGGGCTGGCCGCGCCAGGGGGGCGCCTAGACCCCTGGTGGCCCCCTGGATGCCCCCCTTCGCCTATATATTCTCCGTGACGAGAAACCCTCAAGGAAAGAACCCTTTTTCGTGATCTCGCCTCTGTTCTGCCGCCACCGCGCTTCCGAGATCGGGAGCACCAGCAGACCTCTTCTCGGCACCCTGCCGGAGGGAGGGCCGACCTCCGTGAGTCTCCTTTCCACCATGGATGCTTCCCGGATGTCTCGTGAGTAGTTTCCTTTGGACCATGGGTCCGTGATCAGTAGCTATGTGATGTTCTCCTCCCCTCTTTGTTCTTCATGGTTTAGACCTCGTGAGCTGCCCTACATGATCGAGGCACTTTTGTAATCTTTCTGCTATTGCTATGCTGAGTTTGATGGGATCTGATGGATTATGAGATTATGTTCAGATTGTGATAGAGTAATATATTTGGTTCTTATCTTTTATATTTTTGTTCCTAAGTAATTCTTGCATGTTCTCCGTTGCTGTTTATTGCTTTGGCCAAGTAGTAGGTAGTAACCCCAAGAGGGAACGTTATGCTCGATTGTGGGTTCATGCCCCCTGATGACACGCTTGAGTGACAGAAACATGAGTCTAGGGGATGTGCTGTTGCCACAAGGGGGAAAACAACGGTGCTTGTAACCGCGGTTGCACGGATTGTTTACTTTACGCAAAGTGCTTTTTAATGCAGTTGTCTGTTGCTTTGGGTTTACACTTTGGGTGGGGCTCGCAACTTAATACCAGCGAGATGTTCTGGATAGATATCTCAAGGTGGATGATTAGTAGTAGATGCAGTTGGATTTCGGTCTACTTATTTTGGCGTTGTACCCATGCTTTTGAGCCTAATCCTTTCTTTTGTAGCATAGTTAGCATTGCGGTGCGTTCATAATCCTGTCAATTGCCCTTCTGTAATTTGTTCACCTCACATAGCAGTTTTATCGTCTTTTGGGAGAGAGACATCACTAGTGAACATCACGTATCCCGGTCCATATCCTCATCACTGTTTCCACGCTCATTTACTTTTCTGCTTTTACTTTCAGTTGCTATCATTACACCTTGTGTTTGATCCTTTGTGAACAACAAGACCGAAGAGATTGACAACCTCTCTGAACTTCGTTGGGAACAAAGTTATTTGTTTCTATGTGCAGGTCTGCGTCAGTTGCGCTGTTGACACCTCCTTATCATCTCCGGAGTCCTACTGGAGACAAACCTTGGTATCTTTACTGAGGGAAATTTGCTTCTGTGCTACATCACACCTTCCACTTGGGGTTTACCAACGAAGGGCGAGAAATCACTATCATCACCTCGCACATCAAACATACACGTTGTAAGGCCCGATATGCGATACTATTCCAGATCTAGATGTTTCCATCCAGATCCGGGGACGAAGCACATATCGGTCCCACCGCGACATATGACATCGCCATATGCCCCGGATTTCCAACATGATATCACAACATTACAGATACAAGGATACAACATCTCATACAATCGGCATACAACTGCCTTAAATACAATACATCAGCGGAAGGTATATGTCTGAGTACAGACTACAAACAAATGCCTACTGGCAAAGAGAAAACATCGATCCCCATAACCACTTGAAAGTTGACCATCATCACTTGAATGTGAGTCATGTATGTTGATGGCATAGTGCCATTGATGCTTGTCGCCAGGCTACTTCTCAAGAATCCCATCAATGGACACATCCATCACATCTTATTTGTTAGGATTGAGCCTATGACATTGCCTAACGAAGTTGACGCTGCGGACCTGCACCTATGGTGAAAACATCCTTAGTTATGTTTTATCTTCATGTGGATGGATTCAAATCTAAGAGTGTTTCGTTGCAGGTCCTAGTATGCAATATCAACTTCAGTAGGCAATGTTATAGGCTCGACCATAACAAATGGGTTGTGGTGCATTTGTCTATTGATGGGATTCTTGAGCATGATGGTAGCCTAGCAGTGGGTGTTAATACCATTGCACCATGAACATCCATGGCTTGCAGACATCTACCGAGTGGTTTCCTTATAAAGGAGTTGAAAAAATAGCCATTTCAACGTACTCTATCATTATACATAACTAGATGATACCCCGCACGTTGCTGCGGGGACTGTTAAGAAAGAATTTGATGTTTTAAAACATATGAAAATTTAAAATACTTTGACTCTCCAAAAAAGATGGAACTACACTCTTTCAAGGACAGAGGGAGTATAGTATAATTTGATTATAAATTCTTTTTTGAAAGAAATATTGTTTAAAGTAAAAAACCTAAGAAAGTCCCCGTGAGCAAAGGAATAAGACCTAGCCACAAACAGCATGTAGGGTCTTTACCGGACGATGTTTCCGGGGGCCTGAAGCTGTATAAAATCGCGTTTTCTCTCTTTGTGATGTTCTTCTTCCTCGTACACTCGTAGCAAAGGCCCCATAATCAAGTCCGACTTTACGGACATCTGACGTGTTTATCCCACGACAGTTGGCGCCCACCGTGGGGCCTACACACAAGGGTGTTGTCATCTTGGAGGAAGTCCTCACAGGGATTGAGAAACTCGTGATCAGCCGGACGAAGAAGAACCGGCACGAATGAATCTAAATCAACAAATCGACGATCCGCTGACTCTGGCAGGACTCGATCCGACCCGGGTGCATTGCAACCTCGCTTTCTTCAACATCTACATCAAGATTTACATCAAACTCGTGGAGAAAACAAAAACAAATTCAAGCGCACAACTCGGAACTCGACGCCAAGAACGACTCCCGCGCGCAGCCTACAGGACAGAAAAATATTCTGCATTGCGGACGCTCCTGGAGGCGACTCAGAACTCATATTGAAAATCCCCTCTGTGAAAAGATTGGAAATTCTTTTGGTTACAGGCTGTTAAAAATTTCAGCTTATTCCGACGGATAGATCTCCCTGGCCGACTCCTGGACTGAAGCACTATCGAAATCTGGCGGAACTCCGCACGACTTCAGCAAAGAAATTCCCGAGGTCGACTCGTACATCAAGTCGAAGATCCCTCCAGTGGAAAGTTGCGCGATATATTCCTTTACTACCACAAAATTTTCCAGAAAATTCCAACGATTAGATCTCCGTGGCCGACTCCCGCACTACAACGCGTTTTCTGATCTATGCAAGATCGCGAATTCCAATCGCGAATTCGGCTCAACTTATCACCGGTTCGCACTTCGGACATTGGACAAGTACCTTTTGAGCAAGTCATCAGGTGATATCTCTCCTACACCATTGCTCTACAAATTTATTCCATCAAGAATTTTATTATCTGTTTGCGCAATCTTGTGCACGAAGGTTCATGACATATATTATTTTCTGTGGCCACGCCGGTTTGCCTCGTTTCATGCCGACTCACAACGCCACAGTCGACGTCAACATACACGTTGTTAGGCCCGATATGCGATACTATTCCAGATCTATATGTTTCCATCCAGATCCGGGGATGAAGCACATATCGGTCCCACCGCGACATATGACATCGCCATATGCCCCGGATTTCCAACATGATATCACAACATTACAGATACAAGGATACAACATCTCATACAATCGGCATACAACTGCCTTAAATACAATACATCAGCGGAAGGTATATGTTTGAGTACATACTACAATCAAATGCCTACTGGCAAAGAGAAAACATCGATCCCCATAACCACACGGGTCCAGGCCCTCCGCCGGGATCCGCCTAACTAGTCGTCGTCGAGTCTCCACGTAAACGTCGATCACCATACCTGTTGTCGATCAAGAACCCTGAAAAGAGTTTGCGGGTAGTATCATGAGTACATAGGTACTCAGCATCCAACTGTAGCGGTCATCTGACCCAGCAAGGACTTCATCACTCGTCATTCTAGGACAACTAGTAGTTTACGGTAAGGATGGGGTAAGTGGTGAGGTTGCTGCCGCACTAGCATTTATGAAGTGGCTAACGATCTAGAGAGTAAGATAAGAAGCCAAGCATTCGATGAGGAATCGCCTCCAACAAGTCTTGCTATCAACTACTTACGCAAACATAACACCTATCCTATCCTTGTCCTCCTCTTCGCATCCCGATGAAGAAGAAGTAGTCAAGGCACACACATGTTGATCAAGTTTATTAAGATTATCTCGGTTGTTGTAGTCTATGAACAAGGAGTAAGTCTCAAGTCGTCCATAACCATGGACACGGCTTCTCGAAAAGATTTAACCCTGCAGGGGTGTACCAACTGCCCATTACAAGGCTCCGCACGCACGCCCATCTCTCTCAGGTGCTACCCATTATAGGCAACCATTTTATGATTTAGTTCCGAGAGATCCGAAACTACAGGTCCCTCTAACTAGCAACGAACAAATCCGGGTGGCCCCCGATGAGTCGACACCCAACTCAAAAGCCGGTCGCGCTCTCGGATCGGTCTCTACCGTCTGTCGCAGGTTTGGATAGCTGGTTAATATCACATGGGAAACTGGGTCCTCAGCCGAACAAGGTGGACCAACAAGGAAACCATGTCCCCGCTGGCCCAGGTTGGTTTGAAAACTACTGGCGGCCGACCAGCACACACACGGTTTCAAATGGTAAATCAGCTTGGGCCACCACTAGAAATGTTTGAAGCTAGGTAGGTAAGAAAAGGGGACCCCATAAAATCCCACACGCGGTTAGGCACGCTCAGTCTTAAAACCAATACCCGGAACTCGAGTCCTAGGTGACTCGAATGGAACAAAGCGTCAGGGCGGGATAGCCTAGACCTTCCATCCTTCGTCGAATATAGTCAACATTTATAATAATCAATATCATCAACAACAATATAATAATGTGATAGGAAAAACCAAGGAGTAACAGGGTAACATCGTAGCATCCTAAGCATGCATACTAAGCAGGGGCTGAGCAACGAGCAATAGTAACATAGCAGTACATGGTTTGCTGGGAGGGGATATGGCTGTATCGGTTTGAAAGAGGCTGTAAACATGTGGTAGGATCAAACATCGAACCTATCCTAGTCTAGCATGCAAACCGCTGGTTGAAATAGAATGGATCATAAGTAATGTATAGTCCTTGCCTGTTGATAAGTTGGGTTCCGAAGGTGTAGTTGATCACAAGCTCGCATCGTCTCCGAGATGTACCCGCGGAAGCACACAAGATGGTAAACACTGGAAAGCAATCAACGAGCAAGCATCTATTACTACGAAGCAATCACGAGCAAGCATCAACAAGGGGGAAACACGAGACATCGCACCTACCGTCGAGAGTGGTTACTAAAAGGTTAAGTGGAGTACTCGTCACACACGACGATACCGCACATTTAGAAAAGGTTCAAGTTGTTTAGCTACACAAGGTGAGCAAAGGTTATTAACATTGCATCTCACTCAAGCATGGAATATCACACAAACATGTCAAGAGGTGAAGCATAAGGTAAACTATCTAAGCTAGTCAATTTAAGTGAGGCACAACCTAAACATGGAACAACACTAAGTACCCCACGACAATTAAAAGATTTGGTACTGTTCTGCCCTAAACCATATTTTAGGTTGGTTAGCAACAAAAAACAATAGCATAAACACAAAGTACACGAAAACTAATCAAGTTACATATAAAGAACATCCCAAACGGAGTTACGGTTAAAAAGATACAAGTAATACAAATTTGGAACACAATCTGTCAACATCAGGAAGCACACTTTAGAGCAATGCATAAACAGGATAATGATTGCAACCATGCTCACAAATGATATTCACCTAAAGTAGACATGGCAAAAGGAATCATGCAAAAAGGCATCATGAACAACTAATTATAGCTCATGCAAAATGCAATAAAACATTACTGGTCAAGGACTTAGTGAAAATCAGAGAAACATGGCAGAAACTGTTATTTTATGCTTTATAAACAGGGGAAAAACTATATGCAAAAGTGCAACAACATGACATAACAATATATGAGCATAAAGTAGACATGATGGTGATCAGGTACAAACAAGAATCATGGTCATAGGCATAACAGATCAAAAGATACTAAGCATGCAACATGGCATCGGGACTTTACAGACTTAGAGAAAAACTGAGGTGGCTGTCAACAACAGCAGCATAGCAACTTTGGAGCTAAAAATAATTATGACCAGGAAGCATATCATGACAATGCAATACATGTAATGGAAGTAGACATGATGCTTAACAGTATGCAAAAAGAATCAATGCAATATGCCTCATGGATGTGTCACAATCATCAAGCAAAATTGCAATAAAATAACAGCAACAACACACTAACAGAAAATAATAGCAGTTAATAGTCTGATGCCCACTTCAACAGTGATTTAGAACATCAAGATGGCCTCAAATCAAAATGCTCACAAAAGATGAACTGAAGTACACACAATTCTAAGCAAATTTCCTTGTGGGCGCAACGTCATCCGGGCTACGATTTTCTCGAAAATTACGTCACAAAAAAGCATCAATAGCAAAAAATCCCGGGACTTAGAAAAATTCACAGGGTTCTCAGGAATAAAAAAAAGCACATGGGCCTCACCCATCGGGCCGTCCCAAGAGGCTGGTGGCTAGCGAGATGGATCGGGCCGCGTGGATCTGGGCCGTGCGGCTGGGCTGGAGGTGGGCTAGCCGGCCCATGGCGGCATCCACGCGCAGGAGCACTCGACCTCGTACTCCCGACGACCAGCGGCGGCGGCGCAGAGTTCCGGCGAGGGGCGGCGATGGAGGAGGGCGGCGTGAGGGCGCGAGGGCGACGGGGAAGGGTGGATCCGGCTGCCGGCTGCCGGATCTGGCTGGCGGCGGCTTGAGGCGGCGCGGCGACGTGCTCCCGTGGGGCGGAGGCCTCGAGCTCGGGTCGGCCGGTCGGTGGCTCTCGTGGTGGCGCCCTGTGGAGGAGAAGAGAGCCACCGTGAGGAGGGGGAGAGGAGAAGGGAGGAGGCGCGACATAGATGAGGAGGGAGGTGGCCGCCGGTGGCCCGGCTGGCCGGGACTCGGTGGCGGCGGCGGCTGCATGCGGCGTGGAGGCGGCTCGGGAGAGGAGAGAGGAGCACAGGTTGGTGGGGAGCTCCCTGGGCCGTCGGATCGCGAGATCTGACGGTCTAGGATTGATTTGGATAGGATTTTCGGAAATTGGGGGCTATTGGGCAAATATTTGGGAAATGTGGAGGGAGTGGCTGAAATTTTGGCTAGGGGGAAACCCTAGAAAGGGGTGGGAGTGTGGTGGTCTTTATATAGCCCAGGTGACTGGCAGTTTGCAAAAACATCCCCGGTTTTTCTCTCGCGCGCGCGGTGTTTACGTTTCTGACCGCCGGGGGTCCGCAGGACCTCCGATTCGGGTAAAACTTCGAACTGCGGGATCAGCGGGTCGAGCCGGCGGCGTTCACCTCGCGCTGAAACCGTTCTGAGAACACTTTCCGGCGCGCTATAAAAATATCCCGTTTACTTATTAAACGGGGTTTTCGTTCCGTTGGCGACGGCTGGTCTTCTGCGGTTTTCGCGACGGTGATCGGGTGAAACCCGGTGTCGCAAAGGTCGAGTGTCAGGGTGGCAAGGGCCGGTCTCCATCCGGTACGAGATAAGAGGGGGAAAATAATCGTCGATCGATAAATCGGGGATGCAAACACCGCAAACAAATCAGACAATCAAACAATTCACACCGAAAACAAAAATTTTAATTTTTGTGAAATCTGGGCTATTTTACACGTCTTACAACATCGTGATTAATAGACACACATGCATTGGCTTACAACCGCTTGGCTCTCTCTATTGCCGTCTTAACATATTGGCCGAACTATAAACCGCTGACTCCGACGAAGCTCAGCCACAACCTCACCACGGTTGCCTTCCATGGTTTTCCGGGTTTTCTCTGCATCATCAGATCAATGCTTGTTTATTTATCAAGCTAGATACATGGAGTCCCCAGCCGACTCCTCGAGTCGACTCAAGACTCGGGGGGCTACACCTCCTATAGGATCCATCGGAGATTGAGATATATTATGTTTCAACGATGGATTATAATTGACCATCACAAATTTTGGTCCATTGTTTTCGATGGTAAAATCCCGGCTCAGATTCCGGTTCATCGGGAAAATTCCGGCTCTTTCATTGAGTACCGGATTATCGGTAATATCCCGTCCCAGATTCCGGTTCGATGGAAAAAATCCGGCTCTTTCATTAATTTCTGGATCATCGGAAAAATCCCGGCCCCCTTCTCGAGTTCCGGTTTATTGGAAAATCTCGGCTCCACAATGAGATTCTGGGTCATCGAAAATTCTGGCTCCTTTATGAATCCAGGACCATTACAAAACAACGGCTTTCTCCATAAATATATAAATTCGATATTCGTCGCACCGACTTTCGCCATAAATATATAAAGTCGACATTTGTCGCACCGACTTTTGCCATAAATATATAAAATCGACATTCGTCGCACCGGCTTTCGCCATAAAATATAAAATACAAGTCGACTCTCGTCGCACCGGCTTTCGCCACACTAAGGTACGTCGACCTTGGTCATGCCAACTTCTCCATACATTGCATCTTATGCACTATGAATTTACTCTCTTCTCATCTTGCATCATACACTACATGTCATGATGCATTGCATCTTCTGCATTCTCATATCTCAGAGACCTGGGGGCTTGATCAACCCCTCTATTGGTACTGAGCATGTATATTGCTTATTCAGGGGAATCGGGGGGCTCGATGACATTCATCGACTCTTATCTGAGAACTCGGTATATATATGTAAAACTCCACATGTGTATGGCTTATTCAGGGGAAGTAGGGGAGCTCGATGGCATCCATCGACTCTTATCCGAAGAAATCCCGGCATATACATGAACTGGGTAACCACGCCTTAATCTTGGCCTGTATAGCTCAAGCGCATACAAAACTACGTGTACCCGACTTAAGTCTAAAAACCTTCGGGATTACAGAAACGCCTATCGAGTTTGGGTTTAAGTACAGGGAACGCTAGTCATATGTGCCGGCTTACAGAGAGGTTTCGACTCCTGGATAACCCAATAATCTCTCTCAACGCGAGAAGATGAGGCATGTTCAATCCAGAGTCGACTTCTATATGAGCCTTTGCACTTTACTTTTTGCATACATCAGCATCATAGCATTTTTTTTCTTTTGCTACCATTTTTCCTGACAACCTTATGGCATACACGCCGACTTGAAAAAGAATATGGCTCAGATGTAACCGTAGCAAGCTATCACAAATACTGGCTTTCTTCAAAGCGCTTTTAAAACACTAGATTTTTCAACGGAAACACCAACATATTTCAATAACAACATTAACCTGTGTGACTCGGCAAATGTGCCACGATGCACATACCGACTCATGGGGACTATAACTCGAAAAATCTCTGTCATCCGGCATGATACAAAGCTATTCATATCGGCTCATGGGGACTATACCCCTGTTGGGGCACGCGGTACGCTACGCTAGTGCCAAATTAAAATTTCTACCGCGCACAACCAAGATCACTGCTACTGGGGATGAACTACGTGATTAGGGTTTACCACTAGACGCGCAGTCACGACAGCGGAAGGAGAGTTGGCGATGCGTGTCGGCGGCTGCTCCTCGAATCCCTCAAACCGATCCCTCGTACCGATCCCACGAACGGAGTCCCGCGATCCGATCCCGCGAACAGTTCGTCCAAGCGCCGCAGGTGCAGCGCCTCCAAGGGATGCGCACATACAAGGAGGAGCGCCGGGCGGCGGACTGCTAGGTCCGGCGGCTCGGCCTGGAGGTGGAGTGGCGGCTAGGGTTGTGGTCTGTCCTTTTTCCCCTTCGGGGTTCACCCTAGACTTTATATAGGCGCTCCTGGAATGGCCTCAACCCTTGAGGCAATCCGGACCCTCCATCCATATTCCATTCGGATCACATCCGAATGGGCTCCTTTACTCTTAAGCGCGCGACCCTATAGGTTCACGTACACATGGACACGTCCTGAATCACATCCGGTTCGATAGTCGGTAGCGGTTCCTAGCAGAACATGCCGACTCCCATATATGCGTAAAGTCATAAGACGAACCATTACAAAGTGTCATATGCAACATTCCTTTTGCCTCACGATATATGTTGTCAAGCTCAAGGCGAGTACTTGTCACCCTTGTGATAGCTTGACCTCTCTTCTCGAAACCGTGATACAGATTCCTGAACCGGGTTAACACTTAACCCATGTCGCATGGCCATGCTTTCTGAATCTTATCACTCGAGAGGGCCCAGAGAATATCTCTCGAAAGTGGACGGGCAAATCCCATCTTGATCAACCATGTCTCGCGGCATGTATCATGACTCACCCGTAAGCTACCTTTATAACTACCCAGTTACGGTGTAGCGTTTGATAGTCCCTAAGTGAGTCATTCCTCATCCCGAGAACATGCGAGGACCTCAGGTCTGGGATATGGCATATACATTGTATTGAGACTAACAGATGACAATATCTCGCTGCGTCTCAAAGTGGGTCTCTGTCCAACTCAGTGATCCCATCACTAAGTTCATACTATCGGTAGCATCTGCATTCTCATGACTTGTGAAACATAGTCATCAATCAAATCATATACTAGTCAAGGATATGTGTCCGCATAACCTTATCAACTAGGGACCATTAGAACAATCATCATAGAATATATAGTCTCACAAACAAGTCACATACTTATTGATACATATCAGTGATGATGTTCAAGGACAATACAAATAACTCATGAATACATAAGGAGATAACATCATAACATGATTGCCTCTAGGGAATATCTCCAATAGTCTCCCACTTGCACTAGAGTCAATCAGTTAGGCATCTAAGGCCCATGGCTCTTACGTGCGCCTCATGCTTCGGCATCGGGAGAGGCTTCGTCAAAGGATCATCAACGTTTGCATCCATGTGTACTTTTCATACATTTATATTACCATCATCTACGAATTGTCGTATGAGATGATAACGCCTTTCTATGTGCTTGGATTTCTGGTGATGCCTTGGCTCCCTGGCCTGTGCGATGGCACCACTATTATCACAATAGAGGTCCAACGGGTTTGCCGAGTCTGGAACCACACCAAGTAGGGTAATGAAATCCCTTATCCAAACACCTTCCTTTGAAGCTTCAGAAGCTGCAAGGTACTCGGCCTCTGTTGCAGAATCAGCTACCGTCTCTTGCTTGGAACTCATCGAGCTCACTGCACCTCCGTTCAGAATGAACACATAACCAGATTGCGAACGAAAGTCATCCTTGTCAGTTTGGAAACTAGCATCGGTGTAACCCTTTACAACGAGCTCATCCTCACCTCCATAAACTAGGAACATATCCTTAGTACTTTTTAGGTACTTTAGGAGGCTCTTAACTGCTGTCTAGTGGCTCATGCCTGGATTAGCCTGGTATCTGCTTGTAGCGCTTAGAGCATAGGAAACATCTGGACGAGTACATACCATAGCATACATGATAGACCCGATGGCCGAAGCATACGGAATCTTATCCATGCGTCTTTGCTCATTAGGAGTCGATGGACCCTGAGTCTTGCTCAGATGAATGCCATGTGACACAAGCAAGAACCCTTTCTTAGCCTCATGCATGTTGAACCTTTTCAACATGTTGTCAATATATGTACACTGGCTTAATCCAATAAGCCTCCTTGATCTATCTCTATAGATCTTGATTCCCAAAATGTAAGATGCTTCTCCCAAGTCCTTCATTGCAAAACTATTTTTCAATGAGTCCTTGACAGCTTCAAGCATTGGAATGTCATTCCCAATCAGTAATATGTCATCCACATATAAGATTAGAAATACGAGTGAGCTCCCACTAAACTTCTTGAACACACAAGGTTCCTTTTCATTCTCGATGAAGCCAAACGATTTGACAACCTCTTTAAAACGAATATTCCAACTCTGAGATGCTTGCTTCAATCCATAAATGGATTTCTGAAGTTTGCATACCTTACTAGCATTCTCTGGATCTACAAAACCCTCGGGCTGTATCATATACACGTCCTCTTCTAGATTTCCATTAAGGAAAGCTGTTTTGACATCCATTTGCCATATCTCATAATCGAAATAGGCAGCTATAGCTAGAATAATCCGAACTGATTTAAGCATCGCTACAGGCGAGAAGGTCTCGTTGTAGTCAATTCCTTGAACTTGTCGAAACCCCTTCGCGACAAGTCGAGCTTTATGGATTTGAACATTTCCATCCATATCAGTCTTCTTCTTAAAGATCCATTTGCAGTCAATGGTTCTTGCACCATAAGGCAGATCAACCAAGTTCCAAACTTGATTGTCATCCATGGACTTTAACTCGGATCTCATGGCCTCAAGCCATAACTCGGAATCTGGATCCACCATCGCTTCCGCATATGTCAAAGGCTCATCGTTGTCCAACAACAATACATTGCTTGCATTACGCAACCTTTCTGACCTTCATGGTGCGGGTGCTACTTCAACCACGGGTTCACTGACTGGCTCTGCCATAATGGCATCACTTGCCATGTCTTCCCCGAGTTGTTTATCTCGAACCTCTTCGAGTTGCACTATCCTCCCACTAGCCTTCCTAGTGAGAAACTCTTTCTCAAGGAAGGTACCATGTCGAGCGACAAACACTTTGCCCTCTTGTCGGTTGTAGAAGTAATACCCTAAGGTTTCCCTTGGATATCCCACGAATATGCACTTATCCGATTTGGGTGCGAGCTTGTTCGACTGAAGTCGCTTGACAAATGCTTCACAACCCCAAATCTTTAGAAAAGACAAACTGTGACGTTTCCCAGTCCATATCTCATATGGTGTCTTATCTACGGATTTAGATGGTACTCTGTATAGTGTGAAAGATGCAGTTTCTAGAGCATGACCCCAAAATGACAACGGTAGATCTGACTGACTCATCATCGATCGAACCATGTCCAACAAGGTGCGATTCCTCCGTTCCGATACACCATTTCTTTGAGGCGTTCCAGGAGGAGTGAGTTGTGGAACTATTCCACCACTCTTGAGATGATCATCAAACTCTTGACTCAGATATTCACCTCCACGATCTGATCGTAGAAGTTTGATCGTCTTGCCGAGTTGATTCTCTACTTCATTCTGAAACTCCTTGAACTTTTCAAAGGTTTCTGACTTGTGCCTCATCAAGTAGATATATCCATATCTGCTCAAGTTGTCGGTGAAATTCACGAAGTACTGGTAACCACCTCTAGCAGTCGTGCTCATTGGTCCACACACATCAGTATGTATGAGTTCCAACAAGTCGGATGCCCTCTCGCAACTCTTTGCAAAAGGTGTCTTTGTCATTTTGCCGAGTAGGCACGATTCGCATGTCTCGAATGATTCAAAATCAAACGAATTTAAAAGTCCATCATCATGGAGCTTCTTCATGCGCTTTTCACTAATATGACCAAGCCGACAGTGCCAAAAGTAAGTTGTATTCAGATCGTTAGGTTTAAGCCTCTTGGCATTTATATTATAGACAGATTCACCTTCAAGATTCAAAATGAATAACCCATTCACAACGGGCGCCAAGCCATAAAACATCTTATTCAAATATATAGAACAGCCATTGTCCTTAATAATGAATTCATAACCTTGTCTCATCAAACATGAGGCAGAAATAATGTTTCGACTTAACGATGGAACATAATAACAATTATCAAGCTCCATTACAAATCCAGAAGGTAAATTAAGTTGCATGGTGCCGACGGCTAATGCAACAACTCTTGCTTTATTCCCGACGCGAATGTCAACTTCTCCTCTTGCGACATCTCTACTTCTTTTTAGTCCCTGCATCGAGTTGCAAATGTGAACAACCGATCCGGTATCATATGCCCAAGAACTATTAGAAATATCCGCAATAGAAATGTCTATAACATATACAACAAGTGTACCTGTAGAAGACGTACTCCCACTGCTCTTGCCCTTGCTGGCGAGCCACTTGTTGCAGTTCCTCTTCCAGTGACCATTCTCCTTGCAATAGAAGCAAATGGTCTCCGCGTCAGGTCCAGGCTTAGGCGCCGGGGCTGGAGTCGGGATCACATCCTTGTCCTTTCCCTTTGCGTTAGCCTTCTTCTTGGTCCATGACTTCTTGAACTTGGCCGTGTTCTGCACCATCAACACTTGATGTGTGCCCTTCTTAATGTCCTGCTCTACTATCTTAAGCATCCCATGCAATTAAGTGGGCTTCTTTTCCATGCCATGCATATGAAAGTTCGTAATGAACGAGTTATAGCTTGGCGGAAGAGAACCCAGAATTGTATCTGTAGCTGACTAAGGAGTCAACGGAAGCCCAAGATGATCCAAAGCTTGCATGTATCCCATCATTTTGATGACATGCGGGCTCAGTGGATCACCCTCTTTCAGCTTGCAATCCATCAGGGATCGCCAGACGTTGAACCTCTCGGTCCTAGCCTGAACCTGAAACATGCCCTTAAGACTCTCGATCATATCGAAAGCCCTAATGTCTTCGAACTGCTGTTGCAGCTCGGGCTCCATAGAAGCCAACATGAGGCAGCTGATCTCAGTAGACTCATCCTTGAGTTTCTGATAGGCATTCTTAGCAGCAGCGGTGGCATTATCAGCCGGTTCCTCTGGAAGCGGTTCCTCTAGAACATTTTCCTTTTTTATCATGCTTGAGAACAATTCTCAGATTTCTATACGAGGTGGTAAAGTTTGTTCCATTCAATTTATCTTTCTCAAGGATGGATTTCAACGCAAAATTGGTAACTGTAGCAGGTGGTGCCATTGATCTACAACATAAACTGAAAAATACTAAGACATGTATTCATGAAGAGCAATTCATATTAAACGCTTTAATAAAATTACTCCCACTAAGTTCAACATCCCTCTAGTTGACACTAAGTGATTCAGGATCCGATGGGGCGAATTGACTAGTGAGCTTTTGCATCACTGCTAGCCGACTCGACCTACCGGTAAGCAACTCCTTGCTAATCGCATCAACCATACGAATCCTGTTTGTTGACGCGCATCACATACACACCAACTCCTATTCCCCGAAGCCCAAAACTGTTTTGATAGCCTCGACAAGTTAACCAAATGCTATGCATGTAAGTGTCTGACACAAACCCATCACGCCAAGGAGATCTAGCAGCACCCTAATTGTATAGGCCTACTACTAAACATACATGACATGTGATGTGCAGCAATTGGGGAGGCAAATTTTACTTGACATTCTTTGAGTGTTCATCCTACTTAAAACATCTACCATGTCAAAGAAGGATGCATAAAGGGATAAACTTTCACAGGCAGTTTATACAAGTGATATGGTATAGCCCCTTTATCATAGCGCATGGTGATCTCCATATCCATGTGCGCGAACCTCCCATGGAGATCTCCATCTCCATGTACGGTTGTCCTCGTGGTGATCTCCATCTGCACGCTGTAGTGTCAACCGCCAAGTGTTACATAAGTTACTATGCTATTACAAACTAATAGCTATGAAATTACGTTACATTACATGGCTTCACATGTTGACACGCAGGTCATTAATACAATAAGGAGACAACCACATGGCTCCAGCCGGTTGTCAAAACCATGACACGCAGGTCATGAACAACAACATACACAATGGGCTATACCAAATCACAATCATTCCCTGCAAAACCAAGTTAGACGTTCTACCGCCGTCTAAACCTCTTTTAGCACTAGTCAAATTAGGTCTGCGAAAAATCGCCTAATTAACTAAAACCAGTCGCTGTTTTGCATATCTTTTCATTCTGCATCGTTTGGTAGGTCACGGAGCTCAATCGGAGTTCATATGACCAAGATATGGCCTCTGAACCGAACCTGCTCACAGATTTCTGGACAACGCGGATCATATCCACGCCGTGTCCTGATCCGTGTCCCGGATCAATCACAAAGTGATATCCGCGTGCTACAACAGGGTTTACAGCACACTGTCTATCCCAATGGCGGATAACCGACCTCTAGGGATAAGTTGTGGCACGACCTAAGTAGCTCGCGCCTCGGGACAGATCATGAAACCAAGAACCTCAAACATGCAAAACCAATCTGATCTACCAACACAAGATCCGATCTACATATCTCCATATGAAATTCTATCATGAATTCAACACCACGCAGCAGAGGCTCTGATACCACTGTTGGGGCACGCGGTACGCTATGCTAGCGCCAAATTAAAATTTCTACCGCGCACAACCAATATCACTGCTACTGGGGTTGAACTACGTGATTAGGGTTTACCACTAGACGCGCAGTCACGGCAGCGGAAGGAGAGTTGGCGATGCGTGTCGGCGGCTGCTCCTCGAATCCCTCGAACCGATCCCTCGTACCGATCCCACGAACGGAGTCCCGCGATCCGATCCCGCGAACAGTTCGTCCAAGCGCCGCAGGTGCAGCGCCTCCAAGGGATGCGCACGTACAAGGAGGAGCGTCGGGCGACGGACTGCTAGGTCCGACGGCTCGGCCTGGAGGTGGAGTGGCGGCTAGGGTTGTGGTCTGTCCTTTTTCCCCTTCGGGGTTCGCCCTAGCCTTTATATAGGCGCTCGTGGAATGGCCTCAACCCTTGAGGCAATCCGGACCCTCCATCCATATTCCATTCGGATCACATCCGAATGGGCTCCTTTCCTCTTAAGCGCGCGATCTTATAGGTTCACGTACACATGGACACGTCCCGAATCACATCCAGTTCGATAGTTGGTAGCGGTTCCTAGCAGAACATGCCGACTCCCATATATGCGTAAAGTCATAAGACGAACCATTACAAAGTGTCATATGCAACATTCCTTTTGCCTCACGATATATGTTGTCAAGCTCAAGGCGAGTACTTGTCACCCTTGTGATAGCTTGCCCTCTCTTCTCAAAACCGTGATACAGATTCCTGAACCGGGTTAACACTTAACCCATGTCGCATGGCCATGCTTTCTGAATCTTACCACTCGAGAGGGCCTAGAGAATATCTCTCCAAAGTGGAGGGGAAAATCCCATCTTGATCAACCATGTCTCGCGGCATGTATCATGACTCACCCGTAAGCTACCTTTATAACTACCCAGTTACGGTGTAGCGTTTGATAGTCCCTAAGTGAGTCATTCCTCATCCCGAGAACATGCGAGGACCTCAGGTCTAGGACATGGCATATACATTGTATTGAGACTAACAGATGACAATATCTCGCTGCGTCTCAAAGTGGGTCTCTGTCCAACTCAGTGATCCCATCACTAAGTTCATACTATCGGTAGCATCTCCATGCTCATGACTTGTGAAACATAGTCATCAATCGAATCATATACTAGTCAAGGATATGTGTCCGCATAACCTTATCAACTAGGGACCATTAGAACAATCATCATAGAATATATAGTCTCACAAACAAGTCACATACTTATTGATACATATCAGTGATGATGTTCAAGGACAATACAAATAACTCATGAATACATAAGGAGATAATCAAAACTCGGCATGACACAAAAATGCTCATACCGACTCATGGGGACTATACCTTTTTGCATTTCATCTTCTGCATTCTTAAAAACGACTTCGGTCGCAATGGCTCTCGCCATATATAAAATCAACTTCGGTCGCAACGGCTGTCGCCATATATAAAATCGACTTCGGTCGCAACGGCTCTTGTCATACATAAAGTCGACTTCGGTCGCAATGGCTCTTGCCATAAATATCAAGTCGACTTCGGTCACAACGGCTCTCGCCATACATAAAGTCGACTTTGGTCGTAACGGCTCTTGCCATATATAAAGTTGACTTCGGTCGCAACGGCTCTTGCCATATATAAAGTCGACTTCGGTCGCAACTGCTCTCGCCATACATAAAGTCGACTTCGGTCGCAATGGCTCTTGCCATAAATATCGAGTCGACTTCTATCGCACTGGATCTCGCCATATGTATAAGTCGACACTCGTCGCACTGGCTCTCGCCATATGTATAAGTCAACCCTCGTCGCACTGGCTCTCGCCATATAAAATATATAAGCCGACCTTAGTCGCACCGGCTCTCGCCGAACTAGCTGTCATACCGACTTAAGAGTTGGCACACATTATTCCGGGTTGCTGAATGAAACATATTCCAGCACTCGAAGGGTCACTCTATTTGGAAGCTGGGAACAAAACCCATCATATTTACTGGCTTCAACCAACAAGTATCCGCCAGTTTTTATCAGCAAACAAGTATTTGCTGACTTCTACAAAAAAATTCGGCTTTGGCATATAATACTTGCCGACTTAAAAAAAATCAAGAAATTGTAAGTCCCAAGTTGCCGCAGGCAAGACTGCCCGGCACTTAGGGGCTACACTACTTCGAAACAATTTTCACAAGTACAATTCCCAGGTTGCTGCAAGCAAGACAACCCGACACTTGGGGGCTACACCAACAAGGCTATTTTATATACAAAACTCCAAGTCATCACGAGATGATAAACTCAGAGCTTGGGGGCTACAAGTGATATGGACATAAAATTGCCCGTAATTTTTTTCCCAAGTGTCGGGACCCTGGGTTAGCATATGCAAGTCCCGCTACGACATAGTCATATGGAGAGCCGAGAACCGTACCCACTTGTCTAAGCAGACAAGGCCAAGCACAGAACGTTCGCGGAAAGCATCATACATGAGGGGCATCCCATCCAGGCCGGATGATCAACTGAGATGGATCCTCATCGTCCGCACACAAGTCTAATTATACGGGTGATGAACTCCCATATTCACAGACAAGTCGCCTCAACCATACTATCGACTATCTCATAACTCTTACATAGACTTACTCCAGCCCGATCACTTAGTCGGGGTCTAGGGCGGGCTCAATCATACCACAAAGTGTGCACGAGACGGAGCCTGGAGCAATCGCATCGCGATGCCCCAAGCTGCGCACATCTAAGGGCCACTTGGTGTATGAAAGACCGCCAGCCAGATCACAACTAAGGTCTCGAAAACCCATACTAAGACATGCATGTTATAAACATACACGCAACACACATGTCTATTATGAACAACATGTATCATTGCAATTCTCTACAAAGTATATACTTTATTAATAACTCTTACAGAGTGCACACAGAGATCACAAGTCTGTGATCCAACATTACATCAAACATGCGGAAGCAAAGTAGGTCTGAGTACAGACAAGTGTAACAAATGGCTTAGAGAAGCCTTATCCAAAACAAGCCCTTCCACGAGGGACCAGTCGTCTGACTGGGACTACACTAGCTTGATCAGTCGTTGAGCTCCAGGAATATTCCACCTTCGGGGTCAGGGGGTTCATCTAAAACATAGGATAAGCAAACGTGAGTACAAAGTCGTACTCAGCAAGACTTACGTAGGAGCTATACTACTCATGCACATGTATCAAGGTAAAGGGAGGTGGGGTTCAATTGCAGAAGTGCCAGCTTTGACTTGGCTAGTCCTGAACTACGAGTACCAGACTTGAGGTAAGAAGCGTACACGAGTCCACTACATCTCCAACTAATTACACCACTATGGTGCCTTCCTCGACTTCCCCACGAGAAGGCACACCATAGCACTCACACTTATCTTGGTGTATTTTAGAAGTATCCAGTTCAAGTTGTCTAATAATCAAGCTAAACTTTCCAAGCAGTCCTTAACCGCGGACGCGGCTATTCGAATAGTTTTGTTAACCCTGCAGGGGTGTACCGCTACACACACGTGTCATCAGTTGCCGCCTTTTGCGTGTCACCGTTCAAGAGATGACAGCGAGGATGCCACCACAACTGTTACCTCATAGCCGATCTAGTCCAAGAAAGCCGCCTACCTGGTTGGGCTACCACTATCATGAACCCGGCCGGTTTACCGAAGTGGACCCAGATGATGTGTGCGTGGTGCATTAGCCGGTCTCGGCTGAGCCGTTCTCTCACTTAGCAGCCAGGCCAGAAACCTACCAGAACTCCGAACTACTGCGACATCTGGACATCGAAAGGGATGAGTTAATAGGTTGAGAGGGGTCAGTGAGCCCAATGTGTGGTTGTACTCTTCATCTTGGATCACCACACAAGAACTCAGACTTAGGGCGGTGTTCAACGAGATAACCCACTGTGTACTCCTACACAGCCTCTGTCGGGACCCGGGGTTAGCGTATGCAAGTCCCGCTACGACATAGTCATATGGAGAGCCGAGAACCGTACCCACTTGTCTAAGCAGACAAGGCCAAGCACAGAACGTTCTCGGAAAGCATCGTACGTGAGGGGCATCCCATCCAGGCCAGATGATCATCTGAGATGGGTCCTCATCGTCCGCACACAAGTCTAATGATATGGGTGATGAACTCCCATATTCGCAGACAAGTCGCCTCAACCATACTATCGACTATCTCATAACTCTTACATAGACTTAATCCAGCCCGATCACTTAGTCGGGGTCTAGGGAGGGCTCGATCATACATCAAAGTGTGCACGAGATGGAGTCTCGAACAATCGCATCGCGATGCCCCAAGCCGCGCACATCTAAGGGCCACTTGGTGCATAAAAGACCGCCAGCCAGATCACAACTAAGGTCTCGAAAACCCATACTAAGACATGCATGTTATAAACATACACGCAACACACATGTCTAGTATGAACAACAGGTATCATTGCAATTATCTACAATGTATACACCTTTATTAAAAACTCTTACAGAGTGCACACAGAGATCACAAGTTTGTGATCCAACATTACATCAAACATGCGGAAGCAAAGTAGGTCTGAGTACAGACAAGTTTAACAAATGGCTTAGAGAAGCCTTATCTAAAAACAAGCCCTCCACGAGGGAACAGTCGTCTGACTGGGACTACACTAGCTTGGTCTTGGTCTGAGCCTTCATTCTTCGAGCTTCAGGGAGAAGCCACCATCGGGGTCGGTGGGTTCATCTAAAACATAGAATAAGCAAACGTGAGTACAAAGTCATACTCAGCAAGACTTACGTAGGAACTATACTACTCATGCACATGTATCAAGGTAAAGGGAGGTGGGGTTTCACTTGCAGAAGTGCCAGCTTTGACTTGGCTAGTCCTGAACTACGAGTACCAGACTTGAGGTAAGAAGCGTACACGAGTCCACTACATCTCCAACCAATACACCACTATGGTTACTTCCTCCACTTCCCCACGAGGAGCACACCATAGCACTCACACTTATCTTGGTGTGTTTTAGAAGTATCCAGTTCAAGTTGTCTAATAATCGAGCACAACTCTACAAGTAGTCCCTTACCGTGGACGCGGCTATTCGAATAGTTTATTAACCCTGCAGGGGTGTACTGCTACACACATGAAACTATCAGTTACCGCCTTTGTACTCGACACCGTTCAAGAGGTGCCGGCGAGGATAATTCCCACAACTTTTACCTCATAGCCAACTCAAATTCAATGGAGACGCCTATCTGGGCTGGAATCCACATCGTGAACCCGGCCGGTTTACCGATGTGGTCCCAGAAGATGTGTGCAGGGTCCCAAGCCGGTCTGAATAGCCGTTCTTCCACTTCGTAGACCGTGCCACAGACCTACCAGAACTCCGAACTAATGCGACTCATTGAACTGAGAAGGGGTGAGTTAGTAGGTTGAGCGGGGGTCCATGTGCCCAACATGTGGTAGTACTCTTCGTCTTGGATCACCACACAAGAACTTGGGCTTAGGGCGGTGTTCAACGAGACAACCCACTGTGTAGTCCTACACACGCTCTCATCGTTCACCTTGTATTAGGGTAGATTCACCAACACAGTTTCACTTTCATCAACACCATGTTCACTATCATCCCGACTCACATCAAAAACATCCTCATTGTAAACTCTAAGCATGCAATAAGAAGTAACAGTTGCAGGGGCCACATGATATCAGTCAACTTCTATGTCAGCTAGGATTGTGGTTTGCTTACTACTGTGACAAGATGATAGGTCATGCATCGGATATGGGTTCAACTATGCGGTAGAATCGATACAAGGTGATCTCCTAAACATGCATAAGCGAGACTGAGAGGGAATTGGGATTTTATAGACATGATCAATGGGGGGTTGCTTGCCTTGCTGACAAGGTTCAGTCACGGGGTCTTCAACGAAGGGGGTGATCTCGGGTTCCGGCTCCACTTCTATCAGCAACATGACAATCATAGGATCAACATAATGTACAATGCACAATCACATGAATAAGATTGTAATGGTGATGTTCATGGTATTGATGTGTTGAGCATTTCATTTAAAAGGAGTATATTGCATTTGAAATGCAAATTCAAACTCCATTTGATTTATCGATGAATTTCAAATGCATTTGAATGCATGAAAGTTTATTTGAAAAGGTTGAGCATGAAGTGATGTGGTATAGTTGAGACAATGTCTCTGATGTGTGGATGAAACCATTTAAAAGAAGTGTGTTGCAAAATCATTTGCAAATTCACTCCAAATTTGAATTTGTAAAGGATCCATATGCATGTTTGCCACTGTTCACCCATTTTAAAATGGTCAAACATAGAAACAAGTTGCATATTCATAATCCTTGTATTTTTTTGATAATTTTAGACATATTATTTGTCCAATTTGGAGTTAAAATGAATTTTCTATGATTTATTGAAGTTTGGCTATTTTTCTGGATTTTCTGTAATTCATAAATTCATTTCTAATTTTCTGGAATTGATTTAATGCATCATGCTGATGCAAGCATGACATCAGCAGGGGTCTGACTGGTGGGCCAGCCATGTCAGTGGAAGAGAGATTTAATCCTCTCTGTTTAATTAACAGAGAGGGATTAGGGTGCTGGGGCCCAGTAGTCAGTGGGTTAGGGGGGGGGATTAGCTTAGTGGCCTCGGGCCCACGGGACAGTGAGAGAGGGGAGAGGTTAATGGCGACGGCGGCTCGGGACTCGCCGGAGTCTCGCCGGAGCAGGGGCTTTGGGCACGGGAGGTGTTAAGGAGGCACTGGGAGGTGGCTACGGGCCGTCCGCGTCTAGTGGCGTGAGCTGGAGCTCAAGGAGAGGCTCGGGGCCACGGCTACTTCAAGCTCGCGACGGCCGGAGCTTCGGTGCTCGACGAGCATGGTGATAGCGGCTACGGGATGGAGCTGGGCTAGAGGAAAAAGAAGCGCGCGCTCACCCTGAAGACGAAGACGAGCGCGACGTCATCGGGGAGGGACCGGAGAGGGCTTGATTTGTCGCCGGAGCTGCGGCGGCCGGCGGTGAAGACTCGAGGCTCGCGTCGTCTGCGAAGGCTCCCGGCTCGAATCAACGGTGCAGGGTGACGAAGTTGAAGGAGGGGAGGACGTTGTACATGGCGGAGGAGCTTGAAGGGCACGGTGGCCACGGGATCTCCTCGTCGGCGCTACGGCAGGATCTCGGGTCTCCGCGGAAATTCGTCGTGGGAGGGAGAGAGATCAAGGGAGAGGGGGGAACTGCTTCGGGAGCCTTCCAGGGCGTCCACGGCGAGAGGAGAAAGGGGAGGGAGTAGCTGCGTGGCTAGGAGGAGGTGGAGGTGGCCACGGCCACGGGCATGCCGGGCACGCAGCTGCCTGGCTGCCTGGAGAAGAAGACAACGGCTCCAGCTGGGCTGGGCCGGCTGGGCCTCGCCTAGGGCGAGAGGTAATCTCTCTCCTTTCTGTTTTCTCTTTTCTTTTTATTTCTTCTGTAAATAGGTTGACCTAGCAAAAAAATAGCTAGGCATTTTTATAAATGCCCAATTAATTTATATGGCCTCATAATAAACAGAGCTAGCCACATAAAATATTTGGTCATTATTAAAATTTAAATTATTTGAACTTTAATTCAAATAGGGTTTAATTTAATTTCCAAAGCTCAATTTGGAATATTTGAAAAATATTGGTGGATGCAGTGGGACCCACTTCACTGTATATGTGATCATGCATATTTATAAGACTTTTCAAAAATACCAGAGGAATTTTTGGAAGCAATTTTTATCTAGCCATTTATTTAAATTCTTAGGGCTTTCCTTTTCCCCATTTTTGAATTTCTTTTTGAAATTTTTACATGATGCAAAGGAACTTGCTAATCATAGCACATACCTAACTTGGGGTTGTGACAGCCTCTCATCGTTCACCTTGTATTAGGGTAGATTCACCAACACATTTCCACCATCATCAACATGATAACTACCATCCCGACTCACATAACAGTAACATCATTGTATCACTCTAAGCATGCAATAAGCAGTAACAATTGCAGGGGCCACATGATATCAATCAACTCCTACATTTGCTAGGATTGTGGTTTGCTTACTACTGTGACAAATGATAGGTCGTGCAAAGGAATGGGTTCATCTATGCGGTAGAAACGTAGCATGGTAATCATCCTATACAATGCATAAGCGAGACATGAGAGGGAAGTGAGATTTTATCGACATGATCAATGGGGGTTTGCTTGCCTTGCTGACGAGGTTCGGGTTCAGGGTCTTCAACGAAGGGGGCTGCCTCCTGTTCCGGTTCCACCTCTACTCGAAAAACAACAAACAAGGTAGCAAAGTAAATACAATGCACAATCACATGGTTGAAGGTTGAAACTTGATGTATATGCTTTGATGTGTGAAGCAATTCCACTTAAATGGGGTATTTGCAATTGAAATTGCAAATTTAAACTCCACATATGATTTCCAATTTAGCCAAGTTGCATATGACATTGTTTGATCGAGTTAAAACATTTTGAATTGTGTATGATATGCCTCTGAAGTTCAAGTATAATGTGGTATGTTGCTATGGTTCAAATTGCAAAATCATTTGAAATGAATTTGATTTAATTCCATTTAAACCAAATAGCAAATGCTACTGGTCACATTTTAAATTCAACTCAAACATGGTTTAAAGTTGGAAATTTGGATAGATTATTTTCTCCTGATCATTTTTCATATATTATTTGTTAAATTTGGAGTTAATATGAATTTATATGAATTTCCAAAGTTTCAGCCCTTTTCTGGATTTTCTGGATTTATAAAACTCAATTATTCGATTTACTGCGTCACTGTTGCGTCATGCTGACGTGGGGGGGGGGGGTCTGACCATCGGGGTCACTTTGTCAGTGACTGGGTTAACTAACCCGGTTAGTTTTAACTAACCAGGGTGGATTAAGTGGCCTTGGGCCCACTGTCAGTGACTGTTAGCGAGGGGTTAGGGTTAAGTTAATCGCGGCCACGTCACAGGCTGCCGGCGGCTAAACGCCGGCGTCACCAGACGCGGCGGCGACTCGCCGGAAAGCGTTTCGGGGCACGGGAGGCTACGGGGAAGGCACCAGCACGCAGCTCATACTCCCGCGCGTCCAATGGATGCATCTGGGGGTCACCGGGAGGTCCAGAGGGACGGCGACGACTACTCCGGCGGAAGCAGAGAACCGGCGAGGTCGTAGACGAGGCTAGGGGGCATGGATTGAGGCGTACTGGGGCGTTCGAAGTCTAGAGGAACCAGGAGCCAAACACGCGTACTGGGGCAACACCAGGGGCACGAGAGGCTACGCTGCGTCGACCATGGCGGCGAGTGAGCTCGGGATCCATGGCGGATCGCGATAGGGAGGAAGGGGGCGGCCATGAGATAGTTTGGGTGAAGCAGAAGCTCACCCTAGGGCTGATGGAAGTGACGGCGAGGCCGGAGAGGCTTGGGCGGCGGAGCAATCGACGATGGAGCTCCCCGGCGTCCGGAGCTTCAAGACGAAGCTGGCGTCGTCTGCCGAGGCGCTCGGGCTCGATTGACTGGGGGGAACGGCGAAGACGTCTGCTGCGGTTCTTCTGGACACGGTGGCGCGGCTCGAGGACGACGTGGCCACGAGTTCTTGACGGCATGGCGACGGCGGCGCTCGGGTCTCCGTCGAGCTTGGCGAGAGAGAGGGTGCGGGCGTCTCCAGAGGGGGGGAATGGAGGAGGCGTGCTCCAGGGTGTCTCCAGGCGAAGGGAGAAGGTACGGGGAGGCCTGGAAGGCCCTCGGCGTCGACGTGGCGTCCACGGCTGGCTCGATGGCTTTCCACCGAGCAGCTTGGGTGCGCGGGATGGGGAAGAAGACCCCCATGCCCCTGGTGGGCCGGCTGGGCTGCTCTCTCCTGGGGCGCCAGGTAAGTTTTCTGTTTCTTTTTCTTATTTCTTTTCTGTCTTTTGTTTTGGTTCTGCTAATTAAATAGCAAACCATTTTGTAAAATGCCAAAACTTTTTATATGGCCCTATAAAAATATATACTAGCCATTTGCAAAGTTTGGCACTTTTTAAAATTCAAATGATTTGAATTTAAATCAAATAGGGGTATTTGATTAATTCCAAGGCACTGTTTGAATATTTGAAAAATCCATGAGCATGGGGTGGGTCCCACATCACTTGATATGTGATCACACTCATTTATAAGACTTTTCAATATTCTAACATGAATTTTTGGAGAATTTTTTTTCTGGCCTTTTGAATTAATTCATCTGGGGGGGGGGGGTTCCTTCTCCCATTTTGCTTTTGAATTTGATTTCAATGTCTTCTTGTGAATTTTTTTAACATGATGCAAGATGACTTTGATCATAGCACATTACCTAACAGAGGGTTCTGACACCAAGTCCTTTTGACAAGACACGGAAGAGGAAAAAACAACATTGAACCCAAACATGGAAGAGTTCAAAATTGAATCATATCGGGTTCATTGACATGAATCAGTGGAGCAAGCCGGCTTAATGGTTTGGCCTCCAGACCTGGTTTTTATCCTAACTATTCATTATACTGGAAGTTTACCATGGACGCGCACCCAACATTCTCTTCTACGACAATCTCATTGCCAAGAAAAAGCAGATGAAAGATGAAGCCGACACCAAGATTGCGTCCAAGCTAAACTTGGGGGCTACTATCGGGGGGATTACTCACAGCTAATACCCAGCTAGAATATAGCACCCAAAAGGAAGACTCAGCCAGAAGACAGGTCCTGAAGACTAGAGTCGGCTGACATGAGTCACCTCCATGAGTCGGCTGACATGAGTCACCTCTATGAGTCGGCTGACATGAGTCACCTCCATGAGGCGGTTGACATGAGTCACCTCCATGAATCGGTCTAATGGGGACTCTCCTCTACAGGAGTCGGTCAGACAGGGGACTCTCCTCTACAGGAGTCGGCTAGAAAGGGGACTCTCCTCCACAGGAGTCATCCGGACGAAGGAATCAATATGGAGTCCACCTAACTTGGAAGATACGAAAAGCTACAAGACTTAGAGTAGGACTCAGATTGATATCCGACTTGTAATACAAGATGAGACTAGTTTGTATCAGAATAGGACTCTACATGTAAGCCTCCCCCTTCCACCTATATAAGGAGGGGTAGGGCGCCCATAGAGGCCGACTTCTGCCAGAGTAGGCTTTCGCCACCAGAGTAGGCTCTCGACATAAGAGTAGATTCTCTCCATGAGAGTAGGCTTCCGCCAAAGTATACTTTCGCCAAAGTAGGCTTTCACTTGAATACAATTGTAAGAGAGTCGGCGACATTCCATCGACTCCCCGTGAGCAAAGGAATAAGACCTAGCCACAAACATCATGTAGGGTCTTTATCGGACGATGTTTCCCGGGGCCTGAAGCTGTATAAAATCGCGTTTTCTCTCTCTGTGATGTTCTTCTTCCTCGTACACTCGTAGCAAAGGCCCCATAATCAAGTCAGACTTTACAGATATTTGACGTGTTTATCCCACGACAACATCCCCTATTCTCATATGTTTCTGTCACTCAAGCTAGACATCGGGGGGCATGAACCCACAATCAAGCATAACGCTCCCTCTTGGAGTTGCAATCCACTACTTGGCCAAAGCAACAAATGCAACGGAGAAAATGCAAAAATACTCAGAACATAAATATGAAGGTAAACCAAATATATAACTCATCACAAACTAAACATAATCTCGCAATCCATCGGATCCTAGCAAACACAACATAGCAAAACATGAACTAATACAAAGGCACCTCCTCGTTGGTTACCCCAAGTGGAAGGTTATGATGTAGTAGCAGCAAATTTCCCTTACACGAGGACTGTAAGGTTTGTTGAATCCAGGAGGACTCCAAGGATCAACAAGAAGGTGGCAAGAAAACAATGGCGCCTTTTACAACCTAGAGGTTGCTTACTTGACCTGGAACTGCACACAGACACAAATAACTTTGCTCCCAACGAGTCAGAGAGGTTCTCAATCTCTCCGGTCTTGTTTTTTACAAAGGATCAAAACACAAGGGTGGAAATAGTAATAGTGATTGCAATGGAAATGAAATAAAAGCAGTAAATTAGAGCGATGTAAACTATGTTGGAAATATGGACCGGGGTCCCATGATTTTCACTAGTAATGTCTCTCTCACAAAAGAAGAAAACAACTATGCCGAGTGAACAAATTACAGCTAGGCAATTGACAGAATTATAAACTAACCGCAATGCTAATTATGCTACAAGAAATTGAGAGGCTCAATCATGTGGGCATTACACCAAAACAAGTAGACCATTTATCCATCAACATCTAGTCACTAATCATTCACCTTGAGATATCTATCCAGAACATCTCGCTGGCAATAAGTTGTGAACCCCAGCCAAACTATAGGCTCAAAGCAACGGACGACTGCCTTAACACTCTATGCGTAATGTAAGCAATCCTTGCAACCACAGTTACAAGAACCGCTGTTTTCTCCCTGGTGGCAATAGCACATCCCCTAGTCTCATGTTTCTGTCACTCAAGCTAGACATCGGGGGGGGGGGGTATGAACCCACAATCATGCATAACGCTCCCTCTTGGAGTTACAATCTACTACTTGGCCAAATCAACAAACGTAATGCGGAACATGCAAGAACACTCAAGAACTAAAATGTAAAGGTAAACCAATATATTACTCATCACAAACTGAACATATTCTCATAATCCATCGGATCCCAGCAAACACAACATATCAAAACATGAACTAATACATAGGTGCCTTGATCATGATAGGCAGCTCACAAGGGCTAAGCATTGAAGCACAAGATTGGAGAGAAGACATCACGTAGCTACTGGTCATGGACCCATGGTCCAAGGGGACTACACTCACGACACATCCCGGAGACGATCATGGTGTTGGAGTGGTCTCCAGAGGTCAATCCTCGCTCCGACAGGGTGCCGGGACAACTTCTCCTGGCGATCCCGAGATCAGAATCGCGATGGCGGCGGAACAGTGGACGAAATCGCGTAACAGGGCTCCTCCTGAGGGTTTTTGGAGTGAGGGTAATATATAGCCAAAAGGGGGCCCTAAGGGGAGGCCCCACCTGACCAAGCGGACAGGTGGCGCGGCCTCCCACCTGTCCGCGCCAGGAGGGCGCCTGGCCAGGGGGTGGACCCCCTTCGGCCCTCCTTAGGGCTTTTGGAGTCTTCTGAACTGCTGGTTTTTTACATGATTTTTCTGGTTTTTTCCGAGCACTTTTATTTTTGACATTTTCCTGCAATGCACGAACAACATCAAACAAAAACTGGCACTGGGCACTGAGTTAGTAGGTTAGTCCAAATATTTTGTAAATGATATGAGAGTGTAGCAAAACATATAGCAATATCACCAATATAAGGATGGAACAAGCAGAAATTATAGATACGCTTGGGACGTATCAACATCCCCAAGCTTAATTCCTGCTTGTCCTCGAGGAGGTAAATGACAACAAAGATAATTTATGTGGTGACATGCTAACAACAAATATTTGAACTTTAAAGTACAACAAGTAAGACATGCAATTCAAGTCAAGAAAATAACAAGCAAGAGTCTATATCTAGTATTGAAACTAGCAAAGTAAGAACATAAAGGTGCAAGAGCTGTCGATGTCTATAACTTGAATGTCTCTAATCGGTGTTCCTGTCGGGGGGATAACTCACAGACTCGGAAGAATTAGCGAAGAAGGCCTCACGACCAAGACAAAGAGAGAGTCGGCCTACAACCCGGATCACCAAAAGGAAGTCCCAGAAGAAAGGTTCGGCTTTCAAGCCGAACTGACCTACAAGATGAAGATCAACGCCAAGAAGGAAGGATTCCAAGCTACCTTGAAGAAGAAGACATGTCATCAAACAGATAGAATAGGACTCTACTTTATTGATAGTCGGGTCCCTTGTAAAGCCCTAGGACTCGGCGTGTATATAAGCCGAGGCCTTGGGACACTAGAGGAGAATCAATCTAGCATAGTTCTCGAGACACCGACGAACCCTAGCGCCCTTGTAATCAAGATCTCCCACATATAATACAAGAAACCAGGAGTAGGTCTATACCTCATTGAGGGGCCGAACCTGGGTAAATTCCCGTGTCTCCCTTTCCTGATCTACGGATCGACTGTCCACCGATCGACTCTCCCTCCTTGACGCACTCGTAGCTAAGTCCCACAATCAAGTTCTCTATGAGGACATCTGGCGTGATTTTCCCATGACAGTTGGCGCCCACCGTGGGGCCTACACGGAAGGGTGTCGAGATCCATGAGGGAGCTCGATGAAACGCAGAGGTCATCACCGACCATATGGTCGGGAACCGACGCAACTAGATCTACACCAACATCGCTGTCGAAAGCCCGGAAGCAGATCTGGACCATGAGGTCCCCGTCGATTCGACCTTCCCCTCCGTCAACTGATATGATGGACTGGGGTCAACACCGACTCAGGCTCGCACGGCCGATCATGAAGAACAGCTCGCAAGTGACGTCACCTACGCCTTAATCGGTTTCTCTCAAGGAACCCGCAGATCCGAGGATCCAGATGCGACCATGGAGGAGGCCCGAGACGACATGATAGGAATCGAAGCTCGGGCGAATGGGGGACATTGTGCCGGGTTCAACATTGACATCATAGCCTGGGCCCCCAAAACTGACTCCGTCGAGTCAGGGCCTCGGGCCCCCATCATACTTGCTCGCTCTCTCAGCAACCAAACCACGGGTGGATCCGGATCGAAGCCGGATGACGAAGACGAATCGACCAAGCGTACAAGTCTATCCCAAAACTGCCCCACTAATATCTTCACCGGATTCATTACCGGGTCTCCTGAAGAGTCGGACGGTCCCATCAAGATCTCCGATGAAGACAATTCCAAAGAAGACAATAACGGGGCACGGGTCGATGATAAGTCGCCCTCTGGTGTAGGAGGAGGCGCCAACGCAAGGCCGGCCCGACTCTTTGAAGATCATGGATTAAATTCTTACACGGAGGAATATTATCCTCTCCCCATCCCGTCGCGACGCCCAGATATACTGGCTCGAAGGGAAGGCAAGGCAACCCAGAAGCAGAAGCGTCCAAGGATAAAGCTCAAGAAGAGGCTGATCTGGCTCCTGTTGACCTATTGGCGTTGGTCACAACCTTGAATTCCCTGCATACACTCCTAAAGAAAGAGATCACCTCAGAAAACCAAACCCTCGTCAACGCTTCAATAGCATAGCACAAGGAATAGGTAGCATGACTGCATGCGGGGATCAAGCAAAAAGCGCAAATGCCGACTCAGGTAGCTAGTCCGTCCAATGACAAAGCGACCCAGGGACGAGCTCGGACACCCGGAAACGCTACCCAATCCCCGCTATCGGTCATTACAAAAACGAAATCCGGCTGGATCCCATCAGAGATGACGGACGGACCATTGGACACAACCAATAAGCTCTACATGCCATCGGGACACTTCAACAACCCAATGGCAAATGTCATGGCTGCGACTCAATATCTCACCAACCTCTCTATACCCAAAAGCTCTCTTGGAGAACAAATTGCGCGGCAAGCGATAGCATGGCTACAAACGGCGATAACGCAACAGGCACAATACACAGTAAGCTGCCCGCACTTCCATAAGAAACCGAAGTCGGAATCTGGCAAGGGTCACCAAAATCAGAACCCACAGGCCGCAACTCGCCCAAGCCACGGCAACCCAACACCACACCGCGACACACCGTACGAGCAGGCTATGGATGGGCCCGGTCCCAAACATAGGAAACTCAATCGACCGGAAAACCACGCCTGGAGGGACTGTTACTACATGGAAGGCTTCAAGCAGGAATACCTGGAACGCAACAAGCAAAGATCGTCCATAGAGCGAACTTCTGACTACCATCAAGGTCACCATGATCAGACCACTCAAACTTTTCCTTGCTTTCGTCAAGCGAAGGACAAAGGAGCAAAAAGCCAAGGAGACAAAGGACCAAAGCCGGTTACCACTAGCATTCTCTGCACTGTGGACCAATAGCCGACTCCATTGTCCCCTACATTTTTTGCAATAAAAACTTTTTCATTTTCTGCAAATTTACTATTTCCCTTTAGATAAGCTGCTATGATTATGCCAAAACGCATGTAAACTCGATTCAACTCGCACTCCTATGACCTGGATCTATTGCCTTTGGTTCACTCAAGCCCGGCCGCGTAGCTTTATTGACTCTGAACCAAAGGAAGTATAGACCAGCACAAGTCATGCGAAGCCGATTTACATGGAAGTTCATACCAACACACACTCATATGACACGGCAATTTCTTTTCATAAGTTACTCTAAGGCATCTTATCAGAGAGCTGGTTGACCCTGAACTTATTCGATCAAAGGACGCCATTATTTTGCGCAGAGTGGACTTCCACATGTCATACATTTACATTACACGTATAAGCCTTTACCGCATCTATCAAACCATGATTTAAAAAAATTGTCCGACACGACATAAATCATGGGGGATTATAAAAAAATATCAACGCGACAACACATCCGATGGGGGAAGACTCGATTTTCCCTTTCCCACACTAGCCGCGACTTTCTAGCACCGGCAAACGACCCGATGGAAGAAATTGCACCAGCAACCTTCAGAGAAACAGCTTGGGGAGCCAGCATCGAACGCCTACGGTTGTCTTCACCATAACCAGGCTAAAAAACATCCAAGTCTAGTCCATCAACAATCACGGTGGCATGTCTTCACACATCCCTTACCACCCAACTGTAATCAGCCGGCTCATACTTTGAGCCATCAGCCTTGAACTACGGAAAACCAAGGACCAATCTTCCCGGGTCCACGCTTGGATTATAAACTTTGCACAAAGTCAGGGATTGAATCACACCCTTCCGGCGAGCCGACTTCTTCACCTCTTCTACCCATCCCGGGGCCCTGGAGAGTTCTTGCAGAAAATTGCTATCCAAAGTAGGATCTGATAGGCAACCTGGCAAAGCCTTGATGACCCGACAACCACCAAGATGCATGCTGGCTATGAGATCACTGATGGCTGACAAGTCATCACCACCCTTCTTCAGCAAGGAACGCCTCTCCCTGGAACTTCTTCTCAGAAATAAGAACAAGGACAAAGCATATCCCCTTCAAGTACAAAAAACCAGAGGAGAGGGAAACTACTTACTTAAAACAATGTCGCCTAACTCCTTAAGACGACGCGGATTCTCTAATTCCGACCGGGCAGCCTATGAGTCGGCCACAACCCCCTCCCTGGCCTGCTCTTTAGACAACACGTCGGCTCTCCCCATACCCAACTCCCAAAGGTACCCATCACGCAGCTCCGCGACCTCGCTTTCAATTTTTTCTCGTCGGCTCGTCTCAGCGGCTAGTTGCTCCCGCAGTTGAGTTTCCGCCTCGGCCGACTGCGACACCCTAAATGATCGAGGCACATATGTAATCTTTCTGTTGTTTCTATACTGAGTTTGATGGGATCTGATGGATAATGAGATTATGTTCAGATTGTGATAGAGTAATATATTTGCTTCTTATCTTTTATATTTTTGTTCCTAAGTAATTCTTGCATGTTCTCCGTTGTTTTTTATTGCTTTGGCCAAGTAGTAGGTAGTAACTCCAAGAGGGAACATTATGCTCGATTGTGGGTTCATGCCCCCTAATGACACGCTTGAGTGACAGAAACATGAGTCTAGGGGATGTGCTGTTGCCACAAGGGGGAAAACAGCGGTTCTTGTAACCGCGGTTGCAAGGATTGTTTACTTTACGCAAAGTGCTTTTTAATGCATTTGTCTATTGCTTTGGGTTTACACTTTGGGTTGGGCTCGCAACTTAATACCAGCGAGATGTTCTGGATAGATATCTCAAGGTGGATGATTAGTAGTAGATGCAGTTGGATTTCGGTCTACTTATTTTGGCGTATTGCCCATGCTTTTGAGCCTCTTCCTTTCTTTGTAGCATAGTTATCATTGCGGTGCGTTTATAATCTTGTCAATTGCCCATCTATAATTTTTTCACCTCACATAGCGGTTTTATCGTCTTTTGGGAGAGAGACATCACTAGTGAACATCACGGGACCCCGGTCCATATTCTCATCATTGTTTACACGCTTATTTACTTTTCCGCTTTTACTTTCAGTTGCTATCATCATTATCATTATCCCTTGTGTTTTGATCCTTTGTAAACAACAAGACCGAAGAGATTGACAACCTCTCTGAACTTCGTTGGGAGCAAAGTTATTTGTGTTGTGTGCAGGTCCACGTCAGTTGCGTTGCTGACACCTACTTATCATCTCCGGAGTCCTACTGGTGACAAACCTCGGTATCTTCACCGAGGGAAACTTGCCGCTATGCTGCATCTCACCTTCCACTTGGGGTAACCAACGAAGGGCGAGAAGCAATTATCATCTCTCGCATATCAGCAGGATACGCTCTGTCATCATAAACCTCCTTATATCTTTCCTCAAAACAGCCACCATACCTACCTACAAGGCATTTCCATACCCTTTCCGAGATACATTGCCATGCAACATCCACCTTATCATGACTTGATCTTCATATCATACATGATTTTTCTTGATCGATGAGCCGCATGCTAGTTGGGCCCTGCCCTAATAATTGCTACATGACGCACTAGTATCATTGCATATCCTGCTACACTTGTAGAGGCATACATTTGCATACATCATGATAGCTTCATCTTCTTTATGCTGAGTACTTTTGCAAAGTGTGAAAGATCTTCTATACTTCTTATAATATATAGAGTGTTGCCCCTGAAGTGAGGAAAAGATCCCAAAGAGGACAAATTAAAAGATCTCAAAGAGGAAAAATTACAAGATCCCAAAGAGGACATATGAGAGTTAAATATAAAGAGCCATTGAGGCCACAAAAAAATACAAAAAATATAAAAAGGAGAAAGAAGAAAATAAAAAGAGAGAATGGGGCACACTACTATTCCTTTTGATAGATCCACACTCGTACTCCCTCTTATATCTTGTACTCCATAGAGATCATCATACATGCTTATAGCTATGTGGGGACCCTTACAATATAGAACTTGGCTTGTATATTCCAATGATGAGCCTCCTCAAATGAGCTCTAGGTCTTCTTGAGCAAGCAACTTGGATGCACCCCCACTAGTTCCTTTGGAGAGCTTTCCATAGCTCACATGTGCATCCGTTGCATGGCAATCCATACTCGTCACATCATATCTACCATTTGGCTTTCTCTCACCTATGACTGTCCTCATTGATGTGATCCTTTCAGACCTTTTGTCTTCCTCGTCCTTCATTCTTATCTTTCGCCATTTAAGTGTCAACTTACTTGCTTACGCTCATCCATTGTATGAGTGCTCAAAAAGTCGAAAGAGAGTGGATCAGTTTGACTTGTACCTGGCTAATGGTCTGGGGACGAGTCAAGATAAGATTCCAAAGAAGACTTTATCTGCACTCCTATTGCCACACCTGCCACTTCAGCTACCTCTTATGAAATTAAACCTGCTTTGATAAACCTTGTTATGAGAGATAAATTCTCTGATGCTGGAGATGCTGCTGCTTTACACTTAAATAATTTTGTTGAGTTATGTGATATGCAAAAGTATAAAGAAGTAGAAGGCGATGTTGTTAAGCTCAAGATTTTTCCTTTCTCTTTGAGGGAAGGAGCTAAAATTTGGTTTCAATCTTTGCCTAGGAATAGCATAGATTCTTGGGATAAGTGCAAATATGCTTTCATTGGGAAGTATTACCCACCTGCTAAAATTATCCAATTGAGAAGTAACATTATGAATTTTAAATAATTGGATAATGAACATGTTGCCCAAGCTTGGGAACATATGAAATCTCTTGTTAAGAAATGCCCTACACATGGTTTGACTACCTGGATGGTTATCTAGACTTTTTATGCAGGCTTGAACTTTACCTCGTGGAACCTGTTAGATTTGGCCGCGGGAGGAACCTTTATGTCAACTACACTCAGTGCTGCCACAAAACTTCTCGATGAGATGATGACCAAATATTCCCAATGGCACACCGAACGCGCTCCAACAGGTAGGAAGGTAAACTCTGTCGAGGAGATTACCTCCCTAAATGAAAAAGTTGACTTGATTATGTCTCTACTTACCAAGCAACCCTCTATTGATCCTCATGATGTTCCTTTAAATTCTTTGGTTGCTCAGGAACAAGTAGGTGTGAACTTTATTGCTATAAACAACTTCAACAATAATGATTATAGGGGCTATTTTGCTAGCAATCCTAGACCGTTTCCATCCAACTATGGGAACAACAACACCTATCCTAGCGACAAGAACCCCACTTCCGAACTAGAAAATATGCTTAGAGACTTTATCACTACCCAAAAAGCCTTCAACAAGAATGTAGAAGAGAAATTAGCTAAGTTAGATAATCTCTCTTTGAAGGTAGATAGCTTAGCCCTTGATGTTGAGATGCTAAAAATTAGAACCTCTCCCCTTGAGGAGAGGAAAGCCACTCCTATTAATTCTATCCAATTGCAAATTAATGAAAATATTAGGGTGATGGCTAAATTTAAAGAAAGATGGGATAGAGAAAAAGAGGAAGAGGATAGAATTAAGAGCCTTCCTACACACCACACAGTTGCCACTATCCAAATTGTTGAGGACACTCAAACTATTAGCACCCAATGCACTCCTAGTCCCATTGGACCTATTAATGGTGATGCTAATACCTCAACCGTAGAGGAAGAAACTCCTATGAACATAGAGGGTTTCAAACAAGTTTGCCTAGATGAAACTACTACCACCTTTGATAGTAGTGATATTGATTTTGATAGTTGCACCCTCTCAGAAGTTATTAGCTTGCTACACAAAATGTCTAGAGACCCCCACACTAGCACACTCAATCTTGCCTTCACGGAGCATATCACAAATGCTCTCATCAAAGCTAAGGAGGAGAAGCTTAGGATAGAAACCTCCATACCTAGGAAGCTAGATGATGGTTGGGACCCTATGATTAAAATAAAATTAAATAACTTCTCTTGCTATGCTTTATGTGACGTTGGAGCTAGTACCTCCGTCATGCCTAAAAGAATGTATGACATGTTTGAATTGAAACCTTTTGATTCTTGTTCTGTTGGTGTTCGTCTCATTGATTCTTCCGTAAAGAAACCTTTGGAAAGATCGACGATGTTCTTATCATTGTCAATGAAAATTATGTTCCCATTGATTTTATTATTATGGATATAGAGTGTGAACCTTTATGTCCAATCATTTTGTGACGTCCTTTTCTTCGCACCGTTGGTGCCATTATTTTCATGTAAGAGGGGAATATAAAATTCCAATTCCCTCTCAAAAATGGGATGGAACACTTCCCTAGAAAGAAAATCAAGTTACCATTTGATTCCGTTACACGGGCTAGCTATTCTCTTTCTCTTGATAAAACTTGATTCTTCTTTTGCCTTATGCCTAGCTTAAAGGCGTAAAAGAAAGCGCTTGTTGGGAGGAAACCCAAGATGTTTTTACTTCTGTTTTTAGTGGTCTTGATGATTGTTACTACTGTAGCAACATCATTGTATCTTTATTTCCAAGCTTTGTGCCAAGTTATAGCCTCTTATGATAAGGGAAGCAAAAGTTGTGACATGCTGTCCAGAAAACAGATTCTGTTTTCTTGACGGAAAAAATCGGAACAAATCACCAGTTCCTCTTTTTGAGCTGAACTTTTTACACAGCATGATATATACAATTGTGAAACTTTCGTATGTTCTGAGTTTTTTGATTTGAGTTGCAGAAGTGCCCCGAAACAATTCTCTACTACCTGATGTTCTGTTTTTCACAGATTTTGCCATGTTTTACCTCTCCTTACTTTTGCAAACCTTAAGCTTGCTTTTTCTTTTCAAAAACCTTTTGGAAATCTTGAAAAACAGTAGATCTTCAAGAATATCTTTATATCCAGTGGGGAAAAATTATTTTATTAAGGGTACTAACCTCTCTAATCAGCTTATGTTAAGTTATGTATGAAAGGAGTTTTCAAGTGTGCGATGGAAGATGATGAAAGAAGATCCGGGAGTGTCAAGCGCTCAAGCTTGGGGATGCCCCCATGCATCCCCAATAAATATTCAAGGATATTCAAGCGTCTAAGCTTGGGGATGCCCCTGTGCATCCCCTTCTCCATCAAAAATCATCAGTTCGTCCTTCGTCTCACTATATTTTTATCACTTCATGCGTTATGTGCTATGCTTGAAGCCTCTCGCTCTTAGGTTTTATTTTTAGTTTTCTTTAGCTTTGCTCTCTGTTCATAACAAGTTAGACCCCAGCTTACTTTGTGTGGAAGAGAAACACGCTCCGCTCCAATCTAGAACACATCATAGGATTATTCATGCTTATCTTTCTGTTGTTGTGTGTTCTTTATCTTTTCGTAGCTATTGCCATGTTTAGTTTTAGTCTTAGTTTGTCTTTAGCAAGAGCCTTGAATTTTGTTTAGTTTGTTGCTAGAACTCTCTTTAGTTTTCATGTTTATGTTGTTAAGAGAGTTGGTTGTTGCACTGAGTTGTGTCTTGTCTTGAAAGTAGGTAATTGAGGTTGCTATTTAATTTTAATAGTAATTTGCAATGGTTTTGCGGTATTTATGTGAGTAATGTTTGAACTTTTGGTGTCAAGAGCTCTAGCCTATTAGTGATAGGTGTCGTATTTTGGGCAATCCGTGTTTATTTTCAAAACCTACAAACTAGTTGAGAACTCTAGCTACTAGATGGATCACTAACCTTTGGAGGGATCAGATATTAGAGTACACTCACGTACCATGAGTCGAGGATGCGCAAGGATAACCAAACCCCCATACACTCCTCGGGGTACTTGCCTCTTTGTGAACCTCCTTATTATATTGAGAGTTATCGATAATAAGTGCATGAGTTCTTCGGACTAATGTAAGTATTGAAAGTTGACACTTCCACCTCCTCATATTTTCTAGCCTCTCCCGTGCCGTGCATTGCCTTCTTCTCACTCCGAGAGTTGGCGTCCACCTTCCCCGGTACATCCAAACACTTGGCATGATATGTTGTGTCATCATAAACCTACTTATATCTTTCCTCAAAACAGCCACCATACCTACCTACCAAGGCATTTCCATAGCCTTTCCGAGATATATTGTCATTCAACATCCACCTCTTCATGACTTGAACTTCATGTCATACATGTTCCTGCTACACTGGCAGAAGCATACATTGCATACATCATGATAGCTACATCTTCTTTATGTTTTGAGTACGTTGTAAAGTGTAAAAGATCTTCTATACCCTCTAATAAATTAGAGTGTTGCCCTTAAGTGAGGAAAATATCCCAAAGTGGAAAAAATAAAAGATCCCAAAGAGGACAAATGAGAGTTAAATATAAAGAGGCATTGAGGCCACCAAAAAAATACAAAAAAATAGAAAAAAGAGAAAAAGAAATAAAAAGAGAGAAAGGGGCTAGACTACTATCCTTTTGAAAGATCCACACTAGTACTCCCTCTTATCCTTCTACTCCATAGAGATGATCATTCATGAATATAGCTATGTGGGGACCTTCAAACTATAGAACTTGGCTTGCATATTCCAAGGATGATCCTCCTCAAAAGAGCTCTAGGTCTTCATGAGCGAACAAGTTGGATGCACCCCCACTAGTTCCATTGGATAGCTTTCTTAGCTCATATGTGCATCCGTTGCAAGGCAATCCCTACTCCTCAGATCATATCTATCATTTGGCCTTCTCAGCTATGAGTGTCCTCATTGATGTGAGCCTGCCTCACCCTTTTTTTCTTCCTCCTCCACCATATTTCTCTCTTTGCCATCCTAAGTTTCATCTCTCGTGCTTACGCTCATCCATTGCATGAGTGCTCAAAATATTGAAAAGGAGCGGATCAAATTGACTTGTACCTGGCTAGTGGTCTGGGGACGAGTCAAGATAAGATTCCAAAGAAGACTGATGGCATGGAAGTGGTAATGGATTCTCGCCCTTCGTTGGTTACCCCAAGTGGAAGGTGAGATGTAGGATAGCAACAAATTTCCCCAATGTAGAGGATAGGGTTTGTCTCCCGTAGGAATCCGGCGATGATAAGTAGGTGTCAGCGGCGCACCTGACGCGGACCTGCACACAATACAATTAACATTTCTCCCAACGAAGTTCAGAGAGGTTGTCAATCTATCCGGTCTTGTTGTTTACAAAGGGTCAAACACACAAGGGATAATGATAATGATAATGGTAGCAACTGAAAGTAAATGCGGGAAAAGTAAATAGGCTTGTAAACAGTGATGGGAATATGGACCGGAGTCCCGTGATGTTCACTTGCGATGTCTCTCTCCCAAAAGACGATAAAAGTGCTATGCGAGGTAAACAAATTACAGATGGGCAATTGACAGGATTATAAACACACCGCAATGCTAACTATGCTACAAAAGAAAGGAAGAGGCTCATAAGCATGGGCAGTACGCCAAAATAAGTAGACTGAAATCCATCTGCATCTACTACTAATCATCCACCTTGAGATATCTATCCAGAACATCTCGCTGGTATTAAGTTGCGAGCCCCACCCAAAGTGTAAACCCAAAGCAACAGACAACTGCATTAAAAGAACTTTGCGCAAAGTAAACAATCCTTGCAACCGCGGTTACAAGCACCGTTGTTTTCCCCCTTGTGGCCACATCACATCCCCTAGACTCATGTTTCTGTCACTCAAGCGTGTCATCAGGGGGCATGTACCCACAATCGAGCATAACATTCCCTCTTGGAGTTAGTACCTACCACTTGGCCAAAGCAATAAACAACAACGGAGAACATGCAAGAATTACTTAGGAAAAAAATATAAGAGATCAAAACCAAATATATTACTCTATCACGATCTGAAAATAATCTCATAATCCATCAGATCCCATCAAACTCAGCATAGCAACAGCAGAAAATTACATAAGTGCCTCGATCATGTAGGGCAGCTCACGAGGTGTAAACCATGAAGAACAAAGAGGGGAGGAGAACATCACACAGCTACTGATCACGGACCCATGGTCCAAGGTAGACTACTCACGGCTCATCCGAAAAGCGTCCAAGGTGGAGGGGAAGCTCCCGGAGGTCGATCCTCCCTCCAGAAGGGTGCCGGGAAGGGTCCTGACAGTGCTCCCGATCTTGGAAGCGCGGCGGCGGCGGAACAGAGGCGAGATTGCGAAATAAGTTTCTCTTTTCTGAAGTTTCCCGTGACGGAGAATAATTTTCTGCTGTTGCTATGCTGAGTTTGATGGGATCTGATGGATTATGAGATTATTTTCAGATCGTGATAGAGTAATATATTTGGTTTTGATCTCTTATATTTTTTTCCTAAGTAATTCTTGCATGTTCTCCGTTGTTGTTTATTGCTTTGGCCAAGTAGTAGGTAGTGACTCCAAGAGGGAGCGTTATGCATGATTGTGGGTTCATGCCCCCCGATGACTAGCTTGAGTGACAGAAACAAGAGTCTAGGGGATGTGTTGTTGCCACAAGGGGGAAAACAACGGTGCTTGTACTTGCGGGTGCAAGGATTGTTTACTTTACACAAAGTTCTTTAATGCAGTTGTCTGTTGCTTTGAGTTTACACTTTGGGTGTTCTGGATAGATATCTCAAGGTGGATGATTAGTATGTAGATGCAGATGGATTTCGGTCTACTTGTCTTGGCATACCGCCCATGCTTTTGAGCCTCTTCCTTTCTTTATAGCATAGTTAGCATTGGTTTGCGCACATAATCCTGTCAATTGCCCAGCTGTAATTCGTTTACCTCGCATGGCTAATTTATCGTCTTTTGGGAGAGAGAAATCACTAGTGAGAATCATGAGACCGGGTCCGTATTTCCAATATTGTTTACACCCACTATCAATTTACTGCTTTATTTACTTTTCCGTTGCTATCACTATCATTATTATCCCGTGCGTTTTATCCTTTGTAAACAACAAGGCCGGAGGAATTGATAACTCCTCTGTACTCGTTGGGAAGGAAAGTTATTTGCTGTGTGTGCAGGTCCAGGTAAAGTTAGCAACCTCGGTTGTGAACGGCGCCATTGTTCACTTTACCACCTTCTAATATCTGTTGGAGTCCTATTGGTTCGACATTCAAACTTAGCATCTTCGCTAACGGAAACTTGCTGCTGTCTACATCTCAACCTTCCACTTTGGGTAACCAACGAGGGGCGAGAAGTAAACTCTCGCGACATCAAAGCAATTTCTGGCGCCGTTGACGGGGACTCCACTCTTCAAGATAGGGGAGTTGCACACTATCTTTTATCTTTTCTTTTTAGTCTTGTTAGTTTACCCTTCCAGTTTTTGCTTTTGCCTTTGTGTCTTATATGAAAAACCACAAAAATAGTTGCTACCTTTTGCCTTTGTCTTGCTTTGCCTAGTGATGCTATCCTCACCATGGGTGCTGAACCAACCAAATATGGAAGGATGGACATGTTTCACTTGGATCGTCTTCGATCAATTTGTGCTCGCGCTAAAAACCCAACCGACTTGGTTGAGGGAAAATCACTAATAGGCTAAAGCTCTTGACACCAACAGTCCAAAAATTACTCAAAACAATACCTCAAAACTATTGCAAGTTACTACTACAACTGAATAGCAACCTCAATTACCTACTTCAAGTCAAGACACAAAACTCAGTGCAACAGGCAAACTCTCTAAACAAGATAACCAAGAAAACTCAAGAGAGTTCCAGAAACAAACTAAACAAAATCTCTTTAAAAAGATAAACATGAAAACTAAGAGCAAAACATGACAGTAGCTATGAAAAAGATAAAGAACACACACAGCAAAGATAAGCATGAAAAATCCTATGTTGTGTTCTAGATTTTAGAAGTGGAGCGTGTTTCTTTCCCACACAAATAAAGCTGGGTTCTAACTTGTTATGAACAGCAAGAAAAACTAAAAAACTAAAAATAAAACCTAAGAGTGAGACGCTCCAAGCATAGCACATAACGCATGAAGTGATAAAAATATAGTGAAATGAGAGACGAACTGATAATTGTTGATGGAGAATGGGATGCACGGGGGCATCCCCAAGCTTAGAGGCTTGAGTCTCCTTGAATATTTCTTGGGGATGCATGGGGGCATCCCCAAGCTTGAGCACTTGACACTCCTGAATCTTCTTTCATCATCTTCCCTCGCACACTTGAAAACTCCCTTCATACATAACTCATCATAATCTGATTAGCGAGGTTAGTACCCATAATAAAATATATTTTTATCTACTGGAAATAAATGTATTCTTTAAGGGATACTGTTTCTCAATATTTCCAAAAAGTTTTTGCAAAGAAAAAGCAAGCTTAAGGTTTGCAAAATGAAGAAAAGGCAAAACAAGACAGAATCTGTGAAAAACAGACCAGCAGGTAGTAAAGAATTTTTTTAGGGATACTTCTGCAACTCAAATCTAAAAACTCAGAACATATGAAAGTTCCATAATTTTATAGAGCACGCTGTGTAAAAAATTCAGCTCAAAAAGATGAACTGGGATTTTTCTCTGATTTTTCTAGTCACGAGGATAGAATCTGTTTTCTGGACAGCATGTCACAACTTTCACTTCCCATGTCATATGAGGCTATAAAAGGCACAAAGCTTGAAAAGTAAAGATACAATGATGTTTCTACAGAAGTAACAATCATAAAGACCACTAAAAACAGAAGAAAAACAAAAAGAAAATCCTAAATTCGTTGCGGGCTGCCTCCCGAAAGCGCTTCTTTAAAGCCATTAGCTAGGCTTAAAGATTATAAAAGATGCTCATGTAAGAATAAGGATCTGAAGAAAAAGATAGCATCAAGAAGCAAACATGGAACACATTTAAGCCTAACCCACTTCCTATGCATGGGAATCTTATAAAGAAATAAATCATGAAAGCACAAAGTAACAAGCATAGGAAGGTGCAAGAAGAACAACTTAAAAACTTTGATCATAAAGAGAGGTGTTTTTGTACCATGAAAGTTTCTACAACCAAACTTTCCTCTCTCAAAATAATTTTCAGTAGCATCATGAAAAACATAAAGAATATAACTATCACATAAAGCATGTTGTTCATGATCTAGAAGCACACGTGTATTGTTTTCAACACGGTTTTGAGGATCATAAGATAGATGCAACCCATCACATTGGGCCTTAATAAGAGCACAATTCTCCGGAATTTGAGTTGGAGATTTCAGAAGGATAATAGGACAATCAAGTGTGGGTGCAATAGCAACAATTTCATGCTAAACATAAGGAACTATAGCAAGTTCATCTTCGTAAGCATCATAAATATTGGCATCATGGCCATCAAAGCAAGTATCAAGATCTGCAGAAAGGGATGTATCAAGTGAGTCCTCGGAATCATGGGATTCCTTATCAAAGCAATCATTAGCCACTTCTAGGGCAGCAAACAATTTATTTTTAAAATCCTCAATATAAGAATTGGAAGTATAATTATCGAAGCAATAAGCAAGAACTGCAAAGTTTTCAGATTTGTAAATAGTATCATTATACTTTTCAATCAAAGAAGCGATCTCATAAGCACCTTTAAAAGCAATAAACTCTTCAACCTTTTCAACATCAAAGTAATCATAAACAACTTTAGCATAAAAAGATAAGATCTCATTTTCATTAAACTCACATTGGAAAGGAAGGTGTTTATGATCTATATTAGAACAACAAGTAAAATAATAAATTTGGCATAAACACTCAGCATAGCAATAAGAAGTTTGTATTTGGTCCCATAAGTGTTTCCCTTTCTGAGATAGTCGGTGCCGCGTATAATGAGCATGCTCATCCAATGATTTTCCCTCAACCAAGTCGGTTGGGTTTTTAGCGCGAGCACAAATTGATCGAAGACGATCCAAGTGAAACATGTCCATCCTTCCATATTTGGTTGGTTCAGCACCCATGGTGAGGATAGCATCACTAGGCAAAGCAAGACAAAGGCAAAAGGTAGCAACTATTTTTGTGGTTTTTCATATAAGACACAAAGGCAAAAGCAAAAACTGGAAGGGTAAACTAACAAGACTAAAAAGAAAAGATAAAAGATAGTGTGCAACTCCCCTATCTTGAAGAGTGGAGTCCCCGTCAACGGCGCCAGAAATTGCTTTGATGTCGCGAGAGTTTACTTCTCGCCCCTCGTTGGTTACCCAAAGTGGAAGGTTGAGATGTAGACAGCAGCAAGTTTCCGTTAGCGAAGATGCTAAGTTTGAATGTCGAACCAATAGGACTCCAACAGATATTAGAAGGTGGTAAAGTGAACAATGGCGCCGTTCACAACCGAGGTTGCTAACTTTACCTAGACCTGCACACACAGCAAATAACTTTCCTTCCCAACGAGTACAGAGGAGTTATCAATTCCTCCGGCCTTGTTGTTTACAAAGGATAAAACGCACGGGATAATAATGATAGTGATAGCAACGGAAAAGTAAATAAAGCAGTAAATTGATAGTGGGTGTAAACAATATTGGAAATATGGACCCGGTCCCATGATTCTCACTAGTGATTTCTCTCTCCCAAAAGATGATAAAATAGCCATGCGAGGTAAACGAATTACAGCTGGGCAATTGACAGGATTATGTGCGCAAACCAATGATAACTATGCTATAAAGAAAGGAAGAGGCTCAAAAGCATGGGCGGTATGCCAAGACAAGTAGACCGAAATCCATCTGCATCTACCTACTAATCATCCACCTTGAGATATCTATCCAGAACATCCAAAGTGTAAACTCAAAGCAACAGACAACTGCATTAAAGAACTTTGCGTAAAGTAAACAATCCTTGCACCTGCAAGTACAAGCACCGTTGTTTTCCCCCTTGTGGCAACAACACATCCCCTAGACTCATGTTTCTGTCACTCAAGCTAGTCATCGGGGGGCATGAACCCACAATCATGCATAACGCTCCCTCTTGGAGTCACTACCTACTACTTGGCCAAAGCAATAAACAACAACGGAGAACATGCAAGAATTACTTAGGAAAAAAATATAAGAGATCAAAACCAAATATATTACTCTATCACGATCTGAAAATAATCTCATAATCCATCAGATCCCATCAACTTTCTTGCTTACGCTCATCAATTGCATGAGTGCTCAAAATGTCGAAAAGGAGTGCATCATTTTGACTTGTACCTGGCTAGTGGTCTGGGGATGAGTCAAGATAAGATTCGAAAGAAGACCAAGTGTGAAACTTTAGTAGATTGAGTTCTCAACTTAAAAATACTTTTTCTCGTATATCCCTATCCCCTTTCTTGCACGCAAACACCATTTGGAGACATTCGAGTCACGGACAGCGAGAGCTCTTGCACCTTTATGTTCTTATGTTGCTTGTTTCAATGCTAAATTTATACTCTTGCCTGTTATGATTTGAATTGAATTACATGCCTTGATTGCCTTACTTAAAAGTTCTTATATGGTTGTTAGCATGTCACCACAGAAATTATACTTTTATCATTTACCTACTCGAGGACGAGCAGGAATTAAGCTTGGGGATGTTGATACGTCCAAAACGTATCTATAATTTCTTCTTGCTCCAGGCCTCTTTTGTGTGATAGTGCTATGATATTGATGAACTTCCATAGAATTTTGATCATATTTGGACTAACCTATTAACTCAGTGCACCCCAGTGCCAGTTCCTGTTTTCTGTTGTTTTTCTATTTCAGGTTTCCCCCATATTAAAAGTGCTCCAAAAATTTGGGAAAAATCCAATAAAAATCAGCGTACAGGAAGCTTCCGGAATCACCGAGGGGGGGGGGGGCAGAGGGGACCCCCCAGGGCCCCAAGCGTCCTCCCGGCGCGCCACAGAGTGGGGTCGCGCCAGGGGGCCGCCTGGACCCCTGGCTGCCCCCCTTCGCCTATTTATTCCCCGTGGCGCAAAAAACCCGAGACGGGAACCCTTTTTCGCGATCTCTCCTCTGTTCCGCCGCCGCCGCGCTTCCAAGATCGGGAGCACTAGAAGACCTCTTCCCGGCACCCTGCCGGAGGGAGGAACCACCTCCGGGAGCTTCTCCACCACCATGGATGCTTCCTGGATGAACCGTGAGTAGTCCACCTTGGACCATGGGTCTATGATCAGTAGCTATGTGATGTTCTCCTCCCCTCTTTGTTCTTCATGGATTAGACCTCGTGAGCTGCCCTACATGATCGAGGCACATATGTAATATTTTCTGCTGTTGCTATGCTGAGTTTGCTGGGATCCGATGGATTATGAGATTATGTTCAGATTGTGTTTGAGTAATATATTTGATTCTCCTCTTTTATATTTATGTTCTTGAGTAATTATTGCATGTTCTACGTTGCTATTTATTACTTTGGCCAAGTAGTAGGTAGTGACTCCAAGAGGGAGCGTTATGCATGATTGTGGGTTCATGCCCCCCGATGACTAGCTTGAATGACAGAAACATGAGTCTAGGGGATGTGATGTTGCCACAAGGGGGAAAACAACGGTGCGTGTACTTGCGGGTGCAAGGATGGTTTACTTTAGGCAAAGTTCTTTAATGCAGTTGTCTGTTGCTTTGAGTTTACACTTTGGGTGGGATTCATAACTTAATACCAGCGAGATGTTCTGGATAGATATCTCAAGGTGGATGATTAGTACGTAGATGCAGATGGATTTCGGTCTACTTGTCTTGGCGTACCTCCCATGCTTTTGAGCCTCTTCCTTTCTTTATAGCATAGTTAGCATTGGTTTGCGCACATAATCCTGTCAATTGCCCAGATGTAATTTGTTTACCTCGCATGGATATTTTATCGTATTATGGGAGAGAGACATCACTAGTGAACATCATGGGACCCCGGTCCATATTTCCAATAATGTTTACACCCACTATCAATTTACTGCTTTATTTACTTTTCCGTTGCTATCACTATCATTATTATCCCGTGCATTTTATCCTTTGTAAACAAGGCCGGAGGAATTGATAACTCCTCTGTACTCGTTGGGAAGCAAAGTTATTTGCTGTGTGTGCATGTCCAGGTAAAGTTAGTTACCTCGGTTGTGAACGGTTCCATTGTTCACTTTACCACCTTCTTGTATCTGTTGGAGTCCTATTGGTTCGACATTCAACCTTAGCATCTTCGCTAAGGGAAACTTGCGGCTGTCTACATCTCAACCTTCCACTTTGGGTAACCAACGAGGGGAAAGAAGTAAACTCTCGCGACATCAGTGATCCATCTAATAGCTAGAATTCTCAACTAGTTTTGTAGGTTTTGGAAATAAACACGGATTGCCCAAAATACGACACCTATCACTAATAGGCTAGAGATCTTGACACCAAAAGTTCAAACATTACTCACATCAATACCTCAAAACTATTTCAAGTTACTACTAAAATTAAATAGCAACCTCAATTCCCTACTTTCAAAACAAGACATAACTCAGTGCAACAACCAACTCTCTTAACAAGATAAACATGAAAACTAAAGAGAGTTCTAGAAACAAACTAAACAAAAGCCAAGGATCTTTCTAAAGACAAACTAATACTAAAACTAAACATGGCAGTAGATACGAAAAGATAAAGAACACACAACAGCAAAAAGATAGGCATGAAGAATCCTATGATGTGTTCTAGATTTTGAAAATGGAGCGTGTTTCTCTCCCACACAAAGTAATATGGGATCTAAATTTTTATGAACAGAAAGCAAAGCTAAAGAAACTAAAAATAAAACCTAAGAGCGCGACGCTCCAAGCATAGCACATAACGCATGAAGTGATAAAAATATAGTGAGACGAAGGAAGAACTGATGATTGTTGATGGAGAAGGGGATGCATGGTGCATCCCCAAGCTTGAGCGCTTGACACTCTCGAATCTTTTTTCATCATCTTCCATCGCACACTTGAAAACTCCCTTCATACATAACTCATCATAAGCCGATTAAGAGGTTAGTACCCTTAATAAAAAAATCACTACTGGATATACAGATATTCTTGAAGATCTACTGTTTCTCAGGATTGCCAAAAGGTTTTTGCAAAGAAAAATCAAGCTTAAGGTTTGCAAAAGTTAGGAGAGACAAAACGTGGCAGAATCTGTGAAAAACAGAACAGAAGTTAGTAAAGAATTTTTTACGGGTACTTCTGCAACTCAAATAAAAAAACTCAGAACATACGAAAGTTCCGTGATTGTATGGATCATGCTGTGTAAAAAATTCAGCTCAAAAAGATGAACGGGTGATTTGTGCTGATTTTTCACGTCACGAGGACAGAATCTGTTTTCTGGACAACATGTCACAACTTTCACTTCCCTTGTCATATGAGGCTATAACTTGGCACAAAGCTTGAAAATAAAGATACAATGATGTTGCTACAGTAGTAACAATCATCAAGACCACTAAAAATAGAAGTCACAACATCTTGGGTTGCCTCCCAACAAGCGCTTTCTTTTACGCCTTTAAGCTAGGCATAAGGCAAAAGAAGAATCACGTTTTATCAAGAAAAAGAGAATATCTAGCCCGTGTAACAGACTCAAAAGGTAACTTGACTTTATTCTAGGGAAGTGTTCCATCCCCTTTTTGAGAGGGAATTTAAATTTTATATTCCCCTCTTTCATGTCAATGATTGCACCAACGGTACGGAGAAAAAGGACGTCCAAAAATAATTGGACATAAAGGTTCACACTCTATATACATAATAATGAAATCAACGGGAACATAGTTTCCATTGACAATGATAAGAACATCGTCGATCTTCCCCAAAGGTTTCTTTACGGAAGAGTCGACAAGACGAACACCAAAAGAACAAGAATCAAAAGGTTTCAATTCAAACATATCATTCATTCTTTTGGGCATGACGGAGATACTAGCTCCAACGTCACATAAAGCATATGTAGCGACCCAATTCACACAGAATTGAAGTCTCTGTGTTCAAGTGCCAGTCCCTGGATCGAACTCGCTGGCACACACAGTATTATAGATGTATATCAAAGTACAAGTGCATCATTATTACAACGTATGATCCAGAGTAAATAAATAACAAGTTGCATAGCTCAAGGCTAGCTTATTCAATATAAATATAGCGGAAGCAAAAGCAAATAACGTGGAGTCCATCAACAGCCACATGCGAAAATGCTGAGTGTAGACACGCAACCCCTAAACGCACCTTACTGATCGTCTGAAAAACCTGCAACACCGAAGGTTACAGCCCGACAACGGGTCAGTACATCTGATTTGTACGGCAAGTGACACGGAAAAGTTTATATAAAGGACCTACAACTACATGCAAGGTAAGTCAAAGGAAAGGCTTATGGTTTAGTTTTGCAGAAAGCCAATTTTCTCCTGAACTAAACTAGTCAAAATTTTAAGTTGAATTCTACCTGAAACACACAGCAACCCAATGCTACTCTTGTCCCAACCAAATTATTATTAAGTGTTCATATGTCAAGATCATTCATCAACAGTACTGACTAGTTGCTCAAAGTTCGTCCGTAACCGTGGACACGGCTAATCATGATCAGTTTATACACTCTGCAGAGGTTGTACACGTTCCCCACTGGACTCAACCCGAAGATTGAGACAAAGACTTTCTGAAGAGGTTGCCTCCACCCTTTGGTAGCCGGTACACCTAACCACACATCTACATCAGCTAGCTACCAGGGCCAGGTTCCCCACAACGTACTCGTGCTAAGCCAGAGCCCATATAGCAAGTGGCTGTACACGGAAGCTACTAGTAATATTGCCTGTCTGATCTTTTTGAGCCTGGATAGCGTCCACTGCGTCAGAGGGTACTCGCCATGACGCACCCGGTTCACCACCAAAACAACCATTGGGTACATTTAACCCCGGCACTGTCCTCAACCGAGCCACAACTACCGGGATGCAACCCGCCCGTCCAGAAGTGATTTCTATTATATTAAAGTTGCTACACAGTTTATTTAATGGCTCACATGCGCTCCATGAATTCTCACAACCCAAACCACGTCTACAAAGCAATAGCAATAAAGCAACAACACGGCTAGGTTGATCTACGGTAGACAAGTCAAGACATGTGGCTATCCTAACTGGTTTTGCAGCAACAGTAAAATAAACTACCTATCATGCAATAGGGTGATATTTCTTAACATAATGCATATAGAAAATATAGGTATGAGTATGGTCAAAGCATCACTTGCCTTATACAATCGATGAAGATCTTCGCTCTCACGTTCCAGTCAACTCTACTCGTCACACTCTGAGCAATCTATCGTCCACGAAAGAACACAATAAGCAATCACACCACAAGGACAAAACATAAGATCAACAAAACAATCACAAAAGTTTTAGTAATAAAACAAAAGCTTTTGAAGTGCAAAGGTGTGAATGTGCTCGAAGGTGATCGGTGGAACGTGAACTCGAGAGAGTCAACGGATAAGGAATTGTCGATACAAAAATTATGATCAAGGCATTATGAAATCAAGGTAAAGATCATAGCAATATGAATGGTATGTGGATATTGCCGATAAGATGTCTCATATGATTCAATATGCAAAAAGAATCACGTGAAACGGAATACTACAACACAGGTCATAGCAATTACAACATGGAAGTGAATTTGAATTTAAACAGATCAATAAACTTGTGAATTTTTGTGTACACATGATATAAACAGAAGGTACATGACACGAGTGATCCAACGCAAAATGAAACGGCGCAAACGGGCGCACCGGTAAAAAGTTACGGCTGCCGGAAGTTCAAATTTGGATCAGCTTGGGATCCAAATTTAAAAACTTCAAACTTCTCTAACACTAGTTCTACTGGCTAGGAAATTTCTACACGGTCGCAAGGCAACTGGAATCGCCCAATTCCGAGTTACGGTTAAAAAGTAGTCGCGAAAACGGTATCGGGTGAAAAACGGGGTACCGGGTGGTTCTACTGTAAAAAAGGGCCCGTATGTAAATAATTTTTTTCTGAAAAATGCGATCGGGTCCCTGGGCGGTTTGGATCCAGATCTGGAAAAAAAATAGAAACGTTTTTTTTGACTTTTTTTTCACTCTATCTTCTTCTTCCACGCACGCGGGCACAGAGGGCCATGGAGAGCCATGGCGCGGCTGGGAGCTCCGGCCGGCTGGGGCGAGCGCCGGCGACGGCCGGCGGCCAGGCGGCGCGGCGGGGCGGCGTGGCTTGGCGCGGCCGTGGGCCGTGGGCGTAGCCGTGGAGAGCAGCTCTGGCTCGGAGTTCTCCGGCGAGGGCCGGCGGCCACGGGCGGCGGGGCGGCACGGCTAGGGCGCGGTGCGGCCTCTGGGAGGCGTGGAGACGGCGGCACACGGCGGTTCCGGAGAAAATACCTCAAAACGGCGAAAAAAAAACGCAACTCCGGCGAACTCCGGCGATGCTCCGGCGAAACTCCAGCGAGATTCCGGCGATGACGTCGACGGCGGCTGGTCCCGCGGATTAGTTTAGAGCTAACCCTAAAACGCTAAGCGAAAATAAATTTAGCCCTAATCGGGGCTATTTATAGCCAGCCCCTAATCCTTTTTTTTAAATTCGAGATAAATACAAAATCGGTCTGCGAAAAAAAAACAAAGCAGGCCCAGTAGGCCCAAAACAATATTAGAAAAATCACGGAAATTTATTTTAAAATTCCGTCCTCGCCAATATTTTTCAAATAATAAAACTCAATTTTTGGCTTGACCAAAATATTAAAATAAAATAAAAACTTTGCAACTTATTTTTAAATATGTTTAAATACTTTTCTGGTATTTTAAAAATACCGAAAATTCCGAAAATTGAAATAAAAACTTTTCCGAAGCATAAATAAATTCCAAAAATACTTTTAGAAAATATTTATAACTCCAAAATAAAATTAAAAAGTCTCCCAAAATATTTTAAACTATTTTTCAACAAATTAAAAATGGGGATAAGTCCTTTTATATCCTCTCCAGCGAACTACCATGTGTTGAAAAATGTTTTGAATATTCAAAAGAATTCCAATAAAGATTTAAAACCTTTTCCAAACTTTTAATAAGTTGAAGGAGTCATATTACCTTCTCTCATTTTATTTTGTTAGTTTTGTTTTAAAATAATAAATTCCCAAAACACCAATTATGAATATTAGGGAAAGTCATTTTATTCCCTCTCTTTTTAATATTCAATAAACTCCAAAAGTTTTAAATCCCAGAGAAAATCAAACACATCAATCAAACAATCATTATCTATTTAATTTTATTAACATTCCAAAATTCGGAGAATTTTGGGATGTTACACACTACCACCCTTAAAAGGAATCTCGTCCTCGAGATTCGAGAAGGCTAGAAAGAAAAGTTAGGGTTCGGATCTTCATGACAGTCTATCGATTCCTCCGCTGAGCTAGGGTGCTACCACCCTTAAAAGGAATGCGACTTAGTCTTCCAAAGCTTGCTCCCTCAGCGAGCTCCTCACACATAATCTTCATACTCCGTTGGGGCATTGAATTCTTCATCACAAGTGTGGGCTTCCAGTATCTTAATCCATCGATGACATTCTTCGTACGGATTTCACCTTCGGTCTTCGAGGTTTCATGAATTCCTCCTTTGAGGTTTCCATTCCTTAGCAAGAGAGTGGTCTTCCAAGTACTGAGACTTCATGGTTGCCAGGTCAGACACCCATACTAAGCAACTATCGATTTTCTCATGGTGGTCATCAAGAATACTTCTATGGGATATCTGCAGCAAATGGTCTTGGTCCATACTCACCGTATAACACAAACGGTAAACTTCTACTGGGGTCACACATCGTACCATTCTATGGTTACGGCTTAACATCGTCGTCTCTCTGCTATAGGTAAGTCACTCAAGATTTACTATCCCGCATAGCAAGAGCGAATAATAAGAGTAGTCGTCATGGTGATCAATCCATTCCGCACCCAAATCATTACCTTGTAACTGGTTTAGTGAATCTCGCAATCTAACACTCGATCATCCTCTCAAGCATTACAGAAATTCCTCTTGATCATGAACTGGGTTCAGATAAATCCATGGTTCTGCAAGCCAAACAAAACATCTATCGTTTCTTCACAACTCTCAGGTTTTCGCAAACTGCTATAAACGTGTACTGGTGGACTACAACTTCCTCCAGGGTTCTTCCTTCAGGAAGATTGTGCTTGCTTGTCGTAAGAACTTGGCACACGGGGTTAACATTGAACTTGGCATTGGTTGCATCATCTTTATTCCAGTCTTGATATTAGCAGCCATTGTAGTAGCTTCTTCAGTGTAGGGTTTGAGGTGAGAGGGAACAGAAGGTAGAGAGATATATAGCTACCCATACAAACATCACACTAGTTTTGGAAAATATAAGTTTTGATGTGTAGCGGTCAGTAAAACAAGAAATGACAGCCCACATAATCGATCTAACGATAGAAACTTTTAATCTTCCAGGTCTTCAAGTCTTCAATGCCGGTAGCTTCAGTTTTGAATGTCGAAACAATCTTCATATCGTTGAGTCATTCGTCAAGTTATTTTTCTTGTTGTTGTGTCTTCTTCAGTCTTGAAGCATACTAAGTAGATAAGGGGTCTAATGAAACGTAAACTTATTCTACTCGCACAGAAAACACACAAAGCACAACACATCACACCAATCAAATACATATCAAGGCCACAGGGTACAAGACAAAACAATCATGACATAAAACATCTAGTCAATCCATAGCAAAAATGCATCGATACACATCTCCAACTAACAAAGAAAAGGTAACAACGTACCCTAGTGCACACCACGAATATTCTATTCTCCAATTGCAAAACATAAGCTTCAATATGTCGACGTCTTTGCTCCCATGTTCACATCTTCTTCTTTCCCTTCAATTCGGGACACATATTGCTGTAGTGTCCCATGTTCCTGCACCGATAGCACTCAATTTGGCTAATGTCCTTCTTTTTATTCCTCACGGGTGATTCCCTGAATTCTTGGATAATTTTCTCCATTCCTTCTTTTTGATGCTGAGATACTTGTTGTGTCATGATGAAAAATTGACACTGAGCGGGGTACTGATTATTTCCTTCACACACAAAACATGTGACTTGTGCAGTGGGGCATTCTTCACCCGAGTGGATTTCCGCACAATGGGGACATCCATCTTGGTATCCTTCATAGGAGTGTCCTACTTCCCCGCAAATTGTACAGGCACGGATCCTCTTAAAGGTTACCATCCTTTGCATCGGGGTGACAAGGCGGGATCCCAACAAAACCTTAGTGACTTCCTTCCAAGTAATCTTCCTTCGTGATTCGTCAATTGCTTGGTGCATTCTCCACCAATTAGCAGCCTCTTCTACTAAGTACTTAACAGCATAGGGGACCATGTCCTCACTTCCAAACTTGTTTATCTTCATGTGTTCCTCCATATTACGAATCCATTGCTCCGCCTTCAGTCTCGACATCGCCCCGGGAAAGGCGAGTCCTACTTCATACTCCATCTATTAAGCCCATACGACAAAGGTTAGGGCAAAACTATAACACCGACAAGAAAACAAACTAAGGTAACACCAAGCATATGCACTCAAACAAGGAAGCGGCAAAACTCCTACGTTCGACAGTAACACATAACAACAAACAATATAGTCACAACAGTCAAAACACACAAACAACACCTAGAGTAAGGTCATATGTGCAAGACATACGATCTCATCATACTACGCGAAATTCGTTCATCTAACTCCATATAAAATTGGGGGGGTCTGATGCTAGGCTTCATCCTTCTCAGCTAAGCTGATCTTAAAGATTCCTCTCGTAGTTACAGAACTTATTGATCACCATAGGTTATTCCTTCTAGTTCCGGTAACCATAACTCCAATTGATCCACGAGATTGATGATGCTCTTCTCAAATGTCTTGTCTTCCAAGGCATAAACAACTCAAGGGGTATTCATAGTAAAACAAGATGAAAAGTTTTAGAAGATGAATAATAGATGAGAAATACTAGTGGAGAGAGAGTAAGTAATCAAAGAGTGATAAAATATTTTTGTTCCTATGGATTTTTCTATCCATTTTCTAGGGTCACGAACCTACAGTCAACACACTGCTCTGATACCATCTGTAGCGACCGATTCACACAGAATTGAAGTCTCTGTGTTCAAGTGCCAGTCCCTGGATCGAACTCGCTGGCACACTCAGTATTATAGATGTATATCAAAGTACAAGTGCATCATTATTACAACGTATGATCCAGAGTAAATAAATAACAAGTTGCATAGCTCAAGGCTAGCTTATTCAATATAAATATAGCGTAAGCAAAAGCAAATAACGTGGAGTCCATCAACAGCCACATGCGAAAATGCTGAGTATAGACTCGCAACCCCTAAACGCACCTTACTGATCGTCTGAAAAACCTGCAACACCGAAGGTTACAGCCCGACAACGGGTCAGTACATCTGATTTGTACGGCAAGTGACACGGAAAAGTTTATATAAAGGACCTACAACTACATGCAAGGAAAGTCAAAGGAAAGGCTTATGGTTTAGTTTTGCAGAAAGCCAATTTTCTCCTGAACTAAACTAGTCAAAATTTTAAGTTGAATTCTACCTGAAACACACAGCAACCCAATGCTACTCTTGTCCCAACCAAATTATTATTAAGTGTTCATATGTCAAGATCATTCATCAACAGTACTGACTAGTTGCTCAAAGTTCGTCCGTAACCGTGGACACGGCTAATCATGATCAGTTTATACACTCTGCAGAGGTTGTACACGTTCCCCACTGGACTCAACCCGAAGATTGAGACAAAGACTTTCTGAAGAGGTTGCCTCCACCCTTTGGTAGCCGGTACACCTAACCACACATCTACATCAGCTAGCTACCAGGGCCAGGTTCCCCACAACGTACTCGTGCTAAGCCAGAGCCCATATAGCAAATGGCTGTACACGGAAGCTACTAGTAATATTGCCTGTCTGATCTTTTTGAGCCTGGATAGCGTCCACTGCGTCAGAGGGTACTCGCCATGACGCACCCGGTTCACCACCAAAACAACCATTGGGTACATTTAACCCCGGCACCTTACTGGGAGCTCCGGCCGGCTGGGGCGAGCGCCGGCGACGGCCGGCGGCCAGGCGGCGCGGCGGGGCGACGGAGGGGCGGCCAGGGGAGGCGTGGCGCACGGGGCCAGGGGCGCACGGGGCGCGTGGCTTGGCGCGGCCGTGGGCCGTGGAGAGCAGCTCCGGCTCGGAGTTCTCCGGCGAGGGTCGGCGGCCACGGGCGGCGGGGCGGCGCGGCTAGGGCCCGGCTAGGGCGCGGTGCGGCCTCTGCGAGGCGTGGAGACGGCGGCACACGGCGGTTCCGGAGAAAATACCTCGAAACGGCGAAAAAAACGCAACTCCGGCAAACTCCGGCGATGCTCCGACGAAACTCCAGCGAGATTCCGGCGATGACATCGGCGGCGGCTGGTCCCGCGGATTAGTTTAGAGCTAACCCTAAAACGCTAAGCGAAAATAAATTTAGCCCTAATCGGGGCTATTTATAGCCAGCCCCTAATCCTTTTTTTTAAATCCGAGATAAATAGAAAATCGGTCTGCGAAAAAAAAATAGAGCAGGCCCATTAGGCCCAAAACAATATTAGAAAAATCACGGAAATTTATTTTAAAATTCCGTCTTCGCCAATATTTTTAAAATAATAAAACTCAATTTTTGGCTTGCCCAAAATATTAAAATAAAATAAAAACTTTGCAACTTATTTTTAAATATTTTAAAATACTTTTCTCGTATTTTAAAAATACCGAAAACTCCAAAAAATGAAATAAGAACTTTTCCGAAGCATAAATAAATTCCAAAAATATTTTTAGAAAATATTTATAACTCCAAAATAAAATTAAAAAGTCTCCCAAAATATTTTAAACTATTTTTCAACAAATTAAAAATGGGGATAAATCCTTTTATATCCTCTCTAGCGAACTACCATGTGTTGAAAAATGTTTTGAATATTCAAAAGAATTCCAATAAAGATTTAAAACCTTTTCCAAACTTTTAATAAGTTGAAGGAGTCATATTACCTTCTCTCATTTTATTTTGTTGGTTTTGTTTTAAAATAATAAATTCCCAAAACACCAATTATGAATATTAGGGAAAGTCATTTTATTCCCTCTCTTTTTAATATTCAATAAACTCCAAAAGTTTTAAATCCCAGAGAAAATCAAACACATCAATCAAACAATCATTATCTATTTAATTTTATTAACATTCCAAAATTCGGAGAATTTTGGGATGTTACAACATAGCAAGAGAAGTTATTTAATTTAATTTTGATCATTGGGTCCCAACCATCATCTAGTTTCCTAGGTATGGAGGCTTCTATCCTAATCTTCTCCTCCCTAGCTTTGATGAGAGCATTTGTGTTATGCTCCATGAAGACAAGATTGAGTGTGCTAGTGTGGGGGTCTCTAGACATTTTGTGTAGTAAACTAATAACTTCTGAGAGGGTGCAACTATCAAAATCGACATCACTACTATTAAAGGTGGTAGTAGTGTCATCTAAGCTCACTAGTTTGAAACCCTCTATATTCATAGGAGTTTCTTCTTCTACGGTTGAGGTATTAGCATCACCATTAATAGGTCCAATGGGACCAGGAGTGCATTGGGTGCTAATAGTTTCGGTGTCCTCAACAATTTGGATAGTGGCAACTGTGTGGTGTGTAGGAAGGCTCTTAATTCTATCCTCTTCCTCTTTTTCTCTATCCCATCTTTCTTTAAGTTTAACCATCATCCTAATATTTTCATTAATTTGTAACTGGATAGCATTAATAGGAGTGGCCTTGCTCTCCTCAAGGGGAGAGGTTCTAATTTTTAACATCTCAACATCAAGGGCTAAGCTGTCTACCTTCAAACAAAGATTATCTAATTTAGCTAGCTTTTCTCCCACATTCTTGTTGAAGACTTTTTGGGTAGTGATAAAATCTCTAAGCATGTTTTCTAGTTCAGAAGTGGGGTTCTTGTTACTAGGGTAAGTGTTGTTGTTCCCATAAGTGGATGGAAACGGTCTAGGATTACTAGCAAAGTTGCCCCTATAAGAATTATTATTAAATTGTTTTCTAGCAATGAAGTTCACATCTACTTGTTCCTGAGAAACCAAAGAATTTAAAGGAACATCATGAGGATCAATAGAGGGTTTCTTGTTAAGTAGAGACATAATTAAATCAACTTTATCATTTAGGGAGGTAATTTCCTCGACAGAATTTACCTTCCTACCTGTTGGAGCGCGTTCGGTGTGCCATTGGGAATAGTTGGTCATCATCTCATCGAGGAGTTTGGTGGCAGCATCGAGTGTAGTTGACATAAAGGTTCCTCCCGCGGCCGAATCTAACAGGTTCCGCGAGGTAAAGTTCAAGCCTGCATAAAAAGTCTGGATAACCATCCAGGTAGTCAAACCATGTGTAGGGCATTTCTTAACAAGAGATTTCATACGTTCCCAAGCTTGGGCAACGTGTTCATTATCCAATTGCCTAAAATTCATAATGTTACTTCTCAATTGGATAATTTTTGCAGGTGGGTAATACTTTCCAATAAAAGCATCTTTGCGTTTATCCCAAGAATCTATGCTATTCCTAGGCAAAGATTGAAACCAGATTTTAGCTCCGTCTCTAAAAGAGAAAGGAAAAAGCTTGCGCTTAATAACATCACCTTCGACTTATTTATACTTTTGCATATCACATAATTCAACAAAATTATTCAAGTGTAAAGCAGCACCATCTCCAGCACCAGAGAATTGATCTCTCATAACAAGGTTCAGTAAAGCAGGTTTAATTTCCTAAAAGGTAACTGAAGTGGCAGGTGTGGCAATAGGAGTACAGATAAAGTCTTTGTTGTTGTGACTGGTGAAGTCACACTACTTGGTGTTTCCAGTGGAGCCCATAGTAGCAGCAAGTGTGGCAGATTTTTCTGTAATTTTCGATATAGGACACAAAGATAAAAACAGAACAGTAAACTAACAAGACTAAAAAGTAAAGGTAAAAGATAGTGGGCAACTCCGTTATCTTATCACTCGGAGTCCCCAGTAACGACGCCAGAAATTTTCTTGATGGCGTGGAAGTGGTAATGGCTTCTCTCCCTTCGTTGGTTACCCCAAGTGGAAGGTGAGATGTAGGATAGCAGCAAATTTCTCCTATGTAGAGGATAAGGTTTGTCTCCCGTAGGACTCCGGCGATGATAAGTAGGTTTCAGCGGCGCACCTGACGCGGACCTGCACACAATACAATTAACTTTGCTCCCAACAAAGTTCAGAGAGGTTGTCAATCTCTCTGGTCTTGTTGTTTACAAAGGGTCAAACACACAAGGGATAATGATAATGATAATGGTAGAAACTTAAAGTAAATGCGATAAAAGTAAATAGGCTTGTAAACAGTGATGAGAATATGGACCGGAGCCCCGTGATGTTCACTAGTGATGTCTCTCTTCCAAAAGACGATAAAACTGCTATGCGAGGTAAACAAATTACAGATGGGAAATTGACAGGATTATAAACGCACCACAATGCTAACTATGCTACAAAAGAATGGAAGAGGCTCATAAGCATGGGCAGTACGCCAAAATAAGTAGACCGAAATCCATCTGCATCTACTACTAATCATCCACCTTGAGATATCTATCCAGAACATCTCGCTGGTATTAAGTTGGGAGCCCCACCCAAAGTGTAACCCCAAAGCAACAGACAACTGCATTAAAAGAACTTTGCGTAAAGTAAACAATCCTTGCAACCGAGATTACAAGCACCGTTGTTTTCCCCCTTGTGGCCACATCACATCCCCTAGACTCATGTTTCTGTCACTCAAGCGTGTCATCAGGGGGCATGTACCCACAATCGAGCATAACGTTCCCTCTTGGAGTTACTACCTACCACTTAGCCAAAGCAATACACAACAACGAAGAACATGCAAAATTACTTAGAAACAAAAATATAAGAGATCAAAACCAAATATATTACTCTATCACGATCTGAACATAATCTCATAATCCATCGGATCCCATTAAACTCAGCATAGAAACAGCAGAAGAATTACATAAGTGCCTCGATCATGTAGGGCAGCTCACGAGGTCTAAACCATGAAGAACAAAGAGGGGAGGAGAACATCACATAGCTACTGATCACGGACCCATGGTCCAAAGTAGACTACTCATGACACATCCGAGAAGCGTGCATAGTGGAGGGGAAGCTCCCAGAGGTCAATCCTCCCTCCGGCAGGGTGCTAGGAAGGGTCCTGACGGTGCTCCCGATCTTGGAAGCGCGGCGGCGGCGGAACAGAGGCGAGATTGCGAAATAGGGTTATCTTTTCTAAAGTTTCCTGTGATAGAGAATAAATAGGCGAAGGGGGGCAGCCAGGGGGGCCATCAGGGGCCCAGGCGCCCCCTGGCCCTCCTTCGAGCTTCTGGAGTCTTCCGACACGCTGATTTTTTATCTGATTTTTCCCGGATTTTTGGAGCACTTTTTATATGGGGAAAACTGAAATTAAAAAACAGCAGAAAACAGGAACTGGCACTGGGGTGCACTGAGTTAGTAGGTTAGTCCAAATATGATCAAAAGTGTATGAAAGTGTATCTAGATCATAGCAATATCACACAAAACATGCATGGAGCGAGCAGAAATTTTCGATACGTTTGAGACGTATCAAAGACCAAGTGTGAAACTTTAGTAGATTGAGTTCTAAAAAATATTTTTTTCTCGTATTCCCTATCCCTCTTCATGCACGCAAACACCATTTGGAGACACTCGAGTCACGTACAGCGAGATCTCTTGCACCAAATGTTCTTTTATTACTTGTTTCAATGCTAATATAGACTCTTGCATGTTATGACTTGAATTGAATCACATACCTTGATTTCTTTACTTTTCAAAGTTCTTATATGGTTGCTAGCATGTCACCACACAAATTATGCTTGTTATCATTTAAGTACTTGAGGACGAGCTGGGATTAAGCTTGGGGATGTTGATACGTCCCAAACGTATCGATAATTTCTACTTGCTCCATGCATGTTTTGTGTGATATTGCTATGATCTAGATACACTTTCATACACTTTTGATCATATTTGGACTAACCTACTAACTTAGTGCACCCTAGTGCCAATTTCTGTTTTCTGCGTGAAGGAACCTTCCGGAGTCCCGAAGGGGACCAGGTGGGACCCACCAGGGCCCCAGGAAGACACCTGGTGCGGCCTATCGCTTGTCCACGCTAGGGGGGCGCCTGCACCCCTGGTGGGCCCCCTGGCTGCCCCCCTTCGCCTATATATTTCCCGTGACGTGAAACTTCCGAAGAGAGAAACCTTTTCCGTGATCTCGCCTCTGTTCCACCGCCTCCGCACTTCCAAGATCGGGAGCGCCAACATACCTCTTCCCGACACCCTGCCGGAAGGAGGATCGACCTCCAGGAGATTCCCCTACACCATGGACGCTTCCCGGATGTGTCGTGAGTAGTTTCCTTTGGATCATGGGTCCGTGATCAGTAGCTATGTGATGTTCTTCTCCCCTATTTGTTCTTCATGGTTTAGACCTCGTGAGCTGCCTGATACGTCCAAAACGTATCTATAATTTCTGATTGATCCATGCCTCTTTTGTGTGATATTGCTATGATATTGATGAACTTCCATACACTTTTGATCATATTTGGACTAACCTATTAACTCAGTGCACCCAGTGCCAGTTCCTGTTTTCTGTTGCTTTCTATTTCAGGTTTCCCCCATATTAAAAGTGCTACAAAAATTGGGGAAAAATCCAATAAAAAATCAGCGTACAGGAAGCTTCTGGAATCACCGAGGGGGGGGGGGGGCAGAGGGGACCCACCAGGGCCCCAGGCGCCCTCCCAGCGTGCCTCAGGGTTGGCCGCGCCAGGGGGCCGCCTGGACCCCTGGTGGCCCCCTTGGCTGCCCCCCTTCGCCTATTTATTCCCCGTGACGCAAAACCCCCGAGACGGGAACCCTTTTTCGCGATCTCTCCTCTGTTCCGCCGCCGCCGCGCTTCCAAGATCGGGAGCACTAGAATACCTCTTCCCGGCACCCTGGAGGAGGGAGGAATCACCTCCGGGAGCTTCTCCACCACCATGGATGCTTCCCAGATGAACCGTGAGTAGTCCACCTTGGACCATGGGTTCATGCCCCCCGAGGACTAGCTTGAGTGACAGAAACATGAGTCTAGGGGATGTGCTGTTGCCATAAGGGGGAAAATAACGGTGCTTGTACTTCCGGGTGCAAGGATTGTTTACTTTACGCAAAGTTCTTTAATGCAGTTGTCTGTTGCTTTGAGTTTACACTTTGGGTGGGATTCACAACTTAATACCAGCAAGATGTTCTGGATAGATATCTCAAGGTGGATGATTAGTAGGTAGATGCAGAGGGATTTCGGTCTACTTGTCTTGGCGTACCGCCCGTGCTTTTGAGCCTCTTCCTTTCTTTATAGCATAATTAGCATTGGTTTGCGCACATAATCCTGTCAATTGCCCGGCTGTAATTTATTTACCTCGCATGGCTATTTTATCGTCTTTTGGGAGAGAGTCATCACTAGTTAACATCATAGGACCCCGGTCCATATTTCCAATACTGTTTACACCCACTATCAATTTACTGCTTTATTTACTTTTTCGTTGCTATCACTACCATTATTATCCCGTGTGTTTTATCCTTTGTAAACAACAAGGCCGGAGGGATAGACAACCCCTTTGTACTCGTTGGGAGAAAATTTATCTGCTGTGTGTGCATGTCCACGAAAACCGCCAATCTCTGGCACCGTTGTCACCATCTTGTCGTTATCGGAGTCCTACTGGAGACAAAGTTTGGTATCTTCACCGAGGGAAATTTGCTGCTTTCTACATCTCAACCTTCTACTTTGGGTAACCAACGAGGGGCGAGAAGTAAACTCTCGTGACATCAAAGCAATTTCTGGCGCCGTTGCCGGGGACTCCACTCTTCAAGATAGGGGAGTTGCACACTATCATTTATCTTTGCTTTTTAGTCTTGTTAGTTTACCTTTCAGTTTTTGTTTTTGCTTTTGTGTCTTATATGAAAAACCAAAAAACTAGTTGCTACCTTTTGCCTTTGTCTTGCTTTGCCTAGTTATGCTATCCTCACCACGGGTGCTGAACCACCCAAATATGGTAGGATGGACATATTTGACATATTTCACTTGACCGTCTTCGTTCAATTTGTTCTCGCTCTAAAAACCCCACCGACTTGGTTGAGGGAAAAATCATTGGATGAACATGCTCATTATACGCAGCACCGCCTATCTCAGAAAGGGAAACACTTATGGGATCAAATACATGTTTCTTATTGCCATGCTAAACTTTTGTGCTACAATTATGATTTTACTTGCTGTTCTAATATAGATCATAAACACCTCCCTTTCCAATGTGAGTTCAATAAAAATGAGATCTTATCTTCTTATGCTAAAGGTGTTTATGATTACTTTGATGTTGAAAAGATTGAAGAGTTTGTTGCTTTTAAAGGTGCTTATGAGATTGCTTCTTTGATTGAAAGGTATCACGATACTATTCACCAGTCCGAAAACTTTGCAGTTCTTGCTTCTTATATTGAGGATTTTAAAAATAAAATGTTTGCTGCCCAAGAAGAGGCCAATGATTTCTTTGAGGAGGAATCCCATGATTCCAAGGACTCACTTGAAATATCCCTTTTTGAAAATTTTGATACTTGCTTTGTTGATGGCCAAGATGCCACTATGGATGATGCTAACAAAAATGAACTCTCTATAGTTCCTTATGTTAAGCATGAAATTGTTGCTATTGCACCCACACTTGGTTGTCCTATTATCCTTTTGAAATCTCCAACTCCGGAGAATTTTCCTCTTATCAAAGCTCAATGTGATGGGTTGCATTTATCTTATGATCCCAAAAACCGTGTTGAAAACTATACACGTGTGCTTCTAGGTCACGAACAATATGATTTATGTGATAGTTATATTCTTGATGTTGTTCATGATACTACTGAAAATTATTTCGAGAGAGGGAAGTTTGGTTGTAGAAACTTCCATATTACTAAAACACCTCTCTTCATGTTGAAATTTTTGAAGTTGTTCTTTTTCCACCTTCCTATGCATGTCACTTTTGAGCATATTTGGACTAATCTATTAACCCAGTGCACCCAGCTGCCAGTTGTTGTTTTCTGCTATTTTTGTATTTCAGGTTTTCCGGCCATTAAAAGTGCTCCAAAAAATCCGGAAAAATCAGATAAAAAATCAGCGACACAGAAGCTTCCGGAAACACCAAAGAAGCGGAGGGGGGACACCACCAGGAGTCTAGGAGGGTCCCTGGCGCGGCCCCACCCTAGGCCGCGCCAGGAGGCCTCCTGGCTGCCTGGTGGGTCCCCTCGACACACCCCTTCGCCTATATTTACCCCTCGGGGTGGAAACCCCTAAGACGGAACTCCTCTTTCGCGATCTTGCCTCTGTACCGCCGCCACCGCTGTTTCAAGATCGGGGATGCCTGGAGAAGCTGCTCCGGCACCCTGCCGGGAGAAGCTACCCCCTCCGGGAGACCATCCATAGCCATGGACGCCTCCCATATGTACCGTGAGTAGTTTCCCTTGGACCATGGGTCCGTGACCAGTAGTTATGTGATCTATCTCTCCCCTCTTTGTGCCTCCACTTTCGAGACCTCGTGAGCTGCCTCACATGATCGAGGCACCTTTGTAATTTTCTGCCGTTGCTATGCTGAGTTTGTTGGGATCTAATGGATTATGAGACTATATTCAGATTGTGATGAGTAATATATTTGGTTCTTCTCTTTTATATTTTGTTCTTGAGTAAATTCTTGCATGTTCTCCGTTGCCGTATTTTACTTTGGCCAAGTGATTTGTTGCAACTCCAAGAGGGAGCGTTATGCTTGATTGTGGGTTCAGCCCCTTGATGTCTAGCTTGAGTGATAGAAACATGAGACTAGGGGATGTGCTGTTGCCACCAGGGATAAAAAAACGGTGCTTGTATCCGCGGATGCAAGGATTGTTTACTTTACACAAAGTTCTTTTAATGCAGTTGTCTGTTGCTTTGGATTTACACTTTTGGTGGGATTCACAACTTAATACCAGCGAGATGTTATGGATAGATATCTCAAGGTGGATGATTCGTAGTAGATGCAGATGGATTTCGGTCTACTTAACTTGGCGTACTGCCCATTGCTTTTGAGCCCTTCCTTTCTTTGCAGTATAGTTAGCATTGCGGTGCCTTCATAATCCTGTCAATTTCCCAACTGTGATTTGTTTATCTCGCTAGCACTTTTATCTTCTTTTGGGAGAGAGACATCACTAGTGAAAATCACGGGACCCCGGTCCATCTTCATATCACTGTTTACATCCTTAGTTTACTTTTCAGTTGCTATCACTATCATTATATTTTGCGTTAATCCTTTGTAAACAGCAAGGCCGGAGGAATTGACAACTCCTCTGTACTCGTTGGGAGAAAAGTTATCTGTATCTGTGTGCAGGTCCACGTCAAGCGCTGTGACACCTTCTTGTATCTCTTGGAGTCCTACTGGTTCGATAACCTTGGTATCTTCACCGAGGGAAATTTGCTGCTACGCTACATCTCACCTTCCACTTGAGGTAACCAACGAGGAGTGAGAGATCCTCACCGTATCAAGCCAATTTCTGGCGCCGTTGCCGGGGACTCCAGTCTACAAGATAGGGGAGTTGCACACTATCTTTTATCTTTTCTTTTTAGTCTTGTTAGTTTACCTTTCAGTTTTTACTTTTGTGTCCCTTATCAAAAATCGAAAAAATAAATAGTATGTCTAGTTCCTTACTTGCCAATCAATGTCTGACTTCTTTGAAACTAGATCTTATCGGCATGGAGGATTCACCGAGGATCAACAAAAGTGGTACAAGGAACACCGCTTGTCTCAAAAGGGGATACACTTATGGAAACAAATACACCAGTTGTATGAGTTTGCTAGAAACTTGTGCTCAATATATAATATATCTTTCTGCAGGGATGAATCTTGTTGCTTTATGAGGCACAAACACCTTTCTTTCAAATGTGAGTACAATGATGATGAAACCTTAGCTTCTTATGCTAAGAGAAATTATGATTTTTATGATGCAGAGGAAATAGAAGAATTTGTTGCTTATAAGGGTGCCTATGAAATTACTTATCTTCTTAAAAATATTGATGATGCCCCTTACAAATCTGAGAGTCTTGCTATACTTAACTATTGTTTGGAACATTACGATGCAAATTACTATATTACTGATCATCTTGAGAGAATCTCTCCTCCAAAGGAAGAGACTAATGTTTTGCAGGACTCTATGGAAGAAGAAATTACTGAACCTGAAAGCTCCTTGGATGAAAAAGAGGAGGAGAGTGACGAACAAGAGGAGGAAGAATGGAGCCATCCATGTATACCTTCTAATGATAGTAACTCTTTGACTCTTACCTTATATGAGTGTTATGATCCTATGGATTCTTTTGAAATATCTCTTTTTGATGAAGTTGATGCCTTCTATGCTTATGGCCGTGATGCCACTATGGATGATGTTTACGGAGATGAACTTGCTATAGTTCCTCATGTTAAGCATGAAATTTTTGCTACTGTACCCACACTTGATCGTCCTATTATCTTTTTGAAATCTCCAACTTGTATTCCGGAGAACTTTTCTCTTATCAAGGCTCAATGTGATGGGTTGCATTTATCTTATAATCCTAAAGACCGTGTTGAAAACTATACACGTGTGCTTGCAGTTCATGAACAACATGATTTATGTGATAGTTATATTCTTGATGTTGTTCATGATACTACTGAAAATTACTTTGAGAGAGGAAAGTTTGGTTATAGAAACTTCCATGTGACAAAAACACCTCTCTCTAAACTGAAACTTTCGAAGTTGTTCTTGTTCCACCTTCCTATGCATATCACTTTGTGCTTCTTTGATTTATTTTATTACGAGATGCCTATGCATAGGAAGTGGGTTAGGCTTAAATTTGTTTCATATTTTCTTCTTGATGCTCTCTTTTGCTTCAAATTCTTATTCTTGTGAGAGCATCTTCTATAATCCTTAAGCCTAGCTAATGGCTTTAAAGAAGCGCTTTCGGGAGGCAGCCCGCAATGAATTTAGGTTTTTCTTTTTTCTTTTCTTCTGTTCTTAGTGGTCTTGATGATTGTTACTACTGTAGAAACATCATTGTATCTTTAATTTTTAAGCTTTGTGCCTTTTATAGCCTCATACGACAAGGGAAGTAAAAGTTGTGACATGCTGTCCATAAACAGATTCTGTCCTCGTGACTAGAAAAATCATGAAAAAAATCCCAGTTCATCTGTTTGAGCTGAAATTTTTACACAGCGTGCACTATACAATTACGAAACTTGCGTATGTTCTGAGTTTTTTGATTTGAGTTGCAGAAGTACCCCTAAAAAATTCGTTTCTACCTGCTGTTCTGTTTTTCACAGATTCTGCCATGTTTTTCTCTCTTCACTTTTGCAAACCTTAAGCTTGTTTTTTCTTTGCAAAAACTTTTTGGCAATCTTGGGAAACAGTAGCTCTTCAATATTATCTTTATTTCCAGTGGATAAAAAATTATTTTAATAGGGTACTAACCTCTCTAATCAGTCTACAATGAGTTATGTATGAAGGGAGTTTTCAAGTGTGCGATGGAAGATGATGAAAGAAGATCCTGGAGTGTCAAACGCTCAAGCTTGGGGATGCCCATGTGCACCCCCAATAAATATTCAAGGAGACTCAAGCGTCTAAGATTGGGGATGCCCCCGTGCATCCCCTTCTTCATCAACAATTATCAGTTCGTCTCTCGTTGCACTACATTTTTATCACTTCATGCGTTATGTGCTATTCTTGGAGCGTCTCGCTCTTAGGTTTTGTTTTTAGTTTTTTTTTGCTTTGTTTTCTGTAGTAACAAGTTAGATCCCAACTTACTTTCTTTTGTGTGGGAGAGTTACACGCTCCGCTTGAACTAGAACTCCTCATAGGATTTTCTTTCTTATTCTTTTAGCTGTGAGTTGTTCTTTTTCTTTTCTTAGCTGCTGCTCTGTTTAGTTGTAGTGCTTTAGTTTTCCTAGAGCTTTTATTTTGTTTTAGGTTGAACTTTCTATAGGTTGCATGTTTTATCTTGTTAGAGAGTTTGCTTGTTACACTGAGTTTTTTGTCTTGACTAGAAGTAGGTAGTTGAAGTTGCTTTTCTCTTTGGAGTAGTAACTTGCAATAGTTTTGAGGTATTGACTAGAGTAATTTTTGAACTTTTGGTGTCAAGAGCTCGAGCCTATTAGTGATAGATGTCGTATTTTGGGAAATCCGTGTATTTTTCAAAAACCAAAAACCCCTGTTGAGAACTCTAGCTACTAGATGGATCACTAACCTCTGGAGGGTTCGAATATTAGAGTACACTCACGTACCATGAGTCAAGGATGCGCAAGGATAACCAAACCCCCATACACTCCTCCTCGGGGTACTTGTTTCTTTGTGAACCTCCTGATTAGATTGAGAGTTACCGATAATAAGTGCATGAGTTCTTCGGACTAATGTGAGTATTCTAAAGTTGACACTTCCACCCACCTATACTTTTTCTAGCCTCTTCGGTACCGTGCATTGCCCTTTCTCAACTCAAGAGTTGGAGCATACTTCGCCGGTGCATCCAAACCCTTGGCACGATATGCTCTGTTATCATAAGCCTCCTTATATCTTTCCTCAAAACAGCCACCATACCTACCTACAAGGCATTTCCATAGCCTTTTCGATATACATTGCCATGCAACGTCCATCTTCTCATGACTTGATCCTCATGTCATACCTTTGCATCATGATAGTTATATCTTCTTTATGTGAGTACCTTTGTAAAGTGTGAAAGATCTCCTATATTCTTGTAAAATATAGAGTGTTGCCCCTAAAGTGAGGAAAAGATCCCAAAGAGGACAAAATCTAAAGATCCCAAAGAGGACAAAATCTAAAGATCCCAAAGAGGACAATTGAGAGTTAAATAGAAAGAGCCATTGAGGCCACCAAAAAAATACAAACAAATAGAAAAAGAGAAAAATAAAAATAAAAAGAGAGAAGGGGGCACACTACTATTCCTTTTGAGACATCCACACTAGTACTTCATCCTCTATCCCTTGTACTCCATAGAGATCATCATCATGCATATAGCTATGTGGGGACCTTCACACTATAGAACTTGGCTTGTATATTCCAATGATGAGCCTCCTCAAACGAGCTCTAGGTCTTCTTGAGCAAGCAAGTTAGATGCACCCCCACTAGTTCCCTTGAAGAGCTTTTAGCTCACATGTGCATCCTTTGTATGGTAATCCCTACTCCTCGCATCATATCTATCATATGGCCTTCTCTCGCCTATGATTGTCCTCATTGATGTGAGCCTTTCACACCTTTTTGTCTTCCTCCTCCACCTTCTTTCTGTTTCGCCTTTTAGGTGTCAACTTTCTTGCTCACGCTCATCCATTGCATGAGTGCTCAAAATATCGAAAGGGAGTGGATCAGTTTGACTTGTACCTGGCTAGTGGTCTGGGGACGAGTCAAGATAAGAATCCAAAGGATACTAAGTGTGAAACTTTAGTAGATAGTTGTTCTCAACAATTACCTTTTTATCTCATATTTCCATATCCCCTGCTGTCGGGACCCGGGGTTAGCGTATGCAAGACTCGCTACAACACAATCATATGGAGAGCCGAGAACCGTACCCACTTGTCTAAGCAGACAAGGCCAAGCACATAACGTTCTCGGAAAGCATCAAACGTGACGGGCATCCCATCCAGGCCGGATGATCAACTGAGATGGGTCCTCATCGTACGCACACAAGTCTAAATGATATGGGTGGTGAACTCCCATACTCATAGACAAGTCGCCTCAACCATACTATCGATTGTATCATAACCCTTACATAGACTTACTCCAGCCCGATCACTTAGTCGGGGTCTAGAGCGGGCTCGATCATACATCAAAGTGTGCATGTGACGGAGTCACGAGCAATCGCATCGCGATGCCCCAAGATGCGCACATCTAAGGGCCACTTGGTGTATAAAAGACTGCCAGCCAGATCACAACTAAGGTCTCGAAAACACATACTAAGACATGCATGTTATAATGATACACGCAACACACATGTCTAGTATGAACAACAGGTATCATTGCAATCCTCTACAAAGTTTACAACTTTATTGATAACTCTTACAGAGTGCACACAGAGATCACAAGTCTGTGATCCAACATTACATCAAACATGCGGAAGCAAAGTAGGTCTGAGTACAGACAAGTTTAACAAATGGCTTAGAGAAGCCTTATCTATAAACAAGCCCTTCCACGAGGGACCAGTCGTCTGACTGGGACTACACTAGCTTGGCTTCAGTCGTCGAGCTCCAGGAAGAATCCACCTTCGGGGTCAGTGGGTTCATCTAAAACATAGAATAAGCAAACGTGAGTACAAAGTCGTACTCAGCAAGACTTACGTAGGAACTATACTACTCATGCACATGTATCAAGGTAAAGGGAGGTGGGGTTTCACTGCAGAAGTGCCAGCTTTGACTTGGCTAGTCCTGAACTACGAGTACCAGACTTGAGGTAAGAAGCGTACACGAGTCCACTACATGTCTCCAACCAATTACACCACTATGGTGCCTTCCTCGACTTCCCACAAGAAAGCACGCCATAGCACTCACGCTTATCTTGGCAAGTTTTATAAGTATCCATTTCAAGTTGTCTAATAATCAAGCTAAGCTTTCCAAGAAGTCCATAACCGCGGACGCGGCTATTCGAATAGTTTTGTTAACCCTGCAGGGGTGTACCTCTACACACACACACACATCAGTTACCTCCTGGGAGTGGGACCCTTCAAGCGGGTACCGGCGAGGATGTTGCCACGACACTTCGCCCACAGCTCCGATCTAGTCCAGAGAGTCGCCTATCTGAGGGGGATCCATATGGAAGTCCGACCGAGGTTCCAGTACGGCCTCAAACGATGTGTGCAGGGTCCCAAGCCGGTCTGAGTAGCCGTTCATCCACTTCGCAGACCGTGCCACATCCCTACCAGAACTTGCGAACTAATGCGACTTCTGGGGTTCGAACGGGGTGAGGTATTAGGTCGAGAGGGGTCAGTGAGCCCAATGTGTGGTTGTACTCTTCTTCTTGGATCACCACACAAGAACTCGGACTTAGGGCAGTGTTCAACGAGACAACCCACTGTGTACTCATACACAACCTCTCATCGTTCACCTTGTATTAGGGTAGATTCACCAACACATTTCCACCATCATCAACATGATCACTACCATCCAGACTCACAAAAGTCTAACCTCATTGTAACTCTAAGCATGCAATAAGCAGTAACAGTTGCAGGGGCCACATGATATCAACCAACTCCTACATTTGCTAGGATTGTGGTTTGCTTACTACTGTGACAAATGATAGGTCATGCAAAGGAATGGGTTCATCTATGCGGTAGAAACGTAGCATGGTAATCATCCTAAACAATGCATAAGCGAGACTGAGAGGGAAGTGGGATTTTATCGACATGATCAAAGTGGGTTTGCTTGCCTTGATGATGAGGTTCAAACACAATGTCTTCAACGAAGGGGGGGGGGGCTCTGGTTCCGGCTCCACCTCTATTCGACAAACAACACAAACATCGAAACAATAATAAGACAATGCTCAAACACATGAGTTGAAGGGTGAAACTTGATGTATGTGTCACTGATGTGTGAGTTATTACATTTAAAAGGAGTATATTGCAAATGAATTGCAAATTCAAACTCCATTTTATTTATCGATGAAATTCAAATGCATTTGAATCCATGGATGTTCATTTGAAATGGTTGGGCATGAAGTGATGTTGTAAAGGTGAGGTAAAGTCTCTGATGTGTGGATGAAACCATTTAAAAGAAGTGTGTTGCAAAGTCATTTGCAAAATCACTCCAAATTTGAATTCAAATTAAATGCATATGGATGTTTGCCACTGTTCACCCATTTTAAAATGGTCAAACATGAAAACAAAGTCCATATTCACAAACCTTGTATTTTTATAATAAGCATTAATGCATAATCATGAGGTCAACCTGATGCAGGGGGCCACTGACCACTGGGTCCCACATGTCAGTGTCTCTCTATTGTTTAATTAGTAGATTAAATCAATTTAAACTAACAGAGAGGGGTTAGCAGGGCTGGGCCCACATGCAGTGTCACTGCCAGGTGGGGCTAAGGGGGTTAAGCATAGGGGCACACCATGTTAAGTTTCTCATGTTAAACCTGTTCATGCTATGCCTAAGTTATGCTCAACTGCATTCATAATGTTGCCATATTAATAACTTAACCTTTGTAACACGGATAAGTTCACCATCTAAAATGTGTTTGATCATATTTGAAACTGTCATGTTAATATGCTATGCATTGTTATGATCTGATACTCATGTTGCACCTGATAGTTGTGTTCGCTGCTGGAGATATGCTTCATGACAAGTTGATCAGGTGCCACTGAACCGGAATTATCCGTGCAGCCACATTTGCCTATATGGGCGGGCCTTGATTCGGTCTGCCGGTGGGTTCTCTTGCGCGTATCACCAAAGTAGGGGAGGCTACGCGCGCGCGGCTGCCCTGATCAGGCAGGCGGCGGTAGTCTTGAAAGCCAGAGTTGTTATGTGCGCGGTCCCTGACGGGGGAAAAAGTTTATGGACCACGTGATGGTCAGGGCCATGCGATGGCCGGATTGGTAGGGTGGTAACGGAGGACACCTAACCACAGGGGCTACCCAAGACGGGATGTCGGTGATACGGTAAGAGGGACACGCGGTAGCATCGGTCTCGTTGGAGAAGTCCTAGTTCACTCCTGCGGTGCGAGTTCCAAGGATCCTGTGGGACAAGTACCGGGGTGCTGGATGGAGGAAGAACTCCATAGTGTGGGTAGCGTGCACAAACTCTGCAGAGTCACACAAATCTATTCGTATAGCCGTGTCCACGGTAATGGACACAGTTCGTACTAGGTCACAACATATGATCAACATGAGTTCGGTGGTATGTTTGTGTTAAGTGGATGGTCATGCGATGACCGGATTGGTTGGGTGGTAACGGAGGACACCTAATCCGTTGAATGGTCACGAGGTGACCCGGTGATTGAATCTGTAAGGACTCCGAGGTAAGCCACGTGATCATGTGATGATCATGTGGGGTCCATGTGACCTTAAACGACGATTGATTGTGCATTAGTCTTCATGTTGATATAATGCTGATAATATGCTTGCTGAATATCTGTTCGCATGGTATTGTTACTCACCTGTTCAATTCACTAACATACCTTGACCTGCTGCCATGTTATTTTTTTGCCTTGTTGCATGGTTGTTGTGAGCTGGCAAGTACATTCAATGTACTGACCTGGCTTGTTATGCCAGATTTGCAAGCCGTGCTTTGGATGCGTAGGACGACGTTCCCGGTGTTTGCGAGCTAGGAGGTGTCCCAGCCAGTGTCCCTGTGGATTGGAGTTCATCATCGCCGTTATTGTTCCGCTGCCGTCGTTAGTCCGCTGCTAGAGAGTTGTGCTGCTGCTTGGTGTAAAGCTGAGGCTAGCCTAAGGAGCAAGCTGTGTCTCCGCTAGCATTGTAATAGACCTCGTGTACCCATATCTTCGGTAATAGAAAGTTGTTCAGTTCTATACCAAGCGGTGCCGTGTTCCATAAGACTTGATCTCTGGGCTGGTGCACGGGGCGTTCCGGTCCTCTGAGCCGGGGTGCCACAAGTGTCAAGCGCTCAAGCTTGGGTATGCCCCCATGCATCCCCAAGAAATATTCAAGGAGACTCAAGCGTCTAAGCTTGGGGATGCCCCCGTGCATCCCCTTCTCCATCAACAATTATTAGTTCGTCTCTCGGTTCACTATATTTTTATCACTTCATGCATTATGTGCTATGCTTGGAGCGTCTCGCTCTTAGGTTTTATTTTTAGTTTTCTTTAGCTTTGCTTGCTGTTCATAACAAGTTAGAACCCAGCTTTCTTTGTGTGGGAGAGAAACACGCTCCACTTCCAAAATCTAGAACACAACATAGGACTTTTCATGCTTATCTTTGCTGTGTGTGTTCTTTATCTTTTTCATAGCTACTGTCATGTTTTTCTCTTAGATTTCATGCTTATCTTTTCAAAGAGCTTTGGTTTAGTTTGTTGCTGGAACGCTCTTGAGTTTTCATGTTTATCTTGTTTAGAGAGTTTGCCTGTTGCACTGAGTTTTGTGTCTTGACTTGAAGTAGGCAATTGAGGTTGCTATTCTTTTGTAGTAGTAACTTGCAATAGTTTTGAGGTATTTTTTTGAGTAATGTTTGGAGTTTTGGTGTCAAGAGCTTTATCCTATTAGTGATAGATGTCGTATTTTGGGCAATCCGTGTTTATTTTCAAAACTTTCAAAATTAGTTGAGAACTTTAGCTACTAGATGGATCACTACTCTTTTGAGGGGTCAAATATTAGAGTACACTCACGTACCATGAGTTGAGGATGCGCAAGGATAACAGAACCCCCATACACTCCTCCTCGGGGTACTTGTCTCTTTGTGAAACCTCCTTATTAGATTGAGAGTTACCGATAATAAGTGCATGAGTTCTTCGGACTAATGTGAGTATTCGAAAGTTGACACTTCCACCTTCCCATATTTTTCCACCGTAAACCTCCTTATATCCTTGGAATGATACGCTCTGTCATCATAAACCTCCTTATATCCTTCCTCGAAACATCCACCATACCTACCTATCAAGGCATTTCCATAGCCTTTCGGAGATACATTTTCATGCAACATCCATCTTCTCATGACTTGATCTTCATGTCATACATGCTACTTGCTTGATCGATGAGCCACATGCCAGTGGGGCCTTGCACTAATCATTGCTACATGATGCGCTAGTATCATTGCATATCCTGCTACACTGGCAGAGGCATACATTTGCATACATCATGATAGTTGCATCTTCTTTATGATTTGAGTACTTTGTAAAGTGTGAAAGATCTTATATACTTCTTGTAATATATAGAGTGTTGCCCCTAAAGTGAGGAAAAGATCCCAAAGAGGACAAAATTAAAAGATCCCAAAGAGGACAAATGGGAGAGAAATAGAAAGAGCCATTGAGGCCACCAAAAAATACAAAAAAGAGAAAAAGAAATAAAAAGAGAGAAGTGGGTGATGTGCGAGGTAATGATAGTGATTTCTCGCCCTTCGTTGGTGAGCCCCAAGTGGAAGGCGTGATGTAGCACAACAGCAAATTTCCCTCAGTAAAGATACCAAGGTTTGTCTTCAGTAGGACTCCAGAGATGATAAGTAGGTGTCAGCGGCGCTACTGACGCGGACCTGCACACAGACACAAATAACTTTGTTCCCAACGAAGTTCAGAGAGGTTGTCAATCTCTCCGGTCTTGTTGTTCACAAAGGATCAAACACAAAAGGGTAATGATAGCAACTGAAAGTAAAAGCAGAAAAGTAAATGAGCGTGTAAACAGTAATGAGGATATGGACCAGGATACGTGATGTTCACTAGTGATGTCTCTCTCCCAAAAGACGATAAAACTGCTATGCGAGGTGAACAAATTACAGAAGGGCAATTGACAGGATTATGAATGCACCGCAATTCTAACTATGTTACAAAAGAAAGGAAGAGGCTCAAAAGCACGGGCAGTACGCCAAAATAAGTAGACCGAAATCCAACTGCATCTACTACTAATCATCCACCTTGAGATATTTATCCAGAACATCTCGCTGGTATTAAGTTGCGAGCCCCACCCAAAGTGTAAACCCAAAGCAACAAACAACTGCATTAAAAAGAACTTTGCGTAAAGTAAACAATCCTTGCAACCGCGGTTACAAGCACCGTTGTTTTCCCCCTTGTGGCAACAGCACATCCCCTAGACTCATGTTTCTGTCACTCAAGCGTGTCATCGGGGGGCATGAACCCACAATCGAGCATAACGTTCCCTCTTGGGGTTACTACCTACTACTTGGCCAAAGCAATAAACAACAACGGAGAACATGCAAGGATTACTTAGGAACAAAAATATAAGAGATAAGAACCAAATATATTACTCAATCACAATCTGAACATCATCTCATAATCCACCAGATCCCATCAAACTCAGCATAGCAATAGCAGAAAGATTACAAAAGTGCCTCGATCATGTAGGGCAGCTCACGAGGTCTAAACCATGAAGAGCAAAGAGGGGAGGAGAACATCACATAGCTACTGATCACGGACCCATGGTCCAAGGAAAACTACTCATGAGACATCCAGGAAGCATCCATTGTGGAGAGGAGACTCCCGGAGGTCGGCCTTCCCTCCGGCAGGGTTCCAGGAAGAGGTCTTCTGGTGCTCCCGATCTCGGAAGCGCGGCGGCGGCGGAACAGAGGAGAGATCGCGAAAAAGGGTTCTCCTTTCGGAAGTTTCCCGTGACGGAGAATATATAGGATTTTGAGATCTATTGTGATGCTTCACGGCAAGGGTTAGGATGCATACTTCTGCAAGATCGACATGTGGTAGCTTATGCTTCACGCCAGTTGCGGGCACATGAAGAGAACTATCCTACCCATGATCTTGAACTCGCTGCCGTAGTTCATGCCCTGACAACTTGGCGACATTACCTCCTTGGTAATCGTTGTGAGATCTATTCCGACCACCAAAGCCTCAAATACATATTCACCCAGCCAGATCTTAATCTCAGGCAAAGACGCTGGATTGAGTTGATAAAAGATTATGACTTGGGAATTTATTATACCCCAGGCAAAGCCAATGTCATGGCTGATGCACTAAGTCGTAAGTCGTATTGTAACAACCTCATGTTACAACAGTATCAACCGCTTCTTCATGAGGAATTTCGAAAGCTCAACCTCGAGATTGTTCCTCGTGGATCTCTTTTCAACTTGATGGCGAAACCAACCCTTGAGGATCAAATCATAGTTGCCCAAAGGCGTGCACGAGGTGTTCGCCGGATCAAGGAGAACATTGCTAAATGTTTCTCCACAGATAGAAAAGGGACGATATTCTTTGGAAATCGTTTGGTAGTACCTAAGAATAGGGAACTAAGGCAACTCATCCTCAAAGAAGCCCATGACACACCCCTCTGGATTCATCCCGGTAGCACAAAAATGTACCGAGATCTACGCCAGAGATTTTGGTGGACTAGGATGAAGAGAGAAATTGCTCAGTTCATTGCTGAATGTGATGTTTGTAGTCGCGTTAAGGCAGAACATCAAAGACCTGCTGGTACACTTCAACCTTTGCCTATTCCAGAGTGGAAATGGGACAAAGTCACTATAGATTTCATCACTGGCTTTCCAAAAACCTAGAAAGGAAATGATGCCATCTTCGTTGTCATTGATCGACTTTCCAAAGTTGCTCACTTCCTTCCAGCTCGCGAGTCCATAACTGCTAGCCAGTTAGCGGACTTGTAGGTCTCCCGAATCGTGTCACTTCACGGTGTTCCTTTGGAAATCAATTCAGACCGTGGTAGTCTTTTCACTTCTCGATTTTGGGAAAGTTTCCAGAATGCTATGGGAACCCACCTCTCCTTTAGCACCGCTTATCACCCGCAGTCCAGTGGTCAAGTAGAAAGGGTAAATAAAATTCTCGAAGACATGCTCAGAGCTTGTGTTATCTCTTTCGGATAGAAATGGGAGAGTTCTCTTCCTTTTGCCGAATTTGCGTATAACAATAGCTTCCAATCTAGTTTGGGCATGGCTCCTTTTGAATTTCTCTATGGACGGAAATGTCGAACACCCCTAAACTGGTCAGAAACCGGTGAAAGACAATTCTTTGGACCGGATATGATTCAGGATGTAGAAGAGCAGGTTCGCATTGTTCGTGAAAAATTGAGAACATCCCAGTCTCGTCAGAAAAGCTATTATGATCGTCATCATAGGGAAGAAAGCTATAATCTGGATGAGAAGGCTTACCTTCGGGTTACTCCTCTGAAGGGTACCCACCGCTTCGGTATCAAAGGCAAGTTGGCCCCACGTTATATCGGTGCCTTTCGCATTCTCGCTAAACGTGGAGAAGTTGCCTACCAATTGGAACTACCCCCTCACCTCTCCCAGGTTCATGATGTCTTCCACGTCTCTCAACTCAGGCGTTGCTTCAAGGACCCCATCCGCGAAGTAGACCACGAAATGCTTGATCTCCAAGATAACCTTTCGTATAGAGAGTACCCTGTCCGTATTCTTGATGAAGCCGAGCGTAGCACCAGACGTCAGAAGATCAGATTCCTCAAAGTGAAGTGGTCACATCATTCAGAGAAAGAAGCCACCTGAGAACGAGAGGATCGTCTACGAGCTGAGTACCCCACCTTCTTCCCGGTGACTTCTGAATCTCGGGACGAGATTCTTTTGAGTGCGGGCGAGTTGTCAGAACCCTAAATTAGGTTTGTGTTTAACCTAGCTTGCATTTTTTCATCTTGAAAAAAATTGCAAAAGAAAAGGAAATGGGGAAAAGAAAAGCCCCAAAGCATTTTAAATAAAAGCCCAGAAATAAATCTTTTTCAAAAATTCTTTTGGATATGTTGAAAAGTCCTAAAAATGAGTGTGATCATTTTAAAAGTGATTTGGGGTTAATCCCATGCTCATAGATTTTTCAAAAATCCAAACAGTAGCTTGGAAATTAAATCAAATGCCTATTTGAATTGAGATTCAAATAATTTGAATTTCAAAAATTCCCAAAACTTGGGGTTGACTAATACTAAGTCACCTAGGTTTTATAAAAATAATTGGGGGTTTTTATAAAATTCCCTAGTATTTATTTTTAGGGCAAACAAATTAAACAGAAAACAAATAAAAGAAAAACAAAGGAAAAAGGGGCAAAGCCCACCTTACCTAGGCCCAACTCAGGGAGGTGGCCCAGCCCAGGGGCAGGACTGTCTTCCTCCCCGAGCCAGGCAGACTGCTGTCGCCGTGGAGGGCATGCCGTCGCCGTGCCACCTCCACCCTGCTTGCCCCGTGGCCTTCTAGCGCCTTCCATGGACGCCCTGGAGACCCCACGTCCTTCTTCCCCCTCTCCCAGTTCGTCCCTCTCCCTCTCTCGCCGATTTCCGCGCAAGCCCGAGAGCTCTCCTCGCCGCCGACGTGCATAACCGTGGCCACCGAGCCCGTACCGCCGCCGCACCTTGTCTGGAAGCCTCCTCGACGACCACCAGTTCGATCCGCCGCCCCAATTTGGATAGAGGAGAAATCAGAGCGACGCTAGCCTCGCCGAGCCGCCGCGGCCACCCCCAACTCCGGCGCCAAATTACCTCGTCGCCGCTTCTTCCCCGGCTCCGTCGAGGCCCTCCTCGTGCTCAGGTGAGCAAGGCACTTTGAATCCCCCCATCCATGGCTCTCCCCGTCACCTCGGTCTCCGTCTTCGCCATGGCCAGAAGCTCTGGTCGCTGCCTCTTCATCGTGCTCATGGCCACGGGCCTCCTCGCGACGCCCCGATGGCAGGGACGAACGCGCACGCCTCCAAGCTTTCCCCCAATACCCTTTCCCCCCTCTCCCGTGCTCGTTTCCCCTCTCTGGCGTGAGCTCCCGCGAGCTCCAGTGGACGCCGGCGAGCTCCACCATTAGAGGCCCTAATGGCCAGCCTAATCACCCCCTCCTCTTGCTGACAGTGGGCCCAGGCCCCCTTAATTAACCCGTGGGTTAATTAAGCAGAGGGGTTAACCCCTGGGTCACTGACCAGTGGGACCCCCCCTTTCAGCCCCCCCCCCCACGTCATCATGACGTCACCCTGACGCAGAAATTGTTAAATGATTTTATTAAATAATAAATTCCAGAAAATTGCATAAACTTTGAAATTGAATATCTTTTAATCTATAACTCCAAATTCAAAGTGTAATATATGAAAAATGATCAGGAGAAAATCCTCTATCCAAATTTCCAACTTTTAGCTATGTTGGAGTTGATCTTAAAAAGGGATCAGTAGCTTTTGCTATTTGATTTAATTGGATTTAATTCAAAATGATTTCAAATGCTAATCCAACTTCAACCAAAGTAATGTTAATATGATCACTTGTACTTCAGAAGCTTTTCACACACTTGATCACATGGTATAAAAAGAGCAAACATTAGCAAATGCAAGTTGACCATATTTGAATAACACTTGGAGTTTCAATTTGAATTTACTTTTCAATTCAACTTCAATTAACATGTTGCAATTTAAACATAGGTCACATCAGCACCTTGCCATGCTATGTTTTGCATATTGATTGTGCATTGTACTATGTTGAATGTGCATTACTTTCAGTGCTTCGGTGATTTCTTCTTCTCGGTAGAGTTGATCTCGGAGACGAGTTCAACCTCATGTCAGAAGACTAGTACCTCGTGATCGTCTGCAAGGCAAGCACCCCCTCTTTGATCATGTCGATAAAATCCCAGTTCCCTCTCATTCTCGCAAATGCATGTTTAGGATGTCACCATGATACGTTCTACCGCTAGTTGAACCCATTCCTTTGCATGACCTATCATTTTGTCACAGTAGTAAGCAAACCACAATACTAGCAGATATAGGAGTTGACTGTTATCTTGTGGCCCCTGCAACTGTTACAGCTTATTGCATTGCTTAGAGTTGTTACCTGAGGCTACTTTGTTGTGAGTCGGGATGGTAGTGATCATGTGAATGATGGTGGTAACGTGTTGGTGAGTCTACCCTAAACAAAGGTGAACGATGAGAGGCTGTGTAGGAGTACACAGTGGGTTGTCTCGTTGAACACTGCCTTAAGCCCGAGTTCTTGTGTTGTTATCCAAGACTAAGAGTACGACCACACATTGGGCTCACTGACCCCTCTCGGCCTAGTACCTCACCCCGGACCTGTCCAGGAGTCTCAAGTAGTTCGCCCTTTAACGATCTCAAGCAGGTGGAACCAAGGTAAGTGGTTGGCGTAGGTTGTGGGCACGTTGAATCAAGTGATCATGATCGAGTTGAGCTTGAGGGCGGTCACACAACGTTTGAGTCCGCATCAGAAAAATCGGACGGATTCCGATTGTGGTCCCAACTCAAATAGGCGACTCCCTAGGACTAGATATGGTGCCGTGAGTGAAGTGTCGTGGAAGCATCCTCGCCGGTACTCACTTGAAGGGTCCATCCCCAGGCGGTAACTGATGAGGCGTGTGTGTAGCAGTACACCCCTGTAGGGTTAATGAACTATTTGAATAGCCGTGTCCGCGGTTATGGACTACTTGGAGACCTTTACTTGATCATAGACAACTTCAATGCTTACTCGTAAAACTTGCCAAGATAAGTGTGAGTGCTATGGCGTGCTTCCTCGTGGGGAAGTCGAGGAAGTATCCATAGTGGTGTATTGGTTGGAGACTTGTTACTTGGACTCGTGTACGCTCCTTACCTCATTCTGGTATTCGTAGTACAGGACTAGCCAAGTCAAAGCTGGCATTTCTGCAAGTGAAACCCCACCTCCCTTTGCCTTGATACATGTGCATGAGTAATATAGTTCCTATGTAAGTCTTGCTGAGTATGTCTTTGCACTCACGTTTGCTTATTCTATGTTTTAGAGACGAGACCACTGACCCTGATGGTGGCCTCTACCTCGAGCTCAACGTGGACCAGGTCGTATAGTTCCAAACAGCAGCTTGTGCCCTTGGAGGGTCGTTGTATTTTCTTTCAGGCTTCTTAAGCCATTTGTTAAACTTGTCTTTACTAAGACATAATTTGCTTCCGTTGATGTTTGATGTAATGTTGGATCACAGACATGTGATCTCTGCTTGTAATACAACTACTATGTCTGCTCTGTTTAGCAGAAGTTATAAAGACTATGAGTTTGTAGAGTTCATGTTGTGTTACCTGCTGTTTACACTGGACATGTATGTTGTGTGTATGATTATAACGTGCATGTCTTAGTGTGGGATTCGATAGCTTAGTTGAGTTCTTGCCGGCGGTCTTTTATACACCAAGTGGCCCTTCGATGTGCGCAGCTTGGGGCATAGCGATGCGATTGCTCGTGACTTGTCACGTGGCACACTTTGTTGTATGGTTGAGCCCGCCCGAGATCCCGACTAGGTGATCGGGCTGGAGTCTGTTTATGTAAGTGTTATAATTCAATCGAGAATATGGTTGAGGCGACTTGTCTATGAGTATGGGATTTCACCACCCATAATCATTTAGACTTGTGAGCGGACGATGAGGACCCATCTCAGTTGATCATCCGGCCTGGATGGGATGCCCCTCACGTACGATGCTTTCCGAGAGTGTTCTGTGCTTGGCCTTGTCTACTTAGACAAGTGGTACGGCTCTCGGCTCTCCATGTGATTGAGTTGTGACTAGATTTACATACGCAAACCCCGGGTCCCGACAAGGAGAAAGGCTCACATCAATGAGGACAATCATAGGCAAGAGATGCCAAATGATAGATATGATGTGAGGAGTAGGGATTGCCATGCAACAGATGCACATACGAGCTAGGAAGCTCTCCAATGGAACTAGTGGGGGTGAATCTAACTTGCTTGCTCATGAAGACCTAGAGCTCGTTTGAGGAGGCTCATCCTTGGAATATGCAAGCCAAGTTCTATAGTGTGAAGGTCCACACATAGCTATATGCATAATGATCATCTCTATGGAGTACAAGGATATAAAGGGAGTACTAGTGTGGGTCTCTCAAAAGGATAGTAGTGTTGCCCCTTTCTCTCTTTTTATTTATTTTTTCTCTTTTTTTGTATTTTTTTGTGGCCTCAATGGCTCTTTCTATTTAACTCTCATTTGTCCTCTTTGGGATCTTTTATTGTGTCCACTTTGGGATCTTTTCCTCACTTAAGGGCAACACTCTATTTTACAAGAAGGTAAAGGAGATCTTTCACACTTTACAAGGTACTCAAAATCATAAAGAAGATGTAACTAACATGATGTTTGCAATGTATGTCGCTGCCAGTGTAGAAGGAACATGTATGACATGAAGATCAAGTCATGAAGAGGTGGATGTTGCATGGCAATGTATCTCGGAAAGGCTATGGAAATGCCTTGTTAGGTATGTATGGTGGCTGTTTTGAGGAAAGATATAAGGAGGTTTATGATGGCAAAGCGTATCATGCCAAGGGTTTGGATGTACCGGCGAAGGTGGACACCAACTCTCGGAGTGAGAAGAAGGCAATGCACGGCACGGGAGAGGCTAGCAAAATATGGGAAGGTGGAAGTGTCAACTTTCAATACTTACATTAGTCCGAAGAACTCATGCACTTATTATCGGTAACTCTCAATCTAATAAGGAGGTTCACAAAGAGACAAGTACCCCGAGGAGGAGTGTATGGGGGTTTGGTTATCCTTGCGCATCCTCGACTCATGGTACAAGAGTGTACTCTAATATTCGATCCCTCCAAAGATTAGTGATCCATCTAGTAGCTAGAGTTCTCAACTAGTTTTGTAGGTTTTGAAAATAAACACGGATTGACCAAAATACGACATCTATCACTAATAGGCTAGAGCTCTTGACACCAAAAGTTCAAACATTACTCACAACAATACCTCAAAACTATTGCAAGTTACTACTAGAATTAAATAGCAACCTCAATTACCTACTTTCAAGACAAGACACAACTTAGTGCAACAACCAACTCTCTTTAACAAGATAAACATGAATACTAAAAAGAGTTCCAGCAACAGACTAAACAAAAGCCAAGGGTCTTTCTAAAGACAAACTAAGACTAAAACTAAACGTGGCAGTAGCTACGAAAAGATAAATAACACACAACAGCAAAAAGATAGGCAGGAAAAATCCTATCATGTGTTCTAGATTTTGAAAGTGGAGCGTGTTTCTCTCCCACACAAAGTAAGACGGAATCTAACTTGTTATGAACAGCAAGCAAAGCTAAATAAAACTAAAAATAAAACCTAAGAGCGAGACGCTCCAAGCATAGCACATAACGCATGAAGTGATAAAAATATAGTGAGACGAAGGACGAGCTGATGATTGTTGATGAAGAAGGGGATACACGGGGGCATCCCCAAGATTAGACGCTTGAGTCTCCTTGAATATTTATTGGGGATGCATGGGGGCATCCCCAAGCTTGAGCGCTTGACACTTCTGGATCTTCTTTCATCATCTTTCATCGCACACTTGAAAACTCCCTTCATACACAACTCATCATAAGCTGATTAGAGAGGCTAGTACCCTTAATAAAATAATTTTTCCCCACTGGATATAAAGATATTCTTGAAGAGCTACTGTTTCTCAAGAGTGCCAAAAGGTTTTTGCAAAGAAAAAGAAAGCTTAAGGTTTGCAAAAGTGAAGTGAGGCAAAACGTGGCAGAATCTGTGAAAAACAGAACAACAGGTAGTAAAGAATTTTTTAGGAGCACTTCTGCAACTCAAATAAAAAAAAATCAGAACATACAAAAGTTTCACAATTGTATAGAGCACTCTGTCAAAAAAATTCAGATCAAAAACATGATCTGGTGATTTAATTCGAATTTTTCTGTCAAGGGACAGAATCTGTTTTCTGGACAGCATGTCACAACTTTTGCTTCCCTTATCATAAGAGGCTATAACTCGGCACAAAGCTGAAAAATAAAGATACAATGGTGTTGCTACAGTAGTAACAAACATCAAGACACAACAAAAGCAAAAATAAAAACCTAAATTCGTTGCGGGATGCCTCCCGAAAGCGCTTTCTTTTATGCCTTTAAGCTAGGCATGATGCAAAAGAAGAATCAAGTTTTATCAAGAGAAAGAGAATAACTAGCCCGTGTAACGGACTCAAAAGGTAACTTGATTTTCTTTCTAGGGAAGTGTTCCATCCCCTTTTTGAATGGGAATTGGAATTTTATATTCCCCTCTTTCATGTCAATAACCGCACCAACGGTGCGAAGAAAAGGACGTCCCAAATTAATTGGACACAAAGGTTCACACTCTATATCCATAACAATAAAATCAACGGGAACATAGTTGTCATTGACAATGATAAGAACATCGTCGATCTTCCCCAAAGGTTTCTTTACGGAAGAATCAATAAGACGAACACCAAAAGAACAAGTCTCAAAGGGCTTCAATTCAAACATATCAAATATTCTTTTGGGGATAACGGAGGTACTAGCTCCAACATCACATAAAGCATAGCAAGAGAAGTTATTTAATTTAATTTTGATCATAGGGTCCCAACCATCCTCTAGCTTCCTAGGTATGGAGGCTTCTACTCTAAGATTCTCCTCCCTAGCTTTGATGAGAGCATTTGTGATATGCTCCGTGAAGGCAAGATTAAGTGTGCTAGTGTGGGGGTCTCTAGACATTTTGTGTAGCAAGCTAATAACTTCTGAGAGGGTGCAACTATCAAAATCAATATCACTACTATCAAAGGTGGTAGTAGTGTCGTCTAGGCTCACTTGTTTGAAACCCTCTATGTTCATAGGAGTTTCTTCATCTTTGGTTGAGGTATTAGCATCACCATTAATAGGTCCAACGGGACTAGGAGTGCATTGGGTGCTAATAGTTTGGGTGTCCTCAACAATTTGGATAGTGGCAACTGTGTGGTGTGTAGGAAGGCTCTTAATTATATCCTCTTCCTCTTTTTCTCTAGCCCACCTTTCTTTAAGTTTAGCCATCATCCTAACATTTTCATTAATTTGTAATTGGATAGCATTAATAGGAATGGCCTTATTTTCCTCAAGGGGTGAGGTTCTAATTTTAAGCATCTCAATATCAAGGGCTAAGCTTTCTACCTTCAAAGAGAGATTGTCCAATTTAGCTAATTTCTCCTCTACATTTTTGTTGAAGGCTTTTTGGGTAGTGATAAAGTCTCTAAGCATGTTTTCCAATTCAGAAGAGGGATTCTTGTTGCTAGGATAGGTGTTGTTGTTCCCATAGTTGGATGGAAACGGTCTAGGATTGCTAGCAAAATTACCCCTATAAGCATTGTTGTTCAAGTTGTTTCTAGAAATAAAGTTCACATCTACTTGTTCTTGGGCAACCAAAGAATTTAAAGGGACATCATGAGGATCAATAGAGGGTTGCTTGGTAAGTAGAGACATAATTAAGTCAACTTTTTCATTGAGGGAGGTAATTTCCTCGACAGAGTTTACCTTCCTACCTGTTGGAGCGCGTTCGGTGTGCCATTGGGAATAATTGGTCATCATCTCATCGAGAAGCTTCGTGGCAGCACCAAGTGTAGTTGACATAAAGGTTCCTCCCGCGGCCGAATCTAACAGGTTCCACGAGGTAAAGTTCAAGCCTGCATAAAAAGTCTGGATAACCATCCAGGTAGTCAAACCATGTGTAGGGCATTTATTAACAAGAGATTTCATTCGTTCCCAAGCTTGGGCAACGTGTTCATTATCCAATTGCTTAAAATTCATAATGTTACTCCTTAATTGGATAATTTTAGCAGGTGGGTAGTACTTCCCTATAAAAGAATCTTTGCACTTATCCCAAGAATCTATGCTATTCCTAGGCAAAGATTGAAACAAGATTTTAGCTTCTCCCCTTAAAGAGAAAGGAAAGAGCTTGAGATTAACAATATCACCTTCTACTTCTTTATACTTTTTCATATCACATAATTCAACAAAATTGTTCAAGTGTAAAGCAGCATCATCTCCAGCACCAGAGAATTGATCTCTCATAACAAGGTTTAGCAAGGCAGGTTTAATTTCATAAGAGGTAGCTGAAGTGGCAGGTGTGGCAATGGGGGTGCAGATAAAGTCTTGGTTGTTGTGACTAGTGAAGTCACACAACTTGGTGTTTTCAGTGGAACCCATAGCAGCAGCAAGTGTGGCAGATTTTTTTTTGTGATTTTTGATATAAGACTCAAAGATAAAAACTGAAAGATAAACTAACAAGACTAAAAAACAAAGGTAAAGGGTATTGTGCAACTCCCCTATCTTAGCACTCGGAGTCCCCGGCAACGGCGCCAGAAATTTGGCTTGATGTGCGAGGTAATGATAGTGATTTCTCGCCCTTCGTTGGTGAGCCCCAAGTGGAAGGCGTGATGTAGCACAACAACAAATTTCCCTCAGTAAAGATACCAAGGTTTGTCTCCAGTAGGACTCCAGAGATGATAAGTAGGTGTCAGCGGCGCTACTGACGCGGACTTGCACACAGACACAAATAACTTTGTTCCCAACGAAGTTCAGAGAGGTTGTCAATCTCTCCGGTCTTATTGTTCACAAAGGATCAAACACAAAAGGATAATGATAGCAACTGAAAGTAAAAGCAGAAAGTAAATGAGCGTGTAAACAGTAATGAGGATATGGACCGGGATACTTGATGTTCACTAGTGATATCTCTCTCCCAAAAGACGATAAAACTGCTATGCGAGGTGAACAAATTACAGAAGGGAAATTGACAGGATTATGAACGAACCGCAATGCTAACTATGCTACAAAAGAAAGGAAGAGGCTCAAAAGCACGGGCAGTACGCAAAAATAAGTAGACCGAAATCCAACTGCATCTACTACTAATCATCCACCTTGAGATATCTATCCAGAACATCTCGCTGGTATTAAGTTGCGAGCCCCACCCAAAGTGTAAACTCAAAGCAACAGACAACTGCATTAAAAAGAACTTTGCGTAAAGTAAACAATCCTTGCAACCGCGGTTACAAGCACCGTTGTTTTCCCCCTTGTGGCAACAACACATCCCCTAGACTCATGTTTCTGTCACTCAAGCGTGTCATCGGGGGGCATGAACCCACAATCGAGCATAACGTTCCCTCTTGGGGTTACTACCTACTACTTGGCCAAACAATAAATAGCAACGGAGAACATGCAAGAATTACTTAGGAACAAAAATATAAGAGATAAGAACCAAATATATTACTCAATCACAATCTGAACATAATCTCATAATCCATCAGATCCCATCAAACTCAGCATAGCAATAGCAGAAAGAGTACAAAAGTTCCTCGATCATGTAGGGCAGCTCACGAGGTCTAAACCATGAAGAACAAAGAGGGGAGGAGAACATCACATAGCTACTGATCACGGACCCATGGTCCAAGGAAAACTACTCACGAGACATCCGGGAAGCATCCATGGTGGAGAGGAGACTCCCGGAGGTCGGCCCTCCCTCCGGCAGGGTGCCGGGAAGAGGTATTCTGGTGCTCCCGATCTCGGAAGCGCGGCGGCGGCGGAATAGAGGAGAGATCGCGAAAAAGGGTTCTCCTCTTGGAAGTTTCCCGTGACGGAGAATATATAGGCGAAGGGGGGCAGCCAGGGGAGCCACCAGGGGCCCAGGCGCCCCCTGGCACGGCTAAGCCCTAGGGCGCGCCATCAGGGCGCCTGGGCCCCTGGTGGTGGCCCTCTGGCCCCACCCAGGTTCTTCCGGAAGGTTCCTTCAGGCTGATTTTTTTATCTGAATTTTACCGAATTTTTGGAGCACTTTTTATATGGGGGAAAACTGAAATAGAAAAACAGCAAAAAACAGGAACTGGCACTGTGGTGCACTGAGTTAATAGGTTAGTCCAAATATGATCAAAAGTGTATGAAAGTGTATCTAGATCATAGCAATATCACACAAAACATGCATGGAGCAAGCAGAAATTATAGATACGTTTGGGACGTATCAGGGGGCACACTACTATTCCCTTTGAGAGATCCACACTCGTACTCCCTCTTATATCTTGTACTCCATAGAGATTATCATTCATGCATATAACTATGTGGGGACCTTCACACTATAGAACTTGGCTTGTATATTCCAATGTTGAGCCTCCTCAAATGAGGTCTAGGTCTTCTTGAGCAAGAAAGTTGGATGCACCCTACTAGTTCCATTGGAGAGCTTACCTTAGCTCATATGTGCATCCGTTGCATGCCAATCCCTATTCCTCACATCATATCTATCATTTGGCTTTCTCTCGCCTATGATTGTACTCATTGATGTGAGCCTTTCACACCCTTTTTTGTCTTCCTCCTCCACCATATTCTCTCTTTGCCATCCTAAGTGTCAACTTTCTTGCTTACGCTCATCCATTGCATGAGTGCTCAAATTGTCGAAAAGGAGTGGATCATTTTGAATTGTACCTGGCTAGTTGTTTGGGGATGAGTCAAGATAAGATTCGAAAGAAGACCAAGTGTGAAACTTTACTAGATTAAGTTCTCAACACAAAAATACTCTTTCTCTCGTATATCCCTATCCCCTTTCTTGCACGCAAACACCATTTGGAGACATTCGAGTCACGGACAACGAGAGCTCTTGCACATTTATGTTCTTATGTTGCTTGTTTCAATACTAAATATAGACTCTTGCCTGTTATGACTTGAATTGAATTACATGCATTGATTTCTTTACTTAAAAGTTCTTTTATGGTTGTTAGCATGTCACCACAGAAGTTATGCTTTTATCATTTACCTACTCGAGGACGAGCAAGATTTAAGCTTGGGGATGTTGATACGTCCAAAACGTATCTATAATTTCTGCTTGCTCCATGCCTCTTTTGTGTGATATTGCTATGATATTGATGAACTTACATACACTTTTGATCATATTTGGACTAACCTATTAACTCAGTGCACCTTAGTGTCAGTTCCTGTTTTCTGCTGTTTTTCTATTTCAGGTTTCCCCCATATTAGAAGTGCTCCAAAAATTTGAGAAAATCCAATAAAAAATCAACGTACAGGAAGCTTCCGGAATCACCGAGGTGGGGGGGGGGGGTAGGGCAGAGGGGACCCACCAGGGCCCCAGGCGCCCTGCCGGCGCGCGCCAGGGGGGCGCCTGGACCCCTGGTGGCCCCGCTGGCTGCCCCCTTCGCCTATTTATTCCCCATGACGCAAAAACCCTGAGACGGGAACCATTTTTCGTGATCTCTCCTCTGTTCCGCCGCCGCCGCGCTTCCAAGATCGGGAGCACCAGAAGACCTCTTCCCGGCACCCTGCCAGAGGGAGGAATCACCTCCGGGAGCTTCTCCACCACCATGGATGCTTCCCGGATGAACCAGGAGTAGTCCACCTTAGACCATGGGTCTATGATAAGTAGCTATGTGATGTTCTCCTCCCCTCTTTGTTCTTCATGGATTAGACCTCGTGAGCTGCCCTACATGATCGAGGCACATATGTAATATTTTTGCTGTTGCTATGCTGAGTTTGCTGGGATCCGATGGATTATGAGATTATGTTCAGATTGTGTTTGAGTTATATATTTGATTCTCCTCTTTTATATTTATGTTCTTGAGTAATTCTTGCATGTTCTCCGTTGCTGTTTATTGCTTTGGCCAAGTAGTAGGTAGTGACTCCAAGAGGGAGCGTTATGCATGATTGTGGGTTCATGCCCCCCGATGAATAGCTTGAGTGACAGAAACATGAGTCTAGGGGATGTGCTGTTGCCACAAGGGGGTAAACAACAGTACTTGTACTTGCGGGTGCAAGGATTGTTTACTTTACGCAAAGTTCTCTAATGCAGTTGTCTGTTGCTTTGAGTTTACACTTTGGGTGAGATTCGCAACTTAATACTACCGAGATGTTCTCGATAGATATCTCAAGGTGGATGATTAGTAGGTAGATGCAGATGGATTTCGGTCTACTTGTCTTGGCGTACCGCCCGTGCTTTCGAGCCTCTTCCTTTCTTTATAGCATAATTAGCATTGGTTTGTGCACATAATCCTATCAATTTCCCGGCTGTAATTTTTTTACCTCACATGGCTATTTTATCGTCTTTTGGGAGAGAGACATCACTAGTGAACATCATAGGACCCCGGTCCATATTTCCAATACTGTTTACACCCACTATCAATTTACTGTTTTATTTACTTTTCCGTTGCTATCACTATCATTATTATCCCGTGCGTTTTATCCTTTGTAAACAACAAGGCCGGAGGGATTGTCAACCCATTTGTACTCGTTGGGAGCAAAGTTATCTGTTGTGTGTGCAGGTCCACGACAACCGCCAATCTCTGGCGCTGTTGTCACCATCTTGTCGTTATCGGAGTCCTACTGGAGACAAACCTTGGTATCTTCACCGAGGGAAATTTGTTGCTGTCTACATATCAACCTTCCACTTTGGGTAACCAACGAGGGGCGAGAAGTAAACTCTCGGGACATCACTGCCCTACATGATCGAGGCACATATGTAATCTTTCTGCTGTTGCTATGCTGAGTTTGATGGGATCTGATGGATTATGAGATTATGTTCAGATTGTGATAGAGTAATATATTTGGTTCTTATCTTTTATATTTTTGTTCCTAAGTAATTCTTGCATGTTCTCCGTTGATGTTTATTGCTTTGGCCAAATAGTAGGTAGTAACTCCAAGAGGGAATGTTATGCTCGATTGTGGGTTCATGCCCTCTGATGACACGCTTGAGTGACAGAAACATGAGTCTAGGGATGTGCTGTTGCCACAAGGGGGAAAACAACGGTGCTTGTAACCGCGGTTGCAAGGATTGTTTACTTTACGCAAAGTGTTTTTAATGCAGTTGTCTATTGCTTTGGGTTTACACTTTGGGTGGGGCTCGCAACTTAATACCAGCGAGATGTTCTGGATATATATCTCAAGGTGGATGATTAGTAGTAGATGTAGTTGGATTTCGGTCTACTTATTTTGGCGTACTGCCCATGCTTTTGAGCCTCTTCCTTTCTTTGTAGCATAGTTAGCATTGCAGTGCGTTTATAATCCTTTCAATTGCCCATCTATAATTTGTTCACCTCGCATAGCATTTTTATCGTCTTTTGGGAGAGAGACATCACTAGTGAACAACACGGGACCCCGTTCCATATTCTCATCATTATTTACACGCTTATTTACTTTTCCGCTTTAAGTTTTAGTTGCTGTCATTATTATCATTATCCCTTGTGTTTTGATCCTTTGTAAACAATAAGACCGGAGAGATTGACAACCTCTCTGAACTTCATTGGGAGAAAAGTTATTTATGTTGTGTGTTGGTCCACGTCAGTTGCGCCGCTGACACCTACTTATCATCTTCGGAGTCCTACTGGAGACAAACCTCGGTATCTTCACCGAGGGTAACTTTCCGCTATGTTGCATCTCACCTTCCACTTGGGGTAACCAACGAAGGGCGAGAAGAAATTATCATCTCTCGTATATCAGCATGATACTCCCTGTCATCATAAACCTCCTTATATCTTTCCTCAAAACAACCACCATACCTACCTACAAGGCATTTCCATAGCCTTTCCGAGATACATTGACATGCAACATCCACCTACTCATGACTTGATCTTCATATCATACATGCTTTTGCTTGATCGATGAGCCGCATGCTAGTTGGGCCCTGCCCTAATAATTGCTACATGACGCGCTAGTATCATTGCATATCCTGCTACACTTGTAGAGGCACACATTTGCATACATCTGATACGTCCAAAAAGCATCACTATTTTATATTGTGATTTCACCCTATTCAATGATATATTCCACTTTAAAGTATTGTTCTTATGTTGTTTTGGCTTATTTTACATAGTTTACAACTTTCCGGTGCCGAAGCAGCAGAACCAGAATTTATCGGTAAAAAGTGGATACCAAGTTGCTTAATCAGATCAAGTCCAAATGCGATGAAATTTTATGGGGAGCATTTTTATGAAGATTGACTGGAGATCACCGAAGGAGGAGGTGAGGGGACCCACCAGGCAGCCAGAAGGGTGCCTGGCGCGGCCCCCCTCCTGGCCGCGCCAGGCACCCTCCTGGGTGCCTGGTGGCCCCCCTCGGTGCCCCCTTTTGCCTATATAAGCCCCCTGGGGAGGAAACCCCTAAAGAAGAATCGTTTCCGTGTTTCGCCGCCGCCACGGGGCGGAAACCTACAGAGGAGAAAAGCCATCTCCGGCGGGCAGATTCCGCCGGGGAGATCACCTCCCGGAAGGGGAGATCGTCACCATCATCATCATCATCATCATCGTCACGTGCATCATCGATATCATCATCACCATCATCCCCAACATCAACACCATCTCCATCTCCATCCCATCTCATCTCACAATTGCAACTTGTGTTGTAATCCGTACTATCTATCCTCTCTACTCTATTGGTGTTGATTACTATTTTCTGGTGAATGCTATTGAGTTTTGTTGGAGAAATATCATTTTGTCCAGATTGTTTACCACCCATCTATCACCTCTGATCATGATCTCTTTTATGTCTTGTGAGTAGTTACTTTAGTTCTTGAGAACATGGGAGAAGTCTAGTTGTTAGTAGTCATAATATGTTGAAGTATTATGTGTTGTTTGATACTTAAGTTCTGTTGTTATTTCTCTAGTGGTGTTATGTGAGTCGAACACATAACACTTCACCTTTCATGGGCCTAGAGGAATACATTGTGCACAAAGGATGCTTATGGTGGGTTGCCAGAGTGACAGAAACCTGAACCCCAGTTCGCAGACTTTTGCACAAGGGAGTTATGGATCCTTGATCGTAATGCTGTGGTTAGGCTTATGCCTTAATTACTACCTTGTATTTGCGGATGCTTGCAAGGTGTGTAATCATAAGAGTACACTTATCTTAGTCTAGAAGGTGTACTAGCATTGATCCACCCACCGACACTTATCAACACGATACATATTACTTGGCGGAGTATGGTGAATGTGACTTGACTATCTCTCCCGTGTTTTCTCGAGAACGCTTTAGCTTTTATAAGTTCAGTTCCTAGGCTTATCCTTGTGACAGGATTGGTCCACTTGCTACTCCTCAGTTACCCTGTTTACTTTGCCTGTCTTTTACTTTTCTGTTTCTTAAACCAAAAACCCCTAAATATTTACCTTTGAGTGTTTGCAGCCCTTTCCTTATCCAGTGTCACTTATAAACACCTTCTGCTCCTCGTGGGATCGATACTCTTATTTATCGAAAAGCTACCATTGATCCCCTAGACTTGTGGGTTATCAAGAATCGTTTATTGGCGCGGTTAATAGGGAAGGCAACCCAACTAAACCTATTAACTTCTCCACCATCAACGAGCTTTTCTGGCGCCGTTGCCGGGGAGTGTAGCGCTATTGGTAAGTGAAGCCGGTAAGGGAACTTTTATTTTTTGTTGTTACTTTCAGTCCTTATGGACTCTTCTGCTGTTGGTTTGTTGCTGGTAAGGAGCCGCCCCACGACTGTGGTGGTCACTCCTACCCCTACTGAAATTGTGCCCTATAAAATACCATCTGGTATTGTTGATTATGTCTTGGCTAATCGTTATACAGGAGAAGGACATCCGGGAGAACATCTGCTATATTTATCACAATTATGTTATTTATTTAAGCTTGCAGGTGTGACGATGGAGTTCGTCATGAAGAAACTATTCTCCATATCACTCAAAGATAAAGCTTCAGATTGGTATAAGCTACTCGATAACTCTGATCTGCTTGAATGGCCAGAGCTTATGTCTCTCTTTTATGCAAAGTTTTATCCTCTTCGTGAAATTCACCAAGACAGGAACTAAATCTACAACTTTTGGTCTCGAGACGGAGAGAGCATCGCTCAAGCTTGGGGGAGACTGAAGTCCCTGATGCTCAAATGCCCGGGAATGTAAAATATCCTACAGACTTTCTTGTACTTGGTTCAGTGCAAGATAGTTGCTTCCCTATTATCTTTGGTAGGCCCTTCCTCAGCACTTGCGGAGCTATAATAGATTGCAAGAAAGGTAAAGTTTCTATTGAATTCAACAGTGAGCCGTATGAATTTAATTTTTCTAAGTTTTCTAAGCAGCCTCGTGGTCCTGACCTGTCAAGTAATGACAAAATTATTGAAGAAATTCCTTCCATTGCTATTCCTCCTAATGACACTTTGCAGCAATTTATGGAAGACCACGAGAATGATATACATATGCAGGAGAGGGATGAACTAGAAGACATATTTTTAAGACAAAATCCCATCCTGAAGCACAACCTCCCGGTTGAACCTTTAGGAATCCTCTCGCAACCGAAAGAAGACCCGGTGTTCGACCTAAAACCACTACCCGATACGCTCAAGTATGTTTATTTAGATAAAAAGAAAGTATATCCTGTTATTATCAATTCTAACTTTTCAGGGTATGAAGAAGAGCGATTATTGGAGACACTCCGCAGACACCGAGGTGCTATTGGCTATACTCTTGATGATCTCAAGGGTATTAATCCATCCATTTGCCAACATACTATCAATCTCGAGCCGGATGCTAAACCGGTTGTTGATCATCAACGACGGTTGAACCCAAATATGAAGGACGTGGTTAGGACGGAGATCTCAAACTTCTAGCCGCATGTATCATCTATCCTATAGCTGATAGTAAGTGGGTAAGTCCTGTTCATTGTGTTCCTAAGAAAGGAGGTATGACTGTTGTTCCTAATGATAAAAATGAACTAATACCTCAGAGGACTATTATTGGATATAGAATGTGTATTGATTTCAGGAAGTTAAACAAGGCCACCCGGAAGGACCACTATCCTTTGCCCTTTATTGATCAGATGCTCGAGCGGTTGTCTAAAAACACCCACTTCTGCTATCTTGATGGGTACTCTAGCTTCTCCCAGATTCACGTCAACACCGCGGATGAAGAGAAGACCACTTTCACGTGTCCTTATGGTACTTATGCTTATAGGCGTATGCCTTTCGGTTTGTGTAATGCACCTGCTATTTTTCAGAGGTGTATGTCTGCAATATTTCATGGTTTCTGTGAGGAGATTGTAGAAGTTTTCATGGACGACTTTTCCGTCTTTGGAAACTCCTTTGACCACTGTCTCCACAATCTTAATAAAGTTTTGTAGAGGTGTGAAGAAAAAAATTTGGTGCTCAATTGGGAGAAGTGCCATTTCATGGTTAACGAAGGGATAGTTCTTGGACACAAGATTTCCGAAAGGGGAATTGAAGTGGACAAGGAAAAAATTGAAGCTATTGAAAGGATGTCCTATCCAAGGGACATTACAGGTATTCGTAGTTTTCTAGGTCATGCTGGTTTCTATAGAAGATTTATCAAGGAATTTTCTAAGACCTCGAGACCCCTTACCAATCTTCTCCAGAAGGATGCTCCTTTTGTATTTGATGAAGATTGTAAGGAAGCTTTTGAAGTTCTTAAGAAAGCCTTGATAACCGCTCCTATAGTACAACCACCTGACTGGAATTTTCCCTTTGAAATTATGTGTGATGCTAGTGATTTTGCTGTTGGAGCTTGTTTAGGACAAAGGGTTGACAAGAAGCTGAATGTCATCCACTATGCCAGCAAAACACTTGATAGTGCTCAAAAGAATTATGCTACTACCGAGAAGGAATTCTTGGCAGTGGTGTTTGCTTGTGATAAGTTTAGGCAGTATATTGTTGATTCTAAAGTTATTATTCATACTGACCATGCTGCCATTAAGTATCTTATGCAGAAAAAGGATGCCAAACCAAGACTCATTAGGTGGGTACTCCTTCTTCAAGAATTTGATTTGCAGATTGTCGATAGAAAAGGAGAAGACAATCCGGTGGCGGATAATCTTTCAAGGATGGAAGATATCCCGCACGATCCTATTCCGGTCAACGACAGTTTCCCAGATGAACAACTTGCTGTTGTAAAAGTACAATCTCATTCCGACCCTTGGTTTGCAGATTATGCTAATTTTATCGTTGCAATGTTTTTCCTCCAAGTTTCACATTTCAGCAGAGGAAGAAATTCTTCACGGATTTGAGGCACTACTTTTGGGATGATCCACATCTTTATAAAGAAGGTGTGGACGGGATCGTAAGAAGGTGTATACCGGAGCACGAGTAGCAGGACATTCTTCGACAATGTCACGATAGTCCGTATGGTGGACATCATGCCGGGGAAAGGACCGCACATAAGGTTTTACAATCAGGTTTTTATTGGCCTACTCTCTTTAAGGACGCCCGAAGGTACGTTCTATCTTGTGATAAGTGTCAGAGAGTTGGTAACATTAGGAGGAGAAGTGAGATGCATATGAATTACTCACTAGTGATCGAACCTTTCGATTGCTGGGGTTTTGATTTTATGGGTCCTTCTCCTCCTTCACACAAGTACACACACATCTTAGTTGCTGTTGATTATGTAACCAAGTGGGTTGAAGCAATCCCCACTTAGAGTGCTGATCACAAGACATCTTTGAAAATGCTCAAAGATGTAATTTTTCCTAGGTTTGGAGTACCAAGGTACCTCATGACAGATTGAGGGTCACACTTCACGCATGGAGCTTTTAGGAAAGCTCTAGCCAAGTACGATGTCAATCATAGGATTGCATCACCGTACCACCCTCAAACTAGTGGGCAAGTTGAGCTCACCACTAGGGAGATCAAGTTGGTTTTGCAGAAAACAGTAAACAGTTCTAGAAAGAACTGGTCAAAGAAGTTAGGAGATGCTTTGTGGGCGTATAGAACTGCTTACAAAAACCCCATGGGCATGTCTCCGTATAAGATGGTCTATGGCAAGGCTTTCCATTTACCATTAGAGTTGGAGCATAAAGCTTTTTGGGCTGTTAGAGATCTGAATGCTGACCCAAAGTTAGCTGGTGAAAAGCGTCTCATGAACTTGACTTCTCTAGATGAGTGGAGAAGTGAAACTTACTGATACGTCCAAAATGCATCACTATTTTATATAGTAATTCTTTATTATTCATTGATATATTTCATGATATGATGCTATTCTTATGTTGTTTTGGCCTATTTTACACAGTTTGCAACTTTCCGGTGCCGAAGCAGCAGACGCAGGATTCAGCGGTAAAAAGTAGACGCTGAGTTGCTAAATAAGAATACCTCCAAATTACCTGAAAATCGACGGAGGCTATTTTCCAGAAGGATCATGAAGACACGCAAAAGAGCGACCAGAGGGGGGCCACAGGGTGCCTAGGCGGCCACCTGGCGCGGCCCCCACCCTGGCCGCGCCGAGAGGGCGCCTGAATCCCTGGGGCCACTCCCGGCTCCCCCCTTTGGCCTATATATCGCTCATACATCAGAAACCCTAAAAGAGGTGGAGTTTATGGAGTTCCGCCGCCGCTCCATGGCGGAAACCTACAGAGAAGAAAAGCCATCTCTGGCGGGAAGATTCCGCCGGGGAGATCACCTCCCGGAAGGGGAGATCGTCGCCATCGTCATCACCATCGTCACGGGCATCATCGAGATCATCATCAACATCATCCCCATCATCAGCACCATCTTCACCTCCATCCAATCTCATCTCACCATTGCAACACGTGTTGTAATCCGTACTATCTATCCTCTCTACTCTATCGGTGTTGATTACTACTTTGTGGTGAATGCTATTGAGTTTTGTTGGAGAAATATTATTGTGTCCAGATTGTTTATGATCTATTTATCCCCACTGATCATGATCTCTTTTATGTCTTGTGAGTAGTTACTTTAGTTCTTGAGGACATGGGAGAAGTCTAGTTGTTAGTAGTCATATGATGTTGAAGTAATATGTGTTATTTGATATTTAAGTTGTGTTGTTATTTTCCTAGTGGTGTTGTGTGAGTCGAACACTCAACACTTCGCCTTATCAAGGACCTAGGGGAATACATTCTTTACAAAGAATGCTTACGGTGGGTTGCCGGAGTGACAGAAACCTAAACCCCAGTTTGCACGCTTTTCCACAAGGGAACAATGGATCACCGATCGTATTGCTATGGTTAGGCTTTTGCCTTAATTACTATCTTGTATTTGCGGATGCTTGCAAGGTTTTTAACCATATGAGTGCACTTATCTTAGTCTAGAGGGTGTACTAGCATAGATCCACCCACTCAACACTTATCAACACAGCACATAGTACCGATACGGAATATGGCGAAAGCACATGACTACCTCTCCTGTGTGTCCTCAAGAACACGTTAGCCTTTATAAGTTCAGTTGCTAGGCCTCTCCTTTGCTCAGAAAGGATTGGGCCACTCATTACTCTCCATTATCTTTTACTTTGCTCATTTTACTTTCCTGTTGCTTATACCAAGAAAACCCCTAAAAAGTTATCTTTCAGTGCTTGCAGTTATCTCCTTGCCAAAGTCACTTGCTATTACCTTCTGCTCCTCATTGGGTTCGACACTCTTACTTATCGAAAACGCTGCAATAGATCCCTTACGGTTGTGGGTCATCAAGTACCGTTTTCTGGCGCCGTTGCCGGGGAGCGTAACGCTATTAGTAAGTGAAGCTGGTAAGGAAGTTTTTATATTTCTGTTTTTAGTTTTGCTGTTGTTGCTTTTGTCCTCATGGACACCCCTACTCTTGGATCGTTGTTCTTGGGGAGCCGCCCCACTACTAAGGTAGTCACTCCTGACCCTGCTGAAATTGTGCCTTATAAGATACCATCTGGTATCATCAATTATGTCTTAACTAATCGCTATGCAGGAGACAGACATCCAGGTGAACACTTGCTATATTTATCACGATTATGTTCATTATTCAAGCTTGCAGGTGTGTCACTGGAGTTCGCTATGAAGAAATTATTCTCCATATCGCTTACGGACAAAGCTTCAGATTGGTATAAGCTCCTCAATAACTCACATTCTCTTAATTGGTAAGATCTTATGTCTCTCTTTTATACAAAGTTTTACCCTCTTCATGAAGTTCATCGAGACAGGAATTACATCTATAACTTTAGGTCTCGCGACGGAGAGAGCATCGCTCAAGCTTGGGGGAGGCTTAAATCCCTAATGTTCCAATGCCCTATCCATAAGCTCCCCGAAGATATTATACTTACAAATGTTTATGCCAGGCTTTCTCGTCAGGATAAGGAAATGTTGGATGCCTCCTCTAGTGGGGTATTTCAGACAAAGAGCGTTGAAGAAAGATGGGATCTCATCGAAAGGATCCAGAAGAATACTGAAGACTGGGAAATCGATAAAGGTATTGAACCTGCTATAAATTATGAGCAGGATTATATTGAGAGCTATGTGAAAACTGATTATTTTAATACCTTTTGCTCTAAGATTGGTCTGGATTCCCATCTAATGATTGATTTTTGTAGGAACTTTTCCTCTCATGTTGATTCTTCTAAGATGAAGAAGGATCAGTACCATAAGCCTTTCAAAGAAGTGCCTATTGATATTCACGTTGCTGATCCTATTTTGTCTGCAGTTATATATGAACAGTCCCCTTTTCCTTCAAGGATAAGGGAGCACTCTTTTGTGACAGGCATAATAAATAAAAGTGAGAGGAGAACAGGCGAACCTGAGGACCAGATCAGAGTCGATCCTCAAGTTTCTATGGTTAAAGATTTAGTTACTAATGATGTTTCAGATTCTATTATAAATTTTTGTGCTATTTCAACTAATATTGTCACAACCAAGAATAAAAGACCAATTTCAGGTACACCAGTTGTATCTGTTAAAATAGGAGATCACAATTATTACGGGCTATGCGATCTGGGATCAAGTGCTAGTGCGATTCCTTATTCGCTTTATCAAGAGATCATGGGTGAGATTTCACCCTGTGAACTCGAAGAGATTGATGCTACTATTCATCTTGCAAACAAAGCTACTATCTCCCCTATTGGGATTGTGAGAGATGTTGAAGTCCTATGCGGAAAGGTAAAGTATCCTACCGACTTTCTCGTACTTGGTTCAGTGCAAGATAGTTTTTGTCCTATTATTTTTGGTAGACCTTTTCTCAGAACTTGTGGAGCTATTATAGATTGCAAGAAAGGTAAAGTTTCTGTTGAATTCAATGGTGAGCCGTATGAATTTAACTTTTCTAAGATCTCTAAGCAGCCTCGTGGTACTGAATTACCTAATGATGATAAAATTATTGAAAGTATTGCTTCTATTGCTATTCCCCCTAATGATCCTTTGCAGCAATACATGGAGGACCACGAGAATGATACTCATATGCAGGAAAGAAATGAAATTGATGAAATCTTCTTGAGACAACCTGCTATCCTGAAGCACAACCTTCCGGTTGAAGCTTTAGGAATTCTATCCAAACCAAAAGAAGACCCGGTGTTTGATCTCAAACCTCTTCCCGATACGCTCAAGTATGCTTATTTAGATGAAAAGAAAGTATATCCTATTATTATCAACTCTAACCTTTCAGGATATGAAGAAGAGCGATTATTGGAGATACTTCGTAAACACCGTGGTGCAATTGGCTATACTCTTGATGACCTTAAGGGAATTAGTCCATCTATCTGTCAACATACTATCAACCTCGAGCTTGATGCTAAACCTGTTGTTGACCATCAACGATGGTTGAACCCAAAGATGATGGATGTAGTGAGGACTGAAATCCTCAAGCTTCTAGCCGCAGGTATTATCTACCCCAGAGCTGATAGTAAGTGGGTAAGTCCAGTTCATTGTGTTCCTAAGAAAGGAGGGACAACTGTAGTTTCGGGGGATTGGTACCCGGGTAGGCTCACCCAGGCGAAAGCAACCTTTCAGGACAAGGATGGACCGATTGGGCTGCAGCTGGGCCGAGCTGGGCTGGCGTACGGCCGATTGCTCCAAGGCAATCAGCCGTACCGAATGCCAGCAGTCGGCCCAGGCGCAACCGGTCCACCCTGTTGTCATCAAGACCATCATCTGATTGGTCTGCATCTGGGCCGAGGTGGGCATTAGCACGGCCGATTTCCTAGAGCAATCAACTCTGCCGAGGACCACCAATCGGCCCAGGCGCAATCGGTATAACCTACCACCCCTGGAGAAGTTGACCCCGAGACCAGTCGGAGGTCCATCTACGGGGTCATAAATGCGCAACCCCGAGAGATCGGGGTGGCAGAGAAGCCAAGTCACATCGAAGATCTGGCAAAGATACGGTGTCCACCTCTCCGCCGATTCCGCGGACAGGACGACAAGACCGCACGTCCTAGCGCCACTGTTCATCATCATGACCTACAAGTCTACAGCATGGGCCGCCGCTCTTAGGGTCCGGATCATCCGGAGAAGAGCAGCCGGTGGGACCCAGCCGATTAGAGGATGACGGCTGGGCCCAATCGGCAGTGAAGTTACCGATTTACCCCGGGCTCATGCTATAAGAGCCCGGGGTACCCCTCCTGTGTGGGGGACGATCCGCTCATTCTAGCACTAGTACTCATATTCTCCTCAGTTCATTCACTGCTAGTAGTTACTCCTCAGGGAAGCAGGAGAGAGCCTTGCCTACGGCGGCGCTCACCTTCCCCTGATAAGATAGAGGAGCAGTTATTGTAGTCCAGTTCATTGATATAGAAGAGACAAGCAGGAGTTGGGGTGTTATCTCTCCGGAGAGCCCCGAACCTGGGTACATCGCGATGTCCGTCACCGTGTTTGTGCCCAACCCGATTCCGGCTCCATCGACATCCTCTTCCTCGCGTATTCCCCTCACTTTAGCCATCCCCATGGCATCTGACGTCACATATCGACGACAGTTGGCGCCCACCGTGGGGCAGACCGAGGCGTCAACTGGAGTAAGGATCCGGACGGGATTTTCCTCTGCATCAGGCGGTAGCCACGCCTCTGGCCTGATTCTTAGGCATGGTGCAATTGATTATGTGGTGGATTACTCGGCGCGATATGGGGCCGGTGCACCCCTGCCGCCTGGTGTGTCACTGCAGGTCGGCAGTCATCGCCTCTTCATCGGCAGCTTTCCCGAGGCCTATCCCAGGGAGATTCGTGTCTTCTCGTGCGGTACAGATCCGCTCTCGACCAGGGGCTGCAGCGCAGCACCTGGCAGAGAGGATGGCCGAGCGCACGTTGCTGTCATGATGGCGGGGGCGTCTTCATCGAGCAACCGCGATGCAGCGAATGTGGCTAGGAGAGCCAGGGAGGCAGCGGAGGCTGCGGAGAGAGTCGGCGCCAGTGCGTTGCGGGATGTGTTGTACACACTCGTGAACAGGACTGGTGATCCCAATCAAGTGCACACCGAGCTGGAAACGGCAAGGCTTGCTCTGGCTCGCAGGGCCGAGCAGGTGCTAGCAGAAGAGCGCAGGCTGGGAGCCATCACCAGAGAGTACAACGCAACGCATGCGGGACCGCGCCGGCCGATTGAGCCCGCGGTCCTGGAAGATTTGAGAAGCCGAGGCAGGGCAGTCAATCAGCAGCTGTCGGGGGCCGAGCAGCCGGAACGACCAAGGAGGCCGGTGCAACCGGAACAACCGGCGTAATCGGCATTCATCCAGAGGCCGACATACAGCACACCGGACAAAAACCTGAGAGCAGCTGACCAGATAGCACTCGATCTAGAAGACCTGGAGGGAGATGAGCGGCGAGAGCAGTCGCGCCGAATGCGTGAGCTGCTGGCAGCCGCAAAGGAGCAGAGGCTCGCAGCAATGGAGAATCAAGATGCAGGACCTGAAGCGTCAAGAGGAACTGTGAGGCCGAATCCGGGAGCTAGCCAGCGACCGAATGCATCGCGCCAGAAAAGATAGCAGCCCGCTCCATCTCGGCATGAGAGTAGGGTCAGAAGCAATCGGCCACCTCCAGCAACAAGGAGAAGAATTGAAGAGCCAGCTGTTAACAGCAGGCGCAACGACATGCCTTAGCAGTCGGCACCAAGACCGGAAATCAGCGCCCGACTTGGCCCTCGCCAAATCGGTCAAAATGATGCAAGGCATCGCATTGAGCTCCTGGAGAAGGAGGCTCAAGAGGATGAAGAAGGAGAGGCTGGCCCGTCGTGCTTCGGTCATCGCATTCGGACCGAGAAGTTTCCCAAAGGCTTCACGCTGCTGAGAGACACGCCCAAGTACAATGGTTCTGTGAAGCCAGAAGATTGGTTGTCCGATTACCTGACCGCGGTTCGCATCGCAGGAGGCAATCGGCGCGTAGCAGTCCGCTATGCACCTTTGATGCTGCAGGGATCAACTCGTACGTGGTTGAATAGTTTGCCCAAGGATAGTGTAAATTGTTGGGAAGATTTCACGAGTGCATTTATTCACAACTTCACGAGCACATATGAGCGGCCCAACCTGCCGCGGCAGTTAGCTCTTTGTGTGCAAGGCAAAGATGAACCCCTCCGAGATTATTTATCTCGGTGGATCAAGCTGAAGAACTCATGTGAAGGAGTCCATGAGATCCAGGCCATTCAGTACTTCACAGATGGATGCCTGGCCGATTCAATGCTGAAGCACAAGTTGCTCCGCAAGGATTTCATATCGCTCGCCGAGCTCATGAAGGTGGCCAACGCGTTTTCTATGTCCGATTCTGCGATGCGCCCTATCCAGCTTGGTGTTGGAGGTGTAATCCAGTCACCAGGGGCTCTGCAGTCGGACACAAGGAACCAAGGCCTCAGTCGGAAGGAAAGGAGAGAGAACAAACGCAACAACAACAACAACAACAACAACAACCAGCAGAGCAATGGCAAGCGCAAGGATGAGCAGCCTGATACTCAGTATGGCAGTCGGCAGGTGGCCGCTGTCCAGAACGAAGAAGATCCAGCGGCTGCAGGAGCCGGTCGGAAGATGAGACCAAATATGAGGCCCCTGGGGCAGATGAAGCCCAAGTACACGTTTGATGATATGTTGGATGCACCGTGCAAGTTGCATAGCACGCCCGGCAGGCCATCTGCGCACACCACTCGGCAGTGTGATTTCGTGAGAAGGATCGCGAAGGGAGAAGCTTTACCACCTCCACCCCCTCCACCACCCCAGAACAGTGGACCGCCTCAGCAGCAGAACCAGTTCCCGCGGCAAGACGCCGCCTACATGATTTTCACCAGTGAGTCCACGGACAAGGGCAGTCGGAGGGCCCGTGCTCAGGAGGTCAACGCCACTATGCCACCGATTCCTTAGTTCATGCATTGGTCCGAGTGTCCTATATCCTGGGACAGAGCAGATCACCCCACCATCTTACCGAATCCGGGCAATTATCCGCTCGTGGTTGACGCTCTGTTCACAGGACCAAGGTTCTCATGCAAGTTCTCCCGAGTGCTCGTCGATGGAGGAAGCACAATCAACATTCTGTACAGGGACACATTGATCAACCTAGGGCTCACAGAGAAGGATCTGGAGCGTAGTCGGACGACTTTCCACGGGATTTTCCCTGGGTTGTCTTGCACCCCCATGGGTCGCATTCGGCTGGATGTTATATTTGGCACAGAGGAAAACTTCAGGAGGGAGCCGATTTGGTTCGAGGTCGCCGACCTCAGTAGTCTCTATCATGCTTTGTTGGGACTACGTGCATTTGCCAAGTTCATGTTCAACGCACAGCAGACTTACCTCAAGATGAAGATCCCAGGGCCAAACGGCGTCATCACCGTCACCGGGGACTTCAAGAAATCCCTCGAGTGCACGTCGGCTGGCAGCAGTTTGGCTGATTCTCAGGTGGTCGAAACGGAGAAGCGTCAGCTCGGCAAGGTAATTGCGATGGCGCAGGCGTAGAACAAGAATCCACTCCCAGTCGGCCCAGCCAAGAGAGCAGATGAGGAGTCGGCTTTTCAGTCGGCCAAGGACATCAAGAAGATCGCTTTAGATCCCTCCGACTCAACCAAGTTCGTTGTAGTCGGAGTTGGACTTAGCGACAAATAGGAAAGCGAGCTCGTCGAGTTTCTCCGTGAGAATCGGGACATCTTCGCATGGTCTCCACAAGACATGCCTGGTGTGCCGAGAGAACTCGCCGAGCACAAGCTGCACATTCGGCCAGGCTCGAAGCCGGTCAAGCAACCCCTGAGACGTTTTTCTGAAGACAAGAGAAGGGCAATCGGCGAAGAGATTGCGAAGCTGCAAGCTGCAGGTTTCATCATGGAAGTGTTTTACCCAGAGTGGCTGGCGAACCCAGTTCTCGTCATGAAGAAGAACAAGACCTGGCGCATGTGTATCGACTACACGTGCTTGAACAAGGCGTGCCCAAAGGATCCGTTTGCTCTGCCCCGCATCGATCAAGTGATTGATTCTACGGCCGGCTGCGAGCTTTTGTCTTTTCTGGATGCCACAGCTGGCTATCACCAGATTAAACTTGTTGTGGAAGATCAAATAAAAACTGCATTTATAACCCCTTTCGGGGCTTATTGTTATATCACCATGCCTTTTGGTTTGAAAAACGGAGGTGCCACTTATCAGCGTACAATTCAGAGGTGTACACACTCCCAACTCGGCAGAAATCTCCATGTTTACGTGGACGATTTGGTGGTGAAGTCGGGAAAGGGAATCATACTTCTAGACGACCTCCGAGAGACATTTGAAAATTTGAGAACTTATCAGATCAAGCTCAATCCGGAGAAATGTGTTTTTGGAGTTCAGGCCGGCTAGCTCTTGGGATTTCTCGTTTCCGAGAGAGGAATCGAATGCAATCCTGAGAAGATAGCCGCGATAGAGCGCATGGAACAACCAAAGAACCTGAAGCAAGTACAGAAGTTCACCGGTTGCCTCGCATCACTCAGCCGTTTCCTCAGTCGGCTAGGTGAAAAAGCAATCCCATTGTACCAACTAATGAAGAAGACAGATAAGTTCACCTGGACCCCCAAGCAAGCGAAGCATTCCGAGAGCTTAAGCGCATGCTCTCCACCGCGCCGATTCTGGCTGCCCCGATTGAAAAGGAGCCAATGATGTTGTACATTGTGGCAACCAATCGGGTGATCAGTGCAGTTATGGTGGTGGAGCGGACCGAAAAGGACAAGGCACAGCAGATTCAGCGACCTGTATATTACATTAGTGAAGTGCTCTCGGCATCCAAGCAGAACTACCCTCACTACCAGAAGATGTGCTATGGAGTATACATGGCAGCCAAGAGATTGAAGCCATATTTTCAAGCCCACTTGGTCACCGTCGTCAGCTCGGCTCCATTGGCCGACATCGTAGGAAGCAGAGATGCAACCGGAAGAGTGGCGAAGTGGGCAATCGAGATCGCCAACCATGGCATCCAGTATGAGCCGAGAACTGCAATCAAGTCGCAAGCATTGGCCGATTTCCTGGTGGACTGGGTTGAAACTCAATATATGCCGCAGCTCCCAAGATTGGATTTCTGGCGAATGCACTTTGACGGCTCCAAGATGAAGAGCGGCCTAGGGGCTGGCGTAGTACTTACTTCACCAAGAGGAGATCAACTGCAATATGTGCTCCAGATTCACTTTGCAGCATCAAACAACATCGCCGAGTACGAAGCCCTTGTGCATGGTATCAAACTTGCCAAGGAAATCGGCATTCGGAATATTGAGTGCTTTGGTGACTCCGACCTAGTAGTACAGCAGTGCACAGGCACCTGGGATGCAAAGGATGCGAATATGGCAAGCTATCATTTCCTGGTTCAGCAAATCAGTGGGTACTTTGAGGGATGCGAGTTCCACCATGTGCCGAGAGCAAACAACAAAGCAGCAGATGCGCTGTCCAAGCTCGGCTCAACAAGGCAAGCTATCCCACCAGGTGTGTCGCTTGAGCACATCAAGAAGCCATCCATCACGCCGTCCCCAGAGTCTGAGTCCATCTTCATCTCGGAGACCGACCTTGAAGCGTTGAAGAAGGCAAAAGAAGCTCAACCGGCAAAAATTCCAACCCTGAAGAAGCAGTCCAGCGCCCAGGGTGCTTCAGCAACAGCAGAGCCGACATCACAAGGGGCTGCCGATTGCAAACCAGGGGCTGCCGATTGCAAGTCAGGGGCTGCCGAGCGCGGTAAGGAGAGAAAGGCCAAAGGAAAGCAAGCAGAGGCAATGCCAGGTGGCACAGCCTCAGAAGAACCAATGATGATAGAAATCGCCGGTTGCAGTGCAAAAGTTCTAGCTCCAGACGAGCAGTCGCCACCAGGGGCTGCCGAATGCGTGCCAGGCGCCGCAATCGGCAGTTCAGAGGCAGAAGTCGAGATGACAGAAGTTCAAGAGGCCGAGATCCAAGAGGCCAGTGGCCAAGGAACCGAGATCCAAGAAGAAGTCCCACCCCAGCATGCAGCAGTAATGGTAGTTGTCAGTGCGCCATCATGGGCACAGCCGATTAGAGATTTCCTAGCAGACGGAGTCCTCCCAGAAGACGAAGCAGAGTCAAGACAAATCAGCCGCAGATCTTGGGCATACACGATAATCAACAACGAGCTAGTGCGCAAAAGTGCGACTGGTGTCTTTCAGAGATGTGTAGAAGAGGACAGAGGCTTGGAATTGCTCAGAGACATTCATCAGGGTGAATGCGGTCATCATGCATCTGCAAAAGCCATCGCCAGCAAAGCTTTCCGACATGGTTTCTACTGGCCGACTGTGCTTGCAGCAGCAGAGAATTTGGTGAAATATTGCAAGGGTTGCCAGCGGTTTAAGGCAAGAAGTCATCAGCCAACATCAGCATTGAAGACAATCCCAATAGCATGGCCATTTGCAGTATGGCGCTTGGATATGGTTGGTCCATTCAAGAGGGCCCTGAGTGGCATGACACATCTCCTGGTTGCAGTGGACAAGTTTAGCAAGTGGATTGACGCTCGCCCGATCAAGAAGCTTGATGGACCGACTGCGGTCCGATTCGTGGTCGACATCGTGTGCAGATATGGTGCACCTCACAGCATCATCACCGACAACGACACAAATTTTGCAAAGGGTGCACTGGCTCGATATGCATCTCAGCAGGGCATTCGACTTGATCTTGCATTTGTGGCGCATCCACAATCGAATGGTCAAGTAGAAAGAGCAAATGGCATCATCCTCTCGGGTATCAGACCCCGATTGGTGGAACCACTTGAGAGGGCACCCGGAGCATGGATTGAAGAACTCCCCGTAGTACTGTTCAGTTTAAGGACCACACCAAACAGGTCGACTGGATTCACTCCTTTCTTCCTGGTATATGGTTCAAAAGCAATCATCCCATCTGACATCGAGTTTGATTCGCCCCGGCATGCCTTGTACACTGAAGAAGAAGCCAGGTTAGCATGAGAGGACGGGATCGACCTCAAGGAAGAAGCCTTTCTGCTAGCCTTGTCCAGATCGGCAGTCTATCAGCAGAAGTTGCGGCACTACCATAGCAAGAAGATTCGTCCTCTCACCTTCCGAGAGGGCGACATGGTGCTACGCCGAATTCAGAAGTCAGACGGGCAGCACAAGCTATCCTCACCCTGGGAAGGACCATTCGTCATCAGCCGTGCACTCAAGAACAACTCCTATTATTTGAACGACTGCACCAAGGGCACTCGGCACAAGGACACGTCAGGAGTAGAAACGGAGCGGCCATGGAACGCTGAGCTGTTATGTCCGTTCTATAGTTGAGCGGCAGAAATTTATGTACGCCATTCGGGAAACGATCAGTAAAGCTATCATGCCTCTGAAAAAGAGCATTCGATTACCCTTGCATAATTTCATTCGAAAAGCTAGCCCAAGTCGGCAATGCTTAGTCATACCCGAGACGTGCATAACGCACTCGGGGACCGACCGACCACGAGGTCAGAGGAATAGGCCATCGAGGCACGGGGACTGCGGGCTGGTACTCAACTTAGCACCTAACTCAAGTGCAAATCACAAAAGTGTTTGTGGCATTGAGAAGGGCAGCGGTTGGGGCAGACAGCAGTAAAAGTTCCCGAGAAAGAACCCGAAACGCTCTACAAAGGGCATAGTCGATAAATCAAGTTACCGATTGTGCCGCGAACCAATGCATCGAGCTCGGTAGCGGGCAATCGGTTCCTCACGTTGCAGAATCCTTTGCGTTAAACCTTGTCGTGTAAATGTGAAAATCTTATCGAACCTTGGCTGGAAATCTACCTTTGATCCGATTGCAGACCGCATGTCGGCAGCAATACAGACAAGGTAGACACCCCCAAGTACAGACCGATAAAAGAAACCGACAAAGACGCAAAGTCGATCGCACAAATAAAAACCGGCAATGAGCAATCGGATTGCATGAGAGATAGCAGGCCTAAGGCTGAATGAGCTCATTACATCGAAGTCACACCCAGTGGGTGTCGACAGAATTAAAATTATGTCTTACAAGCAACTAGTCGGAAAGGAAAAACAAGATAAGGCCGATCCAATGTCGGCAAGCTACAGTAGGTGACGTCATCGGCGGCTCGGCTCAGGAAGTCGGGGCAGTCGAGGGCGCAGAGCTGGCAGTCGGAGCAGTCAGATCGGCGTGCGCGGCAGCAGCATCTGGCTCCGACTGTGCATCAGAAGACGTGGCCCCAGCACGCTTGGACCTTGGAGAGGTATGGGACGAGCCGCTGTCGGAAAGCTCTTCGAGCAAGCCAGAGATAGAATTTGCAGCCAGCGGGTTCCCTCCCTCGTCGAGATATGGAGTATATTCATAAGGATAAAACCAGTTCACCATAGCGCTGGCAAGCCGATTCACTTCAGCATAGGTCTTCTCGAGCACGTCGGCGGCGTTCTCTCTGAGGCTATGGAGCTTGGAGAGTTTCACTTGCGGGTACCAGCTCAACACAGTTTGAAGAGCAGTCTCAGCGCCAATCCGACCAGCAGAGTTAAGCAAGACGTCGATCCGATGAGGAATGGCCTTCAGAAGAGTCCGAGTCTGCTCGGTGGTAGCATTCGGAGCATCTCCCTTGTCAGAATCTTCTTCGTCCAGAGGAGCCGACGTGTGGACCTCGGCAAAGGAGCTGGCAGCATGCTTCATCCTCTGAAGTCCAATTTTGAGCTAAGTCGGCGACCACAACAACTCGGCAATCTTCAGAATGCCAAGTTTGAAGGATAAGGCAATTCCCTTGATGACGGGAATGCGAGCCGCTGTGCCAATCAGATACTCGTGCCGAGTCCAGACGTCATCATCATGCTGGCAGGACCCCCCGGCTGCGATGGTCTCCTCCCGAGATTTTTCCACGGCTGCATAAGCAGCTGCTTCAGATTCAGGCCAAGCCTCTGCATCATGAAGAAAAGAATGAGTAATAGCGCAAAAGAAGGAAACAGTCGGAAACGCACTCGGAGTAAAGAAGCACTTACCGCTGAGAAGGGCATCCATCTCGCTCATCGTGTCGCAGAGGCCCTTGGACCGGCAGCGCATTTTGGTGGTGTCTTCATGGTTGCGCTTCTCCAGCTCTTCATATTTGGCGATATGGTCATCACGATCCTTTCGGATAGAATCTCGTGCAGCAAACACTTCGTCCCTCTCGGCTTGCAAAGCTTCTCGGGAGGCAACAGCTGCATCTCGCTCAGCAAGAAGCCCGTCACCAGCAGCAGTCACGGCAGCTATGTCAGCCAGATGTTTCTTTTCAAGGGCAGCCATCTCGGAGTGGAGGCCTTTGATAGTCCGAGTCAAGTCGGCTTCCACCCCCTGCAGTCGGGTCGCCTCTTCCTTGGCTGCGGCAAGCGCTGTCCCTTGCTGATTGAGTTCTGCAGTCAGTTCAGCGATACGGCTCTGAAGATCATCTACCATGGGAACAGAAACTAGAAGAAGACACGAAGATATTAGTACAAGAGAAATTGTCAAATCGGAGGGAAGATAGAAATGATGCAGAAGTTACCTTTCAGCCTATTGATCTCGGCCGATTGGTTGTTGACCTCGAGCTGGGCTTAAGCGAGAGTTCGGAGGCTGATGGTATAAGCGTCGAGGAGTTTTTCGAAGATCTCGCGTTTTTCTTCCATAACAGCCTGAGAAGAACAGCAAGATGAAATTTAGAGATACAACAGCTAAAAGAAGATCCGATTCGATTGCAAGCAATCGGCTCGAATCTCGGGGACTACACCCAGTGGGTGCGCTTGCGCGCACCCACCGGAAGAAAAGTCTCCCGATTGGAGGAAGGCAGGAGAGAGAGCAAAGGGCATAAAAGATCCAAACCGAGTGCAAGCAATCGGCCCGAATCTCGGGGACTACACCCAGTGGGTGCGCTTGCGCGCACCCACCAGAAGAAAAGTCTCCCGATTGAAGGAAAATCATAAAGGAAAATTCAAGAGCTTACCACATGATGGCGGTCGATCTGTTGGAGGTCCCGAGCAAGGGTGGCGGCGAAGTCGTTTACTCGACTAAAGGATGTCGTCAGAGGGTCTTGAGTGCGATGTGGAGCATCAGGCTCGGTGCCAATATGGCGGGTGCGAGAATACTCGGCCCGGAATTGGCCCACCGAGCGCATCAGAATCTCCGACGCGGAAGAGGTCGGCTGTGGCGATGATGTTTGAATCGTGGCAGCAGAGGTGATGATGGTAGAGAACGATGGCGCTGACGCCGCCAAAGAGTCGGAGGCATTCGGTCGTGGCCGTGGCGCAATCGGGCGAGATGAGGTCAAGGTGGTGGGCACAATCGGCGGAGTGGTCGTCATGATAGGCGAGGTAGTCATCATGATCAATGAGGTGGTTGCCGCAATCGGCGGTTTTTTCGTTATGATAAGCGAAGTGGTTGTCAGGACGGGCAAGGTGGTAGAAATGACGGTGGCAGAGACTGGGTCGGAGCGTCGCGGCGGAGATGGAGCAATCGGATTGGTCGATTGTGCTCCTTCGCCACCAGTAACTCCCCGGTCAGCTGTCTTCTCGGAGGTCTTCGAGGCTGTGGCGGAAGTAGTAGTGATCTTGGTTGCAGCGAGGCGGGCTTTTTTGGCGGCGCGCTCGGCGTCCTTGGAGGTTCGATGTGGAGCGGGAGGCCGTTTTTGGGTTGTAGCAGCAGACGCAGCAGGGGAGATGACTGCGCCGACATGGGCAGGAATGTCGGCGTCGATATCATCAAGGCCAATCGCACCCTGAAAGAAGAAAAACAGGTGAATCAGTACAAGGGAAAACAATGAAGTTCAAGGCATGAAGACAAGGGCATACCCGACTGTTCTCGGTGCTCCCGTGGGCATCCGACATCTCAGGGGGGCGACGTTCAGAGGCGCCTGGCCAGTCGGCACCCGAGTGGCCGTTGTTTGGGGTTGTTTTCCCTTGGAAGCAGTCGGCATCGCCTTTGCGGCCTTGCTGGAGGCAGCACCAGAAGAGGAGCTAGTCGCTAAGGCGCGTCTAGTCGGCACCTTCGGTGGCTTGGCGCAAGGAGCTGCATCAGAATTATCGACCTTTGAGACACTATCGTCATCGCTTCATTCGGCCAGAAATTGCTCAAGGCAAGGGTCAGGCGTATCCCCTTGAGCCGCAGTTCGGGTGTTGGCGTTCTTGGAGTCGGCGACCTCGACGTCGGCATCGTCAGCGATCTTCGAAGTCGGAGGATTCCCCAGAGGATTCGCCATCATCGGCATCATCATCATCGGATTCGGAAGGAGCCTCGCCGTTGTACTCGAAGTCCGCGGGGTCATCTTCCTCGCGGTCGGGAGCGTACATGCCAGCCACTTGGCCATCTTTCATCACATTTGATTGAAGGAAATGCTAAGCAAAAGAAGAAAATTGTCAGAGAAATCGGGTACGGAGCAAAAGCAATCAGAGAAGGGGTAAATCGGGACATACCACGGATGGTTTCTGTCATCGGTGTAGGTACTCGAGGCCGAAGCGAAAAGGATCAGGCAAGGCGCTGGATGTGATAGCCTTCACCCTGGAGCAAAGGTCCTCGAGCTTCACCCGCCACGTGCAAAGCCGAGTGGGATCTCGGGGCCCCGACATGTCGCACATGCGGTGCACTCGGCGCTGCAGAGGAAGCACTCGGGCTTGAAGCCAAGAAGCAACAAGATCAGTTGATAGGAGCCCTTCTTGCTCCAGCTGAGCAACTCGGGCAACTTGAGCATCCACGTCAAGATCTCCGACGCCATATTTCAACGACCATTGATGTTTTTCAGTCGGCCGGGCGAGGGAGAACTCGGGCAGATTCAGGAGGTCGGGGCCTTGATCGGGTGACTTGACGTAAAAGAAGGTGGTCTGCCAGTTCTTGCAGGACTGGACGATCTCGGGACTCTTGTACCTCGGTTTGCCGGCTGCGACAAGGCAGCTGCCGTAGTCGGTCATGTCAGTCGGATAGGTAGGCTCTCCACCCTCCGTAGCAGACGGCACCACTGCTCCTGTCCGAGCATTGTGAGCTCGGAGATTGAAGAATCGTTTCCAAAGAGCCATGCTCGGGCGGCAGCCGAGATATCCTTCACATAGCGTGACGAAGCCGGAGAGGATCATAATGAAGTTCGCCGCGAGGTGATGTGGCTGCAGTCAGTGGATGTCAAGGAAGTTGCGGAAGAAGGTGCTGGCGGGGAGTCCGAATCCACGCTCAAAATGAGCGAGGAAGACGACCCTCTCGCCAGAGCGCGCGGTGGGCACGATCTCAACGCCGGGGATGCGCCACTGGACCTCAGCCGGCATCTTGCGGGCGCGAACCAGAGCCTGGATGTCGTCCGCGGTGATCTTGGCTCCTTTCCAGCACCCGCGGCTGGCCTGAGAGGTGTCCCGCCAGGGAGCCATGGAGCTCGCGGGCGGCTCGAGAAGAGGGACGAGATGCTAGCGGCGAGAGAGTACCGCGTCGGCGGAGCGGCACGCTAGCGCACGGCCGGAGCAAGTCCCGTGAGCGGAGGTGGAGAGACAAGTGCGACGGAGAGCTTCAACTGGAGCGGCAATGGCGCGCGTGAGAAGAAGGAGATGGAGGAGGAAGACGACGTATGGGAGAAGGAAGGGGCACAGGCCCTCCCCTGTGGCTTATAAGGGCGGCGGGGGAGGGGAGTGGGATTCGGTTGCGGCCGTGTGGCCTGGTGTGGCCTAGTCCACAGGAAGACCAACTGGCAGGCCGGCGCAAGAGATCCCAACAGGGGAAGCGAGGCGTGCGACGTGGGGGTCGAGGCCTGCAGTTATGTCATGTCGCACGTGGCTCATGGGCCCCGGTCCATTGATTCCATCCCGGAGAAATCGGAAGTAGCCGTTGGAAGGTAATCGGCGAGGGATGCTACTCTCAAAAAGTAAAGGCAGAAATCAGAAATAATTCAAAGAAGATCGGACGAAATCTTGGCCAGCCGAGTGTGAGCTCCGAGTCGGCCGACAAACTCGGAATGACGCACTTGATGAGGCCAGAGCATTCGGAAGATATTGGAGAAAGATTGAAAACTGCAAAGGCCCCGCGGTCAAATGACCGTGGGACCTCTACAACTTTAGGGGCTACTGTCGGGGGATTGGTACCCGGGTAGGCTCACCCAGGCGAAAGCAACCTTTCAGGACAAGGATGGACCGATTGGGCTGCAGCTGGGCCGAGCTGGGCAGACGTACGGCCGATTGCTCCAAGGAAATCAGCCGTACCGAATGCCAGCAGTCGGCCCAGGCGCAACCGGTCCACCCTGTTGTCATCAAGACCATCATCCGATTGGCCCGCATCTGGGCCAAGGTGGGCATTAGCACGGCCGATTTCTTAGAGCAATCAACTCTGCCGAGGACCACCAATCGGCCCAGGCGCAATCGGTATAACCTACCACCCCTGGAGACGTTGACCCCGAGACCAGTCGGAGGTCCATGTACGGGGTCATAAATGTGCAACCCCGAGAGATCGGGGTGGCAGAGAAGCCAAGTCACATCGAAGATCTGGCAAAGATACGGTGTCCACCTCTCCGCCGATTCCGCGGACAGGACGACAAGACCGCACCTCCTAGCGCCACTGTTCATCATCATGACCTACAAGTCTACAGCATGGGCCGCCGCTCGTAGGGTCCGGATCATCCGGAGAAGAGCAGTCGGTGGGACCCAGCCGATTAGAGGATGACGGCTGGGCCCAATCGGCAGTGAAGTTACCGATTTACCCCGGGCTCATGCTATAAGAGCCCGGGGTACCCCTCCTGCGTGGGGGACGATCCGCTCATTCTAGCACTAGTACTCATATTCTCCTCAGTTCATTCACTGCTAGTAGTTACTCCTCAGGGAAGCAGGAGAGAGCCTTGCCTACGGCGGTGCTCACCTTCCCCTGAGAAGATAGAGGAGCAGTTATTGTAGTCCAGTTCATTGATATAGAAGAGACAAGGAGGAGTAGGGGTGTTATCTCTCCAGAGAGCCCCGAACCTGGGTACATCGCGATGTCCGTCACCGTGTTTGTGCCCAACCCGATTCCGGCACCATCGACATCCTCTTCCTCGCGTCTTCCCCTCACTTTAGCCATCCCCATGGCATCTGACATCACATATCGACGACATGTAGTCCCTAATGATAAGAATGAACTAATACCTCAGAGAATTATTATTGGATATAGAATGTGTATTGATTATAGGAAGTTGAACAAGGCAACTAGGAAGGACCACTACCCGCTGCCCTTTATCGATCAGATGCTTGAGAGGCTGTCGAAAAGCACCCACTTTTGCTATCTTGACGGGTACTCTGGCTTCTCTCAAATTCATGTTAACACTGTCGATCAAGAGAAGACCACTTTCACTTGTCCTTATGGTACTTATGCTTATAGGCGTATGCCTTTTGGTTTATGCAATGCACCTGCTACTTTTCAGAGATGTATGTCTGCAATATTTCATGGTTTCTGTGAGGAGATTGTGGAAGTCTTCATCGACGATTTCTCCGTCTATGGAACTTCCTTTGACCACTGTCTCCACAATCTTAATAAAGTTTTGCAGAGATGCGAGGATACAAATTTAGTTCTAAACTGGGAAAAGTGCCACTTCATGGTTAACGAAGGGATCGTGCTTGGCCACAAGATTTCCGAGAGGGGAATTGAAGTGGACAAAGAGAAAATTGAAGCTATCGAAAGGATGCCCTATCCAAGGGACATTAAAGGTATTCGTAGTTTTCTCGGTCATGCTGGTTTCTATAGAAGATTTATTAAAGACTTTTCTAAGACCTCGAGACCCCTCACTAATCTTCTCCAGAAGGATGTTCCTTTCGTATTTGATGAAGATTGTAAGGAGGCTTTCGAAGTTCTTAAGAAAGCTTTAATAACCGCTCCTATAGTACAACCGCCTGACTGGAGTTTGCCCTTTGAAATTATGTGTGATGCTAGTGATTTTGCTGTTGGAGCTGTTTTAGGACAAAGGGTTGATAAAAAGTTGAATGTTATCTATTATGCTAGTAAAACCCTTGATAGTGCTCAAAAGAACTATGCTACTACTAAGAAGGAATTCTTAGCAGTAGTGTTTGCTTCTGATAAGTTTAGGCAGTATATTGTTGATTCTAAAGTTATTATTCATACTGACCATGCTGCCATTAAGTATCTTATGACGAAGAAGGATGCCAAACCAAGACTCATCAGATGGGTACTCATCCTTCAAGAATTTGATTTGCAGATCGTTGATAGAAAAGGAGCGGACAACCCTGTAGCGGACAATCTTTCAAGGATGGAAGATATACCGCATGATCCCATTCCAGTCAACGACAGTTTTCCAGACGAACAACTTGTCGTTGTTAAGGTACAATCTCTTTCCGATCCTTGGTTTGCAGATTATGCTAATTTTATCGTTGCAAAGTATTTGCCTCCAGGTTTAACATTTCAGCAAAGGAAGAAGTTCTTCCATGATTTGAGGCATTACTTTTGGGATGACCCACATCTTTTCAAAGAAGGTCCAGACGGGATCGTGAGAAGATGCATACCGGAAGACGAGCATAAAGACATTCTCAAGCAATGTCACGATAGTCCCTATGGAGGACATCACGCCGGTGAGAGAACCGCACATAAGGTTCTCCAATCAGGTTTTTATTGGCCTACTCTCTTTAAAGATGCTAGAAATTATGTTTTAGCCTATGATAAATGTGAGAGAGTTGGTAATATTAGTAGAAGGAATGAGATGCCTATAAATTACTCACTAGTGATTGAGCCTTTTGATTGCTGGGGTTTTGATTTTATGGGTCCTTTTCCTTCTTCGCACAAGTACACTAACATATTAGTTGCTGTTGATTATGTCACCAAGTGGGTTGAAGCAATCCCCACTGAGAGTGTTGATCACAAAACATCTTTGAAAATGCTCAAAGATGTAATTTTCCCTAGGTTTGGTGTACCTAGGTATCTCATGACTGATGGAGGATCACACTTCACGCATGGAGCTTTTAGAAAAGCTTTAGCCAAGTACGATGTCAATCATAGAATTGCTTCACCGTACCATCCTCAAACTAGTGGGCAAGTTGAGCTCACCAATAGAGAGATCAAGTTGATCTTTCAAAAGACAGTTAACAGAAATAGGAAGGACTGGTCAAATAAGTTAGGAGATGCTTTGTGGGCGTATAGAACTGCTTACAAAAACCCCATGGGCATGTCTCCCTATAAAATGGTCTATGGCAAGGCTTGCCATTTGCCATTAGAATTAGAGCACAAAGCTTTCTGGGCTGTTAGAGAGCTTAATGCTGACCCAAAGTTAGCTGGTGAAAAGTGTCTCATGAACTTGACTTCTCTAGATGAGTGGAGAAATGAAGCTTACGAGAGCGCTAAAATGTTCAAGGAAAAGGTAAAGAAGTGGCATGACAGGAGGATTCTGAAACGTGAATTTAATGTTGGTGATAAAGTTTTATTGTTTAGATCCCGTTTCAGGTTTTCTCCAGGAAAACTACTTTCCAGGTGGGAAGGGCCATTTCATATCGAAGAAGTCTACCGGTCTGGTGCAATCAAGATTAACAATTTTGAAGGCACCAAACCTCAAGTTGTGAATGGGCAAAGACTCAAGCATTACATGGCGGGAGATCCCGTCAATGTTGATGTAAATATAATACGCACAACAACTCATGAAGAACATGTTGCCGCCCTGTTTCAGACACCGACAGAAGCAGAATAAGAAAAGGTATGTATTACGGTAAGGAAACATCGTGAACCTCCATAAAAGTTCCATATTATGAGTTTTTGAAAAATTAGGAAAATTCGAGGCCTAAGTGGAGCCGGAGAGGAGCTCCAGCGGGCCCAGGTGCCCCCCTGGCACGGCTTACCTCCTGGCCGCGCCAGGAGGCCGCCTGGGCACCCAGGAGTCCGTCTCCGACCCCACTTTGGCTCGTTACCTTCCTTTTGTTGCAAATTTTTTTGCTATATATTTTCCCGGATCGTTCCGGCAACGTATCTCGTGATTTCGTGTGTTTTCTTTTCAATCTGTTTCAGCCAGGGTAAAAAGTCATTGTTAGAGATGTCTTCTTGTGGCTCAAGTGGAGAAGACTTCATGGGACGACATCTACGTGAAGTTCAGAAATATCTCAACCAAGGGAAATACGTAGATTGGGCCACGGAAGAAGATATCGCTGCAAGGCAAGCGGAGATGGAGCGTTCCGTGAGAAAAGAAGTCAAGATTATCACCGCCCAGCAATCAGGGGGTCCATCAACACAAGGAGGAAGATCAAGCAACCCCATCATGGTGGGGAGTGTCCAACCTTATTATGATCTTTCTCTTAACCTTTCAGGAACAACCCCTGCACTTGAAAATCAACGCACGATTTCCACCATATCCGAAGCTTACGGCATCACCAATCAACTGTGTGAAGATTTCCGTGTACTAAAGGTGCAAGTGGAGATTTTGGAGGAGGAAAACCAAACCCTTCGCCATGTCATCAAAGATTTGAAGAATCAACAACAACAAGAATGAGGAGTAAATCTCCTCGGGTAATGGCATCCCCTTGGCTTGTTCCAAGCTTGGGGGAGTTCCCGGTATCTTTATCTTTATCTTTGTCTTTAGGAGTCAAGTAGAGTCGTATCATGTCTAGGGAAGTTATTATATGAAATAGGTGTTTGCATCGAGGTCTATCACTTCGTCTGTGGAGAGATTGTATCCGTGAGTGTGGAGTCGTCTATAATGGAATATTAATGAGAAGTCTATTAGCTTCTTCGCTGCACTCGGTATTCTCTTCGTGCAATCAGCCTCATATGACAATTCTTATGGGGAGTATTGACCTTATATCAGGTATGGCTTTGAAAACTTTATTTAATTTTTGCAAACATAGCTTTGGTCATGACAACATGCATGTTTTCTCAAGTAGTGACATAGCCAAAACCTTTATGTTTTCATGCTTGAAGTGTTATGTTGACAAGGAAGACAACTTGATGTGTTATTCTTACCTTAATGTTTATGCCTTATATGTTTTGCATCTAAATTAGCATCAATTGTCTGTTCTCTCAAAGCCTTTGCTAGCCAAACTCTTTGCCAAGTACATTTCTGCTTGTGCATCCATACCCTGAAACCAATACCTTCCATATGAGTCCACCATACCTTCCTATTCGTGGTATTCCCCTACCACTCCTATAAGTATAGAATTTATGTGTTATCCTTAAATGTTCAAAATCTTCTGTTTTGTGCCTCTTGTTTAGCTCACGAGGAAGTAGTAGGTAATTCATGATCTTCTTAAGTCGGACAAGTTTTACCCCGGGATTGCATGTCTAATCTGCAAACCCATAATACGAGGAGGAACTAGCATGGGTGCGCCCAGCTCGAAAGATAATATAACGAACAAACCCTCCTTCACGCTTGGTCTATGAGAAATCAGAAACTTTGGCAGTGATAAACAAAGGAGATTAAGGGGATGTGATCGTCCCCACTTGGGAGCCGTTCCTCTAAACTTGTCCATCTTGAGAAGTAATTGAGTTATATATTAGCATCCGTTGACAAACTATGCACCGCCCCAAAATCTATTTTTTATTCTGTTTGATTTAAGGATAGCACATGAGTTTTCCCTGCTTTCCCTTAACAAGGCCTTTCATCCACCTTCATGTTGAGTCAGTTGTCCCACTTCCTTCTTTTCCCTAAGAGAACAGACATTTGATGTTGATGAGGATTCATCCTTATGAAGTTGCATTAAGTTTTGCCATGCCATATCCTTGTTGACATTATCTTTTGATAAGTAAGTTGTTTGCGAAAGCTTTTGCCAAGAAAGCATCTTCCTTTGTGTTAGCATTTGCACTTCATGACTAATGACATGTTCTTTCAAAAGCTTCAAAGTGTTTTATTACAAAGAATGAGCAACATTAAAAGTTATTAGTTGTCCTTTGACCAAGGATATGTTTGCCATAATTTGATAAGTTTCCTCAGCCCTACTTTTGATTATAATTGTTATTACTTTCTCATAATGGCCTTATGAGTTGAGGTTGCTGTTGAGGATTCTTGAGTTTGATGAAGAAACCTTGATGCTTCTTGTTCGTATTCTATTTATCGACACTTCACTCTCTAAACTTGTGGACAGGTTTACCGAGCTCAGTAATCGCTTGGGGACAAGCGAGGTCTAAGCTTGGGGGAGTTGATACGTCCAAAATGCATCACTATTTTATATAGTAATTCTTTCTTATTCATTGATATATTTCATGATATGATGCTATTCTTATGTTGTTTTGGCCTATTTTACACAGTTTGCAACTTTCCGGTGCCGAAGCAGCAGACGCAGGATTCAGCGGTAAAAAGTAGACGCTGAGTTGCTAAAGAAGAATACCTCCAAATTACCTGAAAATCAACGGAGGCTATTTTCCAGAAGGATCACGAAGACACGCAAAAGAGCGACCAGAGGGGGGCCACAGGGTGCCCAGGCGGCCACCTGGCGCGGCCCCCACCCTGGCCGCGCCGGGAGGGCACCTGGACCCCTGGGGCCACTCCCGGCCCCCCCTTTGGCCTATATATCGCTCATACATCAGAAACCCTAAAAGAGGGGGAGTTTACGGAGTTCCGCCGCCGCTCCGTGGCGGAAACCTACAGAGAAGAAAAGCCATCTCTGGCGGGCAGATTCCGCCGGGGAGATCACCTCCCGGAAGGGGAGATTGTCGCCATCGTCATCACCATCGTCACGGGCATCATCGAGATCATCATCAACATCATCCACATCATCAGCACCATCTTCACCTCCATCCAATATCATCTCACAATTGCAACTCGTGTTGTAATCCGTACTATCTATCCTCTCTACTCTATCGGTGTTGATTACTACTTTGTGGTGAATGCTATTGAGTTTTGTTGGAGAAATATTATTGTGTCCAGATTGTTTATCATCTATTTACCCCGCTGATCATGATCTCTTTTATGTCTTGTGAGTAGTTAATTTAGTTCTTGAGGACATGGGATAAGTCTAGTTGTTAGTAGTCATATGATGTTGAAGTAATATGTGTTGTTTGATATTTAAGTTGTGTTGTTATTTTCCTAGTGGTGTTGTGTGAGTCGAACACTCAACACTTCGCCTTATCAAGGACCTAGGGGAATACATTGTGTACAAAGAATGCTTACGGTGGGTTGCCGGAGTGACAGAAACCTAAACCCCAGTTTGCACGCTTTTGCACAAGGGAACAATGGATCACCGACCGTATTGCTATGGTTAGGCTTTTGCCTTAATTACTATCTTGTATTTGCGGATGCTTGCAAGGTGTTTAACCATAAGAGTGCACTTATCTTAGTCTAGAGGGTGTACTAGCATAGATCCACCCACTCAACACTTATCAACACAGGACATAGTACCGATACGGAATATGGCGAAAGCACATGACTACCTCTCCCGTGTGTCCTCAAGAACACGTTAGCCTTTATAAGTTCAGTTGCTAGGCCTCTCCTTTGCTCAGAAAGGATTGGGCCACTCATTACTCTCCAGTGTATTTTACTTTGCTCGTTTTACTTTCCTGTTGCTTATACCAAGAAAACCCCTAAAAAGTTATCTTTCAGTGCTTGCAGTTATCTCCTTGCCAAAGTCACTTGCTATTACCTTCTGCTCCTCGTTGGGTTCGACACTCTTACTTATCGAAAACGCTGCAATAGATCCCTTACGGTTGTGGGTCATCACTTACGAAAGCGCTAAAATGTTCAAGGAAAAGGTAAAGAAGTGGCACGATAAAAGAATTCTGAAACGTGAATTTAATGTTGGTGATAAAGTTTTGTTGTTTAGATCTCGTTTCAGGTTTTCTCCAGGTAAACTACTTTCCAGATGGTAAGGACCTTTTCATATTGAAGAAGTATATCGGTCGGGTGCAATCAAGATCAATAATTTCGAAGGCACCAAACCTCAAGATTTGAATGGACAAAGACTCAAACATTATATGGCCGGTGATCCAATCAATGTGGATGCAAACATGATATATACAAGTACTCATGAAGAACATGTTGCAGCCCAGTTTCAGACTCCGGCAGGAGCAGAATTAGAGAAGGTATGAATTATGGTAAGATAACACCGCAGACGTCAATAAAAGTTAACTTTTCAGAGTTTTTGCAAAATAAGGAAAATTCCAAGCCCGAGTGGAGCCGGAGAGGAGCTCCAGGGAGGCCAGGAGGTCCCCTGGCGCGGCACCCCTCCTGGCCGCGCCGGGCACCCTCCTGGCTGCCTTGGACTCTGCCTCCGACTCCACCTAGGCTTGAAACCTTCCTTCTGTTGCGGAAATTTTTTCTATATATTTGCCCGGATCGTTCCGGCACCGTATCTCGCGATTTCGTGTGTTTTCTTTCTCGGTGTGTTTCTACCAGGGAAAAAGTTGTTGATTGGCAATGTCTTCTTATGGCTCGAGCGGAGAAGATTACATGGGCCGTCGTCTACGACAACTCCAGCAAGACTACAATCAAAAGAAGTACGTCGGGTGGGCCACGGAAGAGGAGATTGCTGCAAGAAAAGCGGAGATGGAGCGCTCTGTGAGGAAAGAAGTCAAGACCGTCACTGCCCAACAAGAAGGGGGTCCAAGCAACCCCATTATGGTGGGGTTTGTTCAACCTCAATATGATCTTTCTCTCAAACTTGCAGGAACAGCCCCTTCAACTGAAGCCCTACAAGTACCATCTACGGTGTCTGAAGCCTACCGTATCACCAACCAGTTTTGTGAGGATTTCCGTGTGCTGAAGGCAGAAGTGGAGATCTTGGAACGTGAAAACCTAGCCCTGCGACGCGTAATCAACGATTTAAAAGGGCAGGAGCAGGAAGAGTGGGATTAAATTCCCTCGGGTAATGGCATCCCCTTAACTTGTTCCAAGCTTGGGGGAGTGCCCGGTATCTTTATCTTTATCTTTGTCTTTAGGAGTCAAGTAGAGTCGTATCATGTCTAGGGAAGTTACTTTATGAAATAGGTGTTGCTTTGAGGTCTATCACTCCTTTTGTGGAGAACTTTGTATCCGTGAGTGTGGAGTCGTCTATGAAGGAATATTAATGAGAAGTCTATTGGTTTCTTCGCTGCACTTGGTATTCTCTTCACGCAATCGACATTATGAGCTGATTCTTATGGGGAGTTTTGACCTTATATCAGGTATGGCTTCGAAAACTTTATTTAAATCTTGGCAAGTATAGCTTTGGTCATAACAACAAGCATGTTTTTCTCAAAGTAGCGACATAGCCAAAACCTTTGTGTTATTATGCTTGAAGTGTTATGTTGACAAGGAAGACAACTTGATGTTTCATGCTAGTTTTAATGTTTATGCTTTGTATTTCTTGCATCTAAGTTGTCATCAATTGTCTGCTCTCTCAAAGCCTTGCTAGCCAAAACTCTGTACTAAGCGGAATTCTGCTTGTACTTCCATACCTTCAAACCAACTTCTTCCACTTGAGTCCACCATATCTTCCTACTTGTGGTATTCCACTACCACTCCTAAAGTATATAATTTATGTGCTATCTTTAGATGTTCCAAATCTTCTGTTTTGTGCCGCTGATTCATCTCATGAGGAAGTGGTGGGTGACCCATGATCTTCTTAATTTGGACAAGTTTTATCTTGGGATTGCATGTCTAATCTTTAAACCCCTAATACGAGAAGGGACTGGCATGAGTTCCCAGCTCGTAAAAGATAAATACTAACACACAAGTTCCTTCGCCCTTTTACGAGTGATAAACAAAGGAATCCAAGGGGATGTGATCGTCCCCACATGGGAGCCGTTCCTCGAAACTTGTCCAAATCATGAAGTTAGTGAGTTATCTATCAGCAGTCGTTGACGGATCATGAACCTCCCAAAAGTTTGTTTTTATTCTGTTTGATCTAGAGATGGCACATAAGTTTTCCCTGCTTACCCTTTTGCACGGGGTTTATCTTTATTTTGTGTTGAGTCATTCCTTCCTACTTCCTTCCTTTCTAGAGAGAGAACAAACACTTGATGTTGATAAAGATGCTTGCATATAAAGTTGCATTGAAATCTAGCATGTTACATCTTTGTTGACATTATCTTTTGATAAGTGAGTTGTTTGAAAAAGCTTATGCTTAGTAAACATCTTCCTTTGTGTTCATATGTGCACTTCTTGACTAATAGCATGTTCTTTCAAAAGCTTCAATTCTTCCATTATAAGTGAAAGAACAAAAGTAAAAGTTATTAGTTGTTCCTTGACCAAGGCTATGTTTGTCATGACTTGATGAGTTTTCCAAGTCCTACTTTGTTATAATTGTTACTACTTTCTTATAAGGACCTTCTGAGGTTAGGTTGCTGTTGAGGATGCTCAAGTTTTGTGAGGAATCTTGATGCTTCTTGTTCGTATTATTTTATCGACACTTCACTCTCTAAACTTGTGGACAGGTTTACCGAGCTCAGCAATCGCTTGAGGACAAGCGAGGTCTAAGCTTGGGGGAGTTGATACGTCCAAAAAGCATCACTATTTTATATTGTGATTTCACCCTATTCATTGATATATTCCACTTTAAAGTATTGTTCTTATGTTGTTTTGGCTTATTTTACACAGTTTACAACTTTCCGGTGCCGAAGCAGCAGAACCCGAATTCAGCGGTAAAAAGTGGATACCAAGTTGCTGAATCAGATCAAGTCCAAATGCGATGAAATTTTACGAGGAGCATTTTTATGAAGATTGACTGGAGATCACCGAAGGAGGAGGTGAGGGGACCCACCAGGCAGCCAGAACCCCCCTCCTGGCCGCGACAGGCACCCTCCTGGGTGCCTGGTGGCCCCCCTCGGTGCCCCCTTTCGCCTATATAAGCCCCCTGGGGAGGAAACCCCTAAAGAAGAGTCGTTTCCGTGTTTCGCCGCCGCCACGGGGCAGAAACCTACAGAGGAGAAAAGCCATCTCCGGCGGGAGATTCCGCGGGGAGATCACCTCCCGGAAGGGGAGATCATCGCCATCATCATCATCATCGTCACGGGCATCATCGAGATCATCATCAACATCATCCCCAACATCAGCACCATCTCCATCTCCATCCCAACTCATCTCACAATTGCAACTTGTGTTGTAATCCGTACTATCTATCCTTTCTACTCTGTTGGTGTTGATTACTATTTTGTGGTGAATGTTATTGAGTTTTGTTGGAGAAATATCATTGTGTCCAGATTGTTTACCACCCATCTATCACCTCTGATCATGATCTCTTTTATGTCTTGTGATTAGTTACTTTAGTTCTTGAGAACATGGGAGAAGTCTAGTTGTTAGTAGTCATACTATGTTGAAGTATTATGTGTTGTTTGATACTTAAGTTCTGTTGTTATTTCTCTAGTGGTGTTATGTGAGTCGAACACATAACACTTCACGTTTCATGGGCATAGAAGAATACATTGTGCACAAAGGATGCTTATGGTGGGTTGCCGGAGTGAGAGAAACCTGAACCCCAGTTGGCAGACTTTCGCACAAGGGAGTTATGGATCCTTGATCGTAATGCTGTGGTTAGGCTTATGCCTTAATTACTACCTTGTATTTGCTGATGCTTGCAAGGTGTGTAATCATAAGAGTACACTTATCTTAGTCTAGAAGGTGTACTAGCATTGATCCACCCACCGACACATATCAACACGATACATATTACTTGGAGGAGTATGGTGAAAGTGACTTGACTATCTCTCCCTTGTTTTCTCGAGAACGCTTTAGCTTTTATAAGTTCAGTTCCTAGGCTTATCCTTGTGAAAGGATTGGGCCACTTTCTACTCCTCAGTTACCCTGTTTACTTTGCCTGTCTTTTACTTTTCTGTTGCTTAAACCAAAAACCCCTAAATATTTACCTTTGAGTGTTTGCAGCCCTTTCCTTATCCAGTGTCACTTATCAACACCTTCTGCTCCTCGTGGGATCGATACTCTTATTTATCGAAAAGCTACAATTGATCCCCTAGACTTGTGGGTTATCAAGAATCGTTTATTGGCGCGGTTAACAGGGAAGGCAACCCAACTAAACCTATTAACTTCTCCGCCATCAACGAGCTTTTCTGGCGCCGTTGCCGGGGAGTTAAATATAAAGAGCCATTGAGGCCACAAAAAATATGAAAAGGAGAAAATAGAATATAAAAATAGAGAAGGGGGCACACTACTATTCCTTTTGAGAGATCCACACTCGTACTCCCTCTTATATCTTGTACTCCATAGAGATCATCATACATGCATATAGCTATGTGGGGACCCTTACAATATAGAACTTGGCTTGTATATTCCAATGAAGAGCCTCCTCAAATGAGCTCTAGATCTTCCTGAGAAAGCAACTTGGATGCACCCCCACTAGTTCCTTTGGAGAGCTTCCCATAGCTCACATGTGCATCCGTTGCATGGCAATCCCTACTCCTCACATCATATCTATCATTTGTCTTTCTCTCGCCTATAAATGTCCTCAATGATGTGATCCTTTCAGACCTTTTGTCTTCCTCCTCCTTCATTCTTCTCTTTCGCCGTTTAAGTGTCAACTTTCTTGCTTACGCTCATCCATTGTATGAGTGCTCAAAAAGTCAAAAGGGAGTGGATCAATTTGACTTGTACCTGGCTAGTGGTCTAGGGACGAGTCAAGATAAGATTCCAAAGAAGACTTTATCTGCACTCCTATTGCCACACCTGCCACTTCAGCTACCTCTTATGAAATTAAACCTGCTTTGCTAAACCTTGTTATGAGAGATCAATTCTCTGGTGCTAGAGATGATGCTGCTTTAACTTAAATACTTTTGTTGAGTTATCTGATATGAAAAAGTATAAAGAAGTAGAAAGTGATGTTGTTAAGCTCAAGCTTTTTCCTTTCTCTTTGAGGGAAGGAGCTAAAATCTGGTTTCAATCTTTGCCTAGGAATAGCATTGATTCTTGGGATAAGTGCAAAGATGCTTTTATTGGGAAGTATTACCCACCCGCTAAAATTATCCAATTAAGAAGTAACATTATGAATTTTAAGCAATTGGATAATGAACACGTTGCCCAAGCTAGGGAACGTATGAAATCTCTTGTTAAGAAATGCCCTACGCATGGTTTGACTACCTGGATGGTTATCCAGACTTTTTATGCAGGCTTGAACTTTACCTCGTGGAACCTGTTAGATTCGGCCGCGGGAGGAACTTTTATGTCAACTACACCCAGTGCTGCCACAAAACTTCTCGATGAGATGATGACCAACTATTCCCAATGGCACACCGAACGCGCTCCAACAGGTAGGAAGGTAAACTCTGTCGAGGAGATTACCGCCCTAAATTTATTGTTTCGACACAAGGGGAACCAAAGAGTATTTATAAGCTTTGAAAGTTGAGTTGTCAATTCAACCGCACCTGAAATATGCTTGCTTGCAACAAAGTATTAATAGCAACTGTGATATGATAGCGATAGTGATGATAGCGAAAGTAAACTAGTAGTAACCAGCAGAAGTAAACTAGGAGATGGATGGTCGGACGCTGCATGAATAAGAATGAACATGTAATAGATTCTAACACGGGGCAAGGCACACAGAAAAGCAATGATCATCTAGGCAAATATCAAACATTGGGCATGTATCCCATAGGTAGTTGTGCGTGCTTGCAATAAGAACTTGCACAACATCTTTTGTCCTACCATCCCGCTACGAACGGGGCCAAAAGGAACCTATGGAGATTAAGGTGCTCCTGTCAAAGAGAACCGGAACAAAGCAATAAACTCAATGGATACATGGAATCCTCAAGACCATCCCCTTTGGTGTCACAAGCTATCACCTTTGGGATCGCCGGTTCCGGACCATAATAGGTGCATACAACTCATAGATAGGATCTTGAACATAGATAAACTCATGAAAACATAAGTGGTTCAGATCTGAAAACATGGCACTCAGGCCCAAAGTGACAAGCATTAAGAGCAACAAGTTGTTGCAAAGATGATAAACACCAAAGTAGATGATAGGCAACATGCCCCCAACAATCTGACGAACTATTACATGATCAATCTCATCCAATGCCTACCATCCCCTTTGTCTACAACAGGTAATTACTCACACATGTGAAGAGAAGTTATGGACGGATGATGGAGTGGAGATGGTGATGACGATGGCGAAGATCTCCCCTCTCCGGAGGCCAAATCGGCCTCCAGATTATCCCTCCCGAGGAAGAACAGAGGTTGGCGACGGCTCTGCGACGGGTTCTGGAAAAGCGACTTCTGTTTCGGAGTTTCCCCGTCACGGGAATAAATAGGAGTCGAAGTAGGGCACCAGGGGAGGTGGGAGTCGCCCATGCGGCCTGTGGCCGCGGCCCCACCCCTGGTCGCGCCAGCAGGGCGCCTGGGCCCCCTGGTTGCCCTCTGGCCCCCCTTCTGGCTCCGGGCTCCTCCGGGTGCGTGGATTTTTTGGTATTTTTCTAGGAATTTTCTGAGATGTCCAAAAATCCATTTTCCTGCGCACCATAAAACCATACAGGCAGCTCTGCTAAAAACAGCGTCAGTCCGGGTTAGTTTAGTTCAAATCATGCAAGAATGAGAACAAAACAATAACAAAAGTGTTTGGAAAAGTAGATACGTTTGAGACGTATCAACTCCCCAAGCTTATCCTATTGCTTGTCCTCAAGCAATTCAGTTCAATGAACTGGACGCGACAAAGAAAACTTTGACAAACTCTTTTGCTTCATAAGATGTATATAAGTCGGTACTACGAAAAGAGTTTAGCAAGTATCAGAACAATGCTATGAGGACAATTCATGAAGCAATCCTTCTTTCAAGTGACCAATCAGAAACATCCTAAAGTAAATAATATGCTTTTGAGAATAAAACAATATCACAATGCACATAGCCTGGACATATCAGAGTGGTATCTCGCTAGCCTCCATGAGTGAAGCAAACCATAAATGCAGAAACTCCTCCTGAGTTTTAAAGGAGACTAGAACTAAAAATTTCAGACTAGCAATATCACAAGCATGCAGAAGACAATGTAATTCTTTGGGACAATGCATGTTACACTAAGAATGACAATTACACTCTCAATAGTTGGTGTTTTGAAGAAAGAAAGTGAGACTCTCGAACCGTGGATTTTTTATGGCAATATTGAAAACCCGTGAAAGGAAGCAAAGACTAAACATGTGCCAGAGCTCTTGGTTTTGAAAACAGAGACAAAATTATTTTGAGAAGTGCAACTTTCCAGTCAACGGTGAATGGTAAATGTCTCTCAATATCTCCCATGCCAACCATATTAATGCTTTTTTCTTACACATGTTCTCTTATCCATAAATCCTTTGATGGTCTACGGAGCCTTTTATTTTGCCTCAAGTATGGAAGGAGGGTATCGTTCCACCTATCATTAGCAGCATTTGGTCCATTTTATTCCATCATCAAGTATGGGGGAGGTGTAACTCTCATTTTTTTATTGACTAGTTAAAACTTCCGTCAAAATATTTTTGGCATGGTAGATACTGATTTTCCCTCACCGCACCATGAGCTTGTACGGTTACAAAAGGGAAGATTTTGAATAAATTTCGAGATGGCACAAGAAAATCTAAGTTAGTAGTGGCTGTTAAATACCATATGTAGGAAGGTATGGTGGACTCAAGTGGAATAACTGGTTTGAAAAGGAGTTTGGATACAGAAGCAGAATTCCGCTTAGTGTGAGCGAAGGCTAGCAAAATACTGGGAAGCGACCAACTAGAGAGCAATAATTGTCATAATCATGCAGAGCGACAAAGCAACATTGAATCGGGCATGAAATTGATATGACTATTCTAAAACAAAAAGGTCATCAAGACATGATAGACATTATAGTCATAAACATGTGTGAACATGTGCCAAGTCAATCCAAGAATTCTCCGAAGGGAAATACCACTTCAATATGCCAAACCATGAACAATGCAATACATGTAAATCAATCCAACAACATATTATGCACCCTAGCTATTTGAGATCAGCCACAAAGAAAGCATGAACACTGGGAAAACATTGTAAACATAGCACTATGTCGCTACAAGCTGGTCTCTAGATCATAAGTACAGGCATATGTACAAAAGTAGAAACAAGGAGAGTTCATACCGGTTTTCCTTGTTGCTTCCCTTCCGTCGATCTTCGTCATTACTGCATTGTCACTTGCACGACCGAACGTGGGAAATATATAATCAAATGCCATCACAGACTCGAGCTGAACTCTGAAAACAAAGCAAACTAAAGAGAGAAAGGAAATCTTTTTGGGTTTTTTCAAAGGTTAAACGAAAATAAAAGAAAAGAGAAATCTTTTTGTTGTTTTTGCAAAATAAAACAACAAAGAAGAATAGGCAAAAACATCGAAAAAGATCAAAGCAAACAAAATAAAGACGGATAATACAATGGAAAAGGGAGAAGGGCATGTACTCCCCTAAGCTTAGGCTTTTGGCCTAAGTTGGTAGCAGTTACTGCCCCCAGGAGCCTCCTTCTCCGGGGTAATGGTAAGTCCAGGAGTCGTATGAGCCCTCCGGTGCGTACACCGAAGTCCTCGGGTCCTCCCATGAGGAAGGGTCTGCGCTCCAAGCAGAAGAAGACCCCTCACCATGCTCAGTGAAGGTCTCTCCTTGGAAATGTGGGAAATCACCATGCTCCTCCTCGTCGGGCACAACCCCCTCCATGGGGTTATGTAGCTGGTAGTGAGCCATGAACTCATCGAATAGAATATCGTTGAAGGACCATCCGTTCCTGCGAGTGTTATCAAAGAAAAGTGGTGAAGGTAGATGGATCTCACGAGTAATGGTCTTTTCAAACCTCAAAATATAAACAAGGTTACCAAACTGGGACGTGATGGTAACAAACTTATGCCTCTTCATAGCAGCAAGATCGAGACTTGCGTATGAAAAGGGAACATCATCAGGATGCTGGGTGCGCTCAAGAGACTCAAGGATAAGTGTGGCGTAAACACCACCATATAAATCGCCCTTGTTACTGTTCATAACAAGGCGCCGAGAAATTAAGGCACCCACATTATAATCATTCTTATCAGAGAGGGCGTTCGCATAAATAGGAAAATCTGGTGCAGAACCATTGCTCGTGTTGTCACGAGCCAACACCCCTCTAGCAACAAAATACGCAAAATACCTGAGGTGTGGAAACAGAATGCTGGAAACCTTCGTACGCCGAATGTCGGTCTCATCCTGACAACAAAGGGAGTTGAAGAGGGTACTCAACTCGGATGGCTAAGTGGTCATCTTTGCCGTCTGACCAGCGTTCAGCACACCTATTATATCACAAAATTGTGCCAAAGACATGGTTATGAGATCATTATAAAGTTTGAACTCGACGGTTCCAGCATCACGGTTATAACGAAAACTGTTAACAAATTAGGAGGTGAGCTTCTTGTATTGTACCACACGGCATAATGCTAGCCGTGTCAAACCTGCATTAGCACAAAGCCCATATAATTCATCCTTAATTCCTGCAGTTGTAAGAAAATCATCACACGGATACATCATTGCGCATGCTGGACTTGTGTCTTCCAACAACTCCAAGGGCACATGATCTTCATTGTAGTTCACCCTAACAGCTGAGGGTGAAGCTGCAGCTCTAGTGACTCGATCGGAGCGCTCGGGCTTCTTCTTCCCAAGCCACCCCTTTGCTTTTCCTAGCAAACTCATTTCTGAAATTTTTGACAATTCACAAAAACAAGGATTTAAACAAAGTGAGTTGAGGCAAACTACTCTACTCACTTACCTAAGGCATAAACTTGCATTCAAAACTTGGAAAATAAATTTCTATACATGCATGCAAGCTCATCTAAGCAGCACCAAGAACTACTAAATACTCACAAATGAAGCCACCAATAAAAAAATCTATTTGGAGGGGTGTAGGAGTTAGATACCAGGGAGTGTTTGCCCAAAATCGTAGCTCAAATGATACGTCATAGAGAGAGATCAAAATTCTGGACGGAGAGCAACAAGAACGCAAGTTCCAGGTCCAAAACTCGTGTTTTGGGGAGGAAAGAAAGAGAGAGGAAGAAGACTCACCTGAAGGTGGGTCCTGTGGGCCCCAGGCGCCATGTGGGCGCGACCAGGGGCCTGGTCGCGCCAGCTGGCCGCCTGGGCCACTGGTGGCCCCCGCTGGTCAGCCCGAGGTACCTCTGGTTCACTCCCTGCATGGAAAATTTTATTATAATTTTTCTGCAATTTTCTGAAAACTTCACTCTTGAAAATTTTCCGGAGTTCAAAAAGCTGCGAAAGTTTCTGAAAACTTGAAGCAGTGATTAGAATTGTGAAGCTTCAAAAACATATAAACTTGGTACAGCAAAGAGAATAAAAGCTAAAGCAAATGAAAACATAACAAGCTCCACTTTTTACCTATATAAAACATGCTAGTTATCAAGGTTGATCAAGCCTTACCAACGAACCAACGATATATAGAACAAAAAGTCTCACCTCTTATGAAGTGATCATTGCACCTTTACTTTAATGGACATTGTCCCCACCATGATGGTTTTTTATTTGTGGTGCACGTGTAAAGGACAATCCCATTCTCCAATATTCACGGTCTCGATATTCTCTATTGAGTTAAGGCCATGCATTTTGTCGATCTTCTTTGGAAAATACACCGTGTGTTCTTTATCGTCTACGTTGAAGGTGACCTTTCCTTTATTGCAATCAATAATGGCACCTGCGGTGTTAATAAAAGGTCTACAAGAATAATGGACATGCTCCCATCCTCGGGCATGTCAAGCACAACAAAATCCATAAGAATTAAACAATTAGCAACTTCAACTGGAACATCCTCACAAATACCTATTGGGATGGCTGTTGATTTGTCAGCCATCTGAAGAGAGATATCTGTAGGGATTAGCTTATCTAAACATAGCCTTTTGTATAGAGAAAAGGCATAACACTCACCCCTGCTTCGAGGTCACATAAGGAAGTCTTGACATAATTATTTTTTATGGACCAAGGAATGGTGGGTATACCTGGATCACCAAGCTTCTCGGGAATCTTGCCACTGAAAGAGTAGTTAGCAAGCATAGTGGATATTGCCTCATTACGAAATTTTCTTTTGTTAGTGACAATATCTTTCATATATTTGGAATAAGGAGGTAACTTGATAGCATCAGTCAAAGGAATTTGCAGAAAAAGAGGTTTCATCCATTCACAAAATTTATTATAATGCTCTTCTTCTTTAGATTTGAGAGACTTACCTGGAAAGGGCATCGGTTTTTGTACCCATGGTTCTCTTTCCTTCCCATGTCTTCTTGCTATGAAGTCTTCTTTTGTGTATTTCTTGCGTTTATCCGGTGCTTCTTCTTCTCGGACCTCAGGAGGATCATTCTTCTCCTTATCATTTTCTTCGGGCTCAGCACCATCTTCAGTTTCAGCATCGGAGGTAGATAGTTGTTGGGATCAACAGCAAGTTCTTCACTTGTAATAGGATCATTGGAGTTGTCAGCTTCCTTGTGTTTCTTCTTCTTCTTTTTCTTCTTTGGAGAGCTAACAATCTCGTCTTCTACTTGCACTTGAGAATCTTGCTCGATCCTTTTCGGATGCCCCTGAGGATAGAGTGGGTCCTGGGTGTGTGTTCCACCCCTGGTCTTGATGCCATAAGCTTGTATGTCATGTTTGGCATTGTTAGCAAGAAAATCTTTTTGCACATTAGAAATTTGTTCAAGCTGAGTTTGAGCCATATGAAAATGCTTAACAAGACATTTAACATCATTAACCGTTCTTTCAAGAACACCAAGTAAACTTTTGATAGCAAGAGAATTATCATGTAACTGACTTTGTATCCTCCTATTAAAATTGTCTTGCTTAATAATAAAATTATCAAGCTCATCTAAGCATTGGCCGGGAGGCTTACCTTTAGGGATGTCACTTTCAGTAAAGTGTAATAGAGAGTGTACCTCTACCAAGGGAGGGTGAGTAGTAGCTTCACACAACTTCTCGATAGGCGGTAGATTCTTCACGTCTTCGGCTTTAATGCCTCTCTCCTTAATAGACTTCTTTGCTTCTTGCATATCTTTGGGGCTCAGAACAAGCATGCCCCTCTTCTTTGGTGGTGGAGTTGGTTCAGGGACGGACCAATCTTCATGGTTCTTGGCAATCTTGCCCATTAATTCTTCAGCATTGGCCGATGTTCTTTCCCTGAAAACACAACCAGCACAACTATCCAGATATGACCTGGATTCATCGGTTAGGCCAGGTATAAAATATATCAAGTAATTCATTCTTTGGGACTTCATGTCCTGGTCTAGCCTTAATTAAATCACAATACCTACCCAAGCTTTAGGGAGGTGCTCATCCTGCAACTTTTTAAAGTTATAGATTCTTTGCAAAGCAGCATGTTGCATATGAGCAGGAAAATATTTATCAACAAAAAATTGAACTAAGTCCTGAGGACTCTCAATGGAACCATAGGGTAGTGCATTGTACCAGGATTTAGCGTCTTCCTTCAAAGAGAAAGGAAAAAGCTTGGCCACATAGAAATTTCGTATCTTGTCATCAGTAGTAAATAGGTCACCTAGCTCAGCAAGTCTGGTCACGTGTGCTATAGCATCATCATTTTTTCTGCCATAAAAAGGGTCAGCCTCGACTGTAGATATAAGTGAAAGATCAACAAAGAAATCATAATCAGGATCAATGATGCATATAGGAGATGTGGAAAATTTAGGACCAGGAATATTCTTGGTCTTCATGGAGTGATTTTCGAGCAACTTCTTAATAGCATCAGGGTCAGAGTCGGTACACTCTATGAGTTCCCTACAAAGATCATCATCAAGAGTAATATAATCATCATCAAGGATCATATCCTTGAGTTCATCTAAGTCTGGGTAACCAAAGGTTTTGCAAGTAGGAATATAGGTAGCAGGAGTCTTGGTCTCCGGTTCTGCTGCAGCCTTAGCAGTCTGAGTTTCAATATAGTGACCAAGAAAATTATCATCATCAAAAGTAGTGGAAGCATCATCAAAAGTATCGAACATAGTGACAGACTCAGTAGAAGTAGCATGTGGTGGTAATGGTGAAGCAAACTTAGTATAACGGAAGGTGAATCAAGTGTAGCACTGGTACTCAGAACGGTACCTTTTCTTGTAGTTGATGGTAGGATCGGAACCTTGGGGTCTCCTTTTTTACCCATAGCGGATGAAGTGTGGAAGGCAGTATACTTCAAGTAGACTTGTAAATATTGCTATGGTCCCCGGCAACGACGCTAAAAAACAATACTTGATGACCCTCAACTATAGGGGATCGATTGTAGTGTTCTCGCGGGTAAGTTAACCCAATTTATTGATTCGACACAAGGGAAAACAAAGAGTATTTATAAGCTTTGACAGTTGAGTTTTCAATTCAACCGCACCAGAAATATGCTTGCTTGCAACAAAGTATTAATAGCAACTGTGATATGACAGCGATAGTAATGATAGTGAAAGTAAACTAGTAGTAACGAGCAGAACTAAAATACTGTAGGCTAGGAAGATGGATGGTCGGGCGTTGCATGAATAAGAATGAACATGTAATAGATTCTAACACGGGGCAAGGCACACAGAAAAGCAATGATCATCTAGGAAAATATCAAACATTAGGCATGTATCCCATAGGTAGTTGTGCGTGCTTGCAATAAGAACTTGCACAACATCTTTTGTCCTACCATCCCGCTACGAACGGGGCCAAAAGGAACCTATGGAGATTAAGGTGCTCCTGTCAAAGAGAACCGGAACAAAGCAATAAACTCAATGGATACATGGAATCCTCAAGACCATCCCCTTTGGTGTCACAAGCTGTCACCTTTGGGATCGCCGGTTCCGGACCATAATAGGTGCATACAACTCATAGATAGGATCTTGAACATAGATAAACTCATGAAAACATAAGTGGTTCAGATCTGAAAACATGGCACTCAGGCCCAAAGTGACAAGCATTAAGAGCAACAAGTTGTTGCAAAGATGATAAACACCAAAGTAGATGATATGCAACATGCCCCCAACAATCTGACGAACTATTACATGATCAATCTCATCCAATCCATACCATCCCCTTTGCCTACAGCAGGGAATTACTCACACATGTGAAGAGACGTCATGAGAGGGATGATGGAGTGGCGATGGTGATGAAGATGGCGAAGATCTCCCCTTTCCGGAGGCCAAACCAGCCTCCAGATTAGCCCTCCCGAGGAAGAACAGAGGTTGGCGGCGGCTCCGCGACGGGTTCTGGAAAAGTGACTTCTGTTTCGGAGTTTCCCCGTCACGGGAATAAATAGGAGTCGAAGTAGGGCACCAGGGGAGGAGGGAGTCGCACAGGCGGCCTGTGGCGCGGCCCCACCCCTGGCCGCGCCAGCAGGGCGCCTAGGGCCCTCTGGCCCCCCTTCTGGCTCTGGGCTCCTTCGGGTGCGTGGATTTTTTTTGGTATTTTTCTGGGAATTTTTTGAGATGTCCAAAAATCCATTTTCCTGCGCAGAATAAAACCATACACGCAGCTCTTCTGAAAACAGCGTCAGTCCGGGTTAGTTTAGTTCAAATCATGCAAGAATGAGCGCAAAACAATAGCAAAAGTGTTTGGAAAAGTAGATACGTTTGAGACGTATCATGGGTGCACTCTATTTTGGCACTACGCCCCTACAAAACAATGCCTAGGCTGGGATACACTGCACCCCAGATGCCGCGCAAGCTAGCGCGTAGGTAAGACCCCACTGCGCAGACGGCTGGGCCGGGACTTGCCACAGCGCGACTTCACTCCCGATGGTTCCATGCGCGGTGCATGAAGAAAGTTGAGCCGATAACGGACACATTAAGGTTGTATTTGCTGAGAGCAGCGACATTGATCATGTAACCCCTGCAGTGGCATGGACTTTGTTTGACACCGGTTGTATCCAAGTTCGTGTCGAGGGACACATGCTTGATTGGGATATTAAGGTATTTTCCACTAGCGCAATTCACCAAGACTCGACCAGTCGAGAACCTTGGGCCTTTTTTCAGCTTAGCATCCCTCGAAACAAAACTATCTCTGATGGCTAGCAGCCAACGACTCGCGAACAAAGCGACACACCCAAATGCAAACTTGTTATGGTTCTGAGTCCCTTCACGACTCTTCAAGTACCCTAGGAACTCGGGGGCTACTAACGAGGGGGTGTCCCCACGACTCCTACGGATGAGAGTATCTGGTGCGTGTCAAGGAAGAAGGCCCACTAGAAGATTTTACCATCCCGCAACTGGCCCACTCGAAGCACCGACGTAGGAGTCCTCGGCGTTATGGAATCCGCGACTTGGCGTCCAGTACTAAAGCTAGATTAGACAATTGCTTCTGTAAACCTAGATGGACTCCTTGCGACCCAGCCTAGTATATAAAGGCTGGGAGAGGGGACGTCTAGGGAATCCAATTTCATAGTAGCACCTCCGGTCCCGAGCGATCTCGCTTCGACCGCCACTGTAATCGTCTCCATCATAATACAAAAGAGAAGGAAGTAGGGGTTTCACCGATCAAGGGCCCTGAACCTGGGTAAATTCCTGTCTCCTATTAGCCGACGAGCATCGCCAACCTGCACTCTTTCTCTATGATCTAAACCCTGGGTACCTTACCATGGGATTTGCCGAGGCCGATCCTCGTCAGCTGGGTAAACAAATTAAAGCTGGGCAATCGACAGAATTATAAATGCACCACAATGCTAATTATGCTACTGGAAAGCTAGAGTCTCAAAAGTATGGGCAGTTGATACGTCCTAAACGTATCTATAATTTTTGCTTGCTCCATACATCTTTTGTGTGATATTGCTATGATACTGATGCACTTCCATAGACTTTTGATCATATTTGGACTAACCTATTAACTCAGTGCACCCCAGTGCCAGTTCCTGTTTTCTGCTGTTTTTGTATTTCAGGTTTTCCCATTACTTAAAGTGCCAGAAAAAATCGGGGAAAAATCAGCGTACAGGAAGCTTCGGGAAGAGCCCAAGTGGGGCCAGAGGGGAGCCAGGGGAGGCCCAGGCGGCCACCTGGCGCGGCCACCCCCTAGGCCGTGCCAGGGGGGCGCCTGGGGCCCCTGGTCCAGCTCTGTCTGCCCCCTTCTCCTATATATCCCTCTCGTCCCGAAACCCTCAAGGACGGAACCCTTTTTCGCGATCTCTCCTCTGTTCCGCCGCCGCCGCGCTTCCAAGATTGGGAGCACCAGGAGCCCTCTTCCCGGCACCCTGCCGGAGGGAGGAACCACCTCCGGGAGCTTCTCCACCACCATGGATGCTTCCCGGATGAACCGTGAGTTTTCCATCTTGGACCATGGGTCCATGATCAGTAGCTATGTGATGTTCTCCTCCCCTCTCTTTTCTTCATGGCTTAGACCTCGTGAGCTGCCCTACATAATCAAGGCACATATGTAATCTTTCTGTTGTTGCTATGTTGAGTTTGCTGGGATCTGATGGATTATGAGACTATGTTCAGATTGTGTTTGAGTAATATATTTGATTCTCCTATTTTATATTTATGTTCTTGACTAATTCTTGCATGTTCTCCGTTGTTGTTTATTTCTTTGGCCAAGTAGTAGGTAGTAACTCCAAGAGGGAGCGTTACACATGATTGTGGGTTCATGCCCCCCTGATGACTAGATTGAGTGACAGAAACATGAGTCTAGGGGATGTCCCGTTGCCACAAGGGAGAAAACAACGGTGCTTGTACTTGCGTGTGCAAGGATTGTTTAATTTACGCAAAGTTCTTTAATGCAGTTGTCAGTTGTTTTGAGTTTACACTTTGGGTGGGATTCACAACTTAATACCAGCGAGATGTTCTAGACAGATATCTCAAGGAGGTTGATTAGTAGGTACATGCAGATGGATTTCGGTCTACTTGTCTTGGCGTATCGCCCATGCTTTTGAGTCTCTTCCTTTCTTAGTAGCATAGTTAGCATTGGTTTGTGCACATAATCCTGTCAATTGCCCAGCAGTAATTTGTTTACCTTGCATGGCTATTTTATCGTCTTTTGGGAGAGAGACATCACTAGTGAACATCATGGGACCCCGGTCCATATTTCCACCACTGTTTACACCCGCTATTTAATTTATCTTTATTTCCTTTTCCGTTGCTATCGCTATCATTATTATCCCGTGCGTTTGATCCTTTGTAAACAACAAGGCCGGAGGGATTGACAACCTCTCTGTACTCGTTGGGAGCAAAGTTATCTGTTGTGTGTGCAGGTCCACGTCAACCGCCTAATTGCTGGCACCGTTGTCACCCTCCTATCGTTGTCGGAGTCCTACTGGAGACAAACCTTGGTATCTTCACCGAGGGAAATTTGTTGTTGTCTACATCTCAACCTTCCACTTTGGGTAACCAACGAGGGGCGAGAAGCCATCAAAGCTAATTTCTGGCGCCGTTGCCGGGGACTCCACTCATCAAGATAGGGGAGTTGCACACTATCTTTTATCTTTGCTTTTTAGTCTTGTTAGTTTACCTTTTAGTTTGTGCTTTAATTATCCTTATCAAAAATCAAAAAAATAGTTACCTTGCTTGCTGCTGTTATGGGTTCCACCGAGAACACCAAGTTGTGTGACTTCACTAGTCATAACAACAGTGACTTTATCTGCACTCCTATTGCTCCACCTGCCACTTCAGCACCTTCTTATGAGATTAAACCTGCTTTGCTAAACCTTGTTATGAAAGGTAAATTCTCCGGTGCTGGAGATGATGCTGCTTTGCACTTAAATAATTTTGTTGAGCTCTGTGATATGCAAAAGTACAAATAAGTAGATGGTGATATCGTTAAGCTTAAGCTTTTTCCTTTCTCCTTGAGAGGAGGAGCTAAAATCTGGTTTCAATCCTTGCCAAGGAATAGCATAGATTCTTGGGATAAGTGCAAGGATGCTTTTATTGGGAAGTACTACCGCCCAGCTAAGATTATCCAATTGAGGAGTAATGTTATGAATTTTAAGCAATTGGATAATGAGCACGTTGCCCAAGCTTGGGAACGCATGAAATCTCTTGTTAAGAATTTCCCTACTCATGGTTTGACTACTTGGATGGTTTTCCAAACTTTTTATGCAGGCTTGAACTTTACCTCGCGGAACTTACTAGATTCGTCCACGGGAGGAACCTTTATGTCAGCGACTCTTGGTGCTGCCACAAAACTACTCGATGAGATGATGACCAACTATTCCCAATGGCACACCGAAAGAGCTCCAACAGGTAGGAAGGTAAACTTTGTCGAGGAGATCTCCTCCCTAAATGAAAAAGTTGACTTTATTATGTCTCTACTTACCAAGCAATCTCCTATTGATCCTCATGATGTTCCTTTAAATTCTTTGATTGCTCAAGATCAAGTAGATGTGAACTTTATCTCTAGAAACAACTTCAATAACAATGCTTATAGGAGTAATTTTGGTAGCAATCCTAGACCGTTCCCCTCAAACAACTATGGTAACAACAACACTTATCCTAGCACCAAGAACTCCACTTCTGAACTAGAGAGTATGCTTAAAGACTTCATCACTACCCAAAAAGCCTTCAACAAGAGTGTAGAGGAAAAACTAGACAAATTAGATAATCTCTCGTTGAAGGTAGACAATTTAGCCCATGAAGTAGAATTTCTTAAGATTAGAACTTCTCCTCTTGAGGAGAGGAAGGTCACTCCTATGAACGCTATTCAAGTGAAAATTAATGAAAACATTAGGATGATGGCTAAACTTAAAGAGAGATGGGCTAGAGAAAAGGAGGAAGAAGATAGAATTAAGAGCCTTCCTACACACCATACCGTTGCTACTATTCAAGTGGTTGAGTATATCCAAACTCTTAGCACCCATTGCACCCCTAGTCCCATAGGACCTATTAATGGTGATGCTATGACCTCAACCGTAGAAGAAGAAACTCCTATTAATATAGAAGCTACCAAACAAGTGAGCCTAAAGGACACCACTACCACTTTACTTGATAGTAGTGACCTTGATTTCAATAATTGCACCCTTTCTGAAGTTATTGGTTTCCTTCACAAGATGTCTAGAGATCCCCACACTAGCACACTTAATCTTGCCTTCACTGAGCATATAACTAATGCTCTCATTAAAGCTAGGGAGGAGAAGCTTAGGGTAGAAGCCTCCATACCTAGAAAGCTAGAAGATGGTTGGGATCCTATGATTAAAATTAAGTTGAATAACTTCTCTTGCTATGCTTTATGTGATGTTGGAGCTAGTACCTTTGTTATGCCCAAAAGAATGTATGATATATTTGAATTAAAACCTTTTGATCCTTGTTCTTTTGGTGTTCGTCTTGTTGACTCTTCCGTAAATAAACCTTTGGGGAAGATCGATGATGTTCTTATCATTGTCAATGACAATTATGTTCCCGTTGATTTTACTATTATGGACATTGAATGTGAACCATCATGTCCAATTATTTTGGGACGCCCTTTTCTTCGCACCATTGGTGCTGTCATTGATATGAAAGAAGGGAATATAAAATTCCAATTCCCTCTCAAGAAAGGGATGGAACACTTCCCTAGAAAGAAGATTAAGTTACCTTTTGAGTCCGTCACACGGGATAGTTATTTTCTTGATAAGACTTGATCTTTTGCTTTAAGCCTAGCTAATGGCTTTAAAGAAGCGCTTTCGGGAGGCAGCCCGCAACGAATTTAGGTTTTCATTTTTGTTTTTCTTCTGTTTTTAGTGGTCTTGATGATTGTTACTACTGTATCAACATCATTGTATCTTTAATTTTCAACCGTTGTGCCATTTATAGCCTCATATGACAAGGGAAGTGAAAGTTGTGACATGCTGTCCAGAAAACAGATTCTGTCCTTGTGACGGGAAAAATCGAACAAAAATACCAGTTCATCTTTTTGAGCTGAATTTTTTACACAGCGTTCTCTATACAATCACGGAACTTTTGTATGTTCTGAGTTTTTTTATTTGAGGTGCAGAAGTATCCCTAAAAATTTTATTTACTACCTGCTGGTCAGTTTTTCACAGATTCTGTCATGTTTTTCCTTTTCTTTGTTTTGCAAACCTTAAGCTTGCTTTTTCTTTGCAAAAACTGTTTGGCGATCTTGAGAAACAGTAGCTCTTCAAGAATATCCTTATTTCCAGTAGAGAAAAATTATCTTATTGTGGGTACTAACCTCGCTAATCAGATTATGATGAGTAATGTATGAAGGGAGTTTTCAAGTGTGCGAGGGAATATGATAAAAGAAGATTCAGGAGGGTCAAACGCTCAAGCTTGGGGATGCCCCCGTGCACCCCCAAGAAATATTCAAGAAGACTCAAGCATCTAAGCTTGGGGATGCCCCCATGCATCCCCTCTCCATCAACAATTATCAGTTCGTCTTTCGTTCCACTATATTTTTATCACTTCATGCGTTATATGCTATGCTTGGAGCGTCTTGCTCTTTATTTCCTTTTTAGTTTTATTTAGCTTTGCTTGCTGTTCATAACAAGTTAGAACCCAACTTTCTTTGTGTGGGAGAGAAACACGCTCCACTTCACCCTAGAACACAACATAGGATTTTCATGCTTATCTTTGTTGTGTGTGTTCTTTATCTTTTTTCGTAGCTGCTGTCATGTTTAGCTCTTAGTTTTCATGCTTATCTTTTTAAGAGTTTTTGTTTAGTTTGTTGCTGGAACTCTCTTGAGTTTTCATGTTTATCTTGTTTAGAGAGTTTGCCTGTTGCACTAAGTTTTGTGTCTTGACTTGAAGTAGGTAATTGAGGTTGCTATTCGATTGTAGTAGTAACTTGCAATAGTTTTGAGGTATTTCTATGAGTAATGTTTGAACTTTTGGTGTCAAGAGCTTTAGACTATTAGTGATAGATGTCGTATTTTGGGAAATCCGTGTTTATTTTCGAAAAACCTACAAAATTAGTTGAGAACTTTAGCTACTAGATGGATCTCTAATCTTTGGAGGGATCGAATATTAGAGTACACTCGCGTACCATGAGTCGAGGATGCGCAAGGATAACCAAACCCCCATACACTCCTCCTCGGGGTACTTGTCTCTTTGTGAACCTCCTAATTAGATTGAGAGTTACCGATAATAAGTGCATGAGTTCTTCGGACTAATGTGAGTATTCGAAAGTTGACACTTCCACCTAGCCATATTTTTCTAGCCTCTTCGGTATCGTGCATTTCCCTTTCTCACCTCGAGAGTTGGCGCATACTTTGCCGGTGCATCCAAATCCTTGGCACGATACGCTCTGTCATCATAAGCCTTATTATATCCTTCCTCAAGACAGCCACCATACCTACCTATCAAGGCATTTCCATAGCCTTTCTGAGATACATTGCCATGCAACATCCACCTTCTCATGACTTGATCTTCATGTCATACATGCTTTTGCTTGATCGATGAGACGCATGCTAGTTGGGCCTTGACCTAATCATTGCTACATGACGCGCTAGTATCATTGCATATCCTGCTACACTGGCAGAGGCATACATTTGCATACTTCATGATAGTTTCATTTTCTTTATATTGAGTACTTTTGTAAAGTGTGAAAGATCTTCTATACTTCTTGTAATACATAGAGTGTTGCCCCTAAAGTGAGGAAAAGATCCCAAAGAGGACAAAATCAAAAGATCCCAAAGAGGTCAAATGAGAGTTAAATAGAAAGAGCCATTGAGGCCACCAAAAAAAATACAAAAAATAGTAAAAAGAGAAAAATAAATAAAAAGAGAGAAGGGGGCACACTACTATTCCTTTTGAGAGATCCACACTCGTACTTCATCTTATATCTTGTACTCCATAGAGATAATCATTTATGCATATAGCTATGTGGGGACCTTCACACTATAGAACTTGGCTTGTATATTCCAATGATGAGCCTCCTCAAATGAGCTCTAGGTCTTCTTGAGCAAGCAAGTTGGATGCACAACCACTAGTTCCATTGGAGAGCTTACCTTAGCTCATATGTGCATCCGTTGCATGGCAATCCCTACTCCTCACATCATATCTATCATTTGGCTTTCTCTCGCCTATGATTGTCCTTATTGATGTGAGCCTTTCACACCTTTTTTGTCTTCCTCCTCCATCATTTTTCTCTCTTTGCCATCCTAAGTGTCAACTTTCTTGCTTACGCTCATCCATTGCATGAGTGCTCAAAATATCGAAAGGGAGTGGATCATTTTGACTTTTACTTGGCTAGTGGTCTGGGGATGAGTCAAGATAAGATTCCAAAGAAGAGCAAGTGTGAAACTGTTGGATATGTGCCCTAGAGACAAATTAATAAAGATATTTGTCACATATACGTTTTGTTCATAATACATTTTATACTGTGCTATAATTGTATTACTTGGAAATACTAATACAGGTGTAGTATAAAACATGGTCCGTAGTTTAACTCGGGTAAACTATCTCATTGGGCAATTGATTGATCAATCTTTCCTGATCATGGCGACACTTAAGTCCATTGACAATGAGGTCATATCGTTAAGGGGAATGATGTGATGGACGTACACCCACCTAAATTATTGCAATGTGACCGAGTCACATAGTTCAGCGTTGCTATGACTTTGTAACATATGGCTTAGTCCTTAGACCGTAATGATCATACGTAATTGTCATCTATGAGGAGACTTTGATTTGTATCCCACCGCCTGACTGAAATATGTTGGCTATAACGGTTCACTTTGGGTATTCCGAAATAGATGGTTGATGAGTATGTTAATAGATCAGAGCGGGATTTGTCAGTCCTTGTGACAGGACAGGTACTCTGGGCCCACTCGGTGATATTGCATCAACACCTTGCAAGGACGTGACTAGGTCACAAGAGATGCAATGATCATGGACGAGAGAAGTTGTTTTTTGTGAACGAGATGTGAACATGGTATGTAGGATACCGACGATCAAACCTCGGACAAACAAAGTACCGCAGCACAAAGGGATTACGTCGTATCGTTAACGGTTTCCAAAAGCGATCGAAGTTCATTCGATGGAAGCGCAGGGGCTGTCATGGATTGTAACCATGTCCAACTGACTAGTCATTGGTCAATGAGAAGAGTCTCGACCATGTCTGCTGTTTCCCGGACCGTTAGGGTGTTACACTTAAGGGCAATCGATGCATAGGACAGTTACGGGATCAATCGGTGAAATAGGAGGAATCACCGGAATAGTTCCGGAGGAGGACGGAATGGTTTCCGGACATTTTGAATAGTTCAAAATAAAGTTTAATTGTTTTAATAATGTTTTATTATTTAATTATCTGAATTAAATATTTAAAACATATTAAATAAATTAAAAACGGGAAAAGGCTAAATGGGCCCATGGGGCCCATTAAGGGAGGAGGGGGTCTCCCCCCTTGGGCTTGGCGCCAAGGGTGGGGCCCACCACCCCCCTTGGCCGGCGCACTCCCCCCCCCCTTGGGAGTTTAGTCCCGCATGGGGGAGGGGAGGAGGATGGCACCCCCCCTTGGCCTATATAAGGAGGGGTAGACCCCCCTTTTTCCAACACACCAATATCTCTTTCTTCCTCCTTCTCCTTCCCGGAAGTGGACTCCCCTTGTTTGGAGTCTGCACCTGGATTGGAGTTCTCCACCATAAGGCAGGTCGTTGTTCTGCTGGAGTCGGGATCCGTAGCCGTCTTTCTTCCGCTGCTCGCCTGGTTCGGGGCCCGGGAGGAACATCGATTGTACCGTACGTGTATAATCTCTTCGAGGCACTACACCTGTGGTGCTACTTCGTCGCTGGAGGTTTACCGGGAGTCATCCTCGCCGGTGGTGGTCTTCTACACGGCAGGGAGGTCGTAGTTCCGAGTCTACGCCAGCCACGTTCGCAAGAACGTTTCCCTCTTTTGGTCTTCAAAGGTATGAACACCGATTCCCTCCGTTACTTTACATCGCCATAGCATAGATCTTGAGTTCGGGTACCGTAGGTATGAAAAATTTGTGTTTTCTGCCCCTTATACCAACAGTGGTATCATGAGCTAGCTATGCGTAGAAGTATTGTACGGGTAGAACACATCTAGGATGTGGGCATCGAATCTTCATTCGTTACCCTCCCACGTGTACTCATTTAGCGTTGCGGCAATGTTTGATGAACCGGCCCCCGACCGACCTTACGCGTTTACGCGAGACTGGTTACACGCTTGACATATGGCTTGTACCATATAAAGTGGCTGGGGGGTGTCTGTCTCTCTGCATTTGTGATGCGAAGATGTTTGCAACGGAGGGCCCCGACAGGGGTGTAATAGAGACGGATGGGAGACGGTGTTTTGGCATGTTTTTCGCAGGATAGAAATGGTTCTCTCTCTCGAAACCCCTAGCAGCCACGTAAAACTTGCACAAGCTAAAGTAGAAAGGCGTTTAACTTTGCTTTGCATGAAGGGGGATCATAGGTTGTATGATTTACAGTTTTACTTTTTGTTTTATGCTAGTATTCTAGATATATCGACGGTAGCACGAAACAGGACCATCTCTCACAATACCAACATTGTGTTCTCCCTTGGTGGGCACCACCTGGAAGGTTCTCCCATATGGCTTGATGCTCCGTACATACCGGAGTTGTCCTACATATTCAACGGAGTTCGCATGAGGTTGGGTTCGGCAAGCCTGGCATATGCAGATATGGCCTTGCTGAACAGCTAACATCAAGGTTCGATTGGAAGGCTTGACGTATGTAGATGCGGGCCTGGAACACAAGAGACCGAAAGGTCGAGCACGAGTCACATGCCTGATGTGATTGGCTTAGAGGCCTACCTGGTTCGCATACTCATGGCCGTGACGATCGGGGGAGGTATGGGGGATGGGATTGTGTAATCACTTAGTTAAATTGAGAGGTGTTTATCTAAGTGGGAGATTTCTAGAATTTTGGGATTAAATTGAAACTCCACATTATGAACAAAAGTCTAAATATGTATCCTTGTGAAACAACCTTGTAGATGGCAGCACCTCGCCCCTCGTTCAACTTAGGATCATTCCTAGAGAAAGATAAGCTAAAAACAGATGGGACAAACTTCACCAACTGGTTCCGCACCCTGAGGATTCTCCTCATTTCCCTCAAGATGGCATACGTACTAGAGGGCGCGTTAGGTGACGCACCAGCAGATGATGCCAGTCAGGACGAGAAGAATGTCTATCTCTCCAGGACTGATGATTACAACCTTGTCCAGAGTGGCATGCTCTACTCCATGGAGGCTCAGCTGCAGAAACGCTTTGAGAGGATGGGTGCATATGAGATTATCACCGACCTCAAGGCGGTCTTCTCACCTCAAGCCAGACCTGAACGGTACGAGGCTTCTGAAGCCTTCTTCTCAGCAAAGATGGACGAGCACGGCAGCGTGAGTGAGCACGTAGTCAAAATGTCCGGCTACGTTCAGCGCTTGAATGCTCTGGAATGCCAGATTCCAGATGAAGTTGCTGTTGATAGGGTGTTGCAGTCGCTTCCCCCTAGCTACAAAGGCTTTGTGCTAAACTACAACATGAAGGGGATGACCAAAACCCCTTCTGAGTTGTTCGCCATGCTGAAGAGCGCCGAGGTTGAGATCAAGAAGGAGCACGCCGTCTTCATGGTCAACAAGACCACTGACGTCAAGAAGTCAAGCAGGCGGGAGAAGGCCAAGAGAGGTGGCCCCAAGAGGGATGGCAAGTCAGTTGCCGCTCCTCCCAAGGAACCCAAGCCTAAACCCGGAGTGGAGTGCTTCTACTGCAAGGGTGAAGGTCACTGGAAACGCAACTGCCCCAAGTACCTAAAGGACAAGAAGGCTGGAAAGGTCGCCAAGAGAGACGAGAGTATATTTGATATACATATTGTTGATCTTTTCTTGACAAGCGCCGGGAACACATCCTGGATACTTGATACAGGATCTGTCGCCCATATTTCTAATTCCATTAAGGGACTAAGGAATAGGAGACGCTTGCTCAAGGATGAAGTGACGATGCACATGGGGAATGGCTGTCAAATTGAAGTCTTGGCGGTCGGCACGAAGCATCTTAGTCTCCCTTCGGGATTGGTTTTAGTTCTGAATAATTTATACTATGTACCCGCGTTGAGTGTGAACATCGTTAGTGGCTCTTTCTTGAAGCGAGACCGCAATTCTTTTAAGTCTGATACAATTGGTTGTTCGATTTATAAGGATGAAATGTTTTATGTTCACGCACCGGAGTTGCATGGTTTATTCGTACTTGATCTCGATGGTGACTAGTGTCACATTAACAATATTGAGGCCAAAAGATTGAAGAATGATGAAGATCACATGAAGATGTGGTATTGCCGACTTGGTCATATTGGTATAAAGCGCATGGAGAAGCTCCATAAGGATGGACTTATTGAGTCATTGGATTTTGGATCCATTGATACATGTGAACCATGCCTCATGGGAAAATGACAAGGACTCCATTCAATGGGATAATGGAGCGTGCGGATGACTTATTGGGGATCATACACACGAATGTATGTGGACCCATGAACGTCCCCACTCGCAATGGTCTTCGTTACTTCGTGACCTTTACTGATGACTTGAGTAGATATGGGTATATTTACTTGATGAAGCACAAGTCTGAAACCTTTGAAAAGTTCAAGGAATTTCAGAATGAGGTCGAAAATCAACTCGGAAAGAAAATCAAGCACCTTCGATCGGATCGAGGTGGCGAGTATTTGAGTCACAGTTTGGTAATCATCTGAAGTCTTGTGGCATAGTACCACAGCTTATGCCGGCAGGCACACCTGAGAGAAACGGTGTGGCTGAGCGACGTAATCGAACCCTATTGGATAGCGTACGATCGATGATGTCTCATACTGATTTGCCTGTGTCATTCTGGGGGTATGCATTAGAAACTGCCACTCATATTCTTAATAGGGCACCATCCAAATCCGTAAAGACAACACCATTTGAAGAATGGCATGGCACGAAACCTAAGTTGTCTCACCTAAAGATTTGGGGTTTTGAGGCTTATGTTAGGAAACTACAGCCTGGAAAACTTGAATCCAAGGCGGATAAGTGCATCTTTGTGGGCTATCCCAAGGAAACTTGTGGATACACCTTCTACAACAAGTCTGACAGAAAAACGTTTGTTGCCAAGACGGGACACTTTCTTGAGAAGGAGTTTCTCGCGAAAGAGTTGAGTGGGAGGAAAATAGACCTCGATGAAGTGACTGACCAATCACTCCAATTGGAAGAAACGACCACGGAAATTATTCTGGAACCATCTTCCACAGTGGGAGCTGAAGAGAATGGCCAGAATGACATTCATAACGATCATGACATTGATGATGATCATGATGAGAATGAAGAGGAACCTTTTATGCCCCGTAGGTCATCAAGAGTCCGTCAACCTACTGAGTTTTACGGACAGCTTGTGAATGCAATCTCGGCAGATGAGTCGGATGAACCTACAAGTTACAAAGAAGCATTGGAGGGACCCGAGTCCGAGAAATGGCTTGAAGCCATGAAATTAGAAATAGACTCCATGTACACCAACAAAGTATGGACTTTGGTGGATATTCCCGAGGACCGCAAGGCCGTCGAGAATAAATGGATTTTCAAGAAAAAGACTGACGCAGACGGAAACGTATCTGTCTACAAAGCTCTACTTGTCGCGAAGGGGTTCCGACAAATTCAAGGAGTTGACTACGAGGAGACGTTTTCTCCTGTAGCGATGATAAAGTCTATTTGGATCCTACTAGCAATAGTTGCATATCATGATTACGAGATATGGCAGATGGATGTGAAAACTGCATTCCTAAATGGCAACATTGAGGAAGAGTTGTATATGATGCAACCAGAGGGGTTTGACGATCCAAGGAACGCTGGTAAGGTGTGCAAGCTTCAACGGTCCATCTATGGGTTGAAGTAAGCATCTCGGAGCTGGAATCTTTGATTTGATGAGGTCATTAAAGCTTTTGGATTTGTCTAAAACGTCGAAGAGTTCTGCGTCTATAAGAAACTGAGTGGGAGCTCTGTAGCATTCCTTGTGTTATATGTAGATGACATATTACTAATAGGGAATGATAAGAAATTCTTAGAGGAAGTGAAGGAATATCTGAATGGACAATTTTCCATGAAGGACCTAGGTGAAGCTGCGTACATATTGGGGATTAAGATCTATAGAGATAGACCTAATCGACGGTTGGCCTTGAGTCAGAGCACTTATATTGACAAGATATTGAAAAGGTTCAGTATGGGTAACTCCAAGAGAGGCCTCTTGCCAGTTATAAAAGGTGTCAAATTAAGCTTGACTCAATGCCCAACCACAAAAAAAGAGAAGGAGGAGATGTCCTCAAAGCCCTATGCCTTAGCCATAGGTTCTCTCATGTATGCTATGTTATGTACCAGACCGGATTTAGCGCTGGCCATTAGTATGACTAATCGCTACCAGAGTAACCCGGGAATGGCTCACTGGACAACAGTAAAGAACATCCTTAAGTACTTGAGAAGAACCAAGGATCTGTTTCTCGTTTATGGAGGAGTTGATGAGGAGCTCACCGTAAAGGGTTACGTTGACGCAAGCCTCAGCTCAGATCTAGATGACTCAAAATCCCACACGGGATATGTTTTCATGTTGAACGATGGCGCAATTAGCTGGAGGAGCGGCAAACAGTCAGTCGTCGCCCAATCTACAATGGAGTTGGAGTATATTGCCGCTGGCGAAGCGTCAAACGAGGCGTTGTGGCTGAAGAAGTTCGTGATCGAGCTTGGCGTCTTTCCCAGCTGCACTGACCCCGTGGGAATCTTCTGCGACAACACGGGTGCCATTGCTAACGCGAAGGAGCCAAGAACTCACTCTACAGCCAAGCACATCTGATGTGCGAGGTAATGATAGTGATTTCTCGCCCTTCGTTGGTGAGCCCCAAGTGGAAGGCGTGATGTAGCACAACAGCAAATTTCCCTCAGTAAAGATACCAAGGTTTGTCTCCAATAGGACTCCAGAGATGATAAGTAGGTGTCAGCGGCGCTACTGACGCGGACCTGCACACAGACACAAATAACTTTGTTCCCAACGAAGTTCAGAGAGGTTGTCAATCTCTCCGGTATTGTTGTTCACAAAGGATCAAACACAAAAGGATAATGATAGCAACTGAAAGTAAAAGAAGAAAAGTAAATGAGTGTGTAAACAGTAATGAGGATATGGACCGGGATACGTGATGTTCACTAGTGATGTCTCTCTCCCAAAAGACGATAAAACTGCTATGCGAGGTGAACAAATTACAGAAGGGCACTTGACAGGATTATGAACGCACCACAATGCTAACTATGCTACAAAAGAAAGGAAGAGGCTCAAAAGCACGGGTGATACGTCCAAAACGTATTTATAATTTCTGCTTGCTCCATGCATGTTTTGTGTGATATTGCTATGATCTAGATACACTTTCATACACTTTTGATCATATTTGGACTAACCTATTAACTCAGTGCACCCCAGTGCCAGTTCCTATTTTCTGCTGTTTTTCTATTTCAGTTTTCCCCCATATAAAAAGTGCCAGAAAAATTCCGGGAAAAATACAGGAAAAATCAGCGTACAGGAAGCTTCGAGACGAGCCCGGAAGGGGCCAGAGGGGAGCCAGGGGGCCCAGGCGGCCACCCGGCGCGGCCCCACCCCTGGCCGCGCCAGGGGGCGCCTGGGGCCCCTGGTCCACATCTGGCTGCCCCCCTTCGCCTATTTATTCTCCGTCACGGGGAAACTCCGAAAGAGGAACCCTATTTCGCAAACTCGCCTCTGTTCTGCCGCCGCCGCGCTTCCGAGATCGGGAGCATCAGAAGACCTCTTCCCGGCACCCTGCCGGAGGGAGGATTGACCTCCGGGAGTCTCCTCTCCAGCATGGATGCTCCCCGGATGTCTCGTGAGTAGTTTTCCTTGGACCATGGGTCCGTGATCAGTAGCTATGTGATGTTCTCCTCCCCTCTTTGTTCTTCATGGTTTAGACCTCGTGAGCTGCCCTACATGATTGAGGCACTTCTGTAATATTTTCTGCTATTGCTATGTTGAGTTTGATAGGATCTGATGGATTATGAGATTATGTTCAAATTGTGATTGAGTAATATATTTGGTTCTTATCTCTTATATTTTTGTTCCTAAGTAATTCTTGCATGTTCTCCGTTGCTGTTTATTGCTTTGGCCAAGTAGTAGGTAGTGACTCCAAGAGGGAATGTTTTGCTCGATTGTGGGTTCATGCCCCCCGATGACACGCTTGAGTGACAGAAACATGAGTCTAGGGGATGTGCTGTTGCCAAAAAGGGGAAAACAACGGTGCTTGTAACCGCGGTTACAAGGATTGTTTACTTTACGCAAAGTTCTTTTAATGCAGTTGTCTGTTGCTTTGGGTTTACACTTTGGGTGGGGCTCGCAACTTAATACCAGCGAGATGTTCTGGATAGATATCTCAAGGTGGATGATTAGTAGTAGCTGAAGTTGGATTTCGGTCTACTTATTTTGGCGTACTGCCCATGCTTTTGAGCCTTGTCCTTTCTTTTGTAGCATAGTTAGCATTGCGGTGCGTTCATAATCCTGTCAATTGCCCTTCTGTAATTTGTTTACCTCGCATAGCAATTTTATCGTCTTTTGGGAGAGAGACATCACTAGCGAACATCACGTATCCAGGTCCATATCCTCATCACTATTTACACGCTCATTTACTTTTCTGCTTTTACTTTCAATTACTATCATTATCCCTTATGTTTGACCCTTTGTGAACAACAACACCGGAGAGATTGACAACCTCTCTGAACTTCGTTGTGAACAAAGTTATCGTGTCTATGTGCAGGTCCGTGTTAGTAGCGCCGCTGACACCTACTTATCATCTCCAGAGTCCTACTGGAGAGAAACCTTGGTATCTTCACCGAGGGAAATTTGATGTTGTGCTACATCACGCCTTACACTTGGGGCTCACCAACGAAGGGCGAGAAATCACTATCATTACCTCGCACATCAAGCCAAATTTCTGGCGCCGTTGCCGGGGACTCCGAGTGCTAAGATAGGGGAGTTGCACACTACCCTTTACCTTTGTTTTTTAGTCTTGTTAGTTTACCTTTCAGTTTTTATCTTTGTGTCTTTTATCAAAAACTACAAAAAAATCTGCCACACTTGCTTCTACTATGGGTTCCACTGAAAACACCAAGTTGTGTGACTTCACTAGTCACAACAACCAACACTTTATCTGCACTCCCATTGCCACACCTTCCACTTCAGCTACCTCTTATGAAATTAAACCTGCTTTGCTAAACCTTGTTATGAGAGATCAATACTCTGGTGCTGGAGATGATGCTTCTTTACACTTGAATAATTTTGTTGAAATATGTGATATGCAAAAGTATAAAGAAGTAGAAGGCGATGTTGTTAAGCTCAAGCTCTTTCCTTTCTCTTTAAGGGGAGATGCTAAAATCTGGTTTCAATCTTTGCCTAGGAATAGCATAGATTCTTGGGATAAGTGCAAAGATGCTTTTATAGGGAAGTACTACCCTCCTGCTAAGATTATCCAATTGAGGAGTAATATTATGAATTTTAAGCAATTGGATAATGAACACGTTGCCCAAGCTTGGGAACGAATGAAATCTCTTGTTAAGAAACGCCCTACACATGGTTTGACTACCTGGATGATTATCCAGACTTTTTATGCAGGCTTGAACTTTACCTCGCGGAACCTGTTAGATTCGGCCGCGGGAGGAACCTTTATGTCAACTACACTTGGTGCTTCCACGAAGCTTCTCGATGAAATGATGACCAATTATTCCCAATGGCACACCGAACGCGCTCCAACAGGTAGGAAGGTAAACTCTGTCGAGGAAATTACCTCCCTCAATGAAAAAGTTGACTTAATTATGTCTCTACTTACCAAGCAACCCTCTATTGATCCTCATGATGTTCCTTTAAATTCTTTAGTTGCTCAAGAACAAGTAGATGTGAACTTTATTGCTAGAAACAACTTCAACAACAATGCTTATAGGGGAAATTTTGCTAGCAATCCTAGACCGTTTCCATCCAACTATGGGAACAACAACACTTACCCTAGCAACAAGAACCCCTCTTCTGAATTAGAAAGCATGCTTAGAGACTTTATCACTACCCAAAAAGCCTTCAACAAAAATGTAGAAGAGAAATTATCTAAAATAGATAATATCTCTTTGAAGTTAGAAAGCTTAGCCCATGATATTGAGATGCTTAAAATTAGAACCTCCCCCTTGAGGAGAATAAGGCCACTGCTATTAATGCTATCCAAATACAAATTAATGAAAATATTAGGATGATGGCTAAACTTAAAGAAAGATGGGATAGAGAAAAAGAGGAAGAGGATAGAGTTAAGATCCTTCCTACACACCACACAGTTGCCACTATCCAGATTGTTGAGGATACCCAAACTATTAGCACCCAATGCACTCCGAGTCCCGTTGGACCTATTAATGGTGATTCTAATACCTCAACCGTAGATGAAGAAACTCCTACGAACATGGAGGGTTTCAAACAAGTGAGCCTAGATGACACTACTACCACCTTTGATAGTAGTGATATTGATTTTGATAGTTGTACCCTCTCAGAAGTTATTAGCTTGTTACACAAAATGTCTAGAGACCCCCACACTAGCACACTTAATCTTGCCTTCACGGAGCATATCACAAATGCTCTCATCAAATCTAGGGAAGAGAAGCTTGGAGTATAAGCCTCCATACCTAGGAATCTAGATGATGGTTGGGATCCTATGATCAAAATTAAATTAAATAACTTCTCTTGCTATGCTTTATGTGATGTTGGAGCTAGTACCTCCGTTATGCCCAAAAGAATATTAGATATGTTTGAATTGAAACCCTTTGAGCCTTGTTCTTTTGGTGTTCGTCTTGTTGATTCTTCCGTAAATAAACCTTTGGGGAAGATCGACGATGTTCTTATCATTGTCAATGACAATTATGTTCCCGTTGATTTTATTTTTATTGATCTAGAGTGTGAACCTTTATGTCCAATTCTTTTGGGACGTCATTTTCTTCGCACCGTTGGTGCGGTTATTGACACGAAAGAGGGGAATATAAAATTACAATTCCCATTCAAAAAGGGGATCGAACACTTCCCTAGAAAGACAATCAAGTTACCTTTTGAGTCCGTTACTTGGGCTAGTTATTCTCTTTCTCTTGATAAAACTTGATTGATCTTTTTGCATCATTCCTAGCTTAAAGGCATAAAAGAAAGCGATTTCGGGAGGCAGCCCGCAACGAATTGAGTTTTTTATTTTTGCTTTTTTTGTGTCTTGATGATTTTTACTACTGTAGCAACATCATTGTATCTTTATTTTTCAGCTTTGTGCCAAGTTATAGCCTCTTACGGCAAGGGAAGTACAAGTTGTGACATGCTGTCCAGAAAACAGGTTCTGTCCTCATGACCAGAAAAATTCCAGAAAAATCCCAGTTCATCTTTTTGAGCTGAACATTTTTCACAGTATGCTCTATACAATTGCGAAACTTCCATATGTTCTGAGTTTTTTTATTTGAGTTGCAGAAGTGCCCCTAAAAAATTCTTTACTACCTGTTGTTCTGTTTTCACTGATTCTGCCACGTTTTGACTCTCCTAACTTTTGCATACCTTAAGCTTGCTTTTTCTTTGCAAAAACTTTTTGGCACTCTTGAGAAACAGTAGCTCTTCAAGAATATCTTTATATCCAGTGGGAAAAATATATTTATTAAGGGTACTAACCTCTCTAATCAGCTTATAATGAGTTATGTATGAAGGGAGTTTTCAAGTGTGCGATGGAAGATGATGAAAGAAGATCCAGGAGTGTCAAGCGCTCAAGCTTGGGGATGCCCCCATGCATCCCCAATAAATATTCAAGGAGACTAAAGCGTCTAAGCTTGGGGATGCCCCCGTGCATCCCCTTCTCCATCAACAATCGTCAGTTCGTCCTTCGTCTCACTATATTCTTATCACTTCATGCGTTATGTGCTATGCTTGGAGCGTCTCGCTCTTAGGTTTTTTTTTAGTTTTCTTTAGCTTTTCTTGCTTTTCATAACAAGTTAGATCCCGCTTACTTTGTGTGGGAGAGAAACACGCTCCACTTTCAAAATTTAGAACACATCATAGGATTCTTCATGCCTACCTTTTTACTGTTGTGTGTTCTTTATCTTTTCATAGCTACTGTCATGTTTAGTTTTAGTCTTAGTTTGTCTTTAGCAAGAGCCTTGGATTTTGTTTAGTTTATTGCTGGAACTCTTTTTAGTTTTCATGTTTATCTTGTTAAAGAGAGTTGGTTGTTGAACTGAGTTGTGACTTGTTTTGAGAAGTAGGTAATTGAGGTTGCTATTTAATTTTACTAGTGACTTGCAATGGTTTTGAGGTATTGATGTGAGTAATGTTTGAACTTTTGGTGTCAAGAGCTCTAGCCTATTAGTGATAGGTGTAGTATTTTGGGCAATCCGTGTTTATTTTCAAAACCTACAAAACTAGTTGAGAACTCTAGCTACTAGATGGATCACTACTCTTCTGAGGAGTCGGATATTAGAGTACACTCACGTACCATGAGTCGAGGATGCGCAAGGATAAACAAACCCACATACACTCCTCCTCGGGGTACTTGTCTCTTTGTGAACCTCCTTACTAGATTGAGAGTTACCGATAATAAGTGCATGAGTTCTTCGGACTAATGTAAGTATTGAAAGTTGACACTTCCACCTTCCCATATTTTGCTAGCCTCTCCCGTGCCGTGCATTGCCTTCTTCTCACTCCGAGAGTTGGTGTACACCTTCGCCGGTACTTCGAAACCCTTGGCATGATACGCTCTGTCATCATAAGCCTCCTTATATCTTTCCTCAAAACATCCACCATACCTACCTATCAAGGCATTTCCATAGCCTTTCCGAGATATATTGCCATGCAACATCCACCTCTTCTTAACTTGATCTTCATGTCATACATGTTCCTGCTACACTGGCAACGACATACATTGCATACATCATGTTAGTTACATCTTCTTTATGATTTTGAGTACCTTGTAAAGTGTGAAAGATCTCCTTTACCTTCTTGTAAAATAGAGTGTTGCCCTTAAGTGAGGAAAAGATCCCAAAGTGGACACATTAAAAGATCCCAAAGAGGACAAATGAGAGTTAAATAGAAAGAGCCATTGAGGCCACAAAAAAATACAAAAAAAGAGAAAAAAGAGAAAAAAGAAATAAAAAGAGAGAAAGGGGCAACACTACTATCCTTTTGAGAGATCCACACTAGTACTCCCTTTATATCCTTGTACTCCATAGAGATGATCATTATGCATATAGCTATGTGGGGACCTTCACACTATAGAACTTGGCTTGCAGATTCCAAGGATGAGCCTCCTCAAATGAGCTCTAGGTCTTCATGAGCGAGCAATTTAGATGCACCCCCACTAGTTCCTTTGGAGAGCTTCTTAGCTCGTATGTGCATCCGTTGCATGGCAATCCCTACTCCTCACATCATATCTATCATTTGGCATCTCCCGCCTATGATTGTCCTCATTGATGTGAGCCTTTCTCATCATTTTTGTCTTCCTCCTCCACCATATTTCTCTCTTTTCCATCCTAAGTGTCAACTCTCGTGCTTACGCTCATCCATTGCATGAGTGCTCAAAATATCAAAAAGGAGTGGATCAAATTGACTTGTACCTAGCTAGTGGTCTGGGGACGAGTCAAGATAAGATTCCAAAGAAGACCAAGTGTGAAACTTTAGTAGATTGAGTTCTCAACACAAAAATACTTTTTCTCGTATTCCCTATCCCCTTTCTTGCACGCAAACACCATTTGGAGACATTCGAGTCACGGACAGCAAGAGCTCTTGCACCTAATGTTCTTTTGTTACTTGTTTCAATGCTAATATAGACTCTTGCATGTTATGACTTGAATTGAATCTCTAACCTTGGTTGATTTACTTTTCAAAGTTCTTTTATGGTTGCTATCATGTCACCACAGAAATTATGTTGTTATCGTTTACCTACTCGAGGACGAGCAGGAATTAAGCTTGGGGATGTTGATTCATCCAAAACGTGTCTATAATTTCTGCTTGCTCCATGCATGTTTTGTGTGATATTGCTATGATCTAGATACACTTTCATACACTTTTATCATATTTGGACTAACCTATTAACTCAGTGCACCCCAGTGCCAGTTCCTGTTTTCTGCTGTTTTTCTATTTCAGTTTTCCCCCACATAAAAAGTGCCAGAAAAATTCCGGGAAAAATACAGGAAAAATCAGCGTACAAGAAGCTTCGAGAAGAGCCCGGGAGGGGCCAGAGGGGAGCCAGGGGGGCCCAGGCGGCCACCCGGCGCGGCCCCACCCCTGGTCGCGCCAGGGGGGCTCCTGGGGGCCCTGGTCCACCTCTGGCTGCCCCCCTTCACCTATTTATTCTCCGTCACGAGGAAACTTCGAAAGAGGAACCCTATTTCGCAAACTCGCCTCTGTTCCGCCGCCGCCGCGCTTCCGAGATCGGGAGCTGAAGACGGCTTCTCGCCGTTCGTTGGTAGGCCCCAAGTGGAAGGCGTGATGCGGTACAGCAGCAAGTTTTCCCTCAGTAAAGATATCAAGGTTTGTCTCCAGTAGGACTCCAGAGATGATAAGCAGGTGTCAGTGGCGCTACTGACGCGGACCTGCACACAGACACAAATAACTTTGCTCCCAACGAAGTTTAGAGAGGTTGTCAATCTCTCCGGTCTTGTTGTTCACAAATGATAAAACGCAAGGGGATAATGATAGCAACTTGAAAGTAAATGCAGAAAAGTAAATATAGCTTGGAAACAATTATGAGGATATGGACCAGGATACGTGATGTTCGCTAGTGATGTCTCTCTCCCAAAAGACAATAAAAAAGCTATGTGAGGTAAACAAATTACAGAAAGGCAATTGACAGGATTAAGAACGCACCGCAATGCTAACTATGCTACAAAAGAAAGGAAGAGGTTCAAAAGCACGGGCATTACGTCAAAGTAAGTAGACCGAAATCATCCACCTTGAGATATCTATCCAGAACATCTCGCTGGTATTAAGTTGCGAGCCCCACCCAAAGTGTAAACCCAAAGCAACAGACAACTGCATTAAAAAGAACTTTGCGTAAAGTAAACAATCCTTGTAACCGCGGTTACAAGCACCGTTGTTTTCCCCCTTGTGGCAACAGCACATCCCCTAGACTCATGTTTCTTTCACTCAAGCATGTCATCAGGGAGGCATGAACCCACAATCTAGCACAACTCTCCCTCTTGGAGTCACTACCTACTACTTGGCCAAAGCAATAAACAGCAACGGAGAGCATGCAAGAATTACTTAGGAACAAAAATATAAGAGATAAAAACCAAATATATTACTCTATCACAATCTGAACATAATCTCATAATCCATCAGATCCGATCAAACTCAACATGGCAATAGAAGAAATATTACAAAGGTGCCTCGATCATGTAGGGCAGCTCACGAGGTCTAAACAATGAAGATCAAAGAGGGGAGGAGAACATCACATAGCTACTGATCACGGACCCATGGTCCAAGGAAAACTACTCACGAGACATCCGGGGAGCATCCATGGTGGAGAGGAGACTCCCGGAGGTCAATCCTCCCTCCGGCAGGGTGCCGGGAAGAGGTCTTCTGGTGCTCCCGATCTTGGAAGCGCGGCGGCGGCGGAACAGAGGCGAGTTCGCGGAATAGGGTTCCTCCTTTGGAGTTTTCCCGCGGGGGATAAATAAGCGAAGGGGGGCAGCCAGATGTGGACCAGGGCCCCCAGGCGCCCCCCCTGGCGCGGCCTGGGGTGGGGCCGCGCCGGGTGGACGCCTGGGCCCTCCTCTGGCCCCTCCCGGGCTTTTCTCGAAGCTTCCGTCACGCTGATTTTTTTATCTGAATTTTCCCGAATTTTTCTGGCACTTTTTATATGGGGGAAAACTGAAATAGAAAAACAGCAGAAAACAAGAACTAGCACTGGGGTGCATTGATTTAATAGGTTAGTCCAAATATGATCAAAAATGTATGAAAGTGTATCTAGATCATAGCAATATCACACAAAACATGCATGGAGCAAGCAGAAATTATCGATACGTTTTGGACGTATCAACATCCCCAAGCTTAATTCCTGCTCGTCCTCGAGTAGGTAAATGATAACAAGTATAATTTCTTTGGTGACATGCTAGCAACCATAAAAGAACTTTGAAAAGTAAAGCAATCAAGGTCAGAGATTCAATTCAAGTCATAACAGGCAAGAGTCTATATTAGCATTGAAATAAGTAACAAAATAACAAAAGGTGCAAGAGCTCTCGCTGTCCGTGACTCGAATGTCTCCAAATGGTGTTAGCGTGCAAGAAAGGACGATAGGGAATACGAGAAAAAAGTATTTTTGTTGAGAACTCAATCTACTAAAGTTTCACACTTGGTCCTCTTTGGAATCTTATCTTGACTCGTCCCCAGACCACTAGCCAGGTACAAGTCAATTTGATCCACTCCTTTTCGATATTTTGAGCACTCATGCAATGGATGATCGTAAGCACGAGAGTTGATACTTAGGATGGCAAAGAGAGAAATATGGTGGAGGAGGAAGACAAAAAGGATGAGAAAGTCTCACATCAATGAGGACAATTATAGGCAAGAGATGCCAAATGATAGATATGATGTGAGGAGTAGGGATTGTCATGCAATGGATGCACATACGAGCTAAGAAGCTCTCCAAACTATATGCATAAAGATCATCTCTATGGAGTACAAAGATATAGAGGGAGTACTAGTGTGGATGTCTCAAAAGGATAGTAGTGTTGCCCCTTTCTCTCTTTTTATTTCTTTTTCTCTTTTTTCTCTTTTTTTTATTTTTTTTGGTGGCCTCAATGGCTCTTTCTATTTAACTCTCATTTGTCCTCTTTGGGATCTTTTAATGTGTCCACTTTGGGATCTTTTCCTCACTTAAGGGAAACACTCTATTTTACAAGAAGGTAAAGGAGATCTTTCACACTTTACAAGGTACTCAAAATCATAAAGAAGATGTAACTATCATGATGTATGCAATGTATGTCGGTGCCAGTGTAGCAGGAACATGTATGACATGAAGATCAAGTCATGAAGAGGTGGAAGTTGCATGGCAATGTAACTCGGAAAGGCTATGGAAATGCCTTGATAGGTAGGTATGGTGGCTGTTTTGAGGAAGGATAAAGGGAGGCTTATGATGACAGGGCGTATCATGCCAAGGGTTTGGATGTACCGGCGAAGGTGGACACCAACTCTCGGAGTGAGAAGAAGGCAATGCATGGCACGGGAAAGGCTAGCAAAATATGGGAAGGTGGAAGTGTCAACTCTCAATACTTACATTAGTCCGAAGAACTCATGCACTTATTATCGGTAACTCTCAATCCAATGAGGAGGTTCACAAAGAGACAAGTACCCGAGGAGGAGTGTATGGGGGTTTGGTTATCCTTGCGCATCCTCGACTCATGGTACGTGAGTGTACTCTAATATTTGAGCCCTCAGAAGAGTAGTGATCCATCTAGTAGCTAGAGTTCTCAACTAGTTTTGTAGGTTTTGAAAATAAACACGGATTGCCCAAATTACGACACCTATCACTAATAGGCAAGAGCTCTTGACACCAAAAGTCCAAACATTACTCACAACAATGCCTCAAAACTATTGCAAGATACTACTAAAATTAAATAGCAACCTCAATTACCTACTTTCAAGACAAGACACAACTCAGTGCAACAACCAACTCTCTTAACAAGATAAACATGAAAACTAAAAAGAGTTGCAGCAACAAACTAAACAAAAGCCAAAGCTCTTGCTAAAGACAAACTAAGACTAAAACTAAACATGGAAGTAGCTATGAAAAGATAAAGAACACACAACAGCAAGAAGATAGGCATGAAAAATCCTATGATGTGTTCTAGATTTTGAAAGTGGAGTGTGTTTCTCTCCCACACAAAGTAAGACGGGACCTGACTTGTTATGAACAGCAAGCAAAGCTAAAGAAAACTAAAAAACAAAACCTAAGAGCGAGACGCTCCAAGCATAGCACATAACACATAAAGTGATAAAAATATAGTGAGACGAAGGACGAACTGATGATGGTTGATGGAGAAGGGGATGCACGGGGACATCCCCAAGCTTGAGCGCTTGACACTCATGGATCTTCTTTCATCATCTTCCAACGCACACTTGAAAACTCCCTTCATACATAACTCATCATAAGCTGATTAGAGAGGATAGTACCCTTAATAAATTAAAAAAAATTCTCCACAGCATATAAAGATAATCTTGAAGAGCTACTGTTTCTCAAGAGTTCCAAAAAGTTTTTGCAAAGAAAAAGCAAGCTTAAGGTTTGCAAAAGTAAGGAGAGACAAAACGTGGAAGAATCTGTGAAAAACAGAACAGCTGATAGTAAAGAATTTTTTAGGGGCACTTCTGCAACTCAAATCAAAAAACTCAGAACATACGGAAGTTTCGTAATTGTATAGAGCATACTGTGTAAACATTCAGCTCAAAAAGATGAACTTGGATTTTTCTGAAATTTTTCTGGTCACGAGGACAGAATCTGTTTTCTGGACAGCATGTCACAACTTTTACTTCCTTGCCGTAAGAGGCTATAACATGGCACAAAGCTGAAAAATAAAGATACAATGATGTTGCTACAGAAGTAACAATCATCAAGACACAACAAAAGCAAAAAAAAAACTTAAATTCGTTGTGGGCTGCCTCCCGAAAGCGCTTATTTCAAGCCATTAGGTAGGCATGTTGCAAAAAGAAGAATCAAGTTTTATTAAGAGAAAGAGAATAACTAGCCCGTGTAACGGACTCAAAAGGTAACTTGATTTTCTTTCTAGGGAAGTGTTCCATCCCCTTTTTGAATGGGAATTGGAATTTCATATTCCCCTCTTTCATGTCAATAACCGCACCAACGGTGCGAAGAAAAGGACGTCCCAAAATGATTGGACACAAAGGTTCACACTCTATATCCATAACAATAAAATCAACGGGAACATAGTTGTCATTGACAATGATAAGAACATCGTTGATCTTCCCCAAAGGTTTCTTTATGGAAGAATCAACAAGAAGAACACCAAAAGAACAAGGCTCAAAAGGCTTCAATTCAAACATATCAAATATTCTTTTTGGCATAACAGAGGTACTAGCTCCAACATCACATAAAGCATAGCAAGAGAAGTTATTCAATTTAATTTTTATCATAGGGTCCCAACCATCCTCTAGCTTCCTAGGTATGGAGGCTTCTACTCTAAGATTCTCCTCCCTAGCTTTGATAAGAGCATTTGTGATATGCTCCATGAAGGCAAGATTAGGTGTGCTAGTGTGGGGGTCTCTAGACATTTTGTGTAACAAGCTAATAACTTCTGAGAGGGTGCAACTATCAAAATCAATATCACTACTATCAAAGGTGGTAGTAGTGTCATCTAGGCTCACTTGTTTGAAACCCTCTATGTTCATAGGAGTTTCTTTATCTATGGTTGAGATATTAGCATCACCATTAATAGGTCCAACGGGACTAGGAGTGCATTGGGTGCTAATAGTTTGAGTGTCCTCAACAATTTGGATAGTGGCAACTGTGTGGTGCGTAGGAAGGCTCTTAATTCTATCCTCTTCCTCTTTTTCTCTAGCCCATCTTTCTTTAAGTTTAGCCATCATCCTAATGTTTTCATTGATTTGCAACTGGATAGCAATAATAGGAGTGGCTTTATTCTCCTCAAGGGGAGAGGTTCTAATTTTGAGCATCTCAATATCAAGGGCTAAGCTTTCTACCTTCAAAGAGAGATTATCTATTTTAGATAATTTCTCTTCTACATTTTTGTTGAAGGCTTTTTGGGTAGTGAGAAAGTCTCTAAGCATGCTTTCTAATTCAGAAGAGGGGTTCTTGTTGCTAGGGTAAGTGTTGTTGTTCCCATAGTTAGATGGGAACGGTCTAGGATTGCTAGCAAAATTTCAACTATAAGCACTGTTGTTGAAGTTTTTTCTAGCAATAAAGTTCACATCTACTTGTTCTTGAGCAACCAAAGAATTTAAATGAACATCATGAGGATCAATAGAAGGTTGCTTGATAAGTAGAGACATAATTAAATCAACTTTTTCATTGAGGGAGGTAATTTCCTCGACAGAGTTTACCTTCCTACCTGTTGGAGCGCGTTCGGTGTGCCATTGGAAATAATTGGTCATCATCTCATCGAGAAGCTTTGTGGCAGCACCAAGTGTAGTTGACATAAAGGTTCCTCCCGCGGCCGAATCTAACAGGTTCCACGAGGTAAAGTTCAAGCCTGCATAAAAAGTCTGGATAACCATCCAAGTAGTCAAACCATGTGTAGGGCATTTCTTAACAAGAGATTTCATTCGTTCCCAAGCTTGGGCAACGTGTTCATTATCCAATTGCTTGAAATTCAATTGGATAATCTTAGCAGGAGGGTAGTACTTCCCCATAAAAGCATCTTTGCACTTATCCCAAGAATCTATGCTATTTCTAGGCAAAGATTGAAACCAGATTTTAGCATGTCCCCTTAAAGAGAAAGGAAAGTGCTTAAGCTTAACAACATCACCTTCCACTTATTTATACTTTTGCATATCACATAATTCAACAAAATTATTCAAGTGTAAAGCAGCATCATCTCCAGCACCAGAGAATTGATCTCTCATAAAAAGGTTTAGCAAAGCAGGTTTAATTTCATAAGAGGTAGCTGAAGTGGCAGGTGTGGCAATGGGAGTGCAGATAAAGTATTGGTTGTTGTGACTAGTGAAGTCACACAACTTGGTGTTTTCAGTGGAACCCATAGTAGCAGAAAGTGTGGCAGATTTTTTTGTAGTTTTTCATAAAAGACACAAAGATTAAAACTGAAAGATAAACTAACAAGACTGAAAAACAAAGGTAAAGGGTAGTGTGCAACTCCCCTATCTTAGCACTTGGAGTCCCCGACAACGGCGCCAGAAATTTCTCTTGATGACGGCTTCTCGCCCTTCGTTGGTAGGCCCCAAGTGGAAGGCGTGATGCGGTACAGCAACAAGTTTCCCTCAGTAAAGATACCAAGGTTTGTCTCCAGTAGGACTCCAGAGATGATAAGTAGGTGTCAGCGGCGCGACTGACGCGGACCTGCACACAGACACAGATAACTTTGCTCCCAACGAAGTTCAGAGAGGTTGTCAATCTCTCCGGTCTTGTTGTTCACAAATGATAAAACGCAAGGGGATAATGATAGCAACTTGAAAGTAAATGCAGAAAACTAAATATAGCTTGGAAACAATAATGAGGATATGGACCGGGATACGTGATGTTCGCTAGTGATGTCTCTCTCCCAAAAGACGATAAAAATTCTATGTGAGGTAAAAAAATTACAGAAAGGCAATTGACAGGATTAAGAACGCACCGCAATGCTAACTATGCTACAAAAGAAAGGAAGAGGTTCAAAAGGACGGGAAGTACGCCAAAGTAAGTAGACCGAAATCCATCTGCATCTACTACTAATCATCCACCATGAGATATCTATCCAGAACATCTCGCTGGTATTAAGTTGCGAGCCCACCCAAAGTGTAAACCCAAAGCAACAGACAACTGCATTAAAAAGAACTTTGCGTGAAGTAAACAATCCTTGTAACCGCGGTTACAAGCACCGTTGTTTTCCCCCTTGTGGCAATAGCACATCCCCTAGACTCATGTTTCTGTCACTCAAGCATGTCATCGGGGAGGCATGAACCCACAATCTAGCACAACGCTCCCTCTTGGAGTCACTACCTACTACTTGGCCAAAGCACTAAACAGCAACGGAGAGCATGCAAGAATTACTTAGGAACAAAAATATAAGAGATAAAAACCAAATATATTACTCTATCACACTACTAGGGAAAAGCTTATAGGTAGAGGCTTAACATTAGCGCCCTTTAAAGACAGGCGCTACTGCTAATTAGAAGTAGTGCGCTATATGGACGCTCTCTGTATCAGTAGCGCCTCATCTGTGGACCCGCTACTGGTAAAGGTGGTCCCCACCAAACCTAGATGACAAGTTTTAGTAGCAGCGCCCCCCTGGAAAGCCCGCTACTACTATCTACTTATCAGTAGCGCCCTTCCGTTACGCCCGCTGCTGCTAATGTGGACCCAACTTAACCCAGAGGCCCGCAAATAGCAGTAGCGCATGACCTATTGGGTCGCTACTACTAAAAGAATAGCAGTAGCGCCGTAGCGGTACAGGCGCTACTCGTAAGGCGCAGTGTGACATCCTGGCTTAATAGGAATGATAGACTACTCATATCAACAAGGTGCACCTTCTTTTCCGGGAGCCCAGATCCAAAGAACTCCAAAGTTAAGCGTGCTTGGCTTGGAGCGATTTGAGGATGGGTGACCGACCGGGAAGTTGTTCCCGGGTGTGCACGAGTGAGGACAAAAGTGCGCAGGAAAGACTAGTGTTGGTTTGTGGGGACAGTCTAGATCCCGCCAGGCGTACGCCGGGAACCGGTGGCTGTGGCCGGGGCGTAACAAATGGTATCAGAGCCGACCCTCGCGGTTACACGGGCGTGTGTGGGTCAGTTGCGCGAACATGTGGGACATGTGTCGGCACTGGACACATAGACGTGTGCCAAGGGGGAACGTTCCTGTGGGCCGATGAGGACATCGGTTCCTTTGAGTGGGGGTGTATGTGACATCCTGGCTTAATAGGAATGATAGACTACTCATATCAACAAGGTGCACCTTCTTTTCTGGGAGCCCAGATCCAAAGAACTCCAAAGTTAAGCGTGCTTGGCTTGGAGCGATTTGAGGATGGGTGACCGACCGGGAAGTTGTTCCCGGGTGTGCACGAGTGAGGACAAAAGTGCGCAGGAAAGACTAGTGTTGGTCTGTGGGGACAGTCTAGATCCCGCCAGGCGTACGCCGGGAACCGGTGGCTGTGGCCGGGGCGTAACACGCAGCAGCCACCTTTTCCACCAACCATCCCCCTCCCCCCTCCTCTCTCTCCCTCACTTGCTTCTTCCTCATTCCTTCTCCTACCTCTTGTCCATCTCCATTAATGCATTACACCATCTCCATTAATGCACTACACACCATCTTCATTAATGCAATATCTCTCTCTTTCCTTCTCCACCACCACATATCATGCATAAATGCATCTAGCTATCTCTCTTTCTCACCTTTGTCTCCTTCCCCTCACTAGCTAGTGCAAGCTTCTCCCAAGTGTGATATTTTAACAAAAGGTATATACTTTCTCTCTCTCTCTCTTAATTAATTACTAGCTAGCTAGGTATGTTGATGCATGAGATGAGATGTGATATGAGAGTTTTCCTATGTTTTGCTGAAATGTCGATTTACTTCCGTTTCGGCGAATTTTGGGCAAACTCTATATGTCCTATTTTTAGGAAGGTCATGCCGAATTTTTGTATGACTTTGATATGCATATGCATGTCATTATAATCTTTTGTTTGTATAACTCGTAGGCGACCATGAAGGTCTGTGGAAGGATGGTGGATAGATACTTGCGATCCGCAGTGGACGACATGGTTGAAAAAAATGAAAAGGAGATTTTATGTCCTTGTCGAAAATGCAAAGAAGGCGTCTGGCTGGACCCCTTTAAGGGTGGACGTTTGAAGGCGCACCTGCTTAGATATGGTTTCATGGATGGCTATACTCGATGGATAACTGAAGATGATGATGACGATATCGACGGTGCAACCAATAACCCCATGGCAGCGGATGAAGAGATGATTGATGGATCCGAAGACGAAGAGGGCACTGGAAATGACGGCGGAGAAGAGGCCGCACATGGTAATGGAGGAGAAGATCAGACCGAACATGACGGAGAAGATGCGGACATGACGGATCCTTCGTCGCTACTAAATTCAATCGTGCGGGACCCTCATGTTCGAGACCTTCTTCGCAAGAAGACAACTAACGACAGAGCTGGTTCTAGAGAGGAGGCCAAGTTGGAGCAAATGGTGGTAGACTCGAAGACTCCATTGTATGATGGTTGCGCTCCTGAGGTGACCCGCTTGAGTTTCACGCTCGAACTTCTAAAGGTGAAGGCTAAAAACAAATGGAGAGACAAAAGCCTCGATGATCATCTCAAGTATCTAAACAAGACAGTTCTTCCCCCGGGGAACCTTTGTCCTACTAGTATCGATGAGGCCAAGAAGATTGCGTGCCCTCTTGATCTGCCGCACATTAGATACCATGCATGCATCAACGATTGCATCATTTATCGGAACGAGAACGCAGAAAAAACCAGTTGTCCGGTGTGCAATGCTGATAGATACAAGAAGGCCGGAAAGAAATCTCCTCAGAAAGTTGTATGGTACTTTCCGATCATTCCTCGTCTGCAGCGTTATTTCGTAGATCCTAAGGAAGCTGAGCTCATGCGGTGGCACGCGGTCAGGAAGGTGCCCGATGATGGAGATGATCCGAAGGTGAGACACCCTGTGGATGGAAGCCAGTGGAGAGCGTTGAACGCCGAATATGTATTTCATCTTGATCCAAGGAACGTCATGCTTGGCGTGAGCTCAGATGGCATGAATCCGTTTGGCAAGCAGAACACCAACCATAGCACATGGCCCGTGTTTGTATGGATGTACAAAATTCCCCCGTGGAAGTGCATGAAGACAAAGTACATACACATGAGCATTCTGATTCAAGGGCCGAAACAGCCGGGAAATAATATTAATCTATATCTCGATCTATTGAAAGAGGAGCTAGAAATGTTATGGAAATCACTAGTCAAGACATGGGACGCTTTCGAAAAAGAATATTTCTATATGAAAGCCGCGGTGCTGACGACGGTGCACGATTATCTCGGTTACGGATATGTATCAGGCCAGGTGTGCCATGGATATTGCGGATGCACGAGGTGCATGGATGATACAACGTCTCAGCAGCTAACGAAAGATGGTGGGTCTGCGAAAATCGTGTACATGGGGCATCGAAGATGGCTCGAGAAGAATGACCCGTGGAGAAACCGTGGAGATCTATTCAATGGTGAGGCTGAGCATCAAGGACCTCCACGTAAGAGGAGCGGCGCCGAAATTGATGAGTTGTTGAAAAACTGGAAAGAGTGCCCCGCACCTGGAAAGATGAAAAAACCGGAGACGCTGCTGAAGGTATGGAAAACAAGGTCTGTTTTCTGGGACTTGGAGTACTGGCCCAAACTCGATACACCTCATTGTCTTGATCAAATGCATATCACGAAGAATGTTCTCGAGAGTTTGCTTGGCACACTAATGAACATGCCGGAGAAGACCAAGGATGGGCCGAAGGCAAGAAGAGACTTGGAAGATTTGGAAATAAGGGCAGATCTCCACATGCCCCGTAAAACGGCCGAGACAGAGACGGAGACAAAAGCGGGGGACAGCAGGCGGGGAAAAAAGTAAAGAAGAAGGAAGAGAAATATTGCCCCCCTTCTTGCTTCACCTTCAATACGAAGGAGATCGATCAATTTTTCAAGTGTCTTACCGGAATAAAAGTTAGTTCCGGTTACTGTGGGAAGATAAGCAGATATCTAGACATGCAGAAAAAAAGGTTCAGCGGGATGAAGTCTCATGAATATCACGTGATGATGACGCAGATACTACCGGTTGCCCTTAGAGGGATAATGGACAAGCACGTCCGTGACACGCTTACTGGTTTCTGTAATTTTTTCGATGTTATCTCTCGAAAGTCGATCAGTTCGAAGCAGCTCACAAGGCTACAGGAAGAGATTGTTGTCATACTATGTGAGCTCGAGATGTACTTCCCGCCCGCGTTCTTTGACGTCATGGTGCATCTGTGTGTCCACATTGTGGGCGACATCATCGACCTTGGCCCGTCATACCTGCACAACATGATGCGTTCGAGAGGATAAATGGGGTCATCAAAGGATTCGTTCGTAACATGTCCCGACCAGATGGAAGCATCGTACAGGGCTATCTGACACAAGAGTGCATCTCTTTCTGCGAGAATTATCTAAGCAACGGAGACGACGACGTCCCTGTTGTTGGTTTTCCCGTTAACAAGCACCATGGGAGGCTCGGAGGAGAAGGTCACACCAACGGTCGGAGGGAACTGCATGTCGACCACTCGGATCGACGCAATGACTTTGACAGGGCAAACTTAGTAGTGCTACAACATCTTGACGTGGTAGACCCTTTCGTGACACTGCACAAAGAAACCATCGCCAAGAAGTACCATGACCAGGGCCTACGCAAGACGGATGCCGAAGTTACTAGAGAGCACAACTCCACTTTCTTGCCTTGGTTCAAAGAGCATGTTCTTGTCAATCCCCCGGAAGAGGGGTCTATAGACGCATTGCTCATATACGCCTTAGCACATGGCCCTGCTGTCAACTTCCTCACCTATCAGGCATACGATATAAACGGATACACGTTCTATACGGAGGCCAGAGATATGAAAAGTGATTTCCAGAACTCGGGGGTGACGATAGAATGCATGACTGACGACAACGGCTCAACTGAAAGATATTACGGAAGGGTCGAAGAGATCTGGGAGCTTAACTACTCTGGACTACACAATGCGACGATGTTCCGTCTCAGATGGGCTAAGAATGTCGAAAGAGAAAACCGGTATTTCACTACTATGTCTATACCCGACGCCAAGAGCGCTACCGTGAACGTCATAGCCAAAAATGAGCCATGGATACACGCTAAGCACGTGACACAATGTTTCTACATAACCGACCCGAGCAATCCCAGCCGTGTTGTCGTGAGGAGAGGCAAAAGAAACATCGTCAGAATGGATGGAGTCGCCAACATAGAAGACTATGACCAGTACGGCAACCCGATGAGGGAAGATGACGACGACGATGACGCATATGTCAAAAGAAGAATGAAGACTACATTACCTATGAAAGATCGTACTCCATGGAAAAGGAAAAGTCACAACGAGGGCCTAAATTATTCGGAAACGAACAAAAAAGGAAAGAAACTAATCACTAAGAAACGTCTTCGACGCTGAGAAACTAAATGTGTGTTTTAATCTATATATGTACTCCCTCTGATCCATAATAAGTGTCGCTCATCTAGTACAAAGTTTGTACTAGCTTAGTACAAAATGAGCGACACTTATTATGGATCGGAGGAAGTATCTATTTTGTATAATTGCACTTTAACCGCGTTATCGATCGGTCAAATTATATATTGCCGCTGTTAAATATACATTATATAAATTGTATCGGTCGTTGTTCGGAAAAAAAATTAAAAAGGAAATGGAAGAGGAAAAAATGCCAGAAATATCAGTAGCGGGCCATGTCAGCGCGCGCTACTGCTAAGGTTTAGCAGTAGCGGGCCCTGTCATAGCGGGCTACTGCTAAACTTAAGCGGGTCACCTCTAAGTTTTAGCAATAGCGGGCCCTGTCAGCGCGCGCTACATCTAAACGTAGCAGTAGCGCGCGCTGACAGGGCCCGCTACTGCTAAGTTCCACTTAAACCGGTCGGGCAGGCCTTCTTCTTTTCATTCCCCTCTATCTCTCCCTCTCGAACTCCTCCCCGGCCGCCGTCGTCGTCGCCGCGCCTCCCGGCCCTCGTCGCCTCGCCTCCGCCGCCCTCGTGACCTCGCCTCCCCGCCCTCGTCGCCGCGCCTCCGCCGCCCTCGTCGCCTAGCCTCCGCGGCCGCCGTCGTCGTCAAGCCGCCGCCGCCACCATCGATCTGCTCGGTAAGCCCCCCGCCCCCGTTTCCGCCCACGAAAGTGATCTTGCATCCTGAACTCTCGTGTCTTCCATCAAGAGGTGTGTCTGTGCGGCACCCTTAAATTTGCTTTGTCAAGTGTGGTTAATTAATAAACGACTACTCTCCCTTGTCATATTATGCTGGTTCTGTTGTTGGATCCCTGAAGAAGTATTTAGAAAACCGAGTTCAGAATCAGCATGTGGCAAGATGAGTGGAGTGGTCTGTTGGCTATTGTTGTGCAAATAATAGTACGAATAATTATTCCATTTATTTGTTTATACAGTCGGATATGATCATTTGCTCCTATACCCCTTTGGTACATACATATATGGTTGGATCATCAGTCTCACATTCTCAAAACGGATAGAAACATCATTGCTTGGATAGTCAGAGTCAGACAATCTGAAGTTTGAACATTATCAATGTAGAAAACTTACCAGTTTGTATAGGTAGAATATGACCCAACTAGATTAATTGTAAAAAATGTGTAGTGCTGCTTTATCTGGTGGAAGCAATATGTGTATGTTGATAGAAAACTGATGGTCAAAGCTTTACTTGAGATGAAGAAATGGTGACACATTTGCTGGTGGTATAATATCTTTTGGTGACAAGTAGCGCAGGAATGTCGTTTTGTTTAAGTACTGATATAGGAGTAGTATATAAAAATCATAGATGGGGTCTTTCTTTTGGGCTGGGATTGTTATATAAATTATGGAGTGTGGCAGGCGGCAAGCTAGAGCTAGTGTTTGACATGACTGGTCGCTAGCTTACACATATATAAGTCTCATCTTTTCCTTCCTCTTTTGCGTCACAGCCAAAAACAACACTATCACTCAAATTAAGTCCTCTCTTAATCTTACGGCCTACTGAATCAGCTGATTCCTAGTCTATCTATCCATACCAGCCAGAGTGAGTCCAAATGAAGAAGATTCTCTATAGTGATAAGCAAACACTTTGACTAAAAATGTAAAGCCTAAACAATCAAGCATGCAAAAAATTGGAATCACACCTTCTGCTTTATTGTTTTATTTTTTAAAATTCATATAGTGTACTCTTAATAAAAATTTGTTATCCTGCAAACTCTGTTCTGTTTAGGAGTACAAAGTTTAACAGTACCAACATGCAAGGAACTGTGCAAGTTAATTGTGAAAAACAACAAGAGATCTTCTTTTTATTATTAGTAAAAAGTGAATCATCAGTAGGTCTGATCACTGTTGAACTACTCTACTTAGTGTAACTCTGAAGAGTTTTTCTGTCTAATTGTGTGCGTGGGTATATGCTTAATATTGTTTAGGAGTTTGTATGAACTTTTGGAGTTGAAAATGCAAATGAAATGATATTGTGTACGAATTTTCTTCTTTTTTCCATCTGCAGGGATCCGAGGGGCCTATGTTTTGCCGGAATGTTGATTTATTTCCGTTCCGGCAAATTTCAGGTTCCCCATATGTCCAATTTTTAGCAAAGGTCATGCCGAAATTTACTGTGAATTTCGACATGACTTGTGCTACAAAGTATGACATATCGAGTGCCCGGTATTTGATAGGACGGTATTTAGTCCTTTTTTATAGTTTGAGAATTCAACTTGGAGACTAAATATATCGTAGGAAACATGTCGACCAACGACGAAGCCGGTGCAAATGAAGATTTTGACTACCAGCAGCATGAACACGCCTTCCTCGACCATATGTCTTCTCAGCTACGAGACAAAGGTCCAAATGCCGCTAGTGCGACGGACGCCGAAATCGAGTCCGACAGCACTACTGATGGCACCGATGGCAATGACACCGGCGCCACCGACACCGGCGGCGCTGCAGCCGCTAATGAACCAGCAAATAAGAAGAAGGAGAGGGTACGAAAACCAAACAAGCTCGGCACCGACAAGCTGCTAGTGACAGAGGTGCATACTGGCAAATTCGAGCCAATAGCGCCGGCGGAAGCTCACAGATGCTACGGCAACCAAGTCGGATGCATCCTACGGGAAACCGCGAGCATCAACGACTATGACTTGAGGAGTATACCAAATATGGAACATTTACTCCTTACGAAGCTGCACAACAGATTCAAGTTCCCGGATCGGGATGAGAGAAAAACTCCGTGGGATGATGATGCCATGACTGACATAAACGTCGCCGCCATGGTCAAGTTCAGCAACGCATTGTCCGCGTGGAAAGTGAGGGTGAAACGATTGATTGAGAAGAACAAACCTTTGTCCAAGATTTTTGCGGACAATCCATCACTTACGGAAGCTGAGTTCTTAAAATTCAAGGACACTTGCGCTACCGACGAAGCCAAGCTTAGGTCCGCGAAATTCAAGGGGCTTCAGAAAAGGAACACGGGGAAACACCGCCTCGGAAGCCGTGGTTACATTGGCAAAAGGCCCATATGGGACAAGGAGGACGCGGAACGTGAAGCCGCGGGGATCCCAGACCCCTTGGCGGAGTTCACCGACCCGCAGGAGTATGACTTCATCAGGGCCCGCTACAAGTGGGACTCGAAGAAAAAGGTTTGGTCCACGGACGCGCCCACAAGGGAATTGATGAGATTACTGGTAATATTTTTTTTCCACCTTATATTAGCTTCTCATCAAGTCAGAATACACGTTGTAGTAACATTTATAAATGGTCCACGTTTCTTTTGCAGAAAGAGCAACACAAGCTTGATGCCGAAAGCGAGACGATGAGGCCCAAGTGGGACACCCATCTCAACCGGGCCTTGAACATAATGAAGGGCCTCCCTTTGGACACTCGGCCGCAGCATGGACGTGTGCACGGCGTCGGAGACGGTGCCTAGTGGAAGCACTACTACCACGAGGACCCTGGGGCCAAAAGGCAGAGAAGGAAGTTTAGTCAGGTCAACATCGACGAGAAGGTGAAGCTTGCGGTTGAGAAAAAAGCAGCTGAGACCGAACAAGCGACCAAACAAGAGATAATCAAGTCGGCAGTCAATGCAGCTTTAGCTGCCTGTAGAGATGAGTTCGCAACTTCGGTTTCATCCTTGATCCCGGCTGTTATCGAGTGGACGAAGCAAAATCCAGACAAAACGGCAGCGGATTTTCCCCGTACTAGCTTCGTCGGGAGCAACTCGGTGAACATCGCACCAGCGGGGCCTGCTCTCGCATCCGGACATGCTCCATTAGCCGCTCATAGCAGCCCGTCCTCTGTCTCTGGCGTGCTAGGCGGGCCTTCGCCTTTGGCTGAGCTCGACGCCCTCATGGTAATTACGCGTCACACCAACATATCTATAATATATCCATTTTTCGTTGCCTTTTGGATGTCTGACGCCGTAGACATGTTTTCGCAGACCGAGAGAACCCCGTGCACCTTACTATACATGATCAATGGCCAGACGGTGGATGTGGGAAAGGCAACGATAATAAATCCCACGGATCGGATGATCCACACCATGCAGATCCCAATACCACTTTCAAGGTTTCCGTGGCGAGTGTCAAACCGGGCCACGAGGATTTGGCTCCTCCGGTACAACTCGGGGGAGAGGAAGACGAGACCCCTAAGCGGCTTGCAGACTGCAAGGGCTATTTCATCCTATGGCCGAAGGGTCTTCTTCGTGTCGAGTCGGCCGCCGTGATGACCACACCAACGACAACACATCCCCAAGAAGGTATGCACACCACCACCCCGCCTCCGCGATTATTAGCGCCGCCTGTTATGCTGGGTGAGAGCGGCGAGCGACGCGAGGAAGGCGGTCCAAGCAGAGTGGATCGTGATTTCTCCCCCGTGCTCCAGCAAGCAATGGATGATGACATGGACGAGGATGGTGACCCTATGCAATTCCTCAACGCCGCCTTCATTAATCAGGAAGTAGAAATAATGAGTCAGCCATATGACTCGGCCAATAAGGAGCATGTGGACGAGGAGATGGATATTCTGTCGGAGCAGGAGCATCCTAGGTCTGAGTGCAAAAAGTCTCTCTTCGTGCAACCCTTGCAGGACACGCCTCCAGATGCCGCCTCAAACCAGCATGAACAACCCTTGCTCAGCCCGTCAACACTTGGGTTGGCGATCAAGGGCGCTATGAAAGGCTCATCACAACCTCTCCCCCAGAAGAAGCCGAGGAAGAGACCGAATAGGAAAGACTTAGCTTCCAAAAAGGCTGTCAATGCTTCTAGCAGCAAGTCGGTTCCGCCAACCGGTTTTGCAGACCGTATACCGATGAAAGGTACGGCGTTGATCCATGTCGCGGGCGAGCCGATCCTCCCGCCAAAACCGCTGGAGAGCATATCAGGGGATCTCAGGAGACTGCACGACCATGTACTATCGACAGAGAAAAGCCTTCTCGCATCGAAGGATCCAGGATATCCACTTTATGCGGTGTGTGTGCCTCCGGGCATGGGCTACGTCGACACGGCGCCTGCGGAAGTGTTCTTCCTGCGGTTTGATCACATCTTTGAGATGTTCCTCACTAGGCGGCTCGATTTTACGATCGTCCGCCTTTTTGCGCTCCATATGAGCTTTGTCATCAAAAGAGAGGAAATCTCGCAAATCGCGGTGGCAGATCCATACTACATACATGAGTCCTTGTCGCTCGGTCACTATGAACTTAAAACTGCTAGGGAGTACATCGAAAATTTCATGCTGATGAATAAGGAGAAGGAAATGGTTCTCGTGCCTTATCATCCAATGTAATTCATTGCCCGATTGCCTTTACATTTCAATCATTCCTTTGCTCATATGGAGGCTAGCTAATTTGAGGTGCATTTATTTTGCGCAGCGAGGGGCACGCCGTCCTTATCGTTCTTTTCCCGCGAGTCGCCCATGCCGTGTATTTCGATTCGTCTAGGAACTTCAAAAGGAAGGACTACACCAAAGTAATGAGTCTTCTGGATTCCGCTCTCCAGGGATTCGGCATGAGGGGTGGCCACATCGAGAAAAAGTCACGAAGGAAGGGCGCGCCGTGTTTCTCGCATAAAACCAACTTCTGCAGTATCCATCAACCGGAAGGAAGTACAAATGATGGATACTATGTCATCCATCTCATGATGGAGTTCAGAAAGGATCAGCAACGTCTTCGCATGGCAAGAAAAGATGACAATCATATCATGATATGGACAAAAAACTTAGCCGAACCGGATTATAAAGTCAGAGATGAATTCTTTCGCATCCTGAAGGATATTGCAACCATCATCATGAAAGAAGTCCTCGACAAGAAGGGGATGTTCTACCACGGCCCAATATCGCGAGCTGATGTTAAAACTCGCGTAGGAATGCATCTTTTGGACATTACGTCGTTCAATAAGCTAGGGTGCGTCCTCCCAGATATGGATGGATGGAAGTTCTAGTGTATTGACTATGCCGATGATGATGTCTCGGTTGAATTTATACTTTTGGAAGCGATATGAAACCTTTGTGATGTAATTTAACGGTCATGTTGAACTACTTGCGTAACGCTTGCTAGCTAGTGGATTAGTTGGGGTACCATGAACAACGTGTGTATATTATATTATGTATGTTACTTTATGTTGCATCTATTCACTAACTTTTTTTCTTCGTGTTGCTCAAGTATATTATGTTGTGTACTATTGTTGAATTCTTATAATGAATATGCATCTCTAATAGGTACATAGATCATCGATGGCGAAAAAGTGCTATGCCGTGTACATAGGGAAGGTTCCAGGAGTGTACGATGAGTGGCCAGAGTGTCAGGCCCAAGTGCACCGGTTCCCGGGCGGCAGCCAAAGAGGGTTCAATACCAGAGAGGAAGCGTAAGCTAGTTACTTGAGATTTACGCTAGCGCGAGAGGAAGATCGGAGGCGGCGCTTCATGAGCTACTGCATAATTCCACTCTTCCTCATAGTGACCGCTCTTCTAGTATATATCATAGTTTAGATGGATGATGAAACTTGCTTGTAGTTGCATGTATTTAAGATATTGTGACAACTTCTATCGCTATTTTAGAGATGACATGATGAGAGACATCATTTGTGTTGGATATGAGAGATCATGATGATATATATATATGGTCATCAGATTATTGTATGTGTATGATATGATGAGATTTGTACTCTGTAGAAAGCTTGTGTATGTGTATGAGACTATATTGTATAATACATGTACAAATACAGCAAAAATACGATGGGAAAAAGAAACAGAAAATGAAAAATAAATACCAGTGGCGCCCTGTTACATGTACGCGCTACTGGTATTAGTAGTAGCGGGCTCTAAGGGGGGGCGCTACTGGTGTAGTAGTAGCGGGTGCGTACGCGCGCTACTGCTACAATTTAGCTGTAGCGTGCTAGCAGTAGCGCGCCCTAGGGCGCTACTGATAAGCCAAAAGGGGGCGCTACTACTAGCCATTCTCCTAGTAGTGTCACAATCTGAACATAATCTCATAATCCATCAGATCCGATCAAACTCAACATAGCAATAGCAGAAATATTACAAAGGTGCCTCGATCATGTAGGGAAGCTCACGAGGTCTAAACAATGAAGATCAAAGAGGGGAGGAGAACATCACATAGCTACTGATCACAGACCCATGGTCCAATGAAAACTACTCACGAGACATCCGGGGAGCATCCATGGTGGAGAGGAGACTTCCGGAGGTCAATCCTCCCTCCGGCAGGGTGCCGGGAAGAGGTCTTCTGGTGCTCCCGATCTTGGAAGCACGGCGGTGGCGGAACAGAGGCGAGTTCGCGGAATAGGGTTCCTCCTTTGGAGTTTTCCCGTGACGGGGGATAAATAGGAGAAGCGAGCAGCCAGAGGTGGACCAGGGGCCCCAGGCGCCCCCCTGGCGCGGCCAGGGGTGGGGCCGCGCCGGGTGGCCGCCTGGGCCCCCCCTGGCCCCTCCCAGGATTTTCTCGAAGCTTCCGTCACGCTGATTTTTTATCTGAATTTTCCCGAATTTTTCTGGCACTTTTATATGGGGGAAAACTGAAATAGAAAAACAGCAGAAAACAGGAACTGGCATTGTGCTGCACTGAGTTAATAGGTTAGTCCAAATATGATCAAAAGTGTATGAAAGTGTATCTAGATCATAGCAATATCACACAAAACATGCATGGACCAAGCAGAAATTATAGATACGTTTGGGACGTATCAACATCCCCAAGCTTAATTCCTGCTCGTCCTCGAGTAGGTAAATGATAACAGCATAATTTCTGTGGTGACATGCTAGCAACCATATAAGAACTTTGAAAAGTAAAGCAATCAAGGTTAGAAATTCAATTCAAGTCATAACATGCAAGAGTCTATATTAGCATTGAAACAAGTAACAAAAGAACATTAGGTGCAAGAGCTCTCGCTGTCCGTGACTCGAATGTCTCCAAATGGTGTTTGCGTGCAAGAAAGGGGATAAGGAATACGAGAAAAATTATTTTTGTGTTGAGAACTCAATCTACTAAAGTTTCACACTTGGTCTTCTTTGGAATCTTATCTTGACTCGTCCCCAGACCACTAGCCAGGTACAAGTCAATTTGATCCACTCCTTTTCGATATTTTGAGCACTCATGCAATGGATGAGCGTAAGCACGAGAGTTGACACTTAGGATGGCAAAGAGAGAAATATGGTGGAGGAGGAAGACAAAAATGATGAGAAAGGCTCACATCAATGAGGACAATCATAGGCGGGAGATGCCAAATGATAGATATGATGTGAGGAGTAGGGATTGCCATTCAACGGATGCACATACGAGCTAGGAAGCTCTCCAATGGAACTAGTGGGGGTGCATCTAACTTGCTCGCTCATGAAGACCTAGAGCTCGTTTGAGGAGGCGCATCCTTGTAATATGCAAGCCAAGTTCTATAGTGTGAAGGTCCCCGCATAGCTATATGCATAATGATCATCTCTATGGAGTACAAGGATATAAAGGGAGTACTAGTGTGGATCTCTCAAAAGGATAGTAGTGTTGCCCCATTCTCTCTTTTTATTTCTTTTTTCTCTTTTTTTCTATTTTTTTGTATTTTTTTGTGGCCTCAATGGCTCTTTCTATTTAACTCTCATTTGTCCTCTTGGGGATCTTTTATTGTGTCCACTTTGGGATCTTTTCCTCACTTAAGGGAAACACTCTATTTTACAAGAAGGTAAAGGAGATCTTTCACACTTTACAAGGTACTCAAAATCATAAAGAAGATGTAACTAACCTGATGTATGCAATGTATGTCGCTGCCAGTGTAGCAGGAACATGTATGAAATGAAGATCAAGTCATGAAGAGGTGGATGTTGCATGGCAATATATCTCGGAAAGGCTATGGAAATGCCTTGATAGGTAGGTATGGTGGCTGTTTTGAGGAAAGATATAAGGAGGTTGATGATGACAGAGCGTAGCATGCCAAGGGTTTGGATGTACCGGCAAAGGTGGACACCAACTCTCGGAGTGAGAAGAAGGCAATGCACGGCACGGGAGAGGCTAGCAAAATATGGGAAGGTGGAAGTGTCAACTTTCAATACTTACATTAGTCCGAAGAACTCATACACTTATTATCAGTAACTCTCAATCTAATAAGGAGGTTCACAAAGAGACAAGTACCCCGAGGAGGAGTGTATGGGGGTTTGGTTATCCATGCGCATCCTCGACTCATGGTATGTGAGTGTACTCTAATATTCGATCCCTCCAAAGATTAGTGATCCATCTAGTAGCTAGAGTTCTCAACTAGTTTTGTAGGTTTTGAAAATAAACACGGATTTCCCAAAATACGACATCTATCACTAATAGGATAGAGCTCTTGACACCAAAAGTTCAAACATTACTCACAATAATACCTCAAAACTATTGCAAGTTACTACTAGAATTAAATAGTAACCTCAATTACCTACTTTCAAGGCAAGACACAACTCAGTGCAACAACCAACTCTCTTTAACAAGATAAACATGAATAGTAAAAAGAGTTCCAGCAACAGACTAAACAAAAGCCAAGGCTCTTGCTAAAGACAAACTAAGAGTAAAACTAATCATGGGCAGCTACGAAAAGATAAAGAACACACAACAGCAAAAAGATAGGCAGGAAAAATCCTATGATGTGTTCTAGATTTTCAAAGTGGAGTGTGTTTCTCTCCCACACAAAGTAAGACGGGATCTAACTTGTTATGAACAGCAAGCAAAGCTACATAAAACTAAAATTAAAACCTAAGAGCGAGACGCTCCAAGCATAGCACATAATGCATGAAGTGATAAAAATATAGTGGGACGAAGGACGAACTGATGATTGTTGATGAAGAAGGGGATGCACGGGGGCATCCCCAAGCTTAGACGCTTGAGTCTCCTTGAATATTTATTGGGGATTCATGGGGGAATCCCCAAGCTTGAGCGCTTGACACTCCTGGATCTTCTTTCATCATCTTCCATCGCACACTTGAAAACTCCCTTCATACACAACTCATCATAAGCTGATTAGAGAGGTTAGTACCCTTAATAAAATAATTTTTCCCCACTGGATATAAAGATATTCTTGAAGAGCTACTGTTTCTCAAGAGTGCCAAAAGGTTTTTGAAAATAAAATGCAAGCTTAAGGTTTGCAAAAGTGAAGAGAGGCAAAACGTGGCAGAATCTGTGAAAAACAGAATAGCAGGTAGTAAAGAATTTTTTTAGGAGCACTTCTGCAACTCAAATCAAAAAACTCAGAACATACGAAAGTTTCACAATTTTATAGAGCACACTGTCAAAAAAAATTCAGATAAAAAAGATGATCTGGTGATTTAATTCGAATTTTTCTGTCAAGGGACAGAATCTGTTTTCTGGACAGCATGTCACAACTTTTGCTTCCCTTATCATAAGAGGCTATAACTTGGCACAAAGCTGAAAAATAAAGATACAATGATGTTGCTACAGTAGTAACAAACATCAAGACACGACAAAAGCAAAAAGAAAAACCTAAATTCGTTGCGGGCTGCCTCCCGAAAGCGCTTTCTTTTATGCCTTTAAGCTAGGCATGATGCAAAAGAAGAATCAAGTTTTATCAAGAGAAAGAGAATAACTAGCCCGTGTAACGGACTCAAAAGGTAACTTGATTTTCTTTCTAGGGAAGTGTTCCATCCCCTTTTTGAATGGAAATTGGAATTTTATATTCCCCTCTTTCATGTCAATAGCCGGACCAACGGTGCAAAGAAAAGGACGTCCCAAAATAATTGGTCACAAAGGTTCACACTCTATATCCATAACAATGAAATCAACGGGAACATAGTTGTCATTGACAATGATAAGAACATCGTCGATCTTCCCCAAAGGTTTCTTTACGGAAGAATCAATAAGACGAACACCAAAAGAACAAGGCTCAAAGGGATTCAATTCAAACATATCAAATATTCTTTTGGGCATAACGGAGGTACTAGCTCCAACATCACATAAAGCATAGCAAGAGAAGTTATTTAATTTAATTTTGATCATAGGGTCCCAACCATCCTCTAGCTTCCTAGGTATGGAGGCTTCTAATCTAAGCTTCTCCCTAGCTTTGATGAGAGCATTATTGATATGCTCCATAAGTGTGCTAGTGTGGGGGTCTCTAGACATTTTGTGTAGCAAGCTAATAACTTCTGAGAGGGTGCAACTATCAAAATCAATATCACTACTATCAAAGGTGGTCGTAGTGTCGTCTAGGCTCACTTGTTTGAAACCCTCTATGTTCATAGGAGTTTCTTCATCTTTAGTTGAGGTATTAGCATCACCATTAATAGGTCCAACGGGACTAGGAGTGCATTGGGTGCTAATAGTTTGGGTGTCCTCAACAATTTGGATAGTGGCAACTGTGTGGTGTGTAGGAAGGCTCTTAATTCTATCCTCTTCCTCTTTTTCTCTAGCCCACCTTTCTTTAAGTTTAGCCATCATCCTAATATTTTCATTAATTTGTAATTTGATAGCATTAATAGGAGTGGCCTTATTTTCCTCAAGGGGAGAGGTTATAATTTTAAGCATCTCAATATCAAGGGCTAAGCTTTCTACCTTCAAAGAGAGATTATCCAATTTAGCTAATTTCTCCTCTACATTTTTGTTGAAGGCTTTTTGGGTAGTGATAAAGTCTCTAAGCATGTTTTCCAATTCAGAAGAGGGATTCTTGTTGCTAGGGTAGGTGTTGTTGTTCCCATAGTTGGGTGGAAATGGTCTAGGATTGCTAGCAAAATTACCCCAATAAGCATTGTTGTTGAAGTTGTTTCTAGCAATAAAGTTCACATCTACTTGTTCTTGGGCAACCAAAGAATTTAAAGGGACATCATGAGGATCAATAGACGGTTGCTTGGTAAGTAGAGACATAATTAAGTCAACTTTTTCATTGAGGGAGGTAATTTCCTCGACAGAGTTTACCTTCCTACCTATTGGAGCACGTTCGGTTTGCCATTGGGAATAATTGGTCATCATCTCATCGAGAAGCTTCGTGGCAGCACCAAGTGTAGTTGACATAAAGGTTCCTCCCGCGGCCGAATCTAACAGGTTCCGCGAGGTAATGTTCAAGCCTGCATAAAAAGTCTGGATAACCATCCAGGTAGTCAAACCATGTGTAGGGCATTTCTTAACAAGAGATTTCATTCGTTCCCAAGCTTGGGCAACGTGTTCATTATCCAATTGCTTAAAATTCATAATGTTACTCCTTAATTGGATAATTTTAGCAGGTGGGTAGTACTTCCCTATAAAAGCATCTTTGCACTTATCCCAAGAATCTAAGCTATTCCTAGGCAAAAATTGAAACCAGATTTTAGCTTCTCCCCTTAAAGAGAAAGGAAAGAGCTTGAGCTTAACAATATCACCTTCTACTTCTTTATACTTTTGCATATCACATAATTCAACAAAATTGTTCAAGTGTAAAGAAGCATCATCTCCAGCACCAGAGAATTGATCTCTCATAACAAGGTTTAGCAAGGCAGGTTTAATTTCTTAAGAGGTAGCTGAGGTGGCAGGTGTGGCAATGGGGGTGCAGATAAAGTCTTGGTTGTTGTGACTAGTGAAGTCACACAACTTGGTGTTTTCAGTGGAACCCATAGCAGCAGCAAGTGTGGCAGATTTTTTTGTGATTTTTGATATAAGACTCAAAGATAAAAACTGAAAGGTAAACTAACAAGACTAAAAAACAAAGGTAAAGGGTAGTGTGCAACTCCCCTATCTTAGCACTCGGAGTCCCCGGCAACGGCGCCAGAAATTTGGCTTGATGTGCGAGGTAATGATAGTGATTTCTCGCCCTTCGTTGGTGAGCCCCAAGTGCAAGGCGTGATGTAGCACAGCAGCAAATTTCCCTCAGTAAAGATACCAAGGTTTGTCTCCAGTAGGACTCCAGAGATGATAAGTAGGTGTCAGCGGCGCTACTGACGCGGACCTGCACACAGACACAAATAACTTTGTTCCCAACGAAGTTCAGAGAGGTTGTCAATCTCTCCGGTCTTGTTGTTCACAAAGGATCAAACACAAAAGGATAATGATAGCAACTGAAAGTAAAAGTAGAAAAGTAATTGAGCGTGTAAACAGTAATGAGGATATGGACCGGGATACGTGATGTTCACTAGTGATGTCTCTCTCCCAAAAGACGATAAAACTGCTATGCGAGGTGAAAAAATTACAGAAGGGCAATTGACAGGATTATGAACGCACCGCAATGCTAACTATGCTACAAAAGAAAGGAAGATGCTGAAAAGCACGGGCAGTACGCCAAAATAAGTAGACCTAAATCCAACTGCATCTACTACTAATCATCCACCGTGAGATATCTATCCAGAACATCTCGCTGGTATTAAGTTGCGAGCCCCACCCAAAGTGTAAACCCAAAGCAACAGATAACTGCATTAAAAAGCACTTTGCGTAAAGTAAACAATCCTTGCAACCGCGGTTACAAGCACCGTTGTTTTCCCCCTTGTAGAAACAGCACATCCCCTAGACTCATGTTTCTGTCACTCAAGCGTGTCATCGGGGGGCATGAACCCACAATCGAGCATAACGTTCCCTCTTAGGGTTACTACCTACTACTTGGCCAAAGCAATAAAAAGCAACGGAGAACATGCAAGAATTACTTAGGAACAAAAATATAAGAGATAAGAACCAAATATATTACTCAATCACAATCTGAACATAATCTCATAATCCATCAGATCCCATCAAACTCAGCATAGCAATAGCAAAAAGATTACAAAATTTCCTCGATCATGTAGGGCAGCTCACGAGGTCTAAACCATGAAGAACAAAGAGGGGAGGAGAACATCACATAGCTACTGATCATGGACCCATGGTCCAAGAAAAACTACTCACAAGAGATCCGGGAAGCATCCATGGTGGAGAGGAGACTCCCGGAGGTCGGCCCTCCCTCCGGCAGGGTGCCGGGAAGAGGTCTTCTGGTGCTCCCGATCTCGGAAGCGCGGCGGCGGCGGAACAGAGGAGAGATCGCGAAAAAGGGTTCTCTTTTCGGAAGTTTCCCGTGATGGAGAATATATAGGAGAAGGGGGCAGCCAGGGGGGCCACCAGGGGTCCAGGCGCCCCCCCTGCCGCGGCCAAGCCCTAGGGAGCGCCACCAGGGCGCCTGGGCCCCTGGTGGTGGCCCTCTGGCCCCACCCAGGTTCTTCCGGAAAGTTCCTTCACGCTGATTTTTTTATCTGAATTTTCCCGAATTTTTGGAGCACTTTTTATATGGGGGAAAACTGAAATAGAAAAACAGCAGAAAACAGGAACTGACACTGTGGTGCACTGAGTTAATAGGTTAGTCCAAATATGATCAAAAGTGTATGAAAGTGTATCTAGATCATAGCAATATCACACAAAACATGCATGGAGCAAGCAGAAATTATAGATACGTTTGGGACGTATCAACATCCTCCGAAAGTTCCATGTGACACGAGACTACGTCAGGGATGGACACACTAGGATTCACAAGATACATACGGATCTGAACGCAGCAGACCCGATGACTAAACCTCTTCCACAAGGAAATTTTTAAGAACACCGAGAGACCATTGGTGTTAGATACATACCTGATGTAAACTAGTGTAATTTGTACTCTAGTGCAAGTGGGAGACTGTTGGATATGTTCCCTAGAGACAAATTGATAAAGATATTTGTCACATATCCGTTTTGTTCATAATACGTTTTATACTGTGCTATAATTGTATTACTTGGAAATACTAATACAGGTGTAGTATAAAACATGGTCCGTAGTTTACCTCGGGTAAACTATCTCATTGGGAAATTGATTGATCAAGCTTTCCTGATCATGGCGACACTTAAGTCCATTGACAATGAGGTCAGATCTTTAAGGGGAATGATGTGATGGACGTACACCCACCTAAAGTATTGCAATGTGATCGAGTCACATAGTTCAGCGTTGCTATGATTTTGTAACATATGGCTTAGTACTTAGACCATAATGATCATACGTAATTGTCATCTATGAGGAGACTTTGATTTGTATCCCACCGCCTGACTGAAATATGTTGGCTATAACGGTGCACTTTGGGTATTCTGAAATAGATGGTTGATGAGTATGTTAATAGATCAGAGCGGGATTTGTCAGTCCTTGTGACAGGACAGGTACTCTGGGCCCACTCGGTGATATTGCATCAACACCTTGCAAGGACGTGACTAGGTCACAAGAGATGCAATGATCATGGACGAGAGAAGTTGTTTGTTCTGAACGAGATGTGAACACGGTATGTAGGATACCGACGATCAAACCTCGGACAAACAAAGTACCGCAGCACAAAGGGATTACATCATATCGTTAACGGTTTCCACAAGCGATCGAAGTTCATTCGATGGAAGCGCAGGGGCTGTCAAGGATTGTAACCAGGTCCAACTGACTAGTCATTGGTCAATGAGAAGAGTCTCGACCATGTCTGCTGTTTCCCGGACCGTTAGGGTGTTACACTTAAGGGAAATCGATGCATAGGACAGTTACGGGATCAATCGGTGAAATAGGAGGAATCACCGGAATAGTTCCGGAGGAGGACGGAATGGTTTCCGGACATTTTGAATAGTTCAAAATAAAGTTTAATTGTTTTAATAATGTTTTATTATTTAATTATCTGAATTAAATATTTAAAACATATTAAATAAATTTAAAAAATGGGAAAAAGGCTAAATGGGCCCATGGGGCCCATTAAGGGAGGAGGGGGTCTCCCCCCTTGGGCTTGGCGCCAAGGGTGGGGCCCACCACCCCCCTTGGCCGGCGCACTCCCCCCCTTGGGATTTTAGTCCCACATGGGGGAGGGGAGGAGGATGGCACCCCCCCATGGCCTATATAAGGAGGGGTAGACCCCCCTTTTTCCAACACACCAATATCTCCTTCTTCCTCCTTCTCCTTCCCGGAAGTGGACTCCCCTTGTTTGGAGTCTGCACCTGGATTGGAGTTCTCCACCATAAGGCAGGCCGTCGTTCTGCTGGAGTCGGGATCCGTAGCCGTCTTTCTTTCGCTGCTCGCCTGGTTCGGGGCCCGGGAGGAACATCGATTGTACCGTACGTGTATAATCTCTTCGAGGCACTACACCTGTGGTGCTACTTCGTCGCTGGAGGTTTACCGGGAGTCATCCTCGCCGGTGGTGGTCTTCTACACGATAGGGAGGTCGTAGTTCCGAGTCTACGCCAGCGAAGTTCGCAAGAACGTTTCCCTCTTTCGGTCTTCAAAGGTATGAACACCGATTCCCTCCGTTACTTTACATCGCCATAGCATAGATCTTGGGTTCGGGTACCGTAGTTATGAAAAATTTGTATTTTCTGCCCCGTATCCCAACAGAAACTTTAGTAGATTAAGTTCTCAACAATCAAAACTATGTTTTACTCTCTCGTATATCCCTATCCCCTTTCTTTCATGCAAACACCATTTGGAGGCATTCGAGTCACGGACAGCGAGAGCTCTTGCACCTTTATGTTCTTATGTTTCTTGTTTCAATGCTAATATAGACTCTTGCCTGTTATGACTTGAATTGAATTACATGCCTTGATTGCTTTACTTAAAAGTTCTTTTATGGTTGGTAGCATGTCACCACCGAAATTATGCTTGTTATCATTTACCTACTCGAGGACGAGCAGGAATTAAGCTTAGGGATGTTGATACGTCCAAAACGTATCTATAATTTCTGCTTGCTCCATGCATCTTTTGTGTGATATTGCTATGATATTGATGCACTTCCATACACTTTTGATCATATTTTGACATACCTATTAAATCAGTGCACCCCAGTGCCAGTTCCTGTTTTCTGCTGTTTTTGTATTTCAGGTTTTCCCATTACTTAAAGTGCCAGAAAAATTCCGGGAAAAAATAGGAAAAATCAGCGTACAGGAAGCTTCGGGAAGAGACCAAGTGGGGCCAGAGGGGAGCCAGGGGTGGCCTAGACGGCCACCCCCTAGGTCGCGCCAGGGGGGCGCCTGGGGGCCCTGGTCCACCTTTGGCTTCCCCCCTTCGCCTATATATCCCTCTCGTCCCGAAACCCTCGAGGACGGAACACTTTTTTTGATCTCTACTCTGTTCCGCCGCCGCCGTGATTCCAAGATCGGGAGCACCAGGAGCCCTCTTCCCGGCACCCTGCCGGAGGGAGGAACCACCTCCGGGAGCTTCTCCACCACCATGGATGCTTCCCGGATGAACCGTTAGTAGTCCACCTTGGACCGTGGGTCCATGATCAGTAGCTATGTGATGTTCTCCTCCCCTCTCTGTTCTTCATGGTTTAGACCTCGTGAGCTGCCCTACATGATCGAGGCACATATGTAATATTTCTGTTGTTTCTATGCCGAGTTTGCTGGGATATGATGGATTATGAGACTATGTTCAGATTGTGTTTGAGTAATAAATTTGATTATCCTCTTTTATATTTATGTTCTTGAGTAATTCTTGCATGTTCTCCATTGCTGTTTATTGCTTTGGCCAAGTAGTAGGTAGTAACTCCAAGAGGGAGCGTTATGCATGATTGTGGGTTCATGCCCCCTGATGACTAGCTTGAGTGACAGAAACATGAGTCTAGGGGATGTGCCATTGCCACAAGGGAGAAAACAATGGTGCTTGTACTTGCGGGTGCAAGGATTGTTTACTTTACGCAAAGTTCTTTAATGCAGTTGTCTGTTGCTTTGAGTTTACACTTTGGGTGGGACTCGCAACTTAATACCAGCGAGATGTTCTGGATAGATATCTCAAGGTGGATGATTAGTAGGTAGATGCAGATGGATTTCGGTCTACTTGTCTTGGCGTACCGCCCATGCTTTTGAGCCTCTTCCTTTCTTAGTAGCATAGTTAGCATTGGTTTGCGCACATAATCCTGTCAATTGCCCAGCTGTAATTTGTTTACCTTGCATGGCTATTTTATCATCTTTTGGGAGAGAGACATCACTAGTGAACATCATGGGACCCCGGTCATATTTCCACCACTGTTTACACCCGCTATTTATTTTCTTCTTTATTTCCTTTTCTGTTGCTATCGCTATCATTATTATCCCGTGCGTTTGATCCTTTGTAAACAACAAGGCCGGAGGGATTGACAACCTCTCTGTACTCGTTGGGAACAAATTTATCTGTTGTGTGTGCACGTCCACGTCAACCGCCTAATTGCGGGCGCCGTTGTCACCTTCCTCTCATTGTCGGAGTCCTACTGGAGACAAACCTTGGTATCTTCACTGAGGGAAATTTGCTGTTGTCTACATCTCAACCTTCCACTTTGGGTAACCAACGAGGGGCGAGAAGCCATCAGAAGTACGCCAAGACAAGTAGACCGAAATCCATTTGCAGCTACTCGCTAATCATCCACCTTGAGATGTCTATCCAGAACATCTCGCTGGTATTAAGTTGCAAGCCCCACCCAAAGTGTAAACTCAAAGCAACAGACAACAGCATTAACAAACTTTGCATAAGGTAAACAATCCTTGCAATCGCGGTTACAAGCACCATTGGTTTCTCCCTGGTGGCAACATCACATCCCCTAGTCTCATGTTTCTTTCACTCAAGCTAGACATCGGGGGGCATGAACCAACAATCATGCATCAACGCTCCCTCTTGGAGTTACAGTCTACTACTTGGACAAAGCAATAAAAAGTAACAGAGAACATGCAAGAATTACTCAAGAACAGAATATAAAAGGTAAACCAAATATATAACTCATCACAATCTGAACATAATCTCATAATCCATCAGATCCAGCTAACACAACATAGCAACAACAGGAAAATTACATAGATGCCTTGATCATGTAGGGAAGCTCACAAGGGCTAAGAATTGAAGCACAAGATTGGAGTGAAGACATCACGTAGCTACTAGTCATGGACCCATGGTCCAAGGAGGACTACTCACGGCACATCCGGGAAGCGTCCATGTTAGTGGAGAAACTCCTGTGGGTCAATCCTCCCTCTGGCAGGGTGTCGGGAAGAGGTCTTCTAGTGCTCCCATGCTTGGAAGCGCGGCGGCGGCAGAACCGAGAGGAAATTCTCGATGTGGGGGGGTCTCTCTGAGGGTTTTCTGGATGGGAGGTAAATATAGGCCAAAGGGGGGCGCCAGAGGTGGGCCAGGTCGCCCAGGCGGCCACCTGGCGCGGGTAGGGGGTGGTCGCGCCACCAGGGCGCCTGGGTGCCTGGTGGGGACCCTTGGCCCTCCTTCGGGCATCTGGAAGCTTCTTGTACGCTAATTTTTATATGATTTTCTGGAATTTTTGGGGCTCTTTAAATATGGGTAAAACCTGCAACTTACAGACATCAGCAGACAGAAACTGGCACTGGGTGCACTGAGTTAGTAGGTTAGTCCAAATATGTGTAAAAATATATAAAAAGTGTAGAAAAACACATAGCAATGTCACCTAAAAGAGCATGGAACAAGAAGAATATATAGATACGTTTGGGACGTATCAGTTGTTTACAAAGGATCAAACACGAAGGGCAAATAGTAATAGTGCGACTAAAAGGAAAAATTAATAGTAAATGCGAGGGTGTAAACTATGGTGGAAATATGGACCGGGGTTGTAACAACCCCGATTTCACAAAAATTAAAAATTTTGTTTTCGGTGTGAATTGTTTGATTGTCTGATTTGTTTGCGGTGTTTGCATCCCCAATTTATCGATCGGCGATTATTTTTCCCCCTCTTATCTCGTATTGGACGGAGACCTACCCTTTCCACCCTGACACTCGACCTTTGCGACACCGGGTTTCACCCGATCACCATCGCGAAAACCGCACGAGACCAGCCGCAGCCAACGGAACGAAAAACCCCGTTTAATAAGTAAACGGGATATTTTTGTAGCGCACCGGAAAATGTTCTCGGAACGGTTCCAACGCGAGGTGAACGCCGCCAGCTTGACGTGCTGATCGCGCAGTTCGAAGTTTTACCCGAATCGGAGGTACTGCGGACCCCCGGCGGTCAGAAACGTGAGCACCGCGCTCCAGAGAGAAAAACCGGGGATGTTTTTGCAAACTGCCAGCCAAGCGGCCCGAGATGGCCTCGCCTGCCACCGCCACAGTTGGGCCGAGCCCACTAAGGGTGAGGCCCCTCTTTTTTTTTTCCTCCGTTTTTTTTTCTTTTATCAATTTCTGCTAAGTCTGTATATTTTTGTTGTTGATGCTATTTTGCGATGTAATTTGCGACTAATCCGTAGCCCGTATGACGTTGCGCCCAAAAGGAAAATTGCTTAGAATTGTGTGTACTTCAATCCATCTTTTGTGAGCATTTTGATTTTAGGCCATCTTGATGTTGTTAATCTGTGTTGAAGTGGGCATCAGACTGTTAACTACTGTTGCTAAATTATGTAAGTGTTGCTGCTGTTATTTTGTTCAAACTTTGGGTGATGATTGTGACAAATCCATGAGGCCTATTGCATTGATTCTTTTTCCTATGTGTTAAGCATCATGTGTACTTCATTTCCATGCTTTAACTTGTCATGTTTGGCTTCTTTAGCTATATTAAATATTGCTCCAAAGTGGTGATCCTGATGTTAATGTGCTGCTGTGCTGAAAACTGTTAATTTGTTGCAACTTTGGGTGACGGTTGCGTCGCAACCGTTTATCGGAATTGAGTGATTCCAATTGCATATTGTTAAGCATCATGTCTACTTTTATTACATGTATTGCATCTTCATGTTATCATTCCTGGTCATATAGATATTTAGCTCCAAAGTTTCTATCCCGCTGTTTTTGACAGCCACCTCTGTTTTTCTCTAAGTCTGTAACGTTCCGATGCCATGTTGCATGCTTAATATCTTTTGATCTATGATGCCTTTTTGCATGATTCTTTTTTCCGTGCCTTCACTGTCATGTCTACTTTAGTTCCATATCATTTGTGAGCATGTTTGAATTGATTATCCTGTTTATGCATTGCTCTAAAGTGTGCTTCCTGATGTTGGCAGATTGTGCCCGTAACTTGTTTTGCATATATCTTTTTAACCGTAACTCCATTTGGAGTGTTCTTTATATGTAACTTGATTAGTTTTTCATGTACTTTGTGTTTATGCTATTTTTTTCTGTTGTTGACCAACCTAAAATGTGGTCTAGGACAGAACAGTACCAAATGTTTTAATCATCGTAAAGCACTTAGTGTTATGCCATGTTTAGGTTGTGCCTCACTTAAATTGACTAGCATAGATAGTTTACTTTGTGCTTCACCTCCTGACATGTTTGTGTGATATGCCATGCTTTCTTGAGTTGCCATGTTAACAACCTTTGTTGATCACCTGTAGCTAAACAACTTGAACCCTTGTAAATGTGCGGTATCGTCGTGTGTGACGAGTAATCCACTTAACCTGTTAGTAACCGCTCTCGTTGGTAGGTGCGATGTCTCGTGTTGCCTTCTTGTTGATGCTTGCTCGGGTTTTCCTCGTAGTAATAGATGCTTGCTCGTTGATTGCTTTCCAGTGTTTATCGTCTTGTGTGCTTCCGCGGGTACCTCTCGGAGACGATGCGAGCTTGCGATCGACTACACCTTCGGAACCCGACTTATCAACAGGAAAGGACTATGCATTACTTATGATCCATTCTATTTCAACCAGCGGTTTGCATGCTAGTCTAGGTTAGGTTCGATGTTTGATCCTACCACATGTTTACAGCCTCTTTCAAACCGATACAGTCATGTCCCCTCCCAGCAAACCATGTACTGCTATGTTACTATTGCTCGTTGCTCAGCCCCTGCTTAGTATGAAGGCTTAGGATGCTACGATATTACCCTGTTACTCCTTGGTTTGGGCTATCACATTATTATATTGTTGTTGATGATATGATTATTATAATGTTGACTATATTCGACGAAGGATGGAAGGTCTAGGCTATCCCGCCCCGACGCTTTGTTCCATTTGAGTCACCTAGGATCCGAGTTCCGGGTATTGGTTTTAAGACTGAGCGTGCCTAACCGCGTGTGGGATTTTATGGGGTCTCCTTTTCTTACCTACCTAGCTTCAAGCATTTCTAGTGGTGGCCCAAGCTGATTTACCATTTGAAACCGTGTGTGTGCTGGTCAGCTGCCAGTAGTTTTCAAACCAACCCGGACCAGTGAGGACATAGTTCCCTTGCTGGCCCACCTTGTCCGGCTGAGGACCCGGTTTCCCATGTAGAATTAACCGGCTATCCAAACCTGCGACAGATGGTAGAGACCGATTCGAGAGCGCGGTCGGCTTTTGAGTTGGGTGTCGACTCACCGGGGGCCACCCGGATTTGTTCGTTGTTAGCTAGAGGGACCTGTCATTTCGGATCTCTTGGAACTAAATCATAAAATGGTTGCCTGTGATGGGTAGCAACTGAGAGATATGGGCGTGCGTGCGGAGCCTTGTAATGGGCAGTTGGTACACCCCTGCAGGGTTAAATCTTTTCGAGAAGCCGTGTCCACGGTTATGGACGACTTGAGACCTACTCCTTGTTCATAGACAACAACAGCTGAGATAATCTTAATATAATTTGATCAACGTGTGTGTGCCTTGACTGCTTCTTCTTCGTCGGGATGCGAAGAGGAGGACAAGGATAGGATAGGTGTTATGTTTGTGTATGTAGGTGGATAGCAGACTTGTTGGAGGAGATTCCTCATCGAAATCTTGGCTCCTTATCTTACTCTCTAGATCGTTATCCACTTCATAAATGCTAGTGCGGCAGCAACCTCACCACTTACCCCTTCCTTACCGTAAACTACTAGTTGTCCTAGAATGACGAGTGATGAAGTCCTTGCTGGGTCAGATGACCACTACAGTTGGATGCTGAGTACTTCTGTACTCATGATACTACCCCCAAACTCTTTTCAGGGTTCTTGATTGACAACAGGTATGGTGATCGAGGTTTCACGTGGAGACTCGATGACGACTAGTTAGGCGGATCCCGGCGGAGGGCCTGGAGCCGTGTGTAAGAGCAAAGTTTTGCCCCCTTGTGTTTTGGATATTGTTGGACAAGACAGTAGAGGAACTAACAATGTTTTCTAGTGTAAACAGTTGCATAGGTTCCTGAAGGACAAGCCATGTGATAAAGCTTCAGGGAAGGTCTTCAAGTTATCGAAGCATTACCCTCTGAGCGAAGCTGAATCACGAAGGTTGACCCCCAAAAATGAATGTGTCCTGAAGCTCTACTCATTGAATGAAATGAAGAAGACAGCGCAAGACTTAGATGTTTTTGTGTAGTTCTTTTTTGGTTCTTTGAGTCATAGGACAAACCGTACTATCAAGAGGGGTATTTAGTTTGTGGACATCGAAGTCATTGAGAAATGCTCAGATCAATTCCAAGCCAAGTGAGAAGCCTGAGTGAAGAAATCTCATGTGCACTAAGTTAAGCTTTTAGTAGCAAAGACTTCGTTCTTTGGCTACTGAAGCAGAACTAAGTAAGTGAGTCAGCTTTACTTGTTCCTCAAGTAAAGTTGCGCATTGATGACAAATCCGACCGTTGTGGACACGTGTCAAGCTGTCACCTCGGGTCAGTTTGGTCATTCCGCACCTCGGGATCGCCAACTACAAATACGCCGCCCCCTCCTCCATTTGCGGGTGGCTACTCCGAGATCATTCCAAGAGAGACTGTAGAGAGCAACCCAAAGACGCCACCGAAGCAAAACCCAAAATCCAGATACTGAAGCCTAAGTCCCATTGATCTGAGTAGATTCGAGATGACTTAGGTGAAAGCTTGCTAGCCTTTTTATCTTGGAGAACTGCAAGTCTCCTAGACGGTTAGAGAGTTGTTCTTCAGAGAGCGAAGAGTAATTGTCGCCTCGAAGTCCAGTTTGTCAAAGGTTTCGGTGATTTCCTCAATAATCAACCACGAGTGAAGAACTGGCCAAGCTCAAGGAGTTTGGTGCAGTGGAGCAACGGACGGAGAGAGATTTGATCCAGGTGTTCAATCGCCAGCCCCTCCAACCAGACGTAGCGTTTTGCAGAGCGTGAACTAGTCGAACAAACATCGCTGAGTCCCAGTTCGTTTTACTTCGAGCATTTACCTTCGTTATTTCTTTTGCTTCACTACTATGCTTCAATGTGTTTTGATTCACTGCATTTAGTTTCGCTTCCAGTTATTCTTCGCTATTCCGCACTATTTATGCTTCACTTCAATAGTTTCAGTAGAAAATTTGAAGTGATCATTCACCCCCTCCCCCTCTGATCACATACTTGGACTTTCACCGTGTGGTTATGGGGATCGATGTTTTCTCTTTGCCAGTAGGCATTTGATTGTAGTCTTTACCCAGACATGTATCTTCCGCTGTTGTATTATATTTGAGGCAGTTGTATGCCGATTGTATGAGATGTTGTATCCTTGTATCTGTAATGTTGTGATATCATGTTGGAAATCCGGGGCATATGGCTTTGTCATATGTCGCGGTGGGACCGATATGTGCTTCGTCCCCGGATCTGGATGGAAACATCTAGATCTGGAACAGTACCGCATATCGGTCCTTACAGGGGTGCCATGACTTTCACTAGTGATGTCTCTCTCCCAAAGGACAGTAAACAACTATGCTGAGTGAACAAATTACAACTGGGCAATTGACAGGATTATGAACGCACCGCAATGCTAATTATGCTAATGGAAAGTTAAGAGGCTCAATCATATGGGCATTACACCAAGACAAGTAGATGTTTATTGATCAACATCTAGTCACTGATCATCCACCTTGATATATCTATCCTGAACATCTCGCTGGTATTAAGTAGCGAACCCCAACAAAAATTTAAGCTCAAAGCAACGGGCAACTTCCTTAACACTCTATGTGTAATATAAGAAATCCTTATGATGCACAGTCATAAACACCGTTGTCTTACCCCTAATGGCAACAACACATTCCCTAGTCTCATGTTTCTGTCACTCAAGCTAGACATCGGGAGGCATGAACCGATCATCTAGCATAACGCTCCATCTTGGAGTTGCAATCTACTACATGGCCAAAGCAATAAATGTAATGGAGAAAATGCAAGACTACTCAAGAACTAAAATAAAAAGTTAAACCAAATATATTACTCATCACAATCTGAACAAAATCTCATAATACATCGGATCCCAGCAAACACAACATAGCAAAACTGGAATTCATACACAGATGCCTTGATCATGATAAGCAGTTCACAAGGGCTAAACATTGAAGCACAAGATTGGAGAGAAGACAATCACATAGCTACTGGTCATGGAGCCATGGTCCTAGGGGACTACTCACGGCGCATCCCAAAGCTGATCATGTTGGTGGAGAAGCCTCCGAAGGTCAATCCTCCCTCCGGCAGGGTGCCGGGATAGGTCCTTCAGGCGATCCCGAGATTTGAATCGCGGTGATGGTGGAACAGTGGGTCTTTTCGCGAAATGGGGAACTCTTTGTAGGTTTTCTCTTCGAGGAGTAAATATATGTCGAAGGAGGGAGTCAGGGGTGCCCCCTGGCCTAGGCGGCCAGGTGGCGCGACCAGCCCCCGGGACGCGCCAGGGAGGCACCTGGATGGGGTATGGCCCCCCTCCGGCTCTCCTTCGGGGTTCTGGAGTCTTCCGCTCTGGATATTTTTTTAGGATTTTATCTGGATTTTTCCGAGAATTTTCAATTTTCACCTTTTTCTGCAATGCATGGACAAAAATAGACAGAAACTGGCACTCAACATTGAGTTAATAGGTTAGTCAAAAATAAATTGTAAATGATATGAAATTTCATAAAAACATATAGAATTCTCACCAAATCAAGCATGGAACAAGAAAAATTTATAGATACGTTTGGGACGTATCACCATCACACCCCTAGTCCTAGCAATGGACATTCTAATGGGAATACTGAAACCTCAACTTTAGGACAAATGAATCATAGTACCTCGGAGAGTGTCAAAGTTAATTTATAGAATGTTGTAGAGAGTGGGTTAGAAAATAAGATGATTTTAGATAACAGCACCCCCACTTTACTTGAAGATAGTGACCTCGACTATGACAATTGCAACCTCTCTGAAGTTATCAAATTCCTTCAAAGGATGGCCAAAGATCACCACACTAGTACACTTAACATGGCTTTCATCGATCATATAATTAATGCTCTTATTAAGGCTAGGGAAGAAAAACTTAGACTCGAGGTTACTATCCCTAGGAAATTAGAAGATGGTTATGGTCCTACTATTAAATTTAAGATAAATAATTTTGTGTTCCATGGTTTATGTGACCTTGGAGCTAGTGCCTCCGTTATGCCAAAGAGAATTTATGATATGCTTGATTTGAAATTGATTATTCTTGCTCTTTGGGTGTTCGTCTTGTTGATTCTTCCGTTAAGAAACATATAGGAAGAATAGATGATGTTCTTATTGTTGTCAATGATAATTATCTCCATGTAGATTTTCTTGTTATGAACATTGAATATGATCAATCATCTCCAATTATTTTGGAAAGACCTTTTCTTCGCGCCGTTGGTGCTATCATTGACATGAAAGAAGGGATTATAAGATTTCAATTTCCATTCAAGAAGGGCATGGTACATTTCCCAAGAAAGAAGACGAAGTTACCTTTTGAGTCCGTTATACGGGCTAGTTCTATGCTTTTGATATTGATAAAACTTGATCTTGTGTACCATGCCTAGCTAAAGTGCATTAAAGAAAGCGCTTATTTGGAGGCAACCCAAAATGTTTTTAATTTTACTTTTTCGTATTTGGTTTTGTGCCTCTTGGGGTTTGTTACTAATGTAGCAACTCCATTGTATCTTTGTTTTTAAGTTTTGTGCCAATTTTTAGCCTGTAATGTTGGGGGAAGCAAAAGTTATTGTTTACTTCCAGGAAACAGATTCTGTACGCTTTAGTGCAGAAAATTCTAAAATCACTAGATCGTCTCTTCGATTTGAAATTTTTACGCAGCAAAATTTATAAAATTGCCAACCTTTCATTAGTTTTGAGTTTTTTTATTTGAGTTACAAAAGTGCCTCCAAAAATTCGAGTGCCACAAATTGTCCCGTTTTCCAAAATTCTGCCTTGTAATTGCATTTGCTTCTTATGTGAGCTTTTTTCTTAGTTATTTGGGGGAAGAACCTTCATAAAAGTGGGTAACAGCAACTGATGTTTAATTTGAGTGCTTTAATGTGTATCTACAATACCTATGTGCAACTTTATTTATTTGGTACTAACCCCTCTAATACGGTATATGAGAAGTTTCGTGTGAAGGAAGTTTTCAAGTTACGAAGAAATATGATGAAAGGAGAGTAAGGAGTGCCAAAATCTTAAATTGGGGATGCCCTCGGAACCCTCAAGAAATACTCAAGGAGACTCAAGCCTCTAAGCTTGTGGATGCCCCCGTGCATCCCCTTCTTCATCAACAATTATCATTTCGTCTCTCTTAGCGCTATATTGTTATTGATTCACATGTTAGGTGTTATGCTTGGAGCACCTTGGTATTTAATTTTTATTTTAGTTTAGTTTCATTTTTTTGCTGGTCATAACAAGTTGGATTCTAGCATGCTTCATATGGGAGAGAGACACGCTCCACTTTTTCCTAAAATACTCTTGTGCTTCACTTTTACTTATTGAGTGTTCGTTTTTAGTTTCCAACAAGTTCTTATTATGTTTAGCTCTTATTTTTCATGTTTATTCTTATAAAGAGTTGTTATTAGAATTTCTAGGACTCTGTTGAGTTTCATGCTTATTTATTTAGAGAGTTGGCCTTTGTTGCACTGGTTGTGTCTTACTCTGAGTAGGTAATCTAGATTTATAAATTGAGTTTAGTGATATCTTGTAATAGTTTTGATGTGTTGATGCAAGTAATGTTTGAAATTTTGTGTGATTGAGCTCAAGCCTATTAGTGAACGGTGTCATATTTTGGTTCAACGTTCTTATTTTCGAAAACTCCAAAAATTAGTTGGGAAATCTTGGCTACTAAGTGGATCCTAATATTTGCGGGGTTGTAAAAGAGTACTCTCGCGTATCATGAGTTGAGGATTCACAAGTATAACCAAACCCCCATACACTCCTCTTTTGGTGCTTGACTATTTGTGTTCTTTTGAGTAGACTGTGAAATTTCGATAATAAGTGGACGAGTTCTTTTGAGTAATGCAAGTATTCGAGTCTTGGCACTTCCACCATCCTTATATATTGCTAGCTTCTTCGGTACCGTGCATTGCCCTTTCTCACCTTGAGAGTTGGTGCAAACTTCACCGGTGCATCCAAATCTTTGGGATAATACGATTTCTCATACATAAGCCTCATTATATCTTCCTCAAAATAGCCACCATACCTACCAATTATGACATTTCCAAATCCATTCCGAGATACATTCCCATGCAACATTGATACGTCCCAAACGTATCTATAATTTCTGATTGCTCCATGCATGTTTTGTGTGATATTGCTATGTTTTAGATACACTTTCATACACTTTTGATCATATTTGGACTAACCTATTGACTCAGTGCACCCCAGTGTCAGTTCCTGTTTTCTGCAATTTTTCTATTTCAGGTTTCCCCCGTATTAAAAATGCTCGAAAAATTCCAGGAAAATACAATAAAAAATCAGCGCTTCGGAAGCTTCCGGAATCCCGAAGGGGGGCCAGAGGGGACCCACCAAGGCCCCAGGCACCCTCCCGGCGCGTCCAGGAGTGGGGTCGTGCCAGGGGGCCTTCCTGGACCCCTGGTGCCCCCCTGGCTGCCCCGTCGCCTATTTATTCTCCGTCCTCCGAAACCCTCGAGGACAGAACCTCTTCTCGCGATCTCGCCTCTTTTTCGCCGCCGCCGCACTTCCAAGATCGGGAGCGCCAGAAGACCTCTTCCCGGCACCCTTCCGGGGGGAGGATTGACCTCCGGGAGCTTCTCCACCACCATGGACGCTTCCCGGATGATCCGTGAGTAGTCCACCTTGTACCATGGGTCCATGATCAGTAGTTATGTGATGTTCTCCTCCCCTCTTTGTTCTTCATGGATTAGACCTTGTGAGCTGCCCTACATGATCAAGGCACATATCTAATTCTTTCTGTTGTTGCTATGTTGAGTTTGCTGGGATCTGATAGATTATGAGACTATGTTCAAATTGTGATGAGTAATATATTTGGTTCTTCTCTTTTATATTTGATTTCTTGAGTAATTCTTGCATGTTCTCCGTTGCTGTTTATTGTTTTCTCCAAGTAGTAGGTAGTGACTCCAAGAGGGAGCGTTATGCATGATTGTGGGTTCATGCACCCTGATGAGTAGCTTGAGTGACAAAAACATGAGTCTAGGGGATGTGTTGCTGCCACAAGGGGGAAAATAACGGTGCTTGTAACCGCGGTTGCAAAGATTGTTTACTTTATGCAAAGTTATTTTAATGCAGTTGTCTGTTACTTTGGGTTTACACTTTGGGTGGGGCTCGCAACTTAATACCAGCGAGATGTTCTAGATAGATATCTCAAGGTGGATGATTAGTAATTGATGCAGATGGATTTCGGTCTACTTATTTTGGCGTACTGCCCATGCTTTTGAGCCTCTTCCTTTCTTTGTAGCATAGTTAGCATTGGTTTGCGCCCGTAATCCTGTCAATTGCCCAACTGTGATTTGTTTACCTCACATAGTAGTTTTATCATCTTTTGGGAGAGAGACATCACTAGTGAACATCATGGGACCCCGGTCCATATTTCCACCACTGTTACACACTCAATTTACTTCATGCTTTTACTTTCTACTTATAGCTATCACTATGTTTTATCTGTTGTGTTTGACCCTTTGTAAACAGCAAGGCCGGAGAGATTGACAACCTCTCTGTACTCGTTGGGAGCAAAGTTTTTTGTATCTGTGTGCAGGTCCACGTAAACTCGTGCTAATTCGAGCGTCGTTGTCACCTACTTGTCGTTGCTGGAGTCTTACGGGAGATAAACCTTGTTATCTTCACTAAGGGAAATTACTCTACACTACATCTCAACCTTCCGCTTGGGGTAACCAACGAGGAGTCAACATCAAACATCCATCTTTTATTACATGACTTGATGCTATTCTTTATTGTCATATTGCTTTTTGCATGATCATACAACCGCATGATAGTTTGGGCTTTGCCATCATTCAATTTTTTGCTACATGTTGCGCTCGTATCATTGCATTTCCTGCTACACTAGCAGGGGCACACATTAAATACATTGTGTAATAGTTTAAGTTTGAGTTTCGAGTACTTTCTAACAGTGGGTTAATGATATTTATTTATATAGAGTGTTGCCTTTACCAATGAGGAAAAGATTCCGAAGTGGACACAAATAAAAATAAAGGACGAAAAGATCTCGAAGAGGAAAATCGAGAGAAATAATGAAAAGAGCCATGGAGGCCACAAAAAAAGAGAAAATAAAAAAGCGAGAGGGGCCACACTACTATACTTTAAATCTTCACTTGGGCTTCAAAGTAGCACTTGTACTTCAATTTGTAGAGAGTTTTCGTATCATTGTTGCATAACTATGTGGAGATTTTACACTATAGAACTTGCCTTGTATATATCAATGACGAGCCTCCTCAAAAGAGCTCTAGGTCTTGTTGATCAAGCAAGTTGGATGCACCCTCACTGGTTCCATTGGAGAGCTTTCATATACTCATAGCCCTATGTACATCTGTTGCATGGAAATCTCTACTCCTCACACCATATATATCATAAGTCTTTCTTTCGCCTAATTGTTGTCCTCATTTGTGTGAGCCTTTCTCACTTTTTGACTTCCTATCCTCGCCATTATTCTCTTTGCCATCCTAAGTGCCATTAATATAGCTTGCGCATAATCATTGCATGATTTGATCAAAGTCAAAAGAGAGATAACCAGATTGTCTTGTACCCGACCGACAGTTTGGGGTTGAGTCATAATAAGATTCCAAAGAGACCATGTGTGAAAGTTAGTAGACCAAGTTCTCAATAATTATTCAGTATTCTTAAACTCTCAAACTTCCTCACTCTGCACGGGATCACCATTTGGACACACTCGATTCACGGACAGCAAGAGATCTTTTGCCTTTATGTTCTTACTTTACTAGCTTCAATACTAGATATACACTCTTGCTTTATATTACTTTGTCTCCGATTATACATCTTGATTGCTTTACTTGATGTTCTTACTTATGTTGGTAGCATGGCGCCACAAAAATCGTCTTTGTTATCATTTACCTACTTGAGGACGAGCGGTAATTAAGCTTGGGGTTGCTGATACGTCCCAAATGTATCTATAATTTTTTTCTATTCCATGCTTATTTGTGTGTTATTTGCTATATGTTTTGATGCACTTTCATATCATTTTACAACATATTTGGGATTGACCTATTAACCCAATGCCCAGTGCTAGTTTCTGTTTGTTATTGTCTGTGCATCACAGAAAAAGGTGAGAAATCAATATTGCCAGAAATTTCCATAAATTCTAATTCGTCGGAAGACTCCAAAAACCAAAAGGCCAGGCGCCCTAGTTGCGCAGCCAGGGAGGGGTCGCGCCCCCTGGCCGCCTGGCTAGGCGGGGTCACCCCAAGTGCCCCTCATTCTCCTATCTATTCCCTGTCCCTTGAAAATCCTAAGGGCGGAGTCTATTTTACAGAATCCATCTCTGTTCCGTCTCTCGTGATTCCCATATCGGGAGCTCCAGAAGTTCTCTCCCGATAACCTACCGGAGAGAGGATTCGCATCTCCAGAGGCCTCTTCAACCATGATTGCCTCCCGGATGATCCATGAGTAGTTCCACCTTGGACCTGTATAACATTGTTTCATATAAGGCCGTCTTGATGGTGTAATCGGGTGAACAGTACCTGGTGAACCAACTTTCAGAACTTCAAGTACTATCTTAGCCTTCGAGACGAAGTCGGGTGGAGATGGCCAAAACATAAAAGTTGTTCGCTTAGACGATAAAGATATTTTTCATATTGGTTACTTATTCATTTGGATCCATTTCAATTACCCTTTTTCTTGGACAAAATATGATGTCAATACTGGATTCTAAGATTTATAAATAAACTCACTAATTAAAGGTCAATCGATTAATTTCGATTAATTGGTCGATTTATGATTAATCCCTATCCTATAGTTGACCAATTTGTTATTAAAAATTTTGGAATTTGTTTTTTGTACTTTCTCCCATGGCAATTTTATAGCATGCCACTTTAATAATTAGAAACATGAGACTTTAATTTTATTAAGAGCATGGCAATCTTATTATGCAGAGCATGATATTTTAACAAATAGAAAACATGATACTCTATGTTTAAGAGGATGACATTTTTATTACTAACCTGATGGCATTTTATTATTGAGAGCATGCCATTCTTATTATTAAGATGATGGCAATTTAGTTTTTTATTATCATGCAAAATTTATTTTTCGTTGACATGATTTTTTTATTAAACATTACACAAATATTTTTTACAGCGTGACATATTGTTTTTCTGGTCCTTGGCAAAAATAAGTAAAAAATGTTCTCCAAAGCATGGTCGTTTCTGCAAGGTAAAATATCTCCATGGCATAAATGAGAGAAGTGGAATTTTTATAACATAGCATGGCATTTTAATATTTTTAGATCATGGAAATTATAAATTTATGTTTCTCTAATTTTATAAGAAAAATATGTATATTTTGTTCATGAGTTTTTTAAATAAATCAACTGGGCCTTTGAGCCAATGTGGGTTCGCCTTAACCTTCATGTGGGATCCTAGGAGGGGAAAATGTCCCTTGGCAATCAAAATGTTCGCTGGACTTCCCCTCCCTGGTTGAGGATAACCAGATATTGGCGTCCAAAATCTATGGCGGGGGCTAGGCGCCACCCGATTTTAGGGGAGCAAAGATCAACCTCCTCCCCGGCCATTCAATTATGCATCTGATCGTTGAATTGGGATATCTTCTACATGATCATCCCATGCATCTCAGCATCATGCAACCTCTGCAGTTCCAACACCATTGTTTATATCTGTTCGATCAATTGGTTTTGAGACCGACTAAGCGTTAGTTAAAAGGGAAATCGACAACCGGTAAAAAGTTCAAACAAAAAATTCCATGGTTTAAAATTAAGAATTTACCATGCTACCTATAATTAAAAAGGCACATGATAAGTTTTTTTAAAACCTCTCAAAAAATATGGATTTTAGTTCCTTAAAAATGGTAAGTTCATAATTTTGGAATTATTTTCTACATATAGTTAAGAATGAAGATGGTAATTTTATTAAAAAATTATCTATAAAAATAGAGATTTATGTTCTTTAAATATGGTCAAAATTCAAGATTTGTAGATTTCTTCAAATGAAAAACAAATTTATCTTTGAAAGTACATATATCCGTTTGAACGGAAATTTTCAAAATAGACTAGTTGGTCTAGTGGTAAAGCACCCCACCCACAACACAAGTGGCCACGTTTTCGAAACCCCGCTCACGCGGATTATTAGGAGAAAAAAAATGAAAAAGTGTTTCGCCAAAACTTGTTTTGAAGTGTTCCCTTTGGAGCCTCTAAATGATCCTTGGTTGGAATGCTCGTGTCCTTTGAAAGTTCCCTTGTTTGTTCCATCGAAGCCTCAAATCTTATTACTATGGAGCTTCCTAGTTATACAATAAAGTTGATTACGTTCAGATTACTGATCCCTCCAATTTATACCCCCACATGTCCCACTTGTTTAATCGAAACAAACCACACACCCATCATATATCTTTTGTCAGAGAACTGCATTCATTGTGCTGATTCCAAAGGGATTTGTACTCCAATGATCCAAGCCAAAACTTTGAGATATAATCCAGTGTTTCTCTCAATCCGACATTCCTACTTCTCCAATTCATTGGATGGGCCAAATTATATTTATGTGCATTATGTTTCCTAATACATGGGCTCAATAGTGCAATGTTACGTCGCTGGCCCATGCATGTTGGCGTTATGCCTGGGCCGAGTAGAAGTTGGGTTTATTAGGAGACACCATAGTCTATCCATTGCCCACTTTCCCCCACAAATCTCTCTCACACAAACACACATCTCTCACGTTTCTCCTGTCTCTAATCCCCACCACCGCACCAGCAAATCCATTCATTTCAAGTTCCAGCGTGAATAAAATATAGAAGGGAGGAGGTCGTGGGCATTGATTGTAGAGAGGAGGGCGACTAGAAACTATGTTTAGGTGGAGGCCGGTGGGTGAGCTATAGGTACACAGAGTACCCAGATCTAGAATACCCGAGATCTAGATCCATAGCGCCCAAATCCGACATCTTCTTCTACTCAGACTATCAGAGCGATTGCAACCCTCTCTCTTCAACTCCGCAATATCCTTGTGCAATATCTTGTGTTTGATTCATGGATGATATATTTTCGATTCACCAATTTACCTTGAATCTTTTATATTTATAAACAGGTCTGCGTGATGTCTTACTCGTGGATTTGGTTTTTCAAACTATGTTCTTATCTTCACAAGGATCTCCATCGCCGTTGTCTGATTTTCTCGGCATTACATTTTTTACCAACCTTCTTCAAAATCATTGCATGCATCTATTTATGCATACTTTTCTCTAAATTCATGCCCCTTCCATTCTTAGGTGCAAAATTATCATCGACAGATAGTGATTTTTTACAAGTCAGATGTGGGACAACAATGGTAAAAAATTTCTATTGTGGATATCAAACTTTAGTTATGTGCCAGAAATAATCAAGTATCGTTTATCTTCATATGTTGTTCTTGACAAATAATTTGTGCAAGAAAATTGTATAATATTTTTTGAAGTCAATAATGCAATCATTATGATAATTAGTAGTCCACATCATTTGTCAAAATATACTTTTTGTCAATGGCATCCCTTTTTAGCATATGCAAAGGTATACTTGTCGTGGCATTTGCATGTTTGTAAGTCCTATAAGAATAAGCATTCTATTTAGTTGAATGTTGAAGCCCCATTTTGAGAGAAGGACATAGAATATTCAAACACTGCAAATACATGGGAAAATTATAGTAGGAATCCTGATCCCTATGCAACATGGTGGTGGGGATACCAAGGTCCCTGTCACTTGGGCTCCGATTCCCATTTTCGACAAATGGGCTCTTAATATCTACCTCTTAGGAAAATAAGCATGGAAAGGTTGAAGTAAGTTTTTTTTAAATGATATGTATAAGATAGTTGGAAAATTTGGAAAGTGGTATGTAAGTCTCAAGGTTTCCAAAGTATGCAAACAAAATAAATACTAACTACCATTTCATATGCAGAAGCCCTTCATTGCAGAACTTTGTTTATCGAATCAATCATGGACTTTATCATTCTATTACATGATTTTTTACTTATGGTGCCAATTTTTTTGAACATGTTGATCATTATTAATTTGAGTTTACATTTTGTCCAGTGCTATACATTTTAGATATATTATTAACATCCCATAGCAGGTTTGATTTCATCTAGTAATCTATAATACCTAAATAGTTCATCTCCACTAACTTATTTATCTTAACATGCAAGCTATTCGCATCATCAAGTAGGTCCACCATGTAAAACCTCTTCCATTAATTCTTCATGCACATGCTTCCATTAACTTTGCAAATAAATATTAAAAAAATTATGCACTCAACCTCACAATTTATAAGCAACTTCTTTTATAGAAAATCAAATTATGAGTTATGTCGCATTTTATTTTTCTATGTGAATTTTTTTTATACACATCCATAGTTGCTATCATTGTTTTAGGTTTAGCCAAGGGTGAACACGCCTTCATTGTCTCTACCCTCAACGATGTTTTTGTCTCATATCATCTGACTGATATATTGTCAAGTTACTAAATTAACAAAACAAAAATCAAACTCGTTTTTTTTATTTTTCATCAAATTTTCTCTCACATGTCCTAAAACATCAAATTCTTTCTTAACAGTTTCCGCAGCAACGCGCGTGGTATCATCTAGTTCTCATTATGATTTTGTGTTATTTCTTCTTTCATGATTGAAATTACTATCTTGCATTGCGTGTAATGAATTCAAGTTAACATTATGCATCTTAAATGATATTATAATTACAAGGCAACGCTATAAATTTATGAATAATATGAAGGAAATTAATCACAAAATAGTTTGTTTTTTCTTATTGCTATGCTATGGTGCAAGAATTGTTGGACAATGAGAAATAAGCTAAGCTTGGGCGAACATATATGTTAAATGTGTCTACTTTTCTTATCGTTTTGCTAACAATGTTTCCTATAATTCTTGCCCTAATGAAACCATTACTTCTATTGATTTTAGGAAAATTTCAACTCATCTATTTCTTATGCAGAAAAATGATTTTATTAAATAAAGGAAAATCATGCCGATGACCTTCACATGAAGCGGATTTACTTTGAAAATGGGGAGCCACAAGGACTACCCATGTACCCCATGCGACAAATCCACACACCTTATCCACCGTGCGTCACGGGGTCAAGTAAGCTCCACATTGTACCTTACTCAATTTGTTCACTAGAAATATCAAATGTGATGCGATAGTGTGTAGTGTTGATGATTACATAAGTTCTTTCATGCGTTCTATTACAGTCTGAGACGTTGCCCTCCCCTCATATCTAGGTTTGTACAAACCTTCCTTTTGCTATTGTCTAATATACTTCAGTGTTCCAAGAGGCAATTCCAACACCTACTCGTTGTAGTTACACTATCATACTAATAGAATTTTTCAAGATAATGCCCAATCTATACTATCACATCTCTATAGGCGTGATAATCATATTTTTACCATTTATAAATACTAATCCTATGTTTTTTATTCTTGCCAAGGATAAATATGGTCAATTGTAGGGGGAAATACTATCCATATTATCCCACAATAGGCATAACACAATCAGATGTCATCCTATCATTTGGAATATTAACTTCCTCGGAAGGCACAACCATATCCCAACCAGACGTGGGATGTTATTTTCTATGCCCATGTGTCACCCACTCCATTTTGGATCAAACAAATGATCTTTCCAAGAACAAGAGAGTTCGTTCTCAACTTTTGATTTATATATCAAATGATACCTAGATTAAACCACTTTACAGTAGGTAAAGAGAATATTGGATGATTTGTTCGTGTAATTATCATTGACATCAATAGGTTTTTTTATGCAAGCGTTCTGATAAAAGTCAAAAGTATACACATATTGAGTTGTGACTGAGATCTCAATTTCCTACAGCGCAAAGTAGCCACAACCATGATCTATTTGTACCTTCTTGCTTTTAAAGAGGGTAGCTACACCATAGGCATGATAGCTACAACCATTGACATTTTAAAGCCATCCATAATACCATCCAAAATTATGTCACAACCCATAATTTTTGCAAGTAGAAATTTGTATCCAAATTTAGGGCCTCACATGGTCCACATAACCTGAGTTGACTATCAGAACAGGAGACCATACAAAATATATGGAGCGAATTATTTGCATCTTTGTATATCCCATTCTAAAAGGAAATACATGTAGTTTTCTCAGAAAATGTAACTTTGATTGACACAAGTTATCTTGATGCAATAATGTGTTGTCATTTCAACAACGGCTTGGTGCACTCCTTTATATAGATGGATTTAACAAATGCCAATACGTAAGAGGAATGCACCAAGTTGCTAGAATGAGAATACATTAATACATAAGATGATCTGTGTCAATCAGGCATACATTTTCTTAGGCAAATACATGTATCTCATCCAGAATATGGACAACAATGATGAAAATATTCTGCATCCCTTTTAGTGTATGAACAAAAAAGTCGTCAATAACTTGCTTCAGAATTATGTTTACTGAAGTATTTATTATATCCTTTATAGGCCATATAACCAAAGTAAAAATTGAGAGAAAGTTAACCATCTGCAGGCCTATATTTATATGCAAATTACTAGCTAAAATTGTGGATGGTGCCATAATTTTGCATGGTCTCATGGGTTTTCAATGCCAATGATTGTAGCTATGTTTTGTGTCGTAGGAGATTGAGATCCCGGTGAGAACATAATATTCTTATATTTTTGCCATTGACTGATGCACTTGTACAAAACACAACTACTGATGAGTCAAGTGTATTTCCATGAATGGGTAGTTTAGTGTTGTCTTTACCTATTAAAGTACTCCATCCATAAATTTTTATAAGATGTTTTGATTACTACTTTAGTGATCTAAAATGTCTTATAAAAACTTACAAAGATAGTATTGTTTTCTCTAGTTGAGAATAGTTTCTCCGTAACATCAATGAGATGCAACAATAGAGTATTTTTTTGGCGGGGTGTTGGGCGTAGAAAGTAGCTAGCATCCCACCCCTAGTTTAAAAGCTAACGGTCTAAATGATACAAGGATAGATCCGATTGTATTGTGCATATCGTGGGATAATATATGAATGGATATCATGTCCATAAATATAGCTGGTAATTTTCGTATTAACATACTTATCAACATGTCATTTTGTTGCCTACGATCCTGCTTTTTCATTTGCGTGCAACCATGATAATCTCGACTGTATTTTAAATATCTTACTGTTCATAAAAATAATATTCTTGGTTATTTCCCCCTCTTTCATTGCCTCATTGGTTAATCCAACATGAATGTAGTTGTGCTAAAATACAAATGTACTTTCGAGTTGCATTTGTTATTTCATTTTTCATAGGTAGAAAGGCTTGGTTCTTCAACTTCATTATCCCCCCCCTCTCATTGCCTCATTGGTGTACAACACGACAGATTTGTACGAAAACTTTCAAGGCACATACAGTTCTCCTCGAAGAAGATTGGTGTATTTTACAACATATTTGGGACTAACCTATTAACCCACTACCCAATGCCAATTTATGTCTGCTATTGTCTGTGAATCACAGAAAATAGTGAGTCAATATTGCAAAAAAATCAGAAATTCTTATTCGTCAGAAGACTCCAGAAGCCCGAAGGCTAGGCGCCCTGGTGACAGGGCTAGGGAGGGGTCGCGCCCCTTGGCCGCTTAGCCAGGTAGGGGTCACCCCAGTGCCCCTCTTTCGCCTATCTATTCCCTGTCACTCGAAAATTCTTGTTGCGGAGTTTATTTTCCCGAATCCATCTCTGTTCCATCGCTCATGATTTCTAGATCGGGAGCTCCAGAAGTTCTGTCCCGATAATCTGTCGGAGGGAGGATTGATCTCCGGAAGCCTCTTCATCAACCATGTTTGCCTCCTGGATGAGCCATCAGTAGTTCCACCTTGGACATATATAATATTTTTTCATATAAGGTCGTCTTGAAGGTGTAATCGGGTGAACAGTACACGGAGAACCAACTTTCAATACTTCAAACACTATCTAAGCCTTCAAGATGAAGCCGGGTGGATATGGCCAAAACATAATAGTTGTTCGCTTTGATGATAAATATATTTTCCATATTGGGTACTTATTCATTTGGATCCATTTCAATTACACTTTTTCTTGTCCAAAATATGATGCCAATATTGGATTCTGAGATTTATAAATAAACTGACCAATTGAAGGTCATTCGATTAATTCTGATTAACTGGTCGATTTACGATTAATCCCTACTCTATAGTTGACCAAGTTGTTATAAAAAGTTGGAATTTGTATTTTGTACTTTCTCCCATGGCAATTCTATCACTAATAGCATGTCACTTCAATAATTAGAAACATGTCACTTTAATTTCATTAAGAGGATGCCAATTTTACTAGCATTATATTTTAACAAATAGAAAACATGACATCCTATGTTTAAGAGGATGGCATTTTTATTACTAACCTGTTGGAAGTTTTATTATTGAGAGCATGGCTTTTTTATTATTAAGCTGATGGCAATTTAGTTTTTTATTGTCATGAAAATTTTGTTTTTTGTTGACATGATTTTTTTATAAAACATTGCACAAATAACTAAATAAAGATTTTTTTACAGCGCGACATATTGTTTTTCTTGTCCTTGGCATAAATAAGTAAAAAAAATTGTTCTCCAAAGCATGGCAGTTTCTTCAAGGTAAAACATCTCCATTGCATAAATGAGAGGAATGGAATTTTGGTAACATGGCATTTTAATATTTTTAGATCATGGAAATTATAAATTTATGTTTCTCTAAATTTTATAAGAAAAACATGTAAATTTTGTTCATGATTTTTTTAAATAAATCAACAGAGCCTTTGGACCAATGTGGGTTCGCCTTTCCATTCATGTGGGATCCTAGGAGGGGAAAATGTCCCCTGGCAATCGAAACGTTCACTAGACTTCCCCTCCCTGGTTGAGGATCACCAGATATTGGCGTCCAAAATCTATGGCGGGGGCTAGGCACCACCCGGTTGTAGGGGAGGAAAGATCAACCTCCTCCCCGGACATTCAATTATGCATTTGATCATTGAATTGGGTTATCTTCTACATGTTCATCCCATGCATCTCAGCAGCAATGCAGCCTCTGTAGTTCCAACAACATTGTCTATATCTGTTCAATGAATTGGTTTTGAGACCGATTAAGAGTTGGTTAAAAAGGAAATCAAAAATCGGTAAAAAGTTCTGACAAAAAATTCCATGGTTTAAAATTAAGAATTTGCCATGCTATCTATAATTAAAAATCCACACGATAAGTTTTTTTCCAAACCTCTAAAAAAATAGGGATTTTAGTTCCTTAAAAATGGCAAAAGTCAGCATTTTGGAATTATTTTCTACCTATAGTTAAGAATGAACATGTCAAGTTTATTAAAAAAAACTATAAAAATAGAGATCTTTGTTCTTTAAATATGGTCAAGATTTGTAGTTTTTTCCAAATGAAAAACAAATTTAGCTTTGAAAGTACATATAGCCGTTTGAACGTAACTTTTCAAAATAGCGTAGTTGGTCTAGTGGTAAAGAACCCCACCCACAACACAAGTGGCCACGTTTTTAAACCCCGCTCGCGCAGATTATTAGGAGAAAAAAAAGGAAAATTAGGTCCGCCAAAACTTGTTTTGAAGTATTCCCTTTGAAGCCTCTGAATGATCCTTGGTCGAACTGCCCGTGTCATTTAAAAGTTACCTTTTTTGTTCTATCAAATCCTTAGATCTTATTACTATGGAGCTTCCTAGTTATGCGATAAATTTAATTACGTTCAGATTACTGATCCCTCCAATTTATACCCCCACATGTCCCACTTGTTCAATCAAAACAAATCACACGCCCATAATATGTTTTGACAAAGAACTGCACTCATTGTGCTGATTCCAAAGGGGTTTGCACTCCAATGGTCCATGCCAAAATTTTGAGATGTAATCATGTGTTGCTCTTAATCCTACATTCCTACTTCTCCATTCCATTGGATGGGCCAAATCATATTTATGTGCAATATGTTTCCTAATACATGGGCTCTCAACAATGCACTGTTATGTCGCTGGCCCATCCATGTTATCGTTGTGCATGGGCCGAGTAGAAGTTGTATTTATTAGGAGACACCATAGTCCAGTCATTGCCCACTTGCCCCCATAAAGATCTCTCACACACATCTCTCACGTTTCTCCTCTCTATCATCCCCACCACTTCACCAGAAAATTCATTCATTTCAAGCTCCAGTGTAAATAAAATATAGCAGGGAGGAGGGCTATAGGCATGGATTGTAGAGAGGAAGGCAACTACAATCTATGTTTAGCTGGAGCCCGGTGGGTGAGCTATAAGTACACAGAGTACCTAGATCTATAATACCCGAGATCTAGATCCATAGCACCCAAAATCAACACCTTCCTCCACTCAGACTTCCGGAGCGATTGCATCACTCTCTCTCCAAATCCGCAATATCCTTGTGCAGTATCTTGTGTTTGATTCATAGATGATATATTTTTGACTCACCAATTTACCTTGGATCTTTCATATTTATAAACAGATCTGCGTGATGTCTTACTCGTGGGTTTGGTTTTTCGTACTATGTTCTTATCTTCACAAGAATCTCCATCGCCGTGGCCCGATTTGCTCGGTGTTCTATTTTCTACCAATCTTTTGCAAAATCATTGCGTGCATATTTTTCTCTAAATTCACGCACCTTTCCTTCTTCGGTGCAAAATTATCATCAACAAATAGTGATTTTTCACAAGTCAGCAAAAATTGTCCAAAATTTCTATTGTGGATATCAAACTTTAGTTATGTGCCAAAATAATTAAGTTTCGTTTATCTTCGTATGTTGTTCTTGACAAATAATTTGTGCAAGAAAATTGTACAAATTTTTTTAAAGTCAATAATACAGTCATTATGATCATCAGTAGTCCACATCATTTGTCAAAATATACTTTTTTTCTCAATGGCATCCCTTTTTAGCATATGCAAAGGTATACTTGTTGTGTCATTTGCATGTTTGTATGTCCTATAAGCATAAGCATTCTTTTTAGTTAAATGTTGAAGACCCATTTTGAGCGAAGGATATAGAATGTACAAAGACTGCAAATACAGGGGGAAAAACTGTAGGAATCCTGATCCCTATGCAACGGAGTGGTTGGGATACCAAGGTCCTGTCACTTGGGCTCCTGTTCCCATTTTTGACAAATGGGATCTAAATATCTATCTCTCAGGAAAATAAGCATGGAAGGGTTGAAGTAAACATTTTAAAGTGAAATATATATGATAGTTGGAGAATTTGGAAATTGGTATGAAAGTCTCAAAGTTTCCAAAGTATGCAAAAAATGGTAACTACCACTCCATATGCAGAACTTTGTTTATCGAATCAATCTTGGACTTCATCATTCTATTACATGATTTCTTACTTATGGTGCCAATTTTTTTGAACATGTTGATCATTATTAATTTGAGTTTACATTTTGTCTAGTGGTATACCTTTTTTGATATATTATTAACATCCCATAGCATGTTTGATTTCATCTAGTAATTCTCATTATGATTTGTGTTATTTCTTATTTCATAATTGAAATTACTATCTTGCATTGCGTGTAATGAATTCAAGTTAACATTATGCATCTTAAATGATATTATAATTACAAGGCAACGCTATAAATTAATGAATAATATGAAGGAAACTAATGAAAAATAGTTTGTTTTTTCTTATTGCTATGCTATGGTGCATGAATTGTTGGACGATGAGCAGTAAGCTAAGCTTGGGCGAACTGATATGTTAGATGTGTCTACTTTTGTTATAATTTTGCTAAGGATTTTTCCTATAATTCTTTCCCTAATGAAACCATTACTTATATTGATTTAAGGGAAATTTGAACTCATCTATGTCTTATGCAGAAAAATGTTTTTATAAAATAAAGGAAAATCATGTCGACGACCTTCACATGAAGTGGATTTAATTTGAAGACAGGGAGGCACGGGGGCTGCCCCTGGACCCCATGCGACAAACCCACACACCTTGTCCACTGCGTGACGAGGTCAAGTAAGCTCCACATTGTACCTTACTCAATTTGTTCACTAGAAATATCAAATGATGGGATAGTGTGCAGTGTTGATGATTGCATAATTTCTTTCATGCGTTCTATTATAGAGTCTCAGACGTTGCCCTCCCATCATCTCCAGGTTTGTATAAACCTTGCTTTTGCTATTGTCTAATAAACTTCAGTGTTCCAAGAGGCAATTCTAGCACCTACTCGTTGTAGTTACATTATCATACTAATATAATTTTTCAAGATAATGCCCAATATACATTATCACATCTCGATAGGCATGTCAATTATATTTTTACCATTTATAAATACTAATTCTATGTTTTTGATTCCTGCCAAGAATAAATATGGTCAATTTTAAGGGGAAATACTATCCATATTATCACACAATAGGCATAATACAATCGATGTCATCTTATCATTTGGAATACTAACTTCCTCGGAAGGTACAACCATATCCCAAACCGGACGTGGGATGTTACTTTCTATGCCCATGTGTCACCCACTACATTTTGGATCAAATAAATGACCTTTCCAAGAACATGAATGATACATGTTGCAGAGAGTTTGTTCTCAACTTTAGATTTATATATCAAATGATACCTAGATTAAACCACATTACTGTAGGTAAAGACAATATTGGATGATTTTTTCGTGTAATTATCGTTGAAATCAATAGGTTTTCGTCTATGCAAGCATTCTGGTAAAAGTCAAAATTATACACATATTGAGTTATGACCGAGGTCTCAATTTCCTACAACGCAAAGTAGCTACAACAATGATCTATTGTATCAGTGGTGCCTTCTTGCTTTTAAAGAGGGTAGTTACAACCATCGACATTTAAAAGCCATCCATGAGACCATCCAAGATTATGGCACAACCCATAATCTTTGCAAGTAGAAATTTGTATCCGAATGTAGGGCCTCACATGGTCCACATAACCTGAGTTTGTAGCGAATTATTTGCATCTTTGTATATCACAATCTAAAAGGAGATACATGTAGTTTTATCTGAAAATGTAACTTTCATTGACACAACTTATCTTGATGCAATAATGCGTTTTCATTTCAACAACGACTCGGTGCACTCCTTTATATAAATGGATTAAAAAAATGCCAATACGTAAGAGGAATGCACCAAGTTATTAAAATGAGAATACATTAATACATAAGATGATCTGTGTCAATCAGGCCTACATTTTCTTAGGCAAATACTTACATCTCATCCAGAATATGGACAACAATGATGAAAATAATCTGCATTCCTTTTAGTGTATGAACAAAAATTCGACAATAATTTGCTGCAAAATTATGTTTACTGAAGTATTTATTATGTCCTTTATAGGCCATATGACCACAGTAAAAATCAAGAGCATGTTAACCATCTGCAGGCCTATATTTATATGCAAATTACTAGCTAAAATTGTGGATGGTGCCATAATTTTGCATGGTCTCATGGTTTTTCAATGCCAATGATTGTAGCTATGTTTTATGTCGTAGGAGATTGAGATCCCAGTGAGAACTTAATATTCTTATATTTTTGTCATTGACTAATGCGCTTGTACAAAACACAACTACTGATCAGTCAAGTGTATTTCCAAGAATGAGTAGTTTAGTGTTGTCTTTACCTATTAAAGTACTCCCTTCGTAAATTTTTATAAGATGTTTTGATTACTACTTTAGTGATCTAAAATGTCTTATAAAAATTTACAGAGATAGTACTGTTTTCTTTAGTTGAGAATAGATTCTCCGTAACATTAATGAGATGCAACAATAGAGTATTTTTTTGTGGTGGGGTGTTGGGCGTAGAAAGTAGCTAGCATCCCGCCCCTAGTTTAAAAGCTAAAGTTCTAAATGGTACAAGGATAGATCCGGTTGTATTGTGCATATCGTGGGATAATATATACTGGTAAAAAAATATTAACATACCGACATGTATTCCTGCCACGATCCTGCTTTCTGATTTTGCGAGCAACCATGAGAATCTTGGCTGTATTCTAAGTATCTTACTGTTCATTAAAGAAAAATATGCTTGGTTATTTACCCCTCTCATTGCCTCATTTGTTAATCCCCAACATGAATGTACTTTCGAGTTGCATCTGTTATTTCATTTTTCACAGGTACTTCAGCTTGGTTCTTAACCAAGCTTGGTTCTTCAGCTTGGTTATTCCCCCTCTTCATTGCCTCATTGGTGTAATCTTCTTCATACATCACGGCAGATTTGTACGAAAACTTTCAAGGCAACATACAGATCTAGTATCTCTCAAGCAGATAAATCTCATCTAAATTAGCACTGTGATGAAAAAAAAACAAGCAGAGGAATCAGGAGGAACAATGGCAGCTTTGTTATTTTCAACCAACAACTTCTGTACAAGCAGAAGAATCAGGAGGAAACAAAGTCCTGTTACTAACTACTGTATGAAGAAGCTGACTAAGAAGATATAATGGAACAGATGATCAGCTGTTATTTGACTCTGCTATAAAAATCAAATCAATGAATCAGCAGCAACAGCAAGCTGATGAAGAAAAAAAAGAAGGGAACAAATCAATCGATCCCTAGGCTAGTTTTAATTTTGGTTTTTAACTTAATGGTGTCCCAGGAGAACAAGCACATCTCCTTCGTCGCGGCGTCGCCGGCCCACCTCGATCAGTCGTCGGGTTGTGTGAGCAGCAGAAAAGAAAGCTGAAGCGAAAATCTTGGTCCGTCAGAGAGCGTTGAGCGTCTGCGTGATGTCCTGGAAGATCCTCAGCCTCTTCCCCACCTTCTCCTTCGCCGCCGCCGGGCTGCAGCTCGCCGGCGGAGCAGCAGCAGGCGCCTTTGTTGCCGGCTTGCAGTTCTCGTCATCGTCGGCGAGGACCGGTGCCAGGATGGACGCGACGAGGGCCTCGTCGAACGCGCTGTGGTCCGGCAGCTCAGGCCACCTTTCCTCGGCGGTGAGCGACTTCCTCCGGCCGTTGTTGCTGCCGTTCTGGTTCTTGTCGGCCTCCTGATTGTTGCTGCTCTGCTCCTTGGTCTTCTCCCCAGCTGCTGCCTTGTCCATGGCTGTGCCGGAGCGCGTCCTCTTCAGGTTGCCCATGAGATCGTGATGCATCTGAGAGGGCGGCTTCTGCTGCTGCTGGCGCGGCGCGTTCTGCAGTGGCTTGGCGGCCAGCGGCGGCATCCGGTGCGAGTAGAACGGCTGCGCGTCGATGTTCAGGTTCGCCTGCTGCTGCTGCTGGAGCGCCGACATCTTGTTGATGGCGCCAGGGGCGCCGGGGCCGGCGTTGTTCTCGTTGGCGAAGTGGTCGCGAGGCTGCGGGACCGGCGGGGGTAGCAGGTGCTCGACGCACGGCTGCGGCTGCCAGATGCTGGAGGAGGAGCCGAGCAGGAGCGCATCGAAGAGCCATTTCTTGTCGACGAGCAGGTCGTTGGCGCCGCCGGCCCAGCCGGGGCGGCCGACGAGCTTGACCTCGAGGTCGCGGAGCATCTCCTGCGCGCGCTCGTAGGCCTTGAGGTGGGAGTCGGCGCCGCGGAGGCCGTCGACGCCGGCGGGGCGCACCTGCTTGAGCACGTCCTTGGCCTCCAGCACCCGGCCCTGCTTCATGAGGCAGATCCCCAGGTTGCACATCTTGTTGTTGTCCGGGCCGATGACCAGCGCCCGCCGGTACGCCCCCTCCGCCTCCGTGTAGTTCTCCTTCTGCATCAGCGCCCACCCAAGATTCCCCTGCACATCAACCAACCAACTCATTACGCCATTGATTCATACAATCCGAGGTCGATCTGAATTGAATTACTAAAGGATTTGAATCGAAGAAGAAGAAGGGGACTTACGAGGAGCCTGGTGGCCTCCTGCTCGAGGGTGACCTGGAACTTGCGGCCCTGGGAGCGGGCGGTCTTGGTGCGCTTGCCGTTGAAGGCGTGGCCCTGGTGGATGAGCTGCAGCTTGCGCTTGAGCAGCGAGATCTGGTCGTCCAGCCGCCCGCACCTCTGCAAATCCAACCCAACCCAATCCAATCGAATTAAAAAATGATCTCACAACGGACGGAATCGAATCGAACGGGGATTCGAAATTTGAAACTCTGATGAATAAAAAAATGGGGGGATGGAGGAGAGGAGACGACTCAATCACCTTGTAGAGGTCGAGGAGGATGTTGTCGAGCGACTCCTGGGCCTGGTCGGAGCATCGGCTGCGGAGGGACTTGATGGCCTCGATGGCCTCCTCGGCGCGGTTCTGCTGCTTCATGACGATGGCCATGTCCTTGAGCGCGCTGTCCACGCGGTCGCCGGCGTTGATGGCGCCCCAGAAGAGCGCAATCGCCTTCTCCGGGTCCTTGTCCACCAGCTGCCACCATTTCCCCCCAACGGTCAGCAAGAAATTCAAACACACCCAGACAAACGAGCATCAAAAGCTAAAGGAAGCAAGATCTGGACGGACGGACGCACCTGGACGCGCTTGGCGCGGACGTAGGGGGTGTCGCCGACGGGGACCTTGTGGGCGACGTGGAAGGAGTCGGAGTGGGTGCGCAGCATGGACGACGACGCCGCCGGCTTGACGGGCGAGCAGGGCGCCGACTTGGTAGGCCTGAGCACCCCGCCCACGCCGCCCGCACCGCCCACGCCGCCGGCGGCGAGCCACTGCTCCAGCTGCTGCTGCTGCTGCTGATGCATCATGTCTGCCGCTCCCTCGATCTGATTCAGATCTCCCCCGCGAGGACGGATGGATGGATTTGGATTTGGATTTGGCGGCGCAGGGGAGAGGGAGGGGGGAGGAAGCGGACGAGCGCTTTTGGGAGGAGTGCATTGGATTCCATTACCGGCGGCGATTTATACCAATCCCTCCGCCCGTCCGACCGTTGGAGGATTAGCCCGGCCGTTCGAAAAAACTAGCCGTTGGGGGTCCTCGCTCGCCCGCTCGGCCGGGCCTAGCAGGCCTCGCGCGGCCCGTTTAGCTCCGATTACTGGAAAAAATCTCAGCGGTTTATTTCTTTCCTTATCTCCCCCTAAAATTAATAATTCTGTGCTTATCTTTTTCGGCGCCGGCCAGCTCGACAGGGCCCATCTGGCAGAGGGCTGCGCTTCACTTCTTTCCTAATTGGTTCCCCCCCCCCCCCCCCCCTTCCGCGTCTCGTTCGAATCTCTTGTCGCCTCGTCGGCGCCGCCGACGCTGTTGTCGCCGGTCGCCGCGAGAGGCCTCGGTTTCCCGTGCCGCCGTCCGTATGCGCCTGCCGCTGGTGACGGCGCAGAGGCTGCGGGATGCGTCTTGTGTCATGTTAGTAGGTTGCCGCTCTGGCCCTGTGTGGGTAGCCGCGGCTGCTGTCTGACCCACCAGGTGTTCGACGGAATGCCGAGCTCTAACTCGGTGCTCAATGACTGCGTGAGTGAGTAGCTCAACGATCCTGCTACTCTGCAACTGTGATCTGGGTCATTCGCAACCGTAAGAGGACTCAGCTGATGCGGTGATGAGCATGAATGTTAGGCGTACCGAATCTTCAGTTATCGTAATAACACGTGCGAAGTTGGGAACCGGGGGCGACCAGCGCAAAGCGCGTGATCCGGAAAAGGCAAATAACTTTGCAGCAATGGAAGTGGTACAAAATTTAATCATGCTCACCTGGCTGTGTCGTTCCGCTAGATTCTGGTAACGTAATTCTTGTTCTGCTCATCAATAATGGTGTCGTATACGATGAGTGCCAAGTGTACTGAATCTTCAGTTACAGGGCGTTTCCGTAACGGAATGACACGTGTGGAAGCCGTATCGAGGATGACTGTTGAAAGCTCGTGGGCCGGAGAAGGTATTAACTTTGCAGCATGTAAGTGGTATAAGCTTTAATTATGCTCACCTGTGCCGTTCCGTTACACTCTGGTAGTGTATCTCCTGATCTGCTTGGCTGTAATGGTGTCGTGTAGTATTCGATGTGTTCGGTTGTACAATATTTTGTTTTCTTCCTCATTGGTTGGATACAAACTTATTGCAATTGATCTGATGTGTTAGCATAATAATGGATCTCATCAGGCACTTTTGTCGCCATGTATAAGTAAAGAAAAATAGGCCGACGGGAACTGGAAATCTTCAGTGTCAGGTGTACTGAAATCTTCGGTTATGCTGATTTCAGGGCCTTTCTTTATCTGAGTAACACACGCAGAACTGGATCAGAGATGACTGGCACAAAGCTTGTGAGCCGGGAAAAGGCATTAACTTTGCACCATGTAAGTGGAACAAACTTTAATTATGCTCACCGGTGTCGTGTCATTAGATTCTGGTAACACAACTCTTGATCAGTTCAGTAATAATGGCGTCGTGTCGTATACAAGTGCAGTTTTATACCATTTTGTTTTCTTGCTCATTGGTTGGATACAAACTTAATGCATCTGATCTGATGGGTTAGCATATAATGGATCTCATCAGGCTCTTCTGTCGCCTTGTATAAGAAAAAAAAACTTGACCGATGGGAACTAGAAATCTTCATCAGTGTTTGGTGTACTGAAATCTTCGATTATGTTGATTGCAGGGCATCTCCATATCGGAATAACAGGTGCAAAACTGGATCAGGGATCACTAGCACAAAGCGCGTGAGCTGGAACAGGCAATAACTTTGCTGCAATGTAAGAGCTACAAACTTCAGTTATGCTCACCTGTGTCGCTCCATTAGATTCTAGTAACGTAATTGATGCCGCATACGATGACTGTCAAGTGTACTGAATCTTCAGTTATGTTGATTGCAAGGCGTTTCCGTGTCGGAATAGCACGTGCGGATGATGGCTGGCGCAAAGTGCGTGAGCCGAAAAAGGCATTAACATTGCAGCATGTAAGTGGTACAAACTTTTATTATTTTCACCTGTATCGTTCCATTAGATTTAGGTAACGTAATGTTTTTTCTGCTCAGCGTTAATGATATCGTATACGATGAGTGTCAGGTGTACTGAATCTTCAGTTATGTTGATTGCACCGTTTTGAAACAAACATGCAAAATAGATTGGGGATGTCTGGTGCAAAGCACGTGAGCCGGAAAATGCATTAACTTTGCATCATGTAAGTGGGACAAACTTTAATTATGCTCGCCTGTCGTATACGATGAAGTGCGATTTTACACTATTTTATTCTCTGAATCTTGAGTTATGTGGATTGTGGGGCGTTTCCGTTTTGGAATTTGCGTGTGAAGTCAGAAACCGGGGATGATCGGCAGAGTGCGTGGGCAGGAAAAGGCAATAACTTTGCAGAAATGGTACACATTTTTATTATGCTCACCTGAATTGTTCCAGTAGATTCTGGTAACGTAATTCTTGCATTAATGATGCCTTATACGATGAGTGTTGAGTGTACTGAATCTTCAGTTATGTTGAGTGCAGGGTGTTTCCGTAACGGAATAACACGTGTGAAGCCGGATTGAGGGGTGCGAAGCTCGTGACCCATAAAAGGCATTAACTTAACAGCATGTAAGTGGTGCAAACTTTAGCTATGCTCAGCGGTGTCAGTCCGTTAGATTCTGGTAACGTTATTGTTGATCCGCTCAGCAATAATGGTGTTGTGTCGTATATGATCAGTGTCAAGTGTATTGAATCTTCAGTTTTGTTGATTGCTGGGCGTTTCCGAAACGGAATAACACGTGTAAAGCCGGATTGGGGGTGCAAAGCTCGTGACCCAGAAAAGGCATTAACTTAGCAGTATGTAAGTGGTACAAACTTTAATTATGCTCACCTGTGTCATTCTGTTAGATTCTGGTAACGTAATTGTTGATCTGCTCAGCAGTAATGGTGTTGTGTCGTATACGATGAGTGTCAAGTCTACTGAATGTTGTTCAGTTATGTTGATTGCAGGGCGTTTCCATAACGGGATAACACGTGCGAAACCGGATTGGGAGGGGGGAAGCTCGTGACCCAGAAAAGGCATTAACTTACCACCATGTAAGTGCTACAAACTTAAAAATTGCTCAGATGTGTCAGTTTGTTAGATTCTGGTAACGTAATTGTTGATCTGCTCAGCAATAATGGTGTTGTGTCGTATACGACGAGTGTGGTTTTATACTGTTTTGTTTTCTTCCTCATTGGTTGAATACGGAATTTATCGCAATTGATCCGATGGGTTAGCATATACTGGATCTCATCAGGCTCTTTCGTTGCCATGTATGAGAATTTTTTTTTCGACCGATGGGAACTAGAAATCTTCTTAAGTGTTACGCGTACTGAAATCTTCGGTTATCTTTATTGCAGGGCGTTTCTGTATTGGAATAACATGTGTGAAGCGGGATTGGGGATGACTGGCACAAAGCTCCTGAGCCGGAAAAGGCATTAACTTTGCTGCAAGTTATTGGAAAAAACTTTCATTATGCTCAGCTGTGCTGTTCCATTACACTCTGGTAATGTGACTCTTTATCTGCTCTGCAATAATGGTGTCGTGCCATATACGGTGAAGTGTGGTTTTACACTGTTTTGTTTTCTTCCTCATTGGTTGAGTATGAATTTGTTGCATGTGTTCTAATGGCTTATAGGATTCCCATCAGACTCTCGTGTTGCCATGTAGAAGAAGAAAACTCAACCGACAGGAACTAGCACCCGTGGCAAAAAAAAATTTAATTAGAAGAAACTACCATGAGCAACATCTGGGTGGGCTGGGGAGGCACTCGTGCCTCTTAACCAACTGAGTGGCACCCAGTTCCCGTAGCCATGTATAAGAATGTCACTGTTCTATGCAACTCGTTTTCATGATAGAGTTGTTGCTCTAGAGTCATGTATCTCTGAGCAAGTTGCATGTATTGTGATTGTGTTGGATTTGTATGCCTGACATGACTTGTGTGACATAGACATGTTGACAACCCTGATACAGTACTAAATAGCCTATAAATAAAGCTAATTACTAAATGCACATTAAGTTAGGTTCAGCATGGGTATGTATTTATTGTTTTTGCAGGGTGGCGCTTGCCGGTATTCTGTACCATACCGATGTCTTAATCTGCCTTTGACCTTTCATATGGACACTACTGATGTCACAGAAAAGGAGCAACGTTTTCGTATTCTGTTCCATATCCATCCTTGCATACTGAGTTTTTATAAAAAAAAATCTGTTAAAACTTTCCCCTTGATCACTACCTTAGGGCAACTCCAACTAAAGGGTGCAAATGGACACCAATTTTGTCCCTTTTTTGCCCATTTGTGTCAGAAAAACGGACATGGGACACCGGACAAAGTCTCTGCACCCAACGGTGCTTCCGCATTTGATGGATGTCCGCCCTCGCTCCCGCCGTAGCAGACGCCACGCTGGGCTCCGGCCACTCCTCCTGGCCCTCATCCTCGCGGTCCGTCGGCGCGACGCACTTCTCGGTGAGCGCACACACTGATGGAGTTGGAGCCGCCGAGGACGGCCTGGTCAGATCCTTCAGCTGAGCGCGACGGCGCTTCCTCTGTGCTTCACCGCCTCCTGGAGTCCAGCAGCTTGAGCGCGATGTCGGCGTGGCATCAGATCCTTCAGCTGGGCGGGCGGCGCTGGTGCAGGGAGGTGGACGGCGGCGCCGGGCAAGGAGGTGAGTGGGCGGGCGGTTGGTGGGTGGGGCAAAGAAAGAAAAGGAGAGAGAGGGGCTGGGTGGGTGGCAGGTGGGCCAAGCGGGGCTGGCGTGGACAGGGACGGACGAAGAGGACCGAGACGCTGTCCATTTTCTGTCCGCTTTTGACGCAAAGCTGGCCCAAATTTGGGGTCGGAATGCGGTCAGACGGACGCTAAACGGACATAAAATGGAAATGGGGGCGCGCGTTGGGCCATCGTTTTTGTCCGTTTTGACCCAAATGGACATAAACGGACAATATGCACCCCCGCATTGGAGTTGCCCTTATATGTAGATGTTGTTAACCTAATACAAAAGCAAAACACTTAGTATCACTGTCATCATCACTTTTCCTCGGTAAAATTATCGGAAAGATACCTTAAGTGACATATCTGACGTTTTCAAGATCTTAAACATGCAATTTGCTAAATTTTAGCTGCACTTACAACCCTGTGAATATTGAGACTGCCTTTAACTTGTGTTTCATGGAGCTTTTTCTCAGGACTTAGATTTTTTGAACATGTTTCAAGGTTTTTTATTGAAATGCATGAAAACATACCTTGTTTGTTCTTTTTGTCTGTTAAGTATTAGTCTTAGGAGAAATTGTGCTTCTCTAAATTGATTATATGGTTTCAATTAACGCCAGACAAGAACAAAGGATTAACTGTCCCTTAGTTGAATTGAGATGATAAATGTTCGGAGGAGCTGCATGGACAGAAATGGAGGCGCTCTAGTCAAACTGGATAAGGATAATATATGAAGAGAAAAAACAAAAAAATTATGTCCATGCCATTGTAAAGTTCCTGAACTTTTGCTCTCAAATCATTGTGTGATTATGATTTCTGGTATTTCTCATGGGTATTTCCGGGGCCCCTCCATTATTCAACTACCAATCATACGCAGCTAAAATAAATACTATGTAGTATTTTATTTGTTATAAGTGGATTCTCAGAAGGTCCACCTGTACTCCACTCAAAATGAGTTGGTCTAGCAGTAGTTAATAAAGGACAATTGACAAACAGGCAAGAGTGGTATATGTATTATTTGTATTAGCTTGCAGATGGATCAACCTGACCAAACATTTGTATGTACTAGCTAAATCTGTAGATCTGGGGTATTAGTTTATTATTGGTTCAGAAATTTAGTATCAATTGGCTATACTGCTACTCTGTTTAAATCTAAGCTGCAACTGTAACACTTGATGCTTTGATGCAACTTATCATTCAATGGCACATTCCATTAGCCAGTGTCAGCAAATAGTGGTATACAGTAAAACCAAACAGCCATGGGCAACACCATATGCTGATACACAGCTTGCACATTGTAATTTGAAACTAGTTCTCCAGAAACTCAATTGAGTTAGGATACATCGAGTTTTGTTATCTTCTTTCTCTATGGAAAGCATGAAACCTCTTCTTTCTCTGCAGAAAGCCACAATCAGTGGAAGCTGCAGGGATATTCGATGCTAGATTTTATGTGGATTTGTACATGGAAAAGGAACTGAGAGGATAGAGGCACAACCTGTCGAAGCCACAACCATGAGCGATAGAGGCACTGAGAAAAAGGAACTCAGAAACCACTGTAAGCATGAATAATCTCCAACTTGTGCTCTAATGCTCTTATGTCGACTTGTACATGAAGTGCTTTTAATAGTGGAAACTTGAAATGGTTAGTGCTCTAGAGCAGCAAGCACTTCGCTTCTAGAGTTCTAATAAATATAGGTTGATGTTCAAGTATGTAGACTGCCCACCTTTGCTAAAAGATGAGCTTTCGAATAAACTAATTGTTTCATGGGAAAACATGCTATCAAGAGTCACGGTAAACCTCATGGTTTCTTTCTCGAGTCCAAAGATGTGACTGCATGATGATCAGGATCACTTTATGCCTTCATTCAACTTCCAAATGCATTGTGTCTGCTGACTATCATTTGACCTCTGATTTGGCGTTATGAACATTGGTCTAGGACAGTGGGACTAGATAGTAGTACTATATTTTTTGTACCCCTGATGTTTTAGTTGTTCAAAGACGGTCAAAGTCTATGGTAATGGAGGACTAGTGTTTGAAGGTTTTCTAGTCTGTTCAACGAACGGTCATCACCATTTTGTGTTGCAGTCAGAAGATCACATATTTAATGGTTCTAGGGCCAAATGGTACAATCAGTCACTTAGCTCGCCAAATTTCCAACTGACCAACCCGATTCTTGCATTTCCAGCATTACTGCAGCTTGCCTGCTTGGTAAAAGCAGAGTTTACAGTCAGCGAAAAGGCAAAAGGAAGCTGCTAGTCTGCTACCACTAGCTAATGAATCTGGGTTGAAGTCCTGGAGACCAACACCACACCTAACCTAATAATAGTAGTCGATTGGATGGAAGAATGCAAGGACTGGTAGGTAGAAGGAGGATGCCACAAGGAGTTTGGAGCTTTATGCAGGCACATAAGGGGCATGTAGGTAGGAGGAAACAAAGAGGGGGTTGGGAGAGAGGAGTCATGGATAAGTGCTGTTCGTGCTTGCGCCATGTGGTGTGGGGTTGGCTACGGCGAATTCGCCATGCCTCCCTTCAAGAGATAACAGCAAAAGGGCGGCCTAGACCTACCTTCTCTCCTTTGCCTTCTTTCCCTCACCCCTAACCTATAACTGTCCAGCTTGCAACATAGGAGGATTCCACCACAAGTGCGTGGCTAAGAAGTGGAAGGTAGAACCACTGCACTCCTCAACTAGACAACAATGAACCGTTTCCCTACCTTCCTCTTGCCGACCTTCATGCTTTCTAGAACTAATGCCTGCAATTTTTTAACAACTGAAAGGTCAAGGCTGATGGGTTTTGTTTAGGGATTGTTGGGCTCATTTTTCTAGTTAGGTGCTGGTTATGGTGCAACCGAAATGGTTTACTTGATTAATTTGATGGACCAAACGAATAGCTATTTCAGTGTTATGAATCAGTGGATAGCAAAATGGCAGGACCCTGAACTTGATTTATTGCCAACTAGCTGCTTATTGCTAGTTAGAAACCATAATGATGACTGGTTATTGATAGCTATGCAATAAAGCAGTTTGGTGTCTGATAATCTGACTTCCTGGTTCGCATGGCAGGCAAATTGGTACATGCACCGTTATCGCACTCTGTTGAGATGCAGGTATTTTCAAAACAATCCTCTTTTTTAATAGATTTAGCATTAGCCTTTTGCTGAAAAGGGATACAACCATCCACTAACATGTTGTGAAATATCCATTAGTTTTTAATCTAAGTGAACGCATATTATCTTCAATTAGCTCAGAATCTCAGGTCGAAAACCAAGTTGGATGAAAAAGATTCGAAGTTAGATCTGGAGTTGTAATCACCCAATGCCTGCAACGAAGAAATTTGGGGGGCGATGTAGGAAGCATGGATATTTCATGTAGAGGACCATTGTGGAGTGTGAAGTCCCAATCATTCTGGCCCCAACTGAATCAAATGGTTTGGGACATTTCCTCTCCTTACACCCAACCAACTATGGTCCAGAGTTTGGTAACCACCCCAAAAGAATATATTAGGTAGCCAAATATTATGTAAGCCCATCTGGATTGTATCGTGGACATGTAAGTTCCTCCTAACAACAATTAATGGTCCACCTCAGCAAGGCATAATTTCATCTGCTTCTTCAGAATGTGATGCCCACAGCCTTAATTACCGTGGATTAAATCCTCATTTGTGTAAAATTCAGGATGTTCATATTAATCTCCGTTCTCCGTGAGCGAAAACGGCAAAGGAAAAATTCCTGACTGTATTGGGTGGGTTAGCATATTCATATTAGGGGATCACTGATAATGTTATCTACTGGTCATGTGGGTTAGCCTATAATCAATTGCCATGTGGATTCGCATATATACATAAGTATGATATCCAGAAGATCTGCCTTGCTACAGAAAAGAAATAAGAAGCAGTTGCAGGACTGGGTTAGTTTGGTGAGTTTTAAATTTTAGGGTTGACCAAGCAGCTGAGCTAACCAATATTAGATATTGGATTAGAGTAGTTTCATGGGACGATTGGCAAATTGGCAAAGGCTATGATTGTGCAAGCAGGCCATGCCGGGCAAAAACAACGTTAAAAAGACGGTGGGTGGGCAAAAGAAAACTCATTTCACGAGCGTCAGATACCTGTTCCGCTTCATCCTGTTTTCTTTTCCCTTGTTAATTGAAGAATAAACAAGGAAATTGAGGGTCTATGATGAGGGGCTGGCTCCTTTTTGTTAACACCTCATCCGGTTTGCATTATGCACATTTGGCTTGTACGACCGGTGCATCTACAGATTTTGCCTTGTTAAATGGGAGAAATTGTGGGATGATTGGTGCTGGTGAGATCAGGGCGGTTTTTCTTTTAAAATACATGATGAGTGATCCGTATGCAACTACTACTACTATTCTGTCCTAGTATACAATACATATCATCTCCATGTTGACATGATTGTTTTTGGAGAATCAAAGCAGCCTCCATGGTCCGTAGTAGACGACATCACGTAGGACACACGAATTGCACCGAGCCATATGGGTCACACATCTCATAAGAGGCCCTAAAAAATGGCTCAGTTGGGTCATCATTCTTGATAATCATAACTTAGTTTCGATATCTTACGCGTTTCAACTATAGTCTACCGCAACATATTTGGGACTGACATGCTTTGTTGTTGTTGTTGTTGTTGTTATTGTTGTTGTTGTTGTAGGTTATCATTCTTGAGCTTGAGGTCGTGTCTCCTCTCGCAGAAAGATTGAGAGGTTCTATCTGATATCACCGTCGATGATTTACTTGGATAAAAAAAATTGGGGTAAGACGCGTCCTGGCCCTGTGTTTTGTGTTTTTCACGAGGATATAGCACTGGGGAGGTTTAGGCGGGCGGAGCAGCATCAGCAGAAAGGGACTGCCCGGGGGGGGGGGGGGGGGAATGGATGGATGGACCTAATCCCCGGCAAACAAATTAGGAAGAGGGAGGCATCATGCAGCATTCACGGGTGCGGTTAGTTAGCTGTTGTTAAAACCGAACGCGCCAAGAGGGTAGGCAGGTGGAGCTTACCTCACTTTACACCTACCTGTGAATCGGGCAAGTAGGCAGGCAGAGGCAGGCAACCACACACAACAACGGAGCTCAGCTTGTGGATGGATGCGTCATTGTTGCTGCCTTTCACCTTTCCATTTTCTTTCTAGTAAACCGGTGGTGAGTTGAGGTTGAGGTTGAGGTTGAGGTGAGGTGAGGTCATGTCCTGTTGGAGAGGGAGGGAGGGAGGCCTACCAGCAGCAGCACCAGCCTAACCTTTTTCCCACCAACTCAGCCTCTAGAAGACCTTCTTCCCGGATCCATCCATCGAGTCGAGTCGAGTCAGTCAAGTGCCGCCTATAAAGATCCCTCCACCCACCCCTCCCCGTGCACCTAAGCTACCACTACCCCCCATCATCATCAACAACAACTTCCACTCCTGCTGCCTGCAAACTCAACCCAACCCCTGCCTCCACCCACAACAAGAAGAAGGAGCACAGGAGAGTCAGGTGATTCTTAGCTCTGTCATCTAAGTGAAGTCGGCCGGCCATGGGGAGGTCGCCGTGCTGCGAGAAGGCGCACACCAACAAGGGCGCCTGGACCAAGGAGGAGGACGACCGGCTCACCGCCTACATCAAGGCCCACGGCGAGGGATGCTGGCGCTCCCTGCCCAAGGCCGCGGGACTGCTCCGCTGCGGCAAGAGCTGCCGCCTCCGCTGGATCAACTACCTCCGCCCCGACCTCAAGCGCGGCAACTTCAGCGCCGACGAGGACGAGCTCATCATCAAGCTCCACAGCCTCCTCGGCAACAAGTACGTTTCTATTCGTCCGTCCGATTCCTCTCTTGATTCATCATGAATGAATGATCCTCTGTTCTAGTACATGCATGCTTGCTATGAATAGTTCTGACGTTGTTGGTTCTGTTTGACGCAGATGGTCGCTGATCGCCGGGAGGCTGCCGGGAAGGACGGACAACGAGATCAAGAACTACTGGAACACGCACATCCGGCGCAAGCTCACGAGCCGGGGGATCGACCCGGTGACCCACCGCGCCATCAACGCCGCCGCCGACCACGCCGCGTCCAACATCACCATCTCGTTCGAGGCGGCCGCGGCGCTGACGAGGGACGACAAGGCCGCCGTGTTCCGGCGAGACCCCGCCGAGCCCGCCATGATCACCCGCGGCGTCGACCACCATGGCCATAGCCATAGCCATAGCCCCCAGATCGAGTGGGGCCAGGGGAAGGCGCTCAAGTGCCCGGACCTCAACCTGGAGCTGTGCATCAGCCCGCCGTCCCACCACGAGGAGCGCCCCATGGACGACACCAAGCCGGTGGTGAAGCGCGAGGCCGGCGTGGCCGTGGCGGGCGGGTGCTTCAGCTGCAGCCTGGGGCTCCCGAGGAGCACAGACTGCAAGTGCAGCAGCTTCATGGGCCTCCGGACCGCCATGCTCGACTTCAGAAGCATCGAGATGAAGTGAAATGATCCTGCCATGAGATCATATTGGTTACTTTAGCCCTTTAGGAAGGAGGTGAAGACGAAAATACAGCGAGTGAGAACAAGAAGGAAGATAGGATGAGGATGATCTTTGCCGTTGCCGTGCCCTGTTTCGTTCGGCGCCAAAGATGGATCTCCTTTCCCCTGCTCCGCTCTCTTGTTGCTCCCTTTTGTTTTATTTTGTGCCTTTGTAATTACCGTTTGACTCTAATCATGAGCAATAATACTCTGGTCCTGGCTACTGTAGATCACTGTGGTAGTAGTAAAGGTTAGAAAGTGTGGTAAATGATGATGATATGAAGCTGCCAATTCCTTTCCCAGGAGACTACTAGTGGTAAAGATTTTTTGTTTCTGAAGTCCAGACTACTATAGTGGTAAGATAGATGGATGGGCAGATTCAGTGTGTGTGGGGTGGGCGTTGATCTCGAGACCGGGGCACCGAGCGAGTGAGCCGGCCAGATCCTGAGCGCGTGGCGTGGCGGCATGTGACCGTCCTGCAGTCTCGGCAAAGCTAGAGGCTCGTGACACGCTTTGCGACCTGCTTTTTCGGTGCCCCATGGACTTGTGGGTTGTGTCTGCGTGGCTACATGCATGCATAAGGGAGAGCAGGCTGCCAACTAGGCTTCTCTAACCTTGGCTCGTGATTAACAAGATATGTAAATAAATAAAATATTTTCGTAGTACTCCCTCCGTAAAGTAATATAAGAGTGTTTAGATCACTACTTTAATAATTTAAACGCTCTTATATTTCTTTACGGAGGGATCTAAACGCTTTTATATTTCTTTACGGAGGGAGTACGTCATATTTTTTTAACATATATTTTCTCCGTTTGGAATTAGAAGATGTTGAAGTGAATATGTCTATATGTATTTTAATGCTAGATACATCAGTTGAACGATAATTATTTTGGAACGGAGGAAGTAGTAGTAGATAGTGAATGAAGTAGTTAAAAGTTGAGATTATGTCGACGTCTAAATCAACCACCTGTTTACTGGTTAGGGAGAAAGTGGGGTGATGGTAGGAGTATTAGTATTAGAGAAGTACTACCATTACCGCCGTTAATGGACGTGTAGCTACTAGCTAATTTTTTTTTTAACTACGGAAGCTAGAGGGAGGAAGACAGGAAGGAAGCTAGAGGGAGGAAGACAGGAAGGTGACAAAGGGACAAGGGAAGCATTTTAATAGGGGGTTTGTTAGGTAAGGGCCACCTCCTTTGGAGATAGAGTATCATTTTTCTTTTGGGCATCGAAGAAGATCCAACCAACTCACTTTCGCCCCGGGCCGCCCAGTCAGCTCCTTATCATCATCCTCCATCCATCCGCCGCACTCAGCAGTCTCACCCTGGTTTTGGACGGATTCTGGGCGGGCCGGCAACTTGCTCCACCGTCTATGTAGCGTTGGCGGCGGCGTCATGAATGGCCAACGGCGGCGGCGCAGGTGAGGTGAGGTGAAATGCTGGGTTGGTTGGGTGGTTGGGTGAGGTGAGGGCGGACGGTTTTGCTGTTGCTGGAGATAAGCGGGATCGGGGTGGGTGACGTGGTTTGCTTCTCTCTCTTTCTAATCTATCTGCCGCTCATACTTTTCAGTTTCGTTATTATCCGCGCCCTGTTGTACTGGTAGAGAAGGCGTTGCGTTGTGACGTCCATTGATGTATCCATGTTGTACTGGCAGTATTAGTTTTCAGCTGCAGTTCTTTGAAAAGTGGGATAAAAATGGATCAGGAATGGCAGGTGGTTTCCCACGCAGGCCCCAAAATATATTTTCCTTTCAAGTGGGTGCTAATAAGGACAAAAAAACTCTGATTACTCTTTGAGTTGCTCCGGATGACCGATAATTAGGTTTAGCCACCCCTCAGACGACTGAACATAACAAATGCTGTCATACTTCCATGTTTTTCTTTATCGCAAAAAAAATAGTTTCATGTTTTTCTTACATATATTTTATCCTTTTTTTTTGAACAATCACTGAGGGGAAAGGCTCCCCACCTAGATATATTACTCAAAGGGCTGCGAAAAGGGTTCACATAGAGGTTACATTAGAGCCGGGGTCGAAAGGAGAGGAGAGGTTACATTAAAGCCGGGGTCGAGTGGAGAGGTAGTTCCGCCAAGATATATGTCCGCCTTTTTACATGTAGGTGTCCGAAAATGATGAGACCAGAGCGAGAAATCAGCAATAATGTTACACAAGGTGGTGATGGCGGAGTGGCGTTCGCCCCTAAAGACATATGTTATCCTTGTATTTCAAAAAACCTTAAACAGACTGGTTTTCTTTGATTTTTGGTTAATTATTCTAGATGAATTTTTGTTTGTTTCAGTTTTAGCTAGCTTTGAATCACCTATGGATTTATTTAACTGACAAATAATTGTTTGTTTTAGCTTTAACTTGTATATTGACGAACAAACAATTTTCAACTACATGCCAAGGAGGAGAGCACACACACGAGCGCCATCGTCACTCTGCCTACTCAATTTTTATACCCTAGTGAAAGTATCAGAAACCCCCGCACCCAAATCCGCCGGCTGCCGTGCCTAGTATGCAACCTACGATGCTCACGGTATTGTAACATATTACCGCTTCATTTTGTGAGACATCCGGATTGGGTTTAACTTTTAACAGCGATGTTCCTCGCAACAAGGAAATATAGTTACAAAATGAGTGATGGAGAATGACAATGCTTTCTTTGGCAGGCGCAAATTAGCTAGTGGGAGTTCCCACTAGCAGCACATCACCATCCAAGCGGGCAACAACATGATAATACACTAGTAGTTAATTATTAGATGAGATTGCTTACCTTGGTGAATCTCAACTTGAGATATCTAGCTAGCTACCTCTCTGCTGGCTGCCTTATCTGACCGACGGTAGAATCTGTATCTCTGCTGGCTGCCTTATCTGGCCATGGTAGAATCTATGCCTTCCACCGAAAGGAAACTGCCAAGCCATGCATGCTGGCCATCAGGAGGATGACTCTCTTTCTGTAGCTTGAACCACAACCTATTTCATCATAAACATTTAGAACATGTAGTATACATCTCTATATTTATGCGTGTTTTCTTTTCCAAAAAATTATAACTTCAAAATATGTATTATGTATTTTTTCATAAATTCGGTCTCATGAAGCCAGGGACCCAAAAGCTATTTCCAAAGTTAAAGAATAAATACTACTCCTTTCGTTTCAAATTAGATGAATTATATTTGTGCACATGTCTAGATACACATGTAAATAAATGAAAGTCATCTAATTTAAAACGAAAAAAGTATTACGTAGGAGTATCTAGCAAGTAGGAGTATCTAGCAATCTATCATGAAATGGCTTTGGCCCATGAACCGGAGGTGTGTACGGCAGATGGAACTGAATGCCACGTCAAAGCACGAACGGTGGTCTGAGCTGAAAGCTTTAGGATGGATAGGAGCAGAGGGCTCTGGGGTGGTAGCCAATCCCCATTCTTTAATTCCTGACTAGGAGAGGTGCACTGCTCCCTTTTTAATTGACAATAATTAGTTGATCGATCGCCCTTAGTTATGAGGCTGGGGACAGTCTTGATTAGGTTAGAGTAGGTTAGATTGGTTCTCATTAACAATGAGTACTTGAATTGGGGCCCTTAATTAGTTTGGGGGTGCATCCAAGTCGGGAATTCTCATCCCACACCCCAGTGGGTAGTTCGCCATTAAACAATGAGTATCATTTCTTCTTTTTCTTTCTTTTTCTTTTTGTGGGAGGAAGGTTTCTAGAGAAAGTGGGGAGAGGGGAAGGGTTGTCAATTTGTAGTCCATCTAAATATCATATGAGATATGACCTCAAAAGGGATGTAAATTGTAGTCCATCTAAATATCATATGAGATATGACCTCAAAATGGTTGACGTACACAGTCATATGTGTATGTTGATACATAGCATGAACAGTAAAAGGCGACAAAGAGTCATCGCACAACATTTTGCTCCGAAAATTATAGATGATTAGCAAGTACATCAAATCACCAAACAAAATATTTTCACCATGTTATTGTCTTATCTCATGGAAGCATGGGGATAACACGTCATATGTTTGTCATCTTGTCTTGGTTTATCTTCTGTTGACCTTTTTAACCATTTGTTTTGTCGTTGGTAACTTTTGTAATAAACTTATGACAGAGTGCCTCATGAATTCACGAGGTTGCGTTGAAAGCTTTCATTATCAAATATAAGGGTGTGATAATTTTGCTCTTTTTTCATGAGCTGTGTGATAATCTCTACTCGAAGAAGAGATGTCATTTCAAGAAGAAAAATGAACATTTATTGGAAGTATGAAAAGAAGATGGAAGGGATGTCAATTTGTACTCCACCCAACTATATATCCTATGACCTCGAAACAGTTGACGCACAAAGTCATATGTATATGTTGATACACAGTTACATAGCATGAACGACGAAAGACGTGTAAAGAAGTCATCACACATCATTATTCATGCTCTGAAAATCAGATGTGATTGGTCCTATATCATTATGCATTCTCTGAAAATCGGAGGTGATGGCAAGTACAAGTCACCAACCAAAACTTTTACAACCCGTTATTGCGGATCTTGCTCCTTAATTTGCTTCCACAATACTTATTGATGCCAACTTCACTTTATTCCATGCGAACTAATTTTTCGAAATCTCTAATATTTACTCTACCTAGCTATTAACATCCATATTCACCTATACAATCATGTAGTACTGTATTTTGTATGGTTGGACTATCAAAAGCTTAACTATTGCACTAATAGGACGTGGACAAGGGATTAAAAGGTCTCTCTTCTCCATGATGCATGTACCAAGCCGTTCTTAGGACTGCTTATGCATTTTGTACATCTTCCTGTACAGCTACAGTAGTCTTTTTTGTGCGGTTCTATGGTCATTTTGTTTCTTTTATCCAAAGCATGACATCGTATATACACCTAGCCGGTGACTGCCGTTGCTTCCACGAACACTACTGGCTAGTCTACTACTACTTGCAGACGTGCACTCCAACATGACACCAGAAAATATAATTTAAGAGGAAACTGAGGCTGCTACGGAATGGTCTGTGAATTGAAGGCGTTGACACACATTAATCAATTTTTCGTAGCAACTCAGGGAGCTATACTATACGAATATACAGTACATGTACATCTGCAGCAGATACCCGGAGGGATATATAAATACACGGGGTCCTTTTCTGGTGCCTACCTACCTGCCGTTTATTGCATGGATCACCAGCCAGCTCGGCCGTTTTGGGGTCATCGGTAGGTACCGGAAGCAACCAACGCCATCTCCATCGATCTACATTTTGTTATCTTTGGTGATGCATGCGACTAATAGGACTAAAATACGGCGTAGATGCGTCACGGTATGCGGCCCTGGCTGTCGTTGATCCGTGAGAAAGTATTGTGTATTTACAATGCAATGATAGTTTATGTGTGCAGATAATATACATACTTAGCCGTCAGAAATCGGCATCGTGGGAAATATCCAAGTGTTCATACTTGATGTCGTGTCGAGTTAGTATATACTCGTTGTGGAGGGGAAAACAAATATAAGTGAGGTAATACTAGAATTGATTTTTCATCAGGTTTTGGACGGTTGCGAGAAAAAATCTGGACAGGCCTCGCTAGGATAGCACCTAAGACAGGAAGAAGCGGTTGGCCTTGATGTCTTCGACAGAGGAGTGGCACGGGAATGACTGGCTCAAGTGAGGATGTGGAATTGACGACCACAAATTTGATGTAGGAAGGTTTAAAGAGATGACTAGGATGAAGGAGGCTCGACGGAGCCCCTGCTCGTGGTAGGGCTGGCGGTTCATCCAGCAGTATGAGCAGGGGTTCATGTAAGAAAATAAAGGTCAGTAGTGTTTACACATCCGACGCTGGATGGTGAACATTCATAGGCTTGGCGATCAAATGATACGGAAAAGAATGCCATCATTCAGTTATATATTGCTACAAAAATTTAAACCCTAGACCCTAACCCTTTGTGAGATTTGGCATCATTCCATATCTTCGTCGCACGATGCCACCATGCATCATCACCTCTTTTTTTTCTCGACAGAGGCCTCGCCTCCACTCAAAACCGTGTTGCTCGGCACACACCAAAGCAGGGGAGCTAGCATGAGCCATTGGCTTTCCCATCATTCCACATTTGTCCATACATATGCTTGTATTTTTACTTAACTCCCACGTTATATATATTTTACTCATACACCCCATTCTTGGCTCTGCCACTGCGCAAAAGGTGCAAAAGGAAGATGAGATTCCGAAATCCCATTTTGGAGCTCGGGCTCACTAGCACCCTTTAAACTTGAAAATTCATCAAAATTCATATTTCTACGTTTTAAAAAAATCTGAAAAAAATACAGATATACATGAAGGTATAACTCATAAGTATGTAAATTTTTTAGAACGAAATACATTGAAATGAGGGCTGTGCAAAAATAACAAATCTGAGGGCTGTTAACACATGATACTATTCATCCTTCCAGGCCATGAATTTGTCTTTTTTGCACAGGCCGAAATTCAAGGTATTTCATAATGAAATTGTACACGCATGTACACATTACATCCTTACATACTTGCATAAAAAATTTCAGATTTTTTTGACATCAGAAAATTTGAATTTCGATTTTTTCAAAAAACCGGGCTCCATGGAGGCCGAAAGACAAAATGCCTCACTCGATGAGATTCTTCTATAAGAAAGCCCCAACAATTCCCGAATCTAATACAACCTTTTGTAGAGAGAACTTGATAAGAAGCTAATCGATATGGTCAATATATGTGTGTTTTCTTTGCATAAATTGTTGCTATGAATGAAAAGAGCTAATACACACCCTAATTGTCTCTTGCCAAATTCTTTAGCTCCCACCCATATATCAGCCTATGAGCCACTGTGCATGTCCCTGTGCATTGTATTTTGGTAGTTGCAATTGAGGACCACATAATTCAGCTCCCGACCTGTGTGCAAGTGTAGGGAGATGGTGACACAAGGATTCCCTCTTGGGTAGGTAGGCAGGTGCCAACAACGCTAGCGCCAACCAATTGAGCACCACTTCGTCATCTTATAAACATGTTGTGGTTGTTATCTGGTGTTTGATGCGGTTGTTGCGTGCTCTTGGCCGGGTATTGTTTTTCCTAGTTTGTGCGCATACTTGTTCAGTTTCATTGGTGTCAGTTAGTAGAAGATTAGGGTTGTTAACTGAGATCAGATCATCCTGATACCATCGCGATGAGTAGTAGAAATAGTGTGTTTGTGTTCCTCCGTCTTCAAATGTTTTTCCAAAATATTGTTTTTTTTGCGGGGTCCAAAATATTGTTACTACTATTTTCATTCAACACAGAGAGCAGTATGCATGAAATCACACGACGTGAACCGTGAACGGTTAGAAGTTTACGTACACAGTCACACACATAGGCCCTCGTCATGTGACAGTGCAGCAACAACAACCATGCAAATGGACTGCACCAGATTCCAGAACAAGAGTAATTAAAAAAAAGATTCTAGAAGAACAAGAGTTGATGAGCCACTAACTTATATCTGAATAAAATATGCAGCCATGAAGCGGGAAAATGGATAGGCGGATAGACTCGACGATCTCGGGTTGCAGCAAGCTGTTTGAATTGGAGATGAAATGATGATCGTGGTCAAATGCCAAGAGTTTAGTCATAGAGTAGGATCCCATGTCACATGGAGGAGAGATATGTGGGCATTCAGGACCACCAGATCGACCAGGACACTTCACTTGTTCGTTAGAAAGCGCGCCGCACCTCTTTAGGCCGAAATCAATGTATTGACCTTAATAGTGAAGTTCATCACGATCCGACCCCATTTTAGAAAAAAATATACTGATGCGAACATCCCTGACGTCTGGATTCTACTGGAGTTGCCATAGATCATGGCGTTTTGACTGTTCAACGCGCTTGGCCACGCTAGCGGTTGGCCGAAGTGGCAAGGGGGGGGGGGGGGTGATCTCTGGTGTTTTCCCCAAGATGCCACGAACCCTAGTGTTTTCGCCTGAAAGAAGTTAAGTTAACCAGGGGTTGTGGTGGGGCCCGCCCCGCCACACCCCCCTTCCTCCCGAACGGCGCCGAAGAACAGAGAGGAGGAGGGGCTCGAACTCCTCTCTTCCTTCACCTCCTTCACGTCCCAATCTCTTTCAGATCTCCACCATTCTTGTGGATCTTGGGGCCAAATTCTTCCTTGAGTTCAAATCCATGTACTTTGGTTGGTTGAATCTTCATATTTTTTGTGTATTTTTGTGGCCTAGGTTGAATCCTAGTTTATGAGGTTGATTTTAGTGAGGATGAGAGAGATTGAGAGGGAGTTACCCTGCCTACTTAATTTATACCTGGTGGGACAATGAGAAACCACGAATCAAAACCCACCGGCTGCCTTGGCTAGTATGCAACCTATGATGCTCACGGTATTGTAACATATATTACTGCTTCATTGCTGGAGACATTCGGATTAGGTTTAACTTTAACACCGATGTTCCTCGCAAGAAGGAAATATGGTAAACAAAATGAGTGATGGAGAATGACATTGCTTTGGCAGGCGCAAAGCTAGTGGGAGTTCCCACTAGCACATCACGGTCCAAACGGGCAACAACAAGATAATAGATTAGTTAATTAGATTGGCTTGCCTACCTTTGTGAATCTCAACTTAAGATATCTATCTAGCTACCTTTATCGGCAATCTCTGCTGGCTGCCCTATCTGCTGACGGTGGAATCTATAGTCGGCAGAATCTATACTTTCCATCGAAGGAAACTGCCACGCGATGAAGGCAATGAGGATAGCTATCTCAGTTAGATACTTCTGCCATGGTGTTTACAGAAATAGGCCGGTAGAAATGTCATCAGTAGTAGTAGTAGTTGTATGGCGTGCTGTGCTCTTGTTCTCTTTGTCTTGAATGTCTTCGTACCTTTCAAGCAAGAGTTAAAGAATAAATTATACTTTCTCCATTGTGAATTATAAGATGTTTTGATTTTTCTCAAATATCAAATTTATATGAACATGTTATAATGAATTTGTTCACTCATTTTCGTTTATATGTAGTTCATATTTAAATACTTAAAAAATCTTATAATTATGAACGAAAGTACCTTCGTTCCATAATATATTATCATTTTATAAGGTAGCATAGTTTTTAAAATGATACGGAGTACTACATTATGGGATGAGGAAAGTACCAATTTAGAATCATGTATGGGTTTGGTGCCGTGGACCGGAGGTGTGTACGTGGGATGGGACTGAATGCTACGGGAGAGCACGGCGGTGATCTGACCTAAAAACTTTGGATGGATAGGAGCAGAGGGTTGGGTTGGTAGCCAATCCCCGTTTATTAATTCCTGACTAGGAGAGGCACACTGGTCCGTTCTTAATTGATAATTAGTTGCAAGGCTAGCTGGGGACAGTCTTTATTAGATTAGGGTAGGTTAGATTGGTTCCCATTAACAATGAGTACTTGAATCGGGGCCCTCAGCTTGGGAGTAATGTGCATCCAAGTCGGCAATTCTCATCCCACACCCCAGTGAGTAGTTAGCTATTAAACAATGGGTACCCATCTTCTTATTTTTCTTCGATTGGCGCAAGGAGCACGTGTAAACCCATATAAGAAATCCAATATTTTTTCAGTATAGAAAACTTTGTAATTTGAAATAAGTGTTCTTTTCGCTGCTCACTTTATCGCAAAGTGTAGTTTTCATCCCTATTTGTTTTCTGCCGATTTTTGTTCTTATGGCAATGCAAACCATCATAATCTTAAGTCAAGAGCAATGCTCTACTTCAACAATGGAGTAAATATTACATTAATGAGTAAAGGTGTGATAGTTTTTTCTCTTTTTGTTTATGGGAGTAGTGTGATAATAATCCTAAGGATTTTTTTTAAAGAGGAAGGTTTCTAGAGAAAGAATGGGAAAGAAGCAGGTGTGTCAATTTTCACCCCGTCTAAATATCATATGACCTCAAAACATTGACTCACAAAGTCATACATATGTTGATACATATATACGATAAACAATGAAAGACGTGCAAAAGAGTCATTGCACAACATTATACTCCAAGATCATAGATGATTAGCAAGTACATCAATCACCAACCAAATGTTTTCACCATGTTATTGTGTTATCCTCTGGAGGCATGGGGATAACACATCATATATTTGCCATCTTGTCTTGGTTGATCTTTTGTTGACCTTTTTTTATCATTTGTTTTATTTTCGGCAATTTTTGTAATAAACTTATGGAAACGTGCCCCATGAAATCACAAGGTTGTGACAAAAAGCTTCCATTATCTAATAAGGATGTGATAATCTCTCTCCTTTTTGTCGGTTGTGTGATAATCTCTAGTCAAATAAGAATCACTATTTCAAAAAGAAAAAGGGAAGAGTTCTTCAGAAAAATGAAAAAAACAAGGAAGAGATGTCAATTTCTACTCCACCCAACTATATACCATATGACCTCGAAACAGTTGACACACAAAGTCATATGTGTATGTTTACATACCGTGAACAGTGAAATACGTTTAATGAAGGTATCACGCATCATTATGCATTCTCTGAAAATCGGAGGTGATGGCAAGTACAAGTCACCAACCAAAACTTTTACACCCTGATATTGTGGATCTTGCTCCTTAATTTACATGCTCCCCAACACTTGTTGATGTCAACTTCACTTTATTCCAAGCGAACTAGTTTTTCGAAATCTCTATATTAACTCTAGATATTAACATCCATGTCTACTGATACAACCATGTATTTTGTGTGACTGGATTGTCAAAAGATTAGGCTTCCTTTGGTTCAGAAGAATTTTATAGGATAGGATTTCTATAGAATAAAAGTCTTACAGAGTGATCTATTTCATTCCTAGGATTTAAGATACATGACATCTCAGTTGCTATAAGTTTTTTATTTCTATGATATTTTTATCCTATTACCAAAAAAAAGCCTTAACTAGTGCACTAATAGGACGCGGAGAAGGAATTAAAAGACCCCTCTTCTCCATGACGCATGTACCAAGCCGTTTTTAGGACTTGTTTATGCATCTTGTACAACTTCCTGTACAGCTACAGTAGCCTTTTTTGTGCGGTTCTACGGCCATTTCGTTTCTTTTATCCAAAGCATGACATCGTATGTACACCTAGCTGGCGACTGCCATTGCTTCCACGAACACTACTAGCTAGTTTACTGCTACTTGCATTGCAGACGTGCACTCCAACATGACACCAGAAACTAAGTATATATTTAAAAAATGAAACTGAGGCTGCTACAGAATGCCCTGTGAAGGCGTTGACACACATTATTTTTTATCCCTAGAAACTCAGGGAGAAATACTATACGAATATACAGTACATGTACATCTGCAGCAGATACCCAGAGGGATATATAAATACGCGGGGTCCTTTTCTGGAGGCTACCAACCCACCGTTTATGACATGGATCACTAGCCAGCTCGCCGGTTTTGGGGTCATCGGTAGGTACCGGAAGCAACCAACGCCATCTCGATCGATCTACATTTTGTTATCTTTGGAGACTAATTGGACTAAAATACGGCGTAGATGCGTCACAGTATCCGGCCCTGGCTGTATGTTGATCCGTGAGAAAAGTGTTGCGTATTAACAATGCAATGATAGTTTATGTGTGCAGGTAATATAGTACATATACTTAGCCGTCGGAAATCCGCATTATGGGGAATAATCAAAGTGTTCATACTTGATGTCGTGTTTGGTGGTATATACTCTTGTGGATAATAGAAATACATATAATTGAGGTAAAACCCATCGTCATCGGCTGGTATTATTTTTTCTTTGGTTTTCCAATTCATCGGACAGCTGAATTTTTTTATGTTTTGAGTAGATGTTGGTGAGGAAGAAACTAGGCTGAGGCAGCGGCCACGCGGCTTGTTGTGGCATCCTTGTCTAGGCCTCACTAGGATTGCGCGATGAAGATGGCGACAAAGCGATTGTCTTCAACGTTATCAATTGAGGAGCAGTATGAGGATGATTGGTTCGGATGGGGTGAAGGGTTGGCAGCGTCAAATTTTGTTTGGGAAGGTTTAGGAAGATGGCTGGAGCGGAGGTGGCTGCTCGAATAGAATGGGGAGCAATGGGATGGTGAGGTAGTACAGCAGTGCCACCGCCGACCGTGAAGGGGGCAGGGGTTCAATCAACAATACATGGCAGTGGGTCATGAAATAAAATGAAGGGCTGCTTGTATTCGCCATCGGGCATAAGGTGATGAATATTCATAGGTTTGATCATCAAATAATAAGCAAAAAAAAAACCCGCCATGCAAATATATATTGCTAGTGGTTGTCGAAGCCTAGACCCTAACCTTAGTGGGCCTTGGGGTTATTTCACATCTTCCCCGCACGATTCCACCCCTCCCCCCTTGTTTTTTTTCTTAACAGAACCCTCGCCTCCGGCCGCACCATATGTGTACATGTGTGTAGATATATATGTCTGTTCTTTGCATTTAACTTTTCAGAAAATTATGTACTATTAGAATAATTTGGCCCATGGTATAATTTTGTACATATACCCCATTCTTGGCTCTGCCACCGCATAAAATGTGAAAAAGGAAGGGAAGATTCTTCTACAAGAAAGGCTCAACACTTTTGTTGAATTGAAAATCAGTTTTTTGGCATATAAACTAAAAAGCAGCTAACCGTGTGTTCATATATCTGTATTTTCTTTGTAGACATTGCTGCTATAGAAAAAAAAACTAATACATACCGGCCCTGATTTTCACTTGTGAGAGATTCTCTAGCTCCCATCCATATATGAGCCAATTGTGCACTTCCCTGTGCATTGTATTTTGGTGGTTGCAAAATTTAATCGAGGGCCATAATTCAGCTCCCGACATGTGTGCAAGTGTGGGGATAGTGACACAAGGATTCCCCCTCTTGGGTAGGTAGGCAGGTGCCAAGAACGCTAGCTCCAACTAGTTAAGCATCACTCCATCATCTTATAAACATGTTGTGGTTGTTATCCGTTGTTTGATATGGTTGCTGTGTTCTCTTGGGTATTGGCCTTTTCCCAATTCGTATTTGTCCAGTTTCGTTGGTGTCAGTTAGAAGATTTGGATTGATAATTGAGATTAGACCATCCTGATACCATTACCATAAGTAGTAGAGGTAGTGTGCGTGTTCGTCTTGAAATGTTTTCTAAAATATTGTTTTACTACTTCCCCAGAACAAGAGTAGAGGAGCCACAAATATACATCAAAATGAAATATGGAGCCATGCAGAAAAACGGATAGGCAGATAGACTGGACGATCTCGGGACACAGCAAGCAGTTGGGATTGAAGATGAGATGATGATCATCCTCAAACGCCAAGAGTGTAGTCATAGAGTACGATTCGTGTCACATGGTGAGAAATATATGGAGGCATTCAGGACCACCGGTTCGACCAGGACAGTTCAATACCCCGTCAGAGAGCGAGCTGCGCCGCCGTACGTGTTTCCGGCCGGCCGTCACATCACATCGCACCGAGGCTCTGGGGCCTTAGCTAAACCTGGATCGATTAAGTTGTTGGCTCCGGGGCCAACCATGCACTAGTCCCCACTCACACACATTAAAAACATTTTCAACATCAGTTCTTAAAACGAACATTGTATTCGTTTTTTGATCGGTTCAGATCAAGTTATAAATATTGATATGGAAACCGATCATTCAATTGTAGACACAATCTCTTGTTCGGAGCTCAATAAAAATTTAGGTGGATTTATATAAATTTAGATTGAGTTCATTCAAAATCTAACAAAATTTATACAAATCAAACCATATTTTGTCATTTCAACTAATAAAACTAAAGATAACCGCGAACGGTGACCTCGTATGTCTGGCCAGGTTGCCTCGCAGCACCTTCATCATTGTAGGGGCCATCATGGTGGTTGTTGTCCTTCCAGCAAAAGAAGGGCACAGGGTCGCAACAACCTTTGTCGTTTGCCGTTTGCTGTTTGCCGCTCGCGGCGGAGCCGCTCGTACTCCTCCGCTACGTAAAGGGTGATCCCGGCCAACGATGCTCCATTAGTGGAGAAAAGCTATTCTGTGGCGTGCCAAAAAAGCCCTTGCTAGCATGGGCACCAGACGCCAGCAATGTTGCGCCAGCGATAAAAAATATTACTGACGTTGGTGACTCACGCCAGCTATACTTAGAATTATATGTGGCGTTTTTAATGGTATGCCATAGATATATTATTCTAAACGTAATAAATAAATAAATAAATATCAGTAGAACATTCATATACAAAAGCAACTGCATTAAACAAAAACAGCTCCATTTAATAAAAGCAACTGCATTAAGCAAAAGTAGCTCCATAATAGTTGTTCACACTCAATGTCAAAATAAAATAGTTTTACTTAACATAAAGAAAGGTAGCTTCATTAACTTATACTAATAACTAACTACATATGATAGCTTCAATATGACGAAGCTTCACATCCTTCTGAACATCACTAATAACATTAGCGATGTTCGGTGAAGAGTTTACGAGTCTCGGACTCAAGATGGTTCACCTCCATCTCGAGTTTCGCCTTTTGTTCCTTCTCTTCAAGAAGGTCATGAAGCATGTTGACCTTGTCTTCTAGGAGTTCGTCTCGCTCTTCCATGAGCTTAGCTATGTCTTTGTGGAGGTTCTTGATTGTCTCGTTGTGAGACTTGATGACCATCTTCAACAACTCGGCTTCCGTAAACTTGTCGCAAACTAAAAACTAGGTTGCCTACAACAAATGACGGCAACATATTGTGAGAAATAATACAACATTCAACACAAAGCATGTAAAGAACAGTGAGTCATTACTTTGTTGGCATTGTTGCTGGCTTGGTTCTCTGCATGATCGTCCTGATGAGGGTCCATCTCCGCTAAACAAAGATCAATAAATTGGCATAATAAGAAATTGAGCAATAAATAAACATGCAAGTACATAACTAAACATATTGAACTAGTAATATATAACTAAAACCACATAGCCATATAGTTTATCCCCATAGGACCTAACTATCCAATTCAACTAAAAATAAATTGAACTAGTAATATATAACTAAAAAGAACTGATTACATATAGTTTATCCACATAGGACCTAACTACAATGCAAATTCAATTCAACTAAAAAGAAATTTAACTAGTAATATATAATTAAAAAACATCAATTCCATATAGTTTATCCCCATAGGGCCTAATTACAATGCACATCCAATTCAACTAAAAAGAAATCAAAATAGTAATATATCTACTGTTTGGACCTAGCACCAATTTTTTATATAGTTAATATAATTTAAACTTTCTATATTGTTTGGACCTAATAGTATAAAATTTCCTAAACCTAACACCTAACTACAATGCACATCCAGTAGAAGAACAATAGAAAGAGGAAAAATAAGAGCTCACAGTGCGGCTGGGCGTTGGGGAAGCGGAGCGACGTCGTCGAAGTCGACGGTGCGGCTGGGCGTTGAGGAAGCGGGGCGGCGGCATTGGACTCGATGGTGCGGCCGGGTGTCGGAGTCGGCGTTGCAAACGGGCATTGGAGAAGCGGGGCGGCGACGTTGGACTTGACGGCGGTGGAGCCGGATGTGAGTGAGAGGAGAGGGGACGAAATTAGACAGATGTGAGGGAGGAGAGTGTCTCGAGCCGGCCGAGGAGAAAGGATTTAACCCTAGTTCCTGGCAGGGCCCACACGGCCATGCGGGCCACGTCAGCAATTACATTCACACTATACATATATATATTCACACTTGTTGTCTCAAAAAATAATATTCACACCTGCAAATATACATAGATTCGTATTGTATTTATGTTCTCTATATTTATTTCTATTTATTTTGTGCAACATACATATAATAAAATGATTCTACAAAAACACATGTATACAATGTCGAAGAATATGAAATAAAGTCGTCAAATTATAAAAACCCTTAATTAAGAAAATAAAATACACCTTTTTAATTATATGTAAATTTAATCATATATACAATGTCGAAGAAAAAAATAATTTAAAAAAAAACAAAGAATAATATACAAGAATAATTTCTGAGGGACCAAATTTTTTATTTATGACGTCTGTTAAAATAACACTCCATAGGTAATTCAAGTAGCGCTGACGTTAAATAATATACAACGCCTCCTATCTATTAGGACTGTTAGGGACGATGACCCTCCACAAGCAAGTGGCGTACCGACAAATTTCAACGCCAGCGCTAAGTACATAATGCTGACGTACAAAAAAGGGGGACGATGACACTATCTGACAAAAAATAACACAGGTGTGTTTGAAATCTGCCGCGCCAACAATTAAAATTGGGAATATTTTTTTTCTACTAGTGCTCGTGGCTTCGGAGGAGCAGCAACCCGACCCTTGACCAATCCTTTCCCCTTGTCGCTGCCGGAGGCGATGACAAACCTTGCCCAAAGACCACTACTCATTGATCTTACCGATCTCTTGGTCGAGTCGGCGGAGGAGTCAGGCGAACGTCACCACCATGGTGACTGAGCGATCTTGGTGGGTTCTAGCCTCCGTGAGGTTCTCATCCGTGAAGACATAGGAGGACGCGTCATCATAATTGGCGAATGAGAAGCGTCATTGTCGAGGATCGGCCCCGGCAAGTCCCATGGTTAAGGACCCTGGGCTAGTTGGAGAAGACACAGGTTGGACGATAAGCTCGTCGGCAAACAGGAAGATACACTTCCTGCTCGATATATTAATTGTGGAGAAGTTACAGGGGATGCCAAGGCGGATGCGCTCTAGGCTAGGGTTACAGACGATGTCCCCCTTTATGTGTTGCCCCTCCCGGCCTTTATATAGTAGACCAGGTCTCGGGGAATCAATCTACAATTACAAGAAATCTAACCCTAGCTTGTACGGCAAGTCCGTGCACCTTCCTTGTCAGTCGAAGACTCCCAATGTCGGTGCCATCTAGCGGGCCAAGGTGAATCCAGCGGTAGCTTCGTGGGCCTTCAATGACACCGGGTAGGCCCATTAGTAGGAGTCGTGGGGTCTCCCCCTTGTCAGTAGCCCCCGAGTGCCTGGGGGACTCGAAGAGTCGCGCAGGGACTCGAGTTCGTCTTTATTCGTCCGTGGCTTGTATGCGCGGTGAACCGCGGTCGCTGGCAGCATGGTGGCCATGACAAAACCTGTTTCGAGGGATGTTAAGCAGAAAGGGCCCAAGGAGTCGACGGATCGAGCCTTGGTGAATTGCGCTAGTGGAAAATACCACGATCGCCCAATCAAACCCATGTCCCTCGACATGAGCTTGGGATACTGGAGCATAGCAAAAGTCCGGCCGCTTCAGGTCTTACAGTGTTCATTTGCCGCCAGCTGGTTGCGTAGCCTAAGGCGCGTCCGACCGGCTTGATACTTCATCCGCAGCGCATGGAAAGGTTGGGAGTGAAATCGCTCTTCGGCAAGTCCCAGCCCGGCCGAACTTCGCAGCGGGGTCTTACCTACACGCTAGTCTTGCGTGGCATCTGGGCACAGTGTGTCGTGGTTCCAGGAATAGGTGTGTTTTTGAGGCGTGAAGCCTTATAGCATTTCACCCACTTGGAACAAATCATCAAGTGAGCTGTTCACTCATCTCACTCGCGGAGCTTGTTTCGAGGGCTCAGGCGAGGAATCCTTCTACGAGTAATTACTCGAAAGCTGTTTGAGTTTCTTTCAGAGGTGAGGGAGCACCCGAGACTCTCAAGGGTGCGAGTGGTCACTCGAGCTTTTTGTGGGTCCATAGGTGAGGGAGCACCTGTAACTCTAGTGCGTGCGAGTGATCACTCGAGCACCTTGTTGATCTTCAGATGAGCGAGCACCTGGTGACTCTCGAGATGGGCTCCTCCCGATGGGAGTGAGATTTTTTTGCTTTATTGGAAAAAGATCTGATAAAATCTCTAGGCGTCGGTAGCGTACCTTATACGCTTTGCCTGTGACAAGACGTTGGCGTGGTCTTCTGCTGTTTTTGACCACTGTAGCCTGTCGTAGGAAACGACCTGGTGTGGTCCCGCCGAAATTTTCGCATTTGTGCGATTATGGTCCTCTTTTTCGTGCGTCGTGCGCGGTGTTGTTACTGTGTCGGTTGAGTTTTCCATGCATTGCGCCCCTCGTGGGATCGTGCCACGTTTACTAGGTAGCAGGGGTTAACGGCGATCCTCTGTGCTAGGCTCCGGGGTTAAATAGGTTTGCGGCTGGGTAAACTTAGGTTTTTACCCAGCCGTTGCTTTCCCTGTCTTCTTCTTGCCTTCTCCAGTTCTCAAGTTCTTCCTCTTCCTCTTGCTTTGATTCCTCCTCGACCTCTATGACCAAACGTTCTCGTGCTGCTGCGGAACCAATCAAGATATCTGGCGGTTGGGAACCATCGACCTTTGATGCTTCAGATCTGGCACGTCTGGTTGCCGATGGCGTAGTGGTCGAGGGTGAGGCGCGTTTGCCGGGGGATGAGGCGATCCCTGCTCCTGCGTCAGATGAGCGGGTATGCTTCCAATATTACTTCCCCCATGGGTTTGCTCTTCCGCTGCATCCATTTGTGCGGGGCTTGTTGTACTCCTATCGCATCCAGTTGCACGATTTGACCCCGAACGGGGTTTTGCACATTGCCTATTTTATCACTTTGTGCGAGGCGTTCCTGGGTATTTACCCGCATTGGGGGCTCTGGAGGCGTCTCTTTAGTGTGAAGAGGACCAACTCCGAGTATGCTGTGGGTCGGATGAGCATCTCTATTGGGGATAAAGACTCGTATTTTGATCTGGAGAAGATCGACTCGGTTAGCGGGTGGCGGCGGGGCTGGTTTTATCTGAAAGACCGCTGCGTGACCGGCCAGCGTTTTGGCCTTGCTCCTTTTAATCCAGCCGCTCGAGTAGTGAGGCAGACGTCTTGGTCTCATTCGCTGACTGCTGCGGAATCAGCTGAGCTGACTCCCTATCTAGATAGGATTTCTTTGCTGAAGGATGAATTGTCTGGTGGGGAGCTTATCTCTGTTTTCGTGGGGAGAAGAGTTCAGCCGCTGCAACATCGTGCCTCTCCTATGTGGCAGTATCTGGGTCCTGCTGACCCAACCAGGTGCTCGCCTGAAGATTTCGAGTCTGGCGAACTTCTCACCCGACTCCAATGGGTGACCAAGTACTCGAGTGACTCTGAGATGCGGCTTGCGCGCCCATACTCTGCTGAAAACCCTCTTCCTCAGGTTTGTGACCGCGTTACCTTGCCTGTGTTTGTGCGGTTGCTTACCTGCTGACTGTTGTTTTTATTGTGTGATGTAGGGACGTGACCCTGTGCTGCGTAATCCTCCTCAGCCGGAGGATGCTGATATCCTCGAGGAACCTAATGCCTCTGCTGCCGAAGGCGTTGCTCGGTCCGCCGGGATGGGCCCCATGATCGTTGTATCTGGGGTCAGCGAGGATTCAGGCCCTTTTCGTGTGAAGCGGTCCTGCCCCGGGAGTTTTGGGGATCGTGATACTGCTGCTCCCATAGCTCCAGCTGCTGATCTGCCTTCTGCGCCTGCGGCTCCAAAGAGAAACCGGCTGTGGCGCGCTCGCCCTGCGCAGAGTGGGTAAGTGTTTTCCTTGGTTTTGTACATTGTTTGCTTCTTGGTTCTGTATCTGATGGCTGGTTTGTAGTGTTGTGACTCTTCCGGCTGCTTCGAGTAGCAGTGCGGCCATCGTGGATCCGAAGTCGACAGACTCGGCAGCTGTTCATTATCATGATGTCCCTGCTACTCCTGTTGGTCGGTCTTTCCCTCCGGCGACTGCCGCGGAGGCGGGTGCCATCCTTGTCGCACCTTCTTCGGGTGCGCCTGTTGGTGGGGCTTCTGACGTTAGACCTGCCGAGCTGGGTCCTCCTTTGGTCTCTTCGATCTTGCAGCTGAAGATAAAATCCGTGCCTTTGACCGTTTTTCTGCTATGGTAGGCTTCTATGTTGTGTTCTTTTTCATTGGGAGCACGGCAGTGCTCCCGATGGGAGTAGCCCCCGAGGCTGTGAGTAAGCGCGTGCGGTTGCTTACAGTCTCTTTTTCCTTACTGTGTTTTGACGTTTGTTTACAGCCTGTCTTCCAACACTGTGAGCGCCTGATCATTGATGCTGAACGGTGGCAAAGGTCTCATGATTCTGCCCAGGATGCGTTAACTACCATGGATGGTGCGTCTTCTTCTTAGGCTGTTTGGAGTGGAGCTTTTCCAGGTTTTATTGCACTGAATTTTTCCTTGTGGTTGGATGCACGTCAGGTCGTCGTCGGGCGGCTGAGAAGCGGGCCGACAAGGTTTCTCGAACTGCTTCCCACTTGCAGGAAGCTTTGTCTTCAAAAGAGGTGGAGCTGCACGAGCAGCATGAGGAGCTCGTTCGCCTTCGTCAAGCTGAGGGGGCATATGAGAAGATGGAGTTGGCGGAGGGGAAACGCCTTCGAGTGCTGGCGGACCGACTTACTTGTAAGTGTGGATCCTGTACTTTTCCTTCTGTTACGTGTGTCTCCTTTTTGTTGACGTTCCATTGCTTGTCGGCAGCTACTGCAGGTTTGAAGCCGGTCGAAGTTTCTGCCTCGGGGTCTGGCGTTCTGAAGGGGGCTGCGGATGCTCTTGCGAGTGTTGTTGTTGCTGTCGAGGGTGTTTGTGGTCGTGCCTCTGATCTTCTTCGCCGTGTTCATGAGCACCTGATGCCGGATGCTTCGAAGGTGCCCGAGGGCCTGGATGCTCTCGTGGCTGCGTTTGGTCCGGAGGGGAAGCGCGTGGGGGAGTTGGTTGCTGACAGCTTGGTGAGTGGCTCTTCTACGGCTCTTGTTGTCCTTATGGGGCACGGGATTTCTGTTGACGAATCCTTGGTTGAGACCATCCAGGGCTACTCGCCGGAGCTGCTTGGGCGTGCTGATCAGCTTGCTCTTCTGCTGCAAAAGGCTGTGGACGCCCAGATTAATCCTACTGTGGGCGAGGGAGGGGGGCGGTAGTATTATTGTTGAGACTTCATCTGTAACGCGCGACTCTGCTGTGACTGTTGCTTGTCGGCTGTCTTTATCTATCCTGATTTTGCTTAGCTTGTCCCTTCTGGTGTTTGATGCTTGTGCTTTTGTTTGCGGTAGGCCGCTCCGGGTGTTCTTCGTCCTTGGAATTCATTGAAGGATGACGCTCGCGAGGGTGCCTACGAGTCTGTTTGCTTGCGGTTGAGGAATGCCGAGCGGGAGATTGTGCAGCTGAAGGCTTCTGTGGCTGTCCATCGGTCTCGACGAGAGCGTGCCGAGGCTATGATTGATGATCTTGCTTCGTGGGTTGCCAGTCTAGCTGATGTTCTGCGGGGTGAGTTTTGCTTTTGCTTGATTCTGCGAGTCCTCCTCGTGCTTTAGTCTTGACTGTGGTTGCTGTTTCTTTGGTGAAGTCCTGGCGGGGAGGTCCCGAGATGAAGAGGCGGCCGTGCATTCTGAGATGTCGCGCTTGGAAGATCCTGTTGTGCGAGCCAGGAACCCCTTTTGGGCGGATGGGGCCCGTGCTCGTTCTTTTGCTTTGCTGTGTCTTCGCGTCGAGCAGGTTCCGTTGGCGTTGAGGTACTGCCAGCGGGTGCTGGGTGGTATTCATGCCCAGTTTTATCCGTTGGCAGTTGTCCCTTCCAGGCTTGAGACGCTTTGCCGCTTCTTTACCCAACCTGCCGAGCTGCGTCGCGTGATGGACCACTTGATTCGAGCGGGAGCTCGGGTTGCTTTAGGTTTGGTCCATAGTCACTGGCCTGGTGTAGATCTCGGAGAGGTTGTACGGGGTCCTCCGGGTGGTAGGGCTCAGTCAATGGACGGTCATTATGCAGCCGTTGGCGAACTTGCGGGTCGTGTTGTAGCACGCGTCGTTGAAGAGAGCGACCTTAGTTTAGGCGCTCATATTATGGCCAAGCAGGAGCCATCAGATTAGTTGTCTTGTTTTTGTCTTCCTCCCTTGCTTGAATGTGCTCTGTGGAAGATGGCTTGGGGAGGGACTGTTATTCCCGGGGTGGCTGCTTCGGCGAGCTCCCGAGTGCCGGAGTTTATTTTTGTGCCGCGATTGCGGGAGACGACTCGAGGGGTGGCTGCTTCGGCGAGCCCCCGAGTGCCAAAGTTTATTTTTGTGCCGCGGTTGCGGGAGACGACTCGAGGGGTGGCTGCTTCGGCGAGACCCCGAGTGCCAAAGTTTGCTTTTTTGTGCCTCGATTGCGGGAGACGACTCGAGGGGTGGCTGCTTCGGCGAGCCCCCGAGTGCCAAAGTTTATTTTTGTGCCGCGATTGCAGGAGAAGACTCGAGGGTGGCTGCTTCGGCGAGCCCCCGAGTGCCAAAGTTTGTTTTTTGTGCCGCGATTGCGGGAAACGACTCGAGGGGTGGCTGCTTCGGCGAGCCCCCGAGTGCCAGAGTTTTTTTTGTGTGCCGCGATTGTGGGAGACGACTCGAGGGGTGGCTGCTTCGGCGAGCCCCCGAGTGCCAGAGTTTGTTTTTTTGTGCCGCAATTGCGGGAGACGACTCGAGGGGTGGCTGCTTCGACGAGCCCCCGAGTGCCAGAGTTTATTTTTTTTGTGCCGCGATTGCGGGAGACGACTCGAGGGGTGGCTGCTTCGGCGAGCCCCCGAGTGCCAGAGTTTGTTTTTTTGTGCCGCGATTGCGGGAGACGACTCGAGGGGTGGCTGCTTCGGCGAGCCCCCGAGTGCCAGAGTTTATTTTTGTGCCGCGGTTGCGGGAGACGACTCGAGGGGTGGCTGCTTCGGCGAGCCCCCGAGTGCCAAAGTTTATTTTTGTGCCGCGATTGCAGGAGACGACTCGAGGGGTGGCTGCTTCGGCGAGCCCCCGAGTGCCAAAGTTTGTTTTTTGTGGGGGATACTTGAATCACGCTTTTCCCTATTGTCTCATATAGTAAGTCTGGAAAAAATAAAAGGAGGGGGGTTCCGTTGAAGACGGATACCTTTTATCTGCTGTAAGTGGCCTTAATGGCCGGTAGCTTTGTTGCCTGGCGCTTGTGTCCATCTGCTGGTTCATCGTCTACGGGAGGTTTTCTTCTGTGGCTCCTATGGTGCCATCGTTTTGATGGGTTATGAAGGCTTCTGCTAACTTGTGGAATTCCTTGTCGCATCTGTCGGATCTGACAAATCTTCCATTGATTGTAATGACACCATGTGGCCCTGGCATTTTCAGCTTGAGGTAGGCGTAATGAGGTACATCCATGAAGCGGGCGAAGGCTGGTCGCCCGAGGATTGCGTGGTATTGCGACTTCCAGTCGACCACCTCGAAGTCCAATATCTCTTTGTGAAAGTTGGTCGCGCACCCGAAGACCACTTCCAGGCTTATTCTTCCCATGGGATAAACTGCTTTGCCTGGTACGATCCCGTGGAAAGTCGTTCCTGAGGGCTTCAGGGCGTTGCTTTGGATCAACATGTCGTCGAGTGTTCGGGTGAATATGATGTTGATTCCGCTGCCGCCGTCCATGAACACGCGGGACATGTCGTAGTTCCCGATCCGCGCCTCCAGTACTAGTGCTGCGTGTCCTGGTCGGGGGACAACTGGTGGGTGGTCGTCTCGGGAAAAGGTTATCTCTGTTTCTGACCTGCGCAGGTATTCTGGGACCGCTGGGTGTGCGGATGTCGCCAGGAAGACTTGTCTAGTTACTCGCTTCTGCTGGCGGTTGTAGGGCCTTCCTTCTTGTATCATATAAATTCTTCCGTGAGCTTCTGGGTACTGGTCTTCATCCGGTGTCCTTTGTCTCTCTTGGATGGAGGCCACCTGCCTCGTCGGCAACGGAGGGGCTGGTGGCGCGTTGTGGGCGACTGGCCCGATTGCTATGCTTGCGAGAGGTTGCCCTGCAGGGGCCGCGGGGCGGTTCTTCTCTTCTGCTAGCTCGTTGAAGCTTCTGCAGTTCCTGAGGGTGTGGGATGATCTTATTTCTCCTCGCTCGTTTCTGAATCCATGTATGGTGCACGGGCTGTCGAGCTGCTCTTTTGCCGTTCTAGGCGCTCGTGTGCCGTCCCGCGGTTGCTTTGGCCACCATTCGCGTTTCTGCGATTGAGGCTCGTCTTCCTGGTTCTCTCTATTTGGCTGTCTGTTGTCGTCGCGTCGCCGCCCGTTTCGGTTGTTTGGGAAGCCGGCAGCAACCATGTCGGGTCCTCGGTCGTCGTAGAATTGTCGCCTTGGCCGTTTCCTCCTTCTGTCGCCTCCTCTGTCTCCGTTGTAGTCGTATTCGTGTTCTGATCGTGCTGCGAAGGTCTCAGTTTCGTTACGGACGGAATCTTCGCCGTCTGCCCAGCTGTTGGCTAGTTCCAGTAGTTTTGCGAGTGTGCGGACTTTCATTTGCCCCAGCTGCTCCTTGAACTCAATGCGCTGTAGGCCTCTTCTGAAAGCATCGATTGCGCTCTCGTCTGATATATCTTCTGCGGAGTTTTTGAGGATCGTCCACCGCTGGATGTACGCCCTCAGGGTCTCCCTTGTTCCTTGCTTGCACGCTCACAACTCCTCGAGTGATGCCGGCCGTTTGTAGGTTGACTTGAAATTCTCGATGAAAGCGGCGCGGAACTATCTCCAGGAGCTGCTGGACCCGCGCTGTAGGTTTTTGAGCCAGTGCTGTGTGGAGCCCTCGAGCATCAACTGTATGTACTGCATGCTGTGATGTTGGTTCCGCGCTGGAATTTGCCCGCAGTTAAGTAGTCTTCAAGCCATGTCTCTGGTTCTTCAAGTCTGTTGTACTTTAGTGTCGTCGAGTTGAGCTTGAATCCGTTTGGCATGCGTGTCTCGCGTACGGTTCGGGTGAAGCATAGTGCTCCGCATGGCTCGGCTTCTTCTTCGGAAGCTTCCTCGTCGGAGTATTCTTCGCGCGCCGCGCGTCGCCGCCTGCCGCGGTTGACTCTGCTCTGGGTGATGTCGTCACGTGCGTCTCGCCGAGTGCTGCGGTGTGCGTGGCTGTCGTCGCCGTCGTCGCGCCTTCTGCCCCTGTTTGGGTTCCCGCGCCTGTCGTCGTCGTCGTTATTGTCGTTGTCGTCGTCGTCAGGGTCGCTAGGTTCCCTGTCTGGTGTCCGCTCGCGGGCCTGCCGCCTGGTGCTGGGGTTTTTGGGTGCTGAGTTGTCGATGGCGTCCTTCATTATTTGTAGGGCGATCGAGGTGTAGCGGTCTGATTTCCCTTTAGAGCTTGTCCGGGCACGAGATAGGTAGTCCTGGGCGCTTATGAGTGCCTCCGCTGGTGTGAGGGGCCCCTCGTCGCCGTCGTCCTCTTCTAGTTTGAAGTCGTCGTCGAGCTTGCGGATCACTCTCTCCCTTTCCGATTTCCGTAGGTTGTTGACTTTTGATTTGTCGCGGGTAGGGGAGCGGCGACTGCTTCCGGCAGGTTGCCGGCGACTGCTTTTCCTCTCGAGTTCTTCTCTTTCCTGCGCTTCCATGGCCTGGCGCCATCGTTGCGTCTGTTCTCTCGCTAATTTAGTGTACGCTCTTAGTTCGTCTCTTGTGGCGTTTCTTGGCAGCATCCTGCCAAGTTTGACTGCTTCCTGTACCATCGCTATGGTTTCCTTGGGTAAGATGATTTTCTCTTTTGGTGGTGCGGCTTTCTTGGCGGCTGTGGCCTGTTGTCTGCCTCCTGGTGGCTGGGCGCTCGGGCCGAGCGGCTGCCTTGGCTGCAGGTCACTTGCTTGGTTGCCAGGTGCCTGTCCCGCTGGGACTTTCGTTGGTATGCTTCCTGGATCCCCCAGTTGCACGACCATCCGGGCTTCCTTGGCGGGTCCTGCTGCTCCGCTGGTATTCTGCATGTCCCGTGGAGCACTCGGGTTTTCAACTTGCCCGTTGATTCCTGGTGGTGGTGCGTCGACTTCCGCCATGAACACTTGCGAGGGTGTTCCGGTCGCTCCTCTGCTGGCTTGCGCGTCGGTGCTTCTCCATGCTAGGGGCCTGTCCGAGGGACGGCGAGTGCTATGATGCTCGGTGCCGAGTGCTCGGCTGCTATTGATCGGTGTGTTGGCCGTGCAGGTGACGTCCGCCTCGGCTGCTGCTGTAGGTGCTTGAACGTCGTCGGTTAGGCAGAGACTTCCCCAGTGGTTGATGTAGATCCGGTATTCTCCGAAGATCAGATCGACTCCGGACTGCAGATCCGTGAAGACTGGCTTCAGGGCCGGGAGGTGGGCCGTGAACCCTAGGGACTCGAACAGATTGGATCTTGCCTGAGTCTTCGAGCTGGCGAGCGTTGATGATAGTGAGACCGCCGAGATCGCGTTCCCAACCTGTGTAGTCCCCACGGTCGGCGCCAATTGTCGAGGATCGGCCCCGGCAAGTCCCATGGTTAAGGACCCTGGGCTAGTTGGAGAAGACACAGGTTGGACGATAAGCTCGTCGGCAAACAGGAAGATACACTTCCTGCTCGATATATTGATTGTGGAGAAGTTACAGGGGATGCCAAGGCGGATGCGCTCTAGGCTAGGGTTACAGACGATGTCCCCCTTTATGTGTTGCCCCTCCCGGCCTTTATATAGTAGACCAGGTCTCGGGGAATCAATCTACAATTACAGGAAATCTAACCCTAGCTTGTACGGAAAGTCCCTGCACCTTCCTTGTCAGTCGAAGACTCCCAATGTCGGTGCCATCTAGCGGGCCAAGGTGAATCCGACGGTAGCTTCGTGGGCCTTCAATGACACCGGGTAGGCCCATTAGTAGGAGTCGTGGGGTCTCCCCCTCGTCAGTCATCCTACTGTGGTGATAGTGATTGTGGTCCATGCCTCCACGACTTTCTTGGCCACGAAGACCCAAGTGTTGGGGGGGTGGGGGGTGGGGGGGGGGGTGGGTGTTGAGGAAAAAAGATGTCAATTCCGGTTCCATCCAACTATATATATCATATGGCCTCAACAACTGACTTAAAGTTATATGTATATGTTCATATACATACCATGAAAAATCAAAGATGCATAAAGAAGGCACCACACAAAATGATGCTCTGGAAATCAGATATGATCAAAGTTTTAAATAGCCGGCTATAGCCCAGATATAGCCCCGCTATGACTGTTTGAGCATGGTGCCACTAAATGATGCTCCGCGCTTTTCATGCACAATTAACTATACGAAAAAGTTTTTAAATAGTCGACTATAGCCGTGATTTGACGTACTTGTGATTAATCATATCTAATCGCAAGTACATCAAATCACCGTCTCCATGACGTATCAAGTTGAACTAGTGCATTACTAGGCCGTAGAGAAGAAGATCTCTCTTCTCTTGTCCACCATGATTCATGAACCAAGTCGGTTTTAGGATCGTTTATGCATTCTTGTACATCTTCCTTTTTTATGACTCCATAGACATTATTTGTTTCTTTTATCCAAATAATGCCATTGTATTCCAAGCAGCTGCCAACTACCGTTGCTCCCGTTAACACTAGTCTACTAGCTACTCACAGACGTGCACTCCAACATAACACAAAAAGGAAATGAAAACATACTCGGCTGCTACAGAATGCTCTGTGAAGGCGTTGCCGCGTTGGCATACATCAACTATTTGTTCGTAGCAAGTCATGGCGCTACTATATATACGAATATACCTGTACAGGTACATGCATGTCCTGCACTCCACAGATATATACCAGGAGAAAATATAAATACACGGCCGGGGTCCTTTTCTGGTGCCTACCTACCCACCGTTTTGGGCTGATCGGTAGGTACAGGAAGGAACCAAATACCCACGTTGCCTTCGCCTTCATGCCCATTCCATCTCGATCGATCTACATTCTGCTAGTGTGTTATATATCCTTCGCTGCATGCGATTGATTGGACTAACATATACTATACGGCAGTTGGCCCGTCAGGAGGCGTTGCGGCTCTATTTAGTATTCCCTCCATTCCAAAATGTAGTGCGCCCACGCTTTTCGAGGTTCAACTTTGATCATGAATTTAACCATCGAGACCGACTACGGCGGGAGAAAAAATTATATAATCGAAAACCTCTTTCAAACACGAATTCATTGGTATAATTTTTGCCCCGCGCAATTGGTCTCGTTGATTAAATTTATAGTCAAAGTTGAAGCACGGAAACCGATGACGCACTATATTTTGGAATGGAGGGAGTACTAAATGGAGGGAGTATTTACAATGCATGGATAGTTTACTTAGCCGTCAGAAATCGACCGGCATCGCATGGAAAAATCTGTGTTCATACTTGATGTTGTATCAAATGACTCGTCCTGATAGTTAGTCACTACCTTTGTTTCACAATGTAAGATATCTTTTGCAAGCTAGTTTAGCTTATAAAAATGTCTTATATTATAGGACGGAGGGGTACTTATTTGGACAGGAAAATATCAGTGAGGTACAACCGGTCGGCAGCTGGAACTAATTTTTCTCTGATAAAAAATTATGTATACTCTCATTGTGCATGCTTGTCTATTTTGGTGGTTGCAAAGATGAAGAATCAAGGCCGTGATCCAGCGCCCGAGCTGTGTGCAAGTGTAGGGAGATGGTGACACAAGGATTCCCTCTTGGGTAGGTAGGCAGGTGCCAACAACGCTCCAAGCAGTTGAGCATCACTTCATCGTCTCATTGCGGGTGTTTGTTATCTGGTGTTTGTTGTGGTTGTTACATCCTCTTGAGTGATGTTCTTAATTTGGGCCGTCGGTTAAAAGATTAGGGTGTCTTAATTGAGATTAGGCATCCTAATTACTGTCAGGATAAGTACCGGTAAAAATAATGTGCTTTTGATCGTCTTGGTGATGACAGCACAGCAACAGCAACCACGCAACTGAACTGCATGCTCCAACACAAGGGCACGTAGAAGAGGAGCCACAAGTATATGTTCAGAATAAAGTATGCAGCCATGCAGCGGGGAAACGGATAAGCGGATAGACTCGCGTAGATCCTGGGGTGCCGCTGTTTGAATTGGAGATGATCATCGTCGTCAAAAGGCGCCAGCAGTCTAGAGCACGTCGCGTGTCACATGGAGGCATTCATCAGGACCACCAGGGAAAAGAAGAGGCGCATGCAGCGATAGCTCCGGCCTCTAGGGTTTAGCTAGAATGTCAATTTGGTTGTTGGCTCCCAATCATTCACTCGCCCAATCACGCACACTACATGCCGTGCTCTCTGATGAGCACAGGGCGCGTTGCTACCCTTCCATCCGATGGGATGCAGAATTAAAGTTTGTCGGCATCCTGCTGCTGAAATCTGCCGCATGTTTCATACACAGTTAGGTTAGAGCAAGTCTAATACAGTAAGATCTAGTCAGCAAGCTATAAGATTTGCTATGACATAATTTTTTTACTTGGAGGAGTAAGAAGAGAGAAGGAGTGGACGGGCTCTTATTCTACAACCACGCTATAGCACATGAATCGAGAAAAAATAGTACGCATACAATTCTCATCCATTCCTATGCATTCCTCATGTAAATATTATATGTTTAGAGCCAACCTAATAACCAATCTAGCACAAACAAACCTATTATATGAGTGATTTTTTGAAAGCTTTGGAGACATGACATTGACATCTCCTTATAGTCAACAACCGGTTACATTATTAACCATGCTCTTATCCGGCCATTCATATGAGTGCAGGGCAAAAGCGGCGGTCAACAATAACCTCGATTGGCATGAGGCTAAAAATCACCCAACAAGTAGCTTGCTGGTTCGCAGACAGTTATATGTATATGTTCATAGATACCATGAAGAATGAAATGCATGTAAAGAGGGCATCCCACATAATTATGCTCTGAAAATCAAAGATGATAGGCAAAGTACTCCGTGGGCCGTTTGTATTGTTTTCAGCAACTTGGGTAATAAACTTGTGGCCATGTGATTATCATTTCGGAGTTAGTGAGTAAAACCTTTTCTATATGTATATCTAATAAATGTGTCATGTGTGATAATTTCTCTCATTTTCGTGAGAGCTACGTGATAATCTCTAGTAAAGTTAGAGAAGAAATGTAGGTATTTCAAAAAGAAGGGGTTGGGGTCGTTGTTTTTGGGTAAATTAAATAAAAGGAAGGGATGCCAATTTCTGGTCTGCCCGCACAAAGTCGCATCTATATGTTGATGGATACGATAAATGGGATACGATGAATGAAAGACGTTTAAAGAAGTCATCGCATTTCATTATCCTCCGCAAATCAGAGATGATGGGCAAGTACATCAAGTCACAATCTCCATGATGCACCAAGTTTAACTAGTGTGCAACTAGGCCCTAAAAAAGAAGATCTCTCTTCTCCATGACGCATGAACCAAGCCGGTTTTAGGACTGCTATATGTATTTTGTAGGGTTTTCATTTTGTATGACCCATAGCCAATTCATTTTCTTTTACCCAAAGCATGTGGTAGTTGTATTCCTAGCAGTGGCGGCTGCCGTTGCTTCCACCAACACTACTGGCTAGTCTACTACTACTTGTAGACGTGCACGCCAACATAGCATTTTAAAAAGTGAAAATATGCATTGCTGCTACACAATGCTCTATTAAGGCGTTGACATGCACTATTTACTTTTTCGTAGCAACTAAGGAGCTATACCATACTAGTTAGTACTACTTGTTGTCGTGTCGAGTGGTATATATATACTCATGCTGTTCGTTAGGATAAAAATGGTATAGGAATACAACCGTCCATATTAGCCAGGAGTAAATTTTCTCTTCAATCTTACAGTGGTTGAGTATTTGTTGGCTTGACCATCAAATTTTTTTGTTTGCCACTATTTACTCTTTTGAGTTGTCTTGTTTCCTTTGTCAACTTCTCTGGAGCTTTCACCCATTCATGTAGTGCACCACCATTTTGGTGGTTGCCAAAATTAATGGAGGCCATGACCTGTGTGCAAGTGTATGGATGGTGACACAAGGATTCCCTCTTTGGGTAGGTAGGCAGGTGCCAACAACGCTCCAGGCAGTTGCACTACGGGAGAGACGGTTGACGCCGACGGCCAAATGTCGGGGCCGTCGACGTAGAGGGACGACTCGTCAGCCCTCGTAACGGGCCGTCGGCGTCCCAAAGCCGTCGGCGTATGCCTCTTTAGGCCGAGGGCCGCCGTTGGCGTAGAAAGGCCGTCGGCGTAGGCCATGTTTAGGCCGAGGGCCGCCGTCGGCGTAGGCCTGTCGGGTGGGCCCTGGTGGCGGCGGGCGGTAACACCGTTAGCCCATCGTTGGCCGTCGGCATAGGCCCTGTTTTCATTTTTTTCTTTTGTTTAATAGTTTAATCTTATATTACTAATACATAAAATAATATTGGAAATGGGATTATAATATATATATCATCTCATTTCAACCCTCGATATACGCCTCTTTATTCTTTTTGCGTCTTCTAGTTAATACATAAGATGATATATTAATAAATTATAATACTAAATTAAAATATATTATGCTACTATTACTATATTAATATGTGTATGCTCCACAGTTCTACCTCGGAGGAGAAAGCTATAAGGGTAAACCGCCGCCCCCTCCCCGGCCCCGGCCCTCGCGCCCGGACTAGGCCGGGTTTCGGTGAAGAAAGATCGCCAGAGCGCCGTAGTACCGCATGAACTTGCATGTGATTGTAGGATATGTGTCCAAGTGTGGTGTAAGATCCATGCATAAATGCAATGTCTAGCTCCTTGGTGTGACCATCTCCACATTTATGCGATAACACTATATATGCAAAGTCATGAACATGCATGTAGGTGGGGAATACACCCGTTTGCGGGTATACCGGGGGCTACGATGTGTTACAAGGTCCTAACCTTGTTTTCCATGTAGTTATGTCCTAAAAAACCTCAACAAACAAAAAAAAAATACATTGTTGGAACATCGTGCGAAGAAAGCTATAGGGGTAGACCTCCACACCCCCCTCTGGAACATGATGTAACACGTGAATTACCGCTGAAGCGTCGGAATCCTACAAAAACTTGCATGTGGACCTAGGGTATGTGTAAAAGTGTGGTGGAAGGCCCATAGATGCAAAACATAGATCCCGGGTTTGACCTTCTTCACACATGAATGCGATAACACTTAGAGATATTCGTGCAGGTGTAGACAGAATACTACCGGTTCGGCTTAACCAGAGGTAATGATGTGCTACAAAGGTCTCAAACCTAGTTTTCCATGTAGCTATCGAGTAAAAAACTAAGCCAATGAAAAAGTACATTGTTGGAGCCTCGTGCGGAGAAAGCTATAGGGGGTACATTGTCGGACCCACATTCGATCTAGGGGTTCGGAGGTGAATGACCGTCGGAGGGACGGAATCATTGGAAAATCTTCATGTGGAGCTAAGTTATGTTTATAATTGGGATGTAATGTTGGTAGATGGCATATGTAGGTCATGTGTCTAACGTTGTTCACGGACATGGGCTAACACTTAGTAAAATCGTCGATCCGTATGTGGAAACTCCCGGTACGGGTCTACCGGTGTGAATAATGTGGTGAAATGTGTTCAACCTTGGTTTTCCATACATATGTGCTAAACAAACATAGGTAGGTTAAAAAAACAATGGTGTAAAAAAGTTATATGCTTGAGAAACTTATACAATGGTGTAAAAAGTAAAAAAGGAATTTATATGCTTGAAAACATAAAAGAATATAGAAATAAAAAATAAAAATGAAAAAGGACCTAAGCCGACGGCTAGGCCGTCGGCGTATTGCGGATTAAAATAAATAAATAGAACTACGCCGACGGCCTGGCCGTCGGCGTAGGTCCAGGCCCCCATATTCCGACTGAGCCCCCCCTGGGTCAACGGTTACCCAATCCCCCCCCCCATGCCCAACCAAACCCCCTCCCCCGCCCGCACGATCCCCCGACCCCGCCGCCGCAAGCCCCCGCCGGCTAGACCCCGCCGCCGCTATATCCCGCCGCCGCCGGCCTCCCTTCCCGCCGGCCTCCCGTCCCACCACTAGCCCCGGCCGAGCTCCCTCTCCCGCGCGCGCCCCGACCGAGCTCCCTCACCCGCGCCCGACCGAGCTCCCTCCCGCTGCCGCCGGACTCCCCTCCCGCCGGCTAGTCCGCCGCCGCCGCCGGCCACCCCTTCACCGGCCAGACCCCGCCGGCCATCCCACACGCGGTGAGCACTTTTTTTCGTATTAGTGCACTGATTTTGCATTTTGTTAAATTTTGTTAAAAAGTATGCTAACAAAATTGTAATAATTACATTTTGCACTGCCTTGGTTTGTAGCATACATTTTTGTTTGTTTGTGCTTGATAAGGACCAAAATAAGGAGTCATTCACGTGGCTCAAATACGTCGTGATGTTTCCTGATGGTTATTGTTCGAATATAAGCAAGGGAGTCAATATTGAGAAGGGAAAGGTCACTGGGATGAAGAGTCACGACTATCATATATGGATTGAGCGATTGATGCCGGTGATGCTTCGAGGTTATCTCCCTGAGCGTATCTGGCGAATGCTAGCGGAGTTGAGCCATTTATTTCGCACGGTCTGTGCTAAGCAGATATGTCCCGTGATGATTGAGAAGCTGCATGATCTAGTGCCGGAGTTGCTATGCAAGTTAGAGAAGATATTTCCGCCAGACTTCTTTACTCCAATGCTACATCTCATTGTGCATCTCGCGAACGAGGCACTCTTGGGTGGACCGGTGCAGTTTCGTTGGCAGTTTTGTATTGAGAGAGAGTTCAAGTATATTCGGCTCAAATGGGGAAACAAAAATAAGATTGAAGCATGAATAGCTGAGGCAACTATCCTCCAGGAGATAGCAAACGCCACGACAATGTACTATGCGGATGAAGTTCCCACTATGCATAACCAGGTACCTCGGTACAATGTCGACGAGCCCAAGCGTGACCCCAAGCTCCTCCTCTTCAAGTTTCCCGGTGGCAAGGCCGGTGGTGCAAAACCTCATACCTTGTCCAACCAAGATAAGGAGTGCATAATGATCTGTGTGTTTATGAACATGGGGGAAGTGGTGGACGACCAGAAGAAAGAGAGCGGGCAGGAGGAGGAGGTGGTGCCCAGTTTCCTTAGGTAAAATGGCGACTTAATTACTTTGCATCTAGTAACTCGGTTTCGTTCTAATACGTATTTTCTCCTTCTAGCCAATTAGTGGATGAGGTGTGGCCGGGACCAACAGATCCCGATGCTGCGCAGTTGGATGCTCTTCTGAAAGGAGGTGCCCCGGGAAGAAGTTTCACGTCATGTTTCAGGGAAAAGGTAATCTGTAACCTATCCCTCTTAATTACCTGGCAAGTTGGCCTCTTATTACACGTAACTAATGCACGATTTACTAAACTTGTAGGGAGCTGATCCCACAGTGATGATGTCGGATGAGTTGAGATGTGTCTCTCAGGGTTTTAACAGTAAAGTCAACATGTATGAGAAGTATGATGTGAATGGGTATCGCTTTCATACAAAGGGCCACCAAAATAGTCGCCCGGGTGCAAAAACTATAAATACCGGGGTCTTCAACAAGGGACAAGATGACTTTGATTACTACGGAAGGTTGCAGAACGTATACGAGCTGACGTTCAACAATGGGCCCGTAGAACTCAAGCTCGTTGTGTTCAGATGCCACTGGTTCGATCCACACCATGGACAAAAAAATACCCCTTCCATTGGGTTAGTTGAAGTTAGGCCTTCAACCACCTATAGCGGATCCGATGTCTTTGTTGTGGCTCACCAAGCGAAGCAAGTTTATTACTTGCCCTACCCATGCCAGAAAGAATACCTCCAGGGCTGGGAAGTCGTGTACCAGGTATCGCCACATGGTAAACTACCCATGCCCTCCGAGGACGATTACACCAATATTAACCCTCAAACATACGAGGGAATTTTCTATCAAGAGCAAGAGAACTTTGGGGACTTTGGCTTAGAAGGTCTTGAGAACCTCGAGAACGATGCACACACCCGTGGTGAGATAGTCATGGACATAAGTGACATAGAGATGCTCAACAAGGCACATGCCAATGATGAGCCTCAGAGTGATGATGATGATGAGCCTCCACCGTCCGAGGATCCCGACGCTTTATACGCACGTGATAGTGATAGTGATGATGGAGATGAGAATGAGCCTCAGAGTGATGATGATGATTATTAGTATTTATGTATCTCGATACTATATGTATGTTATTTTGGATGATGATGATGATTGTGTGCGGATGTGCTACGATGAATTGATGATGATGTTATTTTGTATCTTGTCGATGTGCACGTGCTATTTAAAATGCTCTATGTTCCATGACAATGATGATTCTCCACCGTGCGAGGATCCCGAGGCTGAGAGTGATGACGAGTATTAGTATTTATTTTCATCTTAATTGCATTGTGTCTTTATGCTTAATTGTTTTATTTTTCTCAATGCAGGTGATTGGCCAATATGAGCAGTGGCAAGGCATCACCGCAGTCCTTGCTTCAGGGGATAAAGAAGAAGAAGAGTGGAAGAGCAACCACCTCAAGGTACGGCGCCGAGGAGGTAGGAGGAGGAGGAGGGGATGCAGGACGAGGAGGAGGAAGAGGGGGACGTCCCCCGAGATCAGACCGAGGAGGTACATTGCATCTTCATTATGCTTGGTATTTATTTTTCAACATGCTTCTTAATTGTTTACCTTTTCCGATTGCAGGAGGACGAGGACGAGGGCGAGGTACCGTCCTTCTGAGTGACATACCCTCCGCTTCCGGCGACGTGGCTTCACAGACCGCGTTCTCGGAGTCTCCAGACGAGGAGATGGACTCTCGAGACTTGGAAGCGGAGTCTCGAGACGAGGAGATGGTGACTGCGTCGGGGCCATCGAGTGCGTCGACGAAGAAGGAAAAGGTTCGTGGGGAAACAGAAGTCCCTAAGGAGGAGCTTGCCCCGGAGGCTCGGACCCTCATTGAACCTACCAGAACTGAGTAAGTGGCTATAGTTTCATTTCGTTGATACCAACTTGGCATGTACTAATGTATGATTCTTGTGCAGCAATTGGCTTCATCCTGCGGGGATCCGAGTCCCTGGCTGCATGCTTGGAGCTATCATTAGGAAGTTTTGGTCGGGCTTCTACACCACAGACAAAGGCGAGAGGAAGCTAGCCACGCTTTGGAGACACTACGAGCTCGCAGATTGTCCCCCCCTACGGGAAAGCTTCTGATGCCGTGATCAACAAGTTTTGGGTAAGGCAAAATCATGACTCTTCACACTTTTTTGTTCATAGTTGATGACCCCGCCATGCTAACTCATGAATCCCACACTTTTTTGCATGATTTCAGAGATTCTATAGGGTGGCTCCGGAGCACCAGGAGACGGTGAACAAGACTCTGCAGGCTCATTGTAAGAGGTTGACTAATCAGCAGTTCTATAACCAGGGTCATACCGCCAGGAGTCAATACAACATGGCGAAATCGGGCAAGACGTAGCCGAAGCACGAGAATGTCAAGTCACGCTCGATGATGAGCGCGGAATAGTATGACGAGGTAAGTAAATTGTCGATGAGATTCTATGTTGATGCTAAGTTGCAATGGCATCATCTGTTCTTCACATGAGTATTGATTTTTTAGGTTAGGCCCGATTGGGCCTATGGCAAGGAGGAGGCATGGAGGGCGTTGACTGCGAGGTGGCCCGGGGAAGACGAGGAGTGGAACGCCTTGAGCGAGCGGAACAAGGCGAACCGCGGCAGCGGGGGGACACATCGGGCTGGAAACCTCGGCAGTGAGCGCTACAAGGCCAAGCTGGTATACACATACATGGAACAACCTGCATTTATTTCCCCTCATGGATGTTCCTACTTGGTACTCATAAAATCTCTTTGGCGATGCAGGAGGAGAAACTAGGGAGGCCTGTCAGCTCATATGAGTCATGGGACTCGATGAGGATGATGGCGCCCGATCTCTCCCAGCCTCAGCCTCAGCTTCCCGAGTACTTCGGCACTGCCCAGGAGGACGGTGATAACTACCTCGAGGCGATGATCGCTTTTAATCCGGAGTTGGACGAACCTAGAAGTGCGGAACCCAACCCCAGAGCGTTGGTCGTGTCTGGGGGAGGCCTTCAACACGGCCGTCTGCGCGTTATGGATAAGATGACCCCGCGCACTGCCACTTTGAGCCCCACGCGGATCAAGGCTACCCTCGGTCCCGACGACCCCGCACCGCCTCCTCGACGATGGCCTTCCCAGACTGGCTACGATGTAAGTTTCTCTCATTTCCATCCTTTCTGTGACAATACTACATCCTTAGTGGCTTAATTGATGAGATGGTTCAATTTTTGTAATTGTAGGCTGCTTTCGAGGCGGCCTACAAGGCCCACCACGACGCCTATTTGGTGGACCTTGCGCAGTGGAGACAGAGAGCAGAAGTACACGAGGCGTGGAAAGAGGCAAAAGAAGATGTAAGTTCCAACCTTTCTTATTTTCAAAAGATGACAAGTCTCAATTTTCATACTTTTGTGCAATGCCTGACATGTTAACTATCTTGCAGGCTCAAGAGAGTGCTCGGATTACGGGAGTGCTCGTCGATATACCGCCACGGCCTCCTCGAGCCGGGCTTAAGCCGGAGTTTGTATCGAAGGAAGAGTTCGCCCAGAACTTCTACTACATCGGCTTAACCCCGGTAATTTACTTGCCGAATTAGTTGCTACCACTTTCATGTGCCTTGGAGGTTGCTAACTATTGCTCAAACGTGTAGGGAGCGGGAGCCTCCGGGACTGGACCCTTTGGTCGTGCTGCTGCCTCGCCGTCGTCGTCCCGCGCGGTCACACCGGTGCACCCTGGCCCCGGTGGAAGTGGTGCCTCGCGCGAGAGCACACCGGTTCATGGTGGCGCGGGATCACCTGCTTCCGGTGCTGGTTCGACGGCGCCTCCGCACCGTTAGTCGCCTATCTTCACGCGCGGAGACCTCGGTTTCTCCGGCTCGATTCCCTCTCCGGACGCGATGAGCTGATGATGATGCTACCTCGGCCAGGTTATGTACCGATACAATGTTTCTTCTCTTTGCATGTTATGTATAGATACATATGCTATGAATGGATACAATGTTTCTTCTTCTTATGCTATGTATGGATATGATGTATAAATGCTTGTGTCGATGTGCATGTGCTTATATCAATGGTTGTGTCGATGTGCTTATATCAATGGGTGTGTCGATGTGCATGTGCTTATATGCACAGGATATAATATATAATGCAATATATATCTATTATTGAATTTGATATATCCAGGAAAATAGGGAAAACAAGCAAAAAAGGGACCCTGCCACTACCTACGCCGACGGCCAGGCTTTTGTAGTCATTTCTAGATACACAAGTAGTCATTTCATCAGGGATCCACCAAGACTTTTGTAAGATTCCACCCCTATCTATTACCGGTCATGCCCTCCGTTTTGACTACTTTTTGAAATCGACAAAAATAATTCAAAAAAAAATAAAAAAATTGTAAAACCTTCGCGTTGCATCCTAATTTATTTCTTAGTAACCATACAAAACAACAAACTTGGAATAAGGCAAATATCTTATAAAAGTCTTTTTAAAATGAGCTATCGAGTATAAAGATTCATGACTTTCAAGCCAAATGACCGATGTTACAGCTAGTTTGAAAGGATAGTTTTCCCAAATGATCTCATATTTTGCACATTGTGTATATTATACTAGCCAACAAGTTTGCCAAAGGAAGTTTTTATTTTCTTTGCACGAAAAATCCATTTTCCATTTTCCGAGTGACAAAAGTATGGGTTTTTTGTGAAGGATCTACCAAATATTTGATGTCAACTTGAACCACTTTAATTTTGTAAAATATTAGACCATGTGTTATTTACAATTGACCAAAGTTTCCATGTAATATGGTTTTTATATACCTCTTCTGAAGAAGACAAATTTCCGCAGATTCAGCTGGAACGGGGTCAAATTTGAACTACATGTGCTTGATAGTTTGCTCTTTATTTTTTGAAAAAATCATTTCTAGATACACAAGTAGTCATTTCATCAGGGATCCACCAAGACTTTTGTAAGATTCCATCCCTATCTATTACCGGTCATGCCCTCCGTTTTGACTACTTTTTGAAATCGACAAAAATAATTCAAAAAAAATAAAAAAATTGTAAAACCTTCGCGTTGCATCCTAATTTATGTCTTAGTAACCATACAAAACAACAAACTTGGAATAAGGCAAATATCTTATAAAAGTATTTTTAAAATGAGCTATCGAGTATGAAGATTCATGACTTTCAAGCCAAAAGACCGATGTTACAGCTAGTTTGAAAGGATAGTTTTCCCAAATGATCTCATATTTTGCACATGTGTGTATATTATACTAGCCAACAAGTTTGCCAAAGGAAGTTTTTATTTTCTTTGCACGAAAAATCCATTTTCCATTTTCCGAGTGACAAAAGTAGGGATGTTTTGTGAAGGATCTACCAAATATTTGATGTCAACTTGAACCAATTTAATTTTGTAAAATATTAGACCATGTGTTATTTACAATTGACCAAAGTTTTTATGTAATATGGTTTTTATATACCTCTTCTGAAAAAGACAAATTTCCGCAGATTCAGCTGTAACGGAGTCAAATTTGAACTACATGTGCTTGATAGTTTGCTCTTTATTTTTTGATGTCTATATTGTGATGAAATTTTAAAAAAATTGAAACTTCCCGATCGGTTACCTATTATATTTTAAAATCAGTGTTTTGTTTTGAAATCTTTGTATTATTAAAACTAAAATTATACAAAAACAAAAAGTATAGCAAATTTATTATAAGAGGTAGACAGAGGAATCCTCCCAAGGAGGGTGATATATATCTCCTTGAGCATGCGGAAAATTATACAAAAACAAAAAATATAGCAAATTTATTATAAGAGGTAGACAGAGGAATCCTCCCAAGAAGGGTGATATCTATCTCCTTGAGCATGCGGGAGGGTGACATCTGCCTCTATCGGCTTCAACAGACACAAGTCCTTCTGGACCAGAAGAACCTATGCCTGTTCAAACTGATAGAGGCGGAAGGTCAGCCTCCTGCCTGCTTAAAGAGATACACAGCACCCCCCTCGGGTTGAATTCCTCGGTATACACCTTTAATAAGCTTGATATGCTACAGTAAGTGCTGGACAGACCGTGCTTATAAACAACTCTAACCCACCTTCGGTTAGCGAGGTGGGACTAATTATAGACTATTGGTCCCGGTTGGTGGCTCCAACCGGGACTAAAGGTCCTTTTTTCCATTTGGTATTACTGCAAAGTACTAATTATAGACTATTGGTCCCGGTTGATAGCTCCAACCGGGACCAATGCCTCGCAGTGCGCCACGTGTTGGTCGCCAAAGCATTGGTCCCGGTTATTGGCACAAACCGGGACCGTTGCCCTAGTTGAACCGGGACCGTTGCCCAATACAGACGAACCGGGACCGTTGCGAGGCATCGGTCCCGGTTCTGAAATGAACCGGGAGCGATGCCTTTTTTGGGTAGGATGAAAGGGGGGGGGGTCTCTCCACTAGTGGATGTGCTCGCCGTCTTGTGTACACACGTTGTTGCCGGGATGGAAAAATTTTGTTGCCTAAATTTGATAGTTGGCCTTCTCCTTTGGATAAGCTTTTGCGATTTGATGGAGGTGTTGATTCTTCGCGTTTCTTGCGACTGATTCATCAGTATAATTCCATGTTTTGCTTCACGTTGTTGGGTGCTAATATTGATCATACTATTAACACCGGTGGTGCGCCATATGTATTTAAGATGAACGGAGTTGTTTACCATCGTATTGGTTCACTTTTGCCTGATGAAGGATGCCCTCCTAAGTTTGCTCAGCTCTACATGGTTGACTCTGCCGATGAGGTTGCTAGCAGGATGAATGTTTTTGATCGCTCTGAGGGTGATAAACTTGAACCTGACCCACAGATTGTGTCGTCCCTTATTAATATGTTGAATCTGGATCATCGGTTGGTTCATACTTTTAGAATGGCTCGGGAAAGGTTGTCCGATTCTGATATGCCAAATGTGTCTATTCGTTTTATGGGTGATGAAGGTGGTGCACATGGTACACGTTTTTCCGGTCCTTCTTCTTCTGAAGTTGCTGCTCTTATCGTTGGTGACTTGAGTCCTGAGTGCAAAAGATTTGATGTTGTTGCTGAAACGCAGAGTGGCGTACTTAAACACATTTCTGCTCTTAATCCAAATTTGATGGCTTTGCAATATCCTCTTCTTTTTCCATATGGGGATAACAGTTTTCATTTGGGTATCAGATATGTTGATGGTAATGGTCACTCTATGGTGCCGCCTACGGGGTCGCGTGGTCAGGTTTCTATGCTTGAATATTATAAATACTATTTTCATTATCGTGAAGGTGAAGCTAATCCGTATACCAGTTGTGGTCGTTTGAGTCAGCAAGTGGCTGTTAATGCATATTCTTGCGTTGAAGCTGACCGCCTGTATTATCACTTTAAGAATCAGACTACCTTAAGGTCTGATACTTATCAAGGTATAACTGATGCAATGGGTGAGGGGAACTATACCGGTAAGAATATTGGTGTTCAGTTTATATTGCACGCCAGCTTTACTGGTGGCCGTCGGTACATGATGCTGAATTACCATGATGGAATGGCCATTTGTCGTCAATATGGTGCTGCAGATTTATTTGTTACGTTTACATGTAATCCTAAATGGCAGGAGATTGTTGATGCTCTTGCGGCTGAACCTGGGCAAGTTGCTGCTGATCGCCCAGACATCACTACTCGAGTGTTCAATATGAAATTTGATGAATTTTTGGATGGTGTAAAGGATGGTTCTTCATTTGGTGATATTAGAGCATGTGAGTTTAATATTGTATTTTACATTTATACTCATAAATTGCATTACATATAAGTTCTAACCCATTTTATTTGGTTATATTTTCAGATTTGTATGTGGTGGAGTTTCAGAAGAGGGGTCTCCCACATACGCATACTTTGATATGGTTGAAATCCGCTGGTAATGAACCTTCGTCTGCATTTATAGACAATCTAATTTGCGCGGAGCTACCGGATCCATTGGTTGATCCTTTGGGTTATGCCCTTGTTGATGAATTTATGGTGCATGGGCCGTGCGGAGTATACAATGCTAGGTGTGCGTGCATGAAGAATAACATTTGCTCCAAAAAGTTTCCTAAAACTTTCAGCGATGAAACAATGGTTGACCATACTGGATTTCCTATATATCGTCGTCGCGATAATGGACGTTTTGTTCTTAGACAGAAAGATTCACTTCGTATGGGAAATCAATGGGTTGTTCCTTACAATATGAAATTATTGAAGAAGTTTGATGCGCATATAAATGTAGAATGGTGCAACAAATCAAATTTATTGAAATATTTGTTGAAGTATCTTACAAAAGGACATGATGTTGCGCGGGTGAATATTGGTGTTCAAGATCGACCAAGGCGTGCTTTTACAGTTCCTAATCCTACTGGTAAAAATGAGATTAATGACTACGTGAGATGCAGGTATTTATTTTCTTTTCATTAAATTATTTGATATATGAAGGTGCGAAACCTGTTGGTAATGTGTACTTTTGTAGGTACCTTTCTGCGTGTGAATCTTATTGGAGGATGTTTGCATATGATATTCATGGGCGTGAGCCTTCTGTTGAGAGGTTGATCGTACATCTCCCTAATATGAATAGAGTTATATTTTCTGAGGCTGATAATTTAGGTAGCGTCATTAATAATCCTAATATTACGAAAACTATGTTGACCGAGTGGTTTGTTACAAATCAACGTTATAGATCTGCACGGGCATTGACCTATCTTGATTTTCCAAGTGAATGGGTTTGGAATAGTACTGAGAAAAAATGGACTAAGCGGAGTAAGCAAAGGAAGCTTGGTAGTAAGATTGGTCGTATATACCATGTGCATCCAGCAACTGGGGAATTGTTCTTTCTTAGGATGTTGCTTATGGTTGTTCCTGGTGCAACCAGTTTTGAAGATTTGAGAAGGCACAATGGTTATCTTTATGATACATTTAAAGAGGCATGCCAGTCTCGAGGTTTAGTAGGAGATGACAATGAGTGGTTCAGGTTATTTGATGAAGCTATTGTGTGGGCAAATTCATTACAGTTGCGGCATTTGTTTATGACTGTTCTTTTACATTGTGAAGTTAGTAATGGACGGGCTCTTTTTGATAGATTTTGGCCCAGCATGTCAGAGGATATTTCATACAGATTTTCTAAAGCACTTGGCAATGTTGTGTACGATGTTCCTCAAGATTATTTACAAGATTGTTTGCTTCGTGAGCTATCATCTATGTTCACGAAGAATGGATCATCCCTTGCTTCTTTCAATTTGACGGATCGTACAATTCCAATTGGTGATGAGTGTTTCAATAGATTAATAGCTGAAGAATTGAATTATGACATGTCTAAGTTAATTGTTGAATCAGAATTATTATACCAGCAATTGAACGACGAGCAGAGGAATATTCATCATGAGATAGTTTCGGCTGTGCATGCAGAAAATGGAGGATTTTATTTTGTAGCTGGTTCTGGAGGATCTGGTAAAACTTTTCTATGGAATTCTATTATTGCCACTCTTAGATGTGAGCGACGCGTTGTACTTGCCGTAGCTTCATCTGGTGTGGCATCTTTGTTGTTGCCTGGGGGAAGAACCGGTCACTCAAGGTTTAAAATTCCGTTAGCTGTGAATGAACAATCTCAGTGTGGTATATCTAGAAGTTCGATGCTTGCTGGATTGTGTCAGCGTGCATCATTGATCTTATGGGATGAAGCCCCTATGACTGATCGTTTGTGTTTTGAGGCTTTGGACAGAACATTAAGAGATATTTAATCTATTAATGGTGAAAAGAACGGGTTACTACCTTTCGGAGGAAAAGTGATGTTGTTAGGTGGTGATTTCAAACAGATTCTTCCCGTTGTTGAAGGTGGGACGAAAGAGGATATTATTAATGCGTCATTGATTTGTTCTCCATTGTGGCAATATATTAAGGTTTTGAAACTTCATATAAATATGCGTTTGTTCAATCCTATGATGTCCTGTGAAGAACGTTCAAAGTTGGCTGATTTTTCTGGTTGGGTACAAAGTATTGGTGATGGTTCTGTTCCTATGCGTGCTAAAGTTGATGAATCGATTCCGTCTTGGATCTCTGTTCCAGATGATATGGTGTTATTTCCTACAATAAACCATATGGCAGCTGCTGCTGACAATGTTTATGAATCATTCTGGTTAAATTATAATGATGGTGATTATTTGTCTCGCCGTGCTATTGTATGCCCTACTAACGCAGAAGTGGATAAGTTGAATGATGTTGTTTTTAAACGAGTTCCTGGTATTCCTTCGGAATGTTTGAGTTATGATTCTATCTCAAAATATACGGATTCCGTTGGAGAAGCAGAGTTGTTCTATTCTCCGGAGTTGTTGAATTCTATTACTATAAACAATTTCCCTCATCATAAAATATCTATCAAACTGGGTGTTCCTGTCATGTTGCTTAGAAATATTAATCAATCATTGGGACTTTGCAACGGCACAAGCTTAATAATCACTCGATTGGGGAATAGAGTCCTGGAAGGAGAAATTATTACAGGATCTAATAAAGGTCAACGTGTGTGCATTCCACGTATAGTATTGAATTCGTCAAGTAGCAAATGGCCATTCACTCTTCGACGATGTCAGTTTCCTGTTCGATTATGTTACGCAATGACGATTAATAAAAGTCAGGGACAAACTCTATCTAAAGTTTGTATTTATTTACGGGAGCCCGTATTTTCACATGGTCAACTTTATGTAGCTGTATCGCGTGTCACTTCACGTGATGGTCTTAAATTTTTAATTGAAGATGACCGTGGTTTCCAACTACTGAGACACGAAATATAGTCTATAGAGAAGTTCTTTTGCGTGTCTAGCCGGATGTTTTCGGTTACTATAAGGTAATATTTTTCATTGATTTTCCGTCTATTTGGATCAGTTTCCATTGTTGACTAAATGCAATTTATTTAGATTATATGTATTTATGTGCAGATCCTTAAGATTTCGTACTTGTTTAACGGTTGTCGTTCATTTATTTTTCATGTATTTGCATACAGATCCTTGCGGTTTCGTTGGCTAAGTTAATACATGACTGCGTACAACCCAAATCCACTGTTTCATCAAGTAAGATGCGTGTAATACAAATATTATTATTTATATGTTACATATACAGTATTCATGAATTATTGTTTATCTTAATTAATTGTTCTTTTTTTTGTAGAAGGAATCCGTGTGCGGCGACACCAATTCCAGTGTTTTATGAAATAATATGGGCCATGGGGTGTGAATGGCTGCACTTTTTTTACTTTATAGAAGATGAATCTGTATAGTGCAGCGTTTGTGATGATGGTGTAATTATTAGAGGATGGAAACTCTTTGAATATGTATGGTTATCACAAATTGTTATATTGTGAAACTGATGCAGCTGCTGCCGCATTTACATGTAATCAGTGTGAGTTTTCTATGTCGTCGTTAATACAATCTGCATCATCGAAGTGATGGGTGATTTTTATATTCACAACAGAACACCATCAGATAAATTAATATATTAACATTAAACACATAAATCAAAGTATTTTCATATGTTCGGAGCCAAAACAAGCACCGTTGCAAGGAGTATGTGCATATATCTACTCATTTACCGTAATTAAACATCCACTATAAATACTCACAACAAAATACCATCACATAATTAATATATAAACATTAAGCATATAAATCAAAATATTTTTGCATGTTCATAACCAAAACAAGCACCCTTCCAAGAGGCGCGGCGTGCGCCGCGCGGGGAAAGACTAGTTTGTTATACTAGGCCAGTCATGTGGCGGAGCCCATTAGGGTTGTTTGGTTGTCTGTATTGAATCTGGTTTGCATCCAACATGCAAAAATTAACTGTTTGGTAAGTTGCACGGGCCTTTCAGCCTGACTCGAGGGATGCAAAAAAGGGCCTCTCAGCTAGGCTGAAGGAAACACAAGCTTCGTGCGTATCCTGCATGCAAGTCTCCAGCGCTGGCATCTCCCCCTCCTCGTGTGCATCGGCGCTCCTGATCCAGCCGCCCCGCCTCCTTGCCGCTGGCGACGCCCATCCGCCTCGGCTGCTTCGGGCTCGCCTCCCTGCGTCACGCTGCGCCTCCGCACCCCAAGGGCTGCCGTCTGTCGCCACGCGCCGACTGACCTCCGTCCCCGGCTTCCTCACCATAACCTAAGCGATATTTATTATGAATTGGAGGGATTGACTATCGGGTGGAGCTATGCATCGTTTACTGCGATGCGGAAAGTGTCGTCTCTTGTAGGAATCTGGTACTGGGTGGCCAGTAACCATGTGGTACGTCCCACGTGTTTTTATTTCTTTTTTCCTTTTTTATATTTTTCAAAATACTAAATACCTACTATATTATAGAACAATAATTAGGTTATGGTTTTGAAAATTTCAACGCATATTTGAGAAATGTAAATGCAGTGAAAATATGTTGGCACAAGTTTTAGAAAATGTTTCTACCACTCAAAATGAATGAACATTCCAAAACTGTTCATGCCTTTCATTAAAATGTACGTGATTTTCTTAAAAAAGTTCTACATTGGAAAATTATTCTTGTATGTGAAAGTAAACGTATATTTTCTCAATTAACGGTTTATCTAAAAAATGTTAAAGGTGTACAAAAATGTACAATTTAAATGAAATTTATGGACACGTGTTGAAAGAATAAACCAAAAAACCAAAATAATAGAGCAAATGAAAAACCCAAGAAATAAACGAAGAAACAACAGAAAAATCCCCAAAAAACGCATTTCCAAACTGCTCTGCAAGGCATATTGTACTATACTCCCTCCGTTATAAAATAAATGTCATAACCTTAGTACAATTTTATACTAGAGCTAATACAGAGTTGACACAATTATTTTTGAAACGGAGGGAATACATGCCTAGAAGCACTGAGAGAGACTGACGCTAAACCAAAGACACGTTCGGAATTGATACGTGCAACATACACTTGTGACACTAACTACCACTTAAGGGCATCTCTAAAACCATCTCTCAAAATAGACATAATATCGGTTCACAAATTGCTCTGTCCTCGTCCATTGATAGGGGTACGGGAGTCGCGGACATGGAAGTCACAACCTTCTCGCTCACGAACTCATCATAGATTCGATCTTCGTTAGGCGGTGTTGCACGAGGAGGGAGAAACTGTAGCATTGTTCTTACAGCACCAATCGAAGCACCGAATGCATGGCGGCGCCAGCTGCTCCGTCTCTGCCATGACGACGGTGAAGTGCACCCACGCGCGCCTGCTCCCATGGTGATGTCGCATGGATCAACACGGACTTCGGATGTTCATCAGACGCCTCCTCCATCGTTGGATCGTTGTGTCTCACATCTGGCAAGCTCAGTGTCATAACAACCTCTATCTGGCACGCACGATAGGCCTGCCAGTTGCCCGCGACATCGTCCATCTCGTGCATATGTTCCGTTGAGAGGGTATATCACAATGCTCTTGAGCTCGCCATCATGGCGGAGGTGGAGCACGAATGAGTAGTGAGAGTGGCCGTGGTGCGATGAAGACAGTGTCTTGCGCGACCACGTATAAATAGCGGACGCTAGCTAGGTGAGTGGACAACCGATTTCAAAGCAGGACGCCAGAGTAGATTTCTCGTCTGTTGCACCTCTTTAATGCCGATAGGCAGATAGAAGAACAACCAGTTCAAATCAATAAAAAAATAGCGCCCTATACTAAAATAGAGTGGCCCTTAAAATACGCTATTAGCGTGCTATTTTGTGCTATAGCTTGCTATTAGAAAGACATTGTACACATATTCATTTAGCGAGACATTGCCCAAAATGCTATAGCATGCTATAGCCTTGTTTTTTCTTTGGTTTAAATACCACGTATAGTCGTCTCTTCACGTCACTTTTTTTGCATTGAACATGAGCGGAGGCTGGATCTCTCGGTGGACATTCAGTTGTGGCTCTACTGTTCGATCTCATCTTCTTCGGGCCAACATCAATGTTGGCTCTAGTGTTTGGTCGTGCCAGATCTGGAATAGGCTGCTCGGCTGAAATGCGCGGAAATCGCCTTGCACGAAGAAGGTTCTGGATTGGACCAAGGTCTTATATGCATACATGGCGGCAATATAGATACCCGCCAAGCCCCCCTCCCCCCACCCTGCCCGGTTTTGCGTTCGACTTGCAGGAAATGGACGCATGGATCCGTCCATAGACAAACGCATAATCACATTGGATGGAAAACTACGCCCCGAAAACTCGATCCAGACGAATTCAGGAGATTTGATGTTCCGATTGATATTCCCTTCCGCTGGCTAGAAGCAATGCCCGAGCTATCGATACAAATGCTCCAAAATCTATGCACGCAACCAAACAGCTCCCAAATGAATGCCATGCCCAGTTTACTTGATAAGAGTTGCTTGCTGCTAGCGCTGGTATTATGCTGATACAGGTATGTTTCGACTAGTGACATGGGGCTAGCGGCACAGCAACCGGACATGTTGGACGCTGGGACCACCGTTTGGTCATACCCCGAACTATGAGCTCCATTCTTTCATCGGCTCCACTCTTTTGTCCTGATTTAGCCAATCTTGCGTTGAGACCAGGTTGAATTCGTTGTTGCTAATTTTGATCGAACACAAGATGCTCGGAGTTATCGCGTCGCATCTCCTTCCCCGCTACTTCCCAATCCCATCAAACACACACATGGTCGCAATGTTTCCCTAAGATCTACCTCGATCTACTACTAGATAAGAAAAACAAGCATGCGTGCTCATGGTTGAATGAGTGAGGAGGTAGGTCAGTGATGCACTAGGGGTGTTGCTGCACTGTGGATGATTTATATAATTTTGTGACGCTCGATAGGTTCAAGTGGGCTTGTGTGTGCCCCTGTATATATGTTGGTGGCCTGCGGACCTTCAATTAATCAACCTATAAAAGGACATCCGACCTGAACCGGCCGAGCTAACTAGAGAGTACATGAATGAAAACTAGTATAACAAGAATGTTGCTATATGTGTTATGTATCTACTTGGTCTCCATTTTCTATGGTTTATTTTTGCTCTCTTTCTGTCTTAACCCCACTTGCTGATGTTCTCAGACGTGTCACCCCACATGGAAAAAGATTCATATTGATTTTTCAAGCAGCACATATGGTTTATCATCTATCTATCTGTATAATATATGTATCTATCTATCTATCTGCAGTCAGATCAGAAATTTATAATTTAGAAAACAACACTCACAGACCGGTCAATAAAGCGCCCCTTATCTATAAAACGCAGGTATACACTGTTGCAGTTTCAACTTTGTTTACAGCGAGTCGTGTGGTTATGACCTCTTTCATTCGAATGATTCCAGTAATTTGGCAGTACAACGGACATATGATCCGACATCATATCATATTTAGTCTCATTAAATTGAAAGACAATCCACTTCACCATTTCTATCCAGCCAACTGCTGAAGCGAGGCTAGATATATTATTCTTCTTCCTTTATTTGACTATTTATCAAGGAGCCAAAGCCCCACTGTCCTTTATTATCAAAATCAAATATATTTCCCAAAGCCGCGTTAACAAAACAATCAAGTGAAGCAGGCGGTAACGATGAAAGAGCATATTTCGAGGCTGGACAAAGCAGTCCACAAAGGGCGTCTAGCCACTCTTCATTTCACCGGTAACGTGGCAAGATGGCTACAGTTGCATGAGTCCAAGAGCATTGCTATGTCATATATAGGATGATTTGTGCGTGCCCTTATGTGGCAAATTTGCTAGGGAACAATATTAAGCACACTAGCGTCAGCTTCAAACACTATCAGACAGGGATAGTAAATTTTCATATGGCACAACTTGAAAAACTTATGCATCAGTTGCTAGAAAATAACCCCTTCTTTGATCCTATGTTTCTTACCACTCAATTCGTAAAAGGTCAATAAATAAATTGCTCCACATGTCATAGAGTGAGTGGTAGTGGTAGTGGTAGGAGAGAGTGTGGAATTGTATGGGCATTGCTATCTGGCGCGCGAGCGTTGAGGCGGTCGGTTTCCGACCAGGGATTTTTAGCCATGGACTTCCCTTTTTAGCGAATCGTGACGAGGGATTAGAGGGCAAGTTACCGGGACCACCCCTTGAAATCAGGGGGGCAGATATTAGTTGTGGATTCTCCGTACTACTAATACTAGTATGCATGGATGGCCTCGCTGATGGATTTGGAAAGCGAGTTAATCTGGTCGGAAGCTGTTTGCAGCCCTGCTAAGTATTTCAAGCGTTGGCACGGCCGATCGTGAAAGAGTACTTTGGGAATTGTATTGGGTAAGGGTACACAATAAATATACAATAGGAGATGAGAGGTATAGAAAAATTCCACACAATACACCACTTATTTCCACACCATCTAACGGTTCTACCATGCATGCGACATAACTTGCAGCACCATAGAAAATCCATGTTAGCGCAACCCCTCAAGTTTCAGACTTAGAGAGGCCCATGTACTTTGTTTAGATAGGGAAACGTCCATGTGTACTTGTATGCCCTGCCCAGCATGTGCGCGCACATTCAAATTGCCTCAGCTAATCTATGTGACTTAGAGACATGCCTTGTCGCAACTTAAGTTCGAGCTCTGCTGGGTGATTAGTTCAGGGAAAATCTTCTAGATAATGCATTTTGTTCTATTTGGAAGTCTCCACATTTGTTATCGAGCTGTCATGGCATGTGGGTTTTAATAATGCCTTGTCCTTTTCTCGTTATGTATTTCTACAAAAAACTTGTTGCTGCTCCATCTCACGAATCGCTAGCAACACTGCACATAAAATCTTGGGTGGCAACACACAAGACGCAGAAACACTATTTGGGACCCTTTAAAGGCACCTAGCTACTGATAATAGCAAGTGATATCCTATCCAATCTACGCTTAGCAGTATGTAGTCAATATTAACGGCCAAGGGGCGTGTCATAGGGCAGCACGAGCCTGCCGGGTAGCACTAGCTCGCGCTGCTGCCCTTCCAATCCGTTTCGGATGCAGGACCTGCTGGTGAGCGCACCCGTCTGTTGGAGTTAACCACGTTGTCTTGTCCGGTACGGATAAGAATCAATCCCCGAATAGGTATAGGCTAGGCTGTTTGCTTCTTTATATACCTACGTAACCCCTTGTAATCAGATCATCAGATCAATAAACAATACAAGGACCGTCACGGTCCTTTAGCTAAACCTGCTGCTTATAGCGTTTGTGTTCCGGCGAGTAGTACTAGCTCGTACAGCCGAATACATTGATCCATCAGGTTCTGCTTTGTACGTACGCGTAACCGACGGAAGTACTCGTCACAGGCAGCGTCGAAGAGATCAGGGCCAACAATTGGTATCTAGAGCCAAGGTTGATCTTCTAATAACGGGAGATCATGTCGAGCGACGAGAAGGACAAGCAGGTGGCAGTGTATTCCGGTGCGGCTAAAGTAATTGCTGCTCCAGGAAGATCGGAGTATCCGCGATTCGACCGCGAAAACTTCGGGATCTGGCAGGCGCTGATGGAGTGTGCTCTTCGCGCCAACGAGCTGTGGGACGCGGTCGATCCAGGTGGCGACGCGTTCAAGAAGGAGGGAGCCGAGCACCGCAAAGATAGACAGGCGGCGTCAGCGATTTATTCGGTGATGCCGATAGATGTCCTCCAACACCTGATCGCCAAAGCAACGGCGAAGGAGGCGTGGGATACGTTGAAGATCCTGTTCGAGGGACATACCCGCGTCAAGCAAGCCAATCTCCAGACTCTCTTAAGGAACTGTGAGACTTTGGTTATGGGCGACGATGAGTCCGTGGATGCGTTCGCTTCACGTGTAGTAACTCTCGTCAATGGAATACGCGCGCTTGGAGAAAATCTCACGGAGGCATCGGTCGTCCGTCGGTTCTTGCGCGCGGCCCCTCCCCGGTATCTGCAAATTGTGACGGCAATCGAGCAGTGCGTCGATCTCGCAACTCTCACCGTGGATGATCTCGTCGGACGGTACAAGGCTCACGACGAGCGTATGCGTCACAGTATCGGGGATGGGAGGAACTATGAGCACGTAATGCTCACGAAGGCTCTGTGGGAGTCATTGAACTCGAGGAGAGGAGGCGAGGGCTCCATCAGCAACACTCGTCAAGATCGTGCGCCGAAAGAACAACATAAGAAGAACGCCGGTGATGGCGCTCCGAAGAAGAAGAAGTTCGATAAGCGCAAGATCAAGTGTCACAATTGTGGCATCATGGGGCACTTTAAGTCTGAGTGCAAAAAGCCGCCAAAGGAAACTGCTCTTATGGCCAAGGAAGGCGATGATGCAGACATGATGCTCATGGTCGAAATATGCGAGCTTATGGACGAGCATAGTCCAGCTCCAAAGGCACCGACAATTGAGTTTGTCATGCTCGTGGAAGAGAAGGTTTACCTCCATGATAAGAAGAGGACGAACTCAGCGAGGCACGTGTGGTACCTCGACACGGGCGCGAGCAACCACATGACCGGTGACAAGGACCAGTTTTCTGAGCTTAATCATTTGGTGGGTGGCACGGTTCGGTTTGGAGACGGCCGAATTGCTGAAATCGCAGGACGAGGCACTGTCCTGTTTGAGTTGAACAACGGCGGTCACAAGGTGCTCACGGATGTGTACTATATCCCCAAGCTAAAGAGCAACATCATAAGTCTTGGACAGCTCGAGGAGCGTGGCTGCAAGATTGTGCTCGAAGACGGCTTTCTATGGGGGTATGATCGTCAGAGGATGTTGATTATGAAGGTGCCGAGAGCGGCGAACAGACTCTACATTCTCAACTTGGATCGTGTGGATCCAGTGTGTCTCTTGTCAAGCATGGATGACTCGGCATGGAAGTGGCACGCGCGCTACGGTCATCTAAATTTCCAGGCTCTTCGGCAACTTGGACAAAAGGAGATGGTACGTGGTCTACCGTGCATCAATCATGTCGACCAAGTGTGCGACGGTTGCCTCGTTGGGAAACAAAGGCGAGCCCCGTTCCCACGAGAGGGAAACTTTAGAGCGAGTAAAGCTCTTGAGTTGGTCCATGGAGATTTGTGCGGGCCTATTACACCGGCTACCCCCGCCGGGAACAAATACTTCTTGCTCATCGTCGACGACTTCAGCAGATACATGTGGATTGTGTTGTTGAAGACGAAGGATCAAGCTTTCCAAGCCTTCAGAATAGTCAAGATGGCGGCCGAAGTTGAGTCCGAGGCCAAGCTGAAGGCCCTCCGTACCGATCGGGGGGGTGAGTTCAGGTCAAGTGAATTCACAAAATTTTGCGAAGCACATGGGATCAAGCGGTACCTTACGGCGCCATATTCACCGCAGCAAAACGGTGTTGTGGAGCGGAGGAATCAAACCGTGGTGGCTATGGCACGAAGTGTTGGAAATATGCCCTAGAGGCAATAATAAAATGTTATTATATATATATTTCCACGTTCATAATTAATGTTTATATTTCTGTGCTATAATTGCAATGACCCTGACTGTGAGATTCAGAAGAAAACTCATTTGCATGTGTGGAAATGTAAACACCAAGAGTTCATGGTTTAGCCTCTAAGACCAGCTCATGTGCTAACTGATGATTACGTTTTCTTAATCATGGACATTGTTCTTGTAACAAGGATGTCAGTAGCAATGGGAACATATTGTTAGCAGAACAATGATGTTGAACCGACCCCAGTATTGAATGATATACTTAGAGATCACATCGTAACTACGTTATAAGTCATATCATGAAATGTTTTCATATACGTAATTCCTTAGGCCATGAGAGTATCTAGTTGCTTCACACAGGAAGACATGCTTTGGTTTTTAGATGAATCCTCCCGTAAATGGGAAGTAGTAAAATAAGTTCTGGGTATGTCAGATGGTGTGGCTAGTGACTGTGATAGTTCAAGAATGGGATTTGCTCCTTCACGATGAAGAAGATATTCACTTTGGGCCCACTCGGTATGACGGTATCCATTATAGTCTGGCCAGACGCATTGTGATTCAGTCACGGGGATACCGGAATACGATAACGAGAAAAGGGACAAACGAGCAAAGAGGATAACGAGTGGCTTGTGTTTAAAAGTTGTTACACATGGGTGCCAAACTTCTCTCCTCTAACTTTGTCATATATCGCGAAGCAAAGGGAATGGTACATGACTAAACATAATGGTTCACTCGAAGTTTCTTCGTGTATGTGCGGGAGTCAACATGGGTGTCCATGGCTCCGCTGTTGATTATTGGCTATTGACAAAAGGCTGTTGACCTATGTCCTGAAGATGTTCTGAGTCATGTCCGCATTATACCGAACCTATTGGGTCACACACTTAACGAGCAGTAGTCTGTTAGAATACTAGTATGGTAGAAGGTTTAGTGGAAGCAAAGCAGAATAGTTCATACGGGTACCGGAAGTAGTTCCGGAGATTTATGGAATTGTTCATAAGGGCACCAGAAGTAGTTCTGGGTATTTAAGGTTATGTCCGGATCACTCTGGAGTAGTCCCAGGTGGTTCCGGAACATATGAGAATGGTACTGGGGAAGTCCTGGATCAACCGGAATAGTTTCCGGATAATCGCTGGGCGTCCCGACAACCTTCGCGGTCATCCGGTGGCTTAAACTGTAACTCGGATGGTCTTGGAAACTATCCGGATGGCTCCGGAACGTCCGAGAACGGTCTCGGAAGGTCCTGGAAGTGCTCCAGAAGTGTCCGGAATGTCCCGAAACGGTCCCGGTATGTCCCGGAAGGTCCTGGAAGCTTCTAGAAGGTCATGGAAGGTTCCAGAAGGTTCCGGGCAGTACCACCCACTCCCCTGCGCCCCTAACCTTGGGGGGCAAGCCACCTAGGCTGCCCTGGCCGGCCAAGGGGTGGGGGGCGCACCAAGGGGAAGGAATCCCCCTCCAGGTGGAAAGTCCAACTCTCCAATATGGCAGGTTTCCGGTGGGAAGGTTTGGGAGGTTTGGGAGTCCAAGTTGGACTCCCCACCCCCCTTATTGCGCCCCAAGGGCCTCTTGGCCACCTATATAATGTGGGGGAGGGGTGGGGGGCGCAGCACAACTTGTCCCCAAGGCCTATGCGCCACCCTCCCTCCTCTAAACCCCGTTGCTCCACAATTAGACCCCGGTTTAGACGCTGTTCTAGATCGGAATCCGTTAGGGTTTTCTCCCTCTAGTTTTCTCGGTGGCGTTCATCTCTGGACGGCGGAGCGCTGCTGGATTGCTGCTACGGGATGTGTGGATACTAATGGAGGGGTTGTACCTTCGACCCTTCTTCGAGGAGCTTGTTCATGGGACTTGTCCGTGGGACTAGATCGCGGGACTTGTTCGTGGGATTGATCGAGGGACTGTTCGTGGAAAACTTGCGAGATCTACTTCCACTACGTCCACGAGCTTCACCAACTCTACTTCCGCTACATAGGTTGGTGAGCCATGACCTAAAACCTTGTATGCAATCTTCTTGGATGATCTTGGGTTCTTGATTCGTAGGCCGAAATTTTTGTTTTCTGCTACGTTTCCCAACACGAAGTATGTTGAAGAGTAAAGGCATGCCGGGCAAGTTCTGGGGTGAGGCGGTCAATACGGATGTTTATCTGCTGAATCGGGCTCCAACCAAGAGTGTGGTTGGGATGACGCCGTACGAAGCATGGTATGGACACAAACCCGCGGTTGATCATCTTCGCACTTTCGGGTGCGTGGCGCATGTGAAAACGATGGCTGGACATACTAGCAAATTGGCGGATCGAAGTACACCAATGGTATTAGTTGGCTATGAAGCAGGCACGAAGGCGTACCGTACGTGCAACCCCTCAAACAATAAAGTGGTTGTAACGCGCGACGTGGTCTTTGAAGAAGCAAGGTCATGGAATTGGAACTCCGCCAAGCCAGTATATCCGAGTTCTGATGAAATCTTTCACGTTGTTTACAACGATTCTGAGCATGCAGACAATTTTGATCAACCAAAGACTTCAGCAACACAGAGCGATGCATCGAATAGTGTTCCAGCAATGGAGGATCCAGGCAGTGCACTCGCTCGTGCTATAGGAGACAGCCAAAGCGTGCACCCTGCGCACGCTCCGCCAAGCAGCACTGCAGGCGCTAGTGGCAGCCACCAAAACATGGAGGCACAAGGGAGTGCTCCAGCTAGGCTTGGCCTAGAGCCTAGATCCCCACGTGCTAGCCCAGCAAAGAATGATTCAGCCCCTCGAGGCCAGCAAGGTAGCTCACGTGTTGAGCTGGAAGGATCGGAAAGTTACACGAACGATACAATACCTATCTCTTCTGCTGATGCTTCCAATGGACCTGCAAACAATACGGCAGAGGCTGAATTATCAGGAAGTATGTCTTCTCCGACTGCACGGGAAGAAAGACAAAGGCCACCAACACCAGTACGTATGCGAAAAGTGTTAGATTTTTATCCAAAGGAAGCACTGGAGACGATAAATCCGGTAAAGATAAATCCGGTGAAGATAAAGCGACGAGGGCGAGGAAAACAATGTCTTCTAAATATCGAGGAACCGGTGAAGTTTGAAGACGCAAATACGGAGGAGTGTTGGCGTCGTGCAATGGATGAAGAATTGGGATCGATCCAAGACAACAAGACATGGAAACTTGTGGATCTTCCCAATGGCCATAAAGCCATAGGACTCAAGTGGGTGTACAAAATCAAGAAAGATGCCGAAGGAAATCTGGTAAAGCATAAAGCAAGGCTCGTAGCTAAAGGATACGTGCAAGAGCAAGGTGTAGACTTTGAAGAAGTGTTTGCTCCAGTTGCAAGGATGGAATCGGTGAGGCTACTTATTGCTCTCGCGGCTCAGGAATCTTGGAGGCTACATCACATGGATGTAAAATCCGCTTTTTTAAACGGAGAGTTGGAAGAAGAAGTATATGTGAAGCAGCCACCGGGATACATCAAAGGAGGAGAGGAACACAAGGTTTTGAGGTTACACAAGGCATTGTACGGGCTACGACAAGCTCCTCGGGCATGGAACATCAAGCTTGATCGTACATTAAAATCTCTCGGATTCGAGAAGAGTCCACTAGAGCATGCTATGTATAAGCGAGGTAAAGGCAAGGATCGTCTCTTAGTTGGCATCTATGTTGATGATCTATTGATAACTGGAGCAGATGAAGAAGAGGTTGCTAAGTTCAAGCTACAAATGAAAGAGTTATTCAAGATGAGTGATCTAGGGCTCTTGAGTTACTACCTTGGGATCGAGGTACAACAAAAGCCAGAAGGGATCACGCTATGCCAGGAGGCATATGCAAAGAAGGTACTTGAAAGTTGTAGCATGGAGGATTGCAAACCAACTTATGCTCCGATGGAACCTCGTCTTAAACTTAGCAAGAAGAGCCAAGCACCCGCGGTTGATGCAACGGAGTATATAAGTGTGGTCGGAAGCTTAAGGTATCTTGTGAATACACGACCGGACTTGGCCTATTCCGTTGGCATAGTGAGTCGCTTCATGGAAGCACCCAAGATGGACCATTGGACAGCTGTGAAGCATATACTCAGGTACATCAAAGGGACAACAAATTTCGGTTTGGCCTATTTGAGAGAAAAGGAGAAGGAGATGGTGGAGCTACTTGGCTATAGTGATAGCGACCAGGCAGGAGATGTGGACGACCGTAAAAGTACCTCGGGCGTGGCATATTTCTTGGGAGGAAGCATAGTGAGCTGGCTATCACAAAAGCAGAAGGTGGTCGCATTATCATCCTGTGAAGCTGAGTATATTGCAGCTGCAACCGCGGCGTGTCAAGGCGTGTGGCTAGGAAGGCTACTCGGTGACCTCACAGATAAGGAACCAGAAAGGGTGGTGCTTAACGTTGACAACAAGTCTGCAATTTCCCTATGTAAAAATCCAGTGCATCATGACAGAAGTAAGCACATCGATACGAAGTATCATTACATACGGGAGTGCGTGGAAGAAGGCAAGAATGAAGTCAACTATGTTTGCACCGAAGACCAGCTTGCAGATATCCTAACCAAGTCTTTGGGACGGCTGAAGTTCACGGAGATGCGGGAAAGGATCGGCGTCCAAGCTGTGAAGTGAGGACATCGTGTTTAGGGGGTGATTGTTGGAGTTAACCACGTTGTCTTGTCCGGTACGGATAAGAATCAATCCCCGAATAGGTATAGGCTAGGCTGTTTGCTTCTTTATATACCTACGTAACCCCTTGTAATCAGATCACCAGATCAATAAACAATACAAGGACCGTCACGGTCCTTTAGCTAAACCTGCTGCTTATAGCGTTTGTGTTCCGGCGAGTAGTACTAGCTCGTACAGCCGAATACATTGATCCATCAGGTTCTGCTTTGTACGTACGCGTAACCGACGGAAGTACTCGTCACAGGCGGCGTTGAAGAGATCAGGGCCAACACCGTCAGCCTCGTTGAAAAGCATGTCATCTCCTTGTCGATCATTTCCTCCGAGTCTACGATGGATAGGCCACAGGTGGAGCTAATTGAGACTGACTTGAGGCTTATTCCTGAACAACGCAACATGATGCATCACACCTCCTTCCCCAGCGCCTCCTAATCCCACCATCGCACATGTACATATAGTGCTCAACTCTGCTTTTTATGTATATCATGCACCTTGCATGTTTCCGTTTTAAGCTAAGAAATTTTTCGTAAGTTGTTGTGTCCTGCATGCCAATGGTAGCTGAATTTATCTGTGTATCTATCTGCTTCTAGTCTAGATAAGAAAGCAAGTGAACGGGTATGTATATATAAGATGAGTAGGTCGTGGTACGGTGATGCCTTTGTGACTTTTGTGAGTGAGCAGGTAGATATACTCCGTATATGATAGGGTTGTGTAATGATCGTCTTAAGTTGCATGTGCCCATAGTTCGTGACGACCCTTCAACCCTTAAAAGTTGGCCAACCATCCTACATACTCCTTCGTTCCAATTTAGTTGACCTACATTTCCATACCTATATATATAAACGGAAGTCAACTAATCTGGAACGGAGGGAGTATATCCTATATGTAGTGAGTGAATATCTAAGCTATGTGATTGTACTATGTGCCAAGCATGTGGGCGCACAAGGGAATTGCCTCATATACTTCCCCGACTAGAATAGTGCGATACCGCCAAATCTAACCTGTGTGACACATCGACATGGATTGTCGCAGCTTAAGGGCATGTTTGTTTGGCATCCTGAGCTACCTTCCTGGTAAAATTTGATGCCAAAAAGATAGCCTAATAACTAATATTTCCTTCGATTAATAATAAGCATCGTTCATCTAATATAAATTTTGTAATAGCTTAATATAAAATAAGCGATATCTATTATGAATGAAAGGAGTAGCGTTTAGCCCGATCAGGCAACTAAGTCATATGTTGTTTAGTTTGTGCCCTGGCCAGGCTGCCAGTTAACATTGCAATTATTTTGTAAAGAACAGCACACTCATCTGATATACGCAAAAGAATTACAACCTCAGATTCATAATAAATGTCGTTTATTTTATACAAAGCTAGTACAAATTTTATATTAGATGAACGACACTTATTATGGATCGAAGGGAGTGATATTTTTAATACCAAACATTGCTGCAGGCACACTCGGGAGTAAGAAATTGGATGGCAGCTGGCTCAGGCTAACCACATTGCCGGAGGCTACTCCTAGCTAATTAATCGTTTTGCCAGCTTTTACGGGTGAGGCTAGAATTGTATGCTTCAGGTCACCAACAAAGTAGGGTTCACACAACTGTCAATGAAGCACCAGGTCAAGCTATCTCTCACTGGGTGGCAATTTGCTTGCCTCCAAGGTCAACTAGCTACTGATAGAATCCAGTGATATAGTGTCCAGTGATATAGCCTAATAACTAATCTCTAATAAATGTGTCATGTGTGATAATTTCTCTCATTTTCGTGAGAGCTACGTGATAATCTCTAGTAAAGTTAGAGAAGAAATGTAGGTATTTCAAAAAGAAGGGGTCGGGGTCGTTGTTTTTGGGTAAATTAAATAAAAGGAAGGGATGCCAATTTCTGGTCTGCCCGCACAAAGTCGCATCTATATGTTGATGGATACGATAAATGGGACACGATGAATGAAAGACGTTTAAAGAAGTCATCGCATTTCATTATCCTCCGCAAATCAGAGATGATGGGCAAGTACATCAAGTCACAATCTCCATGATGCACCAAGTTTAACTAGTGTGCAACTAGGCCCTAAAAAAGAAGATCTCTCTTCTCCATGACGCATGAACCAAGCCGGTTTTAGGACTGCTATATGTATTTTGTAGGGTTTTCATTTTGTATGACCCATAGCCAATTCATTTTCTTTTACCCAAAGCATGTGGTAGTTGTATTCCTAGCAGTGGCGGCTGCCGTTGCTTCCACCAACACTACTGGCTAGTCTACTACTACTTGTAGACGTGCACGCCAACATAGCATTTTAAAAAGTAAAAATATGCATTGCTGCTACACAATGCTCTATTAAGGCGTTGACATGCACTAATTACTTTTTCATAGCAACTCAGGAGCTATACCATACTAGTTAGTATATATACTTGTTGTCGTGTCGAGTGGTATATATATAGTCATGCTGTTCGTTAGGATAAAAGAGTAAATTTTCTCTTCAATCTTACAGTGGTTGAGTATTTGTTGGCTTGACCATCAAACAATTTGATAAAAATACGCCACAAGCAGATTTATATTGCGACCATTTTCGAAATAGAATCTGAGTGTTTGTTTGGTAGCTAGATGTTTTTTTGTTTGCCACTATTTGAGTTAATTGCAAAAAAACCACGACAATTCAGGCGAGTATTGCAGAAAACACATATTTTCGTTTTTTTGCGAAACTACTAATTTTTTTTTCTATTTTTTGCAAAAAACACAGATCGGGTAGTTAGTTTATTTTAACCTCGTTTCTGACAGGTGGAACCTACATGTAAGAATAAAATTTTGCAGAAAGGTCCTAATTTTTTTAGAAAAAACCAATCGGATCCCTTCTTCCTCTCTCTCCCTGTCTGCGTCGCCCCGCCGCCTGCCCCACCCCGCGCGCTCGACGGCGACCGGACGGCCACCGCGCCCGCTCGCGCCCTCGAGAGCAGCAGCAGCCCCGCAGGCGCGCAATGCGGGTTGTGCACGGCTGCGGTACGGGCGTTGCTCGTGCAGAAGATTGGATGGATCTTGGGGAGGAATGCAAAGGAAGCTGATGAATCGGCCATGGATAGGATGGGTGCCTAGTCGAACTTGCCTCCACGCCGCCCCGTTGAAGCCGCCCCCGCCGCTTGTGTGCACGGGCTGGGCGCAGCCCCGCCGTGCTTGCCCGTGCAGCCGTTCCACCATTGAAGCCGCCACACCAGCCGCGCCGGCCCTTGCCGATCCCACGCCGGCCGTGCCGGCCGCCATTGCCCGAGCGCGAAGGATCCGATTGATTTTTTTTGAGGGGTCTTTCTATAAAACGCCATCCTTACAGCTGGGCTCGATATGTCATAATTGTACTTAAACGACGTAAATCAGATGATCTGTGGTATTTTTAAAAAAATTAGCAAAAAATTTAGTGTTATTCGCAGAGAATCTGAAAAAGTGTGTTTTCTGCAATACTGATCCGAATTGTCGTGGTTTTTTGCAATTAACTCGCCACTATTTACTCTTTTGAGTTGTCTTGTTTCCTTGTCAACTTCTAGCTTTCACCCATTCATGTAGTGCACCACCATTTTGGTGGTTGCCAAAATTAATGGAGGCCATGACCTGTGTGCAAGTGTATGGATGGTGACACCAGGATTCCCTCTTTGGGTAGGTAGGCAGGTGCCAACAACGCTCCAAGGAGTTGGACATAACTTCATCATGTCATTGCCGTGTTTGTTATCTGGTGTTTGTTGTGGTTGTTGCACATCCTTGATTGTTACTGTATTTCTTAATTTGCGCGTGAACCTGTTCAATTTTATTAATTAAAAGAATAGGATCTTTTGAATGAGATTAAATCAGGATAAGTATTATTTTTTGCGAGAGGATTTTTGATCTATTCTTCTCCAAACATGGCAGTATAACAAACACCAAAATAATAAAAATTTCATCTAAATATGTAGACCACCTAGTGACGACTACAAGAGCTGAAGCAAGCCGAAGACGTGCCGCCATCATCGCCCCTCCCTCACCGGAGCCAGGAAAAACTTTTGATAGTAGACTAGGGAAGTCGTCGTGCTATGGTCCCATAGGATCAACGCACCAGAACAACAAGAGTTAACATTGAAGAGTGGAGTAGATCGAAATGATCCAACCTGAAGACACACAAACGTCGACGAACAAGGACCAAATCCAAAAAAATCCATCGAGGATAGATCCCGGAGACATACCTCCACATACCCATCAATGATGCTAGACGCACCACCAAGATGGGGGCTACACGAGGAGAACCTAATTTCATCTTCAAGGAGTCGCCACCATCTAGTCTTCATGAACAAAACATAAAGCCTAACAAGACTCAGAAAACATCTAAAAATGAAGCCCTCCCACTGGCAAGGACCGCGATCCACCGTGACGCCATGGCCCTAAGGCCACCAGAGACGAGGCGAATCAACGGCGGCACTAACGGCAGGCAAATGAGCCCTAGATTTTCTGAGGAGGTGGTGGTTGCTTGGAGAGGCGGGTGTGTGTGTAATGAGAACATTATTCAGTATAAGTATTACTACATTCGTTTCAACATAGTTGAAGTTTTGAGTTTGTCTAAAATAAAATTTATATAAGTTTGATGAGGTTAATATAAAATACTATTAAGTCCTATTAGAATACTAAATGATACCATGAGATTATTTATGAAATATTCTTAAGTATTATGTGCGTTTAATACTGTAAGTTTTACCATATTTTTATATAGTAAGCCAATATTAAACTAGTTTGAATAAGGATGAATCTAAAACTTTATTTACTATAAAACAGAGGGAATAGTCCCTTCATCAAGGTGCAGAACAACACATCACCAACAACCATGCATATGTGCTCGCAAAATGAAAACGATTTAGATGAACTCTTCACAAAACAAGAGCGCGTAGGATAGGATCCAAAGATATACTACCTCTCTAAAGTTTTATAAAACGTCTAAAAATCTTAAAATAGTTTACAGAGGGAGTATATCAAAATGAATATAAAATACTTCTTTTGTCCCAAAATGTAAGATCATTTTTCAACTTTTATCAATTTACAAAAGAATCTTACGTTTTAGAACGGAGGGAGTAAGTTGAAAAATGGTCTTACATTTTAGAAAGGAGGGTGTATGTACCCATGCGGTGGAAAACAAATAGGGTGATGGACGTGGAGTGTTGTTGTTTGGATGGGAAATCATCATCGTCTTCATTTCCAAGAGTGTAGAAAAGTCCCGTGTCACATGAAGGCATTCATCACGACAACCGGAACAGGACGAGAAGAGGACATTATCACTGTTCACCACTCCCTCAAGGGCAGTGGCGGAGCCAGACCCCAGGCTACCCTGGCCGTGGCCTGGAGGCGTGAGCCTAGATTACTTCGTACACTGTAGGAGAATACACATTATTCACTACTGTAGCTAAGCATTGGCCTGGGGCTTGCCTGGGGTGTGGCTCCATTCTGGCTCCGCCACTGCTCAAGGGAGCACGCGGTACCGTACATACGTGTTTTGGCCTCCCGTTACAACGATTGACCCGATGCTAGCTCTGAAATCAACAATGCTATACTCACGGGGTACTACGGGATTTACGGGACTGGTTTTGATTAGACAGGATGTGAATAGATTAAGGGAAAATGAGCGAGCCCACCAGGAGAATTCAGGAGGGGGGGGGGAGAGTAAATTAAGAAAATGCTCCGTACAAACCATGTAAAACCCCGTTGTTTTAGCATTTTTGGTCAAGAGTCGGGCTCAAACGTAACAAGAATGAGGGGCAAGGGGATTGATACCGAGAAAGATTTCTTCTTATTATAAGACGTGATTTGATCTGCATATGTTTGGTAAAAGAACAATCTTCTCGTTGATTTGGTTGTTGGCTTCATTCACTCACCCACTGAGCGCATCTACAATGTGAATCTTTAAATTACACATGGTATCCATTTGATTACTAGTATGTGGATTAATCCGATGATATTGATATAAGAGTCGACCATTCAAATTTTGCCGCAAATGTTTACCTACAGTTTAATCAAAATCAAGCAAATTCAGATACACTAGTTTTTTAATTAAAAAATGAATATAATTTCCATAAACCAAACACATTTCATGAAAAAATAGACATTTTCTTTTTATAAAAACAAGACTAAATACATCGGAAGATACTTCGGTGCTCGCTCTGGGCTCTCCGCGGTGAAGAAATTTTAGTGCAACTCTATGGTTTAACACGTGCTTCATCTTCGGGAGATCCGGAGTTCCTGGTAGCTAGTGAAGTAGCGGAAGGCCGACCCACATGGGACTAGGGCTATGCGCTATTCCGCCAGCTGCCATCCTTGGTACCCGTGTTGTCCACCCTTCCCTCGATCGCTTATGCGGCGAGGCAGAAGTATAAAGGGACTATCCATGTTGATCTTTCGTGGTAACTTTCTTCTTCTTTCTAATCATAGTACGCCATTTGGACAGCGATGTGGATGAGGGGACCTCATGGCTAGGCGCCGGCACACAACGCACAAAACGGGCTATGTTGCGAACAGGGTTTTGGTAACCGCCCGAGATTTTCGGTAACCAGGCGGTTACGGCACTTCTCGGCCCCCCATGAGATTTCATCATACCGAGCAAAAAATCCCAGAAATTTGAATTTGAATGAATTTCGATTGAATTTGGATGAATTTTGACTGAATTTTGGTTCAAATTTAATTGAATTCATTCGGTAACCGCTCGAGATTTTTCTGGGATCCGGTATCCCAAACCTTGGTTGCGGATCGCAATTGCCTGCGCCACCTTAGTGTTCGCCTCGGCCACAACCATAGTGTGGCGTGCAGACTCAAAGAGTGCCCGCTGGTGGTGGATGAAGTTCGCGTTCATCACGTTCATGGCCGCCTAGCTTGCGAACTAGCCGTAAATTTATTCCTTCGCTAGTCGGTGTTGCACGAGGAGGTCAAGGTTATACCTTTGGTCCTCCTTCGCCGTGCGAAAAATCGAGACAGACGCCGACGCTGTATGCTCCTCCGTTATGAAGGCATTGAAGTGTGCCTGCGGCTTCTCCATGGTGATGACGGGAGGTGCAGGCCGGTGGCGGCTCTGGTTCGGTCCATATAAATAGCGTTCCAGCTATGTGATTGGTATCGAAGTTCAGACGTTCGTTGAAGATACCCTGAGTCGCTAACTCACAGACTCACTCACCGTTCCAGCTATGTGATTGGTAGAGGACGCGTTGCTTGCTACACGGCCTCCTTATCGCACACAGAATTAATCTCTGTCTATTGACTCGAGGCTAATCACCGCCTAGCAAGTTTGCATGGCAGTTCGTCGAATCGATCGATACTGCTTCGCAGAGAGAAAGAAACACCTATCCGTTCTGAAGGAATCATCGGTCTAATTTACGCCTGAATTATGATTTTGTATAACGATCATGTTGTAAACTCCAAAATTTCATCTACGATGTGCTTCAGGGGTATGTACCATCCAAATGAAGAACATCTACTCCACTTCTGTAACTATGAACATATGCCTTGGCTTTGTGAACTGATGACTATCATATGATTTCTGCTTTCTACTCCATTCATTCAGAAATAGATGATATGATTTTAGTTTAAATTAAAATTAAAATCACATTATGTATTTGTGAACGGAAGGAGTATCTCCTGCTCTGATTTTGGGAGTCATGATGCTGGGCAAAACCACAAGAAAAGGTTACTGTTGTCAATGGCTGTCTATTCAGCACATCTGAACCATGTCTCCGTTGCTGACTGCGTTTGCATTGTTAAGATTATCGAAGCAACTAACCCCGCTGATGCTGATACGCTTGGTCGGGCTTAGACTATGTTTACTCTCCACATCTGTCACCATCACTACCTACCTGCATTTTCTTTTTTCTTGTCAAATGTGGCCGGTGGCACTTGAAAAGAACACCAATCCAACCTGACGTCATGAAAGACATGGAGTAGAAATATGAAATCCATCTAAAAGACCTTTCTAGAGTACAAAATAACGTGCATTGACGTACGTATCAGGCAAGCCCCCCCCCCCCCCCCCCCCAATTTTTTTTTTAAGTTTGTATATATTGGCAAAAGTTAACTAACGAACTACGTCGTGTCAAATAAAAGTTTGTGCATCTCTCTTCCCCTCTCCTCATCCTCCATGTGACCCACATGTCAATGACCAAAGTCAGCCCTAGCGTATGTCAGAGTATCCTAGTTCCTTGCTTACTAGGCGGCGGTTTTGAACTTTTGTGTTACACTTCTTCATATGCAATTTCTCTTAAGTAATTTCCTTCCTTTAGACAAAGCACGCCATTGTGTGCTACCTAGCTGGCAACTACCGTTGCTTCCACAGACACTGCGATGTACTCCTTTCGTTTCAAAATAACTGCCGTAGCCTTAGTACAATTTATACTAGAGTTAGTATAAAGTTAAGATAGTTATTTTGGAACGGAGGAAGTCGTAGCTATTAGTCTAGCATAGTTGCAGACGTGCACTCCAACATAACACAAAAAGAAACACATGAAGGCGTTGACACATCATTGTAAATAACCCGGCTGCTATAGAATGGTCTGCTCTGAGGGGATATACGAATATACCATACATGTACATACACACACGGATAAACATAATATGTGACTCAAGACAAATTACAAATGCACCTAAACATGTGCATATATATGCAGCAGGTCCTTTTCTGGTGCCTACCTAAGCTACCTACCATTACATTACTCGCTCCACGTCCTCATTTTTGGGCAAGTCGACCGGCATTATAGTATATCGGTATTTCGTATTCGGTGGGTGGCATCAGCAAAACTATATTAATCTCCAGGTTGCCTTTGACCATTCCATCTCTATCCACATTTTATTTGTTATCTTAGACGCAGCGACTGATTGAACTAAAATACGGTATAGATATGCGTCACAGTATCTCCTGGAGCTGATCCATAAGAAAGTGTTGCGTATCTGCATACGTGATACTCATATGTGCAGATATATGGTACATGTATATTTTGACGGGAAGATATGCATATATATCCACGGAAAAAAAGATATCATATAGACTACCTTAGCCGTCAGAGAGTCGCCATCGATCTTGCGGAATAATCAATTTCCATTCTGATACGCGATAGAGGTATCCTATTCCGTTAGGAGTAAAATAAGTAATGTGCAACCGTCATCAGTTGAAATTAACTTTGCCATAACAGGAAAGTATACATGATCCAGCGGTCTGAATCATTCACATTGTAGCTAGGTAGTCGTAGATTGTACTCCATTGTGAAATATTTTTAGATTTTACCAACTACTAATATAAAAATAATAATTAAATCATGAATATCGTGGAAACCTAAATTTTAGGGCTGAGGGAGCTGTTTTTGGCCAATCTTTTCTTACCATCCTATTTTAGTGTGACAGCCAAGATTGCACCTTTCTCCTCAATCCACAATCCCTCAAACACTCAGACTTGGCACGCCACCAAGACCACTCACCTTCCCTTGTTCTAGCGGCTGCTGTCATCACTGGGTCAAGCGATTCAACTTGTCTCATCGTCCCTCCGCATCCACTTACGGTTGGGTGTTGGCACACCATTCAACTCATCCCATCCTCCCTCCGCATCACTTACGGTTGGGCGGTTAGCACCGCTACCCTAAGCCAGAACCCTCAATGAGCTTTTGCCTTGACAAGCTCAACGTCGTTGCCTCGATGACATAGCGGGCTCTGTCTTGACAGGTGCCCCACCTTCACAGTATCACGGCCTAGCTCCTGGTCGTGCTCACTAAACATGCAGAAGATGGGAGGGAAGATGATTTTTTTAAGGAAGATCAATGGTTGCTGAATTTGAAACAGTTAACTCGCTAATTGTAAGTTAACATATACGTATTTCATATACCAATTGATGGTAAATAACAGAAGTGTGAATGCTATCTAAAACTAGCCACTACCTTACTTTTTATATGCTAGTTTTCTATAGTCTGGACACATGAGTCACTACAGGAAAATCATCCTAGGCCGAGTAAACCGAGGTAAACCGAGTGCTTTTTATCGGCCACTCGGCTTAAGTAACTATAAACCGAGTACTCAGAGGTGAGACCACGGCCTAAAACAGGGACTCGGCTTATCTTGGTATAAACCGAGTCAGGCTCACGCCTTACGCAGAACTGTCGGCTTATAGGCAGATAAACCGAGTAGTGGTCAAAACGGACACTCGGCTTATGTCTTAAACACGGCAAATCTTCATGCCACGTGGCTTTCACGGAGCGCTGGTATGGTGCCGTGACGGAACCCTCTGTAAGCCGACTTTCACACGCAGGCACTCGGCTTATATGTATATGCCGTGTGTCTCTTCAAAGCACTCGGCTTACATGTACGCCGTGTGTCTGTACAATACTCTCGGCTTACATACTACTTAGTTTGTAAAGCACTCGCTTTATATGTAATCTTCATACCACACCCGACTTACTTAAATCGTAATTTCAACATATTCTTTCATTTTTTATTAAAAATTATTTCTTACGAAATTCATATGTTAATGTTTGTGTATTGAACTTTATATTTTTTCACGTCTTTCTCTCCCGGTCAAAGCAGTTGTCCAATCGATCCCTCGCCCCTCCCGATCGATGTTTCGGCCGAACCCAAAGTCAATAGAAGAAATCTTGCATGTAAAAATGACCTACCCTGATAGAATCCAAGTGCAAGGTACAATTTTGGCATCCCTTTAGAAGTCAACGGAAACAGTTGATCGATGGGGTCCACTTGATCATCTTCATTGATCGTAGTCTAAAGGGGCAGTCCATGGTTCTTTGGCCTGTGATTGTTTTGGTAGGTCACACCCACATGTTAAATCTATGTATGGTCCAATGCTACCCAAGATTCCCTCTCGTCTGGTCGTTTCGGCAAAAAAAAATTACAAGTGGGGCTCATTAGATCAACTACATTGATCAGAATCCACAGGGGGTAGCCCAAGGTGCCTTCACCTATGATTGTGCTTTGGTAGGTCATAGCCACATGTCAAACTAATATATGGCCGAATGCTACCCGAGATTCCCTCTCGTCTACTCCTTTCGGCATAACCTCGTACATGTGGGGGGCGTTTGATCTCAACTGCATTGATCGGAATCAAAAGAGGGTAGCGCATGGTGTCGTGATATAATATTATCCTTTCGTAGGTCATACCCTCATGTTAAACCAACATATGACCCAATGCTACCCAATATTCCCCCACGTTTGTTCGTTTAACATAAACCGGCTTGATCAATTGCATTCATCGGATACCAAAAGGGTCTAGCCCATGTTTCCTTGAATTATGATTGTGCTTTGGTAGGTAGTAGACACATGTAAACCTAACAGATGGTCCAATGCTACCCAAAATTCTCTCTCATCGGCTCATTTTGGCATAAACTGTAACCAGTGGAGACCGCTTGATCAACTGCATTTGTCAAAATCCAGAGGGGTAAACCATGGTTCCTTCACCTATAATTTTGCTTTTTTAGGTCATCATAGCCACATGTCAATCTAATATATGAGCCAATGCTACCCAAGATTCCCTCCCGTCTGCTCGTTTCGGCAAAAACTTTTACACGTGAGGCTCGTTTGGTCAAGTGCTTCGGAATCCAAAGGGGGTAGCCCAAGGTGCCTTGACCTATGATTGTGCTTTGGTAGGTCATAGCCACATTTCAAACTAACATATGGCCGAATGCTACCTATGATTGCCTCTCGTCTACTCCTTTCGGCATAACTCTTACGTGTGGGGACCATTTGACATCAACTTAATTTATCGGAATCAAAAGGGGGTAACGCATGGTGATGTGACATAGTAATATGCTTTGGTAGGTCATACCCTCATGTTAAACCAACATATGACCCAATGCTACCCATTATTCCCTCATGTTTGTTCGTTTAGCATAAACCGTAACTAGTGAGACCCGCTTGATCAACTGCATTTATCGGATACCAAAACGGGCTAGCCCATGGTTCCTTGAATTATGGTTGTGCTTTGGTAGGTCGTAGACACATGTCAAACTAATAGATGGATCAATGCTTCCCAAAATTCTCTCTCATCGGCTCATTTCGGCATAAACTATAAGCGGTGGGGGCCGCTTGATCAACCGCATTTGTCAAAATCCAGAGGGGTAGCTCATGGTGCCTTCACCTATGATTTTGCTTTGGTAGGTCATAGCCACATGTCAAGCTAAGATATGAGCCAATTCTACCCAATATTCCCTCACGTTTGTTTGTTTAGCATAAACCGTGACTAGTGGGACCCGCTTGATCAACTGCATTTATCGGATACCAAAAGAGGCTACACCATGGTACCTTGAATTGGGATTGTGCTTTGGTAGGTAGTAGACACATGTCAACCTAATAGATGGTCCAATGCTACCCAAAATTCTCTCTCATTGGCTCATTTCGGCATAAACTGTAACCGGTGCAGACCACTTGATCAACCGCATTTGTCGAAATTCAAAGGGGTAGCCCATGGTGCCTTCACCTATGATTTTGCTTTGTTAGGTCATAGCCACATGTCAATCTAAGATATGAGCCAATGCTACCCAAGATTCCTTCCCGTCTGCTCGTTTCGGCAAAAAAATTTACACGCGGGGCTCGTTTGATCAACTGCATTGATCGGAATCCAAAGGGGGTAGCCCAAGGTGCCTTGACCTATGATTGTTGTTTGGTACGTCATAGCCACATGTCAAACTAACATATGGTCGGATGCTACCCGAGATTCCCTCTCGTCTACTCCTTTCGGCATAACCTCTTACGTGTGGGGACCGTTTGACATCAACTGCATTGATCGGAACAAAAAGGGGGTAACGCATGGTGCTGTGACATAGTAATATGCTTTGGTAGGTCATACCCTCATGTTAAACCAACATATGACCCAACGCTACCCAATATTCCCTCATGTTTGTTCGTTTAGCATAAACCGTAACTAGTAGGACCCGCTTGATCAACTGCATTTATCGGATACCAAAAGGGGCTAGCCCATGGTTCCTTGAATTATGGTTGTGCTTTGGTAGGTCGTAGACACATGTCAAACTAATAGATGGATCAATGCTTCCCAAAATTCTCTCTCATCGGCTCATTTCGGCATAAACTATAAGCAGTGGGGGCCGCTTGATCAACCGCATTTGTCAAAATCCAGAGGGGTAGCTCATGGTGCCTTCACCTATGATTTTGCTTTGGTAGGTCATAGCCACATGTCAAGCTAAGATATGAGCCAATTCTACCCAATATTCCCTCACGTTTGTTCGTTTAGCATAAACCGTGACTAGTGGGACCCGCTTGATCAACTGCATTTATCGGATACCAAAAGAGGCTACACCATGGTACCTTGAATTGGGATTGTGCTTTGGTAGGTAGTAGACACATGTCAACCTAATAGATGGTCCAATGCTACCCAAAATTCTCTCTCATCGGCTCATTTCGGCATAAACTGTAACCGGTGCAGACCACTTGATCAACCGCATTTTTCGAAATTCAAAGGGGTAGCCCATGGTGCCTTCACCTATGATTTTGCTTTGTTAGGTCATAGCCACATGTCAATCTAAGATATGAGCCAATGCTACCCAAGATTCCCTCCCGTCTGCTCGTTTCGGCAAAAACTTTTACACGCGGGGCTCGTTTGATCAACTGCATTGATCGGAATCCAAAGGGGGTAGCCCAAGGTGCCTTAACCTATGATTGTTGTTTGGTACGTCATAGCCACATGTCAAACTAACATATGGTCGAATGCTACCCGAGATTCCCTCTCGTCTACTCCTTTCGGCATAACCTGTTATGTGTGGGGACCGTTTGACATCAACTGCATTGATCGGAACAAAAAGGGGGTAACGCATGGTGGTGTGACATAGTAATATGCTTTGGTAGGTCATACCCTCATGTTAAACCAACATATGACCCAATGCTACCCAATATTCCTTCATGTCTGTTCGTTTAGCATAAACCGTAACTAGTAGGACCCGCTTGATCAACTGCATTTATCGGATACCAAAAGGGGCTAGCCCATGGTTCCTTGAATTATGGTTGTGCTTTGGTAGGTCGTAGACACATGTCAAACTAATAGATGGATCAATGCTTCCCAAAATTCTCTCTCATCCGCTCATTTCAGCATAAACTATAAGCGGTGGGGGCCGCTTGATCAACCGCATTTGTCAAAATCCAAAGGGGTAGCTCATGGTGCCTTCACCTATGATTTTGCTTTGGTAGGTCATAGCCACATGTCAAGCTAAGATATGAGCCAATGCTACCCAATATTCCCTCACGTTTATTCGTTTAGCATAAACCGTGACTAGTGGGACCCGCTTGATCAACTGCATTTATCGGATACCAAAAGAGGCTAGACCATGGTACCTTGAATTAGGATTGTGCTTTGGTAGGTCGTAGACGGATGTCAACCTAATAGATGGTCCAATGCTACCCAAAATTCTCTCTCATCGGCTCATTTTGGAATAAACTGTAACCGGTGCGGACCACTTGATCAACCGCATTTGTCGAAATTCAAAGGGATAGCCCATGGTGCCTTCACCTATGATTTTTCTTTGTTAGGTCATAGCCACATGTCAATCTAAGATATGAGCCAATTCTACCCAATATTCCCTCACGTTTGTTCGTTTAGCATAAATCGTGACTAGTGGAACCCGCTTGATCAACTGCATTTATCGGATACCAAAAGAGGCTAGACCATTGTACCTTGAATTAGGATTGTGCTTTGGTAGGTCGTAGACACATGTCAACCTAATAGATGGTCCAATGCTACCCAAAATTCTCTCTCATCGGCTCATTTTGGCATAAACTGTAACCGGTGCGGACCACTTGATCAACCGCATTTGTCGAAATTCAAAGGGGTAGCCCATGGTGCCTTCACCTATGATTTTTCTTTGTTAGGTCATAGCCACATGTCAATCTAAGATATGAGCCAATGCTACCCAATATTCCCTCACGTTTGTTCGTTTAGCATAAACCGTGACTAGTGGGACCCGCTTGATCAACTGCATTTATCGGATACCAAAAGAGGCTAGACCATGGTACCTTGAATTAGGAGTATGCTTTGGTAGGTCGTAGACACATTTCAACCTAATAGATGGTCCAATGCTACCAAAAATTCTCTCTCACTGGCTCATTTTGGCATAAACTGTAACCGGTGGGGACCACTTGATCAACCGCATTTGTCGAAATTCAAAGGGGTAGCCCATGGTGCCTTCAACTATGATTTTGCTTTGTTAGGTCATAGCCACATGTCAATCTAAGATATGAGCCAATGCTACCCAAGATTCCCTCCCGTCTGCTCGTTTCGGCAAAAACTTTTACACGCGGGGCTCGTTTGATCAACTGCATTGATCGGAATCCAAAGTGGGTAGCCCAAGGTGCCTTGACCTATGATTGTTCTTTGGTAGGCCATAGCCACATGTCAAACTAACATATGGTCGAATGCTACCCGAGATTCCCTCTCTTCTACTCCTTTCGGCATAACCTCTTATGTGTGGGGACCGTTTGACATCAACTGGATTGATCGGAATAAAAAGGGGGTAATGCATGGTGCTGTGACATAGTAATATGCTTTGGTAGGTCATACCCTCATGTTAAACCAACATATGACCCAATGCTACCCAATATTCCCTCATGTTTGTTCGTTTAGCATAAACCGTAACTAGTGGGACCCGCTTGATCAACAACATTTATCGGATACCAAAAGGGGCTAGCCCGTGGTTCCTTGAATTATGGTTGTGCTTTGGTAGGTCGTAGACACATGTCAAACTAATAGATGGATCAATGCTACCCAAAATTCTCTCTCATCGGCTCATTTCGGCATAAACTATACGCGGTGGGGGCTGCTTGATCAACCGCATTTGTCAAAATCCAAAGGGGTAGCTCATGGTGCCTTCACCTATGATTTTGCTTTGGTAGGTCATAGCCACATGTCAAGCTAAGATATGAGCCAATTCTACCCAATATTCCCTCACGTTTGTTCGTTTAGCATAAACCGTGACTAGTGGGACCCGCTTGATCAACCGCATTTATCGGATACCAAAAGAGGCTACACCATGGTACCTTGAATTGGGATTGTGCTTTGGTAGGTAGTAGACACATGTCAACCTAATAGATGGTCCAATGCTACCCAAAATTCTCTCTCATCAGCTCATTTCGGCATAAACTGTAACCGGTGCAGACCACTTGATCAACCGCATTTGACGAAATTCAAAGGGGTAGCCCATGGTGCCTTCACCTATGATTTTGCTTTGTGAGGTCATAGCCACATGTCAATCTAAGATATGAGCCAATGCTACCCAATATTCCCTCACGTTTGTTCGTTTAACATAAACCGTGACTAGTGGGACCCGCTTGATCAACTGCATTCATCGGATACCAAAAGAGGCTAGACCATGGTACCCTTAATTAGGAGTATGCTTTGGTAGGTCGTAGACACATTTCAACCTAATAGATGGTCCAATGCTACCCAAAATTCTCTCTCATTGGCTCATTTCGGCATAAACTGTAACCGGTGGGGACCACTTGATCAACCGCATTTGTCAAAATTCGGCATAAACATTTACTATAACAAATCTATATGATGTGAAAGTACATTCAATAATAAATCTAATGGCATTGATTTGTTATTTCATATGTTATTTTTTTTAATCAAATTTTACAAAGTTTGACTTCGACTAAAGCTAATATGCGGACTAAATAAAAACGAACGGAGTATTTTCATTAAATATTTGCTTATGCTTAACCCCAATGATAAAAACCATAAGGAATTATAAACCGAGTATAAGATCTCGGCTTACATGGAACACTCGGTTTACATGGGTGGCGCGAAAAATCTGGAGTGGCGCGGGACAACAAAAATCTGGGCGGGACTTGGCAAAAATCTGAGCGGCAACGGACTTAGCAAAAAATTGGGCGGCTCTCTCAACCAACGCCCCCAAATTCCCCATTTCTCTCCGTCTCGCGCCATCCAACCCTAAATCGCCGCCGCCGCCCGCCTCCCGCCACGAGTGCTCACCTCTTCTGCCCGGCTACTCCCAAATCCCCTCCGCTCATCCCCACCCCGGCCGGAGCAGCTCCACCCCGTCCCCGCCATCTCCAACCCGGCGCCGCTCCACGCCACCACCAACCTGGCGCAGCTCCCACCACCGGATCCAGCACGTCGGCCACCCAGCCCACCGGCCGGCAGCTAGGTGCGTGCTCCCTCCCCCCCCCCCCTCTCTCTCTCTCACACACACACACCGCGGTCCCTTCTCTACAGAGCGCCGCGTCCAGTTCCACGCACGCCTCCGGCTGCCACCACCCAGTACTGCTCCGGCCGCCACCTCCCAGCACTCCTCCGGCTGCCACCAACCAGCACTGCTCCGGCCGCGCCTGCCACCTTCCATCACTCCTCCGGCAGCACCCCTTCCCTGACAAGGTTAGAACCCTCTCCCCTGTTTTCTCTGCTTTTTACAATCTGGGTTGGTCAGGCCACGATCACGACCAAATGCAGGCTCTGTATTGCTTCTTTGTTTATATTTGCTAGCTTCTACATCTGGGCTTAAAATCTATCTGATCAAAACATTCAGTGGCCAAATGTCCATATGTATTTTCTATTCACCAAAAGGTTATGCATTTCCACTCCAGAACACAACTACCAAGGAAAATGAAATGCTGATGGCCATTGGGACTGCTTATGTTCAAGGAGAGGACGTAGCTGCCAGAGGACGGGTGCTTCTGTTCTCTTTCACTAAAAGTGAAAATTCTCAAAATCTGGTACTATAGGAGAACACTGTTTCTATTGCGTGTTTCCTACTTCATCACAATTTACTACTACTATATTCATTTGTTAACATGTAAAGTTTAATTCCAGGTAACTGAAGTCTACTGAAAAGAGAGTAAAGGTGATGTATCAGCTGTCGTTCCAAAAGGCTATAGAAGGTACTTGACCCCTCTCCTGCTGGTCCGAAGATCACATTGTCCGAAGATCATGTACTTATAGGGTTATGTATTTGTAGATCATGTAACTAGGTAGTCGCGTTACCTATGCGTCTCCCGTTCGAAAGAGTTGCCATGTTTGTAAATATGTAACTGTTTGCATATTTATAACGGTAACTCTTTTGAATTGTCCAACGTTTCCATGGACAGCCCGAGGGTGTGTAGGTTGGCTTTGTTTTCATGCTCTACTCTGATTTGACACAGAATTTTGGCAGCGTCTCCCCGTGTTGTTCTCCGGATGCACATTCTCTTGGCTTGTTGTCGAGACGTGTATTTGGAGAACAGCGGGGAGGTGCTGCCGAAATTTTGTGTCGGATCAGAGTAGAGCATGAAAACGAAGCGAACCTACACATCCTCGGGTGGGATTAGGACCTATCCTTACCTATTAGATAGTTTTGAGGTTAAGCCGTAAAACTTGAATAATTTTAATTAATTGCCCTAATACTGGATGGATCTACCTGGTCAATGAAAGCACAACAGATGGAGGATCGTGAGTGGATGTATAGTGGCCGATTGATTGAAGGAGGCGTGAGTCCAGAATGGGTTACGAAGACGAACCAGTTCTTGGAGGCAGCATTTGCCAGCCACATGGGTCGTGGTGTAGTGTGGTGTCCTTGCGCCGTTTGTGACAATAAGAAGGAAAAAACCAAGGAGGTTATGGGTCGACACCTTTTTAAGAATGGGTTTAAGCCAGACTACCATCGGTGGGTCGTACACGGTGAGTCTGAGCCCCACCGTGTGAGAGAGGAGATGGTACGACAACGCCTAGATGAATTTGATACTCATATTGAATTCATGCTAGATGATCTGGAAAATGCCGCAGCGCCTGAAAATCCAGCCGCAGGTGAAGAGAGACTGGAGGAGGATGAGGAGCATATGACGAAAAAGTTCTATGAAACTTTGAATGGGGCCCAGAGACCGTTGCATGAGCACACAGATGTCACTCAACTAGATGGCATTGCACGCTTGATGGCCGTGAAGTGCCAGTTTTGTTGGACTAGATCCTCCTTTGATACACTTTTCACTGTTATTCGCACCATTTTACCGAAGGACAACATTATGCCAAAGAACTCCTATGAGGCGAGCAAAATATTCCGTGAACTTAAGCTGCCGTACGAGCGGATACATGTTTGTCCAAAGACATGCATCTTATTTAGGAATGAATATGCGAAGGAAAGTTATTGTCCACAGTGAAAATCCTCTCGGTATATTGAGGTCGATGGTGATGATGGTCAGATGAGGCAGCTCAAAATACCCCAGAAGGTCCTTCGGTACCTTGATCCCATACCAAGGATCCAACGACTCTTTATGTCTGCGGAGTCTGCTCTTAATATGAGGTGGGCGGCAAAAGGGACCAGATATCGTCCTACCATGGCGATACATCCGTCTGATGTTGTAGCCTGGAGGGACTTTGTTGACCTTCACCCAGACAAAGCTGGCCAAGATGACAGCGTAGCAATTGCGATAACAACCGATGGGTTCAATCCATTTGGTATGACTAATGCCACATATAGTTGTTGGCCTGTGTTTGTTATTCCGATGAATCTCCCCCCTGGATTTTGCATGAAACGGCAGAACATGTTCCTGACGCTGGTAATTCCAGGTCCTGGATATCCGGGGAAGAAGATGAGCTTGTACTTGGAGCCGCTTGTGGATGACTTGATCGTCGCCTGGACTAAAGGGGTACGAACATACAACGCCCTAACAAAGGCTCCACTGTCTGGTTGCGTGGGGTGTCCTCACTCCCTGCACGACCATATCCAGCTAAGGGTATCATTGTCGAGCCAGTAGGTGTCAAGTAAGTTCCTCTATGGCCTCTTAATAACATGTTCATGTTCAATATTTTGTAGATACTAACTTGTCCTTTCTTTGTGCAGCTCCTTGCTTGTTCGTGGTGACATTCATCCGCCACGCCAGCCAAGCAGCATCATTGGAGCTCTGTGCAAGGAATATTACCCGGGCCTAGTGAAAATGGAAGGTGGCCAGTGGGAGCCAGCGTGGTCTTGGGAGCATTGGAAATGTGCTCCAGACACTGCAGACAGGTGGGACAGGGTGTACGACAATGCCGCCAAGCGGGTGGTCGCCAATTTTTGGGTAAGATTCTTTGTCTATTTTTATTCCTATTTCTTTGCCAATATTCAAAAAAAATTCATTTATCATTGTATTAATGCCTTTATGCAAATTTGTAGGATTACTTCACTTGTGCCGAGGGTATGGAGGATGAGGGTATCAAGGTTGTGGAGGAGATTACCAAAAAGAAAGTCCACGACATGCTCTACGAGGCGCGTGTCGATGCCGTGGTCAAGTACTTTGCACAGGAAGAGAGGAGGCTTCTCCCAGCGAAGCTAGCGAAGAGAGTGCATCTCACCCGGTCCATGTACCTAAAGGTAGTTTCCATTACATATGATTGCCTGGATCAAAACATCTTAGTTTCATTCATAACATGGATGTATTTGGCATAATTCAGGCGGTTCCATCATGGTGCGCCGCCAAGCTTCCTTGCTACCAGCAGATCATATCCAAGTGGGTAAACCCAGAGTGGAGGGTCAACCACAGAGTGGCTTCGGCGCGGCGTGGCATGATGAGTGGTCCTGCGCACCTTCAAGGCAACCTCAACCTCCCCACTTATGTCGCGAGGAAGGTAATAATATCATTTGGCTTCTGAATGTTTGAGTTTGTCTTATGAACTGACCTTGTCCCTTTGTGGGTGTTATTTCCTTGTATTGTAGAATAAAAAAAAGGCGAGAGCGAGGTGCCACTCAATACCTTCACGGGATTTTGCGAGGCGCGCACGAAAAAGAATCCAAATCCCGATGTGGAGGGGGAGCAGTGGATCAACCCAGGTGTCGGCTTGAGGGTTGCGTCTTACAAGAAAAAGTACAAGGAGGTGTTTGGGCCTGAGTCTGATCCAGCCTCACGGGACCTCGATGGTATGGTTTCTGCCATGTCCGGACAAGGCCGTAAGGGTGGTCGGTTGCCTATTGGTCATGGTGCCATCCCTAGGAGTGAGATTCCAACACTCTCCCACCTCCGTGCCACGAGGAGCTCTGGTCCTGCCATAGAGCGTCGCATCCAGCCTTCGATGGACCTTTTACAGAAAATCCAGGTATGTTTTTCTTCATTGTTTTCTTCTTTGCATTGCAGAAATGATGAACTTGTTGCAATGAAATTTTGTAGGCCCGCTTGGATGAAGAAACGAGGCAGCGGCAAGAGGCTGAGAGACTGCGGCAAGAGGTTGAGGCCAGGTCAGCTCAAATGCAGCAAGCCATGCTTGATCAGCAACAAGCCCTGATGCAACAACAGGAATTCATGGCTAAACAGCAGCAAGCCTTGCAGGAGACGTTCGCTCGGTTCCGAAGTAATATGGATGGCATTGGTTTGCCTGAACTTCCTATTCTTCCGCCTCTTCCTACTTTTGGCATCGTAAGTCTTCCAATTTTGCAATCATGCATCTTACCATCATGTTGAGAAATCATGCATCTTACCATCTTACCGTCTCATGCTTAAAGATCCCTCAGTCGGGACAAGGCTCCAACAACTTCATGGTTGGTGGATCAACACCTGGTCAAGGAATCCCAAATACGCCTACTGCAGTTCGTGGCCCTTCTACCTCCACGCAATGATCACTCCAGGTAATGAACTTGTAAAATGCTCATTGTGTAGACTTGGAGAATCATGCTTGTGGTAATGAATTTGTAGGTTAACCTTATATTTAGCACCCCTGCAACTAGTTCTTAACTGGGAAGGATATGTCACTATAGAGAATTTTTGCCACTAGATTTGAAAGAAATTAAGTATTGTACAGGGAATTTTGCCATTAGATTCCTAGTTCCCTTCAACTAGTAATCATATGTATTGACGTTCCTCTTTGCAACTGGTAATAAATTAAGTACTGTACCTTTGTGCTATTCTTTTCATGGTGGGCTTCTTCTAAAATCTTAGCATATACAGTACATATGTGCTTCTTCTAAAATCTGTTATGGGGAAAATTAAATGGTGTCTTTGTAAAAATCTGAGCTATAGTTGCATGTATACATGTTCCAGATTCAATGGTGTCTTTGCAAAAATCTGAGATGTAGTTGCAAAAATGTAATGGTGTCTTTGCAAAAATCTAAGTTGTAGTTGCAAAAATCTGTTGAGCATGTACAGTACATTTTCAAGATTCAGCTTTTACTAATGATGAAGCTGCAGTTGCACGTCTATATTTTCTGCCACTGTATAATGCCAACATATTTTGGAAATTAATTGATGCTTGTTGATTCTTGTGCCTTATCGACTGTTTGCAATTTAACTCGGAAACTCATGCGTATCGTAATGAACTTGTAGGTTTGCATTGCGGATGTCGCCGATGGTGGGCATACATGTTGTGGTCGAGCTCATGATCATTTTGTGCCTTTTTCGTATCTCATTGTATGTTGGAGCAAATGATCTTTTCGTATATGCTTCATGAACTTATTGTATGCCTGATGTAATCTAGCTGAATTCATTGTATGCTTCATGTACTTTTGTTGAACTGATTGTATGCATATCGTTTCAGTGCCTTGTTGCCGGTTGTGAACATGTAGGTTATGGTTAATGAACACTGATGTTTGCTATGGTTCTGTTTACTGCAATTTGGTTTATATATATATATGTATTGTTATCTGAAATGCTGGGCTGGTTCCAAAAAAAACAAAAAAAAACAAAAAATTACATAAACCGAGTATAGCAGGATAAAGCACTCGGTTTATAACCTGAATGGTCTATAAACCGAGTATCCCATGACAAGAGCATTCGGCTTATAACCTGAATGGTAAATAAACTGAGTATGCCAGGATAAAAGGACTCGGCTTATACAGTGTTAAAATGGATGGCACGGTTTATTTATATTGCTTGGTGATACATAGCACTCGGTTTGTAATGAGAGCACGGCTTAAATTTATAAACCGTGTCCACCCCTGAACTCGGTTTATTTGTAGTGCTGTGCCGTAAACGGCACTCGGTTTATGAAAGAGCACGGTTTCGTAGATAAACTGTGTAGTTAGTGAGGTACACGGCTTATATATACGCCGGCAGGACACGTGTCTTATGTGTAAACTTTTTGTAAGCCGAGAGTCTGCCTACGAGTACTCGGTTTATACTAACGTCCGTTTGCCTGCCTCGATCCGTCATGTACTTTTATTAAGCCGTGAGCCTACGTTTTAAACTCGGCTTAGGTATAAACCGAGTGGTTTGGTCAAGGCACACGGCTTATAGGCTGTAGACCGAGATTAAGTAAACTGTATGTCGTAAGCCGTGTGATGGACTCGGCTTATAGATAGACCGAGGTTAAAACTCTCTAAACCGAGTATTTTGACCACTCGGTTTAGAAGTTTTTTCCTGTAGTGAGTCCATTAATAATGAACAATTAACAAGCTAATTGTAAGTTAAGATATAATTCACTGCAAAGGAAAAGCTAGCGCATATCTTCTGTATTAGAAATTGATGATTTAAAAAAATGTGTGTCTAAAATTAGCTTAGTATAAAGTTGTATTGAAATTATGATACTTATTTTGGGACGAAGAAAGCATAACCCGAATTTTATTTGTTTGTTTTTCTTTAGTTTCCACAGAATACGAGTCCATTAATTATATATGCATGGGTCCTTGTGCACTGCATTTTGGTGGTTGCACGGATGAATAGAGGCCATAATTGGGAGCCCACATGTGTGCAAGTGTGAGGATGGTGACGCAAGGATTCCCTCTTGGGTAGGTAGGCCGTTGGGTGCCACCAACATCAGTTGAAGATCGATCACTTCATTGTCTTATTGTGGTGTTTGTTATCTGGTGTTTGTTGTGGTTGTTGCACGCTCTTGAGTGTTGTTTCTAGATTTTCCATCTACCCACCGCCGTTGGCGTAACAAATGCCCGTGCACGTACTTGTCCAAATTTATTGGTGTGAATTAAGCACTAGATTAGGTTGTGGTAATTAATAGCTAGAGATCACTATGACATGCATGATATGATACGGTAATTCTATATACCTTTATGGTACAAATCATGTATGGAAACTCGATCACCGACGACACTGATAGCAAAATGGATCCAACGATGTGGACAGTGGTTAGCACGGATACATGCGTTATGACAGTGCAACAACAACAACCATACAAACGAACTGATCCAAAAATACATACTAAAAAAATGCAGTTGGGTGGGAGCTCACCATGCATCAATCGGGTGGAAATGGATAGGGATCAGGTAGACTCAGTTGTTGGGGTTGCAGATCATCATTGCTCATGGACAGGAGGACATTCACACTGTTGCTCCATCAGAGAGAGGGGGAACCTGCCTGCGTACATGCTCCCGTCCTGGACTTTGGAGACTGGAGTATGTACGTCCGATGTATAGTAGTAAACCTGGAGTCCTGGACTGAGTCATACGTTCACTACTGAAGCTATCAATTTCAAGCACGAGTAACTAACATTGCAAAGAGACAAGGGGGAAGGCTTATCTTAGTGACAAGTTCCCACCACCCAACCGTTGCGAGTATGACGATGGCGAATTGTCAAGCAATGAGAGATGCACGAACACTTGCAAAAATAATCGGATGTGTATCAAAGCGGAATCAAATTCAACTGATGTGGTCAGAGGCATGCGCAAGCCAAGAAACCATATGAAACTAGGCTACGACGATTTATGCATGTTGTGTGGAGTGAGATGGAATGGCCCCAAAGGCGGCGTTTATGCACACAAAATAGTGAGGTCTCGCTTTTCTGTTCAACTTTCATGTAATTTGGTGAATGAACCACCAGTTTCTGTTAAGCTTCCTTGTGGTTGTGGATGATGCTGGCCATGAGATAGCCTATTAGTCTTCCTTCCTTAGAAAGAACTATTGATACTATTTGCAGCTACTCCCTTGATTCCAACTACCTGTATTTTGATACAGAGGGAGTATAATAGAATGAGACCCTACATGGAGATTGGTATGTGCGATTGCCGATTGCTGCTGCTCTACCCATCACCCATCAGTTCTTGGTGCAGGACCCACATTCGCTTGTTCCATCTAAGTCCTACTCGAGGATATGCATCCTCTATCTTGTGGACCCCTTCTCCTTATTTAGTGATTGGTCGGCATTTGATGGAGCGAATTTGGATCGGCTCAAGTTACATATACGAGTAATGCAAAGAAATGCATCACAACTCCTTCCCCACTGCCTCCTAATCCCATCCAACATATGTATATATCGTTGTCGACTCTCTCCTTGTTGCACCCCAACGCCATCAGTATCAAACTATTAATAGTGTAAATGTGTAATGAACCTTTCAAGTTTGCATTTTGAGCTGATTTTCCCCCCATGTTGGTGTGCGTGTAGTAGCTTATTCTCGTCTGTATGCATATGCCTCCCGGAAAGAAAAGCAAGCATGCGTGCAAAGTGAGTCTGAATAAGGTTGCAGAAATGTCACTATTTGTTATACTAGGCCAGTCATGTGGCGGAGCCCATTAGGGGTGTTTGGTTGTCTGTATTGAATCTGGTTTGCATCCAACATGCAAAAATTAACTGTTTGGTAAGTTGCACGGGCCTTTCAGCCTGGCTCGAGGGATGCAAAAAAGGGCCTCTCAGCTAGGCTGAAGGAAACACAAGCTTCGTGCGTATCCCGCATACAAGTCTCCAGCGCTGGCATCTCCCCCTCCTCGTGTGCCTCGGCGCTCCTGATCCAGCCGCCCCGCCGCCCCTGATCCAGCCGCCCCGCCTCCATGCCGCTGGCGACGCCCATCCGCCTCGGCTGCGTCGGGCTCGCCTCCCTGCGTCGCGCTGCGCCTCCGCACCCCGAGGGCTGCCGTCTGTCGCCACGCGCCGACTGACCTCCGTCCCCGGCTTCCTCATCGTGTACAAAATAAGCGATATTTATTATGAATCTGCGATGCATTGTTTACTGCGATGCGGAAAGTGTCGTCTCTTGTAGGGATCTAGTACTGGGTGGCCAGTAACCATGTGGTACGTCCCACGTGTTTTTATTTCTTTTTTCCTTTTTTATATTTTTCAAAATACTAAATACCTACTATATTATAGAACAATAATTAGGTTATGTTTTTGAAAATTTCAACGCATATTTGAGAAATGTAAATGCAGTGTAAAATATGTTGGCACAAGTTTTAGAAAATGTTTCTACCACTCAAAATGAATGAACATTCCAAAACTGTTCATGCCTTTCATTAAAATGTACGTGATTTTCTTAAAAAAGTTCTACATTGGAAAATTATTCTTGTATGTGAAAGTAAACGTATATTTTCTAAATTAACGGTTTATCTAAAAAATGTTAAAGGTGTACAAAAATGTACAATTTAAATGAAATTTATGGACACGTGTTGAAAGAATAAACCAAAAAACCAAAATAATAGAGCAAATGAAAAACCCAAGAAATAAACGAAGAAACAATAGAAAAGTCCCCAAAAAACGATATTCCAAACTGCTCTGCAAAGCATATTGTACTATACTCCCTCCGTTATAAAATAACTGTCATAACCTTAGTACAATTTTATACTAGAGCTAATACAAAGTTGACACAATTATTTTGAAACGGAGGGAATACATGCCTAGAAGCACTGAGAGAGACTGACGCTAAACCAAAGACACGTTCGGAATTGATACGTGCAACATAAACTTGTGACACTAACTACCACTTAAGGGCATCTCTAAAACCATCTCTCAAAATAGACATAATATCGGTCCACAAATTGCTTTGTCCTCGTCCATTGATAGGGGTACGGGAGTCGCGGACATGGAAGTCACAACCTTCTCGCTCACGAACTCATCGTAGATTGGATCTTCGTTAGGCGGTGTTGCACGAGGAGGGAGAAACTGTAGCATTGTTCTTACAGCACCAATCGAAGCACCGAATGCATGGCGGCGCCAGCTGCTCCGTCTCTGCCATGACGACGGTGAAGTGCACCCACGCGCGCCTGCTCCCATGGTGATGTCGCATGGATCAACACGGACTTCGGATGTTCATCAGACGCCTCCTCCATCGCTGGATCGTTGTGTCTCACATCTGGCAAGCTCAGTGTCATAACAACCTCTATCTGGCACGCACGATAGGCCTGCCAGTTGCCCGCGACATCGTCCATCTCGTGCATATGTTCCGTTGAGAGGGTATATCACAATGCTCTTGAGCTCGCCATCATGGCGGAGGTGGAGCACGAATGAGTAGTGAGAGTGGCCGTGGTGCGATGAGGACAGTGTCTTGCGCGACCACGTATAAATAGCGGACGCTAGCTAGGTGAGTGGACAACCGATTTCAAAGCAGGACGCCAGAGTAGATTTCTCGTCTGTTGCACCTCTTTAATGCCGATAGGCAGATAGAAGAACAACCAGTTCAAATCAATAAAAAAATAGCGCCCTATACTAAAATAGAGTGGCCCTTAAAATACGCTATTAGCGTGCTATTTTGTGCTATAGCTTGCTATTAGAAAGACATTGTACACATATTCATTTAGCGAGACATTGCCCAAAATGCTATAGCCTTGTTTTTTCTTTGATTTAAATACCACGTATAGTCGTCTCTTCACGTCACTTTTTTTTGCATTGAACAGGAGCGGAGGCTGGATCTCTCGGTGGACATTCAGTTGTGGCTCTACTGTTCGGTCTCATCTTCTTTGGGCCAACATCAATGTTGGCTCTAGTGTTTGGTCGTGCCAGATCTGGAATAGGCTGAATGCGCGGCAATCGCCTTGCAAGAAGAAGGTTCTGGATTGGACCAAGGTCTTATATGCATACATGGCGGCAATATAGATACCCGCCAAGCCCCCCTCCCCCCACCCTGCCCGGTTTTGCGTTTGACTTGCAGGAAAACGGACGTATGGATCGGTCCATAGACAAACGCATAATCACATTGGATGGAAAACTACGCCCCGAAAACTCGATCCAGACGAATTCAGGAGATTTGATGTTCCGATTGATATTCCCTTCCGCTGGCTAGAAGCAGTGCCCGAGCTATCGATACAAATGCTCCAAAATCTATGCACGCAACCAAACAGCTCCCAAATGAATGCCATGCCCAGTTTACTTGATAAGAGTTGCTTGCTGCTAGCGCTGGTATTATGCTGATACAGGTATGTTTCGACTAGTGACATGGGGCTAGCGGCACAGCAACCGGACATGTTGGACGCTGGGACCACCGTTTGGTCATACCCCGAACTATGAGCTCCATTCTTTCATCGGCTCCACTCTTTTGTCCTGATTTAGCCAATCTTGCGTTGAGACCAGGTTGAATTCGTTGTTGCTAATTTTGATCGAACACAAGATGCTCGGAGTTATCGCGTCGCATCTCCTTCCCCGCTACTTCCCAATCCCATCAAACACACACATGGTCGCAATGTTTCCCTAAGATCTACCTCGATCTACTACTAGATAAGAAAAACAAGCATGCGTGCTCATGGTTGAATGAGTGAGGAGGTAGGTCAGTGATGCACTAGGGGTGTTGCTGCACTGTGGATGATTTATATAATTTTGTGACGCTCGATAGGTTCAAGTGGGCTTGTGTGTGCCCCTGTATATATGTTGGTGGCCTGCGGACCTTCAATTAATCAACCTATAAAAGGACATCCGACCTGAACCGGCCGAGCTAACTAGAGAGTACATGAATGAAAACTAGTATAACAAGAATGTTGCTATATGTGTTATGTATCTACTTGGTCTCCATTTTCTATGGTTTATTTTTGCTCTCTTTCTGTCTTAACCCCACTTGCTGATGTTCTCAGACGTGTCACCCCACATGGAAAAAGATTCATATTGATTTTTCAAGCAGCACATATGGTTTATCATCTATCTATCTGTATAATATATGTATCTATCTATCTATCTGCAGTCAGATCAGAAATTTATAATTTAGAAAACAACACTCACAGACCGGTCAATAAAGCGCCCCTTATCTATAAAACGCAGGTATACACTGTTGCAGTTTCAACTTTGTTTACAGCGAGTCGTGTGGTTATGACCTCTTTCATTCGAATGATTCCAGTAATTTGGCAGTACAACGGACATATGATCCGACATCATATCATATTTAGTCTCATTAAATTGAAAGACAATCCACTTCACCATTTCTATCCAGCCAACTACTGAAGCGAGGCTAGATATATTATTCTTCTTCCTTTATTTGACTATTTATCAAGGAGCCAAAGCCCCACTGTCCTTTATTATCAAAATCAAATATATTTCCCAAAGCCGCGTTAACAAAACAATCAAGTGAAGCAGGCGGTAACGATGAAAGAGCATATTTCGAGGCTGGACAAAGCAGTCCACAAAGGGCGTCTAGCCACTCTTCATTTCACCGGTAACGTGGCAAGATGGCTACAGTTGCATGAGTCCAAGAGCATTGCTATGTCATATATAGGATGATTTGTGCGTGCCCTTATGTGGCAAATTTGCTAGGGAACAATATTAAGCACACTAGCGTCAGCTTCAAACACTATCAGACAGGGATAGTAAATTTTCATATGGCACAACTTGAAAAACTTATGCATCAGTTGCTAGAAAATAACCCCTTCTTTGATCCTATGTTTCTTACCACTCAATTCGTAAAAGGTCAATAAATAAATTGCTCCACATGTCATAGAGTGAGTGGTAGTGGTAGTGGTAGGAGAGAGTGTGGAATTGTATGGGCATTGCTATCTGGCGCGCGAGCGTTGAGGCGGTCGGTTTCCGACCAGGGATTTTTAGCCATGGACTTCCCTTTTTAGCGAATCGTGACGAGGGATTAGAGGGCAAGTTACCGGGACCACCCCTTGAAATCAGGGGGGCAGATATTAGTTGTGGATTCTCCGTACTACTAATACTAGTATGCATGGATGGCCTCGCTGATGGATTTGGAAAGCGAGTTAATCTGGTCGGAAGCTGTTTGCAGCCCTGCTAAGTATTTCAAGCGTTGGCACGGCCGATCGTGAAAGAGTACTTTGGGAATTGTATTGGGTAAGGGTACACAATAAATATACAATAGGAGATGAGAGGTATAGAAAAATTCCACACAATACACCACTTATTTCCACACCATCTAACGGTTCTACCATGCATGCGACATAACTTGCAGCACCATAGAAAATCCATGTTAGCGCAACCCCTCAAGTTTCAGACTTAGAGAGGCCCATGTACTTTGTTTAGATAGGGAAACGTCCATGTGTACTTGTATGCCCTGCCCAGCATGTGCGCGCACATTCAAATTGCCTCAGCTAATCTATGTGACTTAGAGACATGCCTTGTCGCAACTTAAGTTCGAGCTCTGCTGGGTGATTAGTTCAGGGAAAATCTTCTAGATAATGCATTTTGTTCTATTTGGAAGTCTCCACATTTGTTATCGAGCTGTCATGGCATGTGGGTTTTAATAATGCCTTGTCCTTTTCTCGTTATGTATTTCTACAAAAAACTTGTTGCTGCTCCATCTCACGAATCGCTAGCAACACTGCACATAAAATCTTGGGTGGCAACACACAAGACGCAGAAACACTATTTGGGACCCTTTAAAGGCACCTAGCTACTGATAATAGCAAGTGATATCCTATCCAATCTACGCTTAGCAGTATGTAGTCAATATTAACGGCCAAGGGGCGTGTCATAGGGCAGCACGAGCCTGCCGGGTAGCACTAGCTCGCGCTGCTGCCCTTCCAATCCGTTTCGGATGCAGGACCTGCTGGTGAGCGCACCCGTCAGCCTCGTTGAAAAGCATGTCATCTCCTTGTCGATCATTTCCTCCGAGTCTACGATGGATAGGCCACAGGGGAGCTAATTGAGACTGACTTGAGGTTTATTCCTGAACAACGCAACATGATGCATCACACCTCCTTCCCCAGCGCCTCCTAATCCCACCATCGCACATGTACATATAGTGCTCAACTCTGCTTTTTTATGTATATCATGCACCTTTCATGTTTCCGTTTTAAGCTAAGAAATTTTTCGTAAGTTGTTGTGTCCTGCATGCCAATGGTATCTGAATTTATCTGCGTATCTATATGCTTCTAGTCTAGATAAGAAAAGCAAGTGAACGGGTATGTATATATAAGATGAGTAGGTCGTGGTACGGTGATGCCTTTGTGACTTTGTGAGTGAGCAGGTAGATATACTCCGTATATGATAGGGTTGTGTAATGATCGGCTTAAGTTGCATGTGCCCATAGTTCGTGACGACCCTTCAACCTTTAAAAGTTGGACAACCATCCTACATATATCCTATATGTAGTGAGTGAATATCTAAGCTATGTGATTGTACTATGTGCCAAGCATGTGGGCGCACAAGGGAATTGCCTCAGATACTTCCCCGACTAGAACAGTGCGATACCGCCAAATCTAACCTGTGTGACACATCGACATGGATTGTCGCAGCTTAAGGGCATGTTTGTGTTGGCATCCTGAGTTACCTGCCTGGTAAAATTTGATGCCAAAAGATAGCCTAATAACTAATACTTCCTTCGATTAATAATAAGCATTGTTCATCTAATATAAAATTTATACTAGCTTAATATAAATATTTATTATGGATAAAAGGGAGTAGCATTTAGCCAGATCAGGCAACTAAGTCATATGTTGTTTGGTTGTGCCCTATATAGCCAGGCTGCCATGTAATAGTGCAATTATTTTATAAAGAACAGCACACTCAACTGATATACCCAAAAGAAATAATATTTTTAATATCAAACATTGGTGCAGGCACACTCAGGCGTAAGAAATTGGAGGCCTGGCTCCCCACATTGCAGGAGGAGACTCCTAGCTAATTAATCGCTTTGCCAGCTTTTACAGGTGAGGCTAGAATCGTATGCTTAGTCACCAACAAAATAGGGTTCACGCAACTCTCAATGAAGCACCAGGTCAAGCTATTTCACACTGGGCCGGTGGCAACCAAACAGCCCCAGTTCGAGCTCTGCGGGGTGAAGGAAAAACTTTTAGATAATGCAGTTTGTTACATTTGGAAGGCTCAAGGTACGTTGTCCAGCTGGCATGATTTGTGAGGTTTAACCGCCTTGTATTTGATCCTCCTTGTCATTTCCTCGTTGTGTTTTACTGCCGAGCAACTGTTCTGCTCCTGGTCATGAGTCATGACTTGTTAGCGAACTTGCGCACAAGATCTTGCATAGCGACGTACAGTACGCTTACACACCAATTTGCTTGCCTCCAAGGTCAACTAGCTACTGATAGTATCCAGTGATATAGTGTCCACGTTTACACTCAACAATATGTTTTCCGATAAAGGGTCAATTTTATTGACTTAAAATGAAGCATCAAGTGAATACAATACATAATGAATACACATCCGATCTCTGCATAGCTAGAATACACTCAACAAAATGTAGTCGATATGAGTAATAGCGAAGAGGCAACATCAATCGAAGCTCGAGCTTGGTCGTCCAGATTTGCTCACGCCGCTTATCTTTCCATCAGTTGCGGATGCGGGACCTGCTGGTGCACGCACCTGTTAGTCTCATCGAAAAGCATCACATCCTCTAGTCGATCCTTTCCCCTATGTTTGTCATTCACCTTCTAAGTGTGAAGCTAATCGAGATCGATTGGAGGCGTATTCATGAACAACGCGACATGATGGGTAAGACCTCCTTTCCCAGTGCCTCCCAATCCCATCACCACACATATACATATAGTGGTCAACGCTGCTTGTTGTGCATACCATGCACCTTTTGGGTTTGCGTTTTAAGCTGAGAAAGTTGTCGCAAGGTGTTGTGTCGCGCGAGCCAATGGTAGCTGAATTTGTCTATGTATCTACATGCTTCTAGTGGGTGTGTATATATATAAGCTGATGGTGAGTAGACCGTGCTACCTTAATGTCTCTGTAAGTGAGTAGGTCGATATATATGATATCATTCTGCAATGGCCGGCTTAATTTGCACATGCCCATAGTTCGCAGCCACCCTTCCAACCTATAAGAGAGGGCTAACCATCCTACCTCTAGGTTTTAATGACACAATTGAATTTAATATTTTTCTGTTCATGGATGTGCTATTTAATTTTGCCGCTTCCGCGCAAGATTTTATTGGAGCTTATAGAAACAAAGTGGTAGTTCTATATGAACCAAACAAGCATCTATACACATCTACAACTATATATTAACCAAACAAGGCTGGACACGCTTCGCAGACACATCATATGGGATGATGGAGTTTGTAAGCGAAAGAAAATGATAGACAACACGATCATCAAACTGAGTCGTTTCTAATTTGATTTAATTTCTCATTTCAAAATACAAAATTGCACCGTTTCTTATGGCTATCTGCCAAAATAAATTCTTCATTTCCCACAAATGAGTTGTCGTTAATTGATAGTTATCCACAAGGCTGTCACCATGCATAGTCACTTTTCCCGACCCATCCGAAGTATCCCCCCCCCCCCCCCTCGCCCCATTGTCTTACCCAGTCCTGCTATCAGCTGATTTGGCAGTGCACATCTTCCCGCGCTAGTAGATATCCGATCTCCGCTTCCCCGAGTACACGACCGCAAGATGCCTCCATCTCGAGTCCAACCCATTGTGATAAAACCCACTAGAGCACAAACACTCGCCTTCCTGTCAAAACATGGCCATTCCCACGGTAGATTTTCAAGGTCCGAAGTTGCGGTATTGTTTGGCACATGCTTCTCCTTCAGGTTGGTAGGATGTGAGAGATCCAGCCAGTGCTGTCTCATCCTAAACATCCACTCACTCTCACTCTTGAACATGCACATGATGTGTTAAATGCCTTGCCCCCTCACAACCGCAGAAAGTTTGTTTTTCATATTTCTGTTGAAAGCCGTCGATCAAGAATTCAGGGTACATAGCCCATCCATGTGGACGTATGGCACACCACTTTATCGTGGCACTAGTAGCTTGTTGGCAATCGATGGTGGCCTCAAACAGAAATCTAAACACTACCTAGCTAGCTAGTTGTAGCCGTGTTGCCGTGTAAATGGACCCATGATAAGAGAGCGTGTTGCCGTGTAAGCGAACCCTTGAAACGAGTGAAAATGCTGGACAAGATAATGCATATGATGCCATTTGCTGCTAAGCAGTGTTCTACCCGGTGTCTAGCGTGATCAACCAACCATGGCGTTGCTACTTGGTATCCATGTCAGGTGGGGCATATGGGTGGTTTCTCGTTCGCTAGTCAACGATAGAAAACTTGCACACCCCGACGTGTGTGTATGTGGACCTCAGCATGGGTACATGTAGAATCATGTACACTTCTTCTTCGGAACGATAACTTCGGAACAAATCATGTGATGACTGATGAATCGACAAAATCATTTTAGTTGCTGCTAACTTGTATAAAACCTCAAGCTAAATAGATATTTCATGCCACGCATCCTTTCCCGCTGCCTCCTAATCCAATCATACGTACGGATACACATGCTTCTGGAAATCTAGACAGAAAAGAAAGCAAGAGTGTTGATACCTTGATGGTGAGTTAGTAGGTCGGTTGCTAGGTGATGCACTGATGCTAGAAACCGGGTGGAACACTGCTTAGCATTCTTCGGAACGATAACTTCGGAACAAATCATGCGATGAATCGACAAAATCATTTTTGTTGTTGCTAACTTGCACAAAACCTCAAGCTAAATAGATATTTCATGTCACACATCCTTCCCCGTTGCCTCCTAATCCCATCATACATGTCGTGTCCTTCCATAACAAAGAGACGCTACTGAAGGGCACCACTCAGCTCTTCTTTCTTCGCGCACGCTCAATGCCGAAGAGATGCAACGGGATGGGTCCAGAGCAATGGCGATGTCGTCGGCGCTCCGTTGTTCGTGTGTTTTCAAAGTCGGAAACACGACGTGGAGGTTTCGAAGCGATGGTGCTACTTCAGTATGTACATGACGACCGAGAAGCCTACCCTAGGTCGCATTGAAGCCAGCTACCCGCCCATCTGCTAGCCCGCACCTATATAAGTGACACAATGAGCCTCCATAGTCATTCTATCTGCGCCCAAAATCATCCACACTCAAACTCATCCGCACCCAAATTTCGATATGACCATGGACCGTTCTCTAATCAGAACGTACGATATGCTCACTCTGGCATGGTGAGCGGAGCTTCTGACGGTGGACGAGGAGGCCTGGCGCATGCCTGGCAGGACAACACAACGGCGTAACAGGAGCAGAAGGATGGCACGCCAACACAACTAGAGCAGGTGGACGACGCGTCGACGCACTAAGAGGAGGAAGAGGAGGAGGAGGAGCAGTACGAGGAGGAGGAACTGACTCATGTGTGCCACCCTCATCTCGTCCGAGAGAGGTAGTATAGGCACACCTTCGAGGCGTTCGTCATGGCGAATCCCTTCACGGTGAAACAAAAAAGTGATCTTCGAATCCATTCATTCGGAATGCGTGGTGCAAGCAAACCGCCGCCGCCTTCGTGAGCAAGATGCCATGATCGATGAGATCTTCGATGGTCTGAAGGACAATGAGGAGCCAGCCGAGCCGGCCGAGGAGATGGAATTGGATTGCGATAGCATGGAGTTCAATTGGTCTTTTGTTTTTATTAAAAAATGAAAATAGTTTAATGGATAAAATATCGTTCATTTAGGTTTATATCCGCATTTTAATGAATTTCATTCAATTTTATCCGGCTAGATAACCGGCTACCACATCAATTTGTGGCTATGGTATGGTAGCCAGCTCCCGCTTCATTGTCTATGGATTAATCCGAACTAATCCGCGAACGGATGCGGTGTTCGTTTTAAAGAGCAGCGTTGGAGATGTCTTTATGTTGTTACTTTGACTAGTTTTGTCACCGCCGTAAAGTCATTCTAATTGTGTGTTTCTTCCCCTTTTCTTACCTATCATTTTTTCTGTTATGTCATATACTCATATGAAATGCAGATTGTTGCTGCGCTGCTCGTTGCGAATCTCTAGAATCTTTGAAGGAAAATTGTGTTAGTAGCTTTTAATCTTGAGCGTTGGAGATGTCTTTATGTTGTTACTTTGACTAGTTTTGTCACCGCCGTAAAGTCATTCTAATTGTGTGTTTCTTCCCCTTTTCTTACCTATCATTTTTTCTGTTATGTCATATGAAATGCAGATTGTTGCTGCGCTGCTCGTTGCGAATCTCTAGAATCTTTGAAGGAAAATTGTGTTAGTAGCTTTTAATCTTAATCATGTATCTGTATCTTACATTGTTTTCTACTTCATGTAACGCGCATACATACACATCTTATCCTTATGAATATCTTTGCAACACTGAACTAACACATAATCTTGAAACTAACAAAGTCATTACCTTATTTTTTATTGAAATGTTTCCTTCCACTGAAAGAACTTCACCGGATCAGAGATATTTTCAGAAAAATGCAAGCATTAACATTCAAATCTGTGATTTAAACTCTAATGGATTGGGATACCAGTATATATACCATTATCCACTTAACCAACTCAACTACAAGGTGATTTACAGAACGGGCAACTCTTGGAGTAGTGCAAAGCGAACTGCCGAAAACGTCGCGTGAAGCAGGGTGCCTATCGAGATGCTAACTGCCGCGTGAAGCTGCAGTGTTCCCCGCAAGTGCCGGTAGACAGAGGCAACGAGCTGCATGGGTTTTGACCGAATTGATCAACTGAACAATGTGAACGTTGAGGAAACAGTGCGCAGGATCCGGAGGAGCCCATGTCAGAAGATGAGGACTTGGTACCACTGCCGCTTTCTCCAACACTTCTGGAGATGCGAAGGATCCGGAGGCCCCGCTTTTCGAGTCCCATCCAAAACATATGGATCCTACTACCAATTCCTTCACCAAATTTCACAGTTGAACTGCGATTCATGGAGATTCGGGAGTTTGATACTATACACATGCATGAATAATGCAAAATGTGTCACACTCCTTCCCTGTTGCCTCCTAATCCTATCCCACATACGGATAGTGGTATCACCACAACTTGTATGGCTGCATCCAACATGCTCATCATCAGACCAGTAGTATGACTAATAATGTGCTTCTATGCTATTTTGATCTGAGAAAGTTTCTCTAAGTTTTGCCAATGTTTGCTTATTTTGATTCTTTTTTGCATCTATCACTAGAAAATAGAAAACAAAGCACGAGTTTATTTGATGGTGAATTCTGAGTGAGTACTGAGTAGGCTGTGGTGATACCACACTATGATGTGCACTGCAATGTCGAACATGGCTATATATATTATTTGTGTAACGCTGGCTTTGTAGCAACTCTTTTACCTATAAAAGGGGCCAACTCGATTAGCTAGCTATCTACCTAGTAAGTGTTACACATGGCGAGCTTTAATTCTTGGTTTTCCATCACTCCATGACTTCCCTGGAGAGGGATCGCTCATGGATCCCATCAAATTCCGCAAGGAGAAAAATAAATGAGGTACAACCACCATCAACTGGAATTAACTTTGACCTACAGGAAAGTATATACGGTCAGGAGGTCTGAATCATTCACATTGTAGCTAGGTAGTTTTAGAATCTACTCCATTATAGAATATTATCTGATTTGATCAACAACTAATGTAGAACATACAAAAATACAACTAATGTAGAAAAAATATTTTATTCATAAATATAGTACTCGTAACCGTGCTTTTATGGCAGAACGGGCTGTTTTTTAGCAACCTTTTCTTGGCATCTTATTTGAGTGGGACGGCCAAGATTGCACCCTTTTCCTAACACACACACTCCGCACGCCACCACGGCCACTGATCTTCCCATGTTTTAGCTGCTACTGTCATTTGGTTCAAGACATTCAACTGTTGGACAATTGGCACCGCTACGCCAATCCCTAACCCTCAACGAGTTTATACCTTGGCGCTCAACGCTGCTGCCTCGATGACATAGCGGGCTTTGTCTCGATAGGATCCCCACATTCAATTGTCGCGGGCTCTAGGTCGGGCTTACTAAACATTGTGAAGATGGGAGGGATGATTATATTTTTTTTCAAAAAAAAAGTTCAACAATCTCCAAATTTGAAATAGTTTACTTGCTAATATCTGTACTTTCCTATAGCTTTTGATGGTAAAAAATTTTTGAAGTGTGAATACTATCTACAACTAGCTACTAACCTAATTTATCTTTCTTAGTTTTCTATAGTTTGCACGGGACATATGAGTCCATTAATCATGAACAACGGACTAGCTAATTGTAAGTTCAGATATCTTTCACTACAAAGGAAACGTTACATATATGTATTTTGTATAGTAGAAATGGATGAAAAAACGTGAAAGTGCATGTATAAATTTAGCTTACTACTACCCTAATTTCTTCTGTTTGATGATCTTAAGTTTCTACGGAATCACGAGTCCATTAATTATGCACGGGTTCTTGTGAACTATATTTTGGTGGTTGCACGGATGAATTCACTAGTGGACAGACCCCCATATTGTCCCGGTTCATAAGGGCCTTTGGTCCCGGTTTCACACCCGGGACCAATAACTCGGGACTAATGATGGTCCCGGTTGGCCCACGAACCGGGACCGAAGAGGCTCCACGTGGCCAGGCGCGTAGCGAGAGGGGAGGGGTCATCGGTCCCGGTTGATAGGAAGAACCGGGACCGAAGTATTTTATTACTTATTATTTATTATTTATTATTTATTATTCTTAATCTAAGATCATTATGGTTAATACTTATTAATTATTATTTATTACTTATTACTTATTATTTATTATTCTTAATCTAAGATCATTATGGTTAATCTCAAATCAAATTGACCTTCGTGGTCAAACTTCCCCAAGGGTCACCCATCCTCACACTCCTCCAGTCCCAGCACGCTTAACTTCTCAGTTCCATTCAACACCTACCCCAACTCGCTTAATAGACACTTGTTGATATATGTATCATATCAATCCTATTAAACCTTGTTGATGTCTAGGACCTTGTTGATATCTATATTGTGATGAAATTTAAAAAAAAAATTGAAACTTCCCGATCGGTTACCTATTATATTTTAAATGTTTTTAAATTACTTTTGAAAAAATATATTTCTTTTTAATTTTGAACACACATTTTTCATTTTCGGAGTGACAAAAATGTGGTTTTTTGTGAAGATTCTACCAAATATTTGATGTAAACTTGAACCACTTTATTTTTGTAAAATACTGGACCATATTTTATTTACAATTGACCAAATTTTCCATGTAATATGGTTTTTATATACCTCTTCCGAAAAAGACAAATTTCCGCAGATTCAGCTGGAACGGGGTCAAATTTGAACTACATGTGCTTGATAGTTTGCTCTTTATTTTTTGAAAAAATCATTTCTAGATACACAAGTAGTCATTTCATCAGGGATCCACCAAGACTTTTGTAAGATTCCACCCCTATCTATTACCGGTCATGCCCTCCGTTTTGACTACTTTTTGAAATCGACAAAAATAATTCAAAAAAAATAAAAAAAATGTAAAACCTTCGCGTTGCATCCTAATTTATGTCTTAGTAACCATACAAAACAACAAACTTGGAATAAAGCAAATATCTTATAAAAGTCTTTTCAAAATGAGCTATCGAGTATGAAGATTCATGACTTTCAAGCCAAATGACCGATGTTACAGCTAGTTTGAAAGGATAGTTTTCCCAAATGATCTCATATTTTGCATATGTGTGTATATTATACTAGCCAACAAGTTTGCCAAAGGAAGTTTTTATTTTCTTTGCACGAAAAATCCATTTTCCATTTTCCGAGTGACAAAAGTAGGGGTTTTTTCTGAAGGATCTACCAAATATTTGATGTCAACTTGAACCACTTTATTTTTGTAAAATATTAGACCATGTGTTATTTACAATTGACCAAAGTTTCCATGTAATATGGTTTTTATATACCTATTCTGAAAAAGACAAATTTCCGCAGATTCAGCTTGAACGGGGTCAAATTTGAACTACATGTGCTTGATAGTTTGCTCTTTATTTTTTGAAAAAATCATTTCTAGATACAAAACTAGTCATTTCATCAGGGATCCACCAAGACTTTTGTAAGATTCCACCCCTATCTATTACCGGTCATGTCCTCCGTTTTGACCACTTTTTGAAATCTACAAAAATAATTCAGAAAAAATAAAAAAATTCTAAAACCAACGGTCCCGGTTTTTGCGACAAACCGGGACCAATGCCTCGCCAGAGCATTGGTCCCGGTTGTTGGCAAAAACCGGGACCGTTGTAAAACCAACGGTCCCGGTTTTTGCCACAAACCGGGACCAATGCCTCGCCAGAGCATTGGTCCCGGTTGGTGGCAAAAACCGGGACCGTTGCCCCAGTTGAACCGGGACCAATGCCATATCCAGACGAACCGGTACCGTTGCCCGGCATCGGTCCCGGTTCTGTAATGAACCGGGAGCGATGCCTCTTTTGGGCTGGACGAAAGGGGGGTCTGTCTACTAGTGAATTGAGGCCATAATTCGGGTTCGGCGCCCTATATATATGCGTGCAAGTGTGAGAATGGTGATGCAAGGATTCCCTCTTGGGTAGGTAGCCCGTTCGGTGACACCAACGTGCCCCAGTTGAACATCGATCACGTACTTCATAGTCTTATTGTAGTGTTTGTTGCAGTTGTTGCACGCTTTTGAGTGTTCTTTCTTAATTTCCCATCTACCCACCGCCGTTGGTGCAACAAATGCCCGTGCATGCACGTACTAGTTCACATCCATTGGTGTCAATTAGTTACTCCCTCCGATTCATAATAAGTATCGCTCATCTAGTACAAAGTTTGTACTAACTTAGTACAAAATGAGCGACACTTATTATGGATTGGAGGGAGTACTATATATAGATTAGGGTGTGACAATAGCAAGTGATCACTGTGACATGCATTGCATGATACGGTAATTCTACTATCATGATACAAATAATCATGTATGTGAAATAGATTACCCACGACACTGAAAGAAAAATGAGCCCAGCAATATGGACACCCATTAGCGCGGATACATGCCTTATGACAGTGCAACAATAAAACCATACAAACAAACTGATCCAAAACAAGAGATGAACTGCACGTAGTTGGGTGGGAGCTGGCCATGCATCAATCGGGTGGGAATGGATCGGCAGGTAGACTCAGTTGTATGGGTTGTAGATCTTCATCTATCCATCCTCATGGAAAGAAAGACATTCACATTGTTGCTCCATCACAGAGCAAAAATGCTACATTCACGGGCAAGCAACGAGGTTTTACGGAACCAATCCTCTTCTAATTAATCACCCCCTCCCCCCCTGAATTTGACCCGCGGTGGGGCTGTTACTTTTCTTTAGCCCAATCAAATCAAAGTGAATACTGCTAAGCCCATAAAGCTCCGTATTTTTCCCGTGCGTCTAGCATTGCTCATCACAGAGCGGGCCAACGTTCCTGCGTACGTGCTCCCGAACTGGCCTTCCGGGGCAGCGCCTGAGAACTATGGAGACTGGAGTATATATGAACGTTTGATGTAGTAAACCAGGACTGATTTATGTTGTTGGCTCCTAATCATACATTTACTACTAAAGAATATGGTAGTTTGAAAAAGTTCCCACCTCCTTAGCATTGCCACTACTGCGAAATGTGGCTACCACGACACATCTTTTTAAACTATTGGATCAAAACATGTGCGATACAAACATCCCATATGTACTCCAACATTCATAATAAAAGTTATGTTTCTCCCAAGTAGTTGTCCTAATTTGCATGATTGCACAACACCATCGGAGGTTACTTTTCCCGGTCCATCCCAAAGTGGTTTCCCCTCTATCGCACCATTTTTTACCTTTCTCGCCCCATCATCATACCCAGTCTTGCTATCACCTGCTACGGCATTGCTCACCCTCCCACACTTGTAGATATTTGATCTCCGCTTCCCGAGGTACATAGCGATAAGAAACGTCCATAGATCCAACCCATTGAAGCGCTAACACTCGCTCTTCCCATTGAAACACACCCGTACCCACACGACATGCTGCGAGGTCTGAAGTTATGGTGTTGCTTTGGAGATGCTTCGCCTTATCATCAGTAGGATGTGAGACAGCCTGGCGTTGCCGCCACATCCTTCACATCATCAGTGCACATGAACGACACAGTGGTAGCGGATGTAGCCACCAAGATGAAGAGGCTGTTGACGTTGAAGCCAGAGGTGGAGGGGAGAAGAAGAGGTTGACTGAACATCTACTCACCCTCACTCTCGAGCATGAAAACATGGGACAACGGATGGCACAATGATCAATCTTCTTTGGAACCATGACCTTCGTCCTTCCTTCACCTCCCTTTTTATTGATATGGAAAATCATGCAAGGAATCGACAGACTGGTTTTTGTTGTTGCTAATTTTGATCGAACTCAAGTCTGTGTGGAAGATACTGTCACACCTCCTTCCCTGATGCCTCTCAATCCCATCACACACACACATACACATTCTTCTGGAAATCTGGAAATGAAAAGCAAGCCAGCATGTGGGTGCTGAGTGGGTAGGTCGGTGGTTGAGTGATGCACTGATGCAACTGTTGCATCTGTTAGATTTAGAAAACTGCGTGATTCTCAATCAGTTCGAGTGTGTCGCCCTATATATGTTGGTGGGTATGGACGTATGGTGCTCTTCAAGGCTTCAACCTATAAAATGTTGACCGACCTGAGCTAGCCGGGCTAGGTAGATAGCCAGCGAGTGAAAAACATGGAAACATGTGCTAATATAATCTACAAATGCCATAATTTGGAGCCCCGTATACTGATATATCTATAAATAACATCATTGTTCAAGATATCTTCTGATATTCTGATAAATCGGCCGATTTATCGCTTACCATTGTCTAACCGTTAAAATAAATTGGCCGATATGCCGATAAACTGGCCGAGATTTACCACTTATCTTGGCTTAACCGATAAATTCCCAATAGCGATATCCCTAAAATTGACGTATAAGTGAATTTTATAGGTGAAAAATAGCATTACCAACTACACTGGTGAGTGGAAGTTTGAAAAGATGTAGTTCTATATTTAGATCATAGCAGTGCCATGTTTGGAAACTGCCACTCATGATCTAAACATGGGCATGATACAAACCAGGGAGCATTCCACGGCTGATGTAAACATGTACATGATGCAATCCAGAGAGCATGCCACTAAATATCAAAACGTGTACATGATGCAAACCACATATATAACATGCCACTGATGATAGGGCAAGTTGAAATCATCAGTGGCACTTCATATTTGGCAGCATTCAGAGATCCTACAACGTACATGAGCATGAATATTTTTTCACTTAGGTCAAACACAACACAAACCCAAAAAACAAACAACACTTTAGATCGAACCCTAACAATGAAAAATACATGACTCCATCTACACTAGCAGTGCACATCTACACACAAGCATTCAAGCAAAAGGGAAAGGGGAATCTGATCAAATCCGATCCATGCCTAGTACATGGAAATCCCTAGATGGAGTACATGCACGAGAAAAGGGGAAAGAGAACTTACCAGAGAAACTATTGTTGGAGCAAACTCCGCATAGGAGCAAACCCTAGTGGGAAGGACAGGACACCCGAAGATGAGTAGACAATGCGTAGGGAGGTCGAGGAGGAGGGCGTTGTCGTCCAAGCGTCGAAGGTGCTTGTCGGAGAAGGCACCGAACTCCAAGGTTCGCCCATACAACGGCAAGTGCCGTCGCGACCATCAGATCCGGGCACTAAGACCCGAACCCCTCGCATGTCACCTTTGGGCAGCCACGCTTGACCTAGCGTCGCTCCGACGAGCAGGCCACCACCAAACTGCAACGATCCCAACCGCCGATGGTAGGAGCACACGCCGAGTTACCACTGATATGCAGATAAACCGGCCGATTTACCACTTATCTTGGGTCAACCGATAAATTGTCGATAAGCGATATACCTAGCATTGATGTATAAGTGAATTTTACTATTTCATCAAACCAACCAGTATTTTAGAGGTCATGGAAACATGTGTTTGGGTACAAACGGGGAAGTCTCCAACAACCCATCCATCGCCAACACAACGTCAATTTGTAGAATCGGCCTTGATGCCATCCTAACTATGTCTGTGAATAGTTTTTCTTTTTTCAAGAAAACAACAGAACTGATCTGTTGCGTCTCTTTATTGATTTTTGCCATAAAATACAAAGTATGCGTAAGATAAAGAATAGATCTATACATACAGCCAAAGCTCAAACCCTAAAAATAAAGAAAATGGGAAAAAACTATACATGTTACATAAGTTATTGACCCAATTCTCAAATTTGTAGTAAGATTTTCGCCTAACCCTGCGAACCAACCACTAGAGCTCTGACTTGAATCTTTTCCTGCAAGCATAAAGATTAGGAAGTTGTTCGTTAAAGATGCAATCATTCCTTGTGTTCCAGATAGCCCAAGTAACTAAGATGATGATTTTCATAGAAACAGGTAGTCCAAGGCTAGCTTTTAAGGTAAGGCTATTATAATGAGTACTTGGAAGTGCAGGTGACCATGAAGGACACATGTAATTCCAAAATATACACAATTTAAAGAACCACGGTTCAACGCGTCAGCACTAACAACTAAAACTTCATAAAAAAAGGACGACAGAGGGAGAAGCTGAAGTCTCCAAGGCATTTTTTCCTCGTACAACGCACCATGCACATGTTGGAGTTTTTCTTGTTGAAGATGTGCACCTTCAACCCAAGCTTGTTGATCCGCGTGACGAGGAGGTCACCAGGGATGATCTTGTGGCGACGGCAGAAGTACTCCCACCTCCTACCAAGGACCATGTGTCCCTCGAAGTTCTGGATTTGCAGCCAAAACTCACCACTTGGTGGACGAGAGCCGAACGATGCATGGGGGCTTGATGACAAGCCACTACTTCATCACCTCCCTGAACTGCGAAGAGATGATCAGCATGGCGAGATCCTCGTCGTCCTTGATCTTGACATGGAAGTAGATAGGCTCTCAAGTGCCCTCCTCATGGCCAGTCCTTGTCCCGTGCTCAATAATCCGCGGCACCCTCATCGCATCCACCATGCCAGGGAGGTTCACCATCCTGAGCCAGTAGTTCATGGGGATGGTGTCCTCGTCGTCCTCAACGTCATCCACTACCTTCACAAGTGTGTTGGAAAAATAGCATTAACAACTACACTGGTGAGTGGCAGTTGCCAAAGATGTAGTTCTATGTTTAGATCATAGCAGTGCCATGTTTGGAAACTGTCACTCATGATCTAAACATGGACATGATACAAAACAAGGAGCATTCCACGGCTGATCTAAACATGTACATGATGCAATCAAGAGAGCATGCCACTAAATATCTAAACATGTACATGATCAAACAACATATATAACATGCCACTGATGATTGGCAAGTTACAATCATCATTGGCACTTCACATTTGGAAGCACTCAGAGGTCCTACAACGTAAATGAGCATGCAGATTTGTCCTACCTACACTAAGCACCTTGCACTTAGGTTAAATATAGCACAAACCCTAAAAACGAACGCCACTTCAGATCGAATCCTAACAATGAACAATACGTGACTCCATCTACACTATCAGTGCACATCTACACACAAGCATTCAAGCAAAAGGGAAAGGAGAATCTGATCAAATACGGTCCATGCCTAGTACAGAGAAATCCCTAGATGGACTACATGCACGAGAAAGGGGGAAAGAGAACTTACCAGAGTAACTATTGTTGCAGCGAACTCCGGAATAGGAACAAACCCTAGCGGGAAGCATGAGACACCCAAAGATGAGTCGACAATGCGCAGGGGGTCGAGGAGGAGGGCGTTGTAGTCCAAGCGTCGAAGGCGCTTGTCGGAGAGGGCGCCGACCTTCAAGGATCGAAGGAAACCACTAAAGGTTGGGCATAAAACTCTCGAATGCGGGTAAAAACCCTCCTGCGGTCTCAAAGAGAGGCGCCCCAAATGGTCCCACCATCGGCGCATCCGGATCCCTTGCGCGAGTCGTGCATCTGATATCCCTTGCGCTGGCACATTGGACAGATGGGGGCTATGCTGCAGACCGACGAGGGGGCGTAGATGGCCGCACAAAGATCAGGCATGTTCACCAGGACGGACACCCACCACTTTTGGAAGGGGTTGATGCCGGCGATGGGTGTCAGGGGATGATGCAGCCGCTGGCATGCTATCTAAGTGATAGAGAGGAACATGCGCTAAGAAGAGTAATGAGAGTGAGAGAGAAGGGTGGTGAGAATGGTGTCATGGGTGATGATAGGAGCGAGGGAGGGAGTTAAGATCCATCCCATCCGTCTTCCACACTCCATGAGGCAAGAAGCAAAATGACACGGGTGGCTCGCTCGGGCCTTGCTGACTAGAAACAGCCAATTCGGCCGTTCCCCTAGGGTCAGTCCTAGGGTTGCTTGAAGGTCCGTGCGACCCGAGATTTACATGCAGCCCAGGCAACCAGACAGACTGATTTTTTCCGGTACAACATGGTTGGACCTAATACGAGCAACCAAACACCTCCTTAATATTCATTGTCCTTTTCTCACTATAGTACGGTTTGCCAAGCAAATTGTTGCTCCTCATGGTCATGACTCGCTAGCAAACTAGTGGAGAAAAACTTGGATGGCGATACACAAGAATAAACTACACTATCTGCTACCGAGTAAGGGTAACTAGCTACTGATATTCGTATACACTTAGCAATATGTAATCGATATTAATGGTCAAGTCGCGTTGGACAATGCAGCTTGAGTCTACCGCATGGTACATGCTCGTACCGCTGCCCTCCTAACCCGTCCTGGATGCAGGACATACTAATGCGCACACCCACCAGCCTCGTTGAAAATCATGTAATCATATAGTCGATCATTTCCCTTGAGTCTGCCATAGATAGGCTACGAGTGGAGCTAATCGAGATTGACTCGAGGTGCCTTCGTGAAGAACGTGATATGATGCATCACACCTCCTTTCCCACTGCCTCCTAATCCCATCTTCAAACATATACATATAGTTGTCAACTCTACTTGTTGTGTATAACATGCACCTTTCAAGTGTGTGTTTTAATCTGAGAAAGTTTTTGAAAGTTGTTGTATTGCTCATGCCAATGGTAGCTAAATTTGTCTGTGTATTGATCTATCTCCTTCTAGTCTTGACAAGAAAATCGAGTGTATATATAAGATGAGTTGATCGTGCTACTGTGATGCCTTTGTGAGTGAGAAAGTAGATATATACGATAGGGTTGTTTAAAGGTCGGCTTAAGTTGCACGTGCCCATAGTTCGCGACGACCCTTCAACCTTTAAAAGTCTGCCAACCATCCTACATATAGCCTTTATGTAGTGAGAGAAAATCTAACATATTTAATTGTACTATGTGCCAAGCATGTGGGTGCACATGGGAATGGCATCGGATACACTCTCGAATAGAACAATGTGGTAATTACAAATCTAACCTTTATGACACAACAAGATGCATTGTCACAACTTAAGGGTTGGTTGGCACCTTGAGCTACCTAACAAAATTTGACACCTAAAGATAGCCTGGTAACAAATGCCTTTTAGCCTGATCAGGCAACTGAGTGATGTGTCATTTGGCTTGTAACATGACCAGGCCGTGCCATGTAATAGTGCAATTATGTATAAAGAACACCACACTAATCTGATATATGCAAACCTTGCTGCAGGAACACTTATGTGTAATAAATTGGTGGCCTGAATCAAGCTAACAACATTACCGGAGGCCACTCCTGGTTAATCGCTTTGCCAACTTTAACATGTCAAGCTAGCATGTGATGCTTCAGGTCACCAATAAAATACGGTCCACACAACTCTCAGTGTAGCACCAAGTCATGCTATTTCTCACCAGGATGGCAACCAAACAACCCCTAAGTTCGAGATCTGCGGGGTTAAGGAAAATATTTTAGATAGTGCGATTTTTCCATTGGTAGGCTCACCGTAAGTTATCTAAATGGGATGATTTGTGTGGTTTAACCTCCTTGTATTGAATCCTCCTTGTCCTTTCCTTGTTATGTTTTACTGCCGAGCTACCTGTTATTGCTTCTGGTCACGACTCGCTAGCGAACTTGCGCAGAAGATCTTGGGTAGCGACACACAAGACGCATCCACACCATCCTCTTGCTTCCCTTTAAGGGAAACTAACTACTGAGAGTAGGCAGTGATATAGTGTTCAGTTTACAATTAACAATATGTAGTCGATATTACTAATAGCCAAGAGCCACTGAACATCACAACCCCGGCTTGGTTGTCCATATTTTCTCACACCACTCATCTTTCCATCAGTTATGGATGTGGAACCTGCTCGTGCACGCACTCCTGAGTCTTGTTGAAATGCATCACATCCTCTAGTCGATCCATGCCTCGAATTCTACAATAGACCTTCTAAGTGTGAAGGTAATCGAGATTGCGTCACACCTCCTTTCCCAGTGCCTCCTAATCCTATCATTAGTTCATCACATATATACATATAGTGGTCAACTCCACTTGTTGTGTATACCATGCACATTTTGGGTTTACATATCAAGCTGATAAAGCTTTGTCAAGATTTTGTGTCATGCGAGCCAATGGTAGTTGAATTTTTCTGTGCATATATATGCTTCCAGTGGGTGTGTATATATATAAGCTGACGGTGAGTAGGTCGTGCTACTTTAATGTCTTTGTGATGACTGATGAGTGAGCATGTCGATATATATGATAAGGTTGTGTAATGGTTGGCTTAAGTTGCACATGCCCATAGTTCGCGGCCACCCTTCCAACCTATAAGAGACAATCAATCATCCTACCTCTAGGTAGGGACTGCAAAATGGCAAAAATGGCACAAGGTTTCGTTCGAGCCTATAGAAACAAGGTGGTAGTTCTATATTAAGCAAACAAGTATGTACACATCTATATCTACATATTAACCAAACAAGGTCGGTCACAGCGTCTCTCTTCCCGGCCAGGCTGGTCACATCAGATGATGGATTTTTCTAAGGGAAAGAAAAAGGATAGACAACACGACCATTAGATTGCACCATTTCTAATTTGATTTGATTTATCCTTTCAAAATATAAAATTACCGTTTCTTATGGTTGTCTACCATAATAAATTATTCTTTTCCCAACCCTCCCGAATTGAATTTCCCCTCTCGCCCGGCCCTATCGTCTTAATCAGTCTTGCTATCGGCTGATTTGGTAGTTCCCATCATACTGCGCTAGTAGATATCCGACCCCCGCTTCAAGTAGTACACCACAACAAGATGCCTCCATCTCGAGTCCAATTCATTGGAATCGAACCCACTAGAGCGCAACCAAACGCCTTGCCGGTAGATATTCAAGGTCCGAAGTTGAGATATTGTTTTCTATATTCTTCGTCTGGTTGGTAGGATGCGAGAGAGCCTGTCGTTGTTGTCTCGTCCTCCCCTCATCATCACATGTCCGCATACGAATGCTGTAATGGTAGTGTGTGCCGTTAAGAAGATAAAGACTAAAGAGCCTTTTCACGTCAAACCCAATGCGGAAAAGAGAAGACGAGGTTGGGGAACCGCAACACGGGTACATATCGCCCAATTATTGTGTAGACCAAACACCCACTCACTCTCGAGCATGCACAGGATGTGTTTAATGGCTTCCCCCCCCCCCCCCCCCCCCCCCCCCCCCCCCCCCCGCTTCATAATCGCAGAAACTCTGTTTTTCATACTTCTGCTGAAAGCCGTCGATCAAGAATCAAGGTTGTGGACATATGGCACACCACTTTATCCTGGCACTCGTACTACTAGCTTGTTGGCAATCGTTGGTGGCCTCTAATAGAAATCTCAACAGTACCTAGCTACTAGTTGTAGCCATGTTGCCGTGTAACTGAGCCCTTGATAAGAGAGCGTGCGGCCGTGTAATTAACTGAAGAACAATGCTACACGTCCGACGTTTTCTGTACGAAACTTGTACAATGTTGTAAATCAAGCCGTACGTGCCTCTTTGCCTGGGTCATCCAACGGTGCCAAACAAGTGTCGGACACACTTCGTACATAAAGTGTCGTACGGACAACAGTTTCATTAACTGAACACCCTCGAAACGGAATACATCGCAACTCCTTCCACGGTGCCTCCTAATCCCATCCCACATACATATATGTTGGTAAACTCTACCGTCGTTGCACCCCAACGCCCTCACTCTTAGACTAATAGTGTACATATATGTGTAATGCACCTTCCAAGTTTGCATTTTGAGCTGAGAAAAATTGACATGCTGTTATATATGCTGGTACTAACTTATATGTGTATGCATCAATATGCCTCTAGGAAAGAAAAGCGAGCATGCATGCAAAGTTTGTCCAAGTTTTTTTCTTTAGGGCAAGGTGAGTCCAAGTAAGATTGCAGAAATGTCCCTATTTGTTATACTATATATATGCCAGTCATGTGGCAGAGCCCAATCGGCCAACCCTATGGCCCATGAATCCGGGTCAAAAACAAAAGGAAAAAATGTACTCCCTCTCCTTCATAAGTATCGTTTATTTAGTACAAAATTTTGTACTAATATGCAATATTTATTAATGAAAGAGTTGATCATTCGTCGTGATCGAGTGCGATTAGGCACATGTCCAATTCTATTCGCGATGCTTCATGCCGCCACTAAAATCTGGCTTGTCTCAACACGATACGGGTAACCCAGTTGCCAGAAGTCGACATGCCAACCGACAATATGTTCGAATCCGATAACTTAGCCAATAATGTAATAATTATAGTTCCATAGACAGATTATATCATCTAAAAACTTGAAGTTCACATTACAGGTTGTCATGTCATAAATTGAGATCATACTTTGTGGACAATTCATATAACGTGTTTCATATAGTTTGTCTAACTTCTTGATTGCATTCCGGCGTTGCTCCATGGATGCAATGGGTCATCTAGTATCATTTATCACTGTGAGGAACTTGCAAAGATCTCAATGAACAGGCCATTGAGCCGAAAACTGGTTGGTATACTTTATATGGTTATGGTCTATATGCTCGTCTTATATCCTCACGAGGTAAAGAAATATAATCTAAAAGGGGAAGAAATCATTCTTTCTCTGTTACGTTACGTTGTATATGTCTTCCACGTTCGTATCTTCTTCTCTTCTGGATAACTTAAACTCCAAGCAGTAGCAAGTCCGGCAGGCTACAATGGCGGTGAGGTGCTTGCTGCTACCAGCAATCTTCGTTTCCACGTGACCAATGACACACAGTAATGAGATGCTTCGGGATATCCCGTCGCACCTCCTTCCCCGCTGCCTCCCAATCCAATCACACATACACATGCATGGTCGTTTCTCCTTTTGAACACGAAATGTTTCCCTAAGATCTACATCGATCTACTACTAGTAAAGAAAATCAAGCATGCGTGCTCCTTGTGAATGAGTGAGTAGGTACTTCTGTGATGCACTGCACTCTGGATGATTAATATAATTATGTCATGCTCGATAGGTTTCAAGTGTGCTCATTTGTGCCCCTATATATATGTTGGTGGCCTGCAGCCCTTCAATTAATCATCCTATAAAAGGACATCCCACCTAAACCGGCCGAGCTAACTATAGAGTACATGAGTGAAAACTAGTATACCAAAAATGTTGTAATATGTGTTCATATATCTACTGGCTCGCCATTTTCTATGGTTTCTTTTCGCTTTCCTTCTGTCTTAACGACTTGCTGATGTCCACACACATGTCACCCCACATGGCAACAGATTCTTATTAATTTTCAAGTAGTACATATGCCTTATCATCTATCTATCTGTATAATATATATGTGCCTTATCATCTATCTATCTGTATAATATATATGTGCCTCGGAAATCTCAAACGGCTCATAGGAGCGTATGCACCCATTAACTAGTAAAAGCAAAAAAAATAGTAAAAAAATTGAAAAAATCTGAATTTTTGTGGAATGCAATATGCTCATGCGTGTGACATCCGTGCAAAATTTCATGGTATTTCGACATTCGATTTCCAAAAACCCATGACCATCTTGATTCTTGATGAATAGTGCTGTTTTCCAAAAACCCTCACAGTTCCAAAATTTGTCATTTTTTCTGACGATTACTCGAATGTTCAAACTTCACGAATTTTGGCATGGACTTCGCACACATGACCATCTTGCATCATACAAAAAATCCGAATTTTTTGGTTTTGTTTACTTTTTGAAATGATGTTCCTATATGTAATGGGAGCAAATGCACCTATGACCCAAAAAAACCGCGTCCATATGTGCCTTATCATCTATCTATCTGTATAATATATATGTCTATCTATCTAAAGTCAGATCAGAAATTTAGAATTTAGAAGACAACATTTACACACCGGTCAATAAAGCGCCCCTTATCTATACATAGTCATACACTGTTGCAGTTTCAACTTTTTTTAGAGCGACTCGGGTGGTTATGACCTCTTTCATTGGAATGATTCCAGTAATTTGGTAGTACAACAAACATATGATTCGATATCATCTCATCTTTAGTTTCATTGAATTAAAAGACGATTTATCTCATTTTTCTTCTTCCTTTATTTGACTATTTATCATGGAGCAATTACGTGTACCAAGGATGAGGCCTTGAGGCTTGAACCTTGAATACACTTTTTGCACAATAACGTATTTCCCCATCCCATCTTTCATCTTTTTATTTTTCACATTTAGAGAATTAAACTTTTGTCCATCTAACCCATACTTGAAAATTTAATTTTCCATCCTACCCTCATCCTTGAATGCAACCCCAACATGCTGACATGAACTATGTATAGGATTTTGCATGTATTTGAGGTAGCCATGGGGATGCACTACTAAAAAACATGCTACTAGTGATGGGTGCATAATGCTCACCAGTGACAAGCGGGGAAATTGGGACATTCTCCACTGACCTTTCACCAGTGCAAATAGTTGTAAACTAGATCATTGCTGGTGCGCGTTGCTGCACACGTCTATGTTGACAATAAATGATATGAGCTTAGCTGTTTATGTGGCAGAAATAAATATGTAAGTTAAATTTTCATAAACCGGCATATATTGGTTAGCAATAGAAAATGTTAAGTTTGATTATTTTCCATATATACATATTGTATCTTATAATTACATGAAACGAGTCATTACAGTTTATTTCTTGGTAATGTAAGAAAGTTTAACAGCTTTAGTGTTCTGAGATCTTCATCGAACCATACATTTGACTGTAATATATGGAAATAATACGCCTGAATAATGATGAAAAAATGTTGAACAACAAGCTCTCAACTAAAATTTGAAGGCAGTAGTAAACTGTACCTTAACTCAAAAATAAACGTCATATTATGTAAATCATGTTACCTTAAGAGAATATTACGGTGCTGCTTCCTTTTCACAGAAGAATCAAGCACCGGATGATTTGCTGCATAGAAAATGATAAATGTGCCTACAGTTGGAAACAAGTCAATATAACATTCATTTGATGGAAAAATGTCGATATTATTCACATAGAATCGAATATCGATTTGTCTATATTATTCACATAAAATCTAGTAAAATCTCTACATGATATTGTTATAGCATTCTCAGACTGACACTATCCTTCCATGTGAAAACTTATTCCAATCTATATACTATGCATCATACTATGATACAGAGAACACACTGAATGGCATTTGATATAAAAATGATTATTTTTATCTTGGTAGTGGATAAGAACATAAATCACAAGCTTAATCAAAATCTATCAAGATTCCAAAAAATCCCGAAAGATGTAATAACAAAATAATTCCCATGAAAAATTACTAAGGATATGATGGCAAATGATGGATACAAACTTCCCTAATCTACAGGTAATGTCTTGGAGATTCTTATATATGTCTTGTCCTGGCGCATTAGATTATGTTGAATATCTATTTTGTCATCACACTGATCAATCGTAATGGTGCTTGTTGATTAGACTTAACCATACATAGTGCCAGGCATGAAAAATATTTAGCACCTTAACACAATAGACTCTTTTAAAGTAAAAGACAAGTTCCCAACATAACTTAAATGCATAGGCGTTAAGTGATAAAGGTGAAAGGATGGTACCGTTAGGAGCCTTCTAAATTTTTAGTGTTCCTATGTAGACAAAAAAAATGATGCAGCATGTTAATTAGTAATAACTTTTTCCTGGCCTCCAACCAATCATCTGGACAAGAGCATCTCATGCTGGATTAAATGATGAATTGGATGGCGAAGGACGACTGAGGTATTCTTGTAAACCCCAGGCTAATGTTTAGCTCCATTCTTTGCAGTGATTTCCTGTTCACAATATGTGGTACTGCTTAAGTGTCAGCCTGTGCATTCGGTTTTTTCGGTTCGGTTCGGTTTATACGGTTTTCAGTTTATACGGTTTGTATACATCGGTTTATACGGTTTTGTACATAGATACGGTTCGGTTTCAGTAATAACCATTTGTTATCGGTTTGGTTTCGGTAATAACCAAATTAACCAAAGTTGACGCGAATTGAAGTCATGAAAAAAATTATTACATTTACTGGAGTTGATCCTGTGGAACAAGTTGAAGCTTGATACATCTACTTTAGGCTCATATCATTTTTAGCTATAATTGGAGTGAATTTGTTGTTGTTTTGTAGGTGCCAAAGGGGGTAAAGCAACAACATTCAGCAACAGCAGCACTGTGCAGTGGCGGTAGCAGTGTAGCACTGAAGGCAGCAGCCGAGAAGGGCACGGGGTGGTGGCGCCCAGGACGGCCAGAGGTGCTTGGGCACGGGTGTGGTGTCAACGGCGAGGCAAGGGCGTGCCCAGGGAGGGCACAGGGTGGCCAGGGTCGGACGGCGCGCGGCCGGGGGGTGGCGAGCGCGGCGTCGGTGGCGGTCGCCTGAGTGGCGACGGCGTTGGCGCGGGCAGTGGGCGGGCGGCCACGCGCTGGGTGGTGAGCGCAGTGCAGCGAGAAGCACGACGAGCTCAAGCCCACCGTCGGCCTGGTGCGGTGGCGGACGGACGAACGGACTTGCTGCTCCGCGCAAGGCCTCGACTCCTCGAGGGTCCCGGCTCCCGGCTGCTGCGGTTGAGGTAGGGCACCGCCGTGCCTGAGCAGTAGGGCGCTAGATGCTGGTGGAACACAGGAGCAGGGTGCCTCTGCCTCTTTTCGCGTGCGTGAGGCGCCGAGGCATGAGTGCGTGAGTACGGGACGGGAGTGGGACTAGGGTTGGACTTGGAGACTTGAAGGTGGGTTGGGCCTGCCTGAGGAGTGTAGTGGAAATGACATTGGGCTGGCCGGCTGGGCTTCTTTCGATTTTTTATCGGTTAACCGGTTTTTTCGGTTTTAAAACCTAAATAACCGAACTCCATATGATTTTGTATTTTGGAAAGTGAAACCTAAACCGTAAACTGATAAAACCTAAATTTCGGTTTCGATTCGGTTTTTTCCGTTCGGTTTTCGGTTTCGATTCGGTTTTGCACAGAGTGACTTAAGTGGCTCCAGTTAATTTCCAGAAGTGGTCGCATAGCTATTGAAGGTATAAGCATGATTATTGGTGCTTACTTCCAAGTTAAATAGGCATTACCAGAAATGTACAAGTAGACAACAATCTGGAAAAAAACTGACTAAGACTATGGATATGGATAACCCAGGACAAACAATTCAATTTAAAAGGGCGTGTTTAGCTAAACAGGGTAAAAATACAAATTTCATGATGCATAATCTTGATGTGCGGTATTAAGTTGTCAGGGTAAAGAACTATCATGTTACATCAGTTTGAGATTCTGAAAAAAATAATGAAGATCTCCACAAACTTAATATCTTAACACTTGGAAGGCAAAGAAGAGACACAATACAATGTCACAAAACCAAGATAAGCCGGTTTCTGAATAGAAAAGGAAATAAAACTATAGAATTATTTTATCAGAAGTTAGAGCTTACCATGATCGTAGTCAAATTAATATAACAACTATTTACAAATAGGACATGCCGCATCCTCACTTCATTTCGGACTACATGAATGCTCGTTGATAGTACTGCCATCAATGAAGATCCTTATTTGCCATCTTAAATCTTGTTCTCATCATCTTGTTGATATTTTGTAAAGAAAAAAGTGGCACATTTCATGATGTATAGCTCTATCATCTAATCATTTTACATCAGGATGTATCTTAACGCCTTCGTCGTGTCCCCCCCCCCCCCCCAAGCCAATCCCCATCATCAGCGCAACCCAAAGCCCTCCTCGCCCCCGCCCAAGGTTGTCACGGCTAACGTTTCTTCACCGCTCAAGTCGGCTTTGTTACCTACCAGCCACTGTAGAATTTACAGAAATTAGTCGAAGTGGATAATTTGAGACAACCATCAGTCTGTGTTGAAACTGTAGGTGCAGAATTCAGTCGAGGATGATTCGAGACAACTACCAGTCAGTTTCAAATCTGTAGGTGAGTACTTATAATCCTCCATGATAATTCAGTTATCTCAGCCTGTCATATCCTAACAAAGAATTAACTTCTAGTATAGTTCAATTTTGTACATCACCAAGGAGAAAGAAGAAACAACTAAACCATTATAGCAAAGAAAGAAAGCAACACACACACAACCAGAAATCTTCACTTTCTCCTGAAGTGGGTTTGCTAGGTGAAAGGCTCGCAGGTGGTCGGAGTATCTGGAAGCGGCAGCGGCCAGCTGCTGCAGGGGCTTCTACACGCGCTGCTCGCTGCTCCCGCTCACGGACGCCCTACGTTGCACGGCTCGCCAGCGTCTCCGTTATGGCGCCGTCAGAGGAGGGCTCCTCCTCGGAGCGAGGGGAGACGCTGCTAGAGATCCCCTCAGCACCTCGTTGTCGGGAAGGTTGAGAGGTCGGGGAGGAGAGGAGGTGCTGTGACAGAGCGGGTGTGTTTGGTAACATGTATGGACCTAGCCTAGCTGTTCTCCTCTGATACATGATGAGTGTAAGCATGCTGAGTCCATGCATTTGCTGTTGTTTGGTACCGGTGTATGCGTTGAGACATGTTGAGCTGAGACTTTGTTTGGTAGCCTGCATGTGTTTAGGCATGTTAAACAATTTTGAGTTTTGAATATTTAGTTTGAATGGTGAACAAATGTTTTAAAACGTGATTGGAAATTTATACATATTTTGAAATTCTAAACTATTTTTGAAATTTTAAAGAAAAATTGAAATTCTAAACATTTTTTGAATATTTAATCAAATTTTGAAATCCTAAACTTTTTTTGAAATTTTAAATATATTTTGAACATTTTTTGAAAATTTAAACATATTTTGAAATCCTATTTTTTTTTAAATTTAGTTTTCTTTCTAATTCTAACCTTTTTTGAAAATTTAAACAAATTTTGAAATTCTTAACATTTTTTGAAAATTTAAACAAATTTTGAAATTCTAAACATTTTTGAAAATTTAAACATATTTTGAAATTCTGAATATTTTTTAAAAATTTAAACAAATTTTGAAATTCTAAACTTATTTCCAAATTCTAAACATTTTTTGAAAATTTAAACATATTTTGAAATTCTGAACATTTTAAAAAATTTAAACACATTTTGATATTCTAAACTTTTTTCAAAATTCTAAACATTTTTTGAAAATTTAAACATATTTTGAAATTCTGAACATTTTTTGAAAATTTTGCATCAGACGAGGGCCAGGCAGGCATTGCTGGGGTGCATGAGATGGGCATGCATGGCTGGGGTGCATGAGATGGGCATGGCTGATGGGCCTTTTTTGCATCAGATGAGCATAGCCCAAGTGAGCTCATGCACCCTATCAAACAAGAAAAAGTGGGTCGGATTGGGAACTTTTGCCCTCGTGCACCCTCCGTACCCTGCCAAACACACCCAGCAAGAATGGGCCGCGACACAAATGCAAGGGGGGCTAGAAGAAGATGGGCTTTTCATATGGTATACGGCCCGATTAACCACATGCCTCACATTTTTCTTCCAGAGAAGCAACCCTTTAGGACAGGCGGCCCAATTCGCGAGCTAAAGTGAAATCTAACGGCCAGCAATGTCCAGGACACAAAATCTAACGGCCAAAAAAGGTACGGACGTGAGAGGGCTGGGATGGTGCCCAGTTATACTGTCCTAAATAGCTAGTACTTATTTTGCATAATATAAAGGTTACCAGGCATGCATGTCTATGAAACTTCCATGACGGAAGCATTGGAATATTGCCTAAATCCACACGGATGTCATGAAAATCATCAGAATGTTTGCTAAAATCAAAGGTGGGTTCAATTCAAAACTTTAGTTGGGAAGCTTTGGATAGTGCCCTCAACCTGTACAATAAAAATAGGTTCACTATTTTTTTTGTGATGTATCATATACTTGAAGTAGAAACCATGTTTCGGCTCAAGGTAAAAAGTGGTGCTAGCATTCTCATCCATTACGATATTCATCTTATTTAGGAATGCATGCTACAAAGCATGGGTTGCACTAGAAAAAACAAAGAGAAAATAAAAATGCATTTTTTAAGAAAAACTGTTGAGACACTTCATTTTCAATAACTAAACAACATATTGTCTTCCATTTAAAGCCCTCTAGAAGCATGAGGTAGACCAATTATCGTTCAATCCAATATCATCGAACAAACCCCTGGTGTCACAACAATATAGGCACTTCATTTGTTGCGTTCATATTGACAAATATGTTATCAACAACTCACAGAAGAATTTTTTTAACACAAACATAAAAAAATTACATGATCACTTCAAAAAATTTAACATACTAAGTGCCCAAAATTTGACGAAATAGAATTAATCTACTTGTAGTCAAAATGTTGGTACTCATATTGGAACTAATCGAAACAAAAATGACATCACAAGTCAACACACAAGAAATATTATATTTTAAGGTAAATAACATCTTATATATCTAATAAATGACATGACAAGTGATCAGCATAAACAACTAGACAAACCTTTAGAAAGTATATCATCCTTTATTGTTTATTTCTGATCACTACAATTTTTTTTGTAACAAGAAACAATAGATTGCCTTTTTGTACTAGTACATATGAAGCATGCCCTTGTATAATTTACAATGTACAATCGTTCAATGGGAAGTGGGTAGTGCTTCAGTTCAAGGTCGAGGCGATCAAGCACATGCTTTTGTCCTAGTGGGTAGTTGGGGTTGAAGTTACTTAACATGGAGATTCATGCGAAACTATTGCCACTTTTTTGTTGGTTTCTTATTTCTCTAAGAATTAATGAATATCTAGATAATGAAGTGAGATCTTACTTTTAGATAAAGTAATTCAAATGAACTCTCCAAACAATAAAACTTAGCATGATCATCATTATATGATCCCTGGAGGGTGTGGTAAAAAAATTAAGAGTTACAGGAAAAAAACTTGATACACTTTGTTTACACACTAAATTGTCTCTTGGGAAGTATCAACACTTCAAAGGAAAAACAATCGGCTTTGAAGGAGAACGTAAGTTTTTTTCATCATGTGTCCTTTAAAGTTTTTTCATGTTTAATATACTTCATTATTAGTTTCATGCTCAATTTTAAGACTATTTTGAATTAATATAATATCTTAGGCATTTGATACATTTTAATTATTTATTAGTAGATATACCAGATTGTCATAGATTTTGTCCTATTTTTTTATGGGGTTGAAGTTACTTCGTAACTAGAGTCATGTGAAATTATTGCAATTTTTGGGGTTGATTTCTAATTTTTAAGTAATTAAATGAAATTTTACCTGTTAAGCTGAGCTTAATGCTTTTGGATTAAACATAAAATGAAAATGAAGTTTGAATTCAAATATGAATTATATCCAATTAAATAAAAAATTTGAATAATACCTTATTTATGATCTTTGCTTCAATCATTAATTCATAATTAAACTTAAATATATAGTTCCAATTACAAATTAATTATATCCGATTAAATACAAATTTAGAACTTACATGCCTAAAATATAGCAAATAGTGAATCTAGAAAGTTCAAACAATTGTTTGTACAATACGAGGGTTATGAAAAATATCACACCACAACAATTAAATCGAAAGAATAAATTACCTATATATTTAATTAGTGACGGGAAAATGTAGGAGCCCCGCACAGGTATACCTTATCCCACTGCTAGAGTTGAGCGAAATCATAGGCAAACTACCAGTGTGGGGTGTAGCATTGCGCCCGCCTCTATCGGCAGGCCTACCAATGACGAGTCTGTTAGGCTATCCACCACTAGTGCATTTGACCCGTCATGTAACATTTGCCTCGAAAATCAGTTGCAGGACCACCTGGAGGACCACTACTGGTAGTGTGGCATCAGTGGCCGGCTCACTTTTGCTCTTACCACTAGTATCTAGACAAAGTAGCACTGGTGGGTACGTAACTTTGGTTGTCACTAAACTTAACCCAGCTGTAAGAGCATGGTTAATAGTATGCAGCTGGCTACTAATTAGTAGACCGCTTCTTTTCTCTTTTATCTTCTCTTTCCTCCAAGTAAGCACAAATATACTATTTAATTCCTTATAGCCAGCTCACTAGTCATTATTGTACTTGCTCTAAGCAGTTTCCTAGTAGCAGTGGTGTTGTCATCGACTGGTTTGATGTATGATAGTCGGCCTTGGCTGATTTGGACGGGAAGCCGACTGTTAGGACCATACACCAAGGTGCACTTGACAAGGGGAAGGGCCCAGCTGGGAGTAATTGTTCTTTCCTCTAATAATATCCTTCCTCTGCCTACTTTCCTTCTCGTCTTCTCCTCGATCAGTACCTCCCCCAATTTTCTAGATCCGCCCAAGAGAGAGAGAGAGGCACCTAGTATTTGAGGTTAATTAAAAATAAAGATGGCATACCAAAGCCGCGTTAAAATAACAATAAAGCAAAGTAGTCGATCAACAACGATGAAAGAGCATGTCGCGATGTTCGACAAAGCAGTCAATAAAATGTGGCTTGCCAACAAGGACAAAGTAGAGGCGATCCAGGCCTTTCTGGAGCTCTGGCGACCAACGGTGACGCACATCCATCACGAAGTGGATGAGTTGCACACCCAATTAAGTTGATTGTATCACACTTTATCCAGCGATTGTGTAGCCCATGGATTTAGTCCCAGAGGGGAGGCCTGATGGTGCATCCTACATCAACAACGACATACCACGACCTTGGGCACCATGGGCCAAATGGACAAAATGAGATTGATGACACTGGAGGGCCTTCACACGGGGTTGGCACCACCTAGTTGCCATGTCCGATAAAGAGTATGCCTCTGACTGATCCTCGTTACATCTCCTTGGACCAGGTTGTGCGCATGAGAGAACTTAACCCAGGAACTCCACACATTAGTCCTTCTAGTTGGTCGTTGCCCAAATTGGATTTCCGTTGATACGTCCCAAACGTATCTATAATTTCGTCTTGCTCCATGCATGTTTTGGGTGATATTGCTATGCTTTTTATACACTTTTGATCATATTTGGACTAACCTATTAACTCAGTGCACCACAGCGTCAGTTCCTATTTTCTGTTGTCTTTTTATTTCAGGTTTCCCCCTTATTAAAAGTGGTCCAAAAATTCCGGAAAAATACAATAAAAAAAATCAGCTTATGGGAACCTTGCAGAGCCCCGAAGGAGGGCCAGGGGGCACCCTGGTGCCTAGGCGGCCAGGGGGCGAGGCCCCACTCTAGGCTGCGCCAAGGGGGCGCCTGCACCCCTTGGTGCCCCCCAGGCTGCCCCCCTTCGCCTATATTTACCTCGTCCCCCGAAACCCTCGAGGACATAACCATTTTTCATGATCTCTCCTCTGTTCCGCCGCCATCGCGCTTTCAAGATCTGGAGCGTCAGAAGACCTCTTCCCGGCAGCCTGCCGGAGGGAGGATTGACCTCCGGGAACTTCTCCACCACCATGGACGCTTCCCGAATGATCCGTGAGTAGTCCACCTTGGACCATGGGTCCGTGATCAGTAGCTATGTGATGTTCTTGTTGGATATATGCTCTAAAGGAAAATAATATATGATTATTCCAATATATCTAAGCAAGTTCATAACCAGTTTCATACCGTGCTAGAACTGTGTCAGTGAAACAATGATGCAGGTGTGGTATAGAAAATCCCAGAGTTCCTAGTTAGCCTCTACATCGATAACTAGTTCATGGTCAACATGATGGTCGTGGTTTCCCGATCATGGACAATTAAGTCTCTTGACTATGAGGTCACCTCACTGGTTAAGTGACGTGATGAACATTACCCAAAGTAAGCATTACACCATGATCAAATCTTGTGAAGGTTCAGTGTTGTAATTACAGAACGTTGTAGACCGTTCCTTTGACCGTGAGTACGTGCATAATTTCTATCTTCCCGGATGCTTTGACCTACATCCCACCACCTGACTGAAATATGCGGGTCATAACGGTTGTATCTTGGGTATTCCGTGGAGATATGTTGAGGAGTATTGTTTCAAGAGCGGGATTTGTCAATCCATATAATGGATAGATACTCGGGGCCCACTCGGTGAGATTCCATCCATAAAGCTGCAGCGTGTGACTAGGTCACGGGGATGAATATCACGGGAACGAGTGAATGAGGATTAGTTCAGAACGAGGTTGAACCAGACATAGGATGTCATTGATCGAATCTCGGAACAATCCAGTATCGCTGACAAAGGGAATGCTATACGGCATAAGGTCCAATCGGTGTTTGATATCCGGAATGCATAGGGGGTCATTATGGGCATCCAGGTCCCGCTGATGATCATTGACCGTAGCCTCATCTCGGTCATGAATGGAGTGTTCTCGGACCGTAGGGTAACACACTTAAGGGCTCGATGAAATCGGAGACCTTTTTCGGAACCATCGGAGTAACCAGAGAACAAGTTCGGAGTGAACCGGAAGGTGTTCCGGAGCACCGGGAGATGGAATATTATGTTTTAGTTATTAATCGAATTAATAACTAAAATCATTTTATTTCTAATTAATATGTGCAATGGGCCTTAGTGGAGAAAAAGGCCCATTAGGGGAAGAAATAAAAGGGAAAAAGAAAAAGAAAAAAAAGGGAGTGTGGGGGGAGGCGCCATGGGCCCTAGGGCCCATGAGGGTGGCGCCCCCTCTCCCCCCTTGGTCGGCGCCCCCCCCCCCCCTAGCATGTGGGATAGTCCCACATTGCTAAGGGAGGGGGGTTGACTCCCTCCCCTACCCCTATATAAAAAGGGCCATGGTGCACATATTTAATTAAGATAAATACACAATAAATTGGATTAAATTAGTATTTACTCCGAATTGAGATCGGTTTTCTCCGGTATTCTCCCCTCCCTTGTCTCTTTCACGGTGGGCTCCCTAGTGTGAGCCTATAGTGGAATTGAGGCTTCTATGCTAGAATCGGAGGCCGTCGTGCTGCCGAAGCTCCGTCCGGAGGTCTGCTTCCGCCACCTTCGCTGGATCGGAGAACGGAGGTCGTCATCGAGTCTCGTACATGTGCGAGTACTACGAGGTGCTACACGTGTGGCACTACACCCATCCGGGTGCTCAACACAGCCAGGGGGCTGTTGATGGCTTCTCGCCCCTTCGTTGGTTACCCCAAGTGGAAGATTGAGATGTAGTGCAGCAGTAGTTTTCCCTCAGTGAAGATACCAAGGTTTGTCTCCAGCAGGACTCCAGAGATGATAAGTAGGTGTCGGCGGTGCAACTGACGCGGACCTGCACACAGACACAGATAACTTTGTTCCCAATGAAGTTCAGAGAGGTTGTCAATCTCTCCGGTCTTGTTGTTCACAAGGATAAAATGCAAGGGATAATGATAGCAAGTAAAAGCAGTAAAGTAAATATAGCGTGGAAACAATAATGAGGATATGGCCCGGGATACGTGATGTTCGCTAGTGATGTCTCTCTCCCAAAAGACGATAAAATTGCTATGTGAGGTAAACAAATTACAGAAAGGCAATTGACAGGATTATGAACGCACCGCAATGCTAACTATGCTACAAAAGAAAGGACGAGGTTCAAAAGCACAGGCAGTACGCCAAGATAAGTAGACCGAAATCCATCTGCATCTACTACTAATCATCCACCTTGAGATATCTATCCAGAACATCTCGCTGGTATTAAGTTGCGAGCCCCACCCAAAGCAACAGACAACTGCATTAAAAAGAACTCTGCGTAAAGTAAACAATCCTTGTGACCGCGGTCACAAGCACCGTTGTTTTCTCCCTTGTGGCAACAGCACATCCCCTAGACTCATGTTTCTTTCACTCAAGCGTGTCATCGGGGGGCATGAACCCACAATCTAGCACAACGTTCCCTCTTGAAGTCACTACCTACTACTTGGCCAAAGCAATAAACAGCAACGGAGAACATGCAAGAATTACTTAGGAGCAAAAATATAAGAGATAAAAACCAAATATATTACTCTATCACAATCTGAACATAATCTCATAATCCATCAGATCTTATCAAACTCAACATAGCAATAGCAGAAATATTACAAAGGTGCCTCGATCATGTAGGGAATCTCACGAGGTCTAAACAATGAAGATCAAAGAGGGGAGGATAACATCACATAGCTACTGATCACGGACCCATGGTCCAAGGAAAACTACTCACGAGACATCCGGGGAGCATCCATGGTGGAGAGGAGACTCCCGGAGGTCAATCCTCCCTCCGGCAGGGTGCCGGGAAGAGGTCTTCTGGTGCTCCCGATCTTCGGAAGCCAGGCGGCGGCGGAACAGAGGCGAGTTCGCGGAATAGGGTTCCTCTTCTGGAGTTTTCCCGTGACGGAGAATAAATAGGCGAAGGGGGGCAGCTAGAGGTGGACCAAGGGCCCCAGACGCCCCCTTGGCGCGGCCAGGGGTGGGGTCGCGCCGGGTGGCCGCCTGGGGCCCCCCTGACTCCCCTCTGGCCCCTCCCGGGCTCTTCACGAAGCTTCCTCCACGCTGATTTTTTATCTGAATTTTCCCGAATTTTTCTGGCACTTTTTTTATGGGGGAAAACTGAAATAGAAAAACAGCAGAAAATAGGAACTGGCACTGGGGTGCACTGAGTTAATAGGTTAGTCCAAATATGATCAAAAGTGTATGAAAGTTTATCTAGAACATAGCAATATCACACAAAACATGCATGGAGCAAGCATAAATTATAGATACGTTTTGGACGTATCAACATCCCCAAGCTTAATTCCTGCTCGTCCTCGAGTAGATAAATGATAACAGCATAATTTCTGTGGTGACATGCTAGCAACTATAAAAGAACTTTGAAAAGTAAAGCAATCAAGGTTAGAGATTCAATTCAGGTCATAACATGCAAGAGTCTATATTAGCATTGAAACAAGTAACAAAAGAACAATAGGTGCAAGAGCTCTCGCTATTCGTGACTCGAATGTCTCCAAATGGTGTTTGCGTGCAAGAAGGGGGATAGGGAATACGAGAAAAAAGTATTTTTGTGTTGAGAACTCAATCTACTAAAGTTTCACACTTGGTCTTCTTTGGAATCTCATCTTGAATCGTCCCCAGACCATTAGCCAGGTACAAGTCAATTTGATCCCCTCCTTTTCGATATTTCGAGCACTCATGCAATGAATGAGCGTAAGCACGAGAGTTGACACTTAGGATGGCAAAGAGAGAAATATGGTGGAGGAGGAAGACAAAAAGGATAAGAAAGGCTCACATCAATGAGGACAATCATAGGCAAGAGATGTCAAATGATAGATATGATGTGAGGTGTAGGGATTGCCATGCAACGGATGCACATACGAGCTAAGAAGCTCTCCAATGGAACTAGTGGGGGTGCATCTAACTTGCTCGCTCATGAAGACCTAGAGCTCATTTGAGGAGGCTCATCCTTGGAATATGCAAGCCAAGTTCTATAGTGTGAAGGTCCCCACATAGCTATATGCATAATGATCATCTCTATGGAGTACAAGGATATAGAGGGAGTACTAGTGTGGATCTCTCAAAAGGATAGTAGTGTTGCCCATTTCTCTTTCTTTTTTCTTTTTCTCTTTTTCTATTTTTTTGTATTTTTTTGGTGGCCTCAATGGCTCTTTCTATTTAACTCTCATTTGTCCTCTTTGGGATCTTTTATTGTGTCCACTTTGGGATCTTTTCCTCACTTAAGGGAAACACTCTATTTTACCAGAAGGTAAAGGAAATCTTTCACAGTTTACAAGGTACTCAAAATCATAAAGAAGATGTAACTACATGATGTATGCAATGTATGTCGCTGCCAGTGTAGCAGGAACATCTATGACATGAAGATCAAGTCATGAAGAGGTGGTAGTTGCATGGCAATGTAACTCAGAAAGGCTATGGAAATGCCTTGATAGGTAGGTATGGTGGCTGTTTTGAGGAAAGATATAAGGAGGCTTATGATGACAGAGCGTATCATGCCAAGGGTTTGGATGTACCGGCGAAGGTGGACACCAACTCTCGGAGTGAGAAGAAGGCAATGCACGGCACAGGAGAGGCTAGCAAAATATGGGAAGGTGGAAGTGTCAACTTTCAATACTTACATTAGTCCGAAGAACTCATGCACTTATTATCGGTAACTCTCAATCTAATAAGGAGGTTCACAAAGAGACAAGTACCCCGAGGAGGAGTGTATGGGGGTTTGGTTATCCTTGCGCATCCTCGACTCATGGTACGTGAGTGTTCTCTGATATTCGACCCCTCAGAAGAGTAGTGATCCATCTAGTAGCTAGAGTTCTCAACTAGTTTTTGTAGGTTTTGAAAATACACACGGATTGCCCAAAATACGACACCTATCACTAATAGGCTAGAGCTCTTGACACCAAAAGTTCAAACATTACTCACATCAATACCTCAAAACTATTGCAAGCTACTACTAAAATTAAATAGCAACCTCAATTACCTACTTTCAAGACAAGACACAACTCAGTGCAACAACCAACTCTCTTAAAAAGATAAACATGAAAACTAAAAAGAGTTGCAGCAACAAACTAAACAAAATCCAAGGCTCTTGCTAAAGACAAACTAAGACTAAAACTAAACAAGGCAGTAGCTATGAAAAGATAAAGAACACACAACAGCAAAAAGATAGGCAGGAAAAATCCTATGATGTGTTCTAAATTTTAAAAGTGGAGCGTGTTTCTCTCCCACACAAAGTAAGAAAGGGTCTAACTTGTTATGAACAGCAAGCAAAGCTAAAGAAAACTAAAAACAAAACCTAAGAGCGAGACGCTCCAAGCATAGCACATAACGCATGAAGTGATAAAAATATAGTGAGACGAAGGACGAACTGATGATTGTTGATGGAGAAGGAGATGCAGGGGGGCATCCCCAAGCTTAGACGCTTGATTCTCCTTGAATATTTATTGAGGATGCATGGGGGGCATCCCCAAGCTTGAGCGCTTGACACTCCTGGATCTTCTTTCATCATCTTCCATCGCACACTTGAAAACTCCCTTCATACATAACTCACCATAAGCTGATTAGAGAGGTTAGTACCCTTAATAAATAATTTTTATCCACTATACATAAATATAATCTTGAAGAGATACTTTTTCTCAAGAGTGCCAAAAAAATTTGCAAAGAAAAAGCAAGCTTAAGGTTTGCAAAAGTAAGGAGAGACAAAACGTGGCAGAATCTGTGAAAAACAGAACAGCAGATAGTAAAGAATTTTTTAGGGGCACTTCTGCAACTCAAATCAAAAAACTCAGAACATACGGAAGTTTCGTAATTGTATAGAGCATACTGTGTAAAAATTTCAGCTCAAAAAGATGAACTCGGGTTTTTCTGAAATTTTTCTGGTCACGAGGACAGAATCTGTTTTCTGGACAGCATGTCACAACTTTTACTTCCCTTGTCGTAAGAGGCTATAACTTGGCACAAAGCTGAAAAATAAAGATACAATGATGTTTCTACAGAAGTAACAATCATCAAGACACAACAAAAGCAAAAAGAAACACCTAAATTCGTTGCGGGCTGCCTCCCGAAAGCGCTTCTTTAAAGCCATTAGCTAGGCTTAAAGATTATAGAAGATGCTCTAACAAGAATAAGAATTTTGAAGCAAAAGAGAGCATCAAGAAGCAAATATGAAACGCATTTAAGCCTAACCCACTTCCTATGCATAGGCATCTTATAAGAAAATAAGTCAAAGAAGCACAAAGTGACATGCATATAAAGGTGGAACAGGAACAATTTCAAAACTTTCAACATGAAGAGAGGTGTTTTTGTACAATGGAAGTTTCTACAATCAAACTTTCCTCTCTCAAATTAATTTTCAGTAGCATCATGAACAACATCAAGAATATAACTATCACTTAAATCATGTTGTTCATGACCTACAAGCACACGTGTATTATTTTCAACACGGTTTTTAGGATGATAAGATAGATGCAACCCATCACATTGAGCCTTGATAAGAGCAAAATTCTCCGGAATAGTTGGAGACTTCAAAAGGATAATAGGGCAATCAAGTGTGGGTGCAATAGCAACAATTTCATGCTTAACATAATGAAATATAGAGAGTTCATTTTTGTCAGCATCATCCATAGTGGCATCTTGGCCATCAACAAAGCAAGTATCAAAATTTTCAGAAATGTATATTTCAAGTGAGTCCTCGGAATCATAGGATTCCTCCTCAAAGCAATCATTGGCCTCTTCTTGGGCAGCAAAAATTTTATTTTTAAAATCCTCAATATAAGAATTGGAAGTATAATTCTCGAAGCAATAAGCAAGAACTGCAAAGTTTTCAGACTCGAAAATAGTATCGTGATACTTTTCAATCAAAGAAGCAATCTCATAGGCACCTTTAAAAGCAACAAACTCTTCAATCTTATCAACATCAAAGTAATCATAAACACCTTTAGCATAAGAAGATAAGATCTCATTTTCATTAAACTCACATTGGAAAGGGAGGTGCTTATGATCTATATTAGAACAGCAAGTGAAATCATAAATTTTGCACAAAAGTTTAGCATGGCAATAAGAAACATGTATTTGATCCCATAAGTGTTTCCCTTTCTGAGATAGGCGGTGCCGCGTATAATGAGCATGCTCATCCAATGATTTTCCCTCAACCAAGTCGGTCGGGTTTTTAGCGCGAGCAAAAATTGATCGAAGACGATCCAAGTGAAACATGTCCATCCTACCATATTTGGGTGCTTCATCACCCATGGTGAGGATAGCATAAATAGGCAAAGCAAGACAAAGGCAAAAGGTAGAAACTATTTTTGTGGTTTTTCATAAAGGACACTGAGATAAAAACTGAAAGGTAAACAAGACTAAAAAACAAAGGTAAAGGGTAGTGTGCAACTCCCCTATCTTAGCACTGGGAGTCCCCGGCAACGGCGCCAGAAAACTTGCTTGATGGCTTCTCCCCCCTTCGTTGGTTACCCCAAGTGGAAGGTTGAGATGTAGTGCAGCGGCAGTTTTCCCTCGGTGAAGATACCAAGGTTTGTCTCCAGCAGGACTCCAGAGATGATAAGTAGGTGTCAGCGGCGCAATTGACGCGGACCTGCACACAGACAGAGATAACTTTGTTCCCAACGAAGTTCAGAGAGGTTGTCAATCTCTCCGGTCTTGTTGTTCACAAGGACAAAATGCAAGGGATAATGATAGCAAGTAAAAGAAGTAAAGTAAATATAGCGTGGAAACAATAATGAGGATATGGACCGGGATACGTGATGTTCGCTAGTGATGTCTCTCTCCCAAAAGACGATAAAATTGCTATGTGAGGTAAACAAATTACAGAAAGGCAATTGACAGAATTATGAATGCACCGCAATGCTAACTATGCTACAAAAGAAAGGACGAGGTTCAAAAGCACAGGCAGTACGCCAAGATAAGTAGACCGAAATCCATCTGCATCTACTACTAATCATCCACCTTGAGATATCTATCCAGAACATCTCGCTGGTATTAAGTTGCGAGCCCCACCCAAAGCAACAGACAACGGCATTAAAAAGAACTCTGCGTAAAGTAAACAATCCTTGTGACCGCGGTCACAAGCACCGTTTTTTTCTCCCTTGTGGCAACAACACATCCCCTAGACTCATGTTTCTGTCACTCAAGCGTGTCATCGGGGGGCATGAACCCACAGTCTAGCACAACGTTCCCTCTTGAAGTCACTACCTACTACTTGGCCAAAGCAATCAACAGCAACGGAGAACATGCAAGAATTACTTAGGAGCAAAAATATAAGAGATAAAAACCAAATATATTACTCTATCACAATCTGAACATAATCTCATAATCCATCAGATCTTATCAAACTCAACATAGCAATAGCAGAAATATTACAAAGGTGCCTCGATCATGTAGGGCAGCTCACGAGGTCTAAACAATGAAGATCAAAGAGGGGAGGAGAACATCACATAGCTACTGATCACGGACCCATGGTCCAAGGAAAACTACTCACGAGACATCCGGGGAGCATCCATGGTGGAGAGGAGACTCCCGGGGGTCAATCCTCCCTCCGGCAGGGTGCCGAGAAGAGGTCTTCTGGTGCTCCCGATCTTCGGAAGCGCGGAGGCGGCGTAACAGAGGCGAGTTCGCGGAATAGGGTTCCTCTTCTGGAGTTTTCCCGTGACGGAGAATAAATAGGCAAAGGGGGGCAGCCAGAGGTGGACCAGGGGCCCCAGGCGCCCCCCTGGCGCGGCCAAGGGTGGGGCCGCGCCGGCTGGCCGCCTGGGCCCCCCTGGCTCCCCTCTGGCCCCTCCCAGGCTCTTCGCGAAGCTTCCTCCACGCTGATTTTTTATCTGAATTTACCCAATTTTTTCTGGCAATTTTATATGGGGGAAAACTGAAATAGAAAAACAGCGGAAAACAGGAACTGGCACCGGGGTGCACTGAGTTAATAGGTTAGTCCAAATATGATCAAAAGTGTATGAAAGTGTATCTAGAACATAGCAATATCACACAAAACATGCATGGAGCAAGCAGAAATTATAGATACGTTTTGGACATATCAGCTGTGAAACTTGATCGGCTACATCAACCACGTTTGCGGGAACGTTTCCCGCGCAACGGACTACACCCCGAGGTATATTATTTCCGCACTCCTTTCTGTTACGGTAATACGGCTAGCTATATCTTGGGTTACGGGAACGCTAGTTAGAAAAATTTGTGTTTTCTGCTGCGAACCCAACAGTGGTATCAGAGCTAGGTCTATGCTTAGTATTACTGTATAGATAGAACACATCGGGGATGTGGGCGTTGATTGTACGATTGTTACCCTCCCACATGTACTTGTTCACATCTGCGGCATTGTTTGATGAAGCGGCCGCCGACCGACCTTACGCGTACGCTTACGCGAGACTGGTTCCACGCTTGACATAAGGCTTGTACCGTATAAAGTGGCTGGAGGTGTCTGTCTCTCTACTTTAGAGGATGTGGCATTTGCAATGGAGGGCCCCGTGCGGGGTGTAATAGAGACAATCGTATGGTTGACGTTGTGGTTGACTCGTAGGTTAAAACCTGTTTAACTATGAAAGCCCTAGCAGCCACGTAAAACTTGCAATATACAACTAGACCGTCTAAACCTTGTATTGCTAAGTGGGGGCTATCATTCGTTTGTTTGTGATGTAGCGATAGCTTTGCTATGTGTTACTAGTAAGTAGTAATCGTCATCATAAAACAAACTATAATGGAGACACTGTAGACTTAGTGTTGCCATAGCTCAGACATCTTAAAACTTGCTAGTATAGGATACATGACGGTAGCATGTGATAAGATGATCCCTTAACAAAGCCAAACACAAGTATTCTACCGAAGTGTGCACTGCCTGGAAGGTTCTCCCATATGGCTTGATGCTCCGTACATACCGGAGTTGTCCTACATATTCAATGGAGTTCACATGAGGTTGGGTTCGGCAAGCCTGGCATATGCAGATATGGCCATGTTGAGCAGCATATAACATGGAGGTTAATTTGGCGAGCCTAGCATATGCAGATATGGCCTCGGAATACTAGAGATCGAAAGATCGAGCATGAGTCACAGTACATATAAGATAATGTGATCGCACAAGTTGTTGTCTACCTTTGAAACTGACCCATCGGCCGTGTGATATTCGAGGTCGGGCACTGAATCTGGATCATGTAATCACTAAAACTTCCTAGGGATGAATTGTTTTAGTGCGAGCTCATTTATAATATGATTATATGAACTCATTGTTGTGAACTAGTCTTAATTGTGTTCCTTGCAATTATGTTTGTAGAAAATGGATAGTACCCAGTACCTTGAAATGGTTTCCTTCTTACATGGTGAAAGACTTAAAGAAAATGGGTCAAACTTCATTAGTTGGTACTTACGCCTTTGAGCCGTGCTCAAGAGAATCAACCTTTCATTCTTAACTAAAGAGCATCTGGGAAACCCTCCAGCAAGTGTTCACCTGGATGTCTGTCTCCTGCATAGCGATTAGCTAGGACATAATCGATAATACCAGATGGTATCTTATAAGGCACAATTTCAGTAGGGTCAGGAGTAATCACCTTAGTTGTGGGGCGGCTCCCCAAGAACAACGATCCAAGAGTAGGGGTGTTCATAAGGACAAAAATAGCAACGGCAACCTAAAACAGAAATTTAAAAACTTCCTTACCAGCTTCACTTACTAATAGCTCTACACTCCCCAGCAACGGCGCCAGAAAACGTAGCTTGATGACCCTCAACGTAGAGGGATCTATTGCAGTGTTTTCGATAAGTAAGAGTGTCGAACCCAACGAGGAGCAGAAGGTAGTAGCAAGTGACTTTGATAAGGAGATAACTGCAAGCACTGAAAGATGACTTTTTAGGGGTTTCCTTGGTATAAGCGACAGGAAAGTAAAGACGAGCAAAGTAAAAGATGCTGGATAGTAAAACGTGGCCCAATCCTTTCTTATCAAAAGGAGAGGCCTAGCAACTGAACTTATAAAAGCTAAAGTGTTCTTGAAGACACATGGGAGAGGTAGTCATGTGCTTTCGCCATATTCCGTATCGGTACTATGTACTGTGTTGATAAATGTTTGGTGGGTGGATCTATGCTAGTGCATCCTCTAGACTAACATGAATGCACTCTTATGATTAAACACCTTGCAAGCATCTGCAAATACAAGATAGTAATTAAGGCAAAAGCATAACCATAGCAATACGATCGGTGATCCATTGTTCCCTTGTGCAAAAGCGTGCAAACTAGGGTTTAGGTTTCTGTCACTCCGGCAACCCACCGTAAGCATTCTTTATACACAATGCATTCCCCTAGGGTCTTTGATAAGGCGAAGTGCTGAGTGTTCGACTCACACAACACCACTAGAAAAATAACAACACAACTTAAATACCAACCAACACATATTACTTCAACATCATATGACTACTAGCAACTAGACTGCTCCCATGTCCTCAAGAACTAAAGTAACTACTCACAAGACATAAAAGAGATCATGATCAGTGGGGATAAATAGATGATAAACAATCTGAACACAATAATATTTCTCCAACAAAACTCAATAGCATTCACCACAAAGTAGTAATCAACACCGATAGAGTAGAGAGGATAGATAGTACGGATTACAACACGAGTTGCAATTGTGACAAGATTGGATGAAGATGGAGATGTAGCTGATGATGATCTCGATGATGCCCGTGACGATGGTGATGACGATGGCGACGATCTCCCCTTCCGGGAGGTGATCTCCCCGGCGGAATCTGCCCGCCAGAGATGGCTTTTCTTCTCTGTAGGTTTCCGCCACGGAGCGGCGGCGGAACTCCGGAAACTCTCTCCCTTTTAGGGTTTTTGGATCACGATGGGTAAATAGGCCAGAGGGGGAGCCGGGAGTGGCCCCGGGGGTCCAGGCGCCCTCCCGGCGCGACCAGGGGTGGGGCCGCGCCAGGTGGCCGCCTGGGCACCCTGTGGCCCCCCTCTGGTCGCTCTTTTGCGTGTCTTCGTGATCCTGCTGGAAAACATCCTCCGTCATTTTCAGGTAATTTGGAGGTGTTCTTCTTCAGCAACTCAGCGTCCACTTTTTACCGCTGAATCCTGCGTCTGCTGCTTCGGCACCGGAAAGTTGCAAACTATGTAAAATAAGCCAAAACAACATAAGAATAGCATCATATCATGAAATATATCAATGAATAAGAAAGAATTACTATATAAAATAGTGATGCAATTTAGACGTATCAACTCCCCCAAGCTTAGACCTCGCTTGTCCCCAAGCGAATACTGAGCTCGGTAAACCTATCCACAAGTTTAAGAGAGTGAAGTGTCGATAAATAGAATACGGACAAGAAGCATCAAGGTTCCTTCATCATACTCAAGCATCCTCAACAGAAACTCAACTCATAAGGCCCTCATGAGAAAGTAATAACAATTATAATCAAAAGCAGGGCCGAGGAAACTCATCAAATTATGGCAAACATAATCTTGGTCAAAGGACAACTAAAAACAATTTGAAGCTTTTGAAAGAACATGTTAATAGTCATGAAGTGCAAATGCTAACCCGAAGGAAGATGTTCGCTAGGCAAAAGCTTTCGCAAACAACTTACTTATCAAAAGATAATGTCAACATGGATATGGCATGGCAAAACTTAATGCAACTCTATATGGATGAATGCTCATCATCATCAAATGTTTGTTCTCTTAGGGAAAAGAAGGAAGTGGGAAAACTGACTCAACATGAAAGTGGAAGAAAGGCCTTGTTAAGGGCAAGCAGGGAAAACTCATGTGCTATCCTTAAATCAAACAGAATAGAAATAAATTTTGGAGCGGTGCATAGTTTGTCAACGAATGCTAATAGATAACTCAATTACTTCTCAAGATGGACAAATTTCGAGGAACGGCTCCCAAGTGAGGATGATCACATCCTCTTAATCTCCTTTGTTTATCACTGCCAAAGTTTCTGATTTCTCATAGACCAAGCGTGAAGGAGGGTTTGTTTGTTATATTATCTTTCGAGCTGGGAGCACCCATGCCAGTTCCTCCTTGTATTATGGGTTTGCAGATTAGACATGCAATGCCGGGGTAAAACTTGTCCAACTTAAAAAGATCATGAATTACCTACCACTTCCTCATGAGCTAAACAAGAGGCACAAAACAGAAGATTTTGAACATTTAAGGATAACACATAAATTCTATACTTATAGGAGTGGTAGGGGAATACCATGAATAGGAAGGTATGGTGGACTCAAATGGAAGGTGATGGTTTCAGGGTATGGATGCACAAGCAGAAATCTACTTGGCAAAGAGTTTGGCTAGCAAAGGCTTTGAGAGAACAAACAGTTGATGCTAATTTAGATGCAAAACATATAAGGCATAAACATTAAGGTAAGCATAACACATCAAGTTGTCTTCCTTGTCAACATAACACTTCAAGCATGATAACATAAAGGATTTGGCTAAGTCTCTACTTGAGAAAACATGCATGTTGTCAAGACCAAAGCTATGTTTGCCAAAATTTAAATAAAGTTTTCAAAGCCATACCTGATATAAGGTCAATACTCCCCATAAGAATCGTCATATGATGCCGATTGCGTGAAGAGAATACCGAGTGCAGCGAAGGAACCAATAGACTTCTCAGTAATATTCCAATATAGACGACTCCACACTCACGGATACAATATCTCCACAGACAGAGTGATAGACCTCAATGCAAACACCTATTTCATATAATAAACTCCCTAGACATGATACGACTCTACTTGACTCTAAAAGACTAAGATAAAGATAAAGATACCGGGCACTCCCCCAAGCTTGGAACAAGCTGAGGGAATGCCATTACCCGAGGAGATTTACTCCCCATTCTTGTTCTTCTCAATCAGGTATTCCTTGGCGAAGCGCTTCCATGGTAGCTCCTCTCCAGTTTCGAAGGACATTCCCGTCTCCAGGATCCTGCACTCAGCACCTAAACCCATGCGCATAAACTTTAGTTCATACTCACAGTTCTGGTTGTGCAGATCATAGATTTGCGCTTGGAGCTGATAAACTTTTTATTCTAGTGCGGACAAACTTGACCACATCTCCTTCATCTCTTTCCTATGGGAAGCCTCGATCTCGTTCCTGATGTCGAAGTTGGCTTCAACACCACGCTCCACCATCTTCTTGAACTTGAAGACCTCATGTTCCATCTCCTTCAGCCGCTCCTCGGTGCTCCCCTCCATGATTGGTCCCTTCAGATCTTCCTTGTGGAGAACACCGTCCTCCACACGAAGGACCTGGGGGTGCTTGTTCACCTCAGCGAGGTAAGGGTTGATGACGTTGACGACGAAATCGTCCTTGGGGGAACTTGGGGAAGCCATGGCACCTAGGTCTAGCTAAAAGATTTCCTGGCAGAAACAGATTGAAGAGAAAACACACGAAATCGCGAGATACGCTGCCGGAACGATCCGGGTGAATATATAGCAAAAATTTCTGCAACAAAAGGAAGGTAACAAGCCAAAGTGGAGTCGGAGACGGACTCCTGGGTGCCCAGGCGGCCTCCCGGCGCGGCCAGGAGGTAGGGCGCGCCAGGGGGAGCCTGGGCCCCCTGGAACTCCTCTCCGGCTCCGTTTAGGCCTCGAATTTTCCTAATTTTGTAAAAACTCATAATATGGAACTTTTATGGCGGTTCGCGATGTTGCCTTACCGTAATACATACCTTTTCTTTATTCTGCTTCTGTCGGTGTCTGAAACAGGGCTGCAACATGTTCTTCATGAGTTGTTGTGCGTATTATATTTACATCAACATTGACGGGATCTCCCGCCATGTAATGCTTGAGTCTTTTCCCATTCACAACTTGAGGTTTGGTGCCTTCAAAATTGTTAATCTTAATTGCACCAGACCGATAGACTTCTTCGATATGAAATGGCCCTTCCCATCTGGAAAGTAGTTTACCTAGAGAAAACCTGAAACGGGATCTAAACAATAAAACTTTATCACCAACATTAAATTCACGTTTCAGAATCCTCCTGTCATACCATTTCTTTACCTTTTCTTTGAACATTTTAGCGCTCTCGTAAGCTTCGCTTCTCCACTCATCTAGAGAAGTCAAGTTCATGAGACGCTTTTCACCAGCTAACTTTGGGTCAGCATTAAGCTCTCTAACAGCCCAGAAAGCTTTGTGTTCTAATTCCAATGGCAGATGGCAAGCCTTGACATAGACCATTTTATAAGGAGACATGCCCATGGGGTTTTTGTAAGCAATTCTATACGCCCACAAAGCATCTCCTAACTTATTTGACCAGTCCTTCCTATTTGTGTTAACTGTCTTTTGCAAGATCAACTTGATCTCTCTATTGGTGATCTCCACTTGCCCACTAGTTTGAGGATGGTACGGTGACGCAATTCTATGATTGACATCGTACTTGGCTAAAGCTTTTCTAAAAGCTCCATGCGTGAAGTGTGATCCTCCATCAGTCATGAGATACCTAGGTACACCAAACCTAGGGAAAATTACATCTTTGAGCATTTTCAAAGATGTTTTATGATCAGCACTCTCAGTGGGGATTTCTTCAACCCACTTGGTCACATAATCAACAGCAACTAAAATGTGAGTGTACTTGTGTGAAGAAGGAAAAGGACCCATAATATCAAAACCCCAGCAATCAAAAGGCTCAATCACTAGTGAGTAATTCATAGGCATCTCATTCCTCCTACTAATATTACCAACTCTCTGACATTTATCACAGGCTAAAACATAACTTCTAGCATCTTTAAAGAGAGTAGGCCAATAAAAACCTGATTGGAGAACCTTATGTGCGGTCCTCTCACCGGCGTGATGTCCTCCGTAGGGACTATCGTGACATTGCTTGAGAATGTCCTTCTGCTCGTGTTCCGGTACGCATCTTCTCACGATCCAGTCTGGACCTTCTTTGAAAAGATGTGGGTCATCCCAAAAGTAATGCCTCAAATCATGGAAGAACTTCTTCCTTTGCTGAAATGTTAAACCTGCAGGCAAATACTTTGCAACGATAAAATTAGCATAATCTGCGAACCAAGGATCGGAAAGAGATTGTACTTTAACAACGACAAGTTGTTCGTCTGGAAAACTGTCGTTGACTAGGATGGGATCATTCGGTATATCTTCCATCCTTGAAAGATTGTCCGCTACAGGGTTGTCTGCTCCCTTTCTATCAACAATCTGCAAATCAAATTCTTGAAGAAGGAGTACCCATCTGATGAGCCATGGTTTGGCATCCTTCTTCGTCATAAGATACTTAATGGCAGCATGGTCAGTATGAATAATAACTTTAGAATCAACAATATACTGTCTAAACTTATCACAAGCAAACACTACTGCTAAGAATTCCTTCTCAGTAGTAGCATAATTCTTTTGAGCACTATCAAGGGTCTTACTGGCATAATAAATAACATTCAACTTTTTGTCAACCCTTTGTCCTAAAACAGCTCCAACAGCAAAATCACTAGCATCACACATAATTTCAAAGGGCAACTTCCAGTCAGGCGGTTGTACTATAGGAGCGGTTATTAAAGCTTTCTTAAGAACTTCGAAAGCCTCCTTACAATCTTCATCAAATACAAAAGGAACATCCTTCTGGAGAAGATTAGTGAGGGGTCTCGAGGTCTTAGAAAAGTCTTTAATAAATCTTCTATAGAAACCAGCATGACCGAGAAAACTACGAATACTTTTAATGTCCCTTGGATAGGGCATCCTTTCGATAGCTTCAATCTTCGCCTTGTCCACTTCAATTCCCCTCTCGGAAATCTTGTGGCCAAGCACGATCCCTTCATTAACCATGAAGTGGCACTTTTCCCAGTTTAGAACTAAGTTTGTATCCTCGCATCTCTGCAAAACTTTCTTAATATTGTGGAGACAGTGGTCAAAGGAAGTTCCATAGACGGAGAAATCGTCCATGAAGACTTCCACAATCTCCTCACAGAAACCATGAAATATTGCAGACATACATCTCTGAAAAGTAGCAGGGGCATTGCATAAACCAAAAGGCATACGCCTATAAGCATAAGTACCATAAGGACAAGTGAAAGTGGTCTTCTCTTGATCGGCAGTGTTAACATGAATTTGAGAGAAGCCAGAGTACCCGTCAAGATAGCAGAAGTGGGTGTTTTTGGACAGCCTCTCAAGCATCTGATCAATAAAGGGCAGCGGGTAGTGGTCCTTCCTGGTTGCCTTGTTCAACTTCCTGTAATCAATACACATTCTACATCCAATAATAATTCTCTGAGGTATTAGTTCATTCTTATCATTAGGGACTACAGTTGTCCCTCCTTTCTTAGGAACACAATGAACTGGACTTACCCACTTACAATCGGCTATAGGGTAGATAATACCTGCAGCTAGAAGCTTGAGGATTTCAGTCCTCACAGCATCCATCATCTTTGGGTTCAACCGTCGTTGATGGTCAACAACAGGTTTAGCATCGGGCTCGAGGTTGATAGTATGTTAACAAATAGATGGACTAATTCCCTTAAGGTCATCAAGGGTATAGCCAATTGCACCACGGTGTTTACGAAGTACTTCCAATAATCGCTCTTCTTCATATCCTGAAAGGTTAGAGTTGATAATAACAGGACAAACTTTCTTTTCATCTAAATAAGCATACTTGAGCGTATCGGGAAGAGGTTTGAGATCAAACGCCGGGTCTTCTTTTGGTTTGAATAAAATTCCTAAAGGTTCAACCGGAAGGTTGTGCTTCAGGATGGCAGGTTGTCTCAAGAAGATTTCGTCAATTTCATTTCTTTCCTGCATATGAGTATCATTCTCGTGGTCCCCCATGTATTGCTGCAGAGGATCATTAGGGGGAATAGCAATAGAAACAATACTTTCAATAATTTTATCATCACTAGGTAATTCAGTACCACGAGGCTGCTTGGAAATCTTAGAAAAGTTAAATTCATATGGCTCACCATTGAATTCAACAGAAACTTTACCTTTCTTGCAATCTATAATAGCTCCACAAGTTCTGAGAAAAGGTCTACCAAAAATAATAGGACAAAAACTATCTTGCACTGAACCAAGTACGAGAAAGTCGGTAGGGTACTTTACCTTTCCACATAGGACTTCAACATCTCTCACAATCCCAATAGGAGAGATAGTGGCTTTGTTTGCAAGATGAATAGTAACATCGATCTCTTCGAGTTCACAGGGTGAAATCTCAGTCATGATCTCTTGATAAAGCGAATAAGGAATCGCGCTAGCAATCGATCCCAGATCGCATAGCCCGTAATAATTGTGATCTCCTATTTTAACAGATACAACTGGTGTCGTGGTAATACCTAAGGTATACCATCATGTGCCTTATATCAGAGGGTATCCTTAATATTACCACCTCTTGGAAAATATCTATAAAATAAAACATAAACAAAAAACCTCCTTCCCTTCTTTTTCTTTTCATCCGAGTAAGAAGCTACTCGGATAAAGTCAAATTCTTCCGAGTAGTTAGTTTACTCGGACGACACCACCACTACAGGGGCAACCTCATTCGGACAAGGCCATTTCTCGAGTAAGGCGTTACTCGGAGCAAAGCACTACCATCCGAGTAAGCTGGTTACTCGGAAGCAAGAAAAGCCGAGCTGCATGATTCTCGGACAAGAAGAGGAGGAGCTAGAGTTACAAGACATTAAAACCATAGGCATTACCCCTACTTAAATGAATGTAATGGGGGACGTTTCTCATTGTAATAACAACCATCATTAATTATGTAATTAAAACCCATTACTAGGCAGTGAAATGACATGGCGCACTCTATATAAGACCATCCTTTTCACCCTAGCAGAGGGGACAATCTCAACACTTTGAGCAAGAACACTCCAGTCCGTCTGGGATAGGATTAAGGTTGTTATCTCCAAGGAGAGGCCTAACCTGTATAATTTTTCCCTGTGTCACCATCTTTGCGTACAGATCTTCATAGCTCCATCACTACCCCTATATCTATTGTTAGGTCTATAACTACAACAACTGGTGTACCTGAAATTGGGCTTCTATTCTTGGCTGTGACAATGTTAGTTGAAACCGCACAAAAATTTATAATAGAATCTGAAACATCATCAGTAACTAAATCTTTAACCATAGCAACTTGAGGATCGACTCTGATCTGGTCCTCAGGTTCGCCTGTTCTTCTCTCACTTTTATTTATGATGCCTATCACAAAAGAGTGCTCCCTTATTCTTGAAGGAAAAGGGGGCTGTTCATATATAACTGCAGGAAAAATAGGATCAGCAACATGAATATCAATAGGCACTTCTTTGAAAGGCTTATGGTACTGATCCTTCTTCATCTTAGAAGAATCAACATGAGAGGCAAAGTTCTTACAAAAATCAATCATTAGATGGGAATCCAGACCAATCTTAGAGCAAAAGGTATTGAAATAATCAGTTTTTACATAGCTCTCAATATAATCATACTCATAATTTATAGCAGGTTCAATACCTTTATCGATTTCCCAATCTTCAGTATTCTTCTGGATCCTTTCGATGAGATCCCATCTTTCTTCAACGCTCTTTGTCTGAAATACCCCGCTAGAGGAGGTATCCAGCCTTTCCTTGTCCTGACGAGAAAGCATGGCATAAAAATTTGTAAGTATAATATCTTTGGGGAGCTTATGGATAGGACATTTGAACATTAGGGATTTAAGTCTCCCCCAAGCTTGAGCGATGCTCTCTCCGTCGCGAGACCTAAAGTTATAGATGTAATTCCTTTCTCGATAAACTTCAAGAAAAGGGTAAAACTTTGTATAAAAGAGAGACATAAGCTCTTCTCAATTAAGAGAATGTGGGTTATCGAGGAGCTTATACCAATCTGAAGCTTTGTCTGTAAGCGATACGGAGAATAATTTCTTTATAACGAACTCCAGTGACACACCTGCAAGCTTGAATAATGAACATAGTTGTGATAAATATAGCAAGTGTTCACCTGGATGTATGTCTCCTGCATAGCGATAAGACACAATTTCAGTAGGGTCAGGAGTAACCGCCTTAGTTGTGGGGCGGCTCCCCAAGAACAACGATCCAAGAGTAGGGGTGTTCATAAGGACAAAAATAGCAACGGCAAACAAAAACAAAAACAGAAATTAAAAAACTTCCTTACCAGCTTCACTTACTAATAGCGCTACACTCCCCGGCAACGGCGCCAGAAAATGTAGCTTGATGACCCTCAACGTAGAGGGATCTATTGCAGTGTTTTCGATAAGTAAGAGTGTCGAACCCAACGAGGAGCAGAAGGTAGTAGCAAGTGACTTTGATAAGGAGATAACTGCAAGCACTGAAAGATGACTTTTTAGGGGTTTTCTTGGTATAAGCGACAGGAAAGTAAAGACGAGCAAAGTAAAAGATGATGGATAGTAAAAGGTGGCCCAATCCTTTCTTAGCAAAAGGAGAGGCCTAGCAACTGAACTTATAAAAGCTAAAGTGTTCTTGAGGACACACGGGAGAGGTAGTCATGTGCTTTCGCCATATTCCATATCGGTACTATGTACTGTGTTGATAAGTGTTTGGTGGGTGGATCTATGCTAGTGCATCCTCTAGACTAAGATGAATGCACTCTTATGATTAAACACCTTGCAAGCATCCGCAAATACAAGATAGTAATAAAGGCAAAAGCCTAACCATAGCAATACGATCGGTGATCCATTGTTTCCTTGTGCAAAAGCGTGCAAACTGGGGTTTAGGTTTCTGTCACTCCGGACCCACCGTAAGCATTCTTTATACACAATGCATTCCCCTAGGTCCTTGATAAGGCGAAGAGTTGAGTGTTCGACTCACACAACACCACTAGGAAAATAACAACACAACTTAAATACCAACCAACACATATTACTTTAACATCATATGACTACTAGCAACTAGACTGCTCCCATGTCCTCAAGAACTAAAGTAACTACTCACAAGACATAAAAGAGATCATGATCAGTGGGGATAAATAGATGATAAACAATCTGAACACAATAATATTTCTCCAACAAAACTCAATAGCATTCACCACAAAGTAGTAATCAATACCGATAGAGTAGAGAGGATAGATAGTACGGATTACAACACGAGTTGCAATTGTGACAAGATTGGATGAAGATGGAGATGGTGCTGGTAATGGGGATGATGTTGATGATGATCTCGATGATGCCCGTGACGATGGTGATGACGATGGCGACGATCTCCCCTTCCGAGAGGTGATCTCCCCGGCGGAATCTTCCCGCCAGAGATGGCTTTTCTTCTCTGTAGGTTCCCGCCACGGAGCGGCGGCGGAACTCCGGAAAATCTCTCCCTTTTAGGGTTTTTGGATCACGAGGGGTAAATAGGCCAGAGGGGGGAGCCGGGAGTGGCCCCAGGGGTCCAAATGCCCTCCCGGCGCGGCCAGGGGTGGGGCCGCGCCAGGTGGCCGCCTGGGCACCCTGTGGCCCCCCTCTGGTCTCTCTTTTGCGTGTCTTCGTGATCCTTCTGGAAAACATCTTTCGTCGATTTTCAGGTAATTTGGAGGTGTTCTTCTTCAGCAACTCAGCGTCCACTTTTTACCGCTGAATCCTGCGTCTGCTGCTTCAGCACCGGAAAGTTGCAAACTGTGTAAAATAAGCCAAAAAACATAAGAATAGCATCATATCATGAAATATATCAATGAATAAGAAAGAATTACTATATAAAATAGTGATGCAATTTGGACATATCAATATACTTTATAAATGTTTATTCCCTTATACAACATTTGCAGTAAATGAGTATCTGATACTTATTCTGTTTTATGAAAACAGGACTTGTCGTTGCATGGACGGGAAGAGGTGAAATCAAGGATTGATAGATATCAAGTCAGTTGATGACCAACATGGATTCCGCCGAGACATCTATCATAGGAGATACTTAGAGTATTAGATAGATCTTATGTAATCATTATAGTATGAACACTTAGTTGTGTGTCTTGCATCTCGCGAGACAAAGTTATTCATGTAATGAGACAAGTCAGTTGTTCCATCTTTATGAATAAAAGTGTGCTTATACTTTGATTACGTCTTGATTTATGATATGATAGAAAGCATTTATAATACTGCTATTATTGTCAAGAAATATTCAATGTTTAATGATAAAGTTGTCTTGATTATAACAAGTCAAAGATTTGATTGTATGAGGTGACTTCATAACTGATGAATTCATTAAATGTATGATCTATTAACTTGTGAGTTCATTATCGAATGAAAGTCATAACTTGATTGCATGAGATGGATTAGATACACGATCTATGAACCTCTGCAATAAATATAACCATGACAAGGTTCTAGCAAGTAGAACTTGTGCCAATCATTATACATAAATGATGTACTAAATGGGCACGTGAGTTATCATTAAAGACTTCATATGATTAATTGAAAGTTGTATTCAATTGAGATCATAAAACTGAGATTCAGGAATCACAGTGAGAAGTGAGAATACAAGGATACATATCACTACACTATGATCCGAAGTGATAAGTATTGATATTGACATAATGGGAGACTTGTGGAAGTTGTACCACAAACTACGGTGGAAGTTGAAAGTGCTAGACTACTTAAACCATTCGTAGTCATACTAAACCGTAGTATGGTATTAACGTTCTTTCCCCTAGCACTATAGTTATTGTCGAATAAGGTTTTTTAATTCATTAAGTTAAAACACCGACTTCATGAATAGGAAACCATCCCGAATCTAACGAGACATGATAGCTCCATAACTGATGGTGTTATAAGGTTTCTTAAAAGAAAGAATTTCTTTGTAATAAAACTACAAGCAATTGAAATTACATATTCTCCCCGAATAGCAAAATGTGTGTTGCTTGATTGGTAATGCGAGAAGAAGTCTATCGACACGGATTCAATGGGAGATAATGGAAACTTTGACCGGGGTATTGGACCTTGCCTTCAGAATATCAGAGTATTGCAACGGAAGCATGTTCCGCTGTAATGACACTGTATAAGGAAGGATATGCCATAGATGATTAATCTTGGTATATGAATTGAAGCCATTGTTGAATTTAGAAGGTTGTCATGAATACGTTCTGTACAGAACAATAATCATGAGTCTTCTTAATAAAACAATAAAGAATAACATTGCTTGAGACACAAAGGAATAATGGTAGCCTAGAACACGAGGAGAAATGAAATAATATTGAGTTACATGTAGGATGGCTCACGTCCCGTGAAATAAATCGGTTATTTCATATTCTCGACAAACTGGAGAGTTATTGAGAATAATGTAATGGGCATAAGGCATTATTTGGTTATGACCAAAGTTCAATGGTGATTGGCTACGGAAACGTAGGAATGCTTTAATCAATAAAATATTTCATTTACACTACCATGGACCATAGCCTGAAATTGCATCTCAGTCAAATTTGGGATTTGAAAGAGAATTGCAATGGGCATGACGAAGGTTATTTCGTTAAAAGGATGGACTATAGTACCTCAAGACAGGAACCCTCAACCTTGATTTGATCAAGTGATTTTGTGATGACCAAAATATTGAGTGGGCCTGCAGTTTCATGAAACTGAGTGGGAGCTTTGAAGACATCCCAGAAACTTGGAATGCAGAGGGCATTTTCTGAGTGGGAGTTTTGGAAGCATTGTCATTATGTGAGACATAGTGAACAATAAAATGACTTGATGAAAGCTGAACCACAAATATATGAGTATATGATGGATATATTTGAGTGGGAGCATGATCATTGTCTCAAACATATATGCATTGATATATGTGAAGAATGATCTCATATGTTTATATATGGATATGCATTGATTGTGTATATAGAGAATCGTCTTATATACATATGTGCATTATGATATATATAGAGCATAAGGCAAATAAAATACAAGATTGCAAGAATCTTCTTTTATGTGAAATACCAACACATTACACGTTGAAATCTATATGAGTAGATTAAGATACGGATAATGAAACGAAGTGAAGGTTGGAATAATCTTCTGAGACAAGAAACAGGTTCTTGTGGCTAGAAATTATATAATGGATGAAATCCAAATATCACAAGCAATGTCTTGATGGAAGAATAGAGATGCACCATGTACTGGACATGTGATCTTATATGTTCTTGACATATGATTCTACCATATAACATGCATTGTGAATCCAACAACAGAATGACTCAAAAGTTCTTGGAAGAAGAACAGATTCCGATGTGCTTTAGGAGTAAAACACAGAATCTGAATAAAGTCCATGCATTCAGTATATGAGGAATACTGAGGACTATTCTCTAAAATATAGAAAGGATAATAGACTTGAATGTAATGCAAGATTACAATTGCAAGCCATATTATGGGTCTATATGGAATTAGAGACATCACCAAAGACATGAAAGAAATGTGAGCAAAATTCACGGCACTACAAACATAATACTACTTAAAAAAGTAGACGTATGGATAAAAGTTTAGCGTTAAAAGTATTGGACTTCTGGTTGAGTGTATTTCCCAGTATATATGACTATGGATGAGTCTTCTAAAGACTGAACCAAGAGATCATTGGAGGATACTGTGAAATAATAGTCTCACTCTCCCGCGAAACTTATATCCAACCATTATATGATAATGAGTGGTATGTCAAAAGAGCTTTTGACCTGTACCAGTTGCAAAGGAAACATACGAATCTGAATTGGTGCAGTTCGTTGACGAAACCTCTTCCATGAGCATGCATGATCAGTGAACACTTATGTGATAAGATGATTATGATCGGAAAAATGCGGCTAGATTATTAGCACTCTAGTGCAAGTGGGAGACTGTTGGATATATGCTCTAGAGGCAAATAATATATGATTATTCCAATATATCTAAGCAAGTTCATAACCAGTTTCATACCGTGCTAGAACTGTGTCAGTGAAACAATGATGCAGGTGTGGTATACAAAACCCCAGAGTTCCTAGTTAGCCTCTACATCGATAACTAGTTCATGGTCAACATGATGGTCGTGGTTTCGCGATCATGGACAATTAAGTCTCTTGACTATGAGGTCACCTCACTGGTTAAGTGACGTGATGAACATTACCCAAAGTAAGCATTACAGCATGATCAAATCTTGTGAAGGTTCAGTGTTGTAATTACAGAACGTGGTAGACCGTTCCTTTGACCGTGAGTACGTGCATAATTGCTATCTTCCCGGATGCTTTGACCTACATCCCACCACCTGACTGAAATATGCGGGTCATAACAGTTGTATCTTGGGTATTCCGTGGAGATATGTTGAGGAGTATTGTTACAAGAGCGGGATTTGTCAATCCATATAATGGATAGATACTTGGGGCCCACTCGGTGAGATCCCATCCATAAAGTTGCAGCGTGTGACTAGGTCACGGGGATTAATATCACGGGAACGAGTGAATGAGGATTAGTTCAGAACGAGGTTGAACCAGACATAGGATGTCATTGATCGAATCTCGGAACAATCCAGTATCGCTGACAAAGGGAATGCTATACGGCGTAAGGTCCAATCGGTGTTTGATATCCGGAATGCACAGGGGTCATTATGGGCATCCAGGTCCCGCTGATGATCATTTACCGTAGCCTCATCTCGGTCATGACTGGAGTGTTCTCGGACCGTAGGGTAACACACTTAAGGGCTCGATGAAATCGGAGACCTTTTTCGGAACCATCGGAGTAACCAGAGAATAAAGGAAACAACATCGGAGAAGTACCGTGTTGAACCGAACAAGTTCGGAGTGAACCGGAAGGTGTTCCGGAGCACCGGGAGATGGAATATTATGTTTTAGTTATTAATTATATTAATAATTAAAATCATTTTATTTCTAATTAATATGTGCAATGGGCCTTAGTGGATAAAAAGGCCCATTAGGGGAAGAAATAAAAGGGAAAAAGAAAAAGAAAAAAAGGGAGTGGGGGGAGGCGCCATGGGCCCTAGGGCCCATGAGGGTGGCGCCCCCTCTCCCCCCTTGGCCGGCGCCCCCCCCCTAGCATGTGGGATAGTCCCACATTGCTAAGGGAGGGGGGTTGACTCCCTCCCCTACCCCTATATAAAGAGGGCCATGGTGCACATATTTAATTAAGACAAATACACAATAAATCGGATTAAATTAGTATTTACTCCGAATTAAGATCGGTTTTCTCCGGTATTCTCCCCTCCCTTGTCTCTTTCACGGTGGGCTCCCTAGTGTGAGCCTATAGTGGAATTGAGGCTTCTCTGCTAGAATCGGAGGCCGTCGTGCTGCCGAAGCTCCGTCCGGAGGTCTGCTTCCGCCACCTTCGCTGGATCGGAGAACGGAGGTCGTCATCGAGTCTCGTACGTGTGCGAGTACTACGAGGTGCTACACGTGTGGCACTACACCCATCCAGGTGCTCAACACAGCCAGGGGGCTGTGAAACTTGATCGGCTACATCAACCACGTTTGCGGGAACGTTTCCCGCGCAACAGACTACACCCCGAGGTATGTTATTTCCGCACTCCTTTCCGTTACGGTAATACGGCTAGCTAGATCTTGGGTTATGGGAAAGCTAGTTAGAAAAAATTGTGTTTTCTCCTGCGAACCCCAACAGTTCTCTCCCCCTATTTGTTCTTCATGTATTAGATCTTGTGAGCTTCCCTACATGATCAAGGCACATATGTAATTCTTTCTGCTGTTGCTATGCTGAGTTTGCTGGGATCTGATGGATTATGAGACTATGTTCAGATTGTGATGAGTAATATATTTGGTTCTTCACCATTTATATTTATGTTCTTTCGTAATTCTTGGATGTTCTTCATTGTTGTTTATTGCTTTGCCCAAGTAGTAGGTAGTGACTCCAGGAGGGAGCGTTATGCTTGATTGTGGGTTCATGCCCCCTGATGACTAGCTTGAGTGACAGAAACATGAGTCTAGGGGGTGTGTTGTTGCCACAAGAGAGAAAACAACGGTGCTTGTAATCGCGGTTGCAAGGATTGTTTACTTTACGCAAAGTTCTTTTAATGCAGTTGTTTGTTGCTTTGGGATTACGCTTTGGGTGGGGCTCACAACTTAATACCAATGAGATGTTCTTGATAGGTATCTCAAGGTGGATGATTAATGAGTAGATGCAGATGTATTTCGGTCTACTTGTTTTGGCATACTGCCCATGCTTTTGAGCATCTTCTTTTCTTTTGTAGCATAGTTAACATTGGTTTGCGTCCGTAATCCTGTCAATTACCCACCTGTAATTTTTTCACCTCGCATGGCTGTTTATCGTCTTTTGGGAGAGAGACATCGCTAGTGAACATCATGGGACTCCGGTCCATATTTCCACCACTGTTTACACCCTTAATTTACTTCTTGTTTTGCTTTCTAGTTGCAGTTATCACTATCCTTTATCTCTTGTGTTTGACCCTTTGTAAATAACAAGGCCGGAGAGATCGACAACCTCTTTGTACTCGTTGGGAGCAAAGTTATTTGTATTTGTGTGCAGGTCCAGGTCAGTCTTAAAACGGTGTCATTGTTTCCTTGCCACCTACTTGTCGATCCTAGGACTCATACGGGAGACAATCTTAAAACCTTGGTATCTTTGCCAAGGGAAATTTGTTGTTGTGCTACGTCTCAACCTTCCACTTGGGGTGGACAACGAGGGGCGCTATACGCTTACATCACTCGTCCTTCAATGGTGAAAATCTCAATTTTTTTTAAAAAAATCCACTGTAAAACTACTTTAATGTTTATGGTGTTCAATCAGATCTTCGGGTTAGAGTAGCCACTCTTCATTTAATCGGTAACGCGGAGATGGCTAAAGTTGCACGAGTCCAAGGGAACTTCTATGTCATAGGATGATTTGTGTGTGCCCTTTTGTGGCAAATTTTCTAGGGAACTATATCAACCGCACTAGCGTCAGTTTCAAACACTCTATCGGACAGGGATAGTAATTTTTTATTAAACAACTTATGCACCAGTTACTAGAAAATAACCCCTTCTTTGTTCCTATGTTTCTTACCACTCAATTCGTAAAAGCCCAATAAATAAATTCCTCCACATGTCATAGAGTGAGTGGTAGTGGTGGTGGTAGGAGAGAGTGTGGAATTGTATTGTGTAAGGGTACACAATTAATATACAATAGCAGATGAGATGCATAGAAAAATTCCACACAATACACCACTTATTTCCACCTCATCTAACGTATCTACCATGCATGTGACATAACTTGCAGCACTGTAGAAAATCTGTGTTAGTGCAACCCACTAGTTCCAGACTCAGAGAGGCCCACGTACTTTGTTTAGATAGAGAAACGCCTATGTGTGTATGACGTGCCTAGCATTTGCGGGCACATTCAAATTGCCTCAGCTAATCTATGTGACTCAGAGACATGCCTTGTCGCAACTTAAGTTCGAGCTCTGCTGGGCGATTAGTTCAGGGAAAATCTTCTAGATAATGCGTTTTCTTCTACTATTTGGAAGGCTCCACATTTGCTATCTACTCCCTGAACAAATTGCAGTGGCATGACATGGGATTGCAACACGAGACTTACTGGTAGCATGTGTTTGTGCCACTGCTCTCCCCGTCCGTTTCGGATGCAGGACCTTCTGGTGTGCGCATCCGTGAACCTCGTTGAAAGACGTTACATCCTCTAGTCGATCGATTCCCCTTAGTCTGTGATGGATAGGCCACGAGTGAAGGTAATCGAGATTGACTCGAGGCGTATTTTTAAACCACACGACATGGCGCGTCACATCTCATTTCCCAGCACCTCCTAATCCAATCATCACACATATAGCTAGTGGTCATCTATGCTTGTTGTGTACACCATGCACATCTTTTCGATTTGTGTTTTAAGATGCGAAAGTTTTGGCAAGTGGTTGTGTTGCACATGCCAATTTTCTTCTAGTCTAGCAAACAAAAGGAAAGTGAGTGAGTGTGTATATATAAGGTGATGGTGAGTAGGTCGTGGTGCGTACAGTGATGTCTTTATGAGTGAGTAGGTTGATATATATGATAGAACTATGTAATGGTCGGCTTAAGTTGCGTATGCCCATAGTTCGTGGCCACCCTTCCAACCTATAAAAGACGGCAAGCCATCCTACCTATAGGTAGTGACTGCAAAAATTGCAAAATTGAAATTCAATGTTGGTCTGTTCGTGGATGTGCTATTCAATTTGGTCGCTTCTGCACAAAGTTTCATAGGAACCTATAGAAACAAACAGGTAGTTCTATATTAATCGAACAAGTATCTACACATCTGCATATTAACCAAACAAGTTAAGTCTTTCATAATTCACATTTCGTTGAAGCAGTTTCTTCCTTGACACGTCATATAAATTTTCTGAAGGGAAGGGAAAAAGATAGACAACATGACCATCGTATTACGTCGGGTTTTTTTTTGAGGCAATAACCATAGAACCAACAGTTCTACGGTGGATTTTCTATTTTCTCATAGGTCAATAATGGTATATTACAATGGAAGAAGGGGGGAGGGGTAGGGAAAGCTTAGCCAATTTCAGTTCTAGTTATCATGAGAAAAAGAAAGAATAAGTACAGTTGCCTAAAAAAAGCTTAATAAAGCTGTTGGTTCATCCATTCTTGGAGTTTTGCCTTGGTTTTTTTCCTTCATTCTGTTTTGAACGATAGTTTCTTATGATTGTCTTCCAAATAAAATCTTCGTTTCTCACAAGAGAGTCATCCTTTGAACGATAGTTATCCACATGACCGTCACTATACAAGGTAACTTTTTCCCAATCCACCTCAAAGGGTTATTTCTCTCTCTCTCGTGCTATCATCTTACCAAATACTGCTATCAGATGGTTTGGTAGTCTCCATCATCCCACGATGGTGATCTTCACTTCCCATGGCCCACCGCTGCTAGACGCCTCCATCTTGAGCCCAACTCAATGGAATCCAACCCACTAGACCGCAACCGCTCACCCTTCACGTCGAAACACACACGCTCCCATGTTGTTAGATATTTGGTGGTCAGAATTTTTCGTGTTGTTTCGCATATGCTTCTGCTTCTGGTCAGTAGGATGTGGGAGAGCATACTGCTGTTGTCTCGTCCTCCCCCTCATCACCGCATGTCCTCACATGAACGTCGTAATAGTAGAGCACGTCACCTCCAAGATGAAGAGCCTTTTCACATCGAAACCAGAGAGGGGGAAGAGATATGAGCATAGGGGCACTGCAGCATGGATATGCATCGCCAAGTCATTCAGTCGACTGAACATCCACTCACATTCACTACTCTCAAGCATGCACAAGATGTGTCTAATGCCTTTCCCCACACAATCATAGAAACTATGTTTTCATGCTTCTGCTCAAAGCCAACGATTAGAATTCAGTGTAGATATCCCATCCATTTGGATTTTGGACGTATGGCACACCACTTTATCCTGGCACTACTAGCTTGTTGCCGTGAAACTAAGCCCGGCCTTGATATGAGTGAAATGTTGGACCGGAAAATACATGATCCCAGTTGCAGCGGATAATATATGATCCCAAGTGTACTCCATGTTGAGATCCATACACACGTCGGGGTGTGTATATAAGCTTTATCTCCTTGACTAGTGACCGAGCATCCATCCATATGCCTCTCCTTACATGGAGCTAGCAACATCATGGTTGGTTAGTAAAGCTAGACATCGAGTGACACACTGCTTAGTCTTCTTTGGAACCATGACCTCCGTCCTTCCTCCGCCTCACATTGTCCTGATTTGGCAAATGTGTAATGAATCGGTGGAGTGGATTTGTTGTCACTAATTTTGATCGAACTCAAGTTCCTACGAGAAACATTTGAGTAATTGGAAAGACATGTTGCTCTCAATTGGAGGATGGCTGGTTTGGATCAATTTTTTCTTCACAAATGTCGTTCTTTACATGCTCTCTTTCTTAAAACTTCCAAAAGATGTTATGCAAAGTCTGGATTATTTTAGATCCAGATTCTTTTGGCAAGGGAATGGTGAAAAATAAAAAGTACAGGCTGGACAAATGGAGCATGGTTTATAGGATGAAAGAACAAGGTGATCTTGGAATTCATGATGTACAGATCAAGAATGAGACCGTACTTAGTAAATGGTTGTTCAAGTTGCAACCTGAGGATGGTGTTTGTAAAACCATGTGTCTTAATAACTATATAGGCCAAAAGGTTGTGTCTCCGGCATATTAGAAACCTGGTGACTCACACTTTTGGGTAGGCGTAACGGCAGCAAAGAAACATCTCTTTCACTTTGGGTCATTCGCGATAAAGAACGGGTTTGAGATATGTTTCTCGGAGGAAATCTAGATAGGAAATACTATACAACCTTGTATATTGTTTGCTATAAGATGAGTACTATTGCGCAGGTGCTTAGTTCATCCCAACGAAATATTTTGTTTAGGAGGGAATTATTAGCCTTCGACTGATGTCATGGCAAAATGTTGTACCCTGATTGGATTTGATTAACCTATAAGATCAGAATGTCTTTTGCTGGCACCTAACCACATCTGAATCATTCACAGTATATTATGTACCATACGCTTATGCATTCTGAGGTCCCGGTGAATAATAACAAAAAAAATTGGAAGTTAAGAGTTCACTAAAAATTAAAATTTTCATGTGGCATATTCGAAAGGGATTTGTGCTAACCAAATACAACCTTACACATCGCAATTGACTAGGAAGTAAGAAGTGTAGCTTTGTACTCATGACGAGAAAATGAAACGCCTCTTTTTCCAATGCAAGCTTGCAAGTTCTACGTGGCCAATCATCTAAATAGTATCAAATTTATATCCATCCATGAATGTTGTTAATATATTTTTCATTGGTTGGATGGTATTTCAAATAAATTTAGAATTCTAATAAGGGTGGGAGCATATTCCGTACAATGGTAGCTTTGACTATGAAGAAATGGTTTGCTTTTTAATGATAATTTTTTTCTCCTTTAGTAGTTTTTTTTGTGAGAACTCGCTTCGTATGTGGTTTACGCTATAACGAGAGGAGTACCAACAGTTGTTTAAGGAGGATGTACGCGGTTAGAGACGGTGGTCACAAAGGTTTTTATCCAACATAGATGAAAGCATAATCTTTAAATTAGTACACCACCTCTTTCGACATAAGCATAATGCTGATCTTGCAGGATTTACTGTTGCCGATATGTTGACCGATTTTTTCCTTATTTTTTGTAAGACTCTTGATGATTAGCTATGTGCAGTGGCGACATCATGCCCCCCGAGCTGCCGCCTGGGGCATTGCTGAGAAGCTCTTGGGTGACTATGGCAACAGTAGTCACTATTTAGCATTGTAGTTACTGTAGCTGTGAAGCCTATTTGGAGCGTATGTTCATCCTACCACCGCTACTGGCTATGTGCACCGTAGTTATTCAGAGGTTAGATACTACTTGTTTTACTTCTTGATGCCATAATTTAATATAATAAATGTGCCCTTTATCGGAAAAATAAGTTCAAATGGGAGATTCTGTCACACCTCCTTCCCTGTTGCCTCTCAATCCCATCAGACATACACATACACATGATTCTGGAAATCTGCAAATGGAAAGCAAGCCAGCATGTTGATGGTGTGAGTAAGTATAGGTCGGTCTCTATGTGATGCAGCCGCTGCACCATGGTTGATTTATATAATTTCATGGCGTTCAATCGGTTCGAGTGTGTCCGCATGTGCCCCTATTATGTTGGTGGGTATAGCCATATACGTATTGACATTCAAGGTTTCAACCTATAAAACCATGACTGACCTGAGCCGGACCAGCTAAGGTAGACAGGCGGCGAGTGAAAAACATGGCAACATGTGCTACTAATATAATCTACTAAGGCCCCGATTTGGAACTCACTATTACTAATACACTCATAAATAACGTACAAGTGAACTTTACTGCTTCATCAAACCAACCAGTATTTTACAGGTCGATGGAAACCAGGCGTTTGAATACAAACGGGGAAGCTCTCAAACATCCCATCCATCGCCGAAACATAGTACTACCGATCTATAGAAGCAGCCCTTATCCCATCCCTAACTCTGCGATGAAGGCATGTCTACATATCCGTGTCCTTCTTAGTCTTCTTTCAAAACTTCTATTTAAAGCATATGCATTGGTACCTCTCGAATCTCGATGGCAACCTTTCGTACTCCTCCAAGTTCTCATAATCACTAACTCCAACTGGAAACATAAACTGACTCGGTATGACTTTATATGTCTGGCCGAAACATCCGGATCCCTAGCTGGATCATCAAATCAATGCATGGATCATCTGATTCGGCACCCGGACGTCCGGGTTGGCGTAGATTGATCACAGAATGGAAAATACATGAAACTGGACCATCCGGGTCACTAGCAAGACCATCCCGGTCCCTAGCCGAATCATCTGGATCCCTAGCTGCTCGGATCATCCGGTTGGTCATCCGGACGTCCGGGATGAATTATACGCTTCACATAACAAAACGGTTGGGAAGCTCGACCATACGGATTCCTGTACAGACGTCCAACCTATCCCCGCATAAGTATTTGCCCGGCTAGCAGCCGGCCATCCGGTGACCACCACACTGGGTCAGGAGTTGCAATAATCCTACACGTATGCGATTTTTACAGGCTATCTACAGAAACTTTCTTCCAAATCTCTCGCCCCCCCCCCCCCTCCTGAATTCAGCCTGGGTGGGTCCCTCCTTCCCCATTAAGCCCAATTAGTATCTGCCAACTGTCCTAGCTTGTAAAATCTATATAACAAATCCGTACGTGTAGCATTGCTCCAGAGTACGTAGCTAGCCAGACATATTCGGGAGGCTACTGGACGCCCAGACTAGGTCACTTAAGTGGCCCAACGGTTGTTTTCTTGGGGCAGTATAAATACCCCTCTCCCACTCCGGGAGAGGGTTGACCACTTTGTTTGAACACTCTCAAGAACACAAGTGCTCCATTTCCTCTTCTCCCACACTAAATCCTAGGTTAAGAAAAGATTTGTGGAAGTTCTTGGCGGATCTTCGCACCAGTCATAGATCAGTCACTTCCCCATCTTCGAACCAATCCTAGGTCATTTGAGAAAGTCTTGCGCTTTTACCCCACTGATCCTGTTACTCTTAAAGGCTGAAAACTCTTAGGTGGGTAGGAATTTTTCGAAAAAGAATCAATCATTGTGATTATCCCCGTTGCTTTTGTGCGAGTTTGGTAACCATCTTTAAGGTCAACCACTAGTGGTTGAAAATCGCCTTCGTGGTGATATCTCAATGGTAGAATAGGGTGAGCCTTTGTGGTGTTAGTGTGCCTTTATGGTAACATCAATCCCTCCAACAGTGGGTAGGTTTCCTCTAAGGAAGTGAACATGTAGATAAATATTTGTCTACGTGTCATTGGATTATTTCTTACCCTTTTCTCTTACTAAAATTTATCTTGGCATTCACTACCACACTTGCCGCTATATATTGTTGTTGTTGCTATTGTTAGCCTCACATTTTTATTCCGCAAGATTGCTTAAAATATCTAAGTCGTCATTAACATTTGCAATTGTACCTATTCATTCCTTTTAGATCCATCTCGATCATTTCAAAGAGGCTGATTGAACATTCACTCACTCTCACTCTCGAGCATGCATGGGATGGGTTCAATGCGTTGCTCGCTCATGATCTCAAACTTTGTGTTTCACGCTTCTGCTGAAAGCCATCAATCAAGAATAAAAGATGGACATCCATCCATATGGACATATGCAACCACTTTATGTTGGCCCTAAATACATGATCCCGGCTGCAACGGATAATACAAATCCAAGTTTCAATCCATGTTGAGTTCCACACACACGTCGGAGTGTGCAATCTTGATCTCCTTCACTAGCAGCGATCGAGTAGCCATCCATATGTCCTGCCTGACATGAACCGTGGCACGGACACGGTTGGTTGGTAACGTGGGACTGGGACAATGGAAAACACGATGTTCAATGTTCTCTGGAACCATGACCTTCGTCCTTCCTCCACCACCCATTGTCTTGATTTGGAAAATCATGCAATGAATCGACAAACTAGTTTTCGTTGTTGCTAATTTTGCTCGAACTCAAGTCTCTGCAGAAGAATTCGTCACACCTCCTTCCCGGATGCCTCTCAATCCCATCACACACACATACACACATATTCTTCTGGTAATCTGGAAATGAAAAGCAAGCCAGCGTGTTGATGGTGAGTGAGTAGGTCGTTCGTTGAGGGATGCAACTGTTGCATCGTGGTTGATTTATATAACCATGTGATGCTCAATCAGTTTGAGTGTGTCCGCGTGTGGCCCTAGCTATATATGTTGGTGGGTATGGACGTATATATGGTGCCCTTCAAGGCTTCAACCTGTAAAATCATGACCGACTTGAGTGACACAAATCAAATTGAGCGCAAAAAATGCCCCCCGCTTCGCTCCGCTCGCGGCAACGCGGGTGGGGACGCAATCCTAGCCGCCGACAGTACCATCCCCCTCCCTTCCCCTCTGGGCTGGCTCGGGCTTTATTAGTGCCGGCCCGGACTGTGCCCACCCTGAGTTTGGATCAAAGTTTTTTAGCGTTGAACTTTTTCTAAACGCTATAGTATGGTATAGCGCGTTATTTTAAATCATGAGAGAGACAGAGGAGGCAGACGAAGCTTCTGATGTAGCAGCATGAGGGAGACCGATCGGATGATATACCTAGTTAGAAGTTACACGTGATGTGCAGCAAGTGATTTCTTCTACGTTGTGTGAGTGTGTGTGACTCGATCAAACGTTTCAAGTCAAAAGTTTCATGCCAACCAATAGCTAATCTCCCAAGCACACCACCAACAGTTCTGCACCGATGGATCCATGATATGGAATTCTATTGAGATCAGGCGTTGTTTGTCTCCCCAACATTTTCAGTTCGGTAGACACAACATGGATGAGTGCCTTTTGAATATCCTATGTGGCTGCAGATAGATCTACATGCATGCCCTTTGAATATCAATACGAAAAAAAAAGATTTTTTCCTGTAAGAGGTAACATAAATGAGCAAATCAGCTAGTAGGTGGGTTTAGACAATGTGAGACTAGGAAACCTTGGAGGAGGGTTCGATCCCCTCTCCCTCCCCTCTCATACTCGAGTTAAAACCCAAGCCAGTTCTGGTCTGGGCGGCAGCAGCGCGGATCATGTCGTCACCTTCTTGAAGGTGCCATCTTGGGCGAGTTGGGGATGTGCGCATGCGTTTCGAGGTCAGGTGGTTCTTCGGCAAGCAGCGACTTGGCAGTGGTGGTAACACAAGGATGCAACTTCCCGCAAGAATTATTTTTTTGGAACCGGGCACACGCCCTTTTCCATTATTGAACATAACGAAAATACAATAGTTCCAAACAGTGTACGGAAAGGGAAAAGGGAAGATGTGTTCAACATCATTGGGAAACCCATCACCTAAAGGTTTCGAATCGAACCCCGGCTATGGGAACCACCAACTGCCCGCAAGAATTGCTCCTTCTGGTTGTTCGCAGTCCAACCATGTGTGTGTGCTTGGGAGTTCATTGGGTTACTCTTCCCTGTTAGCAGCAGCACGACATGAGCAGCTTCGACAAGGTCTACCACAGATCTTATCTCAGCTACATGTGTTTATCAACTCTGCTTATGTTCCTTTGGCGCCCTCGTCCTTCAGCAGCTTCTCTTCTTCGCATTTGGATCAATGAGCTGCAGTTAGTTTCTTCTCCTGGTGAGCTCCGCGCAATGGGTTGGTAAGGCTGAGAATTTCCCAAGGTGCTCCAGAATTTCTACCGCTCCTTGCTGGGGGGCCTTCGGAATTGGAGACGAAAGGTTTCAGGATGGTAGTCTCCTTTGAGTAGATGTGGGCGTGTTCATCTTGCTAGCTAGGTTGGATCTCCTGTTCAAGTTTGCTCGTTGTCGTTGCTTCTGTGCTCCACTCGCGTTGAAGAGCTCCATCCTCATTTAGCTAGCTTTCTCTTAATTATATCTTTGTGCTTTATTTTTTTTTATTTTTTTGTGGGGTATCTTTGTGCTTTCTGTGATGGTGCTTGTAAGCTGATTTAATTGCACGAAACCACGACAATTCGGGATAGAATTGCAGAAAACACACTTCTTCATTTTTCTTGCGAAAACCACTAATTTTTTTACTAATTTTTTACAAATATCACAGATCACGTGTTTAACCTGTTTTAGTCACATTTCTAACAGATGGGACCTACCTGTAAAGATAATATTTTGCAAAAAGATTCCTAATTTTTTTGAAAAAAAGCAATTGGGTCCTCTCCCCTCTATTCTTCATCTCCCACGGCGTCATGCCGGTGAGAGTCTCGCCGCCGGCGAGCACCAACAACAACGGCGCCTCACACACCCTCCCCTCTCACCGGCGAGCAGCACAAGGTACGGCGCACCTCCCGCTGCCGCCTGTGCGCTGCCGGTCCGTGGTTGTGCATGCCGCGCGCTGCCCAGTTTCAGACGCGACACCCTCGTCGTCCGCGTCGCGTGGCCGTACAAGAGGGACAGCCACCCCAGCGGCGGAGCCTCTGTCCGTCGGAATGGAAGGAGCGCAGGGTGGGCATGCAAATGTTGCCGCCCTCGCCGACCACCTGGGCTCTTTTCCCTGACGTCCCGTTCGTGCGGGAGCTGGTGGCCTGGTTTGACCACGTCGGGGCGGCAGCAGGGCGCCGAAGACGCAGCCGCGTGAATGGGCGCGGGTCGCGCTGCAGCCAGCTGACGCTGGTGGGGTACTCCCTCTGCGAGCACCACCTGAGCAAGGGCCGGATGCGCAGCGCGGCAGCGGCAACAACCGCCGGACGTGGAGGCCTGGGCCAGCTCGGGAGCACAGGGCTGCTCCCAGCCTCACACCAGGTTACCCGTCGGCATGGCGGTGGGTGTGGTGACCGCGGCGACTTGTATCTGGCTTTCCAGCTTCTCCTGTCCGTCAAATGGGTCGATGTAATTCCAAGTTAATTGATGGCTTCGTTAATTCAAAGTTGAGCTATGAGCTACTCCGTACTATGTACCTATGTGTACCTTCCTAATATAGCTAGTTATAATTAGACGATTCTGAACAGTATCACAAGAAACATCCCGAACACCTCTCGTCGCCACATGTTTGTTCTGTGCCGGCGGCCATCCTCCGGCGCCACACCGGCCGACCATGGCGATTCCGTCAAGGCATGGGTGCATACTCCGCGAGGCCGTGATCATATGTATCTTCCTCGTCATAGCGCCGTTCACCACGGCGATCGGCGTCAACTACGGCACGAAGGGTGACAACCTTCCGCCGCCGGCCAAGGTCGCCGCGTTTTTAGCGACTCGCACCTTGATCAATCGCGTGAAGCTGTTTGACATGAACCCGGACATCATACGGGCCTTCGCCGGCACGGGCATCTCGGTCATTGTCACCGCCGGCAACGGCGACATCCCCAGCCTCGCCACCCAGGACGGCGCCGCCGCGTGGGTGTCTGCCAATGTCGCGCCCTACTACCCCAACACGGATATCTCCCTCGTGTCCGTCGGCAACGAGATCATGGACACGGCCGACCAGAATTTAATCGGCAACCTCGTCCCCGCCATGCGGACGCTCAAGGCGGCGCTCGTCACGGCTGGGTACCGCCGGATCCGCGTCTCCACGCCGAGCTCGCTCGGCATCCTGGTCGACGCCGAGCCACCGTCCCGGGCCCGGTTTCGCGATGTGTGGGACGTCGCCATCTTCACGCCGATGCTCCAGTTCCTCCGGCAGGCCAAGTCCCCGCTCGTGGTGAACGCGTACCCGTACTTCGGGTACAACGGCGACACGCTTCCGTACGCGCTGGCGCGGCCGAACCCCGGCGTGCTGGACAACGGCACGGGCATCACGTACACGAGCATGTTCGAGGCGCAGCTCGACGCCGTGTACTCGGCGATGAAGAAGCTCGGGTTCGAGGACGTGGAGATCCTGGTGGGGGAGACCGGGTGGCCGACCAAGGCCATGGACGGGCAGGCCGGCGTGAGCCCCGCCGAGGCGGCGGAGTACATCCGGTATCTCGTCGGCGAGACCGGGTCCGGGAAGGGCACGTCGCTGATGCCGAAGCGGTCGTTCGAGACCTACATATTCGCGCTGTTCAACGAGGACCTCAAGCCCGGCCCCGTCGCCGAGCGCAACTTCGGCATGTTCCAGCCGGACTTCACGCCGATGTATAACGTCGGCATCATGAAAGACCCGGTGCGCACGCACACGCGCCGTCGACATGTACGCTGGCTTTCACGCACGCAATGCAAGCCGTTCTGATGCAGGTTCGGGTGTAATGCAGGTCACGCCACCTGCCTCGGCCGTGCCGGCGCCATCCTCGAAAGCGCCGACGACGGCGCCGGTGGCCGCCACGGCTCATGAGTCAGAGGCGAAAGGCTCAAACAGTGTGATGGCGTCGGCGCCTGGGTCGGCATCCGGTGACAAATCCTCAGCTTCGAAGGATGAACCATCGACATCGGCGAAGAGCGAGCCGTCGGAGGCAGCAGCCAATGTACGATTGTCGACCTCCATGCATGGCCATGGTGCATTCGATATCAACAACACCTTATTCCATTTTTTTTTTAAACACCTAATTGGGCGTTGTCTTTGATGAACCAAGCAGGGAGAAGAAAGCGCAACGCCACCGGCGGCCGGAGCTGCCTCGGAAGCCACCAGCTCTCCTTTCCCCATCCTTTGCATACTTGTTGCCCTGTGTCTAACTGCCCATGTCTAATCTCTTATCTCTACACTTTAGGCTGGACATGTAATTAAACTTTGCAGGTTTCATGGATTCTGGGTTCGTTAAAGTTTTGCTGATCTTAAGGATTTTGAAAAAAAAATCCTTCACAGAAAGCATATCTAAAGAACAAATGGTCTCTTTTAAGGAATCCATGTGTTTATTTTATTTTGCAGAGGAAGGTGGTTCTTACAAATATAATATTCTATATTTTATCCTTGTAGCCATTTTATTAATTCCTTTTACACTTTAAGCTATTCAAAAAAGTATATCCTATTTGTTTTTCAAAATTAATGGATTTATTCAAAAAATTTGAAATATACACAATGTATCATATTTATATTTATATTTCACAACTAACGCATTAAATTGGCAATAGGGGCACTTTCCATGAAGATTCTGAGGGTTTGTGGTGTTCCTTTGGTGTAGGAGGTCTTAGTAGGATGTTCAGAAAAGCACAAGTAGAAGTGGTGCGGCAAGATTGTGTTGAACTACCATGGATGCGGGTGGAGCTCATAATCCATCACGGGGTATGAGATGGGAGGTGGGGCCCTCCTATCACTTATAAAGAAAGAAAATGGAAGAGAGAGTAATTCGTATCACTTATAAAGAAAGAAAATCGAAGAGAGAGTTCGGGTGGCTGTTGTTATCACTTGTCCAGTTGGGATGGGTTGTGCATCGGTGGGTTAGATAGTTATGGTTGGGGCCATTATTGCTTAAAAACTTTATTTTATTTTATGTCTCCTTTTTTTTGAGTGATTTTTTATGTTTATTTTATAAATATTGAATATGGCCTTTAAAGTAATTGTATTCCAATTCCATAAATCATATAAAATTTCTCCAAAAAGAACACATATGTAGATTCAAGGAAAAAATATATTTACATCCCTAAATAATTTACAAAAATATTTTTCAAATATGTCATTTACTAGGATTTAATATAATTTTTCAATAGTTCTAGGGTGTATATATTCCAAAAATGGTTTTAGAATCGCTTAGCACAATCCAATTAATATGGAAAACATTTCCAATCCTTTAATAAGAAGCCATGGTACCCACCCCGCCCCCTCTTTTGATTTTCTTGAATTGGAATGTTTTTCAATTAAAATAAATAAATCTTAATAATATTATGCCCCTATCATAATTATTTTAAGAAGTCATGTTATCTTTTCTTATGTTTTCATTGGAGTTTGGTCTGAATACTTTAGAAAAAAAAATTGAATATTAGGAAAGCCATTTTATTCCCTATGTTTCTAAATATTGAATTCTAACAGTATCCAATCAATAAATCAAGCAATCTTATTAATTTATTAACATTCAAAATTTATGAAATTTTATGGATGCTGCCCTTTGAGCCTAAGGTGGCGTGGTAGTTATCCATGTCAACGAAGCATCTGTTAGTTTGGTATGTACATAGTTTCAACTATGTAAGTTCTGCATATTTTCGCAAAAAAGCAGTCCTGTCTAAACTGTCTTTGTTGGGCCACAATCAGCGTTAAAAATATCCTAACAAAATAGAAAATCATATACTCTTAAGGGCATTGACGTAATGAGATATGTGTTCCTAGAATATAATTTGGACGTCAATTTAGAGCAAACTTTTCACTCAGACACATGAAAAGCGCAAACGCTTTTTATGGCAATTGATGTAGACGCGATGACAACTGTAGTGTATAGCACATGACAATTCGTTGTAGCTTTTTCCTTCGATTGTCACGCGCATGCTGACAGTTGTCACTTGTATCTACGGCGATTGCCATGCAAAACATTCCCTTTTACCATGCAGTGTACATCGATTGTTTTCACTTTCACGCATTTATTGATTACCTGTAATTTTTGTTTTCATTGCCGATTATTATTTCCCCCAGAAAACTTAGGCAAACAATCGATTAAGATAAGATTCTGTGGTCCAATTTCAGAATCAATTTATTTAATTGGTGATATATGCTATTGATACAAAATATAGTGTACTAGATGATACCCCGCGCCTTGCTGCGGGAATTGGTTGTCCTATATTTCAACGAAATTTAATTATGTGAATTTTAAATATTTAAATTAATAACAAATGAACCAAAAATTTAAAAAATGCATACAACTTATTATATTTGATTATGTTTAGTTATATTGTTTTTGAATATAAATATAGTAAGAGAATGAAAACTATTTTTACATGCATGGTTCCATGTGGTAGTGGGTAGTAGGTAGATCACGGTGATGTATTGTGGTCAATTATGCCTATATATATGATTGTGCAATCCTTGGTAGTTGGGGCCTCAGTCCAAGCACATGCACGATGTGACTCTATATATGTGCGTAAAGATCTTTTGACCTATAAGAGATGGCCGGCCTGAACGGGCTAAAATGTATGCTCTTAACTTTTTGAATCATTGATGGACTTGTTTTGTGAGGTTGCTAGACAGTGAGAGGAGAAATGGCAAATTTATTTTGTGGATGCATTAATAAACTAATGTAGGTGACTTGAATGTTGTGTAAGGTTTCATAGAGTAGATTTTATCTTGCATTAAATGAGTGAATTTATATATTAACCACACAAGTCTTACAATCATGCATAACAACTTAGTTGTGCAGGGTGGAGTTAATCGTCCCTGCATAACACCATCGCTCTTCTCGCAATCAAAGTTTAACCTTAAAATTGTTTGATCATTGCCCAAAACAACAATGAAGGGCATGTTCTGTGTAAACCAAACGTTCTCTTACAAAATATTTTGCTAGCATAAGTTTCAGGTATCAAGAGTAATTTGCTAATCCAGGAGCTGACGAGTATAGCTAAATAATGAACATTAGTGGCGAAAAAGGCACTGGCATGCTAGAAAATTGGCTTCCATCCGAACATGGACCAAGCCTCGCAAAATCTACATTCATTCGATAGGACGAGTTTTTTCCACTGGTTTTCAGAATAGTTAGTTGTCCATGGCTTTCCATCTCGGTTCCACTGACCATTTGTCAGTAAAGGAAGTATGAAGACAGATGGTGATGATACCAAATGCTATCAGCAAACAAAGTTCACTGATATTATCTAACCAAGCAGATTTGCAGTAGCATGCCAAGTGTTTCTAAAGTTTGATTATGTAATTGAAAATGGGTTTGGACATGTGGTTCTTGCTTGTGTAGTCACCAGCTAGAGTACCTAGCCAATACTTGCATTAATTTTGGTTTTCGCATGCATCATGCTAGCCAGATAGAAAAACAAACAGCAGGTGAGATGTGAATGTACAGCTGGTGTGTAGATTCTTGAGTGCATAAATGAAAACTGGTCGAAAGCATCAGTATTATAAGGTGAGATTATGATCAACCCAAGTACATAGCCAAGAAACCAACAACATAATCAACTACTAATTAACCCAAATGTCGTTTCAGCCACAACTGCAGAAACGATGGTTTGCCAATCTGTTTAAATGTCTGGCTGATATGCAAGGCTTACAGTAATAATTTGTGTCAATTCAAGCACCTGAAGAACAGAAGAATTAGGCCATCAAGAAAAAAATCATATACGAATAACGCAACTAAAGCACTAAAACAACTTCAGATCGTGTTATAAAATACAATAGAAGACACCCTAAAAGTTTGGCTGACAGAACGATGGCTTAGCACATTTAGTAACCAGATCTTCCTTAGGCACCATTCTTGGTAGCGGCACCGCCTCCTCTAGCTCAATCCCAACAACACAATGCATCAATGTTAGCTGCCTCAAGTGATGGTCTTCCCACCACTAGCAAGAACCTATAAGGTTTTACATTTATTAGTGACCAGCGAAAAAAAACAAAATTGGAAGGATAAAGTGAAGAAAGTCACAATAACATGGCCTTTCAAACATACACAAGTTGATATAAATGAAAAGGAGCCAAGAGATAGCAAAATAATTGTAAAAGGGGCCGCGCGCTTCGGTACGCCCCCCCCCCCCCTACGAAACGTATAAAGGGTACTATGGTCCCATGTTACTGTCATTCAAACTGGACATCGAGAGGCATGAACCCATTATCTAGCATAATGCTTCCTCTTGGAGTCACAATCTATTACTTGGCCAAACCAATAAACACAACAGAGAATATGCAAGAACAATCAAGAACAACATAGAACTAAATATATAACTTTCACAATGTAATTAACATAATCGCATAATCCATCGGATCCCAGCAAACACAGCATAACAACACAATAACTATAACATAGATGTCTTGACCATGATAGACAGCTCACAAGGACTAAACATTGAAGCACAATAATTGGAGAGAATACATCAACTAGCTTGCTGCCATGCCCTAGGTCCAAGGTGAAACTACTCACGGCACATCACAGAGGTGATCATGGTTGATGAAGTGGCCTCCGGAGATGAAACCTCCCTCCGGCAGGGTGGCGGGACAGAATTTCTGTTAATCCCGATCTTGGAATCGCGACGGTGGCGAAACAAAGACGAAAAATGGGAAAAGGACTCCTCATTGAAGGTTTCTGGAATACAGGGAATAAATAGACGCAAAGGAGGGCACCGGGGGTAGGCCCACCTGGCCAGACGGCCAGGCGGCTCGGCCCCCTTCGGTGTCCTTCGGGCTTCTCGAGTCTTCCGGGAAATAAGAATTTCAGAAATTTTCTGGCAATATTGATTTTTCATCTTTTTCTGCGATGCACAGACAGAAACTGGCCCTGGGCACTAGGTTAATTGGTTAGTTTCAAATATATTGTAAAAGGATTTGAAAGTGCATCAAAACACATAGGAAAGTCACACAAATAAGCATGAAAAAATAAAAAAATATAGATACGTTTGAGACGTATCAAACGCATGCCAAAAAACTAAAAAAATGTTGGGGTAGCGAACAACAGCTTGTCACTATCATCGAAATTAATTTCTGCAAGAGGTTGCATGATCCTCGTTCCTTGCAACAACTTGTATGGAATAGTGGAGAGGGAACCTTCATAGAGATACACATCGCATGGAAACGCAATTCACTCCACTTAGGACAATAAAAGAGTGGTTGTTGTCTAGAACGAGTAACTATGAGTACTATCATGTGTTTATGCTGAGCGAGAAGGACAAATCTTCTGGATTCCCTATTTTTCTTAATTTGGTGAATCTCGTGATATATCAAACTAATTAAGATTGGTCAATACGCACCAGAGAGACGTGTCACACTCACACCTCCTTCCTGATGCTTCCCAAACCCATCACACATTCACATGGCCGGTCAAAGTCACCTCTCTCTCGTTTTTACATCCAATGGCGTACTCTCTCAGGTAATACTATTAGATCGACTACCAGTGTAATGCATGCATCTTTCCGATTTTCGGTTAAAGATGACATAGGTTTTCACATGTTGTGCAAATGGGAGTTGGTTCCTTTTTACGGATCAATCCACTTATTATATAAAAGAAAAGCAAGTCTCTTTGTGTGTTTGCGTGTGTGCTCGCGTGCGTACGCGCATGATGAGGGAGTAGGTAGGTCACATGGATGCACTACTACTGCTACTACACTATGGTCAATTTATATGATTATGTAACTCAATCCATTTAAGTAGTTGGTGTCCCTATATATGTCGGGTGTGACCATTCATTCTATAAAAGTGGCGACCTAAACTACATAAATCCCAACTACGGGTAAAAAAATGTTGTAAAATTTTGCTTTGTGAAATTGATAAACGAATAGACGCTTGCTGCGTTTCATGGTTTTTTTTCTCTCCTTTAGCAGAAACCTACTGGTTTGCACACACATATCATCTCTCATGGTAAATAGTTCTTTTTCTTGACAAAAATCATAGCAACATCCTTTTTTGATAAAGATATTTTCCACTCAAACATTGTACTGAGTTGATACAACCACAACAAACAAATACTCAGCCTCTACGTAACAAGAGGCACACAATCAACAAGTTAAAAGAAGTGTAAAAATAGTAGCTTACATAACCATTAATAAAGAGTTGCAAAGGACATAAGAGCTCATATCCGCATCATACACCGTCATTCATGTGGAAGAAAACATCCCTGATGTTATGCTCCAAAATGTTGACACCATCATAAGAATGTTCTTGTCTTTCGGTGTTGTAGGATAGAGCAAGTATGGAGCCAATGTGTGGAATAATGTTGGATTGCCTACTCCTATTGTATGAATTCCCTTTGAGATGACATAAGTGTTGGGTTTAGTCCCATATAACTTACGAAAGGAGACATAACATGACTTATAAGGAGGGGGTGTTCTCCTCCTACCAGGTTAGTCTTTTGGGAAGAGAGGGCCCAAGCCTTGTCATAAGTCAGTGTTGCTTTCTGATTGGGCGGGGTAATGCATGTGACTCGAAAACGCAGGTTGGCGGAACATGAAATTGTGTAACAAGTGGTATCAGAGCCCAAGCAGTTGGAAAATCTTGGTGAACTCACGGGTGGTCAGTCATGGTTAGTGGCCTGAAACCGCTAGTGTTGGTGGGCACATGGTGGCTGATGTGTGAGGGGGAGATTGTTGGGTTTAGTCCCACGCCGCTTGTGGAAGTATACATAACACGAATTATAAGGTGGGGGTGTTTCCCTCATATGAGGCTAATACTTTGGGAGGAGAGGGCCCAAGGCATGTCATAAGTCGGTGTTTCTCCCTGATTGGGTGTTGTAACGCATGTGAGTCATAAACACTGGTTAGAGGACCCTGGAATTGCATAATAATAAGTACCCACACCTTATCATGCAGAACGTCATTTTCACTTTTCATCCATCTAGGCCTTTACATGCATATGTGACATGAGGTGGGATGCATGCCAACAAAATGAATACGAGCTGGAAATATTACAGTAGCAAACAACGTCTAGTCTCAACCATCTGAATACATTTGTGAAACTACATCATCCTTCTCATACCTGGCAGCAATGAGATGGTATTGAACCGTGAAGGAAAACCTCCAGTGGATACATACAATGCTATGAAGCTACAATTCACTCCTCTTCGGCTAACAAAATAGTGATTGCTAGCCAGCAGGGGTAAATAAGAGTACTATCTCGTTTTTATGATGAACGGTGAAGACATGCCTTCTAGCTCTTGACTTTTTCTTTATTTATTCGATATTGTGATGGGTGTAACTAAGTTGTAACATCCCAAGGTGCATGAAATAGTTGCTTCAATCATCCTTCCTCAATGCTTCCCAATCTCGTCATACATGCACAACGTCCTGATACGTCCCAAAGGTATCTATAACTAGATGATACCCCGCGCGTTGCTGCGGGAATCAGTTGCAATATATTTTGAATGATTGATTGCATGAAACATGAATAGTTGAATTAATAGTATATAAACTAAAGTATAAAATACATTTTATGTATTGTATTTTATTATTGTATAGTTAAAAATATTTATTAAATATAAGCAATGTAATATAATGAAAAAAAATCCATTCATGTTAAGTGAGTTGGCATGTGTCATTATATTGATGTATACATGAGATCAACTAATAATAAAGAACTTGTTCTCATGCATATTGTGGTGAATCTTTGATGATGTGACATGTATGCATGTTAAAAGTGATGTAATATAATAGAAAAAAAATCCATGCATGTTGAGGGAGGTTGCATGTGTCATTAAATGGATGTTTGCATGAGATCAACTAATAATGAAGAACTTGTTCTCATGCATATTGTGGTGGGCCTTTGATGAGGTGGCATGCTTGCATGTTGAGATAGATAAAATAGTGGGGATGATCTATTATAGTATTATAGATTTCTGCTTGCTCCATGCATGATTTGTGTGACTTTGCCATGTTTTGCTTGAACTTTCATACACTTTTGATCATATTTGGACTAACCTATTAACTCAGTGCATCCAGTTGCCAGTTCCTGTTTTCTGCTGTTTTTATATTTCAGGTTTTCCGGCAATTAAAAGTGTCAAATAAATTCCGGAAAAATTATATAAAAAATCAGCGTCTCAGAAGCTTCCCGAAAAACTAAGGATGGAAGGGACTGGACCCACCAGGGTCCCAGGAGGATCCCTAGCACGGCCCCACCCTAGGGCGCGTCGGGCACCCTCCTGGATGCCATGTGCCCCCCCCCTCGGTGCCCCCCCTTGGCCTATATTTAGTGCCCGCAGAGGAAACCCCTAATATCAATCTGCTATTCCCATTCTGCTCTCTGTACCGCCGCCGCCGCCGTTTCAAGATCGGGGCTGCCAGGAGAAGCTGCCCCGGCACCCTGCCGGAAGGAGGAACCCCCTCCGGTAGACCATCCATTGCCATGGACGCCTCCCGGATGTGTTGTGAGTAGTCCTCCTTGGACCATGGGTCCATGACCAGTAGCTATGTGATGTTCTCCTCCCCTCTTTGTGATTCCACTTTCGAGACCTCGTGAGCTGCCTCACATGATCGAGGCACCTTTATAATTTTCTGTGTTGCTATGCTAAGTTTGCTGGGATCTGATGGATTATGAGACTATGTTCAGATTGTGATGAGTAATATATTTGGTTCTCTTTTATATTTGTGTTCTTTAGTTAATTCTTGCATTGTTCTCCGTTGCCGTATTTTGTTTTGGCCAAGTGATTTGTTGCAACTCCAAGAGGGAGCGTTATGCTTGATTGTGGGTTCAACCCCCTGATGTCTAGCTTGAGTGACAGAAACATGAGACTAGGGGATGTGTTGTTTCCACCAGGGATAAAACAACGGTGCTTGTACCTGCGGGTGCAAGGATTGTTTACTGTACCCAAAATTCTTTTAATGCAGTTGTCTGTTGCTTTGAGTTTACACTTTGGGTGGGATTCGCAACTTAATACCAGCGAGATGTTCTGGATAGATATCTCAAGGTGGATGATTCGTAGTAGATGCAGATGGATTTCGGTCTACTTACCTTGGCGTACCGCCCATTGCTTTTGAGCCTCTTCCTTTCTTTTGTACCATAGTTAGCATTGCAGTGCGTTTATAATTCTGTCAATTGCCCAGCTGTGATTTGTTTACCTCGCTAGCACTTTTATTGTCTTTTGGGAGAGAGACATCACTAGTGAACGTCATGGGACCCCGGTCCATATTTCCACCATTGTTTACACCCTGAATTTACTTTCAGTTCTTAATTTCAGTTGCACTTTTATCTCTTGCATTGATCCTTTGTAAACAGCAACGCCGGAGGAATTGACAACTCCTCTGTACTCGTTGGGAGCAAAGTTATTTGTTGTGTGTGCAGGTCCAGGTGAAGTAAGAAATCTTAGATTGTGAACGGCGCCATTGTTCACTTTACCACCTTCTTGTATCTCTTGGAGTCCTATAGGGGACAAACCCTATCCTCTACATAGGGCAAATTTGCTGCTACGCTACATCTCACCTTCCACTTGGGGCAACCAACGAGAAGTGAGAGAACTATCTTTCTCACCGTATCAAGCTAATTTCTGGCGTCGTTGCCGAGGACTCCATTCTACAAGATAGGGGAGTTGCACACTATCTTTATCTTTGCTTTTTAATCTTGTTAGTTTACCTTTCAGTTTTTACTTTTGTGTCCCTTATCAAAAATACCTGCTGCTACTATGGGTTCCAATGAAAACACCAAGTTGTGTGACTTCACTAGTCACAACAACAGTGACTTTATCTGCACTCCTATTGCTCCACCTGCCACTTCAGCATCTTCTTATGAAATTAAACCTGCTTTGCTGAATCTTGTTATGAAATATCAATTCTCAGGTGCTGGAGAGGATGCTTCCTTGCACTTAAATAATTTTTTTGAGCTTTGTGATATGCAAAAGTACAAAGAAGTAGATGGAGACATCGTCAAGCTGAAGCTTTTTCCTTTCTCCTTGAGAGGAAGAGCCAAGGAGTGGCTGCAATCCTTGAGTGTAAGGATGCTTTTATTGGGAAGTACTATCCCCCTGCTAAAATTATCCAGTTGAGAAGTAACATTATGAATTTTAGGCAATTGGATAATGAACACGTTGCCCAAGCTTGGGAACGCGTGAAATCTCTTGTTAAGAACTGCCCTACACATGGTTTGACTACTTGGATGGTTATCCAGACTTTTTATGCAGGCTTAAATTTACCTCGCGTAATCTGCTAGACTCGGCCGCGGGAGGAACCTTTATGTCAACCACACTTGGTGTTGCCACGAAGCTACTTGATGAGATGATGTTGAACTACTCTCAGTGGCACACCGAACGATCTCCAAGTGGTAAGAAAGTAAATTCTATCGAGGAGATCTCCTCTCTTAATGAAAAGGTTGACTTGATCATGTCTCTACTTACCAAGCAAGCTCCTATTGATCCTCAGGATGTTCCTTTAAATTCCTTGGTTGCTCAAGAACAAGTAGATGTGAAATTTATCTCTAGAAACAACTTCAACAATAATGCTGATAGGAGTAATTTTGGTAGCAACAATCCTAGACCTTTCCCATCCAACAACTATGTGAACAACAACACTTACCCTAGCACCAAAAACTCCACTTCTGAACTAGAGAGTATGCTTCAAGACTTTATCACTACCCAAAAATCCTTCAACAAGAGTGTAGAAGAAAAATTAGACAAATTATATATCCTCTCTTCGAAGGTAGACAACATAACCCATGATGTTGAGATGCTTAAGATTACAACTTCTCCCCCCGAGGAGAGGAAAACCAAAAACCACTCCTATGAATGCTATCCAAGTGCAAATTAATGAAAACATTAGGATGTTGGGCAAACTTAAAGAGAGATGGGCTAACGAAAAGGAGGAAGAAGAGAGAGTTGAGAGATTTCCTACCTACCACACCGTAGCTACTATCCAAGTTGTTGAGGATGTCCAAACTATTAGCACTCATCACACCCCTAGTCCACCTGGACCTATCAATGGTGATGCTACCACCTCAACCATAGATGAAGACACCTCTATGAACATAGAGGCTTTCAAACAAGTGAGCCATAATGATATCACTACCTCCTTGATAGATAGTAGTGATCTAGACTTTGACAAATGCACATTACATGAAGTTATTGGTTTCCTACACAAGATGTCTAGAGACCCCCACACTAGCACACTTAATCCTGCCTTCACAGAGCATATCACCAATGCTCTAATCAAAGTTAGGGAGGAGAAGCTTAGACTAGAAGCCTCCATACCTAGGAAGCTAGAAGATGGTTGGGATCCTATGATAAAAATCAAATTGAATAACTTCTCTTGCTTTGCTCTTTGTTATGTTGGAGCTAGTACCTCTGTTATGCCCAAAAGAATGTATGATATGCTTGAATTGAAACCTTTTGATCCTTGTTCTTTTGGTGTTCGTCTTGTCGATTCTTCCGTAAAGAAACCTTTGGGGAAGATCGATGATGTTCTTATCATTGTCAATGACAATTATGTTCCCGTTGATTTTACTATTATGGACATTGAGTGTGAGCCCTCTTGTCCAATTATTTTGGGACGTCCTTTTCTTCGCACCGTTGGTGCTGTTAATGACATGAAAGAGGGGAATATCAAATTCCAATTCCCTCTCAAGAAAGGGATGGAACACTTCCCTAGGAAAAATATTAAGTTGCCTTTTGAGTCCGTCACACGGGCTAGTTATTTTCTTGATAAAAATTGATTTTTTGCCTTATGCCTAGCTTAAAGGCGTAAAAGAAAGCGCTTGTTGGGAGGCAACCCAAGATGTTTTTACTTATGGTTTTAGTGGTCTTGATGATATTTACTACTGTAGCAACATCATTGTATCTTTGTTTTTCCAGCTTTGTGCCAAATATAGCTTCATATGACAAGGGAAGTGAAAGTTGTGACATGCTGTCCAGAAAACAGATTATGTCCTTGTGACGGGAAAAATCATAGTAAATCACCAGTTCATCTTTTTGAGCTGAATTTTTTACAGAGCGTGCTCTATACAATCACGGAACTTTCGTATGTTCTGAGTTTTTTTATTTGAGTTGCAGAAGTGCCCCTAAAAATTTATTTAATACCTGATGTTTTGTTTTTCACAGATTCTGTCACGTTTTGTCTCTCCTAAATTTTGCAAACCTTAAGGTTGCTTTTTCTTTGCAAAAACCTTTTGGAAATCTTGATAAACTGTAGCCCTTCCTGAAAATATTTATTTTCAGTAGAGGAAAATTATTTTAATAGGGTACTAACCTCTCTAATCAGTTTACAATGAGTTATGTATGAAGGGTGTTTTCAAGTGTGCAATGGAAGATGATGAAAGAAGATCCTGGAGTGTCAAACGCTCAAGCTTGGGGATGCCCATGTGCACCCCCAATAAATATTCAAGGAGACTCAAGCATCTAAGCTTGGGGATGCTCCCATGCATCCCCTTCTTCATCAACAATTATCAGTTCGCCCTCGTTGCACTATATTTTTATCACTTCATGCGTTATGGGCTATGCTTGGAGCGTCTCGCTCTTTACTTTTCTTAGGTTTGTTTTTGCTTTGTTTGCTGTAGTAACAAGTTATACCCCGGCTTTCTTTTGTGTGGGAGAGAAACACGCTTCGTTTGAACTAGAACTCCTCAAAGAATTTGCATGCTTATTTCCTTAGCTATGAGTTCTTCTTTTTCTTTTCTTAGTTGCTGCCCTGTTTAGTTGTAGTTCTTTAGTATTCTTCTAGAGATTTTCTTTTGTCCTAGGTTGAACTTTCTATAAGTTGCATGTTTATCTAGTTTATAGAGTTTGCCTGTTTCACTGAGTTTTGTGTCTTGACTAGAAAGTAGGTAGTTGAAGTTGCTATTCTCTTTGTAGTAGTAACTTGCAATAGTTTTGAGGTATTGACTAGAGTAATGTTTGAAATTTTGGTGTCAAGAGCTCGAGTGTGTTAGTGATAGATGTCGTATTTTGGGCAATCCGTGTGTTTTTCGAAAACAAAAAATCCCTGTTGAGAACTCTAGCTACTAGATGGATCACTAACCTCTGGAGGGTTCGAATATTAGAGTACACTCACGTACCATGAGTCGAGGATGCGCAAGGATAACCAAACCCCCATGCACTCCTCCTCGGGGTACCTGTCTCTTTGTGAACCTCCTGATTAGATTGAGAGTTACCGATAATAAGTGCATGAGTTCTTCGGACTAATGTGAGTATTCGAAAGTTGACACTTCCACCCACCTATACTTTTTCTAGCCTCTTCGGTACCGTGCATTGCCCTTTCTCACCTCGAGAGTTGTCGCATACTTCGCCGGTGCATCCAAACCCTTGGCATGATACACTCTGTCATCATAAGCCTTCTTATATCTTTCCTCAAAACAGCCACCATACCTACCTACAAGGCATTTCCAGCCTTTCCGAGATACATTGCCATGCAACATCCACTTTCTCATGACTTGATCTTCATGGCATACATGTGATACGGTGAGTATAGTTCTCTCACTCCTCGTTGGTTACCCCAAGTGGAAGCTGAGATGTAGTAGCAGAAAATTTCCCTCGGTGAAGATACCAAGGTTATCGAACCAGTAGGACTCCAAGAGATACAAGAAGGTGACAACGGCGCCAGAAATTAGGCGGTTGACGTGGACCTGCACACAGCAACAAATAACTTTGCTCCCAACGAGTACAAAGGAGTTGTCAATTCCTCCTGCCTTGCTGTTTACAAAGGATCAACGCAAGAGATAATAATAGTGGCAACTGAAAGTAAAGACTGAAAGTAAAGACTGAAAGTAAATTGAAGGTGTAAATAATAATGTGAAGATGGACCGGGGTTCCGTGATTTTCACTAGTGATGTCTCTCCCCCAAAAGACGATAAAAGTGCTAGCGAGGTAAACAAATCATAGCTGTGCAATTGACAGAATTATGAAGGCACCGCAATGCTAACTATGCTGCAAAGAAAGGAAGGGCTCAAAAGCAATGGGCAGTACGCCAGGGTAAGTAGACCGAAATCCAACTGCATCTACTACGAATCATCCACCTTGAGATATCTATCCAGAACATCTCGCTGGTATTAAGTTGCGAGTCCCACCCAAAGTGTAAACTCAAAGCAACAGACAACTGCATTAAAAGAACTTTGCGTAAAGTAAACAATCCTTGCACCCGCGGATACAAGCACCATTGTTTTATCCCTGGTGGCAACAGCACATCCCCTAGTCTCATGTTTCTGTCACTCAAGCTAGACATCAAGGGGCTGAACCCACAATCAAGCATAACGCTCCCTCTTGGAGTTGCAGCAAATCACTTGGCCAAAGTAAAATACGGCAACGGAGAACATGCAAGAATTTACTCAAGAACAAAATATAAAAGAGAAGAACCAAATATATTACTCATCACAATCTGAACATAGTCTCATAATCCATCAGATCCCAACAAACTCAGCATAGCAACAGCAGAAAATTACAAAGGTGCCTCGATCATGTGAGGCAGCTCACGAGGTCCCGAAAGTGGAAGCACAAAGAGGGGAGAGATAGATCACATAGCTACTGGTCACGGACCCATGGTCCAAGGGGGACTACTCACGGTACATACGGGAGGCGTCCATGGCTATGGATGGTCTCCCGGAGGGGGTTCCTCCTCCCGGCAGGGTGCCGGGGCAGCTTCTCCACGCAGCCCCGATCTTGAAATGGCGGCGGCGGCAGTACAGAGGCGAGATCGCGGAAAAGAGATCGATATTAGGGGTTTCCACCCCGAGGTATAAATATAGGCGAAGGGGGGTGTCGAGGGGACCCACAGGGCAGCCAGGAGGTCCCCTGGCGCGGCCTAGGGTGGGGCCGCGCCAGGGACCCTTCTGGAGTCCCTGTGGTGGTCCCGCTCCGCTGCCTTGGTGATTCCGGAAGCTTCCGGGTTGCTGATTTTTTATCTGATTTTTCCGGATTTTTTGGAGCACTTTTAATGGCCGGAAAACCTGAAATAAAAAAACAGCAGAAAACAGCAGCTGGCAGCTGGGTGCGTTGGGTTAATAGATTAGTCCAAATATGCTCAAAAGTGTATGAAAGTTCAAGAAAAACATGGCAAAGTCACACAAAACATGCATGGAGCAAGCAGAAATTATAGATACGTTTGGGACGTATCAACATCCCCAAGCTTAATTCATGCTCGTCCTCGAGTAGGTAAATGATAACAAGCATAATTTCTGTGGTGACATGCCACACAACCATATAAGGACTTTTAAGTAAAGCAATCAAAGCATGCAATTCAATTCAAGTCTTAACAAGCAAGAGTCTATATTAGCATTGACACAAGCAACAAAAGAACAAAAGGTGCAAGAGCTCTCGCTGTCCGTGACTCGAATGTCTCCAGATGGTGTTTGCGTGCAAGCAGAGGACTGGGAAAAAGAGAGAAAAAAGGTTGTTGAGAACAACTATCTACTAAAGTTCCACACTTAGTCTCCTTTGGATTCTTATCTTGACTCGTCCCCAGACCACTAGCCAGGTACAAGTCAAACTGATCCCCTCCCTTTCGATATTTTGAGCACTCATGCAATGGATGAGCGTGAGCAATAAAGTTGACACCTAAAAGGCGAAACAGAAAGAAGGTGGAGGAGGAAGACAAAAAGGTGTGAAAGGCTCACATCAATGAGGACAATCATAGGTGAGAGAAAGCCATATGATAGATATGATGTGACGAGTAGGGATTGCCATGCAACGGATGCACATGTGAGCTAAAAGCTCTCCAATGGAACTAGTGGGGGTGCATCTAACTTGCTTGCTCAAGAAGACCTAGAGCTCGTTTGAGGAGGCTCATCATTAGAATATACAGGCCAAGTTTTATAGTGTGAAGGTCCCCACATAGCTATATGCATGATGATGATCTCTATGGAGTACAAGGGATAGAGGATGAAGTACTAGTGTGGATCTCTCAAAAGGAATAGTAGTGTGCCCCCTTCTCTCTTTTTATTTTTATTTTTCTCTTTTTTCTATTTTTTTGTATTTTTTTGGTGGCCTCAATGGCTCTTTCTATTTAACTCTCATTTGTCCTCTTTGGGATCTTTAGATTTTGTCCTCTTTGGGATCTTTTCCTCACTTTAGGGGCAACACTCTATATTTTACAAGAATATAGGAGATCTTTCACACTTTACAAAGGTACTCACATAAAGAAGATATAACTATCATGATGCAAATGTATGCCTCTGCCAAGATAGCAGGATATGCAATGATACTAGCGCGTCATGTAGCAATGATTAGGGCAAGGCCCGACTAGCATGCGGCTCATCGATCAAGCAAGTAGCATGTATGACATGAAGATTAAGTCATGAGAAGATGGATGTTGCATGGAAATTTATCTCGGAAAGGCTATGGAAATGCCTTGTAGGCAGGTATGGTGGCTGTTTTGAGGAAAGATATAAGGAGGTTTATGATGACAGAGTGTATCGTGCCAAGGGTTTGGATGCATCGGCGAAGTATGCGGCAACTCTCAAGGTGAGAAAGGGCAATGCACGGTACCGAAGAGGCTAGAAAAAGTATAGGTGGGTGGAAGTGTCAACTTTCGAATACTCACATTAGTCCGAAGAACTCATGCACTTATTATCGGTAACTCTCAATCTAATCAGGAGGTTCACAAAGAGACAGGTACCTCGAGGAGGAGTGTATGGGGGTTTGGTTATCCTTGCGCATCCTCGACTCATGGTACGTGAGTGTACTCTAATATTCGAACCCTCCAGAGGTTAGTGATCCATCTAGTAGCTAGAGTTCTCAACAGGGGTTTTTGGTTTTTGAAAAACACACGGATTTCCCAAAATACGACATCTATCACTAACACGCTCGAGCTATTGACACCAAAATTTCAAACATTACTTAAGTCAATACCTCAAAACTATTGCAAGTTACTACTACAAAGAGAATAGCAACTTCAACTACCTACTTCTAGTCAAGACACAAAACTCAGTGCAACAGGCAAACTCTCTAACAAGATAAAACATGCAACCTATAGAAAGTTCAACCTAAGACAAAAAGAAAAGCTCTAGAAAAAACTAAAGCACTACAACTAAACAGAACAACGGCTAAGAAAATAAAAAGAACAGCTCACGGCTAAAAGAATAAGCATGCAAATCCTATGAGGAGTTCTAGTTCAAGCGGAGCGTGAATATCTCCCACACAAAAGAGTAAGTTGTGGTCTAACTTGTTACTACAGAAAACAAAGCAAAAGAAAACTAAAAACAAAACCTAAGAGCGAGACGCTCCAAGAAAAGCACATAACGCATGAAGTGATAAAAATATAGTGCAACGAGAGACGAACTGATAATTGTTGATGAAGAAGGGGATGCATGGGGGCATCCCCAAGCTTAGACGCTTGAGTCTCCTTGAATATTTATTGGGGGTGCACATGGGCATCCCCAAGCTTGAGCGTTTGACCCTCCTGAATCTTCTTTCATCATCCTCCATCGCGCACTTGAAAACTCCCTTCATACATAACTCATTGTAGGCTGATTAGAGAGGTTAATACCCTAATAAAATAATTTTCCTCTACTGCAAATAAAGATTTCCAGGAAGAGCTACTGTTTCCCAAGATTTCCAAAAGGTTTTTTCAAAGAAAAAGCAAACTTAAGGTTTGCAAAAGTGAAGAGAGACAAAACGTGGCAGAATCTGTGAAAAACAGAACAGAAGATAGAAACGAATTTTTTAGGGATACTTCTTTAACTCAAATCAAAAAACTCAAAATATACGGAAGTTTCGTAATTGTATAGAGCATGCTGTGTAAAAATTTCAGCTCCAAACGATGAACTGGTATTTTTCTCTGTTTTTTCTAGTCACGAGGACAGAATCTGTTTTCTGGACAGCATGTCACAACTTTTACTTCCCTTGCCGTATGAGGCTAAACTTGGCACAAAGCTTGAAAAGTAAAGATACAATGATGTTGATACAGTAGTAAAAATCATCAAGACCACTAAGAACAGAACAAAAGAAAAAATAAAAACCTAAATTCGTTGCGGGCTGCCTCCCGAAAGCGCTTCTTTAGAGCCATTAGCTAGGCTTAAAGCAGAAGATCAAGTATTTTCAAGAGAATAACTAGCCCGTGTGACGGACTCAAAAGGCAACTTAATATTTTTCCTAGGGAAGTGTTCCATCCCTTTCTTGAGAGGGAATTGGAATTTGATAGTTCCCTCTTTCATGTCAATGATAGCACCAACTGTGCGAAGAAAAGGACGTCCCAAAATAATTGGACAAGAAGGTTCACATTCAATGTCCATAATAGTAAAATCAACGGGAACATAATTTTCATTGACAACGATAAGAACATCGTCGATCTTCCCCAAAGGTTTCTTTACGGAAGAATCAACAAGACGAACACCAAAAGAACAAGGATCAAATGGTTTCAATTCAAGCATATCATACATTCTTTTGGGCATAACAGAGGTACTTGCTCCAACATCACAAAGAGCATAACAAGAGAAGTTATTCAATTTAATTTTTATCATAGGATCCCAACCATCTTCTAGCTTCCTAGGTATGGAGGCTTCTAGTCTAAGCTTCTCCTCCCTAACTTTGATTAGAGCATTGGTGATATGCTCTGTGAAGGCAAGATTGAGTGTGCTAGTGTGGGGGTCTCTAGACATCTTGTGTAGGAACCAATAACTTCAGGTAAAGTGCAGTTGTAAAAGTCTAGGTCACTACTATCTATCAAGGAGGTAGTGATATCATTTAGGTTCACTTGTTTGAAATCCTCTATGTTCATAGAGGTTTCTTCATCTATGGTTGAGGTGGTAGCATCACCATTGATAGGTCTAGTGGGACTAGGGGTGTGATGGGTGCTAATAGTTTGGACATCCTCAACTACTTGGATAGTAGCTACTGTGTGGTAGGTAGGAAGGCTCTTAATTCTCTCTTCTTCCTCCTTTTCTCTAGCCCATCTCTCTTTGAGTTTAGCCATCATCCTAATATTTTCATTGATTTGTAACTGGATAGCATTAATAGGAGTGACCTTACTCTCCTCAAGGGGAGAGGTTCTAATTTTTAACATCTCAACATCAAGGGCTAAGTTGTCTACCTTCAAACAAAGATTATCTAATTTATCTAATTTCTCCTCCACACTCTTGTTGAAGGCTTTCTGGGTAGTGATAAAGTCTTTGAGCAAGGTCTCTAGTTCTGAAGTGGAGTTTCTGGTGGTAGGATAAGTGTTGTTCCCATAGTTGTTGGATGGGAAAGGCCTAGGATTGTTGCTACCAAAGTTACTCCTATAAGCATTATTGTTGAAGTTGTTTCTAGAGACAAAATTGACATCTACTTGCTCCTGAGCAACCAAAGAATTTAAGGGAACATCTTGAGGATCAATAGAAGGTTGCTTGGTAAGTAGAGACATGATAAGGTCAACCTTTTCATTTAAAGAGGAGATCTCCTCGACAGAGTTTACCTTCTTACCGGTTGGAGATCTCTCGGTGTGCCATTGCGAGTAGTTCAGCATCATCTCATCAAGTAGCTTTGTGGCAGCACCAAGCGTGGTTGACATAAAAGTTCCTCCCGCCGCCGAATCTAACAGGTTCCGCGAGGTGAAGTTCAAGCCTGCATAAAAATTCTGGATAACCATCCAGGTAGGCAGTCCATGTGTGGGGCAGTTCTTGACAAGCGTCTTCATACGTTCCCAAGCCTGGGCAACGTGTTCATTATCCAATTGCCTGAAATTCATAATGTTACTCCGCAATTGAATAATTTTAGCAGGGGGATAGTACTTCCCTATAAAAACATCTTTGCATTTACTCCAAGAATCAATACTGTTCTTGGGCAAAGATTGTAGCCACTCCTTGGCTCTTCCTCTCAAAGAGAAAGGAAAAAGCTTCAGCTTGACGATGTCTCCATCCACTTCCTTGTACTTCTGCATGTCGCAGAGCTCGATAAAGTTGTTTAGGTGCAAGGAAGCATCTTCTCCTGCTCCTGAGAATTGATCTTTCATGACAAGGTTAAGCAGAGCAGGTTTAATCTCATAAGAAGGTGCTGAAGTGGCAGGTGGAGCAATAGGAGTGCAGATAAAGTCACTGTTGTTGTGACTAGTGAAGTCACACAACTTAGTGTTTTCATTGGAACCCATAGTAGCAGCAGGTATTTTTGGTATTTTTGATTAAGGACACAAAAGTAAAAAACTGAAAGGTAAACTAACAAGACTAAAAAGCAAAGATAAAAGATAGTGTGCAACTCCCCTATCTTGTAGATTGGAGTCCCCGGCAACGGCGCCAGAAAACTTGTTGATGGCAAGAGAGTGTTAATACTCTTCAAGCCCTCGTTGATTACCCCAAGTGCAGGGTGAGATATAGTGCAGCGGCAAGTTTTCCTTGGCAAAGATACCAAGGTTTGTCTCCCGTAGGACTCCGAAAGATACAAGAAGGTGGTAAAGTGAACAATGGCACCGAGGTTGCTAGCTTCACCTGGACCTGCACACAGATACAAATAACTTTGCTCCCAACGAGTACAGAGGAGTTTTCAATTCCTCCGGCCTTGCTGTTTACAAAGGATCAACGCAAGAGATAATAATAGTGGCAACTGAAAGTAAAAACTGAAAGTAATAATGGTATAAACAGTAATATGAAGATGGACCAGGGTCCCGTGATTTTCACTAGTGATGTCTCTCTCCCAAAAGACGATAAAAGTGCTAGCGAGGTAAACAAATCACAGTTGGGCAATTGACAGGATTATGAAGGCACCGCAATGCTAACTATGCTGCAAAGAAAGGAAGGGCTCAAAAGAAATGGGCAGTTCGCCAAGGTAAGTAGACCGAAATCCACCTGCATCTACTACGAATCATCCACCTTGAGATATCTATCCAGAACATCTCGCTGGTATTAAGTTGTGAATCCCACCCAAAGTGTAAACTCAAAGCAACAAACAACTGCATTAAAAGAACTATGCGTAAAGTAAACAATCCTTGCACCCGCAGGTACAAGCACCGTTGTTTTATCCCTGGTGGCAACAGCACATCCCCTAGTCTCATGTTTCTGTCACTCAAGCTAGACATCAAGGGGTTGAACCCACAATCGAGCATAACGCTCTCTCTTGGAGTTGCAAATAAAATACTTGGCCAAAGCAAATACCGCAACGGAGAACATGCAAGAATTTACTCAAGAACAAAATATAAAAGAGAAGAACCAAATATATTACTCATCACAATATGAACATAGTCTCATAATCCATCAGATCCCAACAAACTCAGCATAGCAACAGCAGAAACTACATAGATGCCTCGATCATGTGAGGCAGCTCACGAGGACTCGAAAGTGGAAGCACAAAAGGGGGAGAGATAGATCACATAGCTACTGGTCACGGACCCATGGTCCAAGGGAAACTACTCACGGTACATATGGGAGGCGTCCATGGCTATGGAGGGTCTCCCGGAGGGGGTAGCTTCTCCCGGCAGGGTGCCGGAGCAGCTTCTCTAGGCAGCCCCGATCTAGAAACGGCGGCGGCGGCGGAACAGAGGCGAGATCGCGAAAGAGGAGTTCGTCTTAGGGGTTTCCACCCCGAGGGGTAAATATAGGCGAAGGGGGCGTCGAGGGGACCCACGAGGCATTCAGGAGGGTGTCTGGCGCGGCCCAGGGTGGGGCCGCGCCACCTGCCCTCCTGGCTGCCTGGTGGTGGCCCCCCTTCCCTCTCTTGGTGATTCCGGAAGCTTCTGTTGCGCCGGTTTTTTATATATTTTTCCCGGAATTTTTGGAACACTTTTAATGACCGGAAAACCTGAAATACAAAAACAGCAGAAAACAGAAACTGGCAACTGGGTGCACTGAGTTAATAGGTTTGTCCAAATAGGTTCAAAAGTGTATGAAAGTTCAAGCAAAACATGGAAAAGTCACACAAAACATGCATGTGTTGGATATATGCTCTAGAGGCAAATAATATATGATTATTCCAATATATCTAAGCAAGTTCATAACCAGTTTCATACCGTGCTAGAACTGTGTCAGTGAAACAATGATGCAGGTGTGGTATACAAAACCCCAGAGTTCCTAGTTAGCCTCTACATCGATAACTAGTTCATGGTCAACATGATGGTCGTGGTTTCGCGATCATGGACAATTAAGTCTCTTGACTATGAGGTCACCTCACTGGTTAAGTGACGTGATGAACATTACCCAAAGTAAGCATTACAGCATGATCAAATCTTGTGAAGGTTCAGTGTTGTAATTACAGAACGTGGTAGACCGTTCCTTTGACCGTGAGTACGTGCATAATTGCTATCTTCCCGGATGCTTTGACCTACATCCCACCACCTGACTGAAATATGCGGGTCATAATAGTTGTATCTTGGGTATTCCGTGGAGATATGTTGAGGAGTATTGTTACAAGAGCGGGATTTGTCAATCCATATAATGGATAGATACTTGGGGCCCACTCGGTGAGATTCCATCCATAAAGCTGCGCAGCGTGTGACTAGGTCACGGGGATGAATATCACGGGAACGAGTGTATAAGGATTTAGTTCGGAACAAGGTTGAACCAGACATAGGATGTCATTGATCGAATCTCGGAACAATCCAGTATCGCTGACAAAGGGAATGCTATACGGCGTAAGGTCCAATCGGTGTTGATATCCGGAATGCACAGGGGTCATTATGGGCATCCAGGTCCCGCTGATGATCATTGACTGTAGCCTCTGCTCGGTCATGACTGGAGTGTTCTCGGACCGTAGATGGACCGGGGTTCCGTGATTTTCACTAGTGATGTCTCTCTCCCAAAAGACGATAAAAGTGCTAGCGAGGTAAACAAATCACAGCTGGGCAATTGACAGAATTATGAAGGCACCGCAATGCTAACTATGCTGCAAAGAAAGGAAGGGCTCAAAAGCAATGGGCAGTACGCCAAGGTAAGTATACCGAAATCCAACTGCATCTACTACGAATCATCCACCTTGAGATATCTATCCAGAACATCTCACTGGTATTAAGTTGCGAGTCCCACCCAAAGTGTAAACTCAAAGCAACAGACAACTTCATTAAAAGAACTTTGCGTAAAGTAAACAATCCTTGCACCCGCAGATACAAGCACCATTGTTTTATCCCTGGTGGCAACAGCACATCCCCTAGTCTCATGTTTCTGTCACTCAAGCTAGACATCAAGGGGCTGAACCCACAATCAAGCATAACGCTCCCTCTTGGAGTTGCAACAAATAACTTGGCCAAAGTAAAATACGGCAACGGAGAACATGCAAGAATGTACTCAAGAACAAAATATAAAAGAGAAGAACCAAATATATTACTCATCACAATCTGAACATAGTCTCATAATTCATCAAATCCCAACAAACTCAGCATAGCAACAACAAAAAATTACAAAGGTGCCTCGATCATGTGAGGCAGCTCACGAGGTCTCGAAAGTGGAAGCACAAAGAGGGGAGATATAGATCACATAGCTACTGGTCACGGGCCCATGGTCCAAGGGGAACTACTCACGGTACATACGGGAGGCATCCATGGCTATGGATGGTCTCCCGGAGGGGGCTCCTCCTCCCGGCAGGGTGCCGGGGCAGCTTCTCCAGGCAGCCCCGATCTTGAAACGGCGGCAGCGGCGGCGGTACAGAGGCGAGATCGCGGAAAAGAGATTGATATTAGGGCTTTCCACCCCGAGGGCTAAATATAGGCGCAGGGGGGTGTCGAGGGGACCCACAGGGCATCCAGGAGGCCCCCTGGCGCGGCCTAGGGTGGGGCCGCGCCAGGGACCCTTCTAGAGTCTCTGTGGTGGCCCCCCTCCGCTGCCTTGGTGATTCCGGAAGCTTCCGGGTTGCTGATTTTTTATCTGATTTTTTCGGATTTTTTGGAGCACTTTTAATGGCCGGAAAGCCTGAAATACAAAAACAGCAGAAAACAGCAACTGGCAGCTGGGTGCACTGGGTTAATAGATTAGTCCAAATATGCTCAAAAGTGTATGAAACTTCAAGCAAAACATGGCAAAGTCACACAAAACATGCATGGAGCAAGCAGAAATTATAGATATGTTTGGGACGTATCAACATGCTACTTGCTTGATCGATGAGCCGCATGCTAGTTGGGCCTTTCCCTAATCATTGCTACATGACGCGCTAGTATCATTGCATATCCTGCTATCCTGGCAGAGGCATACATTTCCATCATGATAGTTACATCTTCTTTATGTGAGTACCCTTGTAAAGTGTGAAAGATCTCCTATATTCTTGTAAAATATAGAGTGTTTCCCCTAAAGTGAGGAAACTATCCCAAAGAGGACAAAATCAAAAGATCCCAAAGAGGACAAAATCAAAAGATCCCAAAGAGGACTAATGAGAGTTAAATAGAAAGAGCCACTGAGACCACCAAAAAAATACAAAAAAATAGAAAAAGGAGTAAAATAAAAAAATAGAAAAAGGAGTAAATAAAAAAATAAAAAGAGAGAAGGGGGCACACTACTATTCCTTTTGAGAGATCCACACTAGTACTTCATCCTCTATCCCTTGTACTCCATAGAGATCATCATACATGCATATAGCTATGTGGGGACCCTTCACACTATAGAACTTGGCTTGTATATTCCAATGATGAGCCTCCTCAAACGAGCTCTAGGTCTTCTTGAGCAAGCAAGTTGGATGCACCCCCACTAGTTCCCTTGGAGAGATTTTAGCTCACATGTGCATACGTTGCATGGCAATCCCTACTCCTCACATCATATCTATCATATGGCCTTCTCTCGCCTATGATTGTCCTCATTGATGTGAGCCTTTCACACATTTTTGTCTTCCTCCTCCACCTTCTTTCTGTTTCGCCTTTTAGGTGTCAACTTTCTTGCTCATGCTCATCCATTGCATGAGTGCTAAGAATATCGAAATGGAGTGGATCAGATTGACTTGTACTTGGCTGGTGGTCTGGGGACGAGTCAAGATAAGAATCCAAAGGAGACTAAGTATGAAACTTTAGTAGATAGTAGTTCTCAACAACCTTTTTTCTCTCTTTTTCCCAGTCCCCTGCTTGCAAGCAAACACCATCTGGAGACATTCGAGTCACGGACAGCGAGAGCTCTTGCACCCTTTGTTCTTTTGTTGCTTGTGTCAATGCTAATATAGACTCTTGCTTGTTAAGACCTTAATTGAATTGTGTGCTTTGATTGCTTTACTTAAAAGTCCTTATATGGTTGTGTGGCATGTCGCCAAATAAATTATGCTTGTTATCATTTCCCTACTCGAGGACGAGCAGGAATTAAGCTTGGGGATGTTGATACGTCCCAAACGTATCTATAATTTCTGCTTTCTCCATGCATGATTTGTGTGACTTTGTCATGTTTTTCTTGAACTTTCATACACTTTTGATCATATTTTGGAATAACCTATTAACTCAGTGCATCCAGTTGCTAGTTTCTGTTTTCTGCTGTTTTTTTATTTCAGGTTTTCCAACCATTAAAAGTGTCAAATAAATTCCGGAAAAATTATATAAAAAATCAGGGTCCCGGAAGCTTCCCGAAGAACCAAGGATGGAAGGGAGTGGACCCACCAGGACCCAATGAGGGTCCCTGGAGCGGCCCCACCCTAGGGCGCGCCGGGCACCCTCCTGGATGCCATGTGGCCCCCCTCGGTGCCCCCCTTGGCCTATATTTAGTGCCCGCGGAGGAAACCCCTAATATCGATCTGCTATTCCCGTTCTCCTCTCTGTACCGCCGCCACCGCCGTTTCAAGATCGGGGCTGCCAGGAGAAGCTGCTCCGGCACCCTACCGGGAGGAGGAACCCCCTCCGGGAGACCATCCATCGCCATGGACGCCTCCCGGATGTGTTGTGAGTAGTCCCCCTTGGACCATGGGTCCATGACCAGTAGCTTGTTGGGGTTCGGGGCAGAAAACACAAATTTTTTCATAACCTACGAGACCCATACCCAAGACCTATGCTATGCTGATGCAAGTAACGGACATAAATAGATCACATACCAGTATGTAGTCCATTAAGCGGGAAACGTTCCCGCATGAACGTGGTTGGTGTAGTCGTACCGGCAATCCCTGATGCCGCGCAGATCCATGATGACTCCTGTAGCCACCCGATCCTTGTGGACCGATGACGGGATTACGTCCCCGTCGGAACGTTGCTGATGAAAAACTCGCGATACGGCCACGACGACGAAGTAGCACCACAAGTGTAGTGCCTCGCGGGATTATACACATACAGTATACCCGACGTCCCTCCGGGCTCCGAACCAGTAGAGCAGCGGAAAGAAGATGGATTCGGATCCTGATTCCAGCAGCACGACGGCGTGCGTATAGTGGAGAAATTCCCAACCAAGTGTAGACTCCAAACAAGGAGAGTCCACTCGGGAAGGAGAAAGGAGGGAGAGAGAGATGAGAGAAACTTGTCTCAAATCAATTTGTATGAAGAAAAAAGGGCACCCTACCCCTCCTTATATAGGCCAAGGAGGGGTGCCACCCTCCTTCCACTTCCGGGGTGGGACTAATCCCAAGGGAGGGGGGTTTTGGCGCAACCCTAGGGGGGTGGGCCCCCTCATGGCGCCATGGCCCATGGGGGAGGACTCCCTCTCCCCCTAATGGGCCCTATGAGGCCCATATGCCTTTTCTTCCATTTTTAATTATATTTAAATACATTTTAATATTTAATTCAGATAATTAAATAATTAAACATATATTAAACATTATTAAATATATTTTGAACCTTTCAAAATACCCGGAACAACTTTCGGCCTTCATCGGAACAATTCCGGCCATCACCGGAACAATTCCGGTGATCTCTCCAATTTCTCCGGTGATCCCGAATCAATCCTTACTGCGTCGAGTAACCTTAAGTGTAACACCCTACGGTCCGGGAAACAGCAGACATGATCGAGACAATTCTCATTGATCAATGACTAATCAATTGGACCTGGTTACAATCCTTGATAGCCCCTGCGCTTCCATCGAATGAACTTCAATCGCTGTTGGATCCGTTAACCGTGTGCCTGTTCCCTTTGTCCTGGGGTACTTTGCTTGTCCGAGGTTTGATCATCGGTATCCAATATACCTAGTTCTTTCTCGTTCTCAACAAACAAGTTTACTCGTTCCCGTGATATTACAACTCCGTGACCTAGTCACACGTTTGCAAACTTTATGATGCAATATCACCGAGTGGGCCCAGAGTACCTATCCGTCACACGGATGGACAAATCCCTCTTTGATCTATTTGCATACTCATCAACCATCTATTTCGGAATACCCAAAGTGCACCGTTATGGCCAGCATATTTCAGTCAGGCGGTGGGATACAAATCAAAGTCTCCTCATAGATGACAATTACGTATGATCATTACGGTCAAAGGATCTGGTCACTACGTTATAGTTATCGCAATGTCAAACTATGTGACTTGATCACATCGCAACACTTCTGGTGGGTGTATGTCCATCATATCATTATCCAATGATACGACTCCATTGTCAACAGACGCCATTGTCTCATGATCAGGAAACCTTGATCATCAATCACCCAATGGACTAGTATACTAGGGTTTACTAGGGACCTGGTTGTTTGTATACCACACATGTATTAATGTTTCCGCTTAATACAGTTATAGCATAGTATCAAACATGTTATGAACGAATGGAATATGCTCGATAAAACATATTTTATTTGCCTCTAGGGCACATTCCCAACAGTCTCCCACTTGCACTAGAGTACAAATAATCTAGTTGCATTTTCTCTGGATCATAACTCCTTATTGATCATGCTTGCCCGTGGAAGAGGTTGTATCAACGGTCTGGGTACCATTCAGAACCGTATGTCCTTTTGCAAATCATAATGACACCTAATTTGACATTCCTTCATTATCCACTATAATGATGAGGTATATATATTTGGCGGTGAAGTGAGACTTCATTTTCTGTGTCATAGCAATGACATCCGGTGGGTCACGCGGACTTTCCCATAGTCATGCACACTTGAAACTCACTCAATCAGAAGTCGAACTTATTAAGCCATAATATAACTCCTGCTACTTCTAAAGCAGCCACATCAATGTAGATTCAATCCTTAGTGCATTGTATGCAACTTTGATGTCTAACCATGTTTCTTTCAACTTAGGCATTCATTAGTATGATATCTCAATTTTCTAGGTTAGTGTCAAAACTTGAACCAGCATAACATTTATGGTCAAGTCCACTATCCTTTACAAATTTGAGATGTATCCTCAGTTCTCTTCAGACACTGAAGGATAAACTTAACTCTTTGTTCAATGATTTACTCATAAATCATATCACAACATGTTCTTACTACTAAGAACTTGGGTCACATTACGTCGAGTACATAACTCTGGTTTTATATGAAAGAACCTATGACAAAGGCATAGGGGATCCAACACATCCATTTCTTTCATTAACCATTAACCATTGTTCTTGTACTGAGATTAACTCAACACTTCTCTTGGATATACAAGTAAGGACCACTTCTTGACTTGTACCATTCTGAACTCCTTCAGAATCTTATCCACGAAAGTATTACGACTCAATGTTATTAAACACATATCTATCTTAATAGATCTTCAATGCTTAATACTTATTCATCTTCATTTATGAAAGATTCAAATAATCATTAACACCAACTGCACCATTCATAATATGTTATCCATATATGAGAATGTTATCATGCTCCCACTCAAATATGTCATTCACATATTAAGTTATAGGATAACACTCATATTGCTCCCACTCAAATATGTCGACCACATATAAGACAAGGATAACATCCACATGGCTCCCACTTAGATATGTCAGACACATATTAAGTTCAGGATACTAACCACATGGCTCCTACTCAAATATGTCATTTACATATAAGTCTAGGATAATACTCCCATAGCTCCCACTCAAAATATGTCGTCTACATATTAAGTTTCAGGAAACTATTCAGCTCCCACTCAGTTTCATGCAAATGCATGTCTCCTCGATATTTTGGTTAAGTCCAAAATCCTTTGATCATCCATCAAAATGAGAATTCAGTTTACGAGACACTAGTATCCATATGTTTTTCCAAAACCTTCTTGTTGTACCAATTACAACACTTCTTCAAATACAGGATTTGAGGAAGTCACGGTATTGATAACAATCCTGGATCAATCGTAGTGAATATCCCTTTGACTCAAGCATTGCTACATATTGTAGTCAACCCATTGAATTTGTCAGAAACAATCTTTGTGACAAACCAATCTTGACGTCCCTTTGATGTTCACATTTATTCCTCATAACTCTGAAGTTATTGTGAATATCAAGTAACCTCCTTACTTGATAAGATTCAAGCAATCTTAAATGTAACTCAACATAGGATTTCATGACTCGTAGTCATATCTCCTACTTAGGTCCACCATCGCTTCTTTGTAGTTCGTAGGAATGTCTTGTTCCATTAACATGACAAATGAATCATGAATATCATTTTGCACCAGGGGCAAATATATATTCTTGAATCCTACCTTTCTCAGTAAAAGCTCCCATCAGAAGATCATGATCATTATCATTAGTTTCTCCTCTTATTGTAGAGCTTTGCTTCCAGAACATATTCCGTTGCACTACTCTGACATTTGGAGGCAAGGTCAATTACCTTGGTTGAACTTTCACTTTTCTTCCATTACCACATTTATCAAGAACAATTCTTGACAAACACCAAACATAGCAATACAAGTTTTGCTCCTTTTTGGTTCTAGTTGTGGAAGATGTATCCATAGTTGTCTAAGGATACACTACAAAGATAATTTATCTTACATAAATCAAGCTTCCTAGAAACCACAACACACCATGACATATATAGTGTTGGTTTCCACGAACTCAGACGGTTCCCTATGCTGAAGTGAGTGTTTGCATATTAAATTAATAACTCTAAACAATAATAACGTAACTTGGTAAGAGATAACTTAGACCGTACACTTTTTGATAGAATATGATCACAATGTTCAGGCACGTCAATCATATTGAAGTGTCTCAAGACATTGCAATTTGTGGAACAACTTTCACACAAGTCTTTATGCCCAAGACTAACTCAAAACATTTGTCACTTTGATCAAATCGTAGAGACTTGTCTTTCTTGTTAATTTAATATCCATCTTTACTCTGAAATCCCTTTTGATCATATCAAATTATTTCAGACTCATGTTTCATTAGTGAATACAAATATTCATCTAAGTCCACATACGAAGCTCACGAAATAATGAAATTCACCACATGCTGACATACGATACATCACAATGTATGATACTCAACAATCAGTACACATTCCGTTTACCAGAATGCGAGGTTTTAGTCATCTCACCTAAAAGGCATGGTTTGTATGTGTCAAGAGATCAAGTATCTTAAGACATCATCATACCATTCATGACTTAAACTGTAGTGTCATTATTAAGCCTGGATATTTCTTGACATTACAATATTTCTTATAAATGATCAAACAACTATCATCAATATAAGAATAACTCATTCATAATCGTAATGTGACCATAAGAGATATCATTCATAAAAGGAGAACAACTGACTTGTTTCTCACTAATATGAATAATTGTCTTCGCGAGATGCAAGACACACTAATAAAGTCCTCATTCAAACGATCATAAAATTTATTCATATATTAATCAATTGATAGATGTAGAGGGAGAGTGTTGTCGACCATCAACTATCTTGATTGCCGTCAGCACACATTGTCACCTCATCCCTTCCAAGTCACTCTCAAGCAGTAAGTTCAAGCATCGAATACTTAATCAACCGCAATTAGTGTTTCGTGGGAAAGACATTTATAACTCGTATATCAAATATACCTTCTCCGTCAATGACCATTCCTGCATTGGTTTTACTCTTAAAGTTCTTAACTTTAACCATGACCTCATGACAGGTGAACGATTCTCCTTCATGACATAGTCCAGACATGGTCTTTCTAACTGGGAGGAAGCGGATGCAACTCCCCAGTTATCGCAAAGTAACCAGTCATTCAGTAGTCCAAGTTATACACAAGGTGTTCCATGTATCTTATACATTTTCCAAGTGACTTTCTCAGCAGGTTGTTCCTTCCACCATAGTTGAAAGAAACCCCGTCCATATACTCATATTCCATTACTCTGATTTGTGACCAAGTGCTTTCAAGTTCACCTAGCACGTCATACGTGTTGGTTAACATGCATTCACAATTCAGATTCCATAGAATGAATTATGGTGTATTGGACAGTCATTCATAAGTGACGGTGAGTGCGATACTCATCATCATCTTCCTTGATTACGGAGTTGTCAGGTGTATCTCCTAGCAGTTCTTCGTATTATGTTTATCAAGTCATTACTAATGAGTATGTCTCTAATGGTGTTGGTACACATCAATGAAGTAAGACCCATTTACCTTAAGTTCTATCACACTAAAAGAGCCCTAGTTCTAAACATTGGTATGACGTTATCTACAATGATATTTGCTAAGGCATGAAGATTAAGTTCATAATATGGAGTTCATGTTTCAAAAAACAATTATGGAACTCCCACTCAGACAAACATCCCTCGTAGTTTATTCTAAGTGATTACACGATCCTTGAACACCATACCTCCCCCGATCGTCACGGCCATCAGTATGTTGTTCAAGGTAGGCCATCATGCCAATCACATCATCCATGTGACTCATGCTCGACCTTTCGGTATCTTGTGTCCCGAGGCCATATCATATACATATGCCAGTCTCGCCACCACACCCTGTGTGATTTGTTGCTGTGTCATGCAAGGCCATATCATATACATATGCCAGGCTTGCTACACCCACCTCATGTGAACGAAAAAATGTTTGACACACGTGTGACACGTGGTGCCTCCATAATGTAGAACTTTCCAGGTGGTGCTCACTAGGGTAAGGACACTATGTTGGTTTTAGTGAGGGATCATCCTATTATGCTACCGTCGTATATCTAACATATTAGCAAAACAGGATGCAATAGTATAAATCATACATGCTATGATTCCCCCCGACATGCAAATTAAAGTTGAAAACGCCTTTCTACTTTATCTTTTGCAAGTTTTACGTGGCTGCTAGGGGTTTCGAGAAAAGAACCGCATTCTATCCTGCGAAAACAAGCCACAACACCAATCCCGCAATTGTCTCTATTACACCCCTGTCGGGGCCCTCCGTTGCAAACATCTTCGCATCGCTAATGCAGAGAGACAGACACCCCCCCCCCCCAGCCACTTTATATGGTACAAGTCATATGTCAAGCGTGGAACCAATCTCGCGTAAACGCGTAAGGTCGGTCGGGGGCCGCTTCATCAAACATTGCCGCAACACTAAATGAGTACACGTGAGAGGATAACAATTGGAGAATTGATTCCCACATACTAGATGTGTTCTATCCGTACAATACATCTACGCATAGCCTTTCTCATGATACCACTGTTGGGGTTCGGGGCAGAAAACACAAAAAATTTCATAACCTACGAGACCCATACCCAACACCTATGCTATGCTGATGCAAGTAACGGACAGAAATAGATTACATACCAGTATGTAGTTCGTTAAGCGGGAAACGTTCCCGCATGAACGTGGTTGGTGTAGTCGTACCGGCAATCCCCGATGCCGTGCAGATCCATGATGACTCCTGTAGCCACCCGATCCTTGTGGGCCGATGACGGGATTACGTCCCCGTCGGAACGTTGCTGATGAAAACCTCGCGATACGGCCACGACGACGAAGTAGCACCACAAGTGTAGTGCCTCGCGGGATTATACACATACAGTATACCCGACGTCCCTCCGGGCTCCGAACCAGTAGAGCAGCGGAAAGAAGATGGATTCGGATCCCGATTCCAGCAGCACGACGGCGTGCGTATAGTGGAGAAATCCCCAACCAAGTGTAGACTCCAAACAATGGGAGTCCACTCGGGAAGGAGAAAGGAAGGAGATAGAGATGAGAGAAACTTGTCTCAAATCAATTTGTATGAAGAAAAAAGGGCACCCTACCCCTCCTTATATAGGCCAAGGAGGGGTGCCACCCTCCTTCCACTTCCGAGGTGGGACTAATCCCAAGGGAGGGGGGTTTTGGCGCAGCCCTAGGGGGGTGGGGCCCCTCATGGCGCCATGGCCCATGGGGGAGGACTCCCTCTCCCCTTAATGGGCCCTATGAGGCCCATATGTCTTTTCTTCCATTTTTAATTATATTTAAATACATTTTAATATTTAATTCAGATAATTAAATAATAAAACATATATTAAACATTATTAAATATATTTTGAACCTTTCAAAATACCCGGAACAACTTCCGGCCTTCATCGGAACAATTCCGGCCATCACCGGAACAATTCCGGTGATCTCTCCAATTTCTCCGGTGATCCCAAATCAATCCTTACTGCGTCGAGTACCCTTAAGTGTAACACCCTACGGTCCGGGAAACAGCAGACATGATCGAGACAATTCTCATTGATCAATGACTAATCAATTGGACCTGGTTACAATCCTTGATAGCCCCTGCGCTTCCATCGAATGAACTTCAATCGCTGTTGGATCCGTTAGCCGTGTGCATGTTCCCTTTGTCCTGGGGTACTTTGCTTGTCCGAGGTTTGATCATCGGTATCCAATATACCTAGTTCTTCCTCGTTCTCAACAAACAAGTTTACTCGTTCCCGTGATATTACAACTCCGTGACCTAGTCACATGTTTGCAAACTTTATGATGCAATATCACCGAGTGGGCCTAGAGTACCTATCCGTCACACGGATGGACAAATCCCGCTTTGATCTATTTGCATACTCATCAACCATCTATTTCGGAATACCGAAAGTGCACCGTTATGGCCAGCATATTTCAGTCAGGCGGTGGGATACAAATCAAAGTCTCCTCATAGATGACAATTACGTATGATCATTACGGTCAAAGGATCTGGTCACTACGTTATAGTTATCGCAATGTCGAACTATGTGACTTGATCACATCGCAACACTTCTTGGTGGGTGTATGTCCATCATATCATTATCCAATGATACGACTCCATTGTCAACAGACGCCATTGTCTCATGATCAGGAAACCTTGATCATCAATCGCCTAATGGAGTAGTATACTAGGGTTTACTAGGGACCTGGTTGTTTGTATACCACACCTGTATTAATGTTTCCGCTTAATACAGTTATAGCATAGTATCAAACATATTATGAACTAATGGAATATGCTCGATAAAACATATTTTATTTGCCTCTAGGGCACATTCCCAACAGTCTCCCACTTGCACTAGAGTACAAATAATCTAGTTGCATTTTCTCTGGATCATAACTCCTTATTGATCATGCTTGCCCGTGGAAGAGGTTGTATCAACGGTCTGGGTACCATTCAGAACCGTATGTCCTTTTGCAAATCATAATGTCACCTAATTTGACATTCCTTCATTATCCACTATAATGATGAGGTATATATATTTGGCGGTGAAGTGAGACTTCATTTTCTGTGTCATAGCAATGACATCCGGTGGGTCACGCGGACTTTCCCATAGTCATGCACACTTGAAACTCACTCAATCAGAAGTTGAACTTCTTTCCCCTGGCACAGCCTATAAGAGCCCCGGGTACCCCTCCTGCGTGGGGGACGAGAGAGCAGTTATTACAATCTCACCCGCCATAGAGAGAGCAAGGAGAGAGTAGAGACCGAAGGCCCTCTTCTTCTTCCTCTCAAACAGCTCAAGGAGCATTCATTGTAGCCAGAGTTATTGCATATAGCTAGCTCGGCAGGACTAGGGTTGTTATCTCTACGGAGAGCCTCGAACCTGGGTACATCGTGGTGTCTCACCGTGTGTTCCCATTCTCGCTTCCGGTACCAGCGACACTAACCTCGGTTTGTCCCCCTCTTTAGCCATCCCCATGGCATCTGCCGTTACATATCGACGACAACCACCTTCTTGTATCTCTGGGAGTCCTACGGGAGACAAACCCTATCCTTTACATAGGGGAAATTTGCTGCTACGCTACATCTCACCTTCCACTTGGGGTAACCAACGAGAAGTGAGAGAACTATCTTCCTCACCGTATCACGTCGCTGATCAACTCTCTCTCTCATTATCGCGTCGACGTGATCTCTCGAGTAACATTATAAGACAATAAGTATAATGCATGCAACTTTCACATTTGCGATTAGATCTACAAGTTGTGTGAACGTGAGTTGATCCTTGGATGAATCCACAACCTTTAGAAAAATAAGTAGGTAGGTGATATTTATGCACTGATGCCCCACTATTGAACTATGATCAATTTATATGGTTGTGCAACTCGATGGGTTCAAATAATATGTGTCCTTGTATATGTTGGGTGTGAACATTCATACAATAAAGTTGGTCCACCTGAACCACACAAGTACCTATATATGAGTGAAAACATGGTAAAATGTTGCTTTGTGTGCGTGATAAATAACCTAGCCTCTCTCTTATTTCAAAGTTTCCTTTTTCTCTCCTTTGGTAGAACCACCTACTAGTTTGGACACACATTTCACCTCTCATGGCAATGGATTCATTTTCTTAAAAAAAACTAAGGGCAACATATTTTTTTCAATAAAAAGTGTCAGAGATAAATTCGGGGATCCATCTACGAGGTATCTCCGTGAGGTGGGTAGGTCGAATGGTAACAGAAGACGGGTTTTACCTAGGTTAAGGCCCTCAAGACAAGGTAATACCCTACTTCATGTTTGTGTTGTATTATTGTGATGGGGTGTTCAAAGCACAGGTAGAATCGAGGGATTGAGAACAATCTTGTGAGATACCTATCGACTAGCATGGCCCCATCTTATATAGGTTTTCGGGAGACCTAGGGGTGAAATATTACCTAGTCGACTACGACGGCAAAGGAATCATCCTCGGATACGATCTCCTTGCCTTATTCGGCAAGGCTTCGAGAGTCCTTTATATTGATACCACATGTACTATAATATGGGTCCAGGGATAGAACCAATCTAGGGGTCCTTAGGTTGGCCTACAGGAACATCAACCAGCAGGCCGAGCTAACCCCTAGGACATGACACCATCAGCAAGCTTACCTGCTTCATCGTTGATGTTGATCTCCAAGCTTCATCATGTACTGGCATGATCCAGGTCAGAACTGGTTCACCACTTCTCCCTGAGAGTTACTTCGGCAAACGACCAGATGTGAACGGCCTATTACACGAATTCAGACATCGTCTTGAACACAACCTCCTATGATCTTGAAATGGTTGATGAAGTTAGCCGACCTAAGGCGAAGGAAATGCTTCTACCAGACCAACATGTGCTAGCCTTCCATCTCGTAAAGTTCTTTGGTAAACCACTTGAGCTCAGCTATGGTCCCCTCGGACCGAAGCAAAGGATATGATGACAAGTTCAAGCCATACCATGGAATTTTGTTAACTAACGATCAACATAACATGTGTCCGTGGGTTGGGACCCCGCTAAGACCTTGTACAATCACTCTAATGGAATGTGCCTCGATATATGTGGTGCATCACTGGTGATGACTCATTCCGCACATTAAATACGACATTAATTAGTAGTAATCTGATCATGCTTACTCCCATGTGGCACACATTTTCTAGCATTTCTATGCCTTCGGACTATTTTAAATTGGCAGGGGAGTGGTTAGATACATTTTTTGCTACCTCTCTTCACCAACACCTTCTTCTCCTCCTCACACTCTGCTCGCTCTGTGTCCATCGCTGCCATCGCAAGGATCCAAAATCTGTTGCTGTCATGGCTCCCAACAACAAGAACACTAGAAAGAACCATGTGGAGGCCTTCGACACCAACAGACGGATGGAGTGCACTACCAACCTGGCGATGCTAGGACATTTAAAATAAGTTTCATAGCTATCGTCGGACAACGTCAGGATCCCCCGACCGCCGGTGAAGATCTTGGATGACAAAGTAACTATGTGACAAGGTAACCCCATGCCTCTTTCCCATGAATGAGTTTCCTTTGTGCTGATTTTGCTATGGGACTAGGAGTTTCCCATACATCCTTTTCTGCGGTGATTACTACACTTCTACCTTCTTCAATTTCATCACCTCACACCCAACTCAATTCTAGATGCAGCAAGATAATGATCTATAAATGTTTGGTCGTGGTGCTCATATATTAATTATGCCATGTATGAACTATCATAAATATTGCAATCTTGATTGGTGCACCATTGTAATCTGTTTACGACACCATGCTATCATAAAGATAGAGATAGTAAGGAGTGAAACCATGGATCCTAGTCACTCTCTGTCATATAAAGCAACTAAAACACTTCATACTTGCATTTACTTTCAACAAGTGTCGGATATGAGACAAATTGTACAGGTTCACTGAATCGGCTCCATTGTTCACTTGAAGGTTGGCATGTTTTGCTAGAAGCCGCTACCAACTGAGCGGGTCCGATATGATTCGAGTTGCGACCGAGTCAAATTGAACCTAAGGGGTCATGCGTTGAAGGGAACGAATACGTGAGGTTGGATCCAACTTCACTGGTCAGATGTTAATCTTGACTAAACTTGGATCTAGGCCAAAAAGATTTTGGGCTTTAGGATCCATATGGGGCACATGTGTTGAGCCCGTGATGGATGCCTATATATATATTAGAGTTATGATATATTTTATGGTGATCGCTTTGATGTATGTCATTAGGGTTTTGCGTGTGTTGCAACTAATCACCTCCACAACCGCCACCCGGCTATATGATTGGACCTAGCAGACTGTCGAATGGATTTCCTCTCATACATGTGGATACCATTAGAGGTGTAGTGTGTTTGCGTTGCCCCAACGATCTGTTGTTCGACGGAGATTGGCGACGAGGAGGAGACGACTATGATGACATGCTACTTCGACTCTTCTTGCGCTATGAGGATTGCGCGTCTAATGGCATTTATTGTGAGGATACTTTCTATGATTCACTTTAAATTTTCTATATATTTTATTTGGGAAATTTATTTGAGTGAGAAATTATAATATTGATGCCACTCTTATGATATTTCTTAATGATGTGATCGATACTAATAGGTTGAAGCCACCACTCAAAAAAAAGTCACATGGAGCGATATTTCGTGTCGCAGTATGCATTTGATAATGTTGAGCCATGCCCATATATATGATTGTGTAATGCTCCATGCCTCTGTCCAAGCATATGCACGATTGTGACCTCATATATAAAATTATATTGGTATAGATTTTTTTCACCTATAAAAGACGGTCGGCCTGAACCGGCCTAACTAGCTAGCCAAAATGTATCTCTCAACTTCTTGACTCTAAAGATGCACAACCAACTAAGCTAGCCAGTGAGTGGAGAAATTGCCAAATGTTGTTTTGTGGATGCTATAAGATGGTTGCATAAGGTTTCATAGAGCAAGTTTTATGAAACGAGTGAGTTCATACGTTAACTCCACAAGTCTTGCAATCATGCATAGCCCAATTCGGCGTGCGGGGTGGAACTGATCACGGCATAACACCATTGCTCTTCTCGTCCATAACTTAAAAAATGATAATCGAAGTGTAACCTTATAAATTGGTTGATCATTGCCTTAAACAGCAATGAAAGGGATGTTTTGTTTAAGCCAAACCTTCTCCTACCAAATATTTGCTAGCATATGAATTATAGCAGCAAAAAACAGGCATTGGCAATGCTAGGAAGTTGGCATCCATCCAAACAGAGACGAAGCCAAACAAAATTTACATTCATTCGATAGGACGAGTTTTCTCCACTGGTTTTCAGAATAGTTAGCCGTCCACTGGTGTTCATCTCGGTTCCACTGGCCATTTAACAGCAAAGAAAGTATGGAGGCAGACGGTGATGATGCCAGATTATTTGCTCAGCAAACAAAGTCTATTGATATTGTCTAACCAAACATATTTGTAGTAGCAGGTGGTTTGCACATGTGATTTGATTATGTAAATAAAATGGGTTTACTCATGTTCTTGCTGATCAGCTAGAGCGCCAATACTTTTCATTCGTTTTGGTTTTTACATGCATGATGCTAGCCAGATATAAAAAGAAACAACAGGGTAGATGTGAATGCAATATTATTTCCAGCCGGTGTGCTTATTCTTAGTGTAGAAATGAAGACACCAGAAACAGCAGCATTATCAGGCGAGATTACCTAATTAACCCAAATGTCGTTTCAGGCACAACTGCAGAAACGATGGTTTGCCAGTCTGTTCAAATATCTGGCTGATACGCAAAGCTTACAGTAATAATTTGTGCCAATTTAAGCGCCCGAAGAACAAAAGAGTGGCTCAAAGGCCATCAAGAAAACAACAAAATTCATATACGAGTGATGCGACTAAAGCACTAAAACAAGTTCAGATCGTGCTATGGAATGCAACACAAGACACCCTAAAAGTTTTGGCTGACAGAACAACGGCTTCACATTTAATAATCAGGACTCCCTAAGGCACCATTCTTGGTAGCTGCATCTGCCACCTCCTTTACCTCAATCCCAACAACATAATTCATCAATTTCAGCTTCCTCAAGTGGTAAAAAGACCATCCCTTGTATTTTCGACCAAGAACATCCTTCTTCGTAATCACTGCAATCTTTACGATCTTCACTCCACTCGCAAGAAGCTATAAGGTTTTACATTTATTAGTGACCAGTGAACAAAAAACAAAATTGAAAGCATAAAGTGAAGATAAGTCATAACACAACATTGTCTTTTCAAACAAATAAAACATCAATAAATACGGCAAGGAGCCAGGAGAAAGCAAAACATTTGTAGACGAAAGATCAAGCAGTTCTATTTGGACCCTGTAACTGGATACCACCCTAACAGATAATTTGGATGTTAATAACAACCAAACTGCAATTAAATATCACCAGCAATTTAGATGCAGAAGCTTATGTATTAGACAGTATAATCTCCCAACGTGTATGAACTATAAGTTGCAGGGCCATGGAGATAATAAACTTGTGAATAAAAGGCTGCCTGACACGCACACTACAGGGTGAAAACCATGGGGACTGAGAACTCTGTCAAGAGTGTAAATTTAGACGAGTATGAACAACCAAGTATCATCAACACAGAAAAAAGAAAGTGACAGCAATCTAATGGAAACACCAGTGGTACCTTCAGAGTGCAAGTGAAAAAGAGGTCCCATTGGATAGAACATAGAACTACCAAGATTCAGAGTAAGAGTATAATAAAACATTAACGGAAAGAACGTATGATAAACATTATCGAAGAACTATACCATATCTAGATTACGAAAAAGCAGCTCTGTTCTTCTATTTCAGCTCTGGACATATTCTGATGCCATCGGCACACTACCAGACCCATGAGAAGTAGAGCTGTTGACAGGCACAGTGCGCTGAGCGAAACTGAGCAACTGCTTGCGCTGATACTCATTTGTGTGAGGAAGGCTGGCACGCAACAGCTCCACTGGTGTTTCCCTGCTTATCACAGCTGTAGCAGCAGGTTGCATTTGCACTGTATGAACCACAGTATCAAATTTACTCATGCAATACCCCATAAGCAGCCCGAAGAAGGCATCAAATGATGCCTGCCATAGAGCTCGGTTCTGCATGCTGTAAGCAGAGGCTACATGTTGATCAGTAAGAAGCTCTGTAGCTCTGTCCAGTACAGACTTTATGATGACAGAAGCACCATCACCAGCAGCATATCCCAGAGGTCGAAGAGGCGGTTGCTGTGACGAACACACAACAGCTGCAAGACAAGCACTAAGCCCACTCAAGTCCATCCGAACAACACAGCTGGATACGGCACTTACAAGTTTAGTTGTGGTCCCAGCTACGCTGCTGTCAGAGGGCAAATTGGCAAATATAAATCTTAGATGCCGGAAGACCGCCATGCAAACAATCCTTGCAAGCTTGCTGCCTGAAGTAACAAGATCAATATAACGAGAAAGTAGTTTCCGACCCTTCGGAAGAGATACTATGCGGAGAAACACTAGGTCGTCATTTGGTGACAGAGATGCATCCTTATTAGGTGTAAGTGGATCAACTAATTGCAGCGATTCTGCCAGTTGCTCGAGAAGAGCCTGTCTTCTGTCTCTCAATTGCAAACCACCATCTTGTTGCTGACTAAATTGAAGCAAACGATCAATATCATCCACATCCAGTAGTAGGCAAAGGCCATCTTCAATTGTGATTCTAGCAGCCAGCATCGGCTCTTGGTCAAGAGTTTTTGAAGCAGATTTTTCAGTAGTGCTATCACTTGGTTCAGAGGCTTCTTCAACATCAAGGAGTGGACGGGGCCTGCGGATGGAAGAAAATGGGAGCCTCCCAAGAGCATCAACCTGAAGATACGCATGTGGCTCATCCTTACTGCGTGCGCGAGACGATGGATCTCTGATCAAGGTTGGGCAGAAGTGGCGCTTCAGTTGTGCTCCTGCTGATTTTCTGGCCAAACAAGCTTGATGATAGTAATCGTCAATATATGGATCGGTGATCTGAGTGGCGGCTTTCTGCATCCTTGCAATGTTCTCAATTTCTTCGGTGGACATGTACCTGGATCTGAACCGTTGCCACCTATTATCCATTCTCATATGGCCAGGTTCAAAACCTTGGGGAGGATAACGTGGGCCCTGCCTTCCATGGTGTAACATCGATCTTGCTCTGGGATCACTCAAGTCAGGCATAGCAAAATTTGGATCAAATCTACCCATCATTTGTGGTGAAGGATGTCGAGGACCAAACATCTGCAGATTTTGTGGTGGAGAATGCTGGGGACCAAGCATATGTGTGTGTAGTTGTGAGAACTGGGGTGGAGAGTGTTGAATTGGGAGCATTCCATTTTGTTGATGGGATGACAGCATTTGAGGTGGTATAAATCCATTTGGATGCTGCATCAAAGCTGGTGTAAATCTGCTACCATTCCCACGCATCAGTTCAATATTATTGTATTGAGGCTCTTGGTGAGGGTATGATGACATCCTCTGCAAAGGAGATGGCCTTGGTCCAAGAACTGGTTCAATAGGATTATACTGAGCATCTTGTTGCGGGGATGAGGATGTCCTCTGAAGTCTGGAATCAGCAAACTGGGCTGGATGGGGTGGTTGAGACCACCAGTTTTTGTTGTCCAGCCTTTGCCTTTGTTCAGTGTCAGGCTGTGTAGGCCAGTATGATGATTCAGGCTCTTGTGCCCAGTCAGCAGTGGAACCTATAAAGTGCAGAATTAGAATAAAACTGGTAACAAATTAAAAATAGATAAATGTACATAGCACCAAAAGAAGCAACAAGAGAATGAAGATTATCTATTTTCATTAGTGGACCAAAAATATACAAATAATAACAGACTAGCAGTAGCAGCCATATTATAGTCATTACATCAGTCAGGCATAAGACATAACAAAACCAAATAAAGTACACCATAATAACCATAGCTGTTGCAGTAAGTTGCAAAGAATTTAGAGAATATCTGCTAAGCATGTGCAACATGCTATCTAACAACATGAACAATGCAGCAAACATGTCCTTCAAAGACAAAAAGGAAGTTAAACACCAAAGCATATTTCCTTCAAAAAAATGGGGCAAAAGAGCATTGCTCACTTTGTCCAGGTATTGATCCTCCGCGACTAACTATTCCCGGTTGCTTTGGTTCGTTAACAGTTCTGTTCAGCTGAAAGTGTAAATAAATAAATTAGCCTCCACAGTCAAAAAGGAACATGCAAATTAGGTCACACGGTACACTTTGTAAAACAAATGAGAGCTCTTGTGACAATATAAGCATGATCTTATAATAGACATCCTATACTTTTAAATTAACTATGTAGCTAAGAAATCAAACCTTTGAAAACGCCCCAGCAAGATCATCAACGCCAGTAAATGAACCTACACCTTCATCCTGCAAAAGCAAAGCTTGATCAATGAGCCATTGATCTTCCCTATATAGCAGAAATTAGAACTACTTTTGCAATCTTTTAAAGTGACCAGAAATTCAGCGGCACAGCATTCCGAAATCATTACTAAGTGCATATTTGGGATCCAATAACTGAAAAGGGAGGGGGGATGAAACACAAAGTACACACAAGTTCTAACCATTCATACCTGAAGTTATATAAAACTATAACTTGCTTATGTATAATTGGGACTACCTCCTGCATAATGCATTCAATGTGAAACTTCTAATTTTTTTCAAGACATGTAGGGAGGATTTCCAGCCATAGCTGTCTGCACTCTACAGAGTCACCTAATAATTCCCAAAGAGAGATGTTGACTTCCTTCTTTAGTTTAAAGGGTATTCCCTCCGTTCACAAATATAAAGATGTTTTGGATATTTCAATATGGACTACATGCGGACTGAAATGAATGAACAAACACACTAAAACGCGTCTATATATCCAATTTAGAAAAAGTTAGAACATCTTACAATTGTGGACGGAGGAGTACCTTATATGAATACATGATAGAATCAGTAAACTTAAATTACAATTGGCTACATTCTTTAGCAGGCTTTCAACCAACATGCACAGAAACAGTTAGCAATCATATGAGAAACAATGCCAGCTTTCCCAGTTTACATATAACAATGTAATATTCGTATTTGGTCGCATGTATTTCGCAAGAATAAAATTGGTTGCATAGTTGCATCCTGTACCAGGTTCCTGATGGCATGAACCAAACTGGAAAACAAGGGCTATAACAGATTGATCAAAATAAACATAATTTCCAAGAGAATCTGTCCACATGCTCTGACCTCCACAGGGAACTTGCTACCCTTTTGATTTAAAAGGAGCCCTCATAATGCTATCTCAATTTACAAATTACCTGTTTGGCACATCATCTCACAAACATTACACCTATTCACTGTGGATTGTTTGTTTTTGGTTTTTTAAAATTTGAAAGGAAGGACCAGAAGACAATTGCGGTCACATCAAAAATAGAAGAGATGTCCAAATCTATCATATATCTTACCTCCAATATATCCTTTCCATACATAGGAGTGTATTCTTCATCACCAGGCCCAACAAAACCAGCATCACCAGCATCCTCATCATCCAATCCACCTAGCTCAACCTCCTCCAAGACATTGTTACCAAAGAAAGCATACTGTGATGCATCAAATTTGGTATCACCTGCACATAGATAATGCAAGAACCCAGAATCAATAAAGTATAATATAGGAGAAGAAAGCAACATAAAAATACTATAGTGAGAACATTCAATGAAAACAGTGTTAGACTAAGAATGCGTTTGGCATTGCGATGGATTATGGCACTCCTGTTTGCCCAACCAGCTTTTGCCCATTTTAGTGTCTGTCCTACCTGATTTTAGATACTTTTATGGAAAATTTTCCACAGCAGATTATAAAAGAACTTCAGTTTCAGTAACCATAAACTGAGCCCAAAGCAATCACGGGTGGGCTCCGCAATAGAACATCATGGTAAAATGTTAATTATATATGCCATGCAAAGTAAAGCTGTAACCAATAGAAACAATTACAACTGCAAATGTAAATACAAGTTCAGTCTGCTACAGTGATTCAATCATTGTCAGATACGTATAGGCCACTTATGAACACAGTTTTAGAGGAGAGCAACAGAATTAGCTCAAAGTGTCTCTCCAATTATCAAATTACTCTGGTGGTTCCAAACTACAAAAAGGCCACGATAAATCGTACAATAGAAGTTACTCTCACACTGAGGACTTGACCTAGAATGGTCACATAAATTGAACTTTTATTATTTATTTTACGATATACTTCTATTAACAAAACCAATATTATGTCCAAAATTCAAATTAGTTTCAAATATGAATCTAAGGTTACAACTTTTGAGTGACTAAATCTATAAAATTTCGTACGACAGTTAGTCAAACATTACAGGTTTTTGAAACTTCCAATGAATTAGGAAACAAGAGAAGCTCTTACAAGCCACATATATGTCCATCACAGAACCACAACTATTCTGTGCAACTTTTAAACAACCACACTTGTATCATAACTATAAGGTTCAACAAAGTGAGCCATCTGCTAGAGAGACATTAATATTATTCCATTTAAGTATCATGGAACCCAGGGTGTGAATTGAACATGTCAACACTGTTTCAAAGTCAACCTCCCAAAGCTATGGCACCCATGCATGCTTTTTCTCCAGAGTCTCCGCCAAGGCGCCAACCTTGTTCTCCATCCCCCCATTCTTCATCCTTGCCCGCCTCACCTCTCTCGCTCCACTTCCACCGCTCCCCTCCCGCTCATCGTTTACTTCAGCCAAAGTCACCCCACACTCATTCTCCACCACCTGCGGTGTTATTAACCTATTGGAGAAGAGAAGCAGTGCTGCGGATCGCCATTGTGCTTCAGGGACCTAGAACAAGCACCTAGGCGCGTGATATAATCCCCCTTCTTTGAAAGGGTGATTTACAATAGTTTTGATGAATTAGGTACGTATGGTCCTAAGATATTTACGCTGAAATATAAAGGAAGGGGACAATAGTTCAATTAATGCTGCAGATTTTTTATACTCATAAAACGGTGAGAACAAATAGATCTTTTGCATAAAAACGACAAAGCTTTATCAGCCATAATAACTCGAGGTGGGACAAATTCGAGCAGGTGAAATTAGCTTAAGTCACAAGCATGAGATAAACAAAATAAGTACGGTATCTCTTGCAGAGGGAAAACATTGGTAGAACCTCAGCTGATTTATTACAAAAGGAACTTTATCAGCATTACTTTTCAAAATATACAAAAGCTTCGTTGAATCCAATCATTATCCCAAAACCAATCCCTCTGGACATTGTACTTTCATCAGGGGAATCTCAATAACCAAAGGGAAAAAAAAACTGATTTGTCACCTGGCTCCATGGCGTGGGGGTTCAGCCGAACCCCCAAAAATCTCTGGAAAACAAGCTGAGATCTCGAGGAGCCGAGTCGAACCGTGGACAGGCTCGGCTAGCACGAGGGCGCGACGGCAAGCAAATCCGTGACGAGCTGCATCGAGAGAGAACGGGCCGAATTATCGCCGGCCGGCAGCTACGAAAAGCACGAGGAACAGAAACTCGTGGAGCAATCCAGAGGAGCTGCGCTAGGGCTTCCTTACCAACACGACCTGGGTGGATCTCCCGTGCGCCCCGAGCCAATCCGGCAGAGGGGTGGGGAGGGAGGAGGAGGCGAAGCTCCGAGGCGTCGCGGTTCGGCGGGAGGAGGGCGGAAGGTTCGGCCGTCGGCGGCGGCGGCGCAGGCCGCTGGAGGGCTTGGCCGGCGGCGCTGGATGGCGGAACGGGAAGGAGATTGGGAGGCCTCGCCGTGGAACGGTAGAAGCAGGTCGTGCTCGTTATCAATCGTGGCTTTTCTTTCTTTTTCTTTCTTACATCGCGAAGGGCCCAGAAGCAGAGACGGGTACGACACAAACTTTACAACAAGGACCTTCAAAGATATACGGTTTAGATATATCGTCTTTTATGTATCACAGAAAGGGCCCTCGACTAAAACATAAAATGCAACCTAGTCCCTCTTTTTTTCTTCAAAAAAGAATAAACCTAGTCCCTCCTCGGGTGCCTTCTCACGACTTTGTTGTCGTTGAAGAAGTAGGGTTGTATCGTGTCTGAGCTACTCCGCCATGGTGGTTCTTAGCTAACAGTTTGTTGATTGTTTGACATGGGTTGGATACTTGGATGAGGGTGCATTTGTGGCTTAAAAGGTTTGATCCAAGGTTTGCAATGTTTGATTGTGTCGAGACAGGGTGTTTAGTGCTTATCTTTCATTCTTGCCCGCCTAGAAAAATCGGTGTCCATGATCTCTAGATGGGGGGGGGGGGGGTAGGTGTTTATTTCAGGGAATGTACTCCCTTCGTTTCTTTTTTACTTCACATATAAGATTTTTCTGAAGTCAAACCACGTAAACTTTGACCAATTTTATATAAAAAAATATCAACATACACAATATGAAATCAATATCATTAGAAGCATCATGATATTAATTTTCATATGGTATAACTTTGATATTGTAGATATTGATACTTTTTAATATAAATTTAGTCAAATTTTATCAAGATTGACTTTGACCAAATCTTATATGTGGAGTAAAAAGAAACGGAGGAAGTAATTGTTGAACCTTGAAGTAAGAGTTGACAAGAAAGAATGAGAGTATAGAAGTGGCACGTGATAAAAAAATGAATCTATTTGGTGAGGCCATCCCCCACGGGTAGTCCCATGAGGAGGAAATATCAAGCCCGGGCCCAAATAAGCGATACAAAGCGTGATAATATAAATACAACCCATATTGAGGATAAGGGCTAAATAAATTACCCCGGATATTATGGCCCTCATGGGACTAAACTATGGGAAATATGCAGTTCAGAGTTATTCACTCATAGGACAAAAGAACAAACGAATCAAGGAGCTGCGTCGAGTTACAATCAATACGAGGGGAGCAAGTTATTCGAGGAGCCAAGCAAATATAGTTCGGGTATTTACCTGAACTAGGTGCATCTCGGAACATTCGTATGAATAGTGAGTAGTTCGGAGCATCTATCCGAAGTTCTGAATCGTGATCAACTCGGAGCAAGGAGCTCAACAGTTCAGATACCGATGCTACTTCTCCCATGATTACTTCTAGACTTAATTGTAAACTTACTAAACTTAGTGGTAGACATTATTGTAGCATTGATGATCCATTGAGTTTATCATTATAACAGTACTAGTCTCGAGCACACTCTATATAAGTTTGGTCATGATTAGTTGCATAGGTTAGACCCTACTGTAACATTCACTCTACGCAAGAACAACCCAGCCACTGGGATAGGATTAATGTCTTTGCCTCCATCGTAGAGGGGCCTAACCTGTATATTTTCTCGTGTCGCCATTTGTGTGCTTAGAACAATACGGTTCCTTTCTACCCCATATCTATTATCAGATTTAGAACCACGACACTATCCATAGAGAAATACGAGAAGGCCGTAATGAAAATGGTGGTAACTCTCGGCAACATGATGATGAAACCTTAAATGTAACATCACATGCGAATGACTTCAAGAAAGTAACTGACACGTCATAAAATGTTCATGAATATAACACTGTGGTTTAAAACTTAGGCTGGGTTTGGCAGCTAAGTTTTTATGAAGTATTTAGATAATACTATGGTTTCTCATAAGCCATAGTTAAAAAAATGAGGTATTTGGCGTCAAAAAATACTACAATTTTATAAACTGTACTCAATACATGTTTTTTGAAGTATTTAAGAAAGAGGCTTTAATGGTTTTTAAAAACTGAAGTATTCATTGCCCAGGAAATTGAATACTGAGGTTTTCGATTACTATGGGTTTAAGAATACTACGTTGCCAAATTAGGCCTTGGCATCATCGATGGAAAGGTGAACTTGGCGAAAGAAACCATAAAAGAACAAAACGGAAGATATGTACAATGTGCTACTAAATTTATTAGCCACTCTGGTCGAGACAGGGAAGGAGGGTTAATTCTCATAAGAACCTTCAAATTTTCTTTTCTAAATTGAGAGAAAATCAAATAGTTGAAGGAAAAAATAGAAGTGACAGAAGGCCAATTCTCATAAGGTCCTCCAGATTTTCTTTTCTGAACTAGGAAGGCCAGATAGATGGGAAGACAAGTTGCAGAGATGTGCTTGTGGTCGTCGTAGTTTGAGGTGGCGAACTGTTTTTGTTCACTAGCATTTGTGTGTGTAAATGTCTGACGCATTTGCTGGTGTCTCATGTGCTCGCTGCTTAATGTACGGTGGTGCACATGCACGCACATTCTGTGAAGATTTTCAAAACGGCTCAGTGCCACCGGGCAGATTTAAACAGCTAGAAAGTATAGTGCGGGTGGAGAGGTGCTGACAGATGTGCACACATAAACAAAGCACAGCTTATTGGCCGGTAATAAAATTTTATTTTTGTTTCTACAAGTGGTAGACATATAATAAACACAATTCAAAGATAATAAACATTATCATCATCATGGATAAGAATAGCACAAGGTGGCACAATTTGAACCTCGCACGTGCCGACCGTCTGATGGCGCATAGATTTCTCAGATTGGGATTATCATGAACTAAAGCGAATTGGCATACCAATAAAGCACCAGCATTCTCAGGTGACATCGGCATCAACAAAAGTGAATTGACATGGCAACAAAAGCAAACACACTAGCGATGAACCCATATGGCATAGCCAAGCACAACTGCAGAAACTGTGGGCTGTCTTAATCACCTGTACACAAGTAGGGCGCAGATGACCGAATAAATTTGCAAAGGTTCAAACGCTGAGAAGACAAAGAAACCCCGACCCAATGAGCCATCAAGAAAACAAGGCAATTCATTTACGAATGACTTCGGTGTCCGTCTTGTTAAAGCAGTTTAAAAGAAGTTATGGAACATAACAGGTGACACACTAGGTTTTGTCTGACAGAATGAAGATATAGCACATCCAGTAATTAGGTATCCTTCGGGCCGCTCTTCTTTGCAGCCTCAGCCGCGGCCTTCTCTGCCTCAATCTCAGCGACGTATTCATCGATTTCACTCTCCTCGAGTTGCCGGAGGCCATCCTCCTTTGTCATCACTGCAATCTCAATGTTCTTCCCGCCACTCTCAACAACCTACAAAGTTTGTCATATATCATTATTATTAGTGCTTGAGGGACAACAACAAAATTCAAAGGATAAACTGAAGTTATAGTGCACATCATATGTTCTGATGTTCATAACATTTTCTTTTCATAAATAATGAGTAATAAAGGATGAGGTTAATGTCAAGGACACAAGAGAAAAGACCAAGCAATTCCATTTGGATCCTGCAACTTAACACCATCCTAGCATAGAAATTCGATGCTGACAATCAAATTGCAACTAAACACCATCCTTTAAGGAATTTAGATGCCAGACATTACATGTTATAGTAATACACATACTAAATTCGGCATGTATACTTGGTACAGCCGTATAAGTTCCAGACCCATGAAGATGAATACATGGCAACAGAAAACTGTCTTTCAGAATTGTTGCAAAAGTTCAAGCACAGACACAATTTCCATTGCACATAAATATGGCGAAAGATAGAAAACTGGTCTCATTGACTAAGCAAAAAACGAAATAGCTAGCAAACTTATGAAAGCAGAGTGGTATTTTCAAAGTGCAAATTTCAAAAGGAACTGTTTGACTGACATCATTCCCCAAGAGTCTGCTATAAAGAAATTTCAAACAAACACTCATGAACTGTGAGGCTATGCATATACTGTCTCGAACTCTCGATACAGGGCAGAAGCCAGAGAATGGGCCACAGATCTAATAATTGGATGCTAGACTGCGAGTTGCTTAAAATCCAGGAGACATGAATAGCCAGAAAGCTCCACGTTTGCTCAATTACGAACTCGACTTAAGTTGTGATTTTATTAATAGAATGGAGTGAATCAGAAAATGGTAAATTCAATATTCACAGAGGCCTAAACAAGGTTCTCGGCACAACTAAAAAGAGCTGCACCAGGAGTGCCTATGTAAATGCCTCGTCAGAAGTACCTGTCACAATTCCTCATTTTCATCTCCATTCAGCTAGACGTAAGATTGCTACGACAAAGAAAACTACATCTATGGGTGGCAAGGCCTTTCAGTTCACTTAGCAGTCAACAAACATCAGTACTTTTCAGCATTTGTTGGCCATGTCAGGCCCTCAGTTGTTACTTGGTACTTTACTTTGAAGTTATACTCCTATTATGTCATGCCAAAGATCAAGTAAATCATTGGTTAAGCATAGAAAAGAATAAGAAATTCTCCAGTGTCACGTTTCCAAAGGCACCTCAAATACTGTGTGCTTGATAAATAATCCTTGCTATACTTTTCTTAATGTAATGGAATGAATCAGACAGTGGTAAATTAGTCACAGAGGCCTAAACAAGCTTCTCGGCACAACTTAAAAAAAGCTGCACCAGGAGTACCTCTGTAAATGCCTCGTCATAAGTACCTGTCACAATTCCTCATTTTCATCTCCATTCCACTAGACGTAAAATTAATAGAACAGAGAAAAGTACCACATCTATGAGTAGCAAGCAAGGCCTTTCAGTTCACTCGGCACACCCCAGTGCTTCTCAGCACTAGTTTGGCATGTCTGCTGTCCAGTTGCTATTTACTTTGAATACTCATATCATGTACTCCCTCCATAAACTAATATAAGATGTTTTAGATAACTAAACTAGTGATCTAAAACATCTTATATTAGTTTACAGAGGGAGTATGGCATAAAAAATCAAGTAAATCCTTATATGAAAGCACAAAATAGTTCATTCACTTTCATATTTCCAGAAGCAACTCAGATAATTGTGCACTTAATCAGTATCCAGTTAGCTGAACACATTCACCATTAACAAGCTACTGCTCCTAGAGCTTGCTAGGATCACCAGCATAAAAAATAATCAGAGTAACCATGAATCCATGAAACCACCCAACTTGAGATGAAGAAAGGTAGAACCAAGGCTAAGGTTACTGTGTGCTGCTACCAAGGTATATCCTAGATCATGTTAAGCACCATTGACAAGCCTATGGTACTCATTCAATGAGAGAGATGTGACCTTTATAAATAATGAATCAAGCAATTGGCAATCTGGCATAACCTGTAGCCCAAATTGAGGTCTATTATGTTGCATAAAACTAAATAATTGCAGCACAAATACCTCTAGAAGGGCCCGGATGGTGAGCTTGATGGTCTCCTTGCCGGAGGTGTCCTTGTAGTTCTTCTCCAGGAACTCGCGCATGGAGTTGGAGTTCCTGCCCGTGGCGTTGGCCTTCCAGGCGGAGAAGGTGCCGGAGGGGTCGGTCTGGTAGAGGGAGGGCTTGTCCGTGTAGGGATCGAAGCCGACGATTAGGGTGGAGAGGCCGAAGGGGCGGACGCCTCCGCTCTGGGTGTACTTCTGCTGCAGGCCGGCGATGTAGCGGGTGATGTACTCGACGGTGACGGGGTCCTCGACGGTGAGGCGGTGGCTCTGGCACTCGACGCGCGCGCGGTTGATGAGCACCCGCGCGTCCGCCTTGAGCCCCGCGCACGCCAGCGCGACGTGCGTGTCCAGGCTCGCGATCTTGCGCACCGATCTGCGGAGGCGGCGAGACGAGATGAGGTGAGATGAGATCTGTGGGGAGGAGGCGAGGGGGGGAGGGGATCCGCTGGTACCTGGAGTCCTGGAGCTTGGGGGTGGACTTCTTCTCGACGCCGAGGACGACGGTGTCGGTGCCGCGGACGCCGACGGCGGCGTTGCCCTTGCGGACGGCCTCGAGGGCGTACTCGACCTGGAAGAGGTGGCCGTCGGGGGAGAAGACGGTGATCGCGCGGTCGTAGCGGGCCATCGCCGGCGGTCGGTGGGTCGGTCGGGGAGGGTTAGGGTTTGGGCTTCCCGGGGGACGGAGGTTTGTTGGTTGGTCTAGGCGTGTGCTGCGCGCTGGTGAGGAGATCGGCGGCTTTGGGGAGAAGGGGTTTCGGGTTGGGCTTCGGTGGTGTTTACTTGGGAGAGAAGAAGGTGGCCGCCTATAGGGGAGGCGTCATGGTATGGGCCGTTTCTTTTTTTTTTTCTTTAGAAGAAAAAATATATAGCAAGTTAAGGAACTAATTATCCTGAAAAGGACACGTTTCCTTAACTTGCCAAAGTTAACCTTTACAAAAACTCGCCAAAGTTAATTTTGGCATGATTTACACCCCCAAAAAAATCATTTTATCAAATCTTGAGTGATTTCATGTCGTATCATAAGCGGATTTGCACGTGTTTGAGTTGGCGATGGTGTGGAATAACAAAGCAGTTGCATCGCCATTGATGCCTTCTTCGTCGTCGAGCGTCCTCTCAATTGCCGTCGGTGCTACTCCGCGGTGCTGGCTTCAGGATATGGTGGTTGGGTGGGTATTTCATTCAAAAAAATGCTCTAAAAGCAATATATAAACACAATAGCGACAATAGAAATTTTTCAATGCGTCAAATCATAATAATTATAGAAAAACATAGAGATATCGGTACCTTTTGATTGATAAATTGATGATATTACATCTTACAATATAACTTTGTGATCGCCTTTTTGAAAGAGACTGATGGCATCTTCATCCTTAACTTGATTGAAGTATTCTCTCTCAACAAATGTAACCAAACAATTGTTTAAGTAATCACCACTTGTTTTGCTTCTTAGTTTATTCTTCACATAGTTCATTGAAGAGAATACTTAACACTAGCAGTAGCTACAGGTAGAATCAATACCAACTTATGAAGCATGTAAACAATATAATATTGTTCATGCTTATTTGTCTCCACAAGGATAACTGAAAGCTCACACGGATTTTTTAAGCTTTTAAACCTTTCGACTCTACTAACATACATGTTTAGTTGCCATGGAAGTCTTGCCAGTTCATCACTTGAGAAATAATTAGCATAAAACTTTGTAGCAAGCCTAACCAAAAAAATTTATCATAAGCAGCAAATAGACGAATTGGACAGAATGCTGCCATGCAAGAAAGTAGATCTATGTTACCTCATCAAATCTGTCATTCAACTCACTAATTTGCCTATTAATGACACTCACGTACATATCAAATTTGAAGTGATGGTAATTAATTGCACCATTATAGGGACCCCTTCTAGGCCGGCCAACGTGAAAGTAAGGACCTTCCATATCAACAACATTGATCTTATGTTTTGTACAAAAAGATGTGACCTTTTTGAGAAAATCATCCCATCCAGGATGAGTCCTCAAACCCTCCAAGTGGTACTTTGTGATCTCAACAAGCTCAATAGCATGGACAATATCTTGGTCTTGCTTTTGCAAAGCTCTACTCAACTCATTTATGTATCCAAATATTTTTTGCATCAAGTGTGTCAAATGATCCAAATGGTGTCAATATGGTTAGAGACGATTGCGCCTCCACACCATGGCACTCTTTTCCAATCTTGATGAGGACTCGTTGTATTGCACCATACATAGATATGGCATGGTTAATGGTTTTCAAGTGAGAGCCCCAACCTGTATCACATGGCGTTCCCAAACCCATTTTCTGATTCAGCCCACTCCCCGTTTCTACTTCTTCTAATTCCAATGCATCAATGAGTTCCTCATCCTGAGATATACAAAGAATTCTCATCTTTCTATAGATATGCCAAGAGCATTTAATAAGTGTGCAAGCTGCTGAAAGAACCAAGTACAATCACCACTCTCTTTAGCAACAGCAACAAGAGTTAATTGCAGTTGATGGGCAAAACAAAAAACATAATAGGAAAAAGGAGACTCATCCATAATCAGTTATTTAGGACATTAGCATGTTGCTAGCTCCATCATATCCTTGCCCACGAACCATGCAAAGGACAGATTGTACTTCATAAGCATTTTCTCAATTGCAGCTTTAAGTGTCAAAGAGGTAGTATCTTGAACATGAGCAAGACCAAGAAATCTTACAACAACCCTTTCCTTCTTATCAACATAACACAAGAAAACTGCCAACTTTTCATTCTAATACACATCACTAGACTCAGCTGCAAGTATTGCAAAGTGGCCACAATCAAGTTCTTCAATGAATATTTTTGTAGTCTCATGTGCACAACATCTTACTAGCACATGTTGTATATCATGGTGAGTCATCTTACAGTTCGAGGGAGCGTTGTTGAGAACAACCATGACAACCTCTTCAAAATTTCCAGCTAGCCAATTTAAAAGCTCAAGAAAAATTCCTTTATTTAGTGAGTTTTCACTTTCATCATGTCTTCTAGATGCCAAGCCTTGGTGCAATAGGAATCTCAAACATTTGATTGTCCATGTCAAACGCTGCTTATACAAAGCCTTGTATTGTGAGATGTTTGAAGTAAAAGACTCCCTAATTGATGCGTGTGGTGTAGTGAACATATCGTACTTCTCTTGAGCTTCAAAATGAGCACTACTAACCTCACCTTCATGTTTCTTCAATATCAAATTCATGTTCCAGTTCCTAAATCCATTATTCACAAATGCATCTCCACTGGGAAATTTTGTCTTGTCCTTGAACAAATAGAAAACAAAGAAGAAAGCACTATCTTTTTCACACTATATACTCAACCCATGGAAATTCTTTACACAAAACATGGAAAAGGCGACAATCAACTCCACTTTATTTGTATAATCAAAGTTATGATTCTTATTTGGTTGGCATGGCCCTGTCTCTGTATATCATCTTCATACTCTATCTTGGTCATTAACAACATACATTGAGATGGGAATTCGCTTCCCAAGATCAGGTTCGAGTGCCTCCAAATCTGCTTCCATTGGTTCATCATCTGCATCACTTGTTTCAACATCTTCTACAATTGGGGTTGGGGTTGCTTCTCCGCTCTCTATTTCACGTTCCACATTCGGTGCTTGCACTAACGCCAATTGCAAATTGCTCTCAAGCTAAACAGGAGAGGTACAAGCACCCGATGCAGCTGCACTCTGATTCAGTGTGGACGTTTCATCAATCTTCTTTGCTTTTGAAGCTTTTTCCCACAATCCAAAAAATCCTACTACCACCACCAGTCCCACTCTTCTTCATCATCTACTTTACAACAAAATAAGGAGGAAATTAGCATCTACAAATTAAATCAACTAAAAAATTGGGACAATCTCTTTGTAGTATGTATCTGGCTGCAGGGGGGAAATTGCTGCCAGTCTGTCGCTGTCCCTGGACTAGGGTCTCGGGGGAGCTAGGGCGGGGCGGCGACCGGTGGATGAGCGCTTGCGCAGTCCGGTCCGGAGGCGCTACTCCCTAGGTGGCTGGATGTGACGCCCCCAAAATCAGACCGTGTACAGTAATCATACACACCGGGTACACGACTGAGATTAGGGTGCCACGGTGATAATATCACAGCACAACACTAAACACAAAAGGATAAACAAATATATTACAATAGAGGGGGTCACGCGGACCCGAATACATAAGTCATACAAGCCATAATATCTGAGTACAGACATAGTTAGTCAAGTTTTGCCTTAAGAAGGCTAGCACAAATCACATCAGAGATACAGAACGAAAAGGCGAGGCCTCCTGCCTGGGATCCACAGTACTACTCCTGGTCAACGGGGAACTCGACGTCGTAGTAGGCGCCTCCGGGGTACTCCTGCTCCTGAGCTCCAACGTCGGCTGCAGCGGCCGATCAGGCAAAACAGTAAAAGAAACAAAGCAGGTGAGTATCTAGTATACCCGCGAGTCTTACGTCCGCTACTAAGCATTATGCATTGTATCAACGGAAAGAAGAGGCTGTATATAGTGGACTGAAGACAGAAATATAGAGCAAGGGTAAGAAGCTAGGCCTAACGAAGACTAGCATCTTCCGACGATGTCTTGCAGCATGAGGTAAGAATCAGCCAACAATTTATATAAAGCAACGAAGTAGCAATGAAGCAGAAGTTGCTGCAACATTGAATAATAATAAGTTGTAATAGTTAACAATGCCTCCGAGTTCCCCTCCTCGACATCCCCGCGAGGAAAAGAACCCGGAACCATACAGTTTAATAATAGTTTCTAGTGGTAAGATCCAGCTTCAGCATAAAGCGTCCTGTTACCGTGGACGCGGCTATCGATAGATCAATTCTTCCCTGCAGGGGTGCACTTGTGTTACGCTACACGCACGGATCTCCAGGGTGGCGGGAACCTTGTTAGGGAACGCTCCACCGAGGCTATCCGACACTTCATAGCCCATCTTTCAAACTCAACAGAGAGGTCATCCGCCGGACTATATCCTATGTACGTGGGGCTTTGGACCCTAACCCCGACGTACTCCTGCACGGTGCGTGGCTGGCCGGTGAAGTTAAATCAAAGCAAATACAAATCACACGCCGCGGCAAATAAGACAACACCACTTCCCGGCAATCAGCCCGCGGTACTGCTGACGTCTGAAAAGTCCTCGGACGACACTAAGAAGCGGAGGAGCCCATAACTCGTAGTTCCCACGGGTAGGTAGTGCGTACATGGCATATAGCCAACTCAAGACATTCACTGAACCATTTAGCATTTTAATTAACCTGCGTGACAACCGTTATCGTTGCCTCGACTTAACCGACCCGCGAACAACGACAGCAGCCAGGACCACCAGTACATCGGTGCCTGCCCCGTCGTCCCACCAAGTCACTGCGGTTACCAACAAGGTGAACCGTCTCCTTACCTTGTCTCGCGTGTGCTCCTGGAGGAGCTCGACTTTCGTGGGTGGGTAACTCTCGCGGCCAACGATCAGGGGCCAAGCACACCGGTACACTGGTCGTGCCCTCCCTGTCGTCCCGTCGCAATACCTCTCGCAGGCAGCGTTGGGTCGCCCGACTTCTTACCTGAAGGACAACCGTCGTTCAGGACCCTATGGCGGTAAGACAAAGTCAGCCTCGAGTGGAGTACAAGGATTACTCCTTGATGGCTCACACTTGAGGTGACTAGGCATAACCCAGGTAGGGCCTGAGGCGGTGTCTGCATTGTACCGTACCTGTGCAGTTATAATATAAGTATTCGCGTCCACTCCCCGGAGTGATCACTGCCCTCTATCTAATCCTAGCTAACAATGCGCAGGGCTCACTGCTGAATAATGCATAATAAAATTAATAGGCAGCATAGGATAAAGGAAGGCACATCAAGGGGCGACAAAAATCAGGCTATGCAGTTGAATAGGATTGTAATCGTAGCAGCAGCAGTAACAATGCCTAGTGCAAGAAATGTACGGAAAGATAGGCGATATCTGGGGAAGAGAATGGCTCTGCTTGCCTGCAAGCTCGACGGTAGTAGTAGGGTCGTCGACGACGTAGTCGTACTCAGCAGCGGTGTAGTCGACGGCAGCAGCGGGGTCTACCGGAGATTAAAGGGGGAAGAAACAATAAATACACAGCAATAATATACAACATATGCATGACATGACAGATGAAAAGTTAACGGTGTTCTAACGCAGTGCAATGGAATAGGCTCGGAGCGGGAATTCATCTGGGGAAGAACTACCGGCTCCGGGTGATTACCGGACAGGGTGTCCGGAGGGGGAAAGGATCAAGCCGGAGGTGTCGTGGTTACCGGAACAACATAAGCGGGGTGTATCCGTGCTATTTGAACCATTCCGGACAACTTTCGTGTTCGGAATAAATTCATCCGGGCACTCTAACAGTACCGGACAGTTTATCGGACAGACGGTCCGGAGGGGGAATGTTCGATGTTCGTGGTGTTAGAGGGGTGTGTTAGACATACGGATAGCGTATTCGTATTCGTTGTATTTTTCTGATCAACTTTCATGTATAAAGTTTTTGAATCCGAGTTACGGTTTAAAAGTTATTGAATTTCAAAGTTTAAATCAATTTAAATGATTTTCTGGATTTCTTTTATTATTCATTTAAACATTATCCAAAACATTATCCACAACATTATCCAGAACAGTGCTGACATGTGGGACCCACATGTCAGCCTCTGTTATTTATAAAACATATAATTAAATTGGAAAAATGCCTCTGGACCCACATGTCAGTGACTAGTTCTTAATTAATTGGATTAACCTAAATCATTTAGTTAATTATTTAGAGGGGACCCACCTGTCAGCGACTGGGAGGGATATTATTTCCTGTTAATCTACTCAGTTAACCTAACAGGGTAATTAGCCGGGGGGGGTCCACTGTCAGTGGGGATTAGGGGCTAATCCAGAGGGCCCACCTGGCAGCCACCGTAGGAGCTCGCCGGCGGCTGGACTCCGGCGAGGTCGAGCCCGAGCTCGAATCCGGGCACGGTTTGGAGCGCCGCTGGTGGCTATGGGTTCCTGGCGACCTGCGCGTTCGATTTGAGGTAGCGGGGGTGTCGGGGGTGGCCGGAGCGGAGCGCGACATCGACGGTGACGGCGGAAAACTCCGGGTGAAGACGACGACGACGACCTACGGTGCTGCGAGGGGTGTGGCTTAGCGCATTCGAACGAGGGGGGCGCGGGCACCCGCGTGACGCGTACCGTGCGCCAAAAGCGTGCTCCAGGACACGGTGGAGAGCTCGACGGCGGCGAGGCGCTTCTGCCCTAATGGCGGGGTGGGCTACAGGGCACAAACGGCTCGTCGGGGGGTTGGGGGAGGCGCAGGAGCTCACCAGGAACGTAACGGTGCAGAGAGAGGCCTCGGTGGCGTCGGGGTGGCGCCGGATTTCCTTCGCGACGTCGCGGCGGCCGGAGTTGGGGAAGATGACCGTGGGCTCGGGGTGGAGGCTCCCGCCTCGATTCCTTCCGCTCGGAGACGAGGACGACGACGAGGGACACGCTGGACACGGCGGGGTGGCGTCGCGAGCTCACAGGCCGCGTGAGCTCACTGCCATGGCGACGGCGGCGCTCGGGAAAGCTTTCCCCGACGTCGGCGAGAGGAGGAGGAGGGGAATGGGGTGGGGGAGTTGTCCAGGGGGCTGCGGGGGTTGGCCTTATCGGGTCCATGGCGGGAGGGAGCAGGTGAGGGAGGGGAGGGCTCCAGGGACGCCCGTGGCCACGGCGGCGCCACGGCGTCGAGCAGGTGGCGGACGTGATGGGGGCAGGTGGGAGGTGGAAGACGGGCCGAGGTGGGCTGGGCTGAGGTGGCCTCGCCCCAGGCGGGTTATTGTGTTTTTTCCATTTTCTGGTTTTCTGTGTACTGACCTGTGGTTTGTATTTTAATTTAGTGCCTTTTTGCTTTTTGAAAAATGGATTAGGTGTCCCAAAATTAGTATAACATTATATGTCAGTGCCACAAAAAGTTTTGAAGCAAAATAAAATCATTAGGTATTTATTTTAAATATTAAATGCCCCAAGTAAGGGTTTTAACCTACTGTTTGAATTGTTTGGAAAAAATTTGTAACTCCAAAAATTACCAAAGTTGTTCCAACATGGTTATAATGATTTTAGGCAATTTATAAAAATAGTTCCATGATTTTTGGAACAACTTTATTTGAGCACTTTTGTTTTATTTTCCATTTGAGGTAGTTTCAACTAGGGTTGGATTTCTTGATGAGCAAGATGCATTGTGCTTTGTGTTTTGATTACCAACCAGCATGGTTTGGAAAGAGAAGAAGCAAAGTTTGATTAGGGACAGGGAGTAACAGTGATTAGCAAACAGTGATAGTCAACAGTGATGATGATTACTGTTACAAGCATCTGAGGGTGTTACACTGGACCCTGGTGAAGCCGTGAAGATTAAAGGGAGCCTCAGGGGGGAGTTGGGGCTTGGCGACCGGTGAGCGCCGGGGCGGGGGCTGTTGGTCGTTGAGCGGGGCGCGGCGACAACCGATGGTCGCTGGGCAGCTAGGGTTGGGGCGGCGGCTACCTGGCTCTGTCCTTGGTCGAGCAAGGGAACGACCGAACAAGCGAAGCGAGTGAACGGTGGGCTTAGCGATATGTATAAAAATTTGCGTTGAATCATGGGTATTCATACGAATACAGGCGCATACACCCAACACCGCTAGTGTTACTCCGTCTCCACCGGAATCCTCCATGGGAGAAGGTTTGATCCCCGTCTTTGTTGATCTCCTCTGTTTCGTCCATCTGTTCATAAGAGTGTAAAGGGACGCTTTGTCCATCGGTCGTTGTTTAAGTTAGCACAAAAGGAACACTTATGTATTGTTTATTTCATATTTGACCATGGGAGTAAAGGGGTGATTTTGATTTCATACTACAAATTTTTATTATTCTAGAGATAATGAGCAAAAGTTCTCTGCTTTTGCAGATGATTGATACGTTCATTTTGTATCCATTGGTTGTTATATTTTTATCTTTATCATTGATATTTTTTATAATATTATTGAATTATGACGCATTTCCCTTCAATTTGCATGTAATAAGTGGAGAGGGAAATTTCCAATAAATTACCAAACAACACAAAAACATGAGAAAAATAGGAGCAGAAGGGAAACCAACTTTTTAGATTAAAGAAAACAGTAAAACCACAAAAATATCTTCAAAATAAAAGATGTCTAGAGCTAGAAGATGGTCCATGGGGCTACACCAGGGATCCACCTGCCCCTAGTGCCCCCCTTGGTTGGCGGCCAAGGGGTGCGCACCCTGGTTCAACAAGTGATGCGCCGTCTGAAAAGAATCACTTGCTTCTCCTGGATCTGCACACGACACAAATAACTTTGCTCCCAACAAAGTTCAGAGAGGTTGTCAATCTCTCCGGTCTTGTTGTTTACAAAGGATCAAACGCAAGGGATAATGATAACAACTAAAAAGTAAAAGCAGAAAAATAAAAAAGCGTGTAAACAGTTATGAGAGTATGGACCGGGGTCCCATGATGTTCACTAGTGATGTCTCTCTCCCAAAAGACGATAAAACTGCTATGCGAGGTAAACGAATCACAACTAGGCAATTGACGGGATTAAAAACGCACCGCAATGCTAACTATGCTACAAAGAAACGACGAGGCTCAAAAGCATGGGCGGTACGCCAAAATAAGTAGACCGAAATCCAACTGCATCTACTACTAATCATCCATCTTGAGATATCTATCCAGAACATCTCGCTGATATTAAGTTGCGAGCCCCACCCAAAGTGCAAACCCAAAGCAACAGACAACTGCATTAAAAATCACTTTGCGTAAAGTAAACAATTCTTGCAACCGCGGTTACAAGCACCGTTGCTTTCCCCCTTGTGGCAACAACACGTCCCTAGACTCATGTTTCTGTCACTCAAGCATGTCATCAGGGGGGCATGAACCCACAATCGAGCATAACGTTCCCTCTTGGAGTCACTACCTACTACTTGGCCAAAGCAATAAACAGCAACGGAGAACATGAAATAATTACTTAGGAACAAAAATATAAAAGATAAGAACAAAATATATTACTCAATCACAAACTGAACATAGTCTCATAATCCATCAGATTCCAGTAAACTCAACATAGCAACAGCATAAAATTACATATGTGCCTCGATCATGTAGGGCATCTCACGAGGTCTAAACCATGAAAACAAAGAGGGGAGGAGAACATCACATAGCTGCTGATCACGGGCCCATGGTCCAAGGGATACTACTCACAGATCATCCAGGAAGCGTCCATGGTGGAGAGGAAGCTCCCGGAGGTCAATCCTCCCTCCGCCAGGGTGCCGGGAAGAGGTCTGAAAAGGGGTTCTCTTGTCGGAAGTTTCACGTCACGGAGAATATATATGCGAAGGGGGGTAGCCAGGGGGCCCACCAGGGGTCCATGCGCCCCTTGGCGCAGCCAAGCCCTAGGCCGCTCCAGGTGGCCGCCTGAGTCACTGGTGGTGGCCCTCTGGCCCCACTTTGGTGATTCCGGAAGCTTTCGTTGCGCTGATTTTTTATCCGATTTTTCCAAAAAATTTAGAGCATTTTTAATATGGGGGAAACCTGAAATAGAAAACAGCAGAAAACAGGAACTGCCACTGTGGTGTAGTGAGTTAATAAGTTAGTCCAAATATGATGAAAAGTGTATGAAAGTGTATCTAGATCATAGCAATATCACACAAAATATGCATGGAGCAAGCAGAAATTATAAATACGTTTGTGATGTATCAATAAGCCTAAGCGAGAAAAAAAACTTCAAAACGAACAAATTCGTGATATGCAAACTACAACAATGATTGTATCTGCACCAAACATCTCATGACATCACAATGAAAATGATGTTTTTCAACTGCACCATCTTCAGAAAGGGAGCAACACCTGAGTGCTACCATCACCGGATCCAATCGCCAAATGTCAGATTCAAGGTTTTCATCCTCAAGAAGCAGTACGTGCATGTCCAAACAATGCCTTCATGAAGGTAACGATGCAAACACATCACAATTTCCATGTATGACCAATATGTCAGACTTAGGTTTTCACCCGGAGCTCGAGATCGGATACTCGAGAAGCACCACCATCGAAATCAATCGCTTGTCGTCTCCACCACTTTTTGCTATCCTAGCAGCTGCATGCATGCGATGGTGATGAGGACATCCCTACTACCAACACATCTCCAGTTCGTCATGAAGAACAAGTTGATTCAACAAAAAAGAAGGATGATGAAATCAGAATTGGACCTATTACAAGAGCTCGTGCAAAGTTGATAGAACAACAGGTGAACTCGCTCTTAATAGATTCTGATATGTTATGTAATGAGAACTTTATACTGCCTAAATCTTTGTATGTTTGCATAATCAGGTATCATGACGAAGAAGAGGATCCAGAAGGAGGAGAAGATGACGGAAGCTCCAACTTTCGGACGTCCGACATCGGAGGCCAGGAGCTACGACGCCGCGATGACCTCGAGTTACAGAAGGGTTACGGAACTCCGACGAGTTTCGGACGTCCGACATGGAACAAACGCCCGACACGGAGATCTTCGCGACGGCTCCCGAGTACAGTACCGATCCGGAAGTCCGACACGATTCGGACGTCCGACGCATCGGACGTCCGAAACCCATCGGACGTCTGAAACTGCCTGCGCGCAGATCTGACGGGCTTCGGCCTTTTATCCGAGTTTGACACCCCCTAGCTTATAAATACCAGACCCCCTGCGAGTTTTAGGGTTAGACCATGTTTAGATAAACCCTAGTTCTTGAGAATAGCTCCAAGCCTTCATCTTGAATCATATACTTCAATTCGTATCGATCTGAAGTGTTGCTACTGCAAGTTTTGTGTGATCTGTTGTTCCACTGGGAATTAGTAGATTGCAAATTACCGTCTCGTGGTCGACGACTACATTGCGCAAGTGTGTGAAGTTGTGAATATCCAAAGGATAGAGAGCTGTCGCATTGGCAACAGGAATCTAGCGAGGAGAGTTCATCGGCTACATACAAGTTATCTATCATCGCCTTCATATTCACCGTCCGCTTACTGAGAAGATCGGGCCACCCCATATCAGATGGTTAGAAAACTGATCGCCGACGCCGCATAACCACACCTTCTGCGTTAAGCCATCGCTCATGGATTGCATTTCATCACCAAAGAAACCCATCAGATCTGTAAAGAAGAATCCTCATAGAAATCTCTCGATGCCTTTTTGTATTAGAGAATGGAAGTTTTAACCGCTTGTGTTGAACCGTTCGGGATTCCTCCACATGGCAGTTTTCAACACACAAAAATCTAGGTAAAAAACAAGTTATTTTGGGAAGGAGTAAATATCTTGTTGCTTCATCGTTCGGGATTCCTCCACATGGTTGTTTTCAACATAAAAAATCTAGGTAAATAACAAGTTATTTTGAGAAGGAGGAAATATCTTATTGCTTGCCTCTTTAAATATCACCTAATTGCTATTTTATAGCTGTGGAAATCTCTGAGTAGCGACGAGGCTAATCACGACCTGAAGACGACAATCGACAAAATTAAGGCTAGCGCGATCTGCCTTTCTGCTCCTCGCCAAGTACCAAATGCCTGATGTTTTGCTATGACGTCCGCCCCTTCCGTTCTCCTTTGGTCCGGCTAGTGCAGTATGTTGATAGTGTTTCATCATTGCCGTGTGCCAACGGTCTCTGGTTGTGGCCGGTGTGCCGTGTAATCGTGATACTTTTACTCTTGCCTCTCCTTCCTCTTGGTTTGGTTTGTTGCTTGTATTCCATTATTCTGCGTATGACTTTATTTATAAAGTCGGGGCCTCCCTTTTCTCTTAAAAAATTAAAAAAAATTCAAGCTACATTTGTCCAAAGTCCAAACTTATTCGGTGCAGCTGCCTACACGTTCACAAGGCACCAGAGCGTTGCATCAATGTTGAAGCGGCAACTTTGCTCGTTTTTCTTCCCGTTCCAAAATGGGCGGCAGGTTCGAGACCATGGACGAAGACCCACCGAGTTCCACTTCCCGCTCCCAATTTTCCTCTGCTCGACCTCGACTCCTACAAGTTTCCTTCCAAAAGCATCGCAATTCTCTCCAGGCCAACACCATCGTCCTCTCCCGTTGATCCCGACGAAAGAGGAAGCATCAACATGTGGCGGCGGGGGCCGTTTCTGCTGCTGCTTCTTGCGGCGGCGGCGGCTGCTGCTGCTGCCGAGCCGGCGTCGACGCTCGCGGGCCCGTCGCGGCCGGTGACGGTGTCGCTGCAGGAAAACAGGGGCCACGCGGTGGACCTGCCGGATACGGACCCCCGGGTGCAGCGCCGGGTCATGGGCTGGGCTCCCGAGCAGATCGCCGTCGCGCTCTCCGCCGCTCCCACCTCTGCCTGGGTCTCCTGGATCACCGGTAAGGCTATTCATCGTACGGACTCTGAGACTGGTTCTTGGATTGGATGTTATTGATTTCTTGGCTCCGCGCGCAGGGGATTTCCAGATGGGCGGCACCGTCAAGCCGCTCGACCCCGGGACGGTCGGCAGCGTCGTGCGCTATGGGCTCGCCGCCGATTACTTGGTCCGCGAGGCCACCGGCGACGCGCTGGTGTACAGCCAGCTCTACCCCTTCGAGGGCCTCCAGAACTACACCTCCGGCATCATCCACCACGTTCGCCTCCAAGGTGACCGCCACCGCCATTGTTCCTCGATCCCCTGCTCCACAATTAATCCTTATATAAACCTAGCTAAAATCCATGCAGGGCTTGAGTCTGGGACGAAGTACTACTACCAGTGCGGCGACCCGGCCATCGCGGGGGCAATGAGCGCCGTCCACGCGTTCCGGACGATGCCGGCGGTCGGGCCGCGGAGGTACCCGGGGAGGATCGCCGTGGTGGGAGACCTCGGGCTGACCTACAACACCACCTCCACCGTGGACCACATGGCGAGCAACCGGCCGGACCTGGTCCTGCTGCTCGGCGACGTGAGCTACGCCAACCTGTACCTCACCAACGGCACCGGAGCGGACTGCTACTCCTGCTCCTTCGGCAAGTCCAGGCCCATCCGCGAGACGTACCAGCCGCGCTGGGACTACTGGGGACGGTACATGGAGGCCCTGACGTCGGAGACGCCGATGATGGTGGTGGAAGGGAACCACGAGATCGAGCAGCAGATCGGCAACGAGACCTTCGCGGCCTACCGCTCCCGGTTCGCGTTCCCGTCGGCGGAGAGCGGGTCCTTCTCCCCCTTCTACTACTCCTTCGACGCCGGCGGGATCCATTTCGTCATGCTCGCCGCCTACGCCGACTACAGCAGGTCGGGGGAGCAGTACAGGTGGCTGGAGAAGGACCTGGCGAAGGTGGACCGGTCGGTGACCCCCTGGCTGGTCGCCGGCTGGCACGCGCCGTGGTACACCACCTACAAGGCCCACTACAGGGAAGCGGAGTGCATGCGGGTGGCCATGGAGGAGCTGCTCTACTCCCACGGCCTCGACATCGCCTTCACCGGCCATGTATGCGATGCAATGAAACATCTCAACTCAATCACACCCTCAGATTCTCTGGAGTGAACTGTGGTGTTGTCCCTCAGGTGCACGCGTACGAGCGCTCCAACCGGGTGTTCAACTACGAGCTGGACCCGTGCGGCGCGGTGCACATCTCGGTGGGCGACGGCGGGAACCGAGAGAAGATGGCCGCCACCCACGCCGACGAGCCGGGGCGCTGCCCGGAGCCCAAGCCCAAGCCCAACGCCTTCATGCCCGGCTTCTGCGCCGCCAACTTCACGTCCGGCCCGGCCGCCGGCAAGTTCTGCTGGGACCGGCAGCCGGACTACAGCGCATACCGAGAGAGCAGCTTCGGCCACGGCATCCTCGAGGTGCGTTGCGTATGTACTACGTACGTACGAGAGGAAGAAAAAGGGATTAAAGAGAGCTAACTATTTCTGACCAACTGGATAGATGTATGGTTGGATTGAGCGATGAGATGAGACTACGCAATATGTTCTTATGCTGCAGGTGAAGAACGGGACGCACGCTCTGTGGAGATGGCACAGGAACCAGGACCTGTACGAAACCGCCGGAGATGAGATTTACATTGTCCGAGAGCCGGACAGGTGCTTGCACAAGCACAACACGGGCAGACCGGCACACGGTTGATCAAACACCATACAGTGAAATCGCAAGATCAAATACTGTACGAAGTACTAGATGAACTAGCAGCAATAAAATGACCGATGCTACGCGTTGATCGGTCGGAGTGGAAGAATTATCCGCCGTCCACATAACCATTCGGTCAATAAGGTCGTGGTGTTGTCGGATTGCTTTGCAAGATTCTTTGTTGCAAAGCCTTTCAACGAAGCCGTTTTTATGTTAAATCACCACCGCAAGACAGTGATTCTTTGCAACAAGGGTTCTGATGCGTTAGAATCATTGCAACACAAGTTTTGTTGTAAAGCCTTCTAATTTTATTTTATTTTTTATTACATCAGATAGACGTTTTTTCCTCATCCTCGTCCACCTTGCAACGAAACGTTTTTCCTCATCCTATCATCATCCTTGTTGAGTATATATGTGTTATGTGTATTGGGCCCACCTCCTAGTTGTGTATAGTTGAGGTCGTTACCCCACCGTTGTACTCCATATATACGTGCGTGTATGCACCCAGTAATACATCGTGCAATTACCCCAACCTACATGGTATCGGTTTTTAGGTTTAGGTTTTACTCATAGCTTCCGCCGCCGCCGCCGTGGCGCCACCCTCCTTGCGCTGCCGCCGCCGCCGCCCCATCCATCCACCTGCCTGCTTCTTGCTACTAGCACCAACGCTACCGATCCATCCATCAGCTGCCCAACCGTATGTACGTGCGCACCGATCCATCCACCGCTGCACCAGCCGTACAAACGCGATCCGACCAGCAGACCGCCGCCGCAACTCGTCATCCCTCCGGCCACCGCCGCCACTCGTCCTCGCCGCCATGTCGACGCCTCACTCGGACAGCTCCTCCAACCCGTTCGGCGACGTCAACGGCCCCGACGTCAACATGATCCGCGGTCTCAACATCCACGAGCGCGTCCCGGTCCGTCTTTCCCAGGCGGACTCCTCCTACTACACGTGGAAGACGTACTTCTCCCTCGTGTTTCGGGAGTACCACCTCGTCGATCACGTGGACGGCTCCGTCGACTCCAGTCTCGTCCCCGACTTTCACGACTGGTCCACCATCGACACCACGATCATCCGATGGTTTTTCCTCACCATCTCACCGGATTTGTTTCAGACAGTCGTGCAGGACGGCGATGACGCTCACGCCGTGTGGTCCAAGCTGAACGGGCTCTTCACCGACAATCGCCTCCAGCGTCGCGTTTTTTTGCAGCAAGAGTTCTTCGGGTGTCACCAGGACAACTCCTCCGTCGACGACTATTGTCGGCGCCTCAAGACTCTCGCTGACGAGCTCCGCAATGTTGGCGCGCGCATCGATGACGACACCCTTCTCAGCACGCTCACCGCCGGGCTCAACGAGGACTTCAGTAACGCCGCGGCGAACCTCTCCCTCATACCCGAGCCGTCCTTCACCAAGTTCGTCGCGTACCTTCGGCTGGAGGAGCGCCGGATGAAGAAGGTGAAGGCACGAGCCATCCACACCGCCCTCGCTGCCGGCACCACTCGCGGCGGCTCTCCCGCTGCCCCGGCCGCGCCCCCACAGCCGCGCCAGCAGCAGCCGGGTCTGCTGCCCCTCCCGTACGGGCCTCCCGCGCCTCCCGCCGATGGGCGCCGTGGTGGCCGGCGTGGTGGCCGGCGCGGCGGCCAGCAGCAGCATCCGCAGGGCGGCGCCGATGCGCCTCGTCCTCCTCAGCAGCAACAGCATCCGGTGCCCCCCCGTGGGCAGCGGGTACAACCCGTGGACTGGCGTCGTCCACGCGTACACCATGCCGGTGCCACGGGCTCCGATGCCGACTCTCCCAGTGCCGCGTCCGCCGGCTCATCAGGCGTATTATGCGGCCCCACAGCCGTACGGCGGCTTCCCCCCGCCGCAGATGAGTGGCGCCTTCCAGGCGCTGCCCCCGGCACCCTGGGACCCGGCGCTCCTCGCCGCGCTTCACACCGCTCCCACGCCGACGACCTACACTGGAGGAGGTGACTGGTACATGGACACCGGGGCTACGGCTCACATGTTTGCTCATCCTGGTAATCTTGCCGCTTCCACTCCTGTCACCACCGATCGCCGCATTATTGTCGGCGACGGTTCCACACTTCCCATCACACATGTCGGGCACACTTCATTTCCTTCTAATTCCATGCCTATATCCATGTCTAACATACTTGTGTCTCCTCATCTTATTAAGAACCTTGTTTCTGTTAAATCTCTTACTCGTGAAAATCCTGTTACTGTTGAGTTTGACAGTCTTGGTTTTTGTGTCAAGGACGCCCGGACCAGGATGGTGCTCAACCGATGTGACAGCCCCGACGAGCTCTATCCGGTGCATCAGTCTTCCTCCACCACCACTGCACCGGTTGCCCTCTCCGTTGGTGTCGATCTCTGGCACGCTCGCTTGGGTCATCCCAACCCCGTCACCCTTCGCCACATTCTCAGGAGTTTCAGTTTCAGTTGTAATAAGATAGAGGATCACACTTGTCATGCCTGTCGTGTTAGCAAACATGTTCGTCTTCCGTTTAATGACTCCACATCCATAGCTACCTTTCCTTTTCAGTTAATTCATAGTGATGTGTGGACCTCTCCAGTTCCTAGTAATTCGGGCTATTTATATTATCTCGTCATTCTTGATGATTATTCTCATTATGTGTGGAACTTTCCCTTGCGGCGCAAGTCGGATGCACTCTCCACCTTGACGGCTTTCTACTCGTATGTCCGCACGCAGTTTGGGCGTCCCATCCTTGCTCTTCAGACGGACAACGGTAAAGAGTTCGACAATCTTGCATTCCGCACTTTTTTGTCGCATCATGGCACAGTTTTTCGTCTCACATGCCCGTACACTTCCGAGCAAAACGGTTGTGCCGAGCGCGTCCTTCGCACTCTGAACGACTGTGTCCGCACACTCCTATTTCACGCCCATGTGCCACCTCGCTTTTGGACGGATGCACTCGCCACTGCTTCGCTGCTCATTAACATCCGTCCATGCCGCCCACACTGGAACTTCGCACCCCATCACCTCCTATTTGGTACGCCACCATCCTATGATGGCTTGCGTATCTTTGGGTGTCTTTGTTATCCTAGCACCGTCGACACTGCTCCTCATAAACTTGCACCTCGTTCCGTTGCATGTATCCTTCTAGGCTACCCCTCTAACTCCAAAGGCTACCGGTGCTACGATCCCACCTCCCACCGTGTGTTCACTTCCCAGCATGTTTACTTTGATGAGCACGTGTTTCCGTTTCAGCAGGTACCTCCGGCTGCTCCCGTGGACGACGTCACCGTCGCCCTGCCTTCTCCAGGCCGCTCCCACGCTGCGCTCGGCCCGCCCCCCGGCTTTGAGACGTGCCCCCTGGTTGCGCCCCTGGCGCCCGTGGCTACCCCCTCGCCGGCCACGCCCTCGGCGCCCGCGGCGCCGCCTGCCGCACCCCCGGTGCCCCCTTCCGCGCCCCCGGCGCCCGCGTCGCCCCCTCCGCCGGCCGCGTCCTCGGCGCCCGTGGTGCCCCCTACACCGGCTGCACCCCCGGCGTCCGCGGCCGGTCCGGTCACTCGCGCTCGTACGGGCGTGTTTTGCCCGAACTCGCGCTACGACCCGGACGAGTACGTCCACGCTGCATCCACCTCGTCACCCTCGCCACTGCCGTCCTCCGTCCGAGCCGCTCTTCGTGACCCGCTCTGGATGGCTGCGATGCAAGACGAGTTCGATGCCCTGCTCCGCAACCAGACGTGGCAGCTTGTTCCTCGTCCCCGGCACGCCAACGTCATCACCGGCAAGTGGGTCTTCAAGCACAAGCTCCGTCCCGATGGTACTCTCGACCGCTACAAAGCACGCTGGGTTGTTCGTGGCTTCCGGCAACGCGCCGGTGTCGACTTCACCGACACCTTCGCTCCGGTGGTCAAGCCCAGTTCGATACGCACGGTTCTCCACCTTGCGGTATCCCGTGCTTGGCCCGTGCACCAGATGGACGTCTCCAACACCTTGTTGGAAATATGCCCTAGAGGCAATAATAAAATGTTATTATATATATTTCCACGTTCGTAATTAATGTTTATATTTCTGTGCTATAATTGCAATGACCCTGACTGTGAGATTCAGAAGAAAACTCATTTGCATGTGTGGAAATGTAAACACCAAGAGTTTCTGGTTTAGCCTCTAAGACCAGCTCATGTGCTAACTGATGATTACGTTTTCTTAATCATGGACATTGTTCTTGTAACAAGGATGTCAATAGCAATGGGAACATATTGTTAGCAGAACAATGATGTTGAACCGACCCCAGTATTGAATGATATACTTAGAGATCACATCGTAACTACGTTATAAGTCATATCATGAAATGTTTTCATATACGTAATTTCTTAGACCATGAGAGTATCGAGTTGCTTCACACAGGAAGACATGCTTTGGTTCTTAGATGAATCCTCCCGTAAATGGGAAGTAGTAAAATAAGTTCTGGGTATGTCAGATGGTGTGGCTAGTGACTGTGATAGTTCAAGAATGGGATTTGCTCCTTCACGATGAAGAAGATATTCACTTCGGGCCCACTCGGTATGACAGTATCCATTATAGTCTGGCCAGACGCATTGTGATTCAGTCACGGGGATACCGGAATACGATAACGAGAAAAGGGACAAACGAGCAAAGAGGATAACGAGTGGCTTGTGTTCAAAAGTTGTTACACATGGGTGCCAAACTTCTCTCCTCTAACTTTTTCATATATCGCGAAGCAAAGGGAATGGTACATGACTAAACATAATGGTTCACTCGAAGTTTCTTCGTGTATGTGCGGGAGTCAACATGGGTGTCCATGGCTCCGCTGTTGATTATTGGCTATTGACAAAAGGCTGTTGACCTATGTCCGGAAGATGTTCTGAGTCATGTCCGCATTATACCGAACCTATTGGGTCACACACTTAACGAGCAGTAGTCTGTTAGAATACTAGTATGGTAGAAGGTTTAGTGGAAGCAAAGCAGAATAGTTCATACGGGTACCGGAAGTAGTTCCGGAGATTTATGGAATTGTTCATAAGGGCACCAGAAGTAGTTCTGGGTATTTAAGGTTATGTCCGGATCACTCTGGAGTAGTCCCAGGTGGTTCCGGAACATATGAGAATGGTACTGGGGAAGTCCTGGATCAACCGGAATAGTTTTCGGATAATCGCTGGGCGTCCCGACAACCTTCGCGGTCATCCGGTGGCTTAAACTGTAACTCGGATGGTCTTGGAAACTATCCGGATGGCTCCGGAACGTCCGAGAACGGTCTCGGAAGGTCCTGGAAGTGCTCCAGAAGTGTCCGGAATGTCCCGAAACGGTCCCGGTATGTCCCGGAAGGTCCTGGAAGCTTCTAGAAGGTCATGGAAGGTTCCAGAAGGTTCCGGACAGTACCACCCACTCCCCTGCGCCCCTAGCCTTGGGGGGAAAGCCACCTAGGCTTCCCTGGCCGGCCAAGGGGTGGGGGCACACCAAGGGGAAGGAATCCCCCTCCAGGTGGAAAGTCCAACTCTCCAATATGGCAGGTTTCCGGTGAGAAGGTTTGGGAGGTTTGGGAGTCCAAGTTGGACTCCCCACCCCCCTTATTGCGCCCCAAGGGCCTCTTGGCCACCTATATAATGTGGGGGAGGGGTGGGGGGCGCAGCACAACTTGTCCCCAAGGCCTATGCGCCACCCTCCCTCCTCTAAACCCCGTTGCTCCACTTTTAGACCCCGGTTTAGACGCTGTTCTAGATCGGAATCCGTTAGGGTTTTCTCCCTCTAGTTTTCTCGGTGGCGTTCATCTCTGGACGGCGGAGCGCTACTGGATTGCTGCTACGGGATGTGTGGATACTAATGGAGGGGTCGTACCTTCGACCCTTCTTCGAGGAGCTTGTTCATGGGACTTGTCCGTGGGACTAGATCGCGGGACTTGTTCGTGGGATTGATCGAGGGACTGTTCGTGGGAGAACTTGCGAGATCTACTTCCACTACGTCCACGAGCTTCACCAACTCTACTTCCGCTACATCGGTTGGTGAGACATGACCTAAAACCTTGTATGCAATCTTCTTGGATGATCTTGGGTTCTTGATTCGTAGGCCGAATTTTTTTGTTTTCTACTACGTTTCCCAACAGTGGTATCAGAGCAATCCTTGATTAGATGCATGTTTAGGTCTAGATCATATGTGTGATATGAGGCATTGATTTTCTTGTTGCTTCCCTGTCATGTGATATTTTCTATGCTTGATGGCAAGTTGAGGTTTTGCCACAAGGATTGAGTTTTCCATCGATCCCTCTATGCTACTTTCAGTATGCTGGTTGCCTTGATCATGGTCTACATCAAACTCCTTGGATCTCATCTTAATCTCACAATAGAAGATTTAACATGGAGGGGCTTGTGGATTTTATGAACTAAAATCCACACGGGGGTCACGCGTTTAACGAAGTTTGGCTTGTGGCATTAGTTGCTGCACACACCCCGTATGTTAAACTAGCAACAAAAGAAGTATCGTGTTTTGTTTTATCTAGGGTTTCTCGTTTGCCTTGTAAACCTACTTAACAACCACGATAAAAGTTGCAACAACCCGTGTAGATGGCGATCTAACTCGTTTTTGCAGAGTATGCATGTGATGTGGTATAGCCTTCAAGATTTGCAATGTGTTTGTATGAGATGCTATATGTTATGTAATATTTATTCGCGACCTGCGTGTCGTGGTACGGCATGATGACTGGAGTCATATGATTGTCACTTAATTATGGCCTGCGTGCCAGAACTGTTTATTAGCTCGAGGCAAAGCAATAGATAGATGCAAGGTGATGATCTACGATGCGGAGGTGGACCCCGACGCACATGTCGGAAGCCGTGGTGTTGGTCCCGGCACCAAGGACAAAGTTGGTGGACACGGTGACTTCAACCACGACGACGTGAAGATAATGAAGACTTCACGAAGCAAAGGGCTATATCATATCACATAATTTTATGAACTGCCTGTGATGTTTATCCCTTTGATGCACCCTTGTTTGATGCGCGGTAGTCGTGTTTTATTAGGGTGATCTCTCGCAAAACAATATCAAGTTGATAGTGTTCTCCCAACTGTAGCACCGTCTATACTATGTTTCACACCGGAGCAGGTCATGTCACATGGGTGCACACGGTGTGACGCATAAAAGACGGGTGTGTTAAAAGAACACACAGCACATTACACTTGGTTATCTTGACGGTTTGGATAAAAGTTTGCTACCGGAACACGCCCATCGAAAGATGAACAAGAATCACCTTTGGCGTGATTGGCAAGTTGGCCTACCGGTCCATTCTAAGTCATCAGTGATGTCACATCAATGGCGGACGATTTGGTTGGATCTTGAATCACTCCAGCATCAATTACGAGAGATATTGATCTGAGTGAGAGCGCACTAAGTAATTAAATTGATTAATCACAAGTGCAACTTAATTATGAACAAAGTCTTAGTATTTGCATTATCGTTGTAGAATAATGGCTCGCGTTACCACCTTCCCAATTGATTTTGATTAACTGTTTTATCTGGTAAAAACTTTACGATTGGTACCGTATTGTGAGGACTATCCTCAATAGTGTCGAGAAGGAGCTTGTCCTATCGCAAATTTTTGATGCTCTCCCGCTGATGCTATGGATGATGTGACTTATGTCCATAATCCAAAATGCTAGAATTCCACGACAGCTAAGTGCATTGTCTTCACCACCATGAAACCCGAACTTCGAAAAGTTTGGGATAGTTATGTTATATTCATGGAACTGAAAAATAAGTTTTCAGTAGTAAGACAATTAATGTTGGATATAAGATATCTAGTACAATGTATGATTGTAAGCATTAGTGAAAATGTTCATTGTGCTCTAAACAAAACTGATAAGTGTGGGATCCAGAAGAACAATGATCATATGATGATGAGGATTAAGGGAAAGGAAGTTCCATAGGGTGTTAGTAAGACTTACACGCCGGAAAGTCCATGGCCTGCGCCACCCTTGATCATGTGTGATCTTCTGTGAGTAGGAGTGACATTGGAAATAGAACTATGATACGTATAAAGGCAAAACGAAAGAAGACTGGAATAACCAGCTCAGAAATGAAAGTCATACGGAGTTATAGATGAATTCATTGCTGGTCAAGAGATGTAATTCTTGGGAATCATGATTAAGCAGTTAATTGTGGATTCTGTATATTGTGATTAAACTGTTGATCACCGGAATATCACATCGATTGCATATTGTTGCAACTCGATGCAAGAAATACTATGGCCTTTATGACTAGCTAATGATGAGTTTTGACACGCTCGGGAACACGGTAAAAGGTTTACTATATCGTGTGTTGACTCTATGATTATCTTCATAATTCATTTTAGAGTTGAGTAAATTGTTACTACACTTTAGCCTTGTTGCAAAACATCATTTTGAATCATGTTTGTTGCAAGAGAGTTGTTCAAAGCTATGAATAACGTAAATGCCATACTTCCATTATGAATAGGGTGTATGTTATGAATCTTGATAATAATACTAAACATTCATAACACTGACGCTAAACGTCGCAAGACTAACAGAAATACCACATAGATGTGGCACTGCCGTTTATCACAAGTGACATAACATGCATGAAGAATTTCCATAAGTGATGGACTTTCGAGTCATATGATTATGAATCACTTGACGCTTGCGATCTTTGTCTCGAATTAATGTGACTAAAACACCGTTAATAGGCCATACATGAACGGGCAACTAAACCATTGGTAATCATACATGATGATGTGTGTAGTCCAGCAAGTGTAGTTGTGTGCAGTGGATTCCCTACCTTCACTCATGAGTTGAAGTAGATATGTGGATATCTGTTCAATAGAGACATACGTCTGGAATCTTTGAAATGTTCAAGGAATTTTAGAGTGAAATAGAAATTCATTGTAACAAGAAAATAAAGCTTCTGCAAATTAGATTGTAGAAAGTAATATTTGAGTTACAAGTTTAGCGAACGTCTGATGAGTTGTGAAGAAGTGTCATAACTTGCGTCTCCCGGAACACCACTATGAGTAAAGTGTTTGAGAGATGTAATCAATCCATGTATGACACGGTAAGATCAAATATGACGTTTATCAATTTGCCATTATACTTATTAAAGTTATGCGTTAGTGACTACAGCTTTTACACTGAAAAGAGCACCATCAAATCTGTTGAAATGACACCATATTAGATGTGGTATGGACTGTTAAAACCATGTTGTCTTTTCTTAAAATTTGGGTATATGAGGCATATGTTTGACATACTCAAAAACCCCAAATCAGATAAGTGCTACTTTGTTAAGGTTATGCCAAAAGTTTTGGTATTCCTCTATCACTACACAAAATCAAAACTGTTTGCTGTTAAGAACAATGTGTTTTGAAGAAAATGGTTTCTTGAAAAAGAGTGAGTGGGAGGACAGTGCAACTTGTTAAAGATTGTTGAATCTTCAAATAAGTGCGCAGCTGAACCACACAGGTTAGACAAAACTCGTACAAACATTCATGATATGTAAGACGAGATATTATTGTTCGACAATGATAAACCTGTGATATACAAAGAAGCGTTGATGGGCCCTGACTCCGGGATTTGGCTAAATGCCAAATAATCCGAGATAGTATCCATGGAAGTAAGTCAAGTTTTGAACTTGGTAGACCCTCGGAAAGACTAAAAGTCTGAAGAATATATATATGGATCTATAATTGATTCAGATGAAATTGTTTTATCCATAAAGCTCAACTCGTTGGAAAATTGTTTTCTAGCAAGTTCAAAGGTTGACTACGGCGAAATAGTGTCGATCGTAGAAATGCTTTAGTCAGTTCGGGTTATATTAGCAATTACTACATATCTCATTTATAGGATATGGTAGAATGAACGTCAAAACAAAGTTCCTACACGGAAATATAACAAAGGACGTATATGTGATACGACCGGAATGTTTTGTCGATTCAAAGGATGCTAAAATAGATGCAAGCCTTGGATATCCAGTGATGGACTGAAGCTAGCATAATGGAGTTGGAATTTTCGTTGTGATGAAATTGCCAAAAGAGTTTGTTTTCATCAGGAATAACGAAGATGCTTGAATATTCAAGAAAGTAAGTGGGAGCTGAATAACATTTCTAAAACCTTATGTAGATGACATATTGTTGATTAGAAATGATATAAATTTCTTGACACGAATAAGTACTTCATTGGAAATAGTTTTCAGTTGAAGAACTTGGGCTAATATAGCATTAGTATTGAGCACAGTGATCTATTAAGATAGTAAGTGCCTGATCATGCTAAAGCCAACACTACATATTGACATGATACTAAAGTAGTTTAGTATGAAATGCCAAGAAACATGTTCTTGCCGAAGTCGTGGTGAAAAGTTGTTTGCAGAAATCGGTGTTGATGAACACAGATAAGCAAAAACACGTGAATTGAATTCCACTCACCCGTGTGTTTGGATTAATCATGTACACCATAATATGTAAAACGACCAGATATGTCCAGTGCTTCAAAAGGTTATGATCAAGATACCAAAGTGATCAATATGTTGATCATTGGACAAACAGTGAAAAGTTAAACTTATGATAGATAAGATATGTTTCTCGGAAAATGGAGATAATGAAGAGCTCATTGTAACAAGTTACACCAGCTGAATTTTGATGTAAACAGTTACACCAATTCAGTCTTCATACTTACTCCGATCGATTTTCGATTTTAATTGGGATTATGTGTTTCACACATAAGGGTGGCACAGTATGAAGGAACTGTGTTAAAGTTAGATACTGTGGCGAATTCTATAACAGAGGCTAAGTATATTGTTGCTTAAAGAAGTAACAAGGGAGGGTATTTTGAATCATCAGTTCATTTATGAACATGGTATGGTTTCCTAGATGCTTGAAGCTCATGGATGATTTCATGACTTATTCTAAGGAACCAAGGTCCTACCAAATGATTCAAACATATACAAAGCTAAACTGATAAAATTAGTGAATTTTATGATAGCGTGAAAACGCAAAGATATGCAAGATACAAACGGGCCTGAAACGTCAGATCCGAAGATGAGGTCTATACCACAAATGAGGCATTTATTACACCGGTATGCCATAGGTGTAAAGTGCTCAAGCACTGACAATATTATTGACTCTAGTGCAAGTGGGAGACTGTTGGAAATATGCCCTAGAGGCAATAATAAAATGTTATTATATATATATTTCCACGTTCGTAATTAATGTTTATATTTCTGTGCTATAATTGCAATGACCCTGACTGTGAGATTCAGAAGAAAACTCATTTGCATGTGTGGAAATGTAAACACCAAGAGTTCCTGGTTTAGCCTCTAAGACCAGCTCATGTGCTAACTGATGATTACGTTTTCTTAATCATGGACATTGTTCTTGTAACAAGGATGTCAGTAGCAATGGGAACATATTGTTAGCAGAACAATGATGTTGAACTGACCCCAGTATTGAATGATATACTTAGAGATCACATCGTAACTACGTTATAAGTCATATCATGAAATGTTTTCATATACGTAATTCCTTAGACCATGAGAGTATCGAGTTGCTTCACACAGGAAGACATGCTTTGGTTCTTAGATGAATCCTCCCGTAAATGGGAAGTAGTAAAATAAGTTCTGGGTATGTCAGATGGTGTGGCTAGTGACTGTGATAGTTCAAGAATGGGATTTGCTCCTTCACGATGAAGAAGATATTCACTTCGGGCCCACTCGGTATGACGGTATCCATTATAGTCTGGCCAGACGCATTGTGATTCAGTCACGGGGATACCGGAATACGATAACGAGAAAAGGGACAAACGAGCAAAGAGGATAACGAGTGGCTTGTGTTCAAAAGTTGTTACACATGGGTGCCAAACTTCTCTCCTCTAACTTTTTCATATATCGCGAAGCAAAGGGAATGGTACATGACTAAACATAATGGTTCACTCGAAGTTTCTTCGTGTATGTGCGGGAGTCAACATGGGTGTCCATGGCTCCGCTGTTGATTATTGGCTATTGACAAAAGGCTGTTGACCTATGTCCGGAAGATGTTCTGAGTCATGTCCGCATTATACCGAACCTATTGGGTCACACACTTAACGAGCAGTAGTCTGTTAGAATACTAGTATGGTAGAAGGTTTAGTGGAAGCAAAGCAGAATAGTTCATACGGGTACCGGAAGTAGTTCCGGAGATTTATGAAATTGTTCATAAGGGCACCAGAAGTAGTTCTGGGTATTTAAGGTTATGTCCGGATCACTCTGGAGTAGTCCCAGGTGGTTCCGGAACATATGAGAATGGTACTGGGGAAGTCCTGTATCAACCGGAATAGTTTCTGGATAATCGCTGGGCGTCCCGACAACCTTCGCGGTCATCCGGTGGCTTAAACTGTAACTCGGATGGTCGTGGAAACTATCCGGATGGCTCCGGAACGTCCGAGAACGGTCTCGGAAGGTCCTGGAAGTGCTCCAGAAGTGTCCGGAATGTCCCGAAACGGTCCCGGTATGTCCCGGAAGGTCCCGGAAGCTTCTAGAAGGTCATGGAAGGTTCCGGAAGGTTCCGGGCTGTACCACCCACTCCCCTGCGCCCCTAGCCTTGGGGGGCAAGCCACCTAGGCTGCCCTGGCCGGCCAAGGGGTGGGGGCACACCAAGGGGAAGGAATCCCCCTCCAGGTGGAAAGTCCAACTCTCCAATATGGCAGGTTTTCGGTGGGAAGGTTTGGGAGGTTTGGGAGTCCAAGTTGGACTCCCCACCCCCCTTATTGCGCCCCAAGGGCCTCTTGGCCACCTATATAATGTGGGGGAGGGGTGGGGGGCGCAGCACAACTTGTCCCCAAGGCCTATGCGCCACCCTCCCTCCTCTAAACCCCGTTGCTCCACTTTTAGACCCCGGTTTAGACGCTGTTCTAGATCGGAATCCGTTAGGGTTTTCTCCCTCTAGTTTTCTCGGTGGCGTTCATCTCTGGACGGCGGAGCGCTACTGGATTGCTGCTACGGGATGTGTGGATACTAATGGAGGGGTCGTACCTTCGACCCTTCTTCGAGGAGCTTGTTCATGGGACTTGTCCGTGGGACTAGATCGCGGGACTTGTTCGTGGGATTGATCGAGGGACTGTTCGTGGGAGAACTTGCGAGATCTACTTCCACTACGTCCACGAGCTTCACCAACTCTACTTCCGCTACATCGGTTGGTGAGACATGACCTAAAACGTTGTATGCAATCTTCTTGGATGATCTTGGGTTCTTGATTCGTAGGCCGATTTTTTTTTCTACTACGTTTCCCAACACACCTTTCTTCATGGTCATCTCGAGGAGCAGGTCTTCTGCCAGCAGCCCGCGGGGTTCGTTGATCCAGCACATCCCGACCACGTCCGCCTGCTCTCGCGGTCCCTTTACGGACTCAAGCAGGCTCCTCGTGCTTGGTATCAACGCATTGCGACGTTTCTTCATCAGCTCGATTTTCGCCCCACCCGCTCGGATGCCTCGCTCTTCGTCTATCAACAGGGCTCCGACATGGCCTACCTGCTGCTCTATGTTGACGACATCATCCTGACAGCATCCACTGCTGGTCTCCTCAGTCAGCTCACTTCTCGTCTTCAGGCTGAGTTCGCCATCGAGGACTTGGGCCCTTTGCACTACTTCCTCGGCGTTGAGGTGGTGCGCCGTCTTGATGGGTTCTTTCTACATCAGCGGAAGTATGCTCATGAGGTCTTGGAGCGCGCTGGCATGCTTAATTGCAAGCCAGTTGCCACTCCCGTCGATACGAAGGCCAAGCTCTCTGCTACGGATGGTTCTCCTGCTTCGGATGCTCCATTCTACCGGTCTATTGTTGGCGCTCTCCAGTACCTCACTCTGACTCGACTGGAGATTCAGTATGCCGTTCAGCAGGTGTGCCTTCATATGCATGCTCCTCGGGACGTCCATTGGTCTGCCGTCAGACGGATCCTTTGCTACATTCGCGGCACCATGGACCTCGGCATCACGCTTCGTGCCTCCACCGACACCGCTCTCACCGCCTACTCCGATGCCGACTGGGCGGGCTGCCCCGACACTCGATGCTCTACTTCGGGCTACTGTGTCTATCTTGGACCCTCGCTCATCTCGTGGTCGTCCAAGCGGCAGCCTACGGTGTCTCGTTCCAGTGTTGAGGCTGAGTATCGTGCGGTGGCTAACGCCGTCGCGGAATGTTCATGGCTTCGCCAACTGCTTCAGGAGCTCTCTCTTGTCCTGTTGATCGCGCCACAGTGGTCTACTACGACAACGTCTCAGCGGTCTACCTCTCCGCTAATCCGGTTCATTATCGACGGACCAAGCATATTGAGTTAGATATCCATTTTGTTCGGGAACAGGTGGCCCTTGGTCACATTCGTGTTTTACACGTGCCTACTTCCCAACAATTTGCTGATATCATGACCAAAGGCTTGCCTACGGCGTCATTTGAGGAGTTCCGTTCCAGTCTTTGCGTCAGCAGTAGTGCCGCTTCGACTGCGGGGGGTGTTGAGTATATATGTGTTATGTGTATTGGACCCACCTCCTAATTGTGTATAGTTAAAGTCGTGACTCCACCGTTGTACTCCATATATACGTGCAGTGTATGCACCCGGTAATACATCGTGCAATTACCCCAACCTACAATCCTCGTCCACCTTGCAACGAAAAGGTTGTTGCAAAGCCTCATTTGCAACAGGAAATCAGTTGCTAAGGGTAACCACTTGTATGGATTAAACGTGGTCGCTTGGTCACCATTGTAAATATGGTGAGATCTCTTACAAGAGTTGCACATAGCCATTGATGTTGTCACCGAAAGCAAATCGTTGCATGCATGATGCGGCGGAGTACACGAGCGCGCGACGCGCCGGCGGGTGCGCGTCACGTTTTATTTATTACATTTACTGGCTGGAGCAGCGAGTGGGTAATACTACATGGGAGTGATTAGCAAGATACACGGGTGGCTTCGTTTTGACTGACGGCGGGCGCCATGGACGGGCCGGGGGAGAGCTCGAGCTCGCGCGCGCGCGGAGCGTCTCTGCCTGCCCGACTGCCCTAGCATCTCTTCTGGCAGGTGCAGCGCCTGAAGTGGCAGTAGCCGGCGGTCCAGCCGGCGGCGTGCTCCTTGACGCACGTAGCGGAGCAGCGCTTGTCCGAGATGCACGGGAACGAGTGGTGCTGGCTCTTCCCCGTGCACACCCGCGCCTCCGCCACGCCGCCGCCGCCATCGTCTGAAAAGAAAGGTGTCCAAACCACACAAGCGTTAGTCCATAACCATAATTAAGCAGCATGCATGGAGGCATGGAGCAAATCAAAGCATGAACAAGGCCGTCAGTTTACGCACAGGAGGAAAGAAGGAGCAGCATCAGCAGCACCGCGCACACGGTCGCCATTGGCTTGGACTCCATTTTCTTTTTTCTTTGGGTGGTGGATAGGTGTGATGAAACGAGTTCCCTTTTCCAATGGCTGCCGGTGCAGGCGTCCTGTGAATCTATCTTGTTGCCAAGAAGAGAAGCTGGGTGTGTGTACTTATAGCAGGAAGATTGGACCGGTGGTGTAGTCGTGGCGTCCTGCATGTACCAACCCCTGCCACCCGTCGGGCTGGGCGATGATCTGTGGTTCAGCTCCGAGTTCAGACTGAGAAGGTCACTTGAAAAATAATACTCCATCCATAATAAATACTCCCTCCATTCCATAATAGATGACTTCCAAATAGATGAATCTAGACTACATTTAGTTCAAGATACATCTATTTGCAAGTCATCTAATATGGAACGGAGGGAGTATCACTTATTTAGTATTAAATAAAAATATTTATTATATAAATTTCATACTAAATGAACACAACATATTATAGATCGAAGGGAATGCTATTCGAAAGCGACTAGCTATCAACCGTGTAAGATTTAACTAAAACTTATTCTAACGTTTTATAGGATATGTTTTTGATGATGATGAATAATAACAACGACAACAACAATATACTTGAATCGAATCGAACTGAAAAGATAAATGTAACAATCCCATTCATAAGAAAAATCGAGCATAAAAAAGGCACAAGCAACGAGCTTTTGTCGATAACACAATAAATAACATAGTCACAATAAAATGGCACCCCTAAATGCAAAGCCACCGCTCCAACGTCCCCTTGCTCGCATGTGAGCCGCAACGTCGCACGATTCGCATGCCTTGTAGTCCTCTTTACACGAGACGATCATCCGTATACTAAAAATATTAAGCCACACATCGAGGGCCACTGTCACGACATACAAACGAGACCTACCTATGCGTCGATCGAACCAACGACTTTCCTACCCTTGCAACACCAAGTCGTCACCCCTTGCAATGTTGATCCGTGGGTCAATACCATAGAATTGTTACTGGATCGACATTCAAAGTCACTGACTCGATACCCATCCATCCTCCGGGGCCGCCTCTCAGAAAACCATGAACTCATATCACATAACAACCCTGCACAAACTATTATGACCCACCTGTTCAAAAAGTAGCACCCAAAGAAAAAGTAGATGGTTGAGCGATGACGTCCAAAGGCGACACCACTGAATAGTTAAACCATTATTGTCCGAGCATGACATCCCTCACCAAAGGTAAGGACAAGAGTTTACTTGCAACACCTTCAAGAAAGAGAAATGACACCCGAGTGTACCATCGTCGCAGATCTTTCGGTCAAAGCCATATCCATCACAACCAAGGCATCTACCAATGGCGCAATATCTCCAAGGCAATGTTAGAGCAAGGCGAAGCCGAGTGTGGACGCAAGATACATAGTCGGGGGGGGGGGGGCAGAGGAAAGTAGCACCCCTGAACAAAATACCTCGGCACCATGAGTCAGACCCAACGAGGAGTTGAATAACCCACGCATTTAGAAGGATGGTCAACCAACAAACACCTTTAGTTGATGCACATAACAGTAGGCGCCTGTAAGCATGTTGTTGCCTGTAGCCAGGGCGAAGTACACATCCGAAGAGGCGTTGCTCTCCACCATGGCCAAAGCAACCCTCATATGAAATGACAACACCACATATAGAAAGAAACCCCTGAGTAAGGGTTTGGCGAGCCAAGCATTCGATCGCATGAGGCATCTCTTGCGCATCAGAACGAACAATGATTGGGATGCGCGTGATGTGGGAGGCCGAGCTGGCGAGCTCAAGCATGAGATGATTCATGGCTGGTTGTCGGTCCAGGCGAAGACGATCGATGGTTGTTGTCAATGAGAAAAAAAATGACTGATATAAAAGCTAAAGGTGAAGGGAGGGCCCAAAGTGAATGACTAAGATGGCCTTCTATCGGCTGCCATCCCTGATCCTTCGACTCCTCCGGCGGGGGCAAGAACATTTGGTGGTTGGCTTGAGGTTTTCTTGGGTGGCGACGGCGGTGGAATATCCAGGCGGCTAGGGTTTCTCATTGGCTGTTGTGAGCAAGATTTAGTTAAATCACATGAAATTGAGGATTAGCAAAATTGATACGACCTCCTTTGAGTCAGAGGAATCTCATACGATTTTTAGGATTAAATCCTTAGAAATTTTATCTAAATTGATCTTTTAATTTGTAGGGTTTTTTACATAAAAACTATTTGTACTAACGTTTCACAGAAAATTGCTCCTCTTGAACTTTTTGAAAACAACTGTTTTGTGTGAATCTTTGCGCTTTTTTATACTACCTGCGAATCAAAGAGGCCCTGAAAGTTTTGGCCTGGGTCACCGCCGTGAACTTGCCCAGTTCTGTGCTAGGTTTTGCACTGGACGCGTGGGATATCACTCAGGCCTCACCATCGATTGATCCGCGGTCCCACCGGCGGCGTGCCTGATCAAGCGCTGTCCTGCATGCAAGCACACGCTGCCCATGGACGAGGCACACGTCCACAAAATAGCTTTCCGTGATCTTCCATGGGCCAAAAACAGTGCTTGGACCCGTGCAAATCAATCACTCATCGTCATCCATCGTCGACCGATTGGTCCCGTGCGCCGGCTGCATGCCCTGTCCACCATTGCGGCATGCATGGCAGGGCTCGCCGCTGTCGTCCATGCAAGCCCACGCCGCCCTTGGAAAGCTCACGGGTACCCTACGCTCTGGTAGCAATGCTGTCGTCCATGCAAGCCCACGCCGCCCTTGGAAAGCTCACGGGTACCCTACGCTCTGGTAGCAATGCTGTCGTCCATGCAAGCCCACGCCGCCCTTGGAAAGCTCACGGGTACCCTACGCTCTGGTAGCAATGGCGATCTGGCATGCATGCACCGCTGCCGCCAAAAGCGAGCACTGCATTGCATCGTTTCTCGTGCGTGCATGCGCGTTAGTTGCGCTGCATGCAACGGACCCGGCACGTGTGTGCGCGGTCACCACACGGCATGCCACGCGGCATGTCTTCCCGACGCGTGCGTGCATGCGCGCGCCTTCGAGTCCATGGCCGACCGCCTCCGAGCTCGTGTTTATAAAGCAAGCTCATAGTTACCCACACATCTTGAACTCCATCTGTGAAACTAAGCCACTGCCGCCGTACGTAGCATAGAGTTTGTTTAGATCGCTCCCAGCCTGCAGGGTAAGGTAACCATGTGGACCAAGAAGGTGGCGACGCAGGTGGTTCTGGTGCTGCTCCTCCTCCTCATCGCACGTACGTGTTAATGAACTTTCTCCGTCCATCTCCATTTCCATCAGATCATTTTCATATTACGTTATGAATGTTATTGACGTGTGACAAAAATGGATGGATGTGGATGTGGATGCAGAGGAGGCAATGGTGCCGGGGGCGGAGGCGAGGATCTGCCGGCGGCGCAGCGCGGGGTTCAGGGGGCCGTGCACGTCCAACAAGAACTGCGCGCAGGTGTGCCAGGGCGAGGGCTGGGGCGGCGGCAACTGCGACGGCCCACTGCGCCGGTGCAAGTGCGTCCGGCAGTGCTGATGACTACAATGTGCTATGGCTAAGCTAGCTAGCTTAATTACCCTTGCCGTACGGTCAGCTAGCTAGCCCATGATCCGAATGCGTGTGCTTGTACCTATACTTGCATCATGTGTGTGTGTCTTCTACGTAGCTATGTATATCCCTAGCTCGCTGCTGCATTTCGATCGATGCATATGGCCGGGCTTAAGATGAGAATAAAGAACCGTACGATGCATGTAACTCTTCCTTCGTACTACCAAATAAACAACGTTCTTCCTTCTCACCATTAACTTCTTTCTAGCCGAAGATTAAGATAATCTCCAACATTAGGTTATGCAAACATTTTAACCTACATGCGTTAAATTTACACAAATCTGTACAAACCAGAAGGAATTTATTTAAATTTTGATGTTTTTTATACAAGCTTGCGATGCCTAAGAAAGGCAGCGGGTCACAATGCTTAAGTTCAACCTCATCCGTGAATAATCGTAGTTGTTGGGATCTTATCTGGAAAGATAAACCCCGGAGAAGGTCAAGTTTTTGCCTGGCGTGTTGCCACAAATTCTCTGGCGACAAAAACCAACAAACATAGGAGGAATCTTGCCATCGATAAACTTTGGCTAAAACCCCGGAGAAGGTCAAAGTTTTTGCCTGGCGTGTTGCCACAAATTCTCTGGCGACAAAAACCAACAAACATAGGAGAAATCTTGCCATCGATAAAATTTGCAGTATCTGTGGCAATGGAGAGGAAACGGAGTTCCATGCTGTTATCGAGTGCACCAAGAGCAAGTTTTTGCCTGGCGTGTTGCCACAAATTCTCTGGCGACAAAAACCAACAAACATAGGAGAAATCTTGCCATCGATAAAATTTGCAGTATCTGTGGCAATGGAGAGGAAACGGAGTTCCATGCTGTTATCGAGTGCACCAAGAGCAAGGCGCTAAGATATGCCATGAGAGATCACTGGAACCTTTCGAATGAAAATGCCTTTAGATGGACTGGGACGGACTGGCTCCAAAACCTTTTAGACAGATGTGATACGGAGACCCGTGGGAGGGTTCTCCTCCTTCTGTGGAGGGCATGGCACCTCAGGGATAACATCATCTTCAGCGATGGCAAAGATTCTATCCAGGAATCAGTGTTCTTCCTGACCAGATATGCGGAGGAGGTTAGACAAGCAAAAGATCTCTCCATGTTTGGATAATACACATAAGAGGCAGATGGGAGCACTATCAAACCCTGAGTCGGAGAAGGGCACTACTAGATGGATGCCACCTCCAGCTGATACTGTCAAACTGAACACTGATGCAGGCGTCGGGCCAACGGGCATCAGCACCTATGGAGCGGTGGCACGGAATGTAACAGCCCAGTTTTCACAAAAATTAAAAAATTTGTTTTCGGTGTGAATTGTTCGATTGTCTGATTTGTTTGCGGTGTTTGCATCCCGATTTATCGATCGGCGATTATTTTTTTACCTCTTCTCTCGTACCGGAAGAAGACCGACCCTTGCCACCCTGACACTCGACATTTGCAACACCGGGTTTCACCCGATCACCGTCGCGAAAACCGCACGAGACCAGCCGCAGCCAACGGAACGAAAAACCCCGTTTAATAACTAAACGGATTATTTTTATAGCGCGCCGGAAAGTGTTCTCGGAATGGTTTCAGCGCTAGGTGAACGCTTCCGGCTCGACGCGCTGATCGCGCAGTTCAAAGTTTTACCCGAATCGGATGTACTGCGGACCCCGGCGGTCAGAAACGTGAGCACCGCGCGCGCGAGAGAAAAATCGGGAATGTTTTTGCAAATTGCCAGCCACCTGGGCTATAAATAGACCACCCCACCACTTAGGCTTTCCCCTAAGCACCTAGGCAGCCCCCAGATCCAGCTTTGCCCCAAAAATAGTCTATTTTCGCACATTTTAACCCCAAATTGTAGCAAACCCTAGCCCCTCTCGATCTGGACCGTCGGATCTGCGGATCCAACGGCCCAAAGGCCGCCACGTCACCCACCTCTCCTCTTCTCTCTCTCTCCTGGACTCCCTCCAGCCCGACGGCGCCGCTGCCTCCAACTCCGGCGTTGCAGCCGCCGCGCGCCACCAGGCCGCCGCCAGCCGCCGCCGGACTCCTCCTCCTCCCTCGCGCCTTCTCCCTCCGCCTCTCACCCTCCCGTCTCTCCCGCGCAGGACCCAAGCCGGGAGCCACCGCCGTCGCGCCATGGCTAGGCCGTCCGAGCTCCGCCGCCTCGGCCTCACCCGCATCGCCATCGGACCGCCGGGATCTGGCCCCTCATCCCGCGTCCGGCTAGCGCCGCCTGCACCTCCCTGCCGCTCGCCGGAGTCCACCGGCGTCGAGCGCCGCCGCCGTCCGGTCGGGATCGGGAGGATCCCGATCCGACGTCCCAGCCAGCCAGCCAGGTGGGCCAGGCGCACTCCCAAGCGGCCCAGCCACCCAGCCAGGCCACGCCTCCCCTCTCGGCCAGATGGGCCGCGGCCCATGGTGAGGCCGAGCCTCTTTTTTTGTGTCTATTTTATTTATTTCTGTTATTTTTGCAAAGTCTGGATGTTTTAGCTGTTGTTTGAGTTTCGCGATTAGCTTTGCGAGCAAACCCTAGATCGGATCGCGATGCGCCCAAAATGAAAGTTGCTTAGAATTATGTGTACTTCAATTCATCTTTTGTGAGTTAATTGTTTTGATCTTGTTTAGATATAGTTATTGCTGTTCAAACAGGGCTACCTGTCGTTAAATGCTGCTAAGTTGCTGTAACTGTTATTTTATTGCAACTTCGGGTGACGATTGCTTCGCAACCGTACGTCGGAATTGAGTGATTCCTTTTGCGTTGCGTTAAGCATTGTTTCTACTTCAGTTTCATGCATTCACATGCCATAATTGCTTGCTGCATCATGATTGTATCTTGCTCCAAAGTAGCTACCCTGCTATTAGTGTGCTGCCGTTTATATTTTGTTGCAACTTCGGTCGACGAGTGTGTCGCGAGCGTTTATCAGAATTGAGTGATTCCAATTGCATATTGTTAAGAATCATGTCTACTTTCATTCCATGTATTGCATTGTCATGATATGCTTGCTGGTCATATAGTTATTGAGCTCCAAAGTTTCTATCCCGCTGTTTTTGACAGCCACCTCTGTTTTTCTCTAAGTCTGTAACGTTCCGATGCCATGTTGCATGCTTAATATCTTTTGATCTATGATGTCTTTTGCATGATTCTTTTTGCCATGCTTGAGTGAGATGCCATGTTAATAACTGTTGGTTGATCACCTGTAGCTAAGCAACTTGAACCACCGTAAACGTGCGGTATTCGTCGTGTGTGACCGATACCCCACTTAAACTGTTAGTAACCGTTCTCGACGATAGATCCGTATCGCGTTGCCGTGTCGTGTGCTGTCTTCTTGATCTTGTGTTGCCCCATAGTAATAGAGTGCTTGCTCGTTGATTGCTTTCCAGTGTTTACCGTCTTGTGTGCTTCCGCGGGTACCTCTCGGAGACGATGCGAGCTTGCGATCAACTACACCTTCGGAATCCGACTTATCAACAGGCAAGGACTATACATTACTTATGATCCATTCTATTTCAACCAACGGTTTGCATGCTAGTCTAGGTTAGGTTCGATGTTTGATCCTACCACATGTTTACAACCTTTTTCAAACCGATACTACCATGTCCCTTCCCAGCAAATCTTGTACTGCTATGTTACTATTGCTCGTTGCTCAGCCCCTGCTTAGTATGCATGCTTAGGATGCTACGATGTTACCCTGTTACTCCTTGGTTTGCGATATCATCATTATTATATTGTTGTGGATGATATGATTATTATAATGTTGACTATATTCGACGAAGGATGGAAGGCCTAGGCTATCCCGCCCCGACGCTTTGTTCCATTCGAGTCACCTAGGATCCGAGTTCCGGGTATTGGTTTTAAGATTGAGCGTGCCTAACCGCGTGTGGGATTTTATGGGGTCCCCTTTTCTTACCTACCTAGCTTCAAGAATTTCTAGTGGTGGCCCAAGATGATTTTACCTTTTGAAACCATGTGTGTGCTGGTCGTACGCCAGTAGTTTTCCAACCAACCCGGACCAGTGGGGACATGGTTTCCCTGTTGGTCCATCTTTGACCGGCGAGGGCCCGAGGCCTCACGTGAGGCGTCTCGGTAACCCAAACCCTGTTGAGACGGAAGAGTCCGATCCGAGAGCGTGGCCAGCTTTTGGATTGGTTGTCGACTCCCCGGGGGCCACCCGGATTTGTTCGTTGTTAGTTAGAGGGACCTGTCGTTTCGGATCTCTTGGAACTAAATCATAAAATGGTTGCCTGTGATGGGTAGCAACTGAGAGAGATGGGCGTGCGTGCGGAGCCTTGTAATGGGCAGTTGGTACACCCCTGCAGGGTTAAATCTTTTCGAGAAGCCATGTCCACGGTTATGGACGACTTGAGACCTACTCCTTGTTCATAGACAACAACAGCTGAGATAATTTTAATATAACTTGATCAACGTGTGTGTGCCTTGACTGCTTCTTCTTCGTCGGGATGCGAAGAGGAGGACAAGGATATGATATGTGTTATGTTTGCGTATGTAGGTGGATAGCAGACTTGTTGGAGGCGATTCCTCATCAAATGCTTGGCTTCTTATCTTACTCTCTAGATCATTAGCCACTTCATAAATGCTAGTGCGACAGCAACCTCACCACTTACCCCTTCCTTACCGTAAACTACTAGTTGTCCTAGAATGACGAGTGATGAAGTCCTTGCTGGGTCAGATGACCACTACAGTTGGATGCTGAGTACTTCTGTACTCATGATACTACCCCCAAACTCTTTTCAGGGTTCTTGATTGACAACAGGTATGGTGATCGACGTTTCACGTGGAGACTCGATGACGACTAGTTAGGCGGATCCCGGCGGAGGTCCTGGACCCGTGTGGTTATGGGGATCGATGTTTTTCTCTTTGCCACTAGGCATTTGCTTGTAGTCTGTACCCAGACATGTATCTTCCGCTGTTGTATTGTATTAAGGCAGTTGTATGCCGATTGTATGAGATGTTGTATCCTGTATCTGTAATGTTGTGATATCATGTTGGAAATCCGGGGCATAATTCATATGTCGCGGTGGGACCGATATGTGCTTCGTCCCCGGATCTGGATGGAAACATCTAGATCTGGAACAGTACCGCATATCGGGCCTTAAAACTTGGTATCAGAGCCTTACCGACCATAGGATCCCCTTCTTTGGCCGAAGTCGAGTCTAGACAAAAACTATTTTGTAGTTACTAAGTTAGTTGTCGGAGAGTAGGATCTTTTTACTCCTTACCTTTGCTCTGGTCAGGACAAGTGTCGTAAGAGTTTTAATTCTTGCCTTATCCCCTTTCAAACTCTAGGATCTCGAGTGTGTGGAGTGTCGGAACCGTTACAATGCCTTGCTTGCAGCGTATTGTCTCGATTCCGAGCTCAGGTGGGAATTTCGGTAGTACCTTTAGCTTCTCCGATTTCGGTTATCATCTGGGTCATCCATTGCCATCCATCCTTTTGCCGGTGTTTTCACGACTTGCGTCGAAAATCACTATCCCTTGATCTGGTTTTTGCGATCGTTTTTCCTCTTGTCACTGACGGTTTCGTTATTCCAACGATGTCGTCTCTCTGCGGAAAATTATCTCGACAGAAGTTCGACGTCGACATGGAGCAGAGTCCCTTGTTGGTGGTGTTGAAGACCGTCGTGTCTCTTTTCTCTTCCCTCTCTCCCCCGGATCGTCCTAGATCTCGGGACGAGATCCCTTGTCGGTGGTGTTGTATTGTAACAGCCCAGTTTTCACAAAAATTAAAAAATTTGTTTTCAGTGTGAATTGTTTAATTGTCTGCTTTGTTTGCGGTGTTTGCATCCCCGATTTATCGATCGGCGATTATTTCCCCCCCTCTTCTCTCGTGCCGGACGAAGACCGACCCTTGCCACCCTGACACTCGACATTTGCGACACCGGGTTTCACCCGATCACCGTCGCGAAAACCACACGAGACCAGCCGCAGCCAACGAAACGAAAAACCCCGTTTAATAACTAAACGGGTTATTTTTATAGCGCACCGGAAAGTGTTCTCGGAATGGTTCCAGCGCTAGGTGAACGCTGCCGGCTCGACGCGCTGATCGCGCAGTTCAAAGTTTTATTCGAATCGGAGGTACTGCGGACCCCCGGCGGTCAGAAACATGAGCACCGCGCGCGAGAGAGAAAAATCGGGGATGTTTTTGCAAATTACCAGCCACCTGGGCTATAAATAGACCACCCCATCACTTAGGCTTTCCCCTAAGCACCTAGGCAGCCCCCAGATCCAGCTTTGCCCCAAAAATAGTCTATTTTCGCACATTTTAACCCCAAATTGTAGCAAACCCTAGCCCCTCTCGATCTGGACCGTCGGATCTGCGGATCCAACGGCCCAGAGGCCGCCACGTCACCCACCTCTCCTCTCTCTCTCTCTCCTGGACTCCCTCCAGCCCGACGCCGCCGCTGCCTCCAACTCCGGCGTTGCAGCCGCCGCGCGCCACCAGGCTAGGCCGCCGCCAGCCGCCGCCGGACGCCTCCTCCTCCCTCGCGCCTTCTCCCTCCGCCTCTCACCCTCCCGTCTCTCCCGCGCAGGACCCAAGCCGGGAGCCACCGCCGTCGCGCCATGGCTAGGCCGTCCGAGCTCCGCCGCCTCGGCCTCACCCGCATCGCCATCGGACCGCCGGGATCTGGCCCCTCATCCCGCGTCCGGCTAGCGCCGCCTGCACCTCCCTGCCGCTCGCCGGAGTCCACCGGCGTCGAGCGCCACCACCGTCCGGTCGGGATCGGGAGGATCCCGATCCGACGTCCCAGCCAGCCAGCCAGGTGGGCCAGGCGCACTCCCAAGCGGCCCAACCACCCAGCCAGGCCATGCCTCCCCTCTCGGCCAGATGGGCCGCGGCCCATGGTGAGGCCGAGCCTCTTTTTTCTTCTTTCTTGTGTCTATTTTATTTATTTCTGTTATTTTTGCTAAGTCTGGAAGTTTTAGCTGCTGTTTGAGTTTCACGATTAGCTTTGCGAGCAAACCGTAGATCGGATCGCGATGCGCCCAAAATGAAAGTTGCTTAGAATTATGTGTACTTCAATTCATATTTTGTGAGTTGATTGTTTTGAGCTTGTTTAGATATAGTTATTGATTTTCAAACAGGGCTACCTGTCGTTAAATGCTGCTAAGTTGATGTAACTGTTATTTTATTGCAACTTCGGGTGATGATTGCTTCGCAACCGTACGTCGGAATTGAGTGATTCCTTTTGCGTTGCGTTAAGCATTGTTTCTACTTCAGTTTCATGCATTCACATGCCATAATTGCTTGCTGCATCATGATTTTATCTTGCTCCAAAGTAGCTACCCTGCTGTTAGTGTGCTGCTGTTTATATTTTGTTGCAACTTCGGTCGACGAGTGTGTCGCGACCGTTTATCAGAATTGAGTGATTCCAATTGCATATTGTTAAGAATCATGTCTAATTTCATCCCATGTATTACATTGTCATGATATGCTTGCTGGTCATATAGTTATAGAGCTCCAAAGTTTCTATCCCGCTGTTTTTGACAGCCACCTCTGTTTTTCTCTAAGTTTGTAACGTTCCGATGCCATGTTGCATGCTTAATATCTTTTGATCTATGATGTCTTTTTGCATGATTCTTTTTGCCATGCTTGAGTGAGATGCCATGTTAATAACTGTTGGTTGATCACCTGTAGCTAAGCAACTTGAACCACCGTAAACGTGCGGTATTCGTCGTGTGTGACCGATACCCCACTTAAACTGTTAGTAACCGTTCTCGACGATATATCCGTATCGCGTTGCCGTGTCGTGTGCTGTCTTCTTGATCTTGTGTTGCCCCGTAGTAATAGAGTGCTTGGTCGTTGATTGCTTTCCAGTGTTTACCGTCTTGTGTGCTTCCGCGGGTACCTCTCGGAGACGATGCGAGCTTGCGATCAACTACACCTTCGGAATCCGACTTATCAACAGGCAAGGACTATACATTACTTATGATCCATTCTATTTCAACCAACGGTTTGCATGCTAGTCTAGGTTAGGTTCGATGTTTGGTCCTACCACATGTTTACAACCTCTTTCAAACCGATACAGCCATGTCCCTTCCCAGCAAACCTTGTACTGCTATGTTACTATTGCTCATTTCTCAGCCCCTGCTTAGTATGCATGCTTAGGATGCTACGATGTTACCCTGTTACTCCTTGGTTTGGTATATCATCATTATTATATTGTTGTGGATGCTATGATTATTATAATGTTGACTATATTCGACGAAGGATGGAAGGTCTAGGCTATCCCGCCCCGACGCTTTGTTCCATTCGAGTCACCTAGGATCCGAGTTCCTGGTATTGGTTTTAAGACTGAGCGTACCTAACCGCGTGTGGGATTTTATGGGGTCCCCTTTTCTTACCTACCTAGCTTCAAGCATTTCTAGTGGTGGCCCAAGCTGATTTTACCTTTTGAAACCGTGTGTGTGCTGGTCGTACGCCAGTAGTTTCCCAACCAACCCGGACCAGTGGGGACATGGTTTCCCTGTTGGTCCACCTTTGACCGGCGAGGGCCCGAGGCCTCACGTGAGGCGTCCCGGTAACCCAAACCCTGTTGAGACGGAAGAGTCCGATCCGAGAGCGTGGCCAGCTTTTGGATTGGTTGTCGACTCCCCGGGGGCCACCCGGATTTGTTCGTTGTTAGTTAGAGGGACCTGTCGTTTCGGATCTCTTGGAACTAAATCATAAAATGGTTGCCTGTGATGGGTAGCAACTAAGAGAGATGGGCGTGCGTGCGGAGCCTTGTAATGGGCAGTTGGTACACCCCTGCAGGGTTAAATCTTTTCGAGAAGCCGTGTCCACGGTTATGGACGACTTGAGACCTACTCCTTGTTCATAGACAACAACAGCTGAGATAATTTTAATATAACTTGATCAACGTGTGTGTGCCTTGACTGCTTCTTCTTCGTCGGGATGCGAAGAGGAGGACAAGGATAGGATAGGTGTTATGTTTGTGTATGTAGGTGGATAGCAGACTTGTTGGAGGCGATTCCTCATCGAATGCTTGGCTTCTTATCTTACTCTCTAGATCATTAGCCACTTCATAAATGCTAGTGCGGCAGCAACCTCACCACTTACCCCTTCCTTACCGTAAACTACTAGTTGTCCTAGAATGACGAGTGATGAAGTCCTTGCTGGGTCAGATGACCACTACAGTTGGATGTTGAGTACTTCTGTACTCATGATACTACCCCAAACTCTTTTCAGGGTTCTTAATCGACAACAGGTATGGTGATCGACGTTTCACGTGGAGACTCGACGACGACTAGTTAGGCGGATCCCGGCGGAGGGCCTGGACCCGTGTGGTTATGGGGATCGATGTTTTTCTCTTTTCCACGAGGCATTTGCTTGTAGTCTGTACCCAGACATGTATCTTCCGCTGTTGTATTGTATTAAGGCAGTTGTATGCCGATTGTATGAGATGTTGTATCATGTATCTGTAATGTTGTGATATCATGTTGGAAATCCGGGGCATATGACTTCGTCATATGTCGCGGTGGGACCGATATGTGCTTCTTCCCCAGATCTGGATGGAAACATCTAGATCTGGAATAGTACCGCATATCGGGCCTTACACGGAACTATCTGGGTACACCTCTCCTCTCGTTGGGTGCTAAGATCGGATGGTGCAACTCAGTGGAGGAAGCGGAGGGGTTAGCTCTCCTAAGAGGCCTAACTGAACTTGCTAAGATTTACAAGGGTCCAATCTTGGTTGAGGTCGACTGCAATTGTCTCGTTTCTGCCCTAGCGGACGGAGATAACAGTGCGTCCAGGATTCACTCAACTATTTCAGACATCAGGACGGCCTTAGAGGCTTTTGCAGGCTCCTCTGTGGGCTGGGTGAGCAGAGTGCAAAACAAGATTGCCCATGGTCCGGCGGACTTGACCAAAACTAAATAACAACCTTACCTTTCATCCCCTATCTCTCGTAGAGTTCATACTCCTTCACTACACGTCAGCAAATGGATGATCATAGCATTACTTTACCGGTCCAACCATCGAATCCTTACCGTTGCTTTTGGTACTGTCGATTGTCGAAACCATTCCTGTTCATCTTAATGAGTTGTTGGTTCACTCATCGAAGGTGTCGTGATGAGGGGTCGACCGTGAAGCCAGGCCTTTGCGAGGTTCTCGTTGGTTAGAACTCATGCGGACGCGTCGTGAATCTTGATGAAGGCCGAGCTACGTGCCTTGTTGCGCCCCTACTTCCCCGCCTCCTTGGAGCATCTCCAGCAGAGGCCCCAAGTCGGCGCTATTTGCTTCGGACGGACGAAATTCGCCCAACCGTCCCCCAAGAGTCCAGTTAGCGTCGGATTGGGCCGAAAGTAGATCTAGTGATCCCAAGCCGACCTCAGCGCGCTGAGGGCTCTTCGGAACGTCGGACAAAACGAAACGACGCGTGGGGCCGCTATGTCGGCGAGATACAACTCATCTCCCACCGTTTTCCATTCCCCCCGCCCCCATCTTCCTCCCTTTCCCCCCAGATCTGACCATGCCGCCGAAAAATAAATATGCGGCCCCTCGCCGCGCCGATGAGCCAGCTCCCCCTCCCCCAAGAAGAGGAAGAAGAGGGCGCCGCTACCAAGGCTGGAAGGTTGGACGGACGTCGCGTGGCAGGCCGACGAGTTGCGCCGCCAGGTGACGTCCGCTTCTCGGCGCACCAGGCTGGAAGCCCAGCTCCTCCGGAAGAGCATGGAGGCCGCCAAGCTGAAGGCGACGAAGGATCTGAAGGCGATCCAAGAGGCGGCGACTGTGGCCAAGCGCGACCTGCGGGAGGCCCTTGCGGCAGCGGAAGCCGTCTGCTCTGGTGCGTCGCAGTTTCACCCCCCAACTCAGCAGAGCGTCGCCTCCCCCGCCGGTAACTTCTCACCTTCGACGTCGTCGGCATGGGGGGGGCACACAGTCGCCTGATTCCAGCGGCTTCGACCCCAACCTCGCCTTCCCCCACGCCCCCATGCGCACGGCGTCGCCATCCGGCTCTCCAGCTAACTCTCCGGCCTACGCGTCCACCCCGTCCTTGCTGCGCAGGGAATCCACCCCCTTCACCGCCGGCTTCGAGTCTTTCGTCGCGGAGATGGAGCACATCATCACCGCCGGCTCCGAGGCTTTCGCCGTCCAAGACGACGACCTTACCCATGAAGCCGCCACCGAAGAAGAGACGCAAGGCGGCGAGGTCGACGTCGAGGAGACACAGGAGGCGCCCGAGGAGCAGGTCGTCAAAGGGAGGAAGAGGAGGAAGAACGACGAGGTTCCGCTGAACTGCGTCAAATGGTCGGCCAAGGAAGACGAATGCCTCGCCGAAGCATGGAAGACGGTGAGTTTGGACCCCATCACCGGCGCCAACCAGAACGGCGACACGTACTGAAACCGCGTCAAGGCCACGTTCGACGAGCGAAAGCAGGTCGACCCCGCCTTCGTCGGCATCTTCATGGACCGCGGCGCGAAAGCCATGGCGTCCCACAAGTGGCACGACATCCAAGAGGAGGTGCATGTCAGGCCCGAAAGCGGCGCAAGCAACGACCAAAAGGTACGCTCTCATCTTGAACTCGACGTGAACTCGTCTGTCCTGACCTCATCGTGCAGATCGCGCGCATGTTCGCCATGTTCCGTGAGGACAATGGCGTCGACTTCAAGTTCCTCACGACCTTTAGCCGGCTCGAGTCGTGCGAAAAATGGAAGGAGCTCCGCGTACAGCTCTCGAAGACGAAGAACGACGTCTACGACCCAGACGCGCCGGCACCGACGGCGTCCGCAGGGCGCCCGGCGAGGGCAACAAGAATGCCAAGGCGTCGAAGGCCACCGCGCCGGCTGCCGAGAGGCTGCAGTCGGCCATTGAGAAATGCATCGCCGACGCCGCAAGCAACGCCGCGATCAGGAAGGAGAAGGCCCAGGCGAGGTGGCCGGAGCTTCTGACAAAGCAAGACGCCAAGATCGACCTCCTCAGGACAAACGCCGCCGCAAAGAAGAGGAACACTGACCTCACCTTCCTGGCGACAATGGCGACGATGAATTTGGCCGAGATGGATGCGTCGGTCAGGGAGTGGTTCATCGCCGAGCGTGGCAAGATCTTGGCCCAATTGGCGGCGCCAGTGGTCGCGCCGCCCGACTCCTCCACTACGCCGGCTGCTGCGCCCACCTCGCCCAGGAGCACGCCGTCGACCCCGTGCACGCCGACCACACCTTCCGATGGATTCCACGAGGACATTGGTTCTGCCGTCGACCTGGACGGGCCCCTTTGTTGAGCCATCGTCGGTCTGCTTTTTTCGTTCCCCGGGTAGATCACGCCGCCTGTGGCATGTGATCGCCGAACCATCGCATGTTGATCGCCGAACTTTGCTGTTTTTGAAGCGGGAAGACGATTATTCGAAATTATGTGCAAGTCGCTGTTTTCTTGGGGCCGCCCTTGAGGCCGCGGCTGGGGGGAAACTCGCCCCAAGCGTTATCGCCGCCCGGGGCGCCCCCAAGCGGCGCTAAAATAGCGCCAAAAATCGTCTTGGGGGGCCGAACGGCTGGAGATGCTCTTAGTCATTACTAGGCGCGCTCTCTCCTCAACGGAGGTAATGATCCGTGATGAAAAGCCTTGCCTCCGCTTGCCTCCGCCGTGGGGTGAGGTAGTGTAAGAGGTGGTCGCGTACCTTTGCGATTGGCAGCGACAACTCATTCTTGATGGTTTTGTTCTACCAGTTCAGGTAGCGAAGCTCCTTGGTTGAAAACTGCGTACGCGATATTCGGCGGTCATGCTGGCTCTGGATTGATGCAACATCTGATCTGGACGCCGCAATATCTTCTCTTCTCCGGTAGTCACATGTGGTGGCGCTCTCGTCGGACCAAGTGGCCTCGTCCCCGGCGCCGGCGAGGAGTATCCGAAGAGAAGAAGATGGACCCGATCGCTTTTTTCCTATCTTTCAAGGGTTGTACTTGCAAAAGTCCAGGGACTTGGTTGTATTTTACTGCTTTTTAATGTTCTTTTGTAAGCCGTGCTGTAATCTTTCTATGTTTTAATAAAGTGTTTAATGTTCAAAAAAAACGCCGCAGTTGGGTCGATCGAGGTCGACGGTGGGCTCTATCTTGACGGAGCAGTGACGCACTCCGTTTTCACGGGCAGGAAATGCGGTGGGGCCGAACGCTCCTTTTTGACGGGACGTTGAAGAGGAGACGATGGATGACGCAATCCATCTGAGCCGCGAACTCCTGACGAGACGTTGAAGAGGAGACGATGGATGACGCAGTCCATTTGAGCCGCAAACTCCTCGTTCGTTTGGTCGGCGTCGATGAGCAAACTAGGCGTGTCGACCGTGGCGCCTGAGTGCGTCACCGAACGCTCTTTGGGAGACGATGGCGTCGGGCCTTCGTCGTAGATGAGCGAACGATGGATGACATAGTCCATCTGAGCCGCGAACTTCTCGTTCGTTTGGGCGGCCTCGATGAGCAGACTAGGCGAGTCGACTGCGGCGCCTGGTCCTCCTCATCGTCGGATGAGATGAAGATCTCATTACCGGAGGACCTAGGCACCGTGGAGGAGGAAGGATTGGAAGATCTACCATACCTCCTTCAAGATCCCAATAGAGATCCGTCCCACTGCCATCGCCGAGCGCACACAAAACCAAGACTTCGTCATGGAGAAGGAGAGGATATGAGCGGAGATAGGCGTAGTTTGGATGTGGGACGGTGCCGAAGCCTTACATAAATACACACGAGCGGTTTTAATGCTGTTAGAGTCGGCTTATGGGGCACCTCTCCGGCATTGAACTAGCGCAGACAATGGATGCGCCGCTTCAGTGAGCGATCACATCCTAGTCATCAGTTTGGCAATTTACTGCATAAATAAGCTAGGGCTAGGTAGATCCAGTAACAAAATTCCCTAGCATATATATGGGTATCACTACTAGTTCAGATACAAGTAGGTTTTGGCATGCCATACGCTGGCTACAATGTACAACATTCAGAAGTCTGCCCGAAGCAGGCTGTTAAGAAAACCAGTCACGAAATCGTGTGGTGTCAAATCCAGGAGCACCAGAGCAGATCAAGCAGCCTGCTGAATTTCCTCGCCCCATTTCTCCTTGGGTATCTCACCAGAGTCAGTGATCAGCACCTTCTTCCTCGGCTTGCCATTGTAAGTGCCGGCGCCCCCTTCGATGGCGTAGACATAATCCATTCCCTGAATCACCCTGCCAAAGACGACATGCTCCCCATCCAACCTGTAGCGTTTGCCATTTCAGAAGTCGTAGATTGGTCAATGCTAAGTTGAGTGCTGACATGTGGTGTAATCGAACTTACCAGCTTGTCTTGATCGTGGTTATGTAGAACTGGGATCCGTTGGAATCAGTTCCAGAATTTGCCATAGCAACAACACCTGCAAGATCACAAGGTAACTTCAACTTCAGAAACAGGGTATTCACACTACGAGGTATTTAAAACAAGGCAGAACATGCCAAAAGAATATTTAAGAATAAACACCATGTAACAGAGAATAGTGATGCACACATCCACTTCCAGCTCTATTTTCAGTACTCAACTAGGCCAGAATGCAGCTTCTAAGATCATGTTAACACTGAGAAACCCCACTAGGCGTATTTTGCATATTTTCAATTGTGTAATGTAGCGGTCAATCTTGCCACATGGCCTCATTCATGCAAACCTCATGCAATATACCAGTACCTATGGCTATGGAGGCCAGAACGAAATAAAGATAGCCTGTGTAGGAACTTAGCCAGTGACGGTCACAAAATAGATGGTAGTTGTCTTCATAGAAGATAGGTGTGTTGCCAAGTTTGTATATAATTAAAGATAAAGGAAAATTTAAAACTGAGTAAAAATGGAATCCGTGGTTGAACATCTGACCTGGATGTGTATGTTTCACACTGAAATTCTCATCTGGAAAGGTGCTTCCATATATAGACTCACTTCCTTTCCCGTCACCTCTAACAATGTCACCACCCTGAATCATGAAACCTGGGATGATTCGATGAAATGGTCTTCCTTTGTAGTGAAGAGGTTTACCCTTGGGCCCAACACCCTTTTCACCTGCACTAATGAACAACGTACAACATGAAAAATCACTTCAAGGAATACAATGAAGACAACATGAAAACAATTGAAGGAAGAAAAATACCTGTACAAAGGGCTCTGAAATTTTCTGAAAAATGCAGAAATAAAAAAGATCAGCACCTAAGATAAACTTCATAAAGGAAAGATAGTATTATATACATTATTAAATATTTCCTTTGGGAAGATATTTGAAAGCTGCAAGAAAGTTATATAGTTGATCTGTTGATGCCTCCTTTTCCTTATGACCGTCCAATCAAACTACTGAGAAGTTAGAACTATGACCGTCCAATCAATTTCCAGTTCTTGCTATTTTATAGTATCTAGCAAGGAGTACAAGGCTACAGCACGGACAACTTTTTCTATGAAATTTTTAACTTCAGAACAGGATAATCATGTAATCTTTGACTAGGCCGTTGTCCCCAAAGAGTTATACGCTTCAATAAAAAAATAGTAAAAGCACAGGGACAAAGAGACATAGAGGGTGTGAAAATACCAACTGTTTTTGGCATAACTTCCCCATAAAGACCAATAACAATTCTACCTGCAATAATGGGGGACACAAAAATTAGGGCAGCCAGACAATTATTGTTAACCTCAGTAGTGTTACAGGGCGAAATTGGAAGCAAAAGGATGAAAGAAAGATATACGTACCTATATTTTGGCCATCAATTTCCACATCCAGGTATACCCTGTGCGTAACTGCCGGTAACTGAACATATGCAACCCTCTGTCCAACATGAAAAAAAAAGGGGTAAATACATTTTGTAATCCTGAATCATCTCTCTAGTCACTAGTGACTGCCACTACAGCAACGGATAAGCCCATCTCCCAGATCTTGTGCAAAATGAGCATGCTCTAATCACGGTGCGGCCAGTTATGTCGAGTCATGGTCACTAGTAATTACTGTGCTACTGTAGTAGACTACAGATTCACCTGATTCCACAATAAAACTACAGTACTAGAATCATCAAAGCAGAAGGCGGGCAACAATGCAAGGATTTTACAGAGTACTCCGCGTAATCGCCACTTCCTGCGAGACTGAACCACAAAGCACGGAACGGCCGCACCAGATTCAGGCCAGTTTCTGCAGCACAGCCGGGCCGGACCAACCCTTGGAAAGACCCGGAATGGGGAAGTGCGCGAAGATGTGTACCTCGCTGCGGAGGTAGGCGGAGAAGGCGAGGTAGAGCACGACGCAGGCGAGGAACCCGACGGCCGCCTTCCGCAGCATCGCGAACGACGAGGTTGCCTCGGGCTTATCTCATCAAATCGGGCGGCGCGGGTCTGCTCGCGATTTGTTGGGATGGGGGATTCGCGGCGGAGGCGAGATCGGCGACGGAGCAGAGAGACGCCGCCTTTCCTTCCGCTTCGGTAGTAGGACGGGCCTAGATTTGGGTACTTGCGTGGGCCGCCGATAGGCCGGTGAAAAAAGCTAGCCAGCACCTGCCAAACCGGCCGGATTCCTCTGCGTTCTCCTTTCCGCCAGTCCACGAACGTGCACGATCCGATCTTATCGAGAACTCATCTGCCACAATCTAGCCGATCCTGCTGCTGCAGTGGCAAATCCCGCCGCCTGTACTTTCGCCGCCGAGAGGTACTGTCAGGACCCCAACCAGTGATGTCTGAAGACGGCTGGAATCGCTTCGGACAACTTTTCCCTTTTACTATTCACTTTCATCCCTTGTCATTTTATCAGACAGTGATTCAGTTCTGTAATAAGTACCTGAAGCCTTCGACGGCCAGCGACAGGAAGGAACACTTTACTCATTCTCTAATTAGAACTTAGGGCTCCTCCTCCCCTTGTATAGAACTACCTCTCATCCCTATCAGTAAAGCTTACATCTGAGGGTGGATCTCGTGCGGAATTCGAGTTCCTCGGTGAATTTTATCTCTGATCCTCACAGGTACCTGTTTTCGATTGCTTCAACTGCTGCTAACCTGCGGATCGCTCGATGATACTGATCCCGATCAAACCAGTTGCTATCCGCCGTAGCCGCAACTTTCGATCTCTCAACGACACGTCGATCTCCGCTGTCTGCAGCTTATCTAGATCAATAAATCTACAACCTCTTAGAACCTTGCTCATGATACCAATTATTAGAATAATCCGAGTCGCATATCGATCTACCAAGAATCAAGCAATCACCACAAGCACAAGCACGGCACCGAGAAACATTAACGAGGTTCATCATCATGGCTACATCCCCGGAGCATGACTACGGGCGCTCCTCCCCATGTACCAAATCCACATGATACAGTCGACGACAAGTTCGCCACGATCATCCGACAGCGCTCCGACCACCTCGCCACGGCCGGTCCGGCCGCCACTGTCACGGGCACCGGACCGTCCCTCTCGTGATCTCTGTCTAGCCTATCAACTTGTGTCTAGTCTATTTTGCTACCCCGCGTTGCCTTTATATAATAGGCCCGGGTTACACGTGTTCGACTCAAACACCTAACCCACCGCTAAATACAAGTCCAACTGTAGCACAACTCGTACACCTAATATATTCGGCACATATATTTTAACAGATACGACAGACTAAACATATCTAGCTATTAAAGTTTAGGTACTAAGATTTGTTAGTTTTAGAGTTGAGAGCTCGTTTCTATGCTTTTAAAAGAGTGAGAGATGAAAAGTATATATATTTCCCATTTTTTATCACAGGAAAAAAAGTAATCAAGGTCACATATATATATATATATATATATATATATATATATATTGAAGAGAAAGTCGTCATCTCATATACAACGGTACTTTCTCTTCAAACTACAAAAGGGAAGCGTCATTGTCGTCTCGTCGACAAACCCTGCAAATTCTAACCTCACCGGTCAGAATGGTTGGCATGATCTACGCCAACAAGCCACGGCGCCGTCGCAAACAACGTACAATTTTCATTATAACTAATGCGATACACAACCTGTGATCACCAAACCTACTACATTTATTATTTTTGTTAACAAGAAAATGACAAGAGTTTCCATATGTGATCACAAGTTTTGTACTAGCTTCTTCTATAAATAGAGGCTTGCATCTCACTACATTTCCATGCATTCAGCACACATCGCTTCCAGGAATGGCATTCTCGTTCTTGCCAGAACTGTTCATCTCCATAGTTTTGTTACATGTAGTTGTTGTAGGTTTCTACTACATAAAGTCAAGTAAGAATCCATTGTTGCCGGTGAACTGGCCAGTAGTAGGCATCCTCCCTTCCCTGGTCGTCAACCTCCACAGATTGCACCCTTACATCTCCTTTGACCTCCTAGCACCGTCCGGCCATAGCCTAAAGGTAGCCATAGCCAGTATACGGATGTTCGTAACCTGCGACCCAGCAAATATCCAACACATATTTAGCTCAAACCACGAAAACTATCCCAAGGGCGAGGATTACGTCGAAATCTTTGACGTGACGAGGGGATCCCTCTTCAGCGCCGATGGCGAGTCTTCTCGGCAGGAGCGTGCGAACTACCAGAGTGTGTTGCGAAGCCCGCTGTTGGTTGGGTTGATGACCAAGTGTTGTCGTGACAAGGTGGAGAAGAGCCTCCTGCCTTTCATGGCATACATGGTGAGAACCAATACTCATGTCGACATGAATGATATGTTGATGAGGCTTGTGTTCGACCTGTATGCCATGACCATCTTCAGCATGGACCCCACTTGCCTATCCCTCGACATGCCGTCTATGGACGTCGCAAATGCGATGGACACAGTCATGGAGGTGGGCTTCATTCGTCACATTGTGCCGACATTTTGCTGGAAGTTGATAAGGTTCTTGAACGTCGGTCCAGAGAGGAAGCTTGCCGCGGCACAAGCGGTGCTTCGCTGCTTCATCACGGACATGATCAAGGAGAGGAGGAAGAAGGGCCATATTATTGATCAAGAAGCACTCGTGGATGTTTTGTCTAACTATGTCAATGACCCAAACTACAATGATGATTTACTGCAGGCAACACTCATTACCTACATGATCGCTGGGAGGGACACGATTGGCACTACTTTGCCATGGATTGTCTACAACCTCGCTAAGAACCAGCACATCATGTCGAGAATACGCGATGAACTCGCACCCATCGTGTCCCACAAAGCATCCTTTCCTGGAGATGTCACGATGATGATATTTGAGCCAGAAGAGGTTAGACCCCTACTCTACTTGCAAGCCACCATACTGGAGACACTCAGGTTGTACCCGCCGATCCCTATCGAGCGTAGGTCAGTAGCTACCACCGATGTGATGCCGAGTGGCCATGTGGTGTGTGCCCGGGACATCATCCTCGTCTCTATCTATTCCGTCGGTAGAATGGATTCCGTTTGGGGGGCTGACTGCCGAGAGTATAGGCCAGAGAGGTGGCTCTCAGAGGATGGATGCCAACTACGATACTTCCCCTCAAACAAGTTTCCGGCATTTAACTCGGGGGCAAGGTTATGCCTCGGCAAGGAAATTGCAATCTTGCAAATGAAGATCATCATCGCTTCTATCGTGTGGAACTTTGATGTGAAAACGTTGGATGGCCAGGCCATCGATACAAAGTTGTCGTGTCTTCTGCAAATGAAGAATGGGCTCAAGGTGAAGTTGAGTAAGCTACAAATGTAAGGGTATATGTATACATGTATTGTTATATATGAATAAAGGAACATCATCATGGAAGTGGACATTTTGCTCCTGGGTGCAAATGCACCCCAATCTATAAGAAATGAAAATAAATAGTAAAAATAATCTCTTTACGATAAATATTGTTAAATTTTTCATCTGTGTATAAATTATCATGATGGAATGACATTCTCAGAGTTCTCGGTAATAAAAAGACAAAGTCAACGCTCTACAAATGCTATATGTGAAAGCATTTTGGAGCACCAATTTTATAGTTTCTGCTTAAACTTTCATGAATGTCAATTTCATCGTGAAATTTTGAGCATATTTTAAAAATTAAACAATGTTTGTTACAAATTTAGTTTTTTATTTTTCGTACAATTTTCTTTCCATTTTATTATTCATACCAAGTGCACATGTACTCAAGAAGAGACGGACACTTTCCAAGTCATCATGGCTTAATATGTGTTGTGTAAACCCTATTTGACACGGATTAGAATTTTCACACATAATTATCACTGGAATTCGATCAACATGCCGTTTTGTATTTATTTATTTATACCCAATTGATAAATATCCCACAGGGCGATCACATGCACATGAAAAGCATGTTGTTACGGGAAAATAGTATCATGTGACCTGTGACAAAAAGGGTTATGGTAGTTCTATTCTACACTACTCTCATCCACCACATTTTGTATGTGTGTGAGGGTTGCTCTTGAAAAAATCAAGGGACTTTTGTAGTTACTCAAAAATGCAGTTTGTTCTAAGAAGTTCGATGGTCCACTCTGTAAGAAAAAGTGTAGGAAAACTCGTGCAACACTGGTGCGGAATTAAACCGTTGCCTTGTAAAGGTTAGTGAAAGGGGGTGCATATCTCACACGATATGAAAAAACCATTTACGATAAGTACAATTATCTCAGACGATTGTAAAGCAAGTAACGTTTGCAATTGCTAGCGCTATCACAAATATTTCACTAGAAATCACGTGTTGGGATGAAAATTACAGGTGTGTTCCTTCATAGTATCCCAAAAGATGATGTGTTAAGAACTGTGTGGCACAAGATGGACCATCCCATGAAGTTTTGATGTCGTACACGCAGACGTGCACGCAAACAGTTGCAGACAGATTTTCGTGCGTAATTTTTCATTGATCCTAAACTCTCATTTCAGTTCTAGAGTTTTGTGGGAGAGCCGACAGACGAAGAAGAAGCGTGAGTTGGCCTGTCTGGCAGGCAGTTGGCAAGCACAACGTGCGCGACGCATAGAGGCCGACTAACCGGCCTTCTTGCCAGAGTTGAGCGAGGAGGGGACGCCGATGATGGAGGAGGTGTCAGATCCTAAGATGGGGCCCTTGCCTGCACCGGCCAGTTTCGGCATAACCATGGACCAAGCGCTGGCCCACTTTTGCACTGTCACAAGGGACGGCCATCCAATGCCGCCGCTTTCAGATTTCCGACATTTGATGGAGGAACAAAGGTACAATATGGACCTCCTCGAGTAGCATAGGTAGGCGGAGATCCAAATCTACAATGACAGGGTGAGCGAGGTGGCCTTGGAGACCATGGCGGTGCAGAACCTGAAATTTATCGTGAAACAACATGCACTCTCTGAGGCCTCTCCCGCTATCACACTAGCTATAATGCGACCCTTGTGGAGGCGGGCGCTGAGGCATCTCAGGTGATCGCGAACAACAACGTAGGCAGCTCGACCTCCTGGATGCCGCCTGCGCTGGTCATCTCTAATGAAGGCATGCAAGTCCACGTCGATCGTAAACCTCACTTCCACCGACGACGTCCAGGCGGTGCGCGATGGCTCGAAGGAACAGTAGAACACGGTGGGCCTGCTCCGTGCCCGACCGTAGTGTTCAAGTGTCAATTCCAGGAGCAGCACTATAGTAATTTCAGTTCATGGAGCTCGTGGCCGTAATGCATGTCCTTGGTGTAGTTTAGACTAGGTTAAAATCTGGTTTTTAAAAAATCATCAAGTTTGCATGGAGTGAGGCCGATTTATGTATATTATATTTGAATTTGAACGAGATCTGTTTGAGTTTATACGAAATTGAATAAAATTTGTTTAACTGTTGATGAACGGATATGTCTAGGTTTAGATGGCTTGCTTCCACATCAGTGTATTTGCGGATTGGTCCGAACCATTCCACAGATAAATTCAACATCCATTTTAGGGAATAGCGAGTACCACCTCGTTGAAGGCAGATGGACGAATAGGAAAGGGAAGGAATTTCTCTAGACGGGCCCACCATATGTGGCTGCCATGCATAGCCTAAAACAAGTTGATTTGTTCTGATCGGGACGATTTTTTTTGCGAGATTGGTCTGATCGGGACGAGTTGTAAATAAGGATAGCAGTCTGGCCACGATGGAGATGAGAGGTGTGTAATTATTATTCTTATTACTCAAAATATCTGAATTTTCTATGCGTGGAACCATAATTTTGGTTGCATCCGTATGTGGTAGAAATGTCGAGTAGGTTGAATGTGGTCGATCAATATTGAGTGTTCTGTTTCATTGTCGACTAACTACTTATGCATTATTGTTTGTCTCGAGGGTGACATTGTTGTTTAGCTTGTGGGTCGATCAACTTGAGTTTCTTTCCATTGTCGACTACTTAAACGTTGTTATTTGTCTACAGGATGACGTTGTTGTTTAGCTTGTGGGTCGATCAACTTTGAATTTTTTTTCCATTGTCGACTACTTAAACGTTGTTGTTTGTCTACAGGATGACATTGTTATTTGTCTGGTGGATTATTTAATCGTCCCATAGGTGGACGTCTCCGCTTTGTATTCTTAATTCTCTTGCCATTGTCGACATATGTGTGTCGTCCGGAGATGTCCATAGGTCTTTTCATCATATGACTTTGTATGGAGGTTATCCTGAAGATATTAATTCTTGACTAATACCCTTAACTAAACATAGATCATTTCTTTATCAGTTGAAATGTTTCAATCAATCTTATTGCTCCTATAGCCAAGTAGTATCAGTTACCATTACAAATGAAACCTACACGGCGTTTTAGGGGTAACTAGATCATGTCCTGCACGTTGTTGTAGAATTTTTTGTAATATATTTCAATGAAACTTTTGGTTCAATGAAGCATGAATATTTAAAATAATAGTTATTGAGTATTGAAACATAATAGAATGAAAATTTTCATGCATACATGTTGCTTGTTAGAGTAGATTTTTATTATGCATAATGGAATGTTGAAATGAACCTCCACTAACATAATGGAATGTTGAAATGAACCTTTTATCATGTTAAAATAATAGTTATTGAGTATTGAGATAGCATGCTTGTATGTCGAAACAAATATGTTAGTGGAGGTTTGTATGTTAAATATAGTAGATATTGGAAATAAATCCCTCAATTCATGGGTGAAAATCGTAAGGTGATAAATTCTCTTCATGCCTTGACGACAAATTAGGCTTGTGTCCTCGTCCCCATTTGGTCACCTCTAACGGGTGAGATGCAGGACGACGGCGCACTAACAGGCATTGGCAGATTGGCTTGCCCATCGTGTCGGCTTCTCTGTAAGAGCTAGTTAATCACAGCTGAGGGGAACAAATACGACCGGATTTCCAGTGAGCTGAGACGTTTCATAAATCATTGGCCTCACGTAGACCAAACTCACAGCATAAATACTTTGATTTTGCCTCGAATGAACAATTTATCTCTCAAGTCAAGATATATGTTTTACCCTAAATTTCACTTCATCTTGGAGTAATAGTATTCGGTTCATTCCGTTGGTTAGTAGTATCCCTTAATTACAGAACTAGATGATTTCTCGTGCGTTGCTGCGGTAACTTTGTAAAAAAATGCATAAATAGTTGCTGAAACTAACTAAATATATTGAAGAAAAATATAAGCTTGAAAATCAATAAAAGCACGTGTCTAAAAATAGAATAAAAACTTTTAAATTTACAGTTTAAAATATCATTTTAAACAAAAATGTGAAAGATGACTAACATGCATGTATGATGTGATAGCATTACATGTATAAACTAGTATTTTTTTTGCAATTTGTAAGTTTGCTTATGTGGCATATTTTGCATGGTCTGGTGGAAGAGAAGACTTAAATGCATGGCTTAGTGGGATGATGAGATGGATACTTTTCATGTTGAGAGAATTTGGACCAACTTATTAAAAATTTAAGATTTACAGTTTAAATATAATTTTAAACAAAAATGTGAAGGATGACTAACATGCATGTATGATGTGATAGCATTACATGCATAGACTAGTATTTTTTTTTGCAATTTATAAGTTTACTTATGTGGCATATTTTGCATGGTCTGGTGAAAGAGAAAACTTAAATGCATGGCTTAATGAGGATGATGAGGTAGACACTTTGCATATTGAGCGAATTGGGACCAACTTCTTAAAGATGTAAGATGTAAAATAAGTTGATAGTAATAGCCCACGGCCCCACGTAGCCCAGGTGGCAAGCGATTGGCCGCATCTACTACACCATGATAAATCAGTCGAACGCAGTCGATGCATACATACTCTTTGCCCAGATTTTCATGTCGCTGCCTGGATCATGTAATTGTCTTCAGGTTGGCATCCCTTTTTAATTAAATTCTATAGAGAAGTGAGAATGGTGAACTGTAGTCTAACCGGTACCCCTAACTGCCCATGGATGCTTACCTTATGATTCTTATTCCTAGTTATTATATTTATGGAGAAATGAGGGATCATGTCATTGTCTTCAGGTTCGCATGTCATATTCCTAATTCAACTTCAACCTAACCCAATAATGAGGGATCATGTCATTGTCTTCAGGTTGGCATCCCTTCCTAATTAAATGATAAGTGAGAATGGTGAAATGTAGTCTTTCCGGTTCCCCTAACTATAGTTTTGTAGTACATATTTATCATATTAGTAATATAATTTCCATAGAACTTAAGAATCAACATTCCTAGTTATTACTTCTCAGAAATCCTTGGCTTTCATTTGGTTCAAAGGAAAAGCGAAAGAAACTACAAATACAAATTAGAGTATTCTGGTATGACATTACTTCCATGTAATTGAAATATTTACTACCAAGGTGCATGTGTACAGCATAGAAAGTCATCTTAGAGCAACTCTAGCAGATCCGCTAAATCTTATGCACGCAAACCTGAGATGCGGGTCACCGCAAAACATTTTTTGCAGTGCGAATTGGACGTTGGTAGAACAGATACGACAAACTCATACGACATATTACAAATTTTAAATATAGATAGTTTTATGGTACAAACTAAATCGAAACATCGCCAGAGCACACAAACACTGAAAAAAGAAGACCTAATATTTGGTCACCGGAGGTTGCCGGCGTAGTACATACTCGGAGCTCTTCACGGTGGCTCATCACTCATCGGCGTTGAAGCGAGCGCATGCCTCCATGTAGCGCTCCTCGGCAAGACCATACTCCGCCTGGGCCACGGCTTGACGGCTTAGCGTGCCAACATCACCACGTATCACGGCGTTCATGGTCGCACGGAGCTTGATGTCGGCGTCGTTGCAGGTGATGGTGGACGGGGAGAGGTAGTTCATGAGGCGCATGAACTTATTCCAAGAGCACTTGCCGGGATCACCGCCGAGCGCGCGGTCGAAGCCTCCTAGTGTTTGGGTGAAGCTAGCAAAGCGGCCACCGCGGCAACCACCATTTTCCCCACGACCGGGACCTCCACTAGCACCAGGCGCCATCTAATTTTTCGTTGGAGTTCAATATCGTACGCGGCGGAGGAAATAAATTGCGTCTGGGGGGGGGGGAGGGGGAATGGACGGGAGAAAGGAACCCTAAAGCATCAGGAGAGACGTAAATATAGCGGCTCAAGCAATAGTTTGCAGATCGCCCGCAAAAAAATTATGAACCGCACCGAATATAGCAGTTATATTCTAGTACGAAACTTTGCATGTCTGCCAAAAGACTCGTACATATACGGATCGGCGACGGGATGGTGCATCTGCTAGAGTTACTTTTAAATGAGACTCGAGTTTTCATAAGAAAAAAAACTTGATTTCATTAATAATAACACAAAATGGTATTTTCATGTAAGCACGCAATCGAGACCTAAAGTTTGCATTTTCACATACCATCGGTCGTCTCCTTTATGGTTTTGAAACTTTTGGTGCTTTATTATTTATTTTTCTAGGATCGTGTAATATCTCAAGTGGATTTTATTGGTAAGCATTTTCACTTCTATCCCTCTATCTATCCATATTAAATTTTAAAACGTGTCATTGTTATGCACACTATATTGGTGTAAAATGTGTCACCGTTATACTAATTATTTCTTAACATTTACATATCTAGCTATATGTGTGACATCGGGCTGATTTTATTCTGGGTCCCTCAAAAAAAATCCTAAACCCTGAAAATATTCATCAGTTGTAAAATATTGTTTCCAAGAGAACTTGGATTAGACACGAATTTTGAATTTCTCCACGCAATTGCAGTATATGATTTCTATTGTTGGTCTAAAATGTCAATACATATTTATTAGGAACCCAATAATGAGGGACCGTCAACTCAGGGTTACCTTGATGAAGCGTTTCAGCCTGGTTCATTCCCCAATAAGATACAAATCAACGAACTTTTTCGTTCATTTGAAAATCCCCCCAACGAACGCTTCAATATTTTCATGTGAAAACAAAGAAAAATTCCATAATATTACATAATGATTTTCCATGCTCTAAAGTAAAAGGAAATTGCCATGTTGCATAAAATGTTGCAGGGTAGTTGCCATGCATTTTTGGTTAACTGTAGTGATTGCAGCATAAAAACAATTGCCAACCTAAGAAGAAAATTATCACTAGTGCAGAATGGTGCTATTAAGATGCACTACCACCCACCCTTCGGCGACTCGCCGATGGTGTCCTCCTCTGCCTCCAACTGATCAACGCATGAGGCAGGGGATCTTTTAGTTCGTTCATCCTTAGTAGTAGTATTTAGTAAATGTTTTCAGTTCATCCGTATGTAGATGTACTTTTAATACTTAAAATTAGCTATATATAGTGCAAATCACTATTTCTGTACGTAGTCGATGAAATTTTAAGGCTTATTAGGTTAGTTCTTATAGTTAAACCAATTGTAAAAAGGAACCGTGCACCTCTATGCAATATTCCATATTCCAAATGAAATTCTATATTCAGTGAAATTAGGAATTTTTCCTCAAGTTTTGTTAATTCCAAATGTCAAATTAGGCAATGCTTGTTTAGATCCCAAAAGGGAAAATGACATTGTTACCAAATGGCTTCTTACAACACACATAGGGATTATTAAAACAGGTCGCATACGATGCACAACCATTTGTGCCAAGATTTTTCTTCCGTAGTTGGCTTATTGAACAAGCGTAGGCGTTCTCACCCCTTATCGTGCACGATTGTTTGTATGAATTGTGTGACGTGCATTGCTTACGTTTAAATTTTAGAAGCGTGCCTGATGGATTACACATCTCACACGTTTCAGTTTTTGGCACACAAATTATTATTTCTAGTGTTTGCGAAAGTTCTACCACACACGTTTTGGTTAAATAGTTTGGAAAAATTGTGCCGTGATAGCACTTTGCACTAGTGAAGTATACATATTTAATGGCATATGATTTCTCCTTTGTTACCTTCAATATTAAATATATGTAAACTTAATTCTTTTGGTATAGATTATATAATGAACAATACATTAAGAAGAGTCTATTTTACTGATTTTCTTAAGCGGTTCAAAAGAAACACACATAGTACCTGTCGTTGAAGGCAGGTGGCCACGTAGGAAAGGAATGAACTGCTCTAACCCACCATTAATTGATAGCCAAAAAAGTTGCCATGGATAGCCAAAAACAAACAAAGTTACCTGAGGCTGAGCGGGATGAGCGTAAATGAGGATAGCAGCCTGGCCTTCGTTATTATGATAGAGACGAAAGGTGTGTAATCATTATTATTCGAAATATCTGGATTTTCTATACGTAGAACAATAAATTTGGATGCATCCGTATGTGGTGAGAGTTGTTTATATTGTCGACTACTTGGACATTGTTAGTTGTCTCGAGGGTGACAGTGTTGTTTGTCTGGTGGGTCGATCAATTTTGAGTTTTTTTTTCATTGTCGACTACTTGAACGTTGTTGTTTTTAGGAAAGACTACTTGAACGTTGTTGTTTGTCTTCAAGGTGTGACAATTTTGTTTGTCTGGTCGATGTTCTGGCCGTCTCATAGGTGGACGTCTTCACTTTGTTTTCTTAGTTTTCTTGTCATTGTTCACATATGTGGGTCGTCGACAGATGCTCATAGGTCTTTTCATCAACTTGTATGGAGATTATTTGCGGTTATTAATTATTGAGTAGTACCCTTAACTAAATATACTGTAGACCATTTATACCTATCAGTCGAATGGTTTAAATCAATCCACATTGCTCCTATAGCCAAGTAGTATCAGTTACTATCACAAAGGGGTAAAACTGAAAGTGTAGAATAAATCCCTCAATTCATGGGCGAAACTCTTAAGGTGATAAGCTTGATTTGTGCCTTGCCGACAAACTAGGCACCTCTGGCGGTGAGATGCTGGACGACGGCGCACTAACGGGCATTGGCCGGCATGCGATCATGTTCCTTTTTTTAGGGGTGCATGCGATCATGTTCCTGTCGTGGTAATTAACAACTAATTAATCATCGTTCAGGAGGGGAAATACATCCGGCGTTCCAGCGAGCTAAGACGTTTCATAAATCATGGCGTCATGTAGACCAAAATCACATCGTAAAATACTTTGAATTTGTCTGAATGGAAAATTTCCCTCTCAAGTCAAGAGATATGTTTTACCCCAAATTTCTTCGATGCACTCCATCTTGGATGGTACTACCTCTGTCCCATAATGTAGTATCATTTTTTTGAGTAGTAGCTAGTAGTATTCTGTTCATTCCCTTCGTTAGTAGTATCCCTTTCAGAATACTACCAGCTAAATCGATATGAGAAAACAGTATACTACTCATACCAGTCAATATTAATCGTTGTTGAAATGGATGTATTTAACACGAAAATATGTTTAGATACATCCGTTTTAGCAGGCACACTAATTCCTAGGTGATTAATCTTTGGGCAGAGGGGGCACACAAATTCTGAATTTTTTTGGTCAAACTTTGACAAATATTTTCAGTGCATGTAAAATTTCATCACCAAAGAGCATTCGTGGAAGTCACAGTAAAAAAACAAAATGATCTCCAAAATGCTTTAAAAAATAGCATTTTTGCAGCATCAATTTGGTTTTTTCTATGACTTCCACGAATGCCATTTCGCAATAAAATAGTACAAGCGTTCAAAAAAATGTCTAAAATTGCCAAAAGTATTTTTTTTGAATTTACTGTTCATTAGAAAGCATTTGAACTCGAGTTCATATAATCCGCGTCCGCCAACTGCTGGCTATATATCATTATCATGTAATTCATAATCAATATATATGTATAGTAGTTAGATATAGAGATATATTATTTATTAGAGTGAATTCCACTTTTTACCTTTTGTTTGTGTGTTTGTGACACATATTACCCCATTTAGTGATATGTTCTATCGTAATACTTCATATAAGAAACTTTGAACTATGTTTTTCACATTTTAGCATTTTGCCCATTCTATTATAAGACCGGCATGTTAGGTCAATGTGACGCCAAAAATTTATAAAGCTCGAAGGATTTCATCGACAATCTGATGAATGTTCACTAGACGGGGTAAAAAGTTGAATTCACTCTATTTATTGTTACGTTCTCACAATGTTTTCTGGGCCCATGCTGCAGCCGACTCTTTATCTGCAGTTCGTTTCTCTTATTTAATTTTCCGTTCTCTCTCGTACACCTCATCAAAAATATAGTAAGAATAAAATTTTCATATTATTTTTACATCTTATTATTATACTTGCTCTAAGCATTTACTGTATCACGAGATATTACTTCTTGAAACACCAGTGAGACATGCATCCCAGCTAACTGAAGGAGCACAACCAACCGATGCAGCCCACGTAGCCCAGGTGGCAAGCGATTAGCCACCTCTACTACATCATGATAGATCACTTGGATGCAGACGATGCATAGTGGTATACATACCCTTCACCAATTTTCATGACGTTGCCCGGATTATGTCATTGTCTTCAGGTCGTTGGCATCCCTTTCTACTTAAATGCTATAGAGAAGTGAGAACGGTGAACTGATGTCTTCCCCGTTCCCCTAACTGGCCCTGGATGCTTACCGTATGAATCATATTCCTAGTTAGTACTCCCTCCTTCTCAATATGTTGGGCGTATTAGAACTTGCATGCAAGCCCATAATATAAGGCATACAATATTATTCGGACTTGCGGGAAGGATATTGGTGGGTGGGCTGGAGGGAGTTTCTGTTTGGGATTGGCTCAGTCAAACTTGAATTGGTTTTAGTAGATCATAGATGCCTCCCTATAGGACAACTGAAATAATAAAAGGCTTACGCTAATTTTTGTGCTAGGTTCTAATACGCCCAACATGTTGGGAAAGATGGAGTACTTCTCAGAACTACTTTGGTTCTCATTTGGTTCAAAGGAAAAGTGAAGGAAAACTATTGGACTAAATTATTTTGTCGTGATAGTATTGCCAATTGAAATATTTACTACCAAGGTGCAAGTGTAGAGCACAAAAAGCCAGCTTAAATGAGCATTCTCAAGTTTTTGGAAAAATACTAGATTTCATTAATAATAACACAAAGTGATCTTTTCATGTTTGCATGCAATCGAGACCGAAAGTTTGCAGGACCCTGATATCCACCGAACGTTCGGTTGGGAGGGTGGCAATTCCAAACGATTTTGATGACAATTTTAGTTATTGGTAGATGGCAATTTTTAAATGATAGATAGCAATTTTTGGTTCGACATGGCAACTTTGCCTCAAAATTGCCATCTATGCATAACGAAAATTGCCACCAGAAAACGTTCGGGCCAACAGCTCCAGCCTGAACGTTCGGTGGCTAACATTACCGTTTTTTTTACAGACTGTCGGTCGTCTCCTTTATGGTTTTCGAAGTTTTGTACAGACCTAAAGTTATGCACACCATTGCTTGTAAAATGTGTCATCGTTATACTCATTAATTCTTTACATTTACATATCTAGCTATATGTGTGACATGGGGCTGATTTTATTCTGGATCTACCCCTATTACCACTCGTGCATTCTAGTGTTCTCTCACTTAAAACATAATCTGTAAAAACTGACGACACACAAAGTATTATATCCAGTGTTGGATATCTATTAGGCTAAAAGTGCAACTACCAATCCTAACAACATGTTGGTCCTAAGAATTGATTCTCCAGGAACTTGGATTAAAATTTTCAAACAGGGATCTTTACGCAGGTTGATTAGGAGTTTTTTTAATAAACCGATGCTGGCTTGCATCTCTCTACATGTCATGTATGCCGTACACATCTATTCCGAGAGTGCAAACAACTGAAACATATTTAATGGCTTATGATTTGTCATTTTTTTCATTAACTTAATTTATTTCATACAAATGATATAATTGGCAATACAACGAGGAGAGCATATTTTACTACTCCCTTCATTCACAACTATAAAATGATTTGGATATTTCAATATGAACCACATATGGATTGAAACGAATACATATTAAAACTTGCCTATATACATCAGTGTAGAAAAAAGTAAGATATCTTATAATTGTGAACGGATGAAATACATTTACAAGCGATTCAAGAGAAAAACAAGGTGTAGAGCCATCGTAGGAACTGTTATGGATGTGTATGCCATATCTGGTTGGCCGATAACGAGTTGCCTAATCCTGAGTGGGACGAGTGTAAATGCTGATAGAAGTTGAATTTTCGTTGCTACACTACGATGTTGACGAGAGGTGTAGTTATGAGTATTGAAGAAAAACTGAAATTTTTAAACGTGGAATAGTATTTGTGGTTGTACCAGCATGTATAGTGGCATTGTCCAATCGGTTGGACATGATCATTCCATTTGCAGGACGTCCTTTCTGAACGTTGCCGACTGCTTGGACATCGTTGTTTGTCTGAGTGTGACATCGTTTTTGTCTTGTAGGTGGAAGTTGACATTTTATATTCATAGTCTTCTTTCCATTGCCATCGTACCTATCTGGTGATGTTCATAGATCTTGTCATCGTCGTTGTGTGTAGGCTATCTAGAGATATTACTTCGTGAGTATGATATAAACGCTCTCTCACACACACGGACTAGAATACATGCACACTCTCCGGAGTTGGAACACTCAGTACTTCATACAACACAATACCACTACTGCCTTTCAGCCATCTCCCATAAAAGGAGATAATCTGTAATAATTTACAAAACACACAAAGTGTTAAACATATAGTTTCATACTAGCCGGCTGGGAGTTTTTTTTTGCGGGGCGGAGTATGACCACACATGATCTTTCTTTTCAGAAAAGTACTATGATGTATTAACTTAGCAAAACTATTAATACATACACCCTTGAAAATAATGAAATTTCATTAAACCCCCTAGGGGGCGGCTGTCTTCTTCCATCTGAACGACATGATGCCACGACACCACATGCATTGCCACCTTCATCGCTGGAGCCAGTTCATCGTTGTTGATCATGGATGGGAAGCCATCAAGACCACCATGTGGTCGTAGTAACGCCCTAGAGAGGAAGCCACCACCGCTCGGGGAGCCGCATATCCAAGAGAAACTTCTCCATATCTCATAGGCCTCACATCAACACTAGAGGTTGCATCAGCCTGACAGAGGCGAGGCAAGAGAACCAAACTGCAAAGGGAAGTTGTCATCATCGTGCCGACAAACCATGCAAACTGGTACCTCACCAGTCAAAACTACCCACTATAATCTACGTCATGTCGTCATCGAGCCATCAAAGTCGCGGACATAGTTGATAGATGTTAGCTAGGTTTATACTAACATGCATATTTTTATATGGAGTATATGTATGGAACATGTATATTTGGTTTAATAGCATACAAACTAAAACTAAAAATACATATTATAGATTGTATTTGATTATTGCAGTTGGAAAATATTATTGAATATAAGTAGTATCATACAGAGGAAAACATGCTTATGCATATTGAGATGGGCCTTTGTGAGGTGACATGTGTGATGGTGTGGGGTGTTATCATGTTGAATTAGTGAGGATCAACTAATATTGAAAAACATTTTACCATGCATGTTGCGGTAGGCGTTGAATGATGTGGCATGTATGGTGAGGTGGTATGTGTGCATGTTAAGATAAATAGAAATAACGAGATCAACTATTTAGGTGTACTAGATGATTCCCGGCGTGTTGTTGCGGAAATCTTAAAAACATAGAGGCTATAAAATCATCTAACACTAATAAATAGTAAATTAAGCACAAAATTGATTAAAGCATATAAAATGTAAAATATGCTTTGAAAATAATGATATTCCATATCAAAATGGGGAGGATGAACTACATAGGTATGTTGTAATTGCCCAACGCATATGCTGTAAAATAACTTTTGACAAGCATGTATAAATTGATGATGTGGCAACATTGCATGCACATAGTAATACAAAAAGCGTAATTTATGACATGCATGCACGACTTACTTATTTGGTACAGTTACATGGTTAAAAAAATTGGTAGTGGATTACCGTTATTTAAAAATAGAAGATGGGATTTGAATATAGACAACTTGTGATCACCAAATGTGCCACGTTTATTGTTTGTCTTCCGTTAACAAGAAAGTGGCAAGAATTTCCATGTGTGCACCCAAGTTTCTTTTTTTTTCCTTTTTTCCTTTTGGGCGAGGTATCTGTACGCAAGTTGACAACGAGTTGTTTCTATAAATATAGATCGGCTTGCATCTCTGAGATATCCCTATGTGTCCACCCATGCAGCACACATCTCCTCCAAGAATGGCATTCTCGTTCTTGCCGGAACTGCTCATCTTCATATTTGTGCTACTTGTAGTTGTTCTAGGTTTCTACTTCACAAAGTCAAGTAAGAATCCGTTGGTGCCAGTGGACTGGCCAGTAGTAGGCATCCTCCCTTCTCTGGTAGTGAACCTCCATAGGTTGCACCAATACATCGCCTTTGACCTCCTAACACCGTCCGGGCACAGCCTAAAGTTTGCCATAGCTAGCATACGGATGTTCATAACCTGCGACCCAGTGAACATCCAACACATTTTCACCTTGAACCACACAAACTATCCCAAGGGCGAGGAGTTCGCCGATATCTTCGACGTGGCGAGGGGCTCCCTCTTCACTGTCGATGGCGAGCCATGTCGTCGCGAGCGCGCGAATTACCAAGGCGTGTTGAGCAGCCCACGGTTGGTCGGGCTGATGAACACGTGTTGTCGCGACAAGGTGGAGAAGGGCCTTCTGCCCTTCATGGCCCACATGGCGATAACAAATGCTCATGTCGATATGAGCGACCTCATGATGAGGCTCGTGTTCGACCTGTATGCCATGACCATCTACGGCGTGGACTCGGCTCGCTTGTCCCTTGACATGCCACCGGTGCACGTCGCGGACGCGATGGACACGGTCATGGAGGTGGCCTTCATCCGACACATTGTGCCAGCGTTTCTCTGGAAGGTGATGAGGTGCATGGACATTGGTCCAGAGAGGAAGCTCACCGCCGCGCAAGCGGTACTTCGCTGCTTCACAATGGACATGATCATGAAGAGGAGGGGGAATGATCATGTTATTGTTCATGATGCGGTACCCACGGACATTTTGTCCTATTATATCAATGACCCAAAATACAATGATGATTTACTCCAGGCAACTCTCATTACCTACATGATCGCCGGGAGGGACACGATCGGCACTACCTTGCCGTGGGTCTTCTACAACCTCTCCAAGAACCCGCACGTCGTTTCGAGCATACGCGATGAACTAGCACCCATCATATCCCGCAAAGCATCCATTGTAGGAGCTACCATAGGGATGTTGGAGCTAGAGGAGGTCAAAACCCTAGTTTATTTGCAAGCCACCCTGTTGGAGACACTAAGGTTGTACCCGCCGATCCCAATCGAGCGCAAGTCTGTTGTCACCACCGATGTTATGCCAAGTGGCCATGAGGTGTGTGCCAGGGACATCGTCCTCGTCTCCATCTACTCCATCGGTAGAATGGAGTCTATCTGGGGAGCTGATTGCCAGGAGTATAGGCCGGAGAGGTGGCTCTCGGAGGATGGGCGTCATCTGCGACATGTGCCCTCTCACAAGTTTTTGGCCTTTAACTCGGGGCCAAGATTGTGTCTTGGTAAGGACATTGCAATTATGCAAATGAAGCTCATAGTTGCTGCTGTCGTGTGGAACTTTGACGTGAAGATGTTAGATGGTCAAACCATCGATACAAAGTTGTCATGTCTTCTGCAAATGAAGAATGGGCTCAAGGTTAAGCTGAATAACCGGGAAATGTAACGTACCTAAGGGCTGGCCGAGTTCTCATGGCATATATCTGTATTCCTTGCTACATATGAATAAAAAATCATCGCTTAGTATGAGCTGTGTAAAAATCATGTTTAACATGAATTACATCTCCCCCACCTAATTACTCCCGGGATACAAACATAAATACCAAAGATATGCTACTTTTAACCCCTTTTTTTTTATCATCGTTGATATAGAAGATCCTTACGTTGCTGGGAAGAACATCATGTGAGCTGTGACAAACTCTTCCCTGTACATCATCACAAAGACCACTTGAATTAGACACACATAATTGACGCTAGAATATGGTACAACCAAAACTGATACAACTATATTGTGTACTAACTGAAGGTGGATACATTACACAACCAACAGCATGTAGCCTAATTAAAATCGTGTATAGGATGGAGTGGCGACATCTTCTTCAAGTTTATGCGTGGGCATCTTGGCCAACGCTCAGGCTCTCTCAGCGTAGCTGTGGCTGGTAGGTGGGTCATAGTGCTCTGGTGCGGGCCTGCAGCATTGTTTCCTGTGTCAAATAAGGCACTTCCTTCTCGCGTACTCCTCATGTCGCTGCGCTGGTGGGGTTGCGTACAACAGATTTTCTGTGGCCGGTTCGTTTAGAGAAGCCATTTTCTCAATGTGTTCTAAATCTGGTTAAATCTGGATTTTATCGGTGATGCCATGTTATTCCTTGGACCTTTGGTCCCAGTTATATAGGAAACTAAAAAACGAAAATTGGATATTACTACTGGAAAATCCTCATGGATCTTGGTCTCAATGGAATCTAAGCTTTAAAAATTACAAAAGTTAAACTTTAACTTTTATTTTTTTGAAAAATTAAAAATGTATATACTACATGCTTGGAAAATTTCATTATGAAATATATTTTGATGAGATCCAAAAAAATAAACACTCATAGCAGAAAATTTATGATTTTTTTGTAGATCACACTTAAATATATCTTCATGAAAATTTACAGTAATGAAGTATACATCTTTATGTATATTTGTATTTTAAGAAAAAAACTTATTTTTCTTGATTTTTTACAAAATTTTGACCTACGGATACTATAAATCATTAATTCATTAGATAAGCAACCAATACCGTAGTGTCATCATCACAACACCCAAGTAAAAAAATATTACCCCCTCTGTAAAGAAATATAAGAGTGTTTAAATGACTACAGAGGGAGTACAAAACTACATTTAGCTTGGATGGATGGACAATACTCAGAACAACATGTAAAGATCATATAACGACATGCGTTTATACCTAACCCATATATCCCCCTCAAATAAACATACATACCACTTCTGAACTCACAATGACCATCTTTCATAAGAAACAAGATATGATACATACAGGCATATGCTTCAACCACTACGGGGAAGCTATAGACGCCGACGGGCCGTCTCCGGTCGGCCTATACACAAAGACTCTCGGCCTAGACCTACACCAACGGCTGTCGTTGGCGTATACCTCCCTTGGGCTAGCACTAATAGAAAACAGGGCTTTGGTTCAGACCTCTCTAGCCGATTTGTCCCGGTTATGCCACGAACCGGAACCCATGGGGGTCATACGTCCCGGTTCGTGCGCCCGGGGGCCGGCCGGGCCTCGTGGAGCATTGGTCCCGGTTCGTCTGGGGGCATATGTCCCGGTTCTAGACAATAACCGGGACCAATGGGCCTCGCTCCTGGCCCACAACCACTAGTCCCGGTTTGTGGCTCAACCCGGGACGAAAGGCTGGCCATTAGTACTGGTTCCAGCCACAAACCGGGACTAATGATTTGGCTATATATACCCCTCGTCGACGAGCAGAGCACTCCACTGGTGCTCTGTTTTTTAGAGGAGGGCAAGGGGAGGGCTTTGTGGTGCTCTAGCTCACCTCTTATGCACATGAGGTGTTCGATGAAATGCCCGAGCCACACTACTTAATCTTTCTCCTCTCCAAACTCGACTTCCAAGCTCCATTTTTCTTAAGATTTGTCCAGATTTAGCGGTCCGTCACGTCCCATCCCCGTCTTCACCACCGTCGATCGCCCGCGCCGATCTCGTCGCCGGCACCACCGTGGTGAGCCTCTTGTTCTTATCTTCTTTATAAAAGAAAAAAAATTCTTACTTGTATGATTAGATAGATAATTGTCTAATTTTCTTACTTGTATTATTGCTTGTTATTATATAGTGCGATGGTTTTGGTATCCGCCCCTGTCGGCCCTCGTCCTCTCTATGATTCGGATGTGGTATATATTATTTTTTATAACTATTTGTTTCATTTAGTGTTTATGGTAATTATGCCGACACCAACTTGACATAGACGTATTTGTCTAGGAGGTATGTGAACCGGATATTACATACGACCCTCTTGTCGAGAGGTTAAATTTAGTTGAAGAAGAAAACGAGTATTTAAAAGAAAAATTAAAAAGAGTTGACGAAGAGAAGAAAAGAGTTGAAGAAGAGAAGATGATATTGGAGTTGCATGTTGCGGATGTCGTAGAAGGTCACACGATCAAGATGGATGCAATGCGCTTGAAGATTAGAAAGTTTAGAAAATATGTCATTCATAGCGAGGCTTGGTATCATTATGCCGTTGGATCAATTGTTACCTTGGTTGCGATTATGATCGCATTTGTTGTTGCATTGAAATGTTTTACATAGTTTCAATGTATGGTTTAATTAGATGCTCTGGAGAGCTATACGTTGTTCAATGAGAACTATGTATGTACTTTGGTTTTAATGTGATGATAAACTTCTATTAATTTGGTCACTTATATATTCATGATGTTCTGTAATAATGGTTTTTGACACACTTAATGCACGCAGATGAACCGGCAATGGATGTATGGTGACAGACACACCTCCGAGTACATTGAGGGCGTGCATGATTTTCTCGAAGTGGCTGAGGCAAACAAGCAGAATGGTTTTATGTGTTGTCCATGCTCTATATGTGGGAATACGAAGTCTTACTCTGACCGAAAAACCATTCACGCCCACCTGCTTTATAAGGGATTCATGCCACACTATAATGTTTGGACCAAGCACGGAGAAATAGGGGTTACGATGGAAGACGACGAAGAAGAAGAGTACGATGAAAACTATGTGCCCCCTGAATACGGTGATGCTGCAACGGGGGAAGCTGAAGATCAAGAGGAACCGGACGATGTGCCTGATGATGATCTCCGCCGGGTCATTGTTGATGCAAGGAGACAGTGTGAAAGTGAAAAGGAGAAGCTGAAGTTCTATCGGATGTTAGAGGATCACAAAAAAGGGTTGTACCCCAATTGCGAAGATGGAAACACAAAGCTCGATACCGTACTGGAATTGCTGCAGTGGAAGGCAAAGTATGGTATACCTGACAAGGGATTTGAGGATGTACTGAAAATATTTAAGAAGAGGCTTCCAAAGGATAACTAATTGCCCGACAGTATGTACGCAGCAAAGAAGATCGTATGCCCTCTAGGATTGGAAGTGCAGAAGATACATGCATGCCCTAATGACTGCATCCTCTACCGCGGTGCGTACGAGGATTTGAACGCATGCCCGGTATGCGGTGCATTGCGGTATAAGATCAGACGAGATGACCCTGGTGATGTTGACGGCGGGGCCCCCAGGAAGAGGGTTCCTGCCAAAGTGATGTGGTATGCTCCTATAATACCACGGTTGAAACGTCTGTTCATGAACAAAGAGCATGCCAAGTTGATGCGATGGCACAATGAAGACCATAAGAAAGACGGGAATTTGAGACACCCCGCTGATGGGTCGCAGTGGAGAAAAATCGAGATAAAGTACCGGGCTGAATTTGGAGATGAACCAAGGAACGTATGGTTTGGTTTAAGCACAGATGACATTAATCCTTTCGGGGAGCAGAGGAGCAATCACATCACCTGGCCCGTGACTCTATGTATGTATAACCTTCCTCCTTGGGTGTGCATGAAGCGGAAGTTCATTATGATGCCAGTTCTCATCCAAGGCCCTAAGCAACCCGGCAACGACATTGATGTGTACCTAAGGCCATTAGTTGAAGAACTTTTACAGCTGTGGAATGGAAACGGTGTACGTGTGTGGGATGAGCACAAACAGGAGGAATTTGACCTGCATGCGTTGCTGTTTGTAACCATCAATGATTGGCCTGCTCTCAGTAACCTTTCAGGACAGACAAACAAGGGATACCACGCATGCACGCACTGTTTAGCTGACACCGAAAGTATATACCTGGACAAATGCAGGAAGAATGTGTACCTGTGGAATCGTCGATTTCTTCCGACCAACCATCAATGTCGTAAGAAAGGCAAGCATTTCAAAGACGAGGTAGATCACCGGAAGAAGCCCGTCATGCGTACCGGTGATCACGTACTTGCTATGGTCAATGATTTACACGTAATATTTGGAAAGGGTCCCGGCGGACTATCTGTTCCGAATGAAAACACCTAGATGTCCGCTCTTCAATCGACGTGATGCACGTGATGAAGAACCTTTGCGTGAACCTGCTAGGCTTATTGGGCGTGTATGGGAAGACAAAAGATACACCGGAGGCACGGGAGGACCTGCAACGTTTGCACGAAAAAGACGGCATGCCTCCAAAGCAGTATGAAGGTCCTGCCAGCTACGCTCTTACCAAAGAAGAGAAGGAAATCTTCTTTGAATGCCTGCTCAGTATGAAGGTCCCGTCTAGCTTCTCGTCGAATATAAAGGGAATAATAAATATGGCCAAGAAAAAGTTTCAGAACCTAAAGTCTCATGACTGCCACGTGATTATGACACAACTGCTTCCGGTTGCATTGAGGGGGCTTCTACCGGAAAACGTTCGATTAGCCATTGTTAAGCTATGTGCATTCCTCAATGCAATCTCTCAGAAGGTGATCGATCCAGAAATCCTACCAAGGCTAAGGAGTGATGTGGCGCAATGTCTTGTCAGTTTCGAGCTGGTGTTCCCACCATCCTTCTTCAATATCATGACACACGTCCTAGTTCATCTAGTCGACGAGATTTTCATTCTGGGCCCCGTATTTCTACACAATATGTTCCCCTTTGAGAGGTTCATGGGAGTTCTAAAGAAATATGTCCGTAACCGCGCTAGGCCAGAAGGAAGCATCTCCATGGGCCATCAAACAGAGGATGTCATTGGGTTTTGTGTCGACTTCATTCCTGGGCTTAAGAAGATTGGTCTACCTGAATCGCGGTATGAGGGGAGACTGACTAGAAAATGCACGATTGGAAGGGACTCAATAATATGAAGGGACGGACATTCTTGGTCTCAAGCACACTACACAGTTCTACAGAACTCTATCTTGGTGGCCCCGTATGTCGATGAACACAAGAACAGTCTGCGCTCCAAACACCCAGAGGAGTGTGACGACTGGATTACACATGAACACATCAGGACTTTCGGCGATTGGTTGGAAACACGTGTCAGAGGTGACAACACTGTTTCTGATGAGCTGTTCTCGCTGTCCAGGGGACCATCTTCAACTGTATTGACTTACAAAGGATACGAGATAAATGGGAATACATTTTACACGATCGCCCAAGATCAAAAGAGCACCAACCAAAACAGCGGTGTCCTCTTGGATGCATCAACCAAGAGGGGAAAGGACACATATTATGGTTACATAGTGGACATATGGGAACTTGACTACGGACATGATTTTAAGGTCTCTTTGTTTAAGTGCAAATGGGTCAATCTGTCAGGAGGCGGGGTACAGGTAGACCCAAAGTATGGAATGACAACAGTGGATCTAAACAATCTTGGGTACACAGACGAACCATTCGTCCTAGCCAATGATGTGGCGCAGGTTTTCTATGTGAAGGACATGTGTACCAAACCGAGAAAAAGAAAAGATATGGAAGCGAATACATCATACGATGAGCCAAAGCGCCACATAGTTCTTTCAGGAAAAAGAGACATCGTAGGATTGGAGGGCAAGACGGACATGTCTGAAGATTATGAAAAGTTTCATGAAATTTCTCCCTTCAAAGTCAAGGCTGATCCAAGCACCCTGTTAAGCGATGAAGAATATCCATGGTTACGGCGCAATAAGCAAAGGACACAAGCGAAGAAAAAGTGAAGACAGATGAAGTCAGAAAGGGTTGAAAATTGATGATGTGGCTTTGAATGGTTCATTTTGAACACACAAAAAGTCTGGATTTCAAATAAGTTCAAAAAAATGAAATCCCTTTGTAGGTAGATCAACAAAACACACGGTTCTCCTGCATACAGCCCGACTGTGGCTCGTGAGTGCCCGCATATCAAATGCACCGTCGGGTTGTATGCAGGGAATCCGAATGATTTGTATTTGGTCGATGAACTGAAGGATTTCTAGATATATCAACAAAACACACGGTTTCGCCTGCATACAGCCCAACTGTGGCTCGTGAGTGCCCGCACATCAAATGCACCGTTAGGCGTATGCAGGCCAATCCGAATGATTTGTATTTGGTCGATGAACTGAAAGATTTCTAGATATATCAACAAAACACACGGTTTCTCCTGCATACAGCCCAACTGTGGCTCGTGAGTGCCCGCACATCAAATGCACCGTTGGGCGTATGCAGGCCAATCCGAATGATTTGTATTTGGTCGATGAACTGAAGGATTTCTAAATATATCAACAAAACACACGGTTTCGCCTGCATACAGCCCAACTGTGGCTTGTGAGTACCCGCACATCAAATGCACCGTTGGGCGTATGCAGACCAATCCGAATGATTTGTATTCGTACACACCGAGTGTCCGAGAGGTGGGATATATATAGGGGTCGTGTGCCTCTTTAGCCCCGGTTGCTAGCACAAACCGGTACTAGCGCGAGACCTTAACTGTGTACAGGTCGGTTCCCAGATCCAACGACTCACAAGCCGGATCCAACGACTCAAAAGCGCTTAAAAGAAACACGCGATCCGTGTACTTCTTCCTGATTGGTGGGATTCAGACCCGGGTGAGGTTAAAAGCACGCGCAAAGCCAACCTCCACTATTTCTCTTCTCGCGAAGTCTTCCCCTTCCGCGGCACCGCCACCATCCAGTTTTTGTCGTAACCCTCTCAACTTTTTAGCACATGCTATGTGGGTCAAATGATGATACCATGCCAAGTTTCAACATTTTTGGAGTTCATTTGTAGTGCTAGAAACTGGAAAATTAAATAAAGCAAAAAAGAAAACAAAAAAACTGGAAAAAAGAAAAAAATGCCACCTATTGGGACACCACGGCCTGAATACGACTAGAAACCCAACCATGGGCCAGGATTCAGGCCCGCAATAGGCCCAATAGGCCCACAGGCAAGTAGTACCAGATTAGGCCCGGAAGCCTGCAGTTGAGAGGAGCTCGAGACGGCACGCGCAGTAGCGCTTATAAACCGCTCGAGCGCTCCCTCGACTAGCGAGGTGGGACTAAACATCCCACCGCTCCGCGACGCAAGGCGTTTGGTTCCGGTTGGTGGCACAAACCGGAACTAAAGGGGAGCATTGGTACCGGTTCGTGCCACCAACCGGGACCAATGCCCCCCTTTAGTCCCGGTTGGTGGCACCAACCGGAACCAAAGGTCTCTGTTTGCCGCCTTTTCGGCTGCTGAAAAAAACCTTTGGTCCCGGTTGGGGTCATCAACCGGTACTAAAGGGGGGCATTGGTCCCGGTTGTTTGCAAGAACCGGTACCAATACTCTGGGTATATAAATGGCACTTGTAAATTTTCAGTTCTAAATCTCGCCATTTCCCCCGACGACGCCGGAGACGAAACCGACGCCGTCAGGCTGCCCAACCTCCGCCCGCCGCCCCCGTCGCACCCGCCGGAGACGACACCGACGCCGCCAGGCTGCCCCGCCGCCGCCCGCCGCCCCCGACGACGCCGGAGACGACACCGACGCCGTCAGGCTGCCCCGACGCCGCCCGCCGCCCCCTCCGTCGCCGTCGCCACTGCCCGCGCCCGTCGTCGTTGCGTTCTGGGTGAGCCACCGCCTCGTTTCCCCCTCCCAGCGCTCCTCCCCGCGCTCTCCTTCGCCTTCCCGCCGTGGACAGAGCTACGGCCACTGCCGGGCTCGTCGCCGTGGTCGCGGGCTACCTGCGGGAGGCCGCGGGCTACCTGCGGGTGCCTTCCCCGTGCCTCCCCGTGCCCGGGAGCTCGACTCCGGGAGGGCGCCGCCGCGCACAGTGGCACCGGCGTCATGCCGCCGGACAGCCCCTAATCCCCCTGCTACCCCCCCCCCCAAGCCACTGACATGTGGGCCATAATGCCTAATTAAACCAGCCGGTTTAATTTAACAGAGGGATTAAGACCCAGTCACTGACTAGAGGGCCCCACTGGTCAGTTGGACCAGTCAACCCCCCTTGCGTCAGCATGACGCATGCATGACACAATAAAGCTTAAATGATTTAATTTAAATCAGAAATTCCAGAAACTTATGTACTTTACAAATGTTGAAAAACAAAAAAAAGATTTATGTATTCATTGTTGCAATAATGGTGTATACAAACTTGAGCAATTTGAATAACTTTAGAAGTACCGGACTCTCAAGAGCCAAAACACCATTTTTAAAGCGTCGCCGAGGCCACCCAAATTTACCAAGTCGATGGTCGGAAACTAGGGTAAAGGGTCGAGGGTCACCGAGGGGTCGATGGTCGGGAACTAGGGTAGAGGGTCGAGGGTCACCGAGGGGTCGATAGTCGGGAATAGGGTAGTGCCTTGTGTGAAAGTATTTAAGAAATCCATGGCTTCATCATGCCCCCATGTTTGGCTCAGGGCGCCATCTTATATAGATTTATTGTCGTGCCAAAAACTGGTGTCAACACATGCCCCCATGTTTTTCGCCAAAACTTGTATGTTTGGCACACTAATATATCCATGCTATATATATCATGTTTGTATATTAAGTGTCATGTTGTAATTAATATTTTGCAGAAACTATGGACGGTCTTCAAAGAAACTTAGAACAATAAGAGATGTTGGGGAAAATCATACGCGAAGGACCGTTGTTGGTGGGCGACATCGTCCGGGTAGGAGGTGATGTCTTCCAATTTCTGAACGACACCGATGGTCTGGAAGAAGAGGGTGAAGCAGGCTCCGATGATCGGACAATGGAGGTGGAAGGACATGCTTATGATGGCTCCTGTGAGCGAACGGAGGAAGGAGTTGTTGGAAAGTCCGGCGAGGTATATATAATAATTAAGCCTATGCTGACTAGCTAATTGATGCATTAATTGTTTTGGACTGTGTACACATATTAACTCTCTTCTTTCTTCTTTTCTAGCCCTCCGTATCCGGATCGAGCCAAACTTCGGTAACGAGACGAGGCCCAAAGAAAAAGTTGCGCCCGGATGAAAGGTTCACGATCACCGACATCAATATAGATGGCCAACCGATTGCACCCAGCCGGACCAAAGATGCATTTTCTGCTCAGTGCGGGGTTCTTGTTAGGGACATGATCCCGATCAGCATCCAGTAATGGAATAAGCCGAAGGCCGGAGAACCTGAAGTGTCTTTTGTCACCGATAGACAGAAAGATGATCTTTGGACCGCGCTGAAGGCAAATTTCACCCTATCGGAAGAGGAGTGTCCGGAAAAACCAGTTACAGAGCAAAAGATCAAGACTCATGCTCTTAAGAAGATGGCAGAGCTATTCAGGAGGTGGAAGAATGAGTTAAAAACAACGTTTGTCGACAAAGAGAAGACTCCAACATTCATCGGCCGATTTGAGAAGATAAGAGAACAGTGGCCCGCATTTGTGGCCCACAAGACATCGGAGAAGAGTAAGAAGATGTCAGCGATAAACAAACTAAATGTTGAAAAGAAGAAGCATCACCATTGCACGGGGTCAGGTGGCTACCACAAAGCCCGACTGTTGTGGGAGAAGGCTGAAAAGGACCTTCTTGACAAAGGGATCGTACCAAGGACATTGAACTGGCCAGAGCGTGCAAGGAATTGGTTCTTCGGGGTTGGGGGAACCTTGCACCCTAAAACAGGTAAGTGCTTTTGGACGAACGAACAACTGAGAGTACCGATCACCAAGCTTGAGGAGTTAATCACCCAAACGGAGGCAGGGACGTTCGTTCTCGACAGAGAGAACGACGAGCTCACAATGGCCCTCGGGAATCCTGAGCACCCAGGACGAACACGAGGCACGGCAGGCTCCCTTCCGTGGAAGCATGGGTTTCCTGACGCAGGCGGTTACAAAAGCAGGGATAGGAAGAGGAAACAGGAGCAAAGCGAAATACAGAACCTGCATGCAAGAGTACAAGCGCTAGAGGAGAGGCATCGAGCTGACGAAGCTACCCTAGAAGCTACCCCGCCATCTTAGCGGAGAAGCAGTGTGGCTTCCACCGAGGTCATTGCGCAACCTGATTTGACGGCTTCCAGGTACCCCGTGGATGAAATCACGGAGTCTCAAGAATGCCACCTTAAGAAGAAATTGATGCAATTCAAACCCACGGTGGCTATCGTCCATGTTGTACCTCCTCGACCCAACGGAACTTTTCACTGTCTTCCGATTCCACAAGGCTATGCTGTTGTGATGGTCGATGAAATAATGGAGGGATATGAGGAGATCGAGCTTGACTACCCTACCGGCGAAGGGGAAAATCTCCTGCAGAATGCTCTGAGGACTTCATGTTTATGGCCGAAGGAATTCATCAAGCTTCCGAACTGGACGGCACCTACGCCTCCTCCTCCTCCTCCGGCGAGTAAGGGCCCGCCTCCTCCTCCGACGAGTAAGGGGCCGCCTCCTCCTCCGCCTCCTTCTCTGCCTGCGTCGGCGCGTCCGAGCAGCCCGTCTCCTCCTCCGCCTCCTCCTCCGCCTCCTTCTTCGTCTGCGTCGGTGCGTCCGAGCAGCCCGTCTCCTCCTCCGCCTCGTCAGCAAAAGCAGAAGAGAGCAGCCCTCGCTCCGGCGTCTAGCAGTACAACCAGTGGTGGGAGGCGATTCCAATACGGTCCATCATCTCTCAAGCCTCTTGAGCCGTTACCATACGAGAGGAGCGATGAGGAAAGCGCGAAGATCTCTAAAGGCGAAGTGGATGCCTTTTTTAAAAAGAAAAATCCACCTCCGAAGGAGAAGATAGATGAGGTGAAATTGAAGCGCACTTTGGATGCCCTGAAGCGACCAGCACCGGCTCCGCTGGATGACAACCATGTCAGCGCTCTTAAAAAGAAAGTGCAAGAAACGCGCCGGTCCAGAAGCACTGCAACTGACGAAAGGAGAGAACAACAAATTGCAAGAGGGAAAAAAATCCCCAGCTCGGCGAACAGGCGAAACAATTGTGCCCCCCGCTGCAGGTGTCTAGTGATATCATCGTCGCAAATCTGCCGGCCGGGATGGTGCCCGGTACCAATCCTGGTGATTACCTGCCAGACGATATACAATTTGATCGACTCGAGGTGGATGAACTCAAATTACGGCACAGGTATCCTCTCGTTAGACCTGATCAACAGCTACCAACGATGATGCGAAGATTCCATGAGTGGTACATGTACACCTGCAAGAACTCTGGGTTGGATAATGTGTTGCTTATGGTTAAAGACAAGCACGACCTCCTTGGAATTGACATGTTGTGTGTTCCATTTGAGGAGTTATTCCAGCTTTACAATGCAATGGCCATCGATAAAGTAATCGTCACTTGCTACTGTCTGTAAGTACTACTTCTTTAATTAACTCTCTATATATAGCTCAGCTCTTTCATTGCATGTACATATATATAATTCACTATATCATGCAGATTGAAGATCGTCGAATGCAAGCAAAGAGAAATCTATAATATTGGGTTCATTAACCTAAATCTCTTTGATGAATGGGAGATGGAAAATAATCCCAAACAAGCCGAGGCCAACTTGCTACAATCGTTGCTTCAACATCAAAACAAACAAAAAATAATCTTTCCTTACAACTTCGAGTGAGTGTTATACTATGCATATTCGGTTTTCCTTTATTTACTCGAGGTTATAGTAATGTAATTGATGAGTTATGCATGCGTGCGCAACTTCCACTTTATTATCCTAGAGATTAAGCTTGAGGAGGGACTAGTAACCGTGTTAGACTCAAGACGAAAAGATCCCAAGACGTATGCGATCATCACTGAAATGCTTAAGAAGTAAGTGCAATCGATCATTATCGCAGCATTTCGGCAACTTTGTTCATTTCCTGATATTAGGTAATAATCATTTTCTATGTCTGGCAGGGTTTGGATAACGTTCACCACAAAATCTCCGGGACTGCCGAAGGAGCTGGAATTTACACGCCCGAAAGTAAGTACTACTAGCTAGTTCTGCGCATCTCCCATTAATTTGATTCTAGCTAGTTTCATCAATACCATTTATATAATGCTTGATTATCAGTTTGATTGACCTCTATTTCTCATAAAGTGGTTGTGGCAGCAAGAAGGGACTAATCTTTGTGGATACTACGTATGCGAGTACATCTACAACGCTATGATCTCTAAGCAAGGCGGCTACTCTAAAAAAGATTTTGATGTGCGTAAGCAATAATATTCACAATTTTATTTTATTACCATCATTTGTGTTGAGTTTCATTCATATATATGTATTGACCCCCTTCTTCGAATTAGCTTTGGGAGCTGCAAGAAGAACTCCTACCACAAGATCGCATAATAGCAATTCAAGAGGAATTGGCGGGATTCTTTCTTGAACACGTCATCAGGAAAGAGGGAGAATACCATATGGAACTTGATTTCAGATGTTAGGGTATTGTAAGAGATCTTATATTGTATATATGTAGCCAGTAGAGTCGGATAGATATACCAAAACTTGTTGTTCGAACAATCTCACTTCTCTTTGTATATGTTCATGACGATCTTCTGTACTTAATGGTTTAATTCCTTCATTTGCTTACTAGCTAGCATGTCGAGTCCTCTCTATACGTATAGTACGTAGCGTCGACCAAGCACGGAGATAAGAGAGGACACCTCTCTCTATTAGCTACAATATATGAAACCCCTAAATTAATTAACCCTACAAAACCCCCATCCCCCCCTCTAAAAAAACAAAACCCCAGACACGGAACTGCTGACGCGTGGAGGCATTTTGGTCCCGGTTGGTGCTACCAACTGTGACAAAAGGTCCTCCTGCCCGGGCAAGCCGCAGAGGCCACGTGGAGGCCCATCTGTACCGGTTCGTAAGCGAACCGGGACTAAAGGTTTTGGGCATTAGTAACGACCCTTTAGTCCCGGTTCCAGAACCGGAACAGAAGGCCCTCTGGAACCGGGACAAATGGGCATTTTTCTACTAGTGTAGCTTCAGATGCCGTCGGCGTACGCGAGGTGGGGTCCATGCAGAGAATAACGGTTGTTTGGCTTGGTGGTCAGCTACGCCGACGGTCTTGCCGTAGGCGTATCCCCGTTTGAATTTTTTAATTATTAGTTATTTTTTTATTGCTACGCTGACGTCCTGGACGTAGGTGTATTCCCGTTTAAATGTTTTTAATTTTTTTGATATTTTTTTTAAAAATTATTAATTTTTTTATTTTGTAGGAAAAAACTTACGCCAACGGCATTTCCGTCGGCGTAGGTCTTGTGCCGTTAGGCCGTCTGACGTCGTCGCACGTTCGGTTTATATGTTGACGGCTTTCTTACGCCGACGGCCATGCAGCTGCCTTCCCCTTCTTAAGATCTACGCCGGCGGCCCAGCGGACGGCCGCAGGCGTCTGTGCTCAGTCCCGTAGTGAACCTCCATGAACAGTACATGGTCTAAATTCACCACAATCACATATGAAAAACACAGTTATAGTTGGGCGCGGCCGAGCGCGTCGAAGCATCTAGTACTACTAGTATACATAACTTGCACAAGTCAGCTGCGCATTTGCTCCATGTCCATGGACGTCTTTCCATTGCAGTGTAGTCTTGGAAATCCATTTTTTGGAACATTTCCATGTAGTTGTTGGCTCTACAGACGTTGCATGATTCTACATTCTACTTGCATGATAAGAACTCATGTAAATTAGTGATGCAAATTCTGAAATACCGAATTGCAGCATCTGTAGTCATTGGTTGCTACTGAAATCTCTCGGTGCTTGTAACACTTCCAGTCAGGTTTCTAATCTTTAATAAACGCCGAGCGGAGGTTGTTGCCCCTTGCATTTTCATCGTTGATGGATCACAAGAATGGAAACGAGTTTCATGTCCGGCAAACGCCTCCAGGCGCCATTGTGAGCATGCTGACTCGCCTTCTTGCCACGTCTTGTTAAAGTATACCTTTTGTCTATATCACATGTATAGGAAACATATCACATGTAATAGGAAACTAGCACAAATATCCCACTAAATATTGTATGTATGATTGGTGGAGATATGATTTGATTCACCTTGATTCCCAAGGCATGTACCCTATATATTGTGAATACATCACCAGCCCCAGGTGTGGCTTGATTTCCTAATATCTTGCACTTCTTGGTATCAGATTAGCAACGATCCCAGCCTTCCCACGCCTGCTTCCTCCTGCGCTGCTAGCCGGCGTCCACCATGTCCACTGAACCCAACACCTCCTCCTCCCTCTCTGTCCCAACCCTCCACGTCCTCCACCACCGGCGCCATGGTCTCCATCGCCCTACCGGCTGCGGCCTCCCTGGCCGTTAACGTCGCCAGCGTTCGCACGCACGTCCCAGTCACGCTGGACCTCCACGCCTCCAACTTCACAAAATGGAGGATGTTGATCCGCGTCCTCCTCGGCAAGTACGATCTCCTTGATCATGTCAGCACCGTCACCGCCGCGGCGGACCGCACATCAGACTGGATGCGTGAGGACTACATCGTCCGCTCCTGGCTCTACGGGTCCATCTCCGATGAGATCCTGGACATCATCATGGCGGAGGACCAAACTGCTCAGGAGGTGTGGACGCTCATCACCAACCTCTTCCTCGACCAATACACATCCTCCCAAAACGGTAAAGCCGAACATGCCATCCGCACTCTCAATGATGTCACCCGCACCCTCCTCTTCCAATCTTCCATGCCGCCCCCTTACTGGGTCGAGGCACTCACCCCGGCAACATACCTAGTCAATATACGTCCCTCCCAGTCCATCGCCTTTTCAGTCCCATACATCCGCCTATACGACACACCACCAAACTACGCTGCCCTTCGTATCTTCGGTTGCCTCTATTACCCTAACCAATCCGTTACAGCCCAGCATAAACTCGCTCCACGGTCCACTGCTTGCGCCTTCCTCGGTTATCCCCCTAACCACAAGGGTTACCGCTGCCTTGACATGTCCACTCGCCGCGTTATCATATCCCGTCACGTCATCTTCGACGAGACGGTCTTCCCTTTCTCCTCTCCTTCCGACCACCCCAGCGCTCCTTTGGCCGCACTCGACTTCCTCCTCGACTTAGCAGCCGCCCAGCATACCCCCAACCCGTCATATGCATGTAGCCCCATCACTCGCCCTGCCTGCCGACCCGCAACCCGCCATGCATGGCACCCCCCCCCCCCCACCGTCCTCTACATCGGACCAGCTCCGCCAGCTTCCTGACCCGCCATCCCCTCCCTCACCCGCGCCCATGCATTTGGCACCGACCCCGCCGACGACCTCCTCGTCGTCGTCTTCCGATTCCTCCCCGCCTGTTGTGATACACCAGACGCCCTCCCCGTCCAATACTCATACCATGGCTACTCGTGCCAAACGTGGCCTCTTTCAGCCCGTCGATCGTCTTAACCTCTCCGTTACTCACTCCACCCCCTCTCCTATTCCCAAAACATACCGGGGCGCACTTCATGACCCGCACTGGCGTCGCGCTATGACCGAGGAGTTTGATGCTTTTGTGACTAACGGGATGTGGTCTCTTGTTCCACGGCCCCCTCGTTCTCATGTTGTTTCAGAGAAGTGGATCTTCAAACATAAGTTTCACTCGGATGGCAGCCTTGCTCGGTACAAGGCTCGATGGGTCGTACGAGGCTACTCTCAACAACATGTCATTGATTACGATGAGACATTCGGCCCTGTTGTCAAGCCTGCCACGATCTGCATTCCTCAGCCTTGCGGTCTCTCAGTCGTGGTCGATCCACCAGCTCGACGTCAAGAATGCCTTCCTCCATGGCAATCTTGACGAGGAGGTCTACTGTCAGCAGCCCCCCGGCTTTGTGGATGCTCGGTTCCCGGACCACGTGTGCCACCTGCACAAGTCCCTCTACGGCCTCAAGCAGGCCCCTCGCGCCTGGTACCAGCGGTTCGCCATTTTTGCACATCGGCTTGGCTTCGTCGCTTCCAAGTCGGATGTGTCACTCTTCATCTACAGGCGTGGTACCGATCTTGCGTACCTACTATTGTATGTGGACGATATAATCCTCACTGCCTCGACGGACCAGCTTCTACGACAGCTCACGCAGCAGCTTCACGACGAGTTTGCCATGATGGATCTTGGTGCTCTCTCATTCTTCCTCGGCATCTCAGTCACTCGGACCTCCTCGGGCATGGTACTGTCTCAGCACCAGTATGCTTTGGACTTACTTCAGCGCGCCGGGATGGTCGAGTGTCACCCCTCGGTCACACCTATCGACACCAAGTGCAAACTCTCCGCTCAAGACGGCCCTCTTCTCTCCGATCCCACCGAGTATCGGAGCTACGCCGGCACCCTGCAGTATCTAACCCTCACGCGCCCGGACATCGCGCACGCCGTTCAGCAGGCCTGCTTGTACATGCATGCACCCAGAGACCCTCACATGCAGTTGGTTAAGCGCATTCTCCGGTACATCAAGGGCACCCTCGACCTCAGTCTGCACTTGTCGAGCTCCTCCTCGGTGACACTTACAGCCTACTCTGACGCCGATTGGGCTGGGTGCCCTGACACTCGACGTTCTACGTCCGGCTATTGTGTCTATCTTGGCGATAACCTTGTCTCTTGGTCGTCTAAACGGCAGACCACGGTATCTCGCTCCAGTGCCGAGGCCGAGTATCGCGCAGTTGCCCATGTTGTCGCTGAGTGTTGCTGGATCCGTCAGCTCCTTGGTGAGCTTCATCATCCCTTGGCGACTGCCACGGTTGTCTTCTGTGACAACGTCAGTACCGTTTACATGGCCTCCAATCCGGTCCAGCATCGTCGCACCAAGCACATCGAGATCGACATTCATTTTGTCCGGGAGAAGGTGTCGCTTGGCGAAGTCCGAGTCCTTCATGTGCCATCATCCCAGCAGTACGCTGACATTATGACAAAAGGCTTGCCCTCACAGCTCTTCCGTGGGTTTCGTTCCAGCTTATGCTTGCTTCCGTACGACGCACAAGCTGAGGGGATGTTAAAGTATACCTTTTGTCTATATCACATGTATAGGAAACATATCACATGTAATAGGAAACTAGCACAAATATCCCACCAAATATTGTATGTATGATTTGGTGGAGATATGATTTGATTCACCTTGATTCCCAAGGCATGTACCCTATATATTGTGAATACATCACCAGCCCCAAGTGTGGCTTGATTTCCTAATATCTTGCACTTCTTCTCGTCTAATGTAGCACTCTTCAGTGACCTACATGTAGTCCTACCGTCAATCGATGAATGGTGCCAAGCTTGGGTGGCCGCGTATCAGCTCGTATGGCGGCACATATGAAAGGAGCACAATGAACGGATTTCCAGGAACAAATCACGCACAGCTGATCAAGTCCTGCACAGCTGAACACAAGCACAGAAAAAAAACCAACAAATAGCAAAATCATATAAAACCAAATTTATGCATAGGCAAGGAAAAAGAGACAATCCAAAGCGATCAGATCCACGATAGACAAACTACATCAATGACCATATCACATGGACGACAAGGTTATTCAACAGCAACACCGTAAAAAAAAGAAACAACGCTCAAGTGCCTTCATCATCGGATCCAACCACCTAAGGCTACAATCTAGGTTTTTACCGTACAGATCAGTCCCAGCATATCCGATCAATGCTTTCAACAAGGTAACTACGTAAAACCATCACCATTGCCAGGTCTAACCAACTACGATCAAACCAAGGCTTCCACACTGAAACTCGAGACCGAATGCTCGTACATCATCGACGTCACTCGTGCGTTGTTGTCATCATTTTTTCACGATCTCAATAGCTACAAGCGATGTGCAACCACCGCATGCTTCCGAACCATCCCTCTGCGTCAAGCTGCCATCCGTAATTTGCATCTCACCGTCGAAATCAACCATCAGATCTAGAGGAAGGATCCATCATAAAGATCTTTCGATAGCCACCGTAATCCGCAACAAGGCCGCCACCACAGGCCAGAGTTCTCACCATCATGACCATCACCGATGGGAGAGCACACCATCCCCGACTACCACCTCGCCGGAAAGAGTCATGTCCATGCACGTCGGTTTAGAGGCCAAACATGAGTGAACTGGAGCATTAAACACAAATCATCATCATCGACGCGCACACGCGCGACGCGAAGTCGCCGCAACATCTCGATGAACACCATGGAGCCGAACATGTCTAGCAATGGCTCTTGATCAGAATCCCGTGTCGAGAGAAGGAGTGTCTTCACCGCCGCCACCGTCTGCCACGCTGGCGGCTTTCAATAGCGACGAGAGGGCTAAAGACGTGAAGGACCTATAGCGGCGGCGGTTGGTTGAGGAGCCGCCCGTGTCACCCAAGAGTGAGCGACGCAGTGGGCGGCTGATTTGTGTGCAACACAGAAGCCAATTACTTATGTGAATTCTTGACCTTGTTTCCTTAAAAGGGATATTTCTCTCTATGAAGTTAATTATAAAAAAGGAAAGTGCAACCTGCAACAAAAGATCTGCAGGTACTACATTTCTCTATAGGATTATGAAGATGCATATAGAATGCAAAGCTTTATCAGATAGCTTGAATCACTACTGAATACAGAAACAAACAAACCAACAACCTCTTTAATGGGAATTGAAGGGTTTGGAAACCATGGGCGGACTTTTTTTTTGGAACACAACCATGGGCAGATTAGGAGAGGCCCCAAAGAGCTATCTGCTCTCTCTTGTAGACTTAAAGACATACAAGTATTTCATGTGCAGCCCAATGCAGAGTATGCAAGCTTAAAACAAAAGGTAAAAGTTTCCCCAGAAATGTCAAATATATATGCTTAAAACTTATTTGCACGAAACAACCATACAATGGAGATAGCCAGATAGGGTTGTCAATTGTCCCCTCAGCGAAGGGATAATAAGATGACAGAGAGATACATTCCAAACTCATATTGTGGGCACGGCAAGGAACTTGTAATCTTACCGCTGTTCATGGCTAAAATAATACCTTGAATGATAAGACGTCATGACAATTTTCAATAATCTGACAGACATATAAATTTACTAGCAAACTTGTGTGCCTAACTGTCTATATTTAAGGAAATCGAAGTTATTTCAAATTTGATGTTTGGAATCTACCTAGAGAAACAGGATTTTCATTTACTTCACACTCAGAAATAAACAGCAGTGAGGCACAGCTTATTGATGATCACTTGTATTTTATGAATGGAATTCACTCATTAGTCATAGATGTAACACAAATGTATTACAGAAATAAGTAAGCACTTGAACAAAAATGACAGATAAAGTATGGTAGATGATGCTGATTAGACGACATATATCACTATGAATGATTATTTGTAGCTACAAACAATAGATGTAATGAGGCAATGAGCTACCTACCAGGTTGAAGTACTCATCCAAGAAACAGAGCCATCTACTCTTCATCCGCAAGTGCACACAAGCCAGAAGAGTTCTTACCTGCTCTTGACTCCCCAGTTATGATGCACAATATATATGCATCTTGCTCTTCGATGGTTTAATAAAAAAAATGGTACTGGTAAAGCACGTATGATCCTTCCAGTCAATGGTATCAATGACTTCCACATAGCAGGGATATTACATCCGTCAGTGTCGTTCCATGGACTGCTACACACCATACTGATTCAGAAACACTGTCACTTAACCAACTGATTTCTAGCTAGAATTAAACCCTTGTTTGATGAAATACATATGCATCTTGATCTTCCAAAGTTTAACAAAGAAAATGGTACTGGTAAAGCACGTATGATCCTTCCAGTTAATGGTATCAATTACTTCCACGTAGCAGGGATATTGTATCCGTCAGTGTCGTCCCATGGAGTGCTACACCATACTGGTTCAGAAACATTGTCACTTGACGAACTGATTTCTAGCTAGAATTAGACCTTTGATCATGCACCATAGATAGATCTTTTAGTAGTTTCTAAAAGTTTACAAAGAATAGTTCCATCAAACTGTTTATGATTACCAAATACCAAGTAAATGTGCACACATGGACTGGGTAGTGAATCCCTCATTTGCAAAGCTGTAGTGTCTAAAGGAATTGAAGAGCGCCTGTCAAGCATCGAATTTCTTATCTACCAAAATCCCTTTATGTATAATTAGATGGCCTTTTTCTGATCCAATGCAAACTCACCTGCTGCTATTCACAAAATAAAAAAGGTATATTAGCTTTGGAGATAAGATATGCTTTGCCCTGAAATAACTAAATGTTCATCTCCTAATCCTAGAGCAGACATAAATCAAAAGTATACAACAAGAAGAAACTGGATTGTGTATCCAGGTTTCAGGTTAGACCTCACAAGGGAGAGAGATATCATTTGTGATTACATCATCAAATATGCACCGAGAAGATTACTGGTTGTTTGCATAAAACTCTTGTCAACTTTGACACTGATATATATATGTAGTATAACTCACGGTTATCACCGCTCTCTTGAAAATTTTGCAGCTCAATTTCCTTCCGTGTTCATTATTTGCATGTGCTTTTTCATATGAAGGTCATTCTGCCTCACATTTTCAGGTCTTACTTGTTGGAGGGTACAGAGACTAACAGAAACATGGGTTCGTGCAATTTCAGAGCCATATGGACAGGCTAAAGCATTGAACGTACCTATCGTCATTCTGCACTCCTCACAATGTAAAATCATAATATTGACAGTGTGGCCATCTGTAGGCACTAAAAGTAGATGTAACTAGATCGAAATTTTCAGGTCATCACTCGATCAGGATCAGGGGAGACTTGTTTGCCAGCAGGTTTTCTGTGGTTTTGTTCAAGGTTTGGTTACCTGTCGAGGAAGAAGGCCACCTCGCAGGTGCAAGGGAGGCTTGGCTGCCGGGAAAGATGACCCGCCTAGCAACTACACTTGATCCCTGTGCAGGCGTGCAGACTAAACATGCAAACGACTCTGAGTAGATGAAAACAACCATGGCCAGAGCAGATTTGGGGAAAGGGAGGAATAGACACTTACATGATTACATCAAACTGACTCTGATTTTTTTAATTTCTGTGTTGTTTGGATGGATCCTTCTTATCGTTTGATCGGAAGATAACTTTTAATGTGTACACACGATGAAGTTTACTATATTGTTAATCATGTGTCTTATTATGATACTAAATTTATCGTAGGCATCGTTTTCCTCTCGTCAACCAAAACCCACGCCACCCATTTTTTATTAAAAGAGCGCATACATCGAAATATTTTATCATAAAGCCTAATGTAACAATTTAATAAAATTTTGTATCCAATTTTAAACTAAAGACCTCAACTGTGACGCCCTCGATTTACAATCATGTACAATAATCATACACGCAGGGTACATGATCGAAATCAAGGTGCCACGGTGAGAATATCACGGCACAACACTAAACACAAAAGGATAAACCAAATATATTACAATGAAGTGGGGTCACACGGACCCGAATACATAGGTCATACAATCATAATATCTGAGTACAGACATAGTTAGTTAAGTTTTGCCTTAAGAAGGCTAGCACAAATAACATCAGAGGTACAGATCGAAAAGGCGAGGCCTCCTGCCTGGGATGCACCAAATTACTCCTGGTCAACGGGAACTCGACGTCGTATAGGGCTCCGGGGATCTTCTGCTCCTGGACTCCAACGTCGTCTGCAGCGGCTGATCAGGCAAAGAAAAAAAGGGAAATAAAGCAAAGGTGAGTATCTAGCATACCCGCGAGTCTTACGTCCGCTACTAAGCATTTATGCATGTATCAAATGGAAAGGGGAGGCTATATATAGTGGGCTGCAAGGTAGAAATCAGAATAAGAATAAGAAGCTAGGCCTATCGAAGACTAGCATCTTCCGACGAGTCTTGCAGCATGAGGTAAGAATCAGCCAACGGTTTATATAAAGCATAAAGTAACAATGCAGCAGAAGTTGTTGCAGCATTGTATAATAATAAGTTGTAATAATTAGCAATGCCTCCAAGTTCCCCTCCTCGACATCCCCGCGAGAAAGAAAACCCGGAACCAATAGTTTAATAGTAGTAGTTTGTAGTGATAGGATCTGGTTTCAGCATAAAGCGTCATGTTACCGTGGACATGGCTATTCGAATAGATTAAACTCCCTGCAGGGGTGCACTAGTGTGACACTACACGCTCGGATCTCCAGGGTGGCGTACACCTTGTTAGGGAATGCCCCACCGAGGCTATCCGACACAACGCAATCCATCCTACGGCTCATCAGAGAGGTCCCCGCCGGTCTACAGCCCTAAGGGAAAGGGGGTCATGGGCCTATCACCCCTCGCTCTCCGGGTCGTTGCGAGGAGGGTGAATTCCAACGCCGCAGCGCGATCCGTCCCTGTCGCAATGCTGAATTGGACGTCTTTCAGAGCTTTCGAACGAGGCTACATTGCGGAGGCGCCCAAACACGTAATCCCATGTATAAGTAGTGCGTACAAGCCAAAAGGCTACTCAAGTCATCCGCCGAACCCGTTAAGCATTTTATTAATTTTCTGTCGAGACAACCGTTATCGTTGCCCCTTATTGAATGATTCACGGACAACGACAACAGTCAGGACCACCAGTAACGTCGGTGCCTGCCCTGTCGTCCCACCAACTCGTGCGGTTACCAACAAGGTGAACCGTCTCCTTACCTTGTCTCGTGTTTGCTCCGAAGAGCTCGACTTTCGTACAACAGGAAATCCTTCGGCCACGAACAGTACCAGGCCCGCCGCACACCGGTGGAATACACCTGACCTGTCGTTCCGCTAAGATACCCTGCGCGGGCACCGTGGGGTCACCCGACTCCTTACCTGTAAGGACAACCGTGGTCCAGAACCCTAAGACGGATATACAGAGTCGACCACGAGTGGAGTACGGGGATTTCTCCTCGATCGCTCACACTTGAGGTGGCTCGGCAGATCCGACGTAGGGGCTAAGTCGGTGCCTGCTCTGAACCGTACCTGTAGCAGTTCTAATGGATCGTATCCGCATTCACTCCCAGAGTGAACACAACCCGCTATCTAATCCTATTGACTAACAATGCATAGGGTTTACTGCTGAATATAATGTATATAAAAGGTAGCATAGGATCAAGTAAGGTACATCAAGGGGCGACAAAAACAGGCTATGCAATTGAATAGGATTGTAACATAGCAGCAGCAGTAACAATGACTAGTGCAAGAAAAGTACGGAAAGATAGGCGATATCTGGGGAAGAGAATGGCTCTGCTTGCCTGTAAGCTCGACGGTAGAGGTGCGGTCGTCGACGAAGTAGTCGATCACAGGGGCATCAGCAGCGGACGTCGAGACTACCGGACAATAAAAGAGGGGGGGATAAACAATAAATACACATTAATAATAGCAATACAAATACAAGACATGACATATGAAATGTTAACGATGCTCTAACGTTGTACGATACACGTAGCACGGAGCGGGAATTCATCCGTGGATGAACTGTCAGCTCCGGGCGATTACCGGACAGGGTGTCCGGAGGGGGAAGGTATCATGCCGGAGGTGTCATGGACATCCGACAAACGTGAGGGGGTGTATCCGGGTTAGTTTCCCTATTCCGAACAACTTTCGTGTTCGAAATAAATTCATCCGGGTACTATAGCAGTACCGGACAATTCATAGGACAAACGGTCCAGAGGGGGGCGGTTCGATGTTCGGTATGTTAGAGGGGTGTGGTAGGTATGAGGGTAGCGTATTCGTGATCGTTGTATTTTTCTGATAAATTTTCATGTATAAATTATTTTAATCCGAGTTACGGATTAAAAGATATTAAATTTATAAGTTTAATTCATTTTTAAATCATTTCCAAAATCATTTTCTATTTCTTTTAATATTTATTTAATATAAACAATATTTAATTTAATTTCTGACCAGTGGGTCCCACTGGTCAGTGGCTTATTAAACAAATTAATTTAATTTAATTAATTTACTTAATTAATAGGGGGTGGCCCCACATGTCATACATACAAGTTTAATTAATGTATTTTAATTAAGTTAAAGGTCACCGGGACCCACGTGGCATAGAGACAAATGTTTAACAGATCTATTAATTAAACTAGGGGGGTTAAGTGGGTCTGGACCCACATGGCATAGACTAGTGGGGGGTTAATTTTATTTTATTTGTAACAAATGTATTAAGCTAACAGGGGATTAGCCCCAGCCTAAACCGTTTAACAGGGGGGGGGGGGGGGTTCAACCCCGTGGCTTAACCCAGCCATGGCCAGAGGCACACCGGCGACGAGGCGCTCCGGCGAAGGGAGCCACTGTGGGGGTGGCCACGCGTGACCGAGCGCGCACCTGGGCGCGGCCAGGCCACTAGGGGAGCCGCTGAACTCGCGGGGCGGAGGCAGGGCGCCGCGGTCATGGCGAACCGGCGGAGGAGCACGGCGTGGAGGGGGGCTCGGCGGGCGCGCGACTGAGAGGCTACGGAGGGAGGCGGGCTGCGCGCGGTTGGCGCGCACCTGGGCGTGGCCAGGACGCAGGGCGGGGCTGCAGCGAGCCGAGCTCGTTAATGGCGGCTAGCGCGGCGAGGGGAGGGCAGGGGCGGAGCGAGCGGGCTCACAGGGGGGATGGAGGGCGCCGCGCGGGGGGGGAGCTCGGGACGGGGCTGGAGGCGCAGCGTCGGCCGGGGGGCGGCGGTTCCCGGCGAGGACCATGACGGCTTCGAGCGGGCGGCCTCGAAGAAGAACTTGGGGAGGGGGCGGCTCTGGAGGGGAACGGAGGTGGGGGGTGGCGGATTAGGGTTTGGCTGCAAGGGCACGGGGGCGGCCTTATACTGCGGCCTCCGCCGGATCTCCGCCACGGCGGCCAGCAGCGGCGTGCCACCGGGGGATGCGGGACACGCAACCCCCTGCTGCTACAAGAACAGGACGAGGGGGGAGGGGGAGGTGGGCCGGGGCCCATGTGGGGAGGGGAGGGGGTATTGCCCCCCCAGGCGCTAGATAGTTGTTTAGTATTTTTTTTCTTTTTCTTTTTTTTGTATTTTCCTTTTAGGTTTTAAATTAAATGCTTAGGCATTTTTGTAAAACTTGAAAGTTGCCTCAATATTAGTGCTAGGTAATATACAGTTGCTCCAAAAAGTTTGAGCTTTAAATAAAATTGTTTAACCTTTTATTTAAATAATTATTATTTAATTTGGACTTTTAAGCTACTTTTTTATTTGTTTGCATTATTTTATGGCCCAATAAATAACCATAACCACATGGACATGATCCACTGAATATTAGTGAATTATTAAAAGTAGTTTCGTAATTTTTGGAGAAAGTTTATTTGCACTTTGGTTTTAATATTACACCAAAGGCATTTCAAGATTTAATTTGATTTCAATTCAATCGCATTTTATTTGGGCTTGGACTTTAGTTGACCCAAGATGATCAAGGTCCATGATCACCTTGATTTCAATAACAGCACAAGGCATTTGTAAATTTGAATTGACTCAAGTTTGATTAAACAAAAATTTGGAACAGTAATGATCAACAGTAACCGTGATTACTGTTACAAGATCTGAGGGTGTTACAAATCTCCCCCATTACAAGAATTCTCGTCCCGAGAATTTAAGTGGTAGCGGGAAAAAGATCGGGGTATTCTTCGCGAAGACGATCTTCGCATTCCCAAGTGGCTTCGTCTTCAGAATGATTCGACCACTGGACTTTGAGAAACTTGGTCGTCTTGTTGCGGGTTTTGCGTTCAGACTGATCAAGAATGCGGCTCGGATGTTCTTGATAAGTCAAGTCCTGCTGCAGCTCAATCATATCATGCTCCATTTTACGGATAGGGTCCTTGAAGCAGCGACGGAGTTGCGACACGTGAAAAACATCGTGGACTTTGGAGAGGTTTGGCGGCAATTCCAATCGGTATGCCACGGGTCCACTTCGGGAAAGAATACGGAACGGGCCAATGTAGCGTGGAGCTAACTTGCCTTTGATCCCGAAGCGATGAGTGCCTCTCATGGGAGTGACACGGAGGTAAGCGTATTCACCAGGTTGATACTCCATTTCCCGATGTTTGCGGTCATAGTTGCTCTTCTGGCGGGACTGAGCGGCCTTCAAATGTTCACGAATAACGTGAACTTGATCTTCAGCTCGCTGAACAATATCCGGACCAATGAGTGTACGTTCCCCAGTTTCTGACCAATTCAGAGGGGTTTGACACTTACGCCCATAGAGAACTTCGTAGGGTGCCATCTTCAGACTAGCGTGGTAGCTATTGTTATACGAGAACTCGACCAACGGGAGAGATTCCTCCCATTTCTTACAGAATGAAATAACACAAGCTCGAAGCATGTCTTCAAGCACTTGATTGACTCATTCAAGTTGGCCTTGTGACTGTGGGTGATAAGCGGTGCTGAGATGCAGAATAGTCCCCAAAGCTTCTTGGAAACTCCTCCAATATCTTGAGGTGAAAAGGCTGCCACGATCTGAACTGATCTCCAACGGAATACCGTGGAGTGACACAATTTGGGAGATATACAATTCTGCCAACTGAGTAGCAGTGATCTTCTCCTTGACTGGTATAAAGTGAGCAACCTTGGAGAACTGGTCGATGACGACAAAGATCGCATCGTTTCCCTTCTGTGATCTAGGAAAACCGGTGACGAAGTCCATCTGGACTTTGTCCCACTTCCATTCAGGAATTTCAAGTGGTTGTAGAGCTCCAGCGGGTTTTTGATGTTCACCCTTGACGCGACGACAAACGTCACATTCAGACACATATCGGGCAATGTCTTGCTTCATGTTAGGCCACCAGAACTGCGGACGTATGTCTTGGTACATCTTGGTGCTTCCAGGATGAATGGACAACGGGGTATCGTGAGCCGCTTTCATGGCCTTCAGGGTCATATCCAGGTTCTCATGCCTGCCCTTGCTGTGAGTAACCACTAAACGGTTCTAGTAGAACACCGCACCTTCGCTATTAATAGTGAAGGGTGAGGGTCTCCCATTTGCGATATCGCGCTTAATCTTGTGTACGAAATCATCATAAAACTGTATACCCTTGACGGATTTGACGAGATCCGGTTCGATAACCAGGTTATTTACATAACCTTGAGGAACAATCTCGAGGTTCAGCTTTTGAAACTCTTCATACAGAGGTGGTTGTTCTAGTTGAACCTCAAGTTCACTACAGTAAGCTTTACGGCTCAAAGCATCGGCCATCACATTAGCTTTGCAAGGGGTGTAATGAATATCCATGTTGAAATCGGCTATTTTCTCGAGCCATCTTTGTTGGCAGAGATTCAGGTCTGGCTGAGTAAACAAGTACTTCAGAATTTTGTGGTCGGTGTAGATCTCGCAACGATTACCAACGAGGTAGTGTCGCCACAGCTTCAATGCATAAATTACTGCTGTCAATTCGAGATCATGCGTTGGATACTTATCTTCGTGAGAACGCAACTGACGAGAGCCATAAGCAATCACGCGGCGCTCTTGCATTAGGACACAGCCTAATCCTTGACGAGACGCATCCCAGTATATCACGAAGTCCTTCTTGGTATCAGGGGGAGCAAGCACTGGGGGAGAAGTGAGCTTGTCCTTGAGAGCTTGAAAGCTTTCTTGACATTTATCAGTCCACTCAAACTTGATGCATTTGTGAAGCAGATTAGTCAGAGGCTTGGCAATCTTGGAGAAGTTCTCGACGAAACGGCGGCAGTAGCTAGCGAGGCCGAGGAAACTTCTGACTTGCTTGACGGTCTTGGGAGGAGTCCAGTCAAGAATAGCCTGGATACGTTCTGGGGTGACGGCAACGCCATCCTTGGAAATCACATGAACAATGTAAGTTACTTCGGGAAGCCAGAACTCACACTTAGAATACTTAGCATAGAGTTTGTGTTCTCGAAGCTTTTCCAGTATAAGACGAAGGTGTTCAGCATGTTCTTCTTCGTTCTTGGAGTATACCAAGATATCATCCAGATAAACCACGACGAACTTGTCGAGGTATTCCATGAATATATAGTTCATCAATCAGGAAAATGTGGCTGGGGCATTCGTCAAGCCAAAGGACATGACGGTGTACTCGTATGAACCATAACGAGTAATGAAGGCGGTCTTCGGGGTGTCCTCTTCGCGGACCCGAATCTGATGCCTCAAGTCGAGTTTCGAGAACACCGTAGATCCAGCAAGTTGATCATATAGATCGTTGATCCGAGGAAGCGGATACTTGTTCTGTATGGTTGCCTGGTTGATAGGTCGGTAATCTTGGACCAAACGGTTCGTTCCATCGCTCTTCTTGACAAAGAGTGAAGGTGCTCCCCAAGCAGAGGAACTTGGACGGATGAAGCCTTTGTGGAGTGCCATGTCGATCTCCTTCTTCAGTTCAAGGAGGTGGTGAGGCGGCATCTTATAAGGGCGCTTAGCAATAGGGACGGTGCCAGGCTTCAAGTCGATGACGAATTCGACATCTCTGATTGGGGGTATTCCCGGCAGTTCTTCTGGGAAGACGTCGAGAAAATCGCGAACAACTGGAACATTCTCGATCCCTTCAAGAGGTGAGGTATTCAAAGCATTCAGAGCATATATCTGGCCTTCGGCATGCTGATCTGTTCGGGCCGAGTACAGAATCTTTTTCCCAGAAGGGTGCGTGAGTTGAACTGTCTTAGTGGCACAGTGGATATGGGAATCATGTGCCGCCAACCAATCCATACCGAGTATGACATCAATGTTGGACGACTTCAGGACAATAAGAGGAGTAGGGAACAACAGTCCCACAATTGCAATGGTGGTTTTGGGGCTCATCATGGTGGCACGGCTCTGAGATCCAACAGCATTTACCGCTAAAGGAGTGGCCAAGGGTTTCGTAGCTATTCCATGCAACTGAGCAAACGTTTGGGACATAAAGGAATGCGATGCCCCTGAATCAAAAAGAATAGAAGCTGGCGTTGAATTGACGAGTAATGTGCCCATCACTATTTTTGGGGACTCACGAGCTTCTTGCATCTTGAGATGAGTGACCTGAGCACAACTCATAGTACACTGTTTGGTGTTGCGGTTACTGGAATGACGGCTTCTACAACTTCTTTTCTGCCAACAGGAGGACAAGGTGCGCGGTGACCTGGCTGTCCACACTGGCGACATAAGCCATCGTTCTGGGGAGGAGCCATAATATTGGGCTGCGCAGCCGGTACTGTTAGCTGTCTCGGAGGCGGAGGCAGACGAGGTGCAGCATAAGACGGCCTTGGCATTGGAGCAGGCCGGTCAAAAACATTGTGCGGGAGACAGACTCGAAGTTTCTGAACGGGCCTACCCGAAGATGGGCCAACATCTCGAACACGCTTGAGCGACTCATGGTGCTTAGTCAGAGCAGTTTCGACTTGGAAAGCCTTGCTGACAAGGGTCGCCAAGTCCGCACAATCACGAAGGACAAGTGCGAGCTCTATATCAGGACGCAGTCCTTCTCGGAATTTCTCCTGTTTGCGAGCGTCGGTGGCGACGTCTCTCCCAGCATAGCGGGACAACTCAAGGAATTTCCTATGATATTCATCAACAGTTGTCTGGTCCTGACGGAGTCTGCAGAACTCCTCCTTCTTCTGGTCCATCAGACCTAGAGGAATGTGCCATGCTCGGAAGGATGACTGAAATTCTTGCCAAGTAGTTACAGTTCCATCTGGCAGCGCAAGCCTGTGGCTTTCCCACCATTGTGCAGGTGGACCCCTCAGATGATACGTCGCATAGGTGACATAACTGTCAGGGGCAACAGCAGCTGACTCCATCTGAAAGGCGATATCACGAAGCCAATCATCAGCATCCATAGGATTTGCGGAGTCGCGAAAGGTGGACGGGTTGAGGCGCACGAACTCTTGCAGTGTGATTGGGGCATTATGGTTTGGAAGCTGGGCCATTACTCCGGCCATGAACTGACGGTTCAGATCAAACTGCTCACGGTTCAACTCAAACTGTTGCATCAGGGCGGCAAAATACGGTGGGGGTGGGGGATCGTCGGCCATCCTGCCTGAACAGCAGGGGTTAGTTCAGACAAAGTATTTGCCAGGATGAGAAGTCATACATGATGTAGTACGAGCAATGAACGAGAAGTGCGGTAGATACACAATAGTTGTCATAAAGACATACAAATCTTTGCACATAATCGGTCAAAATCGGGCAGCGTAACGTCGTAGAAATTAAGGAAAAAAAAGACTCAGTAGGCGGCGCGCAGACCGCGGTAAGGATTACACGACGCGACATAGATTCCACTATGTCAATCACGCCGCAAGAAAACTGTTGGCCACAGGAGGTAATGCCAGAGGACGCGCGGCCTGCCCAGAATGAGAATGGGATCCGCGGTCCGGGACCTGGGGTAGAACTCCTGCGACACGACTCATTCAATGGGGTAGCAGAAAAACGTCGAGTGGAATCAAGAGAACGTGATCCTAATGTCAGAGTTTGTAAATCTTACCAGCAAGGATAAGAGAGCATATTCTCAGAGCATAGGTACGAAGAAAAGGATCCTAATACCATAGATATCACACGTAGTGACATCGATGTGTTCCCGTAAGCCAACTATTAAGTTAGCAAAATAGTTGTTTAAAGTCTAGACTCAACTTCGACTAGGTAATGGGTGGGTGGCTTCCTACAGGCAGTCGGCTCTGATACCAACTTGTGACGCCCTCGATTTACGATCATGTACAGTAATCATACACGCAGGGTACATGATCGAGATCAAGGTGCCACGGTGAGAATATCACAACACAACACTAAACACAAAAGGATAAACCAAATATATTACAATGAAGTGGGGTCACACGGACCCGAATACATAAGTCATACAATCATAATATCTGAGTACAGACATAGTTAGTCAAGTTTAGCCTTAAGAAGGCTAGCACAAATAACATCAGAGGTACAGATCGAAAAGGCGAGGCATCCTGCCTGGGATGCACCGAATTACTCCTGGTCAACGGGAACTCGACGTCGTAGAGGGCTCCGGGGATCTTCTGCTCCTGGACTCCAACGTCGTCTGCAGCAGCCGATCAGGCAAAGCGAAAAAGGGAAATAAAGCAAAGGTGAGTATCTAGCATACCCGCGAGTCTTACGTCCGCTACTAAGCATTTATGCATGTATCAAATGGAAAGGGGAGGCTATATATAGTGGGCTGCAAGGTAGAAATCAGAATAAGGATAAGAAGTTAGGCCTATCGAAGACTAGCATCTTCCGACGAGTCTTGCAGCATGAGGTAAGAATCAGCCAACAGTTTATATAAAGCATAAAGTAACAATGCAGCAGAAGTTGCTGCAGCATTGTATAATAATAAGTTGTAATAATTAGAAATGCCTCCGAGTTCCCCTCCTCGACATCCCCGCGAGGAAGAAAACCCGGAACCAATAGTTTAATAGTAGTAGTTTGTAGTGATAGGATCTGGCTTCAGCATAAAGCGTCCTGTTACCGTGGACACGGCTATTCGAATAGATTAAACTCCCTGCAGGGGTGCACTAGTGTGACACTACACGCTCGGATCTCCAGGGTGGCATACACCTTGTTAGGGAATGCACCACCGAGGCTATCCGACACAACACAGTCCATCCTACGGCTCATCAGAGAGGTCCCCGCCGGTCTACAGCCCTAAGGGCAAGGGGGTCATGGGCCTATCACCCCTCGCTCTCCGGGTCGTTGCGAGGAGGGTGAATTCCAACGCCGCAGCGCGATCCGTCCCTGCCGCAATGTTGAACTGGACGTCTTTCAGAGCTTTCGAACGAGGCTACATTGCGGAGGCGCCCAAACGCGTAATCCCACGTATAGGTAGTGCGTACAAGCCAAAAGGCTACTCAAGTCATTCGCCGAACCCGTTAAGCATTTTATTAATTTTCTGTCGAGACAACCGTTATCGCTGCCCCTTATTGAATGAGTCACGGACAACGACAACAGTCAGGACCACCAGTAACGTCGGTGCCTGCCCTGTCGTCCCACCAACTCGTGCGGTTACCAACAAGGTGAACCGTCTCCTTATCTTGTCTCGCGTTTGCTCCGAAGAGCTCGACTTTCGTACAACAGGAAATCCTTCGGCCACGAAAAGTACCAGGCCCGCCGCACACCGGTGGAATACACCTGACCTGTCGTTCCGCTAAGATACCCTGCGTGGGCACCGTGGAGTCACCCGACTCCTTACCTGTAAGGACAACCGTGGTCCAGAACCCTAAGACGGATATACAGAGTCGACCACGAGTGGAGTACGGGGATTTCTCCTCGATCGCTCACACTTGAGGTGGCTCGGCAGATCCGACGTAGGGGGCTGAGTCGGTGCCTGCTCTGAACCGTACCTGTAGCAGTTCTAATGGATCGTATCCGCATTCACTCCCAGAGTGAACACAACCCGCTATCTAATCCTATTGACTAACAATGCGCAGGGTTTACTGCTGAATATAATGTATATAAAAGGCAGTATAGGATCAAGGAAGGTACATCAAGGGGCGACAAAAACAGGCTATGCAATTGAATAGGATAGTAACATAGCAGCAACAGTAACAATGCCTAGTGCAAGAAAAGTACGGAAAGATAGGCGATATCTGGGGAAGAGAATGGCTCTGCTTTCCTGTAAGCTCGACGGTAGAGGTGCGGTCGTCGACGAAGTAGTCGATCACAGGGGCATCAGCAGCGGACGTCGAGACTACCGGACAATAAAAGAGGGGGGAGAAACAATAAATACACATCAATAATAGCAATACAAATACAAGACATGACATATGAAATGTTAACGATGCTCTAACGTTGTACGATACACGTAGCACGGAGCGGGAATTTATCCGTGGATGAACTATCAGCTCCGGGTGATTACCGGACAGGGTGTCCGGAGGGGGAAGGTATCATGCCGGAGGTGTCATGGACATCCGACAAACGTGAGGGGGTGTATCCGGGTTAGTTGCCCTATTCCGAACAACTTTCGTGTTCGAAATAAATTCATCCGGGTACTATAGCAGTACCGGACAATTCATCGGACAAACGGTCCGGAGGGGGGCGGTTCGATGTTCGGTATGTTAGATGGGTGTGGTAGGTATGCGGGTAGTGTATTCATGCTCGTTGTATTTTTCTGATAAATTTTCATGTATAAATTATTTTAATCCGAGTTACGGATTAAAAGATATTAAATTTATAAGTTTAATTCAATTTTAAATCATTTCCAAAATCATTTTCTATTTTTTTAATATTTATTTAATATAAACAATATTTAATTTAATTTCTGACCAGTGGGTCCCACTGGTCAGTGACTTATTAAACAATTTAATTTAATTTAATTAATTTACTTAATTAATAGGGGGTGACCCCACATGTCATACATACAAGTTTAATTAATGTATTTTAATTAAGTTAAAGGTCATCGGGACCCACATGGCATAGAGACAAATGTTTAACAAATCTATTAATTAAACTAGGGGGGTTAAGTGGGTCTGGACCCACATGGCATAGACTAGTGGGTGGTTAATTTTATTTTATTTGTAACAAATGTATTAAGCTAACAGGGGATTAGCCCCAGCCTAAACCGTTTAACGGGGAGGGTTCAACCCCGTGGCTTAACCCAGCCGTGGCCAGAGGCACACCGGCGACGAGGCGCTCCGGCGAAGGGAGCCACGGTGGGGGTGGCCACGCGTGACCGAGCGCGCACCTGGGCGCGGCCAGGCCACTGGGGGAGCCGCTGAACTCGCGGGGTGGAGGCAGGGCGCCGCGGTCATGGCGAACCGGCGGAGGAGCACGGCGTGGAGGGGGGCTCGGCCAAGGGTTATAACAAAAAAATCTAACAAAAATAAAAGGAAAAAATAATAGTTTAAATTCATGACCAAGGGTTATAACCAAGTCAAAATTGAGTTCTCAATTGACTCCCATGACATCCACCCCTACGAAGCTAAAAAGAAAAATAAATAATAGTTGACATACATGACTAAGGGGTACGACCAAGTCAAAATTGAATTCTCAATTGATTCTCATGACTTCTACCCCTAGGGGGTGTAGTATATTAGAAGATTCATGAACTGAGGCCAATAAGAGAAAGTGTTGAACTTAAGATGATAAACAAATTAAGAGCATGTAGAGTCGCTGAGAAGAGAGTATTATTTTAGATTTCCTGTATAGAGAAGACAATAAAAAAATACTCCCTCCATTTCAAAATATGAGGTGTATTAGTTTTTTTAAAAGTAAAAAATGTGCATGTTTGATCAAATTTAGAGAAAAAAATAAAAAATATTTGCAGTTTCAAATTTGTATTATTAGATCCACCAGGAAAAGTATTTTCATATTTGTTTATTGTATTGTAGATGTTCATGTTTTTACTCTATAATTTTAATCAAACATAATATTTTTGACTTGCACGAAAATCAATACATCTTATATTCTGGAAATCAGGGAGGGATTATTGTATAATGAACTAGAAATATACGCAGCGTGTTGCAGTAGGAATTCCCTTATAAACCATATTACATACATAAAAAAGCATAAAAAGTATGATACTTTAGGTGATCTATGTGAACATGCAAAATTCAATTTGCCATAGTCGAAATACTAAATTTATTCGACATGAAACATGTGCGTATTAAAAATTATTATCGTGGACAATAAAATGATATGGCATTATACCTAGTCAGTCATTGTGGCAATCGGTTTTTAACGGGTTTTAAGTTTAATTTTTTTAAGACACAAATATTTTATTGAAAACTTGACAGATTTTAAAGTTTCAAACTATTTTTAAATCGTAATATAAACTAAAAATAAAATTAAATAACAAACTTTCCTTCAAGAAGAAAGAAAATAAGAAAATGATAGTGAAATTTTTGGAAACAGAAATAAAATGATTACAAAATGTGCACATAATAACACATAATTTACACTATTTAAAATATGCTAGATCAAGCATATAATAGTTTGACAAAAATAATTAAGGAATGAAATAGTGGAATTGATATTACCCTTAAAGACGAAATAAAAGATAATAGCGAAATTTTCGTAGGAATAAGTTCTAAGAATAAATGAATTGGTGTCATTGGCATTACCATTTAAGAAGAAAATAAATTTAACAATAGAAAATTATTACAAAATTTGCACATAATTACACATAATTTATGTTTTTTATAATATAATAGAATAAGCATATCTTATGGATAATTCCACAAAAATGTTCTTTAGAAGGAATGAAATAGTAGCTCGATATTACCATGAAAAAAGGAAATAAAACCAAAATAGAAGAAAAGTAAAAAATTCTCAGTAAGAAAGAATGATGTAGTGGCATTGGTAATGAGTGCAGACTTTTGGAAGTCGTCATCAGGGAGAACTTTATTTTGAAAACTTCAAAATTCATATTTATACATTTCAAAAAAATCCGAAAAAATCCAGGGATTCCTATATGTGTTTCTCACTAGCGTCTAAATTTCCATTTGAAAATATTATGATTTGTAGGTTGTGCAAAATAACAAAGTTTCATCCCAACAATAAAAAATAGGCCCATTTTGAAAATCATATTTGTCTTTTTTATATACAAAACGTGTGAAAAGATTATATTTTCAAAAATTTACCCATATGTTTTCTACATGTGTAAAATTTTATTTTCAAAAGGGCTCCCTGGACCCATCCCCTAAAAGCAATATCCACATTGGTACCATCATTTAAGAAGAAATAAAATTAAAATAACACCTCACAAAGATAAATAAAATGAAAATCAAATTAAGATTTTTTACAATACGCAATAATAGTTCTATAATAGTGAAATATCTGTAATACTTAAATAGTTCATCCTCACTAACTTATTTATCTTGACATGCAAGTTATCCACATCATTAAGTAGATCCACTATGTAAAAAATCTTTCATTAACTCTTCATGCACATGCTCCATTAATTTTACATGTGCATGCATCCTATCAAAAATAAATAATAAGTTTTTATGCACTCAACCTCACAATTTATAATCAACTTTTTTTATAGAAAATCAAATTAGGAGTTACGTCGCATTTTATTTTTCTATGTGAATTTTTTTATACACATCATAGTTGTTATCATTGTTTTAGGATTAGCCATGGGTGAACACGTCTTCACTGTCTCTACTATCAACGTTGTTTTCGTCTTATATCATCTGGCTGATATATTGTCAAGTAACTAAATTAACAAAACAAAAAATCAAAGTCGTTTTTGGAAAAAAATCATCAAATTGTTTCTCACATGTCTTAAAATATCAAATTCTTTTTCTTAACAATTTCCGCAGCAACGCGCGGGGTGTCATCTAGTTTCACAAAAAGGGAAGTTCCCTCAGAAAAAATAAATTAACTAAGTGGTATTACAATTAGAGAAGAAAGAATCTGAAATAAAAATTAGAATAGGATCAAAATAATGTAATTTTCTAATGAAGAATGAATTGCTAACAATGGCATTATCATTTGAGAAAAAGAAAATGAAATAAACAAATACAATCAAAATAAATAAAAAATCTAAGGAAGAATGAATTAGCGACAATGATATCACCATTTAAGAAGAAAGAGAATGAAATAAAAACTAAAACACAATAAAAATCATGAAATTCAACAGGACAAATGAATTATAAGCATTGGACTTACCCTTTAATAAAGAAAAGGACATATAATAAACCGAAGAATGAGAAAAAAAATGGCTCACAGTTTTTATAGATATTTATCTTTTATAAAATGCAAGAATACTAATAGTGAGATTTTTACATAAAAATGAAGTGTCCTGAAAAAAATTAATTAGTGCAATTGATATTACCATTAAAATATATAATGAATAGATAAATAATAAAACAAAAATGTAAAATGCACATGATTTACATAGAAATTTGTTTTGTAATAATATGTAATAATAACCATAAAATAGTGTTTTTTCACAAAAAATAAAGATCCCTAAGAAGAAATGGACTAGTGCCATTTGCATTACCATTTATAAAGAGAAAAAATGAATAAAAATGGTAACAGTAAAATTATAAGATAAAATATAAGAAGTAATTTTAAGAACAAATGAATTAGTGGTTTTTATATTACTCTGTGTGAAAAAAAAAGAAAAAAAGGAAAAATAGGGTTCCTAAGGAAGAATGAATTAGTGTGTTGGTATTACACATAATGCTAACGTAGACCGAGCTACACGTAGCCCTTTAGTTTGAACAAGTCATAAAATGTATTTTATATTATTCAAAAAGCATTGAATTTTTTTATGAATATATATACACATGTATATGACATATGTGCAAATTTTCATACCATTATACTTTCACATGTGGCGTATGAAAAAAAGACAATTATTTGATTTTAAATGGGCCTTTTTGTTGTTGGTTTTGGGCTGAAATTTTGTTTTTTTGTGCAAACTTCATATTACAATATTTTCAAGCCAAATTTGACATGTTCATACAGAATACATATAAGTTTTCATAGAATTTTTTTCGGATTTTTTCAGAACTTTTGAATATCTTGTACGATTTTTTCAAAATAAAGGGCTACGTGTAGCTCGGCCTTCAGAAATTCGCACTCGTTGGTATTACCTTTAAGAAGAAGAAAAATTGAAACAAATCTAAAAGAAACAAGTTAACAAATTGTACACAGTATACCCAAAAAAAGTACTCTTTTTATTTATGCAAGAATAAACATATAATAGTGGAATTTTTGTAAGAAGGAATGAATTAGTGGCATTTATATTATCATTAAACAAGAAAAAACAAAATCAAAATAATATAGTCTTATACAAAACAATGAATTAATGGCATATATTTATATTATATAATAAACCAGGAAATAAAAAATCAGAATAACACAATTTTATATGAAACAATGAATTAGTGGCTTGAAAATTGTGCACACCTTTGCACTGAAATCGCACTTTTTTAGTATGCGAAGTATAATTACATGATAGTGCAAGTAGCACTTTTTTAGGAATGGCTGGATGATTGGTACGTACTGTAGCTGCTTCGTGCTCACAAGTCACAAGTAATATGAACTGTTCTCTTCATGTCTGGCTGGCGGCGACCAATCGAGTATTGTACGTACTCCCTTAATTTTAAAATGTGGTGCGTTTTTGTTTCCGCGCTTCAACTTTAAGCATATATTTAGGATCTGTCTAAAACACATTTACATGTGACATTGTTACACTGATGTCAGCCGATTTTTGCCGCGCTGGCTGACCTCACCCGTCTCCATCTGCTTCTACCGTTCGCTTTGTTTTTTTTTTGTTTGTTTGATTCACGAAATAAAAGGCCCATCAAACTTCTGTGAAAGAAGCCTACCCAGGAAGGCAGCCCGAGAATCTATCATTCGCCCAATTATATTTAGGTGCGTAATGGCTGGCCCAAGTGTGCGGGAGGCCACAGCCTCGTTTTTTATTTTTTTCACGTTATTTATATATTTTTATTTTTTTCTTTTTCTTTTGTTTGTATTTTAAAATAATATCAATAAATATATTTAAAATATTTTTCATGTATACAAAAATTACATTATGTATGAAACAATTCATTATGCTATTTAATCAATGTTAATCAAGCATTTTTAAAAATATATTAAATGTGTATGAAATTTATTTATCATATAAAAGAAAAATATATAAAACATATTCAATTATTTATGAAAAAATGTTGATCAGGTATTAAAATTTAATAATTGTATATGGAATTATTTTTCATAATATATTAAAATTGCTAATCATGTATTACAAAATATTAAACCATATATGAAGAAAATATTGATAGCGTATTTATAAAGTATATAAAAAATTGTACAATTTGTATTAAAAAAATGTTGATCATCTATTTTAAAAATGTTGATAAAAAATATTGATCTTGTATTTAGAAAAATTAAACATGCATGAAAAATATTAAATATCTATACGAAAATATACAGACAAAAATGAAAAAATTGAAAAAATAGTCGGACCCAGTTGCGACTCGTTGGTGCACTTGCAACTGAGAAAAAATTGTCGAACCCAGATGTGACTCGTTGGTGGACATGCAACTGAAAAAAAGTCAAACCCAGTTGCGACTCGTATATGGACTTGCAACTGATAAAAAAAGTCAAACCCAGTTGCAACTCATTGGCGAACTTGCAACTGAGAAAAAAAAGTTGGACCCAGTTGCGACTCGTTGGTGGACATGCAACTGAAAAAAAAGACGAACCCAGTTGCGAATCGTTGGTGGACTTGCAATTGAGAAAAAAATAGTCGAACACAGTTGCGACTTGTTGGTGGACATGCAACTGAAAAAAGAAGTCGAACCCAGTTGCGACTCGTTGATGGACTTGCAACTGAGAAAAAAGTCAAACCCAATTGTGACTCATTGGTGGACATGCAACAGAAAAAAAAAATTAACCTAGTTGCGACTCGTTGGTGGACATGCAACTGAAAAAAAAGACGGACCCAGTTGCGACTCGTTGGTGGACTTGCAACTGAGGAAAAATAGTCGAACCCAGTTGCGACTCGTTGGTGAACTTGCAACTGAGAAAAAAAAGTTGAACCCAGTTGCGACTCGTTGGTGGACTTGCAATTGAGAAAAAAAGTCAAACCCATTTGCGACTCATCGGTGAACTTGCAACTGAAAAAAAAAAGTTGGACCCAGTTATGACTCGTTGGTGGACATGCAACTGGAAAAAAAGACGGACCCAGTTACGACTCGTTGGTGGACATGCAACTGAGAAAAAAAGACGGACCCAGTTACGACTCGTTGGTGGACATGCAACTGAGAAAAAAAAGACGGACCCAGTTATGACTCGTTGGTGGACATGCAACTGAGAAAAAAAAGTCAGACCCAGTTGCGACTCGTAGGTGAACTTGTAACTGAGAAAAAAAGTCAAACCAAGTTGCGACTCATTGGTGGACATGCAACTGAGAAAATAAAAGCCGGACCCAGTTACGACTCATTGGTGGACTTGGAACTGAGAAAAAATGTCGAACCCAGTTGCGACTCATTGGTGGACATGCAACTGAAAAAAAATTGAACCCAGTTGCGACTCATTTGTGGACTTGCAACTAAGAAAAAAAGGATCCAATTGCAACTCGTTGGTGGACTTGCAACTGAGAAAAAAAAGTGGGATCTAGTCGCGTCTCATTGGTGAACTTGCAACTGAGAAAAAAAGTTAGACCTAATTGCGACTCATTGGTGGACATGCAACTGAAAAAAACCGGATCCAGTTGCGACTCCTTGGTGGACATGCAACTGAGAAAAAAAAGTCGGATCCAGTTGCGACTAGTTGATGGACATGCAACTGAGAAATAAAGGTCGGATCCAGTTGCGACTCGTTGGTGGACTTGCAACTGAGAAAAAAAAGTCAGACACAGTGGCAACTCATTGGTGGACTTGCAACTAAGAAAAAAAGTCAAACTCAGCTGCGACTCATTGGTGGATTTACAATTGAGATAAAAATGTATCGGTTGCGACTCATTGGTGGACCTGCAACTGAGAAAGCCCCCTAAAAACTCGAATGCAAGTAGATGATGGACTTTCAACTTGGCATTAATGGGTAAATAACTGAGGTACCTCGGTTTTGATAAAGTCGAATTTATACTTCGTATTGGATCCAGAAAAACGATCGAGCCTAGTTGCAATTAGATGCTAGAGTTGCATCTGCAACATAAAAAACAGAAAAACTCGAGGATTGAGATCAAGTGCAAGTCGGGGGGGGGGGGGCCTTGCAACTGTGAGGCATCATTGAAAAACCCGATTACAAAAGGTATAGTTGGTCTTAAAAAAATTGAGTCGGGGTGCAGATTGAGGATGGACCCATAACTGGGTGGTGTTGATAAAAATCCTAAAACCCCGATTGCAAAAATATTCAACGTATATTTTTAAACATTATTCTATATTAAATATGTTCAATGTATATAACAAAAAAACCAATGTGTATTTATAAAACTTCATCATGTTTTAGAAAAAATCAATAATTTATTCTAAACAAATTAATCTATATTGAAAATAGTTCACCGTATATTGTGAAAGTTATATAAAAAGTTAAAAAAAAACGAAACTGAAAAAAAGGCAAAACAATTACAAGGTGCTTCAAGATGTGTACTTAATGATGGACATGCAACTGCACATTTAAAAAATAATAATCTTCAATCTAAAAACTTCACAAATTTAAAAAGGAAATGGGGGAAAGCAGAAAGAAAACCGATAAAAATAAAATAAAAAAACCAAACAAAAAATCGTGAAAATATTTTACTCTGCATGTATAAATAAATATGTAAACAAAAAAAGCCCTGATTGTATAGACACATACATGAACAAAAATCTTTAGTCGCACTAGGCTGGTCTGTATATATTAACATAGAAAATAAAAAAAAATGAAACAAAAAAATATAATTTGCTAGATTATTTAACGCATTAGGAATGGCGTGAAAAAAAGAAAAAGACAGAGAACAAATGCACTGAACAATCTCCCGGCGCATCAAATTCTGATCCTTGCAACACAAAAACAAACAGGTCAAACAAAAATCCCAAATATAATCGATCAAACAATAAAAAGGCAGCCCACTTAAAGAAAAAATGGATGGACCGCTCGTAAAGCTAACGCCGAAGGAAAAAGAAGACCACGAGCGTGTCTTCTGGTCGTAGGCGTACGCACGTTGCCGGAGAACGAAACGTACATATGACATATGTATCTCAAATCTGCCTTTGCGCGAAAAATAAAGCAGGTACATGTGAGATACTTAATTCACATGTATATGTGCCCTAGCAATCCCGATATATTTAATCAATGAGACCAATCGCGACGGACGCAAAAATTGTATAAATGAATTTGTATCCGAATGAAGTTTTCAAATATGTAGTTTTTATTTCCGACGCAAATAGTCTTGTTGGTTAAATTTATGTTCAAAGTTAAATCTTAGAAAACGCGGACGCACTATATTTTAGAATGGAGAAAGTACAACGGGGCTTTGTCAACCAATTAAAATTATGATAGAACGCGACTCGACTCGACTGTTTGGGTGCTCAAGAGCCTAGCTGTTTTTGTCGCGTACTCACTCTTATCTGCAGGAACGACTTGGCTCGCCAGCCATAGCGTTCGTATCCTAATGCTCTCCGTACAACAGATAGAGAAAACTAACACGGTCGACGACGACGACGCGCTCCTTGGTGCCACCGGCCGGCCTCCGGAGCACCGAAAGGCCATGGAGGAACTCGCGCTCCGGCCGAGACGGCGTCTGGTCCTTCTTGCCCAGCGAACCAAAATGGTCGCGGTCTCCGCGGCGACGTCTCGTCGGCGTTTTGTCCCGGCGTGCCCGCCGTCTTCCTCCGGTCCGTCCCCGTCAATGCATGTACCTGCTCCCTGGCCTGCTTTCCCTCTGGTAGTAAAACCTAGGGGGGCTTTCGCCACAACCCGCTGGCTGTAATCGGACGTTTGATTTGACCGCAGGGCGGCGTACCACCGGAGAGGATGGATTGGGTAGCTAGCTACCTCCAAAAATTCGGACGGTCATGGCGAGAGAGAGAGAGATACTCCCAGGGAAAGATCCTTGCGCGCAAACCATCGGTGAGGTGCATGTTCTTTCTCCAAAAAATTAAATAAAGGAAATTATGTTGCTGCAGATCATCTGTGTGTGTGGTGTGCATGTTCTCCTTCCATGCTGCAAGCGTTTGGGAGTGAATGACTCGTTTCTTTTCTGAAGATTAGACATGCAACTGTCGTGTGCCCGAAACCTGTACTTCTTCATGTACTCTGCCTCTGTCATGGCCTTCCTTGATTCAATGGAGCCGTGAGTGATACTCCTGTGGTCTACTTCTCCTCGGTAGGGATGGGACTAGACTCAGATTCCTCCCAGCAACCTTCCAGAGTACAGTAGCAAAATGCATGCTGACACATGCGTGCTCTGAAGCTAGTGAATCCGCTTTATCCATGGGCTGCCTTTCTTGGTTAAAAAGGTGCTAGAGAGCCGAAATAGCTTTTGGATCCCGATCTCCATTGCATCCTTAATTTTGAAAGTTCAAAAATCTATTTATTTTTACTCTTAACTTTTTAAATAAAATACATAGATACATATGGATGTATATTACTTTTCTGCAAAGTTTCACGGCGAAATATGTTTCTATGCAAGCTATACAAAAATGTCAAAATCTTGTACTTCTAGCACATTTCTATTCACTATTAAAGTACATGAATTTGTTCTTCTTTTGTGCAGCTCACAACAAAGCGTATTTCATCATGAAATTTTTCCAAAATATGGTATACAACTCAATGTTCATGCGTATTTATTTTTTCAGAATTTTCCAAAACATAAAAATATGTTTTTTGATTTTTTTCAAAAAATGAGCTTACTGGAGCTCGAGATCCAAAAATCCCCACTTGCTAGAGAGAAAGAAGATGGAAGAATTGAGCATCACGAGTTTGACCTAAAGAAATTGTGCTACGAGTATAGCATGCTTCATACGTATCACACACTTGGCGTAACGTAGGAGTTGTATGGTGTTGTTGAATGCACAAACACTCATGTAGAAGGATAGAGAGGTTTTGGTGAAATTATTAATATATTACTTGAGCCTCATGGACATATATATAGGAAAATATGATCAACTTGGAGTGCAAGTCAAGGTGGAACAAATCCTACGCTGTCATAGCTTTCATAATACAATCAACATACTCAACATCCCTCCGCAGTCACAACGTAGCGACGCGGACGATGAGACTGAGGAAGAATCCGAAGGCGGAGCCGACGGACATTCCCACCACAGTCGTAACGGTTGACGCATCAAAGAAGCTGTGGCTGGAGTAGAAACCGACGAGGTTTCCAAGCAAACGGTAGCCCTTTGTGTTGATGTCGAAGTAGCAGAAAGCGTGAGGATGGTGAAGTCGTAGTCGAGGTAGTCGTGCAAGGAATTGCGTGGTCGATATCGAATCGGTGTATCCGGTGTCGAGGAGGTCGTCGAGGAGCCGCGGGCGCAAGGCGCCATATAGTCAGAAGTCGGGGAAGAAGCGCCGCGTCGGGCGTGCCAAACCCGGGAACACGTCGTGGACGAAGGCACGCATCAGTGTTGCCGACACCGGGCATCCGTAGAGGCGGTGAGAGGATGCAACGCGGCTCAGCGAGTCGGAGCGGCACGTCGCAAGAGGCGGCGCAACTCAGCGAGCTGCAGCAGCGCAATGATGGAAAGATAGTCGATGTTGATGAGGCGCCGCACCAGGATTGCCAGACCCCGAGGATACATCATAGACGAAGACACACGTCGGTGTTGCCAGCTCCGGTCATACGGAGATGTAGAACCAGTACAGGTGCACACCTAAAGTACATGGGACTAGCAGAGAAGGCCTCGCCGATGGTTGTGACGTAGCTCGACGGATTTATAAGTTACAAATGTTGAGATGTCGCGGTTGTTGGAGAGAGAGGACGAGGGCGAGGAAGACAACGGTAACAACTATTACTGTAGGAAGACGGAGAGGTTGACGATGAGGTGATCGGCGGTACCAAAGGTAGCCCTTGCGAATTTCAGATGTCGACGGACCGGGGGGAGCAAGGCCACGTGGGTAGTCAGTGAGAGGAGCCACGACAGCGTCCACAAGACTAGCGCGGCAGCTATGCTCGATCTGCGCCAAAACCGTGCGTGCCCCACGCGCCCTTCCTCAAGCGGGTGGAGAAGAAAACACCACTGTCGTCGAGCCACACGGGCTATGCCCGACGGCCTTTGCCGACGGCAGGGAGGGGAGGAGACGGTATTGAGGAGGGGTAGGTGGCGGCGGCTAGGGTTGCTCCCGGGCCGCTCGTTGGAGCGACACGGGGAGTCGGCCCTTGTGTTAGGACTCCCTTCCAAGCCAGGAAAAAAAATCTTTAGATAAATACGTGCGCATGCACGTATAGACGGTTTATAAGTGCACGCACGATCATGGACCATTTCTCCCTATAGTAGTAATTTGGTTTGTACCAGCTCGTGTAGCACGTGACAGTGATTGCACTAACGACTGGCGTGGCCCATCCGCCTGCGATTTCCATGGACACCGACCGGCCGGCCGTTCTTGAACTTGAACAAACTTCCTTCCTAGAACGGTTCATTTCCTTAGTAGAAAAACGAGCACGTGAGATTTTTTTGGTAGTACTACGTCGGAATATATTGTATGGAACAAGTAGAGTATTTTCCAGGGCTAGGTGCGAAGTTTGTTCAAGTTAAAGATGACGTATTTTCAAGAGCCGACCGAAGTAAAAGCTAGTCAAGTCAAGCGTGCCGTTCTCATCACCCATCATAGATAGGATGCGTGCGCCGGCGAGGCTCCATTGATGAGTATGGATCGATGAGTCGATGGCACGGCACTGTGGCAAACTGGAATTCTCTTATTAAAAAAAAAGGTTCAGAGGCGTGCCAACTTTGAGTAGCAGCTAGCACTTACTATTCGGAAAGCTGAGACGGCTTATCAGACCAAACCGTAGACGTCCGGTCGATCGGTCTATGTGCGCCGTAAGTATGTATATATATCGGCATCACCGGCCGGCTCGCAATTGATGGGACAGTAGAGTGCAGGATTAAGTTGCGTGTGATTAAGATATTCTCTCGCTCGCTCGATTTAAAGGAATAGCTGCATGATTAGAGGTGAGGTAGCTCTTCGTCTTCACATGCATTACTCCATCCATCTTTTGTTTGATTGAAACAAACAACGACGCTGGAGCATTGTCAACCAGTTAATTATGATAGATCGAATGCGACTATGTATTCGAGTACAGCAGAGCTGATTCTGTTGCCTATCTTAAAACAGGTGGGTTCTTTCTTGCGACTAGCTACACTGTGATCGTCGCATAATGAAGATCTCCCGACCTTTGCGAAAGTGAGACGGGAAATTGCTCGGCTGAAAAAAGAATTGGGAGTCCTTCGATCCATCCCTGGTCGTACAGGACCTTCTGCTCAAGAGGTCAAAATTACCCATCGTATGGTTGAGCTCTATCATTGAGAAGAAGTGCTATGGCGGCAGCGATCCAGAGTGGAGCGGTTGGCGTGTGCGGACAAAAACACTCGTTTCTTTCACCTCCGGGCTTGATGAGGAGACGCAAAAATCTGATAAAATCTCTGCAAAATGCTAATGGCGATGTTATTACATGTGTGGAGGAACTTGAGGAGATGACGACCAACTATTACAAAACCTTGTACACCTCCGAGGGAGTTCATAACATGGAGGAGGTGCTTGCTGCGGTACCTTCCAAGGTCACAGCGGAGATGAATGTCTCCCTGACAGCCCCTTATACGAGAGAGGAGGTTAAGAAAGCTCTCTTCCAAATGTTTCCACTCAAGTCGCCAGGCCCCGATGGATATCCGGCGCACTTTTTTCAGAAGCATTGGGATATATGTGAAGAAGAAGAAGTGACTAATTCAGTTCTCCGAATCTTGAGGGGAGACGAGAGTGCAGAATCTATCAACAACATGTATCTTGTGCTGATCCCCAAGGTAAAAAGCCCTACTTTGCTCACCCAATTCCGTCCTATAAGTCTTTGCAATGTGCTTTACAAGATTGCGAGCAAAGTATTGGCTAACCGATTGAAGGAGATTCTTCCTCATATCATATCCCAGGAGCAATTTGCTTTTGTTCCAGGGCGCTTGATCATTGATAATATTATCACGGCCTATGAGTGTTTACACTTCATGAAGCGGAACAAAGCTGTTAAACACAGGCACTGTGCTTTGAAGCTTGACATGATGAAGGCATATGACCGGGTTGAATGGGCTTATTTGAAGGCGGTCATGCTGGAGTTGGGATTTTTTCTGACAGCCGGGTCAATCTTGTTATGAGCATGGTGTGCTCGGTTTCTTACTCAGTTCTTTTCAATGGAAAGAAGCTTCATGACTTTACACCGAGCAGAGGGATTCGGCAGGGAGATCCCATCTCACCCTATTTATTCATGTTAGCGGCAGAGGGCCTTCCAGGCCTCCTCAAAACCAGAGGTCCATCATCACATCTTAGTGGGTTGCGTGTGGCACCATCGGCACCACAGGTTAACCATCTCCTTTTTGCTGATGACAGCCTGCTGCTTTTCAAGGCTAATACACAGGGTGCTATGGACATATCAAACTTACTGGATACCTACTGTCAGGCTTCGGGGCAACGGATCAACACAAGTAAATCCTCAGTTTTCTTTAGCAAAGGATGCCCAGAATCTGTGGGTAAGGTCAAGGGATGGATAGAGAAATTGATCTCTTCTGCAGGGAAAGATGTGTTGATCAAATCTGTGGCGCAATCAGTTCCGGTGTATTCTATGTCCTGTTTCCGCCTTCCGAGGGGGCTCTGTGAGCATCTCACGAAACTAATCCGGCAATTTTATTAGGGAAGCAAGGCGGGCAAAAGAAAGCCTCATTGGGTTTCGTGGCAGACAATGACTCAACCAAGATGTGATGGTGGCTTGGGTTTTAAGGATCTGGAATTGTTTAATCTATCCCTTTTGGCTAGACAAGCATGGCGGCTTCTCGATACCCGAACTCACTAGCAGCACAACTACTCAAGGCCGTCTATTACCCGACAACTGACATCGCTGAAGCTCAGCTCGGAAAGCATCCATCGCAGATCTGGCGGGGAATTATTGATGGTCGTGATGCCCTTGTAAAGGGACTTGTTAGAAGGATCGGGGATGGTACGTCAACCCGCGTCTGGAGTGATAATTGGATTCCGAGGTCTTCATCTCTGAAACCATTAGCTTGCATAGCCCCCAACCGTCCGCTTCTGGTGTCCTCTTTGATCGATGGAAGCCAAGATCAATGGAAGGAAGAAGTTTTGCGCCAAACCTTTCTCCTTGCGGATGTGGATGAGATTCTTAACATTCCACTATGCACAAAGCCCCAACCAGACTCTTGGTCTTGGCACTTTGAGCGGAGTGGTTCGTTCTCAGTCAAATCGATGTACAAGATCATGTTTGTAAGGCCCGATATGCGGTACTGTTCCAGATCTAGGTGTTTCCATCCAGATCCGGGGACGAAGCACATATCGGTCCCACTGCGACATATGACAAAGCCATATGCCCCGGATTTCCAACATGATATCACAACATTACAGATACAAGGATACAACATCTCATACAATCGGCATACAACTGCCTCAAAAACAATACAACAGCGGAAGATACCTGTCTGAGTACAGACTACAATCAAATGCCTACTGGCAAAGAGAAAAACATCGATCCCATAACCACACGGGTCCAGGCCCTCCGCCGGGATCCGCCTAACTAGTCGTCGTCGAGTCTCCACGTGAAACGTCGATCACCGTACCTGTTGTCGATCAAGAACCCTGAAAAGAGTTTGGGGGTAGTATCATAAGTACAGAGGTACTCAGCATCCAACTGTAGTGGTCATCTGACCCAGCAAGAACTTCATCACTCGTCATTCTAGGACAACTAGTAGTTTACGGTAAGGATGGGGTAAGTGGTGAGGTTGTTGCCGCACTAGCATTTATGAAGTGGCTAACGATCTAGAGAGTAAGGTAAGAAGCCAAGCATTCAATGAGGAATCGCCTCCAACAAGTCTTGCTATCAACTACTTACGCAATCATAACACCTATCCTATCCTTGTCTTGCTCTTCGCATCCCGACGAAGAAGAAGCAGTCAAGGCACACACACATTGCTCAAGTTATTTTAAGATTATCTCAGTTGTTGTTGTCTATGAACAAGGAGTAGGTCTCAAGTCGTCCATAACCGTGGACACGGCTTCTCGAAAAGATTTAACCCTGCAGGGGTGTACCAACTGCCCATTACAAGGCTCCGCACGCACGCCCATCTCTCTCAGTTGCTACCCATCATAGGCAACCATTTTATGATTTAGTTCCAAGAGATCTGAAACGACAGGTCCCTCTAGCTAACAACGAACAAATCCGGGTGGCCCCCGGTGAGTCGACATCCAGCTCAGGAGCCGGCCGCGCTCTCAATCTGGTCTCAACCGTCTGTCGCAGGTTTGGATAGTTGGTTAATCACACATGGGAAACCGGTTCCTCAGCCGGACAAGGTGGGCCAGCAAGGGAACTATGTCCTCACTGGTCCAGGTTGGTTTGTAAACAACTGGCGGCCGACCAACACACACACGGTTTCAAATGGTAAATCAGCTTGGGCCACCATTGGAAATGTTTGAAGCTAGGTAGGTAAGAAAAGGGGACCCCATAAAATCCCACACGCGGTTAGGCACGCTCAGTCTTAAAACCAATACCCGGAACTCGGGTCCTAGGTGACTCGAATGGAACAAAGCGTCGGGGCGGGATAGCCTAGACCTTCCATCCTTCGTCGAATATAGTCAACATTTATAATAATCATATCATCAACAACAATATAATAATGTGATAACCCAAACCAAGGAGTAACAGGGTAACATCGTAGCATCCTGAGCATGCATACTAAGCAGGGGCTGAGCAACAAGCAATAGTAACATAGCAGTACAAGGTTTGCTGGGAGGGGACATGGCTGTATCGGTTTGAAAGAGGATGTAAACATGTGGTAGGATCAAACATCAAGCCTAACCTAGACTAGCATGCAAACCGCTGGTTGAAATAGAATGGATCATAAGTAATGCATAGTCCTTGCCTGTTTATAAGTCGGGTTCCGAAGGTGTAGTTGATCGCAAGCTCGCATCGTCTCCGAAGGTACCCGCGAAAGCACACAAGATGATAAACACTGAAAAGCAATCAACGAGCAAGCATCTATTACTACGAAGCAAACACGAGCAAGCATCAACAAGAAGGCAACACGAGACATCGCATCTACCGTTGAGAGCGGTTACTAACAGGTTAAGTGGAGTACTCGTCACACACGACGATACCGCACATTTACGGTGGTTCAAGTTGTTTAGCTACACAAGGTGAGCAAAGGTTGTTAACATGGCAAAGCACAGAAGGATGGCAAGAGGTAAAGCATAAAGTAAACTATCTATGCTAGTCAATTTAAGTGGGGGTAAAACCTATACATGGAAAACTATTGCAGACCCCACGATATTTATTGAATTTGGTGCTGTTTCCCCTAAACAATATTTTATTATTTTTATTAGCAAGCAAGAGCAGCATAATCACAATATACATGCAATTCTAGTCAAGTTACATATAAAGAACACTTTAAACAGAGCAACAGTTGAAAAGTTATTGCAATTACAGTATACAGTGGCAAGCAGTTGTAATTAGCAGGTCAACAACATGTAAACAAGTTCAAACATGGCAACAAGCAACATTTTAAAGATCTACGCGAAGAATAGAGCAACTTTCATATAGAAAGTGTCTCCATCGGAGCTGCCGATGAAAAGATACGGGCAACGCAAAAAATACTATATAATCTGCCAAAATTAAATAAACTAGAAAACTAAAAAAACATCTAGCGGGCCAAAACAGTGCGAGCGCAGCTAAACTATCCAGCGCTCAGGGCGAGGTACATCTACTGGGCCGAGCCCAACACGAAACAGAAATAAAAACAATAAAAAATATAAAAAAGAAGAGGGGCCTCACCATGGGCCTTTGGCCCAACTGGAGGCGCTGGCTGGCCAGGCCGCTGGGGTGGGCCGCGCTGGCTGGTGCTGGGAGGCCGTCCCAAGCGACGCAACGAGCGGGCGAGCGAGGCAGGAGGGGTTCGGGTCGTCCCCGTTGGTTCCAGGCAGCGACGGCGGCTGGGATGACCGGAGCTCCGGCAAGGGGCGGCGCTGAGGGAGGTCGGGGAGGCAGGGTCAAGCGCAGCGGGCAGCGGAGGTCGCCGGAGGCTCGTGGATTTGGCCGGCGGCGACGTTCAAGGGGTGGCGGCGCAAGTTCTCTAGGCGCCATGGCCATGGTGACTTCCTGGAGAGAGGTAGAGGGGAGAGGTGAGAGGGAGAGGGGAAGAGGAGAGGGCGTAGAGGAGGGGAGGCGTGGCCGTGACCTGGTGATGGTGTGGCTTGTCGGCGGCGCGGCTCGCCGGTGATGGACGGAGCAAGGCGGCGGCAGGGGCGAATCTCCACGACACGAGGTCGTCGGGGCTTCGGGCAGTGAGGAGCTCCCCATGAGAGGGAGGCTACAACTGGTGACGTGGCATGGCGTGAGGCGTCTGATTCGGATCGTGCGGCTCAGATCGAGGGTGGCGGACCAAATCGGATCTGGAGGTTGGGGGGATTTTTGTGGCAAAACTGGGGGTGTGGCTGCAATTTTGTGGCTAGGGAACCCTAGAAAGAGGTGGGAGTGTGGTGGTCTTTATATAGCCCCGGTGGCTGGCAGTTTGCAAAAACATCCCCGGTTTTTCTCTCGCGCGCGCGACGTTGACGTTTCTGACCGCCGGGGGTCCGTAGGACCTCCGATTCGGGTAAAACTTCTAACTGCGCGATCAGCACGTCGAGCCGGAGGCCTTCACCTCGCGCTGGAACCGTTTCGAGAACACTTTCCGGCGCGCTATACAAATAAACCGTTTAATTATTAAACGGGGTTTTTCGTTCCGTTGGCTACGGCTGGTCTCGTGCGGTTTTCGCGACGGTGATCGGGTGAAACCCGGTGTCGCAAAGGTCGAGTGTCAGGGTGGCAAGGGTCGGTCTCCGTCCGGTATGAGATAAGAGTGGGAAAAATAATCGCCGATCGATAAATCGGGGATGCAAACATTGATGACGGGAAAATGGGTTGATAGAATAATAATAATACTAACGCGTCCACGTCATAGAAACAGATAGTATAATTAAGATGCATACAATTAAAGAGAGATCAAACATTGCAGGTACTTTATTTCCAGAACTCTTACATATACGTAAAAGAACTGTTAATTACATCTCCGGAGAGAAAACCCCTGATTAAGAATTCCAACATATCTATTACATAGCATTACGACATATAACCATTACAAAGTGTAGAAAAGAAAACTACAAAATGTAAAATAAGAGTCCTCCTCGCTGGCGTCGATGTCGGCGTAGTCGGGGCGTCATGAAGTACGCTTATGTTAGTATATGGGTAGCATAATCTTCGTCATTTGATGATGTGATTTTTATAGCACGTACATGACTTGACTATTTCTTACCTAGTTCATTAACCAATTGGAAATTGATAATAAATATTGTTTTATGTTATATGAGTATCTTTAATGGTTAATAAGCTAGTTTAGCAAGCACGTGTGCAATACATAGTATAACTCATTTTGTGAGCCAAGTTTATCATGCATGTGATTTCTATATGCATGCATGGGATATGAGGAGTGTGGAATGTGTTTGGTGAAGATACACATGCCCTTATGTTCAGCTACCGTATGGGGAAGCTATATAAAATATGATGATGAAATGCACTTGTCTTTGTTTAGTGCAAATGACATGGGTATAACCCTAGTCACGGTATATTTGTGTGGGTATATGCTCCTATATGGAAGGAATGCATGGTTTAATATCTATATGAGAGATGATGGCCGAACCATGCACGTGATCTTTTCTACGTGCATGAAGATTAAGCAATGGGTTTAGTATGTTGCTTCTTTAATCATGTATTTAATATCCCTAGCTAGGTTGGGAACCTATATCAAGGTATTTTATCAACTTAATTAGCTAGGTTGCAAGCATGAGTCATTTTCTATAGCACCAAGTAACAACATCTGAGTGTCGACTACATGCATCGAATATACATGCCATTATTTTGTATATGGGGAGTGTGATTTAATGAGCACTATTTTCTTCATTTATTTCCTTCTTTTATAGATTCAAGTCTCTAGTTTTTTCTTACACGAAACATGCACGCTCTTTAATTTGTGTCAATATGACCAAACCAGAGGGACGATTTAATGAGATGTATATATATTTGAAATGACTTGATTTGTGTCAATATGACCGAACCAAGCACATATTTAGTGATAGGTGAATTTGGAGTGCACCTTGGTTTGTGTCGATATGACCAAACCAAGAGCCAAATTTAGCAAGATATGTGATTCTCAAGCGACTTGGTTCGTGTCAACATGACCAAACCAAGAGCCGATATTTGTCCATATATGTGATTGTAATGCAACTTGGTTCATGTCCATATGACCAAACCAAGAGCCAATATTTTGTTGATATATATATGATTTAATGCGACTTGGTCCGTGTCAACATGACCAAACCAAGAGCCGATATTTTATATAGTTTGCACTATGTTATCGTGACTAAACAAAGTGGCATGCTCATATGCTTTTAGTGTCACAAGGGTTAGATTCTCATGAGTATTAGCAAAACAACTTAGCCCATGTGGATATAAGAACACATGGAGAAAATATTCATAGATCCTTAGTTTGTGTCAACATAACCAAACTACAGATCAAGAGTAATAAACTCCATGGATGTGTCAACATAACCATCCATGAAGCAAGACATCATATATGTTGCAATGAAATGGGGACGATAGCTCTTTAGATGTGTCAATATGACCACCCAAACAGCAAAATAACATGTTGCAAACAATATGAGGAGATAGCTCTTTGAATGTGTCAATATGACCATCCAAACAGCAAAATAGCATGTTGCAAATAATATGATGAGATAGCCCTTTAGATGTGTCAATATGACCATCCAAACAGCAAAATAGCATGTTGCAAATAATATGAGGAGATAACCCTTTAGATGTGTCAATATGACCACCCAAACAGCAAGGGATTAGGAGAGACTCATGATTCTCACCTTCTTGCCGATGTCCCTCAAGTCTCCTCTTCTCCTGTGTGACGAGCGACCGGCAACAACGCGATGTACGTATATGTGCGTGGAGGAGCAGTCAGCGAGGAAGAGAATGAGCAGCGATTCGGCGCGCTGGAGAGAATGAACCGGGTAGTCGGGGTTCGCTAGCAGCCGCAACACATTGGTTTGGCTGGTATTTATAGGAGAAGAGAGCAGCAGATGTCCTTCGGCTGAACGCGCTCACGCCTCGTGGGATCGTGGGAGCTTGCCCACGTTCTTCAGATCATGCAGAAAACTTGGCCGAATGGATCTCTACTACACGTCTAATGGGCTTTGAGAATTTAGTCGGATGGCCCCCGGCTGATGATTATAGTTAATGCATGCAGGCCATACGTGTTATGGTCATGGGCTGGCTAATTACTCAATTAGCTCTTAATCTTGCCGTATAATTAATCCATGCATAAGACATGCATGCACGTAGCTCGTACTTGCATTATACTTGTACGTAGCCGTATGTATGACTGGGCTAGCTAGGCCAAATTAATTGTTATGACACGGGGAAGCATTTTTCCGTTGAGAATTACATGATGGCTTGACATTTTCTCTATACATAGCCGCGCGTTATATTATTTTACACGAATATTATAGTCCAATATTTCCTGTAGCGGTGACAGAATAATTCTCTTAAATATAATATAATATTTTGGCAATGCTAGTGTTGTCTATGAAACTTTGAATTTGGGTCAACATCGGAATTTCGCCGTTGATGATGGCGTATGTGTATGGAACTCATATGTCCTCTAATTTATATGACAATACGGTTCATTTTCTTCTCTTTTATTTCCAGGTCTGTAATTTTATATTGAAGGGCAAAAATTTATCATGGTCATTTACACCGCGCTTTACTTTGGCTAAAAATGGTGTCAACAGATGCCCCTCGAGGTCTGGGTGCGAAGGAATTTGCTTTTGCACCTAGAGCTCGAAACCTTTTTTTTAGATTGGAGTGATATTTATAGGGAGTGATTTTTTTGTAATGACACGTACTTGTTATGCCGATTTTTTTTTATTTCTTCATGGTTGTCGTTCCCACAATCTTTGTTTCAAACATAGTCCATCGCACGACCGTCAAGACCATTACAAGTGGCAGATATATATTGTGTCGAAGATATGATTTTCCTTATGGTTGGATCAAGTTTAACATTTCTTTAAACATCCTTATAGTCTAGGCTCGTATAGCATTGGAGGATTTTGTATGTGTGTAAAAATATTTCACACAACGCTTATAATTTAGGCTCATATAGCATTGGAGCGTATTTGAGCTTGACACTTCTAGTTTGAGTTGATGAAGGTTGAAACTATTTTAACATATTTTGTATCATGCTTATAGTTTAGGCTCATATAGCATTGGAGCATTAAATTCTTTTTGAAATATGAAGTTGAAGTTTATTCTCATGAGGTTTGTAATTTATACTAGCGTTGCATTTTTTATGTACGAAGCTAGTACTTTTATACCCATACAACTTGGAGTATTATATATTTTTATACATGAGGTTATTAGCTCATGTATCTGAACAATTCAACCTTGAAGTATTTGATTTTTTGTACATGAGGCTTGTAGTTTATACTCATATAGCTTGGGAGTATTATATCTTTTTCTTTCATCACATGTGGCTACTAGTTTATACTTGTGAGGTTTCTGGAGTATTTTTTTTCGTGCCCCAGTTTATACTCTTGAGGTTATGGAGTATTTTTCTTACTCTCATAAGTTTATTTAATTCATATTTTATTTATTTCATTTTAGATGACGCAGTTTAAACTCGTAAGTTTGTTAGAGTAATATGTTTTGTGCTCCAGTTTATATTCATGAGGGTGCGGAGTAGATTTTTGTTAATATGTGCCCCAGTTTATACTCGGTCCAGACTATATTTTGGGTGCCTCAGTTTAGACTCATGAGGGTGTGGAGTAATATTTTGAGTGCCCCAGTTTATACTCATGAGGGTGCGGAGTATATTTTGGGTGCCTCAGTTTAGACTCATGAGGGCATGAAGTAATATTTTGAGTGCCCCAGTTTATACTCATGAGGGTGTGGAGTATATTTTTTCGGATGCCTCAGTTTAGACTCGTGAGGGCAAGGAGTAATATTTTGGGTGCCCCAGTTTATACTCATGAGGGTGTGGAGTATATTTTGGGATGCCTCAGTTTAGACTCGTGAGGGCAAGGAGTAATATTTTGGGTGCCCCAGTTTATACTCATGAGGGTGTGGAGTATATTTTGGGATGCCTCAGTTTAGACTCGTGAGGGCAAGGAATAATATTTTGAGGATGATTTTGTATGTTTCACAGTTTATACTCGTAAGTTGTTGGAGTCATATTTATGCTCAAGCGTAGTGTCGCTTAAGGAATTTTCCATTTACCGGCGACTGCGAGTATTGGCCATCTGGCGATATAATTTTGTATGCGCCGCTTGAATAAACTTCTTTTACGACGTAGGGACCCTCCCATTTTGGTTCAAATTTTCCTTTCATCCGCCGGGTGATATTCATAGGGCGGATAACTGCGAGCACTAGATCTCCTTGTTTAAATGACCTACGCTTAACACGTTTATCAAAGGCTCGTGACATTCTGGCCTGATATGCCTCAAGATTTTGTAGAGCTTGAAGTCTTTTGCCTTCCAGTCTCTCTAGTTCATCTAGGCGTAATTGTGTTGATTTTTCCTCTGATAGATTTTCATGAGTAGCGACCCTTAATGAAGTAATTTGGACTTCCAAAGGTAAAACTGCTTCTCCTCCAAAAACTAGGGAATAAGGGGTCATCCCGGTTGGTGTGCGCGTTGTGGTTCTATACGCCCACAATGCTTCGAGAAGTTTTTCATGCCACTCTCGCTTATTGCCAGATACAACTTTCTTTAGTAACTTACATAGAGTTTTATTAAAGGAGAGGTGTTGGAAATATTTATGGAAAACACAGGTCCCGGGGAAGATCAGAACCTTCTTATGGCGTCTCAGCCACCAGTCGATACCCACGGAGGATGTTCGTCATCATCGTAATATGAGCACCGACAATCTCTGCCAGCTTTGTGGGGCATCGGACTCTTGGAGGCATTCCCTGCTTGACTGCCCGATGGCCCGATGCGTGTGGGCGTTAAATGATGAGAGCATCACCGAGCATGTGGACGAGACACGAATGCCTAATGCAAAGCTCTGGATTTTCCAGCTCATGGACTCTCTAAATCACTTGGAATTCATCAATGTCTCCGTCACACTTTGGGCCATATGGACAGCTAGACGGAAGGCTATCCATGAAGTAATCTTTCAAAGTCCATATGCTACACATTCTTTTGTTGCAAGGTTCATAGCGGAGCTTCAAACCCTGAAGAAGATCAACGCCACAGCGAGAGCTCCAGCAAACCGGTCCATATCACATGTGGAAGGGCGGTCCTCGTTATCGCATGCTAGGACCTCTTCGGGCTTTGGTTGCAGACCTCAGCAAGGCTTCTGCAAGATTATCGTTGGTGCTTGTTTTGATGCCCAGTTATCGAGGTGTGTTGCAGCGGCGATCTGCAGGGACAGAGAAGGGAAATACTTGGGCTCAAGTGCCCTAGTAATCAAGGGGTTACACGACAAGACGGCGGCTGAAGCAATAGCTTGTCGGGAAGCATTGGCACTGGCGGAAGACCTGCTCCTAAGGAACCTCGTCATCGCCTCTGAATCCAAGCAAGTGATCAGCAACATCTACCACAACTCTGGGGGTCTTAACGGAAACATCATCAGAGAAATAAACACTAGGAAATCTTTATTTCATGCTTGTAGTTTTATCTTAGAACTAAGGTTTTTAAATTCGGATGCTCAGAAAATTGCAAAATTCTCTACTAGACTTGATCAGGGTCGCCACTTGTGGCTTGCCTATCCTCACGACTCAATCTATAATATCTAAATAGTTCATCCCCACTAACCTATTTATCTTGACATGCAAGCTATCCAAATCATCAAGTAGGTCCACCATGCAAAAACTTTTGCACCAACTCTTCATGCACATGCTCCCATTAACTTTGCATGTGTATGCAATCTATCACACTTTATAATAACTTTAATATACACTCAAGCTCACAATTTATAAGCAACTTTCTTTATAAAAAATCTAATTATGAGTTACATCACATTTTAATTTCTATGTGACATTTTTTTATAAATATGCATCCATAGTTGTTATCATTGTTTTAGGTTTAGGCAAGGGTGGACACGTCTTTACTTTCTCTACTCAACGTTGTTTTCGTCTCATATCATCTCACGGATATATTTTCAAGTATCTAAATTAACAAAACATAAATTCAAACTCATTTTTAGATTTTTCATCAAAATTTCTTAGATTTTTAACTTTGAACAATATTTCTTTCAAAAAAGAATTTATAATCAAATTATATTATTCTCTTTCTATCCTTGGAAGAGTGTAGTTCCAACTTTTTCTTGAAGAGTCAAACTATTTCAATTTTTTACATATTTTAAAACATAAAATTCTTTCTTAAGAGTTCCTGCAGCAACGCGCGTGGTATTATCTAGTTTGTATAAGTCCTGTTACAAATTTTGATCAATAAAGCTACTGTAGTGGTTTTGCCTTAAAAAAAGCTACAGTGTGATCATTTTCCACCGTGCACGCCGTTTGGCCAGGATATTATTTGATCCACACCTCCGGTCGAGGACGGCGCGTTGGATCCGTTCGTGCCGGCTTCCGGAGGACCCAAGGGTCGTATCCGCACCCGGTTCCATGAGCCTTGGCCGGCTGGTGAAAATCGTCGCGGTCTCGTGCGCGTCTGTTTTTTCCCGTCGTCTTTCGGTGCCTGCGGATGGATAAAACTCGGGGGGCTTTGGCTTGGCCACGAGAGACGAGACGCTGTAATTTGGACGTGTGATTTGACCGCGTGACAGGGCAGCCTTCGGACCGATATGGATGGGTAGGGTAGCTTCTTACCCCCACAATTTGGACGATCCGGCGGCTGTGCTTACACCATTGATCTGACCAAGAAACAGCACAGCACCGGCAGGCAGATGTTGGTGTTTGAGGCCCTCCTGGAGGGCAAGCTATTCAGGTATATACTATGTTGAGTGAGTTCCGCATTGTGGAGAAGCCGGACTCTTTTGCTTGGAAGTTAGGGGACAATGGTAGTTTTTCGGTGGCCAGTGCGAATGAGGCTTTCTTCCTTGGCCGCACTGGGTTCCCTGGGCCCCTGGAGAATTGGAGTTCCTGGGCGCCCCTTGAACACAAGGTGTTCATGTGGCTAGGTCTTCACGGCAGATTGTGGACGGCGGATAGGCTAAGTCGTCGCGGACTGGACCATCCGGACTGCTGCCCCCTTTGACGAGGAGACTGTTGATCATATTCTTGTGGGATGTTCATTCTCTAGGCAGATCTGGTATGAGCCTCTCCTCCCTAGACGTTTGCACCTGGCCACCCCTGGGCCGGAGGCTACTCTTCACTCCTGGTGGCCATCAGTTAGCGAGATGGTTCGAGATCCGACCGCCCGGAGGGAGCTGAACACTCTTATCAGTTGTGCTTGTCGCGCCATCTGGCTTGAGCGCAACAGACGGGTGTTTGACAAGAAGGCATGTTTGATGCATGTTGTAGTGAAGAGCATAGAACTAGAATGAAACTTGTGGGGTCTGGCCCGTCAAGATAAGGTGGATGATGATATGGGGCAAGGGGGTTGGGCTCTCATATGTGATTTGTTTTAGCCATATACATTCTCCCCCATCTTAATATACTAGTAGAGTGCCCGTGCGTTGCCACGAGCTTTTGAATTTTTTATTGGAAAACGATACAGGTGTAGACAAGTGCATTTGTCATCGAAGTCACAATGCACGCATCAAGTCAATTTTCCCCCACAGTAATGATCTCGCAAATGATTATATTACAAAAATTTATTTAAAAACAACATTATCAAAACACATGTTAAGTTTTGCATCAAGATAGCACAACTACAATCAAGTAGTAATTTAAGTTCACTTTTATTATAATATAAATTCATATAAATATAATTTAACATAGGTTGCTCCATGTTAAGTAACCTTGATTTTTTTTAGACTTAAGCCCATTGGATGGGGTGTTGAGTTTCGCGCCCATTCCTTACTAAAAAATGGATGTTAGAAATCATAATAATCTATTCCGGCACATCACATATTCATAAATGGTGCTTACTCCAAACACTTTGTGTCATTGATGGATGTGATGTAGTTGCAAAGCTCGATAATTAATTCATGTTGATCCACCGGCATGGCGGGAATTGGGGTAAGTTGTTTGTCTTCGACTTCGTTAGGTGGATCATCCAGTAACTCACAATCAGAACTATATAACACAATAAATAGTAATAATAATTATACATATGAACTAATTTAAAACAATAAATCACTATTGGTACATGCAATGAGGTGAGACTTACCATATCTTGTTGCAGAAATTTGTTAGCTTGCTGACGATATTTTGATGGGTCTATGTCTTTTTCTCCATCTATTTTTATCTGTCCACATAGATACGTGCTAATAATATGTACTTTATCACCCATCCTGTCTCGTAAATGATCATGAACAAGCATAAAATATATGTAAGCATTTATCACCTGCAATTGCCCATTTAAAATATATTTTTATGATATTGCATATCACGCATAGGTTAATATTATTAAGTATAAAGTTTTATGTGATTGATCTTACACCACCGTTCAAGAACATATCATCCTTTATAAGGCATTCCAACTCATCGTTTGATAACAAGACGTCTCCAGTATCAACAAACTTGGTTTTTTTAGGGGCATATCAGATTGATTCAATGACTGTAATATCTCTAGGGGTACATATGTAGTCTGTGGACATGATAAAAAAAATGAGAAAAATTAACTGAATACCAATTCTATCATAGCACAAAAGAAAGATAATCACATTGAAAACGAATACCTTCTGGGATAACATTTATATTTGCCTTTTTTGGTTTGTTATGAGCTATCATCGTTTGCACATCATTTTGTTTTATAACACCGAGTACTTCCCCTCTCCTTCTATCGTTTTATCCTCCTTGAAACCCTTGTCGTCGTAATTTTTTTGGATGTCGCTACAATCCATCTCGATCTCTCTCAAAACCTGTAAAACAACAATTACATATCTTTTATATTATATATGATAATCATATGTAACATATAATTAAAAAAAACTATTTGTTTGCACATCTTCTGGTTGTGTAATACTCGATGAATTTTCAATCTCATTCATCATTGCTACGTCAGCCAATGTGTCCAAAGCACCATCTGAATCCATCAGTTTTGTCTATGATATACAAAAGTAGTCCATATAGGCATTTTTATAGTCAAGCTATGCAATAAGCTCACCTATAAATCATATTTAACCCTATATATTTGATTTATGTCTGTTTATGATATATTTTGTATGTAAAAAAGTCTAGCATTTTTCACAGAAAACCTTGAAAACATTTCTCTCACAACAAACAATTGCATTTTTGCAAAAAAAAAACAATTGCATTTTCTTTATAATATTTTTTCTTTGCAAAAACCTTCCTCAAATTATGTTGAAACTTAACCCACAACCCCCCCCCCTCATTATCTACGTCGGCCTATCTCACCCTTCGCCACTCACTCACTCAGTCTCCCACTCATCTCTAACCAACCAGCGGCAGCCTCCGACCTCCCCTCCGGTGGACCTCGCCCCGTCCTCCTCGCACAGGCCTTCTCCCCTCCTCTCCACCCCTATCCACCGTAGCCGCGCTTCCCTCACATCGCTTCGTTGCGGAACAGCTTGATCCGGTGGCGGCGTCGTAGATCCGGCATGGGGAAAGGTCGATTCGGTGGTGGTGGAAGGTCGATTTGATGCAATGGCGCGCGCAACTCTCCGTGGACCCGTGGGAGGAAGACGATGTGGCAGCGTCTCGCCTCGGCATGGCCGGCGCGGCGACCACGCCTCGACATGGCCGACAGCGGCAACTACCCGTGCGCCAACGGAGGAAGCGCGAGGCGACGGGGAGGACCAAGGCGCCGTCCAAGGGGACGGCGACGCGACCAAGGGGAAGAAGCCCGACGAAGACCCCCGCGCCGCGTTTGTCTACCCACGGCTGCCGATAGTCTAAATTGTAGCATGCATACATTCTAATGGCTGCCGATAGTCTGTATTAATACTATTCCCTCTGTTTCGAAATGTAGGTCGCTGGCGTTGTCAAGTAGTACAGATTTTGTAACGAAGAGAATTTTTTCTTTTTTCCCGTTTTACCCTCGCTCAATAGCGCCGTCACTTGCTCATTCCCTCGCGGTCTCATCCCAAGCTCTCCTCGCCCGCTCCCATCCTCAGCTCGCGTCGCCGCCGCCTTGGCCCCATCTCCACCGCGTCTCCACCTTGTCCATGGCCCTCGTCTCCGCGCCCCCGTCCTCTCCAAGGTCGTCGCCGCCTCGGCCCCGTCTCCCCCGAGGAAAGATTCGGTTTTTATCTGGCGATGGGGAGCTCGATCCGTAGCGGGCGATGGAGGAGTCGATGTGGAGCTGGATCTGACGGTGGCGGCGGTGTATCCACTGGATCTGGCGATGGGGAGCTGCGACGTCCACCTTCTCGCGGTGGGACTACAACGTCACCGTCGCCGTCGGCATCTTCATCTGCCTTGCCGTGTGCATGCTCATCCCCATGTGGGCTAGCCAGGAGCTGCACCAAGTCATAGTGCGCAACATGGAGAAGCCCGCAGCCGACGTGGAAGGCTTCGTCGAGGATTACTTCGCCGAGGGCGATGCCGAGGCCGGCAAGGGCGGCTCGTCAGGCCTAGTGCGTGCTCAAATCCAAGGCGTCCTGGACCTGTGCGAGCCTGCGCACGGCAAGTTCTTCTCCCTTGTCTCCCCTGCCGCTTGCAGTTGAGTCTGAAGTTGAGTCTGAAGTTGAGTCTGAAGTTAAGTCTGAAGTTGAGTCTCCCTTGGAGTTTTGCTGCTTATAGTGGTTTGGTCCGTGCTTTGTGCAATTTTAGTTGAGTTTGAAGAAATAGAGGTAGAGCTCCTCATTGTTGTATGGGATTGCAGGGTTCCCTAACACTAATTCCATGGTGAGAAATTTTTACTGGAGTATTAACTCAATTTAGTTGTAAATTTTGATTGGAGTATTAACTAAATTTTGACTGCTGCAGCAGCTGTTCCACCTGCATGACTCCAGGCTGGACCAGGACGTCATCGACCGTATTGCCGGTGTTCCTGTACGGGGAGGTGGTGGTGGGTGCCGGCGCCAAGGAGCCGTTCGACTGCGCAGTTTATTTCGTGGTACCATTTGCTTCCCTCTTTTTTGATTATGCTCCCATGGGAGTATATAAATGTGCTCTGCATTGGGGTTTTACTTGTGGTTGTGGAGTTCAACCACGCATAGTCAGGGGATCTCTGTATCTACTCCTTGTCTCTGTATCTCTGTATCTAACTTTTGGAGTACGAATTTCGTTTTGGAGAAAATGTACTCCTTGTCTAGCTACACCACAACATATTGTCTTAAATTTTGCTATATTCGGATTTGCTTAGGCTGCATTTATTTTGTTTTTAGGAGTAGTGCTGGAGTATGTGTTGCCATATGTTTTGGGTTCAAGTTAAGTCTGTGGTACTTTCAGCTGTAAGTGTGAAAGAATTCCTGATGTGCGGCATCAAAATAACTCTTCTAAGAAATTGTTGTGGGATTTACCATGCCATGACTACTCAATCCTATTCCTAGCAGTTTAGACTTGAGTGTCAGAGCGGCCCTGCAAGAAAAGGTTCTTCTCAAGGAATAAGAAAAGAGCCCTTTTGTTGTTATGTATCTTGTCGTGTCTTAGGAAGCATTATATTGAAACTGTTGTACTGCTGGAGTAGTTGTAGCTGGTGGAGTAGTTTCAGTAGTATTTCAAATCAATTAAATAAACCTTTTCTTTTTATCTAAATTAAGTGAAACTTTTCTTTGCTTTGCAAATGTATCAAATGATTTAATTCTGCTGATGTACTACAGTGCTCACCAGGATCGATGCCATCTTCATCTTGAGTTCTTGAACGCCATCGATGCCTTCTTCTTCTTCCATGTGGATATCACCAGGTATTTCTTCTTCTTCGAGTGGAGTAAGATTAAGGTCAAACTCAATGGATCACACTAATGTTCAGGTATGTCTGTTGCTGGAGCAGGGCAGAGGACAGAGGGAGTATTTTTAAGGGGTAGGCCAGCTGTGTGTCATACCTGCTGGACATTGGGTAAGATGTCGTCCATCAATCGGCTCCCGTGGAGACTTCATAGATAATATGTTATGCCTTCTTTTGTTCTCTTATTTGCATGACCTGGAAACCAAATAGATAGAATCAACTTGAAACTATGATATGAAACTTTCCTGACAGGTTTTTGGGTCTCACTTTAATGTGAGCCCTCTCACATCTTGTTATGTTGACTCAAGTACCATTGATTCAAGTACCTATTTTTCTTCTTGTAAAGTACCATTGTGTACCATTGACTCAAGTACCTATGACTACATGTCCTCATTTAAGTGGCCGAAGAAGAATGAAGCAGAATTTTGTAGAGATGCTAATGAGGTAAGTTACATATTTAGGAGGAAGGATCCGATTTCAGTCTTTGTAAATAACATGGTGCATGCGTATGAGTAGAGGTGGAAGGAATACCCACGAACCTGGTAAAGATGGAAGTGAAGTGCAGGGAAGTTTATAAGGAAGTTTAGGGCGGGCGCGACCACGCAGGTGCCGGAGCAGGCTCCTGGAAGGCTGCTATCCAACGAGTTCGTAGAAGTGCAGTGCCACAAGGTTGCAGGAAGGAGAAGGCGGTGGTGCAACTGTTTGATCCCGTTTGATTTACATTCGTGGCGTTAATTGATATGGCGCTGTTTTAGTAGAATTGAAAGTTATAACTGTGTTCATTCGTATGGAAAGTTATAACTTTGTTAAGTGATATGGCGCTGTTTGATTTGGGGTGGGGAAAGTTTTTAATATTGATTCGAACCTGCCGCTGTTTGATTTGGGGTGGGGAAAGTTTTTAATATTGATTGAAACCTGGCGCTGTTTGATTTATACGGCTTTTGCTTTGTTGTGGAAAGTTTTTAATATTCATTGCCAGATGGAAAGAGGGGTGATCGTATGTATGGTAGGTTTTTTGTATCACCGATTTTTTCCTATAGCGCATGGTATTGGGTTGCCCTCGAACGAAAAATCGGTGGAAGGGGGGGTTTCCTTCGATAGAAAAATCGGTGGGAGGGGTTCGTTCGAGGGGGTTGTCAGGATACGACGATGACGACGTACCAACTCCCTCTTTAGGGGTAGAGATATATAAGACTCGCAGCTTGCGTGTTCTTAAAAAAAACCGGCAGGCAGATGATAGTTACTATCTCTACAATTTGACCGATCCCAGCGAGAGGTACGGTATATATGTGCGTGCTGCACCAACGAAACTCAAGATTCTCGCAAACCACAGGTCAGTGCAGGCAGGCAGGGAGATGTTATGTTAAAATGGGGGTATATGTGCACTAGTTGGCGACCGGCCGGCGGTTGGTACGTTAGTCTCGCCGCCGCACGTGGTAACGGCCATCGCGGCTTGATCGCGTTGGATTAGATTAGTGGACTAGTAGTATATCCATTTCCATTCGCGCGTTATTTTTGTATGGGGGAATGGATTAGTGCAGCAGCGTTTGACTTGACAAACAGTTGGCTGGGTTTGGGTGGTGTAGTGTAGTGGCCAAGTTGGCCTCTCTTCTCCGCTTCGATCCGTTTGGGCGGTACAGTGCAGTGCACGATCGAGAGACCTGCTGGCCTGGCTGGAACTATTTTTTTTAGAGAACACAGGACAACGCAGACGCTCACATACACGAGTATACACTCACTCCTATGAACGCACACACGCACACTCTACTCCTATGAGCATCTTCGCAATACTAAGCCCGACACATCATCTTGAAATTAACGAAGTCACCACCTCGTCTTCGACGGGAACGTTTCCTCCCACTGAAAGCATATCGCCGAAAGCCTAGAATAAATCCAGGAAAATGCGAGCACCAATGTCAAATCTGGAATTTAAACTCTGGGGGCTAGGGATACCACTGTCCCTCCAACCAACTCAACCAAAGGCTGATTCGCGCATGGCTGGAACTGTTGTTGGAGAAGCAGTCGATCGTGTTTCACGCGGTCCCTTTGCTTTGTTTCCCTTCAATCCTTGTCCGAACACGTCGTCAAGGGCGAAAAGGAGATAACTTTCAATGATCAATAGTAAAACGTGCGACGGCTGAAGGCACGCGCCGACCAGGCCATCTTCTGTATATGTACGTACTTTTTTCGAATAAAGGGTTTTATTATTCAAAGAGTTTAAATAAGTACACCCGGCCTTTGCATAGTTAAGATGCACACAGCCGTAAGTCATCAAATTAAAAAGGATAAAAAGTGTATGCGACAAGTTATATATAAGAACTATCGCCACTCAAGGTAGCTCTCTGCGTAGATCACGCGGCCATCCATGTTGGATAAAAATATACCTCGCCACCGCTTCCAGTCGTGCACACGCCTTCATAAAAAGGCCTCGATATTCCACCCGTTGTAAGATGGACTACGAACGGAGAATACCCGTGCATCGATAAAGAACATGCAAACAAGTGAAATTTTTATCAGAAAATATCTTGTCATTTCTACTTAGCCAGAGCGACCATATTACGGCAAGCGCTCCTACCCTAAGAATGGTTTTGAGCTTACAATCTAACCCGTTGAGCCAATTGCCAAAGATATTAGCAACGGATGTGGGTTGATATAAGTTTGATGCCATTTGGATAGCCGACCAAATAAAACGTGCAACCTTGCAGGTGAAGAATAGGTGTTTTATTGTCTCATCATGAGCACATGAAACACATTTCTTACTCCCTTGCCATTTGCGCTTGACAAGATTATCTTTCGTTAGAATGACACATTTTCGAAGATACCATGGAAAGACTTTGATCTTTAAAGGTATCTTCATTTGCCATATTTTATAATTATTATCGACTGGTATTTCAGGTTGGACAAACGCCCTATACATAGAATCCACAGTGAATTTTCCATTCCTATTGAGATTCCATCGAAACTCATCGTGGCCTTGTAGCAGTTGCACTACCGCTAACCGTTGTAGCAAGGCATTCCAAGACGCTAGTCTGGGACCGATTAAGTCTCTCCTGAATGCAACATTAGGGGTTTACTCTTGCATGACCGTGGCCAGCGTATCTCCCTTATGTCGCACAATGGTGTAAAGTGTCGGATATTGATCTCGGAGTGTGGCATTTCCTAGCCATTTATCCTCCCAAAATCTTATCTCCGACCCGTCCTTAATGTTGAAAACCCCAAAGCGATAAAGTCTTTCTTTGTCGCCATGAGACCAGCCCAAAAATGTGAATCATCAGGCTTTCATAGAACCTGAGATAACGCTTTTGTGTCAATGTATTTTCGCTTAAGGAGCGTTTGCCATACACCATTCGAAGTCAATAGCTTATAGAGCCACTTACTGAGGAGAGCTGAGTTCTTGACCTGAAGGTCATGAATACCCAACCCCCCTTGGTCCTTCGGGCGACAAACGACATTCCACCTGGTCAGTCGATATTTCTTCTTCTCGTTGTCCCCTTGCCAAAAGAATCTTGATCGGAAATAATCCAATCTATGTGAGACCCTTTAGGTATCTAAAAGAATGATATCATATACCGTACCATATTGGTTAAAACTGAATCCATGAATACCAATCTTCCACCCAGGACATCAATACAATCAAAGTCATTCAGTTTCATTGCTATGTCTTTTACATACGAAGTAACCCTAATCCTTAGACCATGAGATCATGTCAATCACTAACATCGAAAGGGTGCATTGATTCCACCAAACGTCACACCGTAACAAGGTGACTATAGAGGTGTCGTTGGGTACTCGAAGAGTATTAGTTGAGGCTCGTGGATCAAGAGTGGGATTTGTCCATCCAGATGACGGAGAGATATGCTCATGGTCCTCTCGGTTCTATTACATCGATACCGCTCGCAAGCACGTGACTAGGTCACATGGATGTGATTCCACAGATTGCGTAAAGAGTACTTGTCAGTAATGACATCGAACTAGGTATGGTGGATACCAATGATCGGATCTCGGACAAGTAAAATATCGCGAGACAAAAGAAATTGGTTACGATGTTTATGGTTCACGCGATCACTAGTTTCATCATTAACGATCGGACGACGACGGCGTCTGTGATGTCGCGACCCCCTTTGGTGCGCCATTTTGGTGCATCAACTCCATATCTATTGTTTGATGTCTCGATGCAGCCGGAGCCGCTCTACGCCAAGGTCTGATGATTGCTGCTGAAGATCGTCCAAGGTTTGGAGATGTCGATGTCTTCGTTGGAAGCCAGGTTAGCAAGCCCCCGATCCACCCTTGGATCACCTCGTTCCTATTGACGCCCCTCCCTCTCTTCGAGTGGTGTCAATTGATGGCGATCAGACGACCAACGTCTGTCGCGCTGGTTAGATGAAGATGAAGCTCGCCAATGTCTTTGTCGATTGTCATGAGCTTGATATCGACCTTGTACTCCACCCCTCCCTCCCCTTCCCGCTTCGACTTCTGTAGTTTCTTGTAGCTTGCGGTGTGTGGTCTCTCCTCCTCTAAGAGGTGTAGTCCTATTTTTTTCCTTTACCTCTTTCTATTTTACTTTTTGAATTCTTTGTACTTTTTCACTCCTCTTAACGAATGAAATCAGAACTGCCGCTGCTTATCGTAAAGAAAAAACTAGGTTTTGCTCTCAAAGTTTACTGCACTAGTAGTACTACTGACCCGCTTTTCCGCAACGGCGATGTGACTTAAATTCCTCCGGGCAAACCACAGCAGCAAAATGCCGAGGCATATACGCCGTGTCTCTGTCTCTATATACTATATACTAGATGATGCCCCGTACGTTGTTGCGAAACTTTTTTGTAAAATATTTCAGTGAAAATGATTGATTAAATGAAGCATGTATATTTGAAATAATAAATTTTAAACTAATATATAGATTTAATATAAATATCATAATGAAATTAAAATTCCCATACATGCATGTTGCATGTGGGTTTTTATTATGCATAGTGGCATATTGAGATGGGTCTTTCTCATGCATGTTGGATGATGTTGCATGTTGAGAGAAATATGGTAGTGGAGGATGATGTGGAATGTGTGCATGTTAAGAGAATTGGTAGTAGTGGGGAGCAACTTCTTGAGAATGTAAGATGTAAGATGTAAGATATATCCAGCTAGTGATCCCCACGGGCTGTCTTTTTTGGTTATTAATTATGAAGGATGGGAGAGAAAACAAACTATGCATCACGTCTTTGACCTAAAGCAGCTGCTCCTTTCGGGTATTTATAGATAATTTGGAGAGAAAGCAACCAGTTTCGTGCTGCGGCAGTGCACGGTTTCTTTGTTTTCCATTCCACGGCTGTGAACTCCGACGGCCGCGCATTGATGAAGAAGCGAAGAAGATCGATGACTATGAGGCAGGCAACTTCTTTGAAAGCTACTGCAATTTTCACGCCAACGCTGCTATACGTACGATGTTTTGTATACGATTCTTGTACGACGGTTTAGCTCCACCGTTCCCATAGATATGCATGCATCCATTCCATCGTTCGATTCCCTATCGTATAGAAATCGTACACAAGAAGTCGTACGTGAAGCAGTTTCGTTTTCACGCAGCTTCGTACGCTAGCGGCTTGCGGTATTAATTAATGTTCGTATACGTACGTGCAAACACACTCCCAAGTCTCTCTCTGATCCACACAGGCAAGTTTTAGCACTTCCTTTTCGTTTTGTTTTTGAACGGGGAAACGCGTCCTCCATGGCGCCAACTTCATTCAGCTCGGTAGCGGTGTACAACATGTATCAATATTACAAGTTTACAACTCCCTAAATGCTAGAAATAGACAGAGTAGAGATGACAGGGCAGGAGCTGAACTAAAACAACTGAAAGTGGTTCCTGTTGATCTAGTCAGAACATGATGAGCTACGTTCTGATCTATCCCATTTGTTCTCCGGAAGCTGCGATTGTAACATTTTTTTAGGAAAATTGGGAGGGAGAGAGAGAGAGAGGGGGGGGGGAGGGGGGTGCTATCGAACTTAATATTGGTTGCTACATTGAAGATAAAAAATTTACAGAAATTTAGAAAAACATACAGCTAAAGAAAAAAAATTGAAACGCTGAAACTATGTTGAATCACTCGCCGAGCTCCTACTTCCGAACATGGACGTGGTATTCAAACATAGAGTTTATGAGTATGTACGTGAGGTCGTACTCCTTCTGGATGCCCTCAGAACGCGCTATGACGGCCTTCATGGCGTAGAACTCGCGCTCCGCCTCGCGGAAGCGCGAGGAAGACGACCAAAAGGTCGCCTAGCTCGTGGAATCGGGCCAAAGGGCCCCTCGGGATGTGCGAAAGGGCACCACAGGCGCGGCCTGGCACTAACCTCGCCGGGTCGACAGCAGGAGCCAGCCTCGTCGTCATTGCCAACGCGCTTGGCCGGACGGTGGGGGCGACTTCGTCCTCCACGGAGTTACCACCTCTTCCTACCATAGAAATTGCTCACCAAAGATAGGAGGGACGGGAAGACGGATGCGGCGGTGGTTTTGCGGGTACCATAGGAATTGCTCACCAAAGATAGGAGGGACGGGAAGATGGATGCAGCGGTGGTTTTGCGGGCCGTCCACAAAATATATGGATCAAGTGATATTTGATGGCTCTGTTGTGACAAAAAAAAACAAAATTTAAATAGTTCGTATATATACAAATCGTATCTGCTAGAGTTGCTCTAACATGATAACGGCGCGGTAGACACCTCCACGCATGTGTTTTTTCTATAGACGTACTGCCTCGGATAAGGACGACACATACGCAGATACGCCGTTTATAAGTGCAAGCACGCACGATCGTGGACCATTTCTCTCTAGTGTAGTGTGGTTGTACGTACCTGCAGCTCGTGTACCTCGCGTGCCGTACACATTGGTACTACGACGAGACAGTGATTGCACTTATGGCTAGGGTTGGCATCCGCTTGCGATTTCCGTTGACACCGACCGCCCGGATCACCGTCAAAATCATGCGATCTTCACCTTGGACATATTGGCTAGAATAAATTGTTTTCTTTGTGCAAACATGAACACGTGACTTTTTTGTAGTATTACCTTCGATTCATATTAATGGACTCAACTTTGTCTAAATTCGTATGTATCTAATTAAGTATTTAAACTAGATGCATGTGTATCTTAAGTCCATTAATATGGATCAGAGGGAGTAGTATATTCATACAGAATTTGTATTTGATTTGAGGTTGGGTACGAAGTTTTGTATTAAGACGATGATGAGGCGCTACGAGGAGGTCGTTGTGGAGACCCCGATCGACCGTGTTTAAAGCTAAGCACAGGGTGCGTCAAGTCAAGCGTGCCGGCGAGCGGTGTGATCGTCCATCATCATCAGATGCGTGCGCGAGTGAGCCTCGATCCATTGATTATTGATGGATCGATTGAACGGCACTGTGGCCGTCCATTTGTATCTCTTTCCTACCACACCTGACCAGACAGATATTCATGGACGGTTCTGGACGTGCTGTGATACGCTGGCCCTATACATATGCATGCTCCAAAGAAATCTAATACTCCCTCCGATCCATATTAATGTACTTAATTTTGTCTAGATACACATGCATCTAGTCTAAATACTTAACTAGATACATACGAATCTATACAAAGTTGAGTACATTAATATGGGTCGGAGGTAATACAAGACTAGTACGTGTACAATTTAATTAGCACAGACAGGGAAGGGAACAAAACAATTGTGGGAAAATGGTGCTAGCAGATAGCAGCAGAAAGAGAAACTGGAATTCTCTTCAACACTGGACACATGCACGGCCCACACACCACAGATCAAGATCACATCAGAGAAAACTATATAACTATATGTATCAGAAATGAAGACCGTCATCGTCACCGGAAACAGACTGCTGTAATAAAGAGTAAGTGTGCACGGGTTACAGATCGTCGTGCCGACTTTGAGTACGTAGCAGCACGATTTGAAAAACTGAGAGACGGCTTATCAGACCACAACCGTAGACGTCCCGATCGGTGTGATAGGGTATCAGCTAAGCTGCAGCCGGCGATCGACGACGACGATGGCTCACCTCGACCGCTTGTATACCATATACCATGTGCGGCTGGCCGGCTCGCAGTCAGCAGTACTACGTATGACTATGGCAGTGAGTGCAGGACACCGTTTTTTTTACGAGGAGTGCAGGACACCGTTGTAGCCGTCAACTTAGTTGAGTGCATGTGATCAACAGATTAATCAGGAGGACTAGCTGGACGATTAGGGGTAGCTCTTCGATCGGGCTCACATGCATGCGCTCAAGTTGTTGTCCGGCGGCGATCCATCGATGGAGTATTATACGTAGTACGTAGTACTGTACAGCGGAGAGGCTAGCTTTGTCAACCAATTAATTATGATAGAACGAGACTATGTATGTATTCGGGTGGTCAAGACTCAAGAGCTGGCTTTGTCGCGCGCATATATATACTCGCTCTTATATGAAAACTGGATTACTGCTTGCCTCAACAGCTAGAGCTCATATCCGTAGTATTTCTTCCGTTTCAAATTAAGGATCTGTTAAAAAGTATTTAAAAATATTTAATACTACATACATTTATTCAAGTTACATTTAGGCCCTGTTTGTTTCTGCTTTTGCAGCTTTTTCATTTTGGCCAAGAAATCATAAAAGCTCATAAAATGATGCTTTTGGAGCTTTTATGGCTTTTGAAGCTAAATATTGTTATATTGATTCATCAAAAGCCATATAAGCTCCTAAATAGATGCTTTTGAAGCTTTATAACTTTTTGGCCAAAACGAAAAAGCTGCAAAAGCAGAAGCAAAATCCCAAACAAACAGGACCTAAGGTTTACAGATTCTCTTGCGACCAAGCTACAATGTGCACAAAAGTCAAATGGACGTGTGATGTGTGTGTGGCTCGTCGTGTTTCGCCACTAAGTACTACGCCGACATATATGGGCGTATTTGCTTGGTCGCATACAACTCAATCAGATCCACGCGAAAAAAATGGTTCGTTTGATTGCCTGAACTGCATGTACATCTTGCATCGCACAAAATTTAAAGCATTCTTCAGTCAGGCCTGTCGGCGACGTGGAAATCGTCAGTTTACAACGAATCAGGCTGAGTCGAGCGCAAGTGATGGACCCCCTTGCACGCGCTGACCCACGCTCAGGAACCGGCATTGTTTCCCGAAGCCTCGATATAAATCCCCCTCAACGATCTCTATCCTCTTATCCCCACTCACCGGCGGCGGTGAACACCAGAGCGATTGTTGGGAAGATCAAAGACGACGGCGACAACCGGAATGACAAGCGCGGCGGTCATGGCAGTAAGTCCTCATACTCCATCTCAATTTAGGATTGGTAGGTTTAGATTTGCGGTGTAAATTGAAGATTGTTGAGTGTAAATTGCACAGATTGGGATGGAGGAATATCAGTCGATGAACCCTTGATAACGGCGCAGTAGACACCTCACACATGTGTTCTTTCGATAGACGGTACTACCTCGGATAAGGACGACACATACGCAGATACACGCTTTATAAGTGCAAGCACGCACGATCGTGGACCATTTCTCTCTATAGTAGAGTAGTCTGGTTGTACCAGCTCGTGTACCTCGCGTGTCGTACACATTGGTACCACGAGACAGTGATCGCACTTATGTTTAGCTTTGGCATCCGCTCACGATTTCCCTTTACACCGACCCGCCGGATCACCCTCAAATAAATCATGCGATCTTCACCTTGGACGTATTCGCGAGAACAATATATTTTCTTAGTAGAGAAATGAACACGTGACATTTTTTTTATATTATGCGGAATTAGTAAGTATTTGATTTAGGGTTGGGGACGAAGTTTTGTTGGATTAAGACAGAATGGAGGAGGAGGCTCTACGAGGAGACCCCGGGCGTGTTTAGGCTAGCGCAGGGTGCGTCAAGTCAAGCGTGCCGGCGGGCGGTGTGATCATCCATCATCAGATGCGTGCGCCGGCGAGCCTCCATTGTGGCCGTCCATTTGTGTATCTCTTTCCGACCACACTTGACGAGAGAGACATGGACGGTTTTGGACGTGCTGTGATACGCTTTGCCATGTACTGTACACATGCTCGAAAGAAATCTACAAGACACTTGTACGTTCTCTATAATTTAGCACAGACAGGGCTAGCAGATAGCAGCAGAAAGAGAAACTGGAATTCTCTTATCACGGGACACATGCACGGTCCACACAGCAAAGATCAATACTACTATCACGGATTGTCAGACAAAAATATCACTAATCAATGCAAGACCGTCATCATCACCGGAAACAGACTGGGTTACAGAGGCGTGCCGACTTTGAGCAACCGCACAATTTGGAGAACTGAGACGGCTTATCAGACCACAGCCGTAGACGTCCCGATCGGTGTGATAGGGTATCCGCTAAGCTGCAGCGGACGATGGACGACGACGATCGCACACCTCGCTTGCATCATGCATGTGCCTGGACGGCGCGCGTTCCAGCCGTCAACTTAAGTTGCGTGTGATTGACAGATTCTTCCGCTGCTCGCTCGATTGCAAGGACTAGCTGCATGATTAGGGGTACAGTAGCTCTTCGTGCTCACATGTACTACGTCGACTACTACAGTTAATTAGTTGTTGTACGGCGGCGATCCATCGATGGAGTATTATACGTTGTAACTGTACAGCGGAGAGGCTAGCTTTGTCAACCAATTAATTATGATCGAACGAGACTATGTATGTATTCGGGTGGTCAAGAGGTGGTTTCGTCGCTCGCTCTTATCTGAAAACTGGAGTGCCTGCCTGTGCCGCCAGCCAAGCGGCTCAACTTACACGGTCGAGGACGACGCTTTCGTGCCGGCTTTCCGAGGACCCAAGGGCCGCACCTTACCTAGTGGATGTAATTAGTCGTGTGGTTTTACCGCGTTTAGACCTTTGATCCGGTGAAGAAAATCCATCGAATTTGTGTACGTACAACGAAACAGTCTCAAGATTATGGCAAACCATCATCAGTCAGGCAGATGTTAAACCGGAGCAGACAGTGGTTTGCAACTGCCGGCTGGTCGGTTCCACGGCTCGCCGCCTCCTTCTAATCATTCAGTCCCGCGGCGGCGGCGGGACTGGATGCCGTGTGCCATGGCGTTTTCATCGAGAAAACCGTGGCGTGCAGACTATTACGTACTTACGTGAGAGCAACTCTAGCTATACCGTACTTTTCGCTATATTTTTACGAGCAATGCAAAAATGGTTGGCTCCATGAAACTTCATTTACGCCATGGACGGAGCGAGGCGACGGCGGCGACCGGCCTTGGGCACGGCGGGCGGCCACAGCCGGCGGGAGGGCCTTGATTGCATTTTTATTTCTATTTGCAAGGATATTATTGTAAATTTTAGCACATCTATTCTGTCGGAACAAAATTCGTACTATAAAAACATCAAAAAAAATTCTATGGGGAGTGCTATATCAATTTTACAGTATCAGTTTTGGGACATTGCTGTAGAAGGATAAAGAGGGGTTTGGTGAAATCGATGGATATTGCTTGAGCCTTGGAGGCATATATATAGGAGTACATGACCAACTTGAAGTACAAGACAAGGCAAGAATAAATCTTAGTCTATCTCTTGTTTCCTAATAATTAATATACTCAACATCCCCCCACAGTCACAACGTAGCGACGCAGACGGTGAGACTGGTAAAGAATCCGAAGGCGGAGCCGACGGACATCCCCACCACAGTCGTAACGGTTGACGCATCGCGGAGTTTGTGGTTGGAGTGAAAGCCAACAATGTTCCCAAGCAGGCGGTAGCCCTTTGTGTCGTTGTCGAAATAGCCGAGAGCGTAGGGTGGTGTAGCAGTGGTCGAGATAGTCGTGCGATGGATGCCGTGGTCGATGTCGAGTCGGGATGGCCAGTGTCGAGGTAGTCGCCGTGGACAGGGAAGAAGAGCGGCGGCGGCGGCCTGAGGAGGGGGCGGCTAGGTCAGAAGCGCGGCGACGGTGCTTGAAGTAGGCGAGGAAGAACCCGATAGCGTGACGAAGACCGACGCGGACTGTGGCGTTCCCGCGCTTAGAGAGACGGCGCGGCGCATACCACATAGAAGTCGACGCGCGGGGACGACGAAGTGGCCCGTGCGCCACGACGCTACGACCCAAAGGATATTGCTTGAGCCTTGGAGGCATATATATAGGAGTACATGATCAACTTGGAGTACAAGACAAGGCAAGAATAAATCCTAGTCTATCTCTTGTTTCCTAATAATCAATATACTCAACAATTGCTAGAGTTGCTCTGACGTCCAATGGGTGAGACCCGGAGGGAGATGTCCCCAACTCCACTTGGGCCTCTAGATCTGCGATAAACAAGCTTATTGAGGCTTCTGCTAGATCCCATCTCGACAGCTCCCATCCAACATGGATCGAGGACATCGAGAGGAGCCTGCACACCACCTGGGAAGCAACAAGAGATTGAAGCAGATACACACCACTCCGGGCAAACGAAAAACACTATGCACAGGAGTTCCGACGCCTTTCCGTTGCCATCTCCGAGCGGCGGCGCTTCCGGGGAAGGCTCGGGACCGGTCCGGGAGGGGCCCGAAGACTCTTAGGCCTCCTTTGGTTCATAGGATAGGATTATCATAGGAATAGGAAATTTGTAGGATTGGGATGACATGTATCTCAAATCTTATGAGTAGGGATAGGAAAAGAGATGTCATTTGGTTCACACCAAAGGAAATTTTTCATTGACTCTAGGCTCATTTTTATTTTTCTTTGAAATGTAAAGGATAGGAACCAATCCTATATAGGAATAGGAATTCATTCCTATGAACCAAAGGGCTCTAAAGAAAAAATTCCTATAAGAATTCTATCCTACAAAGTTCCTATGATATTTCTTCAAACCAAAGGAAGCCTCAAGGCTGGGCCGGAGAAGACTAGAGGAAAGACCGAGAGGAAAAGGGGAGGAACACGTCAATTAAGCAAAGAGGAGGTGTGTCCTTAGTTGCAGCATGAGTAGATCGAGTATTCTTCAGCAGTAGTAGGAGTATTCTTTTGCTCTACTACGTTGCAAGTGAGAGAGATCCGATTTGTTTCTCAACATCAGGGAAAGAACGACTATTCTTCAGCACTGGTAGTAGTAGCTTTTGCTCTACTCCGTAGCTTTTCCTCAACAGCGATGTGATTAAATTCCTCCCAGCAAACTTCCATGTAGCAAAATGCCGAAGCATGCACCTCTCTCTCTTTCCCTCTCTCTGCAGCTAGTGATCCGATCCATCCGCTTTCTCCACGGGCTAGCTGCATCTTTTTATGGTCAATCACAAAGGATGGCAGCTGAGATAATATGGAGTGGAAACAATTCGATTACAGTACACATCACGTCTTTGACCTAAAGGCTAAAGCAACCGCATGCCATGCGCCTTTCCGACGATCATAATTTGCAACCGCGGAAAGAGAGGAGGAGGAAGCAACCAGCAGTTTCGTGCTGCACTGCACCGCATGGTTTCACTTTCACAGCGACAGGTCATCCGGGGGTGTGTGCGTGTGAGATTCGTGCTGCGGCCGTGCAGACCAGATCGATATGTGCATTGATGAGCAAGCCAAGATGGATGGATGGATGATATGAGAGGCGGGTATGCATGCATGCAGATGAACGATGCTTGCAAGCTACCACATCAATTCTTTTCACACGCTTCGTACACTGCTTTGCCGTATTAATGTTCGTGCGTACGATTACGAACAGTTCAAGTCTCTGATTGATCCAAGCAAGTTTCGGCACGTTTTCTTTTATCTCCTCCACCAAATTCTCAATCATAGTAGAAGATCAAGTGACTTTTATCCACTTCATGGGATCATGTTACCATATGACATGCCCATTCTCATATGCCCACCATGATTAAACTTCACTAGAAACTTGTTACTACGTGCAACTAGCAAGAACGGGAGAAGATGGATTACAATCTAACCGCAAATGGCCACCTTCACAAACGATAAACCTACCCTGAAAGTCCCCCAATCCTCAAACCCCTATTATGATCTCTACGTCTTTGCGAACAAACTTTTAACAACTTGTCATTCTTCATGGGCATCGACCAAAAGCATGTGAAGATTGCTACTACTTATTGCAGCTTGGGGGAGGCCGGGGCGACATCGACCGACCAAACTTTTAACTGAACTCATCATTGTTCATGGGCATCGATGAAAAGCATGTGAAGATTGCCACTACTTATATATTGTAGCTTAGGGGAGGGGCGACATCGACTCGACGAACATAGGCCATGAAGGGGGTGCCGCTCCGATCAAAAGATGCAGCGGAGCACGACGATGACTCGCCACCCTCTCGACGCGATTCCGATGAAGTTCGCTCCATCGATTGCCTCTCCTTGCGACCGAGCAACACCTTGTTCTCCCCTTCCTTGTTTTGATCTTTAGAGGAGTGAAATAGACAGGGAAGGGATGGGGTGGTTGTTGTAACTAAGAGAGGAGGGAGTTTATTTCTTGTCAAAAGACGACAGGCGCAACACTTTTTGCCATTTAGCAATCAATACGAGATCAAAGCAACGGGTTACGGGATGTGTACGATGACAAGTAACCGTACATTCATGTCTTGTCGTGTACAATGATTAGTGACTGTATTCTCAAGCATGTCGATGAAAGTGTACTTTGCCGACAAATCGAGTGACCGCAGATGCATTCTACTCTATCCTAAACTGTAGCGCATAAAACCCACCTTCTACATAGCATAGATCATTCATTTAGATGCTACAAATTGCATAAATACATTTATCCGAGATTGAGACATCGATACTCCTCCAAGTCTCCAACCCCATGACTGGATGCTAAAAATGGAAAAAACAAATGTACAACCGCTCTGAATAAACACAGCAACCGGCCTCTGAATAGCAACACGGTCAACTCAAGTTGTCCCGACGTAAGTAGAAGATTGAGTACATTCGTCACCTTCTGAATCCCTGTGTGAGACCAACATCCAGCCATTTCCGTCGCAGCCAGCGTCACCTCACTTCACGCACACTCCTACGCTGCTACAAACCGCGCATGCATACGCCACCTCCACCCGGCCACAAAGGCAGCCGACAATCCCCAACCAGAAAAAAAACCGACGAAACAGCTCGCAAATCAGGTGAAGCAAAAACTGCACTAGCATCCTTCACGTCACCGTCATCTCAAAGTAAAAAATAATACTACCACAGTCCACCACGGTGATTCTTTTGCCAATATAGTCGCGATTCGCCGCCAATCCACTCCAAAATCACCGTCTGACTCTCGCCGGAAAAAGGGACAAAATCCAGGAAATCACCGCCGTCGTCAAAGGCACAAATGTCCTGTCTGCCCCCGCCGTACCCGAAGAAACGAAACTTCCTCTCTCCCACCTCCCACCCTATAAAATCACCGCCCATCTTCCTCGCTAAACCCCCCAATTTAGCGTGACATCCCAGGCCAAAGCCCCCACCCACTGACGGAAAGCAACGCGCCTCCACCGCCCCCGCTCCCGCCCTCCCTCCCATACCGCCTCCCGCGCCCCGAGGCCACCCAGACGGTCCCAAAGCACCTCACCAGTAACCCGGCGGTAGGTAGGCTAGCCCCAGCTCAGCTCGTCGGCCGCCGGCGGCGGCGGCGATGGCGTCGGGGGCGCTGGACGCAATGGCGGGGAAGCAGTGGGGTCGGTGGCTGGGGCTGGTTGCGGCGGTGTGGGTGCAGTGCATCTCGGGGAACAACTACACCTTCTCCAACTACTCGGACGCCATCAAGACGCTCATGGGCCTCACCCAGCTCCAGCTCAACGGCCTCTCCGTCGCCAAGGACGTCGGCAAGGCCTTCGGCCTCCTCGCCGGCCTCGCCTCCGACCGCCTCCCCACCTGGCTCCTCCTCGCCATCGGCTCCCTCGAGGGCTTCCTCGGCTACGGCGCGCAGTGGCTCGTCGTCTCCAAAACAATCTCCCCGCTCCCCTACTGGCAGATGTGCGTCTGCCTCTGCCTCGGCGGCAACTCCACCACCTGGATGAACACCGCCGTCCTCGTCACCTGCATCCGCAACTTCCGCGGCAGCCGGGGGCCCGTCTCCGGGGTCCTCAAGGGATACGTCGGCCTCTCCACGGCGATCTTCACCGACGTCTGCTCCGCGCTCTTCGCCGACGACCCCGCCTCGTTCCTCGTCATGCTCGCCGTCGTCCCCGCCGCCGTCTGCGCCCTCGCCATGGTGTTCCTCCGCGAGGGCCGCGTCGCCGGCGCCGCCGCCGACGACGAGGCCGACGCGCGCGGGTTCGCGGCCATCAGCACCCTCGCCGTCGCCATCGCGCTCTACCTCCTGGCGGCCGACCTCACGGGCGTCGGCGGCGGCGGCGGGGCCGTGTCCACCGTCTTCGTCGCCGTCCTCCTCGTGCTGCTCGCCGCGCCCGCCGCCGTGCCCGCGCACGTCGCGTGGACGTCCTGGATGAAGACCCGCAAGGCGGCCAACGCCGACGCCGAGGAGGCCGAGTCCACCGCCCCCTTGCTGCTGGACTCGAAGGCGGCGGCGACGGCGGAGGAGGAGGCGCGCGGGGAGGGGGAGCGGCCGCGGCTGGGGGAGGAGCACACGATCGCGGAGGCGCTGGCGTCGCTGGACTTCTGGCTGCTCTTCTCGTCCTTCCTCATGGGGGTGGGCACGGGGCTGGCCGTGATGAACAACCTGGGCCAGATGGGGGTCGCCATGGGGTACGCCGACGTCTCGCTCTTCGTCTCCATGACCAGCATTTGGGGCTTCTTCGGCCGCATCGCCTCCGGCACCGTCTCCGAGCACTTCATCAAGTACGTCTGTCTCCTCCTTCCTCCTTCGCTCCCCATCAATGGTCAATCGCCATTAATTCCGCCCCGTCCTTGCTCCGTGGTACGGATTTGGGGCCGTACATCTAGCTTGCTGCTCAGGATTGAATCGAATCGAACCCCACCATAGGTAGCACGTGAACGTTCTTGTCCAAAAATCTAAATTAATTAGTTCTAATAAAAACGCATGAGTGGCGCAGGGATTTCGTAGCTGTTGCTTTCGGGTGAGATAACGCCATTGCCACCTCGTGTGTGTGAAGTACACAAGAGATCTGAGATGAGTTCATTCATGGGGCCGGCGCCTCCATAGTTCCTAGTGGTGCATTTCTAGGGAAAATATTTTATAGAACATGCGAATCTTACTAGTAGATGTTGGTTTATTAAATTCGACATATTCTGTGGTCATAGTGTTGTTTATTTATCTTACTAGATGTAGATTGATTATTAACTTGCAGATATTATATGATCATATAGTTTAGTATATCTTGCTGAAATACTGAAATAGTAGCAGAATAGCACGTCTAATTTAATACTTGAACGAACCCTTTTGGATTAATCGGCACTTTAGGAGAAATTGAACGGAGTAAGCAAACCATGTGCTTGGTTGAAATTGGACTGGAACGGCCTTGGAGGTGCTATCTTAAGCACGAAGGAGGCACGAAAATGGCCTAGTGAAGTAGGTGTTTATTTTTAAGCGATTTTTATCGGTGCCTGGAGAAGTAAAGCGACGGGGAGTTGATTTTCTTGGCAAAGGACACCCACTGAAGCCCAGCTTACTAAAATCCCAAATGTTCAACAAAGTGCTGCGGATAAAAGTAAAAAATGGCTACAAGTTATGTGGGTAGGGATCTTTTGCCATGGATAAAACAAGCCTTGGGTGGATAAAAAAAGTGGCCATCAACTGCCGATAAAAGTAAAAAATGGTAACAAGTTGTGTGGGCGGGGATCTTTTGCCCCGGATAAAACAAGCCTTGTGAGTACAGAAAAGTGGGCGTCAACATCGTGGAGGAATTTGCGATCGCACACCTGGATGAATATAGAATTGTCAATTTGTGCACTATGCAGCAGTGTGCGGCATGTAGCTCCCGGTGGGCGAAGCATCCCCATCACGCTTTTAGGTAAAAAGATGCAGATATTTTAAGCCTGAATGAAAGCTATGGCGAATTCTTCGGTTTCATATGGGTTAGGTAGTACCGGTGGGTGAAAATCATGGGCAAATCATGGTTGTTTTCTGAGCAGTGGGATCGCATGAATCGTGCCTCAACTTGCTAACTTTTTAAACTTTGCAATGTGGTACCTACTATTCTGTAATGAACTGGCCATTGCCATCTTGCTTTTGATGTAAAAAAAGGTCATGAGTCTTTAATCGGTGTGTCACATTCTGATAAGAACTCGAGAGGTTAAGATTGCTCGGACTATGGACCATCGTTGTTTTCTTGGTTTCTGATCATTTTAAAAGGATGCAGTGTCAAGGTCAAATCAATGTATAAAATGGCTGGATCTTTCTGTTGCAGGACGAGGGCGATGCCGCGGCCGGTGTGGAACGCGGCGGCGCAGGTGCTCATGTGCGCGGGGTACGTGGTGATGGCGTTCGGCATGCCGGGGTCGCTCTTCGTCGGATCCGTGGTGGTGGGCATCTGCTACGGCGTGCGGCTCGCGGTCACCGTGCCCACGGCGTCGGAGCTGTTCGGCCTCAAGTACTACGGCCTCATCTACAACATCCTCATCCTCAACCTGCCGCTCGGCTCATTCCTCTTCTCGGGCCTGCTGGCGGGGCTCCTCTACGACGCCGAGGCCACCAAGGTGCCCGGCGGCGGCAACACCTGCTCCGGCGCGCACTGCTACCGCCTCGTGTTCGCCGTCATGGCCGCCGCCTGCGTCGTCGGCTTCGGCCTCGACGTGCTCCTCAGCCTCCGCACCCGCCGGGTCTACGCCAAGATCCACCAGGCCAAGCGGGCCAAGAGGTCCGCCGCCGCCGCCGCGCAGAGGCTGAGCTAAGCTGGCCGCCGCCGCTCTCCGGTCCGAGAAGCTAGGCTGGCTGCACAGTTAGCAGTAGTCTTTCAGACTGAAGAGCGACGGCTTCTGTCCTGTACAATTTTGGGCAGCAATTTAAGGGGATTTATGCCGTGATTCTTTTGGGCAAAGATGGATAGTACAGATAGATTCAATTGGTATACATACTGGATGATTATTATACCACTATGGCTCTGTAATAGATCGATGCAAAGGCCGGCGGCAGCTCTCTGTTTGATGAAACGAACAGATGGTGTACTGCCGCCACTTCCAGGGAAGTTCATAGGCTGATGGATGCAAACGTTGTTTTTTGTCGGATGGAGGTAGAATGTTACTGCTGGTTGGGAAGGCTTCGGATTGTGTTGGCTTTCTCCTTCAGTTTTCGTGTGTATCAGCGGAGGAAGTTGTAAACCATGTGTTGTGTTTGTAGCCTGTCCAGAGTAAACTACTGGGTTGTTGCATCAATTCAAGTGCATTTCCTTGAACATTTGTCTGTTGGTGATGTTATCTCTGCACGGCACAGCGCACTGAAGGAATTCAGTGCTTTCTAGTAGATCACGTAGTTGATTCCGAGCAAGTGATGTCTGTGAGCTGCTGTGTGAAATTCAGTGCTATGCAAGCTGCATGCTACTCGTTCAGTTAAGTATCCTGTAATCTGAAAAAGGTGCTGGTACCTGCATGGTGTTCTAACACTGCAAGTTCTGCAGCAGTTGAAGGAATGGCTGAGTGACTATGCGACCGAAGCTACTCAGCACATGGTTGGTACTCCATCCGTTCCATAATATAATGCGTTTTTGGGCTTAAATTGAACTTCGTTTTTGCAGCTCAAATTGAACTTCGGAAACATCTTTACATTATGGGACAGAGGTACCGGCTATTATCATAAGCACCAGCAGTCTGAATTTGGTGCGTGATCTGAAAAAATTACCTTGATGAAAGAACGGTACCTGAAGTTAGGCGATCGAGGTATATTTGATGCTTGAACTAACTTTTCCTCCACCATTAACACTTCAGTTTGTGAGAAAAATATCTGTTCCTGTGTGCAACCAACCACTCTGAATCTCACTGCAAGGGAGAAAATATCTTGTACAGTAGTATCTCTCTCCATCACATGCTTTCCTTTTCTCTGCAGCAGCAAACATATTGACACGGCCTGTAGATATTGTGGCCGAAACAGCGAAATGGGTAAGCCGATTTGTCACTCGACAGTGTAGTGTTGGATGCTGACACGATAAAGAGCTTGATTTTCCGGGGTGGTCCATGACGCTTAATATTGTGCCCCTGTCATAATCTTCAGAATTTTTAACGGCTCACAATAGGTCAAGATACCGTTCGAAAAATCTTTTTTATCATCACCTTTTCATCCCTTCAGTGCAGACAAGCTACTTGATTGGCACTTACCATAAAGCACCTGTTGAAAAATATTGCGCCGTTGAAGTTTCTTCCCAGATGCTTTCAGTAGATTTAAGTTTGAGACTCATGTCGATTGTCGGTGGGCATGCTCGTCTCGTGGGTACGGTACTCGTAGGTCATGATCATGGTAGCGGTACGTTGGGTTGCGAATTGGCACCGGTGACCTCGGACTCGGCGTCGCGAGAGCCCGCTCGGCCGTGTGGCTTGGTTTGGCTTTCTAATGGCCGTCGGCAGCCCCAGAGTCGACTCTCCTCAGTTCACTGAGACTGTTTGAGGATGTAGGTGTGGGTGCTTCCGAAGATGGCGAGTTGACGACGCCTACCCAGACTCGGGGGCTGATGCCGAACGAAGAGGTGATGGCGTGTCGTCGCTCTTTTCATCGGGATCGAGGGCGCTGTGACACAGGAAGATCGAGGGCGCTCTTCCCACTCATTTTCGTGTGTATCTGTGAAGAAAGTTGCAAACTACGTGTTTTATTTTGTTGTAGCCCGTTTCAGCATTTCTTTGAATTCAAGTTCATTACTTGATCACCCGTCTGTTTGATGATGTTATCTGTGCGCGGCTTGGTACGTAGCTCAACACACGGAAGGAATTCAGTGCTTTGAAGATCACATGGCTGATTCCAACGAAGTGCTCTTATTGAGCTGCATAACTGAATTCAGTGCTCTACAAACTGCATCCATGCCACTCCTTCAGTTAAGCAGGATTCTAAACCTTAGTCTGAATGTTCAGAAAAAAAAAACTTAGTCTGAAGAAGGGTTGGAGATACTCTATCACCGCAGTTTGTGCAGCACTTGAAGGAACGGCTGAGTGACCGTGCGACCGAAACTACTCAGTACACGGTCTGCTATCATAAGCACTATCAGTCTGAAGTTGGCGTGGTTTGAAGAATTACCTTAATGAAGGGATGGGATCTGAATTGAGGCGATCGAGGTATATTTGATGCTTAAACTAACTTTTTCCTCTACGATTAACACTTCAGCTTGTGAGATAATCTCTCCATATGATAATATAAAGACGTTTTTACAGTTCAAATTAAACCGCATTATTTTGCTGTGAGGTTACATTTTTTTTCTTTGACATCCAAGTGTCTACTCTCATTTTCAATTTCAATTGTCTTATCTCTATTCTTTTGTACTTCTTTTGTAACGAACGAGGTCTCTGTTCTTTTGTGCAACCAACCACTCTGAATCTCACTGCAAGGTAGAAACATTTTCTCTCGAGTTGTTCTTCGGTACACCCCCCCCCCCCCCTCCTCAAATGTATAAAGGGCACTATTGTCTTTTCACTTTTCGTCGTACATTGTTTTTTTAAGAATCGTACATATACGCGCTATACAGTATTTCCTGTTTGCAGGCTGGGCCGGCCATACACACAAAAAATGGGAATGGTGGTGTTTGAACCCGTTGCCTACCGCTACAAACAGTCATGCGCAACCAACTACACTAGCCACTCGATGTGAACATAATTATTATGTGCCATTTTTATTACTGTAGTGAAAATCTCTGCTACCATACATATTTTCTTTTCTTTTGATTTTCGTTTTTTTTACTAAAGCAACAAATATTAACAATAGCGATGAGCTTCTTTTTATTTTATTTTATTTTTCTGCACTAATTCTATGCAATGAAAGTTATATATGACACATGAGATTTAAACATTGGTCGCTTGGTAAGTGGCTCGACCGAACAACTCAACTCAATTCAGAACCCTAAAATAGTAATCAAACTTGACGTAACATGCGTACGGCGTCCGAATTCGTTCAAGTCTTGTGTGAAGGGTTACCAACTTATCACGGGCATACGCCCACCTTTTAGTAAGATTTGGCCATCACTTCATGCATGGCAAAAAATACATTACGTTTAAAACTGGTGGGTCAAATAGGTCGGTAGGGCTATTCTTAAAGCGCTTTTCTAATGGACCCAATTGTTTTTCAAGCATGGAAGTAAATACATCATGTTCAAAGGTGATGGTTCGAGTAGGCTGGAAGGGCTAGTCTTAAAAACAATTCACTTCCATCAAATTTTGCATGAAGGGTTACCATGAGCATTCCCGCCTTATTCAATGAAGCTTTTGTTGCTATATCAATCAAAATTTGAACGAATTTAGACACCATACGCACGTTGCGTCACCTTTGTCTAGTATTTACGGTTTTTTTACCAACGACCCCTACAAAATTCATAAAATGTCAAAAGCTATAATACTTTACATGAATGCATTCCATGGTGATGGGAGTGTGTAGAAATATTTTGGGTCCATTTGATGGATGTGAAAAAAATGCTTTGAAACTATTTATAACCAGTGCTAAATTTTAAATGATGTAAGATGTATACATAACCTTTTTAATAAATAATTTTATATTATATTTTAAAATTTCTAAATATTTTTATTTGATGTATTTTTTATAAATAATACATGATTTTTAAATAATGCCACCATTTTATAAATTTTGTTAATAAAATATTATTTTGATTATGTAATGTGTTAATTTATTTATTTTCCATATTCCCAAGAAACTGTCCCGTATGAAATATTGATGACCTATCCCACATGTCAACATGTATGGTTGAACACAGAAATTAAAAATAACCTTTTATAATATAGATAAATTAAGTACCTATCAGCACGAACATGTTTTATGTCATATAAGTTTAATTATATATTTGTTGTAGTGGAATGGCCTGCAGCCCGTTTAAGTGAATAGTAATATATAAAGATGTAATTATATATAGAATACATCAAAGACTACAAGGCTTTCTGGTTTGGCCATTTGTCAAGTGAGCTGGAGGTCACAAGTGCGAGTCTTGTGTGGCGCAAATCTTTTTAAATTTTATCTCAGCCCTTTATTCATTTGGGGGGTGTACTGAAGAAGAAGTGTTTTCTCTCTCTCTCTCTCTCTCATGTTTTTCTTTTGTCTGCAACAACAAACATATTGAGATGCCCTGTCGAAAGAGAGAAATGTGTCATGACATTTGGCGGATAACTCGGTGGTAGGTGGATGCTGACACGATAAAGGGCTTGATAAAATTTAAAAAGATTTGCGCCACACAAGACTCGCACTTGTGACCTCCAGCTCACTTGACAAATGGCCAAACCAGAAAGCCTTGTAGTCTTTGATGTGTTCTATATATAATTACATCTTTATATATTACTATTCACTTAAACGGGCTGCAGGCCATTCCACTACAACAAATATATAATTAAACTTATATGACATAAAAAATGTTCGTGCTGATAGGTACTTAATTTATCTATATTATAAAAGGTTATTTTTAATTTCTGTGTTCAACCATACATGTTGACATGTGGGATAGGTCATCAATATTTCATACGGGACAGTTTCTTGGGAATATGGAAGATAAATAAATTAACACATTACATAATCAAAATAATATTTTATTAACAAAATTTGTAAAATGGTGGCATTATTTAAAAATCATGTATTATTTATAAAAAATACATCAACTAAAAATATTTAGAAATTTTAAAATATAATATAAAATTATTTATTAAAAATGTTATGTATACATCTTACATCATTTAAAATTTAGCACTGGTTATAAATAGTTTCAAAGCATTTTTTCACATCCATCAAATGGACCCAAAATATTTCTACACACTCCCATCACCATGGAATGCATTCATGTAAAGTATTATAGCTTTTGACATTTTATGAATTTTGTAGGGGTCGTCGGTAAAAAAACCGTAAATACTAGACAAAGGTGACGCAACGTGCGTATGGTGTCTAAATTCGTTCAAATTTTGATTGATATAGCAACAAAAGCTTCATTGAATAAGGCGGGGATGCTCATGGTAACCCTTCATGCAAAATTTGATGGAAGTGAAATGTTTTTAAGACTAGCCCTTCCAGCCTACTCGAACCATCACCTTTGAACATGATGTATTTACTTCCATGCTTGAAAAACAATTGGGTCCATTAGAAAAGCGCTTTAAGAATAGCCCTACCGACCTATTCGACCCACCAGTTTTAAACGTAATGTATTTTTTGCCATGCATGAAGTGATGGCCAAATCTTACTAAAAGGTGGGCGTATGCCCGTGATAAGTTGGTAACCCTTCACACAAGACTTGAACGAATTCGGACGCCGTACGCATGTTACGTCAAGTTTGATTACTATTTTAGGGTTCTGAATTGAGTTGAGTTGTTCGGTCGAGTCACTTACCAAGCGACCAATGTTTAAATCTCATGTGTCATATATAACTTTCATTGCATAGAATTAGTGCAGAAAAATAAAATAAAATAAAAAGAAGCTCATCGCTATTGTTAATATTTGTTGCTTTAGTAAAAAAAAACGAAAATCAAAAGAAAAGAAAATATGTATGGTAGCAGAGATTTTCACTACAGTAATAAAACAGGCACATAATAGCGCGTATATGTACGATTCTTAAAAAAACAATGTACGACGAAAAGTGAAAAGACAATAGTGCCCTTTATACATTTGAGGAGGGGGATGTAGCCAAGAACAACTCGTACTAGTACTACGTACACTCGAGCTTAGTGTTGTGATCACAGTATGCTACACCCCACATGCGTGCCACTGTAGAGCTTTGACGATGCTTCATGTCGGAAATATCTCGCATGATCTTCTTTTTTGGTTCTGAATGTCTCACAACATTGCTGTACCATTATTTGAAATTAATAATAACATCTTTCACATACTGGAGCCTGAGTTAAATTTTGAATATATAGTTGAGCCTGAGTTGGAATGTAGCATTATTTCAACCCACCCCTTAGGGCAACTCCATGGGGGAGGCCCATTTGTTCGATTTGGATCCGGTTGAATCTGCGTGGACAAAAACTAACGTCCAATGGCCTAACGCAAGAGGATTGCGGTCTGTTTTAGTCCGTTGCGTCCCAAATGATGCTCAAATTTGAGGGGATTTGTGTCCACGCGGATAGAAGGCGGATCGTCCACGCGTCTGCCCCGGCCCCGCGTGGAAGCCTCACCGACGAGGCGGTGTGGTACTAGGAGAATGACATGCCAATGCCACACAACGATGTGAAGCTGCCCCACGGCTAGCACCTCAGCCCAGTGAGGGTGGTAGTGTCACCGCCGCCTACGCCCCTCCTCTCCACCACGGTAGGGTGGAGAGGAACGCTTTGGGTCCTCCGCCGTCGTCTTACGTGTCGTAGCTGAGGCATCGCGGCCTCCATATGTGAGGGTCTTCGTCCCCCGTCAAGGTCGGGACGCACACCCCTTCATCACCGCCCTACGTCCCGCTGGGCTACGGCGAGGAGATCGCCCTTAAGAAGGCCGAAGGCCCTCGAGGAGACAGAGAGAGAGGAGCGTAAGAAGTGGCCCGGGCTCACAGACATGCTCCATGTGACGTTCGTGGAGCCCGAAGCCGAGGTCTATGCGCCCACGCCGCATCTACCGCCCCCCCCCCCCCCCGGCACCGAAGGCACTGTGGTACGAGGAGCGGCAGCCGCCCTCGCTGCCTGCAGCACCCGCTGACAACCACGAGACCCAAGTCCGTGAGGTCATCTGCAGCCTCATGGAGACCTTCTGGACCTTTAACGCGTCACCCTTCGCGTTCTGGATACTGAAGCCACCGATGCCATCTCTGTCGCCACCGCCACCCCCAGTAGTAGGGCTATTGGCCCCTAGGCGTGCCGAGGGTGTCGCTTCTTTTCATCGACATTAGCGGCGGCGACGACAACGACGTCGATGACGAGAAGAGGCTGCGAAGAGGACCAATAGTGAGGGCAAGGAATTGCTAGGGTTTACTATTTAAGTTTTTAAAATATATAATTAAGTTTGTATGCACTTTTTGGCATTACAAATATCCTAATATTTGTGTCCTTCATGCACCTTTGGGTATCCCGAGACCCAAACGAACATGGCGCGAAACTTGGGACCGCCTGGGCGATCCAAACGGACAAAAAAGGAACCAAATTGGGCTTCATTTTGGTGGCGCCCTTGGTTTTTCCATTAGATTATCTCCACCAGCAGGGCCGGCCCTCAAAGAGGGCGAGAGGGGCGGTAGGCCCGGGCCTCCAAAACATGTAGGAGCAGCTGAGCACTGAGAGCGGGGAGCAACCTTTGTCCCAATCGCCCTTAGAAAACTGATTTCTTGTTCTCTTTAGCGAATTGGGCCTTTAGCCTTTTTTCCTTTTCGGGCCGTAGTAGATTGGGCCAATTCTGACTTGGTGCCAAGTTATTGGCGGCGGCGCTCCTCCTCATCCATCGACATCGATCTGCGGCCTCTACCACCAATCTCGCTTCCCCCGGCACCGCTGCTATTGATGCTAGCCATGGAGCTCACCGGTACCACCCCTACCGCTAGGAATTGCTCTCCGAAATTGGAGAAGAGGAGTGGCGGAGGAGATATGGGAGGGGAACCCAATCCAGCTCCAGGTGCGGTAGAAATAGCGTCCGAAGTGTGCATATACGGGTTGCCTGTAAATCTTTTACGGGGCGCCTTAGTTTAACTGGATCTATTCGGGTCTGGATTTTGCACAAACCGTAAAATGGCCAAAATTATAAAGGGGGGATATATAGTTGAGACTGAGTTGGAATGTAGCATTATTTCAACCCACCTGCTTAACTCCAAGGGCACGACCCATTTATTCGATTTGGATACGGTTGAATCTGAGCAAAGTGTACAGGGGTACATGCACTTTAAGAGAAATAGTCACCAGAACAAACATACAAACTAGAAACAAACTACTCCCTCCGTTCCGGTGTGTAGGAGCAATATCATAGGAGCAATAAAAACATAAGATACAATCATCACAATGAATTGTTTCTTAGTGGTTGTATCTTATTTAATAATTTTGGCCCCATGCATACATATGATTGGTTTAGCAATACTTTTTTCATATGGCCACGTGGAAGGGTTGTATCTTAGCAAAAATACAACCTCCCTCTTTTTTTTATTAAGTACTATGCCACATAAGCAAAATACATATGATACGTGCTAAGATATAAGCATTGAGAGTGTCCTAATAACTCTGACCTCACATGCATCTCTTTCCTTTAGGCTTTAGGTAGTGTGAAACGAAATTGCATGCAATTCGTGAGTATACAAACCATTCTGCATGAAGCTCATTATTTTTTGGTGGGCCTAAAGGACGCTTGACTTGCCTTCTTTGATAATGAGAATTAACTAAAACATCCTAACAAATCACTGATTGGTGGAAGCATACGTGAAAAGGAGATCCATCCTAACCAATAGAATTTCACCTTGATCTAGATGCGATTTCTAATAAGCTCTACACACCGGAACGGAGGGAGTACACAAATAAGAATAAATGACCGTCGTAATCTCCACCAATGGTAGTACCCATTTCCGAAAATCACGACACCGAATCCCCTACTTGTGTGAGGCAATTCCATCTCACACGGATACCGGATCGACTGTGCGTCGCTATTTCAGGTATGGACCGTCCCGGGCTTCGTACGCCATACACCCCATAATTAAGACAATTCCCATTCTCAAGCCAAAACTTGAGGAGTAAAGTCTAAAATAAACCTTCAACTTGTACATCACGTCGGAATTGAACCCTGATCTTTGAATCCCTGAAATCAATACCCTATACTCTTTAATCCAAGTCATTATACCCCTTGAGGCGTTTCATATGAGATTTGCTGACGTAGCAAGTGTGGCCACTGCCAATTAAGCAATATTTTGCACTAGGAGTGGCGCCGTGTAGCTGCTATCCTCCGACTCCGTCGGCCATATTGTAACAGCCCAGTTTTCACAAATTTTTTTCCGGTGTGAATTGTTTGATTATCTGATTTGTTTGCGGTGTTTGCATCCCCGATTTATCGATCGGTGATTATTTTTCCCCTCGTATCTCGTATCGGATGGAGACCGACCCTTGCCACCCTGACACTCGACCTTTGCGACACCGGGTTTCACCCGATCACCGTCGCGAAAACCGCACGAGACCAGCCGCAGCCAACGGAACAAAAACCCCGTTTAATAAGTAAACCGGATATTTTTACAGCGCACCAGAAAGTGTTCTCGGAACGGTTCCAACGCGAGGTGAACGCCGCCGGCTCGACGCGCTGATCGCGCAGTTCGAAGTTTTACCCGAATCGGAGGTACTGCGGACCCCCGGCGGTCAGAAACGTGAACACCGCGCGCGCGAGAGAAAAACCGGGGATGTTTTTGCAAACTGCCAGCCACCTATGCTATATAAAGACCACCACACTCCAACCCCTTTCTAAGGTTTACCTAGACCAAAATTGCAGCCACACCCCAGTTTTGACCCCAATTTTCGTCCAAATAGCCCAGATCCGAAAAAACCTAGCCCCCTCAGATCTGGACCATCAGATCTCAGATCTGATGGCCCAGATGGTGCCACGTCGCCCTGGAGCTCCTCTCCTCCACCTCCATGCCGTGGACGTGCCGCCCCTGGAGCCACGCCGCCGGCTTCTCTCCGGCTAGCCGCCGGCCAGCCACCCTCGCGCCGGCCTCCCTCTCCACCTCTCCCTTCCCCTCTCCTCTCTTTCCCCCTCCTCCCTCGCTCTAACTTCTCTCTCTCCCGCAGGACCGGCGCCATGGCCATGGCCGCCACTAGCTAGGAGCTCGGCCCCGCGCCCCACAGGTCGTCGTCGGCCGTCGCCCGGACCGGATCCAGCCGGATCCCGGCCACCGCGGCCAGCCTCGGCCACCTCCACCTCGCCCCACGCCTCCTCTCGCCGGCGGCCGGCTAGGCAGCCGCGCCGGCGCCGCCTGCCGCTCCCGCTCGGGGAGCCCGAGCTCGCCCTCGTGCCCAACCGGCTGGACGCCCGGGTGGGCCGACCCAGGTCCGGCTGACGGCCAGGCGGCCCAGAGCAGCCCCAGCAGCCACGGCCTGCCAGATGCAGCCCGCCTCCTCTGGCCTGTTGGGCCGCAGCCATGAGGTTGCTATTTTTTCCCTAGCCCCTGCGATTTTGGCTAAGTCCTGGATAAAATTGCTGCTGTTACGTTTTTGCACGGTAATTTGCGAGTAAACCGTAGCTCTGATGAACGTGCCCCCAAAATGAAAGTTGCTTAGAATTGCGTGTACTTTAATTCATATTTTGTGAGCATTTGCATTTGAGCTCATTTTGATTGTGTAATTGTGTGATAAAGTGGGAATCAGACCGTTAAACTGCTACTAAATTGCTGTTAAGTGATGTTGTTAATATTTTATTGCAACTTTGGTTGATGATTGTGACACATCCATGAGGCCTATTGCATTGATTCTTTTTCCTATGTGTTAAGCATCATGTGTTCTTCATTTCCATGCTTTAACTTGTCATGTTTGGGTGCTTTATCTATATTAAATCTTGCTCCAAAGTGGTGATCCTGATGTTAATGTGCTGCTGTGCTGAAAACTGTTATTTTATTGCAACTTCGGTCGACGAGTGTGTCGCGACCGTTTATCGGAATTGAGTGATTCCAATTGCATAATGTTAAGCATCTTGTCTAATTTCATTACATGTATTGCATCTTCATGTTACCATTCCTGGTCATATAGATATTCTGCTCCAAAGTTGCTATGCTGCTGTTTTTGACAGCCACTTCTGTTTTTCTCTAGTCTGTAACGTCACGATGCCATGTTGTTTGCTTAATATCTTTTGATCTATGATGTCTTTTTGCATGATTCTTTTTGGCATGCCTTACTTGTCATGTCTAGTTTAATTTCATATCATTTGTGAGCATGTTTGCATTGTGTAACCTGTTTATGCATTGCTCTAAAGTGTGCTTCGTGATGTTGGCAGATTGTGCCCGTAACTTGTTTTGCTTATATCTTTTTAACCGTAACTCCGTTTGGGGTGTTCTTTATATGTAACTTGATTAGTTTTTTTTCTATTTTGTGTTTTTTCTATTGTTTGCTGTTGTTAACCAACCTAAAATAAGGTTTAGGGCAGAACAGTACCAAATATTTTAATCATCGTGCGGCACTTAGTGTTATGCCATGTTTAGGTTGTGCCTCACTTAAATTGACTAGCATAGATAGTTTCCTTTATGCTTCACCTTTTGACATGTTTGTGTGATATGCCATGCTTGCTTGAGTTGCCATGTTAATAACCGTTGGTTGATCACCTGTAGCTAAGCAACTTGAACCACCGTAAACGTGCGGTATCGTCGTGTGTGACGAGTACTCCACTTAACCTGTTAGTAACCGCTCTCGACGGTAGGTGCGATGTCTCGTGTTACCTTCTTAAATTGAGTGATTCCAATTGCATATTGTTAAGCATCATGTCTACTTCCATTACATGTATTGCATTGTCATGATATGCTTGCTGGTCATATAGTTATTGAGCTCCAAAGTTTCTATGCTGCTGTTTTTGACAGCCACCTCGGTTTTTCTCAGTCTGTTACCTTGCGATGCCATGTTGTTTGCTTAATATCTTTTAATCTATGATGCCTATTTGCATGATTCTTTTTGCCATGCCTTCCCTGTCATGTCTACTTTAGTTCCATATCATTTGTGAGCATGTTTGCATTGATTATCCTTTTTATGCATTGCTCTAAAGTATGCTTCGTGATGTCGGCAGTTTGTGCCCGTAACTTGTTTTGTTCGTATCTTTTTAACCGTAACTCCGTTTGGGGTGTTCTTTATATGTAACTTGATTAGTTTTTCGTGTATTTTGTGTTTATGCTATTGTTTGATGTTGTTAAACAACCTAAAATATGGTTTAGGACAGAACAGTACCAAATCTTTTAAATCATCGTGCGACACTTAGTGTTATGCCATGTTTAGGTTATGCCTCACTTAAATTGACTAGCATAGATAGTTTTCTTTGTGCTTCACCTCTTGAGATGTTTGTGTGCTATGCCATGCTTGCTTGAGTTGCCATGTTAATAACCGTTGGTTGATCACCTGTAGCTAAGCAACTTGAACCACCGTAAACGTGCGGTATTCGTCGTGTGTGACCGATACCCCACTTAAACTGTTAGTAACCGTTCTCGATGATAGATCCGTATCGCGTTGCCGTGTCGTGTGCTGTCTTCTTGATCTTGTGTTTCCCCGTAGTAATAGATGCTTTCTCGTTGATTGCTTTCCAGTGTTTATCGTCTTGTGTGCTTCCGCGGGTACCTCTCGGAGACGATGCGAGCTTGCGATCGACTACACCTTCGGAACCCGACTTATCAACAGGCAAGGACTATACATTACTTATGATCCATTCTATTTCAAACAGCGGTTTGCATGCTAGTCTAGGTTAGGTTCGATGTTTGATCCTACCACATGTTTACAGCCTCTTTCAAACCGATACAGCCATGTCCCTTCCCAGCAAACCTTGTACTGCTATGTTACTATTTCTCGTTGCTCAGCCCATGCTTAGTATGCATGCTTAGGATGCTACGATGTTACCCTGTCACTCCTTGGTTTGGGCTATCACATTATTATATTGTTGTTGATGATATGATTATTATAATGTTGACTATATTCGACGAAGGATGGAAGGTCTAGGCTATCCCGCCCCGACGCTTTGTTCCATTTGAGTCACCTAGGATCCGAGTTCCTGGTATTGGTTTTAAGACTGAGCGTGCCTAACCGCGTGTGGGATTTTATGGGGTCCCCTTTTCTTACCTACCTAGCTTCAAACATTTCTAGTGGTGGCCCAAGCTGATTTACCATTTGAAACCGTGTGTGTGCTGGTCAGCTGCCAGTAGATTTCAAACCAACCTGGACCAGTGAGGACATAGTTCCCTTGCTGGCCCACCTTGTTCGGCTGAGGACCCGGTTTCCCATGTGTGATTAACCGGCTATCCAAACCCGAGACAGACGGTAGAGACCGATTCGAGAGCGCGGCCGGCTTTTGAGTTGGGTGTCGACTCACCGGGGGCCACCCGGATTTGTTCGTAGTTAGTTAGAGGGACCTGTCGTTTCGGATCTCTTGGAACTAAATCATAAAATGGTTGCCTGTGATGGGTAGCAACTGAGAGAGATGGGCGTGCGTGCGGAGCCTTGTAATGGGCAGTTGGTACACCCCTGCAGGGTTAAATCTTTTCGAGAAGCCGTGTCCGCGGTTATGGACGACTTGAGACCTACTCCTTGTTCATAGACAACAACAACTGAGATAATCTTAATACAACTTGATCAACGTGTGTGTGTGCCTTGACTGCTTCTTCTTCGTCGGGATGCGAAGAGGAGGACAAGGATAGGATAGGTGTTATGTTTGCGTAAGTAGCTGACAGCAAGACTTATTGGAGGCGATTCCTCATCGAATGCTTGGCTTCTTATCTTATTCTCTAGATCGTTAGCCACTTCATAAATGCTAGTGCGGCAGCAACCTCACCACTTACCCCTTCCTTACCGTAAACTACTAGTTGTCCTAGAATGACGAGAGATGAAGTCCTTGCTGGGTCAGATGACCACTACAGTTGGATGCTGAGTACCTCTGTACACATGATACTACCCCCAAACTCTTTTCAGGGTTCTTGATCGACAACAGGTATGGTGATCAACGTTTCACGTGGAGACTCGACGAAGAATAGTTAGGCGGATCCCGGTGGAGGGCCTGGACCCGTGTGGTTATGGGATCGATGTTTTCTCTTTGCCAGTAGGCATTTGCTTGTAGTCTGTACTCAGACATGTACCTTCCGCTGTTGTATTGTATTTGAGGCAGTTGTATGCCGATTGTATGAGATGTTGTATCCTTGTATCTGTAATGTTGTGATATCATGTTGGAAATCCGGGGCATATGGCTATGTCATATGTCGCGGTGGGACCGATATGTGCTTCGTCCCCGGATCTGGATGGAAACATCTAGATCTGAAACAGTACCGCATATCGGGCCTTACACATATCACCTTTTTTTGCGGGAAATTCAGAGAGCTTTATTCATATAAGAGCATTCCGCGGACAATCAGCCAACAAGCTGGTCATAAGGAAGCTAGGAGTTTCTTCAAGCCAGCACTCGGTGACTTGTAGATTACAAGCCCTTTTCGCACACAGATGTGTAGGTAAGTTTGTTGATCGACTAATATGAATTACATCAAAAGAGATAAATTCTAAGCTAAGATCTCTTATATCATCTAAAATCGGAGCCACAATCGAACGGGAACTGTGGCGAGTTTTCCAGAGTTGAACCATCTCCAGACAATCAGATTCTATGATCACATGTGAAAAACCTCGAAGCTTGGAAAATCTTACCCCTTCTCGCATTGCTTGCGCTTCTGCAATAAAAGGGTCTGAATTACCATTGTACGGCTTACACCAAGCACCCAAGAAAGAAGTACTGGACCGCGCCACTCCACCAGCACCACCATAATTTGCATCAAAATTTATGGCTCCATCAGTGGTGATTTTGATAGTAACGTCATCTGGTGGTCGCCACCCATGACCTGGTAACACCACAACAATATTCCTAGGCAACTCGAGCAAGGCTAGAGTTTCCTTTGTCATCTTCATGGTCAGCACCGGATCCAGCCCTCTGTCATCATGCTTAATTTTGTTTCGGGAATGCCAAATATTCCACATGATGGTGATGATTATTGTTCGGTCCTTGTCGGTGAAGCGATCATCACATAAAATATCCACAACCCAAGAGCTAGGATGAAGCCGAGGTAACCGAATATCGGACCAATCATATGCTGCTGCCCAGAAATTCTGCGCATGCGAGCAACTGATTAAAGCATGTTGGAGGTCCTCCTCCATTGCTAGGCAGATCGAGCACCTGCTAATCTGGGCAATATGACGGTGCTTCAAAGTGCACTCATCTGGCAGAATTTTCCGTATAACCCTCCACCAAAACACTCGCACCTTCGGCACCACATTCAGTTTCCACAAGGTCTTCCACAAGTGTTGATCATTCATTGAAGTCCCGGTAGCCGTCCCTTCCTCTAGAGCTAGATGCTCTCTTCGAGTCACGAGAGTACGGTACGCTGTTTTAACAGTGTAGATGCCCGTCCTATCAAATGCCCAGGCGTAGAAATCATCTCCTCCTCCTTGCCGTAAGGGGATATTTAAAATGATGTCGGCATCAGGAGAGATAAAAGTATTCCGAACCAGCTGTTCGTTCCATGTCCAGTTGGTCACATCAATAAGCTCCGAGACCATAGTAACACTAGTATTTTGCGGGGTTAAACAACGGCTTCAGCGAGCTCGTCCCTAGCAGCCATGGATCGTTCCATATGGAAATTGACTCCCCACCGCCAATCCTCTTAACCAGGCCAGCTTCCAACGCTGTCCGACCAGCGACTATGGCTCGCCAAGTCGCAGACGCCGTCTTTGGAACATTAGCCTGCAAGAAATCCACATCAGGGAAGTACCGACCCTTTAGCACTCTAGCACACAAGTTGTTGGGCTGCATCATTAATCTCCAGCCATGTTTCCCTAATTAGAGCAAGGTTAAACAAATTCAAGTCACGGAAACCCAACCCACCAGCACATTTGGGCGTGGCCAGCTTCTTCCACGACACCCAGTGCATGCATGCCTTTCTTATCAAGAGAACTACTCCAAAAATATTTTTCCATTGGAGCAGAAATACTCTTACACACTTTCTTTGACAGCAGGAACGTACTCATACTGTATGTAGGAATAGCCTGGACAACTGATTTCAAGAGTACCTCCTTACCAGGACAAGCCAACAATTTTTCCGACCACCCTTGCATCTTATCGCGAGCTCTATCGCCACTATGATCAAAGTATATGCCCAACTGCCGTAGGCAAGCCCAAATATCTCTCGCTGAAGGTTTCCGCATAGATGTTCCGGCCATATCACCTTGTGCCGTCCGCAAGCCGCGCCGCTCGAGGACGTCCCTTCCAGTTCCCCGGCCGGACTAGCTAGCTAATCTTCGCTTGTGTAACTCTGCATGCCCACGATGGTGCTGCACTGCTGCTGTCCAAAGCTAGCCTTGTAATCCTACTAGCTAATCAGTTTGCTCGTATGCGAGTTGCTGCCGGTGCACATGACAGATTGCTAAGAATGCGAGTTGCTAGCACTTAGCCAATGGCAATCCTCAAGGGCGTGGTAGTGCTGCACATTCTGCAATGTCATTGCTGGCGTGCAGATTGATCATGTCAGATCTATACAGATGAAGCCATTGGCAGCAGAGGCCGGGCCTAGAGGTCAAGCCCAGGAGTTGCACAAGCATGGCGTGCTGCAGGCCGACGATGCTAATCTGCAACATTTTCACCATCCTCCGAGGACAAATCATCAATCCCGCCCGACCTTCCCACTGCCACATCAGCAATCCCTGTTTGGGAACGACGTGAAGGTTGGTAATGACCGGGATTCAGAGATGAGGGTTAAATTCCGACGGGATGTACAAGTTGAAGGTTTATTTTAGACTTTACTCAAACGTGAGTGTCGTTCAATATCTCGAACGTGTCACGTCGCATCTAAAAATACTCCAACAGTTCCTGTTTAATCAAGATTAAATATCCTAAGAGTTATTCGTAGCAGAAACTGGTATGTGCAGCCTTGCCTGATCCGGTTTCTCTTTGGACGTTATTCTTGGCTTCCACCTAATTAATCAAGGTGTACAAAATTGCATTAGTTTTACAAGCTCAATCAACCATTATTTCATGCATCGTACTAGCAGCGGCAAGTTAGACATGAATACGACATGAACAGCTAGCTACCGTACTAGTCCCGGTATGATTCATCACATCACATGACCCCATATGCATGCAAGCTGATGTACAAGACGTGTGCATAGCATCCAATAGTACGGGGTGTTTATGACTATTATTTCTTGAACTAGCAGGATGGCCCTCGCAAATGCGACGGCAATATCATCATTGCACTGTAATTGTTAAGCATTTACTTTAATCTCAAGTTGACATTTTTGGTTGCTCATAGTTTTGGCATATGGTTTTTAATTTAAATTGTATTAAAAATTTATGAAATTATATTTTAGATTGGGACAGGATAGAAAAACAATTAGTTATAAAAATATAATTATATTTGGTTAATCTTTCATTTATTTTTAATACTTAAAATAGTCTCATCATAAGGTGAACGATTGTGCATTATTTACTTTATTTATGTTTCTTCAAATTGATAATCAAACATTGCTTCTTTTATAAACTGATCATGAAATGTCTTATCTTTTGATGAGAATTTTGTTTCTACACCTTTTCATTGTGCGTGTATGTACGTAAATAACTTAACATGTGTGTCCGTACATGAATAATTTAACACAATTTGATCCAAGCAATTAATTCTAAATTTAACTATCCAAATAATTCAAATGATGAGGCCTAAAAGGGTGGCTCGATTTTCTTTATACATGGATATTTATGCCTATTATCAAGAAATCAAGTTTACAATAGATTTCTCATATCCTTAAATATATTGAAAAAAATATTTTAAGGAACGTCGGCCGGCACGATGTTGTCCAACACCGTTCTATCATGCTTGATTGCATCATGCTTCCACCTATCACACTTTCTTATGACGTTCAGCATGATGTGGGGTTAGCTAGATGAGTCACGCTATAATCGTGCCATGCAAGTATTAACCAATAACTCACAAAGTTTCCCTTACAGGATACACCATCAATTGATGGTTGGCCATGACAAACAAAGCCATATTAAACAAACATGGTATATGAGTTCAAACAAAAACATGGTATGTAGCACGTAATCTACCAATCGTTTTTGTTGCTAGCTTGTTTTTTTTCCTGGCACGTTGGCCAAACCAAACTTTTATCCCTGTACGTATTGGGCCACAATGCTAATAATTGTGCGTACGTAAAATAGATGGCACATCATCCTAGCCGCTAATTGTAAATCTAACTATTCAAAATAATTGAGGTGATGTGGATCAACGTGGTGCCTCGAAAGCATACCCGTATTTTGATTTTAGTATATAATAGATAGATAGATAGATAGATAGATTAACTCACAGCATACATGCGCACATGAACCAGCAGTATTAGTTGTAACCTATTCATGCTAGTGGATTTAGTACTAGATGATGATATTGATTTAACTGAAACGAGATTAAAGCATGTAGCTGTACTAGAACTATCTAATCTGCCAATATTTAGTAAACTCTCTCTACTTCGCAGCAACATTTAGATACAGTACATACTTCCGACCAAAGAAAGAACTTGCAGATTTATGAGAGAGAGCAGCTAGAATAGTGAGCAGTGCTAGGAAACTCATGACACCAAGCTAGGAGACACGGGCGGTTCACTATACCTGTTGTCTTTGTATCGATGCACAGGCTGGGGATTTCTCCGTTTCTAAAAAAAAAAACCTGTTGTCTTTGTCCCAACTCCCAACTTGTCAGATCGTACCGGCTAGTGAGGAAAGGATTATGGAGCGATTTGTGCTTTTTTTTTTCTTTGACAGTATGGAGCGATTTGTGCTGTGGAGACGTGGAGTGAGGTTATGTGCGACCGCCGAAAGTCTATTTATAGGTCGGAGGCGCAGATGAGAACGAGACAGGCTACGTGGATGAGAATGCTTTAACCTGGGTTCGGTTTACCCTGCTTGTGGCTTATCCCTTTGCTATTCCTTCACCAGGTTATCTAGATATTTTAGGAATTAAGCAAGGGAATATTCTATTTGCACATATATCACATTGAGTGGTGCATTTTCATTCTTTTATTATTATTTTTAACCAGTAATCCTAACATAATTACCTGGTTATAATAATTAAGCACATATTTATCTGAGGTCATTACAGAGATCGCCCTCGAGAGCGCACCGACGGTACCGTTGCCTGGTACGCTGCCTATACCGTAACTACCCTTGGGGATCCTCCTCTGGGCCGCACACGTACCAAGCTGCTATGAGTATTCCTCTTTAGCGGGAGGCTATGAAGCAGGAGCATCATGCTCTTATTCACAATGAGACGTGGAATCTTGTTCCTCCATGACCTCGAGTCAATGTTCTTGATTCTAAATAGGTTTTCAAGGTGAACAAGCATTCTGATGGGACCATTGAGCGCTACAAAGCGCGTCTTGTTGCCCGAGGTTTTCGATAGAGCTATGGTCTTGACTATGAAGACACTTTCAGTCCAGTGGTTAAGCCTACATCTAACAGACTTCTTCTATCTCTTGCAATTACTCGAGGTTGGTCTCTTCATCAGCTTGATGTGCAGAATGCTTTCTTTCAGGGCCTATTGGAGGAGGAGGTTTATATGCAGCAGCCTCCTGGTTTTGTTGATCCTGATCATCCAGATTATATATATCGTCTTACGAAAGCACTCTATGGTCTAAAGCAAGCTCCTCGTGCCTGGCATGCTCGTCTTGCGACATCCCTCCGTGCTCATGGTTTTGCATCTTCCACTGCCGATTCATCATTGTTTCTTCTAACGAAGCCCGAGGTTACTATGTTCTTACTGGTCTATGTAGATGATATTATTCTTGTCAGTTCATCCCAGTCACCTGCAGATGCTCTTGTCCGTGCTCTTGGTGTTGATTTTGTTGTCAAAGACCTTGGTCAACTCCACTTCTTTCTGGGTTTGGAGGTTGCTCATCGTGGTAATGGTCTGGTCATGACACAGAAGAAGTACTCCTTGGATCTGCTGCAGCGTGCTGGGATGCTTAAGTGTGAGGCGACTACCACACCTATGTCTACCACTACGAAGATCACTGATGTTGATGGTGAGGTTCAGATCTATAAGGATGTGACAGAGTACATGAGTATTGTTGGTAGCCTTCAGTATCTGACGATCACGTAACCGGATATTTCCTTTGTCGTCAACAGAGTTTGTCAGTATCTTCATGCACCTCGTGACACTCATTGGTCTGCTGTCAAGCGCATTCTGCGCTATGTACGACTCACAGTGTCCCACGGGCTTCATCGAGGGGCGTAACCACGTTGGAGCAGGGGGAGCACAGGGCACCGGGTAAAAATATTTTCCTTTGTACATTCTGTCTAAAAACAATGTGTGACACCCCTAAATTTGATTAAAAATACGTGTGATTACATAGTGTGACACCAGGTTGTTTTTGTTGTAGGTCCGCCCCTGGCTACATCTTCGGCCAAACCCTTCTGGGGTACTCTCGGCGTACTCTGATGCGGACTGGGCCGGTAGTCCAGATGCCAGGCGATCCACGGGGGGATATGTTGTGTTCGTTGGCTTCAATTTGATCGCCTGGAGTGATCGAAAACAGGCTACTGTATCAGGTAGCAGTACTGAAGCGGAATACAAAGTTGTGGCCAACACCACAACAAAGCTTATGTGGGTGCGGTCTTTGCTTCAGGAATTGGGAATTTCCCAACCACATCCTCCTATAATTTGGTGTGACAACATAGGTGCTACACACCTCTCGACGAATCCGGTATTTCATGCGCGAACGAAACACATTGAAGTTGATTAAGTTATCCTTGTGTTTAAGGGTTGTACCAAAGCTAAGGTGAAATCTCAATCGATTGAGATTTAGCAACCCGTTGTGGAATTTCTCTTCGTGTAGTCTCTACTCTCTTGTCTCATAAAGAAGGCCAACTCTGCGGGGGGTGCCACGCACGCTGTGCGGAGACGACATATGCAGAGGCATGCGACGGCGTGGCAGTGGAGGGCAGGCTGGGGTGGACTAGGGCGACACCGGGCTTGTTGCTATGGCGACGGTGCGGGATGGGAAAATGATCACCGGCCGGTCAGCAGCGACGGCGATGGCGATGACGGTCATCCAGCAAGCAGGCGCGGCTAGCCCTCCGCTTTCCCCCAGGCGTCCAGTTTCTCCCCTCCGCTGTCCTAAGCCAAGACCAGACGGAGTCCCTGCCACCTGGATAGTGGAGTCGATACAACCTCCATCGCCAAGGGCAAGCAGAGTCGGATTAGTTTCATGGCGATGACGGTTCCAGCCTAAGGGAAGGGTTGGGATGATTTCGTGTCCCAAATCGAAGATGGCCGTGTGCGTTTTGGACTTGTTACCGTGTAAGTTTCAGGCAACGTAGTACGTCTCATCTTTCTTTTAAGGAAGAGATCCAGCAAGGCCATGGAAGCAAGTACGTGTTAAGTTGAATCGGAAACTAGACTAGAGTTTGATCGTCAAGTTGGAGCGCGGAGTACGTACGTACGTTAGGGTTTCCGTTCTACCATGGCCGTAGGTACCAAGCTGGAGGATCTTCCAGAGGACCTTTTGTGTGTGATATTCTCACGCTTGCCCATGAGAGACGCTGCTCGTGCGTGCGCGTCGTGCTCCACCTTGCTACACGTATGGAGGATGCATGCCCATCTGGTATTTGACGAGGACACGCTTGGGCTCCGACTCCTCCGACAAGAAGAAGATGAGCTCTTACGCTTAGATGATGATGATGATGATGATGATGATGATGATGATGATGATGATGATGATGATGATCTTGACCCGCGTCGGAAACACGTCCTTGAGAAGAAAAGAGATGATCTCGCGAGGGACTTTGTCCGCTTTGTGGACGCGACGATGATGCGGCACCGCAGCGACACAGCATTGGGGACGCTGAGCCTCAAGTTCGCCTATCTGCAGCAGCAACGTGATGCCGCCTTTGTGGACCGTTGGGTACACTTTGCCATCAAATCGGCTGGCATCAGACGCCTAGAGCTCGACTTTCTAGCTCACCACAAGGAGCCATGCAACCCCGAGAGTCTCTGCTACGACTTTCCCTCCTCGCTCCTCCTTACCCCAGCCGCCATGGCGTTGGAAATGCTGCACTTGAGATCGGGATGCTTGCGGTGGCCCAGCCCCAGCCCCAGCCAAGATTCGTACGTGGAGCTGACGACCATCCTTCTTGACACCGTGCGCGTCACTGACAAGGACCTGGAGCGCTTCCTCTACTGGTGCCACAAGCTGCAGCGCCTGGAGCTCAAGTATTGCGATGATCTGGTGTACGTCAAGGTGCCACCTCGTACGAGGCAGCTCAGCTTTCTTGCCTTGCGGCACTGCCGCTCCGTGAAAACGGTGGACGTATCTGATTCTGCCGTTGCATCGCTGACTTTTTTCACGAGAAACCGTAGGCCCAACATTCTTGGATCAGTGGCGCCGGCTCCGAGTGTGACAAGGGCGAGCTTTCATGTCTTTTCTGATCCCCCCGTTGAGGTTGAAGAACCAGCTGCTGCTGGCATGTTTGAATCCACAAGCCTGGCGACCCTCATGCCACGCCTAGAGAGTTTATCCTTGAGAATCAGGATGCAAGTCAAGGTTCCCCCAAGCATATATACATGCATGACACGTTGGTTTGTTTGTTTGTTTGTTTGTTTTTTTTACATGACCATATTTATCAAACAAATTAACACATGCATGCGCCCACCCATGATCCATGCAGGTAGTTACTTCACCAAGCAACCCTAAGTACCGTCATTTGAAGCGTGTGGAATTTTGGATGACCTTGGAAGGCAATAGCCGCCAAAGGGACGACTTCATTTTCATTCACCGGTTTCTCGATGCAGCGCCTGCATTGGAATCGCTCTCCTTGCATGTAAGCTATCTATCTAGCTCTACCCACCCCGTTTCAATTCTTACGATTGATTTCCAGCCATCCCTAAGCTATTTAGGGCCAGTTCTTTTGCTGCTTCTAGCAGCTTATTGCCAGAATAAGCTATAAGTGCAAAAGAACTGGATTTATCAAATGGGCTCAGCTTATCTGCATCGGGCTATCCTTTGCAATGAGAAAAAGCTGGGGTTCACCAGCTTCCGCGCGCGGCGTTGGCTTCCCGCAAGTGAAACGAAACGGTATTGGGTTGTGCCCCCCTCATCGCTAGAATTTACAATGAAATTGCCCCCACCCCTCGCGCACAAAGAGTCGCTCGCTCCCAGCCTCCTCATCCACTGGTCGCCTCTCTCTCCCTCGACGGGTGCTCTCCTCTCCCCACTTCCCCACGCCGCCGCCAACACCTAGGGTTCGGCCCCGCCTCCAGCCCTAGGGCGCCGCCGGCAAGGCAAGCCTCTGACGCCGCCATCCTCCGCCGCCTCCCTGTGGTACTCTGCCCCGTGCCCCGCCCCCCCCCCCCCCCCCCCCCCCGCGCTCGAGTTCAGGGCAGTCCGGCGAGACGTGCCTCGCCCCACCCCCAGTCATATCCGGCCCTTCCCCAGCGAACGATGCCGGCCAAGGCAGCCTCCAGCCGCAGGAACAAGGTGGCCCTCTGCCTGTATAGTTTTCAGATTTTTTTCTTCAGTACGAATAACAAAATGCTATCACATAACTAAACATTACAACAAATTATAATATAGGGGCATTACAGACTTTCCACTAGATACATCAGAAATAAACTCGAGACACATAAACTGAAAAGAATTCGCCAGCTTATTCTCAGCAGCTTATTTCCACAGCAGCTTATTTGGAACTTATTTTCACAGCGGCTTATCCATAAGCCGCAGCTCAAAAGAACTGGCCCTTAGTTACATGGTTTGGTTTGGTTGGATGCATGCAGCTCAAGAGCTCAGCCACAGCTTTCAATGCATCCCGGATGCCCCCACGCAGAGGCAGGAGCAGCCCGCACTTGAGCCTCAAGACCGTCACCATCACTGGGTTCGATGCTCACCTCGGTTTCCTAGAGCTCCTGCTCTATATCCTGGAAAACGCGCGCCCTCTTCAGCGGCTGTCACTTGATCCGGCATGGTACGTTGAGAGCCAGTTGGATCAAATTCTGATGCCCCCGGACTGCAGGATGCAGCATGCCCGGGAGGCCATTACAAGGTATATTGCCCCTCGAATATCCCGACATATAGCGCTAGAGGTCTTCTGATCACCTGTTATTCTATTAACAACACTCAGGCCCTGTTTGGTTCCCCGTTTCGTTTGGATACACCCGGCTCAAAAATACATGTCTATGCACGATTGTATTAATTTCGGCTGTAATTTGTACTAAGCTCTATAAAATACACCTGTATTTTATACAGGCCTATAGTATCTACAGGTCATCCAAGCGCGGCCTCAGTGTTTTTTTTTTCGCGAGAATGCAACAGTCAGTGTTAACCACGCACTACGGGACAGGCCATAAACGCCTACGGCCGTCCGCTATGCCGACGGCCAAATATCGGGGCCGTCAGCGTAGATCTTGAGGATGGGAAGATACCTGCGTGACCGTCGGCGTAGGTGGAGCTACGCCGACGGCCATCGTCGGCGTAAAAACCAAACATGCAACGGCGTCAGACAACCTAACGGCACAAGACCTATGCCGACGGCAATGCCCTCGGCGTATTTTTTTCCCTACAAAATAAAAACAATAACTAATTTTTTTTTGAAAATAAAATAAAAATATTCAAATGGACCTACGCCGACGGCAATGCCCTCGGCGTATTTTTTTCCTACAAAATAAAATAATAACTAAAAGAAATTTTAAAAAATAATAAAAATATTCAAATGGACCTACGCCGACGGCAATGCCTTCGGTGTATTTTTTCCCTACAAAATAAAATAATAACTAAAAAAGTTGAAACAAAAATAAAAAATATTCAAATAGGGATACGCCTACGGCCAGGCCGTCGGCGTAGAAATAAAAAATATGTAATAAAAAATATGTAATAATTAGAAAACTATAAAAAAATATAAAAAATTGAAAAAATAAAAAAAATCAAACGGGGATTTCAAAGCGAAGGTTTTACAATTTTTTTATTATTTTTGTCGATTTCAAAAAGTGGTCAAAACGGAGGGCATGACATGTAATAGATAGGGGTGGAATCTTACAAAAATCTTGGTGGGTCCTTGATGAAACGACTACTTGTGTATCTAGAAATGATTTTTTTTAAAAAAATTAAGAGCAACTATCAAGCACATGTAGTTCGAATTTGACCCCGTTCCAGCTGAATCTACGAAAATTTGTCTTTTTAAGAAGAGGTATTAAAAAACATATTACATGGAAACTTTGATCAATTGTAAATGAAATATGGTCTAGTATTTTACAAAAATAAAACGGTTCAAGTTGACATCAAATATTTGGTAGATCCTTCACAAAAAAACCCCTATTTTTGTCACTCGGAAAATTAAGAATGGATTTTTCGTGCAAAGAAAATAAAAAACTAGATGATACCCCGCGCGTTGCTGCGGAAATCAGTTGCAATATATTTTGAATGATTGATTGCATGAAACATGAATAGTTGAATTAATAGTATATAAACTAAAGTATAAAAATACAATGAAATTTTTTATTAAATAATCCATGCATGTTGAGTGAGTTGGCATGTGTCATTACATTGATGTATGCATGGATCAACTAATTATGAAGAACTTGTTCTCATGCATATTGTGGTGAGTCTTTGATGATGTGACATGTATACATGTTGAAAATGATGTAATATAATAGGAAAAAATCCATGCATATTGAGGGAGGTTGCATGTGTCATTAAATGGATGTGTGCATGAGATCAACTAATAATGAAGAACTTGTTCTCATGCATATTGTGGTGGGCCTTTGATGAGGTGGCATGCTTGCATGTTGAGATAGATAAGATAGTGGAGTTGATCTATTATAGTATTATAGATTCCTTTGGTAACTTGTTGGCTAGTATAATATACACACATGTGCAAAATATGAAATCATTTAGGAAAACTATCCTTTCAAACTAGCTATAACATCGGTCATTTGGCTTGAAAGTCATGAATCTTCATACTCGATAGCTCATTTTAAAAAGACTTTTATAAGATATTTGCCTTATTCCAAGTTTGTTGTTTTGTATGGTTACTAAGACATAAATTAGGATGCAACGCGAAGGTTTTACATTTTTTTTTTATTTTTTTGAATTATTTTTGTCAATTTCATAAAGTGGTCAAAACGGAGGGCATAACCGGTAAAAGATATGGGTGGAGTCTTAAAAAAATCTTGGTGGATCCCTGATGAAATGACTACTTGTGTATCTAGAAATGATTTAAAAAAATAAAAAGCAAACTATCAAGCACATATAGTTCAAATTTGACCTCCGTTCTAGCTGAATCTGCAAAAAATTGTCTTTTTCAGAAGATGTATATAAAAAACATATTACATGGAAACTTTGGTCAATTGTAAATAAAATATGGTCTAGTATTTTACAAAAATAAAGTGGTTCAAGTTGACATCAAATATTTGGTAGATCCTTCACAAAAACCCCCTACTTTTGTCACTCGGAAAATGAAAAATAATTTTTTCGTGCAAAGAAAATAAAAAATTACTTTGCTAACTTGTTGGCTAGTACAATATACACACATGTGCAAAATATGAGATCATTTGGGAAAACTATCCTTTGAAACTAGCTATAACATCGGTCATTTGGCTTGAAAGTCATGAATCTTCATACTCGATAGCTCATTTTGAAAAGACTTTTATAAGATATTTGCCTTATTTCAAGTTTGTTGTTTTGTATGGTTACTAAGACATAAATTAGAATGTAACGCGAAGGTTTTACATTTTTTTTTTGAATTATTTTTGTCGATTTCAAAAAGTGGTCAAAACGAAGGGCATGACCGGTAATAGATATGGGTGGAATCTTACAAAAGTCTTGGTGGATACCTGATGAAATGACTACTTGTGTATCTAGAAATGGTTTTTTTCAAAAAATAAAGAGCAAACTATCAAGCACATGTAGTTCAAATTTGACCCCGTTCCAGCTTAATTTGCGGAAATTTGTCTTTTTCAGAAGAGATGTATAAAAAACATATTACATGGAAACTTTGATCAATTGTAAATAAAATATGGTTTAGTAATTTAAGAAAATAAAGTGATTCAAGTTGACATCAAATATTTGGTAGATCCTTCACAAAAAATCCCTACTTTTGTCACTCGGAAAATGAAAAATGGATTTTTCGTGCAAATAAAATAAAAACTTCCTTTGACAAACTTGTTGGCTAATATAATATACATACATGTGCAAAATATGAGATCATTTGGGAAAACTATCCTTTGAAATTAGCTATAACATCGGTCATTTGGCTTGAAAGTCATGAATCTTCATACTCGATAGTTCATTTTTAAAATACTTTTATAAGATATTTTCCTTATTCTAAGTTTGTTGTTTTGTATGGTTACTAAGACATAAATTAGGATGCAACGTGAAGGTTTTACATTTTTTTATTTTTTTGAATTAATTTTGTCGATTTCAAAAAGGGGTCAAAACGGAGGGCATGACCGGTAATAGATAGGGGTGAAATCTTACAAAAATCTTGGTGGATCCCTGATGAAATGAATACTTGTGTATCTAGAAATGATTTTTTCAAAAAACAAAGAGCAAACTATAAAGCACATGTAGTTCAAATTTGACCCCGTTCCAGCTGAATTTGCGGAAATTTGTCTTTTTCAGAAGAGGTATATAAAAAACATATTACATGGAAACTTTGGTCAATTGTAAATAAAATACGGTCTAGTATTTTACAAAAATAAAGTGGTTCAAGTTTACATCAAATATTTGGTAGAATCTTCACAAAAAACCCTTATTTTTGTCACTCGGAAAATGAAAAATGAATTTTTAAAATTAAAAAGAAATATATATTTTCGAAAAAATAATTTAAAAATGTTCAAAATATAATAGGTAACCGATTGGGAAGTTTCAATTTTTTTTCAAAATTTTATCACACCATAGACATCAACAAGGTTTAATAGGATTGATATGATACATATATCAACAAGTGTCTGTTAAGCGAGTTGGGGTAGGTAATGAATGGAACTGAGAAGTTAAGCGTGCTGGGGCTGGTCTGTTAAGCGAGTTGGGGTAGGTCATGAATGAAACTGAGAAGTTAAGCGTGCTGGGGCTGGAGTAGTGTAACGATGGGTGACCCTTGGGGAAGTTTGACCACGAAGGTCAATTTGACCTGAGATTAACCGTAATGATCTTAGATTAAGAAAAATATCGAAAAAATAAAAATAAAAATAATTGATTTTTTTTTCAAACGGGGATACGCCTACGGCCATGCCGTCGGCGTAGAAATATATTTTTTTAATAATTTTTAAAATTCAAAAATATTTTTGATTTTTTTTATAAAAAAAATCAAATGGGGTTACGCCTACAGTCAGGCCTTCGGCTTAGCAATAAAAAAAATAAAAATTTATTTTTATAAAAAATACAAAATAAATTTTTTTTTCAAACGAGGATATGCCTACGGCCAGGCCGTCGGCGTAGCTGACCACCAGGCCAAATGACCGTTTGTCTCTGTGTGGACCCCACCTAGCATACGCCGACAGCCTGGCCGTCGGCGTATATTTTTACGCCGACAGCCTGGCCGTCGGCGTATATTTCTACGCCGACGGCATCAGATCGGAGGCTAACCCGAGGAAGACCTAAGCCGACGGTGATACGCCGACGGCGGCCCTCGGCGTAGGCCTATGCCGACGGCATTTGGCTCTATGCCGACGGTTTCCGGCCGTCAGCGTATGCATGCTGTGCCGTAGTGACGAATGCGGCGTTCGCAGTTTAGAATCCAAGATGAAAACATAGGCTAGGCTCAAAAAACTATGTACAAAGTTTCAAAAGGCTACACGACCTATTGTCTATATTATTATTTTTGGTAATGTGTGACCAAACACTCAAGGAGTACAGGGTTTTTCAGCAGAAAGGAGCATGTGCAGCTCCGCAGGTTCATCTCCGATGACCAGGACGTTCTCCTGTGATCTTGCTCTCTCAGCCAACGAGTGAGCCAAGGCATTCGTATTTCTATTGTTGTTATAACCCTTCCAAAACTGAACTTCCTTAAGATTGATTTGATGTCATCGTTTAGACAGGCTGAGAGGGAGTTCTCTCTACCCAATTCAGAGCAAAGGAAGCTGCAGTCAGTTTCGGCAATCACCTCACCCTGGAACATAGCAGCCAACTTGTTTTTTGGGAAAAGAGAATATACTAATATCAAAAAGATACTAATTACGCCCGGCCTCTGCAGCTACGCACTACCCAAAAGGCAGTACGAATGCACTCAGCAAACCAAAACAAAAAAGAGAAGAAATACAAATAAAAGTCCCGCTAGAGAGTTACAATCCTAGCAGCAGCACAACCACCACCAAGCCAACACCTGATGTCGATTTCTTCAAAAGCAACGCCTTCAAGAAGGAATCGGTGCCAGGCACAACCAATTAAGGCCAGACCTTGGGTTTTCACCCCGAAGATAGTCACCGCTCTCAAAACAATGTCTTCAGTAAGACCATTGTCAGGCACAACCAATTAAGGTCAGATCTTGGATTTGCATCCTGAAAGGTAAGACTTTGAACTTCACCTGTGTTGTCGCCCCCGCTTACATACCGCTGCCACGATTTCTGAAACTTCAAGCCAGTTCTTCATCGACGCAAAGACTCCAATCACCATTGCAAGTCCTCCAATCTTAGCCTTCATGACATTCTCACCTCTGACTTCAACATGGATTTGTCCATGATGGCAACAAAAACAGAGCTTTGCATCACTCCTTGCGTTGCGACCGAATCCCACCCGATCCAGCAATCTCCAGGCATATGCCCAAGGGAAATCACCGGCGGAGCCTTCCGAAACCCGTCACTCCGTCCAGATCAAAGAGGACAAGCATCAGGCAGATCTTATTCCTCACGCAGTTTGAAACCCTAGCACATCCACCTTTATTCAGTCCGAGCCGACGAGATTGACTGGTGTGGATCCATCCCGCCGCCGCCTGACCGGCCGCTGGCACCACCACGGTACCAAGCAAGTGGCTTCACCAGGCATCCCGGCGCCGCCTGTCGCTGCGGCCTCCAGCCACAGACACGCACGGACCCAGATGGATCGTGAAGCCCGACGCCGTCGACCGCTACAGCAAGGGCATCTCCATGTTGCGCAAGGCCGCTCGCCTCCGGCGTTTTCGGTGCCAGGAACCGCGGAACCTCGCCGCTGCCGCCAAGAACTCGCTGCCAAAACGTTCCCATGAGAGAGCTCCGCCGCCGCCGTCCCTCGAGCCTTGCCTGCGAAGAGCCTGTCGGCGGCGGGGGGGGGGGGGGAGCTGGAGGGAGAGGCGCTCGCGCCGTCGGTGGGAGGCACCGCCCGAGCCTCCTAGGGTTAGGAGACTGATGGCTTCTCGCCCTCCGTTGGTTACCCCAAGTGGAAGGTTGAGATGTAGCGCAGCAGCAAGTTTCCCTCAGTGAAGATACCAAGGTTTGTCTCCAGCAGGACTCCAGAGATGATAAGTAGGTGGCAGTGGCGCAACTGATGTGGACCTGCACACAAACACAGATAACTTTGTTCCCAACGAAGTTCAGAGAGGTTGTCAATCTCTCCGGTCTTGTTGTTCACAAAGGGTAAAACACAAAGGATAATGATAGCAACTGAAAGTAAAAAGCAGGAAAGTAAATAAGCGTGGAAACAGTAATAAGGATATGGACCGGGATACGTGATGTTCGCTAGTGATGTCTCTCTCCCAAAAGACGATAAAACTGCTATGCGAGGTAAACAAATTGCAGAAGGACAGTTGACAGGATTATGAACGCACCGCAATGCTAACTATGCTACAAAAGAAAGGAAGAGGCTCAAAAGCACGGGCAGTACGCCAAAATATGTAGACCGTAATCCAACTGCATCTACTACTAATCATCCACCTTGAGATATCTATCCAGAACATCTCGCTGGTATTAAGTTGCGAGCCCCACCCAAAGTGTAAACCCAAAGCAACAGACAACTGCATTAAAAAGAACTTTGCGTAAAGTAAACAATCCTTGCAACCGCGGTAATAAACAGCAACGGAGAACATGCAAGAATTACTTAGGAACAAAAATATAAGAGATAAAAACCAAATATATTACTCTATCACAATCTGAACATAATCTCATAATCCATCAGATCCCATCAAACTCAGCATAGCAATAGCAGAATGATTACAAAAGTGCCTCGATCATGTAGGGTAGCTCACGAGGTCTAAACCATGAAGAACAAATAGGGGAGGAGAACATCACATAGCTACTGATCACGGACCCATGGTCCAAGGAAAACTACTCACGAGACATCCGGGGAGCATCCATGGTGGAGAGGAGACTCCCGGAGGTCGGCCCTCCCTCCGGCAGGGTGCCGGGAAGAGGTCTTCTGGTGCTCCCGATCTCGGAATCGCGGCGGCGGAACAGAGGCGAGTTTGCAAAATAGGGTTCTCTCTTAGGAGTTTCCACATGACGGAGAATAAATAGGCGAAGGGGGGCAGCCAGAGGTGGACCAGGGGCCCTAGGCGCCCCCCTGGCGCGGCCAGGGGTGGGGCCGCGCCGGGTGGCCGCCTGGCCCCCCCTGGAGTTTCCCCTCTGGCCCCACTCGGGCTCTTCGCGAAGCTTCCTGTACGCTAATTTTTCCTGTATTTTTCCCGGAATTTTTCTGGCACTTTTTATATGGGGGAAAACTGAAATAGAAAAACAGTAGAAAACAGGAACTGGCACTTGGGTGCACTGAGTTAATAGGTTAGTACAAATATGATCAAAAGTGTATGAAAGTGTATCTAGATCATAGCAATATCACACAAAACATGCATGGAGCAAGCAGAAATTATAGATACGTTTTGGACGTATCAACATCCCCAAGCTTAATTCCTGCTCGTCCTCGAGTAGGTAAATGATAACATCATAATTTCTGTGGTGACATGCTAGAAACCATAAAAGAACTTTGAAAAGTAAAGCAATCAAGGTTAGAGATTCAATTCAAGTCATAACATGCAAGAGTCTATATTAGCATTGAAACAAGTAACAAAAGAACATTAGGTGCAAGAGCTCTCGCTGTCCGTGACTCGAATGCCTCCAAATGGTGTTTGCGTGCAAGAAGGGGGATAGGGAATACGAGAAAAAAGTATTTTTTGTGTTGAGAACTCAATCTACTAAAGTTTCACACTTGGTCCTCTTTGGAATCTTATCTTGACTCATCCCCAGACCACTAGCCAGGTACAAGTCAATTTGATCCACTCCTTTTCGATATTTCGAGCACTCATGCAATGGATGAGCGTAAGCACGAGAGTTGACACTTTAGGATGGCAAAGAGAGAAGTACGGAGGAGGAAGACAAAAAGGATGAGAAAGGCTCACATCAATGAGGACAATCATAGGCAAGAGATGCCAAATGATAGATATGATGTGAGGAGTAGGGATTGCCATGCAACAGATGCACATACGAGCTAAGAAGCTCTCCAATGGAACTAGTGGGGGTGCATCTAACTTGCTCGCTCATGAAGACCGAGAGCTCGTTTGAGGAGGCTCATCCTTGGAATATGCAAGCCAAGTTCTATAGTGTGAAGGTCCCCACATAGCTATATGCATAATGATCATCTCTATGGAGTACAAGGATATAAAGGGAGTACTAGTGTGGATCTCTCAAAAGGATAGTAGTGTTGCCCCTTTCTCTCTTTTTATTTCTTTTTTCCTCTTTTTTCTATTTTTTTGTATTTTTTTGTGGCCTCAATGGCTCTTTCTATTTAACTCTCATTTGTCCTCTTTGGGATCTTTTATTGTGTCCACTTTGGGATCTTTTCCTCACTTAAGGGCAACACTCTATTTTACAAGAAGGCAAAGGAGATCTTTCACACTTTACAAGGTACTCAAAATCATAAAGAAGATGTAACTATCATGATGTATGCAATGTATGTCGCTGCTAGTGTAGCAGGAACATGTATGACATGAAGATCAAGTCATGAAGAGGTGGATGTTGCATGGCAATATAACTCGGAAAGGCTATGGAAATGCCTTGATAGGTAGGTATGGTGACTGTTTTGAGGAAAGATATAAGGAGGCTTATGATGACAGAGCGTATCATGCCAAGGGTTTGGATGTACCGGCGAAGGTGGACACCAACTCTCGGAGTGAGAAGAAGGCAATGCACGGCACGGGAGAGGCTAGCAAAATATGGGAAGATGGAAGTGTCAACTTTCAATACTTACATTAGTCCGAAGAACTCATGCACTTATTATCAGTAAATCTCAATCTAATAAGGAGGTTCACAAAGAGACAAGTACCCCGAGGAGGAGTGTATGGGGGTTTGGTTATCCTTGCGCATCCTCGACTCATGGTACGTGAGTGTTCTCTGATATTCGATCCCTCCAAAGATTAGTGATCCATCTAGTAGTTAGAGTTCTCAACTAGTTTTGTAGGTTTTGAAAATACACATGGATTGCCCAAAATACGACACCTATCACTAATAGGCTAGAGCTCTTGACACCAAAATTTCAAACATTACTCACATCAATACCTCAAAACTATTGCAAGTTACTACTAGAAGAAAATAGCAACCTCAATTACCTACTTTCAAGACAAGACACAACTCAGTGCAACAACCAACTCTCTTTAACAAGATAAACATGAAAACTAAAAAGAGTTCCAGCAACAAACTAAACAAAAGCCAAGGCTCTTGCTAAAGACAAACTAAGACTAAAACTAAACATTGCAGTAGCTATGAAAAGGTAAAGAACACACAATAGCAAAAAGATAAGCAGGAAAAATCCTATGATGTGTTCTAAAATTTGAAAGTGGAGCGTGTTTCTCTCCCACACAAAGTAAGACGGGATCTAACTTGTTATGAACAGCAAGCAAAGCTAAAGAAAACTAAAAATAAAACCTAAGAGCGAGACGCTCCAAGCATAGCACATAACACATGAAGTGATAAAAATATAGTGAGACGAAGGACGAACTGATGATTGTGGTTGGAGAAGGGGATGCACGGGGGCATCCCCAAGCTTAGACGCTTGAGTCTCCTTGAATATTTATTGGGGATGCATGGGGGCATCCCCAAGCTTGAGCGCTTGACACTCCTGGATCTTCTTTCATCATCTTCCATCGCACACTTGAAAACTCCCTTCATACATAACTCATCATAAGCTGATTAGAGAGGTTAGTACCCTTAATAAAATAATTTTTTCCACTGTATATAAAGATATTCTTGAAGAGCTACTGTTTCTCAAGAGTGCCAAAAAGTTTTTGCAAAGAAAAAGCAAGCTTAAGGTTTGCAAAAGTTATGAGAGACAAAACGTGGCAGAATCTGTGAAAAACAGAACAGCAGGTAGTAAAGAATTTTTTAGGGGCACTTCTGCAACTCAAATCAAAAAACTCAGAACATACGAAAGTTTCATAATTGTATAAAGCATACTGTGTAAAAATTTCAGCTCAAAAAGATGAACTGGGATTTTTCTGGAATTTTTCTGGTCACGAGGACAGAATCTGTTTTCTGGACAGCATGTCACAACTTTTACTTCCCTTGCCGTAAGAGGCTATAACTTGGCACAAAGCTGAAAAATAAAGATACAATGATGTTGCTACAGTAGTAAAAATCATCAAGACACAACAAAAGAAAAAAGAAAAACCTAAATTCGTTGCGGGCTGCCTCCCGAAAGCGCTTTCTTTTATGCCTTTAAGCTAGGCATGATGCAAAAGAAGAATCAAGTTTTATCAAGAGAAAGAGAATAACTATCCCGAGTAACGGACTCAAAAGGTAACTTGATTTTCTTTCTAGGGAAGTGTTCCATCCCCTTTTTGAATGGGAATTGGAATTTTATATTCCCCTCTTTCATGTCAATAACCGCACCAACGGTGCGAAGAAAAGGACGTCCCAAAATAATTGGACACAAAGGTTCACACTCTATATCCATAACAATAAAATCCACGGGAACATAGTTGTCATTGACAATGATAAGAACATCGTCGATCTTCCCCAAAGGTTTCTTTACGGAAGAATAAACAAGACGAACACCAAAAGAACAAGGCTCAAAGGGCTTCAATTCAAACATATCAAATATTCTTTTGGGCATAACGGAGGTACTAGCTCCAACATCACATAAAGCATAGCAAGAGAAGTTATTTAATTTAATTTTGATCATAGGGTCCCAACCATCATCTAGCTTCCTAGGTATGGAGGCTTCTACTCTAAGCTTCTCCTCCTTAGCTTTGATGAGAGCATTTGTGAAATGCTCCGTGAAGGCAAGATTAAGTGTGCTAGTGTGGGGGTCTCTAGACATTTTATGTAACAAGCTAATAACTTCTGAGAGGGTACAACTATCAAAATCAACATCACTACTATCAAAGGTGGTAGTAGTGTCATCTAAGCTCACTTGTTTGAAACCCTCTATGTTCATAGGAGTTTCTTTATCTTCGGTTGAGGTATTAGCATCACCATTAATAGGTCCAACGGGACTAGGAGTGCATTGGGTGATAATAGTTTGGGTGTCCTCAACAATTTGGATAGTGGCAACAGTGTGGTGTGTAGGAAGGCTCTTAATTATATCCTCTTCCTCTTTTTCTCTAGCCCACCTTTCTTTAAGTTTAGCCATCATCCTAATATTTTCATTAATTTGTAATTGGATAGCATTAATAGGAGTGGCCTTATTCTCCTCAAGGGGAGAGGTTCTAATTTTAAGCATCTCAATATCAAGGGCTAAGCTTTCTACCTTCAAAAGAGAGATTATCTATTTTAGCTAATTTCTCCTCTACATTTTTGTTGAAGGCTTTTTGGGTAGTGATAAAGTCTCTAAGCATGCTTTCTAATTCAGAGGAGGGGTTTTTGTTGCTAGGGTAGGTGTTATTGTTCCCATAGTTGGATGGAAACGGACTAGGATTGCTAGCAAAATTTCCCCTATAAGCATTGTTGTTGAAGTTGTTTCTAGCAATAAAGTTCACATCTACTTGTTCTTGAGCAACCAAAGAATTTAAAGGGACATCATGAGGATCAATAGAGGGTTGCCTGGTAAGTAGAGACATAATTAAATCAACTTTTTCATTGAGGGAGGTAATTTCCTCGACAGAATTTACCTCCTACCTGTTGGAGCGCGTTCGGTGTGCCATTGGGAATAATTGGCCATCATTTCATCGAGAAGCTTCGTGGCAGCACCAAGGGTAGTTGACATAAAGGTTCCTCCCGCGGCCGAATCTAACAGGTTCCGCGAGGTAAAGTTCAAGCCTGCATAAAAATTCTGGATAACCATCCAGGTAGTCAAACCATGTGTAGGGCATTTCTTAACAAGAGATTTCATTCGTTCCCAAGCTTGGGCAACGTGTTCATTATCCAATTGCTTAAAATTCATAATGTTGCTCCTCAATTGGATAATTTTAGCAGGTGGGTAGTACTTCCCTATAAAATCATCTTTGCACTTATCCCAAGAATCTATGCTATTCCTAGGCAAAGATTGAAACCAGATTTTAGTGTTTCCCCTTAAAGAAAAAGGGAAGACCTTGAGCTTAACAACATCACCTTCTACTTCTTTATACTTTTGCATATCACATAATTCAACAAAATTATTCAAGTGTAAAGCAGCATCATCTCCAGCACCAAAGAATTGATCTCTCATAACAAGGTTTAGCAAATCAGGTTTAATTTCATAAGAGGTAGCTGAAGTGGCAGGTGTGGCAATGGGAGTGCAGATAAAGTCTTGGTTGTTGCGACTAGTGAAGTCACACAACTTGGTGTTTTCAGTGGAACCCATAGTAGCAGCAAGTGTGGCAGATTTTTTTGTAAATTTTTTGATAAAAGACACAAAGATAAAAACTGAAAGGTAAACTAACAAGACTAAAAAAACAAAGGTAAAGGGTAGTGTGCAACTCCCCTATCTTAGCACTCGGAGTCCCCGGCAACGGTGCCAGAAATTCGCTTGATGGCTTCTCGCCTTTCGTTGGTTACCCCAAGTGGAAGGTTGAGATGTAGCGCAGCAGCAAGTTTCCCTCAGTGAAGATACCAAGGTTTGTCTCCAGTAGGACTCCAGAGATGATAAGTAGGTGTCAGCGGCGCAACTGACGTGGACCTGCACACAGACACAGATAACTTTGTTCCCAACAAAGTTCAGAAAGGTTGCCAATCTCTCCGATCTTGTTGTTCACAAAGGGTAAAACACAAAGGATAATGATAGCAACTAAAAGTAAAAAGCAGGAAAGTAAATAAGCGTGGAAACAGTAATAAGGATATGGACCGGGATACGTGATGTTCGCTAGTGATGTCTCTCTCCCAAAAGACGATAAAACTGCTATGCGAGGTAAACAAATTACAGAAGGGCAATTGACAGGATTATGAACGCACCGCAATGCTAACTATGCAACAAAAGAAAGGAAGAGGCTCAAAAGCACGGGCAGTACGCCAAAATAAGTAGACCGTAATCCAACTGCATCTACTACTAATCATCCACCTTGAGATATCTATCCAGAACATCTCGCTGGTATTAAGTTGCGAGCCCCACCCAAAGTGTAAACCCAAAGCAACAGACAACTGCATTAAAAAGAACTTTGCGTAAAGTAAACAATCCTTGCAACCGCGGTTACAAGCACCGTTGTTTTCCCCCTTGTGGCAACAACACATCCCCTAGACTCATGTTTCTGTCACTCAAGCGTGTCATCGGGGGGCATGAACCCACAATCGAGCATAACGTTCCCTCTTGGAGTCACTACCTACTACTTGGCCAAAGAAATAAACAACAACGGAGAACTTGCAAGAATTACTTAGGAACAAAAATATAAGAGATAAAAACCAAATATATTACTCTATCACAATCTGAACATAATCTCCTAATCCATCAGATCCCATCAAACTCACCATAGCAATAGCAGAAAGATTACAAAAGTGCCTCGATCATGTAGAGAAGCTCACGAGGTCTAAACCATGAAGAACAAAGAGGGGAGGAGAACATCACATAGGTACTGATCACGGACCCATGGTCCAAGGAAAACTACTCACGAGACATCCGGGGAGCATCCATGGTGGAGAGGTGTAACAGCTTAGTTTTCACAAAAAATTAAAAATTTTGTTTTCGGTGTGAATTGTTTGATTGTCTGATTTGTTTGTGGTGTTTGCATCCCCGATTTATCGATCGGCGATTATTTCCCCCCTCTTATCTCGTACCAGACGAAGACCACCCCTTTCCACCATGACACCCGACCTTTGCGACACCGGGTTTCACCCGATCACCGTCGCGAAAACCGCACGAGACCAGCCGCAGCCAACGGAACGAAAAACCCCGTTTAATAATTAAACGAGTTATTTTTATAGTGCGCCGGAAAGTGTTCTCGGAACGGTTCTAGCGTGAGGTGAACGCCTCCGGCTCGACGCGCTGATCGCGCAGTTCGAAGTTTTACCCGAATCGGAGGTACTGCGGACCCCCGGCAGTCAGAAACGTAGACACCGCGTGCGCGAGAGAAAAACCGGGGATGTTTTTGCAAACTGCCAGCCACCGGGGCTATATAAAGACCACCACACTCCCACCCATTTCTAGGGTTTCCCTAGTCCAAAATTTGCAGCCACACCCCCAATTTTGCTCAGTTTTCTGCCCAATGAGTTCTGGACCGTCAGATCCGGAGATCCGACGACCCAGATCGGATCTAGCCACCCACTTCTCCTCTTTCCTGACCAACCGCAGCCAGCCCGTGGAGGCACCGGGCGCCGCCACCTCCCTCCGGCCACGCCGGCCGCCTTACCGCCGCCAGCGCGGATGCCACGCGCCGCCGCACCTAACTGCCCGCAGCCGGACCTCTCCTCCTCTAGCTCCTCTCCCTCTCTCACCCCCGCCGCCTCCTCTCTCTGCAGGGGCCGCCACCGCGTCGCCATGGGGCCGGCGAGCCCAAGCTCGCCCTAGCCGGAGACGCTCCCGCGCACCACCAACGGTCGCCGCCGCCCCGGATCCGGCGAGGGAGCCACCGGATCCGCCGCCTCCTCGCCTCTCCCGGCCAGCCAGCGCCCCGCGCCCCTCGCCGGCGTGCCCACCGGCGGTCGCCGCCTCCTCTGCCTGCTCAGGGGAGCCCGAGCTCACCACCGCCTCCAGCCAGGCGCCCTGGGCCGGTGCAGCCCAGGCGGCCCACCAGCGCCAGAGGCCCAGCCACCGGCCTGCTCGCCCCAAGCCAGCCGGCCTCCCTGTCCAGTGCCTCATGGGCCAGCCCATGTGGGTGAGCCCCCCTTTTTTATTTTTTTCAGTCTCTGTTTTTTTTCTATCTTGTACTAAATTTCTGCTAAGTCCCAGGTTTATTGCTGCTGATCTGTTTTAGCGCGGTAGTTTCCCGTTAAACCGTAGCTCTGATGAACGTGCCCCCAAAATGAAAGTTACTCAGTTTTGCGTGCTCTAGCATTCGTATGTAGAAAGTTTTTGCATTTGATCTCATCTTGATTGTGTAATTGTGTGCTAAAGTGGGCATCAGGCCGTTAAACTGCTACTTTTTCCTGTTAAGTGATGCTGTTATTATTTTGTTGCAACTTCGCATGATGATTGTGACTCATCCATGAGGCCTATTGCTTTGATTCTTTCTCCTATGTGTTAAGAATCATGTGTACTTCATTTCAATGCTTTAACTTGTCATGTTTGACTGCTTTAGCTATATTAAATCTTGCTCCAAAGTGGTGATCCTGATGTTATTGTGCTGCTGTTGCTGAAACTGTTATTTTATTGCAACTTCGGTCGACGAGTGTGTCGCGACCGTTTATCGGAATTGAGTGATTCCAATTGCATAATGTTAAGCATCATGTCTAATTTCATTACATGTATTGCATCTTCATGTTAGCATTCCTGGTCATATAGATATTCTGCTCCAAAGTTGCTATGCTGCTGTTTTTGACAGCCACCTCTGTTTTTCTCTAAGTCTGTAACGTCACGATGCCATGTTGTTTGCTTAATATCTTTTGATCTATCATGTCTTTTTGCATGATTCTTTTTGCCATGCCTTAATTGTCATGTCTAGTTTAATTTCATATCATTTGTGAGCATGTTTGCATTGTGTAACCTGTTTATGCATTGCTCTAAAGTGTGCTTCGTGATGTTGGCAGATTGTGCCCGTAACTTGTTTTGCTTATATCTTTTTAACCGTAACTCCGTTTGGGTGTTCTTTATATGTAACTTGATTAGTTTTTCGTCTACTTTGTGTTTTTTATATTGTTTGCTGTTGTTAACCAACCTAAAATATGGTTTAGGGCAGAACAGTACCAAATGTTTTAATCATCGTGCGGCACTTAGTGTTATGCCATGTTTAGGTTGTGCCTCACTTAAATTGACTAGCATAGATAGTTTCATTTATGCGTCACCTTTTGAAATGTTTGTGTGATATGCCATGCTTGCTTGAGTTTCCATGTTAATAACCGTTGGTTGATCACCTGTAGCTAAGCAACTTGAACCACCGTAAACGTGCGGTATCGTCGTCTGTGACGAGTACTCCACTTAACCTGTTAGTAACCGCTATCGACGGTAGGTGCGATGTCTCGTGTTGCCTTCTTGATGATGCTTGCTCGTGTTTGCTCCGTAGTAATAGATGCTTGCTCGTTGATTGCTTTCTAGTGTTTTCCCTCTTGTGTGCTCCCGCGGATACTCTCGGAGGCGATGCGAGCTTACGACCGACTACATCTTCGGAACCCGACTTATCAACAGGCAAGGACTATACATTACTTATGATCCATTCTATTTCAACCAGTGTTTTGCATGCTAGTCTAGGATAGGCTCGATGTTTGATCCTACCACATGTTTACAACCTCTTTCAAACCGATACAGCCATGTCCCTTCCCAGCAGACCTTGTACTGCTATGTTACTTTGCTCGTTGCTCAGCCCCTGCTTAGTATGCATGCTTAGGATGCTACGATGTTACCCTGTTACTCATGGGTTTGGGATATCACATTATTATATTGCTGTTGATGATATGACTATTATAATGTTGACTATATTCGACGAAGGATGGAAGGTCTAGGCTATCCCGCCCCGACGCTTTGTTCCATTCGAGTCACCTAGGATCCGAGTTTCGGCTATTGGTTTTAAGACTGAGCGTGCCTAACCGCGTGTGGGATTTTATGGGGTCCCCTTTTCTTACCTACCTAGCTTCAAACATTTCTAGTGGTGGCCCAGGATGATTTACTATTTGAAACGTGTGTGTGACTGGTCCGCGGCCGGCAGATTTCAAACAACTTGGGCCAGGGGAGACATGGTTTCTCTTGTTGGTCCATCCCAGGGAGCTAGGGGGTTGTCCACATCTGTTTGGGCAACTAACCCGACCTCATCCAGACGGTAGAGGCCGATTCGAGAGCGCAACCGGCTTTTGAGTGTGATGTCGACTCACCGGGGGCCACCCGGATTTGTGCGTTGTTAGTTAGAGGGACCTGTCGTTCCGGATCTCTTGGGACTAAATCATAAAAGTGTTGCCTATCATGGGTAGCAACTGAGAGAGATGGGCGTGCGTGCGGAGCCTTGTAATGGGCAGTTGGTACACCCCTACAGGGTTAAATCTTTTCGAGAAGTTGTGTCCACGGTTATGGACGACTTGAGACATACTCCTTGTTCATAGACAACAACAGCTGAGATAATTTTAATATAACTTGATCAATGTGTGTGTGTGCCTTGATTGCTTCTTCTTCGTCGGGATGCGAAGAGGAGGACAAGGATAGGATAGGTGTTATGTTTGCGTAAGTAGCTGATAGCAAGACTTGTTGGAGGCGATTCCTCATCGAATGCTTGGCTTCTTATCTTAATCTCTAGATCGTTAGCCACTTCATAAATGCTAGTGCGGCAGCAACCTCACCACTTACCCCTTCCTTACCGTAAACTACTAGTTGTCCTAGAATGACGAGTGATGAAGTCCTTGCTGGGTCAGATGACCACTATAGTTGGATGCTGAGTACCTCTGTACTCATGATACTACCCCCAAACTCTTTTCAGGGTTCTTGATCGACAACAGGTATGGTGATCGACGTTTCACGTGGAGACTCGACGACGACTAGTTAGGCGGATCCCGGCGGAGGGCCTGGACCCGTGTGGTTATGGGATCGATGTTTTTCTCTTTGCCAGTAGGCATTTGATTGTAGTCAGTACTCAGACATGTATCTTCCGTTGTTGTATTGTATTTGAGGAAGTTGTATGCCGATTGTATGAGATGTTGTATCCTGTATCTGTAATGTTGTGATATCATGTTGGAAATCCGGGGCATATGACTCCGTCATATGTCGCGGTGGGACCGATATGTGCTTCGTCCCCGGATCGGGATGGAAACATCTAGATCTGGAACAGTACCGCATATCGGGCCTTACAACTTGGTATCAGAGCCTTACGGACCGTAGGATCCCCTCTCTGGCCTAAGTCGAGTCTAGACAAAAACTATTTTGTAGTTACTAAGTTAGTTATCGGAGAGTAGGATTCTTTTTACTCCTTACCCATGCTCTGGTCAGGACAAGTGTCGTAAATGTTTTATTCTCGACTTCTCCCCCTTCAAACTTTAGGATCTCGAGTGTGCCGAGTTTCGGAATAGTTACAATGCCTTGCTTGCAGCGTATTGTCTCGACGCGCTGATCGCGCAGTTCGAAGTTTTACCCGAATCGGAGGTACTGCGGACCCCCGGCGGTCAGAAACGTAGACACCGCGCGCGCGAGAGAAAAACCGGGGATGTTTTTGCAAACTGCCAACCACCGGGGTTATATAAAGACCACCACACTCTCACCCATTTCTAGGGTTTCCCTAGTCCAAAATTTGCAGCCACACCCTCAATTTTGCTCAGTTTTCTGCCCAATGAGTTCTGGACCGTCAGATCTGGAGATCCGACGGCCCAGATCGGATCTAGCCACCCACTTCTCCTCTCTCCTCACCAACCGCAGCCAGCCCGTGGAGGCACCGGGCGCCGCCGCCTCCGTCCGGCCACGCCGGCCGCCTCATCGCCGCCAGCCCGGATGTCGCGCGCCGCCGCACCCCACTGCCCGCAGCCGGACCTCTCCTCCTCTCCTCCTCTAGCTCCTCTCCCTCTCTCACCCCCGCCGCATCCTCTCTCTGCAGGGGAAGCCGCCGCGTCGCCATGGGGCCGGCGAGCCCGAGCTCGCCCGAGCCGGAGCCGCTCCCGCGCACCACCAACGGCTGCCGCCGCCCCGGATCCGGCGAGGGAGCCACCGGATCCGCCGCCTCCTCGCCTCTCCCGGCTAGCTAGCGCCCCGCGCCCTTCGTCGGCGTGCCCACCGGCGGTCGCCGACTCCTCTGCCTGCTCGGGGGAGCCCGAGCTCACCACCGCCTCCAGCCAGGCGCCCTGGGCCGGTGCAGCCGAGGCGGCCCACCAGCGCCAGAGGCCCAGCCACCGGCCTGCTCGCCCCAAGCCAGCCGGCCTCCCTGTCCAGTGCCTCATGGGCCAGCCCATGTGGGTGAGCCCCCCCCCTTTTTATTTTTTTCAGTCCCTGTTTTTTTTCTTTCTTGTACTAAATTTCTACCAAGTCCCAGGTTTATTGTTGCTGATCTGTTTTTGCGCGGTAGTTTCCCGTTAAACCGTAGCTCCGATGAACGTGCCCCCAAAACAAAAGTTGCTCAGTTTTGCGTGCTCTAGCATTCGTATGTAGAAAGTTTTTGCATTTGAGCTCATGTTGATTGTGTAATTGTGTGCTAAAGTGGGCATCAGGCCGTTAAACTGCTACTTTTTCCTGTTAAGTGATGCTGTTATTATTTTGTTGCAACTTCGCATGATGATTGTGACTCATCCATGAGGCCTATTGCTTTGATTCTTTCTCCTATGTGTTAAGAATCATGTGTACTTCATTTCAATGCTTTAACTTGTCATGTTTGACTGCTTTAGCTATATTAAATCTTGCTCCAAAGTGGTGATCCTGATGTTATTGTGCTGCTGTTGCTGAAACTGTTATTTTATTGCAACTTCGGTCGACGAGTGTGTCGCGACCGTTTATCGGAATTGAGTGATTCCAATTGCATAATGTTAAGCATCTTGTCTAATTTCATTACATGTATTGCATCTTCATGTTACCATTCCTGGTCATATAGATATTCTGCTCCAAAGTTGCTATGCTGCTGTTTTTGACAGCCACTTCTGTTTTTCTCTAGTCTGTAACGTCACGATGCCATGTTGTTTGCTTAATATCTTTTGATCTATGATGTCTTTTTGCATGATTCTTTTTGGCATGCCTTACTTGTCATGTCTAGTTTAATTTCATATCATTTGTGAGCATGTTTGCATTGTGTAACCTGTTTATGCATTGCTCTAAAGTGTGCTTCGTGATGTTGGCAGATTGTGCCCGTAACTTGTTTTGCTTATATCTTTTTAACCGTAACTCCGTTTGGGGTGTTCTTTATATGTAACTTGATTAGTTTTTTTTCTATTTTGTGTTTTTTCTATTGTTTGCTGTTGTTAACCAACCTAAAATAAGGTTTAGGGCAGAACAGTACCAAATATTTTAATCATCGTGCGGCACTTAGTGTTATGCCATGTTTAGGTTGTGCCTCACTTAAATTGACTAGCATAGATAGTTTCCTTTATGCTTCACCTTTTGACATGTTTGTGTGATATGCCATGCTTGCTTGAGTTGCCATGTTAATAACCGTTGGTTGATCACCTGTAGCTAAGCAACTTGAACCACCGTAAACGTGCGGTATCGTCGTGTGTGACGAGTACTCCACTTAACCTGTTAGTAACCGCTCTCGACGGTAGGTGCGATGTCTCGTGTTACCTTCTTGTTGATGCTTGCTCGTGTTTGCTCTGTAGTAATAGATGCTTGCTCGTTGATTGCTTTCTAGTGTTTTCCCTCTTGTGTGCTCCCGCGGATACTCTCGGAGGCGATGCGAGCTTACGACCGACTACACCTTCGGAACCCGACTTATCAACAGGCAAGGACTATACATTACTTATGATCCATTCTATTTCAACCAGCGGTTTGCATGATAGTCTAGGATAGGCTCGATGTTTGATCCTACCACATGTTTACAACCTCTTTCAAACCGATACAGCCATGTCCCTTCCCAGAAAACCTTGTACTGCTATGTTACTTTGCTCGTTGCTCAGCCCCTGCTTAGTATGCATGCTTAGGATGCTACGATGTTACCCTGTTACTCCTGGGTTTGGGATATCACATTATTATATTGTTGTTGATGATATGACTATTATAATGTTGACTATATTCGACGAAGGATGGAAGGTCTAGGCTATCCCGCCCAGACGCTTTGTTCCATTCGAGTCACCTAGGATCCGAGTTTCGGGTATTGGTTTTAAGACCGAGTGTGCCTAACCGCGTGTGGGATTTTATGGGGTCCCCTTTTCTTACCTACCTAGCTTCAAACATTTCTAGTTGTGGCCCAGGATGATTTACTATTTGAAACGTGTGTGTGACTGGTCCGCGGCCGGTAGATTTCAAACAACTTGGGCCAGGGGAGACATGGTTTCTCTTGTTGGTCCACCCCAGGGAGCTAGGGGGTTGTCCACATCTGTTTGGGCAACTAACCCGACCTCATCCAGACGGTAGAGGCCGATTCGAGAGCGCGGCCGGCTTTTGAGTTGGATGTCGACTCACCGGGGCCAACCCGGATTTGTGCGTTGTTAGTTAGAGGGACCTGTCGTTCCGGATCTCTTGGGACTAAATCATAAAATGGTTGCCTATCATGGGTAGCAGCTGATAGATATGGGCGTGCGTGCGGAGCCTTGTAATGGGCAGTTGGTACACCCCTGCAGGGTTAAATCTTTTCGAGAAGCCGTGTCCACGGTTATGGACGAGTTGAGACCTACTCCTTGTTCATAGACAACAACAGCTGAGATAATTTTAATATAACTTGATCAATGTGTGTGTGTGCCTTGATTGCTTCTTCTTCGTCGGGATGCGAAGAGGAGGACAAGGATAGGATAGGTGTTACGTTTGCGTAAGTAGCTGATAGCAAGACTTGTTGGAGGCGATTCCTCATCGAATGCTTGGCTTCTTATCTTACTCTCTAGATCGTTAGCCACTTCATAAATGCTAGTGCGGCAGCAACCTCACCACTTACCCCTTCCTTACCGTAAACTACTAGTTGTCCTAGAATGACGAGTGATGAAGTCCTTGCTGGGTCAGATGACCACTACAGTTGGATTATGAGTACCTCTGTACTCATGATACTACCCCCAAACTCTTTTCAGGGTTCTTGATCGACAACAGGTATGGTGATCGACGTTTCACGTGGAGACTCGACGACGACTAGTTAGGCGGATCTCGGCGGAGGGCCTGGACCCGTGTGGTTATGGGATCGATGTTTTTCTCTTTGCCAGTAGGCATTTGATTGTAGTCTGTACTCAGACATGTATCTTCCGATGTTGCATTGTATTTGAGGCAGTTCTATGCCGATTGTATGAGATGTTGTATCGTGTATCTGTAATGTTGTGATATCATGTTGGAAATCCGGGGCATATGACTCCGTCATATGTCGCGGTGGGACCGATATGTGCTTCGTCCCCGGATCGGGATGGAAACATCTAGATCTGGAACAGTACCGCATATCGGGCCTTACAAGAGGAGACTCCCGGAGGTCGGCCCTCCCTCCGGCAGGGTGCCGGGAAGAGGTCTTCTGGTGCTCCCGATCTTGGAAGCGCGGCGGCGGCGGAACAGAGGCGAGTTTGCGAAATAGGGTTCTCTCTTCGGAGTTTCCCCGTGACGGAGAATAAATAGGCGAAGGGGGGCAGCCAAAGGTTGGCCAGGGGCCCCAGGCGCCCCCCTGGCGCGGCCAGGGGTGGGGCCGCGCCAGGTGGCCGCCTGGGCCCCCTGGCTCCCCTCTGGCCCCACTCGGGCTCTTCGCGAAGCTTCCTGTACGCTGATTTTTCCTGTATTTTTCCCGGAATTTTTCTGGCACTTTTTATATGGGGGAAAACTGAAATAGAAAAACGGCAGAAAACAGGAACTGGCACTGGGGTGCACTGAGTTAATAGGTTATTCCAAATATGATCAAAAGTGTATGAAAGTGTATCTAGATCATAGCAATATCACACAAAACATGCATGGAGCAAGCAGAAATTATAGATACGTTTTGGACGTATCAGCGACGCGGGGGCCAAAGCCCTGTTTCCCTTCTGACGCAGTCTTATCTAAAGTGCAAGCACGTCCAAAACAACAGCAGAACTCTGCTACGACCAGTCTGCGACCAAACCACCCTGTCTATACGGATTTTTCGAAACTTAGATTCACAATTCGGTGACGTAAGGCTCTTTTGTACGACAAGGCAGGGTCGGTCCTAAGATTTCAGGGGCCCGGGGCGAAACTACAATCCGGTGCATTTTTGGGCCCTTAGTATAAAAGTTTAACTAGTAATAATCATATATAGATATAACTTGTTTCAAAGAAAACAACTAAGTGCTTCCAAAATCAGTCTATGTATCACATAATGTATTACATATTACCTTCAAAATTTTCTCCTAACATTCTGAGATGCAAAGAGACCCTTTCAATGCCTTTTCCTCCTCATCTATCTCCTTCCTTTTTATTTTATCACTTTCAGATAAAACACTTTCTACCCGAACTTGACATGACCTTGCTGAAATTTTAAGTAATAATTAGCTTTTAAAGTTCGACATGACCGAGCGCTGCTTAACAAGCTGGAGCTCAAGGAGCTCTATTTGAATGGCCGACGATACACATGGTCGAATGAACGGCAGCTCCCAACCCTGGAGAAGATCGATCACATTTTTGTCATGAACTCTTGGGAGGATTTGTTCCCGGCCAGCCTGCTCACGGCTCTAGGAACAACCGTTTCGAACCACTACCCCTTGCTACTGGATCATGACGCAGAGTTCCGGATGGGCCGCTGACGAAGGGGTGACCCCACGACTCCTATGGATGAGCCTACCCGGTGTACCCTAAGACAGGAGGCCCACAAAGATGCCGAATGGGCCCAGCCTTGGCCCACTAGTGGCACCGACGTAGGAGTTCGCAACTCATAAGGAAGGTGCAAACTTGCCGTACGAAACAAGATCAGGATTAGGAAACCTCATCTGTAATCCCAGACGGACTCCCCGAGACCTAGCCTAGTATATAAGGGCTAGGAGGGGAGACGTCGAGATGAAGCAATACACAATTTGTAACCCTAGCCTTGTGCGCACTAGCCTTGGCTTCCCTGTAATCGCCATCTCCAATCAATAACATCGAGCAGGAACGTATCCTCCTGTTAGCCGACGAGCTATCGTCCAACCTGTGCCTCTCATGACTAACCCAGGGTCCCTGACGGGGATGTACACCGGAAAATCCCATGGTCAGGGGCCCTGGGTTACTCATGAGAGGCACAGGTTGGACGATAGCTCGTCGGCTAACAGGAGGATACATTCCTGCTCGATGTTATTGATCGGAGATGACGATTACAGGGGAGCCAAGGCTAGTGCGCACAAGGTTAGGGTTACAGATTGTGTATTGCTTGATCTCGACGTCTCCCCTCCTAGCCTTTATATACTATGCTAGGTCTCGGGGAGTCCGTCCTATATTACAGATGAGGTTTCCTAACCATGATCTTGTTCCGTACGGCAAGTTTGCACCTTCCTTGTGAATCGCGGGCTCATATGTCGGTGCCACTAGTGGGCCAAGGCTGGGCCCAGGCGGCATCTTTGTGGGCCTTCTGTCTTCGGGTACACCAGGTAGGCTCATCCATAGGATTCGTGGGGTCACCCCCTCGTCAGTCCATGGCCAAGGGATTTGCCGGTGTACATCCCCGTCAATTGGCGCCGTCTGTGGGAACTACACAGGTTGGAATTACGATCTTGGCGGTTCCGTCTCCAGCAAGCCACAACTCAAGAGCAAGAACCAGATGCAATCCACCCAAAGAATTCAAGATCACGGCAAACATCTCTGCCTTCCCAGCGAGATCGCTCAGCCTGCAGCCGTGCCAAGACCAATACTACGGCGGCAATCGAGCCCACCGCCAGCGAAAGAGAACTCGGCGACCCAAAAGAAAGGCGCGAGGGTTCCACATGGAGATCCCGATCGACGAGCTGCAGCACGAAGCAGAGAACCCGCCGATCACTCGACGTCCCACCACCACCCAGGCACCCGCCGCGCAAGAAGACATCGACTCCGAGCTTGAGATCAGTGATCACCAAGACCAACGCCAACGAGGAAGAAGTCGACGACCCAGAAGACAGACGCGAGGATTCTACGAAGCGACTCCACTCGACGAGTCGAACTACACAGCCACGCGATCGCCGACCACTCGACGACCCGCCGCCATGCGGACAGCCACCGCCCGCCAGGACAGCGACTCTGAGACTCAGACCGGCGAATACTACGACCCAGATCGAAGGCCAGACGAATTCGCCAATCTCATAAGGAACCAGAATCTAAGCGAGGGGATCGAAATCGACCCGCGAGTTCACGAACACCCAGCGGACCACGCGTTGTTCTTCCGAATCTCAAGGAGGAAACGGCATGCCGGATCCAGCAAGCTCACAGTCAGGGAACAACTAGAAGGACCCTGCATGATCCACTGCTTCGAAGACAACTGGGGAAACATCAGATCGAGCCACACCCTGGGAGACTATCGCCTGTTCAACAAACTTGCCGACAGCCCCAAGGAAGAAAAACAGCGAGAAGCCAAGCGCACCCGACGAACCGAGCAGTCGCCGACTCAAGGACAGGTGTACACGATCCAAGAGGGCAGGGTTTCGCAAGCCCAACAGGACGCTTACACCCTGCAAGCCAGAGCAGCCGAGAACCTAAACGCAGTCGAAGTCTACCAGCTACACAACGCAAAAACCAGCATCACGTTCTCCCAGAGCGATCACCCACCTGTAGTCCCAAGGCCGGGACACGCGCCCCTGGTACTCGACGCTCAAATTGGAGGCTACGACATGGACAAAATCTTTATGGACGGAGGCAGCAGCATGAACATAATCTTCGTCAGCACCCTACGCAAGATGTTGATCCCACGATCAGTATGGAAGAAATCAATCACCGTGCTATAAAGAGTAGTAACAGGAGTGGCGTCCACTTCCCTCGGAGTAATCGAGCTCGAAGTTGTCTTTGGCAGCAGACGCAATTTCGAAAGACACACCCTCGAGTTCGAAGTACTCGATTGGCAGTCGCAATACCACGCCATATTGGGACGTCCAGCATTCGCGCAGTTCATGGCGATTCCGCATTACGCCTACCTCAAACTCAAGATGCCAGGATCCTCGGGCGTCATTATAGTCAACAGGAGCTTCACCAAATCATACAAGTGCGATCGCGATTTCCACAAAGTCTCCGACACCTTCGGAGCCGAGCAAGAACTCATAGAAATAGCCATGGCGGCAGACAAAAGCATCTTTCCGCTAGCAAGCAGAAGCGAGACAAAAGAGTACGGGCGGGACTTCAGGATCGACAGCGACACGATCACCCACCAGGTGCACCCGACGGACCCAGAAAAAACAGTCCGCGTGTACGCCCATCTCCTGGAAGAGCAAGCGACTGCCCTCATCGTTTTCCTCCGCGAAGAATGGGAAATCTTTGCCTGGTGCCCAGCCTACATGCCAGGAGTACCGCGCGAGCTCTCGGAACACGCGCTGCGCATCAAGCCAAACACCAAGCCAGTGAAGCAGGCGCTACGAAGATTCTCAGAACCCAAGCGCAGAGCAATCGGGGAGGAAGTTAACCGATTACTTGACGCCCAATTTATCAGAGAGACGAAGAAAGCCACTTGGGCGCCAACCCCGTGCTGGTCCCCAAGAAAGACACAGACGTACTGCGAATGTGCGTCGACTACGGGCCAGTCAACAAACACTGCCCAAAGGACCACTTTCCCCTGCCAAGGATCGATCAGATAATCGACTCAACATCAGGATGCGACCTACTATCATTCCTCGACGCCTACTCAGGATATAACCAGATCAGGATGAAAGAAGAAGACGAAGAGCATACATCATTCATCACCCCTTACGACGTATTTTTCTACAGAACAATGCCTTTCAGACTCAAGAACGCCGGTGCCACATACCAGTGGATGATGCAAGCCAGCTTAAAAGATCAAATAGGAAGAAACGTGCGGGTCTACGTGGACGATATCGTCATCAAAACCTATAGTGCAAATAAGTTACTCGATGACCTGCGCGAGACCTTCTCATCACTCAACAAATACAGAATCAAGCTGAACCCGAAGAAGTGCGCATTCGGCGTCCCAGCCGGGAAGCTGCTCGGATACATGGTCTCCGCTTGAGGAATCGAAGAGAACCCCGAGAAAGTTCAAACAATCGCCAAGATGAAGGAACCAACCGACATCACAGGCGTACAGCAGCTCACCGGAAGACTTGCAGCCCTGAGTCGTTTCATCACCAGATAGAGAAAACGCACATTGCCATTCTACCAGTTGCTGAGAAAAGGAGAGAAATTTGGGTGGAACGAAGAAGCCCGCAAAGCATTCGCGGACCTGAAGAATACACTCTCGACCCCACCGATCTTGGCGGTCCCCAAAGAAAAAGAAAAATCGCACCTCTACGTGGCAGCACGCAACAACGTGGTAAGCACAACACTCGTCGTCGAGCGCACAGAAGAAGGCAAGGTCCAGAGCATACAAATGTCGATCTACTACCTCAGCATGCTCTTGACAAAGTCCCAACAGCGGTACCCGCACTACCATAAGCTACTACTGGCCATCATCACGACCTCAAGAAAAGTGTCGCACTACTTCGACGAACACCCTATCACAATCGTGAGCGGACATCCTCAACAACCCCGGAGCGACCGGGCGAGTGATACGTCCAAAACGTATCTTTAATTTCTGCTTGCTCCATGCCTCTTTTGTGTGATATTGCTATGATATTGATGAACTTCACTGCACTTTTGATCATATTTGGAGTAACCTATTAACTCAGTGCACCCCAGTGCCAGTTCCTGTTTTCTACTGTTTTTCTATTTCAGTTTTCCCCCATATAAAAAGTGCCAGAAAAATTCCGGGAAAAATACAGGAAAAATCAGCGTACAGGAAGCTTCGAGAAGAGCCCGGGAGGGGCCAGAGGGGAGCCAGGGGGGCCCAGGCGGCCACCCGGCGCGGCCCCACCCCTGTCCGTGCCAAGGGGGCGCCTGGGGCCCCTGGTCCACCTCTGGCTGCCCCCCTTCGCCTATTTATTCTCCGTCACGGGAAAACTCCAGGAGAGGAACCCTATTCCGCAAACTCGCCTTTGTTCCGCCGTCGCCGCGCTTCCGAAGATCGGGAGCACCAGAAGACCTCTTCCCGGCACCCTGCCGGAGGGAGGATTGACCTCTGGGAGTCTCCTCTCCACCATGGATGCTCCCCGGATGTCTCGTGAGTGGTTTTCCTTGGACCATGGGTCCGTGATCAGTAGCTATGTGATTTTCTCCTCCCCTCTTTGATCTTCATTGTTTAGACCTCGTGAGGTGCCCTACATGATCGAGGCACCTTTGTAATATTTCTGTTGTTGCTATGCTGAGTTTGGAGGGATCTGATGGATTATGAGATTATGTTCAGATTGTGATAGAGTAATATATTTGGTTTTTATCTCTTATATTTTTGTTCCTAAGTAATTCTTGCATGTTCTCCGTTGTTGTTTATTGCTTTGGCCAAGTAGTAGGCAGTGACTCCAAGAGGGAACGTTGTGCTAGATTGTGGGTTCATGCCCCCCGATGACACGCTTGAGTGACAGAAACATGAGTCTAGGGGATGTGTTGTTGCCAAAAGGGGGAAAACAACGGTGCTTGTAACCGCGGTTACAAGGATTGTTTACTTTACGCAAATTTCTTTTTAATGCAATTGTCTGTTGCTTTGGGTTTACACTTTGGGTGGGGCTCGCAACTTAATACCAGCGAGATGTTCTGGATAGATATCTCAAGGTGGATGATTAGTAGTAGATGCAGATGGATTTCGGTCTACTTATTTTGGCGTACTGCCCGTGCTTTTGAGCCTCTTCCTTTCTTTTGTAGCATAGTTAGCATTGCAGTGCGTTCATAATCGTGTCAATTGCCCTTCTGTAATTTGTTTACCTCGCATAGTAGTTTTATCGTCTTTTGGGAGAGAGACATCACTAGTGAACATCACGTATCCCGGTCCATATCCTCATTATTATTTCCAAGCTATATTTACTTTACTGCTTTTACTTGCTATCATTATCCCTTGCGTTTATCCTTTGTGAACAACAAGACCGGAGAGATTGACAACCTCTCTGAACTTCGTTGGGAACAAAGTTATCTGTGTCTGTGTGCAGGTCCGCGTCAGTTGCGCCGCTGACACCTACTTATCATCTCTGGAGTCCTACTGGAGACAAACCTTGGTATCTTAACCGAGGGAAAACTTCTGCTGCACTACATCTCAAACCTTCCACTTGGGGTAACCAACGAAGGGCGAGAAGCCATCACACACCTATCACCTATATTTTACCATCTCTTCGCCGAACTAGTGCACCTATACAACTCCTAGTTGTATTAGGTGTGTTGGGGACACAAGAGACTTCTTGTATTTTAATTGCAGGGTTGCTTGAGAGAGACCATCTTCAACCTCTACTTCCCTGAGTTCGATAAACCTTAGCTCATCCACTTGAGGGAAATTGCTGATGTCCTACAAACCTCTGCGCTTGGAGGCCCAACATAGTCTACAAGAATAGAAGCGTGCGTAGACATCAGCGAGTCGCCGAGTGGAACATTGAGCTCAGCCCGCGGGACCTACAATTCAAGCACCCAACAGCAATCAAATCCCAAGTACTCCCAGACTTTCTGGTCGAGTGGACGGAGGTCCAGACACCAGGCCCCCGGACCTATCGAACTCATGGACAATGTTCTTCGATGGGTCAAAAAGACAGCAAGGAGCCGGAGCAGGAGTCGTTCTGGTCTCCCCCAAAGGAACCAAGCTCAAATACGTCCTCCAGATCAACTTCATCCACGCCTCCAACAACGAAGCCGAATACGAGGCACTACTATACGGCATGCGCATGGCCAAAACATGCGGTGCCACTCGCCTCGTAATCTACGAAGACTCCAACCTCGTCGTCCAGCAGACGATGAAAGACTGCAATGCAGTAGCCGACAACATGGCGGCCTACCAGAAGCTCTACAACACGCTCGATGGAAGTTTCGATGGCTGCGAACTCAACTATATCCCGAGAACAAACAACACAGAAGCCGACGAACTCGCAAACATTGGCTCGACTCGAGGACCAGTACCACCAGGCGTCTTCCTTGAAAGCATCAGCCAGAGATCCATCAAGGAAAAAACAGCAGCACCAGATGTCGTGGTAATACTAAAGGTATACCCCTAGGCAAGGGAAACCCAGGGGTATCCCTAAGCCTTGGGTTTCCCCCAGAAAACACACATCAAGCAAAATAAGATCAACCAAAAAACACGAAGCATTGGCGGCTTCCGAGTAACACATTACTCGGAAACTAGGAGTTGTTTCCGAGTAAACAACTACTCGGAAACTCAGCAAGATCCGAGTAGAGCGATACTCGGAAGGGACCAGCGAGCCCCCACTACTCGGAAGATGGAAAACGCAACGGACAGAAGGCATTTCATGCTGCAGGCGTTCTCCCCCCTTTATTAGTAGTAACGGGCTGACCGTTTTGTAATTAAGTATGTATTTAATCTTGCAATTAAGACCCATTTATGCCAGGGAATTAAGGAGGCAGGGGCGCACTCTATATAAGCCACCCCCTCCCCTCTGGCATGGGCACGCGCACACTATTTCCCTTCTCAGTATTCTGAAGAAAGAACACCCCAGTAAGTCTGGGACAGGACTAAGGTTTTTATCTCCACGGAGAGGCCTAACCTGTATAATCCTCTTGCGTCAACCCACTCTACGTACAGATTCATTTAGCTCCTTTCATACCCCTATACTCATTGTCAGATTTACATCCACGACAGTTGGCGCCCACCTTGGGGCTGAGTTGATCAGCAATCGTAGAGATGGCATTTTCCTCATCCTTTTCGTCGACTCGCGGCTCTGAGCTCATCGTCGGAGAGGTTTTCTGTTTTGGATCGTTGGCTTTCATAGCTGACGATTCGGCTTGGTTAGCAGATTCCTCGCTCCAGGCACAATTGCTGCCCTCAAGGGGCAACGTCCACTTCCGAGCTGACGAATCGGGGGCCCTGCGCCTCCAGCTGCCGGCTCATCGTCAAGCGCCCGCGCTGCTATCTGTCCGCCACAAGAAGAGGCGCTCGGGCCGTCCGCGCGCTCACCATCGTGGAAATTTGGTCAAGGTCCAGCAGGTGGCGGTCATCGACTCGGTGTAGTCAGCCCACAAGGCCTTGGACGAACTGATCGCAAGAGAAGTCTCCACGGCTTCTCTCTTGCCTCTGTTCGACCTGGTTGAAGAAGAAGGCATGGGAGCGTCTGACCCCGAGTCAGGTGCCGAACAAGAAGGCAGCAGCGGCACCCCTGTCGTGGTTGCGGAAGTATGTATGGCCGAGACTCCGCCCTCTCATCCATCGCCAGCTCGGGACACTAGCGCCCGAGATGAAACGAACAGCCCATCCAAGGCCGGCACTCGGGAGCCGACCCGGCGTGTTTCAGCCTTCCGAAGGTTGGAGCTCGGAGATTCAAGTCGGCAACCTCGTCCACCTACCCGGGAGGAGCGGGAAGAGGCAGAAGCGGCCGAGCGACTGCTTAATACCCCAATTGACACAAGCACTCCAGAAGGGCGAGGCCTGGAGGCAACCAGATTAACCAATTTGGCTGAGCGGGGGCGTCTGTCCGAGTTGGAAAACACTCTCGAGCGTCAAGCCCGGGAGGTAGCTCGGCTCAGACAAAGCAGAACCAGTCGTCAACTGCGGGGCCCAGGTCGAGAACCTTTCCGAGCTATGGGCACCCCAGTCAAAAATCTCATAGCGGAAACTCGGATCACAAACTCTCTGCAGCCCAGTGGATCGGCGGCGGAAGAAATTCAGCACCTGGCGTTCCTCTTGCAAGCCGCAGTCGATCAAAACGCTGTTGTCAGTCAATCACAGCAGCGGATCCATTCCCAAGTTCCCCCTGCGAGGACATCACTGTCAGTACACACGCCCTATGGGGAAGCACGGAGGAACAAAAACAGTTCGCCTCGGTGCAGAGATGAACCTCGAGGAGATCATCGCCAAGAGCAATATCGGCATGAAGACCTCAGAAGAACAGAAGCCCGTGGGATGGGTCGGTCCGCACCTCGGAGGGAGGAGTTCCCGCGGCGCCGAGACGACCGTTATTTTGACATTCAAGACGACGCCCGAAGCCATCTTGTTCAGACCCGAGTCGACCGCGCCAGAACTCATCGTCAGGATCAGGCTCGGCCCTCAGTGGTCACAGGACCGGTCTGCTTCAGCGAAAGGATTCGGTCTACCCCCATTCCTCCACACTTCAGGATAGCCCAGGGGGTGGACAAATACCGAGGTGATGCTAAACCCCAAACATGGCTGGATGATTACAGAATAGCCGTGCAGATCGGAGGGGGCGGTGACGAGATAGCCATGATGCACCTGCCGTTGATGTTAGAAGGCTCGGCTCGGGCGTGGCTGAATCAGCTCCCCCCAAGTAGCATCTGGGTTTGGGAAGACCTCGAAAGAGTATTCATCAAGAATTTTGAGGGGACCTACAAGAGGCCCGGAGGCCTGACCGAGCTGCAATTGTGCGTCCAGGGCTACACCGAGACAACTCGGGACTACATCCAGAGGTGGATCACACTCCACAACTCGGTCGAAGGGGTCTCCGAGTTCCAGGCCATTCGCGCTTTCAAGCAGGGGGTCAAGTACAAGGAATTAAGCCTCAAGCTAGCAAGGTCACCACACATCACCTCACTCGGGAAGTTGATGGAGATAGCAAATAACTATGTCAATGGCGAGGAAGAAATCCGGCAGAAGAATCAGTAGCATAGAGGAGGTGGCAGCTCGGCACCGAACCCGAAGTAGAAGACCGCAAACAACAAGAGAAAGGCAGAGGACTCCCCAACAGACGCAGAGCTGGTAGAGGAAGCAAATGCTTCGGGCCTTCATGGCAAGGGTCAAGCGCGAAAGGAGTGGCAACCGCGGCAGAAAAAGCCGTCCAACGACGATGAAGTTCTGGATCAGCCCTGTCCTCTCCACACCACCCGCGATGCCGAGGAAAAGGTGGTTATCCCAAAGCATACAGCTCGGCAGTGCCTCCTGATCAAGAGAGCAGCCCAGAATGCAAGAACAGGCCCCCAGCAAGACAAGGAGACAGGGAAAAAGAAAGCACCCAGCCCGGAACTGGACAACGAAGGTTTCCCGCGGGAGGACGGAGTTTTGGTCATCTTCGCAGGACGAGAATTGAAGAGGGTGGAAAAAATAAGGTTCAGAGAAGTCAACTCGGCGGCTCCGGCAGTTCCGAGTTACATGAAGTGGGCCGACGTCCCCATCACTTTCGATCAGTCGGACCACCCTCCTCACATTCCTCACCCGGGAAGACACGCCCTGATTGTGGACCCTTTGCTAGAAACGGAAAATAGTAACTTCAGGATCAGGAATGTCTTGATGGACGGTGGCAGCGGAATTAACATCCTGTATGCAAGCACTCTGAAGAGCATAAACATCCCGATGTCCAAACTCCGCAAAAGCTACCTGGAATTTCATGGGATAATCCCGGGGAAAAAAGCGTACTCACTCAGAATGATCTCCCTCAATGTGGTCTTCGGTACTCCGAGTAACTTCCGGAAAGAGAGGATCATCTTTGAAGTAGTGGACTGTCAGAACCCTCTGTTAGGTAACGTGCTAGGGTTACCAAGTCTCTTGCATCATGTTAAAATTTCAAAAGAAATCTTTGAAATCAAAATCAAAAACAAGATGGGAGAAGGAAACCCCCCAGTTGAATTAATTCAAAAGGCCAGATAAAAATCTTCTCCAAAAAATCATGTTAGATTTTTGAAAAGTCTTATAAATGAGTGTGATCACATATCAAGTGATGTGGGACCCACCCCATGCTCATAGATTTTTCAAATATTCAAACAGTGCCTTGGAATTAAATAAAAACCCCTATTTGATTTAAAGTTCAAATTATTTGAATTTTAAAAATGTTCAAACTTTACAAGTGGCTAACCTAGTATTTTGTGATGCCACATAAAAAGTTTCAGCATTTAATAAAATGCCTAGCTATTTAATTAGCCCAGCAAAACAAAAGACAGAAAAGAAAACAGAAAAGAAAAAGGGAAAAAGGGCTCGCAGGCAAAAGGGCCCAACTTACCGAGGCAGCCCAGCCCAGGGGCAAGCCCGTCTTCTTCCTCGCGCCAGCCAGGCTGCTGCCGCCGTGGCGAGCATGCCGGCGACGCCTGGCCACCTCCTGCTTCCCTCGCGCAACATCTTCACGCCTGGAGACGCCCAGGAGCTTCCACGTTCCATTCCCCCCCTCCACGGACGCTCTCCCCGTCTCCCTCGCCGATTTCGTCGACACCCGTGAAGAACGTCGGAGCACGCCGTCGCACCTGCGTGGCCAGTGAGCCTGTCGAGCGCCACCGCCGTGTCCATCCTCTTCCTCGTCGTCGTCTACGTCTTCCAGTGCAGCGAATCGAACCCGGAGCCCTCCTAGCCACCGGAATCGAGCTCGAGCCGTCGCCGGACCCGAAGGACGCCATCATCGATTCAGTCGCCGTCGAGCCACCCCAGCCCTCGCCGCCACCTCCGTCGAGTTCCTGGTGAGCAGGCGGTCCAAACCCCTCTCTCCCCGCCCCTTATCGTTGTCTCCTTGTCGATCCGCCATGGAAGCCGAAGTCCCTCGCCGCCACGGTCGTCGTAGTCGATCACCAGTAAAGCAAACGAGCTCGGGGGCATGTCCACCGTCTTCGCCTTGCTCCTCTGCGTAGATTACGAGCATCACCAGCTCAAATGGTGCCCCGTAGCCGAGTTCACCTCGAGCCAGCAGATCCGCCGCCGCTAGGGCTTGTCGTCGTCGTCAAACCAGTGCCTCCCAGACCCCCCACTTGGTTCCATTCGATGCGCAGCACCAAGAGCGAAGTCTCGGTGGTTGCGGCGCTCGATTTGGACCACGGTAGCGCCTTTCCGTACAGCGCCGCCACGGTTCTGGTCACCGGCGGCTAGTCGCCGGCAAGTCCGACGTGACCGGGCTGATTAGCACCTAATCCACCCCCCTAATGACCCCTAGAGCCGATGACATGTGGGCCCAGCCCCTGACTAAACACTGGATTAAGTTTAAATCGTTTTATTTAAACAGTGAGAGGCTGACAGGTGGGACCCCCTTGTCAGTGGCCCCCTGACGCCAGCATGAAGTCATGCTGACGCCATAAATGAATTTCCAGAATAAATTGAATTAAAGAAATTCCAGAAAATCCAGAAAATAGCCCAAACTTTGGAAATTCATAGAAAATTCATATTAACTCCAAATTGGACAAATAATATATGAAAAATGATCAGGAGAAAATAAGCTATCCAAAAATCCAACTTTCAACTATGTTTGAGTTGATTTTAAAATGGGACCAGTAGCATATGTCATTTGATTTATTTGGAATTTATTCAAATTCAATTCAAATGATTTTGCAACTTGGACCATGGAATTATGCTACTTTTCAACCACACTTCAGAGGCATATCATACACATTTCAAAATGATTCAAATTGATCAATCAATTTCACATGTAACTTGACTAAGTTTGAATTCAAATTGGAGTTTGAATTTGCAATTCATTTTGCAATATACTCCATTTAAATGGAATTGTCTCACACATCAAAGCACATACATCAAGTTTCAACCTTCCATCATGTGATTGTGCATTGTATTTACTTTGCTACCTTGTTTGTTGTTTGTCGAGTAGAGGTGGAACCGGAGCAGGAGGCTGCCCCCTTCGTTGAAGACCCCGAACCCGAACCTCGTCAGCAAGGCAAGCAAACCCCCATTGATCATGTCGATAAAATCCCACTTCCCTCTCATGTCTCGCTTATGCATTGTATAGGATGATTACCATGCTACGTTTCTACCGCATAGATGAACCCATTCCTTTGCATGACCTATCATTTTGTCACAGTAGTAAGCAAACCACAATCCTAGCAAATGTAGGAGTTGATTGATATCATGTGGCCCCTGCAATTGTTACTGCTTATTGCATGATTAGAGTGATACCATGATGATACTGTTATGTGAGTCGGGATGGTAGTGATCATGATGATGATGGTAGAAAAGTGTTGGTGAATCTACCCTAATACAAGGTGAATGATGAGAGGCTGTGTAGGAGTACACGGTGGGTTGTCTCGTTGAACACCGCCCTAAGTCCGAGTTCTTGTGTGGTGATCCAAGATGAAGAGTACAACCACACATTGGGCTCACTGACCCCTCTCAGCTTACTAACTCATCCCTTTCAATGTCCAGATGTCGCAATAGTTCGGAGTTCTGGTAGGTCCGTGGCCTGGATGCTAAGTGAGAGAACGGCTCATCCGAGACCGGCTTATGCACCACGCACACATCACTTGGGTTCACTTCGGTAAACCGGCCGGGTTCACGATAGTGGTAGCCAACCCAAGTAGGCGGCTTTCTCGGACTAGATCGGCTATGAGGTAACAGTTGTGGTGAGCATCCTCGCCGACACTTCTTGAACGGTGTCGAGTACAAAGGCGGTAAATGATGATCATGTGTGTGTAGCGGTACACCCCTGCAGGGTTAACAAAACTATTCGAATAGCCGCGTCTGCGGTTATGGACTGCTTGGAAAGCTTAGCTTGATTATTAGACAACTTGAACTGGATACTTCTAAAACACACCAAGATAAGTGTGAGTGCTATGGCGTGCTTTCTCGTGGGGAAGTCGAGGAAGGCACCATAGTGGTGTAATTGGTTGGAGAAAGTAGTGGACTCGTGTACGCTTCTTACCTCAAAGTCTGGTACTCGTAGTTCAGGACTAGTCAAGTCAAAGCTGGCACTTCTTCAAGTGAAACCCCACCTCCCTTTACCTTGATACATGTGCATGAGTAGTATAGCTCCTATGTAAGTCTTGTTGAGTACGACTTTGTACTCACGTTTGCTTAATCTATGTTTTAGATGAACCCACTGACCCCGAAGGTGGCTTCTTCATCGAGCTGGACGACTGAAGATCAAGCTAGTCTAGTCCCAGTCAGACGATTGGTTCCCTTGTGGAGGGCTTGTGTTTAAATAAGGCTTCTTAAGACATTTGTTAAACTTGTCTGTACTCAGACATAATTTGCTTCCGCTTGTTGTTGTAATGTTGGATCACATGTTTGTGATCTCTGTGTGCACTCTATAAGAGTTATCAATAAAATGTATACTTTGTACAGAATTGCAATGATACCTGCTGTTCATACAAGGCATGTGTGTTGCGTGTATGTTTATAACATGCATGTCTTTGTATGGGTTTTCGAGACCTTAGTTGTGATCTGGCTGGCGGTCTTTCATACACCAAGTGGCCCTTAGATGTGCGCATCTTGGGGCATCGCGATGCGATTGTTCGAGACTCTGTCTCGTGCACACTTTGTGGTATGATCGAGCCCGCCCTAGACCCCGACTAAGTGATCGGGCTGGAGTAAGTTTATGTAAGAGTTATGAGATAGTCGGTAGTATGGTTGAGGCGACTTGTCTTTGAATATGGGAGCTCATCACCCATATCATTAGACTTGTGTGCGGACGATGAGGACCCATCTCAGTTGATCATCCGGCCTGGATGGGATGCCCCTCACGTACGATGCTCTCCGAGAACGTTCTGTGCTTGGCCTTGTCTGCTTAGACAAGTGGGTACGGTTCTCGGCTCTCCATATAACTATGTCTTAACTGGACTTGCATACGCTAACCCCGGGTCCGGACAGACTTGGTATCAGAGCAGGACTGACTGTAGGACTAGCAGCCTTGGCCGAAGTCGAGTCTAGCCTTCTATAGTTATATAGTTACTCTGGGTATATAAGGGAACAACGTAAGGCTTCTTTTTTCTCCTTACCCCCTTCGTTCTGAGTTATGAGTCACCCTCATCTTATTCTACGGGAAGATAGGACTAGGCTCTCCTCTGTCTGATTAGAACATCTCGTTCTTTGCTTCCTTGTAGCCGTAGGAAAGTTGTGATCGGTTTGTTAGAGTGGTTATGCTTCCTGATTTATTACATCGTATGTAAGTGTTGTTTCCATGTTGTAAGAAATTGTCTTTTTCTTGCAATTACAGCCGTTATGCTGTCCGAGTCATTCCAGGTTTATCTCATAATCTGATGCAATTGCAAACTTCTTCTTCCTGTTTCAGATGGCAGATCTTCCCCCTCGGCAGATTGTTCGTTTGACCAGGTGCCTCGGTGTGCGTGGCCATCCCGCCACGTTGATCGAGATGATGTCCTATGTGGGATATCGATGGTATCCTGAGTACACCGTTGAGGAGCAGTTCCTTGACTTCAACCAGACCCAGTTCCACTGTATTGTCAGGATCTACCCGCACCACGTTGGAGTCACTCAGCCTATCCACTTTGGACATGGCATTGGCATGACAGAGAACATGGTTGTGCAGGATGCTGCATACTCATGTATTCCCTGCTGAGAGAGGAGCACACTATGCTGAGAGAGACCTCATTCCGCTATATCCCTGCTGCACTTCCAGGAGAAGAGGGATATTACACCGGACTCTACTCAGATCACTCTGCAGAAGATCCAACACTTCAGATGACTGCTAGGTTTGCTAGTGATCGAGATCGTGATGCACGCGCTCTCCGTTTCGAGCTTCACGCCACTCGTGTTCGTCTGTATCGAGCACTGACCCTTTTGGCACCCTTCGTGAGCGTTGGATCAGTCGAGTATGATGCTATCTACCCAGTGAGGAATCAGATGCCTTCTCGAGTTGCTTGGCTCGAGATTGGAGGCATTTTTCCACCCCGTGGTCCTTTGCTTCCACCCTACGCTGGACCTAGGCCCCATCCTTGCCCAAATGGATATCAGGGTCCACAGGCCTCCGTGTTTTCCGATGGTCACCTTCAGCTACCGGGATACGCGGGTAACTTTTACGAGGACTACTATGGAGATGGAGATGAGTGAGACCGCTTGTGGTCTTACTTAGTGAGGATGTAGTAGTATCTTAGTATATTGTATGCAAGGTATCTAAGTTCCAGAGGCTTAGATAAATAATGTATAGGAAGTCAGAGTGCCTCTGAAGGATGTATCATCTTCATCACGTTTGTATTAGCTTGGTGCTTGTACTAAAACGATGTATGGTTTGTATGACAGCTTGTGAATATATGGCTTGTATGCTTTATCACCATGTTGTCAAGATGATTACTTCCTTTGCTCTGTAATCCTTCCAGTACTTCAATACCTTGTTTAGACTCTCCCAATCAACTCTGTTTGACTTTGGTTTTCACTTCAGGATGTCTCAAGGAACCCGTGGCCAGCTTGGTCGTAACCAAGGTCGTGGGAATGACCAGGAGGAAGGCAACCTTCCACCCCCACCCACGATGGCTCAGGTTCTGATGGAGGTTGAGAGGAACCGCCGAGACTCTCACCATCTGCTGGCAGTCATTGCTCGCAACACCACTCAGCAGCGCAATGAATTGGTGTCCCTGAATGACTTCATCCGGCTTCATCCCCCGGTTTTCAGTTACTCCACCGAGCCCCTTGACGCCGATGACTAGATTCGCAGCATCGAGAGGAAGCTCCAAGCAGGCCATGTTGCAAATGGCGACAAGGTCAGCTATGCCACCTATCACCTTGAAGGTGCAGCTAGCTCTTGGTGGGAGAACTTCATGAATAAGCGTCCCGTTGGACCGCCCGCATCTTGGGATGAATTCTGCACTTCCTTCCGTGAGCACCACATTCCCAAGGGTCTTATGGACCGCAAGCGTGAGGAGTTCTGCAACCTCACCCAAGGCAGAAGGACCGTTGACGAGTTTAGTCGTGAGTTCAACCGGCTTGCTCGTTATGCTACTGAAGAAGTCTCCACCGACGCAAAGAAGCAAGAGAGGTTCCGTCGCGGACTCAACTCTGGACTCCGTCGTGAGCTCAACCTACATGACTTTGCCACCTTCCAGGTCCTTGTCAACAAGGCCATCAAGGCAGAGGACATGAACACCCCCAACGACTTCCGCAAACACCCTAGAGACGATGGCTCATCCAGTTCAGGCTCCCAGAAGCGCAAGATCTGGATCCCCAATAGTATGTTCCGCCAGAACAACCCACCGAGGCCATCCTATGTGGCGCCTCGTCCACCAACTCAGTTCCACCCAACTCCACCAAAAAACCCAGCTCCACGCACTGTCTTTGGAGCCTGCTACAAGTGTGGTCAGGCAGGCCACTACTCTCGTGATTGTCCCCAGAACCAACTCCAGAATAATAATGGTCCACCCCGTGCCGGAGGCAACAACAATGGTCGTGGCAAGCCCCCCCAGAAGGTCTACACCACCAAACCCGCTCCTCCCGCCACTCGTGGACGTGTGAACCAGATTGCCGCCGAAGAGACTGACGACACCACTGACGTCATTCTTGGTACGCTCCCAGTCAATTATGTTCCTACTTCCGTTCTTTTCGACCCAGGAGCATCTCATTCATTCATGTCGGAAAGTTATGCACTTCGTCATGAGTTATCTTTTGTTGAATTATCCACCCCCATGATTATTCAAACTCCAGGGTCAAGATGGCAAACTAATAGAGTAATCCATGGTAATCAGATTGCAATTGAGGGTTTAGTATTCCTTGCTTCACTCATAGCCCTCAAGTCTTCAGATATTGATGTCATCCTTGGCATGGATTGGCTATCAAGACAGAATGCCTACCTGGATTGCAAAGGAAAATCCGTGAAACTCACCAACCCTTCAGGCAAAACCGTCAACTATACCTCACCCAGAACTAGAACCCAAGTGCATTCCTTGAATGTACTTCCCCTTCCCGAACTTGAAGATATTCCGGTGGTTCGTGACTTCCCGGATGTCTTTCCTGAAGAGCTGCCGGGCATGCCACCCGACAGATGTGTAGAGTTTATAGTGGATCTTGCTCCAGGAACTGCACCAATTTCTAGACGCCCATACAAAATGGCCCCACGTGAGTTAGCTGAGCTTAAAACCCAACTGGAAGCTTTGTTGGAAAAAGGCTTCATCCGCCCTAGCTCATCGCCATGGGGTTGCCCCGTTCTGTTCGTAACGAAGAAAGATGGAACAGAAAGGATGTGCGTAGACTGTCGCCCCCTAAATTTAGCGACGATAAAGAATAAGTACCCATTGCCCAGGATCAATGATCTTTATGATCAACTTGCAGGATCCTCTGTCTTCTCCAAGATGGATTTTAGATTAGGTTATCATCAAATCAAAATCCGAAACGAGGACATTCCCAAAACGGCTTTTACTACTCGTTATGGTCTTTACGAGTACACCGTTATGTCTTTTGGTTTAACCAATGCCCCCGCCACTTTCTCACGCATGATGAATTCGATCTTCATGGAGTACTTAGATAAATTTGTTGTAGTTTATCTTGATGACATTCTCATCTACTCGAAGAACGAAGAAGAACATGCCGAACACCTAAGGCTGGTATTGATGAAACTTAGAGAGCATCGCCTGTATGCTAAATTCTCCAAGTGTGAATTTTGGCTACCAGAAGTGACCTACTTAGGCCACGTGATTTCTGCAAAAGGCATTGCTGTGAATCCCGAGAGAGTTCAGGCCGTCCTTGACTGGACTCCACCTGAATCGGTTAAGCAAGTTAGGAGTTTTCTTGGCCTAGCCAGCTATTGTCGTCGCTTCGTCGAGAACTTTTCTAAAGTTGCAAAGCCTCTAACTGAACTCCTCAAGAAAGATAAGAAATTCCTATGGACTCCCAAGTGTGAGGAAAGCTTTCAAGAGCTAAAAAGAAGATTGACTTCTACACCTGTACTTGCACCTCCAGACACCAAAAAGGATTTCGAGATCTATTGTGACGCATCACGGCAAGGGTTAGGATGCATACTTCTGCAAGATCGGCATGTGGTAGCTTATGCTTCACGCCAGTTACGGCCACATGAAGAGAACTATCCTACCCATGACCTTGAACTCGCTGCCGTAGTTCATGCCCTAACAACTTGGCGACATTACCTCCTTGGTAATTGTTGTGAGATCTATTCCGACCACCAAAGCCTCAAATACATTTTCACCCATCCAGATCTTAATCTCAGGCAAAGACGCTGGATTGAGTTGATAAAAGATTACGACGTAGGAATTTCTTACACCCCAGGCAAAGCCAATGTCATGGCTGATGCACTAAGTCGTAAGTCGTATTGTAACAACCTCATGTTACAACAGTATCAACCACTTCTTCATGAGGAATTTCGCAAGCTCAATCTTGAGATTGTTCCTCATGGCTATCTTTCTACATTGGTGGCGAAACCAATTCTTGAGGATCAAATCATAGTTGCCCAAAGGCGTGCACGAGGTGTTCGCCGGATCAAGGAGAACATTGTTAGCGGAGTTGCTAAATGTTTCTTCACAGATAGCAAGGGAACGGTATTCTTTGAAAATCGTTTGGTAGTACCTAAGAATAGGGAACTAAGGCAACTCATCCTCAAAGATGCCCATGACACACCCCTCTCTATTCATCCCGGTAGCACAAAAATGTACCGAGATCTACGCCAGAGATTTTGGTGGACTAGGATGAAGAGAGACATTGCTCAATTTGTTGCCGAATGTGATGTTTGTCGTCGCATTAAGGCAGAACATCAAAGACCTGCTGGTACACTTCAACCTTTGTCTATTCCCGAGTGGAAATGGGACAAGGTCGGTATGGATTTCATCATCGGCTTTCCGAAAACCCAGAAAGGAAACAATGCCATCTTCGTTGTCATAGATAGGCTTTCCAAAGTTGCTCACTTCCTTCCGGTTCGCGAGTCTATAACTGCTAGCCAGTTAGCGGACTTGTACGTCTCTAGAATTGTATCCCTTCACGGTGTTCCTTTGGAAATCAATTCTGATCGCGGTAGCCTTTTCACCTCTAGATTTTGGGGAAGCTTTCAGAATGCTATGGGAACTCATCTCTCCTTTAGTACAGATTTCCATCCTCAGTCTAGCGGTCAAGTCGAAAGGGTTAAGCAAATTCTTGAAGACATGCTCAGAGCTTGTGTTATCTCATTCGGAAAGAATTGGGAGAAGTCTCTGCCATTCGCCGAATTTGCTTATAACAATAGTTTTCAATCTAGTCTGAACATGGCTCCTTTTGAACTCCTTTATGGACGACGATGTCGAACACCACTAAACTGGTCAGAAACCGGTGAAAGACAATTCTTTGGACCGGACATGATCAAGGAAGCAGAAGAGCAAGTTTGCATTGTTCGTGATCAATTGAAAGCAGCCCAGTCTCGTCAGAAAAGCTACTATGATCGTCATCATAGGCAAGAGAGCTACAATCTAGATGAGAAGGCTTACCTTCGGGTTACTCCTCTGAACGGAACCCAACGTTTCGGTATCAAAGGCAAATTGGCCCCACGTTACATCGGACCTTTCTGCATTCTTGCCAAACGTGGAGAAGTTGCCTACCAACTTGAACTACCCCCGCACCTTTCCCGAGTACATGATGTATTCCATGTGTCCCAACTCAGGCGTTGCTTCAAGGACCCCATCCGCGAAGTCGATCATGAAACGCTTGATCTCCAAGATGACCTTTCTTATCGAGAATACCCCGTTCGTATTCTTGATTCCGCAGAGCGTGTCACTCGTCGCCAGAAGATTAGGTTTCTGAAAGTGTAATGGTCACACCACTCTGAGAGAGAAGCTACGTGGGAAAGAGAAGACCGCCTCAGTTCCGAGTATCCCTCCTTCCTCCCGCGGACTTCTGAATCTCGGGACGAGATTCTGTTGAGTGGGGGCGAGTTGTCAGAACCCTCTGTTAGGTAATGTGATAGGGTTAGCAAGTCTCTTGCATCATGTTAAAATTTCAAAAGAAATCTTTGAAATCAAAATCAAAAACAAAATGGGAGAAGGAAACCCCCCAGTTGAATTAATTCAAAAGGCCAGATAAAAATCTTCTCCAAAAATTCATGTTAGATTTTTGAAAAGTCTTATAAATGAGTGTGATCACATATCAAGTGATGTGGGACCCACCCCATGCTCATAGATTTTTCAAATATTCAAACAGTGCCTTGGAATTAATTAAAAACCCCTATTTGATTTAAAGTTCAAATTATTTGAATTTTAAAAATGTTCAAACTTTACAAGTGGCTAACCTAGTATTTGTGATGCCACATAAAAAGTTTCAGCATTTAATAAAATGCCTAGCTATTTAATTAGCCCAGCAAAACAAAAGACAGAAAAGAAAAAGGGAAAAAGGGCTCGCAGGCAAAAGGGCCCAACTTACCGAGGCAGCCCAGCCCAGGGGCAAGCCCGTCTTCTTCCTCGCACCAGCCAGGCTGCTGCCGCCGTGGCGAGCATGCCGGCGACGCCTGGCCCCCTCCTGCTTCCCCCGCGCCACATCTTCACGTCTGGAGACGCCCAGGAGCTTCCACGTTCCATTCCCCCCCTCCACGGACACTCTCCCCGTCTCCCTCGCCGATTTCATCGACACCCGTGAAGAACGCCGGAGCACGCCGTCGCACCTGCGTGGCCAGTGAGCCTGTCAAGCGCCACCGCCGTGTCCATCCTCTTCCTCGTCGTCGTCTACGTCTTCCAGTGCAGCGAATCGAACCCGGAGCCCTCCTAGCCGCCGGAATCGAGCTCGAGCCGTCGCCGGACCCGAAGGACGCCATCGTCGATTCCGTCGCCGTCGAGCCACCCAGCCCTTGCCGCCACCTCCGTCGAGTTCCTGGTGAGCAGGCGGTCCAAACCCCTCTCTCCCCGCCCCTTATCGTTGTCTCCTTGTCGATCCGCCATGGAAGCCGAAGTCCCTCGCCGCCACGGTCGTCGTAGTCGATCACCAGTAAAGCAAACGAGCTCGGGGGCATGTCCACCGTCTTTGCCATGCTCCTCTGCGTAGATTACGAGCATCACCGGCTCAAATGGTGCCCCGTATCCGAGTTCACCTCGAGCCAGCAGCTCCGCCGCCGCTAGGGCTTGTCGTCGCCGTCAAACCAGTGCCTCCCAGACCCCCCCACTTGGTTCCATTCGATGCGCAGCACCAAGAGCGAAGTCTCGGTGGTTGCGGCGCTCGATTTGGACCACGGGAGCGCCTTTCCATACAGCGCCGCGGCGGTTCTGGTCATCGGCGGATAGCCGCCGCAAGTCCGACGTGGCCGGGGTGATTAGCACCTAATCCACCCCCCTAATGACCCCCAGAGCCGATGACATGTGGGCCCAGCCCCTGACTAAACACTGGATTAAGTTTAAATCGTTTTATTTAAACAGTGAGAGGCTGACAGGTGGGACCCCCTTGTCAGTGGCCCCCTGACGCCAGCATGAAGTCATGCTGACGCCATAAATGAATTTCCAGAATAAATTGAATTAAAGAAATTCCAAAAAATCTAGAAAATAGCCCAAACTTTGGAAATTCATAGAAAATTCATATTAACTCCAAATTGGACAAATAATATATGAAAAATGATCAGGAGAAAATAAGCTATCAAAAAATACAACTTTCAACTATGTTTGAGTTGATTTTAAAATGGGACCAGTAGCATATGTCATTTGATTTATTTGGAATTTATTCAAATTCAATTCAAATGATTTTGCAACTTGGACCATGGAATTATGCTACTTTTCAACCACACTTCAGAGGCATATCATACACATTTCAAAATGATTTAAATTGATCAATCAATGTCACATGTAACTTGACTAAGTTTGAATTCAAATTGGAGTTTGAATTTGCAATTCATTTTGCAATATACTCCATTTAAATGGAATTGTCTCACACATCAAAGCACATACATCAAGTTTCAACCTTCCATCATGTGATTGTGCATTGTATTTACTTTGCTACCTTGTTTGTTGTTTGTCGAGTAGAGGTGGAACCGGAGCAGGAGGCTGCCCCCTTCGTTGAAGACCCCGAACCCGAACCTCGTCAGCAAGGCAAGCAAACCCCCATTGATCTGTCGATAAAATCCCACTTCCCTCTCATGTCTCGCTTATGCATTGTATAGGATGATTACCATGCTACGTTTCTACCGCATAGATGAACCCATTCCTTTGCATGACCTATCATTTTGTCACAGTAGTAAGCAAACCACAATCCTAGCAAATGTAGGAGTTGATTGATATCATGTGGCCCCTGCAATTGTTACTGCTTATTGCATGATTAGAGTGATACCATGATGATACTGTTATGTGAGTCGGGATGGTAGTGATCATGATGATGATGGTAGAAAAGTGTTGGTGAATCTACCCTAATACAAGGTGAATGATGAGAGGCTGTGTAGGAGTACACGGTGGGTTGTCTCGTTGAACACCGCCCTAAGTCCGAGTTCTTGTGTGGTGATCCAAGATGAAGAGTACAACCACACATTGGGCTCACTGACCCCTCTCAGCTTACTAACTCATCCCTTTCGATGTCCAGATGTCGCAATAGTTCGGAGTTCTGGTAGGTCTGTGGCCTGGATGCTAAGTGAGAGAATGGCTCATCCGAGACCGGCTTATGCACCACACACACATCACTTGGGTCCACTTCGGTAAACCGGCCGGGTTCACGATAGTGGTAGCCAACCCAAGTAGGCGGCTTTCTCGGACTAGATCGGCTATGAGGTAACAGTTGTGGTGAGCATCCTCGCCGACACTTCTTGAACGGTGTCGAGTACAAAGGCGGTAAATGATGATCATGTGTGTGTAGCGGTACACCCCTGCAGGGTTAACAAAACTATTCGAATAGCCGCGTCCGCGGTTATGGACTGCTTGGAAAGCTTAGCTTGATTATTAGACAACTTGAACTGGATACTTCTAAAACACACCAAGATAAGTGTGAGTGCTATGGCGTGCTTTCTCGTGGGGAAGTCGAGGAAGGCACCATAGTGGTGTAATTGGTTGGAGAAAGTAGTGGACTCGTGTACGCTTCTTACCTCAAAGTCTGGTACTCGTAGTTCAGGACTAGTCAAGTCAAAACTGGCACTTCTGCAAGTGAAACCCCACCTCCCATTACCTTGATACATGTGCATGAGTAGTATAGCTCCTATGTAAGTCTTGCTGAGTATGACTTTGTACTCACGTTTGCTTAATCTATGTTTTAGATGAACCCACTGACCCCGAAGGTGGCTTATTCATCGAGCTGGACGACTGAAGATCAAGCTAGTCTAGTCCCAGTCAGACGACTGGTTCCCTCGTGGAGGGCTTGTGTTTAAATAAGGCTTCTTAAGCCATTTGTTAAACTTGTCTGTACTCAGACATAATTTGCTTCCTCTTGTTGTTGTAATGTTGGATCACATGTTTGTGATCTCTGTGTGCACTCTATAAGAGTTATCAATAAAATGTATACTTTGTAGAGAATTGCAATGATACCTGCTGTTCATACAAGGCATGTGTGCTGCGTGTATGTTTATAACATGCATGTCTTTGTATGGGTTTTCGAGACCTTAGTTGTGATCTGGCTGGCGGTCTTTCATACACCAAGTGGCCCTTAGATGTGCGCAGCTTGGGGCATCGCGATGCGATTGTTTGAGACTCTGTATCGTGCACACTTTGTGGTATGATCGAGCCCGCCCTAGACCCCGACTAAGTGATCGGGCTGGAGTAAGTTTATGTAAGAGTTATGAGATAGTCGGTAGTATGGTTGAGGCGACTTGTCTTTGAATATGGGAGCTCATCACCCATATCATTAGACTTGTGTGCGGACGATGAGGACCCATCTCAGTTGATCATCCGTCCTGGATGGGATGCCCCTCACGTACGATGCTCTCCGAGAACGTTCTGTGCTTGGCCTTGTCTGCTTAGACAAGTGGGTACGGTTCTCGGCTCTCCATATGACTATGTCTTAACTGGACTTGCATACGCTAACCCCGGGTCCCGACATGGACTTCCCGAGTGCGTATCATGCTTTACTCGAAAGGCCGGCCTACGCAAAATTTAAGGCCATCCCTTGTTACGTCTACCTGAAGCTCAAGATGCCCGGACCTCACGGCGTGATCACTGTCTCAGGAGACTATGAGCAAGCTGAAGACCTGCTGCAGAAAGGCTCCCTGATAGCTGACCAGCAGATGGCCGAGGTCGAATTGGCCGAATGCAAGAAGGTCGTCGACTCGTTCGAGTTGCTGCAGCCAAAGAAGACATCGTCATTCGAGTCGGCCGGAGAAACCAAGAGGATGCAGATACACCCAACAGATGAAGGCAAGTACACCAACATCGCTACCGATCTGGATCCCCAATAGGAACTCGAGCTCGTCAACTTCCTCCGTGAGAATTGGGACATTTTCGCGTGGAAGCCCTCCGACATGCCTGGAGTCCCAAGGGAGTTGGCCGAGCACAAGTTGCATGTAGATCCGAAGGCAAGACCGGTAAAAGAGTCCCTCCGACGGTTTTCCTCTGAGAAAAGGAAGGCCATCGGGCAGGAAATAGCTAGACTATTAGCAGCCGGATTCATTTGGGAAATCTTCCACTCCGAGTGGTAAGCAAATCCTGTAATGGTTCCGAAGAAGGATAAATCTTGGAGAACTTGTGTTGATTTTCGCCATATCAATAAAGTTTGTTCCAAAGACCATTTCCCTCTTCCTCGTATTGACCAGATTGTGGACTCCACATCAGGTTGCGAGAGATTATGTTTCCTCGATGCATACTCGGGTTACCACCAAATCCGACTATATGAACGAGACGAACTCAAAACGGCGTTTATATCCCCTTTGGATGTTTTTGTTACATCACGATGCCATTCGGACTAAGGAACGCAGGCGCCACGTACCAGCGCATGATGCAGAATTGTCTGATCTGGCAGATCGGCAGGAACGTGGAAGTCTATGTGGACGACATCGTAATCAAATCGGCTAAAGGGAGTAGTTTGCTAGCAGACCTAGCAGAAACCTTCCAGAGCCTCCGATCCTACACCATCAGGCTTAATCCTGAAAAGTGCGTTTTCGGCGTGCCAGCAGGGAATCTACTCGGATTCATGGTCTCCGAGCGAGGGATAGAAGCCAACCCGGAAAAAATCATGGCAATTCAGAACATGAAACCTCCCAAGCAGCTCTGAGACGTCCAAAAGTTAACAGGCTGCCTCGCAGCACTAAGTCGGTTTATTTCCAGATTGGGAGAGAAAGCCCTACCTCTCTACCAACTGATGAAAAAATCGCCGAATTTCGTCTGGACGGAAGAGGCTCAAATGACTTTCGAAGAACTCAAGAAGCAATTGTCAACTCGGCCAGTCCTGGCAGCACCCCAGGAAAAAGAGCCGCTCTTGCTGTATATCGCTGCCACAAGCCGAGTTGTCAGCATAGCCATAGTGGTGGAGAGAGAAGAAGAAGGAAAAACACAGAAGGTGCAAAGACCGGTGTACTACATCTCCGAAGTCCTCACACCATCCAAGCAGAGATACCCTCACTACCAGAAGATAGCAATGGGGATTTACCTGGCGTCTCAGAAGCTCGCACATTACTTCCAGGATCATTCCATCACAGTGGTCTCTGAAGCCCCCCTGGCAGAAATTATGAACAACAGATATTCAACAGACATAATAGCAAAATGGAGTTTGGACCTACTCCCCTTTGACCTCAATTACCAAGCTAAGAAAGCAATCAAGTCACAAGCACTGGTGGACTTCCTAGCCGAGTGGATTGAAGTCCAACACCCCCCACAGCCAACACCAGAACATTGGACAATGTTCTTTGATGGCTCCAAGATGCTACATGGCGCAGGGGCAGGGGTGGTACTAGTCTCACCCAGAAAGGATGAGATGCGATACGTCCTCCAAATCCATTTCCCAGCAACAAACAACGAGGCAGAATATGAAGCTCTTCTGTATGGCATGTGAATGGCTATCTCACTCGGAGTCAGGAGACTTATGGTATTCGGAGATTCAGACTTGGTAATCAACCAAGTAATGAAAGAGTGGGACATCCGAAGCCCAGCAATGACAACCTACTGTGTAGCAGTGAGAAAATTGGAGAAAAAATTTGATGGGATGGAGCTCCATCACATCCCAAGGGTTAAGAATCAGGCATCAGACGACCTTGCCAAATTGGGTTCCACCCGCGGACAGATCCCACAAGGGATCTATCTGGAACACCTACATTCCCCTACAGTCAAAGAAGATCCCTTCCTGGAGGCAGATCCAAACATGCTTCCTGACAAGAACATCCCCAGCAAAGAAGACATACCCGCAGTAGTTGACATGGTGTTTGATGTGGAGGTCATTCCCCCCGAGTGGACACGCCCAATCCTTGACTATCTGCAAAAACAAGAGTTGCCCGACGACGAGGTAGAAGCCAAACAGATAGTCCGCAAGTCCAAGTCCTACTCGGAGATCAACGGAGAGCTGTACAGGAACAACATCACTCATGTCCCCCAGCGATGCATCTCCGAGGAAGAAGGCCGCTGCATACTGCAAGAAATCCACTCGGGAGATTGTGGCCATCATGCTTCAAGTCGGACGTTAGTGGCGAAAGCTTTTCGAGCTGGTTTCTTCTGGCCCGACGCCCTCAGCGATGCCCGGTACATCATGGACCATTGCGAGGGCTGCCAGTTTTACGCCAACCAGCCTCGGAAACCAGCTTCTGAGCTGAAGACCATCCCCCTAGCCTGGCCATTTGCAGTATGGGGATTGGATATGATTGGACCACTCCGAACGGGCAAGCATGGATTCACCCACATTCTGGTCGCCGTAGACAAGTTTACAAAATGGATAGAAGCAAAGCCTATCAAGAACCAAGACTCCGCTACAGCAGTCAGCTTCATGCAGGGCATCATCCATCGGTTCGGCGTCCCGCATGACATCATTACTGATAATGGATCGAACTTCAACTCAGCCGAATTCAAGAAATTCTGTTGGTCCAATGGCATCCAGGTCAACTTCGCCTCAGTCGCACACCCACAGTCCAATGGCCAAGTCGAACGAGCCAACGGACTAATACTCAAAGGAATCAAGCCTCGGCTCCTCCGGGAACTAAAGGAAGCAGCGGGCGCCTGGGTTGAGGAACTCCCTTCAGTCTTGTGGGGATTGCGCACAACTCCCAATCGCTCAACTCGGTCAACCCCCTTCTTCCTCGTCTACGGCTCAGAAGCAGTCCTTCCGAGTGACCTCAAGCACAATGCACCCCGTATAAGCCAGTACACAGAAGCTGAAGCCGAAGAGGCACGGCAAGACGGCGTTGACCTCCAGGAAGAGGAACGAAATTTAGCTCTCACCCGCTCGACGTTTTATCAGCAAGACCTTCGCCGATATCACGACCGACACGTCCGAGTTCGCTCCTTCCAAGAAGGTGACATGGTACTTCGCATCAAGCAAACTTCGGATCACAAATTAGCCCCCCCCATGGGAAGGCCCGTTTATCATCTCCAGAGTACTGCACAATGGGGCCTATCACCTATATGATGTAACCAATAAGATAGAAGAACCTCATGCCTGCAACGCACAGTTACTGCGCCGATTCTATGCATGAGCAAGCTTGTAAGATATGAATAAAAATTACTTGTACGCCTAGTGCGCCTTATTCCATTCGTTTTCATTACATAAAAACAGGTTTTCTTCCGAGCTGCGCACAGCTCGGACGAACACTGTCAATCAAGTTTTCCATCCGAGTTGTGAGCACCTCGGACGAGAACTTAGAAAAAAAATGTTAAGTGCTCACCAACGCCCCAAAGGCTTGAGGAAGCACAACATCATCTGCATTGAGGACCTTGTATACAAGATCTTTAATAGAAAAAAATTCTAAGTACTCTCAAGCCTCAAGAGGCTTGGGGGCTGCTTAAAGCCATAAAAACAGGTTTTCTTCCGAACTGCGCGCAGCTCGGACGAACACTATTAATCAGGTTCCATCCGAGCTGTGCGCAGCTCGGACGAGAACCTAGCAAACCAATGTTAAGTGCTCACCAACGCCCCAAAGGCTTGAGGAAGCACAACATCATCTGCATTGAGGACCTTCTATACAAGATCTTTAATAGAAAAAAATTCTAAGTACTCTCAAGCCTCAAGAGGCTTGGGGGATGCTTAAAGCCACAAAAACAGGTTTCCTTCCGAGCTGCGTGCAGCTCGGACGAACACTATTATTCAGGTTCCATCCGAGCTGTGCGCAGCTCGGACGAGAACCTAGAAAACTAATGTTAAGTGCTCACCAACGCCCCAAAGGCTTGAGGAAGCACAACATCATCTGCATTGAGGACCTTGTATACAAGATCTTCAATAGAAAAAAATTCTAAGTACTCTCAAGCCTCAAGAGGCTTGGGGGCTGCTTAAAGCCATAAAAACAGGTTTTCTTCCGAGCTGCGCACAGCTCGTACGAACACTATCAATCAGGTTCCATCCGAGCTGTGCGCAGCTCGGACGAGAACTTAGAAAACTAATGTTAAGTGCTCACCAACGCCCCAAAGGCTTGAGAAAGCACAACATCATCTGCATTGAGGACCTTGTATACAAGACCTTCAATAGAAAAAAATTCTAAGTACTCTCAAGCCTCAAGAGGCTTGGGGGCTGCTTAAAGCCATAAAAACAGGTTTTCTTCCGAGCTGCGCGCAGCTCGGACGAACACTATTAATCAGGATCCACCCGAGCTGCGCGCAGCTCGGACGAGAACCTCGAAAACCAATGTTAAGTGCTCAAGAACGCCCCAAAGGCTTGAGGAAGCACAACATCATCTGCATTGAGGACCTTGTATACAAGATCTTCAATAGAAAAAAATTCTAAGTACTCTCAAGCCTGAAGAGGTTTGGGGGCTGCTTAAAGCCATAAAACAGGTTTTCTTCCGAGCTGCGCACAGCTCGGACGAACACTGTCAATCAGGTTTTCCATCCGAGCTGTGCGCAGCTCGGACGAGAACTTAGAAAACCAATGTTAAGTGCTCACCAACGCCCAAAGGCTTGAGGAAGCACAACATCATCTGCATTGAGGACCTTGTATACAAGATCTTTAATAAAAAAAATTCTAAGTGCTCTCAAGCCTCAAGAGGCTTGGGGGCTGCTTAAACCCACAAAAACAGGTTTTCTTCCGAGCTGCGCGCAGCTCGGACGAACATTATTAATCAGGTTCCATCCGAGCTGCGCGCAGCTCGGACGAGAACCTAGAAAACTAATGTTAAGTGCTCACCAACGCCCCAAAGGCTTGAGGAAGCACAACATCATCTGCATTGAGGACCTTGTATACAAGATCTTCCATAGAAAAAATTTCTAAGTACTCTCAAGCCTCAAGAGGCTTGGGGGCTGCTTAAAGCCATAAAAACAGGTTTTCTTCCGATCTGCGCACAGCACGGACGAACACTATCAATCAGGTTCCATCTGAGCTGTGCGCGGCTCGGACGAGAACCTAGAAAACTAATGTTAAGTGCTCACCAACGCCCCAAAGGCTTGAGAAAGCACAACATCATCTGCATTGAGGACCTTGTATACAAGACCTTCAATAGAAAAAAAATTCTAAGTACTCTCAAGCCTCAAGAGGCTTGGGGCTGCTTAAAGCCAAAAAACATGTTTTCTTCCAAGCTGCGCGCAGCTCGGACGAACACTATTAATCAGGTTCCATCCGAGCTGCGCGCAGCTCGGACGAGAACCTAGAAAACTAATGTTAAGTGCTCACCAACGCCCCAAAGGCTTGAGGAAGCACAACATTATCTGCATTGAGGACCTTGTATACAAGATCTTCAATAGAAAAAAATTCTAAGTACTCTCAAGCCTCAAGAGGCTTGGGGGTTGCTTAAAGCCATAAAAACAGGTTTTCTTCCGAGCTGCGCACAGCTCGGACGAACACTATCAATCAGGTTCCATCCGAGCTGTGCGCAGCTCGGACGAGAACTTAGAAAACTAATGTTAAGTGCTCACCAACGCACCAAAGGCTTGAGAAAGCACAACATCATCTGCATTGAGGACCTTGTATACAAGACCTTCAATAGAAAAAAATTCTAAGTACTCTCAAGCCTCAAGAGGCTTGGGGGCTGCTTAAAGCCATAAAAACAGGTTTTCTTCCGAGCTGTGCGCAGCTCGGACGAACACTATTAATCAGGTTCCATCCGAGCTGTGCGCAGCTCGGACGAGAACTTAGAAAACTAATGTTAAGTGCTCACCAACGCCCCAAAGGCTTGAGGAAGCACAACATCATCTGCATTGAGGACCTTGTATACAAGATCTTCAATAGAAAAAATTTCTAAGTACTCTCAAGCCTAAAGAGGCTTGGGGGCTGCTTAAAGCTATAAAAACAGGTTATTCTTCCGAGCTGCGCGCATCACAAACTTCGAACCTTCACAAAGGCAAGTCGGAAGAAAAATTCATTCCAAGCAAAGAAACAGAGCACGAGTTCATCACCCAAACGACGGAGTGTCACGACACAACCACAAAGTGCAACTTATTACAAACCCACTCGGCATACCGAGGCAAATATCAAGCAACTATTTTTCAAGACAACCCATTCATTCCTCGCCCGCCTCGTCCGACTCACTGGTTACACCAGTTGACTCAACGAAGAAATCGAGATCGGGCATCAGTGCGATTCGGCTAGCAGTCTCAGCATAGCGCGGCAAGAAGGAGGTGCAGCTTTGACCTTCTTTCGGATCTCCACCACCAACTCGCTCAAGATTATGGACCCGCTCCGGAAAATGCGCCTTGGTCAAAGCCAGTGCGTAATTCGCACCGCTCCGCGCCGCTGAGCGTTTCCAGCGGGCCACCTGATGTGGAGCCTCCTGCAGAACGGGTACAATAGTATCCAGCTTCACTCTGCTCTCTTCTTCAGGCGACAGCTTGCTCTTCAAAACCAGAGTAGCACCCATGACCTCCTCAGCAAATTTCTTCGCTTTGGCGCACCTCATGGTCAGCAATCCCCGAGCCAAAGCAAATTCTGTGGTAACTGGAGTATAGTTATCTCTCTTCATGATTTCAGCAAAGTCAGCCATGCGCGCCCGCTCGGCATCTGGATCTGTACCATACGCTACACCAATAGAGCAGACGGGTAAATAATCTAAGAACGGACCACAACTCCCTACCACAGCTCGGACAGTAAAATACTCACCAGACAAGGTCTCACTGAAAACGGCGAACCGCCCAGCGCAATACTCTTCAGCTACCTTCACTGCTTTCCGAGTGGTTTCCAACTCGGCTTCATGTTTCTTCGCATCCTCGGCACGCAGCTCGGAAAGCTTTTCCAAGTCAGACTCCAGCCTAGAGATGCAAGCCTCATTCTCCTTCCCCGCCTACTTATAGTAATGGAGACTGGTCTCCAAAGCTTTGTGAGCCTTGGCTCTCTTCTCAACCTGGTCTATTTCCTTCTTCATCTTGGCCACAAAATCATCGTTCTCCTTTACTTTTGCATCAAAGGCCTTCTTTGCCGCCTCTGCAAGCAAAACGTCAGACGCAAGAACAAGAGGAAGAACGATGGCAGTTTGGAAACTCAAGAACTCTTACCATTATCCTCAGCATGTTGTTTCTTCAGTTTGTTATGCTCTTCAAGAAGCTCTTCGTATGCACTCTTGGTGGCAACACTTTCCTCCTGCAACTTCACGAAGGCCGACCCAAGCTTGCATGCCTCCTACGAAGACAAGAGGAATACCATAATCAATATAAAAACCTCCTATCAAAAGACTCTGAATAACTTCACAAAGTTACTCGGAGCCTTGGGGGCTACACCCAGTGGGTGCACTAAGAAGTGCTCCCACTGGAAGTTCACGAAAATACAAACCTCCTATCAAAAGACTCTGAATAACTTCACAAAGTTACTCGGAGCCTTGGGGGCTACACCCAGTGGGTGCACTAAGAAGTGCTCCCACTGGAAGTTCACGAAAATACAAACCTCCTATCAAAAGACTCCGAATAACTTCACAAAGTTACTCGGAGCCTTGGGGGCTACACCCAGTGGGTGCACTAAGAAGTGCTCCCACTGGAAGTTCATCAAAATAAAAACCTCCTATCAAAAGACTCCGAATAACTTCACAAAGTTACTCGGAGCCTTGGGGGCTACACCCAGTGGGTAGGAAAACTTACGTAAGTAGTTACGTGCATGTTGGACTTCACCAACTCAGCCTCAGACGCCAGCTCCCGCAGTCCCAGCTCAAATTGGGTCGCCTTGACCAAAGACTCCTTCAATCCGCCAATGATAGCACTCTCCATTGGGGCCCCGACGGGGATGGGCCCCGAACTAGCAGGCTCACTCCCCCGAACAGCCGCCGAGGCGACAGGGGTCCCCTTGACAGCCTCCCCAGCTGGACCATCGGGTGCGGCAGCTCAGGAACCAGACCCAGAGGCTACCGTTCCCTCAGGAACAGTCACCTCAGGAGGATCAACAGCAGGGTCAACATCCATGTCTGCAGCAGAAACAACAAACAATTAAAAGCGAAAGACGACAGCAACAAACGCCTCAACAAAGAAAACAACGAAGAATTCTCACCAATAGTCGCAGTATCTTCTGGAATAGCGCCCATCCCAGGAAAATCAGTCACCTCACAAGTGCTAGCATCCTCCATAGCTTCAGCCTCGGGATCCTCCTCGTTCCCGGGTAACGTCTCAGAACCACTCGGACGAACACTGCAAAAAGAACAGCTAAGGATGAGTCTGAGAAACTAACAGAGCCTTAAAAGCACGCGTTAAGCAACAGCATTACGGGTGAACGGTCTTCAAGCTACGCCTTGGAGGAGCAACCCTGGCCGAACTAGATCCAACCCCCTTGGCCCTTTCAGCAGCAGCACCTCCTGCGGGATTAGCCTCTCGGCCCCCAAGAGTGACAAGTTTCTTCTTCTTCATGGGCGCTACCTTCCCAGAGCTGAGGCCCAAGGGAGGAAGCTTCCCGCCGTCTTCCTCACCACTCGGAGTGTGAGCCCTTTTTCGGGTCCGAGTAAGCCCCTCCCGCGCCGACTCGCGATCTTGGTTGTTCTTCGAGCGTTGCTCGGACGCTGCTTGAACCCGAGCCACCTCGGACTCCAGCTCCTCCCCACCTCAACTCCGACCCCCGCGCCAATAACACTATCTTCGTCTTCCTCAGCGGGATGCTGCGGAGCCAGAGGAATAGGGCAGCGGAACTGGGTAAAATACTAAGCAATAAACAAAGAGGTCCGAGTTAAAGCCAACAAATGAAACACATTCAAGAAACATACAACTCGGCATACCAAGGTAGGAGGATTGTCGACGCCGAGGGGTCTCACTCGGCCAATTGCCTGAAGCCCCTGAGTCATGCTTGTTATTATCTTCATCTGAAGTTCAAACTCATCCAAGGGCATCTCAGTGTTACTGTAACGGGTGTCGTCCTGCAACCCGGAGTACGTCCACATCCCCCGAGCTCGGGCCTGGAGCGGCTGGATCTTCCGAATCACGAAAGCAGCTATCAGATCTATGGCATCCAAACCATTCTTCTTCAACCTGATGACTTCACGCATCAGAGGGAGCACTTGCTCCTTATCAGCATTGGTGAGCCAGGGGTTCCAGCCCTGAGAGTTAGTCAGCCTAACGTCTGAGTAAGGAGGCAAGGTACGCACCCCCGGTTCCTCGGCCACTTTGCAGTAAAACCAGCTATTCTGCCAGTTCTTGACAGAATCAGGAACACAAGAAGCAAAATACTGCACTCCTTGTTTTTTGGCCAAAAACAGACCGCCACAAAGATGATTAAACTCAACTCCGCCGCCCTCCCCAGACTTTTTCGCCTTCTGAGGCTTGATGGCGTATATACTACGGAAGAGATGCCAGTGGGGTTCTATGCCTAAAAAGCCCTCGCAAAGGGTGAAAAAGCTGGAGAGAAGGGTAACCGCGTTGGGAACGATGTGGTGAAGCTGAGCGCCCGTAAAAGCCAAGAAATCCAAGAAGAAGGGATGTGGGGGAAGAGAAAAGCCGCGATCCACATGCGAAAGTAAAATTACCCTCTCACCATCCCGCGGTGCAGGCTCGTCTTCCCCCGCCGCGGGAAGACAGCAACCCTCCCGGGGAACCAGGCCGGCGTCCTGGTACCCCAGCAGCATGTCTTCCGTCACAATTGAGGGCAGCCACTCCCCCGCAGACATGGTCACGGCGGCGGAAGAGGGGCAGTACGAGTGACGACCTCCCAGGATGGACCTCGAGCGGCCGGCGGAGACGTCTCGACGGCGAGATGCAGCAAGCAGGAGAGAGAAGCGGGAACGGCTGCGTGGGGGAAAATGAGTGGAGCGTTCCAAACCACAAGGCAAGGGGCCCCTTTTTATAGCTCAGGATGGCAACCGCCTCGCGTCAGATCCGCACCCCACTAATGGGTTTGCCGGTTGCGCTTCCCCATAAAAACCGCCCCACTTCCCCATAATCCCTCCCACTTCCCCCGCGGGCAGTTAATTATTATTATCCTATGAAACCGCCGCGGGAATCGAGGAGGAAAACCCAAACAGTGCGCCCACTCACCTGGGCAAGAAGATTCTCTGACAAGATAAGATCCTTTGGGGAAAAACCAAATCTGTTTCCAACCCGAAGTTTGGAATCGCCCTGACCACTCGGAAGAGGCGGGGCATAGCAACAACCAAACTCTCCGAGTATGCCATCACTCGGAATAAAACGCAAGGCTCCTACAGCATCCGAGTAAGTTGTCACTCGGAAGCGCCGCGAAAGGAACCACTCGAAGATTCCTCGCAAGACGAAGAATCCCGCACCCGGTTACTCGGGCGAAAATCCGAATAACAAACTCGCTGGCGGCCCATCTCTGACGTAGAATGCCAGGCCGCCGGTAAGACGCGGCGCAGGGGGTAAAGAATCAATGTCCCACGTGGCATGGACTAGGACTCGGCACGATGTCCTAGGACATTGAGCTTTACAAATTTGGTTCATATGGAGTTTAAGGCCTTTTACTCCGAGACACGCCTTCCGAGGCCTCAGTCCACCTCTTCCGAGAGACGTTTTGAGTGTCACCAAATTTTTCCGTTAACCTGCCCAACTCACACTCGAGGGAAAAGTTCGAACATCAATAAAGCCCTTCCGGGCCTCTTACTGAGTTCAATCTTCACATACCTCAGAAAGACTAGATGTCAGTCAACCCACTTACGAGCACCCGAAAGCGCTTGGGGGCTACTATCGTGGTAATACTAAAGGTATACCCCTAGGCAAGGGAAACCCAGGGGTATCCCTAAGCCTTGGGTTTCCCCCATAAAACACACATCAAGCAAAATAAGATCAACCAAAAAACACGAAGCATTGGCGGCTTCCGAGTAACACATTACTCGGAAACCAGGAGCCGTTTTCGAGTAAACAACTACTCGGAAACTCAGCAAGATCCGAGTAGAGCGATACTCGGAAGGGACCGGCGAGCCCCCACTACTCGGAAGATGGAAAACGCAACGGACAGAAGGCATTTAATGTTGCAGGCGTTCTCCCCCTTTATTAGTAGTAACGGGCTGACCGTTTTGTAATTAAGTATGTATTTAATCTTGCAATTAAGACCCATTTATGCCAGGGAATTAAGGAGGTAGGGGCGCACTCTATATAAGCCACCCCCTCCCCTCTGGCATGGGCACGCGCACACTTTTTCCCTTCTCAGTATTCTGAAGAAAGAACACCCCAGTAAGTCTGGGAAGGGACTAAGGTTTTTATCTCCACGGAGAGGCCTAACCTGTATAATCCTCTTGCGTCAACCCACTCTACGTACAGATTCATTTAGCTCCTTTCATACCCCTATAATCATTGTCAGATTTACATCCACGACACCAGAGGCAGCTGTAGATGACGACAGCACAGAGCCAGCACAGGTGGCATCAGCAAGTCCATCTTAAGGCAACAACAGTCAAGCGGCCGAACCTACAGATCCAACAACACTCGAAGAACCAGCCTGGACAAAGCCGTTCCTCCGATTCCTAATCGAAGGCACGCTACCGCAAGACGTCTCAGAAGCCCGGCGCATCAGTCGTCGATCCAAGGCATTCATAGTGATCAACAGACAGCTATACAAGCGCAGCATCACCCAGATACTCCAGAAGTGCATCGACGAAGAAGAAGGCAAAGCCCTACTGCTCGAAATCTACGAGGGCACCTGCGGGTACCACGCGAGCAGTCGAGCGCTCGTGTCCAAAGCGTTCCGAGCAGGGTTTTATTGGCTCACCGCGATGAAAAACGCAGAGGACATCGTGCGGCGTTGCATTGCCTGTCAAAAATTCGCCAGCAGGCCACACGCTCCAGCCTCAGAACTCAAGACCATACCACTATCATGGCCGTTCGCCACCTGGGGACTCGACATGGTAGGCCCACTCAAGAAGTCATCAAAAGGAGGAAGAACACACCTACTAGTAGCAGTCGACAAGTTCACCAAGTGGATCGAAGCAGTGCCCATCACCAGTTCTACCCATAGATTGAAGAACCCGAAGACTGACGAGGACGTGGGAAATCCATGGAACGTGGCGAACCTACGCCTGTTCTACCCATAGCATCCACCAATCAGGCTCAAATGGCAGCTAATGTAACCCTTCGACGCAATAAAATGATGTTGCCCAAATACTACAAACCTCAAAGCACTCGGGGGCTCGAGTACAAAACTCCCCCGAGAGACGCTATCGTCGCTCACGCGATCTTTACATCAAAGCACTCGGGGGCTCGAGTACAAACTCCCTTACGAGAGACGCTATCATCGCCCACGCGATCTTTACATCAAAGCACTCGGGGGCTCGAGCACCACCTCCCCCCGAGAAACGTTTTAAGTTCGAGGTGTTCTTGACCAAAGCCGATGGCTTCCACGATGTGGTGGATCAGGCTTGGCTCTCGGTCCCATCTAGTGGGAACCCCTTTGTGGTGTTGGGCCGACAAGTGGATTGGCAATGTGAAGTTGCCGATTTCTATCTCCATGGAGGTGATAGCCAGGCTCGACGCTGCGTCGGACTAGGCCGCTATCCCCCCAAGAGCATGATCTGCGCAAAACCCTCAAGGTGAAGCTGCTTGGGCTCAGCTCCCTCGAGCGTACCATTGCGCGGCAACGTTTCAGAATGCTTATCTTGCAGGAGGGGGATGCCAACACTGCATTCTTTCCTCGGCAGGCAAGGCATAGGCAGCGCAAAAACACCATCTCGATCATTCGGAAGGAGGGTGATATCTTCACGGGCCAGGACGACATTTCAGGAGCAGTGGATGAGTATTACTCTGGCTTGCTTGGTTCGGCGCCCGCGAGACCGTATGCGCTCAATTTGGAGGCGCTGGATTTGCCGCATAGGGACCTCACTCATCTCGAGGCCCCCTTCTCGGAGAAGGAGGTGATGAAGACGGTGAAGGCCATGCCGCTGGACGAGGCCCTCGACCCCGATGGCTTCACTGGCCGTTTCTACGCCACCCGTTTCTAACTTTATTTGCTAATTTTCATGCATTTAATAAACTTTTTGCGCTGAATGACCCTGAAGTTGAAAAGCACTACAGATTAACTCTAGATATGTTGAAATTTTTCATGGTATCATCATTTCACCCACATAGAATGTGTAAAAAAGTTGAGAGGGTTACGGCAAAAACTGGATGCACTTCGTGTACAAACTGGACCATCTCCTTTGAAGTATCAAGTTTCGGACGAAAACTCATATGTTACAAAGAAATTTCATTTTTTTTAACTTATTTCAACTCCAAAAATTTTGTGCATTCAATATGCACTATTACAAGCCACATCCTAAAATTCCAACACTTTCTAACTTTATTTGCTATTTTTCATGCATTTAATGATTTTTTTTGCGCTGAATGACCCTGAAGTTGAAAAACACTAGAAATGAACTTTGTAAAGGTTAAAATTTGGCATGGTATCATCATTTCACCTACATAGAATGTGTACAAAAGTTGAGAGGATTACGACAAAAATTGGATGCACTTCGTGTACAAATTGAACCAAATTAATACAGGTCATCATCACATTAAAACCAAAGTTCAGTACTGATCAAATTTTATTAAAACATACAACTCATAGAATAACATACAACTCTCTATGTAAAACATTTAAATGCAACAACAAATGCGATCCCAATCGCAACTAAGGTAACAATTGATCCAACAACATAATGATACCGAGCCTCATTATCAATGGCATATTTTCAAATCTTTTTAATCTTTAAGCGCATTACATCCATCTGGATCTTGTGTCGATCGGCGACATCAGAAACATGCAACTCCAAATTCATCTTGTCTTCTTCAACTATTTTCAATTTTTCTTTCAAATAATCATTTCTTCTTCAACTAAATTTAACTCTCGACAAGAGGGTCAGATGGAATATCCGGCTCATATATCTCCTAGATAAATACATCTATATATCAAGTTGGTGTCGGCATAATTGTCATAAACACTAAATTAAACAAATAGTTATAAAAGATAATATACCACATCTGAATCATAGACCGGACGAGGGTCGACATGTGCGGATACCGTAACCATGGCATTAAAAACAATAATACAAAGTAAGAAAATTATACAAGAAACTATATAATTCATACAATCAAGATTTTTTTTCTCAAAAAAAAATAGATAAGTACAAGACACTCACCACGATGGTGCCGGCGACGAGATCGACGCGGGAAGGCGGTAAGGACGTGGACGGAAAGGCATTCTAAATCACACCTACACATATGCGATAAGTTAATTTGAGCAATTGTCATTCTCTCAGGTACTTCATCAAACACCTCTTGTGCATATGAGAATGGAAACTAGTAGCACACACCTCCACCTTCGATCTGGCCAAAAACAGAGGAGATGGGGGGCGGTGGAGGGCGAGTATATATACGAAAATTTCTAGTCCCGATTCGTGTCTACAGCCGGGACAGAAGAAGGACCTTTAGTCCCGGTTTCAGACACGAACCGGGACAAAATGGTGTTGCCTTGCCCCTGACACAACTCTTTTAGTCCCGGTTTGTGCCCCAAACCGGGACTAAAAGTCCCACACGAACCGGGACTAATATAAATCAAGCCCTGTTAGGCGTCATGACCGCACGAACCGGGACTAATACACTCATTAGACCCGGTTCGTAACGCGACCGGAACAGTTGCTAAAATCGGGGGTGGACGAAAGCCCTGTTTTCTACTAGTGTTAGTAGAATCGATGAGGTCACTAACAAGTCTCGGCCCTTAAGCATGTAACTGAACCAAAGGTTTCATGTTAATCTCTCTCGGGATCCAGTTATGCCCCAACACAGTACTTGTTTTGCCATTGCCAATCCAGCGGATTAATCCCTTCTCCAGTATGTCTCTGCCCTCCAAAATGGATCGCCATATGAGGGATGGATGCTTACCCACCTCCGCCGATAGAACGTCTCTGTTGGGATAATACACTGCCTTCAATAACCGAGAAGAAAGAGTCTCAGGGGAGGTGAGTAATCTCCATGACTGTCTGGCTAAGAGTGAGTACTAGCATTAGAACTAGCGCTAGCGATGGTAAGAAAATCAACAATATTCACGCTCTACAAAAGAATTATTTCTTGTGTTTGCTTAGGATGTCATGAAGATTTACATGTTGTTTATAAAATAATTCTTGAAATTAGGTATAATTTTTTGTGGCAAGCAAAAAAATAATTTGTGCAATTAGGTGTAAATTATTTATGGCAAGCACAAAAAATAATTCGTGCAATTAGGTGTAAATTATTTGTGGCAAGTATAAAAAAAAATTCTTGCAACTAGGTGTAAATTTTTGTGTCAAACATAAAAAATAATTCTTGAATTAGGTGTAAATTTTTGTGACATGCACAAGAAATAATTCTTGCAATTAGATGTAAAATTTTCATGGCAAGCACAAAAAATAATTCTTATGATTAGGTGTAAATTTTTGTGTCAAGCATAAAAACTAATTCTTGCGATTAGGAGTAAATTTTTGTTGCAAGCACAAGATATAATTATTGCGAATTAGGTGTAAATTTGTGTGGCAAAGCACAAGAAATAATTCTTACTCCCTCCGATCCTAAAAGAGTGTCGCAAGTTACACTATAAGTTATAACTATCCTAGTTGTTTTTGCAAGACACTTTTTTAGGATCGGAGGGAGTACAACATAAGTAATTCTTGCAATTTTATCTGTCATTTATTTAGAAAAATTAATTGTTGTGATATTTTATTATGCTTAAGAGTTCTTCATGGATGCAGGTGTTGACAAAAGGGCGAAAAAGGATATGCTAGTGTTAAAAAAAGTCCTTACTTATGTATGTGAGAATCAAACGAGAGCCCACAAACAATTTGGTGCGCACGATGCCAGATACTCCTAATTAGATACGGCCGTTGGCGTCTAAAAAACAATAGAGAGGAGGGGGCTCCCGCTGCGGCCCTGCGAATTGCTCCTCATTCCCGCTAAACAAACCGGTTCACTCTCTTCCCTCAAGAAAAAAAAAGCTCATTCTCTTTTTCCCATTCGCGAAACGAGAGAAGGCAAAGGGCTGGCGGCGGCGACCCCACGGCGGGGCTGGCGGCGGCGCACCGCGCACAGGTGCGTTCCCTCCTACAGCCCTACTGCATCAACTTCGGCGCCGCCGCATGCCCCCCCGTCCATCCTCGTCCGCCGCATCTCCCCCGTCCTCCTCCTAGCTAGGTCACGGCTCCGTCCCCATCTCCGCTCGGTCCTCCTCCTAGCTAGGTCGCGGCTCCGTCCCCGTCTCCGTCTCCGATCGTATTTCTCGTAGGTCGCGGGTCTCTCCCCCGTCTCCCGGCCGGTTCACAGATGGCGGCTCCCTCCCTAGTCCCACGCCGCTGCTCCTCGTCCTCCCGGGTCGCTGCACCTCCTCCCAGGCTCGAGGCTCCTTCCTAGTCCCCGTCTGCTGCGTCCCTGGCACCTGCCTGTCCATCCACCTCAGCAGCACCACCCCTTGGCTGCCATCCTATTCTCCTTTGCCTCTCTTCTAAAGCTTTCTGAACCCAGTTTTTTTGTTCTCTCAAGTCTGGAACCTCAGTCTATCTGTGTGAATAATTTTGTGTGTTGCTTGCTGATGTTGCTGATGCCTACTATGTATTGTGGAGTGTACTGACTATTGCTTGCTGATGTTGGTGCTACTGTCTGTCTACGACATGGTATCTGCGGGGAGTGACACGGCAGCAAGCCAATATTCACTTGGTGGAACCAAATTGACAAATTCTAATAGCATATGATGTATTTTCCATTTTGCATACACCATGAGGAGTTTAGAACCTTGATGATCATTACTTTCACAAACCAAAATTGTCAAAACTTTTGCTCATCCAGTGCTTCTCTGAAAATAAATTAGTATCTTTTAGCTGTCTCCTCTGTCTACAACTTTTCTTTTTTTGTATGATGTTTGGTGATTCTGATGTGGATTTATGATGTGCAGATCTAGATTGATTCTCCACTTCATCTTCTGTAGCTCTTATCCGCAAATTGAATTTGAAGAGCTGCTGTTTAAGGTACCCTTCTTCTACTTCTGCTATAGCGGTGTGTCGATCGGGAGAAAGACAAATAAACGTTGAGATATGAACTTTTTTTTTTTACTCTCTACAGTTTTGTTCTTGTTACCTCACTGGAAGTAGTAGTAGGTAGGTAGTCTTTTATAGCATCTAGCTAGCTTCATTTCGCACCACTGTTACTAGTATCCAGTAGAAATATAAGCTAGCTGGAGATTATTTTTGTTTAGCTGTAGCTTGTTGTGCTACATTTACATACACCCCAAGCCTATGATTTTACGCAATACTGTGATTTGTGCAGCTGCTGTAATACTTTTAAATGCTCACTTTGCTTCATACTTCAGCTTGTGCTTCCGTCTCGCCGAAGCTATGACAACCTACCCCGCCCGGTTCCGCCTACGCGCCGTAACAGAGCTTTCGCTAATCCAGGAGAAATGGGATCTACCGGAATCGTGTTCAGATCCTCATGAAATCTTCTCAACTGTGATGGACCGTGTTGCCCGACCCCAACACAGCCATCAAATTATTCCGTACTGCTGTGGTACGCGGCACATCGCGGGGCGGAAGTTGATCGATATTCCATACTCCGAGATTGAAGCGGTGGAGGCTGACCTGCAGCGGGATATTTCTCCTTTGGGGAGTGATCTTTATGATTTCACCAGTCCTCCGCTTACCCCTAGGTAAGCGAGCAGTGTGCCTTAGTTTGTTTAATTACATCCTTGGTCACTGAAAGTACTTTATTGGTTCATGCATGTGCATCACTCATGCTATATGTTGATTTTCATTTCGCTAAATTTGCTGCTAATGGACTGATGGAAATAATTGCCCGCTTTGATGCAAAGTTGCCTAGTTTTAATGCTAATTTTGCATAATTTAATTCCAAGTTGCCCATTTTAATCTCTGAATTTCGCTGAGGTGCTGCAAGATTTTGTATGCTATGGTGCTTTTATGCACTTTTTTGTTGTTGGGGGAATCTATGATTTATGTACAGCTCATGTATATCCTGTGCTGAATTTTTTTCTTTCTCCCCTAGGCGAATTTTCACTCCTCAAATCATCCAAGACGATACTTTCCGGCCCAAGATCCCGGAGCCTATGGTGATGCTGCAGAACTGGACTGTACAGGGCTCAATTCATGCACATTTGAAGTTCTGGTTCCGTGTTTTATTCTGGCTCAAGGGCTTGCTGGCCCTCATGGACCATTCAATGGGAAAAAGTCATGAGGAGTTGTTTGCCTTGGACAGTGGGCCTCTGAATATTAGAAAGAGTAAGCTGGAGGTCGCATTTAAATCTCTATTATATGGCTTGTTATTCCGCTAGTAGTCATTCTATTCCCTGTTGCTATTGGCGTACGCGTGCGCGTGAGATAATTCCAATTCCTGCTGAAGCCATGAATTTATCCATTTGCAATCTCCGCCCTCCATTTTATGGGCCTGGATATATATTCCGGTAGTTGCTGGGCTCCCATCAAGTGAAGATGTTGCAACAATCACTTCGTTCAAAAGAAGCCACCACAGGGAGACCCTGAAGTACATGGAGCATCTCTGCTTTCTGTATGATATCATCGATGAGGAGCTCATACCCCAAGTTGAAAAGAAGTTGGAACGACTTGTGAACCGTGAGCTCCAGTGGTTAGCAAACAAGGACCTGGAACCTGTTAGTCCGTACTATATTGATTATGAGAATCTAGAGGATGTGGACTGTGGGGACTATGGAATTGCTATTCAGGTATACAACTACCAATTTTCTTACATTGTCTTGCAGTTCTATTAAACTTTAGAACCTACTCCCTCCGTTCCAAAATAACTGTTTCAATTTTGTACTAGCTCTAGTATAAAGTTGTACTAAGGCTAAGACAGTTATTTTGGAACGGAGGGAGTAACATCTTCTAGTTTTGTTGACAGAACCTTGCTGCTGGACTGGAATCAAGGGAATGGGTTACGATGTGCAAGGCCATGTTTGGTCTTCGATCTCTAGCAAAATACCACAGCAGAAGGTTGAAGGACTTCCTGTAAGTACTTATTTTCTGTCCCTAGTTTCTGTTAAATTGAATCTCGTTTTATAAATTATTAATGTGAGCATATGTCTACATATTACGTAAATTATTTGGATCTCAGCATTAAAACTATCTCCAGTATCTGTTGATTATTTGATATGTGTAATTGTAGGGAGGTTGCAATTGCTTTAATACTTGCAAAACTCGTGAAAGGCACCAGGCCCAGTGTAGTTAAATCGGCTATTATGGCGTGCGCTGATCTGCTTGTGGTTTACCCAGATAACATCATCAGCTTTATTAACCCAATGGTATGTTGCTGGTCTGTATATTATAAACTCCCAAACTGCAAACTGCCAGATATTGGCTTATGATATTAATTATAACCTTCTAAACTCCCAAACTGCAAACTGCCAGATGGATTCTCTTCTCCAGGTTATTGGTCTGCATCGATTTATTTCACGAGAAGCTACTCTGCTTCTTCTGTCTATGGCTAGAAGAATTCAAATTGCTCATGCCATTTTTCTTCCCAAAATTGTACCCTTACTTCACGGGAGAAGTCCTTTTGTTCGTGCGAAGGCTCATCAGTTTCTGAGGCTGTGTTTGCCCGTCCGCGTCCGTGTAAGTGGATGCAGTGTGCATTTTGTTGGTACACTTATATACTTATAAACTATCTGCATGATGTGTAGGCCAAGTAGTTATTATGTTGAATAGTAGTAGGATCCAAAAAAATTGAATACAGTTTGATGGCGAGACGAATATCCATGTTGACTTTTATTTCTTCAATAGCCCCATAACACCATCAGTATCTCAAATAGCATGATGCATCATTGTAGAGCCATACGCCAACTTGACTCGCATTTGAGTCAATTGTTTTTTACTTTTCTATGTTGAAGAAAAAATAATACTGGGGCTAAGAACATAATCTTGTGATTTAGGAAAACACGACAAAATTCGGCTAAATAATCATGTAATTAGGTAGGCCTTTTACCTTTGGCACAGATAAATAGCATAGCCCTTTAATAACCAGGCAAGGGTGGAGAAATGGATCTGTTTGACATTTGGCTTAGTATCACTGTTATTTATAGCTTTAGTCATTTTATTTTTCAGGAGCGTAACGACTACATAATTCAGTATGTCGTCTTGATGAAGAGGCATCTCCTGCAGAGGAAGTCTTGAGTCCTAAAGTCCTGCGCTTGTTGATCAGACGCATCAGTGATGTGGGTCAAGGGTGTCCAAGCATCTGCTTTTTGAATGATGAAATTTTGATAAACTATAACGCTCCTGCATATACAACACCAACATGATTCTGATGCTGGAGGCTGCTTCTCCTGATCCACCCTTCTTGTCTGCTTTGTCGTTTTGTTTTAGGGTCGAGTCCTAGTTAATTCTGCAGTTGAACTTGTTCTGGAGGTTGGCGGTTTAACGTTTGGGTCCTGTGTGACCTGGTGCCTGACCTGTGTTAGCCATCGAGCAGCAGGTATTTTACTTAGCCTGAAGTTTGGATGATGTAGTGGTCTTTTTATTATTATTTTCTTTGCACTTGTAGCTTCGGATTTGGTGATTTCTTTATGTGAAATCGGATGGTAAACTATTTTCAAACATTTTGCTTGGCGGTTGCTGAGACAGCATTAGGAGTTGGCAAGTTCTTTTGTACTGTTATAGACTAGTACGTACAGTACATCCCAATTATCGTTATCAGTTCCTTGCTTGTACAAGCGCGAAAAAAATATTGCCTTTTCAAAGAGCGAGCGAATCTAATTTGATCGTCGCAACCCCTTGCTCTGGGAAACTGGGAAGAGTATCCACTCTTATCTGGACAGCAGGACACTGACCTTCTCCTCCCCAAAGCAATCAGGAATCGATCCAGACATGGAGGCCGAGGAGCCCGTTGCCATGCTGGTGAGTGGTGATGCCTGGATAGGCCACCTGATCCCACCTGCCCGCCTATACACACCTTCCATATCTCCCAAACCTTTCATAGTGAAGGCAACAACCCGTTAGTGAGACCTGCAATCTTTTGTAGGAGTACCTAACAATTCAGCTAACTAAGCGCATTGTGAAGGAACTGTATGTTTGAAAAATACAGGAGAAAGAATGTATACTTGCAACCATACATAAGCATATTAAAGCAACTCACCATATACTTGAAGGAACCCACCAATTTTTCACTACGTACAACTTAAACTTAAGTAACAACTGCAAACTTTTCATGGGGTTGTGAGAGGCCATCCAGGGCCTAGAAAACGATGAGAAAATGCTAGTGTAATGGACTGCAGCCAGCCATAGAGTAATCCAGATGTAAGTATCACATTTTATTTTATACAATGAAACTGTTCACTCAAGAGAATAACGTCACAAGTAGGTACATATTGATCTGCATTTCGGGTGTGTCACTTTGGCCAAGATAAAAGGAAATCTGAGATAAGTTAATTGAGTAAACATAGATAGAGCCAAAGTGAGGCATCCAGAAATATTTGATGAATCATCTCAATAAGTGTTTTTTTACAAGGAGTGAATTTTATTGGCTTAAAATGGAGCATCAACTGGATACAAACATAACGAGCACACATCCGGCCTCTGCATAGTTAGGATGTCACACACACACACGCAACACTCGCAAATAGCAAAATCATATACACGCTGGGCTAGAAAACCAACTACATCACTACACAACCATCCCTCTGCATCAAGCCGTCGTCCATAGATTGCATCTCATCGCCAAAGGCAAGCACCAGATCTAAAGAGTTTGCCTCATAAATACCTTTCGATGACCATCACAATTCGCAACAGGCGCCCACACAAGCCTAAGTTGTAATCCTTACCAACACTGACGGCGGAGCACCTCACCACCGACTACCACCTCGACGAAGAGAACCCAACCCAGGTCGTTAGCACATGGACTGACATGGTCGGATCTGGAGTAGAAAGGCATATTGGATCGTTTGCCAAGAACCAAAGCACCGCAACACCCATGATCCCTCGCCCATCTCCATTGAAACGTCCGTCGGAAACGCCCAACGCCTAGCGCGATGCTAGACGCACCTGAGCAGCGAACAACTCCAACCTACCTCGCAGAACCGTCGACGTCGGGGTTGAGGAAGCCTTTGAGCGCAGCCGGAGCCTGGGCTTCCTGGGAATCCGATCCAGATGGAAGGCGCCTTGTACTGCCCTGGAATCGTATCGAAGGTGATTTGGGCTGCCAGGGAATCCCGATCCAGATCGAAGGCGACCAGGGCTATCTGGGATGATGGAGAAGCAGGGGGAAACAAGATGAGCGCGGACACACAGCGGATGGGAGACGAACCTGCTCGATGTCCTCACCTAGCCCGCCTGTCTGCGTCCCAATCACGTCCTCCATGCCACTGTTCTCTATTTTAGTCCTACCTCACCGACGGAAGAAATGTCGTCGATGTTCATAAGGGGGACACACCGAGGACTACTGTCTTATAACAAAATCAGAAATGAAAAGATGGGACGTGATCGTTAGCTCTTGGTTGAGACCTGCCGCTCACGTCTCATCCACATTGCAGACTTTGCTAGATATTTTATTTTTTTTACATGTCATGTGGCGCAGAGTTATAGCAAAATTATACAAAAAAAATTAAAATTATAGCAAAGTTAGAATAGATCTTTCCATATGAAGGCTATAAACACCGGCGGGAGTCCCTCGGCGGAGGTAGGACAAAAATTAGAAAATTGTGGCCAGAAGATCGCTTAGGCCGCAGAGGTGAGCCAGATGGATCAAATCATATGTTCAAAATGTGTCACCCCGCATCATTGGCCAGGCGACCTGCGAACGGCGGATAATGATTCGTTTAGTGACCCAAACAAATAAATGGCGAATGAAACAGCTGTTCGTTGATTAATTTTTTAAATAATATATTTATTTTTGTAAATTACATAAATAATACATATTTTTAAAAAAATTTAAAAATAATACGCCGTTGGACTAGCCGTGGACGGCGGCCCAGCCTAGGCCGACAAGGGCCACTCGGCCAGGCCGTGGCCGACAGCGTGGCCAGGCGGCAGCAGCAGCTCCTCCTTTCCAGTGAATCCCCCGACGCCGGCCTCGCGCACCTCCCCCGCAGAGCGGTGCACCCAGCGCCGGCCCTGGGGCAGGGCGAACGGGGCGGCCGCCCCAGGCCCCGGACAGTCAAAGGCCCCCGGCGAGGTATACGTAGTGTTAATAAGGTACTAATAGACTATTAGGTTAACTGGCCCAAAAGTTTAGATAAATCCTCCGACACACACAGCAGCGTAACTCAGAAAGGCCCATGTTTACATGTATAAATAAGCAGCACACAGATGGACGTGGTTCATTTTCTCGTGTGCAGGTGGCCATACGCCGCTGTAGCCGCCAGGTACTACATCTCCTTTCCCCTCACGTCTCTTTCTTTTCCTGTTCTTTCTCTCTTTTCCTCTCTAAGGCTCCCTTTGGTTTGGAGAAATATCATAGGAATTTTGTAGGATAGGATTCTTATAGGAATTTTTCCTTTAGAGCCCTTTGATTCATAGGAATGGATTCCTATTCCTACATAGGATTGGTTCCTATCCTTCACATTTCAAAGAAAAATAAAAATGAGCCTAGACTCAATGGAAAATTTCCTTTGGTGTGAACCAAATGACATCTCTTTTCCTATCCCTACTCATAGGATTGGAGATACATGTCATATCAATCCTACAAATTTCCTATTCCTATGATAATCCTATCCTATGAACCAAAAAAGGCCAATCTGAAGTACTAAATAAATTGATTGAATATGATATTGTTGCTCGTGAAGCGATTAAATCTGTGCGCACAAGGCAATTATAACCAGATTGCAAAGAAGGCACTTCCTTTGATCCATATTGTTTGTCGCTCATATAAATGTACTAGTATCACAGATTCTGCGTGGAACTAGGCTTTCAACTCCTTATTATTACTTTAATCGAAGGCTCGCAAAGAGTCCGGCTTTGAACTAACGAAGCTAATCCAATCTAACAACTGGTCAAAAAGATTAAAATTCGACTAACAAACGATATTAACTGAAACAATGGAGACGAACTTTAAAGCTAATCCAATCTACCCGACAACGAGCTGAGAATGATTACAACTTGCTAGAGGCAGCACACTCCATACTAGTATCATAAAAATAGGCCTGAACAACATATCAGACAACAACGACCGTCGAGGATGGACCTTGCTCGAGAAGCACATAGGGAAGGAGGAAACGAATCATCTTCCTTCTCTAGCACCGAAGGGGACCCTACCCCGATCCCTCGCCATGGATCGTGAGACGTACCGTCGGGATCCAGAGAAGCTCACTCGAGAGTTGGAAGGATGTCGCCCTCGCTTCGCTAGGTGAACAACGGGCGACCACCTCAATTTGGGAAAGTGCCTGCCTGATGCACCACCACGGAATATGCCCAACTAGTTGAACAAGATTGCTTCAAGTCGTTGAATGCCTCAAGGAGGAGGCACACCTCAGGCCCTCGCCTGCAGAGTTCCTCTAGAAAGGTACAGCGTTCAAGGCCCCTTCGCCCTAAAGGAGGAGAACCGAACCCTATGTCCCTGGTGACACCTCCAGAAAGGTACAACGTTCAAGGCGCCGCCGATCGATGCCCGATCCACAGCGAATCTCGGGTTTACACCTGGACAAGGATCGGAGTGGAGAAATGGTGTCCTTAGCAGTGCCCGCAAGGAGGAAAGTGGCGCCAAATGGCAGCGTCGTCGCTGCCGGCCAGCAAGGCCGGCCAAGGTTTTCCTCGGGCACGGATTATTGATTTGTTTTTTGGTAGTTAGCGATGAAGTCAGTCCATTGATTGAGACATTGGAACCTATCAATTCCTAGTCAAAATACATATTTGTTGAATTAGTCAATGACGTTGTTCAACAAAGATGCCGAACCGGTGGTACCATGTCCTTTTTATCCAAAGTCTCACCATCTGTTGTGTCCTGTTGCTCCCGTTAACTTAGTCCTCCCCCGGCCCGACCCCCGCTCCGCTTTCCATCCCAAACTAGAAGCAGACAGCGCGCTTTGCTGCGCCGCTTTTATTACAATGATTGTGAACTCCATTTGTCAAAGATTACCAAAGAGACTTATCTTAAACCATGCGTCACCTAGCCCTGGGCAAGACCATTCTTGTCACCGCCTCCTCTCCTCTTGAGTGGAGCTATTGAAAGTGTGAGCCAATCCAACATCTTGAATTCATTAGATGTCTCGGAGAGGTACAAAGGCATAAATAGCAGCCGTGTTTGATGTTCATTTGTGCTAAATACCATCATCGGCAGACTCTGTGAAAGTAAAACCCACAAGGCCACCATCGCCAGTGCTTCTATGGACTCATCTGTAATATCGCGACATCCAACGATGATGAGAGTCGCTAAGTTGCAGCATAACTTGGCTAGTGAATAGATGGACTTATTGCCCACTTTGCTGCAATTCGACAGTTACAATGACACAAGAGATGATGATGAGGCCTCGGCTATTTTGAAAATTCCAGGATCACCAACTTTATTGCACTTGCTTATGTCTAGCGACTTCATTTTATGACAACCATCAGCTAGAGCTGAGATTCCAGCATCTGTTATGCGGTTACATCCTGCAGCCCCAAGCTCTTCCAAGTTTAAACAACCTTTTGATACAGCATGCAATAAATTATCAGTTATTAATTTGCAACCTGTGATGTGCAACTGTCGCAAATTCCAGCATCCCAGTGCAACCACCTTTAGACCTTTGTCACTAAGCTTTGTGCAGTGAGAGACATCTAGGGTTTGTAGACATGGTAACCCATCTCCTAATTTGACCATTCCAACACCAGTGATACCTAAGAGACACATGAACAGTACCAAATGTAAATGAATTACGTTAGATTTAAGGAAATAGCAACAATTTTTCAACCGAAATAGATAACTGGCGCCCCCTATCAAATGAAGTCCCCATCAACCCTAAGTGACATTTAGATAAAAGAAAACATAAAGAACAAAATGTTTTGGTTCATGGTAAAATCTGTATGCCTAATGCTGAAATGGCAATAAAGGATGTCGGTTCCAATTTTGAACTGTGTGAATGCATCCAAACCAAAATCTCATAACCTCTAACAATGCTAGTAACTTCAGTGTGTCAGAAACGGTTACAAAGATCACAATCTGTATGAATAAATATATTTTTCAAAAGGTACATTTGACCAACTCAAAATCTTAACCTCAACATTTCTACCCGTGGCAGCCCCCTCGCCAATGGCATCTGACAAACCCTGATATGAGATTACTAAACAAAAGATAACAAATTACTAAAAAACATGGAAGCATGCATAAATGTATTTTGAATCTCTGTTTAAACCAAACAGAATTTACAGATATTTTTTAGCACTTTTAGCCGTGAAGATAGAATTAATTCCTCTCTAGTTGAAAGAGGCACATATATAAATCCATTGACAAATGGACAGTGACTGTTTGCATTAACGAACCATTGGATTCTTCTAAATGAAAGACGTATCAAAAGCAGTTGAAATCTTGAAATACTCACATATCTGCATATGCATTTACTCCTGTTGTTTCTAAATATTTGAACCGGCAAAACATCATATATTCAGGAACGGATGGAGTATTTAGTAAAGGAAAACATAAGGTTATCTCACTTGTTTTGTTCGTACATGTACGTAAGGTTACGGTTAAATTGACCAACATCTACAATTACAAATTTTTAATGATGCCATTACTTCAGAAAAGCATAACACTGGAAACTTTGTCTTTGTTAAAAGACCAGTTAAATCTTGACTCAATCTTTAGAGAACTAAAACGAAAATATTTCAGAGACGATCAAATATAAACACTACACATAATCTTGATAGCAGATGAACCAAGTTTCAGCCCAAACATCACGATCAATCATGAAGGTAAAACTTTAACCTGAACCTAGCAAACCATGAGAACAAAATCAAGCCCTTGTCAATGCAACCTGAACCTCCAGCGAACCAAAGGAGTAAGAATGTAGTGATTCACATTGCTTCCCACCAACCCAACACACAAAAATATGAACATTTTTTTGGCACCATGCCGAGTCCTGATTTTTGGCATCAAACTGCAATCAAGACCAACTAAGAAAATTGTCATCCTAAATGATTGTAAGTAGTAGCATTTCACCACAACTGCATAGACATTTGAGGACCCTCGCCCCCACCCAAGATAAAAATCTGATGCCAAATTTTGTAGCAAATTTGACAAATAAATCCAACCCCAACTCCTACTAATAAATTCCTGCATAGGCACCTATCTTAAACCCAAATCCGCACGAACTTGACCGAGATTGCTTGGCGGCGTGCATAGGGATTCCAAGTAAGAGAGAGGGAGGGGGGATGAGTTGATGGATGAAGATGGAGAAATTTCTGTGCTTGAAGATGCGAACTCCGGCGAGCACCAGACCAGGAAGCTCACATCTAACGTGCCACTCCACCACACCACTGCGTCCGTCGATTGGCCATTCACCATCTCGTATGTCTTGGATACGAACGGTGCTGGCCCGCCGCCTCCTCTTCTGGCTTCAACGCGCCGCCACGACGCCTTTGACCTGCAGCAATAAGAGCAAGTACAAAGATAGTATCACCATCTCTCCATGTCATCTCTAGATATCGGTATAGACAACTTGTACATTTGGCTATCTTTCTAGTTGTTAACATTCAAAATGAGAAAAACTTCACAAAGTAGTTACTAATTACTCCAATATGCAAAATCATCAATCAAGTAACTTGTAGAGAGACTCCTGCGACCACGCGTAGGCAGTGCTAGGTTCGTTTCACGCGTTGGCTACAAAGAGGAAAATTTGCAAAATCAATCAAAAGAGGAAAATCTGGACAGAAACATCAAAGAATGGATCGATCCCAATTCCTAGCAGACACATGCATGGCAAGCTGAGGTGAAGGCTAGCCAGATCAAAACGCCAGGCACGGATCTACGATAAATGTAGCGGATATGATAGCGAACTCTTGACCTTGTCATTCTCTGGTGGTTGCTACCCAAGCACCGCCGCCGCTGCTTGTCGCAGCCTCTGCCCTCGAGGATCGCCGGCGCGGGCAACATCCAGAAGCTCCTCGTCAACAACCACGTCAGGCTCCAACTCTTTCCGGATCGGACACCGACGACTCATCCCGGGCGCCCGAGCTCCAACTCTTTCAACGCGTCCTCGCGGAACCGGGATGCCGCATTGCGTTGGGCTGCTGCCATAGCCGCCGTGGGCGTCGAAGCCGGAGAGGCTGGCGGCGCCCTCGGCGAAGCCAGGGTCGGCAAGGAAGTAACTCAAAGCCACGCCGCTCAAGGCTTTACCTCCCTCCCTCCCTCAGTGACAACTCAGGCCCACACCCTCTCACAGCTGCCCATCTCACCCACCGCTTTTGCTTAAAAAAACACTGCTTCACTCGCTCAAAATTGTATGCAGCCGGCCAAATCGATCCTCAATTGATTCTGGGAGCTCCATCCTTAGGGAGCATAGTAAATTTAGAGATTTTTTACAAAACACCACAAAAAAATTTGCACTTTGACACAAATGTCACACCTCAGGTCATTTTCACCCCCCTCCAACCCTCGGACCACACATGTAAGTGACATGATGGTGTGCTTTTCTTGAATCCGAACAAAGTTGTGTGTCATTTTGCCAAATTTCTCAAGGTCAGAGTAAATACAAATACAGGTCGCAGAAAAATTAAAAAACAGAATGTGGTTGCAAAATAGTCTGACTATTTCTCATATCCCATGAACCATCAAGTAAGCAACTCTAGCCAAAAAGCTAAAAAATAAAATAGCTTGCAATGTATAGTTAGTAGTTATGCAAGATTTCTTAACAATTATTGATGTGCTCACCTTGATAACCTTAGAATTTTGCAACACAATACCCCAATAGAACTTCTGGAACTGCAAGCCAGAAACAAACATTTAGTTCGATCTCTATCCTATTATGAGAGCATTCAAAAGTCATAACACACATACAACTCACTGAACCATATTTGAATGTTACTTTCAAATAGAAAAATTAGATGCACATGAATCATATGAACTAATCACGTTGAAGCTATGCAACCTCACTAGACAAAGTACAACAACAAAGGTAAAATTCTCAAGTCAACTATAAGAGGATGCTCCTTGAAAACTTTGGCATGGGTGTTGCTTTAAACACCATGCTCCTCTTAAGATATTTTATTGCGGCCTCCTTGATGTCCTAAGTAATGAATTAATTCTTTATCATGACCATATAATCCAAAGCTTGTAAGCAGTTCTCATCTTAGATTTTTCCTGCTATTGGGTGCTGCATTAAAATGCCATGCTATTCTTAAGACATTTTATTCCAGCCTCCTTTCTCTCCTAAGTATTGAATTAATTAATTATCATCACCATATAATCCAAAGCTTTTCAGCAGTTCTCACCTTAGATTTTTTGTGCTATTCTGTTTATTCAAGTTTCTTAACATGTATTTTCTCTGTGAAACTTTCTTCAGAGTTGAAAGCAAGCTATGGCTATGCATGATTTAGACAATGTCTATGGAGAAATTATACCTCTCTAATCTCTATATGCTTCTCAGCAGGCTCCTTGAACCATATACTAAAATCTGAGAGTAACACGTACATGTGCAAAACTCTCCGTCTAAGAAAACATTTCACCATGGGTCAATCCATATTTTCAATAAAAGTCTCATAGGAGAACACGTACATGTGCAAAACTCTATGCCATCAAATTCTTTATCATATCCCGTGATAATCTCATGCTGAACATTATATTACTTAAAGTCGTTAGCATTTGGGACCATTTAGGGAAGAACTGTGTAATCCCTGTCCAAAGGAAGACACCATAATCAATTAAGTTGAATACTCCAATTTATAAGGAAAAAAATCAAAAGCAATCAGTGGTGAGAACTATCAGCTTCACACCTATAGAATGGGGATTGGAAGCTAAATTTTCAAGAGATGTCAATATGAAAACCGGTCTCAACTATTATATATAATAATGGAAATTGCAGTTTTCAGTTGCTAATCTAGTGGAAGACATACTTAGTCCACTTCAAACGACAAACAAACGTTGATCTTTGTCCAAGAAAAATTACAGAATGACCGATCATCATAGATATATTCCATCTGAAATCAAAATGATAATAAACTATTTTCCATTTCTCATATCGGACTCCAAAGGTCCAAATGAATGTGAAAGGAAGCAAACCGCTAACTTTAATAATTGAAACATGTGCACACAAAGTAAGAAAACATAGCAGGATCACTAAACATCCTATGAATCTTGAAAATTTGACATGCCCAAACGAGGCGTCATTGGCAGAAATTATTCACTCGCAACTAAAAATTTTAATATATACAGAGAACTCACCAATCTACTCTCCCACAGTTAATCCCACCTCCATCTCCACCATGTACGTTCTTACAAATCCACAAACACATCTCAGTTAGTCGTTTTGGTGCCCAAAATTTCCTGAAGGAAAGAATGGAAGAAGGGAGGAGGGGTTAGAGAATGAACCTACCCTGGAGTAGTGAAAGATTGTTGGTCTGCACATAGTTGTTGTCTGCTGGGAGAGAGGCAACGGCTAGTCAACGCCGTTGCATCACAAGAGGTCAATCAGGAAAAAAAATAGCAACGATAACCACCCTGCAAGGAGCGAGGCCCGACATGACGCGCATCTGCCAGATTGTGTCCATGCCACCGTCCTCATGTACGAACAGGCAGCAACCCCAATGTCGCTCCTTCTTCCACGGCCTCCGTATTGCGCCTCAATAGCTCCTCATTCCAGGCCTCGGCCACGAGCGAGAGGCATAGAAACTCCGCACATCGGTCACATTGCCCACCTCCTCCAGCAGCAATGACAGCGACAAGGGTAACCCAACACGCCACCTTGAACGCAAATAGCGCCCAACCCACAACCCTCCCCTGCCAGCCGCCTCTCTCCCTCTGTGAAGAATCAAATCTGACACGTACATGACTGATGCACAGGAGCCACCACACCGCCGCCTACCTATTTTGACCAGATGAACTACCCGGCCCTTCCTCCCACACACCCAGCCCACAACAGAAAGCTCCTCATCTTCTTATATGTCACCCACATGGCCTTCTTCTCCTCCCATGATCTCCACGTCCTCCTTGAATTTGATCCCACCGCCAGGCTCCCGTGTCCAATATTACCTCCATCATCGCGTTCCCTACAGGTAATAGACAAGCACCTAATTTTTTTTCCATTCCCCTGTCCGCTCCAATAACCCTAACCCTAGAAATTCAGAAATTTATGGGGGAGAAGGGAAGAGGATGAGGACGCGCGGGGGGGGGGGGGTCTTACCGAGAGAAGATCGCCAACGACGGCAGAGAGGAGCACCGGAGAAGCCCGTTGTTCGGATCGTTGCATCGCGAACGTCGTCCCCGGTCGCTACTCGCTACCGCACGAGAGAGAAAGGGAAGTACTCCATGCTCAGAGAGTTGTCTCCGACAGGTCATCCCTCCGGTGCCGCCGGTGCCGCTGCCTCCGGAATCACAGGAAATGTAGGACCCGGGGGTGAAGGGAAGGAAACTGCTCATAACGACCGAGGGACGGAGGGAGTGGTCTAGTTTTTTTTTTCACCAACGAGGGAGCCCACCTGGCACCTGGCGTCCACGCGATTCAAAAGCGAAGATGACCTGGTCAAAATCGAAATCGAAATCGGTAGCCTCAATCGAACGTGGGAGCTTTAAAACTAGGGAGCATAGTGATATAAAGGATTTAGCACTGAAATTCATCTAAATACATCGGTTTTGGATGATAAGTAATATGGATTGAAGAAATATTATATCCCTAATTGTTTTTCTCATGATATGTGCTGAAGATCTTTTGTAATTGATGAATTGTTCTAATAGCCTCAGTAGATCTTATAAACCAATTGTACCTTTCATGTTTAGGATCACCATGTTAAATAGAAAGTATCCATGTGGCAATAATAAAAAAGAGGAAGGAGTTTGATGAGATGAAAGGACCATTGAGAGGATCCATTCTCAAATATAGAAAGAGTTATATGAGCACTTTCAAAAATCCTGTTTTATTTTTTATTTTTGCATCTGGAAATCTTAGAAGAAATTTTTTAAGGTCATATGTAACAATATTTGATATACACGTTGTTTTGCATGCAGTTGCTTGTTTTGTATGATACAAATTTATATATGCATATGTAAATTATTATTTAAAAATATATACTAAGGCCACTCGAAGGTTCGAGGTTATAGTATTGCCCCGGGCCCTTGAAATCTCAGGACCGGCCCTGGGTGCACCAACCGCCGCGCTCGCCCGGCGGCCTCCTCCTCCCGGTGTGCGCCTCCTCCCGGCCCCGGCGTCCCAGCGCGCTCGCCACCGGCGCACTGGTGCTCCTCCCCCGCGGCGGCGATGGCCTGCACTCGACGCGAGCAGAGCGGCGAGCTCCTACCCACCTTGTCCCGGCCATGGCGAACTCCTCCCCGGCACGCTCGACTCCGCCACGGGCGCGCTGCTCCCCGGCCTCCAGGCACACGGGCGGCTTCACGCGGCGTCCAGGCGATCGCACGGGCGGCTTCGGTCAGTGTCCAGGCGATCGCATGGGCGGCTGGCGGACGACGAGTACATGGGCGGCTTCGGGCGGACGACGAGCGTTTGGGCTGGCATCAGGTGCATGCATGCACGCGACGCGCTCCGTGGCATGGCATGGCACGGGCCAGCTCCTTTCTATATACGCGTACTGTTTCACTTGGCCGGAGCACCGAAGTGGTCCATGCACGTACTAATACTCTCCGGTCACCGTGTCTGCATGTAAGCATGTTTGTTTAGGCCGGCAGGCGACGTTGCGCGTGCAGAGGAGCTGGCCGGGCGAGCGCGTGAGGACGACGGCTGGGGAAAAGGAGCTGCTGTGCATGCATGTCGGCCTCGGCTTGGCCGAGTGGCCCTGTCGGCCTAGGCTGGGCCGAGTGCATGGCCAGCCCACCGACTGGGCCCCTGTGGGCTTCCTTTAGGCTTCCCCTAGGCCGACTGGGCCCTGTCGGCCACGGCTAGCCCGACGGTGTATTATTTTAAAAAAAATTAAAAACATATATTATTTATGTAATTTATAAAAAAACATGTATTATTTAAAAAAAATCCCGGTTCGTTTGGGCCAAAAGCTGTCTCGCCACGGCGGTCTCTTTTGCCATCATTGGCTTTCTGGATGCACGTGGTGCCGTGAGTTGATCTCTTCGGCTGATCGTTTCCTATGGTACATATGTGTACATCTAATCAATTTAGTTTTGATGCACCAATTTTTAATATGATTTGCTAATACTTATGTACATAAAAATTGGTGATCTCACATGTAAGTTATTTCCTTTCCTTTTATTGAGAACCACATGTGTACGGTGGTGAATCCACGCTGGTTGCTTCGCTGAAGCTAACGAAGAATCTGCTATTATATACTTGTATATAAGTGAAGAGTCTTCATTGTGACTAGTCGGCTGCTCTGGCGTGCCCCCGCGCCTGCTGCTCTGGCGACTCGGGGGCGACCCCCGCTCGCCACCGCCGTTTCCCCCCACCACCTCCTCCCTGCTTCGCCGCTGCTGGAGGGAATGCCGGCGAAGCCGTGCACACCCCTGTGAAGGTGGCGGCGGGGCTCCTCCCGCCGGTGGCTGCGCCTCTCGTCCGTCTGTCGTCCTCCTCGCCTTCACCGTCGGATCCGGCTGGGGACGCCCTTTCCCGGCGCCCTCGCCTCAGCCACCGCCGGATCTGGCCATGCCTTCTCCCTCCCGTCGTCCCCCGCCTCCACGCCACCAGATCCGGCGGGGAGAAGTCTCCTCCTGTCGTTCTCGCCTTGATCCCCGCCGGATCCGGCTCCGTGGCGTCTCCCCCGGGACCCCTCGCCTCCGCCGCCACCTGATTCGGCCGAACCCCGCCTCCCCTTGCCCCGGCCGAAGTCACCACCACGCTGCCTGCCCGCCTCGGCCACGACGTGCGTCTCCCCGGGTTGCACACGACTTTGCCTTGGGGGCTAACCCGTGGTCGCTGATCCGGCGGCTGGGCTTTGTGGTGCTCCACCTCCATGACGCCCGCCTGTTTGCCAACATTCTTTGCCCGACGCTCCTTCGACTCCTCGGCTGGCGGCATGCTGGTTCATCGGACCTCTTCGTGCCGGGGAGAAATTCCTGCTGACCCATATCAGCTGACCACGGCGGCGTTCTCCTGGCGTTGCTTTCCTTCTTGGGGGCGTGGTCTTCGGCTCTGCGGTTTTGGTGCATCTGCTAGGTATGTGCTCCCGGCGAAAGCTCATTGATGACGTTGTCCGCGGATGCCGTTTTTGGTGGAAATATGCCCTAGAGGCAATAATAAAATGTTATTATATATATATTTCCACGTTCGTAATTAATGTTTATATTTCTGTGCTATAATTGTAATGACCCTGACTATGAGATTCAGAAGAAACTCATTTGCATGTGTGGAAATGTAAACACCAAGATTTCCTGGTTTAGCCTCTAAGACCAGCTCATGTGCTAACTCATGATTACGTTTTCTTAATCATGGACATTGTTCTTGTAACAAGGATGTCAGTAGCAATGAGAACATATTGTTAGCAGAACAATGATGTTGAACCGACCCCAGTATTGAATGATATACTTAGAGATCACATCGTAACTACGTTATAAGTCATATCATGAAATGTTATCATATACGTAATTCCTTAGACCATGAGAGTATCGAGTTGCTTCACACAGGAAGACATGCTTTGGTTCTTAGATGAATCCTCCCGTAAATGGGAAGTAGTAAAATAAGTTCTGGGTATGTCAGATGGTGTGGCTAGTGACTGTGATAGTTCAAGAATGGGATTTGCTCCTTCACGATGAAGAGATATTGACTTTGGGCCCACTCGGTATGACGATATCGATTCTAGTCTGGCCAGACGCATTGTGATTTAATCACGGGGATATCGGAATACAATAACGAGAAATAGAGACAAACGAGCAAAGAGGATAACGAGTGGCTTGTGTTCAAAAGTTGTTACACATGGGTGCCAAACTTCTCTCCTCTAACTTTGTCATATATCGCAAAGCAAAGGGAATGGTACATGACTAAACATAATGGTTCACTCGAAGTTTCTTCGTGTATGTGCGGGAGTCAACATGGGTGTCCATGGCTCCGCTGTTGATTATTGGCTATTGACAAAAGGCTGTTGACCTATGTCCGGAAGATGTTCTGAGTCATGTCCGCATTATACCGAACCTATTGGGTCACACACTTAAAGAGCAGTTGTCTGTTAGAATGCTGGAATGGTAGAAGGTTTAGTGGAAGCAAAGCAGAATAGTTCATACGGGTACCGGAAGTAGTTCCGGAGATTTATGAAATGGTTCATAAGGGCACCAGAAGTAGTTTTGGGTATTTAAGGATATGTATGGATCACTCTGGATTAGTCCCAGGTGGTTCCAGAACATATGATAATGGTACTGGGGAAGTCCTTGATCAACCGGAATAGTTTCCGGATAATCGCTGGGCGTCCCGACAACCTTCGCGGTCATCGGGTGGCTTAAACTGTAACTCGGATGGTCTTGGAAACTATCCGGATGGCTCTGGAACGTCCGAGAACGGTCCCGGAAGGTCTTGGAAGTGCTTCAGAAGGTTCCGGAATGTCCCAAAACGATCCCGGAAGGTCCCGGAAGGTCCTGGAAGCTGCTGGAAGTTTCCGGGCAGTACCACCCACTACCCCACGCCCCTAGCCTTGGGGGGGCAAGCCACCTAGGCTGCCCTGGCCGGCCAAGGAGGTGGGGGCGCACCAAGGGAGGGAATCCTCCTCCAGGTGGGAATACCAAAACCCAAATATGGCAGGTTTCCGGTGGGAAGGTGTGGGAAGGTTTGGAAGGTTTGGGAGTCCAAGTTGGACTCCCCACCCCCCCCCCCCCCTTATTGCGCCCCAAGGGCCTCTTGGCCACCTATATAATGTGGGGGAGGGGTGGGGGCGCAACACAACTTGTCCCCAAGGCCTATGCGCCACCCTCCCTCCCTCTAAACCCCGTTGCTCCACAATTAGACCCCGGTTTAGACGTTGTTCTAGATCGGAATCCGTTAGGGTTTTCTCCCTCTAGTTTTCTCGGTGGCGTTCATCTTTGGACAGCGGAGCGCTGCTGGATTGCTGCTACGGGATGTGTGGATACTAATGGAGGGGTTGTACCTTCGACCCTTTTTTCGTGGGACTTGTCCGTGGGACTAGATCGCGGGACGGTTCGAGGGATCGATATCCTCGCGGTTGGGAGGTCATTGAAATTCCTAGCTGAGGGGATCTGCACCGACGGTCTTCACCAACTCTACTTCCGCTACATCGGTTGGTGAGCCATGACTTAAAACCTTGTATGCAATCTTCTTGGATGATCTTGGGTTCTTGATTCGTAGGCCGAATTTTTTTGTTTTCTACTACGTTCCCCAACAGTGGTATCATGGGCGGTCCTTGATTAGATGCATGTTTATGTCTAGATCATATGTGTGATATGAGGCATTGATTTTCTTGTTGCTTCCCTGTCATGTGATTTTTTCTATGCTTGATGGCAAGTTGAGGTTTCGCTACAAGGATTGAGTTTTCCATCGATCCCTCTATGTTGCTTTCAGTATGCTGGTTGCCTTGATCATGGTCTACATCAAACTCCTTGGATCTCATCTTAGTCTCGCAATAGAAAATTTAACATGGAGGGGCTTGTGGATTTTATGAACTCAAATCCACACGGGGGTCACGCGTTGAACGAAGTTTGGCTTGTGGCATTAGTTGCTGCACGCACCCCGAACGTTAAACTAGCAACAATGAAGTATCGTGTTTGGTTTGTATAGGGAACAACGTTTGCATGTAACCTGCTAATCAACCACGATAAAAGTTGCAACAACCCGTGTAGATGGCGATTTAACTCGTTTTTGCAGAATGTGCATGTGATGTGGTATAGCCTTCAAGATTTGCAATGTGTTTGTATGAGATGCTATATGATGTAATATTTATTCGCGACCTGCGTGTCGTGGTACGGCATGATGACTGGAGTCATATGATTGTCACTTAATTATGGCCTGCGTGCCAGAACTGTTTATGAGCTCGAGGCAAAGCAATAGATAGATGCAAGGTGATGATCTACGATGCGGAGGTGGACCCCGACGCACATGCCGAAAGCCGTGGTGATGTTCCCGGCGCTAAGGACAAAGTTGGTGGACACGGTGACTTCAACCACGACGACGTGAAGACAATGAAGACTTCACGAAGCGAAGGGCTATACTATATCACATAATTTTATGAACTTCCTGTGATGTTTATCCCTTTGATGCACCCTTGTTTGATGCGCGGTAGTCGTATTTTATTAGGGTGATCTCTCGCAAAACAATATCAAGTTGATAGTGTTCTTCCAACTGTAGCACCGTCTATACTATGTTTCACATCGAAGCAGGTCATGTCACATGGGTGCACACGGTGTGACGCATAAAAGGCGGGTGTGTTAAGAACACACTGCAATTACACTTGGTTGTCTTGACGGTTTGGATAAAAGTTTGCTACCGGAACACGCCCATCGAAAGATGAACAAGAATCACCTTTGGCGTGATTGGCAAGTTGGCCTACCGGTCCAGTCTAAGTCATCAGTGATGTCACATCAATGGCGGACGATTGGGTCGGATCTTGAATCACTCCAGCATCAATTACGAGAGATATTGATCTGAGTGGGAGCGCACTTAGTAATTAAATTGATTAATCACAAGTGCAACTTAATTATGAACAAAGTCTTAGTATTTGCATTATCGTTGTAGAATAATGGCTCGCGTTACCACCTTCCCAATTGATTTTGATTAACTGTATTATCTGGTAAAAACTTTACGATTGGTACCGTATTGTGAGGACTATCCTCAATAGTGCCGACAAGGAGTTTGTCCTATCGCAAATTTTTTATGCTCTCCCGCTGATGCTATGGATGATGTGACTTACGTCCATAATCCAAAATGTTAGAATTCCACCACAGCTAAGTGCATTGTCTTCACCACCATGAAACCCGAACTTCGAAACGTTTGGGATAGTTATGTTATATTCATGGAACTGAAAAATTGTTTTCAGTAGTAAGACAATTAATGTTGGATATAAGATATCTAGTACAATGTATGATTGTAAACATTAGTGAAAATGTTCACTGTGCCCTAAACAAAACTTATAAGTGTGGGATCCAGAAGAACACCGATCATATGATGATGAGAATTAAGGGAAAGGAAGTCCAAAGGATGTTAGTAAGACTTACACGCCGGAAATTCCATGGCATGCGCCACCCTTGATCATATGTGATCTTCTGTGAGTAGGAGTTACATTGGAAATAGAACTATGATACATGTAAAGGCAAAGCGAAAGAAGACTGGAATATCCAGCTCGGAAATGAAAGTCATACGTAGTTATAGATGAATTCATTGCTGGTCAAAAGATGTAATTATTGGGAATCATGATTAAGTGGTTAATCTTAATTCTTGTATATTGTGATTAAACTGTTGATCACTAGAATATCACTTCAATTGCATATCGTTGCAAGTTGATGCAAGAAATACTATGGCTTTTATGACTAGCTAATGATGAGTTTTGACAAGCTCGGAAACACGGTAAAAGGTTTACTATACCGTGTGTTGACTCTATGATTATCTTAATAATTCATTTTAGAGTTGAGTAAATTGTTACTACACTTTAGCCTTGTTGCAAAACATCATTTTGAATCATGTTTGTTGCAAGAGAGTTGTTCAAAGCTATGAATAACGTAAATGACATACTTCCATTATGAATAGGTTGTATGTTATGAATCTTGATAATAATACTAAACATCCATAACACTGACGCTAAACGTCGCAAGACTGACAGAAATACCACATAGATGTGGCACTGCCGTTTATCACAAGTGACATAACTTGCATGAAGAATTTCCATAAGTGATGGACTTTCGAGTCATATGATTGTGAATCACTTGACGCTTGCGATCTTTGTCTCAAAGTAATGTGACTAAAACACCGTTGATAGGCCATACATGAACGGGCAACTAAACCATTGGTAATCATACATGATGATGTGTGTAGTCCAATAAGTGTAGTTGTGTGCAGTGGATTCCCTATCTTCACTCATGAGGTTAAGTAGATATGTGGATATCTGTTCAATAGAGACATACGTCTGCAATCTTTGAAATGTTCAAGGAATTTTAGAGTGAAATAGAAGTTCATTGTAACAAGAAAATAAAGCTTCTGCAAATTAGATTGTAGAAAGTAATATTTGAGTTACAAGTTTAGCGAACGTCTGATGAGTTGTGAAGAACTTTCATAACTTGCGTCTCCCGAAACACCACTATGAGTAAAGTGTTCGAGAGATGTAATCAAGCCATGTATGACACGGTAAGATCAAATATGACGTTTATCAATTTGACAGTATACTTATTAAAGTTATGCGTTAGTGACTACGGCTTTTACATTGAAAAGAGCACCATCAAATCTGTTGAAATGACACCATATTAGATGTGGTATGAACTGTTAAAACCATGTTGTCTTTTCTTAAAATTTGGGTATATGAAGCATATGTTTCACATACTCAAAACACCAAATCAGATAAGTGCTACTTTGTGAAGGTTATTCCAAAAGGTTTAGTATTCCTCTATCACTACACAAAAGCAAAACTATTTGCTGTTAAGAACAATGTGTTTTGAAGAAAATGGTTTCTTGCAAAAGAGTGAGTGGGAGGACAGTGCAACTTGTTAAAGATTGTTGACTCTTCAAATAAGTGCGCAGCTGAACCACACAGGTTAGACAAAACTCGTACAAACATTCATGATATGTAAAACGAGATATTGTTGTTCGACAATGATAAACCTGTGATACACAAAGAAGCGTTGATGGGCCCTGACTCCGGGATTTGGCTAAATGCCAAATAAATCCGAGATAGTATCCATGGAAGTAAGTCAAGTTTTGAACTTGGTAAACCCTCCGAAAGACTAAAAGTCTGAAGAATATATATATGGATCTATAATTGATTCGGATGAAATTGTTTTTTCCATAAAGCTCAACTCGTTGGAAAATTGTTTTCTAGCAAGTTCAAAGGTTGACTACGGCGAAATAGTTTCAACCGTAGAGATGCTTTAGTCAGTTCGGGTTATATTAGCAATTACTACATATCTCATTTATAGGATATGGTAGAATGAACGTCAAAACAAAGTTCCTACACGGAAATATAACAAAGGACGTATATGTGATACGACCGGAATGTTTTGTCGATTCAAAGGATGCTAAAATAGATGTAATCCTTAGATATCCAGTGATGGACTGAAGCTAGCACAATGGAGTTGGAATTTTCGTTATGATGAAATTGCCAAAAGAGTTTGTTTTCATCGGGAATAAACGAAGATGCTTGAATGTTCAAGAAAGTAAGTGGGAGCTAAATGATATTTCTAAAACCTTATGTAGATGACATATTGTTGATTAGAAATGATGTAAATTTCTTGACACGAATAAGGACTTCATTGGAAATAGTTTTCAGCTTAAGTACTTGGGCTAATATAGCATTAGTATTGAGCACAATGATCTATGCAGATAGTAAGTGATTGATCATGCTAAAGCCAACGTTACATGTTGACATGATACTAAAGTAGTTTAGTATGAAAACGCCAGGAATGATGTTCTTGCCGAGGTCACGGTGAAAAGTTGTTTGCGGAAATCGGTGTTCATGAACACAGATAAGCAAAACACATGACTTGAATTTCACTCACATGTGTGTTTGGATTAATCATGTACACCATAATATGTAAAACAACCAGATATGTCCAGTGCTCCAAAAGGTTGTGAGAAAGATACCAAAGTGATCAAGATGTTGATCATTGGACAAACAGGGAAAAGTTAAACTTATGATAGATAAGATATGTTTCTCGGAAAATGGAGATAATGAAGAGATCGTTGTAGTAAGATACAACAGCTAGATTTTGATGTAACCAGTTACACCAATTCAGCCTTCATACTTACTCCGACCGATTTTCGATTTTAATTGGGATTATGTGTTTCACACGTAAGGGTGGCACAGTATGAAGGAACTGTGTTAAGTTAGATATTGTGGCGAATTCTATAACAGAGGCTAAGTATATTGTTGCTTAAAGAAGTAACAAGGGAGGGTGTTTTGAATCATTAGTTCATTTATGAACATGGTATGGTTTCCTAGATACTTGAAGCTCATGGGACATTGATGAATGATTTCATGACTTATTCTGAAGGAACCAAGGTCCTACCAAATGATTCAAACATATACAAAGCTAAATTGATAAAATTAGTGAATTTTATGATAGCGTGAAAACGCAAAGATATGCAAGATACAAACGGGCCTGAAACGTCAGATTCGTAGATGAAGTCTATACCACAAATGAAGCATGTATTACACCGTATGCCATAGGTGTAAAGTGCTCAAGCACTGATAATATTATTGACTCTAGTGCAAGTGGGAGACTCTTGGAAATATGCCCTAGAGGCAATAATAAAATGTTATTATATATATTTCCACGTTCGTAATTAATGTTTATATTTCTGTGCTATAATTGCAATGACCCTAACTATGAGATTCAGAAGAAAACTCATTTGCATGTGTGGAAATGTAAACACCAAGAGTTCCTGGTTTAGCCTCTAAGACCAGCTCATGTGCTAACTGATGATTACGTTTTCTTAATCATGGACATTGTTCTTGTAACAAGGATGTCAGTAGCAACGGGAACATATTGTTAGCAGAACAATGATGTTGAACCGACCCCAGTATTGAATGATATACTTAGAGATCACATCGTAACTACGTTATAAGTCATATCATGAAATGTTATCATATACGTAATTCCTTATACCATGAGAGTATCGAGTTGCTTCACACAGGAAGACATGCTTTGGTTCTTAGATGAATCCTCCCGTAAATGGGAAGTAGTAAAATAAGTGCTGGGTATGTCAGATGGTGTGGCTAGTGACTGTGATAGTTCAAGAATGGGATTTGCTCCTTCACGATGAAGAAATATTGACTTTGGGCCCACTCGGTATGACGGTATCCATTCTAGTCTGGCCAGACGCATTGTGATTTAATCACGGGGATACCGGAATACAATAACGAGAAATAAAGACAAACGAGCAAAGAGGATAACGAGTGGCTTGTGTTCAAAAGTTGTTACACATGGGTGCCAAACTTCTCTCCTCTAACTTTGTCATATATCGCGAAGCAAAGGGAATGGTACATGACTAAACATAATGGTTCACTCGAAGTTTCTTCGTGTATGTGCGGGAGTCAACATGGGTGTCCATGGCTCCGCTGTTGATTATTGGCTATTGACAAAAGGCTGTTGACCTATGTCCGGAAGATGTTCTGAGTCATGTCCGCATTATACCGAACCTATTGGGTCACACACTTAACGAGCAGTAGTCTGTTAGAATGCTGGAATGGTAGAAGGTTTAGTGGAAGCAAAGCAGAATAGTTCATACGGGTACCGGAAGTAGTTCCGGGGATTTATGAAATAGTTCATAAGGGCACCAGAAGTAGTTTTGGGTATTTAAGGATATGTCCGGATCACTCTGGAGTAGTCCCAAGTGGTTCCGGAACATATGAGAATGGTACTGGGGAAGTCCTGGATCAACCGGAATAGTTTCCGGATAATCGTTGGGCATCCCGACAACCTTCGCGGTCATCGGGTGGCTTAAACTGTAACTCGGATGGTCTTGGAAACTATCCGGATGGCTCCGGAACGTCCGAGAACGGTCCCGAAAGGTCCTGGAAGTGCTCCAGAAGGTTCCGGAATGTCCCGAAACGATCCCGGAAGGTCCCGAAAGGTCCTGGAAGCTTCTGGAAGGTTACGGAAGTTTCCGGGCAGTACCACCCACTACCCCACGCCCCTAGCCTTGGGGGGCAAGCCACCTAGGCTGCCCTGGCCGGCCAAGGAGGTGGGGGAGCCCAAGGGGAGGGAATCCTCCTCCAGGTGGGAATACCAAAACCCAAATATGGCAGGTTTCCGGTGGGAAGGTGTGTGAAGGTTTGGAAGGTTTGGGAGTCCAAGTTGGACTCCCCACCCCCCTTATTGCGCCCCAAGGGCCTCTTGGCCACCTATATAATGTGGGGGAGGGGTGGGGGCGCAGCACAACTTGTCCCCAAGGCCTATGCGCCACCCTCCCTCCCTCTAAACCCCGTTGCTCCACAATTAGACCCCGGTTTAGACGTTGTTCTAGATCGGAATCCGTTAGGGTTTTCTCCCTCTAGTTTTCTCGGTGGCGTTCATCTCTGGACAGCGGAGCGCTGCTGGATTGCTCCTACGGGACGTGTGGATACTAATGGAGGGGTCGTACCTTCGACCCTTCTTCGAGGAGCTTGTTCGTGGGACTTGTCCGTGGGACTAGATCGCGGGACGGTTCGAGGGATCGATATCCTCGCGGTTGGGAGGTCATTGAAATTCCTAGCTGCGGGGATCTGCTCCGACGGTCTTCACCAACTCTACTTCCGCTACATCGGTTGGTGAGCCATGACTTAAAACCTTGTATGCAATCTTCTTGGATGATCTTGGGTTCTTGATTCGTAGGCCGAATTTTTTTGTTTTCTACTACGTTCCCCAACAGTTTTCCCTCTTGAGGGTGTCATTCAGGAGACATACGCCGCCATCCATCCGTCTCTGCCTGGTCTGTGATTGCTCGTGCTTTGGTCTGCTTGCCCAAGACTCTCCCATGGTGGCCGTGTGTTGTGGCGAGCTTCATGCTCTTGGTGTTGCCTCGGTTCATCTTTGCTCAACGACGATGCAATGATTCCTCCCCAGCTTGCTAATCGTTCCGGTTTCGTGTGACGGAGTTTCCAATCAAGGTTCGTGATAGGTCACTCGTTGGTTGTGGAGGCTCAGTAGAGGGCCATAGAGTCGGTACGCACACCAGTGTGGTGCGTTAGGATAGTTGGTATTGTGTTCTTTAGACGACGCACCACTTCTACTAGTACTTTTTATGGTGTTGGCCTTTCGGTCTGCTAGCTAGCTCGTGCCTTCTTTTGAGCATTCTTTTTATTCCACCCTTTGTATTCCTGATGTGATGTAATTGAGGCTTGTCCTCCTCAAACCCCTGATGTATGAGGCCTTGTCCTCAGTGGTTTTCAATGGTAATATAATTCAGGTGGGGAATCTTCCCCCACCCCCCCGGGTGACCGTTCAAAAAAAAAACTAGTCGGGTACATAATTTACTTGAAATAACACATGAAGGAGAACGTCTTTTTGTCTTTTCAGAAAATAAGCAAATACTCTTTGAATTATTTGTTATGTAATAATTGTCTTGTTAATCTAGACATGGTTTTCTTTTTAATGCTCCAAGTATTTCTGTCGGTACATTCTTAACTGATATATAAAGCTAGACTAGCTATTTTCTGTAGGGAATAAGCAGGTGCTGTTACCCGCAAGATCCACTTTAGCGGGCATATTCCTAGCAACTTTTCCCAAGATATTTTAGAAAGAAAAAACTAAAAAGGAAGAAAAACAGCTACTTATATTTTTCTTTGTCTATAATTTAATTCAAAGGCTTCTATGGTTGCTCACAACGTTGTGTGGTCACTAGGAAAACAAATGCATGAAACAGCTAGGCTGCCTCTGTTGGTCAAGAATCAGAAAATGCTACTCCCTCCGATTCATAATAAGTGTCGTTCATTTTGTACTAAGCTAGTATAAACTTTGTACTAAATGAGCGACTCTTATTATGGATCGGAGGGAGTACCTATTTCTCGAGACGACTTTTCTAAACTATTGCTTTGAGCCTTGAATTTTGTTTCTCTCTTTTTATTTTGTTCTGTTCATGTCATGTCCATTATGGATGCTTATTGATAGCTTTTCTTAAACATATTGACATGGCCTGTTGATATTGTGGCCGAAACAGCGAAATGTGTAAGCCGGTTTGACACTCGACAGTGTAGTTGGATGCTGACACGATAAAGAGCTTGATTTTTGGGGGTGGTCCATGACGCTTAATATCGTGCCCCTGTCATAATCTTTGGAGTTTTTAACGGCTCACAATGGGTCAAGATATCGTTCGAAAAATCTTTTATCATCACCTTTTCATCCCTTCAGTGCAGACAAGGTACTTCGCTGGCACTTACCATAAAGCACTTGTTGAAAAATATTGCGCCGTTGCGGTTTCTTCCCAGATGCTTTCACTAGATTTAAGATTGAGACTGAGACATGTTGATTGTTGAGTAGAAAATGACATTAGTTGTAAATAGAAATGACTTTTGCTTGGGTAAAACTCAGTTTTTTTATGAATGAATGTTTTCTATTATTGGGGTTTTTATAATTGCAAACATTAACCTCTTCTGAGCATACAGAAGAATCTGCTATATTATAAACCTAAAAGTGAAGAGTCTTCATTCCACCAATCCGCTGCCTAATCTACTTGCACGAACAATCTCAGAAAGTAGGCAAATACTCTGATGAATTATTTGTTATGTAATTGTCATGTTAAGCTAGACTTGGTTTTCCTTTTTTCGGTATAAACATTTCTTTGGGTACATTATTGACTGATGGGGAATATGCAGGTGCTGTTACCTCAAGGTCAACTTTAACAGGCATATTCCTAGCGAGTTTACTTAAGATATTTTGGAAAAAAATCACAATGAAGAAAAATAGCTACTTGTATTTTTGTTTGTCTATAATTTACTACAGAGGGTTCTATGGTTATTCACAACGTTGTGTGGTCACTAGGAAAAGAAATACAGGAAACAGCTAGGCTTCCTCTGTTGGTCAAGAATCAGAAAATCTAATCATTTCTCGAGCATCGATCTGCTTCAGGACGTACATTACTGTTATCTCTTCGACAGTGCAAGTATATTTATCATCGATGATAAAAGGTATGTTCATAATCAAGTCTGAAGTTTACTTCATGATCAAGGCTTCATGCCGATGACTGATTACTTACAGTAATATTGAAAAAAAAAGTAGAAATCAATTGAGCTCCACTTGTTAATATATCCTTCTCTGAACTATTGCTTGGAGCCTTGAATTTTGTTTCTCTTATTATTTTGGTCGCTTCATATCTTATCAATTATGTATGCTTATTGCTAGCTTCCGGTTGAGGTATAACTGATTATGGTCAATCTACTATACCTTTTCTGTTGGTATTCTGTCAAACCTTTCTTACCTTACTGAGCCATCTACAATTTAGCTTTGTGGGTTATCAGCCTATCAGTAGGTGATCATTCTCCTTTTCTTCTGACGATCATATCTTCATGGGCCATCCAAAACCTCTTCAAATTAAGATACGTACCCAATATGTATATTTTCAGATTTTGTTTTACTCAAACTGTTCACACGCCATGAGTTAGTGGTGATCAGCAAGGTTATGAGTACCAATCATTTTTATTTACCAGGTTGCTCGAGAACTGGAAATGTCTGCATTATTACCGTTGAAAATTATTCGAATAAAAACTGAATTTTCTCGAAAATGACTGAAATAATGTTGAATTCTGTACAAACTTTATTCCACAAATGTTCAATAACTAGAACCATCTGTTCAGAGGAGATTTCTATGTTTCTAACATCAAAGTTCTTCTTTCTTATAGTCTCTTTGCTGTTACGCAGATCAGTTAATTGTTCAAGGGAGACAGTAGTATGTCACAGTCCAGTTAACTGGAAAATTCATTGAGGGACAGGACAGGTTGGGAACTTAAGATTTGCATTTTCCTTACTAGCTTAAGACAGCCATGGAAATTTATTGAGTAGTGTGGAAGCTCAAAAATAGGTAATCGTATACGTATCATTTACATCTCAGTTTTTGATTAGCTGAGTGCATCCGTAGTGCCTTTTGGGCATTGTGTAGTTGCAGAGGTCATGTGTAATTAATATCTCTTCGATACTAATATATTCTCTTTTTCCAAAAAAAAAACCATTTACATCTCAAACTGCTGTCAAATAAAGCATCCCAAAACTTCCAGAGAAGTAAAAAAATGTACAAATGTCATAACTGAATCCTCACCAAGAACAGGTTATATTCTTACCATACTTACAACATGTGATAAAAAGATGCAATAATCTTAATTCAAACATTGTTTTATACACAGAAAGGAACATGAGCAACAAGATATCTTTGGAGACAAATCAGCCAATGCATAGAGCACTGGTCGACCGACGCCACTGAAAAAAAAACATAATGTACAACAAGTGTTACTATCATGAAGTTGGTTGCCACCTTGTCATCAGTCCCACTCTATCTATCCACAAGCAAAAGGCTAAAGAATATGATGCTCATCATGCTAATTAATTACTCATTCCAATCTTCTTTAGCTAGTGCGACACAAGGAAGGCCACTGCCGCCGCCGCCACCAGCACGGCTCGGAGCGCCGCCGCCGCCGTCCCGGTCGCGGCGGCGTCGTTCTCGCCGGCCGCCAGGCTCGCCAGCCACGTGTCCGCGGCGACCTGCGCGCCGGCGACGACGTCTCCCGGCCTCGGCAGCGGGTCCTGGCTCGCCTTCTGGCTGCAAAAGAGGAATGTCAGTGAGCACAGGCCTGGTCACACGTTTCTTTTTCCAGCTCGGCCTCGGCAGCTTTCAACGCGACAAGCACTAGCCAAGGAGGTGACCATACTACGTGACAAATGCGAAGCCTTTGGATGATCCGAGCTTCTTTTTGGTCACGCACGCACAATGGAGAATGCATTTTCTGATCAAGCTTAGATGGATGGATCATGGGTGCTCCGGCGATGATCGTACCTGCTGGAGGTGGCGGCGCGGGGGCAGAAGGTGACGGAGTAGGCGGCGGAGCCGGAGCAGGTGAAGGTGGAGGAGGCGTCGTCGTAGGCGTAGCTGTAGGCGCGCGGACAGGCGGCCTTGAACGCCTGCGAGTAGGCGGAGGGGCGGCACGTGTCGGGGCCGCCGAACGCGCCGCTGCAGCAGTACTCCGGCCGCCCGAACGCCTCGCACGCGCTCCGGCACCCCTCCCCGCCGGCCCTCAGCTCCGCCGGGCACCGCTCGGTGAGGTCCACCATGCACCCCGTCGCCGCGCAGGCCGCCGCGGACGGCTCCACCACCACCGGCACGTTGTACCCGTCCACCAGGCTCACGTCGTAGTAGTCCTCCTTGCCGCCGCCGCCGAGGGTGAACTCAACCAGCGTGGCCGGGGGCGTCGCGCCGGCGCCGCGGCACTCCGCCTCGCCGCTGCCGCAGTCGCCCGTGGCGCACTTGCCGCCGGAGGAGCCGCCGTCGAAGGCGCACCCCGTGCGCGCCCAGAACCGGCCCGACCACCCCTCCGGCGCCGCCAGCGACCGCGTCTCCCCGTGGCCCAGCGCGAACCCCGTGGTATCCAGCGCCGGGCTGCCCGAGTTCGCCAGCACCCCCGGCCACACCGTGCCGCCGCACCGGTTCGTGAACGTGAACGTCACTCCGCCGGCCACCACCAACCCTGCATGCACGCACCATCCATGATCCATCCATAAGCCTTTCATTCACGCAGGATTTAACGAACGCAGACGTACATGCACACAGATACATGGAAAGAAACCAAGATTCGCCATTGCCGGTCACACGGTACCTTGAACAGACGACACGATGACGACGAGGAGGCAGGCGATCGAGGAAGAAGACGGAGAGACGAAATTAGAAGCCATCGCATGCACGACCGTACGGCGACCGGTATATCTGTCTGACTGCAACCGAATGGTGATGGAGATGATCAGTTAGTCGGCGCCCGAAATGGTTTGTGAATGGTGGATTTGCTTAGCTATATAGGGTAAGTATGGTGGTTAGGGGGAGACCACGACCACACTCTCTGAGCAAAGCAGAGTGGGAGTAGGGTTGGTTAGAGCTCAGCTAGGCTTGTGCAGCTCGTGTAGGTAGGCTCGCTCTCTCCCTCTCGCGCACATGCCGTTTTATACTAGCTCGACTCGAGGTGACGTCGGCGGCCTTTTTCATCCTTCATCCTTTCCTTGCCCACGGAGGCGACCAACGATGTGGATAATTATCCAGGTATTGTTACTGCTTTCCCCTTGTTGTTTTCCCCCACTTATGACATTGCTTTTGGGGAAGAAGAAGAAGATAAATTATGTGAATCAAAAGAGAAAAAGACATGAGACTTCGGAGTGAATCGACATGGACGCAGCCGCAATACAAACTGGTCTAAAGAATAAAATGGTAGACAAAGGCGAGATACAAAGATGTAAAAGTAAAACGCCAAAGTCCATGACGAACGCAAAAGCCTATAGAGAACAATGCGGTGATCAAGCGACCATCCATGTCGGATAAAAATATCCATCGCCACTTCTTTCAAACATGCACATGCCTCCGTAAAGAGGTCGCGATGCTCCACCCATTGTAATATGGACCACGAACGGAGAATAGTTGTGCACCGGTAGAGTACCTACAACCGAGTAGAATCTTTATCATTAAATACCTCGTCATTTCTACTTAGTCAAAGCGACCATATAACAAATGTCGCTCCCATCCTAATAACCGGTTTTAACTTATCTATCCCATGTAGTCAATGGCCAAATATATTTGCCACTGATGTCGGTGGATATAAGTTAGACGCTATCTGCATAGATGACCAAATAGAACGCGCAAAACTACATTCAAAGAATAGGTGTCTCATTGTCTCATGTAGTGGACAAAACACACAATTTATACTCCCATGTCAATTTCGCTTGACGAGGTTATCCTTTGTTAGGATAACTCCTCTCCGAAGATACCAAGTAAACACTTTCAATTTAAGAGGCATCTTCATTTGACATATTTTTATTGTTATTGTGGAGTAGAGGTCCAGACCGTGGAGGAAACGGCGGCTCCGAGGAGGTTATGCCGATGATGTTGTCGGTAGCTTCACGGGGCATGGCTTCTTCTTCTTCTTTCGTACCACCGGAGAGGAAGACACCGACCGCTCGTGGATGTGCCTCTTCGAGTTCGGCCGCCAGCTTGCGCCGGTTACTGCCAAGCTATACCGCGCCAAGGAGTCTATCCGCACCACCAATTTCGCGATAGTAATCGGCCAAAAGGGTACATCCAAACGCCCGCCGCTGCCAAGGCGAGGTACGACGTCGCCTACGAGGAATACTTAGTTGTGTGCGCTCACTTCGTCCTCAAGCCGTGAGCTCCGCCTCCTCCTTAACGACCTATCTAGTACCCTGGTGACCTCCGATGACCAAATATATTTTTTCCCGTATTTGTGTGCTCCGACGATGCATGATTTGGCTATTCTGTGTATCGCGAATAATCTTTCATGCAAATAAGTAATATGTCGTTCAAAGATGTCATATCTATTTTACCGCACCAATTTTCATATTGTATGTTTGATTTATGGTGATCCCTATATGTGTTTTACCGTATGTATGTGCTAGAGTTGCTCTTAACGCAAAAAAAGAAAAAGATGCACGAACGGCATATCGAAGAGCCGAGCGCACCGTCGGCGACTGATGCATGCCGTGTAAAGCGCGCGGCCGGCATGGTCATCAACACATCGATCGGATAAGAAAAGGGATGACCATGCATGCATCTTTCCATTCCATCACCTGGCAGAGCGCTTTGTAAGCTTTTTGTCGTCGTCGTCGTCGTCGTCTTCTCGGCCATGCCACAGGGTGACATCGATAGAGATAGAAAAGACGGTCCACGCCCGCGCGCCCGTCACCCTCCACCCTTCTCGCGCCGCATTGGCAGTGCATCGTCTCCCGGGCCTCCTGGCTACACCCATGGCGATCTCTTCTCTTTTCGCACAGTTGCACGTCTCCTCGGACTACGATCCGTCCATGTATGTGTGCTAGCTAGCTAGCATCTATCCATGCATGCACACCTTTGCTTGTCCACGAGGAGAAGCTAATGGCGAATCGTCGGTGGGGATCCATCCGAATTGACCCCCGGAGATGCCATTTGTAGTCGCGAGTGCACAGAGCACGCGAGGTAGGCGACGCACGGACGGACGGACGGACGATCTCCGGCTGCATGACGATCTCTTTCCGCATGCATAGTTCCATGTCCCCTCAGACCATGATCCGTCTGTCAGTGCTATCTATCTATGCACACCTTTGGGCCACCATTGCTTGTCGAGGAGGATGAGGAGGAGAAACTAATGGCAAATTGACGGCGAGGATCCGCTTGACTTGACCCCAAGATGCCATTCACCAGTCCCGGCAGCTCCCGCAGGTGCACGCACAAGCCAGCCAGCTACGCGACGGGTGAGGGGTCACGTCGATGCCACGTCGAGCACACGTCGTGATAGGCCAAAAGAAGCCAATTTGCGCCTCTAAAAGAAGGCAATGGGGGCACACACACGGATCCGCGCACGGACGGACGGACCCGGCGAGATACGGCCATGGACGGGATGTAAAGCGCGATATCGGATGCGTCTGCCATGTCGGCACGGCGCGCACTCAGTGATCGGCCGGCAGCAGCTGCTTTGCGTCGCGCCCTAGCTTGACCCGCCGCCGGCCGCATTGGCCGAGGCCTGGTGGTGGTGGGCGCTACGACGTACCGGGATATCTTATCGTGCCAGCATGTGTTAATAGTTTTGATTATCGGTGTCGCCATGCTTTTTTGCTTGCCAGTAGTAGATGTAACTGTAGAAGGATGTAGTTGTAATTCTTAGATGTACATATGACTTGCATGTAACTTTGTATGTGTAACATATAGAAAAGAAGAGAATTACCAGGCTGGAGAGGTAACAGCCAGAAAACTCTCGAACCAACTCTGTTCCCTTGAGTGACCAGCGAGATCCGGCGAGACCAGCGATCCCCGGCGATTCTCTGGCGATATCAACATGGTATCGGAGCGTGGGGACGAGTAGGCCGTCGGCGGAGACGGCGGCGACAGAGGCGAGCGCTAGCAAGGCGAGGACGGCGCAGGAAGGCCGTGGGGACGAGTAGGCCGTCGGTGGAGACGGCGGCGGCGGAGGCGAGCGCTAGCAGGGCAAGAACCGCGCAGGAGGGCCCACGGCGGATCGCTATCTCGGGCGGCGGCGGCGGTCACACCAGTGGAGAGCTCGAGCTCGTAGAAGTTTTTTTCCCGATCCGATCGGCGGGTTTGTCGGTGGTGTTCAGGCAGAAGTACTCAGAAGTTGGGAGGAGGAGCTTGGAGCTAAGGCGCCTGGTGTGGAGGTGAGACCCGACAGAAGGCTCAATCAACCTTGTTGGATGTGAGGTACGTGTGGTCTAGAAAAAGGTGAAAATAGGAGATTGTTGTGAGCATTGAGCAGGACCGTGAAGCACACAGTACCACTAATTGCTAATTGCTGGAAGAAAATTGTGGGTACGAAGTATATAAAAGTTAAACTATTGAGATGGGTGATGGTGATGAATCTGGGTCTGCTTCCGGGGTGACAACAAAGGAGCTGGCAGCCTTGCTTCAAGCCATGGATGAGAAATATAGGTTGTTGTTTGACGCTATATGCAAGCAGGGTGATAATTCTAGACCTGAGATTGATGCCAAGGAAGATGTTCATCCATTGCAAATGCCGCTTGTCAAACTGGATGGAGCTGAGAATTATTCAAGTTGGGCAGAACATGCAGAGACTATCCTAGTCTCTAGGAAGTTGGAGGGATATGTTTTGGGCACAATTGAGAAGCCAACAGAGGAGAACTCCAAGGAAGGTCAGAGATGGAAGACGAGCAATGCATTGGTAAGAGCTTGGTTACTCAGTTCCATATCTCCCCAAATTGCCAAGAAGTTGAGAGGATCAAAGAAGCATCAGAGATTTGGAGATTGCTTAAGGGCACATATTCAGGTGTTGGTAATGAGATGTTGGCTTGTAAGATTCAGAAGGAGCTACAGGATCTATGTCAGGGGGAGAAGACAGTGGTGGATTATGTGTGTGAGTTGAAGAGGTTGTGGAGTGATTTGGAGTTTTATGATCCTATTGGTATGGAGTGTGGTAAATGTGTCGAGAAGTACAATAAGTGGATCGAGAGAAGGCATGTTAGAGACTTTCTTAATGGCCTCAATCAAAAATTTGAGCCAAGGAGGGCGGCTTTGTATGGCAGTGGCAAGCTACCCAGCTTAGAACAGGCAATATCAGCCATTATAAGTGAAGAGACAAGACTGAAGTTGGAGGAATCTGGAAGTGCAGGTGTTAGTCACGGACGCTCGGCATTGTTTGCTGGTGAGGAAACACGGTCACATGGACGTATGATGAATGTGGGGGATCGAACCTGCTTTGAATGCGGGAAGACAGGGCACTTGAAGTCTTCATGCCCTGACCTGTTTGGGACTAGTGGCCGTGGACGAGGTGGCTATGGTAGAGGACGAGGACGTGGTTTCCTTGGACATATTATTAATCGTGGACGTGGCACTTCGACAATTGGGAGAGCCAATTTATCATCGTCTACCAGAGAAGAAGCGCAGACAATCAATGTTCAAATGACTCCCGATGACCTGGAGAAATGGTGTCGATTCAAGGAAACTAGTATAGATGAGAAACCAATGACTGAAGCATCTGCTGCATCTACTAGTCTTAGTGGTAATAAGTCCCAACTTGCTAAGCTTAATTGTGGTGATTTATTATGGCTAATCGATTCCGGCGCATCTCAACATATGACTGGCTCATATAAACACTTCATTGATTATATCCCTGACTTCAAAAGACAGAATGTTAAACTTGCTGATGGATCCACTCAACATATTTTTGGGTCAGGAACAATCAAATGTAATAATAAATTGATTCTTCCAGCTGCGCTACATGTTCCCTCTTTCCCAATTAACTTGCTATCTGTTAGTCGCATTACCAATGAGTTAAACTGTGCGGCAATTTTTCTCCCATTCGGGTGTATATTTCAGGAGCTTGGGACTGGAAGGCGGCTTGGGACAGGGAGTATGCGTGAAGGACTGTACTACCTAGACAATCATCTACCATCTGTAGCATCAGCAAGTCTATCATTTTCTCCTACAGATGAGTTTTTACTGCATCATCGTCGCCTAGGGCACCTATGTTTTGTGAATCTAGGTAGACTTTATCCTCGCTTGTATGATAAAGTTGATAAGACTAAATTGGTGTGTGATGCATGTGCGTATGGGAAGCTTACTAAGAGCTCTTATGTATTATCTAACAATAGAAGTGCCGAACCGCTTCATACCATACATTCTGATGTATGGGGTCCTAGTGGAGTTTATTCTATTAATGGATATCGCTACTTCGTAACTTTTATTGATTGTTGCACCAGAACCACATGGGTTTATGTACTGAGACACAAGAGTGATGTTTTTGAGAGCTTCCGAGACTTTCATAAATTAATCATGACTCAATACAATGCATGTATTAAAATATTGCGTACTGACAATGGCACTAAATATGTGAACAATAACTTTGATGAATATCTCTCAAGTTTTGGGATTCTTCATCAAACAACTTGTCCAGGTACATCGGAGCAAAATGGCTTAGCTGAGAGGAAAAACAGACATCTTTTGGAAGTCACTAGATGCTTGATGATGAATATGAATGTTCCGAAATATTTATGGGCTGAAGCTGTGATGACAGCATCATATTTGATAAATAGAATGCCAACTCGGGTTCTTGATTACAAAACACCCATAGAGAGTTTGACGGGAAAAACAACATATGTTGTCCCACCAAAGGTTTTCGGATGTGTATGTTTTGTCAGAGACCATAGACCCTCAGTAGGGAAACTAGATCCTATAGCTTTGAAATGTATATTTGTTGGGTATTCTGGGACTCAGAAAGGCTATAAATGTTGGTGCCCAACAGAGAAAAAAATGTTTGTGAGCATGGACGTTGCGTTCAGGGAAAATGAGACATTCTATGGAGAATCTCCTGATTTAACTAATGTATTTCCAGATTTATTTACTGATGATGCTTCAGGTTTAAGTCATGAGATAAGTGAAGAAGGAACGAAGAGACAAGATACAAGTGAGAATGTAATTATTGGTGTAATACCAAGGGGTGTTTCAAATGATACTCAAGAAAAGAACTTAGCAGAAGCTGACCAAGACCCATGACATGGGGATGAGCTTGAACTTCTAAGGGAAGGGCCAAGTGGTCAAGAACTGGTTCTGAATCAAGAGAATTTAGAAGATACTTCAGTGGTGCCAGTTGTTCAAGATGATCCATCTACCTCGGACAACGGTAATCTCATCTCTTCATATGATGATCTGGATGTGCCCATTGCATTAAGAAAACCTTTACGCACCACTGCGGGAAAATTGCCTTCGAAATTAAGTTCTTATGACATGTCAAATCACGTGTCATATTCATCTATTGGTGCCATGTATAAATCTTTTATTGCAGCCTTGGACTCCATAGTTCCTGTACCACATGACTGGCAGGAAGCCAAGAAGTACCCTCAATGGAGAGATGCCATGCTAGAGGAAATGTCGGCTCTTGATAAAAATGATACATGGGAATTATCTAGGCTCCCTATGGGTAAGAAAGCGGTAGGGTGTAAGTGGGTTTTTACTATAAAGCATACACCGGATGGGAAAGTTGAAAGGTACAAGGCACGATTAGTGGCTAAAGGTTATAGCCAAACATATGGAGTGGATTATGATGAAACATTTGCTCCGGTGGCAAAGATGAGCACTATCAAAACTTTAATTTCTATAGCAGCTAACCGAAGGTGGAAGTTATTTCAACTTGATGTTAAAAATGCTTTTCTCCATGGTGATTTGCAAGAGGAAGTATATATGGAAATTCCCCCAGGTTTTAACACTAGAGAAACTGAAGGAAGAGTATGTAAATTGAAAAAATCGTTGTATGGTTTAAAAAAATCACCTAGAGCCTGGTTTGGAAAATTTAGGAAGGAGATGTGTAATAAGGGATTCTCACAAAGTAATGCTGATCATACCCTATTTTACAAGCATCATCACGGCAATGTTATTATTCTGATCGTATACGTTGATGATATTATAATAACAGGAAATGATGAACATGAGATGGTGCAGCTGAAGAAGGATTTGGCAAAGTCCTTTGAAGTCAAAGATCTGGGGTATCTCCATTATTTCCTAGGAATTGAAGTGGCATATAGTGCTCAAGGTATTTATCTCTCTCAGAGAAAGTATGCTCTTGATTTATTGAAAGAAACCAGAATGATGGACTGTCAACCGATTGCCACACCAATTGAACAAAATCATAATACACAAGCAGATTCAGGAGAACCGGTGGATAAAATGAGATTTCAGAGATTAGTGGGACGACTGATATATTTGTCACATACTCGACCCGATATTGCATATGCGGTTAGTGTAATAAGTAGATATATGCATGATCCCCGGACTAGCCACATGAATACAGTCAATAGAATCCTCCGATATCTCAAAGGTAGTCCTGGAAAAGGAATTCTATTCTGTAATAATGGGCATCTTAATGTGGAAGGATTCACTGATGCAGACTGGGCTGGGAGTATTGATGATAGAAAATCTACTTCAGGGTATTGTGTATTCGTCGGTGGAAATATTGTTAGCTGGCGGAGCAAGAAGCAAAGCGTGGTAGCTAGATCCACTGCTGAAGCTGAGCTTAGATCAATGGCATTGGGCATATGTGAATTAATGTGGGTGAAAATATTGCTCTCTGAATTGCTACTGTTTAATGGAGTGCCACTTAAATTATATTGTGACAATCAAGCTGCCATCAATATAGTGAATAATCCTGTTCATCATGATAGAACAAAGCATGTTGGAATAGATAGGCACTTCATTAAGGAGAAGTTAGATCTTGGAGTCTTGCAAGTGGTATATGTTAAATCATCCGATCAACTAGCTGACATTCTAACCAAGGGCATTGATATTGTATCCTTTATGACGCTATGTAACAAGATGAGGCTTTGTGACATCTTTGCCTCATCTTGAGGGGGAGTGTAGAAGGATGTAGTTGTAATTCTTAGATGTACATATGACTTGCATGTAACTTTGTATGTGTAACATATAGAAAAGAAGAGAATTACCAGGCTGGAGAGGTAACAGCCAGAAAACTCTCGAACCAACTCTGTTCCCTTGAGTGACCAGCGAGATCCGGCGAGACCAGCGATCCCCGGCGATTCTCTGGCGATATCAACAGTAACTAGCCGAGTAGTGATCGATCGGAAGGGGGCCCTCGGATACGTAGACCTACCTGAGTGCCTCCTTTCATCTCCTGCTTTTGCTGATCTGGGATTCCATATAAGTGCACTCCACTGCTTGGCTGATCATAGCATGCATTCACAGGATTTCAGTACGTACGTAGGCTCCATTGATTGGTTGGTCATAGTAATTTTACGGAAATGATATGTTTCAACATGGTAATTTTGGCTCATAATTGTCATCTATACATAACTAAAATTGTCATCTAAAAATGTGTGGGTGGAAGCATTTCGCCCACACGTGTGGCAACTATCAGGTTCCTAATTTTGTGGATAACGCTCCCCGTTCAACCGACTGATTTTTCTCACGATGTCCTCCGCCTCCGCGATTTATAGATCTGCTTTTTATCGGACCGATTATAGGATAGTTGTTGCAATGTAGTTTTTGTTGCAATTCCTTCAAGCGCAACAACAGATCTGTCGTTGAAAGACCAAGGAAGGGTAGGATGGTTGCCAGAGTGCGGTAGCAACATGGCCAGTCGCGACAGCGAGCCGAGCTCGGGTGGTTTCAAAGATCTACAGAAGTGAGAGGGAGAGGAGAAGAAGGGAAGGATGAGACGGGTGCGGTGGCGCGGTGCTTCGGCAAGCTCGATGGCTGAAGCACCGGGCGGCGGACGTTGGCACACTTGAGACGAAAGCTTATGGTGGATGCATGGGCTTGTTGTTGGCGGCAACGATGACAACACATGTCCTGACGAGTGACGACGATGGTCACCCAGTTTCGGCTCCCCGAACGAAGAAGTGTTTTACAACAAAGTCCTTGTCGCAATTGCTACAACAGCCTTGTTACAATGACGACAAAAACAACTTGTTGTAATGAAGATACCAGCGGTCATGAGCCAAAGATGCGTTTGTAATAAAGGTCCTATTGCAATTTGCAATCACACGATGAGCATCATACAATAGTAGACTCGCGATCTAACTGATATTTTCAAAAGATCAACCGCGTAGCATGCCCTTAATTTTATTTTCAAACTTTTGGTCAAACTAGCACTCCTCCACCGTGTAGCTAGGGTGCATGGTATGGTGGATGAAGTGAAGGGGAGGAGAGGGGTGTCATGCGTGCTGAACCATTGGATACACCTCATCTGCTTAATTCTTCTTTTACGTTTCCAACAAGCGGTACTCCATCCTAATCTACCTTGGTTAACCAGATAGTCGACAACCTTAACTTGTTGTTTTATCGTGCAATCTTACAGAGTATAAGCTCACGAAATTCTAGTTGACGATGAATCTCCAAAATAAGGTGATCATGAGCTAATCAGTCTCACATGCAGAGTTGACCATTCCAATCTGAGTGCATATCATGAATTTCTACGTCTATGAGGCTAAGGGGAAAGTTCCCTCCCTTAAGTTTCGTTATTAGATAGAATGGGAGATTCGTATCCAGGTGGCTTAAGTGGAAACATGGCGCACTTGCAAATGTGCTGGAAGCACTACTGCATCATTTTAGTGGAATATTATAAGATATGCTGAACAAAAAACAAGACAATACCAGTAACAAAGAATCATTCGTGTTCCTGCCACAAAATTGATTTTTTGAATAAACTTAACCAAGGAAAGCAACATGACAAGTGTGCTAGCAAAGCATATCACTTAGAACATGCATTTGCATATGAAGCAAAACACCTTTTCCTTTATATTTTTTTCTCCGGTTTCCATTAAGGAAATCAAGTCAACTACATGAGTACGTCAACAAATTAGCCCTAGAAAACCATTTGAGAAACATGAAACTGAGAAATACACCCATTGATTGGCCTGACTAAGCATCAATAGAGATCACGAAGATACAAAAAACGGCGAGCCATTACCCTGAGAAGGGATCTAAAAAATAGAAAACCTCGATCGAATTATAGGCTAGTCAAATACATGTGCTGACAAGGAGATGATCAGAAGAAGTAACTTCTTAATGTGTGTGAGATCTTGCTAGGTTGAGGTTGATTCACGAAACATGATGCTCATGTTTGGGTGGGCATGCAATGTTACTCTATTTCCTTAGATTTCAAGGAGCACAACAATCGATATCCGATGTTGACCTCTCCTGCCCCAGTCATTTGGGGATGGACACTGTGCGCATGGCGAGCAAATCAAATTGGATTTTCCTATTTGCTACATTTTGCGGCAAGTTGCCGTTGTTTCGCATAGAGGCGAGCGAACCAATGGGTTGACCCTTTGTAGATAGAGAGGGGCCGGTTTGAAGGACCTTTTGGAAGGTTCTTGGCCGGTTTTTATTGTTTTTCTTTACTAAATTTTCTTTCAAACAAATGTTTGGCAATTCCTAAAGTTTATTGTTTTATTCAAAAAAGTTGGAATTTTAACCTTTTTGTTTTAGAAATATTTGGGTATTTAGAATTTCTTTTCAAAATTTCCAATAGTTGTTTACATTTTAAAAAGCATGGTTTCTTTTAACAATTTCAAAAAAAATGCAAAAAATCAGAATTGTACAAAAAACAGCTTCTTCTAGTGAAAGCTCAACATTTCAAATATTGTTTAGAAATTTCAAAAAAAGTTTGAAAAATGTTGGGACTTTTAAAAAGGGAAAAGTATATTTTTGGTCCTTCAACTCTTTCGAAAGTACAGAATTTGTCCTTCAACTTTAAATAATATAGAATTAGTCTCTTAACTTTTAAAATTGGTTACTTTTAGTCCTTTGTGCCGCTTTGTATGATTTTCTATCGACATATATTGCTATAAATAAAAAAGTAGGAGCGAAAGAAAGTTGTGCGCTGCCTAGCGGCCCTCGCCGCCTATCATCGATAAAGTACAACATGCATATGATGCAGTTAGCACGGACAAACATGCAGTGATGTTGCCTGACTTGTTCATCAACGAAACGATGACATATGTGGTGAAGGGGAGCGTGGTGAGGAGCGTAGATAGCGTGCAACCTTCTCCGCTCCTTTTTATTTATTTATAGCAATCCATGCTGAAGCGGCACGAAGGACTAAAAGTAACCGGTTTTAAAAGTTAAAGGATCAATTATATACTTTTTAAAGTTAAAGAACCAATTCTATACTTTTAAATGAGTTTAGGGATCTAAAATATACTTTTCCCTTTTAAAAATATGCTTGGAACTTGAAAAATTGTTCACAACCTTAAAAAAAATCAAACATTTAAGAATTGAAAAAAAATCTTCACTTTCTACTACATTGGGGTTCTCTTTTAGCATAGTCCCACGTCCCCTCGGACCATGATCTGTCCGTCTGTGCTATATCGATCAATCACACCTTTGCTAGTCGAGGAGGAGAACTAGTACTCCCTCCATTTTAAAATGTAGTGCGCCCGCGCTTTTTAAGATTCAATTTTGACCATAAATTTAATCAATAAGATCATTTGTAGCAGGAATAAAAATTACATATTTGAAAAATTCATTCGGATACAAATTCATTGATACAATTTTTGCTTCCGCCGCAATCGGTCTTATTGGTTAAATATATGGTCAAAGTTGAAGCGCGGAAACCAAAGACGCGCTACATTTTGAAATGAAGGGAGTAGAAGCTAGTGGCGAATTGACGGGAGGGATCAGTTCCCAGAGATGCCATTTCTAGCCTCGCGAGTACACAGCTATTTGACCTTTGCTTGCCAAGGAGGAGATGCCGGCGGAAAACTGACGGCGAGGATCCGTTTGACTAGACCTGGAGGTTGGAGATGCCATTCAACAGCTCCGGCCGCTATCGCAGGTGGGCGAGGGGTCACGTCAATGCCACGTCGAGCAGACGGCGAGGCAAGCCAAGTTGAGCGCCCAAATGGAGGGGATGGCCGGATGGGCCATACGGATCCGTGCGTGGACGGACCAGGCTAAAAGGCGGCGAGATACGGGCGGCGCCATGGACGGGATGTAAAGCGATTCGGTGCGTCGCCCGCCATGGCGACGGCGATGCGCACACTCGCAGCAGCCGCTTTGGCTTTTGCGTGCGTCGCGCCCTTGACCGGCCGGCCACCGGCGGCGTTGGCCGAGACCGACCGGCCGTTGGTTCCAGCTGGCCGGGTGACTGACTGGCTGCTGCCGTGCTGGTGGGGCGGGCGATGCCAAGGATGTCATTATCGGCGTGTGTTAGTTTTTGTTATCTGTCTAGCAGCTTTTTTTGCTTGCCGGTAGATGGTGGTAATCCCATGCATGGTGCTCCTCCGGTACGTCTATCTGCCCCAGCGGCTCAGTGCCCGCCTCCTTTTTGTCTACTGCTATTGCTGATTTATTTTTATTTAAATATTTATGAACGTATCGTATGCATATTGTATCCTTATGAACACCTTTTAAAGATTGAACAGATAAATCATTTTAAGTTTGACAAAGTTGCGAAAGACATTTTCGTAGTCAACGGGGAAGTTTCCTTTCACTAAACTCACATCACGAAAAATATGAAATAAATACAGAAAAATACAAACATCGATGTTAAATTTAGGATTTAAACTTTGATGAACTAAAATACCACTGTTCTCCTAATCATCCAAGAGCATGTCCAATAGAAGATGTAGATGCAAAAAGAACTACCTTTTGCATTTTTTAGCGCAAAAAACGGTGCTCCAATAGATAATGTAGATGCAAAAGAAAATGCATCTCCACCTACATGAGATGTAAAGACGGCAGTCGTGCGTCAACCGCCCAACTGCCAGTCTTTCCCCTTCCGCGTGACCAACCGTTGCCCGACTCCCGCCCATCCACCGCCCGGCGCCGCCATGGCCAACGGCGATGACCCCGTAAATTTTTGGAGATGTAAAAAGCACTATTTAGTGTTGTAAATTATACAACACTTACTTTTACATCTTCAAATTTGCATCTACTATTGAAGAGGCTCTAACCACATATGGATTCGCTTGCTATTGCTGATGTGGCGATATTTATGTTAATCGATCACTCCATCAATTAATAGGCCAATTTGCCAGTTTATCAATGGGGTATATATAGGAGTACATGGAAAATAGAGGCTTGTAGTACAAGGCAAGATATTGTTTCTTTAAACTAATTCTATCTCTATCGTAACCAACATATACTTCTAACAGACCCCACAAGCAATAACTAATCGATAAATTAACTGGTTAATCGAACAATTTCTTAAACATGGGTATCTAGGCCGCCTCAGAGGAAAAGGTGTTAACATAAATATCACCAGAGAACATAAATATCGTTTGGGAACGTAGATCCTTGTGTATGATATGCTTGTGTGGTGTGTGGTAGCTCGTGCTTATGCTTGGGGTTTGGGTGAAGGAAGCAAAATTGAGAAATAAGATAGGAGCCAATGTAGATGTGTCCTCCTTGCATGAAATTTATGAAGAATAAGATATGATTGAGCTTACACATTGTCTGATCAATCTTCAAATGCATATACAGTTCACTTCATATGCATTATGACAATTGTAAATATACCAGTTCCATTAGAGTTGCTCTAACATTGCATCAGAAACCACATGTCATGCCGCCCATAAGATACCCTTGGATTCCCCTTTAGAAAAAAGATTCCCTTGGATTGGCGCCACATTTTGATCAGCCGATAAGATGCTCCAGAAGAATCTTATCAAACTTATAAGATCTTGGATCTCAAAATAGACCAAAGCAGGAGAAGATGTGCACAGAAAAGGTGAAGCAACTTGCAACTTTGAGCTAAGATTCACCAGAATCTGGAGCCGGAGGATCAAGCAAGCCCCACGAACCCATACGGTTGTTTCTTTTCTGCAACTAGCACTATTGATTGGCGTAGGTACCATACCAGAGTGACATTTCGCCTGTTCTGAGACTAGACTGAAACCCTGAGTGCAGCTCCAAGCCTCCAGCGTCCTTTGGCAAACCGTCTTTAAACATCTGATGATCTGAACCACATGATCGGATGCCATTCAACGTCATGCGCATCAAACATTGCGGACGATCCAAACGTATGAATTATCACAAATCGAAAGCAAACTGAAAGAGAGTTTACAGACTCCCGGAACTGCGACAGTGCGGCACCGCGAGCGGATCTCGCAAAGTGGCACCACCTGACGGCCAAGGCAAGCAGTAAACAGTATCCCAGTGATCGTGTCTCGAGATCGGAAAACAGTGGAGAAATCTAGCTCGGGATCATGTGGTCGAGCCACCGACCCACCAGCATCCACGCATCTCCCCATCACACCCACCTGTCCTCTGATTACCCAATCTAATATACGTACAAGTACAAAAACAGAATAAATTGCAAGAAACCGTGATATTGAAGGATAGCATCGCGAAGAACATTTTGGTTATTTTACAAAAACCACTATCTATAAAGATTATCATTTTTGCAAAAAAAAACACTGTTTGTTGGATTTGCTCCATTTAAGTATGATTATTACATATGGGATCCGCCTATAAGGATGACGTGGAACCAATCACAGTTTTATTTTGTAGAAAAACCTCTAAAAAAGCAATCGGGGTCCTCCCCTCCCTTCATCTCCCACCGTCCCGGTGTGGTGGACGCTGGCGGCGGCTATGCCCGTATGCCTCCCGCGCTTAGCCCGGTAGGTTTGACACGTCGGGGTGGCAATATGTGTGGCCGCTGAGGAGACATGATCGTTGGCGAGGAGGAGAACAACTCCGGTAAGTGGCTGCGGTGAGCGAGGTTGCGCGCCGGTTTCCGTGGACACGGACAGGTCGCGCCGACCCTTAGCCCCCGTCCACCATCGGACCGGAGGGAGGTGCAGAGGAGGAAAAGAGAGCAAGGAAATGAGGGAGATGGAAGGAGAAAGAAGGGATAGGAGGCGAGCAGCTGCATGAGCTTGCCGACATCGGGAGGCCAGCCAATCGGGAGTGAGTCCGGGGGGTCGGTCGCGGGGGCTGGTTCGGCGAGTGCGGCAAGTGTGTGTGTGTGGGGGGGGGGGGGAGGGTGGGGTCACCGGCCGGCTCCTCGTCTCAGGCGCGGGATGTGAGGAGAGTGGATCGTTTTTCGTTACGGGTTTTTCTGGCAAAAAGTCATTCTTATTAATGGGTTTCATATGCCATTATTTTATTTAAATGAAGCAAATAGAATAATCAATGTTTTTTACAAAAGGTTAATCTTAAATTAATTGTTTTTGCAAATAAATAATTAAAATGTGTGTTTTTGTAATACTATCCTTCAATGTCGTGCTTTCTTACGATTCACTCTACATAAACAGTATACTGACAGCACAAGGTGTGGTTGCTGCAATGTGGAGCCTCGATTGAAAACTTTTCTCCACCGGCGTTGCTTGCTTGCAAAATCATACTCGCTACAACAATCTATACAAGGTGATGCGTACTACTACTGTTCTCCGCAAGGCCCGATCGAGGTCAAACTGTCGGCTCCATCGGCACATGGCGTGACGCCCGTCACGACGTACGGTTGCGTCGCATGCACCTTGCTGGGCGGCGCCGTCCGTGTGGTAGCATTACGGCGAAGACAGCAGCTGTCAATGCCGCCGGGTGGTGGTGCTGCAGATCAGCCACGTTAACGCGGCGACCGCCGCGACGGCGAGGGAGCTCGGCGCCGCCGCCGTCGACGACGACGCATGGCTCGAGGAGCTCTGGGAGTTCCCCCACCCGCTACCGGCGTCGCGGCTCCGGCCGAGGTAGGAGACGGTGTCGTTGACGTGGGGCAGCGCCGCCGTGGGGTCCGTGCTGACGACGGACGACTTGAGGCTGGATCACATCAGAAATCATCAATGGCGAAGCCAAACATTAGTTGGACGTGGCAAGGTTTGCTGACATGATCGCCATCATGCATGAACCACTTTCATGGCAGAAAAAAGAGTACTGTACATTGCATGCATGGATGGTTTCTGGACGAGTGATTACCTGGCCATGGCGCCACTGGCGGGGCAGAAGACGACGAGGTAGGAGGCGGTGCCGGAGGCGCAGGTGAAGGTGGAGGTGGCGTCGTCGTAGGCGTAGCTGTAGGCGCGCGGGCACGCGTTCTTGAAGTACATGGAGTAGGCCGACGGGCGGCAGGCCTCGGGCCCGCCGGCGAACGCGCCGCTGCAGCAGTCCTCGGGCCGCCCGAACGCCTCGCACGCGCTCTTGCATGCGATGCCGGCGCCGTCGGGACCCGAAACCCTCAGCTCAGCCGGGCACGGGCCGTTGAGGTCCGCCAGGCACCCCGTGGCGCCGCACCCGTCTGCCTGCGGGAGCACGGCCATGGGGATGTTGGAGCCGTCCACGAGGCTCACGTCGTAGAAGTCCTTGCCGCCGGAGCCGGACAGGGTGAACTCCGCGAGCGAGCAGGGCGGGGCTGCGCCGCCGCCCGCGCACTCCACGGCGCCCGAGCCGCAGTCGCAGGTGGCGCAGGAGAAACGCCCGTCGGCGTTGGAGGCGCAGAGGGTGCGTCCCCAGAGGCGGCCCGACCACGCCGCCGGGAACTCCATTGCGCGCGACTCCCCCGGCGCCAGCGCGAAGCCCGTCGTGTCGAGCGCCGGCGAGCCCGAGCCGGACAGGAGGCCCGGCCACACCGTGTAGGCGCAGGAGTTGGTGAGCGTGAAGGTCGTAGACAATGCCACCGGGAGGAGCGAGCCGAGGAAGAGGAGGAGAAGGAGGGAGACGTTGGGAAGCATCAGCGGGCGAGCCCTTGCCGCCATTGCAGCAACCGGCGAGCTTGATCAGGAGGTGAGTGGTCTCGCTTGATGGACTCAGGTGTTGGAGGTCGATTGGGATTGGTGCGATGCGCGCAATCATGGGGGCGGCCGGCCGGCTTATAAGAAGGGATGGAGCGTGGGGGCGGCGGAGACATGGGTGGACTTGGACATGGAGGCTCGTGATGGACGGTGGTGCCCGGTGGTCAACAGGTTGTCCTCTACTCCTCCACTGTGCGCCATGAGAGAGCATCGGGCAGTGCCGCTTGGCCATGTCGCCTGGCAGATTCTTTGTAGTTTACTACCACCACCACATGCTGAACTGAAGTGATTAATCATGGTTACTTGCGGTGTTTACTCGGTTTTCTTTACGCGCGATCTCGTCTTTGGATTGCAGTGGCTTGAAGCGAGTAAAATGCTTTGTTTCATTGATGAACCGGCCGGGCTGATCAAGCGATGTTTTTGGTTCTGGTTGGGGTCACGAGAGCGATGGATGAGGCGAATCTTTCCCGGGAGACAGTCTGTTTCAGGCAGGGGAGCCAGTGAGTGTGCCAGGGTTCGTCGTCTTTCCCGGGACGCTCGTGGCCGGAGAATCTCACTGACCAGCGCCTGCATCCTTCTCCGATCGAGCTCGCTGCCGTGCCGACATCCACGAGGGTGCGCCTGCACCATCACGGATGCCCGGCTCCAAACCTCATCGCTCGCTAACTCGCTTGATCTCACCTTCTAGCTAAAACCTAATTGGTATCGTGCATATTAAGCAAACAATCCAGGTTATGTGGAATAGAAATTAAATAAGAAAGATGTTTGACTATCGTATCTTATCTATAATCTATAATACCTAAATAGTTCATCTTTACTAATTTATTTATCTTGACATGCAAGATATGCATCCACGTCATTCAAGTAAGTTCACCATATAAAAAAATTACTATTTTTCATGTACATGTTCCCATTAACTCCGCATGGACATGCAAATCAAAAAATAATATTTTTTTATGCACTTAGCCTTGTGATTTATAAGCGATTTTTTTTATAAAAAATCAAATTATGATTCATCTTATATTTATGCACATCTATCATTGCTATAATTGTTTGAGATTTAGCCAAGGATGGAGATGTCTCCACTATTTCTACTTAACGTTTTTCTCATCATATATCATCTCGTCAATATATTGTCAAGGTAATAATTTAACAAAATAAAAATCACAATAAATTTTGATTTTTCATCAAATTTTCTTGGATTTTTACGATAAAGAATATTTATTTTAAAAATATATTATAATAAAATTATACTATGTTTAAAACATTTTTAATCTTTTAAAACATCAAAATATTTTTTAATAATTCCCGTAGCAGTGCGCGAGGTATCATCTAGTTATAATAAATGATATTGCATTAGGTATCATGCATAGCAACAAATTACATGATATGTATGTGTTACTAAGGCTGATCACAATAGTGAGTAATATATATTAGTATCATGCATATGTATACTCTCTCGGTTCTTTTTTTTAATTTTCACCGCGGAGGGACGGAACGCCCCCCCACCTGAATATATTGCATCTGATATTGAAGGGTGAGAGTACATTGTTCGTTAAGGCAGAACACATGTACAAGGCACTAGGGGGGAGGGGACAGCCCAACTCGCGCTTTAGGGCGTGTTTGAAAAGACTTGTAGCCACCTATCGGCATGGGGACGACAATCCTCACACAACCGTGCCCTCCACAGAACGGCGTCTTCGCGACAGCCTTGCATAGACAGTGCAAGGGGGGCGTGGTTACTGAATACCACGTCGTTCTGGTGTTTCCAGATACGCCAGCATCATAGCAAGATGAAGGTAGAGGAGAACGCGACGCCGATCGTCGCCGACACGTCCAAGTCCTGGATCCGAGAAACTGATGCGGAAACATCCAGTTGGACGCCAACCGTCCTCCAAAAGTCTTGGGCGAAGGGGCAGCCGAAGATCAGGTGATCAGCGGTTTCCAGACCGACGGCGCAGAGAGGGCAGCCGGCGCCCTCGGAGTCCACGATCGTCTTCCTCAACAGCACATCCCTGGTGTGAATTTTTCGTAGCACCAAGAGCCAGTCGAAGAATTTGACGCGAGATGGGGCCCTAGCCCCCGAGATGAAGGCAGAGTAGGGCGCAACCTCGCCACCCGTGCGCATGAGGGAGTACACAGCTCTCGTCGCAAGCTCGCCCTTACGTCGAGCACACAGCGGCAGGATGTGCTCGTCGACGCCATGCCCGGGAGGAACGTCAGCGAGGAGAGAGGGAAGGGCGCCCCGGTCACTGACACCCGCAGAAGTGAGCCGGGGGACCAGCACGCTGTCCATCCCCTCTCGCACCCGCCACACCGTAGCCTCGACGTTCGTGGTGTGGGTGAAGAGCGTAGGAAGGCGGCCTCCACGGTTCCCCAAGGAAGCCAAGAGTCCGTCGAGAAGGCCGTTCTCCAGCCATCACCGACGACCATCCTAGATAGGGAGCGGTACAGAGGAAGGAGGCGCCGGAGGGCCCGACCGTGCTCACCCGCCAGGCGAAAGGAGCTGCCCATGCACAGGGAGCGGCCAACCGTTTCCTCCCAGACCCAAGTCGCCCACAGAGATGGGGAGGTGTGATCATGGAGCCTGTGATCAGCAGTTATGGCTTTTGAGATCGCAGACGCCCAGGCCGCCCTCTCTCGGTTCTTAAATAACTGAACGTTTGAAATTCAAAATGAATCCACAAAAAAGTGTACTTACCATCACGGATGCCCGGCTCCAAACCTCATCGCTCGCTAACTCGCTTGATCTCACCTTCTAGCTAAAACCTAATTGGTATCGTGCATATTAAGCAAACAATCCAGGTTATGTGGAATAGAAATTAAATAAGAAAGATGTTTGACTATCGTATCTTATCTATAATCTATAATACCTAAATAGTTCATCCTTACTAATTTATTTATCTTGACATGCAAGATATGCATCCACATCATTCAAGTAAGTTCACCATATAAAAAATTACTGATTTTTCATGCACATGTTCCCACTAACTCCGCATGGGCATGCAAATCAAAAAATAATAATTTTTATGCACTTAGCCTCGTGATTTATAAGCGATTTTTTTTATAAAAAATCAAATTATGATTCATCTTATGTTTATGCACATCTATCATTGCTATGATTGTTTGAGATTTAGCCAAGGATGGAGATGTCTCCACTATTTCTACTTAACGTTTTTCTCATCATATATCATCTCGTCAATATATTGTCAAGGTAATAATTTAACAAAATAAAAATCACAATAAATTTTGATTTTTCATCAAATTTTCTTGGATTTTTACGATAAAGAATATTTATTTTAAAAATATATTATAATAAAATTATACTATGTTTAAAACATTTTTTAATCTTTTAAAACATCAAAATATTTTTTAATAATTCCCGTAGCAGTGCGCGGGGTATCATCTAGTTATAATAAATGATATTGCATTAGGTATCATGCATAGCAACAAATTACATGATATGTATGCGTTACTAAGGCTGATCACAATAGTGAGTAATATATATTAGTATCATGCTGCATGGGACACGACTAATCTGATCATGGGAGTATCTGGACCTGTTATCTCGCACGTTGGATGGAGCATCGAGATGAGTAAAAAGAAGTCTGACACAACAGTGCATGAATTTTAGAAATGAGATACATCCATATAATACGAGGGATGAATTGTCCTCTACAGACGTCTTCGTTGCAAGGGGCTCATGGAGAGAAAGGGGACCGTGGCTCGTAATCTTTTTTACAACTGTATTAGGTACAGGTCCATGTACAGGAAAATAATGGGATGCACGCATGTCGGGTTGGGGCCATCAACAGGTCGCCTAGATGATAGGAGTACGCAAACACGCCGACAACCGCTCAATCCAACCTAGCAACGATGATCCATTTTCCCTCATCCACAGCTTCTTTTAGTTCTTGACCGGCAAAGCTAACAAGTTTGGATCTAAAACATCAACAAGTTCTAGGAATCAGTAATTGAAAGAAAGACCAACTCGATGCTGGAACACGCGCACACATGCACATACATAAAGAGACGTTTCTGAACACCAATCCATAGCAAAACATGAAGAAACGGGAAGGGTGGCAAGATCAAGTTGGTCCTCATGACCTGATCTAAGAGGAGAATGGGAATGGAGAAGTAATTAACACATGACGTGCTTAGTCTCTTGAGGTGCAGTGAAATGGTGCAGCAACATCGAATCGTAGAAAACCAGACAACACAAGAAGGGATCGCGACCAATATGCCAGATCGGAAAGTGCGGCATCGATCGATCAGTAGAAAAATCAAGGATCATCCCCTATGAAAAATAAATCAAACCACTAAGCGCGCTAGCAAAATCAAAGACCCAAGAGAATAAACACCCAGACGCCGTGCGCTGCCCCATCCCTCCAACAAACTTAAGCAAGCAACATTGAACGGGAACGCCACAAACCAACGTTGGCATCGATTGAGCAGCATCGATACGGGGATCACCACTCAGCACGCACGCACGCAGGGACGGCGGATTTGAGGTGGGCAGCCACCTCCTTACTAGTTCGACGGCGACGGCGACATATTCTGGTTGCTCCCCGTAGTACCTGCTTCCGGGCTGCTGCCCCTTGCGGGCTATGCCGGAGAGCACGCTCTTGCCACTGTACAAGCAGTCGATCATGCGCAAGAGTGACTGCTGCTGAGCGGAGGAGGACATGGCGGCACTTGAGGCGCAAGAAAACCTGCGCTGAGCGGAGGAGTTGGAGGAGGACGACATCGGGCCGTGAGGAGTTGGATCGGCGGCTATGGCTAGGCAGAGAATGAAGAAGGCGGTTGTGGTGGAGAAGATAGGATTAGATCTGTTCGGAAAGGGGATGGGGTTTGGTAGCCGTCACCGGGCCGTGAGCACGAACTGGTGCTCGCCGTTTCATGCAAACAGACAGCTCAATCCCCGTTACTCGTATACATGAAATACGCGTGAGTGAAAAATGCAAATACGCGGCTGACTTGGGACAGCTGGTTGGTCCTTATCGCGTGTGCATCTGAGCTCGGGACCAGAAACGAATTTTCGTATAATATGTATACTCTCTCGGTTCTTTTTTTTTAATTTTCACCGTGGAGGGGCGGAACGCCCCCTCACCTGAATATATTGCATCTGATATTGAAGGGTGAGACTACATTGTTCGTTAAGGCACAACACATGTACAAGGCACTAGGGGGGAGGGGACAGCCCAACTCGCGCTTTAGGGCGTGTTTGAAAAGACTTGTAGCCACCTATTGGCATGGGGACGACAATCCTCACGCAACCGTGCCCTCCACAGAACGGCGTCTTCGCGACAGCCTTGCATAGACAGTGCAAGGGGGGCGTGGTTACTGAATACCACGTCGTTCTGGTGTTTCCAGATACGCCAGCATCATAGCAAGATGAAGGTAGAGGAGGACGCGACGCCGATCGCCGCCGACACGTCCAAGTCCTGGATCCGAGAAACTGATGCGGAAACATCCAGTTGGACGCCAACCGTCCTCCAAAAGTTTTGGGCGAAGGGGCAGCCGAAGATCAGGTGATCAGCGGTTTCTAGACCGACGGAGCAGAGAGGGCAGCCGGCGCCCTCGGAGTCCACGATCGTCTTCCTCAAAAGCACATCCCTGGTGTGAATTTTTCGTAGCACCAAGAGCCAGTCGAAGAATTTGACGCGAGATGGGGCCCTAGCCCCCGAGATGAAGGCAGAGTAGGGCGCAACCTCGCCACCCGAGCGCATGAGGGAGTACAGCGCTCGTCGCTGAAGGGAATATGCCCGAGAGGCAATAATAAAATGGTTATTATCTTATTCCTTATTTATAATAGATGTTTATTTCTCATGCTATAATTGTATTAATCGGAAACGTTAATAAATGTGTGTTTAATAAACAAGGTATAGGTTCCTAGTTATGCCTCTCAATATACTAGCTTGTTGATTAACGGATGATCAAGGTTTCCTGATCATGAACATTGGATGTTGTTAATAACAAGGTCGTATCATTAGAAGAATGATGTAATGAACATACACCCATAATAGGTATAACAATACGATCATGTCATCAAGTTTATGTTGTTATATCAAACTCATACGAAGTAACTCTAATCCTTAGACCATGAGATCACGTAAATCACTAACACCGGAAGAGTACTTTGATTCCATCAAACATCACACCGTGACAGGGTGACTATAAAGGTGTAGTTGGGTACTCGGAAAGTGTTAGTTGAGGCTCGGGGATCAAGAGTGGGATTTGTCCATCCTGATGACGGAGAGATATACTCTGGGCCCACTCGGTGATATCGCATCGACATTGCTTGCAAGCACGTGACTGGCTCACGAGGATGTTATATCACGAAACGATAAAAGAGTACTTGTTGGTAACGAGATCGAACTAAGGTATGGTTGATACCGATGATCGGATCTCGGACAAGTAAAAATATCGCGAGACAAAAGGAATTGGCTACGACGTTGAAGGTTCAAACGATCACTAGTTCATCGTTGAATAGATGGGAGTCATTATGGATCTCCAGATCCCGCTGTTGATTATTGATCGGAGAAATGTCTCGGTCATGTCTATCTTGTTCACGAACCGTATGGTGACACACTTAAGGTTTGTTGACGCTTTTTGAATGGATACGAAACGCCGGAGAAAATATTGGACAACACTGAAATTGTTTCAGGATATCTGAATAGTTTAGGGGGTTAAATGTTAATGTTTGTTGATTACAAGAATTAACAAATATTAAATCTCAAATAAAAGAATTAAAAATGTTTTATTCATTTATGGGAGATAAACTCTTGGGATTTATGAGTGGAAGTTTTCTACCAAATTAAGAGGAGGTATTAAATGAGTTTAAGAGGGAGTTACCTCTCCCATGAAGAGGGGAGTAATGGGGGCGCCATTCCTCCCTTGGGGGCTGCCCCCTCTCCTATAAAAGGAGGAGGTGGAGACCTCCTCTCCACTAGCTCATTCCCTCTCCTTCTCACATGTCCTTTGGTTGACATCTTCCTCTCCTTGCTTGTCCTCTACTCGAGCACGTGCTTAGTCGAAGCCCTGCTGAGTTTTTCTCTCCACCACCACCACCATGTCGTAGTATTGTTGGAGTTCCCGAGGATCCACTACTTCCGCTGCCCAACTGGAGCAAGGGACGAAGGTCGTCATCAAGCTGTACGTGTGACCGACTACGGAAGTGTTGCCTCTTGCAACGTTCTTCATCACGATCTTGAGATCAGCAAGTGAACGTCTACATCACCCACGAGAATTGTTCTCGTTGAACACTTTCGGTCTTCGAGGGTGAGTCCTTCCCAAACCGTTACAAGTTATCTCCTAGATATGATCTTGGCAGTTTTGTTGCAATCCGTAGGAAATTTTTTGTTTTTCTTGTTGCGATCCCTTCAGTGGTATCAGAGCCGTGTCTATGCGTAGATTTTTTGTACGGTTAGAACACATATGGATGTGGACGTTGGTGATCAGGTTATTGCAAATATTTGTGTATTTTGTATCATGGTGGCATAGTGGAATTGAAGCGGCCCGGACTAAACTTACATGTCCGCGCACATGAGACTTGTTCCACGATTGACATGCAACTTGCTTTGCATAAGTGGCTAGCGGGTGTCAGTTTATTTCACTATAGTTGTGATCTAATCTACAACGGTTTGCTAATAATATGTTTATCACCGTTGTGGTTTGTTGTTCGTAGGTAAGACCGGTTCTATCCTAGAAAGCCCAAAATCGCGTAAAATATGCAAAAATAAATTAGAGACGTCTAACTTGTTTTTGCAGGGGCATGTGATGTGATATGGTTAATGTTACAAAATTGATGTATGAAATGATCTCTTTTGTAAAATTATGACAACCGGCAGGAGCCATATGGTTGTTTTATTCTTTTCATGGCCTGCGTGCTATATATGTATATATCCATGTGATATATATTGTAATGATGAGAGTCAACCAAGATGGAGGCGCCATGGACCTTGGAGCCACGCCGATGGAATGATGGAGATCATGCCATGACGCGCAAGATGGAGATCAAGTGCAAGAAGGACCATATCATATCACATTATCATGCATGTGATGTTAATCCTTTTATGCATCTTATTTTGCTTAGATATGATCATGACGGTAGCATTATAAGATGATCCCTCATTTTAATATCAAGATAATAATATGTTCTTCCTTAGTATGCACCGTTAATAAAGTTCGTCGTTTTGAAGCACCACGTGATGATCGGGTGTGATAGACTCTACGTTTGCATACAACGGGTGTAAGACAGTTTTACACATGCGAATACTAAGGTTCTACTTGGCGAGCCTAGCATGTACAGACATGGCCTCGGAACATGGACCGAAAGGTTAAGCATGAGTCGTATAAATGATATGATGAACATATGATGTTCGCCATTATAGTTGCACCACCTCACGTGATGATCGGTTGTGGTGTAATGAATTTGGTTCGTGTAATCACTAAAACCAACTAGAGGGATGTTGTTTTTGAGTGGGAGTTATCATAGCAATTTTATGAATTAGCTTGAATTAAATCTATTATAAACTTAGTCTAAATAACTTTGCAAATATGTTGTAGATGGCACCCCCTGCTTTCAATTTCAATTTGTTCATGGAGAAAGAGAGACTAGCTACCAATGGTAGCAATTTCACCAACTGGGACCTCAACTTGAGGATTCTCCTTAAAGCTGCTCAAAAGACCTATGTGCTTGATGCGCCTCTAGGTGCCCCACCTGCTGATGACGCTCCCGACGAAGAGAAAAATGTTTTCTTGACTCGCCAGGAGGACCATAGTTTGGTTCATTGCGGCATATTGTATGGACTTGAGCCTGAACTCCGAAAGCGTTTCGAGAACAAAACTGCCTATGATACAATGCGGGAATTGAAAATGATTTTTGATTGCCATGCTGGTGTAGAGAGTTATGAAGCTTCAGAAAATTTCTTTAGCTGCATGATGGAGGAACACAACTTCGTTAGTGAGCATGTACTCAGAATGTCTGGGTACGCCGAGAAGCTCATAGCTCTGGGAATATCGATCCCCATTGAGCTAGGAATTCATCGTGTTCTCCAGTCTCTGCCACCAAGCTACAAGAGTTTTGTGATGAACTATAATATGCAGGGCATGAAGAAGTCTCTCCCCGAGCTTCTGTCAATGCTAAAGACTGCAGAAGTGGAGATCAAGAAAGAACATCAAGTGTTGATGGTGAATAAGACCACCAGTTTCAAGAAGAAAGGCAAGACCAAGGGAAACTTCAAGAAGGACGACAAATCTGTTGCCAGTTCTGAGAAGAAGACCAAGGCTGGCCCTAAGCCCGATACTGAGTGTTTCTACTGCAAGGGAACTGGGCACTGGAAGCGCAACTGTCCGAAATATCTGGCGGATAAGAAGGATGGGAAGGTGAACAAAGTTATATATGATATACATGTTATTGATGTGTACCTTACTAGTAGTCGCAATAGCGCCTGGGTATTTGATACCGGTTCAGTTGCTAACATATGTAACTCGAAACAGGGGCTAAGGAATAGTCGACCACTTGCAAGGGATGAGGTGACGATGCGCGTCGGCAATGGATCAAAGGTTGATGTGATCGCCGTCGGGACACTACCTCTCCATTTACCATCGGGATTAGTGATAAACCTAAATAAATGTTATTTGGTGCCTGTGTTGAGCATGAACATTATATCTGGATCTTTTTTATTGCAAGACGGTTATTCATTTATGTCTGAGAACAATGGTTGCTCTTTTTATATGAATAATATCTTTATGGTCATGCACCTGAGAAGAATGGTTTATTCCTTTTGAATCTTGATAGTAGTAGTACACATATTCATAATGTAAATGCCAAAAGAATCAAGCTGAATGATGATATTGCTGCATACTTGTGGCATTGCCGTTTAGGTCATATTGGTGTAAAACACATGAAGAAGCTCCATTCCGATGGACTACTTGAATCACTTGATTATGAATCATTTGAGACATGTGAACCATGCCTTATGGGCAAGATGACTAGGACCCTGTTTTCCGGTTCTATGGAGTGGGCGACCGACTTATTGGAAATAATACATACTGATGTATGCGGTCCAATGAGTGTGTCGGCACGCGGTGGATATCGTTATTTTGTGACTTTCACGGATGATTTTGAGTAGATATGGATATATTTACTTGATGAAACACAAGTCTGATACATTTGAAAAGTTCAAAGAATTTCAGAGTGAAGTTGAAAATCATCGTAACAGAAAGATCAAATTTCTACGATCCGATCGTGGAGGAGAGTATCTTAGTTACGAGTTTGGCACACATATGAAACAATGTGGAATAGTTTCACAACTCACTCCCGCCGGAACACCACAACGTAATGGTGTTTCCGAACGTCGTAATCGATATTTATTAGATATGGTACGATCTATGATGTCCCTTACCGATTTTCCACTATCATTTTGGGGTTATGCACTAGAGACAGCTCCATTCACTTTAAATAGGGCACCATCAAAATCCGTTGAAACGACACCGTATGAATTATGGTTTGGCAACAAACCTAAGCTGTCATTTCTAAAAGTTTGGGGATGTGATGTTTATGTGAAGAAACTTCAGCCTGATAAACTCGAACCCAAAGCGTAAAAATGCATCTTCATAGGATACCCTAAAGAAACAATTGGGTATACCTTCTATCACAGATCCGAAGGCAAAGTTTTCGTTGCCAAGAATGGATCCTTTTTGGAGAAGGAGTTTCTCTCAAAAGGGGTGAGTAGTAGGAAGGTAGAACTCGACGAGGTTATTGAACCTTCTCTTCATGAAATGGCGAGTGGCGCAGCACCGGAAGATGTTCCAGTGTTGACTTCACCGAGTGAAGAGGGAACTAATGATGAGGATCATGAAACTCCGAAATAGGACACTACCGCACCTCGCAGGTCAACAAGAATACGTTCAGCTCCTGACTTTTATGGTCATTCTATGAATGTCATGGTAGTTGAGAGCGATGACCCTGCGACCTATGATGAAGCGATGATGAGCCCAGATTCTGACAAATGGCTTGAAGCCATGCAATCCGAAATGGGATCCATGTACGAAAACCAAGTATGGACTTTGGTAGACTTACCCAATGACCGCAAGGCCGTTGAGAACAAGTGGATCTTCAAGAAAAAGACAAACGCGGATGGTAATGTGACCGTCTATAAAGCTCGACTTGTCGCGAAAGGGTTCCGACAAATTCAAGGAGTTGACTACGATGAGACTTTCTCACCGGTAGCGATGCTAAAGTCAGTTCGGATTATGTTAGCAATTGCTGCATTTTTCAATTATGAAATTTGGAAGATGGATGTCAAAACCGCATTCCTTAATGGTAACATTGAGGAAGAGTTGTATATGATACAACCCAAGGGTTTTGTTGATCCTAAGGATGTTAACAAGGTGTGCAAACTTCAGCGATCCATTTATGGATTGAAGCAAGCATCACGAAGTTGGAATCTCCGTTTTGATGAGGTGATCAAAGGGTTTGGATTTGTCCAAACTTACGGAGAAGCTTGTATTTACAAGAAAGTGAGTGGGAGCTCTATAGAATTTCTGATATTATATGTGGACGACATATTATTGATTGGAAATGATGTAGAACTTTTGAAAAGCGTAAAGGATTACTTGAATAGTAAGTTTTCAATGAAGGACCTTGGTGAACATTTTAGGCATCAAGATCTATAGAGATAGATCGAGACGTTTAATTGGGCTATCACAGAGTACATACCTTGATAAGATTCTGATGAAGTTCAGAATGAATGAGAGTAAGAAAGGGTTCTTACCCATGTTACAAGGTACGAAGTTGAGTAAGACTCAAAGTCCAGCTACATCAGAAGATAGAGAGGTGATGAATTTGAAACCCTATGCCTCAGCCATAGGCTCTATCATGTATGATATGCTGTGTACAAGACCGGATGTGGCACATGCTATTAGTTTGACTAGCAGGTACCAATCTGATCCAGGTTTGGAACACTGGACAGCGGTTAAGAATATCTTTAAGTACTTAAGAACAACTAAGAATATGTTTCTCGTGTATGGTGGTGAAGAAGAGCTCGTCGCAAAGTGTTACGTCGAGTCTAGCTTTGACACCGATACAGATGACTCTAAGTCACAATCTGGATACGTTTTCCTCATGAATGGAGCAGCGGTGAGTTGGAGGAGCTCCAAGAAACCCGTAGTGGCGGCATCTTCAACGGAGGCGGAATATGTTGCTGCTTCAGAAGCAGCACAGGAAGCGGTTTGGATGAAGGAGTTCATAACTGAACTAGGTCTGGTTCCAAGTGCTTTGGATTCAATGGTTATCTATTGTGACAACAATGGTGCCATTTCCAATGCTAGAGAACCAAGGTCTCACAAGAATTCCAAGCATATTAAGCGCCGGTTCAACTCCATCCGTGACTATGTCAAAGATGGCGATATAAAGATTTGCAAAGTACACACGGATCTGAATGTTGCAGATCCGTTGACTAAGGCTCTCCCAAGTGCAAAACATGATCAACACCAGAACTCTTTGGGTGTTAGATTCATCACAATGTAATCTAGATTATTGACTCTAGTGCAAGTGGGAGACTGAAGGGAATATGCCCGAGAGGCAATAATAAAATGGTTATTATCTTATTCCTTATTTATAATAGATGTTTATTTCTCATGCTATAATTGTATTAATCGGAAACATTAATACATGTGTGTTTAATAAACAAGGTATAGGTTCCTAGTTATGCCTCTCAATATACTAGCTTGTTGATTAACGGATGATCAAGGTTTCCTGATCATGAACATTGGATGTTGTTAATAACAAGGTCGTATCATTAGAAGAATGATGTGATGAACATACACCCACAATAGGTATAACAATACGATCATGTCATCAAGTTTATGTTGTTATATCAAACTCATATGAAGTAACTCTAATCCTTAGACCATGAGATCACGTAAATCACTAACACCGGAAGAGTACTTTGATTCCATCAAACATCACACCGTGACAGGGTGACTATAAAGGTGTAGTTGGGTACTCGGAAAGTGTTAGTTGAGGCTCGGGGATCAAGAGTGGGATTTGTCCATCCTGATGACGGAGAGATATACTCTGGGCCCACTCAGTGATATCGCATCGACATTGCTTGCAAGCACGTGACTGGCTCACGAGGATGTTATATCACGAAACGAGAAAAGAGTACTTGTTGGTAACGAGATCGAACTAAGGTATGGTTGATACCGATGATCGGATCTCAGACAAGTAAAAATATCGCGAGACAAAAGGAATTGGTTACGACGTTGAAGGTTCAAACGATCACTAGTTCATCGTTGAATAGATGGGAGTCATTATGGATCTCCAGATCCCGCTGTTGATTATTGATCGGAGAAATGTCTCGGTCATGTCTATCTTGTTCACGAACCGTAGGGTGACACACTTAAGGTTTGTTGACGCTTTTTGAATGGATACGGAACGTCGGAGAAAATATTGGACAACACTGAAATTGTTTCAGGATATCTGAATAGTTTAGGGGGTTAAATGTTAATGTTTGTTGATTACAAGAATTAACAAATATTAAATCTCAAATAAAAGAATTAAAAATGTTTTATTCATTTATGGGAGATAAACTCTTGGGATTTATGAGTGGAAGTTTTCTACCAAATTAAGAGGAGGTATTAAATGAGTTTAAGAGGGAGTTACCTCTCCCATGAAGAGGGGAGTAATGGGGGCGCCATTCCTCCCTTGGGGGCTGCCCCCTCTCTTATAAAAGGAGGAGGTGGAGACCTCCTCTCCACTAGCTCATTCCCTCTCCTTCTCACATGTCCTTTGGTTGACATCTTCCTCTCCTTGCTTGTCCTCTACTCGAGCACGTGCTTAGGCGAAGCCCTGCTGAGTTTTTCTCTCCACCACCACCACCATGTCGTAGTATTGTTGGAGTTCCCGAGGATCCACTACTTCCGCTGCCCAACTGGAGCAAGGGACGGAGGTCGTCATCAAGCTGTACGTGTGACCGACTACGGAAGCGTTGCCTCTTGCAACGTTCTTCATCACGATCTTGAGATCGGCAAGTGAACGTCTACATCACCCACGAGAATTGTTCTCGTTGAACACTTTCGGTCTTCGAGGGTGAGTCCTTCCCAAACCGTTACAAGTTATCTCCTAGATATGATCTTGGCAGTTTTGTTGCAATCCGTAGGAAATTTTTTGTTTTCCTTGTTGCGATCCCTTCAGTCGCAAGCTCGCCCTTACGTCGAGCACACAGCGGCAGGATGTGTTCGTCGACGCCATGCCCGGGAGGAACGTCAGGGAGGAGAGAGGGAAGGGCGCCCCGGTCACTGACACCCGCAGAAGTGAGCCGGGGGACCAGCACGCTGTCCATCTCCTCCTCTCGCACCCGCCACACCGTAGCCTCGACGTTCGTGGTGTGGGTGAAGAGCATAGGAAGGCGGCCGCCACGGTTCCGCAAGGAAGCCAAGAGTCCGTCGAGAAGGTCGTTCTCCAGCCATCACCGACGACCATCCTAGATAGGGAGCGGTACAGAGGAAGGAGGCGCCGGAGGGCCCGACCGTGCTCACCCGCCAGGCGAAAGGAGGTGCCCATGCACAGGGAGCGGCCAACCGTTTCCTCCCAGACCCAAGTCGCCCACAGAGATGGGGAGGTGTGATCATGGAGCCTGTGATCAGCAGTTATGGCTTTTGAGATCGCAGACGCCCAGGCCGCCCTCTCTCGGTTCTTAAATAACTGAACGTTTGAAATTCAAAATGAATCCACAAAAAAGTGTACTTATCTCTTCCCAATGACTTTAAAACAGAAACAAATGTTTATCTCTCATGACATGGGAATCTATCTATACCTAATAATAAAGGGAGGTACGTTTCTCCCCTTTTTTCGTCCGTCACACATATTTTACATAAAAGTCCCTGCTATTTTTGGAAATTAACCCGCACTGCAATAATAAGTGGAAAAAACGTAACGTTTCTTTACTTGGGTCGGCCCAGCGCTGCAATTTAAAAGAATTACGGCCCAACTAGGGTTGGTTCCCCACTGAAGCAGGATAATATAAAACGCTTGGCTGCCACACATGGGCCTTGACCTTTTCTCCAACTACTCGGCCAATTTTGTAATCGTGCGCACACACAACATACCGTACAAAATATACACTTTACACTTTAAAAAATAATTTGCACTTAGAAAAAATATATTATTTAATAATAATTCACACTGTAAAAACTTATGTCTGAATAATTTAACACATTTAAGTGTATCATCATTTTAATGCATTTTGAAAGTGTGAACTATTTAATAAATATGTTAAGGGATTTTTATACATTTTTTATATATGATTTTTCTAAAATATTATTTTTAGTGCAAACATCATATAAAAATGATGCAAAAAAAATAAAAAGAAATGAAAATGTTCCTAGGAGAGCAAAGAGTTTTAAGTGTGACCGTTTTTTAAAATTTTACAAAATTTGAGTGCGAATAGTTGTATTTTTATACATTTTTTACACATGAACGTTTTTTAAATATTAATTTTTGTGCTAACATCTTATAAAAGTGGTGCAAAAGAAAAAAAAGAAATAAAAATGTTCCGAGGAGAGCAAATAGTTTTAAGTGCGATAATTTTTTAAAATTTAACAAAATTTGAGTGTGAATAGTTTAAAAAAAAATTGGCAACAAACTTTTTTAAAATTTAACGTACAAAACGTCTATATTTCATGTGATCTCTACTATCTAAAAAAAGGCTAACGGTTCTTCACGGTCCCTTCCAAGTGTTTTGCCAGCAGTTTCGTCAACCGGTTTATTTTCTTCCACCACGCCTTTTCATCGAGTTTTTCGTTCAACCGGTTTTCTTATCCCACCAAATCTTATTTAACCACACCTTACCATATGCGACTTGAATGATATTGACATCTTTCCATGCATAATTCAATCACGTTAATTAAATATTTTCATATATCATGCAATTATATTAATTAAACCTTTTCATATGTCGCTAAATCACATGAATATGTTGTGAGGAACACGAGGATTTATTTCCCCGTTGCAACGCACGGGCATTGTCCTAGTTAAGACCAATAACATTTAACACATGATAGCGGTGTATAATTCAGTAAATCCCTGCATAGGATTAATTGCTCATAGGACAGTTATCGCAAAAAAAAAATTGCTCATAGGACAGAGCGTGCATAGAGGATCAGAATAGTGATATACGGGACAAGGATTTATCTAGGTTTAGATCCTCATAGTAAGGTAATATCCTACATCCTGCAGTTATTGTATTGATGTATGTCTCGTATACCGGATTGGTATGCGTGTGTTTCTGCTGCAGTTGAACAGCGACGCAATTTGAGAATGTAATTGCATTTCAAGCATGAAAAATCTGAAGTTTTTGCAGTCATCAACTGACGTAAAATAATCTGCAGAAAGAGTCAAGCAAACCATGAGATCATAGGCAAGAAAAATGCAAGGTTATCGTCCTCTCTCTCTCTCTCTCTCTCTCTCTCAAGGGAAAAAAAGGATAAAAGAAAATTGCTGTCGTGTGAAGCGGATGGCAACAGGAAAGTTGATCCAAGGTATTCCGTTGACACGGATGGCCTAGCCGTATTTTCTGCTCCTATTTTTCCGGTCGTTGGCACTGACACCAATGCTCTGAATAAGGTTTATACTCCTCTACTCAAAAGTATAGAAAAGTAGAGGTGAATTTCCTTTCCTCTACTCAAAACGTAAAGGGAACAGCGAGTCTTCCTGCTACAGCTAGCCACTTAGCATTTAGCTCATCAACCATCTGGCCGGCCTGATTGAGGATACCAAAGAGGTTAGGAGGAAAGCCATGGCGACGGCGTCTGAAGAAGCGGCCGCCGAAGCAAGGTCGCCGGAGAGACACCGCATCGCATCCCTGGCCACGATCAGCGCCGCGATGATGGATCACCTTCGAAGGCAGCGCATGTTGGTAAGTTTTTCTTCTGAAGAAAATAGAAATGTTTGTAAGTTAATTATTAGCTGCTTGGATGGAGAGACCCTGGTCCGGTTAGGAGGCGAGATGGATTTGCATTTATTTTTTTGACAGAACACAAAATATGTTGTTGATGTATAGGCCTTGATGGAAGAGCTCTTAGACCATGCTGCTTACGAACAGCCATGGATGGCAGGATCTGCACCCACCATATTTCAAAGGTGAGTTGATGTTCTTCCAGTTTTATCGACCGGATATGTCCCCAAAGGGACGAGTTAATTTCTTCTATGGGGTAGCTTGTTTCTGTTTTCTCACATGCCCATCAAATTATTCGAGAACTGGGCCATCTTTGATTCATAGGATTTTTACTTTATATTTGCTTAGGTTGATTCATAGGGTTTTGATGTTTGAACACATGAATAGAGAAACCGCAAGTTTACAACCGTCCGTCCACCCGAGTTCTACCGGGTTTTGTTTACACCAAATTTTGTTCGGCAGAAAAAGAATTATTCCCTCCGATTCATAATAAGTGTCATTTGTCTAGTACAAAGTTTATAAATTGAGCGACACTTATTATGGATCGGAGGGAGTACTATTTATACGAAAAAGGTTTGAGTGTCATGGAACCTTTACAGAGAGAGAAATCATGTGGAAAAAAATTGAACTCAAGAAATCATGTGGTTGAATATGTTGAAAATATGAAGATTTTAAATTATCAGCACATGCAGTCAAGTAATGAAAACGGTCCCTAGAATATAATAAAGAAATAAAGATTTTACATTATCTCGAATGTGGAAGCCAGTTTATAAAACTGAAAAACACTGCCATTGAAGATAGACCTGATGTACCCACCGCACAGGGCCCTGGAACGGGTGCGGGTGTCCATAGTGCACTGGTCTCTGGCCAAACTACGACCACCTCCTGTCATTTGAATCAGCACGTACCGGCCCCACACTAGCATCAGGCTGGGGGGCTCATGTCCAGCTGAACCGTCGCATGCTCATAGCAGCATCTGGCGATCAAGCTCGAGCGGCCGCCGCCGCCGCCGGCGGCGGACATGTCATCGTCAATATGGCTCCCCTGCTGCTGGCTACGGCGGACTCCACGGGGGCAGAACCTGAAGCAACCGTAAGTGGCCCTGTAAAAATCTTCGCTGGATGATTCACAATGCCACAGCCCACAGCATGATTCATGTGTGTGCTTGTCTCCCGATTTTCGCAGGTGGTCAGCCGGCCCGGCGGCGGCGAGCAGCACGCGCGCTCCGTGTCGCAGACGCTCTTCTGCGCGCTCCTGCCGGCGTGCGTGACCTCGCGCGCCCTCTTCGAGCCGGCAGGTTCAGACTACGTCGGCCTGGCGATCTACGCCGGCCTGCTCTTCGTCACCGCGGTTACCTACGCCGGCATGTTCGGGTCGAGCAGGGCGGGCGGCGGCAAGGCCTCCCTCCGCGTCGTGGCCTGCGCCGGTATCGCCGTCATGACCGTCGCGGCGTCGTCGCAGCTGTCCGGGACAGCGCACGTTGCCGCCGCTGCTTTCATGGGTGTCGTCACCAGCTTGATCGTGGCCACTGCCGTGTGAAAACCGGGGATGTAACTTCGAAGTGTGTCCTTTTTTGTGGTATCGTTTCATCGTTTGTACCTTGAATTATAATGTAAGATACTTTATGAATATACGCTTTTGATTCACTTGTGAAATGATACGCACCATACGTGTGGACGGAGCGTTTCCGCCCACACATTTTTAAATGACAATTTTAGTTATGTATAGATAGTAATTATGAGTTAAAATTGCCATGTTAAAACAAAAGTTATCATGTATGTTTTAACATGACAATTTTAACTCATAATTGTCATCTATACGTAACTAAAATTACCATCCAAAAACGTGCGCGCGAAAGCACTCCGTCCACACGTGTGGCAACTATCAGGGTCCAAGCATATTTCTGAAGGAAGCGGCTATTGAATAGTTACCTGAATTTAGAATCGGAGTAAGTCAAAAGAATATTAATTAGTGCACACCAGAAAATCGACTGAAAAGAAATTGATTCAGTCAATTTTCTTCATACAGCCCAACTTACTCATTTGCTCACAAAAATTGTTGAAAGCCCAAAAACACCAATCGACCCAGAAATTGGTTGCACACACAAATAATACTTGAGTGCATCTTTCCTCACAAATAAAACTTGTGTGTATATTTACACACAGAAAAAAAGAAAAAATGTCTACGGAATAAACATATAAGTAAAATTTTGAAAAATAAACAAAAATTAAAACAAAATATTGAAGTTTTCTATGAAAGAATGAATTAGTGGCAATGATATTACCCTTTCAGAAAAATAAAATGTAAAATAAAGAAAAACTAAATCAAAATAATGAAGTTTTCTATGAGAGAATGAATTAGTGGCAATGGTATTACCCTTTAAGAAGAAAGAAAATGAAAAATAAACAAAACCTAAATAAAACAAAAAAAGCTTTCTTGGAAAGAATGAATTAGCGGCAACTATATTAGTATTACCCAATAAGGAAAAACAAAATCAAATCAAATCATAATAATTAAATATTCTAGGAAGAAGGAATTAGTTGCAACGGTATTACCCTTTAAGAAGAAACAAAATCAAATAAAATCAAAATAATAAAATATTCTAGGAAGAAGGAATTAGACAATTAGTTGCAATGGTTTTACCCTTTAAGAAGAATAAAAATGAAATAAAAATAATAAAATTTGTAGGGAAGAATGAATTAATGGCACTGTTTTTACCCTTAAATAAAAAAGGAAATTGAAAAAATATAATGGCGAAATTTACACAGAATTTACACAGAAATTGCACTTTTAAAATTATGTAAGAATAAGCATATAATAGTAGAATTTTAAAAAATCATAACAATGAATGAATTAGTGGCGTTGGTACTACCCACTAACAAGAAAATAATGAAATTTTCTAAGGAAGAATGAATTAGTGGTAATGGTTTTACCCTTTAAGAAAATATAAAATGGAAAAAAAATATTGACAAAATTTGCACACAATTTACACAGAAATTGCTCATTTTATATTATGCAAAAACAAGCATATAATAGAATAATTTTCTCCAAATAAAGGCCGAACAATGAATGCATTAATGCCATTGGTATTACCCATTAAGAAGAAAATAATAAAATAAAAACTAAAAATTGCAAATGAAAATGAAAATAAATATGCTCACAACTTTGCATTGAAATTGTACATTTTATAATATGTAAAAATGCATATAAAATAGTGTATTTTTCACTCTCCAGTGTACTTACACACTTATTGCATAGCAATTACGAAAAATACATTTAGAGTCATCGAACACCCTAAAATACTCAAAAAGAAAAAAACACTACAAAAAAATACATGCACACAATTTTACACAAAATGGACCTTTTGTAATATGCAAATAACAATCATATTATAGTATGATTTTTATACATATTGTGTAGTATTTATGTGTATACAATTGCACTTGTCCAATATTTTAAAATACCGAAAAAGAAAAAAACAGAAGAAGAAACAACATTTGATTTGTTCTTTTTTTAGACCAATCTGATCAGCTAATTAGCATATGTATTTTACAAGCATATTGTCAGAAAGCGCCTACTAGCAGGTGGGAGGTGTGTTTAGCGTAACTAATGTTTTATTTACCAACAGCATCAATCGCTAAGGCACAGATGTTAGAAAGCAGTTATGTGTTAATCAGTGCGTGAGCCGAGTAGTCAAGGAAAAAAAACAGGCCCAGATCAGTATTGTCTGAAACGACAACGTAATCACTCAAAAAAAAAAATAGACCAACAGTTGCACGAATCTTAAAGTATCTCCAACAATCGCAAAAGTTGATTGACCCAAAAAAAATCAGGCATCTGTTTTTTAGCTAAATGGATCATTGGTCGAAAAAATTGCACGCGGAAACATACATATGGAGACGTCAAAACTGATATTGTTGATCTCCGTTAATTTGAGTTGGTTGCACATGAGATGATGCAATAGCATTGTCATTTGATGCCAACGTACATCTCATTTAAACTGCAAAATATCCTTTTAAGATTATAGTCTTTTAGGAAAAAGATAAAAGACAGCCCGGAATGCACGCTGGCCCAACCATTCTGTCAGACCAGACTGAGGGCCCGGTACATCTCATTTTACAGTTTTGGCCCATGTACGTGAAACCTCTCTAGAAAGGAAACATGGAATTTCCCCAAGAAAAAGATTTAGAAAAAAAGATGAATACGATGGGCATTTTCCCTGAAAAGAAAAGAGAATAGGATGAACATTGCATACCATCATCAGACATTGCTACAAAAAAGATTAATCATCAGACTGTTTCCTGGTATTTCCTATAAATAAATAGATCATCAAACGTATATAAAAACACAGTAGTAGCAAGCCAAAAAGAGAGAAGAAGAAAAAGGAAAGATGTATTTATCACATATGAACAATTGTTTTCTTGAAGGCCATATGAATAATAGTTTTGTGTTCCTATGCCCAACGTCCCAAGCAGAGGAGCCACACATGCTCTGATGGGCGACGACAAAAAACGACGACGTTTTGTTCCCAACAAAGCATCATTGGCACACTTAAAAAATGAAGAAGAGTACGATGACAAAACTTAAACACACATGACATGACCTAAGATAAGATCGTTGTAGGCACGTCGACCTTTTCCCAGCCTGCATCCAGTTCACACACGCATACTACTCAACAACTCACTGAACAATCAGCAGATGCAGACAACCTCAAAGCACCAGCTAAATAATTAATCCATCGTCACGCACCAGCCACTAATCAATCCGCAAGACAGAATCGTTCTCCTGTCCAACCGCAACACTCGCATTATATGATAGTACCAGAGATAGATAGAGAGTGAAAGTCTGGAACCATACCCAGGAAGTATTCTACCATATGGTCCTCGAGACAAATAAATACGCAGTACAACCGGGCCACGGGAAAAGGGAGCTCCACATGGTGATCTATCACACCACCTGCAAAATTCAGTTCCTAGCTGCTGAAAATGGAGGCATTGGTTAGTACGTACAAGTGTACGACCCACCCACGGACTGCCGACGACCCCATCCAACGGCTGTTATTATGCAGAAGCAGTAGGGGACCTGGTGGACATGCCTGCTGAGGGAAGGGAACAGCAGACCAGAGTTATGGAAGCAACAGGCCCAGATCCAGATTAGATGGATGTCCCAGAAATGACAAGGGAGATATTCATACTCATGCACCCCACTAAAACATGTTCATCACAGGAAAACTACGAGAGATCAGCTCAGCTGTGGCTAGAGATCACAATGCATCCACATGATGAATCGATGCCGTTATAGGTGCTGTGCAGCACCGAAAGCGCAATGGTATCATGTTCAGAATCATAGAAGGTCAGGTCCTTTCATTCCTCAAGTGATGTGGAGTGGAGGTGTGGACCATGAATGGGAACATACAAGACTGCCTGAAACTATGTCTAGTTGGCTACTCCCGTGCATGATTTATTCAGCACCATTGCATTTGCCTCCATAATGGTAGAGTTCGTACGAGAATTACCACTCATGTGAACATGCAAAAACAGACACAAATAAACAGTTAAATGACCATATAGCACGTTTTGTTAAGGAAAACCAAGCCCGAAATTCATAATATGGAAAACAAAAATGGTTCCATGCCTATGTAGACACACGATGCTAATCTCCCAAAACTATGCCACCATGAAGTAACTCAAGCTGTGTACGTGCAAGCCTAAAAAATCCCCTTGAGACACCTGCAACAAAATAACCTCCATGTACCTTGAACCCAACCAAAACAATGAAGCGTATATTTTTTAAATTGCAATCATGAATTATATCCCAAATAATATTGTAAGAATTAGTTAATGGATATGTGATTCGTTTGTCAAAACCCAATTTGAGTGTGCCAATATTATTCTGAACCGATCTCTGAAACCACACCCAGGAAGCATTTCAGTCATGGTTCCTCAGCTGAATAAATACGCAGTAAAACTGGGTCACTGGGAAAAGGAGTTCCACATGGTGACCCATCACACCACAAGCAAAAATAATTCAGTTCCTAGCTGCTGCTGCTGAAAAATGAAAATGTGGTCATTGTTTAGAAAGTAGGGAGGACCCCCAATCCATCGGCTGTTATTGTGCAGAAAACAGAAGGGGGCCTGATCGACCTGCCCTGCCCGCTGGGGAACCGAAACAGGGGAGCCAAATCATGTAAGGAAGCAGCCCAAGATCCGAACAGGATGGATGGATGGATGCACCCAAAATGATGAACAGTGATATACATTCATACCTGAACACAGCTTGTGCACCCCCACCGACAAAGATCGGCTGGCTTGATCTCAGTGCATCCACATGGATGGAAGCTCTGGTTCGAAGCTTGCTGTCATGGTGCTGTACACGGAAAGTGTATCGCGCTCACGAATCACAGAAGCCCAAGAGGTCCTTCCATTCCTGAAATGATGTGGAGGGTGTGAGCCATTCATGGGAAGATACAAGGCTTTCTGAACCACAAAGGATTTACTATTCAGCAGCATTGCCGCCACAATGGCAAAGTTCGTTCGTAATGAACAATGGCAAAGTTCGTTCGTAATGATTTGGTATGTTCACATAAACATGCGACACCTGACATAACCAGTTAGACGAGTATGGGTGCATTTCCTAGAGGAAAACTGCTCCAAAATACGTATCAATAAGTGACTTCAAAGATCGTTGTAGGCACGTCAACTTTTTCCCAGCCTGCACCCTGTTCAACAACTCACTGAACAATCAGATGCAGACAACCTCAAACCACCAGCTGAATAATTAATCAACGCCCCAAAAGGACCAAGCCCAACCAACCAACCAATCCATCGTCACGCACCATCCACTAATCCGCAAGAGAGAATTATTCCCCTGTCCAACCGCAACACTCACATTATAATACCATCTGCATATAATACCACGTTTCACCCTCCAGTGACGCAAAAGCTTTGACAAATTGATAAGAGACTCAAACCATCACACCCAGGAAGCATTCAACCATGGATGGTCCTTGAGATGGATAAATACGCCGGTACAACTGGACCACGGGGAAAAGGAGCTCCACATGGTGACCGATCATATCACCTGCAAAATTCAGCTCCTTGCACTGGCTGCTGCTGCTGCTGGCCTGCTGCTGAAAATGGGGTCATTGGTTAGTACTAGTAGAAGTACGTAGGGAATAGGGAGGACCCCCATCCATCGGCTGTTATTGTGCAGAAGGGGACCTGACCGACCTGCCTGGTGAGGAAAGGAAACAGCAGAACCGAATCATGGACGCAGACGGAGATCCAGATTATTAGATAGATGCACCAGAATGACAACAGTGATATTGATACCTAAACATGGCTCATGCACCCCACCAAGACAGGCTCATGATAGGAAAACTACAACGATCAGCTGGCTAGATCCCATCGAAGCTCTGCATCAAAGCTGCTGTTTTGGTGCTGTATAGGGACGGCGGTCAGTGGGTTCTCGCCTCCCGGCTTCTCTCGCGGTGGGAGGCCTCGGGCCGATGCGCATTCATCGGCCTCGACGGCAGGCACAGATGGCGGAGCACGGACGCCGGGTCGGCGGCTCCGGGATCCTCGGTGGTGGCTGGTGGTAGTGGTTGTGCGGGCAGCCAGTGCTGACCCGGCCGCGGTGCCAACAGCATGGCAGCTCGGTTTCTCGGTCCGGCGGGCTTTTGGAGCAGGGTTGGCAGCAGCGTGCGGCGGGTCTGGGGTTGGCCGACTCGTCAGCGCGACGGAATGAATGGGAAGATACAATACAAGACTTCCTCAAATGGTATATTCAGCAGCATTGCCTCCGCAATGGCAAAGTTCTTAGAGGAATTAGCATAGTCGTATAAACATGTAAAAACAGACATCAACGGTCAAATGACCATAGCACATTTTGTTGGGGGAAAGCAAGTCCAGAACTCATATGAATAAGTGATTTTGAAAAACAAGCTGGCCACACACCTATGGGCTACGGAATCAGATTGACCACCTCAGTGAGAGTATATACATAAGGGAGAGGGGAAACAATTCTAAAGATATTTCTATGAAGAAGATATGAATATGGAAGCATGTACCTGCGGCATTGAGTATCCATCTATCAGAATATTAATCTCTGCTGCAGTTGAACATCAGCAGAATTAGAGCGTTTCTATGCATCTCAAGCATGAAAAACATGTAGTTTTTCTGCAGCCACGAGTAGCCTAACTTGCGGAAACAGTCAAGCAAACAATCAGGTCATATGCAAGAAAAATGCAAGGACCCTGAATTAAGAAATTTTCTCTGATAGGTGAGTGGTCTAAATGATACAACATTTAAACCAAAGTGAGTACACCATGCTAATCTCCCAGGATTATGCCACACCACAAAGCAACTCAAGTTCTGTACACGTGAGCCTACAGACAGGGGAGCCAAATCATGGAAGAATGCAGCCCAAGATCCAAACATGATGGATGGATGCACCCAAAATGACAACATTGGTATTCATTCATACCTGAACATGGCCCATGCACCCCCACCAAAACAGGCGATGATAGGAAAACTACAAAGGTCGGCTGGCTAGATCTCAGTGCATCCACATGGATGGAAGCTCTGGATCGAAGCTTGCTGTTATGGCGCCATACACGGAAAGCACGGTGACGCTCATGAATCACGGAAGCCCAAGTCCTTCCATTCCTGAAATGATGTGGAGGGTGTGAGCCATTAATGGGGAGATACAAGGCTTTCTGAACCACAAAGGATTTATTGAGCAGCATTGCCCTCCACAATGGCAAAGTTCGTACGATAATTGGTATATTCATATGAACATGCAAAACCTAGTATTTGTTCTGTACCGAAGCTACTGATGTTATGGTACTGCATATGGAAAGCGCAATGCTTATCACACCCACGAATCCTAGAAGCAGAAGCTCAAGGAAGTCCTTTCATATGAAATGATATGGAGGATGTGAACCATGAATTGGAAGATACAAGACTTTCTGAACCACAAATAGTTTATTCTGCATGGCCTCCGAAATGGTAAAGGTATTACTCCAGAAAGGAAACAACTCCAAAAATTCACGTAGACATGCAAAAGCAGACGCAAACAGTTGAATGATCATAGTGCATTCCGGAAACGAAAACAACTCCAAAATGTTTATCAATAAGTAATTTGGAAAACAGACTGGCTACAACAGCAAAGTTAGTACAATAATTGGTGTGTTCATATGCACATGCAAAACCTAGTATTTGTTCTGAACCGAAACTACTGATGTTATGGTACTACATATGGAAAGCACAATGTTTATCACACTCACGGATCGTAGAAGTAGAAGCTCAAGGAAGTCATTTCAGTTATAAAATGATATGGAGGGTGTGAACGATGAATGGGAAGATGCAAGACTTTCTGAACCACGAAGGGTTAATTTTGCATGGCCTCCATAATGGTAGAGTTATTACAAGAATTGGTATATTCACATAGGCATGCAAAAGCAGACGCAAACAGTTGAATGATCATAGTGCATCCCTAAAAGGAAAACAGGTCCAATATGCATATCAATAATAATTTGGAAAACAAACTGGATACACACCTAGTATTGAATATCGAATCAGATTGATCACCTCGGTAGAGAGACCATGTACATAAGGGAGTAAAGGAAACAATTCTAAAGATATGCCATAGAGATGGAAGCATGTACCTGGGTCATTGAGTATTCATCTATCAGAAAATTAATCTCTGCTGCAGTTGAACAGCGACAGAATTAGCGTCTATCTATGCATCTCAAGCATGAAAAACTTGAACTTTTTCTGCAGTCACCATCTGAGCAGCATAACTTGCAGAAATAGTCAAGCAAACCATAAGGTCGTATGCAAGAAAAAAATGTAAGTCTCTTGGATTAAGAAATTTTCTCTGATAGATGAGTGAAATGTAATATACATGATACAACATTACACCAAAGAGAATACACGATGCTAATCCCCCAAAACTATCCCACCACAAAGCAACTCAAGTTCTGTACGCGCGAGCCTACAAACCCCCCCAGGACGCCTGAAACAAAATTACCTCCATGTACCAAGAACCCAACCAAAGATGTAAATCAACTTTTGCCATGTTTGGGATCAAAAAAGTCCAGCCAGAGTATGAATAGAAGCCACTTGATGTATATACAGCACTTGGACATTGCAAAGAAGAACACCGTTGTATTCTTCTCCCACGCATCTCCGCAGCACATGTGAGCTAATAGTAGCCTTTTGCGCCTCTGGACTGGTACAGCTCCAACCTGATCTTCGCCTCTGGCAACAAGTTCTCGATCACCGGGTCTTGCATCATGTATGCTTGTTTGGAGGCCCATTCGAGCACCGTGAGGATCTCCGCTTGTGCCAACTCCTCGCTATCTGGGACATTTTGTGCGATGTAACACACGAGGGTGAGTGCTGCCAGCTGAACCGCCTGCTCGCTGAAATACACGAGCTGAACAAGATGCTTTGCGCCACCCGCATCGACGATCGCCTTAGAATGGTCAACGCGCAGGTAGTTATCCGTGCACGTAAACTTGGTAAGGGACATGGCTGCCTCCTTAGAGACCTCTGGTTCCCTCTCATCAAGAAGCTTCACCAGTGGGCCAATGATCCGAGTCTCGGTTGCGCGGAACGTTCTGGACAGGCAGCCCAATGAGATAATGCAGGGAATGAGAAGTTCATCATACTCAGCCTTGTCGACGACACGCAGGAGCTGGTCAACAACAGCACGGGCGGCAGGAGAGGTTGGTTTAAATGCTGAGCGTCGCAGGTCGGAGTTCTGCTCGGCGACACTGCAGATCTCCATGAGAGCCATGGCGGAATTGTATTGCACATCGCCTTCACCCTTTTCCAGCAGAACCGCAAAGCAGAGAAGAGCCCTTGACTCGGTGATGCTCTTGCAGATAGCCGCATTGCCCTTGGCGAGCTGCCACAGAGCCTTGGCGGCGTTGGCTTTCATGTATGCCTTTGTCTCAGGGTCCTCGAACTCCCTGCCCCTTGCAGTCGTCCCTGACAGTGACGCGTTATGCTGCTTGGACGCGATAGCACCACCATTGCCTGTGCCCTTAGTGCTGCCTCCGTTAGACGAGGAGGAGGAGGAGGACTTTGCTGCCATGGTGGACTGGACCAAACTGTGCATCTCGGTCTTGCTCTGGGAACCGGTTCCTCCGGCAGCAGGGTGCCTGGCGGTGCTGCTGCTATGGTCCCCGACATCCAGCAAGTTCTTGTCCATGACGACGGAGTGTATGGACATCTTGGAGGTGATGGCGTACTTGGAGTGCTCCTGCACGGTCTCGAAGGCGAGGTGGCCGACGAGGAGGCGGATGACGTTGTGCTGCGCGAAGGCGTCCTGGCACTTTGGGTGGTTGGCGGCGAGCTCGGAGACGGCCCACGCGACCATGGCCTGCACCTTCATGGGGGCGTCCTTGAGCACCTTGGCGAAGGCGGCGCAAGCCCCAGCGAGCACCATCTGCTCGACGCACTCGGGGTCGCGGCCGAGGAGGCCGATGGCGAGCGCGGCGCTCTCCTGGCCTTCAAGCCGGCCTTCCTTGACGAGCCTGAGCAGCGGCGGCACGCCGTCCTCCTCGATGATGAGCTTGGAGTACCTGTCGTTGTCGCGGGCGAGGGAGACGAGGCTGGCGGCGGCGTCGGCGCGGGCGTCGAGGTTGCCCGTGTATAGCACGGCGATCTGCTCCCAGATGAGGAAGAGGATGGGCTCGTTCTGCGCGATGGGGGGCAGGCCGATGTGGGCGTCGAAGTCGTCGCCGTCGGCGGCGGAGGAGGTGGCGGAGACGCGGAGGAGCCAGGAGAGGTCGCCCGTGGAGTTGTCGAGCTGGTTGGCCATCTTCTTGAAGGAGCCGGCGGGGATGATGGTGAAGACGCGGCGCACGAGGCCGTGGGCGCGGCACTTGTCGACGAGGGCGAGCGCCTTGTCGAGCGCCTTCTCGGTGTCGTCGAAGATGCGGCGCGCGGGCCGCTCGTAGAGGTCGGCCCGGGCGGCTTGCCGGAGCAGGGCGGCGAGGCGCTCCACCTTGGATTTGAGGTCCGTGCACTCCTGCCGCGCCGTGTAGGCCTCGTCGGACCACTTGATTACCTGCTCCGCTAGCTGGATCGGCCGCGCGAGGATCTGCTTCAGGTCGTCCATCGGGACGGGTGGGTTGACGGCTGGGGGGTTGTAGTGGGTCGCCGGCCGTGGGGGGCGGCCGGCGGGAGTGGGTGCTGGGTTTGGGGGGAGGGGGGGGTGGGACTTCCTCCCTGCCTCCTCCGGATTGGGGCGGCGGGGGGCGGAGGAGGAGGAAGGAAGGGGGTGGTGGTGGTGGTGGGGGGGGGGGGGGGGGAGTAAATTGGGTAGTATCGGTTTTTTTGGGGGGTGGGGGAGTCGACTTGGTGGGCTGGCTGGCTGGCGTGCGCGTGAGCCGTGAGCTGGAAGCCGCGCACACGGATCACGGGCGGCAGCAACGGCCGCTCGGGTCGGGTCGGGTGCGTTTCGCTCGTTTTCCCCGGTGATTTTTGGCCAGAAATCGGCGTTTCCTCGTGCGGCGTCGTGGTGATTTCTGGGCGTTTTCTTTCCCCCTGCGGCGTCTCCGGGGTTTGGTCGTCGGGTTTTGGGTGCGGCGTGGCGGGGTCAATGCGGCGGGGGTTGGGGGTGGTTGGGTGCCGGGGTCGTCGCGGGCTGGGTCGGAGGAGAGGCGACGTGGGGGGTGGCACTTGGATGGAGCCGTGCGTGTCCTCCTTCGACCGCCCGCCCGACCCGTGCGGGGTGGGGGATGATGCCGCAAAACCGAATGAATTGTCCGTCCTGGAAACGTTGCGGTAAACCCGGCAGTTTAGGGTTTTTTAGAAACACAAGTAATGCTCACATACACGAGTATACAATTATCTTTATGATGCACACATACACGCTTCATTTCTATGAGCATCTTCGTAATACCGAGTCGGCACATCATCTTAAGATTAACGAAGTCACCACCTCATCTTCAACGAAAACGTTTCCTCCCACTGAAAGCGCATCATCGAAAGCCTTAAAATAAATCCAACAAAATGCGAGCACCAGAATGACGATGGAATGGAACGAGGTTGGTTTCGTTTGGTTCATTCATGCGCGCGATTAGTTGGGTGCACCGGCACGTTTGTCCAGTGCGTGAGTGATTGTTCAGCAGTAGCAGGGGTGGAGTGTGTCGGGATGCCCTCCTCGTCTAGCCACCACACCGCCGCAAAGGCGCCACCTTTTCAAAGTGTGATTCCCTACAAAAAACAATCTTTTCAAACGTGATCTGTCCAGGTTTTACCTTTTCAAAGCGTGACCTGTCCAAGTTTCTTTTTCCGGAAAACTTTCGATCAACTTCAATCATGGTATTACAACGAATACCAAAATAATAAAAATTACATATAAACTCGTAGACAAACTAGCGAGCACTACAAGCACTGAAGCAAGCTCAAGGCGCGCCGCCATCATCGCCCCTCTCTCGCCGGAGTTGGGCAAAACTTGTTGTAGTAGTCAGTCGGGAAGTCGTCGTGCTAAGGACCCGTAGGACCAACGCACCAGAACAACAACCGTCGATGTTGAAGAGAAGCGTACATCGGAAGGATAAAACCTGAAGACACATAAACGCAGACGAACTACGACGAGCTTCGAGCAAATCCACCAATGATAAATCTGCCGAAGACACACCTCCACACGCCCATCGATGATGTTAGACACACCACCGGAATGGGGGATAGGCGGAGAAAACTTTATTTCATCTTCAGAAATCCGCCACCATCTCATCTTTCTGAACAAGACACGAACCTTAATAAAACTTAAAAGAAACGTCTAAAAACGATGCCTTCCCATTGACAACAATAAAGATCTACCGCATCACCATGGCCCTAAGGCCACGGAGACGAAGCGGGTCAGCACTAGGGTCGGCGGAAGGCGGGAAGAGGCGACAGCGTGCGAGGAGAGCTGGCAGCGGCGGCTGCGTGACATGTCCAAGTTAAAAGCATCATTTCGTACAGTTTAACTTTCACTTTTTCCATCTCAAATTATTTAACGCGGATTTATCAGCGTACAAATATGCGCATCTTCAATAGGTGTAGGCACAACTCAAACGCATCAGCACCCTCCCAACCCTAGTCGTCCATTGTTCGTCACTTCCTCCATCGCCTAAGGGCAACTCCAACGCGCCGACGCATTTGTCCGTTTTTTGTCCGATTTAGTCCGTTTGGGTCGGCGCGGACAAAAAAACTCGGCCCAACGCGTCGGCGCAAACGGACGCCCGTCCGTTTTCGCGTCCGTTCTGACCCATTCCCGACCCACAAATGGGGCTGGTTTGCGTTGGTGTGGACACGCGCGGACGGGCGCGAGCGTCCGCCCTTATCCTCCCCTGGCCTACTCGCCGGTCACACAGAGCGCCACATTTCCCTCCATTCTCTTCAAAGCTTCCTGCGCCCTTTCATGGAGAGCGAGCCAAATCTCAGCGGCGCTGCCGCCGGCTCCGCCCCGCCCGAGCCAAGCATCACCGCAGCGATCGCGCTAGTCGGCCCGAAGCGCCCGAAGAAACCAAAGAAGGAGTTGACGGAGGCGGAGGCGGCGCGGAACCGCGCCTTGCAATCGGCCAAAAGAGCCGACCGCCGCAAAGCCACGGCCGCCGCGAAAGCCGAGGCTGCCGCGGAAGCCAAGGCGGAAGCCAAGGCGGAAGCCATGGCACGCGAGAACGAGGCTATCGCGCAAAAAGCGGCGGCGCGAGCTCTATACATGGCGGGATACGTGTGCGACCCCGCAATTGTGGTCGCGGCCGCTGCTGCCATGGCCGCGGGCTCGTCTGCTGCTGTCAAGAGCGGCACGGAATCATCCCAGAGCCCGCGTACATCCGCGACCACGCCGCATGACACGTCGCCGGAGGTAATGATGCAGCCGCTGGCGTCGATGGCCCCTCCAATGTGCGCCATCGATGTCGACCTCAATATTGAGCCCGTTGGGGACGAGGGCAGTGGCTCCATTATGGCGGGGAGAAAGCGCCCGAGGGAGTTCTCCATCGACAGTTTGCCACCTCCCCGCAAACTTTTCGACGAAATGCCAGTCCCGAAGAGCTCATGGAAGCGCCCGGGGGAGAGACAATCACCGCATACGCCTCTATGCTCATGGACCATCTCATCTTTGAGGGGCACGGCGTCGATCTGGACGAGACGCAAAGCCAGGACGGCCGCGCCTTCCAGCAAGATGACATGGCGGACGCGGACGCGGACGCGGACGCGGACTGCTTTGTGGACGACGACTGTGTCATGCATGGCCCCGGCGCTGAAGAAGAATGGTGCAGCGATGATGGTCTTGACATTGGTGAGGCGCCATTGTCATTCATGGATGAGCTCACCCAACAAGCAAGAGCGCAAAAAAAGAGGGGCCAAAGCATCCGCACCAAGGCGTTCACGATCAAAGAAGATGAGTTCATTTGTCATGCTTGGAGGGATGTTGGCCAAGACCCCAAGACCGGCGCGGAGCAAAAAGGCTCGGTCTTTTGGCACCGCATCTATGCATACTTTCACGAGCGCAAGATGTTTCCTCCATATGAAATGGAAAGCAACCGGACGAAAGAATCGATCAAGAAAAGATGGGGGTTGATTCAACTAGAGTGCAACAAGTTTTGCGCCACCCTCGAGACCATCGAAAACCGCCCCGTGAGTGGCCTCGGAGCGGCGACATGGTATGATCAACTACTGCCTTTATTACATGTACAGCGCGCGCGCTAGGTGCGCCCAGCCCATTAAATTGTTCCCCTAGCATGCGTGTCTCATTAATTGTCTATGCTCACTGTGTGTAGGCTTTCCAAGCTTTGGAATTGTTCAAAGTTCAACATGGAAAAAAGTCATTCACCCTCACCCATTATTGGAACATCATTAGCAAGTTGCCAAAGTTTAGGGAGCAATATGCTGCCCAAAAGAAGAATGGAGGCCCGTCCGCCGTGGTTGATCATGGTGACCCCGAGAAGAGGCCAAGAGGGCAAAAAAACTCTAAAGTCGAAGACAAACATGAGGCGGCAACACTTGCTTTGCAAGAAACCTTGAAAGGTTTAGCCACGAGCAAGGTGGCGAGAGAAGAGAAGAAGCGCCTAGAGAAAGAAGAGCAAATGAAGGCATATCTCGAGATTCAAAAGAAGAAACTTGAGATCGAAGAGAAGCAAGTGAAGCTTGCCGTGATGACGAAGCAAATGGAGATTATGAAGGTGGACTTGAACACCGTATCTCCAAGGAAGCGGGCATGGTTCGAGAAGATGCAAAATGAGATGCTTGCTTCGGATGATTGATTGGGGACGCCAAAGGGATTGGCGTGGGATTTTTTTGTTTCTGGCGCTGGCATGTGCATCCAGCTTTGAATTCATGGCGCGAACTGTGTATTTTTTGTTGCCAGCGTGCGCCCTGGCATTGCGCGCCCCGGCATGACGCGCTGGCATGAGTAAAAAATGTCGCTTTTGTTGACGCGGACAAAATGCTTCTCCGCGTTGGCCGACGCGTCAAGAAAGTCGCGGACAAGTGTCCAAGGGCCGACGCAAACGGACTAAATCCGGACAAATCGCGCGTCCGTTTGCGTCGGCATTCTCGTGGGCGGCAAGAGGAGTGGAGACCCGTCCATCTTGTTTAATTGTCTTTAAGGTTTTTTGCTTATGCAGTGTTATCGAGGAGGTGGTGGCGACAATGGCGTATTGGAATAAGGTGTACTAGATCTCTACTACCTCGGTGAAGTTTGGTTCGGTGTTAGAAGCATCTCCAACAGGCGCGCTTGATAAGTCCAAAATGCATCACTATTTTATATCGTAATTCATCCTTGTTCATATATATATTTCATATTACGATGATGTTCTTATGTTGTTTTGGCTTGTTTTACACAGTTTGCAACTTTCCGGTGCCGAAGCAGCAGACGCAGGATTCAGCGGTAAAAAGTGGACGCTGACTTGCTGAAGAAGAATACCTCCAAATTACCTAAAAATCGACGGAGGGTATTTTCCGAAGGATTAACGAAGACACGTCGAAGAGGGGCCAGAGGGGGGCCACGGGGGCCCCAGGCGGCCACCTAGCGCGGCCCCACCCCTGGCCGCGCCGGGAGGGCGCCTGGAGCCCTGGGGCCACTCCCGGCTCCCCCCTTTGGCCTATATACCCCTCGTTACCCGAAAACCCTAAAAAGAGAAGCTTTTACGGAGTTCCGCCGCCGCTCCGTGGCGGAAACCTACAGAGAAGAAAAGGGCTCTCCGGCGGGCAGATTCCGCCGAGGAGATCATCGCCATCTTCATCACCATCGTCACGGAAATCATCGAGATCATCATTAACATCATCCCCAACATCAGCACCATCTCCACCACCATCGAATCTCACCTCACAAGTTTATCTTGTGTTGTAATCCGTACTATCTATCCTCTCTACTCTACCGGTGTTGATTACTACTTTGTGGTGAATGCTATTGAGTTTTGTTGGAGAAGTATCATTATGTCCAGATTGTTTATCATATATTTATCACCTCTGATCATGATATCTTTTATGTCTTGTGAGTAGTTACTTTAGTTCTTGAGGACGTGGGAGAAGTCTAGTTGTTAGTAGTCATATGATGTTGAAGTAATATGTGTTGTTTGATATTTAAGTTGTGTTGTTATTTTCTAGTGGTGTTGTGTGAGTCGAACACTCAACACTTCGCCTTATTAAAGACCAAGGGGAATACATTTTGTATAAAGAATGCTTATGGTGGGTTGCCGGAGTGACAGAAACCTGAACCCCAGTTTGCACACTTTTGCACAAGGAAATAATGGATCCTTGATCTTATTGTTGTGATTAGGCTTTGACTTAATTTCTATCTTGTATTTGCGGATGCTTGCAAGATGTTTAATCATAAGAGTGCACTTATCTTAGTTTAGAAGGTGTGCTAGCATAGATCCACCCACTCAACACTTATCAGCACAACACTTGTTATTAATACGGAGTATGGCGAAAGCACGTGACTACCTCTCCATGTGTCCTTAAGAACGCTTTAGTCTTTATAAGTTCAGTTGCCAGGCTTATCCTTTGCTCAAAAGGATCGGGCCACTTGCTGCTCTTCAGTGCTATTTACTTTGCTTTCTTTTATCTTATTGTTGCTTATATCGAAAACCCCTAAAAAGTTATCTTTCAGTGCTTGCAGTTATTCCTTATCCAAAATCACCTATCAATACCTTTCGCTCCTCGTTGGGTTCGACACTCTTACTTATCGAAAACGCTGCAATAGATCCCTTACGGTTGTGGGTCATCAAGTACCGTTTTCTGGCGTCGTTGCCGGGGAGCATAGCGCTATTGGTAAGTGAAGCTGGTAAGGAAATTTTTATATTGTTGTTTTTATTTTGCTGTTGCTGCTCTTTGTCCGTATGGACAACCTAGCTATTGGATCGTTGCTTGCGGGGAAACACCCCACATCTGTGGTGGTTGTTCCTCCTCCTACTGAAATTGTGTCTTATAAAATACCAGCTGGTATTATCGATTGTGTTTTGGCTAATCGTTATGCAGGAGACAGACATCCCAGTGAACACTTGCTATATTTATCACAACTATGTTCACTATTTAAGCTTGCAGGTGTATCAATGGAGTTTGTCATGAAGAAATTGTTCTCCGTATCGCTTATAGATAAAGATTCAGATTGGTATAAGCTTCTCGATAACTCTCATTTGCTTGATTGGCAAGAGCTTATGTCTCTCTTTTATACCAAGTTTTATCCTCTTCATGAAATTCATCGAGACAGAAATTAAATCTATAACTTTAGGTCTCGTGACGGAGAAAGCATCGCTCAAACTTGGGGGAGATTGAAATCTCTAATGCTCAAATGTCCTATTCATGAGCTCTCCAAGAAAACTATACTTACAAACTTTTATGCTAGACTTTCTCGTCAGGATAAGGAGATGCTGGATGCCTCCTCTAGTGGGGTATTTCAGATGAAAAGCGTTGAAGAAAGATGGGATCTCCTTGAAAGGATCCAGAAGAACACCGAAGATTGGGAAATAGATAAAGGTATTGAATCCACTATAAATTATGAGCATGATTATATAGAGAGCTATGTGAAAACTGATTATCTTAATACCTTTTGCTCTAAGATTGGTCTTGATTCCCATCAGATGATTGATTTTTGTAAGGACTTTGCCTCTCATATTGACTCTTCTAAGAAGAAGAAGGATCAGCATCATAAACCCTTCAAAGAATTACCTATTGATATTCATGTTGCTGACCCTATTTTGCCTGCAGTTATATATGAAAAGCCCCCTTTTCCCGTAAGAATAAGGGAGCACTCCTTTGTGACAGGCATAATGAATAAGAGTGAGAGAAGAATTGATGAGCCTGAGGACCAGATCAAGGTTGATCCTCGAGTTTCATTGGTTAAGGATCTTATTACTAATGATGCTTTAGATTCCAATATAAATTTTTGTGTTGTTTCCACTGACCTCGTCACAGCCAAGAATAAGGGCCCAATTTCAGGTACTCTAGTAGTATCTGTTAAAATAGGAGATCAAAATTATTATGGGCTATGCAATTTGGGATCGAGTGCTAGTGCTATCCCGTATTCACTTTATCAAGATATCATGGGTGAGATTTCAGCTTGTGAACTTGAAGAAGTTGATGTTACTATTCATCTTGCAAACAGAGCAACTATCTCTCCTATCGGAATTGTGAGAGACGTTGAAGTCTTATGCGGAAAGGTAAAATATCCTACCGACTTCTAGTACTTGGTTCAGTAAGGCATAATTTTTGTCCTATTATTTTCGGTAGACCTTTTATCAGAACTTGTGGAGCTATAATAGATTGCAAGAAAGGTAAAGTTTATGTTGAATTCAATGGTGAGCCCTATGAATTTAACTTCTCTAAGTTCTCTAAGCAGCCTCGTGGTACTGATTTGCCTAGTAATGATAAGATTATTGAAGATATTGCTTCTATTGCTATTCCTCCTAATGATCCTTTGCAGCAATATATGGAGGACCACGAGAATGATTTGCATATGCAGGAGAGGAATGAGATGGACGACATATTCTTGAGACAACCTGCTATCCTAAAGCACAACCTTCCAGTTGAGCCTTTGGGAATTTTATCGAAACCAAAAGAAGATCCAATGTTTTATCTTAAACCTCTTCCCGATACGCTCAAATATGCTTATTTAGATGAAAAGAAAGTATATCCTGTTATTATCAATTCTAACCTTTCAGGGTATGAAGAAGAGCGACTATTGGAAGTACTTCGCAAAAATCGAGGTGCAATTGGCTATACCCTTGATGACCTTAAGGGGATTAGTCCATCTATTTGTCAACATACCATCAACCTTGAGCCTGATGCTAAACCAGTTGTTGATCATGAACGACGATTGAAACTGAAGATGATGGATGTTGTAAGGACTGAGATTCTCAAGCTTCTAGCCGCAGGTATTATCTACCCTATAGCTGATAGTAAGTGGGTAAGCCCGGTTCATTGTGTTCCAAAGAAAGGAGGAACAAATGTGGTTCCTAATGATAAGAATGAACTAATACTTCAGAGAATTATTATTGGATATAGAATGTGTATTGATTACAGGAAGCTGAACAAGGCAACCAGGAAGGACCACTAACCGTTGTCGTTCATCGACCAAATGCTTGAAAGGTTATCCAAAAACACTCACTTTTGTTATCTTGATGGTTATTCTGGATTCTCTCAAATTCATGTTAACACTGCTGATCAAGAGAAGACCACTTTTACTTGTCCCTATGGTACTTATGCTTACAGACATATGCCTTTTGGTTTATGTAATGCCCCTGCTACTTTTCAAAGGTGTATGTCTGATATCTTTCATTGTTTTGCGAAGAAATTGTGGAGGTATTCATGGACGATTTCTCCATCTATGGAACCTCTTTTGACCATTGTCTCCACAACCTTAATAAAGTTTTGCAGAGATGTGAGGAGACAAATTTGGTGCTTAACTGGGAGAAGTGCCACTTTATGGTCAACGAGGGAATTGTTCTTGGCCACAAGATTTCCGAGAGGGGAATTGAGGTGGACAGGGGCAAGATCGAAGCAATTGAAAGGATGCCCTACCCAAGGGACATCAAAGGTATTCATAGTTTTCTCGGTCATGCTGGTTTCTATAGAAGATTTATTAAAGACTTTTCTAAGACTTCGATACCCCTCACTAATCTTCTCCAGAAGGCCGTTCCTTTTGTTTTTGATGAAGATTGTATGGAAGCCTTCGAGGTTCTTAAGAAAGCTTTAATAACCGCTCCTATAGTACAACCACCTCATTGGAATTTACCTTTTGAAATTATGTGTGATGCTAGTGATTTTGCTGTTGGAGCTGTTTTAGGACAAAGGGTTGATAAGAAATTGAATGTTATATATTATGCTAGCAAAAACCCTTGATAGTGCTCAAAAGAATTATGCTACTACTGAGAAGGAATTCTTAGCAGTAGTGTTTGCTTGTGATAAGTTTAGGCAGTATATTGTTGATTCTAAGATTATTGTTCATACTGACCATGCTGCCATTAAGTATCTTATGGAGAAGAAGGATGCCAAACTGATGTCTACGCACGCTTCTATTCTTGTAGACTATGTTGGGCCTCCAAGCGCAGAGGTTTGTAGGACAGCAGCAATTTCCCTCAAGTGGATGACCTAAGGTTTATCGAACTCAGGGAAGTAGAGGTTGAAGATGTTCTCTCTCAAGCAACCCTGCAATTAAGATACAAGAAGTCTCTTGTGTCCCCAACACACCTAATACAACTGGGAGTTGTATAGGTGCACTAGTTCGGCGAAGAGATGGTAAAATATGGGTGATAGGTGTGGCAAAACAAAGTAATATAAATCTGTAATAAAAAGTGCAGCAAGCAAACATGTAACAAAAGTGAGTGCAAACGGTGTAACAATGATGGAAACAAGGCCTAGGCTTCATACTTTCACTAGTGGCAACTCCCAACAACATTAACATAGTCTAATCACATGATATTTCCACTAAAACATGCATTGGAGACGTACTCGGAGGTCATTCCTTTGTGGTCAAGAGAGGACGAGAATTATTAGGGCTACAAAAGCACACCTAAGAGTTCATAGTTCTCAATCTATGGATTTCCGAATGTCACCGCGACCATCCAAAGAGAGTACCACAATCACCACAACATATCTCAAGGATAGTCAGCACCAAGAGACTCTCAATCTTCAATCAACACACAAAAGAGGAAATCACTCATGAAAATATTCTTCTAATCCATGTCCAATAGACCGTTGTCACCATGGTCTCGGGGATTATACTAGATAAGATCAAGTGAGTACATCAATCTAATACATAGAGGAAGGGGAAATATCATGGGATCACCCTAGATTAACATAGCCTATGATCACAACGAAGATCACATCATGGGAGAGAGAGAAGAACACATAGCTACTGGTAGAAACCTCAGCCCAAGGGAGGGACTACTCTCGCATCATGGAGGGAGGAAACAACGTTGACGGAGATGAATCCGGGGGCGCTTCCCCGTCCCGGCAGGGTGCCGACACAGGAATTCTGGTCCCCCAAAGCTTGTCGGCGATGGCGGCGGAGATCGGAATCGCTTCTGGAAAAAGTACTTCGATATTAGGGGTTTACACCCCGAGGGATAAATATAGGCGGAGGGGCTGTTGAGGGGACCCACCAGGCAGCCAGGAGGCCTCCTGACGCGGCCTAGGGTGGGGCCGCGCCAGGGACCCTCCTGGTCTCCTGGTGGTGGCCCCCCTCCGCTACCTTGGTGATTCCGGAAGCTTCCGGGTCGCTGGTTTTTTATCTGATTTTTCCGGATTTTTTGGAGCACTTTTAATGGCCGGAAAACCTGAAATACATAAATAGCAGAAAACAACAACTGGCAGCTGGGTGCACTGGGTTAATAGATTAGTCCAAATATGCTCAAAAGTGTATGAAAGTTCAAGCAAATCACGGCAAAGTCACACAAAACATGCATGGAGCAAGCAGAAATTATAGATACGTTTGGGACGTATCACAAAACAAGACTCATCCGATGGGTACTCCTTCTTCAAGAATTTTATTTACAGATTGTCGATAGGAAAGGAGCAGACAATCCAGTGGCGGATAATCTTTCAAGGATGGAAGATATACCACATGATCCCATTCCAGTCAACGACAGTTTTCCAGACGAACAGCTAGCTGTTGTAAAAGTATAATATTTCTCCGATCCTTGGTTTGCAGATTATGCTAACTCTATCGTTGCAAAGTTTTTGCCTCCAGGTTTAACATTTGAGCAAAGGAAGAAGTTCTTTCATGATTTGAGGCATTACTTTTGGGATGACCCACATATTTTCAAAGAAGGTCCAGATGGGATCGTGAGAAGATTCATACCGGAACACGAGCAGAAGGACATTCTCAAACAATGTCAAGACAGTCCATATGGAGGACATCATGCTGGTGAGAGGACCGCACATAAGGTTCTTCAATCAGGTTTTTATTGGCCTACTCTCTTTAAGGATGCTAGAACTTATGTTTTATCCTGTGATAAGTGTCAGAGAGTTGGTAATATTAGTAGAAGGAATGAGATTCCTATGAATTACTCTCTAGTGATTAAGCCTTTTGATTGCTGGGGTTTTGATTTTATGGCTCCTTTTCCTTCCTCGCACAAGTACACTCACATTTTAGTTGCTGTTGATTATGTAACCAAGTGGGTAGAGGCAATCCCCACTGAAAGTGCTGATCACAAGACATCTTTGAAAATGCTCAAGGATGTAATTTTTCCTAGGTTTGGAGTACCCAGGTACCTAATCACTGATGGGGGTTCGCACTTTACACATGGAGCTTTTAGAAAAGCTTTAGCCAAGTACGATGTCAATCATAGAATTGCTTCACCGTACCACCCTCAAACTAGTGGGCAAGTTGAGCTTACCAATAGAGAGATCAAGTTGTTCTTAAAGAAGACAGTCAATAGAAATAGAAAAGATTGGTCGAATAAGTTAGGAGAGGCTTTGTGGGCGTATAGAACTGCTTACAAAAACCCCATGGGCATGTCTCCCTATAAGATGGTCTATGGCAAGGATTGCCATTTGCCACTAGAATTAGAACACAAAGCTTTCTGGGCTATTAGAGAGCTTAATGCTGACCCGAAATGAGCTGGTGAAAAGCGTCTCATGAACTTGACTTCTCTAGATGAGTGGATAAGTGAAGCTTACGAGAGCGCTAAAATGTTTAAGGAAAAGGTAAAGAAGTGTCATGATAGGAGGATTCTGAAATGTGAATTTAATGTTGGTGATAAAGTTTTGTTGTTTAGACCCGTTTCAGGTTTTCTCCAGGTAGACTACTTTCCAGGTGGGAAGGTCCATTTCATATTGAGGAAGTCTACCGCTCGGGTGCGATCAAGATTAACAATTTTGAAGGCACCAAACCTCAAGTGGTGAATGGGCAAAGACCTAAGCATTACATAGCAGGAGACCCTGTCAATGTTGATGTGGATTTGGTATACACAAAAAATCATGAAGAACATGTTACAACCCTGTTTCAGACACCAACAGAAGCAGAATAAGGAAAGGTATGTATTACGGTAAGGAAACATCGCGAAACCGCCATAAAAGTTCCAGATTAAGAGTTTTTGCAAAATATAGAAAATTTGAGGTCGAAGTGGAGCCGGAGACCAGCTCCAGGAGGCCACCTAGGCACACAGGAGTCTGTCTCTGACCCCACTTTGGCTCATTACCTTCCTTTCTGTGCATAAATTTTTGCTATATATTTTCCCAGATTGTTCCGGCAACGTATCTCGCGATTTCGTGTGTTTTCTTTTCAATCTATTTCTGCCAGAAAAGCTTTCAGCTAGACCTAGGTGCTATGGCTTCCCCAAGTTCCCCCAAGGACAAGTTCGTCGTCAACGTCATCAACCCTTACCTCGCTGAGGTGGAGAAGCACCCCCAAATCCTTCGTGTGGAGGATGGTGACCTCCACAAGGAGGATCTGAAGGGACCAGTCAAGGAGGGGAGCACCGAGGAGCGGCTGAAGGAGATGGAACATGAGGTCTTCAAGTTCAAGAAGATGGTGGAGCGTGGTGTTGATTCTAACTTCGACATCATGAACGAAGTAGAAGTTTCCCACAAGAAGGAGATGAAGGAGATGTGGTCAAGTTTGGCCGCACTAGAAGAAAAGTTTTATGAACTCCAAGCACAAATCTATGATCTGCAGAACCAGAACTGTGAGTATGAACTAAAGTTTCTACGCATGGGTTTGGGTGCTAAATGCAGGATCCAGTCTTTTGAGACTGGAGAACAGCTTCCATGGAAGCGCTTCGCCAACGAGTACGTGATCAAAAAGAACAAGGATGACGAGTAAATCTCCTTGGGTAATGGCATCCCCTTAGCTTGTTCCAAGCTTGGGGGAGTGCCCGGTATCTTTATCTTTATCTTTGCCTTTTTAGAGTCAAGTAGAGTCGTATCATGTCTAGGGAAGTTATCTTATAAAATAGGTGTTTGCATTGGGGTTTATCACTCCTTTTTGGAGAGTTATGTATCCGTGAGTGTGGAGTCGTCTATAATGGAATATTAATGAGAAGTCTATTGATCCCTTCGCTGCACTCGGTATTCTCTTCACGCAATTGACCTTATGATGATTCTTATGGGGAGTATTGACCTTATATCAGGTATGGCTTTAAAAACTTTATTTAATCTTGGCAAACATAGCTTTGGTCATAACAACAAGCGTGATTTTTCTCAAAGTAGCGACATAGCCAAACCCTCTTTGTTATTATGCTTGTACTTTTATGTTGACAAGGAAGACAACTTGATGTGCTTTGCTTATTTTAATGTTTATGCTTTATATTGCTTTGCATCCAAGTCATCATTAATTGTCTGTTTTCTCAAAGCCTTTGATAGCCAAACCTCTGTACTAAGCGGAATTCTGCTTGTACATCCTTACCCTGAAACCAATATTTTCCATATGAGTCCACCATACCTTCCTATTCGTGGTATTCCACTACCACTCCTAAACTATAGAATTTTTGTGTTATCCTTAAATATTCAAATTCTTCTATTTTGTGCCCTTGCTTTAGCTCATGAGGAAGTAGTAGTTAATTCATGATCTTCTTAAGTTGGACAAGTTTTATCCCGGGATTGCATGACTAATCTGCAAACCCCTAATACGAGAAGGAACTGGCATGAGTGCGCCCAGCTCACAAAAGATAATACAACGAACAAACCCTCCTTCACACTTTGTTCATGAGAAATCAGAAAACTTTGGCAGTGATAAAGAAAGGAGATTGCGGGGATGTGATCATCCCTGTGTGGGAGCCGTTGATACGTCCCAAACGTATCTATAATTTCTGCTTGCTCCATGCATGTTTTGTGTGACTTTGCCATGATTTGCTTGAACATTCATACACTTTTGAGCATATTTGGACTAATCTATTAACCCAGTGCACCCAACTGCCAGTTGTTGTTTTCTGCTGTTTTTGTATTTCAAGTTTTCTGGCCATTAAAAGTGCTCCAAAAAATCCGGAAAAATCAGATAAAAAATCAGCGACCGGAAGCTTCCGGAATCACCAAGGTAGCGGAGGGCGGCCACCACCAGGAGACCAGGAGAGACCCTGGCGCGACCCCACCCTAGGTCGCGCCAGGAGGCCTCCTGGCTGCCTGGTGGGTCCCCTCGATACCCCCCTCCGCCTATATTTAGCCCTCGGGGTGGAAACCCCTAAGATCGATCTCTTTTCCGCGAACTTGCGTCTATACCGCCGCCGCCGCCGTTTCAAGATCGGGGCTGCCTGGAGAAGCTGCCCCGGCACCCTGCCGGGAGGAGGAACCCCCTCCGGGAAACCATCCATAGCCATGGACGCCTCCCAGATGTGCCGTGAGTAGTCCCCCTTGGACCATGGGTCCGTGACCAGTAGCTATGTGATGTACCTCTCCCCTCTTTGTGCTTCCACTTTCGAGACCTCGTGAGCTGCCTCACATGATCGAGGCACTTTTGTAATTTCTGTTGTTGCTATGCTGAGTTTGCTGGGATCTGATGGATTATGAGATTATGTTCAGATTGTGATGACTAATATATTTGGTTCTTCTCTTTTATATTTTGTTCTTGAGTAAATTTTTGCATGTTGTCGTTGCAGTATTTTTCTTTGGCCAAGTAGTTTGGTTGCAACTCCAAGAGGGAGCGTTATGCTTGATTGTGGGTTCAGCCCCCTGATGTCTAGCTTGAGTGACAAAAACATGAGACTAGGGGATGTCCTGTTGCCACCAGGGATAAAACAACGGTGCTTGTACCCGCGTGTGCAAGGATTGTTTACTTTACGCAAAGTTCTTTTAATGCAGTTGTTTGTTGCTTTGAGTTTACACTTTGGGTGGGATTCGCAACTTAATACCAACGAGATGTTCTGGATAGATATCTCAAGGTGGATGATTCGTAGTAGATGCAGTTGGATTTCGGTCTACTTACCTTGGCGTACTGCCCATTGCTTTTGAGCCCTTCCTTTCTTTGCAGCATAGTTAGCATTGCGGTGCCTTCATAATCCTGTCAATTGCCCAGCTGTGATTTGTTTACCTCGCTAGCACTTTTATCGTCTTTTGGGAGAGATACATCACTAGTGAAAATCACGGGACCCCGGTCCATCTTCACATTATTGTTTACACCCTTAGGTTACTTTCAGTCTTTACTTTCAGTTCCACTTTTATCTCTTGCGTTGATCCTTTGTAAACAACAAGGCCGGAGGAATTGACAACTCCTCTGTACTCGTTGGGAGCAAAGTTATTTGTATCTGTGTGCAGGTCCAGGTGAAGATAGCAACCTCGGCGCCATTGTTCACTTTACCACCTTCTTGTATCCTTCGGAGTCCTACGGGAGACAAACCTTGGTATCTTTGCCAAGGGAAAACTTGCCACTGCACTATATCTCACCCTACACTTGGGGTAACCAACGAGGCTTCAAGAGTATTAACACTCTCTTGCCATTAGCAAGTTTTCTGGCGCTGTTGCCGGGGACTCCAGTCTACAAGATAGGGGAGTTGCACACTATCTTTTATCTTTCCTTTTTAGTCTTGTTAGTTTACCTTTCTGTTTTTACTTTTGTGTCCCTTATCAAAAATACCAAAAATACGTGTTACCTTTCTTGTGTGGTCAAGTATGTTAGGAGTTGGTACTATGAGGGAATCCGAGGTCTTGGATTTCCACCAAAGGAACGGGGAGAATATGAAGAAGGCATGGGACAGAATTTCTGAAGCACATAAGGCAAATATGCCTTGGTTACCTATAAGAATTGTGCTTAATTTTTTTTACTTTGGCCTTTTTAAGTGGTGTAAGCACTCTCTTGATCTTATAGCTGAAGGAGACTTTCTAGAGTGTGATGAAGCTAGAGCTCTCGAAATTATACATGGTTTATCTAGTTATTTTGTTTATGATGGTCTTGATACTGTTGTAGACAGAATTTCTACTATTGAGAAGAGACTTGATGCTCTAGACTTTAAAGGAGTAGAAAAACTAAATCCTCCTAGAGAGGAGATTTTGGAAATAGAAAATGACTGGGAGCCTTTTGTTAGGGTTGTTATCTCTAATCAAAACTTCCTTGCTTTTTGTGACATTGGATCTACAGTTTCTATAATGCCAAGCTTTATTTATGATTCTTTGTACCTTGCAAGCATGGACAAATTTCCATCTTTCCATGAACATTCTAATGGTGATATTTCTGAGATCCAGGGAAGATTTAAATATGTCCAGGTCATGTTTCTTAAAAGAAGTGTGGAGATTAACTTCTTCATCATGGAGGCCAATCAAGAAAATATAGTGCTTGGAAGGGACTTCCTCCGAGCCATGAAAGGCTTCATTGATATAGGTAAAGGACAAATACGTTTGCGTGGTAAAGCAAAAGGTACGTACCTTTTCCCTCGGAAGAACAAGGATGAGCTTATTGAAAACCCTTTTGAGATCCTTGGTGAACCTTCCGATGATTTTGGAGAACTTTGATCTTCTGCTTTAAGCCTAGCTAATGGCTCTAAAGAAGCGCTTTCGGGAGGCAGCCCGCAACGAATTTAGGTTTTTATTTTTGTTTTTCTTCTGTTCTTAGTGGTCTTGATGATTGTTACTACTGTAGCAACATCATTGTATCTTTACTTTTCAAGCCTTGTGCCTTTTATAGCCTCATACGACAAGGGAAGTGAAACTTGTGACATGTTGTCCAGAAAACAGATTCTGTCCTCGTGACTAGAAAAATCTGTGAAAAATCCCAATTCATCTTTTTAGCTGAATTTTTTACACAGCGTGCTCTATACAATTACGAAACTTTCGGATGTTCTGAGTTTTTTTATTTGAGTTGCAGAAGTATCCCTAAAAAATTCTTTACTACCTGCTGGTCTGTTTTTCACAGATTCTGTCCTGTTTTGCCTTTTCTTCGTTTTGCAAACCTTAAGCTTGCTTTTTCTTTGCAAAAACCTTTTGGTAATCTTGAGAAACAGTAGCTCTTCAAGAATATCCTTATTTACAGTAGAGGAAAAATTATTTTAGTAGGGTACTAACCTCTCTAATCAGTCTACAATGAGTTATGTGTGAAGGGAGTTTTCAAGTGCGCGATGGAAGATGATGAAAGAAGATCTTGGAGTGTCAAACACTCAAGCTTGGGGATGCCCATGTGCACCCCCAATAAATATTCAAGGAGACTCAAGTGTCTAAGCTTGGGGATGCCCCCGTGCATCCCCTTCTTCATCAACAATTATCAGTTCATCCCTCGTTGCACTATATTTTTATCACTTCATGCGTTGTGTGCTATGCTTGGAGCGTCTCGCTCTTTACTTTTCTAGGTTTTTTTTTGCTTTGTTTGCTGTAGTAACAAGTTAGACCCCAGCTTACTCTTTTGTGTGGGATAGATACACGCTCCGCTTGAACTAGAACTCCTCATAGGATTTGCATGCTTATTCTTTTAGCTGTGAGTTGTTTCTTTTCTTTTCTTAGCTGCTGCTCTATTTAGTTGTAGTGCTTTAGTTTTTCTAGAGATTTTCTTTTGTCTTAGGTTGAACTTTCTATAGGTTGCATGTATTATCTTGTTAGAGAGTTTGCCTGTTGCACTGAGTTTTGTGTCTTGACTAGAAAGTAGGTAGTTTAAGTTGCTATTCTCTTTGTAGTAGTAACTTGAAATAGTTTTGAGGAATTGACTAGAGTAATGTTTGAACTTTTGGTGTCAAGAGCTCGAGCCTATTAGTGATAGATGTCGTATTTTGGGCAATCCGTGTGTTTTTCAAAAACCAAAAACCCCTTTTGAGAACTCTAGCTACTAGATGGATCACTAACCTCTGGAGGGTTCGAATATTAGAGAACACTCACGTACCATGAGTCGAGGATGCGCAAGGATAACCAAACCGCCATACACTCCTCCTCGGGGTACTTGTCTCTTTGTGAACCTCATGATTAGATTGAGAGTTACTTATAATAAGTGCATGAGTTCTTCGGACTAATGTGAGTATTCGAAAGTTGACACTTCCACCCACCTATACTTTTTCTAGCCTCTCCTGTGTCGTGCATTGCTTTCTTCTCACTCCGAGAGTTGGCGTCCACCTTCGCCGGTACACCCAAACCCTTGGCATGATACGCTCTGTCATCATAAATCTCCTTATATCATTCCTCAAAACAGCCACCATACCTACCTACAAGGCATTTCCATAGCCTTTCCGAGATACATTGCCATGCAACATCCACCTTCTCATGACTTGATCTTCATGTCATACATGCTACTTGCTTGATCGATGAGCCGCATGCTAGTTGGGCCTTGCCCTAAATCATTGCTACATGACGCGCTAGTATCATTGCATATCCTGCTATCCTGGCAGAGGAATACATTTGCATCATGATAGTTATATCTTCTTTATGTGAGTACCTTTGTAAAGTGTGAAAGATCTCCTATATTCTTGTAAAATATATAGTGTTGCCCCTAAAGTGAGGAAAAGATCCCAAAGAGTACAGAATCAAAAGATCCCAAAGAGGACAAATGAGAGTTAAATAGAAAGAGCCATTGAGGCCACCAAAAAAATACAAAAAAAAGAAAAAAAAATAAAAAGAAAAAAAAGAGAGAGAAGGGGGAACACTACTATTCCTTTTGAGATATCCACACTAGTACTTCATCCTCCATCCCTTGTACTCCATAGAGATCATCATCATGCATATAGCTATGTGGGGACCTTCACACTATAGAACTTGGCTTGTATTTTCCAATGATGAGCCTCCTCAAACGAGCTCTAGGTCTTCTTGAGCAAGCAAGTTAGATGCACCCCACTAGTTCCCTTGGAGAGCTTTTAGCTCACATGTGCATCCGTTTCATGGCAATCCCTACTCCTCACATCATATATATCATATGGCCTTCTCTCGCCTATGATTGTCATTAATAGAAAAAGACCCATTTGTCCCGGTTCTAGAGGCTCATTTGTCCCGGTTTTGGAACCGGGACTAAAGGGTCGTTACTAATGCCTAAAACCTTTAGTCCCGGTTTGCCCACGAACCGGTACTAAAGGTCCTCCACGTGGGCTGTTGTGGTGCACTGGGGCGAAGGACCTCTAGTCCCGGTTGGTAACACGAACCGGTACTAAAGGCCTCAACGGGAAAAAAATCATTCAAATATTTTCCTTCTTCTTTTTTCTATTTTTTTAAAAATTATATTATTTCCATTATTTGACCAGTTTTTTCACTCCCTTTTTTATATATTTTCACAATTTCTATTATTTGAGTTATCTGACTAATTTAGTGTCTAACTACCCTTAATATCTAGTCAAATTACTTAGTCGTAGTCAAACTTCCCGATCGGTCAGCCATCCTTACACTACTCCAGCAATAGCATGCTTAACTTCTGAGTTCCTTCCGTCTCCACTTCAAACTAAACCTCGCACACGTTTCTTGCTATTACTATCATATCAATCATATTAACCTCTTGATTACAATGTCACACTTCTATATTGTTTTAATTCCAAATAATTATTTTAATAAATGAAAGTAATGAAATAATAATAATCTTCAATAAAAATAATAAAATATTTTTTGGAAAACCTAAAAATTGAACATTTTCATATTTCCCTCAATAGTAGTCGGAAAACCCTTATTTCATATTTCCCAATTTTAAATTTCTATCCCAACTTTTGTTGAATTATTTTATTGAGGGGAATAATGAATGGTAAGTGGATGGGTGCCCTTTTAAATTTCTATGCCAACTTTTTTTGAATTATTTTTTCTCCAAATCTTAAAAGCATTATAACTTTTTTTCTGTTTGGTTTTTCTGTTTCATACGAAAAACCTTTTTCATCGGCGGTCGTATGCAAAAGTTATGACCATTTTACAAATTCTAGATAGATTTTGTAAAAAATGTCAAAATTCATGCTTGTTAATTTTTCAAAAAAATCATTAAATGCATGAAAATTAACAAATGAAGTTAGAAAGAATTGAAATTTGAGGATGTGGCTTTGAATGGTGCATATTGAATGCACAAAAAGTGTGCAGTTGAAATAAGTTAAAAAAAGAAATAACTTTATAACAGATGAATTTTCTTCCAAAACCCTCATACTTGGAAGGAGACGGTCCAGTTTGTACACGAAGTGCATCCATTTTTGTCGTAACCTCTCAAATTTTTAGCACATGTTATATGGGTGAAATGATGACACAATGCCAATTTTCAACCTTTTCAGAGTTTATTTGTACTACTTTTTAATTTCATGGTCATTTAGCGCAAAAAATCATTAAATGCATGAAAATAGCAAATAAAGTTAGAAAGCGTTGAAATTTGAGGATGTGCCTTTGAATGGTGCATATTTATTGCACAAAAATTCTGAGTTAAATAAGTTAAAAAAAGAAATGTGTTTGTAACAGATGAGTTTTCGTCCGAAACCCTTACACTTCGAAGAAGATGGTCCAATTTTTACACGAAGTGCATCCAGTTTTTGTCGTAACCCTTTCAATTTTTTAGCACATTCTATGTGGGTGAAATGATGATACCATGCCAAGTTTCAACCTTTTTAGAGTTCATTTGTACTGCCTTTTCAATTTTAGGGACATTTAGCGCAAAAAACCCCATTAAATGCATGAAAAATAGAAGTTAGAATGTGTTGAAATTTGAGGATGTGGCTTTGAATGGTGCATATTAAATGCACAAAAAGTTTGGAGATGAAATAAGTTAAAAAAATAAATGTGTTTGTAGCATATCAGTTTTTTCCAAAACCCTCATACTTCGAAGGAGATGGTCAAGTTTGTACACGAAGTGCATCAAGTTTTTGCCGTAATCCTCTCAACTTTTTAGCATGTGCTATGTGGGTGAAATGATGATACCATGCCAAGTTTCAACATTTTTAGAGTTCATTTGTACTGGCTTTTCAATGTTAGGGTCATTTAGCGCAAAAAAATCATTAAATGCATGAAAATAACAAATGAAGTTAGAAAGGGTTGAAATTTGAGGATGTGGCTTTGAATGGTGCATATTAAATTCACAAAAATTCCGAAGTTAAAATAAGTTAAAAAAAATAAATGCCTTTGTAACAGATGAGTTTTCTTCCAAAACCCTCATACTTCAAAGGAGATGGTCCATTTTGTACACGAAGTACATCTAGTTTTTTCCGTAATCCTCTCAACTTTTTAGCCCATGCTATGTGGGTGAAATGATGACACAATGCCAAGTTTTAACCTTTTCAGGATTCATTTGTACTGCTTTCCAATTTCATGGTCATTTAGCGCAAAAAAATCATAAAATGCATGAAAAATAGCAAATGAAGTTAGAAAGGGTTGAAATTTGAGGATGCGGCTTTGAATGATGCATATTGAATGCACGAAAAGTCGGGAGTTGAATAAGTTAAAAAAATGCCTTTGTAACAAATGGGGTTTCGTCCGAAACCCTCATACTTCAAAACAGATGGTCCAATTTGTACACGAAGTGCATCCAGTTTTTGACGTAACCCTCTCAACTTTTTAGCACATGCTATGTGGGTGAAATGATGATACCATGCCAAGTTTCAACCTTTTTAGAGTTCATTTGTACTGCATTTTCAATTTTAGGGTCATTTAGCGCAAAAAAGATCATTAAATGCATGAAAAATAACAAATGAAGTTAGAATGTGTTGAAATTTGAGGATGTGTCTTTGAATGGTGCATATTAAATGCACAAAAAGTTTGGAGATGAAATAAGTTAAAAAAATGTCTTTGTAACATATGAGTTTTCTTCCAAAACCCTCATATTTCGAAGGAGATGGTTCAGTTTGTACACGAAGTGCATCCAATTTTTGGCGTAATCCTCTCAACTTTTTAGCATGTGCTATGTGGGTGAAATGATGATACCATGCCAAGTTTCATCATTTTTAGAGTTCATTTGTACTGGTTTTTCAATTTTATGGTAATTTAGCGCAAAGAAATCATTAAATGCATGAAAATAACAAATGAAGTTAGAAAGGCTTGAAATTTGAGGATGTGGCTTTGAATGGTGCATATTGAATGCACAAAAATTCCGAAGTTGAAATAAGTTAAAAAAAGAAATGCCTTTTTAACAGATGAGTTTTTTCCAAAACCCTCATACTTCGAAGGAGATGGTCCAGTTTGTACACGAAGTACATCTAGTTTTTGCCGTAATCCTATCAACTTTTTAGCACATGCTATGTGGGTAAAATGATGACACAATGCCAAGTTTCAACCTTTTCAGGGTTCATTTGTACTGCTTTTCAATTTCATGGTCATTTAGCGCAGAAAAATCATAAAATACATGAAAATTAGCAACAGGAAAAATAAAATCATTAAACATACTAATATTAAACAACAGGAAAAATAATCACTCAAAAAGCTTTTTTTAACCTAAAGTTATTCACAAACTAGTGATTGACACAAATTTCAAAATAATTCAAGTTTGAACTATTTAAGTTTGAAAACTACTGGCACTAAAAGAAACTTTATAATTTTTTTGACCTAAAGAAAAAAATTCATTCAAAAACTCTAAATATTCTAACAGTTATTCAAAATCTAAAAACAGAAACTCTTCTGTTTAGAAAAAGAAAAAAAATAAACCTTTAGTATCGGTTGGTGTCTCCAACCGGGACTCGGTCGGTATAACGCCCTGGCCACACCCATCGGTTCCCGGCGTACGCCTGGCGGGATCTAGACTGTCCCCACAGACCAACACTAGTCTTTCCTGCGCACTTTGTCCTCACTCGTGCGCACCCGGGAACAACTTCCCGGTCGGTCACCCATCCTCAAATCGCTCCAAGCCAAGCACGCTTAACTTTGGAGTTCTTTGGATCTGGGCTCCCGGAAAAGAAGGTGCACCTTGTTGATATGAGTAGTCTATCATTCCTACTAAGTCAGGATGTCACACACACACCCACTCAAAGGAACCGATGTCCTCATCGGCCCACAGGAACGTTCCCTCTTGGCACACGTCTGTGCGTCCAGTGCTGACACATGTCCCACATGTTCGCGCACTGACCCACACACGCCCGTATAACCGCAAGGGTCGGCTCTGATACCATTTGTAACGTCCCGGCCACACCCACCGGTTCCCGGCGTACGCCTGGCGGGATCTAGACTGTCCCCACAGACCAACACTAGTCTTTCCTGCGCACTTTGTCCTCGCTCGTGCGCACCCGGGAACAACTTTCCGGTCGGTCACCCATCCTCAAATCGCTCCAAGCCAAGCACGCTTAACTTTGGAGTTCTTTGGATCTGGGCTCCCGGAAAAGAAGGTGCACCTTGTTGATATGAGTAGTCTATCATTCCTACTAAGTCAGGATGTCACACAGGCCCCCTGGGCGCACGAACCGGGACGTATCCCCCCATGGGTCCCGGTTCGTAACTGAACCGAGACTAATGGGCTGGCCAGGCCTGAACCAAAGCCCTGTTTTCTACTAGTGTGTCCTCATTGATGTGAGCCTTTGACACCTTTTTTGTCTTCCTCCTCCACCTTCTTTCTGTTTCGCCTTTTAGGTGTCAACTTTCTTGCTCGCGGTCATCCATTGCATGAGTGCTCAAAACATCGAAAGGGAGTGGATCAGTTTGACTTGTACCTCGCTAGTGGTCTGGGGTCGAGTCAAGATAAGAATCCAAAGGAGACCAAGTGTGAAACTTTAGTAGATAGTTGTTCTCAACAACCTTTTCTCTCTCTTTTTCCCAGTCCCCTGCTTGCATGCAAACACCATCTGGAGACATTTGAGTCACGGACAACGAGAGCTCTTGCACCTTTTGTTCTTTTGTTGCTTGTGTCAATGCTAATATAGACTCTTGCTTGTTAAGACTTGAATTGAATTGCATGCTTTGATTGCTTTACTTAAAAGTCCTTATATGGTTGTGTGGCATGTCACCTAAAAATTTATGCTTGTTATCATTTACCTACTCGAGGACGAGCAGGAATTAAGCTTGGGGATGTTGATACGTCCCAAACGTATCTATAATTTCTGCTTGCTCCATGCATTTTTTGTGTGACTTTGTCATGATTTGCTTGAACTTTCATACACTTTTGAGCATATTTGGACTAATCTATTAACCCAGTGCACCAAGCTGCCAGTTGCTGTTTTCTGTTGTTTTTTATTTCATGTTTTCCGGCCATTAAAAGTGCTCCAAAAAATCCGGAAAAATCAGATAAAAAATCAGCGACCCGAAAGCTTCTGGAATCACCAAGGTAGCGGAGGGGGCCCACCACGAGGAGACCAGGAGGGTCCCTGGCGCGGCCCCACCATAGGCCGCGCCAGGAGGCCTCCTGGCTGCCTGGTGGGTCCCCTCGACACCCCCTCCGCCTATATTTAGCCCTCGGGGTGGAAACCCCTAAGATCGAAGTACTTTTCCCAGAAGCGATTCCGATCTCCGCCGCCATCGCCGACAAGCTTCGGGGGACCAGAATTCCTGTGCCGGCAAGCAATTCTTGTAGACTATTTTGCGCCTCCAAGCGTAGAGGTTTGTAGGACAGCAGCAAGTTCCCTCAAGTGGATGACCTAAGGTTTATCGAACTCAGGGAAGTAGAGGTTGAAGATGTTCTCTCAAGCAACCCTGCAATCAAGATACAAGAAGTCTCTTGTGTCCCCAACACACCTAATACAACTAGGAGTTGTATAGGTGCACTAGTTCGGCGAAGAGATGGTAAAATATGGGTGATAGGTGTGGCAAAACAAAGTAATATAAATCTGTAATAAAAAGTGCAACAAGCAAACATGTAACAAAAGTGACTGCAAACAGTGTAACAATGATGGAAACAAGGCCTAGGCTTCATACTTTCACTAGTGGCAACTCCCAACAACATTAACATAGTCTATTCACATGATATTTCCACTAAAACATGCATTGGAGACATACTCGGAGGTCATTCCTTTGTGGTCAAGAGAGGACGAGAATTATGTAGGGCTACAAAAGCACACCTAAGAGTTCATAGTTCTCAATCTATGGATTTTCCAATGTCACCGCGGCCATCCAAAGAGAGTACCACAATCACCACAACATATCTCAAGGATAGTCAAAGACAAGCACCAAGAGACTCTTAATCTTCAATCAACACACAAAAGAGGAAATCACTCATGAAAATATTCTTCTAATCCATGTCTAATAGACCGCTGTCACCATGGTCTCGGGGATTATACTAGATAAGATCAAGTGAGTACATCAATCTAATACATAGAGGAAGGGGAAATATCATGGGATCACCCTAGATTAACATAGCCTATGATCACAACGAAGATCACATCATGGGAGAGAGAGAAGAACACATAGCTACTGGTAGAAACCTCAGCCCCAAGGAGGGACTACTCCCGCATCATGGAGGGAGGAAACAACGTTGACGGAGATGAATCCGGGGGCACTTCCCCGTCCTGGCAGGGTGCCGGCACAGGAATTCTGGTCCCCCGAAGCTTGTCGGCGATGGCGGCGGAGATCGGAATCGCTTCTGGAAAAAGTACTTCGATATTAGGGGTTTCCACCCCAAGGGATAAATATAGGCGGAGGGGGGGGTGTCGAGGGGACCCACCAGGCAGCCAGGAGGCCTCCTAGCGTGGCCTAGGGTGGGCCGCGCCAGGGACCCTCCTGGTCTCCTGGTGGTGGCCCCCCCTCCGCTACCTTGGTGATTCCGGAAGCTTCCGGGTTGCTGATTTTTTATCTGATTTTTCCGTATTTTTTGGAGCACTTTTAATGGCCGGAAAACTTGAAATACAAAAACAGCAGAAAACAACAACTGGCAGCTGGGTGCACTGGGTTAATAGATTAGTCCAAATATGCTCAAAAGTGTATGAAAGTTCAAGCAAATCATGGCAAAGTCACACAAAACATGCATGGAGCAAGCAGAAATTATAGATACGTTTGAGACGAGGAGGAACTGGCATGGGTGCGCCCAGCTCGAAAGATAATATAACAAACAAACCCTCCTTCACGCTTGGTCTATGAGAAATCAGAAACTTTGGCAGTGAGAAACAAAGGAGATTAAGGGGATGTGATCGCCCCCACTTGGGAGCCGTTCCTCGAAACTTGTCCATCTTGAGAAGTAATTGAGCTATCTATTAGCATTCGTTGACAAACTATGCACTGCCCCAAATTCTATTTTTATTCTGTTTGATTTAAGGATAGCACATGAGTTTTCCCTGCTTGCCCTTAACAAGGCCTTTCTTCCACTTTCATGTTGAGTCAGTTGTCCCACTTCCTTCTTTTCCCTAAGAGAACAGACATTTGATGTTGATGAGGATTCATCCATATAGAGATGCATTAAGTTTTGCCATGCCATATCCTTGTTGACATTATCTTTTGGTAAGTAAGTTGTTTGCGAAAGCTTTTGCCTAGCGAGCATCTTCCTTTGTGTTAGCATTTGCACTTCATGACTATTAACATGTCCTTTCAAAAGCTTCCAATTCTTTGTAGTTGTCCTTTTACCAAGGTTATGTTTGCCATAATTTGATGAGTTTCCTCAGCCCTACTTTTGATTATAATTGTTATTACTTTCTCATAAGGGCCTTATGAGTTGAGGTTGCTGTTGAGGATGCTTGAGTTTGATGGAGAAACCTTGATGCTTCTTGTCCGTATTTTATTTATCGACACTTCACTCTCTAAACTTGTGGACAGGTTTATCGAGCTCAGTATTCACTTGGGGACAAGCGAGGTCTAAGCTTGGGGGAGTTGATACGTCCAACATGCATCACTATTTTATATAGTAATTCTTTCTTATTCATTGATATATTTCATGATATGATGCTATCCTTATGTTGTTTTGGCTTATTTTACACAGTTTGCAACTTTCCGGTGCCGAAGCAGCAGACGCAGGATTCAGCGGTAAAACGTGGACGCTGAGTTGCTGAAGAAGAACACCTCCAAATTACCTGAAAATCGACGGAGGCTGTTTTCCAGCAGGATCACGAAGACACGCAAAAGAGCGACCAGAGGGGGCCACAGGGTGCCCAAGCGGCCACCTGGCGCGGCCCCACCGCTGGCCGCGCCGGGAGGGCGCCTGGACCCCCGGGGCCACTCCCGGCTCCCCCCTCTGGCCTATATACTCCTCGTCGTCCAAAAACTCTAAAAAGGAGAGAGTTTTCGGAGTTCCGCCGCCGCTCCGTGGCGGAAACCTACAGAGAAGAAAAGCCTTCTCTGGCGGGCAGATTCCGCCGGGGAGATCACCTCCCGGAAGGGGAGATCGTCGCCATCGTCATCACCATCGTCACGGGCATCATCGATATCATCATCAACATCATCCCCATCATCAACACCATCTCCATCTTCATCCAATCTTATCTCACAATTGCAACTCGCGTTGTAATCCGTACTATCTATCCTCTCTACTCTATCGGTGTTGATTACTACTTTGTGGTGAATGCTATTGAGTTTTTTTGGAGAAATATTATTGTGTTCAGATTGTTTATCATCTATTTATCCCCACTGATCATGATCTCTTTTATGTCTTGTGAGTAGTTACTTTAGTTCTTGAGGACATGGGAGAAGTCTAGTTGTTAGTAGTCATATGATGTTGAAGTAATATGTGTTGGTTGATATTTAAGTTGTGTTGTTATTTTCCTAGTGGTGTTGTGTGAGTCGAACACTCAACACTTCGCCTTATCAAGGACCTAGGGGGATACATTGTGTACAAAGAATGCTTACGGTGGGTTGCCGGAGTGACAGAAACCTGAACCCCAGTTCGCACGCTTTTGCACAAGGGAACAATGGATCACCGATCGTATTGCTATGGTTAGGATTTTGCCTTAATTACTATCTTGTATTTGCGGATGCTTGCAAGGTGTTTAATCATAAGAGTACACTTATCTTAGACTAGAGGGTGTACTAGCATAGATCCACCCACTCAACACTTATCAACACAGCACATAGTACCGATACAGAATATGGCGAAAGCACATGACTACCTCTCCCGTGTGTCTTCAAGAACACTTTAGCTTTTATAAGTTCAGTTGCTAGGCCTCTCCTTTGCTCAGAAAGGATTGGTCCACTCTTTACTATTCAGTATCTTTTACTTTGCTCGTTTTTACTATCCTGTCGCTTATACCAAGAAAACCCCTAAAAAGTTATCTTTCAGTGCTTGCAGTTATCTCCTTACCAAATTCACTTGCTACTACCTTCTGCTCCTCGTTGGGTTCGACACTCTTACTTATCGAAAACACTGCAATAGATCCCTCTACGTTGAGGGTCATCATATGTGTTGTTTGATATTTAAGTTGTGTTGTTATTTTCCTAGTGGTGTTATGTGAGTCGAACACTCAACACTTCGCCTTATTAAGGACTTAGGGGAATACATTGTGTATAAAGAATGCTTATGGTGGGTTGCCGGAGTGACAGAAACCTGAACCCCAGTTTGCACACTTTTGCACGAGGGAATAACGGATCCTTGATCTTATTGCTGTGGTTAGGCTTTGCCTTAATTTCTATCTTGTATTTGCGGATGCTTGCAAGATGTTTAATCATAAGAGTGCACTTATCTTAGTCTAGAAGGTGTGCTAGAAGAGATCCACCCACTCAACACTTATCAGCACAACACTTGTTATTAATACGGAGTATGCCGAAAGCACATGACTACCTCTCCATGTGTCCTCAAGAACGCTTTAGTCTTTATAAGTTCAGTTGTCAGGCTTATCCTTTTCTCAAAAGGATTGGGCCACTTGCTGCTCTTCAGTGCTATTTACTTTGCTTTCTTTTATCTTATTGTTGCTTATATCGAAAACCCCTAAAAAGTTATCTTTCAGTGCTTGCAGTTATTCCTTATCCAAAATCACCTATCAATATCTTTCGCTCCTCGTTGGGTTCGACACTCTTACTTATCGAAAACGCTGCAATAGACCCCTTACGGTTGTGGGTCATCAACGCTATAGGCTCCCCAGCGCGCTAAAAACCGTCATATAGTGCGCTGGCCAATATCGCGCGCTCCAGCAACCGCGTTAACCGAGCGCGCGCTGAAAAACGACCCAGCGCGCTGGCTGCGGCGCGGTGTATTTGGGGCGCCCGCTCCAGCGCGCTGGGCAACTCAGTCCAAACTGCGCGAACTCAACCGCCTCCTTCTGTGCCGCTACTCCCACCTCCCCCACCTGTCCCAGCGCACCGCGCCGCCGCTTCCCAGAGCTCCGCCGCATCCCGGCGCGCCTTCCCCGACTTCCTCCCCACCTCGCTGCCGCGCCGCCGGTTCAAACGCGCGCCTCGGCCAAGCACGTCGGCGCGCCGCTGTTCTTCTCACCTCCACACCCGTAAGGTGTTCGATAGAAAGCTTGCAAGGTATATGTCGTTCAAAAAATCTTTTTTTGTACATGGACGTTGGATTTAAGTTCTAAATTAGTTGTGTAAAATACAATTTTGTAGATGAGTTCGTCATTTGATTTTTTCGATGAGGTAGAGTTTGATCTTCAAGAGGAGGAGGACCTTGCAATCATCCTAGCTATGCACAACAAAAGGCCGAAGCATGGTGGCTCGATTTTTGGTTCTCAGAAATTATGGAGGGAAAGGCTCGAGGGACACAAAAGACTGATGAGGAACTGTTTTGTGGAAAATCCAACATACCCCGAGAGCTATTTTCGGCGCTGTTTTCGGATGAGCATTGAGTTGTTCAAACGCATTGCGGACCAACTAGCTATCCATGACCGATTTTTTCAGCAAAGGAGGAATGCTGCCGGAGATCTCGGGCATAGCACCTTCCAAAAGGTGACCACCGCTTTGCGTATGTTGGCATACGGTATTCCGGCGGATCTAGTTGATGACCACTTGGCCATGGGTGAGAGTCAAGCCATCATGTGTGTCGAGCGCTTTGCCGTTGGAATTGTTCAAGTCTTTGGTGAGGAATATTTGAGAGAACCTAATGCTCAAGACACCGCAAGACTTTTGGAGATCAACGCAGCTCGTGGGTTTCCAGGTATGCTTGGCTCAATAGATTGCATGCATTGGTCTTGAAAGAATTGTCCTGCAGCATGGCATGAACAATTTCAAGGCCACAAAAAGGATTCCACTATAATCCTTGAAGCGGTGGCCGATCAGGAGACTTGGATTTGGCATGCTTTTTTTGGAATGCCCGGATCATTGAATGATATCAATGTTCTTCAACGGTCACCTCTCATGAATATGATTGCAAATGATGAAACTCCATCGGTGGAGTTTGTAGCAAATGGCCATACATATAACTATCGCTATTTTCTTGCGGATGTCATCTATCCAAGGTGGCAGACATTTGTGAAGTCGATGAAGGCACCGCAAGGTAACAAAAATCTTGCCTTCCACAATGCTCAAGGTGCGGCTAGGAAAGACGTGGAGAGAGCATTTGGGATTTTACAAGATCAATTTGCCATTGTGATAGGACCGGCTAGATTTTGGGATCAAAAGATCCTTTGGTACATCATGAACGCTTGTGTGATCATGCATAACATGATCATCGAGAATGAGCGTGGACAAGATTTAGACTATGCTCACTATGAGTTGATGGGGCATCGCGTGCGAGTGCGGAGAAGGGTTCAAAGAGTGCCTCGTTTTGGTTCCTCATATCATGCCATTCGACGTGCTGATGCGCATGATGAACTTCAAAAGGATCTAGTCGAGGAGTGGTGGGCATGTAATGGGCAACAAGACTAGTTGTTGCATTGTTGGCGAACTATTTGTTGTATTATTTAAACTATTTGTTGTATTGTTTGAACTATTTGTTGTATTGTCCATGAATAATTTATTTGAGTTGAATAAATTTGCTTGTGTGATCAATTTGCATATATATTTGGCTGCGCACGCTAGATAGAGCGCCTGCTGAAGCGTTGCACCGGCGAGCTCCAAGTTTAGCGCGTCTGGAAAAGCGCAGTCGCCGCTCCGCGCGCTAAAACGCTAATTCGGCGCTGTAAAATTGTTTTAGCGCGCCGCGCGGGCGTGCACGTGTTGGAGATGCTCTTAATGAAGGACATGGGAGACTTTGTGCCCCTAGATTTGTTGGTTTCCTTCAAAACTTGGGAGTTCGTGTGTATTTTAAAGAAAGCTTTTCGGTTGGTTTTTAGTGTGGCAACTTCAACATCTTCTTCTATGTTGTTTCGTGGCTTGGTATGATTTCTCCAACCCTTTGATCTGGTGGTGATGGATTACAAGCCTGATCTGTGTAGGGTGATGCTCAACCCAGTGTTGCTTCAATGATTTATAGATCTCGTTTCAAGGGACGAGTGACTATTGCGGTCTTCAAAGGCTGGTATGGTGAGGGTGTACTTTGCCGGTATCACTCTTCTTTGCTATTGGCTCGCTGCAATTTTCATTCTCCGACGGGCGGCGTACAATCAGAGGAAAATGAAGACTACTATGGAAAATCACTGGGCGTACTGAATCTTGTTGTATATCCATTGTAATGGTATTTGTTTTTCTCGATATTAATCGGATCTAAGATGCTTTTGAGATCCAATGTCCGTCACCCTCCCACCGGCAAGCCGAGCGGCGAAGGGGGTGGAACCAACGTAATCGCCGACGAACACGATGGAAAAATGACTTCTTCCGATCACCCCTTTCCTTTTCTTGTAATCTTGACTTTGCGATAGTCGCACCGTGGGTATCCTTGTGATGTTTTTTCTTTTGTAAAATATAATAGTACTCTCACCAAATGAACGTATTTAACACTAAAATAATGCTACTCCCTCCGATAAGTTGCACTAAGTGTGTGCCCATTAATATGGATCGGAGGTAGTAGATAAATTTATTTTAACAACAAATTATAGGACGGATAAAATAGTTTCTTTTGCGCGAGGATTATGGATCGTCACTTCATGTGATACTCAATGATTGCAATCTGAAAAATCAATGCCAATTGATAATATTCTATTCCTTCTGATACGAAGATTAAACTTGGATCCATACATTAAAGGTCCAAATTGATGGTTCACAGCTATCCCACCAGCAATGACGCTTATGGTCGGACTTGAAATATTTTAGATATCGAAAGACCACGCCACGATCTGTCTCTCTGCAACTGATCAATCATCAAGATGTTGGTTCTATACTAAAAACGCCATCCAAAATAAGGAGCGATTTCTCGACATATAAAACAAAAATAAGTTGTTGCATGATTATGATGCTCGAATCGCCCTGTGTTTGGTATATGCCTTTTTTGTGTGTGAATTTAATAGTGTTTTTCTAAATTAATTAGATGTGACATTAGAGTAGACAGGGTACAACAGCTCCATATGCACCACGGATTATCGAGCGGAGAAAATGATGCCTTTCCCATCGAATACATGGAAGAAACGTTGTTTTCTGCCAACTAATCAAATAGTACTCGACAACGTCTTGTTGGTGATCCAATACCACAATTGATTCCTATTCGATGAGTGAGTACAACTAAAAAAAGCCGATGAGTAGGTGATAATGGAAAATGAAAAAATACGACTACCGGTAGCAATTTAATCCATACAGAAAAACAATGCAATAAACTTTTTTTAAGGAATAGTTGTTTTGAGGTTTATGATTGGATGTGAAATTAAGCTGCCTTCTTCTCCTCTCATTATAGAATCCCAACATAATTTTTTATTATATGTGCCTAATAATTAAAGATTAGCTAGTAGACTTCTAAAATAAATTTTTAGTTGAACTTCTAAAATAAATTGTTGAGAGAGCAAATCATTTCCATAGTCACACATAAGCCACAAAAAACCCGATCCTTACTTTATGTACGCGCCCTAGTGGTTGTTTGGATAACCAAAACTAGCGCCAACAATATGGACTTTAAAGGTTTTACACATGCCCTTATCAACTTTCTCTTATTCGAGCGGCATTTTTTTGCTTCGATGATAGTGATTGTCGATGCCTCCTAGTCTGTAATGACGACTTCTCGATCATTGCCTCTACATGCTCCTGATCTTGAGTTCGAAAAAGTTTACTCCGCCAAGGAGTAGCAACCATGCTCATGGCGCATTGTGGGTCGATACGGGACGAAGAAGGCTTCGACACCCCGAATGCTTTTATTGTAATTTCAATGTTCTGTATAAGTGTGTACGTGAGGTCTTGTGAATCTTAATGTATGGTCTTCGGCCTTTTCAAGATGAAAAAGTAATCTAAAACCCCCCTCTAATTATTGCTCTAAGAAAACTCAGTTTTCGGTTTAAGATAACTAGCTTATTAAAATCCATGTACACAGATAACCTCTAATAAGATTTAAAAAGACACTTGTCATGCTTCGTCGTTTCAGTCATTTTATTCTCGTTGTTAACCTCGAGAAAGTAGTAGTTTGTTCGCAAGTCCACATCGACGACGGTTGCATTAGAAGCAATTCCTCTCTCTTGTGGAACCTAGGGACGTCGCAAAACGGAGGAATTGCGCGCCAAGGCCTTTTTATTCAGGGATGCATGCGCGCGAGAAGGAGGAAAGGGACTGATGCAAGTGTCTCGCGCCACCAGTGGCGCCTAGCTCCAACTTATTCGCTCGACAACGACAAACGCTAACGCTAACGCAGACGCAACCCGGCTGAAAAGATCGCTACGGCCACTAGACTAGAAAAGTGAAGGATTAGTCAATGATCGGGCAAACGATCTTCCAGGGGAAAAAAAGCATTTACCAAATGTCTTTGCGGACGGGAGCAGGAGGAGACTTGCGGGGTCAAGATCGTCGAACCACATGCCAGCCGACGACCCGGCCGGCGAGCGGGCCGTTGATCCGTTCCTCTCTCACTCTGATCGACCGGCAGCTGCGTGCATGAATGCCATCACGTTTCGGTTTTTGATCAAAGTCGTTGCCGGCGGGTCGCGCGCTTGATGGTGAGTACGTGGGCACGGAATGCTGTCGGCGTCAATGGCCGACGGAGGAGGAGGAGGATGTGTGCTGGATCGGAGACGGCGCCGGGGAAGACGGCCGGCGATGTTGGCTGGCGGGGACATGCGTGCCGATCATCCCGGCATTTTTTCTCTTGAGATTTTTTTTTGGTTGAGGATTTGAGAGATTTTCTTCTTCTTTCATGGCGGTAAAGCCCAGTCCAGTGAGTGGGTCCCAGCAACAGCCTCTCTCTCTAGCCCACCTATGATTCGGCCCAACTTTTGGGAATGCCCAGCAGCCCAGCACACGCAGCGCTTCGTCCAGGTCCCGCCGGTCCTCTCTCGTCAGTTCAGCACACGCGCCGCCGCCGCCGCCGCCGCCAACGGCCAACTCTACCCTCGGCAGCGGCAGCCTCCTCCGGTCCTCCCCGGCGCGCCCTCGTGCATGCAGGCGCTCCACAACGGGAGCGCGTCCTCCGGCGGGCACAAGGATTCGCGCAGCATCGCAGGCAGCCGGCAACAGTCTAGGAGATGCGCTAGGATTCGGCTCGCTCGCACACACACAGTCGCACGCCACCACGCCGCGTGTCGGAGTGAGGAGTCAGCGACCAATCGCCGCATCCAGCGCGTCGGCCGTTGGAGGGCCAGGCCCCCGACCCCCAAGGTTCGTTTAACTCCCAAATCGTTTGCTCACATTGCTTTCTTTCATCGATTCAGTACCAATTTACAGTTTGCTTGCTAGTTCATGAACTAGTAACTGATTCAGTGTCAATTAATATATGTTTTCAGATTTAAAAAATGAAGAGGAAGACTATGAATATGCATGATTTCTATGCAAGCAGTTCAGTTGCTCCTCCCCTTGCCCATGTCCAACCTGAACTTTCCCCACCTAATGTGGCTGCAAATCCCCTTCCCTTAATTGCTGTGAACACAATCTCTCCACCTGACCCACCAAACGATGAAAGCAATGGTACCGCATCTCATGAGAGTACAAACCAACCCAGGCAGCCTACACTAGAATTTCATCCAAGTCAAATTATTCCCGACCCAGGACTTAGAATGCCATTAGAAAATTATGCCACTGGAATTGAAAGTGACGCGAAAGGGCCAAGCAAAGCTACTGGGCATATCAAGATGACAAAGGATTGTAAAATTCAACTAACCGCATCATTGGACTGTTTAAGGTATCTCATAGCACAAGGGGAAGCTTTTCATGGGCATGATGAATCCTCCACTTCCATCAACATGGGAAATTTCAGGGAGTTATTGGACTGGTATAAGGACAAGAAGGAAGATGTGAAGGAGGCATTTGATAAGGAACAAATGGTTTGTTCGGACATCCAGAAGGATCTCGTTGCATGTTGTGCAATAGAGGTAACCAAAGTTATTAAGAATGACATTGGAGACAAGAACTTCTCAATCCTTATTGATGAAGATAGAGATTGCCCAATAAATGAGCAAATGGCAATGATTGTGAGGTAATACGTGTCTTTTGTTTAATGTTGTTTGTAATTTACTAATAATGTTCACTAATCTGATTTCTTGAAGCATGTAGATTTCTTGATGATCATGGGGAGCTCCAGGAAAGATTCCTTGCCATTAAGCACATCACAGATTGTACATCTGCTGGAATTAAAGAAGCTTTGGTTAATGTGTTGGATCATCATGGTTTGCAAATTTCTAGGCTACGTGGACAGGGTTATGATGGGGCTTCAAATATGCGAGTGGAATTCAATGGTTTGCAAAAATTGGTTAGAGATGAAGCTCCATATGCAGTTTATGTTCATTGCTTTGCTCACCAGTTGCAGTTGGTGGTCGTCACTGTTGCTCAGTGTAGTCCTGCTATTGCTGATTTCTTCAACTATATTTCCTTGATAGTGACTCAAGTGTGTTCATCTTGTAAGAGGAAAGATGCATTACTAGCCAAATATCAAGATGAATTGTTAGATTTGATGGAGAATGGAAAGATTTCAAGCGAAACTGGGTTTCATCATGAATCTAGCATAACAAGACCAGGAGATACTCGTTGGGGCTCATATCTGAAAACCTTGCTTCGTCTATTCACAATGTGGAATGTTGTGGTGGATGTGCTAGGAATTGTAGTGGTTGATGCTCGGGAACACACATGTCAAGGTGGAGCTTTGGGTTTGCTTATTAAGATGGAATGCTATGAATTTGTGTTCATCATGTTGTTCTTAATAAACTTGTTGAACACCACAAATTATCTAGCCCAAGCTTTGCAAAGAAAGAACCAAAATATTGTTGAAGCCATGCATTTGATCTTGGATATGAAAGAAAGCTTGCAAGACATGAGGGACAATGGGTGGGAGTCTTTATTCAGCCAAGCCAAGAACTTTTGTGAGGCACATGACATTGATGTGCCAAATATGGATGATCTTGTTGGAGCTATGGGTCAATCTGTTCGCACCAAGAATAAGGTGACTCGACTTCACTATTACAAGGTTAGCATATTCAATGTTGCCATTGATGCAACTATCACTGAGATGAATCATCGATTCAATGAAGTTTCCACCGAGTTATTGGATTGTATGTCTTGTCTTAATCCAGCAAACAACTTCTCAAATTTTAATGTTGAGAAACTTATTCGGCTTGCTGAAATTTATGCCGAGGACTTTACAGAAGCTGACCGGTTGTTGCTAAGAGTTGACCTTCCAAGATTCCTTATGAACATTAGGAGAAGTGAAGAGTTTAATGGATGTCAAGATGTCTCCACACTTGCTCGTTTGATGGTTCAAACAACGAAGCACACATCTTTCCAGTTGGTATATCGCCTCATTGAGTTGGCGCTGATTCTTCCTATGGCGACTAAATCAGTTGAGCGAATATTTTCGGCAATGAAGATCATCAAGAAAGATTTGCACAATAAGGTATCGAATGAATGGCTAAATGATTTAATGGTGTGCTACTGCGAGAAAGAGATATTTACAAGCATTCATGATGATCAAATCATGATACAATTCCATAAAATGAAGGATCATAAAGGACATTTGCTTCATGAGTTTAATGTGATTTCTTAGAGGTATATGTCAGTTTTACTAGTGTTAATAGTCAACTGTGGATGCCTTACTATTATATCACTAATAATTATGCTAATCTGGACAGATGGCTTGCGGCTGGTCACTTGGGCATATATTTCCATATTTTGGTTTGGAGGTGTTGTACAATAGCATTAGTAAGAAGCAACACCGTTTCATTGTTTTTTCCTTTTAATTGTTGCTTCTCTAGTGGTAGTGTAGTACTTAATGTATTGGTGTGAACTGTATGAAACTTTGTGATATGGCCAAACATGTTACAAGTATTGGTCTTACAAAATTTCATGTCTTTTGAACACATGTTTGGCAGGTATTGACTGTTTAAATTGGCAATACCAAATTTTTAGTTCAAAAGTTGATATTAAAAATAATAAAAAATCTAGTAAATACTATATATTACCAGGAAAATTTGAGCTTGTTTGGACAAAAGGATTAGCAGATAATGGCTATTTTGCTAGGTGGGTTCAAATAATTTTGAAAACATCTGGAAAAATTCCAGTAAATACATGTTTCGAGTAGTAATCTGAGATTTTTTTAGCTTATTTGGGTAAAAGGATTAGCAAAATCTGTCTATTTTGCATGGCAGATTCAAATTTTAGTTCAGAATTTGATATTTTTAAAAATCCAGAAAAAAATCAGTAAATATTAATGTCTCCATTAGTAAACTAGTAATCTTGGATTTGCTTAGCTTATTTGGAGAATATGATTAGATAGTATGGGGCTGTTTGGTTAGCAAAATCTGATTAGATTAGTAAGTAGCTTCTTCAGTAGAAATTTTCGCCACAACTGTGGCACTCGTTTTGTCCGCCACACTTCCAATGGCGTGCCACAAATGCCTAACCTTAGCGTGGCCAGCTTAGCCTTCAACCAAACAGGCCCTATGTATGGCCCAACTGTTGGAGCAGATGGCGAATAATTGGTTTAAGCTACCATTTTACAAGATATTGCAGGTACTTATGCACACCTCGCTTACTACAGTGCTGAATTTCTCATCTCCAGATATGGAAAGCATACCGTATCCTTTACTTCAGCAATTAGTTTCCATTTTTATAATAGCTGCACATTCACACCTGAGTAAACTCCACGGGAATTACTTGCTAACACTGTACTGGAAGCTGGCTGCATTATTTATGCAGAGAGGGCACTTATGCTTGCTCTGGAGATTACATTTATGGTTCTAGAATAGATCATATTCATATTTCTGGTGCATGTTCCATCACTACAATTCCATGGAAGGCCATGGCATTTTCCACTGCCATTTGGAGGATTGTAGGGTAATGAATCATTTTAGAAGAGGGGATTCGGAAAATATCTCAAAAGTAAAGAAGGGTGTAAATTATTTTTGTAGAGCAAAGTGGATAACACGCAAGATTTTTTTACTTGTTATCCACAGGTGGAGAGGGAGATGTAGTTAGCTAGAAGGATTCGATCATATTCCAGTTTATATTATATTGAATAGAATAACTAAACTTCCACTCCATAACACCCCATAATCAGCTGCAACTGCAAGGTACCTCCAGAAATCCGTTGATGGCTATAGGGTATAGGTGAGTCCTATTTATGTTATGTAACATTATGCCATAATTTGACTTTCCACTCTACAGTATATATGCCGGAACCAGGGTATATGTCATTCTCTAAACATAGCCAAAAATTTTGAACTGCTGTATTTCTTAGCTTTCCATCAGATTCATGACTGTTACTTCTCTAGTTTCTTACCTACGAACACTCTCTTTAGTTGTTTTACTGTACAAATCATTGAAAGATCTTAATTTCATCCCTTATATTCTGAAACAACTATATGTATCATATGCATTTCCGTTTATAATACTCACATGGAGGAATTATGTCCTTGGTTTTTCACTAAACTTGCTATGTAGCTAGCTTTATTTCAACTGTACATGCATGTTAACTACTTCAATAAAAAGATAATTAAAAAAAGAAAATATGTGTTCATGCGTATTAACTTCTATAGGGGAGCCTTGGCGCAGTGGTAAAGCTGCTGCCTTGTGACCATGAGGTCACGGATTCAAGTCCTGGAAACAGCCTCTTGCAGAAATGTAGGGAAAGGCTGCGTACAATAGACCCAAAGTGGTCGGACCCTTCCCCCGGACCCTGCGCAAGCGGGAGCTACATGCACCGAGCTGCCCCCTTTTTTTATGCGTATTAACTTCTATAATATTCACCATTGGATTTTCAGTTTGTAGAGCAGATTGGTTAGAATTTCTAGTTTCTGCACCATACCTAGTTCAGATGAAGTTGTCTTGTCTTATGCTAACTACCAAATTTTACTGCACTGCAATTTATTTTAATAAGCTGAGATACACCTCCTTACATGATAGACCACTTTGCAACTTGACACACCTCCTTACATGATAGACCGCTTTGCAACTATGTAGTCCGTTCCCTGGCTAAGTCTGTAGTTGAGAAACAACAAAACTATGCAGTCCATCATAAATCTTCCCCTATGGCGACTGATTGTTGTTAGTTATAAACGGATGTTCTCCTTGCGTTCTGTAAATAGAAGGCCCAAATTTTGTCGCGTTTGCTATGTACTGATTAGCTCACCCCATACACACAGGACCTACTTAAGAGGCCTTGTGCATATACAATACAGCAACAAACAAAAAACGCAAGCATTGTACCTGATCAACCTGCAGTGGAGCCGAGTTAATTAACACAAGTAACAAACACCTGCAGTGGAGCCGCAGCGAAGCGCGCCTTCCCATTTAGTACTCCACTACTCCGTGCAGACACCTCACTCAGAAGTCAGAATCAACTATGCAAGCAATTATTTCACCCTCAATGGTGAGAGGAAACTATGTTGATCTATGACAATCCGTGGTGGTGGATTCTCATTACAGTAGTAACAACCCTCTAGAGTTGATCTCTTGGTGTTTAGATTTAAAAGTACTGAAGCAATGCCCCAAAATCAAGTGGTACGGTACAGACGATTAAATAGCAAAGTTGTAAAGAAAAATAGATAATACATCATGATACAATGCTTATTAGGGTTCTGTCTTTGTAACAATAATTTTCCATGGCAGTTTGAAGAATTTCAGGCCATGGATGCTCGCATGACGCGCAGTAGCTCGTCAAACAGTTGAAAATAAGCAACTTCGCATCTCTTATGAAATAAGAAGACGATAAAGACCACCCAAAGACCCAGGATAAGTCCCGCAGCCAGGCCAAGATAGAAAAACCTTGCCTCTGCTTGATGCACGTCAAGATCCCCTTCAGATACCTTAGGCCCTGAACAGTTCCTTGAAAGAGGAGGCCCACAGAGGTATTCATTGTCGATGTACGATGATGCTGGATCAATGAGCGCCTGGAGCTGATTCCCGGTGGGAACTCTTCCTGATAGATTATTGTATGACAAGTTCATCTTGCTTAACATCGTCATTTCTGACAAACCAGAAGGAATGTCGCCAGAGAGTTCATTGCATGATAGGTCAAGAGACTCCAATGATCCAAGAAATCCAATCTTCTCTGGGATCTTACCGGACAACTGATTATGGGAGATGTTCAGGGTCTTCAGGTTAACTAGAGATGTTAGTTCAGCTGGAATATCTCCAACTAAATTGTTGGAGGACAAGTCAAGACCAAACATTAAAAAGACGTTGCTAGTGTAATCAAGGTATTGACCTTTCGTTACCACTACTAAGCTATCATCATATTTTGGTCCATAGTACGTGTCATCATTTTCTGGCCTTTCCGTACTCCACGTTAAAGGATTACCTAGTGATTGTGTCTGATCCTCAACCATAGCTTTCAAGTTACCTAATGTATGAGGTATTGATCCTGATATTCTGTTATATGCAAGGTCCAAGTATTGCAGGTATCCAAGGTGTGTGAGCTGAACTGGAATAGAGCCGGAAAACATATTATGCCGCAACCGGAGGTAACACAAATCTGGCAATTTCTGTGCTATCCATGTTGGTAACTCTCCAACAAATTTGTTATGGGCAAGATCAAGTAGAATCAACTCTGGGCAGCTCTGCGAGAATGAAGGAAATTCGCCAGAAAGGTTGTTTTCATATAAAATTATAGCTTTGATGCTACTTTCTTCAGATACCTCTGGGCAGCGGGGAAATTGTCCTACTAGACGGTTCCTTGCTAGGTCCAGAACTGACAGTAACTGCAGCTTGCAGATATACGGTGGTATAGTTCCATTGATACTATTCTCAGAAAGCAATAAATCCATGAGAGATGGAGCCCCAAATTGTTGCGGTAGTGGCCCTGACAAAGAGTTTCTGGAAATGTCAAGTTCTTGCAAATTCCTTGGTAAGTGCGGTAGAGTACCAGTGAGGTTATTGGAGCTGAGATCAAATATTTGAGCTGAAGGCATAAATTCAAGCGTCCTTGGTAACCTGCCACTGATCTGATTACAAGAGATGTTCAAATATTGAACATTTGAAAATACAGTCCAAAACCAATCCGGAAGATGATCAACTATGCTTGCATCAGAAATGTCAAGAATAGTAATGTTGCTCTGCCCTTTAAGCCACAAAGGAAACTGAGGTCCAACTTCGCAACGAGGGAAAAAAGCAAGATGCAGTTTAAAGGGAGGAATCCAGTGCGAGTTGATCATCATGTTTAGGGAGTTGTAAGACAAGTCCAGTTCCTCTAAATTCACTAAACTGGCTAAATGTTCCTCCGATAAAGAACCATTCAACTGATTGCCGTCAAGATACAATTTGCTGAGTTTGCTGAGCATGCCCATTTCAACAGGTATTGATCCTACAAGCCTATTGGAAGAGAGCTCAAGAATGCTCAAATTAGTCCATCTATTTATCCACTTTGGAATTTTCCCACTGATATTGGTACGAGATAGATCTACCAACTCTATCTTACTCCATGCGCACTGAGGCAACCCCTTCAAAACTTCTGAAATGTCTTGGTTGATCTGAGTTGACCACAGTTCTAGCACTCTCAAGTTGCACATGCTGTTGAGCAATTCGGTTCTTACACTTGTGAGGTGATTGCCTCCAAGTTTGAGTACCTCGAGAGAAGTCATATTAACCATTGCATCTGGGAATGGTCCAGAAAGTCCGGTGTACGTGAGATCGAGATGCCTGATTGTGCCAACATCCCAGAACCAGTAGGTTGGATTCCAGGTGTCAACCCTATTCTGACTTAGATCAAGCATCTGAAGCGATGTGAGGTTAGAACGGGCAGAAGGTGTGTGGGGAAAAACAAGATTGCACTCACTGAGATGAAGAGATCTCAGATTGGAAAGCATGCTAAACACTTGAACCCAATCGCCAGCAGCAGTGAGATTCACACCACTCATGTCGAGGAACCTTAGCGAACGGAGACGTGGTAACCATGATATATCCTCAGCATGCAGTTTATTATCATCAGCATACAAATAATCATTAAGATTCCAGATGTTGTAGAGGTCAAGATGCAGTAACCTGGAGAGGTTGCCGAGCTGAGGAGGCACTTTTCCGTCGAAATCCATGCAAGAGAGGTTGAGATATACCAAGCTCGGGAGAGAGCCCAAGAATCTTGGTATCGGCACTCCTACTCCCCCGAGATTGTTCCCACTGAGGTCTAAGTACTCCAAATGATGCAGAGCAAGCAAGGAAGAACTTATCTTCCCACGCATCCCGTGAGGATTGATGGAGAACACAGGAGCGAATATATCATCCAAGAAGAAACTGTTGCGGAGGTCGAGCTCGATGACATGGCCCGTTCTGTTGCTGCACCTGACGCCACTCCAAAGGCAGCAGTTGTGCCCACTCCATGTGGCGAGGAGGCTTTGCGGGTCCTTTACGATGCCGGCTCGAAATGATAGCAGTGCATCCCTCTCATCTGCGAAGCTCGCACTGTCAGCTTGCTGCGCGTAGGCCGGTGAGGCAGCCGTGGCGGCTAGCATAAGCAGGAGGCAACAGGCTGCAGTTGCATCCATGGATGGAGGGAGGATGTCTGTGTTTGAGAAATGGTTGTTATTCTGCGGCTTGCTAAGCCAACCAATCAGCACTTACTTGAAGAAAGGTAGTAGCATTATGTGGCTTTGCTAGGCCAGCCAATCATTACTTATCTGAAGAAAGGTTGTAGAAATTGCAAGCTGGGAAAACTAGTCAAACCCTGAGCCTACCAGAAAGAGAAATTTATGTACTCCTACTTGCTTTTTAAAAGTCCTGATCGATGGCAAACACCAAACGGGTCCGCTTACCTTGACTTGACTTGCAGCTGATCTCCTTGAGAATAGCCATTACCTGCTCCTGTCTTCATGTATTATGGCATATTAGCAGTTGATCACTCTTTTCTTTTGTTTTGAATTGAGCAGTTGTTCACTTTGGTGTTATGCGCGTCAATGGCTGCGGTTAGAATTTCCGCTTCTGAAAACAAATCAGACCATCGGAGAACAATGGCCAGCTGAAAACCGTCCTGACGGAAGACCGGTGGGTGATCTTTATAAAGAGAGAAGAGAAAATAAGTTCAAGGTTGCGTTGAGTTGGGAAGGAAGGAACAGAACAGGCACAGCTAGTTACACACTGGCTGGCTGAAAGTTGAGACCACCATCAGCCTTCCACATTCTGAGGTTCTCCATGATAGCTCCAAAGACCGAAAACCATCCTGGTTAGTTTGATGAAGGCTTCTTAACTTTAACGCTCGTGCAGTCACAAATCACAACAAACCGACGCTCATGTCTATTCCTTTGTGCAGACTTACATGCAATTATTGATCATACAAACAAACAAATGCAGTACTCGCATGTTTTGAGAACCAGTTCTGTATCAGCTCATGCTGAGTTGATCTTTGGGCAGGTATGCAGATGGAAATCGGCAAGAACAACTTGCTGGAAGGCGCGACTTCGCTTCAGTGAACGGTGCTGCGATCGAGCTCATGAAGCAAGGGGGCGGCGACGACTGGCCCTGCCCTTTTGCGGATTGTGGATGCCGGCGAATCCGAATAAGAAAGGATGGGAGGAACGATGCTGAGGATGCGACGTTCCTGGAGAAGATAAACCTTTGGCGGATGCTTTTGTGCTATGATTGCTCCCTTTTGTTTGTCCTGTAAATATAAAACTGCTGGGTTCGATGGTGCGCGCTAGTTGATTAACTTGATATATGTCATGTTGTTGATCGTGATGTTTTTTTAAAGGAGGATTATCTTTGGTCTCTGCATTAAGAGATGCACACGGTCATTGTTGATGGTGGCGCAGCCTTCGTTATTTTGTGTGGCATGAGACCCTGGCGTCTGGTAGCAATGGTGGTTCTACTTTGCGTTTGGATATTTACTACAATGGCTATGTGTAAATTGACTGAATTTGTAGTTTGAATAAATCGATTTCAGTGGAGAAAGCTGCACGAAAATGAAAGAACGGATGTTGGATCTTAATTAACATTGGTTCAGAAAATCGATTTATTCAAAATTAAATTTCAGACGATTTACCTATGTACAGAACTGCCTGTTTCTCCATTGCGCCACGCTATGGCTATGCCGCTATGGGAGGCGTTTTGAAAACACAAATTTACAAACGCACCGGAAATTCACCGCACTCTGCATGCCAACCCTCGCAACCCCATGGCCCACGCACTAGAGTCTACACGGCGTCGACATCACGCGGCGCCGTCGACGCGGGCCTTGGTGACGCCGGCGCAGGCGTCGACGAAGTCGCCGTCGATGAAGTCGGTGGAGAGGACCTGGAGCTTGCCGCCGAGGCCCCTGGCGAAGGCCTGGGCGACGAAGAAGCGGGCGTAGCGGTGGATGCGCCGCGTCACCGGCTCCACCAGCAGCACCGGGTTGTCGGCCTGCGGCGTCAGCGTGTTCTCCACCCGGTACAGGTGCCTCCTCGCCGCCGCCGGGTCGGGCTGCTGACCAAGGGACGCGAGGTTGCCGTCGAGCTTCTTCTCCGGCAGGTCCGTGTCGATCCAGTTGTCCCTCAGGTAGCCCCCGCTCCACAGCGGCCCGCCGCGCGGCGGCGCCGGCGAGTTGCGCGGCTTCCACACGCAGATCACCCTCCTCGGCAGCAGCTCCGCGACGGTCCGGCCGAACACCGCGTCGTCCTGGCGGATCAGGTGCTCCTCCCCGATCCTCTCCACCAGGTACTTGGCGAACTCCGGCGGGTCCTCGTGGCCGAACTCGGTGCGGACCTCCAGGACCAGGACCTCGGAGACGGTCTCGGCGAGGAAGCGGCGGACGTCGTCGATGGCGACGTCGACGGTGTAGCTGGCGACGAGCGGGCCGTGGCAGACGCGGCGGTCCTTCTGCACGCGGACGTCGAGGAGGCGGCAGCCGAGGGCGAGCTGGGCGTAGACGGAGAGCGACTGGCACTGCGCGAAGGGGCGGGTGATGAGGGGGATGCCGATGTCGGCGGTGGCGGAGTTGTGGGTGCCCGGCCACACCACCTGGTGCACCCGCAGGCGGTCGGGGCCGAGCTCCGCCATCCACGTCTTGCGGTCGGCCGGGCGGTGGCCGGAGCCCGGGAAGTCGTCGCCGGAGGCCGACAGGCGCCTCGCCAGCGCCTGCTGCTGGCTCGCCACGTCCTTGACGCGGTTCACCTGCCCCGAGAAGAAGGCGCCTATGGCGGCCATCGTAGAGAAGACAGCCGGCTGGACGTTCGCCGCTGCAAACTCGAGCTCGGGAGACTGATGCCTTTGATGGCGCGAAGGTATCACCGTGTCGTCTATGGTGGCTGGTTCGCTGTGAGCTCGGCTGGGAGGAGGAAGCAAGGCGTGTTGTTTGTTGGCCGGAGTGGTGACTGGCGTTTTGTTCTGGTGGACCTGGCTATATATATCTATCTATGATCTGGACAGGTCGTTGTGATCGTCGAGGGAGCTCGATGGTGATTGGTGGCGGAAAAAATATGGAGCTTAGGTATATGGATGGACATGTCGTGCAAGATATATATGGTTCAATGGTTGGTCGACTTTGTAAAAGGTCTAGTTATATATCACACACACATGGCAAACGTGGTGAACAATCTTGCCAAGCGCGTTCCATTCCATGCATGCGTTGTGTAGGTGTGACTGACTGACTGACTGGCGTTAGGTAGTTGTTGTGTTGTGCTAGTGCAGTTCAATGATTTGATCATTTGATACATTTTACTAGGGGTTTGATGTTTTATTTGGGATTGTTTCATCGGTGATGGATGGACTCGAATTCGAAGCATGGTGTCATTTGATCTAATTTTTTTTATATCTAAATAACTAGCTTTCACTAAAATATTTCTCTCAACATGCAAGCATGCTACATCATCATTCCACATGCATGAGAAATGCCCACCCCAATATGTCATTATGCATAATAAAACTCACATGCAACATGCATGCATGTGAATTTTCTTTTTGTTATGATATTTATATTAAATTCATATATTAGTTAAAAAATATTGTTTCATGTTTCATTTAACTAAACATTTCACTGAAATATTTTGCAAAAAAAACAACGTGCGGGGCATCATCTAGTTTCTCAGTGGCGGGCAGGACGGGCGGCATTTCTCTTTGCACCGCACTAACGGAGGTCGCAGGGGCTTCCTTGGAGGATAATAACCATTTTAAAACAAGCTCCAAGAATCCCCCGACACCCACCAAGCTTACATACATTTGTGAGATTTCTTACTCAGATTTCATTTTTTTTCACTCACCTTTTCTATCCTTTTCTGCATATATGCAAACGAAAATGCAATCTGCCACGCGTTGGGTGGATATATATGCTCCACCCTGATGTTTTCAGATGGTAAGATCAACACAAAGATAAGGGTAATTTGCAGCGAAAATCGGTAAAGTTTTAGTGAAAAACGAATTGAAGCATAAAGTTGCTATGCTTAGCAACTAAAGTTGTCAAACTGATAAAGTTGCCGTAGAAACATTCGGATTTTCCATGCAAAAGCAAGCCTTTAAGAGAAAAGGAGCTCGGGTTTATTCTCAACTAAGTTCGAATACACTCAGCTGACCCATTGATCAAGAAATCCAAGAGGCAAGACATTTTTTTATCAACAAAACCAAAAAATTTAACAATCTAGGGGCACCCGTAGGATCTATATATTGAACAAGAGGAAGTACCATTTTGCTCCCTAGTGCATTGCATCTAGCTGAATAGCAAATCTTGAAAAAAATGCAAGAAAGTAGACATTTTTGAGTGTTTTTTCACTTGCAAATTTTAGTGGATCACGTTTATGATTCTTTGGATAAGAGTAAACCAAAAGAGAGGGACCAAAACGCTTTTAAAATGAGCTTTTTTATAGTGTAATTTTTTTGCATTGACCATATCATAATTTGAGTGTCAATTCTCCCCAAAATTTTGCGTGAGAGTATTCAGCCATGTGTGTTGTAGAAAAAAATATTTCAAAATTTATTTTACTATTAACGCAAAATGCATTTTTCATCCCAGGAGCAAAGACTTCATATATGTCTCCTTTGATCATGTCTAGTGCCAAGCTCTTGCATAAGATAAATGAATGTTTCCTTTAACATGTCTATTAGAGTTTGTCAGAAAAAGCAGAACGAACCGCTCACCCCAGCATGCGCACAATCGGGGTGCCCACACAAAGCATCCCATCATGCATACCACATGTCATACATGATAGCACATGAACATTTAGTGGCCCAAAGTAGTAAAAAGCAGCGTGACACGGAAGAAAGGCCCACAGATCGGCTTCATGGAACCTTTCGATGGCCTCAACGATGGCCAAAAAAGCCACACTTAAACTTGGAAGTGATTTGGGCAATGCTACACGTTAGCCGACCCTCCCTGACGCACCCCTCCTGAGATGGTTGGATTTGCTTGTCAGGTCAACGCAACAGGCACTCACCCCTTCCTTCTTGCTACTACTTCGTAACGACCAAGCACATCACCTCTGAAAGGAAGTGGATGTCGCCTAGAGGGGGGGGGGGGGTGAATAGGCGCTTAAAATAATTACGGTTTAGGCTTGAACAAATGCGGAATAAAACTTAACATTTCATTTTCCAAGCAATAAACCTAAATAAGCTAGGCTCAACTATGTGCACCAACAACTTATACTAAGCAAGATAAGCAACTATGTGATAGCAAGATATATAGCAAAAACACTATGGCTATCACAAAGTAAGTGCACAAGTAAATAGGTTGACTAGATATGCAACAAGGTGAGCAACCTATGGGACAAGCAATGTAATAACAATATGAGCAAGCAAAAGATAAACAAGGTAATAAGCTTGCTCAAGGTAAAGGTAGAGATAGCCGCAAGTGGAGCCGATGAAGACAATGATTTGTTACCGAAGTTCCTTCTCTTGCGAGAAGTACGTCTCCGTTTGGAGAGGGTGTGGAAAACAATGCTCACACGAAGCCAATGAGGTCCACCCTTTCTCCTCACGCTCTCACCAATGCAAGATGTCGTGATTCCAGTATAGGACACTTGAGGGCGGTCATCGAACCCGTACAAATGGCGACCCTTGAGGGCGGTCGCCGAACCCGTACAGATGCTCGAGGGTATCTCCACAACCGAATTGGATGCTCCCGTAGTGTCCCGAAGCTTTCCACCACAATGATTGAGCTCCGCAACAACAAGCCTCTAGGCGCCAACACACCTAAGAGGTACAATCTCTAGAGTGCCAATGCACTCAAGAGTACAAGCTTTGAGTGCCAATGCACTCAAGAGTAGAAATCTTCTCAACTTCGCTTCCTACCACGAATCCTCGGAGAGAACTCAAACCGATGCACCAAATGCAATGGCAAGAGCACACGAAGTGCTCAAGTCCCCCAATCTCAAATACCACCAAAGCAACAAAAGCTATGGAGGAATATGAGAGGAAGAACACGGAGAACACCAAGAACTCCAATATTTAGATCCACAAGGTTCCCCTCACTTAGAGGAAAGATGACTTGGTGGAGAATATAGATCCATATCTCCTCTCTCTTTTCCCTAAAAAAGGAGCAAGAATCATGGGAGGGATAGAGAGTAAGCAAGCTCAAAGAGGTCAACAATGGGGGAAGAACTTGCACAAAACCGGTGGGGACAAAGGAAAAAGAAGACCCCCTTTTATAGGTCCCCACGAATCCAACCGTTGGCAGCCCACCAACCACGGTACTACCGCACCGGGAGCGGTACTACTGCCCCAAGGTACTAACGAATCCCAATGTCGTGCCCCACTACCGCGGGTCCAGAGGACTTACGGTAGTGAGTGTGGTACTTGACCACGGTACTACCGTGGTGCGGTACTACCGCTCTGGGAGCGGTACTACCACACTGGGAGTGGTACTACCGCCCCACGGTACTACCGAGGCTCAGTACCGTGCCCCACTACCGCGAGTCCAGTCGACTTACATAGTGAGTATGGTACTAGGCCGCGGTACTACCGCTCCTAGAGCGGTACTACCACCCTGACAGAACCAGGGAGCCCATGCCACACAACAGATGAACTCCAACTGAAATAGGCAAACCCTAAACTACCACAAATTCTGCAAATGAACTCTGATTAAGGAAAACTCAAGCTTGATGGAAAGTTAACAAAATATTTAAAAGTGGCAAGGGAGAAATGCCAAACAAATAGAGGTGTGAACACTCTAACCGAGAAGAACCGTCAAATCTCCCACATCGAAAAACATAAGAGAAGATGCGTATGAAATATGTTTTCGATGAACATGAGCTTGTCATGAAGAATACCACAAGCTCAAAAACTCACAAAGAGAAAAATCAAACAAGAACCAATAAAGATGATGCCAAGGATGCAAAAGGTTTGAGCTCTCCACGAATGACTCGGCCTAGCCTATAACCCGGTCTCCTAACTACCACCAAGAGACCGGTAAACTAGACACCTATCTATGTCAAACCTTTGTCTTGCGCATAATCCACTTGAGCTTGATGATGACGATCATGCCCGCCTCAATTTGGAACATCTTCCTTGATTCCGCTGGCTCGATGAAGACTAGTAGATTGCTCCCCCATACTCCATTATGGGTGAGATTCTTTTAGGCACATCTTCACAAGACCATTATCACCAAATGGTCGGAAAGCTCTAAGCATATTATATCTTCGTGATGCTCCTCTTGAACTTGCACATGTCAACTTGACCAATCTTTGGATGGCTCTATGAAAAACACCTTGGTCAACACGTAATCTTCATCTTACAACCTTGAAGCCAACATATGATCTTCAAGCGTTTCCTATGGACAAAACTTTAAAGTATAACTCAAGGAAACCATTAGTCCATAAAGTTTGTCATCAATTACCAAAACCAAACATGAGAGCACATGCCCTTTCAACCTCTCACCCCGGTAGAAGAAGAGCTGCTAGCTTCGCCAGGCACCTCCTACCGTCGTTGTAGCTCCACATTGATACAACGTCGTCACGATGCAACATCACTGCCCTCATAGTTCATCATCGCATCACTATGTAATGGCAATGTCGCCTCTGTTGTGCTTGTCATTATGCAATGTTGTTGACATTGTAGTCGCCCTCGCCTCTGTTGCACTAAATATCTATAAAACATCTTTGACATTGCTATCACCGTGAGGCAACATCGCCTTCGTCTTGCAGTAAATGTGGTGCTACAGAGAGGTTGCAACAACATTTGTCTTCATTTGTGTGGCGCCTGTAGCAAAGAGGTGTTGCCGCCCCTTACACTAGTGGTCGATGCCCTTCGTGGCTACCTGTGTCACCTCAGCATCCCTCCCTCAATCATCTCTCTTCTAGCATTGCTTCGAGAAAGGCGTGCTCCCGTACAACAGTGGCTCGAGCTATGGAAAGAAGCGAAGGAGGAGACGGTGTTGTTTAATACTCAAAAAAGGGGAAGGGAACGAGCAAGTGGGGAAAGAAAATGGTTACACCTACAAATATTTCTTATGAAATTAATGTCCATAGTGAGGTGGCAACAACTAAATGGAAAGGGCGAGCCTCACAGTGAAATTTGAGGGAAAATGGAGGGGGGTGTTAGAAGTACGGTACTTGATTAAGGAAAGGTGGACGCTACGTGTCGATCGATCGGAATACTGAAAACATATGTCGCCTCCTAAGCAATTTGATTGAAGGGGCAACAATCGTTAGATCTGTTTGTACATCGCATTGGCCTTTGCAATAAGCAGCTTATTGTGCTTGGGACAATGCAACAAGATCCTTGTTGCAAAGATATCAGAACCGTTTTCCTTTGATATATACCGACTCTTCACCCCCCTTCTTCTCCTGCTGCAACATTGCCTTTGTCGCAAGGGACGCGACCATGACACAAACTATGTCACCAAACAAGGCTCGTGCCAAAATATATTGCCTCACATTGCCTCATGCCAAAATATATTTAAATATTACAACAAGGCTCGTGTTGCGAAGTATGAAGCGCAATACGACAATTATTACAAAGGCTCGGTGATTCATGCAAAAAGAAAAAAATGAAATTTTTTATTTAAGAAAATATGCGGTGAATCGGTTAAAAAAAGGGTTTGTCTAGGTATCAATCAGCTGATGTCAGCATAAATAGATTAGGCCTGTTAACAAGTTGTTGGGCTGTTTGTTTGTTCATAGGCTTTTGCTGTTTGTTTGTTTGTTTGTTTGTTTTTCCGAATCCCGTCGTGTTGTTCCGTCCCCGTGCAAATGTGTGTACCAAATCCCACCGCGATCTAAACAGTTTTACACTAAGCCAAAAGAAGTACAGAGACAGAAACCTGTTTGTTACCCTGTTTTCTTCATATGCTTTTTGACCAGAAGCCCGACCAAACAAGAACCAACCCTCGTCCTCATTCCTCTCTTTGCACTAGCCCCTTATCAATACTGCTATGTACACAAAATTTCTGAAGTTCATGTTGTGTATGGTTTGTGTCTCCACGAAAAATCGGAAAAATCCATACTGGTTTTGGGTGAAGAAAAAACACAAGTAGCACAAAGAAAAAAGGTATTTTTATGCTTTACTCCATTATCTGTCAATGCTAACAGTTCTATAAAAAAAGACCAGTAACTAAGAGGTTCTTTTATTATTTTTTGAAGATGCTAAAAAAATGATAATATATGATTGTTTGTAAGAATAGAAAGTATAAGATCATCATAAAAAATGATAAATAAACTAATTATATTTTTTACACATCCAAAAAAACTATGCAAATCGGATGTGTAGACATGCAGTTGCAGTCAAAAGTGATATTTGCAGTTGTAGTTGGTATACCCGGATTGCAGTTGCGACCTTGTTATGAGGATTGCAACTGAGGCATTCCGGAATTTTTTTCCAATTGCAATTGGTATGTCCGGGTTGAAGTTGCGACCTCGTTGCGAAGGTTGCAACTGGGACATTCCGGAAAAAAAAATCCTAGCTGCAGTTCGACCTCGTTGTGAGGGTTGCAACTGGGACATTGCTGGAAAAAAAAATCCCAGTTGCAGTTGGTGTATCCGGGTTGCAGTTGCGACCTCGTTGTGAGGGTTGCAATTGGGGCATTCCGAAAAAAAAATCCAATTGCAGTTGGTATATTCAGGTTGCAGTTGCGATCTCGTTGTGAGGGTTGCAACTGGGACATTGCTGAAAAAAATCTCAGTTGCAGTTGCGACCTCGTTATGAGGATTGCAACTGAGGCATTCCGGTTTTTTTTTCAATTGCAGTTTGTATATCCGGGTTGCAGTTGCGACCTCGTTGTGAAGGTTGCAACTGGGACATTTTGAAAAAAAATCCTAGTTGCAGTTGGTATATCCGGGTTGCAGTTGCGACCTCGTTGTGAGGGTTGCAACTGGGACATTGCTGAAAAGAATTCCAGTTGTAGTTGGTATATTCGGGTTGCACTTACAACCTTGTTGTGAGGGTTGCAACTGGGACGTTCCAGAAAAAAATCCTAGTTGCAGTTGGTATATCCGGGTTGCAGTTGCGACCTCGTTATGAGGGTTGCAACTGGGACATTCCGAAAAAAAATTCCAGTTGCAGTTGGTATATCCGGGTTGCAGTTGCGACCTCGTTATGAGGGTTGCAACTGGGACATTCCGAAAAAAATAATCCCAGTTGCAGTTGGTATATCCGGGTTGCAGTTGCGACCTCGTTATGAGGGTTGCAATTGAGACATTGCAGTTGCGACCACGTTGTGAGGGTTGCAACTGGGATATTCCGGAAAGAAAAATCTCAGTTGCGGTTGGTATATCTGGGTTGCAGTTGCAACGTCGTTATGAGGGTTGCAACTGGGACATTTCGAAAAAAAATACATGCAGTTGCGGTCGAGGGGTGCCGCTTGCAGTCAACAACACCGTTGCGAAAAAAATAAGAAAGCCTCACATGCTTCGGACGAGAAACGATACAAAAAGATACATAGGGTTGGAGATCTTCATGTCCTCTCTCTCAGACAAAGCGCCATGGATAAAAGGAGTGTGGATAAGGAGCATGTCAGCTTTGAAGAAAGAGAGGATGACCGACACCAATAAGCTCTGCACCATCGATGTTAATATTGCTAATAATTATTACTATAATATAATGGTGATTATTATAGTAATTATTTATCAGAAAAATGATTTAAAAAATGTGTGCAATGCTGCTGTTGATATGAACAGCTAACATAAATATAGAAAATAATAGCAACTTGATATGTTGCAACTTCTTCAGATTGAAATAAAAATTTAGCTAAAACAACTATTCCCGTAGTAAAAATACGTATTACTTATTTTTGCCAGTGACACTGAAAAAGTTTAAAACAAACACATATTTTGAATAAAAAAATAAAATCCAATGGCCGAACGTCACTCGTCACAAAAAAATTCAAAACAAACATACATTTCAAATAAAAAAAGTAATACGTACATACTTGGCACGTACGTAAGATGCATGTGCACGTGAACGTGAACACAAGCATTTACTATAAACATTGCACGTAGATACTTTCGAAAAAAAACGAAAGTTGGCTGTTGGTTTTGCCTCTGCTCTTCTCTCGTCTCGTCCCGTCAAAACAAGCCTAGTGGACCAACGTCGAAACAAGCCCGGTGGTCAAACCTGTACGCCCTCAATCAAAAATAAAAAATGAAAAACATGAGCTAGTCGTTCTTAGAGGGCCGACTACAAGCAAACAACCTCTGCACGCGAATCTAAAAGTGGAAACAAAATCAATGGTAGATCAATCGACTAAGACTTAGTTTTAGCAAAACCGATCTGCAACAACTTGTTGTGCAGCCGAATTTACAACAAACACTTGATTACAAAACTGAGTGTTTCCCTTAATAAAAATGACAGCTCGTACATATGATTTCATACAACTTGATGTAATCTTGGTCTTTAAAGAAAACTTAATGTGACTTTTGCTTTTTGATAGCTTCGAGTAATATATTGAGGTGGAGATCCTCTCACTCTCGATGATTATTAAATCGGCTGTTTGCAAATGTTTTCTTAGTGGATTGTTTCCAAATGTTTACCGTGGTAATTTTATACCAGCAGAAGAAGGATTAAAGTGCAAGGCGTTGATTCTAGGGCCGCTGGTGTTAGTTAAAAACTTGGCCGCCACGAAAGATGAAAAACTCGATCGTTTTTATATTTTCCGGCCCATCGCTATTCTGCACCCGCCAACAGCCGCCATCGCCCCACCCACAGCCTTGCTCCTCCGCTCAGTTACTCTCACTCCCCTCCGGCGCCGGTGAAGACGCGATGTCCTCCGAGGCCGAGAAAGCGCCGCCCGCCTCCGAAGCGGAGCCCTCCGCCGCCGCCGTCATCAGCAACAAGCAACGGAAGAGGGAGGCGAGGAAGGCCGAGAAGGCCGCGAAGCACGCGCAGCAGCAGGAGCCCGCCGCGGAGGACCCCTCGTCGGAGCACGAGCAGAAGCAGAAGAAACATCACCTCCCCGCCGCCGCCGAGGACGACGACCACTCGGCGTCCAACTACGGAGACGTCCTCCCCGCGGGCGCGGCGGTCCCCGGCAGGCCGTGGGCCGAGATCGCCCGCCTCGGCACGGCCGCCGTCGGCAGCTCCGTGCGGGTCCGCGCGACGGCGCAGGCGGTCCGGTGCCGGTCCAAGAGCAAGAAGGTGGCCTTCCTGGAGCTGCGGCAGGGGATGAGCACCGTGCAGTGCGTGCTCGCCGGCAGCGCCCCCCAGATGGTGCTCTTTGCCCTGTCCCTCCCCAAGGAGTCCATCGTCCTCGTCGAGGGCGTCGTCTCCCTCCTCAAGGAGGCCGTCAGATACACCACCGTGCAAGAGGTTTCTTTCTTGCATGGATGTTCGAGTTCTCTGCTCAGTGCTCTGCTTACTTTTGCATACAAACTGTACAGAAGTTATTTGTGATCACCCCCGTTTGATGGTTGCAGGTGGAGATTCAGGTCAGGAAGCTCTACTGCATCAACAGGGCTGTCCCAAAGCTACCGATCAGCGTGGAGGATGCCGGACGGAGTGCTGAGGAGTTTGCAATGGCTGAACAAGTATGTCTGTCAATTTGGGTACCAATTCTATTTACTTGCCTCCTCTTTGCATGAGGGAGATGATCGATGATGTTTGGGTACAGCTGATGGGCTCTTGTATGTTTTGCAGAAGGGAATGCCTCTTGCCCGCGTAGGTCAGGACACACGCCTGGACTACCGAGTTATTGATCTTCGGACACCGGCAAATTACTCCATTTTCCGTGTACAACATCAAGTTGAAAACGTGGGTATTTGTTCTTGCTTTTTAGGGACTGCTACCAGTGATGCGTTCATGAATTGAATTTGCAGAACTAAGGCCCTGTTTGGAAGCCCTCCACTCCATGCTTTCTCGGGAGTTCATGGAGCGTCATTTTAGCAACTCCACAAAAAATGACTTGGACTCCGCTCCGCTCCGGATGATTAAAACGTGCAGCCCATTATGTTCGGTGCGCTCCAGCTGCTCTAGGAGCGGAGCTGCGGGAGCGGAGGGCTCCCGAACAGGCTCTAACATACCATGAATTCATGTTATCTAATATGTTGTGTAGTTTAGCTATGATATTCTACTTTTCCACTGAATTAAGCCTATCCTTTGAGTCTCAGCCTATAATCATTTTCACTGTCCTGGACTTTTAAGTTGTTTCCAAATACTAATCGATCCAGTGATCTTAATGTGATGCCTGCAATTCATGCCATACAATTCTGTCTGATCACACTTATGATCAGATTGAGTTTTAGCTTTAACATTCCGCCTAGAATATGGGTCAAGTCAATGCATGTGCTTTTACAAAATCTGATTTGTGAAGCTCAGGGGATTTATTTTATATGCATTTCTGCAGCATGTGATGTTTTTTTTGCTGGTTAGTAAATATTTACCATTGTTGGGTACTCGCAGAAATTCAGGGAATATCTATCGTCAAAAGATTTTATCGGGATCCACACTCCGAAGCTGATTTCAGGGTCAAGTGAAGGTGGAGCAGAAGTATTCAAACTTGAATATACCAACGGCAAGCCTGCTTGTTTAGCACAATCCCCTCAGCTGCACAAGCAGTTGGCTATCTGTGGTGGGTTCCGTCGTGTATTTGAGGTTGGGCCTGTGTTCAGAGCCGAAAATTCCAACACACATAGGCATCTGTGTGAGTTTGTTGGTTTGGATGCTGAAATGGAGATCATGGGGCACTATTTTGAGGTGAGGAAGATTGGTATAGTATTGTCCACTTACAAACATGACGATGGCTGAACTTGTTTCTTTACACAGGTCTGCGATATTGTAGATGGATTGTTTGTAGAATTGTTCAGACACTTGAATGAAAATTGCAAGAAGGACCTTGAGGCGATTAACAGGCAATATCCATTTGAACCACTGAAGGTTAAAAAATCTTGCTTCTTGCTTGGTGATTCCAGACTTCCAGTTATGTTACCGTATCTGGGTTTTGTAGCTCAAGATGCCGACTCATGTTGTGTTAATTTGTGCAGTACCTAGAGAATACCTTGAGGCTCAGTTATGACGAAGGAATACAAATGTTGAAGGTACAAACATGTATAGCTATTTCATTGCCACCCTGATGTTTTTCTCTCGTCATTTGAGTTTTATGCTGCTTTCGTGCAGTATATAATGCTACTTCAACTCTACTGTACACAGCCTGATGTATGGCATCATAAGATTGAAAAAGAATTAAACATTGGTGATTTATTTGCCTGGCAGGAAGCTGGAACAGAAATCGAGCCTATGAGTGACCTCAACACTGAAGCTGAGAAAAAACTTGGTCAGCTTGTTAGGGAGAAGTATGTAGAAGTTTCAACACTCCTATGCTTATGTTCATTTAGTCATTTTTATCAACTTAACTAGATCTTGATGTGATATTTGTAGGTATGACACTGATTTTTTCATTCTCTATCGATATCCTTTGGCGGCCCGCCCCTTCTACACCATGCCTTGTTATGAAAACCCAGCCTACAGCAACTCTTTTGATGTCTTCCTTCGAGGTGAGCACTGAAATTTCTGAAGCTGTACCTGACGCTCTATGACACTTAGTTTAGTTGCAACTTGCAAGTATTTTTCAAGCCATCTGAATCTATCGAGTATACTAGTATTGCAACCATCAGTGCTGGTGGCGATAGTTTCTGTTCCACACTCTGCATTTTATTTTAGGGATAAGTATATTATTAGTCCCTAAACTCTTTCGAAAGTATAGAATTGGTCCTTTAACTTTTAAAAGTGTAGAATTGGTCCCTCAACTTTGAAAATCGGTTACTTTTAGTCCTTCGTGCCGTTTTGATTGATTTTCTACTGACGTGGAATGCTATAAATAGAAAAAGATAAGCGGGGGAAGGTTGCACGCTCTCTATGACCCTCACCACACTCCCCTTCGCCACTTATGACGCCGTCTTATTGATGGACAAGCAAAGCAGCAACACTGCATGTTTGTTTGTGCTGGCTGCGTCATATGCATGTCGTACTTTGTCGATGGTAGGCGACGAGTGCCGTAGGTAGCGCACAACCTTCCCCCGCTCCTCTTTTTTTATTCTTAACAATCCGCGCTAGTAGAAAATCATCTGAAGCGAGACGAGGGACTAAAAGTAACCGATTTTAAAAGTTAAGGGACTAATTCTATACTTTTTAAAGTTGAGGGACCAATTCTATACTTTCGAAAAAAATTAAGGACCAAAAATATACTTATCCCTTTATTTTATGGTGTCTTGTATATTCACTTCTTGGAGCGAAAGTGCCTGATTGTCCTGAAGTCGGAACATTAATGAATTAGCACCTCTAGAATTTTCTGAACAAACTTTGCATTTTTCTCGCCCACTCTACAGGTGAGGAAATAATTTCTGGAGCACAAAGAATCCACGAACCCGAGCTGCTGGCCAAGCGTGCGGCCGAGCATGGGATCGAGAAGAGTTCGATCAAGTCATACGTCGAATCATTCAGGTATATGTTCATCCACATCCTGTGTCGGTCCGTGATCATTCAATGTTGTCGCAGTACCTATCATGCATTTCTATTTTGTTAGGTCTCCGTCTCTTGATGTGATTTGATTCTCACTCGATATATGCTTACCATTTGCAGCTACGGTACACCTCCTCATGGCGGGTTCGGGGTCGGGCTGGAGAGAGTGGTCATGCTGTTCTGCGGGCTGAACAACATCCGGAAGGCGTCGCTTTTCCCTCGCGACCCGCAGAGGCTGACCCCTTGATCCGATCTTGCTCTAAGAGCGAGTTCGATCCGCGCTTTATTCTAGCTATGATGAACTTCTGAATGATTAATTACCTCTAGGTTAACTAATAGGGTTTGAGCTCAAGATGCGTAGTATTCTTCATCTGTGGGGTGACTGAATATATAGAGAGTTACATCAGGGAGAGGCAGAGGGAATGCACACACTAACTATCGATCCTGTATATGCGGATGAATCAGCTACGTGCATGCGCCATGCAAGGGATGAGGCGCCATGCAGGGGATAAGGCCTTCTTACCAGATTGGAGGCGGTTGCTCCAGCTGACCGGGTCGAGTAGTCTAACAGCCCCACGCAGTCTCAGCGTGGACTTGCCGAACGTTGAGACTGGACCGGAACTGAGTGAAAGTAACAGTAGGCAAAGTAACAGTAGGCAATCCCTTGGTGAAGATATCCGCATACTGAGAAGTGGTACGTAGGAACATGAAGCGCTCGTACTTCGCCCAAGGAGACCTTGTCACGCACGAAATGAATGTCGATCTCAATATGCTTCGTTCGCCGATGTTGTACCGGATTAGCAGACATGTAGACAGCAGACACATTATCACAGTACACCACAGTAGACTTGGCGAGAGGCTGATGAAGCTCCTGCAACAACTGACGCAGCCAAGCCGTCTCGGCGACGACATGGGCAACGGCTCGGTACTCCGCTTCAGCGCTTGACCTGGAAACAGTAAGTTGTCGCTTCGACGACCAAAATATCAAATTATCCCCAAGAAAAACGCAAAAACCGGATGTAGAACGGCGAGTGTCGGGACAACCGGCCCCGTCCGCGTCGGAATATGCTAATAGAGTGGTCAAGATCGAGAGCACCTTTGAGATAACAAATGATGCGCTTGACAAGGTTATAATGGGACCTTGGCTCCTCTCCGCTGCCTCCAAGGAACTCGCTGTCGCCCTCGCTCGGGCTCGCATCGTCAACGACCAGGGAGAGCTGTCCCCGGACGAAGATGAGCCGCTGTCCCCCTCTTCGCTGGCTGCCATTGCTTCTGCCTGCGGTGCAGTTTCGGCTGATGTTGCCGACATTGCATCTACATCCGGTGCCCCCTCCTCGCCATGATCTGCATCGTCACCTATGCGAGCTTTCTGCCGGGCGTGGGAAGCCACCCCTCGTCGGGGTGTTTTTGGGTCAAATCGCCCCTGTCCGTCCGTCCTGTCGCCGCCTTCGCACGCTTCTTTTGCTGGTGCCAAGTGGGTGTTAGCGTAGGTCTAGGTTTAGGTCTAGGGCTAGGTCTAGGTTCTCAGGTTAGCTCGGATCTTTGTTCCTCTCGATCGGTCGCCGTTGCGGTGCTCTCCTCCCGTCGTTGTTATGATCTAGCTGAACAATGTATTTTCTATTTCCTATTAATGGTGGCTCCCCTAGTTTACTTATGAGTGTCTCTTCCTACTCACTAATCTCCTGGAACGTCAGGGGCCTGGGAGACCTAAACAAATGCGCTGAATTATTCTCTGAACTGTCTACACATAACCCATCCATAGCCCTGCTCCAAGAAACAAAACTTGCTGCCCTCACACCACAAAAGGTGAGATCTTTTCTCCCCCGTTTTCTTGACTCACACTCACAACTAGACGCCTCCGACTCTGCGGGTGGTTTGCTGTCTGCAGTAAACTCCAGGAAATTCACTCTCAAAACCACCCTTCACAAAACGTTCACTACCACAATCACGCTTACTTGCCTTGCCTAAAAAAAAGACCTTGTCATCACCAATGTGTACGGGCCCACTAATCAAAACCTAAAAGCTGATTTCCTCCAGGAACTGATTGATATCCAGCCCCCATCCCAAACCCCTTGGCTCCTCGTCGGGGATTTTAACCTCATTCGTTTCCAAAACGAAAAGAACAACCAAAACTTCAACCAAAACTTAGCCGACGCTTTTAACAATACAATCGACACCTTGGCACTCATTGAGCTTCCTCTCCCTGATCGAGCCTACACTTGGACAAACAACAGAGCATGTCCCACTCTTAAAACTCGATAGAGCTTTCTTAAACCTCGCATGGAACGAAAAACTTCCGAATACGCACCTAACCTCCCTTCCCAGGTCCATCTCCGATCACGCCCCCCTGCAAATCTTCATTTCAACACAAGTTCCCTCCTCACGCATCTTCCGTTTTGAAAATTTTTGGTCCTCCTACTCGGCTTGCAACAACATCATCAATTCGATTTGGGCCCCCACCCCCGTAGCCCAAGACGTTGGCCGTTTCGCTTCCGACTCTCGTCTAGCGCACAAGATTAAGAAAACTAGGCGGGCCTTGTCAAAATGGGCCAAAACCTTAAAACCCTTTCACCAACAGGAGGCTGATTGCAAAATTGTGATTCAAATACTCGACCTCCTTGAGGAATCCCGCTCCCTCTCCGCGCCGGAATTTAAACTTCGCTCAATTATTACTACCACTCTCCAACCGACCATTCGTAGGAAAGTAGCTTTCTGGAAACAGAGAGGGAAGGTGTAACACCCTCAGTTGCCTGTAACAGTAATCACTTTTACTGTGGACTAATCACTGTTGCTAATCCCTATGCAAACCTTGCCATGATCCACTTCCATTTTATCATATTCAAAAAATGCCTTTTGGTTGCTATGAAAAATATGTTGCAATTAAACTTTGCCCAAAAATCATGGGACCACTTTTATAAAATCACAAATAATCAATGGGTCATGCCCATGTGGTTATGGTATTTTATTATGCCTCTGAAAAATTCAAACAATTCAAACCCCAAGCAAACAGCACCATTTGACAATTGAATATTATAAAGAAATAGTAAATGGTTTTATTTTAAGCCTAAACTTTTTGTGGGAACCTAGGAATATATGTTACTAATTATGGACCAGGTTACACATTTTACAAAAATGCAAAAGACACTAAATTAATTACTAACAGAAAAGAACAGAAGGGAAAATTAGAAGAAAAAGGAAAAGGATTAAAGCTCGCCTGGGGCGAGGCCCACCTCAGCCCAGCCCACCCCACCCTTGTCTTCTTCCCCCAACCACCTCCCCCTCACCTGCTCCCGTACGACCGAGCTCGCCGCGACGCTGGCGAGCTGGCCCCGCCTCCACCTACCCCTCCCGACGCCGACGGGATAAGGCCACCCCAGTCGACCCCCTGGACAACCCCGCATCCCCATTCCCCTCCTCCTCGCCTCGCACGCCTCGGGAAAAATCCTCCCGAGCCGCCGTCGTTCACTGTCGTGGCCACCCGCGGCCACTCGACGAACTAGCCCAAGCCATCGTGTCCGTCACACTCGCCGCCGTCGACCCCGTCTTCCAGTGCAGCCCGTTGCCGCCGGGAGTCACCACAGCATTCGGAATCTTCGTCGTCTTCAAGCTCCAGCCGCCGAGGTCGTCGTCCGATTCCGGCAACTCCAAGCCCTCCCCTAGCCCGCTGCCAACCCCGACGCGTTCGTGGTGAGCACCCTGACCACCCCGAACCGCCCGTTGAGTCCCGATAGCGCCGTAGACGAAACCCCCCTTTTTGCTTGCTCCGGCCGCCGTGGTTCGTCGTCGTAGCCGTCGACCTGGTCCATCCCAGCTCACGCCAATGACACCCGCGTGCTCCCCATGGACCATATGGTCGATCCCACCCCGTAGAGCGTTCGATTTCTTCGCCTGTACCAAAGTGCCATTGGAGCCCGAGACTCCCCTCCGCCATTGTTGAGCTCGAGCTCGTGCCTGTCCACCCCAAGCCACCGCACCGCCACCAAACTCCTCCCCGTGGTCGTCCGCGTCGATTGGTACCCGCCACGCCTCCTCCCGTGCACCACAGCGAGGGCGGCATCAACCTCGCCGGCGTTCTGCCGTCGGCTAACCTCCGGTGAGGCTGACCCTTGGGCCCCGCCTGTCGGGTTCTCTGTTAGTGGCTAATGAGTCACTGACAACGGGGCCCCACCTCCTGCTAATTATCTCTGTTGGGACAAACAGAAAAATAACCATTTGGTTAATATGTCTCACTGACAGTGGGCCCTGGCCATTTAACTTAATTAAACAAGTTTAACTAGCACTGGAGTCAATGAACCTGGGCCCCCTTTGCCAGTTTGATTTTTAAAGAATTTAAAAGAAATTCCAGTGGCTGACATGTGGGCCCAAAGGCTATTTCTGATTTAATAAAATGTTTTATAAATAAACAGAGGCTGACATGTGGGTCCCACATATCAGGCAATGTTTTGGATAATGTTTTGGATAATGTTCTGGATAATGTTGAATAAATAATAAAGGAAATTCAGAAAATCATTTAAATGATTTAAAACTTTGAAATTCAATAACTTTTAAACCGTAACTCGGATTCAAAAACTTTATACATGAAAATTGATCAGAAAAATATAACGAATACGAATACGCTATCAGTATGCCTATCACACCCCTCTAACACAACAAACATCGAACCATCCCCCTCCGGACCGACTGTCCGATAAATTGTCTGGTACTGTTAGAGTGCCCGGATGAATTTATTCCGAACACGAATGTTTCTCGGAATAGATCAACTAGCACGGATACACCCCCCTTATGTTTTTCCGGTACCCACGACACCTCCGGCTTGATCCTTCCCCCTCCGGACACCCCTGTCCGGTAATCATTCGGAGCCGGTAGTTCATCCTCAGATGAATTTCCGTTCCGAGCAATGTGCATTGCACTGCGTTAGAACCCCGTTAACATTTCATCTGTCATGTCATGCTATTGTTTGTATATTATTGTTGTGTATTTACTGTTTCTTCCTCCCCTTAATCTCCGGTAGACCCCGCTGCTGCCGTCGACTACACCGCTGCTGAGTACGACTACTTCGTCGGCGACCCTACTACTACCGTCGAGCTTCCAGGCAAGCAGAGCCATTCTCTTCCCCAGATATCACCTATCTTTCCGTACATTTCTTGCACTAGGCATTGTTACTGCTGCCGCTACGTTTGCAATCCTATTCAATTGCATAACCTGTCATTGTCACCCCTTGATGTGCCTTCCTTTATCCTATGCTGCCCATTATTATTATGCATTATTCAGCAGTGAGCCCTGCGCATTGTTAGCTAGGATTAGATAAAGGGCCGTGATCACTCAGGGGAGTGAACGCGGATACAAGTATTATAACTGCACAGGTACGGTACCAAGCAGACACCGCCAAAGGCCCCTATCTGGGTTATGCCTAGTCACCTCAAGTGTGAGCTATCAAGGAGTAATCCTTGTACTCCACTCGAGGCTGACTTTGTCTTACCGCCATAGGGTCCTGAACAACGGTTGTCCTTCAGGTAAGAAGTTGGGCGACCCAACGGTGCCCGCGAGAGGTATTGCGACGGGACGACAGGGAGGGTACGACCAGTGTACCGGTGTGCTTGGCCCCTGATCGTTGGCCGCGAGAGTTACCAAACTACGAAAGTCGAGCTCCTCCAGGAGCACACGCGAGAGAAGTTAAGGAGACGGTTCACCTTGTTGGTAACCGCAGTGACCTGGTGGGACGACAGGGCAGGCACCGATGTACTGGTGGTCCTGGCTGCTGTCATTGTCCGCGGGTCGGTTAAGTCGAGGCAACGATAACGGTTGTCACGCAGGTTAATTAAAATACTAAATGGTTCAGTGAATGTCTTAAGTTGGCTATATGCCATGTACGCACTACCTACCCGTGGGAATTACGAGTTTATGGGCTCCTCTGCTTCGTAGTGTCGTCCGAGGACTCTTCAGACGTCAGCAGTACCGCGGCCTGCGCCGGGAAGTGGTGTTGTCTTATTTGCTCGCGCGGTGGTGTCTTATTTGGATTTGCTTCAACTTCACCGGCCAGCCACGCACCGTGAAGGAGTACGTTCGGGTTGGGGTCCAAGGCCCGACGTACTTAGGATTTAGACCGGCGGATGGCCTCTCTGTTGAGTTTGAAAGATGGGCTATGAAGTGTCGGATAGCCTCGGTGGAGCGTTCCCTAACAAGGTTCCCGCCACCCTGGAGATCCGTGCGTGTAGCGTAACACAAGTGCACCCCTGCAGGGAAGATTAATCTATTCGAATAGCCGTGTCCACGGTAACAGGACGCTTTATGCTGAAGCTGGATCTTACCACTAGAAACTATTATTATTAAACTGTATGGTTCCGGGTTTTCTTCCTCGCGGGGATGTCGAGGAGGTGAACTCAGAGGCATTTTTAATTATTACAACTTATTATTATACAATGCTGCAGCAACTTCTGCTGCATTGTTACTTTATGCTTTATATAAACTGTTGGCTGATTCTTACCTCATGCTGCAAGACATCGTCGGAAGATGCTAGTCTTCGATAGGCCTAGCTTCTTACCCTTGCTCTGGATTTCTGTCTTTCAGTCCACTATATACAACCTCTTCTTTCTGTTGATACAATGCATAATGCTTAGTAGCGGACGTAAGACTCGCGGGTATACTAGATACTCACCTGCTTTATTTCCTTTACTGTTTTGCCTGATCGGCCGCTGCAGCCGATGTTGGAGCCCAGGAGCAGGAGTACCCCGGAGGCGCCTACTACGACGTCGAGTTCCCCGTTGACCAAGAGTAGTTCGGTGGATCCCAGGCAGGAGGCCTCGCCTTTTCGATCTGTATCTCTGATGTGATTTGTGCTAGCCTTCTTAAGGCAAAACTTGACTAACTATGTCTGTACTCAGATATTATGACTTGTATGACTTATGTATTCGGGTCCGCGTGGCCCCCTCTATTGTAACATATTTGTTTATCCTTTTGTGTTTAGTGTTGTGCTGTGATATTATCACCGTGGCACCCTAATCTCAGTCGTGTACCCTGTGTGTATGATTACTGTACACGGTCTGATTTTGGGGGCGTCACAGAAGGTTAACATAGCTATTAACGGCGACGAAAACACGCGTTTCTTCCACGCCTCTGCCACTCAACGTCTTCGATCAAACAAAATTCCAATCCTCCTCCTTGATGGACAAGAATATTTCAACCATGAGCAAAAAGCAAAAATTCAGCTTGACTTCTACAAAAAACTGATCGGCTCCACGACACAAACTGTCTGGAATTTCGACCTGCAAAGCCTCTACCCTAACCAACAATCGCAACCTCTAGCCCTAGACCTACCGTTCACCGAAACATAAATTCAGACTGCCTTCCTCTCCATGAACGGCAACGCTAGCCCAGGACCTAACGGATTAGGGCCTGCATTCTATCGTCGTTTCTGGCACTCCGTAAAGCACAACTGATGTGCGAGATGATGATAGTGATTTCTCGCCTATCGTTGGTACCCCAAGTGGAAGGCGCGATGTAGCACAGCAGCAAATTTCCCTCGGTGAAGATACCAAGGTTTGTCTCCAGTAGGACTCCGGAGATGATAAGTAGGTGTCAGCGGCGCAACTGACGCGGACCTTCACACAGACACGATAACTTTGTTCCCAATGAAGTTCAGAGAGGTTGTCAATCTCTCCGGTCTTGTTGTTCACAAAGGATTAAACACAAGGGATAATGATAGCAATTGAAAGTAAAGCAGAAAAGTAAATGAGCGTGTAAACAGTGATGAGGGTATGGACCGGGATACGTGATGTTCACTAGTGATGTCTCTCTCCCAAAAGACGATAAAATTGCAATGCGAGGTAAACAAATTACAGAAAGGCAATTGACAGGATTATGAACGCTAACTATGCTACGAAAGAAAGGACGAGGCTCAAAAGCATGGGCAGTACGCCAAAATAAGTAGACCGAAATCCAACTACATCTACTACTAATCATCCACCTTGAGATATCTATCCAGAACATCTCGCTGGTATTAAGTTGCAAGCCCCACCCAAAGTGTAAACCTAAAGCAACAGACAACTGCATTAAAAAGAACTTTGCGTAAAGTAAACAATCCTTGTAACCGCGGTAACAAGCACCGTTGTTTTCCCCCTTGTGGCAACAACACATCCCCTAGACTCATGTTTCTGTTACTCAAGCGTGTCATCGGGAGGCATGAACCCACAATCGAGCAAAACGTTCCCTCTTGGAGTCACTACCTACAACTTGGCCAAAGCAATAAACAACAACGGAGAACATGCAAGAATTATTTAGGAACAAAAATATAAGATATAAGAACCAAATATATTACTCAATCACAATCTGAACATAATCTCATAATCCATCAGATCCTACCAAACTCAACATAGCAATAGCAGAAATATTACAAAAGTGCCTCGATCATGTAGGGCAGCTCACGAGGTCTAAACCATGAAGATCAAAGAGGGGAGGAGAACATCACATAGCTACTGATCACGGACCCATGGTCCAAGGAAAACTACTCACGAGACATCCGGGGAGCATCCATGGTGGAGAGGAGACTCCCGGAGGTCAATCCTCCCTCCGGCAGGGTGCCGGGAAGAGGTCTTCTGGTGCTCCCGATCTAGGAAGCGTGGCGGCGGCGGAACAGAGGCGAGCTTGCGAAATAGGGTTCTATCTTCGGAGTTTCCCCGTGACGGAGAATAAATAGGAGAAGGGGGGCAGCCAGAGGTGGACCAGGGGCCCCAGGCGCCCCCCTGGCGCGGCCAAGGGTGGGGCCGCGCCGGGTGGCCGCCTGGGCCCCCCTGGCTCCCCTCTGGCCCCTCACGGGCTCTTCTCGAAGCTTCCTGTACGCTGATTTTTCCTGTATTTTTCCCGGAATTTTTCTGGCACTTTTTATATGTGGGAAAACTGAAATAGAGAAACTACAGAAAACAGGAACTGGCATTGGGGTGCACTGAGTTAATAGGTTAGTCCAAATATGATCAAAAGTGTATGAAAGTGTATCTAGATCATAGCAATATCACACAAAACATGCATGGAGCAAGCAGCAATTATAGATACGTTTTGGACGTATCAACATCCCCAAGCTTAATTCCTGCTCGTCCTCGAGTAGGTATATGATAACAAGCATAATTTCTGTGGTGACATGCTAGCAACCATAAAAAACTTTGAAAAGTAAAGCAATCAAGGTTAGAGATTCAATTCAAGTCATAACATGCAAGAGTCTATATTAGCATTGAAACAAGTAACAAGAGAACAAAAGGTGCAAGAGCTCTCGCTGTCCGTGACTCGAATGTCTCCAAATGGTGTTTGCGTGCAAGAAAGGGGATAGGGAATACGAGAGAAAAAAAGTATTTTTGTTGAGAACTCAATCTACTAAAGTTTCACACTTGGTCCTCTTTGGAATCTTATCTTGACTCGTCCCCAGACCACTAGCCAGGTACAAGTCAATTTGATCCACTCCTTTTCGATATTTTGAGCACTCATGCAATGGATGAGCGTAAGCATGAGAGTTGACACTTAGGATGGAAAAGAGAGAAATATGGTGGAGGAGGAAGACAAAAAGGATGAGAAAGGCTCACATCAATGAGGACAATCATAGGCAAGATGCCAAATGATAGATATGATGTGAGGAGTAGGGATTGCCATGCAACGGATGCACATACGAGCTAAGAAGCTCTCCAATGGAACTAGTGGGGGTGCATCTAACTTGCTCGCTCATGAAGACCTAGAGCTCGTTTGAGGAGGCTCATCCTTGGAATATGCAAGCCAAGTTCTATAGTGTGAAGGTCCCCACATAGCTATATGCATGAAGATCATCTCTATGGAGTACAAGGGATAGAGGAAGAAGTACTAGTGTGGATCTCTCAAAAAGATAGTAGTGTTGCCCCTTTCTCTCTTTTTATTTTTTTTCTCTTTTTTCTATTTTTTTGTATTTTTTTGTGGCCTCAATGGCTCTTTCTATTTAACTCTCATTTGCCCTCTTTGGGATATTTTATTGTGTCCACTTTGGGATCTTTTACTCACTTAAGGGCAACACTCTATTTTACAAGAAGGTAAAGGAGATCTTTCACACTTTACAAAGTACTCAAAATCATAAAGAATATGTAACTATCATGATGTATGCAATGTATGTCGCTGCCAGTGTAGCAGGAACATGTATGCCATGAAGATCAAGTCATGAAGAGGTGGAAGTTGCATGGAAATGTAACTCGGAAAGGCTATGGAAATGCCTTGATAGGTAGGTATGGTGGCTGTTTTGAGGAAAGATAAAGGGAGGCTTATGATGACAGAGCGTATCATGCCAAGGGTTTGGATGTACCAGCGAAGGTGGACACCAACTCTCGGAGTGAGAAGGAGGCAATGCACGGCACAGGAGAGGCTAGCAAAATATGGGAAGGTGGAAGTGTCAACTTTCAATACTTACATTAGTCCGAAGAACTCATGCACTTATTATCGGTAACTCTCAATCTAACAAGGAGGTTCACAAAGAGACAAGTACCCCGAGGAGGAGTGTATGGGGGTTTGGTTATCCTTGCGCATCCTCGACTCATGGTACGTGAGTGTTCTCTGATATTTGATCCCTCCAAAGATTAGTGATCCATCTAGTAGCTAGAGTTCTCAACTAGTTTTGTAGGTTTTGAAAATGCACACGGATTGCCCAAAATACGACATCTATCACTAATAGGCAAGAGCTCTTGACACCAAAAGTTCAAACATTACTCACAACAATACCTCAAAACTATTGCAAGTTACTACTAGAATTAAATAGCAACCTCAATTACCTACTTCTCAAAACAAGACACAACTCAGTGCAACAACCAACTCTCTTTAACAAGATAAACATGAAAACTAAAAAGAGTTCCAGCAACAAACTAATCAAAAGCCAAGGCTCTTATTAAAAACAAACTAAAACTAAACTAAACATGGCAGTAGCTATGAAAAGATAAAGAACACACAACAGCAAAAAGATAGGCATGACGAATCCTATGATGTGTTCTAAATTTTGTAAGTGGAGCGTGTTTCTCTCCCACACAAAGTAAGACGGGATCTAACTTGTTATGAACAGCAAGAAAAGCTAAAGAAAACTAAAAACAAAACCTAAGAGCGAGACGCTCCAAGCATAGCACATAACGCATGAAGTGATTAAAATATAGTGAGACGAAGGACGAACTGATGATTGTTGATGGAGAAGGGGATTGCTTATTGGCTTCTCGCCCTTCGTTGGTGAGCCCCAAGTGGAAGGCGTGATGCAGTGCAGCAACAGTTTTCCCTCGGTGAAGATACCAAGGTTTGTCTCCAGTAGGACTCCGGAGATGATAAGTAGGTGTCAGCGGCGCAACTGACGTGGACTGCAGACAGATACAGATAACTTTGTTCCCAACGAAGTTCAGAGAGGTTGTCAATCTCTCCGGTCTTGTTGTTCACAGATGATAAAACGCAAGGGATAATGATAGCAACTTGAAAGTAAATGCAGAAAAGTAAATATAGCTTGGAAACAGTAATGAGGATATGGACCGGGATACGTGATGTTCACTAGTGATGTCTCTCTCCCAAAAGACGATAAAACTTCTATGCGAGGTAAACAAATTACAGAAGGGCAATTGACAGGATTATGAACGCACCGCAATGCTAACTATGCTACAAAAGAAAGGAAGAGGTTCAAAAGCACGGGAAGTACGCCAAAATAAGTAGACCGAAATCCATCTGCGTCTACTACTAATCATCCACCTTGAGATATCTATCCAGAACATCTCGCTGGTATTAAGTTGCGAGCCCCACCCAAAGTGTAAACCCAAAGCAACAGACAACTGCATTAAAAAGAACTTTGCGTAAAGTAAACAATCCTTGTAATCGCGGTTACAAGCACCTTTGTTTTCCCCCTTGTGGCAACAGCACATCCCCTAGACTCATGTTTTTGTCACTCAAGCGTGTCATCGGGGGGCATGAACCCACAATCTAGCACAACGCTCCCTCTTGAAGTCACTACCTAATACTTGGCCAAAGCAATAAACAACAACGAAGAACATGCAAGAATTACTTAGTAACAAAAATATAAGAGATAAAAACCAAATATATTACTCTATCACAATCTGAACATAATCTCATAATCCATCAGATCCCTCGAAACTCAGCATAGCAACAGCAGAAATATTACAAAGGTGCCTAGATCATGTAGGGCAGCTCACGAGGTCTAAACAATGAAGATCAAAGAGGGGTGGAGAACATCACATAGCTACTGATCACGGACCCATGGTCCAAGGAAAACTACTCACGAGACATCCGGGGAGCATCCATGGTGGAGAGGAGACTCCCGGAGGTCAATCCTCTCTCCGGCATGGTGCCGGGAAGAGGTCTTCTGGTGCTCCCGATCTTGGAAGCGCGGCGGCGGCGGAACAGAGGCGAGTTCGCGGAATAGGGTTCTTCTTCTGGAGTTTTCCCGTGACGTAGATTAAATAGGTGAAGGGGGGCAGCCAGAGGTGGACCAGGGGCCCGAGGCGCCCCCTGGCGCGGCCAGGGGTGGGGCCGTGCCGGGTGGCCGCCTGGGCCCCCCTGGCTCCCCTCTGGCCCCTCCCGGGCTCTTCTCGAAGCTGCCGTCACGCTGATTTTTTATCTGAATTTTCCCGAAATTTTCTGGCACTTTTTATATGGGGGAAAACTGAAATAGAAAAACAGCAGAAAACAGGAACTGGCACTGGGGTGCACTGAGTTAATAGGTTAGTCCAAATATGATCAAAAGTGTATGAAAGTGTATCTAGATCATAGCAATATCACACAAAACATGCATGGAGCAAGCAGCAATTATAGATACGTTTTGGACGTATCAACATCCCCAAGCTTAATTCCTGCTCGTCCTCGAGTAGGTATATGATAACAAGCATAATTTCTGTGGTGACATGCTAGCAACCATAAAAAACTTTGAAAAGTAAAGCAATCAAGGTTAGAGATTCAATTCAAGTCATAACATGCAAGAGTCTATATTAGCATTGAAACAAGTAACAAGAGAACAAAAGGTGCAAGAGCTCTCGCTGTCCGTGACTCGAATGTCTCCAAATGGTGTTTGCGTGCAAGAAAGGGGATAGGGAATACGAGAGAAAAAAAGTATTTTTGTTGAGAACTCAATCTACTAAAGTTTCACACTTGGTCCTCTTTGGAATCTTATCTTGACTCGTCCCCAAACCACTAGCCAGGTACAAGTCAATTTGATCCACTCCTTTTCGATATTTCGAGCACTCATGCAATGGATGAGCGTAAGCACGAGAGTTGACACTTAGGATGGCAAAGAGAGAAATATGGTGGAGGAGGAAGACAAAAAGGATGAGAAAGGCTCACATCAATGAGGACAATCATAGGCAAGATGCCAAATGATAGATATGATGTGAGGAGTAGGGAGTGCCATGCAACGGATGCACATACGAGCTAAGAAGCTCTCCAATGGAACTAGTGGGGGTGCATCTAACTTGCTCGCTCATGAATACCTAGAGCTCGTTTGAGGAGGCTCATCCTTGGAATATGCAAGCCAAGTTCTATAGTGTGAAGGTCCCCACATAGCTATATGCATAAAGGTCATCTCTATGGAGTACAAGGATATAAAGGGAGTACTAGTGTGGATCTCTCAAAAGGATAGTAGTGTTGCCCCTTTCTTTCTTTTTATTTCTTTTTCTATTTTTCTATTTTTTTGTATTTTTTTGTGGCCTCAATGGCTCTTTCTATGTAACTCTCATTTGTCCTCTTTGGGATCTTTTGATTTGTCCACTTTGAGATCTTTTCCTCACTTAAGGGCAACACTCTATTTTACAAGAAGGTAAAGGAGATCTTTCACACTTTACAAGGTACTCAAAACATAAAGAAGATGTAACTATCATGATGTATGCAATGTATGTCGCTGCCAGTGTAGCAGGAACATGTATGACATGAAGATCAAGTCATGAAGAGGTGGAAGTTGCATGGCAATGTAACTCGGAAAGGTTATGGAAATGCCTTGATAGGTAGGTATGGTGGCTGTTTTGAGGAAGGATAAAGGGAGGCTTACAATGACAGAGCGTATCATGCCAAGGGTTTGGATGTACCGGCGAAGGTGGACACCAACTCTCGGAGTGGGAAGAAGGCAATGCACGGCACGGGAAAGGCTAGCAAAACATGGGAAGGTGGAAGTGTCAACTCTCAATACTTACATTAGTCCTAAGAACTCATGCACTTATTATCAGTAACTCTCAATCTAATCAGGAGGTTCACAAAGAGACAATTACCCCGAGGAGGAGTGTATGGGGGTTTGGTTATCCTTGCGCATCCTCGACTCATGGTACGTGAGTGTACTCTAATATTCGACCCCTCAGAAGAGTAGTGATTCATCTATTAGCTAGAATTCTCAACTAGTTTTGTAGGTTTTGAAAATAAACACAGATTTCCCAAAATACGACACCTATCACTAATAGGCAAGAGCTCTTGACACCAAAAGTTCAAACATTACTCACATCAATACCTCAAAACCATTGCAAGCTACTACTAAAATTAAATAGCAACCTCAATCACCTACTTTCAAGACACAACTGAGTGCAACAACCAACTCTCTTTAACAAGATAAACATGAAAACTAAAAAGAGTTGCAGCAACAAACTAAACAAAAGCCAAGGCTCTTGCTAAAGAAAAAACTAAGACTAAAACTAAACATGGCAGTAGCTATGAAAAGATAAAGAACACACAACAGCAAAAAGATAAGCAGGAAAAATCCTATGATGTGTTCTAAATTTTGAAAGTGGAGAGTGTTTCTCTCCCACACAAAGTAAGAAGGGATCTAAATTGTTATGAACAGAAAGCAAAGCTAAAGAAAACTAAAAACAAAACCTAAGAGCGAGACGCTCCAAGCATAGCACATAACGCATGAAGTGATAAAAATATAGTGAGACGAAGGACGAACTGATGATTGTTGATGGAGAAGGGGATGCACGGGGGCATCCCCAAGCTTAGACGCTTGAGTCTCCTTGAATATTTATTGGGGATGCATGGGGGCATCCCCAAGCTTGAGCGCTTGACACTCCTGGATCTTCTTTCATCATCTTCTATCGCACACTTGAAAACTCCCTTCATACATAACTCATCATAAGCTGATTAGAGAGGTTAGTACCCTTAATAAAATAATTTTACACCACTTGATATTCTTGAAGAGATACTGTTTCTCAAGAGTGCCAAAAAGTTTTTGCAAAGAAAAAGCAAGCTTAAGGTTTGCAAAAGTTAGGAGAGACAAAACGTGGCAGAATCTGTGAAAAACAGAACAGCAGATAGTAAAGAATCTTTTAGGGGCACTTCTGCAACTCAAATAAAAAAACTCAGAACATACGGAAGTTTCATAATTGTATAGAGCATGCTGTGTAAAAATTTCAGCTAAAAAAGATGAATTGGGATTTTTCTGGAATTTTTCTGGTCACGAGGACAGAATCTGTTTTCTGGACAGCATGTCACAACTTTTACTTCCCTTGTCGTAAGAGGCTATAACTTGGCACAAAGTTGAAAAATAAAGATACAATGATGTTGCTACAGTAGTAACAATCATCAAGACTCAACAAAAGCAAAAATAAAAACCTAAATTCGTTGCGGGCTGCCTCCCGAAAGCGCTTCCTTAAAGCCATTAGCTAGGCTTAAAGATTTTTAAAAGATGCTCTCATAAGAATATGAATTTGGAGCAAAAGAGAGCATCAAGAAGCAAATATGAGACACATTTAAGCCTAACCCACTTCCTATGCATAGGCATCTTATAAGAAAATAAATTAAAGAAGCAAAAAGAAACCCGCATAGGAAGGTGGAACAAGAACATCTTCAAAACTTTCAACATAAAGAGAGGAGTTTTAGTAATATGGAAGTTTCTACAACCAAACTTCCCTTTCTCAAAATAATTTTCAGTAGTATCATGAACAACATCAAGAATATAACTATCACATAAATCATATAGTTCATGACCTACAAGCACACGTATATCATTTTCAACACGGTTTTTAGGATCATAAGATAAATGCAACCCATCACATTGAGCTTTGATAAGAGGAAAATTCTCCGGAGTTGGAGATTTCAAAAGGATAATAGGGACATCAAGTGTGGGTGCAATAGAAACAATTTCATGCTTGACGTAAGGAACTATAGCAAGTTCATCTTCGCAAGCATAATCCATAGTGGCATCTTGGCCATCAACAAAGCAAGTATCAAAATTTTCAGAAAGTGATATTTCAAGTGATTACTCGGAATCATAAGATTCCTCTTCATAGCAATCATTAGACTCTTCTTGGGCAGCAAGCATTCTATTTTTAAAATCCTCAATATAAGAATTGGAAGTATAATTCTCGAAGCAATAAGCAAGAACTGCAAAGTTTTCGACTCGAAAATAGTATCGTGATACTTTTCAATCAAAGAAGCAATCTCATAGGCACCTTTAAAAGCAACAAACTCTTCAATCTTTTCAACATCAAAGTAATCATAAACACCTTTACCATAAGAAGATAAGATCTCATTTTCATTAAACTCACATTGGAAAGGGAGGTGTTTATGATCTATATTAGAACAACAAGTAAAATCATAAATGTGGCACAAAAGTTTAGCATGGCAATAAGAAACATGTATTTGATCCCATAAGTGTTTCCCTTTCTGAGATAGGCGGTGCCGCGTATAATGAGCATGCTCATCTGATGACGTCTTCTCGCCCTTCGTTGGTAGGCCCCAAGTGGAAGGCGTGATGCGGTACAACAGCGAGTTTAACCTCAGTACAGATACCAAGGTTTGTCTCCAGTAGGACTCCAGAGATGATAAGTAGGTGTCAGCGGCGCAACTGACGCTGACCTGCACACAGACACAGATAACTTTGCTCCCAACGAAGTTCAGAGAGGTTGTCAATCTCTCCGGTCTTGTTGTTTACAAACGATAAAACGCAAGGGGATAATGATAGAAACTTGAAAGTAAATGCAGAAAAGTAAATATAGCTTGGAAACAATAATGAGGATATGGACCGGGATACGTGATGTTCGCTAGTGATGTCTCTCTCCCAAAAGACGATAAAAATGTTATGCGAGGTAAACAAATTACAGAAAGGCAATTGACAGGATTATGAACGCACCGCAATGCTAACTATGCTACAAAAGAAAGGAAGAGGTTCAAAAGCACGGGCAGTACGTCAAAGTAAGTAGACTGAAATCCATCTGCATCTACTACTAATCATCCACCTTGAGATATCTATCCAGAACATCTCGCTGGTATTAAGTTGCAAGCCCCACCCAAAGTGTAAACCCAAAGCAACAGACAACTGCATTAAAAAGAACTTTGCGTAAAGTAAACAATCCTTGTAACCGCGGTTACAAGCACCGTTGTTTTCCCCCTTGTGGCAACAACACATCCCCTAGACTCATGTTTCTGTCACTCAAGCATGTCATCGGGGAGGCATGAACCCACAATCTAGCACAACGCTCCCTCTTGGAGTCACTACCTACTACTTGGCCAAAGCAATAAACAGCAACGGAGAGCATGCAAGAATTACTTAGGAACAAAAATATAAGAGATAAAAACCAAATATATTACTCTATCACAATCTGAACATAATCTCATAATCCATCAGATCCGATCAAACTCAACATAGCAATAGCAGAAATATTACAAAGGTGCCTCGATCATGTAGGGCAGCTCACGAGGCCTAAACAATGAAGATCAAAGAGGGGAGGAGAACATCACATAGCTACTGATCACGGACCCATGGTCCAATGAAAACTACTCACGAGACATCCGGGGAGCATCCATGGTGGAGAGGAGACTCCCAGAGGTCAATCCTCCCTCCGGCAGGGTGCCGGGAAAAGGTCTTCTGGTGCTCCCGATCTTGGAAGCGCGGCGGCGGCGGAACAGAGGCGAGTTCGCGGAATAGGGTTCCTCTTCTGGAGTTTTCCCGTGAAGGGGGATAAATAGGCGAAGGGGGGCAGCCAGAGGTGGACCAGGGGGCCCAGGCGCCCCCCAGGCGCGGCAAGGGGTGGGGCCGCGCCGGGTGGCCGCCTGGGCCCCCTGGCCCCCCTTTGGCCCCTCCCGGACTTTTCTCGAAGCTTCCGTCACGCTGATTTTTTATCTGAATTTTCCCGAATTTTTCTGGCACTTTTTATATGGGGGAAAACTGAAATAGAAAAACAGCAGAAAACAGGAACTGGCACTGGGGTGCACTGAGTTAATAGGTTAGTCCAAATATGATAAAAAATGTATGAAAGTGTATCTAGATCATAGCAATATCACACAAAACATGCATGGAGCAAGCAAAAATTATCGATACGTTTTGGACGTATCATCATCCAATGATTTCCCCTCAACCAAGTCGGTTGGGTTTTTAGCGCGAGCACAAATTGATCGAAGACGATCCAAGTGAAACATGTCCATCCTACCATATTTTGGTGGTTCCACACCCATGGTGAAGATAGCATTAGTAGGTATTTTTGGTATTTTTGATAAAGGACACAAAGATAAAAACTGAAAGGTAAACTAACAAGACTAAAAAACAAAGGTATAGGGTAGTGTGCAACTCCCCTATCTTAGCACTCGGAGTCCCCGGCAACGGCGCCAGAAATACTCTTGCTTATTGGCTTCTCGCCCTTCGTTGGTGAGCCCCAAGTGGAAGGCGTGATGCAGTGCAGCAGCAGTTTTCCCTCGGTGAAGATACCAAGGTTTGTCTCCAGTAGGACTCCGGAGATGGTAAGTAGGTGTCAGCGGCGCGACTGACGTGGACCTGCACACAGACACAGATAACTTTATTCCCAACGAAGTTCAGAGAGGTTGTCAATCTCTCCGGTCTTGTTGTTCACAAATGATAAAACGCAAGGGATAATGATAGCAACTTGAAAGTAAATGCAGAAAAGTAAATATAGCTGGGAAACAGTAATGAGGATATGGACCGGGATACGTGATGTTCACTAGTGATGTCTCTCTCCCAAAAGACGATAAAACTGCTATGTGAGGTAAACAAATTACAGAAGGGCAATTGACAGGATTATGAACGCACCGCAATGCTAACTATGCTACAAAAGAAAGGAAGAGGTTCAAAAGCACGGGCAGTACGCCAAAATAAGTAGACCGAAATCCATCTGCATCTACTACTAATCATCCACCTTGAGATATCTATCCAGAACATCTCGCCGGTATTAAGTTGCGAGCCCCACCCAAAGTGTAAACCCAAAGCAACAAACAACTGCATTAAAAAGAACTTTGCGTAAATCCTTGTAACCGCGGTTACAAGCACCGTTGTTTTCCCCCTTGTGGGAACAACACATCCCCTAGACTCATGTTTCTATCACTCAAGCGTGTCATCGGGGGGCATGAACCCACAATCTAGCACAACGCTCCCTCTTGGAGTCACTACCTACTACTTGGCCAAAGCAATAAACAGCAACGGAGAACATGCAAGAATTACTTAGGAACTAAAATATAAGAGATAAAAACCAAATATATTACTCTATCACAATCTGAACATAATCTCATAATCCATCAGATCCCATCAAACTCAGCATAGCAACAGCAGAAATATTACAAAGGTGCCTCGATCATGTAGGGCAGCTCACGAGGTCTAAACAATGAAGATCAAAGAGGGGAGGAGAACATCACATAGCTACTGATCACGGACCCATGGTCCAAGGAAAACTACTCACGAGACATCCGGGGAGCATCCATGGTGGAGAGGAGACTCCCGGAGGTCAATCCTCTCTCCAGCAGGGTGCCGGGGAAGAGGTCTTCTGGTGCTCCCGATCTTGGAAGCGCGGCGGCGGCGGAACAGAGGCGAGTTCGTGGAATAGGGTCTTCTTCTGGAGTTTTCCCGTGACGTAGATTAAATAGGTGAAGGGGGGCAGCCAGAGGTGGACGAGGGGCCCCAGGCGCCCCCCTGGCGCGGCCAGGGGTGGGGCCGCGCCGGGTGGCCGCCTGGGCCCCCCTGGCTCCCCTCTGGCCCCTCCCGGGTTCTTCTCGAAGCTTCTGTCACGCTGATTTTTTTATCTGGATTTTCCCGAATTTTTCTAGCACGTTTTATATGGGGGAAAACTGACATAGAAAAACAGCAGAAAACAGGAACTGGCACTGGGGTGCACTGAGTTAATAGGTTAGTCCAAATATGATCAAAAGTGTATGAAAGTGTATCTAGATCATAGCAATATCACACAAAACATGCATGGAGCAAGCAGAAATTATAGATACGTTTTGGACGTATCAGGGATGCACGGGGGCATCCCCAAGCTTAGACGCTTGAGTCTCCTTGAATATTTATTGGGGATGCATGGGGGCATCCCCAAGCTTGAACGCTTGACACTCCTGGATCTTCTTTCAGCATCTTCCATCGCACACTTGAAAAGTCCCTTCATACATAACTCATTATAAGCTGATTAGAGAGGTTAATACCCTTAATAAATAAAATTTCCCCACTAGATATAAAGATATTCTTGAAGAGCTACTGTTTCTCAAGATTTCCAAAAAGTTTTTGCAAAGAAAAAGCAAGCTTAAGGTTTGCAAAAGTTAGGAGAGACAAAACGTGGCAGAATCTGTGAAAAACAGAAAAGCAGGTAGTAAAGAATTTTATAGGGGAACTTCTGCAACTCAAATAAAAAAACTCAGAACATACGGAAGTTTCGTAATTGTATAGAGCATACTGTGTAAAAATTGCAGCTCAAAAAGATGAACTGGGTTTTTTCTGGAATTTTTCTGGTCACGAGGACAGAATCTGTTTTCTGGACAGCATGTCACAACTTTTACTTCCCTTGCCGTAAGAGGTTATAACTTGGCACAAAGTTGAAAAATAAAGATACAATGATGTTTCTACAGTAGTAACAATCATCAAGACACAACAAAAGCAAAAAGAAAAACCTAAATTCGTTGCGGGCTGCCTCCCGAAAGCGCTTTGTTTTATGCCTTTAAGCTAGGCATGAAGATTATAAAAGATGCTCACGTAAGAATAAGGATTTGAAGCAAAAGAGAGCATCAAGAAGCAAACATGAAATACATTTAAGCCTAACACACTTCCTATTCATAGGCATCTTGTAAGAAAATAAATCAAAGAAGCACAAAGTCACAAGCATAGGAAGGTGGAACAAGAGCAACTTTAAAAATTTCATCAAAAACAGAGGTGTTTTTGTAACATGAAAGATTTTAGAACCAAGCTTTCCTCTCTCAAAGTAATTTTCAGTAGTATCATGAACAACCTCAAGAATATAACTATCACATAAATCATGTTGTTCATGACCTGCAAGCACATGTGTATAGTTTTCAACACGGTCTTTAGGATCATAAGATGAATGCAACCCAACACATTGAGCTTTGATAAGAGGAAAATTATCCGGAGTTGGAGATTTCAAAAGGATAATAGGACAATCAAGTGTGGGTGAAATATCAACAATTTCATGCTTAACATAAGGAACTATAGAGAGTTCATTTTTGTCAGCATCATCCATAGTGGCATCTTGGCCATCAATAAAGCAAGTATCAAAATTTTCAGAAAGGGATATTTCAAGTGAGTCCTCGGAATCATGGGATTCCTCCTCAAAGCAATCATTGGCCTCTTCTTGGGCAGCAAACATTTTATTTTTAAAATCCTCAATATAAGAATTGGAAGTATAATTCTCGAAGCAAGAAGCAAGAACTGCAAAGTTTTCAGACTCGAAAATAGTATCGTGATACTTTTCAATCAAAGAAGCAATCTCATAGGCACCTTTAAAAGCAACAAACTCTTCAATCTTTTCAACATCAAAGTAATCATAAACACCTTTAGCATAAGAAGATAAGATCTCATTTTCATTAAACTCACATTGGAAAGGAAGGTGTTTATGATCTATATTAGAACAACAAGTAAAATCATAAATGTGGCACAAAAGTTTAGCATGGAAATAAGAAACATGTATTTGATCCCATAAGTGTTTCCCTTTCCGAGATAGGCGGTGCCGCGTATAATGAGCATGCTAATCCAATGATTTTCCCTCAACCAAGTCGGTTGGGTTTTTAGCGCGATCACAAATTAATCGAAGACGATCCAAGTGAAACATGTCCATCCTACCATATTTGGGTGGTTCATCACCCATGGTGAGGATAGCATAGATAGGCAAAGCAAGACAAAGGCAAAAGGTAGCAACTATTTTTGTGGTTTTTCATAAAGGACACTGAGATAAAAACTGAAAGGTAAACTAACAAGACTAAAAAACAAAGGTAAAGGGTAGTGTGCAACTCCCCTATCTTAGCACTCGGAGTCCCCGGCAACGGCTCCAGAAATTTGGCTTGATGTGTGAGATGATGATAGTGATTTCTCGCCCTTCGTTGGTACCCCAAGTGGAAGGCGTGATGTAGCACAACAGCAAATTTCCCTCGGTGAAGATACCAAGGTCTGTCTCCAGTAGGACTCCGGAGATGATAAGTAGGTGTCAGCGGCGCAACTGACGCGGACCTGCACACAGGCACGATAACTTTGTTCCCAACGAAGTTCAGAGAGGTTGTCAATCTCTCCGGTCTTGTTGTTCACAAAGGATTAAACACAAGGGATAATGATAGCATTGAAAGTAAAGCAGAACAGTAAAATGAGCGTGTAAACAGTGATGAGGGTATGGACCGGGATACGTGATGTTCACTAGTGATGTCTCTCTCCCAAAAGACGATAAAATTGCTATGCGAGGTAAACAAATTACAGAAAGGCAATTGAAAGGATTATGAATGCACCGCAATGCTAACTATGCTACAAAAGAAAGGATGAGGCTCAAAAGCATGGGCAGTACGCCAAAATAAGTAGACCGAAATCCAACTGCATCTACTACTAACCATCCACCTTGAGATATCTATCCAGAACATCTCGCTGGTATTAAGTTGCAAGCCCCACCCAAAGTGTAAACCCAAAACGTTCGGTGGGTTTACACTTTGGGTGGGGCTCGCAACTTAATACCAGCGAGATGTTCTGGATAGATATCTCAAGGTGGATGATTAGTAGTAGATGCAGATGGATTTCGGTCTACTTATTTTGGCGTACTGCCCGTGCTTTTGAACCTCTTCCTTTCTTTTGTAGCATAGTTAGCATTGCGGTGCGTTCATAATCCTGTCAATTGCCCTTCTGTAATTTGTTTACCTCGCATAGCAGTTTTATCGTCTTTTGGGAGAGAGACATCACTAGCGAACATCACGTATCCCGGTCCATATCCTCATTACTGTTTCCAAGCTATCTTTACTTTTCTGCTTTTACTTGCTATCATAATCCTTGTGTTTTACCCTTTGTGAACAACAAGACCGGAGAGATTGACAACCTCTCTGAACTTCGTTGGGAACAAAGTTATCTATGTCTGTGTGCAGGTCCACGTCAGTCGCGCCGCTGACACATACTTATCATATCTGGAGTCCTACGGGAGACAAACCTTGGTATCTTCACCGAGGGAAACTCGGTGCTGCACTGCATCACGCCTTCCACTTGGGGCTCACCAACGAAGGGAGAGAAGCCGCTAAGCAAGAGAATTTCTGGCGCCGTTGCCGGGGACTCCGAGTGCTAAGATAGGGGAGTTGCACACTACCCTTTACCTTTGTTTCTAGTCTTGTTAGTTTATCTTTCAGTTTTTATCTTTGTGTCTTTTATCAAAAACTACAAAAAAATCTGCCACACTTGCTGCCACTATGGGTTCCACTGAAAACACCAAGTTGTGTGACTTCACTAGCAACAACAACCAGGACTTTATCTGCACTCCCATTGCCACACCTGCCACTTCAGCTACCTCTTATGAAATCAAACCTGCTTTGCTAAAGCTTGTTATGAGAGATCAATTCTCTGGTGCTGGAGATGATGCTGCTTTACACTTGAATATTTTTGTTGAATTATGTGATATGCAAAAGTATAAAGAAGTAGAAGGTGATGTTGTTAAGCTCAAGCTCTTTCCTTTCTCTTTAAGGGGAGATGCTAAAATCTGGTTTCAATCTTTGCCCAGAAATAGCATAGATTCTTGGGATAAGTGCAAAGATGCTTTTATAGGGAAGTACTACCCTCCTGCTAAGATTATCCAATTGAGGAGTAATATTATGAATTTTAAGCAATTGGATAATGAACACGTTGCCCAAGCTTGGGAACGAATGAAATCTCTTGTTAAGAAATGCCCTACACATGGTTTGACTACTTGGATGGTTATCCAGACTTTTTATGCAGGCTTGAACTTTACCTCGCGGAACCTGTTAGATTCGGCCGCGGGAGGAACCTTTATGTCAACTACACTTGGTGCTGCCACAAAGCTTCTCGATGAAATGATGACCAATTATTCCCAATGGCACACCGAACGCGCTCCAACAGGTAGGAAGGTAAACTCTGTCGAGGAAATTACCTCCCTCAATGAAAAAGTTGACTTAATTATGTCTCTACTTACCAAGCAACCCTCTATTGATCCTCATGATGTTCCTTTAAATTCTTTGGTTGCTCAAGAACAAGTAGATGTGAACTTTATTGCTAGAAACAACTTCAACAACAATGCTTATAGGGGAAATTTTTCTAGCAATCCTAGACCGTTTCCATCCAATTATGGGAACAACAACACTTACCCTAGCAACAAGAACCCCTCTTCTGAATTACAAAGCATGCTTAGAGACTTTATCACTACCCAAAAATCCTTCAACAAAAATGTAGAGGAGAAAATAGCTAAAATAGATAATCTCTCTTTGAAGGTAGAAAGCTTAGCCCTTGATATTGAGATGCTTAAAATTAGAACCTCCCCCTTGAGGAGAATAAGGCCACTCCTATTAATGCTATCCAGTTACAAATCAATGAAAATATTAGGATGATGGCTAAACTTAAAGAAAGATGGGCTAGAGAAAAAGAGGAAGAGGATAGAATTAAGAGCCTTCCTACACACCACATAGTTGCCACTATCCAAATTGTTGAGGACACCCATACTATTAGCACCCAATGCACTCCTAGTCCCGTTGGACCTATTAATGGTGATGCTAATACCTCAACCGTAGAAAAAGAAACTCCTATGAACATAGAGGGTTTCAAACAGGTGAGCCTAGATGACACTACTACCACCTTTGATAGTAGTGATATTAATTTTGATAGTTGCATCCTCTCAGAAGTTATTAGCTTGTTACACAAAATGTCTAGAGACCCCCACACTAGCACACTTAATCCTGCCTTCACGGAGCATATCACAAATGCTCTTATCAAAGCTAGGGAGGAGAAGCTTAGAGTAGAAGCCTCCATACCTAGGAAGCAAGATGATGGTTGGGATCCTATGATCAAAATTAAATTAAATAACTTCTCTTGCTATGATTTATGTGATGTTGGAGCTAGTACCTCTGTTATGCCCAAAAGAATATTTGATATGTTTGAATTGAAGCCTCTTGAGCCTTGTTCTTTTTGTGTTCGTCTTGTTGATTCTTCCATAAAGAAAACTTTGGGGAAGATCAACGATGTTCTTATCATTGTCAATGACAATTATGTTCCCGTTGATTTTATTGTTATGGATATAGAGTGTGAACCTTTGTGTCCAATTATTTTGGGACGTCCTTTTCTTCGCACCGTTGGTGCGGTTATTGACATGAAAGAGGGGAATATAAAATTCCAATTCCCATTCAAAAAGGGGATGGAACACTTCTAGAAAGAAAATCAAGTTACCTTTTGAGTCCGTTACACGGGCTAGTTATTCTCTTTCTCTTGATAAAACTTGATTCTTCTTTTTGCATCATGCCTAGCTAATGGCTTTAAAGAAGCGCTTTCGGGAGGCAGCCCGCAACGAATTTAGGTGTTTCTTTTTGCTTTTGTTGTGTCTTGATGGTTGTTACTTCTGTAGCAACATCATTTTATCTTTATTTTTCAGCTTTGTGCCAAGTTATAGCCTCTTACGGCAAGGGAAGTAAAAGTTGTGACATGCTGTCCAGAAAACAGATTCTGTCCTCGTGACCAGAAAAGTTCCAGAAAAATCCCAGTTCATCTTTTTGAGCTGAAATTTTTACACAGTATGCTCTATACAATTACGAAACTTCCGTATGTTCTGAGTTTTTTTATTTGAGTTGCATAAGTGCCCCTAAAAAATTCTTTACTATCTGCTGTTCTGTTTTTCACAGATTCTGCCACATTTTGTCTCTCCTTACTTTTGCAAACCTTAAGCTTACTTTTTCTTTGCAAAAACTTTTTTGCACTCTTGAGAAACAGTATCTCTTCAAGAATATCTTTATATCCAGTGGAGAAAAATTATTTATTAAGGGTACTAACCTCTCTAATCAGCTTATGATGAGTTATGTATGAAGGGAGTTTTCAAGTGTGCGATGGAAGATGATGGAAGAAGATCCAGGAGTGTCAAGCGCTCAAGCTTGAAACTCAATAAATATTCAAGAAGATTCAAGCGTCTAAGCTTGGGCATGCCCCCGTGCATCCCCTTCTCCATCAACAAATCATCAGTTCATCCTTCGTCTCACTATATTTTTATCACTTCATGTGTTATGTGCTATGCTTGGAGCGTCTCGCTCTTAGGTTTTGTTTTTAGTTTTCTTTAGCTTTGCTTGCTGTTCATAACAAGTTAGATCCCTTCTTACTTTGCGTGGGAGAGAAAACACGCTCCACTTTCAAAATCTAGAACACATCATAGGATTTTTCCTGCCTATCTTTTTGCTGTTGTGTGTTATTTATCTTTTCTTAGCTACTGCCATGTTTAGTTTTAGTCTTAGTTTGTCTTTAGCAAGAGCCTTGGCTTTTTTTTAGTTTGTTGCTGGAACTCTTTTTAGTTTTCATGTTTATCTTGTTAAAGAGAGTTGGTTGTTGCACTGAGTTGTGTTTTGTCTTGAAAGTAGGTAGTTGAGGTTGCTATTTAATTTTAGTAGTAGCTTGCAATAGTTTTGAGGTATTATTGTGAGTAATGTTTGGAATTTTGGTGTCAAGATCTCTTGCCTATTAGTGATAGGTGTCGTATTTTGGGCAATCCGTGTTTATTTCCAAAACCTGCAAAACTAGTTGAGAACTCTAGCTACTAGATGGATCGCTACTCTTTGGAGGGATCGGATATTAGAGTACACTCCCGTACCATGAGTCGAGGATGCGCAAGGATAACCAAACCCCCATACACTCCTCCTCGGGGTACTTGTCTCTTTGTGAACCTCCTCATTAGATTGAGAGTTACCGATAATAAGTGCATGAGTTCTTCGGACTAATGTAAGTATTGAGAGTTGCACTTCCACCTTTCCATATTTTGCTAGCCTTTCCCGTGCCGTACATTGCCTTCTTCTCACTCCGAGAGTTGGTGTCCACCTTCGCCGGTACATCCAAACCCTTGGCATGATACGCTCTGTCATCATAAGCCTCCCTTTATCTTTCCTCAAAACAGCCACCATACCTACCTATCAAGGCATTTCCATGGCCTTTCCGAGTTATATTGCCATGCAACTTCCACCTCTTCATGACTTGATCTTCATGTCATACATGTTCCTGCTACACTGGCAGCGGCATACCTTGCATACATAATGTTAGTTACATCTTTTTTATGTTTTGAGTACCTTGTAAAGTGTGAAAGATCTCCTTTACCCTCTTGTAAAATAGAGTGTTTCCCTTAAAGTGAGGAAAAGATCCCAAAGTGGACACATTAAAAGATCCCAAAGAGGACAAATGAGAGTTACATATAAAGAGCCATTGAGGCCACAAAAAATACAAAAAAATAGAAAAAAGAAAATAAAAAGAGAGAAAGGGGCAACACTACTATCCTTTTGAGAGATCCACACTAGTACTCCCTTTATATCCTTGTACTCCATAGAGATGACCTTTATGAATATAGTTTGGAGAGCTTCCTAGCTCGTATGTGCATCCGTTGCATGGCAATCCCTACTCCTCACATCATATCTATCATTTGGCATCTCTTGCCTATGATTGTCCTCATTGATGTGAGCCTTTCTCATCCTTTTTGTCTTCCTCCTCCACCATATTTCTCTCTTTGCCATCCTAAGTGTCAACTCTCGTGCTTACGCTCATCCATTCCATGAGTGCTCGAAATATCGAAAAGGAGTGGATCAAATTGACTTGTACCTGGCTAGTGGTCTGGGGACGAGTCAAGATAAGATTCCAAAGAAGACCAAGTGTGAAACTTTAGTAGATTGAGTTCTCAACACAAAAATATTTTTTTCTCGTATTCCCTACCCCCCTTCTTGCACGCAAACACCATTTGGAGACATTCGAGTCACGGACAGCGAGAGCTCTTGCACCTTTTGTTCTTTTGTTACTTGTTTCAATGCTAATATAGACTCTTGCATGCTATGACTTGAATTGAATCTCTAACCTTAATTGCTTTACTTTTCAAAGTTCTTTTATGGTTGCTAGCATGTCACCACAGAAATTATGCTTGTTATCATTTACCTACTCGAGGACGAGCAGGAATTAAGCTTGGGGATGTTGATACGTCCAAAACGTATCTATAATTTCTGCTTGCTCCATTCATGTTTTGTGTGATATTGCTATGATCTAGATACACTTTCATACACTTTTGATCATATTTGGACTAACCTATTAACTCAGTGCACCCCAGTGCCAGTTCCTGTTTTCTGCTGTTTTTTCTATTTCAGTTTTCCCCCATATAAAAGTGCCAGAAAAATTCGGGAAAATTCAGATAAAAAATCAGCGTGACGGAAGCTTCGAGAAGAGCCCGGGAGGGGCCAGAGGGGATCCAGGGGGGACCAGGCGGCCACCCGGCGCGGCCCCACCCCTGGCCGCGCCAGGGGGGAGCCTGGGCCCCCTGGTCCACCTCTGGCTGCCCCCTTCGCCTATTTATCCCCCGTCACGGGAAAACTCCAGAAGCAGAACCCTATTCCGCGAACTCGCCTCTGTTCCGCCGCCGCCGCGCTTCCAAGATCGGGAGCACCAGAAGACCTCTTCCCGGCACCCTGCCGGAGGGAGGATTGACCTCCGGGAGTCTTCTCTCCACCATGGATGCTCCCCGGATGTCTCGTGTGTAGTTTTCCTTGGACCATGGGTCCGTGATCAGTAGCTATGTGATGTTCTCCTCCCCTCTTTGATCTTCATTGTTTAGACCTCGTGAGCTGCCCTACATGATCGAGGCACCTTTGTAATATTTCTGCTGTTGCTATGCTGAGTTTGATGGGATCTGATGGATTATGAGATTATGTTCAGATTGTGATAGAGTAATATATTTGGTTTTTATCTCTTATATTTTTGTTCCTAAGTAATTCTTGCATGTTCTCCGTTGCTGTTTATTTCTTTGGCCAAGTAGTAGGTAGTGACTCCAAGAGGGAGCGTTGTGCTAGATTGTGGGTTCATGCCCCCCCCCCCCCCGATGACATGCTTGAGTGACAGAAACATGAGTCTAGGTGGTGTGTTGTTGCCACAAGGGGGAAAACAACGGTGCTTGTGACCGCGGTCACAAGGATTGTTTACTTTACGCAAAGTTCTTTTTAATGCAGTTGTCTGTTGCTTTGGGTGTACACTTTGGGTGGGGCTCGCAACTTAATACCAGCGAGATGTTCTGGATAGATATCTCAAGGTGGATGATTAGTAGTAGATGCATATGGATTTCGGTCTACTTATTTTGGCGTACTGCCCGTGCTTTTGAACCTCTTCCTTTCTTTTGTAGCATAGTTAGCATTGCGGTGCGTTCATAATCCTGTCAATTGCCCTTCTGTAATTTTTTTACCTCGCATAGCAGTATTATCGTCTTTTGGGGGAGAGACATCACTAGCGAACATCACGTATCCCGGGCCATATCCTCATTACTGTTTCTAAGCTATATTTACTTTTCTGCTTTTACTTGCTATCATTATCCCTTGTGTTTTACCCTTTGTGAACAACAAGACCGGAGAGATTGAAAACCTCTCTGAACTTCGTTGGGAACAAAGTTATCTGTGTCTGTGTGCAGGTCCACGTCAGTCGCGTCGCTGACACCTACTTATCATATCCGGAGTCCTACGGGAGACAAACCTTGATATCTTCAGCGAGGGAAACTCGCTGTTGCACTGCATCACGCCTTCCACTTGGGGCTCACCAACGAAGGGCGAGAAGCCGCTAAGCAGCCACCAAAGAAAATTGCCTTCCATGGTGTTCAAACTCGACTTCAAAAAAGCCTTTGACTCTATCAATTGGGACTCGGTTCTTGCCATCCTCAAAGCTAGAGGCTTTTCTCACTCTTTCACTGGCTGGACCGATGCACTACTCGACTCTAGAAAAACGGTTGTCTTATTGAATGGTGTCCCGGGAAACTGGATTCACTGCCGCAAGGGTTTGAGGCAGGGTGACCCAATCTCACCCTATCTCTTCATCATCGTCGCAGACGTCCTACAAAGAATGATTCATTCAGAGTTCCAACCAAACGGCCTCTGCCACCCAGTCCTTCACTCACTGCCTCCCGTCACGTTGCAGTACGTCGACGACACCTTAATCCTTGCCAGGGCGGATTCTCAAGCTGCAAAAACTCTGGAAAAAAGCCTAGACTCCTTTGCTGAGGCCACCGGGCTTCATATTAATTTCTCCAAAACTGCCTTCCTCCCCATCATGATCCCAAACGCGGAATGTGACGCTATTGCGGAAGCAATGCACTGCTCTCAACAATCCTTCCCAATCAGCTACCTCGGCCTCCCACTGTCTCTCACTCGGCTTCCCACTTCTGCGTTCGACCCAATCATTGAGAGCTTCCGAAAATTCCTTTTCGGTTGGCATGCCAAACTCCTTTCAAGAGGTGCAAGGCTCACGCTCATTTCTGCTGTTCTTGATGCATTGCTAGTTTACTACATGTCTGTCTTCAGGCTCCCAAAAAAAGCTTCTTAAAAAACTAGATGCACTGCGCAGATCTTTCTTCAGGATCAACGAGGAAATGTGTACGGGCTCCAAGTGTCTCGTTGCATAGAGGAATGTTTGTACCCCAAAGGAGTTTGGGGGCCTAGGCATCAAAGATCTTGCAACCCAAAACATCTTCCTCCTTTCCAAAGTAGCCTTCAAACTACTGCAAATGCCCGACCTACCGTGGGTACACTGGTTTCACCAAAATTTCTCCCAAAACATTGCCAAAAAAACTAATGCCACCTCCTTCCTCTAGAATGTTGTAAACAAGAAACTTCCAACCCTCATCCAATTCTCCTTTGTGCTAACCTACAACGGCCTCTCAACTTTTTTTCTGGGAGGATACTTGGTTCCTAGATAAACCCCTAAAACTAGCCTTCCCACACCTCTTCTCCCACTCCATTGATGACAAGGTTTTGGTTGCTAACGTGTGGGAAACAGGTTTATTGACTAACCTTAGATGTCGCCTTTCTAATCTTGCTTCGCAGGAATTGGATCTGTTGTTGGCTCTTTTGCAGTACTTCCCCTCCTCCAGCCGCACTGACGAGCGCTCCCTCGCACACGGTCTTCAGTTCACCCCAAGGAACCTCTACAAGACCATCACCGCCTGCGACTCCTTTGACCTGCACCATGATTTCATCTGGTCCTCCAAGGCGCCGATCAAGGTTAAGATTTTCGCTTGGCTGTTGTTTAAAGACAGGCTCAACACTAAGGGCAACATGAAGAGAAAGCACATGGCCGCGGAAGCAAACTTCCCCCACTGTGACGTCCCGTTCGGAGATGCTGATCACCTGATCATCCGCTGCCCTTCCTCCACGCAAGTTTGGATAGCCCTGGGCATCCCTCCTCCACACTCGGTGCAAGACATGGCGACTGTGCCCTCCCCTGTTGCTCTAGACCCAAAACTTTGGCCAACTATGGCCCTAGCCATTTCGTGGAAAATTTGGGACTCCAGAAATGCGTTGGTCTTCAGGTCGGAAACTTTCCCCGCTAGAATAATTCTGAGGAATCTAGTAGATGATATCTCCCTTTGGTCTTTTAGATTCAGAAAATGTAATGAGAGAACTGCCGCTAGGGCTTGGCTAGCTTTCTTCACCTCCAAACTACAAGTCTCTTCCTAATGTAATGAGGCCTTGCCCTCGGGGACTATTTTGAGTGGTTATATAATTCAGGTGGGGAATCTCTCCCCCCCGGTGACCGTTCAAAAAAAAGGTTATAATGGGAAGAGCGTGGGGAATGCATGAAGAGACATGCTTGCTGCACGGCATAAGATAAATCGGGACGTGTGATCGTGAGGTACTGGAGGGCATCGGTCAGGCTACGATAGAGAGTAGGGTTATCGAGGAGGTCACCATCGGAAACGAAAAGTTTAGCACCGGAGTCGATGGGTGTGCGAATGGGGTGGCAGTCAGTCATACCTGCGCGTGCAATGATATCCAAAGCATATTACCGCTGAGAAAGGTGGAGACCCGAGGGCGAGTGAGTGACTGCGATGCCAAGGAAATGGGAAAGGGTGCCTAGGTCGGTGATGACCCTCAACGTAGAGGGATCTATTGCAGTGTTTTCGATAAGTAAGAGTGTCGAACCCAACGAGGAGCAGAAGGTAGTAGCAAGTGACTTTGGTAAGGAGGTAACTGCAAGCACTGGAAGATAACTTTTTAGGGATTTTCTTGGTATAAGTGACAGGATAGTAAAAACTAGCAAAGTAAAAGATACTGGATAGTAAAGAGTGGCCCAATCCTTTCTTAGCCAAGGAGAGGCCTAGCAACTGAACTTATAAAAGCTAAAGTGTTCTTGAGGACACACGGGAGAGATAGTCATGTGCTTTCGCCATATTCTGTAGGTTTCCACCACGGAGTGGCGGTGGAACTCCGGAAACTCTCCCTTTTTTAGGGTTTTTGGACGACGAGGAGTATATAGGCCAAAGGGGGGAGCCGGGAGTGGCCCCGGGGGTCCAGGTGCCCTCCCGGCGCGGCCAGGGGTGGGGCCTCGCCAGGTGGCCGCCTGGGCACCCTGTGGCCCCCCTCTGGTGGCTCTTTTGCGCGTCTTCGTGATCCTGCTGGAAAACAGCCTCCGTCGATTTTCAGGTAATTTGGAGGTGTTCTTCTTCAGCAACTCAGCGTCCACTTTTTACCTCTGAATCCTGCGTCTGCTGCTTCGGCACCGAAAAGTTGCAAACTGTGTAAAATAAGCCAAAACAACATAAGGATAGCATCATATCATGAAATATATCAATGAATAAGAAAGAATTACTATATAAAATAGTGATGCATTTTGGACGTATCAACTCCCCCAAGCTTAGACCTCGCTTGTCCTCAAGCGAATACTGAGCTCGATAAACCTGTCCACAAGTTTAGAGAGTGAAGTGTCAATAAATAAAATATGGACAAGAAGCATCAAGGTTTCTCCATCAAACTCAAGCATCCTCAACAGCAACCTCAACTCATAAGGCCCTCATGAGAAAGTAATAAAAATTATAATCAAAAGTAGGGTTGAGGAAACTCATCAAATTATGGCAAACATAACCTTGGTCAAGGGACAACTACAAACAATTTGAAGCTTTTGAAAGGACATGTTAATAGTCATGAAGTGTAAATGCTACCCCAAAGGAAGATGCTTGCTAGGCAAAAACTTTCGCAAACAACTTACTTATCAAAAGATAATGTCAACAAGGATATGGCAAGGCAAAACTTAATGCAGCTCTATATGGATGAATCCTCATCAACATCAAATGTCTGTTCTCTTAGGGAAAAGAAGGAAGTGGGAAAACTGACTCAACATGAAAGTGGAAGAAAGGCCTTTGTTAAGGGCAAGCAGGGAAAACTCATGTGCTATCCTTAAATCAAACAGAATAAAAATAAATTTTGGGGCGGTGCATAGTTTGTCAACGAATGCTAATAGATAGCTCAATTACTTCTCAAGATGGACAAGTTTCGAGGAACGGCTCCCAGGTGAGGACGATCACATCCCCTTAATCTCCTTTGTTTATCACTGCCAAAGTTTCTGATTTCTCATAGACCAAGCGTGAATGAGGGTTTGTTTGTTATATTATCTTTCGAGCTGGGCGCACCCATGCCAGTTCCTCATCGTATTATGGGTTTGCAGATTAGACATGCAATCCCGGGGTAAAACTTGTCCAACTTAAGAAGATCATGAATTACCTACTACTTCCTCATGAGCTAAACAAGAGGCACAAAACAGAAGATTTTGAACATTTAAGGATAACACATAAATTCTATACTTATAGGAGTGGTGGGGGAATACCACGAATAGGAAGGTATGATGGACTCACATGGAAGGTAATGGTTTCAGGGTATGGATGCACAAGCAGAAATCTACTTAGCAAAGAGTTTGGCTAGCAAAGCTTTGAGAGAACAGACAGTTGATGCTAATTTAGATGCAAAACATATAAGGCATAAACATTAAGGTAAGCATAACACATCAAGTTGTCTTCCTTGTCAACATAACACTTCAAGCATAATAACATAAAGGTTTTGGCTATGTCGCTACTTGAGAAAACATGCATGTTGTCAAGACCAAAGCTATGTTTGCCAAAATTAAATAAAGTTTTCAAAGCCATACCTGATATAAGGTCAATACTCCCCATAAGAATCGTCATATGAGGCCGATTGCGTGAAGAGAATACCGAGTGCAGCGAAGGAACCAATAGACTTCTCATTAATATTCCATTAAAGACGACTCCACACTCACGGATACAATCTCTCCACAGACGGAGTGATAGACCTCAATGCAAACACCTATTTCATATAATAAAATCCCTAGACATGATACGACTCTACTTGACTCTAAAAGACTAAGATAAAGATACCCGGCACTCCCCCAAGCTTGAAACAAGCTGAGGGGATGCCATTACCCGAGGAGATTTACTCCTCATTCTTGTTGTTCTCAATCAGGTACTCCTTGGCGAAGCGCTTCCATGGTAGTTCCTCTCCAGTCTCGAAGGACATTCCCGTCTCCAGGATCCTGCACTCAGCACCTAAACCCATGCGCAGAAACTTTAGTTCATACTCACAGTTCTGGTTGTGCGGATCATAGATTTGTGCTTGGAGCTAATAAACTTTTTCTTCTAGTGCGGACAAACTTGACCACATCTCCTTCATCTCTTTCCCATGGGAAGCCTCGATCTCGTTCCTGATGTCGAAGTTGGCTTCAACACTGCGCTCCACCATCTTCTTGAACTTGAAGACCTCATGTTCCATCTCCTTCAGCCGCTCCTCGGTGCTCCCCTCCATGATTGGTCCCTTCAGATCTTCCTTGTGGAGAACACCGTCCTCCACACGAAGGACCTGGGGGTGCTTGTTCACCTCAGCGAGGTAAGGGTTGATGACGTTGACGACGAACTTGTCCTTGGGGGAACTTGGGGAAGCCATGGCACCTAGGTCTAGCTAAAAGATTTCCTGGCAGAAACAGATCGAAAAGAAAACACACGAGATCGCGAGATACGTTGCCGGAACGATCCGGGCAAATATATAGCAAAAATTTCTGCAACAAAAAGAAGGTAACGAGCCAAAGTGGGGTCGGAGACGGAGTCCTCGGTGCCCAGGCGGCCTCCCGGCGCGGCCAGGGGGTAGGGCGCGCCAGGGGGCGCCTGGGCCCCCTGGAGCTCGTCTCCGGCTCCACTTAGGCCTAGAATTTTCTTAATTTTGAAAAAACTCATAATATGAAACTTTTATGGCGGTTCGCGATGTTTCCTTACCGTAATACATAACTTTTCTTATTCTGCTTCTGTCGGTGTCTGAAACAGGACTGCGACATGTTCTTCATGAGTTGTTGTGCGTATTATATTTACATCAACATTGACGGGATCTCCCGCCATGTAATGCTTGAGTCTTTGCCCATTCACAACTTGAGGTTTGGTGCCTTCAAAATTGTTAATCTTAATTGCACCAGACCGGTAGACTTCTTCGATATGAAATGGCCCTTCCCACCTGGAAAGTAGTTTACCTGGAGAAAACCCTGAAACGGGATCTAAACAATAAAACTTTATCACCAACATTAAATTCACGTTTCAGAATCCTCCTGTCATGCCATTTCTTTACCTTTTCCTTGAACATTTTAGCGCTCTCGTAAGCTTCACTTCTCCACTCATCTAGAGAAGTCAAGTTCATGAGACGCTTTTCACCAGCTAACTTTGGGTCAGCATTAAGCTCTCTAACAACCCATAAAGCTTTGTGTTCTAACTCTAATGGCAGATGGCAAGCCTTGCCATAGACCATTTTATAGGGAGACATGCCCATGGGGTTTTTGTAAGCAGTTCTATACGCCCACAAAGCATCTCTTAACTTATTTGACCAGTCCTTCCTATTTCTGTTGACTGTCTTCTGCAAGATCAACTTGATCTCTCTATTGGTGAGCTCAACTTGCCCACTAGTTTGAGGATGGTACGGTGACGCAATCCTATGATTGACATCGTACTTGGCTAAAGCTTTTCTAAAATCTCCATGCGTGAAGTGTGATCCTCCATCAGTCATGAGATACCTAGGTACACCAAACCTAGGGAAAATTACATCTTTGAGCATTTTCAAAGATGTTTTGTGATCAGCACTCTCAGTGGGGATTGCTTCAACCCACTTGGTCACATAATCAACAACAACTAATATGTGAGTGTACTTGTGTGAAGAAGGAAAAGGACCCATAAAATCAAAACCCCAGCAATCAAAAGGCTCAATCACTAGTGAGTAATTCATAGGCATCTCATTCCTCCTACTAATATTATCAACTCTCTGACATTTATCACAGGCTAAAACATAATTTCTAGCATCTTTAAAGAGAGTAGGCCAATAAAAACCTGATTGAAGAACCTTATGTGCGGTCCTCTCACCGGCGTGATGTCCTCCGTAGGGACTATCGTGACATTGCTTGAGAATATCCTTCTACTCGTGTTCCGGTATGCATCTTCTCACGATCCCGTCTGGACCTTCTTTGAAAAGATGTGGGTCATCCCAAAAGTAATGCCTCAAATCATGGAAGAATTTCTTCCTTTGCTGAAATGTTAAACCTGGAGGAAAATACTTTGCAACAATAAAATTAGCGTAATCTACAAACCAAGGATCGGAAAGATATTGTACTTTAACAACGGCAAGTTGTTCGTCTAGAAAACTGTCGTTGACTGGGATGGGATCATGAGGTATATCTTCCATCCTTGAAAGATTGTCCGCTACAGGGTTGTCTGCTCCTTTTCTATCAACAATATGCAAATCAAATTCTTGAAGAAGGAGTACCCATCTGATGAGCCTTGGTTTGGAATCCTTCTTCGTCATAAGATACTTAATGGCAGCATGGTCAGTATGAATAATAACTTTAGAATCAACAATATACTGCCTAAACTTATCACAAGCAAATACTACTGCTAAGAATTCCTTCTCAGTAGTAGCATAATTCTTTTGAGCACTATCAAGGGTCTTACTAGCATAATAAATAACATTCAACTTTTTATCAACCCTTTGTCCTAAAACAGCTCCAATAGCAAAATCACTAGCATCACACATAATTTCAAAGGGAAAATTCCAGTCAGGCGGTTGTACTATAGGAGCGGTTATTAAAGCTTTCTTAAGAACTTCGAAAGCCTCCTTACAATCTTCATCAAATACAAAAGGAACATCCTTCTGGAGAAGATTAGTGAGGGGTCTCGAGGTCTTAGAAAAGTCTTTAATAAATCTTCTATAGAAACCAGCATGACCGAGAAAACTACGAATACCTTTAATGTCCCTTGGATAGGGCATCCTTTCGATAGCTTCAATCTTCACCTTGTCCACTTCAATTCCCCTCTCGGAAATCTTGTGGCCAAGAACGATCCCTTCGTTAACCATGAAGTGGCACTTTTCCCAATTTAGAACTAAATTTGTATCCTCGCATCTCTGCAAAACTTTATTAAGATTGTGGAGACAGTGGTCAAAGGAAGTTCCATAGACAGAGAAATCATCCATGAAGACTTCCACAATCTCCTCACAGAAGCCATGAAATATTGCAGACATACATCTCTGAAAAGTAGCAGGGGCATTGCATAAACCAAAAGGCATACGCCTGTAAGCATAAGTACCATAAGGACAAGTGAAAGTGGTCTTCTCTTGATCGGCAGTGTTAACATGAATTTGAGAGAAGTCAGAGTACCCGTCAAGATAGCAAAAGTGGGTGTTTTTAGACAACCTCTCAAGCATCTGATCAATGAAAGGCAGCGGGTAGTGGTCCTTCCTGGTTGCCTTGTTCAACTTCCTGTAATCAATACACATTCTATATCCAATAATAATTCTCTGAGGTATTAGTTCATTCTTATCATTAGGGACTACAGTTGTCCCTCCTTTCTTAGGAACACAATGAACTGGACATACCCACTTACTATCGGCTATAGGGTAGATAATACCTGCTGCTAGAAGCTTGAGGATTTCGGTCCTCACAACATCCATCATCTTTGGGTTCAACCGTCGTTGATGGTCAACAACAGGTTTAGCATCGGGCTCGAGGTTGATAGTATGTTGACAGATAGATGGACTAATTCCCTTAAGGTCATCAAGGGTATAGCCAATTGCACCACGGTGTTTACGAAGTACTTCCAATAATCGCTCTTCTTCATATCCTGAAAGGTTAGAGTTGATAATAATAGGATATACTTTTTTTTCATCTAAATAAGCATACTTGAGCGTATCGGGAAGAGGTTTGAGATCAAACACCGGGTCTTCTTTTGGTTTGGATAGAATTCCTTAAGGTTCAACCGGAAGGTTGTGCTTCAGGATAGCAGGTTGTCTCAAGAAGATTTCATCAATTTCATTTCTTTCCTGCATATGAGTATCATTCTCGTGGTCCTCCATGTATTGTTGCAAAGGATCATTAGGGGGAATAGCAATAGAAGCAATACTTTCAATAATTTTATCATCACTAGGTAATTCAGTACCACGAGGCTGCTTGGAAATCTTAGAAAAGTTAAATTCATATGGCTCACCATTGAATTCAACAGAAACTTTACCTTTCTTGCAATCTATAATAGCTCCACAAGTTCTGAGAAAAGGTCTACCAAAAATAATAGGACAAAAACTATCTTATACTGAACCAAGTACAAGAAAGTCGGTAGGATACCTTACCTTTCCACATAGGACTTCAACATCTCTCACAATCCCAATAGGAGAGATAGTAGCTCTGTTTTCAAGATGAATAGTAACATCAATCTCTTCGAGTTCACAGGGTGAAATCTCACTCATGATCTCTTGATAAAGCGAATAAGGAATCGCGCTAGCACTTGATCCCAGATCGCATAGCCCGTAATAATTGTGGTCTCCTATTTTAACAGATACACCTGCTGTACCTGAAATTGGGCTTTTATTCTTGGTTGTGACAATGTTAGTTGAAACAACACAAAAATTTATAATAGAATCTGAAACATCATTAGTAACTAAATCTTTAACCATAGCAACTTGAGGATCGACTCTGATCTGGTCCTCAGGTTCGCCTGTTCTTCTCTCACTTTTATTTATGATGCCTCTCACAAAAGAGTGCTCCCTTATTCTTGAAGGAAAAGGGGGTTGTTCATATATAACTGCAGGCAAAATGGGATCAGCAACGTGAATATTAATAGGTACTTCTTTGAAAGGCTTATGGTACTGATCCTTTTTCATCTTAGAAGAATCAATATGAGAGGCGAAGTTCTTACAAAAATCAATCATTAGATGGGAATCCAGACCAATCTTAGAGCAAAAGGTATTAAAATAATCAGTTTTCACATAGCTCTCAATATAATCACGCTCATAATTTATAGCAGGTTCAATACCTTTATCGATTTCCCAATCTTCAGTATTCTTCTGGATCCTTTCGATGAGATCCCATCTTTCTTCCACGCTCTTTGTCTGAAATACCCCGCTAGAGGAGGTATCCAGCCTTTCCTTATCCTGACGAGAAAGCATGGCATAAAAATTTGTAAGTATAATATCTTTGGGGAGCTTATGGATAGGACATTTAAAAATTAGGGATTTAAGCCTCCCCCAAGCTTGAGCGATGCTCTCTCCATTGCGAGACCTAAAGTTATAGATGTAATTCCTGTCTCGATAAACTTCATGAAGAGGGTAAAACTTTGTATAAAAGAGAGACATAAGCTCTTCCCAATTAAGAGAATGTGAGTTATCGAGGAGCTTATACCAATCTGAAGCTTTGCCTGTAAGCGATACGGAGAATAATTTCTTCATAACGAACTCCAGTGACACACCTGCAAGCTTGAATAATGAACATAGTTGTGATAAATATAGCAAGTGTTCACCTGGATGCCTGTCTCCTGCATAGCGATTAGATAGAACATAATCGACAATACCAGATGGTATCTTATAAGGCACAATTTCAGCAGGGTCAGGAGTAACTACCTTAGTTCTGGGGAGGTTCCCCAAGAACAACGATCCAAGAGTAGGAGTGTCCATAAGGACAAAAGCAGCAACAACAAAACTAAAACAGAAATATAAAAACTTCCTTACCGGCTTCACTTACTAATAGCGCTACACTCCCCGGCAACGGCGCCAGAAAACGTAGCTTGATAACCCTCAACGTAGAGGGATCTATTGCAGTGTTTTCGATGAGAGTGTCGAACCCAACGAGGAGCAGAAGGTAGTAGCAAGTGACTTTGGTAAGGAGGTAACTGCAAGCACTGAAAGATAACTTTTTAGGGATTTTCTTGGTATAAGTGACAGGATAGTAAAAACTAGCAAAGTAAAAGATACTGGCTAGTAAAGAGTGGCCCAATCCTTTCTTAGCCAAGGAGAGGCCTAGCAATTGAACTTATAAAAGCTAAAGTGTTCTTGAGGACACGCGGGAGAGGTAGTCATGTGCTTTCGCCATATTCTGTAGGTTTCCGCCATGGAGCGGCAGCGGAACTCCGGAAACTCTCCCTTTTTTAGGGTTCTTGGACGACGAGGAGTATATAGGCCAGAGGGGGGAGCCAGGAGTGGCCCCGGGGGTCCAGGCGCCCTCCCGGCGCGGCCAGGGGTGGGGCCGCGCCAGGTGGCCGCCTGGGCACCCTGTGGCCCCCCTCTGGTCGCTCTTTTGCGTGTCTTCGTGATCCTGCTGGAAAACAGCCTCCGTCGATTTTCAGGTAATTTGGAGGTGTTCTTCTTCAGCAACTCAGCGTCCACTTTTTACCGTTGAATCCTGCGTCTGCTGCTTCGGCACCAGAAAGTTGCAAACTGTGTAAAATAAGACAAAACAACATAAGGATAGCATCATATCATGAAATATATCAATGAATAAGAAAGAATTACTATATAAAATAGTGATGCATTTTGGACGTATCAGTCGGTCATGGAGACTTCGCGACTAAGGAGAGAAATGATATAAGTGAGGAAGGTAGATGACGAAGTTGTGAGGATGATATCGTCTACGTAGAGAAGCAGGTAGGCGGTGTGACACATCGACTTGTAAATGAAAAGGGACGTATCACACTTAGAAGAAATGAAACTGATGGAAGCGGCAAACGCGGAAAAACGGGTGAACCACGCGCGTGGTGTCTGCTTGAGACCGTAGAGGGATTTCTTAAGGAGACAAACATGAGAAGGGGCAACGGGATCTTCGAAACCTAAGGGTTGCTGGCAGTAAACAGTCTCGGTGAGGTGGCCGTGAAGGAATGCGTTCTTCACATCCAACTGGTGAATGGGCCAGGAGTGGGAGGTGGCGAGAGAGAACAACGCGGATGGTGCTAGGTTTGACTACGAGAGAGAAGGTCTCATCGTAGTCAGTGCCCTCGGTTTGACTAAAGACGTGAACGACCCAACGTGCCTTATAGCGAGCGAGAGTGCCGTCGGAGTTATACTTGCGACGAAAGACCCACTTCCCGCTGATCACCGGAGCGGTCGAGGGACGAGGGGCGAGAGACCAGGTCTCGTTTTGAAGGAGAGATTTGTATTCTTCACTCATGGCACTGGCCCAACGGGGATCGGCTAGAGCAGCGCGATAGGAGTGGGGAAGGGGGGCATCGCCATGGACTCCAGCGAGGAAGTTGAGGCGACGTGTCGGCAGTTGGAACCCGGACTTGGCACGAGTGCGCATGGTGTGGGGATTAGACGGCGGTGCAACTGTGACGGCGTTAGGCGGGAGGGGCCGAGAGGTAGGAGGGCTGCTGGAAGGGGGAGACACAGAACTATCGGAGGACGAGCTAGCAACAGGGGAAGATGAGCTAGGGAGTGTGACGGCGCTACGGGTAGGACTAACTGGAGTGCTCACAATACTGCGTGAGTCCGCTGGCGCTAGGGGCGGAGTAGCACAGACCGGGGTGTGCACAACCGCCGGAGGAGGGACGGCTGGTGGAGGGACCGTTGGTGGAGGTGCAGCTGCAGAGGGAAGGTGCGGTGCTGTGTAGGCATCGTCCACGAAGGGAGCCAGGACAACGGAAGCTGGCAGACGCAAGGGCGGGGCTGGTTCAGCAGGCGGTGTGAGATCGGAGTGATCGACCGCGGGAGAGCTAGCCGGGACGCGGGAGAAGGGAAACACGAACTCATCGAAGGTGACGTGCCGGGAGGTGTAGACACACTGGGTAGAGACGTCGAGGCAACGGTACCCCTTGTGGTCAGGCGGGTAGCCGATAAAAACACAGGCGACGGACCGGGCGACGAGTTTGTGCGGCGTGGTGGCCTCCGTGTTGGGATAGCAAAGGCATCCGAAAACACGTAGGTGGGAGTACGTTGGTGGGGTTTTGTGGATTTTTTCGTGCGGTGTGGCGAGGGCTAAGGTTTTGGTGGGACGGAGATTGAGGAGAAAAGTGGCCGTGGTGAGGGCGTCAGCCCAATATCGCGGCGGCATAGAAGCTTGGAGCAAGAGTGTGCGAACTACGTCGTTAGTGGATCGAATGGCACACTCTGCTTTCCCGTTTTGCGAAGAAGTATATGGGCATGAAAAACGCATGACCGTCCCAAGAGGAAGAAGGAAGTCTCGGTTTTGCGCGCTGTCGAACTCACGGCCGTTGTCGCATTGGAGGGTTCGAATAGTGTGACCGAAGTGAGTACATACATAAGCAGGAAAGTTGCGAAACACAGCGGGAACGTCGGATTTGAGTTTGAGAGGGAAGGTCCAGCGGTAGAGGGAAAAATCATCAATAATCAACAGATAATACTTGTTTCCCGAGACACTAGATAAAGGTGCAATCTAAAGATCACAATGCAACAAATCAAAGGGAGCAGTGGTGAAACTAGTGGAGGGGGAGAATAGCAGGCGTACATGTTTGCCTATCTGACAAGCATGACAGAGTCTACCATTTGCCGCAGATTTATTACAATGATCAAAAAAATTATTGTGACGAAAGGGAGTGTCGTCGGGATGACCTAAATGTCGGTGTCAAAGATCGGTGAGGCGTGAGATGGTGACGGTGAGGGCGGTGGGCATGGCTGGCGGGAAGATGTCGTAGAGCTCGCCCTCACTGTTGCATCGGAGCAGTTCCGCCTTGGTTGCATAATCCTTCACAGAAAGGCCATAAGGATCAAATTCGACGGAACAATGATTATCAGTGGTTAAATGACGAATAGACAACAGATTTTTGATCAAGTTGGGAGCTACTAGGACGTGGTTGAGATGTAGGGGCCGATGGGAAGTAGGAAGATTAGCAGAACCAACGTGGCTAATGGGCATAGTGCTACCGTTTCCAACGTAAACTGGGGGATAATTCAATACTGGATCGACAAAGGAGAGCTTACCAGATCCGCTGCAAGGTGAGTGGAGGCGCCGGAGTCCGCAACCCAGCCACCCGCTGGTGACTGTAAGGAGAGGTTGTGCAGTGCGCGTAGTCCGGCTGCTGTTGGTGCGGCGCCGACTGATGATGGTACGATTGAGGCGACGAATGGTACATCAGCGTCGGCTGCTGCTGGAACTGCTGACGCGGCGACGGAGCGACATAATACGGCGGCGCATACGTGGTGTAGGCGTACGCCGGTCGCGCACCAAGGATGCCGAGCGCCGAGCGGGGCTGTGGGGGCAGGGCCATTGGGTAGGCGTAGACGTGCCCAGTCCACGGCGGCTGCGAGGCAGCAGCGCCTTGGTAGTCGCCATTGTTGGTGAAGCGGCGACGCTTGTTGTTCCCCTGATTAGGGATTTAGGGGACGGCGAGCCGGGCTTGCCGGTGCTGTAGGGTGGAGCAGGCGCGCGGAACTGGCCACCCCCGTTGCCCTGAGCGGAAGCCGGCGGCGGCGCCTTGTGGTTGACGGCGAGCGCGGTGTTGGACGACGAGCTGGCGGCGTTTGGGATCTCATACTTGAGGAACATGCCAACAACAACGTCAAAGGAAATAGGAACTTGAGATTTCTCAATGATCTTAGTCGTGACTTTGTGCTGGGGGTTGATGCCGCGGAGAAGCTGGGCGACGAGCTCGTCGTCGTCCAACACCTTGCCGGCGTTGCGCATGTCGTCGGAGAGGGCTTTGAGGCGAGCGCAGAATGCGGCGAGGGACCCCTCGCCCTGCTTGATCGTGGGAAGCTCCGCCGTGAGCTGGAACCGCCGAGATCGGCGATTGTTGACGAAGAGCGCCTCGATCGACGACCAGAGCTCGGCGGCCGTGGCCTCCCGGTTGAGGAAGAAGCTGGTGAGCTCGGTGACCATCGCGTCGTAGAACAAGCGCTTGACAGCCTTGTTGACGATGTTCCAGCATACGTCGCCGCGATGGTTGGTGAAGTCCGGCGAGATCCACGCGGCGACGTCGTACTGATCGACGACCTCGAGCATGAGGCCGCGCCACGTCGAGTAGTTGCCGCCCTTCATGTCGAGCTTGCAGCCGAGGTTGATGTGGGCGCCCTCGACACACATGGCATGGGCGTAGGCCGCGGATAGGAAACCGACACGCGGCGGCGCGGTTTGGAGGGGGAGAGGGGTGGAGGTCGCGAGCGTAGAGGGAGCCGGCGACGTGGAAGAGCCCGGCGGCGGGGAGGAACCCGACGGCTGAGAGGAGGTGGCCGACAAGGCAGCCGCGGCGGCGACGGCGTCCTCGGTGGCCATAGCGGAAGCGTAGGGAGGTGGATCGCTCTAATACCATATTAACTAATAGGGTTTGAGCTTAAGATGCGTTGTATTCTTCCTCTGTGGGGTGACTGAATATATAGAAAGTTACATCAGGGAGAGGCAGAGGGAATACACACACACGCACACACTAACTACCGATCATGTATATGGGGATGGATCAACTACGTGCATGCGCCATGCAAGGGATGAGGCGCCATGCAGGGGATATAAGGCTTGCTGACCAGGTTGGAGGCGGTTGCTCCAGCTGACCGGGTCGAGTAGTACACTCTACCTTTCAGGAAATGTTGTTTCTTTTGCTTTCTTTCTTTCGTTTTTTGGGGCGGAAGTATTGTTGTCCTGTTAATGGTTACAAAACGGCCACCTTATTGTGACAGTACTAGGCCAGTTTCGATAGGTCTCGTCATCGTGAGTAATATTTCATACTGATTGTTTCCCACGAGACATCTTCAAACTCTCACCTTGTTGTTCACTGAAGATGGTTTGCAGGAATTGATGCAATCCACATGTTCCCTAAGTGGTTGACTTAACACACAAATCAGTTACCGATTAGCTCTATTTTTTTCTTTGCGGGAGCGATTAACTCTACTGTTTGCATCTCGTTGCCTTCTTGGTCATGGAGGCTTATTTGTCAGAATGCTCATCCTAGAAAACAAGGGAAATTCAGGCAAGTGTTTTGTTTTTCTCAGGAAATATGGTGGAAGACATAATTATATAATACTCCCTCTGTAAGCTAATATAAAATATTTTAGATAACTAAACTAGTGATATAGAACATTTTATATTAGTTTACGGAGGGAGTATATGTTAAATGCCAATGATGAACACAACAAAGTATGCATCCACCCTACATGTCTTCTGAATGTTAGCATGAGAAGCCGCTCCCTACAAAGGAGATTTCTTGGCAACAAAGGGAATGTCAAGGACAAAGTAGCCGATTCTATCGCCCAATTGACTCGGTCTAAAGGCGAGCTTGAATAGAACTCACAGAACAACTCCAGTCACTCAACAGATAGAGACAAACACCATCTATAGAACTTGAATGACAATGGAACAATGTGATGCCGCTCCTTCATCGATAGGCCGTCACCTCCCTCCATCAATGTGTGACGCCCCATTCTAATGGATAATCCCCTACACTTTGGGTGCTTTTAGTAGGGCTACATGAAGGCGCTTCGTTATTGGTGGTGACAAACATGATCATGCGAATCAATTTTCCTCCGACGACAATGTCGATGCCTCGTTGGCGTAGATTCCGCCTCTCTAGCCAATGAGGTTGGTTTTGTAGGGTTTGTCAGCGTGACATCATCGACGATTTCCCTACCTTCGATGCCAACGTGAGGCCTGTGAGTTTTTCTAAGTTTGGGGCCTTGGGTCTATGAATCTTTCGACAACACAACTTCGTTAGTTTCTTTTTGACAGTGATTCGATAGGACCGATGACTTGATGACTTTTCGCTAGCAATCAATAATGATTGTCTTCTTCGGCGACACACCATCGCCCCGTTAAGGAGGAAGAAGGTGATCATACCCAGGGACCTTGATGTATTTTCTTTATTTTCAAGGTTATCTACTATCTGCTTGATAAATAGATCTCATGCGTTTTTTTCCTTAAGTCCTAATATGATGTGATGCTTGTGATCGATCAATTCATTTAAGTTGGAGTTTCTATACAAAAAGAAATCAACATTCGGTTTTGAGTCTACATATAAATCTAGTGCAAGCTGAAGAGATGCAAATATTTTGGAGCATTGGGGTTTTAAATGCGAAAACTAGAGTAGGGACTAAGGGCAACTCCAACACAAGGCTGCAAACAGAGTCCGGTTTTGTCAATTTTGTGCATGCTTGCGTCTGAAAAACGACAATGGACACACGTCGAACACCAGACAAAATTTTTGCACCCAACTATGCTCACGTATTTGCCCGATGTTCGCCTTTGGAGACCAATGTAACAGTCACCACGACTGCCGCCACGCTGAGCTTCGACTGCTCCTGAGTCCAGGCCCACTCCATCCTTGCCGTCCAGTTCGTTGGTGCGGCACGCCCTGGCGCCATGGGCCGACGCGAACGGGCGGGGAGGTGGGGCGACCAGATCGCCGTGGCTAGAGAGGACATGCGTCATCGGGCAGGGAGGTCGGGGGCGGCAGGCGGGGAGGGTGGGCGGGCGGCTTCGACGACGGCGAGGTGGTCCACGTGCGGTGGGTGGGAAGAGGGAAGAGAGAGAGATGTGGGATGGGTGGGGATTGCAGGTGGGCCACGGAGGAGTTGGTGCGAATGAGGAGTTTTGTTTTGAGATTTTCGAACGAGGAGGAGTGAGTTGTCCGCTTTGTGTTTGTTTTGGATTTAAATTTGGTCAAATTTTCTTTGAAAATGAATCCAATCAAACATCACAAATAAAAAATAGGCATGCATTATGTTTTTGACTTTTTGACATAAAAGAACTGTGCCGTTAATTTACATCTGCGCGTTGGAGTTGTCTAAGGTGAAGCTTAGAGCATCTCCAGCCGGCGCCCCAAGAGGTCCCCAAGCCGACGCTATTTGCGACGGACGGACGAAATCCACCCAGTCGTGCTCCCAAGGGCACAAATAGCGCCGGATTGGGCCGATTTTGAGTCCGGCGATCCCAAGCCGATCCGGCGCGCTGGAGGTCGCTTGGGGACGTTGGACGAAACAAAACGGCGCGAAAGAGAGAAAACGCGCGCGTCGACCCTACTTGTCGGCGTGTAGACACACGTCGTCCTCATCCTCCCGCCTCGGCTTCCCCGCGCCTGCCGCCGCCGCAGAGCATCAATGCGGCGCGGATGACCAGTCCAATCGTCGGCTGCATGGAATCAATGCGGCGCGTTGAGTAGCCCAACGGTCCGACGACCGCGCTGCTGTGTGTCCCGCCCCGGTGAGGCCGCCCCCCGCTATATAATGGGACTCGCCGTGGAGGACGCCGCACACACTCGCATCCCTGCTCTCACCGCCACACACACCTCCACTGCTCTCGCCCCCCTCCTCCCTCCTCGCCGTCGGCATGGACAACCTCGAGAGGAACGACTTCCGTCCCCGCACCCTGCTGCTGATGGAGGCCATCCTCCTCGCGCAGGCCGGCTACCCGTGCCCGCCGGACACGAGGCCGCCGCACGACTGGGTGCTCTCCAACGGCGGCGTGCCGGTGCCGCCGGTGCCAAAGGTGGGCGTCGCCTTCGACCTGGAGGTCGAGGGCGTCCGGGCCACCATGACGGAGGCCGAGCGCACCGACCCGGCGAACTCGCCGGGCAACATCGCCCACTGGACGACCTACTTCCAGCAACGCCGCGCCGCCGCCATCGCCTCCACCAATGGCCTCCATCCGGTGGAGGGCCGGAACAACCGCGATGGCCGGCGAAGGTGGTGGATCGCGGAGGGGCGCACCCTCGAGTGGGTGCTCACCTACATCGAGAACGGCAACACGCCGCGGCTCCAAGTACCCTCCAATGGGGTACGGTGCGGCGACCGGCCGCTCCTACATCCGCAGCACGCCGCTCTAGGCAACGCTCCCGCTCGACGGCGAGGGGGCGACATCGCCGTCGTCCGCCGACTCGGCGTCGCGCTCCACCGGCTCCCATTCCTCGGGGCCGGCCTACTCCTCGCCGCAGTTCGCCCCGGTGAAGACCGAGTCGGGGACGCCGCTTGGGCGCCGTACGCGCGCTGGCGGCGTCGTCATCGGCGGCCCATCCTCAGTCACGCTTCCGCACCGAGGCTTCCTGTCTCGCTTCGGCGACAAGTTGAAGAAGGAGAAGGAGGTCGTCCCGCCTCCGCCGCCCCCGCCGGCCGCCGACGAGGATGAGGAGGAGGAGTACGACGCCAGCCTCGCGTGGGCGCGAAAGGACTACCTCCTCAGCCAGATGGAGGCGCAGCAGAGGGTCTGGAACCTCGTCGAGGCCAAGAAGTTCGTCAAGAAGGCGAGGATTCGGTCGACGGCGAGGGGGGGGGGGGGCTGCAGCAAGGGGAAGGTCGACAACAGCAGCCGCAGCAAGTGGGCACCACCGGCGCCGCCTGCTCCGGAGTTCGTCGTGCTGGACGACACCGACAACGAGGACGAGCAGCCGCAACCGGTGAGGAGGAAGGGGCCGCTCGTCGGCGGCACGTGCAGTGCACAGGTCGCCGTGAAGCGTGAGCCCATGGACGACGACGACGACGCTGGCGAAGCCGCTGGAGGAGACGTCGAAGGAGGCGGCGGGGAGCTTGACCTCGAGCAGCTGTACTCTTTTTTTGCTTTTCAGTAGTTTTTTTAGTTTTTTAGTTGCTACTATGTAAAATTAGACCAAATATTATGATTTAGGTCGATTTTCGTTTAATTTGCCTCGTTTTAGATAAATTTGCGCCGAACTTGAGGAGCCGCTATGGGGCTGCGGCTGAAGAGCCGCTCCTCTCCAAGTGTTTTCGCCGCCCGGGCGCCTCCCAAGCGACGCTAAAATAACGCCGAAAACCGACTTGGCCGAACGGCTGGAGATGCTCTTACCGCGGCCGGATCCCATCCTCACGGTTTCCATCGGACGGTTCACGTGAGGCGCAGGCCTTAAGCGGTCCGCCGCTTTGCACCTCCTCCCGCCGCCGGCGCGGGCCGGGACTGAACATTTCGTCCGTGCGTCACACAACCAACAACTCACCGGCGCGGCGGCGCCGGCCATCTCGTCGCCCCCGCGAGAGAAGCGTCGGGCGTCCCACTCGAGTCCGTCGTGGGCTGTCGAGAGCCTCCGCCCGCCGGCTCGGCGGGGATGGTGAAGATAGTGACGTACAACGTGAACGGGCTGCGGCCGCGGGTGGCGCAGCACGGCTCCCTCCGACGCCTCCTCGACGCGCTCGACGCCGACATCATCTGCTTCCAGGTCCGACCCGTTGTTGCCCCCCTTCCTTCCCGCCACCAATCTCGTGCGCCCAATTAGCCATCTATTATTCTGCTGTTCATGTGCCCGAAGTCCGAACCCTAGCTCTTAGCTGTCTGTGGTTACCCGGTCGCCAGGTGTTACCACTTCACTCATTACATTTCATTTCCATGCACCATGAAATGCGGGTTCACCAAGTTTGCACTGTACTGCCGTGCTTGCTGCTTGATTTCAGATAGTTCAAATACATGGGAGTTACATGAATTGGGGCTAAGTCCGCGGTTCGCTTCAGCTCACTTTGTCGATGTTTGGTGTGCTTTAGGAGACCAAATTGTCGAGGCAGGACTTGTCTGGGGACGTCATAATGGCTGAGGGATACGAGGCTTTCATTTCGTGCAATCGCACTTCGAGAGGGCGTGGACCATACTCTGGTGAGTGATTAATTCGAATAGTACGATTGGTTGGACTTTAGAGCATTGTGTGCTAGAGGTGTTGTTTTCATCCACATGACACTTTACTGGTTAAGTCAATCTGAATCCTTCATCCACATGTTGATTAATTTGTGTATCGTAGGTGTTGCAACATTCTGCCGGGTAACATCAGCATTTGCCAGTAAGGAGGTTGCTTTGCCAGTAGCAGCTGAAGAAGGATTTGCTGGATTACAGGGATCTTCAAAAGGCAATGAAATTATTGGGGATTTTGCTCTTGATATGCCCATGGAAGAGGAAGATCTTGGCGAAATATCAAAAGAGGAACTGGTCAGGGTGGACAATGAGGGGCGATGTGTCATCACTGATCATGGACATTTTGGTAAGCCACTTCTTGCCAGGATAGAAAGACTATATGATTTCCATATAATATGTCAATGTTCTTTTATTGCATATGATCTGTTTCCTGTTTGTGATGATATGTACTGCACCATTTGTGTAGTTCTTTTTAATTTATATGGTCCAGCTATTGGAGAAGATGATGAAGAACGAGTTCGTTTTAAGCTATTGTTTTACAAGATATTGCAGGTACCCATGTACATCTCAGTTATTATTGTGCTGATTTCTCATGGTGTCAACGGCTTACTGAATTAATAAACTTCCTTCATTTTCCAAATCTATTAGAAACGATGGGAATTTCTATTGGCTCTCGGAAAGAGAGTTTTCGTTGTTGGAGATTTGAATATTGCTCCTAGTTCGATAGATAGGTGTGACGCCTCTCCTGGATTCGAGAAGCAGATGTAAGCTCTTTTCCCTTTCATTTTTATTCCAATTTTCTTGTACTACAATTTAATTCTTCGGCAAAGGCTTGCTGGGCAGATGACAACCTGTTTCATATGAAAACGCTGTTCCATATGCTCTTGTGATAATTTTCTTCACTTAATTGTTAATTTTGCTATAAGCAACTGTTGCTAGGTGCTATTTTAACTCACGAGCTGTTATAGGATAGGGTAATGCAATTGGTTAACATCATGAGAAACAACCGTGTATTTCAAAATTTTGAGATATCTAAACTGGAATCTCATCCACAGGCTGCATGATACCTGACTTATATCTTATTTACCTTCACCTGTAATTCACTTGTAGTGACCCGACATACTTGCTTTATGAAGACCTCGAGCTCAATAGAACTTGTTAGCAATGACATTTACAGTGAAGCTGCATACTAAATTCCATAAAAGAGCTTCAAACTGACGGTATCTACTACGGTTTCCACTTGTGATGAGTGCATTAGTCTGCGTTCTGTAGGGTGCCGGCTTATATCTTCTTTATTTTTACCGTGCTTTATGAAGACTTCCAGCTGACTAAAAAGCTAGTGTAAAATTGTTATTAACAATTGTTTACACTTTACAGTGAGTCTTGAAACTATAATGTACTTTTTATTAGGCTTTCCAACTGTTATAAATGCATTGGTCTGCTCTCTTGGAGGCAAATCTGGTCATGAAACCGCGCAGGAATAACTATAGTTGATTTATTTTCCTTTTCCTGATTCAAGGTTTCGGGAGTGGCTGAGATCCATGTTAAGAGAACATGGAGGTCCCTTTTTTGATGCTTTCAGATCCAAGCATCCTGAAAGGTACTGCGGCTCCTCTTTTTTATTCTTGCCCACTATATCCTACTCCGATTAATTCTACTATCGATTTTATGGCTTTGCTATAACTTGTAACTCCATACCAACGTTGCAAGTGCACATTTTACTATTGGTTAAACAATTTCCTCAGAAAAGCACTACTATGCTTTTATCATAATGTCTAGAATTTGGAAGCGCACCGATCAGTTTTTGTGGCTACCGATTTCCATCTTAAAAAACTAAATAAAAAAGGTACATAATTTTCTGATGTGGCAGGCTGCGCGCATGAAAAATATTTGGTGGGATCAATTTTATGGTTATATAGGATCGTTACACCTATAGTGGACTCCACGGGAATTTACATGCTAACCCTGCATATGCTTGCTGCATTCCTTTTATGCAGGACGGGAGCTTATACTTGCTTTAATCAAAAAGTTGGAGCTGAAGAATACAATTATGGTTCTAGAATAGATCACATTCTCGTTTCCGGTGCCTGTTTTCATCACTGCGATTCTGTGGAAGACCATAGCATTTTCCATTGTCATGTGGAGGATTGTGAGATAATGAATCATTTCAAAAGAGGGGATCCGGAAAATATCTCAAAGTAAAGAACGGCGTTTTTTTTCTTTCTGATATAAAAGTGGATAACATACATGATTTGACTATTTCATTGTCCACAGGTGGAAAGGAGGGAGAAGTAGTAAGCTAGAAGGATCTGATCATATTCCAGTTTATATTATACTGAATGGAGTACCTGAACTTCCAGTGCATAATACCCCACCATCAGCTGCAAGATATCTCCCAGAAATCCGTGGACGGCAACAGAGTATAGGTGCACAAAAATTATGCCATGTAACATTTTCCAAACAACAACTTGAATTTTGAGCTTCCAGTATACATTATATAAGATGAAACCAATTAGTGTTATATTGTCATTCTGCTGACATAGCCACAGTTGTTGAACCGTGTGCCTTGGCTTCCCAAGAGCTGATAGGATCTGTAGTTCTTCTCTTAAAGCTTTGTAAGCAACTGCATGTATCTTAAATGATCATATGGAGGAATGCTCTCCTTGGTTGGATGTGATTACTAAACTTGATTCAGATCTTTTTAATACAAGTGTACATGCACGCTAACTACAATAATGAGATATGTTATTCAAATTATCACCATTGATTTTTTAGTTTTTAGGTTAATTAGTGTTTCTAATTTATATACTGTACCCAGTTCAGATAACATTGTCTTTTGTAATGATATAACAAGTTTTTCCATGCATGCCATTGTTATGGTAGGCTGTGATACTGATACACCTCCTAGATGATAGATAGGTGGCTTTGAATATTCATTTCATCTTTGCTTATCACTCGGTAACACAACCACTACTGGCCTTACGTAACAGTGTCGAATAAAAAACTGCACTACATTATTACTTGCATGCACGCTGGAAGAAATACTGGTTGTGGTATATACAGTGTACTGACCAATTATGTTACTTCATCATGCAGTATCATTCCTCGGGAAAGGGAAAATTTGTAAAGTTGAAGATGTCCCAGGTTTAAAATCCAGGGATAGAGCAAATGAAGGCTGCTGTAGTGGTGATCTGGAAAGCAAAAGTATACCCAAGGAAGAACTGGCAACTGGTATAACCGAGTTTTCTAAAGGTGTTAACCTTCCTAGTCCAACGTCTAAGCGGAGAAATCTCGATCATTGGATAAATGAAGGCTCAAGCAGCAACTCCCAAAATAGCAATGCAACATTACTGGCACCACATGGTATGAAATCTTCCTTTTCTGGCATCAAATCTATGTCAAACAAGAAGAACAAACATAACTTATCCGCACAGCCAACAATCAAGTCATTTTTTCGAAGACCAGAGACAAAGCCAGGGGATGCCAATATCAATAGCTTAGTTTGTTCAGCAGATACAGTACCTGATGTGGATGAATCATCTTGTCCAAAAGATGGTAGTCTGCCCGAAAACATCCAGTGTACAGCTGCAGCTGACGGAGATCCGGATAACTCAAATATATCATCTTCACTTCCAACTGATAAATGCAATATTGCAACATTGGAGTGGCAAAGAATACAACAGAGAATGAAGATGACTCTACCACTTTGCAGAGGACATCGTGAACCTTGCATTCCAAGGTCTGTGAAGAAGGGCTTCAATGTTGGTCGCCTGTTCTATGTCTGTGCCCGTGCTCAGGTACTTCACTTCAGAATTCACATCAAAGGAACAGTCATAATATGTTGTGCGGTGTGCACAAATCAAATCATTCTTGTGGAGGGATGTAAATCATTTTTATTGTACTGTGACTACAATCTTTCTGTATGCAGGGACCTTCATCAAATCCAGAAGCTAACTGCAATCACTTTCAATGGGCCTCTGTAAAATCTAAAGGGAAGCGACAATGACTCTTTTTGTCTGTCATTTTCTACCGTTGCCATGCAGGCCAAATGACTCTTTTCAGCACTTGCAGTAAGTTATATCAGCAGTTCCCTATGAAATGTGTTGATGCTTTGTTGGACAATTTAGTTTATTTTTGTGCTAACTTCTGTTTTGTCCCCAGAGGCCAGAAACCTTGGAAGCTTTATCAGCTTGGGCTTTGCGTGAGTCTGATGCATCACCTGCTTCCATGTTGGAAGCAAGATGGTCCTGATCCAGTGAGAATTCATTTACTAACAGAGGTACATAGTTTGTCCTTATAGAGTTCTAGTTTTTTCTTTTTTTGCGGGGTATAGAGTTCTAGTTAGATGGTTATGTTATCCTAGTACCCTCCTTTTCTTGTTGAAGAGAAGTAGCCTCCTTTACTGTTGTAACTTGTAATTGTAAGTCAAACAAACAAAATATTAAATGTGCCTCTTCTGTTGGGTGGCTAATAAAATGCCACTTGGAGCCCTCATGTGCTTCCGTTTGTTGAATTCTGGCTTAGCTTATCTTCGACAACATTATCAGGATATTTTGAACTGAGAAGTAATTGAAAAATCAACTCAACCCAATTATGTATTAATAAGTTGTGATGTGGCTAATTTTGAAAAACTTGTGCTGTGGCTGATGCTGGAGGTATGCACCTACATCGTGGCAGTATTATATAACAGTCTTGCTGGTGTGCATCTCTATCAAGAAATAAGTGCCATCTGTGAAAGGGGTCTACTGATTCAGTCTATCTGGACGCTGTATGCATCAAAGGATAAGTATGTATTCAATATCCACCAGGTGGCATGCAGTCTGCTCATCTGTATCATGTGCCTGATACACCTGTGCTGACCAGTGACCACCACGAGGAAGGAGTTCATTCATGTTTGATAGTTCTGCATTTCCAATAGATGGGTATGCAATATGTTGGACCAGTGAATTCTATATGCCCAAAAGGAAAAATGATTTGATGGACCTTACCATTTAAAGCTCCCTAGGGTCTTTTTCGCCCCATGAAGCGCAACTCTGGATATCTGGTTTGCTGGTACTTTTGCTAATATCTGGCCTTTGCACCTGGGTTATTCTGAATCCCTTTTTTTTATCCAGGGAATATAGGCTTTTGTATTTTTTTTCTGGACATTCTTGTTGGTGGATATGCCCTGAAGTCTTGAACATTTCTTTTGTTTGGAAAGGAATTGTTTGATCCCCGTATGATCTACAGATGATGTGTATCTTGTGGGGATTGGCTGTGTGTATAGGCGAGAAAAATCTAGTGATGATCGGTTGAAGCTTGAGTACCTGGGAATACAGAATCTGACTTCCCCGAAAAAAATACAGAAGCTGACCAGCCAAACTGAAGAACCCTAGATGGAGATATCTTTCCTCACGGATATCGGTAGCTTTATGATATTTTTTGTGAAACTGAAATTCATTCATGAGGACAAAAATCTTGCTGAAGCTTTAGCACAATTCACGACATTAGCAATGTATTTTATATGATTTACCATATACGGTGCCCACAGTTTCGTTACACAATAGGTAATTTTGGCAATTATTAGTAACTAGGAAACATGCCCGTGCGTTGCAACGGGATTTTTTTTTCACTCCTGCCCCGCAACATGAACTTTAGCGAACATCCTAATGCATCGTCCGCCTTGTCCATGATTCTTCAGGATTCTAGTTTTATCACATTTATTAATAAATTGAAAAATAAAAATGAGGATACGAATATAGATCTGCGCATTTTTCTCGCTCTTTCATATTTCTGAAGAAGGATATTCAATATACACATTTTCTTTCTCTAATAATTATTTCTTTATGTAAGGTGTAGTTATTTTGACAAGATGATCAAAGCAATAAATAAAAGAAAATTAAAGATGAAATTATCCTAGGCTAAATTATTTATTAACGACAAATAATTCAATCAGGACAAAAAATAGATACGTGCAATCGAAAAAGAAATACTTTTATTTCTAGTTGGAGAGATACATGCTGTCAAAAGAGAGACATTTTATCTTTTTCTGAGGGATAAAAGAGAATTAATAAATTAGAAATAAAAACTTGTATTTATTTTTGACACGATGACCAAGGTACGAAATTATAGGTAATTTAAAACAAAATTACTCTATATTAATTTTTTATTAACTGCAATTAAATAAATTAGTCCGAAAAAAAGATACATATAATTAAAAGAGAGATATTTTTTCCTTTTCTAGAAGAAGAGATACATGCAATAAAAATGGGGTACTTTTCTTTATTTTGGGAGCGCTAAAAAGGTGATCATGCACTTAACTTGCGCGTTCATATTTTATCGGACGTAATCTTATTTTCGACCCAACTGATGAAATATATTCTCGTTTAAGTACTCTTTATCCTTTCTTTAATTAATTATGTATGAATCAAACACACACACATTCTTACATGTTTAATCCGACATTTAATCCTTTTTAATTAATTAGCCTAATCACTCAACTTCGTGAGCACAGCTGGTGGCCCACTCGTGTAACCTACTCTATATGTTTTTTTTTTCATGCGGCCGAGGCCCCAAGCGTGCTTTTGTTTTTTTCCCTCTTGAGCGTTTTTTGTTTTTTCATCTGCCACGGCCCAATTGAAAGTGGCCCAACAAAAAATAACAGAGCAGCAGTGTTTTTTTTTCTGTATAATCAATGGACTGTGGATTAGTTCAACTAAAAGAGAGGGACTTTTACGCAAAATATAGCGAAACGTTTTTCTGCCTGAATAATGGAGTGCGGGTTGATTCATTTAAAATGTAAGGGGTTTTCAGAAAAATATCAAAACGGAAGGAGAAACTTACCTCCCTTTATTATATGGGAGAGATTAATTTCCCACAAAAAAAGTACTAATAATTAATTTTATACTACGTGTTCCCAGCCGAAGGTGTTGGTTTTGATAAATAAGGTGGTGGGCAATTTTGGCCGAATCCACAAGATTATGGCACGAATTGTTTTGACCTTTTTAGGAGTACAAATACAAATTGTTTCGACTGGAATATACTTAAAACATCTTATATTAGTTTATAGAGAAAGTTGAATCCTCCTAAATTCAGCTCCATTTTACCAGCCTTTGCCCAAAACAAACAAGTGCTGTGGGCGTTTGTATGGGCTTTTGCAGCAAATTGTGGGCTGCGAGGGCCTTAAAAGCCCAATCCACCTGGTGTTTGTGATAAACCCTTAAACTTACTCAGATCCAGGCCAGCTGAGCCGGCGGCGCAAACTCTGTTTCCGTCGAGGAGCCACGCGGGCGGCGCGGGGACTGGATCATCGGCGACTCCGTGCGGGACGCGACCAGGTTTGACCTCCGCTCAGATCATCGACCCCAACTCTGGAACTTGGCGTGTCAATGGTGACTGAGTAGATAGATTTCCGGTGGACTCGCAGATCCCCCCTCATGTCGTTCGCCGGCGTGTCCGTCATCAACGGCGGCAAGAAGTGCTACTGCGACACGTCGGCCGTCTACGCCGGCGCGGACATCGGGTACCACCTGGTCATGGTCAGGGACTACTCGCGCACCAAGGAACAGCTGCGCACCGGCGAGAGCACCACCACCGGCCTTTTCACGGTGGGGGACTACGACTGGTACGTCGAGTACTACCCCAACGGCGAAAACCCGAGCTGCGCCGACTTCGTTTCGCTCTATGTTACCAGGAACACCCTCTACGACATTGAGGGCGAGGAGGACGTGGAGGCCAAGTTCAGCTTCAGTCTCATCGACCATGTCGAAAAGCACAAGCCGGTGTACATCCATGGGGGTAATAAAACCTGCACCTTCTCCGGCAGCGCTCCTTCCTGGGGCACCGACAGATTTATGAGAAGAGACGCCCTGGAACGATCGGCGGACCTGAAGGGTGATTGTCTCACCATCCGGTGTGACGTCATCCTTGTTTGCAAGGATCCCAAAACTGAGGATGCCGATGCCGCCCTGTCTGACATAAACCACCATTTTAGCAATCTGCTTCAAAGCAAGGTGGGTGCTGACGTGACATTTGAGGTCGGCGGCGAGACGTTCACCGCACACCGGTGCGTGCTTGCAGCCCGGTCTAAAGTCTTCATGGCGCAGCTCTTTGGCCCCATGAAGGAGGGCACCGCAACGTCCAGCGTCATACAGATCAAAGACATGGAAGCAAAGGTGTTCAGGGCTTTGCTTAGCTTCATCTACACAGATTCACTCCCTGCGATGGAGAAGGACAGCATGGAGCAGGATGAAATGTCCGAAGCCATGGACGAAGGAAAAGGGGAAGAAGCAGAGTTTGAAATGTGGCTGCAATGGTTGCAAGACTTGTTTGTGGCGGCGGACAGATACCATCTCCAACGGCTCAAGTTATTCAGTGGAAAACAATTGTCTGAGAACATATGTCTGGGCTCGGTGATGTCCACTCTTGCTCTAGCCGAGCAGCACCAATTCGGCGGATTGAAGGAGGCGTGCTTCAAGTTTATCCAAGTCCAGTCTCCCTCGTGCTTGCAAACAGTGATGGCATCTAATGGCTGGGATCATGTAGCCGACACCTATCCCTGGGTTGTGAAGGAGTTCATTGCCAAGCTTGCTTTGAACCAGCGCAAGTAACACTCTGTATAGGGTTGGTATGTTCCTTAGACCCTAAGTGGCGCTCTTATGCATATATGGCCATATGGGATCCTCCAAGGGAATGTCTCAGTCAGGTAATTTGCCTGTATGCTGAATCAGAGCAGATTGTCTCTTTATATGATAGATGGGCTGAAATTTCAGGTGTAAGCGTCAATGTTAATCTGCATCGCAGCACTTGTCCAAGTTCCCTAGTTAGTTACTTACTAAAGTGGAAGAAAATAAAATAGATGTCGTGTTTCACGGTGGATACTGGATAGTGATACCACCTTTAACACTCTGCTAGTTTCTTTTGGGAGAATTTCGAACGCTAGAAGTATTCATCGGCGCCAATCATCTACAGGCAGCTGACAGAGGCAACCTGTCCACATGCTCCTGTTTGTATATCCCCAACACGTAGTGTGTTAATTAAACTAATTCACAAAAAAAAGTGTGTTGATCAAATTATAAAAGGAAGTACTTCTGCTGATCTATCTATACATTATGTGCCTGATAGATGTGCATGTGCTGACCAGTGGCCAACACGTGGAAATGGAATGGGTAATGAACTAATATTTCCACATTTCCAGCAGATGGGCATGTCTGATAGTATCTGGTAGCAGGTCCTTCTCCTGCTAACATCTGGTCTTGACGTCTAAGTTATTCTGAGTTCTGTTTGGTGGTAAGAAAAATTGAGGATATGAACTGAACTTTCTTGTTAAGAGTGTTTGTAATCATTGGAAAGGAACTGTCTGACCTGCCTTCATGGCGCTATAGTACCTGCCTTCCTGGCAAGGTAGGCATGGCCAGTTAAGTTACTCGAAATAACATAGCACCGGGTAACCAACTGCTGTTGCCAGATGATTACTGGGAAGCTCCGGTTGACCTCAAGATTCTTTTTCTGTTGTGTTCTGTTAGCTTCCTTTGGTTTGGAGGAATATCATAGGAATTTTGTAGGATAGGATTCTTATAGGAATTTTTCCTTTAGAGCCCTTTGGTTCATAGGAATGGATTCCTATTCCTACATAGGATTGGTTCTATCCTTCACATTTCAAAGGAAAATAAAAATGAGCCTAGACTCAATGGAAATTTTCCTTTGGTGTGAACCAAATGACATCTCTTTTCCTATCCCTACTCATAGGATTGGAGATACATGTCATCTCAATCCTACAAATTTCCTATTCCTATGATAATCCTATCCTATGAACCAAAGGAGGCCTTAACGTGCACAACATGGTCAGGTACTCTGGCGCCGACCTCCATTCTGGTCCGGTTGGCAATTATTGGATTTACCTATCTTTGTGGTTTGATTAATAGTTCATTTTTTTCAGCTGATTATGGCCTACATGTTCCATCAGTACATCCCCTAAACCACTTTCCAATGCCATTTGTCTGGAAAGTCACCCTTATCTATGTGCAAAAGCATCATCATGTAAAGAAGATGCAAACTGAGGTGCGATGCTCACTCGCTCTTGTCTGCCAGTAGACCACATGGTTTTATTAAAGGATGTATAAACCATTGATATTTTTCTGTGACCACCTGTGTTTCTAATTTTTTTGTAACCAGGCAGATAATATGAGCCCTTGCTGCGAGTAATATTAGCAATCTCATAAAAACAATTATTGATGCTTTTGTTAGACAAATTTCCAAAAAATTTACGCTAACTTGTGTTTTTGTTCCTCAGTAGGCTGGAGACTTGTCAGCCTGGGTTTCCTGTGAGTCTGATGTATCACCTGCTTCCCATGTTGCGAGGAAGAGTCCTCTGTTCGGCTTTCAATCCCCTTGTAGAGTTCTAGTTTTTTTTTTTGCGCAAATTGTAGAGTTCTAGTTAGATTGTTATTGTACCCAGCACGCTCCTTTCTTTTATCTGTTGTTGTTGAAGAGAAGTACCTTCCTTTGTTGCAACTTCTAAGTGAAACAAACAAAATACGGCTATGTTAGGTGGCTAATAAAAGCCACTTGGAGCCCTCATGTGGGTCTGTTTGTTGAATTCTGGCTAGTTTATGTTTGAGAAGATTCCTAGGTGTATCTAATTTAAATTTTTGTGCTGTAGCTCATGCTTAGGTATGCGTGTAAATCGTGCCAGTATCGCATAATCTTGCTGTTGTGTATCTCTTCTCTATCAAGAAGTAGGTGTCATTTGTGTAGGGTGGGTCTACTCAGATGAGTCTATTTCAGAGGTGGTATCTGCATCAAAATGCACATATCTATTTAATCTCCACCAGGTGGCATGCCACAGCAGGCGCTATTTAGTTTCTTATTACAAAAAGGATAACATATGGGCTGTTTTTTTTTCCTTTCTAGAATACATATGGGCTGTTTATTAAAGAAGAAACATGCAATCTGCTCATCTTCTGTATCATACCATGCCTGATACACCTGCGCCGAGCAATGACCACCACGTGGAATGATTGAGTTCATGGTCGATGGTTGTACATTGCCAGCAGATGATTTGATGGGTATTCAATTTTCCAAAAAGGATTGGATGGACCTTACTAACTTTTTTAGATAAACACGAGCCACGCCCCCGGTTTCTTTTCATTGAAATCAAACCGTCAAGCCACAAGTATGATCAACTGGCCTCAAACCCTATGGGAGAGTTCCAGCAACATTATTACAGCCAAGTGCAAAAACATAAAAGCAAAGTTACAGCCACTGTCCTAAGCAGCAAGCAATCTAGTGTTGCCCAGCTTCACTGTCAAAAGCAATCTAGTGTTGGACCTTACTTAGGGCCTGTTTGGTTGCCAGCCTTAGATTGCCACGCCTAAGGTGCGGTGTGCCGGAGTTCTCTGGTCTGCTGCTTGGATTTGCATGAGGATTTGGCTCGCCACAGCGCCTAGCAGCTTTCCCTGTGTAAATTTTCGCCACACATTGTGGCGTTCATTTCGCTCGCCACACTCCAGGGCGTGCCACAGTTGCCTTATCTTAGGCGTGGCAAATGGAGTTACCAACCAAACAACCTTTTACTCCTTCAGTTCAATAATGTAGAACCCTTTTGCAAGCTAAACTAGCTTGCAAAAATATATTACATTGTGGGATAGAGGAGGGAGTACCATTCGAAAGCGTTTCTTTCGCCCTTGTTGAGCACAACTTTTGGGTATCTGGTTAGCTGTTACTCGTGTCATTGTTTGGCCTTTGCACCTTTGCTTGTTATTCTGAATTTTGTACGTCAATGTTTGGCCTTTGTTTGTACATTGCAGGATGACACGATTAGGCTCTTGTGTGTCGCGGTGCGAGCCTTCTTCACTCGTTTTGGTTTGGGCCATCCGAGAGCTACTGATTGGCGTGATCCGTTATTCCAAAATTGGAGAGAAAACAGAGCTCGTGGTTCATGTCTCGACAGGGATGGCACGTCTAACGATTTGGCCGGTTCTTATCCGTTTTAATTTCTTCTTTGGGGGAGAAATTTTCTGAATGCTAAATCTATTTCCTTGGTCCCGGCAGCTAGCTGGCAAAGACAGGGTCCCGCCACGGCCATTTGCCTCCCTCGGCAAATGTTGAATATTCTGAATTTTATTTTCGACGGCTATGATGGCCTTTGGTGTGTGCCCGTCCGGCGGCCCCGTCTGCAAGAATTTCACATGCTTTCGTACCATCTCTTGCCTGCAATCTACGGCTTAAATCCGAATCCAGAAAAAGCTGAAAAGTTGTATGTACAACCCAGGCAACTTTACCCCACGAGCCTTTCATCTCAAAGTCTTAATAATTAACAAAACACAAAATAAGCTTTCGCCCCATTTTTACAGATAAATGAATCAAACCAAGGTACACGGTCGAACGAAACAAGGTGGTGAGGTAATTCTCTTACAAAGCCGATCCTAAGATGAGTGGTGCACCTACGCAATCAGCAGAAGGCATCGGCAGAACTACACACAACCCACGCTACAACCTAACACACCTAGGCTCCACAACAACACCCTTAAGAGGGAAGACGGCGTAGAGCGTCGCCGCTGCCGAGTCCAGTTGGACATAGGTCTTCACCCGGAGCCTTGACCTTAGGAGAAGAGTCACGACGACGTCTTCAGGAAGAGAGCGGCACCCACGGGTGTCACCGCCGTCGATGCCAAGGCATCGAGCTTTCACTCGGCAAGTCACCCGTGTCTCCGATGCCGCCAGGGAGAGCGTGATGAGGTCTAATCCACAGATCCGGATCAGGGCATCACACCTACGAGAAGGAAATCCCGAGCTACCCGCCGCTCCGTCACCCGTTGCCCCCACAACCGGGAGGAGCCACCACCACCACCATGGTGCCTGCCGAAAAGCAACCATGTGGTCCACCATCTAGGGCCGCCGCCCCAGCATCCCTGCCCTCAATCACCACCACCCTCCACCTCACGACACCTCAACCCCGGTCGGACGAGTAGACCTCAGTTGTCCACTCAGTGCCTGGCATCATTCCTCGGATCTGGGTTGACCCCCCACTGTAGGAGGCGGCGTCGACGCCTGCATCCCCATCTAGTCTCCATTGGACCGAGGGACACGATCCCAGGACTGCCGACGGCCGCTGTCAAGCACTCCTAGAGCTCGCACGACGCCAAATCCGAGGTCAAGGCACCGATCAATAGGGCAGGTAGCATTGTCAGGCCACCGCCACCGCACACCGCCACCGCACACCGCCCCCGTGACGGCCCGTCCCCGGAGGCACCCTAGGCCAAGACCAACCACCCCTACCTGGGAAGCGACCCCGATCTACCTCGGGCCCAGAACCGGCCTGCCTGAGCACAAACCCTAGGACCAGGCACCCGACCCAGTCCCGGGAGAAGGATGTGCCGCACCACCACCCTGCGCTGCCAGTCGAATCGCAGCTACCACGTCGCCGCATCCTGCACCGCCTCCCTAACCTGCAGCCGCGGGTCAAAGACCACCTCCGAATCGCACCACCGCGCAGCCGTTGCCTTGCACTGGGAGGGGCGCCCGGGTCGTCGCCCCGCGCGAGCGCCGCGTCCCTGCCCAGCCCGCAGCAGCTTGCGCCGCGACAGGCCAGGAAAAGAGGCAAGAGAGCCCCGCCGCCATCGACGTCGATCGGGCTTTGCCCGACGACGCCCTACGACAGCGACAAGGGGGGAGGGGAGGGGAGGGGCGAGTTGGCGACGGTTAGGGTTCGCCCTGCCGCCTGCGGGAGCGGCTCGGACGAAGCGGGTTTTTTTCCCCACTGTCCAAAACACAATAATCCAGCAGCTCCATATTATTAAGATAAGCATAAGCTGCAACCCATCGTTGTCCTCGTGGCCCTATCAACTTTTTTTCAACAAGAAAATTAAAAATCATATTGTCCATGCTGCCATTACCACCACCCACCTAACGCCAGTCGGACCAGACCAACCAGCGCACACAAACACCCAAGAACACGTCTCGCTTCCTTCCTCATCCCCCATCCACCAACAGAATCAATCCACCATGTGTTCATCCATCCACAGCTAGCCGACGCAGTGTGCCATTAATCAATCACTCATCCAACCCCGAGCTCGCTCACTCGAGCTCCCTCACGGCGACGACGACGTCGCGGGCGCGTCCAGCTCAGAGCCGTTATTTATAGCGCGATCTGACCTGCCCGCAGCCATGTCCGCACCTTCCCCCAATAGCAGCAACGGCAACGGCAACGGCAGCAAGAAGAACAACCCGGCGGTCGCCATGGGCGCCTTCTTCTCGTCGCAGATGACCCGGCGCAAGCTGGTGACCACGCAGAAGCTGGCCATGGCGGAGCGCTGCACCTCCTGCGGCGACGACTTCCCGGGATGCGCGCACCGCCCCGCCGACCGCAAGACCTGGATGTCCGAGCTCGGCCCCGACCGCCTCCGCCTCCACCAGGTGGTCTGGCCGGGCTCCCACGACTCCGCCACCGACCGGATCGGCATCCCCCTCATCACCCGCCCCTTCGCGCAGTGCCAGTCCCTCTCCGTCTACCACCAGCTCGCCCTCGGCTGCCGCCTCCTCGACGTCCGCGTCCAGGAGCAGCGCCGCGTCTGCCACGGCGTCCTCGCCACCTACTCCGTCGACGTCGTCCTCGACGACGTCCGCCGCTTCCTCGCCGAGACCGTCTCCGAGGTCCTCGTCCTCGAGGTCCGCACCGAGTTCGGCCGCGACGACCCCCCCGACTTCGCCAAGTACCTCGTCGAGCGGCTCGGGGAGCACCTGATACCGCAGGACGAGGCCGTGTTCGGTAAGACGGTGGCGGAGCTGCTCCCGCGCCGGGTCATCTGCGTGTGGAAGCCACGCAAGTCGCCGGCGCCCGGGCGCGGCGAGCCGCTGTGGAGCGCGGGCTACCTCCGGGACAACTGGATGGACACCGACCTGCCGGAGACCAAGTTCGAGAGCAACCTCAAGTTCCTCGGCGAGCAGCCGCCGGCCAAGGACCGCCGGTACCTGTACCGGGTGGAGAACACGGTGACGCCGCAGGCGGACAACCCGGTGCTGTGCGTGCGGCCGGTGACGAACCGGATCAGGGGGTACGCCCGCAGCTTCATCGCCGAGGCCTTCGCCAAGGGCCTCGGCGACCGGCTCCAGGTCTTCTCCACCGACTTCATCGACGGCGACTTCGTCGACGCCTGCGCCGGCGTCACCAAGGCCCGCGTCGACGGCAAAGCGTGATCCTTGCGTTGCATGTGCTTGGGCCTTGTTGTACGTAGTAATTAGAGGGGCGGCCAAGCGCGATTAGAGGGCTTGTTTAGTTATTTGCCGGGGGATTCATCGTCGTGTTGATTGATGTCGGTGTGTGGTGTTTGTAAATACAGTGACGGATTGCATGTGCAAATGAATAAGCAAATGTGTTTGCTGTGGATTGTTTTTCATCTCTAGAGGCACATCTTTTTGTAACTAGAATTCGTCAAAAAGGCCTTGATTATGTGCTCCCTCCGTTCCGGAATATATGTCGCTTGAGAAAGCGTTTCGACCAGGTGAAATCAGTAGAAATTACGTTGCCGCTCCTACCCCTAGCCACTAATCCATCACCAACCAGCCCGAATCCGGTCGATTTGACCGCAAATCTACCACCAATGCTCGAAGGCGGCGAGGGCCGACACGGAGCGGGAGCGAGAGCGGGAGCGGCGGATGGCCCACTCGGCCGATGCGGAGGAGATGGGATGGATCCTACCGGAGATGCTGGACATGCGCTTCCTGAGCCCCATGAGGTGGTTCTCCTCCTCGCCCCCGCTGTCCTGGTATGTCGGCAGGAACCTCGCCTTTTGGATGTTCACCGGGATGGTGGCCATGATAGAACTAGAAAGACAAGGTCAGCAATGAAGTTCTTTTCCCTTGTCAGGATCTCCTTCTCTTCTTGGCGCTCGCTGTGGGGAGGAGTTGGCAAGCACAAGGATGATATGAGAGGAGGAAGTCGTAGAACGCGGCGACCTCAGGGGGACACCGGCGAAGGAGGCAGTGGTGGCCTCTGATGGTGGGGAGGAGGGGGAGGAAGAGATCGTGGTGGCGGAGGTGCGAAGGAAGGTGGGTGCGCACGAGGTTTGCCGGCTTCCTTGGCGAGGCGAGGACGGTTCCTTGGTGGAAGGCAGTTGGGTGAGGCCGGCGAAGGGGAGGAGAGGAGAGGCCGGCGACGAGGGATCTGGCAGGGAAGGAGTCTGGCTCGTGACGACGAGTGGTTAGGCTGGCGAGTGGGAGAGTATTTGGGAAACTCTAAAAATTACGTAGCTTACCGAGATTTGTGCGTGTAAAAGTCTAAAAAGACTTATATTTTGGTACATAGGGGGTACTATGCATGATGCCGCTGTAACGATCAACAAAAGTAAAGTTGGTAGAGTACTTGGAAGCAGGGCAAGCGTTATGGTCGAGCATTTATTCGACGGTGCCCACTTTCTTTTTTGCACTAGTAACATCACTTCGGCTGAAGCCATAAAATTGATCTTCGAAAGAAACTTCAGCACATTTTGGCTCAACTTAATTTTTTCATTGCCACAGATCGAAATGTTTTATTTTTTTCATCTACAAATTTGCAAATAACATTTACATATGAATATGCCCATATCTGAAATCTTCCGTACTTTTTGACATTTGTAAAAAGATTTTTGACGTGCAAGAGCAAATGTTCCCCAAAACAGAATTACATATGCATGATTAATATATTTCTTCCATGAAAGATGGTACGACCACACATGTGACGAAACTGCACCAATAACTTTTGCTAGACACGAGCCACATGGCGTCCACTCACTAGAAGAAGTCCTAATCAATCACACGATCCGGACCTTTTCTCGTCATTAATCTTTTTTATGAAAAATATAATATAATTTTTAATTATTAATCCTTATCCATGCCATACGGTGATGCCGCAAAGCAGAACAAATAATTGGCAAGCTGGATGGACGTGGCATACCTCGTCTTGCCGAGACAACAGTCTAAAATGAACCCTAAACTTGCAGGCGAAAGCTAAATCAAATTTCAAACTTTGAATTCCGATTGTTTGCACCATGTAATGTTAAATCTTGGTCTAAATTAAACCTTATCCGGCGCACCGGGAAATGATGGATGCCGACCGGGATGGTTTGCTGGACATTTAAATGAATTGGGCCGGCCCATTAATGGAGCCATTCGCGCTCGTTCTTCTCTGATTTTTATTTTATTTTTTATTTTTAGTTTTACTTTATTTTCATCTTATTTTTTGGTATAAAAAATGCATTCAATACATTAACTTCAAAAATATAGTTTCACTCTAAAAATTGTAAATTTGCAAAAATATTATCATTCATTTAAAAAAAATCTTTTCTCTGCTCGGAAAATCGAGTGCAATTATTTTTGAAATTATACAATTTTGGAGTGCACACATTTTTTAGAAGTCAACACATAAAATGATTGTTTTTTCTTGCTAAGAAAGAAAAGAAAAGAAGACAAAAACGAAAATAAAAAAATAGAGCCGAGCAAGCTAGTCTGAGGTACTGCGCTAATGGGCTGGCCCAGAAAAAATAAAAATACAAAAAATAAGAACATAACACGTATAAAGTTTGATTCAGACCAGGGTTCAATAGTTCAGGATGCGAACGACCGTGATTCAATGTTCAGGGTTTTATTTAGCTTTCTTCTACAAGTTCAGGGTTTGTTTTAAACCTTTTCCCGTTGTCGGTAGCTCTCGACCATGATGAGTCTTATGAGATGACTAGTTAAAGGTATCCATAGCAAGGATTAATTTTTTTTTTAAATATTAGCGAGGCAGTCTTTTACTTGCATATGGTCAAGGCAAGTTTAACTTAAGCGCAACAATATTTTTCCTTTCTATAGACTATATTGAACTAATGAGTGGGATTTTAGTGTGGTCCATGAACCACCTTACAGCTACGCCACTACATTACGCCATCGGCTTCCCGCGCCACCATGCAACCCGCCTCCTACGCCACATGGTCATCTTCATCAGTGCATCGCCACTGGGCGCATCACAACGCACCAGATCTCAGCCGTGTTTCAAGCTCGCGACTATATCCTATTTGGATTTGGCTTCATTGCAACTGTAGAAGTTCGCTGGCCACAACTCAAGGGCGAAAAGCACCGGATTTGGCTCCATGGGACTCGCCTCCTACGCCATGGGATCATCTTCGTTGGTGCATCGCCACAGTCTTGGACGCATCACAACGCACTAGATCTCAGCTGTGCTTCAAGCTCGCGACTATATCCTATTTGGATCCGACTTCCTTGCAACTATAGAAATCCGATGGCCACAGCACGAGGGCGACTAGCGCCGGATCTGGCCTCCACGTCTTTTGCTCCACGCCCTTGGACTCCATGTCCACAACTGCCAATCTCCTCCTCCGTAGACCCTTTTGTCGTGAAAACCCATAAATTCACAAGAAACAAATTTACACTAAATTAGGATCACTTTAGAACACAAATTTACACTAAATTAGGATCACTTTACAACTTTTTTGAACTTTCGGTGTTCTCAAAACCTCTTCGAAACACTTCCAGTTCTCTTTGTAACCATTTTGATTTTCTCTCCGATGCTATATTAATCTTTTCAAAAATTTCTTCACACAATATACAATTTCTCCTATCACTTTAGTACTCAATACCCTTAATTGTGTAATCCCATCGGTTTGGAAGAATGCAGATATGAACCCAAAATATTTTTTCTCGAAACAATTACCAATAATGGGACATGAACACCCATAATGGTTCTCGCACCTATACGAATTATTATTCGATAGAATCTTTAGTAACATGCTAATTCCTTTGATTCCGATACTTTACAAAACATGAGGTGAGGTATATCCAGGTGATCAACTCTTGAATCACAATACCAAGTTATCCTGTTACCGGTTTTGTTCTGTTTTCTTGCTCCCGTATTCCAGTGTTCCTATGATCAATTCATGAACTGTCTGGCCAGACGATGTTGAATACCGTAATACCAAGAGGCCCAAAATAATATCTCTTCATCATCGAAGGGAAATTCCTATCTCAAACTATCAAGTACCTTGACACACCTTTTCAATGCAACTGAGAACTGCCGTTATAGCCATTATTTACGGATAACGTTTGATAGTTCTGAAAATGCCACTCTTCTTCTCCAAATTCGCGCCGCTGATCCCCCGCCTGCGCCGCCTCTCCACCGCGGCGGCGACCGCCGGCCGCGAGAACCCCAAGCTGTCGCGCATCGCGGACGACCTCCTGGCGCTCTCCTCGGCCGACCTGGATGACTACTCGGCCCTCATGCGCCTCAAGCTCCGCCTCTCGCTCACCTCCAGCCCGGCGGCCGGGCTCGGCCCCGGCGCGGCCGGAGACGCGGCCTCCGGGTCGGCGGGGGCCGAGGAGGCCGCGGCGGTTAAGACGGCCTTCGACGTCAAGATCGAGAAGTACGACGCGGCGGCCAAGATCAAGATCATCAAGGAGGTGCGCGCGATGACGAACCTCGGGCTCAAGGAGGCCAAGGAGCTGGTGGAGAAGGCCCCGGTCGTGGTGCGCGCGGGGCTGCCCAAGGAGGAGGCCGAGGCGCTCGCCGCCAAGCTCAAGGCCGCCGGAGCTGCCGTTGCGCTCGAGTGATCCAAAGTCGTAAAAGGTGTCCCCATTTTCGATTCCTACCGTCTCTAGATGATGCAACGTCTATGGTTAATTTGTTTAAATTGGAATTTGTTGCGAGTGGAGCAATTAGGTAGGGGTATAAGAAGATGCAGGGTTTGCTTGCATTGTTGTAGCTTATGACTAGCCTCGAAGCATAATCACTGGTATAATCTTCCTGAATAAAAAAAAACGTTTGATAGTTCTAAGTACATCTTCTGTTATGAATATACTTGACATTTTCATGGTCTAAAGATATACGGATACGCCAAATCTTCGATGATAATACTTATAACTAAGTGACGATGCAATCTCAAAGTAGATCATTACTATTAGATCGGCTCAACATCCTTGTTCTATCAATAATGTGCTCCTATTGTTACTGGTAATGATAATACACATGATCAGAAAAACAGAACCATCAGTAACTCATAGGCTAGTCTTAGAGGTGAGACTAGGAACTACTTTGTGTTTATATCTTCACACTTGCATATGGATTTTCTTATAAAAATCATTTATATGCAAATCCAGATATCATAGCAATTATAACACAGAAACACAAATATTATTTATGAAAACGGAAATATAATAAAATATTTATTATTGCCTCTAAGGCATATTTCAAACACATCGATCCCGTCGTAAAAAAAGATGAGCTAGATCTTCTTCCCAAAAGCCTATCCATCGACTGTTGGCCATCCCTAAGCCTCACTGACCACCAGCATCTTGGGCATCAACTCAACGTCCTCGGTCGGCCATGACACATCCGCTGTCCTTCAAGTGTTCGATGGTTTGCCTAGATGGGTTTTTTTTCTTTTTCTTCGCATTTTTTACTTTTGGCAACAACTTTGAAATGACCATTGGCATGATCTTCAATGTGGATTTTTGATGATCTAGAAGAGGATGACAATTCTCCCGTATACACATCAACCAAGATAGAGTGGAAAGCCATGCAAAGTTATGAGAGATTACACTTTATTTAAACAATCCATGTGTTTGAATTAGAATAATTTGATTTGTAAACTCTGAATTTGTAACATTTATGAATTATGTGAACTTTAATTATTATGTTTGGATTAATATGTGTGCAAATATGTACTTCCTTTAAAAATAATATAAGACATTTTAAATCACTAAAATAATGATACTCCCTCCGTTCCAAAATAACCGTCTTAGCCTTAGTACAATTTTGTACTAGAGCTAGTACAAAGTTGAGACAGTTATTTTGAAACGGAGGGAGTAACATCTTATACTTATGAACGGAGGGAGTAGTATGTAAACTAAAACCAAAGAGTGTTTTTAGATTATAAAGAGAGATACTCACGAGTGAGGTATTTTGGAGCTCGGGCTCCATGGAGGCAACTTTAAAAAAAATCAAATTTCAAATTTCTCGATTGTAAAAAAATCTGAAAAATATATGCAAGTATGTAAGGATGTAATGTATGTGTGTGTAAAAAATCACGATGAAATACCATGAATTGCAGCTTGTACAAAAAAGAAAAATTCATGGTCTGAAAAGATGAATAGCATCAAGTGTTAATAAGCTTCACATTTTTTTTTGCACAACCCTCATTTCAATGTATTTTGTCCTGAAAACAAAGTTTAAAATGGTGGGCTATGCTTCTTAGCAGCGGCATTTTCCAAACGCTAAGAAAAGCTATAGCGAAGCTATAGCGGCGCTAAGCCATTTAGCGTTTTGCCAAAAAGAAGGAAACTTTCAGAAAAAATAGGCATCATATATCCATATCATTTATAAAATATCAATGATACAAACTATTACACTGAACAACCATGAAGACTGTAGAAATAAATGGAGTGCATAAGTGCATATTACATAACCAAGTCCAACTTTCAAATTCATATGTGCAATGCAGCAGTTTAACAGGAGAAATATCGCTATTTTTTTGCTCAATTTAGCATTTTAGCGCGATTTAGCGAGCTTTTAGCGGCAGTTTCTATTTAGCGTTAAAAGTGCATAGCTTTAGCGGGAGCCTTGTGAATTTGCTATAGCGCGCTATTTAAAACTTTGCCTGAAAATTTACGCACATGTGCATTATACCTCCATGTATATCTGTATTTTTCTTTTCAGAATTTTTAAATTTTAGAAATATGATTTTTGATGAATTTTTAAGTTTGAAATTGGAGACCTCCATGAAGCTCAGGATCCAAAGTGCATTTCCGGATACACAATCATGCTGCTTTAAAGTTCCCACATGATAAAATATTTGGCAAAAAGGAAATTTTAGAGAGGTAAATTCAGAGGATCGATTAGAAATCATAAATTTTTTAAAAAGCAAATATACACCTTTAAATGACACTCGATGATTTACTCCTCTAAATTACAAGAGATCAGTTAGAGTCTTATAGAGATACTCAACAAAATATGATGACACCTTTCTAGTAAGGACCAGACGGGTGGCGCAATAGCAATGCTGCAACGACCAAGGTTGCATGAAAGCCACGACGAAGCATTGACTCATTATGATTTGGTGGCCGGCTTGGTGGAGTTGGCCGCGCCGGCGGACGTCTGCTTGATGAGGGCGGGCAGGACCTCCATGACCTTATCAAACTCCTTGTTCTTGGCGACGAGTCCCGCCGGCGCGGTGGGGTCGGCCTTGCACTCGTTGCAGCTCCACTTCCACTCCCAGTCCTTGGACTTCTCCGTGTCGGTGTTCACATCGACGAAGTCCAGCACCTCCGCGAGCTGCGCGTCGGCTCCCCCGGCGGCCCCGCCGGCGCCCGGCTTGAACTTGGTGGCGGCGTCGTCGAACCCCGCGGCGCAGCTGTCCATGCACCGCCACTGCGTCTTGCCGTTGGGGAGCTTGTCCCGCTCCCCCTTGGCGGCGGTGGCGGCCTCGGTGGCCGTCTTGGCGGCGGCGGCGACGGCGGCCTGGGCCACCCCGCGCACGTCCGTCGCGGTGCTGGACGCGAGGAGCTCCTCGCAGTAGCTCGGCTTTGGCGTCTTGGCGCAGGCCTCCTTGACGATGGCGCCGCCGTCGACGACCATGGAAATGGCCGAGACGAGGAGGATGAGGAAGACGACGAGGGAGCTGCGAGGCGTCGTGATCGCCATTGTCGATTTACTCTCGCGGACTCTCGTTGCGGAATTCGACAGGTTAAGAAGCTAAAATTGCATGCATGCACGGAGGATGGAGCCAGATTAAGCTTATATATATGTATGGATCATCGTTTCCATGACACTTTGGTACGTGTGGTCGAGAGTTGTCTTCTCCGTGTGGAGATCGGCATGCTCGCCTTCATATTTGTGGCCACTGGCCTCTCATATGCATGCGCACGCAAGCCATAGATTTGCTTGGGTCTCGTTGCGAGCAATAAAAACAACGGTCCGGCTAATTCTCAGTCGACTGAGAATTAGTTAGGTCTTAGTCGACCGACCCACCATCGATTTTATTTCTGCTTTTAGATTTACGGGAAGATTTTTTTTTCCTCACATTTTTTCGTTTGTTTTTTTTGTTTGACTGGGCCGGTACCGGTTCGGCCGTTTTTTGTGGGCTTTGTTTGATTCGGGTGCAATTGCATGTACATAGACCCGGACGCAAATGCATGTCTGTATTTTAATAGAACCGGATGCAACTGTATGTTCGTAGAACCGACCGCAACTGCATGTCCATAGAACCGGGTGCAATTACATGTTCATAGACTCGACCGCAACTGCATGTCTATAGACCCGGGTGCAACTGCATGTCCATAGAACCGGGTGCAACTGCATGTCCATAGACTCGACCACAACTGCATGTTTATAGACCCGGGTGCAACTGCATGTCCATAGACTCGACTGCAACTGCATGTCTATAGACCCGGGTGCAACTGCATGTCCATAGAACCGGGTGCAACTGCATATCCATAGACTCGACCGAAACTGCATGTTTATAGACCCGGGTGCAACTGCATGTCCATAGACTCGACTGCAACTGCATGTCTATAGACCCGGGTGCAACTGCATGTCCATAGAACCCACCACAACTGCATGTCTATAAACTCGGGTGCAATTGCATGTCCATAGAACCCACCGCAACTACATGTCCATAGACCCGAGCGCAACTGCATATCCATAGAACCGACCGCAACTGCATGTCCGCACACCCGACCGCAACTGCATGTCTGCACACCTGACCGCAACTGCATGTTTATACACTCGACCGCAACTGCATGTCCGCACACCCGACCGCAATTACATGTTTGTACTATGATGGCGTGTTCATTTTGTGTGTGTGTAATCCACTCAAATTCTACTCTATATTTATGTTTGTTTTAACATCCTGACACACACGTTCTACATGATTGTAGTTGTATTTTCCTCTACTTGTGAACAAATAATAAAATGCCTTACATGTACAACATTTTTTTCTTCTAATTATCCAATTTATTCTTTTGCATGCGCGGATAAAAAAAAGTAAAGGATGCAAGAGCTAGAACAAGCGAACAGATCACCGGTACAGGTGTTGGACTGACAATATTTGTGTCAAACCAAAAAATAAACAAAAAAAGCCCCATAACAGACATGAAAACAACCTAAAAAAGCAAAGGCACTTAACAAGTCTAACCCACCTACAGTGACGTCACTCAACTGAGACCTAACTAGGTCTCAATCGATTGAGACGTAGACACTCCCTAAAAAGAACGCTCGCTAGCCCATGGGGGAGAATTCTCGCCTACGCAGCAGCAAAGGCAATCGTGCTGCCACCGTAAACAGTTCCATATTTTCAATATATTGATGTAATTAATAAGGTGTTCAAATATTCAAGTCTTTTAGGAACATTTATTTATTTAAAATGTCGGGTGACTTTAATTTTCTTGTGGGGGGGGGGCATTCAAGAAATTCTTCATCATATACTGATTTTTTTTATCTTGAGTTTTACAAAATATTCAACTTGAAAAAAAAAAGTTTGATGTGTACTTAAAAATTATTTATTTAAATATTATTCTGAAAAAATGTTCTTGCATTAGTTAAGGAAAAATATTTACATCTCTTAAAAAACAGAAAACAGAAAAGTAAATAGGACATAGGATGTTTGCGGAACAGTGTTCCTAATGGGTGTATACATGGGCCGGTCCATAAAGGTTTAATTAATTATTTCGTTATTTAACAGATTGAAAGGAAACATGTCTGAAAAGCGATTTAAATAATAAAATATATTATTAAAAAATTACGTACGAAAATAAATGTTCATGTATTAAAAAATCCTATATTTATAAAGTTAATTTAATCACAAGTTATAAAACTATTCTTGAATTTCGAAAGTGTTCAAATGTTTACAAGATGTTAATATATTTAAACTTTTGCACATATTTTTTAAAAGTTTATGTATTTATAAAAAACACAAATGAAAAAACCATGTATTTTAAAAGAGTTCACATATTTTATAAAAGGTCACTTAAAAAAATGATCGTATAATACCACATTGAAAAAAAAATCTTTCAGATGTTCTCATGTATTATAAGTAAAGAAAGGAGGAAAACAGAAACATTTAAGAATGAAAAACAACAGGGAAAACATAATGAAATAATGAAATGAAAAGTGGCATGAAAAAACATATTATAACAATATGCGAAACGACTAAGAAAAACACGCAAGAATCTTAAGGGCCTGAACCCATGATGTGCAGTATGTGCATTTTTTTTCAATTATTTGACGCTTAACGCGTCTAACAGATTTTCTCCAAGGCTTCCTTAGGTTAAGACGTTTTTAAGGATACACGCTAAGTTCACGGTTTGGAGATAAGTGGACTCCAAACATTGACATCCGTCACAGGATAAACCACCGCCTCTCAGGTTTATTAACTCTCCATGACTTAAACCACTTCTATATAAAGTGATATAAAAGAAGATGTGTCATATTTTGAATGGCCTTTTGGCTCAATCTCAAGCGTTTGAAATAAACAAACGGTTTTTGATATTTTCAGAAAAGAATCATCAATGCATGTTGATCGTCACTTTGTTATCGCTCATTGCCTCTTTCTTAGCACTTCTCTTATTGCATATTTTTCCAAGAAGCAACCATTTCTTTTTCTAGTGTTGAAGCTGAGCTCTGCATGCGTCATGGACCCATGAACGGACCATTGTACAAGAAAGATTCATTGGTACCTTTAGAGTTATGCCACTGGGCTCACTACTCAGATAAACATTTTCCAAAAAAAAATAGGTAGGGCATCACCTCTCTTCTTTATAAAGTTGTATCATGTGATGCCCCCTTTTTCTGAGACACAACAAGTACTTTACATGGAGGTAAAGTGGATAAATGCAGCGATAGATGATGCCGCCCCTCTGGGGGTGGGTGAGGGGGGGGGGGGTTAACGAACTCATGGGATGACGTTTGAAGAGCCCCCCCACTCACACACAAGGCCCATGCTCCTCTAGTTATCCTTCTCGTTTTCATTACAAAAGGTGGCTACTAATTGGGCTTGGGCTAAGATATCACTGTCATGGTTCATCGATGCTAGGTTCTTGTTGCATGAAAAAAAATAAGAAACACGTTTAAGCCTAACCCTCTTCCTATGCTTAGGAATCTTGTAAGAAAATAAATCAAAGAAGCACAAACAAACAAGCATAGGAAAGTGGAGTAAGAACAACTTCAGAACTTTCAACATGAAGAGAAGTGTTTTGTAACATGGAAGTTTCTACAACCAAACTTTCCTCTCTCAAAGTAATTTTTAGTAGTATCATGAACAACATGAAGAATATAACTATCACATAAATCATGTTGTTCATAACCTACAAGCACACGTTTATAGTTTTCAACACGGTCTTTAGGATCATAAGATAAATGCAACCCGTCACATTGAGCCTTAATAAGGACAAAATTCTCCGGAATATGAATTGGAGATTTAAAAATGATAACAGGAAAATCAAGTGTGGGTGCAATAGAAACAATTTCATGCTTAACATGAGGAACTATAGCAAGTTCATATCCGTAAGCATCATTCATAATGGCATTATGGACACAAGTATAGAAGGCATCAACTTCATCAAAAAGGGATATTTCAAAAGAATCCATAGGATCATAACACTCATATAAGGTAAGAGTCAAAGAGTTACTCTCATTAGAAGGTAGACATGGATGGCTCCATTCTTCCTCCTTTTGTTCGTCACTCTCCTCCTCTTTTTTATCCAAGGAGCTTTCAGGTTCAGCAATTTCTTTTTTCATAGAGTCCTGCCAAACATTAGTCTCTTCCTTTGGAGGAGAGATTCTCTCAAGATGATCAGTAATATAATAATTCGCATCGTAATTTTCCAAACAATAGTTAAATATAGCAAGACTCTCAGATTTGTAAGGGGCATCATCAATATATTTAAGAAGAGAAGTAATTTCATAGACACCCTTATAAGCAAAAAATTCTTCTATTTGATCTGCATCATAAAAATCATAATTTCTCTTAGCATAAGGATCTGAGATTTCATCCTCATTGTACTCACATTGAAAAGCAAGGTGTTTATGCCTCATAAAGCAACAAGATTCATCCCTGCAGAAAGATATATTATATATTGAGCATAAGTTTCCAGCATACTCATACAACTGATGTATTTGTTTCCATAAGTGTATCCCCTTTTGAGACAAGCGGTGTTCCTTGTACCATTCTTGTTGATCCTTAGTGAATCCTCAATGCCAATAAGATCTGGTCTCACAGAAGTTAGACATTGATTGGCAAGTAAGGAACTAGACATACTATTTTTTCGGGTTTTGGTATAAGACACAAAGATAAAAAGTGAAAGGTAAACTAACAAGACTAAAAAGCAAAGGTAAAAGATAGTGTGTGACTCCCCTATCTTGTCGCACTCGGAATCCCCGGCATCGGCGCCAGAAATTTTCTTGATGGCGTGGAAGTGGATAGTGGTTTCTCGCCCTTCGTTGGTTACCCCAAGTGGAAGGTGAGATTTACGATAGCAGAAAATTTCCCCTATGTAGAGGATAGGGTTTGTCTCCCGTAGGACTCCGGAAGTGAGAAGTAGGTGTCAACGGCGCAATTGACGTGGACCTGCACACAATACAAGTAACTTTGCTCCCAACGAAGTTCAGAGAGGTTGTCAATCTCTCCGACCTTTTTGTTTACAAAGGATCAAAAGCAAGGGATAAAGGATAATAGTAATTGCAACTAGGAAGTAAAAGCAGGAAATAAATTGAGTGTGTAAACAGTGATGAGAATATGGAACGGGGTGCCGCGATGTTCACTAGTGATGTCTCTCTCCCAAAAGACGATAAAACTGCCATGCGAGGTAAACAAATCATAGCTGGGCAATTGACAGGATTAAAAAAAGCACCGCAATGCTAGCTATGCTACAAAGAAAGAAAAAGGCTCAAAAGCATGGACTATACGCCAAAATAAGTAGACCGAAATCCAACTGCATCTACTACTAATCATCCACCTTGAGATATCTATCCAGAACATCTCGCTGGTATTAAGTTGCGAGCCTCACCCAAAGTGTAAACCCAAAGCAACAGACAACTGCATTAAAAAAACTTTGCGTAAAGTAAACAATCCTTGCAACCGCGGTTACAAGAACTATTGTTTTTCCCCTTGTGGCAACAACACATCCCATAGACTCATGTTTCTGTCACTCAAGCTAGTCATCAGGGGGCATGAACCCACAATCGAGCATAACGTTCCCTCTTGGAGTCACTACCTACTACTTGGCCAAAACACTAAACAACAAAGAAGAACATGCAAGAATTACTCAAGAACAAAAATATAAAAGATAAGAACCAAATATATTACTCAATCACAAACTGAACACAGTCTCATAATCCATCAGATCTCAGCAAACTCAGCATAGCAACAGCAGAAATAATTACATATGTGCCTTGATCATGTAGAGAAGCTCACAAGGTCTAATCCATAAAGAACAAAGAGGGGATGAGAGCATCACATAGATACTAATTACAGACCCATCATCCAAGGTAGACTACTCACGAATCATCTGGGAAGCGTCCATGGTGGAGGAGAGGCTCCCGGAGGTCAATCCTCCCTCCGGCAGAGTGCCGGGAAGAGGTCTGCGGGCGCTCTCGATCTTGGAAGCGCGACGGCGGCAGAACAGAGGCGAGATCGCGAAAAGGGGTTCTGTCTTCGGAAGAATCCCATCACGGAAAATAAATAGGTGAAGGGGGGCAGACAGGGAGGCCACCAGGTGTCCAGGCAGCCCCCTGGCGCGGCCTAGCCCTAGGGCGCACCACCAGGGCGCCTGGACCCCTGGTGGTGGTCCTCTGGCCCCACCCAGGTCCTTTCGGAAGCTTCCGTTACGCCGATTTTTTTATCTATTTTTCCCGAATTTTTGGAGCAATTTTAATATGGGGGAAATCTGAAATAGAAAAATAGCAGAAAACAGGAACTGGCACTGGGGTGCACTGAGTTAATATGTTAATCCAAATATGATCAAAAGTGTATGAAAGTGTATCTAGATCATATAAATATCACACAAAACATGCATGGAGCAAGCATAAAATATAGATACGTTTGGGACGTATCAATAAGAAGGAAACTTTGCCAAAATAGAGAGGGAATAAGACAAGATCGCATACACCAAGGAATCCTACCCATTGAGGGCCTCTTTCGTTCAAAGAATTTTGAAGGATTCCAATCCATACAGTTGTTCCGTTTAGAGTCATTTTGTTAAAAGGAATAAATTATTCAAAGTTCCTATATATTGCTTTCCTACACTACAATTCTATATGATTTATAACAAGATCCATGTCATCTTATTGCTTTGAGTTTATGACAACAATGAAACCCACTCAATATCTATACTCTATAGTAGAATCATATAGTTCAACCAAACAACATCAATTTTAAAGCTGATGTGTTTTCGCTTCACGCAAGATTTTAGATGTCGTGACATCCTATTCTTGTGTTTTTCATGCTAGTGTCTTTTTTTAATCCCGCAAACCTAAGTGGCCATGAGTTTTTTGTTCGATCTACACCGGCCCCCCTTACTTACAATTGTTGATCCAATATTGAGAACTTAAGAGAACCATAAATAAGGTCCGAAGTTATAGTTTTCAGTGATTTTTCTATCAGGTCTGTACATTTTAGCAAAGGAGACAACATTTTAGTAAAGAGTGTTCTAGTCCCTCAAACATCATCTTGTTATGCTTATCACAGTCTACTCATGATGAAGGGCTAACATTTTAATTGTGCACTTACAATAAATTTTATGTTTGAACTATTTTACATCTATGATGGACGTGCATGAGTTTATATGAATTTGAGGTGTGTGAATGTCCGACAGACCATATGAGGGGTCCTCCGGCGAGGTCCACAGTCACGTCCGGTCACGGCCGCGGCCGTGGCCTATACCGTTCGCGGGCATATAGGGGGCCGGATTAGTCAAGTCCGTGTGTAGATGCTCTAACATAGAAAACTATCAATAAATTTATTTTAAAAGATTAAGGATGTCTTTGGTTTGAAGGAATAGTGAAAAAAGGTATAATTCTTTTTTTCTTATGGTACCACTATTCCTACATTTGGTTCCATGAATGAGGCAAAGGGAAAATAGAGATCACGGTTTCAAGGGAAAAACTTAGGAATTCTAATGTCCATTTAGACCTTCTTTCATATTTCTATGCATAAAGAACGAGGGTAAGATCCTTAGTGACATAAGAACATTATAACTATATTTTTTCATGTGATTTGACTTTAATTTAACCATTTTACTAGAACTCTTATTTTCTTTTGAAACTCATGCGAACCAAACACTGAAGTTGACATAATTCATGTGCATTCTAATCTTTTTGGTTTGCATGTGCATTCCTATTCCAATTTTGTGTTTTTCATGTTCGTGGGTTTTGGAATCATGTAAAATGAAGGAGCTCTTAATTTACAGGAATCAATCCAGAGGAAAACTATTACAAACCCAGGGGGACACAATAGATTTTTCCTTTTGATATTGTAGTTAGGATGGATTTTTTTTTCCAAATAAGGTGGAACATTTTTATATAATAATATTCTACATGATGCAACATTGCAGCGAGCGTACTAGATAGTTTAATTATGTGTGCACGGAAGTAGTTGATATGGTGGGATTTTGAGAGGACTACAAGGCTTTTTAGAGTCACTATGGAGCACACACACACATTGTTAACTGATCATTGCATTCACTCGATATTGGATATGCAAGCCACATTTAACCACCAAAAAACAGTAAAATAACATGCCAACAATTAAATGACAAGCTCCTCGTAGACATCTTTTATAGTCTAGGTTTTCTATTTGCTAATATATAATCATGCACTTTATAAAATTAATAAGATATTGGAATACCAACATTAACATATACAAGAATACATGAGTGGCCCCACTTTGTCATATATAGGGTTTAACTTATGCAATTATTATAAATTAATTCATTGGTGTGGAACATGTTACCAGTTTTTCTTCTCAAAATCAAGGTGAATCAGTTTAAATATATGCACAAAGGAAAATATTAAAAAAGTAAAGTTCTCGTAACTTTAATTCCGACATATGGTTCAAATTTAGCACGATGAAAATGAATTTGTAGTGGTAAATATTAGAATTATATATGAAAAGGTATTAGTGTCAATATCTAGCAAGATAGTGATGTCATAAAGTATAATAAAGTATATAATAATATATACTACTTAGGTTGGATTTTGGTAAAGTAACTATAAATAAATATAAAAATTTAGTATAAATATTTTTTATTTCAACTCAACCCATGTTGAAATGTTAAAGCTGACTAGGAAATTAGTAAAAAATATACATATTTTTCTAGAAAATTCATCATTGATATACAATTGTAGTGTAAATTGATCACAATGTAATTTTTGACAGTTGCAAAAATGTTCTCGCATCAAAAGTAATAATTTTGTATGAGCATATAATTAATTAGTTAAAATATTTGGCTGTGTGCCCACCCACCTATACTTTTGCCCCCTCCGGCTCCTACGGATTAATTGTCGTTCAACAGAAAGAATAAGAAAAGGTGGCTACATACTATGTGTTGAATAACGAAGAAAGCCACGTTATTGTTTCATGTAGAGAAAATCCACGATTCATCTCAAGATTTCAAAACCACGTGGATTGAAGAGATTTGAGCATATTGAAGGGAGTGATCCGTAGCAAACCCCACACATCAAATGGACATATGGGGATTTGAGGATTCGTAGCCTCTTGGTGGGTAATCTATTGAAACCTTTTCAAGCTCTGGTGCCAAACAAGACCTTAAGCCAGTACAGAGGTGCAGACTTGGCTGTGAAGTGATGAGAGGTGCCTTCGCTTTGGTGTGACACACAAACTTCTCATGCAAGAGATGACATTGTTTTAACAAGTCAAGGTTGAGAGTTTCATTCTAGTGGTTTATGATAATCGAGGTAATAACCAATTTTGTCTAATTATTGTCTTAAGTGAACTTATCTTAAATTTTGTTGGTAGTTATTGAGAAAATGTAGAATAAGCACAACACAACACGGTCCGGCAACCTCAAACTAAGTCAATCACATGACAAAATTGACTCCTTATATTTTGCTATATCAATGAGTATAAATTTGCCAATGTACCATGGTTGAGATATTATCGATCTCCTCTTCTCATATGCATCTTCATTGCAATAGATGTGGATAATAGAGGTATTTTGAGAGAGATATATTTTGTTTGAAGAGAGAGATAGACTTGCATAGGAGATATAGTGTCCTCGTACCTTTAGAAAATATTCATTTATGCCCTCGCCTAAAATATATGAGGAACATGGCAAATGTGAACTTCGAACTATACAAGTCATTTATCCTTGTGTAGTAATTGACTTGCTATTCGACGCGTTAAAATGTAAAGTGTTTTGGTTCCCGGGACGATAAAAGCATGTCAAATTGATCGTTTATATATTAGTCCCTTAAACGACCACTTTTCCTTTAACTCTTGATGTTTTGTCCGCGAAATAACAACGGTTCCTAACCGATCCTCTAAACTTATCTTTCTATTTTTTCCCTGCCAAAACTTGTTAATTTTAGTTTACATACTACATTTTAACTACATATTTGCACACATATTAAATCCACTTATAATAATTAAAGTTCGCACAATTGAGAAATCTTACAAATTCAAAGTTTACAAACCAAATTATTAAAATTCAATAAGGGTTAAAAAATAAAGAGCATGATAAACGCACAACTATGAAGTGATGTGGAGTAGCCACTGATGCTCAACACCATCATCTTGGAGTTGGGTACGAGCTTCTCGGTTCTTGATGCATTGCGAGGAATCTTTGTATCATGTTTGTGTCTCCATAGATACAAGGTTGCCCTCCAGTACTCCGGACCAAAGATCTCAATCATGGTAGTTTTCTACCTTCAAATGACCTCCAAGATTGTAACTTCCCTAATGCGGTCTTAGTCGTTAACGACATCAACGAAGACTCATAGGCAAGCAGTCGAATAGCCGTGACACCTTTCATTAGTGGTCTTCCACTTATCTTCCCTGGTGCACTCCTCCTCAACTAAAACAATTCATCATGGTTCTCCGCAAATTTTTGCAATGGTGAGGAAAAGAATTTTGTGCATCTGAAATCACTAGTGAATATACTTCTTTGGATAAGTTGTATTGGGGTTCAAGTAATCTCTCATAAGATCCGCTCTATCTCGATTGATGTGAACACGGCCGAACTGTGGTCCTATTCTCGACTGTCGAAAATCCTCGTTGTAAATCAAGGCAGCGGTCATTTCAAAGTCATCTTCGTCATCTTCCTCCTCCTTCGACAAAGAGTCGTCGAAGATCACCTTCGTCAACCTCTTCATTCACACTACAATTGGATACATTCAATTCAATTGCAAAAGAAAAAATGAGATGAAAAAACACAAAAAAAACTCAGATATGCTATATGTCAAACACTTAATGGATGGGTGAGGTGTCACGGTCGGTCAATGTCCAAGCTGCTAGTGATCAACGAGGCTTCAAGAAGACCGGGAGTAGGCGAAGATATGAACAAGTCGATCTTGTTGGTTTGATATTTTGGCAACGAGATCGATGCGGCGGCGATGAGAGCAACCAACGAGCATCTCAGAGTGGGGTAGGCAGGCGCGGAAGAAGATGGTCATCAAAGGCAGCACCAATGACGATGTGGTGCATTTATGTCGGGTGTCGGTGTGGGGTGGAGGATAAAAATATACTTGCCTAGTGGGCATCCAATTAGATATAAGGGTCGGGGCGAATGATGAGTATAATTTTTTTTACCTTATAACTCCGCTAAGGGATCACATAGGTACTCCATTAAGGGATCCTCTGACAAGTTTGAAAGTATTGGCTCGAGGATCTAAGAACACAGAAAATGGTAGGATCCTGACACCATACCATATCATATTTCTAAAATTGCCAGCTGTCAATTCGGATGACATTCTAATGGTTTTTTTGGATGGTTTTCAGTTCTACAAATCAAGTAAGCCCTATACAAAGTTGTGAATAGCTAGAATCCTTCAATGAAATATCTTTGGACAAAAGAGATCATGTGTAACCGAACCAAAAATAAGGATAGTGGATTTACATGTTATAAGAGCATCTCCAGCCGCGCCCCCAAGAGGCCCCCAAGACGGCGAAAATAGCGCCGAACGGACGTATTTCGCCCAGCCGCGCCCCCAAGACCCCAATTAGCGCCGGATCGGGCCGATTTTGAGTCCGGCGAACCCAACCCGAACCCAGCGCGCTAGGGGGCGCATGAGGGCGCCGGACGAAACGAAAACGCGTGCGTGGCCCACTGTCAGGCCAAACCGACCCAAAAAGAACACCTCTCCCCCACCACCCTTGCCGCCGCCGGCTGCCGCGCCGCCGCTAGATAGCTGTTTCCGCCGCCCAAAAGTTTCTTTCTGTCGGCCCCTCTTCCAACGCCGACTACCCCCGCCTAGTCACCGGCGCTTGGCCGCCGTGGTCCGCCAAGCCGAGCCCACCGGTGCAAAGCCGCGCCCACCTCGCGTCGCGCCTGTTCGGCGAATTGCCTCCCCTGAGATGGACTCCGACAATGAGGAACTCTTCACCGCATTGCTGGAGGAAGAGGCGATCGCCGGCGCCCAGGACGACGAGCATCTCATGATTCTCGCCGGCTTGGCCGACCTCTTCGGCGCCAACAAGGCGCCGCAGCGAGGAGGTTCCAAGATGGGTCGCCGGAAGGGAAAGGAGAGCGGCCGTTCGGAGGGCTACTGTTTGCTCTACTCCGACTACTTTGCCGATGTTCCCCTGCACGGCGACAAGGTATTCCGGCGCCGGTATCGCATGAACCGAAAGCTCTTTCTTCGCATTATCAATTCACTCCGAGAGTACGGCAACTACTTCATTTGCAAGAAAGATTGCACCGGCACAGTTGGGTTCTCCTCGCTTCAGAAGTGCACAACGGCCATGAGGATGCTTGCATATGGAACTCCTGGTGATGAACAAAAAGACTATGCACGCATGGCCGAGTCCACCGCCCTTGATTGTTTATACAGATTTTGCAGAGCAATAGTTGGCTGCTTTGGAAAGCAGTACCTGCGAGCACCCAATGCAGAAGACACTGCTCGAATCCTAGCAGAGAATGAAGCAAGAGGATTTCCTGGGATGCTTGGAAGCATCGACTGCATGCATTGGGAATGGAAGAACTGTCCATTTTCTTGGCAGGGGATGTACAAGGGTGCAAAGGGTCACTGCAGTGTGGTACTTGAGGCGGTTACTACACATGATCTCTGGATTTGACACTCTTTCTTTGGCATGCCAGGAACACACAATGACATCAACGTCCTGCAGTGCTCAAATGTCTTTGCCAGACTTGTCGAAGGTCATGCTCCTCCGGTGAACTTTGAGGTCAATGGGCACCAGTACAACAAGGGGTACTACCTAGCAGATGACATCTATCCAAGGTGGCCGGTATTTGTGAAGACTATCTCAAACCCTGTGCAAGGAGGGAAGCACGCCCACTTTGCCAAGTGCCAGGAGCTTGCAGGAAGGATGTCGAGCGGGCATTTGGGGTGCTACAGTCTCGATTTGCTGTTGTCCGATACCCCGCTCAGACTTGGTCGAAAGATCAAATGTGGGAGGTGATGAATTGTTGTGTCATCCTGCACAACATGATCATCGAGAGCGAGAAAGTGGATCCAGTGTATGACTGTGAACCATATATCAACCAGGGGCCTCTTGCAGTTGTTGATCACCAGATACCATCAGATTGGACAGCATATCTCAACATGCGCCAGAAGATCCGAGACCCGCATGTGCATCGTCAACTGCAAGAAGATCTAGTGGATCATCTATGGATGCGCAAAGGCAATGCGTAGTTTGATCAGTTTTTTGTATTTGTGCCGAACTATGTGTTTGTAGTATCATGTTGTATGACGAAATTGCGCCGAACCGACACGAAATTGCGCCGAATTGAGACGAAATTCGCGTGTTTTGTGTTGAAACTGTGCAAAAAAAAATCAAACCGGCGCCGTTTTTGGGTCGAATTTGGGCCGCTCTTGGGTCGGCCCGTCAGTCTTGGGGGGCGTCTTGGGGGCGCGGCTGGGTAGCCGCCCCCCCAGGACCTATCGCCGCGTCCAGCGCCCCCAAGCGGCGCTAAAAATAGCGCCGCAAAACGTCCTGGGGGGCGAACGGCTGGAGATGCTCTAATGGCCTAGCTACTTTGCAACTAGAAATTTCCAGCTTCCAAAACTATCCAAGAAAAAATCTTGAATATGATCCAAAACTAAAGGCTTAATGTGAGCTTATCCATACAATTATATGTGCTCTTCAAATATAAATTCAATTTTTTAAAATTAATTTTTGAGCTTTGGAGAGTCGTTTGGAATCTTTTCGGTGACCTATTGTGTTGAAGCGATATATGAAGCCTGTTCTTGCAACAGAAGAGGAAGGCTAAGACGCACTTGATTTTTTTCTTAGCAGTCGTTGTTAAGAAAAATGTACTATCTCATCTGTTGGGTTAGTACTCCTTTTCTTTCCATAATTTTTATCATGATTTTAATTACTAAAATTGTGACAAGAATTATGAAACGAGGGGGAAAATATAGAAACAACGAAGGTACATTTGCCTAGTCTTTGCTCTCACGAGGATCGGCCGTTGAGAGACCGGAGTAGACCACCCTCTTGCCCATCGCCGTGTGCTCATGCATTTTATTTTTTGGATAAAAGAGGGCACTCCCTTTGATTTCATTTAAAGAAATCACAATGTATTCAATACAAATTACTTAGAACTACAATTAACTAGCCTAACATATCACCAAACCAAAAGAGGTAGCTCCTGACTTTATCAGGCGGGCGGAGATTTAGTTATAGACCTCCCCACACAAATAGGAAACCAAGCTACATCATCTTAACTGGACACTCACAGAACGAGCCCTCAGCGCCTGTGTGCCCATGCATATACGATGTCAATTTCGCTTCCAACCTGAGATTCGCAATGGCATACGTACAGTGACAAGCAGCTAGCTAGCTTGCACCAAAAAAACCATTCCCAAGGCATACGTAGCCCTCACATAGTCACATTCCCTTCAACTACTCGGTCCTTAGATATTTTGCAACCAACATATACTGTATACATTAATTGTACTCCAGCTACGTACGTACCGAAATACCCTTCCCAAGATTAGATCTCCATTCATACGTACTCCCGTACGCCTCCTCTACCCCGCGCCTACAGCTAGCTGCCCTTCACCCCCTTACCAATACTTGCCATAAATAAACGCCCCAACGCGTCGGCGTCGCCTACAACCTGATACTGTCCTGTACTCTCGGCCTACTTAATTCCAGGGACCGGAACCGGAGCCAGCCGCCAAGCAGCCCCATCACCGGCCAGTAGTATCACCATGCAGCAGCGACCTTGCGGCGGGTGCTGGGCCGCGCGCCGCCTGCTGGTCGCGCCCGCACCGGCGGTGGCGGCAACGGGTGACCACTCCATGGACGCGCAGCAGGCGCACCTGGAGCGGGTGCTCACCGTCACCACCGCCGTGCTCATACTCGCCAGCGTCTCCTACCTCGCGCTCAGCACGCTCCACGCCTGCATCCGCGCCGCCCGCCGACACCAGCCCGGCCCCGGCGGGGACGACGACCATGGCCCGGCGCCGCCGAGGGAGGCAACCAAGCGCGCGCTCGACGGGATCCCCGTGCGGGTGGTCGCCATTCCGCGCGACGCCCCCGCCGGCGGCCGGAAGGAGGAGGACGGCGACAAGGACTGCGCGGTGTGCCTGGCGGAGTACGCGGCCGGGGACGAGGTGCGCGTGCTCCCGGCGTGCCGCCACGGCTTCCACCGGGAGTGCGTCGACCGCTGGCTGCTCACGTGCGCGCCCACCTGCCCCGTCTGCCGCGCCCCCGTCGCCGTGCACCTCGACGGCGCCGACGCCAAGGAGGAGGTCTGCCCGAGCCCGACCGGCCACGGCGGTCACCTTGATGATTTCGTCGCCTGGTCCCTTGGATTCCCGGCGCGGATATGACGGACCATCTACTTTTGGATTAGAGATGGCAATGACAGTGACCGATCAGGAAGGTTCAGTAGCTAGTACTACTGTAGTAAATTCATCCGGTGGTGTTTAGTTCAATTTTGATGTTCAAAATTTTTGTTGATCAATGATAGTTGGTATCCGCACACTGATAACGATAGATTATCCATTTAATTGCATAATTTCATAACCTATTTTATTGTTAAACCTTAGTTTGTAAAAAAGACTAAAAAATATTAATCATTTATTCACCCCCTAGAATCGATATCTCCATCCTTTCATGAGTACTTGCTACATCACCCCTTATTTGACACGACAGAGCCAAAATCGTCTATGATAGGACACGAAACCTCTCGGGGTTTCATTAATCCAGTTTAGTCATGTTTCGGGTGTAAATTATATGGTTTTGGAGGTGAGGGGGTTATGGATATATTGAGTTGGATTTGAGGGTTAAAATTGCACTTTTCCTCTCCCATGACTAAGGGTGACCTTATCTCAAAAAAAAACTAAGCATGTCCTCGTCTTGAAGGAAAAAAGTGAAGAAAAACAGAGAAATGCGATCTCAGTTCAAAGGAAATTTTGGGAATTCAAATGAACACTTGACCTCCGTTTCAAATTCCTATGCATGAAGAACGGCGCTAATTTCGAAATTATGCTTTTCTTTCAATTCAACCAAACACTCAAGTTGAAAAACTTCCTTTTTTTTATCAGGTTTTTGTGTTGCATGTGCATTCCATGTTCCCCCACTTTTAGAATCATGTAAATAAAAAATCCTTAATTTACAGGAATCAATCTAGAGGAACACCATCTGTTTTATTTTTATTTTTTAGTTAAGATGAATTTTATTTTGCAAACAAGGGGAACGTTTGCGTATAATAATTGTCTACATTCCACAACATTACAACCAGCATACTAGATAGTTCAATAGTGTGTTCCCGGAAGCAGTAGAGATGGTGACATTTTGGTGTTTGTTGGTGATAAATACAATCATTTTTAGTGTTACTATGGAGCACGCACACAATGTTAATTGATAATTGCATTCAGTGGATATGCAAAGACGCATTTCACCACCAAAAACCAGTAAGGAACATGCCAACAATTAAATGGAAAACCACTTGTAGACAATTTTTATACTCTAGAATTTTCTATTTGTTTATATCTAATCTTGCAATAAATAAGATTAAAACTATATTATAATACCAACATTAACATATACAAGAATACATGAGTGGTCATACATTGGGAAATATACAATATAACTTATGAAAGTATTATAAATTAATTCATGAAGTGGAATATTTGGTCATTTTTATTCTCAAAATTAAGGTTAATATTTTAAATATATTTATTAAAGTATAATGTTTCAAAAAAATAAGTTAATATAACTTTGCTTTGAACGTATGGTTTAAATTTAACATCACAATAAAATGATGATATTATAATTATATCTAAAAAAGAATTAGTATCAATATCTAGCACATTTAAGTTGGATTTTCGTAAAGTAACTACAAATAAATATAAAATTTTAGTATAAACAATATTTAGATAAAAGGCATAATCCGACTTTATAAATAAAGCCATACGGCACGGACATGTTCAATAATACAAACATCCCATAGGATCAACCTGGAGGCACGCAGGCCTCAACCAACGTAACCAAACCTACTGCATAATGTTCCATAATAAGACCAAATAAATGTACTAAACAGAGATAGGAGCAGCTTGCTGAGTTGCTGAAGGTGTGCATTTTTGCTGAATATGGTTCGGAAGAAGAGACTTGGCCATCTCTTTAATGCGGGTGATTAGCATCTTTAGAACTTCCACATCAGTCTGCTTACATAATGGGATCTAGGTCTGTAACAGAACAATCATTTAAAAAAAATCAGCGGGTGTCAGAACCCTCTGTTAGGTAATGTGCTAGGATCAAAGTCACTTGCATCATGTTAAAAATTTCAAAAGAAATCATTGAAATCAAATTCAAAAGCAAAATGGGAGAAGGAACCCCCCCAGATGAATTAATTCAAAAGGCCAGATAAAAATCTTCTCCAAAAATTCATGTTAGATTTTTGAAAAGTATTATAAATGAGTGTGGTCACATATCAAGTGATGTGGGACCCATTCCATGCTCATGGATTTTTCAAATATTCAAACAGTGCCTTGGAATTAATCAAAAACCCATATTTGAGTTAAGATTCAAATTATTTGAATTTTAAAAAGTGCCAAACTTTATAAATGGCTAGTCTATATTATTATGAGGCCATATAAAAAGTTTCAGCATTTTAGAAAATGTCTAAATATTTATTTTTGCTAGCCAAAACAAATGTCAGAAAAGAAAACAGAAAAGAAAAAGGAGAAGCTTACCTGGCGCCGTGTGCCCATGCATGCATATACGATGTCAACTTGGCTTCCAGCCCGAGGCTCGCCATGTCATACGTACAGTGACAAGCAGCTAGCTAGCTTGCACCAAAAAAACCATTCCCAAGGCATATGTAGCCCTCACATAGTCACATTCCCTTCAACTACTCGGTCCTCAGATATTTTGCAACCAACATATACTGTATACATTAATTGTACTCCAGCTACGTACGTACCAAAATACCCTTCCCAAGATTAGATCTCCATTCATACGTACTCCCGTACGCCTCCTCTACCCCGCGCCTACAGCTAGCTGCCCCTCACCCCCTTACCAATACTTGCCATAAATAAACGCCCCAACGCGTCGGCGTCGCCTACAACCTGGTACTGTCCTGTTCTCTCGGCCTAATTAATTCCAGGGACCGGAACCGGAGCCAGCCGCCAAGCAGCCCCATAACCGGCCAGTAGTATCACCATGCAGCAGCGACCTTGCGGCGGGTGCTGGGCCGCGCGCCGCCTGCTGGTCGCGCCCGCACCGGCGGTGGCGGCAACGGGTGACCATTCCATGGACGCGCAGCAGGCGCACCTGGAGCGGGTGCTCACCGTCACCACCGCCGTGCTCATACTCGCCAGCGTCTCCTACCTCGCGCTCAGCACGCTCCACGCCTGCATCCGCGCCGCCCGCCGACACCAGCCCGGCCCCGGCGGGGACGACGGTGGCGACGACCATGGCCCGGCGCCGCCGAGGGAGGCAACCAAGCGCGCGCTCGACGGGATCCCCGTGCGGGTGGTCGCCATTCCGCGCGACGCCCCCTGGCGGCCGGAAGGAGGAGGACGGCGACAAGGACTGCGCGGTGTGCCTGGCGGAGTACGCGGCCGGGGACGAGGTGCGCGTGCTCCCGGCGTGCCGCCACGGCTTCCACCGGGAGTGCGTCGACCGCTGGCTGCTCACGCGCGCGCCCACCTGCCCCGTCTGCCGCGCCCCCGTCGCCGTGCACCTCGACGGCGCCGACGCCAAGGAGGAGGTCTGCCCGAGCCCGACCGGCCACGGCGGTCACCTTGATGATTTCGTCGCCTGGTCCCTTGGATTCCCGGCGCGGATATGACGGACCATCTACTTTTGGATTAGAGATGGCAATGACAGTGACCGATCAGGAAGGTTCAATAGCTAGTACTACTGTAGTAAATTCATCCGGTGGTGTTTAGTTCAATTTTGATGTTCAAAAATTTTGTTGATCGATGATAGTTGGTATCCGCACACTGATAACGATAGATTATCCATTTAATTGCATAATTTCATAACCTATTTTATTGTTAAACCTTAGTTTGTAAAAAAGACTAAAAAATATTAATCATTTATTCGCCCCCTAGAATCGATATCTCCATCCTTTCATGAGTACTTGCTACATCACCCCTTATTTGACACGAAAGAGCCAAAATCGTCTATGATAGGACACGAAACCTCTCGGGGTTTGATTAATCCAGTTTAGTCATGTTTCGGGTGTAAATTATATGGTTTTGGAGGTGAGGGGATTATGGATATATTGAGTTGGATTTGAGGGTTAAAATTACACTTTTCCTCTCCCATGACTAAGGGTGACCTTATCTCAAAAAAAAACTAAGCATGTCCTTGTCTTGAAGGAAAAAAGTGAAGAAAAACAGAGAAATGCGATCTCAGTTCAAAGGAAATTTTGGGAATTCAAATGAACACTTGACCTCCGTTTCAAATTCCTATGCATGAAGAACGGCGCTAATTTCCAAATTATGCTTTTTTTTCAATTCAACCAAACACTCAACTTGAAAAACTTCCTTTGTTTTCTTATCAGGTTTTTGTGTTGCATGTGCATTCCATGTTCCCCCACTTTTAGAATCATGTAAGTAAAAAATCCTTAATTTACAGGAATCAATCTAGAGGAACACCATCTGTTTTATTTTTAGTTTTTAGTTAAGATGAATTTTACTTTGCAAACAAGGGGAACGTTTGCATATAATAATTGTCTACATTCCACAACATTACAACCAGCATACTAGATAGTTCAATAGTGTGTTCCCGGAAGCAGTAGAGATGGTGACATTTTGGTGTTTGTCGGTGATAAATACAATCATTTTTAGTGTTACAATGGAGCACGCACACAATGTTAATTGATAATTGCATTCAGTGGATATGCAAAGACGCATTTCACCACCAAAAACCAGAAAGGAACATGCCAACAATTAAATGGAAAACCACTTGTAGACAATTTTTATACTCTAGAATTTTCTATTTGTTTATATCTAATCTTGCAATAAATAAGATTAAAACTATATTATAATACCAACATTAACATATACAAGAATACATGAGTGGTCATACATTGGGAAATATACAATATAACTTTAGAAAGTATTATAAATTAATTCATGAAGTGGAATATTTGGTCATTTTTATTCTCAAAATTAAGGTTAATCTTTTAAATATATTTATTAAAGTATAATGTTTCAAACAAATAAGTTAATATAACTTTGCTTTGAACGTATGGTTTAAATTTAACATCACAATAAAATGATGATATTATAATTATATCTAAAAAAGAATTAGTATCAATATCTAGCACATTTAAGTTGGATTTTCGTAAAGTAACTACAAATAAATATAAAATTTTAGTATAAACAATATTTAGATAAAAGGCATAATCCGACTTTATAAATAAAGCCATACGGCACACACATGTTCAATAATACAAACATCCCATAGGATCAACCTGGAGGCACGCAGGCCTCAACCAACGTAACCAAACCTACTGCATAATGTTCCATAATAAGACCAAATAAATGTACTAAACAGAGATAGGAGCAGCTTGCTGAGTTGCTGAAGGTGTGCATTTTTGCTGAATATGGTTCAGAAGAAGAGACTTGGCCATCTCTTTAATGCGGGTGATTAGCATCTTCAGAACTTCCACATCAGTCTGCTTACATAATGGGATCTACGTCTGTAACAGAACAATCATTTAAAAAAAATCAGCGGGTGTCAGAACCCTCTGTTAGGTAATGTGCTAGGATCAAAGTCACTTGCATTATGTTAAAAATTTCAAAATAAATCATTGAAATCAAATTCAAAAGCAAAATGGGAGAAGGACCCCCCAGATGAATTAAATCAAAAGGCCAGATAAAAATCTTCTCCAAAAATTCATGTTAGATTTTTGGAAAGTATTATAAATGAGTGTGGTCACATATCAAGTGATGTGGGACCCATTCCATGCTCATGGATTTTTTAAATATTCAAACAATACCTTGGAATTAATCAAAAACCCATATTTGAGTTAAGATTCAAATTATTTGAATTTTAAAAAGTGCCAAACTTTATAAATGGCTAGTCTATATTATTATGAGGCCATATAAAAAGTTTCAGCATTTTAGAAAATGTCTAGTTATTTATTTTTGCTAGCCAAAACAAATGTAAGAAAAGAAAACAGAAAAGAAAAAGGAGAAGCTTACCTGGCGCCGTGTGCGCATGCATGCATATACGATGTCAACTTGGCTTCCAGCCCGAGGCTCGCCATGGCATACGTACAGTGACAAGCAGCTAGCTAGCTTGCACCAAAAAAACCATTCCCAAGGCATACGTAACCCTCACATAGTCACATTCCTTTCAACTACTCGGTCCTCAGATATTTTGCAACCAACATATACTGTATACATTAATTGTACTCCAGCTACGTACTACGTACGTACCGAAATACCCTTCCCAAGATTAGATCTCCATTCATACGTACTCCCGTACGCCTCCTCTACCCCGCGCTTACAGCTAGCTGCCCCTCACCCCCTTACCAATACTTGCCATAAATAAACGCCCCAACGCGTCGGCGTCGCCTACAACCTGGTACTGTCCTGTTCTCTCGGCCTACTTAATTCCAGGGACCGGAACCGGAGCCAGCCTCCAAGCAGCCCCATCACCGGCCAGTAGTATCACCATGCAGCAGCGACCTTGCGGCGGGTGCTGGGCCGCGCGCCGCCTGCTGGTCGCGCCCGCACCGGCGGTGGCGGCAACGGGTGACCACTCCATGGACGCGCAGCAGGCGCACTTGGAGCGGGTGCTCACCGTCACCACCGCCATGCTCATACTCGCCAGCGTCTCCTACCTCGCGCTCAGCACGCTCCACGCCTGCATCCGCGCCGCCCGCCGACACCAGCCCGGCCCCGGCGGGGACGACGGTGGCGACGACCATGGCCCGGCGCCGCCGAGGGAGGCAACCAAGCGCGCGCTCGACGGGATCCCCGTGCGGGTGGTCGCCATTCCGCGCGACGCCCCCGCCGGCGGCCGGAAGGAGGAGGACGGCGACAAGGACTGCGCGGTGTGCCTGGCGGAGTACGCGGCCGGGGACGAGGTGCGCGTGCTCCCGGCGTGCCGCCACGGCTTCCACCGGGAGTGCGTCGACCGTTGGCTGCTCACGCGCGCGCCCACCTTCCCCGTCTGCCGTGCCCCCGTCGCCGTGCACCTCGACGGCGCCGACGCCAAGGAGGAGGTCTGCCCGAGCCCGACCGGCCACGGCGGTCACCTTGATGATTTCCGTCGCCTGGTCCCTTGGATTCCCGGCGCGGATATGACGGACCATCTACTTTTGGATTAGAGATGGCAATGACAGTGACCGACCAGGAAGGTTCAGTAGCTAGTACTACTGTAGTAAATTCATCCGGTGGTGTTTAGTTCAATTTTGATGTTCAAAAATTTTGTTGATCGATGATAGTTGGTATCCGCACACTGATAACGATAGATTATCCATTTAATTGCATAATTTCATAACCTATTTTATTGTTAAACCTTAGTTTGTAAAAAAGACTAAAAAATATTAATCATTTATTCACCCCCTAGAATCGATATCTCCATCCTTTCATGAGTACTTGCTACATCACCCCTTATTTGACACGACAGAGCCAAAATCGTCTATGATAGGACACGAAACCTCTCGGGGTTTGATTAATCCAGTTTAGTCATGTTTCGGGTGTAAATTATATGGTTTTGGATGTGAGGGGGTTATGGATATATTGAGTTGGATTTGAGGGTTAAAATTACACTTTTCCTCTCCCATGACTAAGGGTGACCTTATCTTAAAAAAAAACTAAGCATGTCCTCGTCTTGAAGGAAAAAAGTGAAGAAAAACAGAGAAATGCGATCTCAGTTCAAAGGAAATTTTGGGAATTCAAATGAACACTTGACCTCCGTTTCAAATTCCTATGCATGAAGAACGGCGCTAATTTCCAAATTATGCTTTTTTTTCAATTCAACCAAACACTCAAGTTGACAAACTTCCTTTGTTTTTTTATCAGGTTTTTGTTTTGCATGTGCATTCCATGTTGCCCCACTTTTACAATCATGTAAATAGAAAAACCTTAACTTACAGGACAATCTAGAGGAACACCATCTGTTTTCTGTTGATTTTTTAGTTAAGATGAATTTTATTTTGCAAACAAGGGGAACGTTTGCATATAATAACTGTCTACATTCCACAACATTACAACGAGCATACTAGATAGTTCAACTGTGTGTTCGCGAAAGCAGTAGAGTTGGTGACATTTTGGTGTTTATCGGTGATAAATACAATCATTTTTAGTATTGCTACGGAGTATGCATACAATGTTAATTGATAATTGCATTATGTGGATATGCAAGACACATTTCACCACCAAAAACCAGTAAGAACATACCAACAATTAAATGACAAGCCCCTCATAGACATATTTTATACTCTAAAATTTTCTATTTGTTTATATCTAATCTTGCAATAAATAAGATTAAAACTATATTAGAATACCAACATTAACGTATACAAGAATACATGAGTGGTCATATATTGGGAAATATACAATATAGCTTATGAAAGTATTATAAATTAATTCATGAAGTGGAATATTTTTGTCATTTTTTATTCTCAAAACTAAGGTTAATCATTTTAATGTATTTATTAAACTATAATGTTTCAAAAAAAAGTTAATATAACTTTAGTTTCAATGTATGGTTTAAATTTATCACAATAAAAAAAGTGATATTATAATTATATCTAAAAAAGAATTAGTAGCAATATCTTGCACATTTAAGTTGTATTTTCATAAAGTAACTACAAATAAATATAAATTTTTAATATAAACAATATTTCAACTCATTTTTTTAGATAAAAGGCATAAGCCGACTTTATAAATAAAGTCATACGGCACAGACATGTTCGAATATACAAATATCCCATAAGATCAACCAGGAGGCACGCATGCCCCAACCGACGTAACCAAACCAACTACTCCCTCCGATCCATAATAAGTGTCGCTCATCTAGTACAAAGTTTGTACTAGCTTAGTACAAAATTTGAGACACTTATTATGGATCGGAGGGAGTACATAAGATCCCGCCGGGGGTGATGCACCGCAACTCTCGTCGAAGGAGATCCGTCCGGTAGCGCGATACGCAAGACAACCGGCAGACGCTTTTGAGCACCCGAAACCCCACACGCCCGGGAGGGACCCTGTATGGACGCACGGCGGTTATGGGCTGCCCTAGGTTGACCTTATCGCCCCTAGAGATCTCGCGGATTGTTGCCCTGCAAGAACAAGAACGAGGAAGAAGAACGTAGAAAAGTAGATGAAAATTAGGGTTTAGATGTGTTTGCGATTGTGTGTCGTTTCAATCGGCTGTCACCTCATCTATTTATGAGGGGGTTGGGCTTCCCTTGCAAGAAAACGAGTCCTTCTCCCGTCCAATCTACCAAAATCCCGAGCAAATTCGTACTCCTCGCGGGAAAATTGGACGTCCGGACTGTATCCCGGATGGTCTGGACGACATAGATTGGACGATCCGACCTCAAGGCCGGACGGTCCGGATAATTACGACTGAAACCCACTTCGGGTCATAATTGTTCGGACAGTCCGACCTCAAGGTCGGACGGTCCGGATAATTACCACCGAGACCCACTTCGGGTCATAATTGTTCGGACGGTCCGAGTTCCAGCCCGGATGGTCCGACATGATTTTTTAGTGTTTTCACTTTTTTCGCCGTAACTTCTTCATACAAACTCGGATTTGGACGTTTCAAATATCAAAATCGACCGGTTCGACGAGACCAAGCCGCTCCATGTAGAACATGTTTCCATTTGATGATGTCTTGATCGGTTGTGGTTGTACGAAATATCGCTGCAGACTAGGAGTGATCGGAAAGTACCACACAACTTTTCGAGGAGATTTCTTACTCTTCTTCTATCGAGTGACGCTGCACACCGGACATATAATCAACTCTGTGTGTTCGTCCCGATAAATGATGTAATCGTTCATCCACACATGGTATTGCACGTGCGATAAATCCAGAGGAGACACTATTTTCTTCGCCTCCTCGAAACTGGTCATGCACTTGTTCCCCTTGGGAAGACTTTCGTTCCAGAATGACATGTTTTCGTCGAAGCATGCGTCGGTCATTTTGTGTTTACCTTCATCTCCAGAGCCATGAGCGTTTCAGGCGGGTATCGTCGGGCATGCATCGTTCATACAATGGAGTAACTGTGTTTATGTCAATTTTATCCAGCTTGGCTTTCTCTTAGGAAGAAGCTCTTGCGTTACTCGTCTGCTTGAGAAGCAGCTCTTGAAGATGAGGGTCCTGCACCCAACCCATCGATGGTCCATCATCGTCTGGTCCGACATATTCATGTTCATCTTCATGGTCATGCCCTTCTTCTTGATCGTCCTCATCATCATGTCCAATATCTTCTACATGATGAATGTGTCATGCATCTACTTCGTGATCATGTCCGAGAGATTATTCGGCTTCTCGCCCGCCCTTGGCGCTATTGTCTTGCTGCCCTTCCTTATTTCTTGCCTGACCCCCATGGACGACATCATAATCATCTGCATCACCTTGCCACCGATAGTCATCCATGAAACCACGCATGAGCAGGTGGGCCCGCACCTTTCCAGAATTCGGGTCCATAAGGCTTTTCTGCTTGCATCTTCGACACGAACATCATATTTCCGTCTCGTTATTTTGAATAATCTTGGCACTCGCGGATCTCAAAAACCTAGCACGATGCCTTCGGTCATCGTGCGAATCATGATCGCCTGCGGGGTATAGAGCAAAAGGATATTTTAGAACCAAAAGATTTTTTTGGGCAAGAATTTTTTTAATAACTAGACGATACCCCACGCGTTGCTGCTGGAATTGGTCGTCTTATATCTCAACGAACTTTAATTGCGTGAATTTTAAATATTACGCATATAACTTATTATATTTGAGTGTGTTTACTTATATTTTTTTGAATATAAGTATAGTAAAAGAATAAAAAATATTTTTCCATGTTGCATGTTGAGATGAGCCTTATCCCACCCATAATTGTATGGTGATATGGTATGCTTGTATGTCGAGATAAAGAAGTTAGTAAAGATCACGGAAATTGGTTGCCCCATATTTCAACAAAATTTAATTATGTGTATTTTAAATATTTAGATTAATAAAAAATGAACCAAACTTTTAAAAACACATACAACTTATTATATTTGATTGTGTATATTTATAAATTATTTTTTGAATATAAATATAGTAAGAGAATGAAAAATATTTTCTATGCATGGTTGCATGTGGTGGTGGGTCTTGTCTCATGCATGGTTGCATGTTGAGGTGAGTCTTATCTCACCCATAATTATGTGGTGATGTGGCACGCTTGCATGTTGAGATAAATAAGATAGTGGGGATGGTCTATTATTGTGTAGATTATAGGACCAAAGCGTAGTGCCCGATTTTCGTCGAAACGAAAATGAATCAACAACTCGCATTTCAAATCACTGCAAACAAAAATAAATGCAACACCTTGATTACATACAACACGTGCAAGCTCGCATACACAACACACGTGCAAGCTTCGCATAACATATAACACATGTACATGTACATGCAAGCTTCACATACAATCTTCGTATAACATACAACATGTGCGAGCTTCGCATAAAGTTGCCAATACGAGACCGAGAGAGAGTGTTGGAGGGAGAAAAAAAGTAGATCTAGGATTAAGAGAGCTTCCCCTTACATACTTACCTATCAAGACAAGTAGGTTTAACAACTCAAATTGGGTGAATCAAGGGTGAAAATGAGGTAAGGAGGAGGAGAAACACGACTAGGTCCAAATTTGGTGGGAGATGGTAAGAGTGTGTGTGTGGGGGGGGGGGGGCTGTCCAAGTGGAAATATTGCTCCAAGGTTACTAGCGACACATCAATAGTAAATGCGCCACTAATAACCAGGCTTACCAGTGGCGCACTAGAAGTGAAATACACCATTGCTATTTTTTTTGCTCGGGCCATCCCTCTCCAGGTTTACCTGTGGCGTAACACATCATGATACGCTCACTACAGGAAAAACCAAGGATGTCGAGGGTTTTATATTTGCCGAGGGCTTTTTATCGGGGCCCTCGGCATAGCAGGGTGATACGCCGACGGCCCAACAAAAACCTTCGGCAAAGAATTGCCTTCGGCAAATAGTCGTCTATGCCGAGGGCAGCCCTCGGCAAACATAAAACCCTCGGGAAATATTCGCCTATGCCGAGGGCCACCCTCGGGAAAGGTAAGTCCTTCGGCAAATCGGCTCGTTGGCTGACGGGCGGCTGCCGCCGTCCATTTACGCCGAGAGCAGCCGTCGGCAAATCTTTTTTATTTTACATCTAACTTATCGAAACTTAAACTTATACAAATTATATATCAATTTGGGGTAGAATTTTTCATAGATTATGAATATCCACTTTATCTCTATTTTTGACAATGCTAAAAATGCAACCTCATGTATTTGTGTACCCGGAATTATTATTTTTAATAAAAAGCAAACTTGGCACCGTTCCAACTGAATCGATGGAAATTTATGTTTTTCAAGGGAGGTGTATAAAAATCATTTGGCATGAAAAAATATGGTCTAATATTTTATAGAAATGAAGTGGTTCAAATTTACACCAAGTCATGTGCAATGTTTTTCATTTAAAATTAATTCCTTTTTCTGACCGTTAATAGAATTAAATCCATAAAAATACCTAGACATATCTAAAGGTTATGAAAACTTGTGGAGATGATCTTTGTGATCCTATTGACCTCTCCCAAAGATATTGGCTACAAATAAATAAAGGAAATTGCATTTTGCTTTATAAAGGCAATAATCCCTTTTAGCTCCTTTCTGAAGAAGCTACTATTGTAGTTGCTCCATTAAGTTTCAAATGAATTGGGGAAGCTCCTATAATCCAACCCATGACCATTTCCATCAAAATATGGAGTCCCATAGTTCAAATTTTGAGCATAGCGTCCATTTGCAAATTTAGGGCAGAATAGCACTTTACAAAGGAAGTGTTATTTTTATTTTCTCATTGCTCCTCAAACGTTTTGTGCAAGCTCACCTAACCATATGATCATGTTGTGCCAAGTTTTAGTCCCATTGGCCTAGTCAAACTTCCTAACCAAAATCACAAAGTTTCTGCCTTGCACAAAGCTTTGTGAAGGAAGTGCAAGCTAGGAATGCCCGAATGCTATGAAACTTTGTACACATCGAACATTTGAGATCATTTGAGAAAACTATCCTCCGAAACTAGCACTAACATCGGACATTTCGCTAGAATGCCATGAATCTTCATACTAGATAACTCATTTTGATATTTTTTAATAGATTTGCATTATTCCAAGTTTGTTGGTTTGTATGGTTACTAGGACATAAATTAAGATGCAATGCGAAGGTTTTACATTTTTTGATTTTTTTGAATTGTTTAAGCACCAATTTCAAAATGCGATCAAAACGGGGGAGGGGGCATGGCCGATGACAGCTATGTGTGTAATCTTGCAAAACTCTTGGTATATCTCTAATGAAATGAGTACTTGTGCACCTATAAATGATTTTTTGAAAAAATAAAGAGCAAACTATCAAGCACTTGTAGTTCAAATTTCACCCTGTTCCAACTAAATCGACGAAACTTTGTCTTTTTCAGGAGAGGTGTATAAGAAACATTTTACATAGAAAGTTTGGTCAATTATTAATAAAATATAGTCTAGTATATTACAAAAATGGATTGGTTCAAATTTACATCAAATATTTTGTAGATCCTTCACAAAAAGACCCTACTTTCGACACTCGAAAAATGAAAAATGGATTATTCGTGCAACGGAAATGAAAATGTCCTTTGAAAACTTGTTGCCCATTACAATATACACACATATTCAAAATATTAGATCAGTAAGGAAAATTATCCTTTGAAAGTAGCACTAACATCGGTCATTTGGCTTGAAAGCCATGAAACTTCATACTCGATAGTCGATTTTGAGAAGACTTTTCTAATAGATTTGCACTATTACAAGTTTGTTGGTTTGTATGATTACTAGGACATAAATTATGATGCAATGCGAAGGTTTTACATTTTGTTTGTTTTTTTTAATTGTTTAAGCACCAATTTCAAAATGCGGTCAAAACGGGGGAGGGGGGCATGGTCAGTGATAGCTAGGTATGTAATCTTGCAAAACTCTTGGTAGATCTATGATGAAATGAATACTTGTGCACCTAGAAATAATTTTTTGAAAAAATAAAGAGCAAACTATCAAGCACTTGTAGTTCAAATTTCACCCCGTTCCAGCTGAATCGATGGCAATTTGTCTTTTTCAGGAGAGGTGTATAAGAAACATTTTACATGGAAAGTTTGGTAAATTGTTAATAAAATATGGTCTATTATATAACAAAAATGGATTGGTTCAAATTTACATCAAATATTTTGGTGATCCTTCACAAAAAGACCCTACTTTCGACACTCGGAAAATGAAAAATGGATTATTCGTGCAACGGAAATGAAAACATCCTTTGGAAAACTTGTTGCCCATTAAAATATACACACATATTCAATGTATTAGATCATTAGGGAAAACTATCCTTTGAAAGTAGCACTAACATTGGTCATTTGGCTTGAAAGCCATGAACCTTCATACTCGATATCCCATTTTGAGAAGACTTTTCTAATAGATTTGCACTATTACAAGTTTGTTGGTTTGTATGATTACTAGGACATAAATTAGGATGCAAAGCGAAGGTTTTACTTTTTTTTTGAATTGTTTAAGCACCAATTTTAAAATGCGGTCAAAACGGGGGAGGGGAGCATGGCCGGTGATAGCTAGGTATGTAATCTTGCAAAACTCTTGGTAGATCCCTGATGAAATGAGTACTTGTGCACCTAGAAATAAGTTTTTGAAAAAATAAAGAGCAAACTATCAAGCACTTGTAGTTCAAATTTCACCCCGTCCCATTTGAACCAGCGGCAATTTGTCTTTTTCAGGAGAGGTGTATAAGAAACATTTTACATGGAAAGTTTGGTAAATTGTTAATAAAATATGGTATAGTATATTACAAAAATGGATTGGTTCAAATTTACATCAAATATTTTGTAGATCCTTCACAAAAAGACCCTACTTTCGACACTCGAAAAATGAAAAATGGATTATTCGTGCAACGAAAATGAAAACATCCTTTGGAAAACTTGTTGCCCATCACAATATACACACATATTAAAAATATTAGATCATTAAGGAAAATTATCCTTTGAAAGTAGCACTAACATCGGTCATTTGGCTTGAAAGCCATGAAACTTCATACTCGATAGTCGATTTTGAGAAGACTTTTTTAATAGATTTTCATTATTACAAGTTTTTTGGTTTGTACGATTACTAGGACATAAATTAGGATGCAATGAGAAGGTTTTACATTTTTTTGATTTTTTTGAATTGTTTAAGCACCAATTTCAAAATGCGGTCAAAACAGGGGACGGGGGCATGGCCGGTGATAGCTAGGTGTGTAATCTTGCAAAACTCTTGGTAGATCTCTGATGAAATGAGTACTTGTGCACCTAGAAATGATTTTTTTGAAAAAATAAAGAGCAAACTATCAAGCACTTGTAGTTCAAATTTCACCCCGTTCCAACTGAACCGGCGGCCATTTGTCTTTTTCAGGAGAGGTGTAGAAGAAACATTTTACATGGAAAGTATGGTCAATTGTTAATAAAATATGGTCTAGTATATTACAAAAAATGTATTGGTTCAAATTTACATCAAATATTTTGTAGATCCTTCACAACAAGACCCTATTTTTGACACTCGAAAAATGAAAAATGGATTTTTCGTGCAACGGAAATGAAAACTTCCTTTGGAAAACTTGTTGCCCATTACAATATACACACATATTCAAGATATGCAAAATACAATTTCCAATTTTGTTGTACAAAACATTTTTTCCGCTTTATGTAAGTGTCGAAAACCTAGTTTTTTATTTTTTGAAAAATGCTAATGTATTAAACAAATCGAGATATTCCAAGTTTACAATTTTTGATGACAACTAATACACATATATTGCCTCTGTGTAAAAGGATTTTTTTTATTTTTTTTTCATTTTATTTCTTTACTTTTAAAGTGCTTAAAGAAGCACAAAATGATGTGATTGCTCAATATGGGATCCCACGGATCGATGACATGGCACATGCCAATTGGCAAAAAAAAGACCCGCCCCACCCAACACCACTTCCTCCCGCACGCCCCACACCCCTTCCTCCCGCATGCCACACACACCAGAAGAAGACCGGCGGCGGCGCCACACACACACACACACCAGCAGACGGCCGGACGACCGCCGCCACCGGAGGAGCACGCGGCCGAGCGCCGCCGCCGCCGGAGGAGAACGCGGCCGAACGCCGCCGCGGCTCCCCGGCGACCTGTCCACCCCATGGTCGCATGCCCCGCCTCCCCGGTTCCTCCACCACGCCTCCCCGCAAGCCCGACCACCCGGCAACCTCTCCACCGGCCCGCCTCCCACCCTCCCCGGCCTCCCCCGCGACCCCTCCAAACCGTGCCGTGGCTTCGCCATGGCCTCGCCCAAGGCCGGGACGATGGCAGGAGGTGCCGGGGCTACCACGAGGACGAGCGCCGCCACCACCCTCCTCCCTCGTCAGCGGGCGAGCGCCGCCGCCGCCGCCCTCCTCCCTTCTCAGCAGGCGAGCGCCGCCACCATTCTCCGGCCCCTCCTCCCTCGACTCCTCCTCGACGGGTGACGGCAACCACGCCGTGCAGCACAGCGACCACCACGGCGGCGCTCGGGAGCCACGGCCAGACGCTCGACGGCCACCACGACTGGGCGGACAAGAGCCACCATGGCGATGCACAGGCGTGCAGCACAACAGCGACGTCCACGGCGGCCATGGCCCCAGCCTCTCCAGCCAAGTCCACGGCGGCCACACGGCGAATGAGCACAATTTGGGCGCGGCGGCGAACGGCCGACGGGCGCGGCTGTAGACGATGGTCTCACCCTGACCGGAGATGCGGCCTCTCGTACTGGATGGCGCGTGCTGGAGCTGCAGGACGGCGGCATTTTTTTATTTTTGGTACATCTCTTTGCCGAGGGTTTTACCCTCAGCATCCTCGTCGACCCCGAATCACTAGAACCAGCCACGTGGTATCATTTACCGAGGGCAATACCCTCGGCAACTCAGCGTAGCACTTAACAGATGACGACGTTAGCATTTTCTTTGCCGACGGCTAAGTACCCTCGGCATTGTAATTTTTGCCGAGGGTTTATGCCTATACGCCGATGGAATAATTGCCGAGGGGGCAATGCGGAGGGTGGCCCTCGGCAAAGGCCTTTGCCGAGGGTATTTTGCCCTTTGCCGAAGGTTCTAGGCCTTCGGCAAAAAGCTTCATTCCAGTAGTGGCTCCTCTATCTAAAATAGTAATCACGTATATGTCTGTGGTGCGTCCCTGATAAACCTAAGAAGGGATGGTCACAGCCAAAAAAATATATCAGTGACGGCACTCCACTCCTGGTACATTTCTTTAGTCTTTGTCTCGGAGGACCAAAATATCAATTTCGACTATACGATGCCAACTTGGCTTGCAACCCGATTCGCCGTGGTATATACCGTAGGCGCGTATACGTACACCTACAATGGGCACCAAAATACCATTCCCAAGGCGTACGTACGTAGCCCTCACATAGTCACATACCTTGAGTGCGCGGTCCTCAGATATTTGCAACCAAGAAGTAGAACCAACACAGATACTCATACTCCAGCTACGTACGTACACCGAAAACCCCTTCCCAAGGTCTCCATGCCATGGGATACGCCGCGCAGGCAGAAATACGAAGGAACCACTGCTCCCGTACGCCTCCTCTCCCCACCGTCCCCAGGCACCCACCGCACTGCACCGCGCCAGGACCGGACGCAGAGCACCACGCACGCTCTAGGCTCTAGCTGTGCGCGCGCCGCCGCCTCCCTCATCACACGCAGTTGGCTCCATCGGGCGGCACAAACGGACGAACACCTCCTTCCGGTTCCGTTCTGGCAAGCACGCGCACACAGCTAGCTCCCAGACCCTGTATACTTCCCATATATAAACGCACGCGTCGGCCTCGCACACACGCCTCTCCAGTACGCGCAACCTGCTACTACCACTCTCGCTCGGGAGGGAGCCAGCCCAATCGCCGGTTAGTAGTATCACTATCACCATGCAGGGACCGTGCGGCGGGTGCTGGGCCGCGCGCCGCCTCCTGGTCGCGCCCACACCGGCGGTGGCCGCCGGTGACCAGTCCATGGACGCGCAGCAGGCGCACCTGGAGAGGGTGCTCAGCGCCACCACCGCCGTGCTCTTCCTCGCCAGCGTCTCCTACCTCGCACTCAGCACGCTCTACGCATACCTACGCGCCACCCGCCACGGCACTGGCCAACAGGAACCCAGCGAGGCCGACGTCCCTGGACCGGCGCCGCCGAGCGAGGCGACCAAGCGCGCGCTCGAAGGGATCCCCGTGCGGGTCGTCGTCATTCCGCGCGACGCCCCCGCCGGCGGCCGGAAGAAGGAGGACGCGGGCGCCGACAATGACTGCGCGGTGTGCCTGGCGGAGTACGCGGCCGGCGACGAGGTGCGCGTGCTCCCGGCGTGCCGCCACGGCTTCCACCGGGACTGCGTCGACCGCTGGCTGCTCACGCGCGCGCCCACCTGCCCGGTCTGCCGCGCCCCGGTCGCCGCGCACCTCGAGGGCGCCGACGCCAAGGAGGAGCTCTGCCCGACTGGACACGGCGGTCAACTTGGTGATTTCGCCGCCTGGTCCCTTGGGCCCCCGGCCGGATATGACGTACCGTGAACGTCCATCCACCGTGGATCAGAGATGGCCAGTGACCGGTCCGATCAGGAAGATTCAGCAGCTAGTAGTAAATCCATCCGGTAGTGTTTAGCTCAATTTTGATGTTTCGAAAATTTGTTGATCGATGCTAGTTCGTCGTATCCACACACTAATAAAGATAGATCAGATATATGTAAATTTGGAAGAATGTTTTTTAATAGTCCCTGTAGATTTTGTGGGCATGCTTGATCTACGTACAAAATATAATGGAACTTATTGCTAACAGAATCATTTGTGTCCATTTTGATGTTGTTCCCAGGGAATGCTTACCCTGCAAGTATCATCTCGAAGTGCAAAAGCAAACCAGTTCTATAACCTAAACTATAGGAAACGAAAGTCCAGTTTTTTTGTCTCCAGGTGCGATCTTTGTTTCACCACTCGATTTCTGTACACGAATCTTGAAGAATGAACACATGCCACGTCATCTTCTCAAACAGTTCCGAAAGTAAAGAGGGAATAGCATATAACACCACATGTTGGTGAATCTGTTGCATAAAACTACAGGTTGCTCTTTATTTTGCATAGAACACCATGTATTCCCGTAATTTTTGCACAAAACATAAAAACACAATTTACTTGTTAACCACACAGTTAGACAATCGGGCCCACGCATTTGCATCAGAATTAGACCCGACCCAGCCCATCCCCGAACCAGCACCTCCTCACAGTTTCTGCTCGAACAAACCTCTCCCCAAACCAGGCGGCGGCGGCCACCACACCGTCCGACCTGGAGACCGGCGACGGTGGCAGGGGGCGGCGGCGCGTCGGCGGCGGCAGGGATGGAGGAGACGGACGGAACTGACTGGTTCGGAGCTAAAGGAATCGGCGACCCGTCTGGAGCTGAGGCGACGTCCACGCAACCCGGCGCCGGCGGCGGGGGCGGCGGCGCGCCTGAGAAGAGGATGCCAACCATGGATTCCTACGGCCTCGGACAATTCAGTGGGTAAGCTCCGTTCGCATATCCTTTTTTCTCGAATTTTACTCTTTTGGTGAGGGGTCTGACGGGAGGAAAAACCCTAGTTTGGTGAGGTAATAATTTGAGTTTGATCGACGTAGAAAACTAGTTTTTTCTTTAGATTGGTTGATTCAGATGTTGAGGAGTGCTTTCCAACACCAATGGCAATGGCACCACAATATGATGTACTTGAGAAAGAGCAGCCAAGTGTAAGTGTAGAGAGGGCAGACGTTCAGGAAGAAGGTAGGAGAAACCCACAGAAAAATCCTAGATTTCATTGTGACCACTATTTTCAATCAAAACCCGGGCAGCCGGTGCATTGTGACCACTATTGTCAATCAAAAACCACAGAAAAATCCTAGATTTCATGGATTATTCTATTGCCTGAATGCACAAGTTCAGGGATTCCTACAAGGTTGCAGACCATTTATTGGTAAGATTTGTACAACACATGTTAACCATTTTGATCAGCGCCTTGAAGTACATTGTTTCTTACTTTCTTGATGTTAATTTGCAGGTGTAGATGGATGTTCCTTGAAAAATGGCACTGGATTTCAAATCCTTGCTGCCACTGGCCGGGATGGCAAAAATAACATGTTCCCTCTTGCTTTTGGAGTTGTGGGAAAAGAGGAGACGTCAACTTGGTGTTGGTTTCTAACCCAGCTAAGGTATGCTCTTGGCGGTGGAAGAAGTAAGCATGGGCCCTTCACTATTATGTCTGACCATCAAAAAGGTTTGTTAAATGCGGGAGGCGAAGTCTTTCCAGAGTGTGAGCAGTGCTTTTGTCTTAGACACATATATGCTAATTTTCAAATAGCTGGATTTAGGGGAGAAGACCTAAAAAAGTTAGTAGATGCTGTTGCATATGCCTACAATCATAATGATCAGGTGGTTGCAATGGATATGCTAAAAGTATTAAACTTAGATGCATGGACTTGGCTTAGCAAAATTTGTTGGGAATGTGCCCTAGAGGCAAATAAAATATGTTTATTGGCGTATTCCATTAGTTCATAATAAGTTTTATACTGTGCTATAACTGTATTAAGCGGAAACATTAATACACGTGTGGTATACAAACAACCAGGTCCCTAGTTAACTCTAGTAAACTAGTCCATTGGGCAATTGATGATCAAGGTTTCCTGATCATGAGATGTGAACAGTCTATTGAAAATGGGGTCATGTCATTGGGAGAATGACATGATGGACACACACCCACCAGAAGTGTTGCAATGTGATCCAGTCACATAGTTCAAGATTGCGATAACTATAAACGTAGTGACCCGATCCTTAAGACCGTGATGATCATACATAATTGCTATCTACCAGGATGCTTTGAGTGCATTAACCATTACACTGAAACATGGTAACCATAAAGGTGTATCTTCGGTATTCCGAAGTAGATATGTTGTTGAGTATGCAAATAGATCAAAACGGGATTTGTCCATCCGAGTGACGGATAAGTACTCTGGGCCCACTCGGTGATATTACATCATAAAGATTGCGCAATCATGTGACTAGGTCACGGGGTTGTAAACATGTTTGTCGGTAACGAGAATGAACTAGGTATATTGGATACCGACGATCAAACCTCGGACAAACAAAGTACCGTATGACAAAGGGATCAGGACTCAACGTTAACGGTTCAAACGATGAGGTTAATTCGATGGAAGCGCAGGGGCTCATCAAGGATTGTAACCAGATCCCACATGATGTTCATTGGTCAGAGAGTGTTTGATCATGTATGTTGTTTCCCGAACCGTAGGGTGTCACGCTTAAGGGTATTCGACGCAATAAGGATTGATTCGGGATCATCAGTGAAATAAGAGAGAACACCGGAATTGTTCCGGGAGGTGCCGGAAGTTGTTCTGGATATTTTGAAAGGTTCAAAATAATGTTTAATAATGCTTAAATATGTTTTATTATTTAATTAACATAATTAAATATTAAAATATGATTAAATATAATTAAAAATGAATTAAAAGGCATATGGGCCTAAAGAGGCCCATTAGGGGAAGGAGGGAGCTCCCCCTTGGGCCAAGGCGCCAAGGGAGGGAGCCCACCTCCCCTAGCCGCACCAAACCCCCCTCCCTAGGGTTTAGTCCCACATGGGAAGGGGAGGGAGGGTGGCACCCCTCCTTGGCCTATATAAGGAGGGGTGGGGTGCCTTTTTTCTACACACAATTTGATTTGAGACAAGTTTCTCAGATCTCTCTTCTCTCTCTTTCTCCCTCCTCGACTGGACTTCCCTTGTTTGGAGTCTACATTTGGTTGGGGTTTCTCCACCATACGCACGTCGTCGTGCTGCTGGAATCGGGATCCGAATCCATCTTCTTTCCGCTGCTCTTCTGGTTCGGATCCCGGAGGGAACGTCGGGTACACCGTATGCGTGTAATCCCGTGAGGCGCTACACTTGTGGTGCTCCTTCATCGTTGAGTCCGTGTCGCGACGTCTTCACCGACAACGTTCCGACGGGGACGTAATCCCATCATCGGTCTTCAAGGACCGGGTGGCCTCAGGAGTCATCGTGGATCTGCGCGGCATCGGGGATTGCCGGTACGACTACATCAACCACATTCACGCGGGAACGTTTCCCTCTTAACGGACTACATACTGGTATGTGACCAATTCCCTCCGTTACTTGCATCTCCATAGCATAGGTCTTGGGTTCGGGACGCGTAGGTCATGATTTTTTTTTTGTTTTCTGCCCCGTTCCCCAACAGTGGTATCAGAGCAAGGCTATGCGTAGATGTATTGTACGGATAGAACATATATAGTATGTGGGCATCAATTCTCCAATTGTTACCCTCTCACGTGTACTCGTTTAGCATTGCGGCAATGTCCTGATGAAGCGTCCCCGACCGACCTTACGCATTTACGCGAGACTGGTTCCACGCTTGACATATGGCTTGTACCATATAAGTGGTTGGGGGTGTCTGTCTCTCTAACATTAGCGATGCGAAGACGTTTGCAACGGAGGGCCCCGACAGGGGTGTAATAGAGACAATTGCGGGATTGGTGTTGTGGTTGTATGTTCGTAGGCATAGAAACGGTTCTATCTCGAAAGCCCTATCAGCCACGTAAAACTTGCAAAAGATAAAGTAGAAGCGTCTAAACTTTAATTTGCAGGGGGGCATCATAGTTAGTATGATTTATACTATAGCATCATGTTTTTCTTGTATTAGATATACGACGGTAGAATTATAGGATGATCCCTCACTAATCCAACAAAGTGTCCTTCCTTAGTGAAGCACCATCTGGAAAGATCTCCATTATGGAGGCATCGCGTGTCACACGGGTGTCAAACATATTAGCGTTCAAATGAGATGGGTGGAGCAAGCCTAGCATGTCCAGAAACATAGCCTTGCATACGCGACATATAATCACTAAGGTTATTGTGGCGAGCCTGGCATATGCAGATATGGCCTCGGGACACAGTGATCGAAAGATCGAGCATGAGTCACATGGATGATTGATACGGTGAGGATAGTTATCACTCCTCGTTGGTTACCCCAAGTGGAAGGTGAGATGTAGCGTAGCAGCAAATTTCCCCTATGTAGAGGATAGGGTTTGTCTCCCGTAGGACTCGCAGAGATACAAGAAGGTGGTAAAGTGAACAATGGCGCCGTTCACAACCGAGGTTGCTAACTTCACCTGGACCTGCACACAGATACAAATAACTTTGCTCCCAACGAGTACAGAGGAGTTGTCAATTCCTCCGGCCTTGCTGTTTACAAAGGATCAACGCAAGAGATAATAATAGTGGCAACTGAAAGTAAAGACTGAAAGTAAATTGAAGGTGTAAACAATAATGTGAAGATGGACCGGGGTCCCTTGATTTTCACTAGTGATGTCTCTCTCCCAAAAGACGATAAAAGTGCTAGCGAGGTAAACAAATCACAGTTGGGCAATTGACAGGATTATGAAGGCACCGCAATACTAACTATGTTGCAAAGAAAGGAAGGGCTCAAAAGCAATGGGCAGTATGCCAAGGTAAGTAGACCGAAATCCATCTGCATCTACTACGAATCATCCACCTTGAGATATCTATCCAGAACATCTCGCTGGTATTAAGTTGCGAATCCCACCCAAAGTGTAAACTCAAAGCAACAGACAACTGCATTAAAAGAACTTTGCGTAAAGTAAACAATACTTGCACCTGCAAGTACAAGCACCGTTGTTTTATCCCTGGTGGCAACAGCACATCCCCTAGTCTCATGTTTCTGTCACTCAAGCTAGACATCAGGGGGCTGAACCCACAATCGAGCATAACGCTCTCTCTTGGAGTTGCAAATAAAATACTTGGCCAAAGAAAATACCGCAACGGAGAACATGCAAGAATTTACTAAAGAACAAAATATAAAAGAGAAGAACCAAATATATTACTCATCACAATCTGAACATAGTCTCATAATCCATCAGATCCCAACAAACTCAGCATAGCAACAGCAGAAATTACATAGATGCCTCGATCATGTGAGGCAGCTCACGAGGACTCGAAAGTGAAAGCACAAAAGGGGGAGAGATAGATCACATAGCTACTGGTCACGGACCCATGGTCCAAGGGAAACTACTCACGGTACATACGGGAGGCGTCCATGGCTATGGAGGGTCTCCCGGAGGGGGTAGCTTCTCCCGGCAGGGTGTCGGAGCAGCTTCTCCAGGAAGCCCCGATCTAGAAACGGCGGCGGCGGAACAGAGGCGAGATCGCGAAAAAGGAGTCCGTCTTAGGGGTTTCCACCCCGAGGGGTAAAGATAGGCGAAGGGGGGTGTCGAGGGGACGCACCAGGCAGCCAGGAGGCCTCCTGGCGCGGCCTAGGGTTGGGTCGCGCCAGGGACCCTCCTGGCCTCCTGGTGGTGGCCCCCCTTCGTTCCTTTGGTGTTTCCGGAAGCTTCCGTGACGTTGATTTTTTATCTGATTTTTCCTGATTTTTTGGAGCACTTTTAATGGCCAGAAAACATGAAATACAAAAACAGCAGAAAACAGAAACTGGCAACTGGGTGCACTGAGTTAATAAGTTAGTCCAAATTGGTTCAAAAGTGTATTAAAGTTCAAGCAAAACATGGCAAAGTCACACAAAACATGCATGGAGCTAGCAGAAATTATAGATACGTTTGGGACATATCAATGATGTGATTCGCATGATGGCCTACCTTGAGAATATACTGATGGTCATGTCACACGGGGGAGGTATAGTTCTCAAGGATTGTGTAATCACTTAGAATAAACTATGACAGATGTTTTTCTGAGTGGGAGTTCTAGAATTGTTTAAAACATGAACTCCTATTATGAACTTAATCTTCATGTCTTCGAAAATATCATTCTAGATAATGTCATAACCAATGTTTATAACCATGGCTCTTTAGTGTGATGTAGAACTTAAGGAAAATGGGTCTTACTTCATTGATGTGTACCAACACCGTTAAAGACATACTCATTACTAATGACTTGTTAAAACATAATACGAGAACTTCTAGGAGATACACCAGATAACTCCGTAATTGAGGAAGATGATGATGAGTATCGTATTCATCGTCTCTTATTCAATGACTGTCCGATACACCATACTTCATTCTATGGAATCTGAATTGTGAATGCATGATTAAGACACCAACACGTATGACGTGCTAGGTGATCTTAAAATCACTAAGTCACAAATCAGAGTAATGAAATATGAGTATAAGGACGGGGTTTCTTTCAACCATGGTGGAAGGAACAACCTGCTGAGAAAGTCACTTGGAAAATGTATAAGATACATGAACACCTTGTGTACAACTTGGACTACAGAATGACTGGTTACTTTGCGATAACTGGGGAGTTGCATTCGCTTCCTCCCAGCTACAAAGACCGCGTCTAGACTATGTCATGAAGGAGAATCGTTCACCTGTCATGATGTCATGGTTAAAGTTGTGAACTTTAAAGGTAGAACCAATGCAGGAATAGTCATTGACAGAGAAAGTATATTTGATACACGGGTTATAAATGTCTTTCCCCACAAAACACCGATTGTGGTTGATTAAGTATTCGATGCTTTGACTCACTGCTTAAAGAGTGGCTTGGAAGGGATGAGGTGACAATGTGTGCTGACGGTAATCAAGATAGCTGATGGTCGACAACACTCTCCCTCTACATCTATCATTTGATTAGTATATGAATAAATTTATGATCGTTTGAGTGTGAACCTTATTAGTGTGTCTTGCATCTCGCGAAGACAATTATTCATATTAGTGAGAAACAAGTCAGTTGTTCTCCTTTTATGAATGATATCTTTTATGGTCACATTACGGTTATGAATGAGTTATTCTTATATTGATGGTAGTAGTTTGATCATTTATAAGAAATATTTTAATGCCAAGAATTATCCAAACTTAGTGATGACACTACCGTTTAAGTCATGATTGGTTTGATGAAGTCTTGAGATACTTGATCTCTTAACACATGCAAACCATGCATCTTTAGGTGAGATGACTGAAACCTTGCATTCTGGTAAAACAGAGTTTGCGATGACTGTTGCATATCATACATAGTGATGTATCATATTTCAGCATGTAGTGAATTTCATTATTTCGTAAACTTCAGATGTGGACTTAGATGAATATGTGTATTCACTAATGAAACATGAGTCTGGGATAGTTTGATGTGATCAAAGGGATTTCAGAATGAAGACGGGTACTAAATTGTAAGGCCCAATATGCGGTACTGTTCCAGATCTAGGTGTTTCCACCCAGATCCGGGGACGAAGCACATATCGGTCCCACCGCGTCATATGACAAAGCCATATGCCCCGGATTTCCAACATGATATCACAACATTACAGATACAAGGATACAACATCTCATACAATCGGCATACAATTGCCTTAAATACAATACATCAGCGGAAGGTATATGGCTGAGTACAGACTACAATCAAATGCCTACTGGCAAAGAGAAAAACATCGATCCCCATAACCACACGGGTCCAGGCCCTCCGCCGGGATCCGCCTAACTAGTCGTCGTCGAGTCTCCACGTGAAACGTCGATCACCGTACCTGTTGTTGATCGAGAACCCTGAAAAGAGTTTGGGGGTAGTATCATGAGTACAGAAGTACTCAGCATCCAACTGTAGTGGTCATCTGACCCAGCAAGGACTTCATCACTCGTCATTCTAGGACAACTAGTAGTTTACGGTAAGGAAGGGGTAAGTGGTGAAGTTGCTGCCGCACTAGCATTTATGAAGTGGCTAACAATCTAGAGAGAAAGATAAGAAGCCAAGCATTCGATGAGGAATCGCCTCCAACAAATCTGCTATCCACCTACTTACGCAAGCATAACACCTATCCTATCCTTGTCCTCCTCTTCGCATCCCGACGAAGAAGAAGCAGTCAAGGCACACACATGTTGATCAAGTTATATTAAGATCATCTTAGTTGTTGTTGTCTATGAACAAGGAGTAGGTCTCAAGTCGTCCATAACCGTGGACACGGCTTCTCGAAAATATTTAACCCTGCAGGGGTGTACCAACTTCCCATTACAAGGCTCCGCACGCACACCCATCTCTCTCAGTTGCTACCCATTATAGGCAACCATTTTATGATTTAGTTCCGAGAGATCCGAAACGACAGGTCCCTCTAGCTAACAACGAACAAATCCGGGTGGCCCCCGGGGAGTCGACACCCAATCCAAAAGCCGGCCACACTCTCGGATCGGACTCTTCCGTATGACGCAGGTCGGATAGCCGGTTAATCACACATGGGAAACCGGGTCCTAGCTAATCGGGTGGACCAACAGAGAAACCATGTCTACACTGGCCCAAGGTTTTTTAAAACAGCTGGGGGCCCAACCAATCACACACACGGTTTTCAAATGGTAAATCAGCTTGGGCCACCACTAGAAATGTTTGAAGCTAGGTAGGTAAGAAAAGGGGACCCCATAAAATCCCACACGCGGTTAGGCACGCTCAGTCTTAAAACCAATACCCGGAACTCGGGTCCTAGGTGACTCGAATGGAACAAAGCGTCGGGGCGGGATAGCCTAGACCTTCCATCCTTCGTCGAATATAGTCAACATTATAATAATCATATCATCAATAAAAATATAATAATGTGATAGCCCAAACCAAGGAGTAACAGGGTAACATCGTAGCATCCTAAGCATGCATACTAAGCAGGGGCTGAGCAACGAGCAATAGTAACATAGCAGTACAAGGTTTGCTGGGAGGGGACTGATACGTCCCAAACGTATCTATAATTTCTGGTTGCTCCATGCATGTTTTGTGTGACTTTGCCATGTTTTACATACACTTCCATACACTTTTGATCATATTTGGACTAACTTATTAACTCAGTGCACCCAGTTGCCAGTTCCTGTTTTCTGCTGTTTTTGTATTTCACGTTTTCCGTCCATTAAAAGTGCTCCAAAAATTCTGGAAAAATTATATAAAAAATCAGCGTCCCGGAAGCTTCCGGAATCACCAAGGAAGGAAGGGAGGGCCACCACTAGGCAGCCAGGAGGGTGCCTGGCGCGGCCCAGCCCTAGGCCACGCCACCTGCCCTTCTGACTGCCTCGTGGCCCCTCTCGGTGCCCCCTTTGGCCCCTATTTTTACCCCCGCGGAGGAAACCCTGATGCCAGACCCCTTTTCTCCAGAAGCAATTCCGATCTCCGCCGCCATCGAAAATAAGTTTCGGGGGACAGAATTCCTGTGCCGGCACCCTGCCGGGACGGGGAAGTGCCCCCGGATTCATCTCCATCGACGTTGCTTCCTCCCTCCATGAAGCGGGAGTAGTTCTCCCTAGGGGCTAAGGTTTCTACCAGTAGCTATGTGTTCTTCTCTCTCTCTCATGATGTGATCTTCGTTGTGATCATAGGCTATGTTAATCTAGGGTGATCCCATGATATTTCCCCTTCCTCTATGTATTGGATTGATGTACTCAATTGATCTTATCTAGTACAATCCCCGAGACCAAGGTGACAGCGGTCTATTGGACATGGGTTGGAAGAATATTTTCATGAGTGATTTCCTCTTTTGTGTGTTGATTGAAGATTGAGAGTCTCTTGGTGCTTGCCTTTGACTATCCTTGAGATATGTTGTGGTGATTGTGGTACTCTCTTTGGATGGCCGCGGTGACATTGGGAAATCCATATATTGAGAACTACGAACTCTGAGGTGTGCTCTTGTAGCCCTACATAATTCTCGTCCTCTCTTGATCACAAAGGAATGACCTCCGAGTGCGTCTCCATTGCATTTTTATGGGAAATATCATGTGATTAGACTATGTTAATGTTGTTAGGAGTTTCCACTAGTGAAAGTATGAAGCCTAGGCCTTGTTTCCTCCTTTGCAATACCACATTTGCTCACGTTTACCACTTGCTACCTTGCTGCACTTTTTATTACAGATTTATATTACTTTGTTTTGCCACACCTATCACCCATATTTTACCATCTCTTCGCTGAACTAGTGCACCTATACAACTCCTAGTTGTATTAGGTGTGTTGGGGGCACAAGAGACTTCTTGTATCTTAATTGCAGGGTTGCTTGAGAGAGACCATCTTCAACCTCTACTTCCCTGAGTTCGATAAACCTTAGGTCATCCACTTGAGGGAAATTGCTGCTATCCTACAAACCTCTGCGCTTGGAGGCCCAACATAGTCTACAAGAATAGAAGCGTGCGTAGACATCAAGCTATTTCTGGCGCCGTTGCCGGGGAAGTAAGGTTTGCAGGTATATCTTTAGATTCTGCAATTAAATCTTTTCGTTTCTTGTTTTTATTTTTACTAGTTAGGCTTATGGAAAACTGCAATCTTAGTTCGCTGCTTCGGGGAGGCCGCTTTACCACACCCGTGGTAGAGAAGTATCCTCCACCTAATGAATGTATCCCATTCAAAATACCACTTGGGATAATTGAAAAGGTTATGAATGATCATTATGAAGGGGATGGAACAGTCCATCCTAGTGTTCATATGTTGAAACTTACAGACCTTTTGTGAGTTATTTAAGATTTCAGGTTTGACAAGAGATGAAGTCATGAGGAAATTATTTTCCTTGTCACTGAAAGGAAAAGCATTGGAATGGTATAGGCTACTACATGATTCTCACCTACTGGATGAGGAAGAGATCCAGTCTCTCTTTTACTCCAAGTTTTATCCTCTTCATGAAGTCCATGAAAATAGGAATTATGTTTATAATTTCTATCCTCGTGACGGAGAGAGCATAGCTCAAGCTTGGGGGAGACTGGAAACTTTGATGCTAAAATGTCCTAACCATGGGCTCCCCAAAGATATGATTATTACTAATTTCTATGCATGGCTATCTCGACAGGATAAATACTTCCTCGATGCTTCCTCGATGGGTTCTTTCACAAACGAAAAGATTGATGCTAAATGGGAACTCCTTGAAAGAATCCAACACAATGCTGAAGATTGGGAGATCGAAAAAGGTAAAGAGTCAGGTATAATTTATGAGTATGATTGCATTAAGTCCTTTGTTGAAACTGCAAGTTTTAATAAGTTTAGTGCTAAGTTTGGGCTTGATTCTCAAGTCCTTGTTGATTTCCTCAAATCTTTTGCTTCACATATTAATATGCCTAAGGAGAATTGGATCAAGCATCATGAACCTTTTAAAGAGATTTGCAAAGGAAATGAAATTGTTAATGATGATTGCAACATGCATGATCCAATTCCTGAAAATTAAGTTTTATATAAGCATGTTAATTTTTGTGGAGTGGATAGACCTTGTGAAAGGCCTATGATTGAAGAAGAGAAGTATTGTAAGCAACATAAGCATGAAAGAACAATCACTTGGGTTAGAGATTTAAATGAAATTGCTAGAGAATTGTGTGACCTTTATCCTTTTACTTGTGAACTTTCCTGCATAAAGGGTCACTTCAATTTTCAGTGCATGTACTTTCAAAACATAACTGCTAGCCAGTTGTGTGATGACATGATAACCCCTGATCTTTATGATGAGCTTATGTTATTTTTTATGTGTGAAGAGTTATCAGAAAAGACTTCTTGGCTAGATGTTCATGCTTTGGGAATAAATAACACTTTGCAGAATTGCCATCTCTATTGTGTTGTTAATTGCCATGATAATGATTACATAAAAAATATTAGAAAGGAGGGAACTTTACCAAAGTATAAAAATGTCTCTTATGTTTCTACTAATAAAAAGGAGAGTTTCTCCCAAGTTTCCCCTATTGTTCCTAAGGTGAAGAAGAAGAAAAAGAAGAGGAGGAGGAAGAGGAGAAAGAAGGAAGGAGAATGGGTAACAATCTGGCCTGAGCATATTCCTCGCTGTTGGGATACGGGGCAGAAAACACAAAATTTTCATACCTACGGTACCCGAACCCAAGATCTATGCTATGGCGATGTAAATTAACGGAGGGAATCGGTGTTCATACCTTTGAAGACCGAAAGAGGGAAACGTTCTTGCGAACGTGGCTGGCGTAGACTCGGAACTACGACCTCCCTGTCGTGTAGAAGACCACCACCGGCGACGATGACTCCCGATAAACCTCCAGCGACGAAGTAGCACCACAGGTGTAGTGCCTCGAAGAGATTATACACGTACGGTACAATCGATGTTCCTCCCGGGCCCCGAACCAGGCGAGCAGCGGAAGAAAGACGGCTACGGATCCCGACTCCAGCAGAACGACGGCCTGCCTTATGGTGGAGAATTCCAATCCAGGTGCAGACTCCAAACAAGGGGAGTCCACTTCCGGGAAGGAGAAGGAGGAAGAAGGAGATATTGGTGTGTTGGAAAAAGGGGGGGTCTACCCCTCCTTATATAGGCCAAGGGGGGTGCCATCCTCCTCCCCTCCCCCATGTGGGACAAAACTCCCAAGGGGGCGGGAGTGCGCCGGCCAAGGGGGGTGGTGGGCCCCACCCTTGGCGCCAAGCCCAAGGGGGGAGACCCCCTCCTCCCTTAATGGGCCCCATGGGCCCATTTAGCCTTTTCCCATTTTTTAAATTTATTTAATATGTTTTAAATATTTAATTCAGATAATTAAATAATAAAACATTATTAAAACAATTAAATTTTATTTTGAACTATTCAAAATGTCCGGAAACCATTCCGTCCTCCTCCGGAACTATTCCGGTGATTCCTCCTATTTCACCGATTGATCCCATAACTGTCCTATGCATCGATTGCCCTTAAGTGTAACACCCTAACGGTCCGGGAAACAGCAGACATGGTCGAGACTCTTTTCATTGACCAATGACTAGTCAGTTGGACCTGGTTACAATCCTTGACAGCCCCTGCGCTTCCATCGAATGAACTTCGATCGCTTTTGGAAACCGTTAACGATACGACGTAATCCCTTTGTGATGCGGTATTTTGTTTGTCCGAGGTTTGATCGTCGGTATCCTACATACCGTGTTCACATCTCGTTCACAACAAACAACTTCTCTCATCCATGATCATTGCATCTCTTGTGACCTAGTCACGTCCTTGCAAGGTGTTGATGCAATATCACCGAGTGGGCCCAGAGTACTTGTCCTGTTCACAAGGACTGACAAATCCCGCTCTGATCTATTAACATACTCGTCAACCATCTATTTCGGAATACCCAAAGTGCACCGTTATAGCCAGCATATTTCAGTCAGGCGGTGGGATACAAATCAAAGTCTCCTCATAGATGACAATTACGTATGATCATTACGGTCTAAGGACTAAGCCATATGTTACAAAGTCATAGCAACGCTGAACTATGTGACTCGATCACATTGCAATACTTTAGGTGGGTGTACGTCCATCACATCATTCCCCTTAACGATATGACCTCATTGTCAATGGACTTAAGTGTCGCCATGATCAGGAAAGCTTGATCAATCAATTGCCCAATGAGATAGTTTACCCGAGTTAAACTACGGACCATGTTTTATACTACACCTATATTAGTATTTCCAAGTAATACAGTTATAGCACAGTATAAAACGTATTATGAACAAAACGGATATGTGACAAATATCTTTATTAATTTGTCTCTAGGGCACATATCCAACAGTCTCCCACTTGCACTAGAGTACAAATTACACTAGTTTACATCAGGTATGTATCTAACACCAATGGTTTCTCGGTGTTCTTCAAACTTGCCCTGTGGAAGAGGTTTAGTCATCGGGTCTGCTGTGTTCAGATCCGTATGTATCTTGTGAATCCTAGTGTGTCCATCCCTGACGTAGTCTCGCGTCAAATGGAACTTTCGGAGGATGTGCTTGGCTGTAGAGTGAGTTCTTGGCTCCTTCGCGTTAGCAATGGCACCCGTGTTGTCGCAGAAGATTCCCACGGGGTCAGTGCAGCTGGGAAAGACGCCAAGATCGATCACGAACTTCTTCAGCCACAACGCCTCGTTTGACGCTTCGCAAGCGGCAATATACTCCGACTCTATTGTAGATTGGGCGACGACTGACTGTTTGCCGCTTCTCCAGCTAATTGCACCACCGTTCAACATGAAAACATATCCCGTCTGGGATTTCGAGTCATCTAGATCTGAGCCGAGGCTTGCGTCAACGTAACCCTTTACGGTGAGCTCCTCATCAACTCCTCCATAAACGAGAAAGAGATCCTTGGTTCTTCTCAAGTACTTAAGGATGTTCTTTACTGCTGTCCAGTGAGCCATTCCCGGGTTACTCTAGTAGCGATTAGTCATACTAATAGTCAGCGCTAAATCCGGTCTGGTACATAACATAGCATACATGAGAGAACCTATGGCTGAGGCATAGGGCTTTGAGGACATATCCTCCTTCTCTTTTGCTGTGGTTGGGCACTGAGTCACGCTTAATTTGACACCTTTTATAACTGGCAAGAGGCCTCTCTTGGAGTTACCCATACTGAACCTTTTCAATATCTTGTCAATATAAGTGTTCTGACTCAAGTCCAACCGTCGATTAGGTCTATCTCTATAGATCTTAATCCCTAATATGTACGCAGCTTCACCTAGGTCCTTCATGGAAAATTGTCCATTCAGATATTCCTTTACTTCTTCTAAGAATTTTTTATCGTTCCCTATCAGTAATATGTCATCTACATATAACACAAGGAATGCTACAGAGCTCCCACTCAGTTTCTTATAGACGCAGAATTCTTCGACGTTTTGGACAAATCCAAAAGCTTTAATGACCTCATCAAATCGAAGATTCCAGCTCCGAGATGCTTGCTTCAACCCATAGATGGACCGTTGAAGCTTGCACACCTTACCAGCATTCCTTGGATCGATAAACCCCTATGGTTGCATCATATACAATTCTTCCTCAATGTTGCCATTAAGGAACGCAGTTTTCACATCCATCTGCCATATCTCGTAATCATGATAGGCAGCTATTGCTAGTAGGATCCGAATAGACTTTATCATCGCTACAGGAGAGAACGTCTCCTCGTAGTCAACTCCTTGAATTTGTCGGAACCCCTTCGTGACAAGTCGAGCTTTGTAGACAGATACGTTTCCGTCTGCGTCAGTCTTTTTCTTGAAAATCCATTTATTCTCGACGGCCTTGCGGTCCTCGGGAATATCCACCAAAGTCCAAACTTTGTTGGTGTACATGGAGTCTATTTCGGATTTCATGGCTTCAAGCCATTTCTCGGACTCGGGTCCCTCCATTGCTTCTTTGTAACTTGTAGGTTCATCCGACTCATCAGCCGAGATTGCATTCACAAGCTTTCCGTAAAACTCAGTAGGTTGACGGACTCTTGATGACCTACGGGGCATAAAAGGTTCCTCTTCATTCTCATCATGATCATCCTCAATGTCATGATCGTTATGAATGTCGTTCTGGCCATTCTCTTCAGCTCCCACTGTGGAAGATGGTTCCAGAACAATTTCCGTAACCGTTTCTTCCAATTGGAGTGATTGGTCAGTCACTTCATCGAGGTCTATTTTCCTCCCACTCAACTCTTTCGCGAGAAACTCCTTCTCAAGAAAGTGTCACGTCTTGGCAACAAACGTTTTGCTGTCAGACCTGTTGTAGAAGGTGTGTACACAAGTTTCCTTGGGATAGCCCACAAAGATGAACTTATCCGCCTTGGATTCAAGTTTGTCAGGCTGTAGTTTCCTAACATAAGCCTTACAACCCCAAATCTTCAGGTGAGGCAACTTAGGTTTCGTGCCATGCCATTCTTCAAATGGTGTTGTCTTTACGGATTTGGATGGTGCCCTATTAAGAATATGAGCGGCATTTTCTAATGCATACCCCCAGAATGACACAGGCAAATCAGTATGAGACATCATCGATCGTACGCTATCCAATAGGGTTCGATTACGTCGCTCATCCACACCGTTTCTCTGAGGTGTGCCTGCCGTCGTAAGCTGTGGTACTATGCCACAAGACTTCAGATGATTTCCAAACTCGTGACTCAAATACTCGCCATCTCGATCCGATCAAAGGTGCTTGATTTTCTTTCCGATTTGATTTTCGACCTCATTCTAAAATTCCTTGAACTTTTCAAAGGTTTCAGACTTGTGCTTCATCAAGTAAATATACCCATATCTACTCAAGTCATCAGTAAAGGTCACGAAGTAACGAAGACCATTGCGAGTGGGCACGTTCATGGGTCCACATACATCCGTGTGTATGATCCCCAATAAGTCATCCGCATGCTCCATTATCCAATTGAATGGAGTCCTTGTCATTTTGCCCATGAGGCATGGTTCACATGTATCAAGGGATCCAAAATCCAATGACTCAAGAAGTCCATCCTTATGGAGCTTCTCCATGCGCTTTATACCAATATGACCAAGTCGGCAATGCCCCATCTTCATGTGATCTTCATCATTCTTCAATATTTTGGCCTCAATATTGTTAATGTGACACATGTCACCATCGAGATCAAGTACGAATAAACCATGCAACTCCGGTGCGTGAACATAAAACATTTCATCCTTATAAATCGAACAACCAATTGTATCAGACTTAAAAGAATAGCGGTCTCGCTTCAAGCAAGAGCCACTTACGATGTTCACACTCAACGCGGGTACATAGTAGCAATTATTCAGAACTAAAACCAATCCTGAAGGGAGACTAAGATGCTTCGTGTCGACCGCCAAGACTCCAACTTGACAGCCATTCCCCACGCGCACCGTCACTTCATCTTTGAGCAAGCGTCTCCTATTCCTTAGTCCCTGAATGGAATTAGAAATATGAGCGACAGATCCTGTATCAAGTATCCAGGATGTGTTCCCGGCGCTTGTCAAGAGAAGATCAACAATATGTATATCAAATATACCTTCGTCTCTCTTGGCGACCTTGCCAGCCTTCTTGTCCTTTAGGTACTTGGGGCAGTTGCGTTTCCAGTGACCTTCACCCTTGCAGTAGAAGCACTCCACTCCGGGTTTAGGCTTGGGTGCCTTGGGAGGAGCGACAACTGACTTGACATCCCTCTTGGGGCCATCTCTTTTGGCCTTCTCCCGCCTGCTTGACTTCTTGAAGTCAGTGGTCTTGTTGACCATGAAGACGGCGTGCTCCTTATTGATCTCAACCTCGGCGCTCTTCAGCATGGCGAACAACTCAGAAGGGGTTTTGGTCATCCCCTGCATGTTGTAGTTCAGCACAAAGCCTTTGCAGCTAGGGGGAAGCGACTGCAACACCCTATCAACAGCATGTTCATCTGGAATCTGGCATTCCAGAGCATTCAAGCGCTGAACGTAGCCAGACATTTTGACTACTGCTCACTCACGCTGTCGTGCTCGTCCATCTTTGCTGAGAAGAAGGCTTCAGAAGCCTCGTACCGTTCAGCCCTGGCTTGAGGTGCGAAGACCGCCTTGAGGTCGGTGATAATCTCATATGCACCCATCCTCTCAAAGCGTTTCTGCAGCTCAGCCTCCATGGAGTAGAGCATGCCACTCTGGACAAGGTTGTAATCATCAGTCCTGGAGAGATAGACATTCTTCTCGTCCTGACTGGCATCATCTGCTGGTGCGTCACCTAACGCGCCCTCTAGTACGTATGCCATCTTGAGGGGAACGAGGAGAATCCTCAGGGTGCGGAACCAGTTGGTGAAGTTTGTCCCATCTGTTTTTAGCTTATCTTTCTCTAGGAATGATCCTAAGTTGAACGAGGGGCGAGGTGCTGCCATCTACAAGGTTGATTCTCAAGGATACATATTTAGACTTTTCTTCATAATGTGGAGTTTCAATTTAATCTCACAATTCTAGAAAGCTCCCACTTAGATAAACACCTCTCAATTTAACTAAGTGATTACACAATCCCAGCCCCCATACCTCCCCCGATCGTCACGACCATCAGTATGCGAACCAGGTAGGCCTCTAAGCCAATCACATCAGGCATGTGACTCGTGCTCAACCTTTCGGTCTCCTGTGTTCCAGGCCCGCATCTACATACGTCAAGCCTTCCAATCGAACCTTGATGTTAGCTGTTCAGCAAGGCCATATCTGCATATGCCAGGCTTGCCGAACCCAACCTCATGCGAACTCCGTTGAATATGTAGGAAAAATCCGGTATGTACGGAGCATCAAGCCATATGGGAGAACCTTCCAGGCGGTGCCCACCAAGGGAGAACACAATGTTGGTACTGTGAGAGATGGTCCTGTTTCGTGCTACTGTCGATATATCTAGCATACTAGCATAAAACAGGAAGTAAAGCTGTAAATCATACAACCTATGATCCCCCTTCATGCAAAGCAAAGTTAAACGCCTTTCTACTTTAGCTTGTGCAAGTTTTACGTGGCTGCTAGGGGTTTCGAGAGAGAGAACCGTTTCTATCCTGCGAAAAACATGCCACAACACCGTCTCCCATCCGTCTCTATTACACCCCTGTCGGGGCCCTCCATTGCAAACATCTTCGCATCGCTAATGCAGAGAGACAGACACCCCACCAGCCACTTTATATGGTACAATCCATATGTCAAGCGTGGAACCAACCTCGCATAAACGCGTAAGGTCGGTCGGGGGCCGCTTCATCATACATTGCCGCAACTCTAAATGAGTACACGTGGGAGGGTAACGAATGAAGATTCGATGCCCACATCCTAGATGTGTTATACCCGTACAATACATCTACGCATAGCTAGCTCTGATACCACTGTTGGGATACGGGGCAGAAAACACAAAATTTTCATACCTACGGTACCCGAACCCAAGATCTATGCTATGGCGATGTAAAGTAACGGAGGGAATCGGTGTTCATACCTTTGAAGACCGAAAGAGGGAAACGTTCTTGCGAACGTGGCTGGCTTAGACTCGGAACTACGACCTCCCTGTCGTATAGAAGACCACCATCGGCGAGGATGACTCCCGGTAAACCTCCAACGACGAAGTAGCACCACAGGTGTAGTGCCTCGAAGAGATTATACACGTACGGTACAATCGATGTTCCACCCGGGCCCCGAACCAGGCGAGGAGCGGAAGAAAGACGGCTACGGATCCCGACTCCAGCAGAACGACGGCCTGCCTTATGGTGGAGAACTCCAATCCAGGTGCAGACTCCAAACAAGGGGAGTCCACTTCCGGGAAGGAGAAGGAGGAAGAAGGAGATATTGGTGTGTTGGAAAAAGGGGGGTCTACCCCTCCTTATATAGGCCAAGGGGGGGGTGCCATCCTCCTCCCCTCCCCCATGTGGGACTAAACTCCCAAGGGGGGGGAGTGCGCCGGCCAAGGGGGGTGGTGGGCCCCACCCTTGGCGCCAAGCCCAAGGGGGGAGACCCCCTCCTCCCTTAATGGGCCCCATGGGCCCATTTAGCCTTTTCCCATTTTTTAAATTTATTTAATATGTTTTAAATATTTAATTCAGATAATTAAATAATAAAACATTATTAAAACAATTAAACTTTATTTTGAACTATTCAAAATGTCCGGAAACCATTCCGTCCTCCTCCGGAACTATTCCGGTGATTCCTCCTATTTCACCGATTGATCCCGTAACTGTCCTATGCATCGATTGCCCTTAAGTGTAACACCCTAACGGTCCGGGAAACAGCATACATGGTTGAGACTCTTCTCATTGACCAATGACTAGTCAGTTGGACCTGGTTACAATCCTTGACAGCCCCTGCGCTTCCATCGAATGAACTTCGATCGCTTTTGGAAACCGTTAACGATACGACGTAATACCTTTGTGTTGCGGTACTTTGTTTGTCCGAGGTTTGATCGTCGGTATCCTACATACCGTGTTCACATCTCGTTCACAAAAAAAACTTCTCTCGTCCATGATCATTGTATCTCTTGTGACCTAGTCACGTCCTTGCAAGGTGTTGATGCAATATCACCGAGTGGGCCCAGAGTACCTATCCTGTTCACAAGGACTGACAAATCCCGCTCTGATCTCTTAACATACTCATCAACCATTTATTTCGGAATACCCAAAGTGCACCGTTATAGCCAACATATTTCAGTCAGGCGGTGGGATACAAATCAAAGTCTCCTCATAGATGACAATTACGTATGATCATTACGGTCTAAGGACTAAGCCATATGTTACAAAGTCATAGCAACGCTAAACTATGTGACTCGATCACATTGCAATACTTTAGGTGGGTGTACGTCCATCACATCATTCCCCTTAACGATATGACCTCATTGTCAATGGACTTAAGTGTCGCCATGATCAGGAAAGCTTGATCAATCAATTGCCCAATGAGATAGTTTACCCGAGTTAAACTACGGACCATGTTTTATACTACACCTGTATTAGTATTTCCAAGTAATACAGTTATAGCACAGTATAAAACGTATTATGAAGAAAACGGATATGTGACAAATATCTTTATTAATTTGTCTCTAGGGCACATATCCAACACTCGCATCGATTTTTATCCTAATGGACAGAAATTTATGGAGGATGGTGAGCTTGATTGCATTCATTATTATCTTGAAGATAAGTCTGTAGATACTATTGAAGATGATTTTGATTATGATATGCATGTTACTTTTTGTGATTGGGAAAATGATGATAATGCTACTTATGACCTTGAAAATCTTTTTGGTACCAACTCTGAGAGTGATGATATGGAAAGCTCCAAGCTTGGGGATGATAGGATTGCAAGGACTTTAACCATTAGTGATGTGGTAATTGATAATTCTTTTGCTAGTAAGAATAAATACATCATGTTTACAAATATAGTTGCTAGCAATGATAATGCTTTTCTCTACTATGATGATGTTATAACTCCTATCTATAGTGATTTTAAAGGTACCTATGACATAAGGAGAAATTATCATTATGAAGCTTGTGATAATCATGGAGGTAATTACTCCCTTGTTGAACACCATCTTCCTAATACACAATTAATCTATAGTGTTCAAGTTGTTTATGATAGTCCTACTCCCACTATTACCAATGAGAAAGATTATGCTTATGTGGAGAGTAAGAGTACCCTTTTGCATGCGGATCATGGTAACAATGCTTTATGTGATGCTTATATTGTCGAGTTTATTCATGATCCTACTGGAAATTATTATGAGAAGGGAACATATTCTTATAGATATTTCAATAATATCAAGTTCCCTCTCTTTATGTTGAAGGCTTTGAAGTTGCACTTATTTTGCCTTCCTATGCTAATATCTTTATGCTTCAATGAGTTTTTCCTCTACAAGATCCCTTTGCATAGGAAGCATGTTAGACTTAAATGTGTTTGTTATTTGCTTCTTGATGCTATCTTTTGTTCTTATACTCTTATTCCTTATTTCTATGAGAGCATCATTAAAATCTTAAGCCCATCTTAATGGCTATAAAGAAAGAGCTCTAGGGAGACAACCCTTTTTATCTTTAGTTTGAGTTTTTACTTTCAGTTTTTAGTGGTCTTGATGATTGTTACTACTGTAGCAACATCATTGTATCTTTATTTTCAATCTTTGTGCCAAGTCTAGCCTCCGATTGTAAGAAAGTTCAAAAGTTGTGACATGCTGTCCAGAAAACAGATTATGTCCTTGGACGGAAAAATTAACCTAAAATCACCAGATCATCTTTTTTATCTGAATTTTTTTGACAGGGTGCTCCACACAATTTAATTTTGAGTGTATGTTCTGAGTTTTTTTATTCGAGTTGCAGAAGTACCCCTAAAAAATTCTTTACTACTTGCTGTTCTGTTTTTCACAGATTCTGCCACGTTTTGTCTCTCCTAACTTTTGCAAACCTTAAGCTTGCTTTTTCTTTGCAAAAATCTTTTGGAAATCTTGAGAAACAGTAGATCTTCAAGAATATCTTTATATCCAGTGGGGAAAAATTATTTATTAAGGGTACTAACCTCTCTAATCAGCTTATGATGAGTTGTGTATGAAGGGAGTTTTCAAGTGTGCGATGGAAGATGATGAAAGAAGATTCGGGAGTGTCAAGCGCTCAAGCTTGGGGATGCCCCCATGCATCCCCAATAAATATTCAAGGAGACTCAAGCGTCCAATCTTGGGGATGCCCCCGTTCATCCCCTTCTCCATCAACAATCATCAGTTCGTCCTTCGTCTCACTATATTTTTACCACTTCATGCGTTATGTGCTATGCTTGGAGCGTCTCGCTCTTAGGTTTTATTTTTAGTTTTCTTTAGCTTTGCTTGCTGTTAATAACAAGTTAGATCCCGTCTTACTTTGTGTGGGAGAGAAACACGCTCCACTTTCAAAATCTAGAACACATCATAGGATTCTTCATACCTATCTTTTTGTTGTTGTGTGTTCTTTATCTTTTCGTAGCTACTGCCATGTTTAGTTTTAGTTTGTCTTTAGCAAGAGCCTTGGCTTTTGTTTAGTTTGTTGCTGGAACTCTCTTTAGTTTTCATGTTTATCTTGTTAAGAGAGTTGGTTGTTGCATTGAGTTGTGTCATGTTTTTGAGAAGTAGGTGATTGAGGTTGCTATTTAATTTCAGTAGTAACTTGCAATAGTTTTGAGGCATTGATGTGAGTAATGTTTGAACTTTTGGTGTCAAGAGCTCTAGCCTATTAGTGATAGGTGTCGTATTTTGGGCAATCCATGTTTATTTTCAAAACCTACAAAATTAGTTGAGAACTCTAGCTACTAGACGGATCACTACTCTTCTGAGGGGTCGGATATTAGATTACACTCACGTACCATGAGTCGAGGATGCGCAAGGATAACCAAACCCCCATACACTCCTCCTCGGGGTACTTGTCTCTTTGTGAAACCTCCTGATTAGATTGAGAGTTACCGATAATAAGTGCATGAGTTCTTCGGATTAATGTGAGTATTCGAAAGTTGACACTTTAACCTTCCCATATTGTACCTGGCTAGTGGTCTGGGGATGAGTCAAGATAAGATTCCAAAGAAGACCAAGTGTGAAACTTTAGTAGATTGAGTTCTCAACACAAAAATACTTTTTCATCTCGTATTCCCTATCCCCTTTCTTGCACGCAAACACCATTTGGAGACATTCGAGTCACGGACAGCGAGAGCTCTTGCACCCTTTGTTCTTTTGTTGCTTGTGTCAATACTAATATAGACTCTTGCTTGTTAAGACTTGAATTGAATTGCATGCTTTGATTGCTTTACTTAAAAATGTCCTTATTTGGTTGTGTGGCATGTCACCACAGAAATTATGCTTGTTATCATTTACCTACTCGAGGACGAGCAGGAATTAAGCTTGGGGATGTTGATACGTCCCAAACGTATCTATAATTTCTGCTTGCTCCATCATGTTTTGTGTGACTTTTCCATGTTTTACATACACTTCCATACACTTTTGATCATATTTGGACTAACTTATTAACTCAGTGCACCCAGTTGCCAGTTCCTGTTTTCTGCTGTTTTTGTATTTCAGGTTTTCCGGCCATTAAAAGTGCTCCAAAAATTCCAGAAAAATTATATAAAAAATCAGCGTCCCGGAAGCTTCCGGAATCACCAAGGAAGGAAGGGAGGGCCACCACCAGACAGGGACATGGATGTATCGGTTTGAAAGAGGTTGTAAACATGTGGTAGGATCAAACATCGAACCTAACCTAGACTAGCATGCAAACCGCTGGTTGAAATAGAATGGATCATAAGTAATGTATAGTCCTTGCCTGTTGATAAGTCGGGTTCCGAAGGTGTAGTTGATCGCAAGCTCGCATCTTCTCTGAGAGGTACCCGCGGAAGCACACAAGACGGTAAACACTGGAAAGCAATCAACGAGCAATCATCTATTACTACGAAGCAAACACGAGAAAGCATCAACAAGAAGGAAACACGAGACATCGCACCTATCGTCGAGAGCGGTTACTAACAGGTTAAGTGGAGTACGCGTCACACACGACGATACCGCACGTTTACGTGGGTTCAAGTTGTTTAGCTAAAGGTTATCAACAAATGTTGTTAACAAGGAAACTCAAGCAAGCATGGCATAGCACACAAACATTACAAGAGGTGAAGCACAAATTAAACTATCTATGCTAATCAATTTAAGTGAGGCACAACCTAAACATGGCATACACTAAGTGCTCCACAATAATTAAAGGATTTGGTACTGTTCTGCCTAAACCATATTTTAGGTTGGTTAACAACAGCAAAAAATAGCATAAACACAAAGTACACACAAAAACTAATCAAGTTACATATAAAGAACACTCCAAACGGAGTTACGGTTAAAAAGATACAAGCAAAACAAGTTTGGAACACAATCTGCCAACATCGGGTAGCACACTTTAGAGCAATGCATAAACATGATAATGAATGCAAACATGCTCACAAATGATATGCAATTAAAGTAGACATGATGCTTAACAGTATGCAAAAAGAATCAATGCAATATGCCTCATGGATGTGTCACAATCATCAAGCAAAGTTGCAATAAAATAATAACAGCAAAACTTAACAGGAATTAGCAACAGTTAACGGCCTGATGCCCACTTCAACACAGATTAACAACATCAAGATGGCCTCAAATCAAAATGCTCACAAAAGATGAACTGAAGTACACACAATTTTAAGCAATTTTCCTTTTGGGCGCAACACGATCCGGGCTACGATTTACTCGCAAATCTAATCGCAAAACTGAATACAGCAGTACAATTCTCCAGACTTAGCAAAAAATTCACATGGGCTAATCAACAGAAAAAAAAGAGGCCTCACCCCCAGTTGGGCCGAGCCCAACAGACAGAGGATGCGGCCTGGACGTCCTGGGCTGAGGGGGGCGCGCCTGGACCTGGGCCAAGCAGGGCAGGCCGGCCCACGGGGCAGCGACGGTTGAGCAGCCGGCTCGGCTCGCTCCCGATCGGGACCTCCCGTCATCGGTCTTCAAGGACCGGGTGTCATCAGGAGTCATCGTGGATCTGCGCGGCATCGGGGATTGCCGATACGACTACATCAAGCACGTTCACGCGGGAACGTTTCCAGCTTAACGGACTACATACTGGTATGTGACCAATTCCCTCCGTTACTTGCATCGCCATAGCATAGGTCTTGGGTTCGGGACGCGTAGGTCATGAAAAAATATTGTTTTCTGCCCCGTTCCCCAACAAAATTCCTACTAAGCATTGGGCACGCCATGCTATGGATACAACATGCAAGACAGATCTAGTTGTCAATAACTTAAGTGAGGTTTTCAATAGCTACATTCTTGAACAAAGGGACAAGCCCATAGTGACAGCGATGGATCAGATTAGGACCAAGCTTATGTCTAAGTTTGCGACTAATAGAGATGGAGTAGTTGTTGCACGTTGGGAAATAACACCACACTATGTTGAACAACTTGAGATAGAAAAAAAGTTTTCTAGGTGGTGCACGCCGGTGAATGCATGAAATGATATTTAGCAAGTTGAGATAACAAGTAATGGGAAAAGAGATGTGCATCCTGTGAACCTGCTGAACAGGACATGTGGCTGTAGGAAATGGGACTTAACCGGCATGCCATGCAAACGTGCCATATCTGCCATCTACAAATCAAAGCAATATCCTGAAGATCTCATTAGTGATTTTTTCAAAAAGCCAATGTATGTCCTGGCCTACAAGGAAATGATTTATCCAGTGCCAGGTCAACATGATTGGGTGAAAACTGATACAATTGATATTGAGCCTCCCATTTTCCATAGCATACTTGGACGGAAAAAGAGAAAGAGAAGGCCTAGTGCCGGTGAAGGGCCAGATGGAACTAAAAGAATGACCACAATCACTTGCTCAAATTGTAAACTTAAAGGGCATAGGTACACCACATGTACCATACCATTGAAGCCTCATCTCGCAATTAGAAAGGCAGGACACAGGGTAATTAATTATTGCTCATTTCTTTCTATATTTATCTTCTCTGTGATGTTATACTTAATTAATTTATATTGTTTCAGAGTAACCACCAAATGCCTGAGAACATGTACGTGCATATGGATCCTTCCTCGCCTCCTACTACAGCGCATCCACCTGGACCACCGCGACAAACTCCATTTGTTGCACCTCGACAAGCTGCATCACCTCACCATGGTACAGCAGCACCACCTCGCCAAGCAGCAGCCGCAGCACCACCTCGCTAAGCAGCAGCCACATCACCACCTCACCAAGCTACAACTCCACCTCGGCACGCTCAAGCTGCAGTTCCACCTTGCCACACTCAAGCTACAGCCCCACCTCTGCATACACAAACCGCAACTAGGCAAAACCACCTACGACGGAGGCATTACACCAAGACCGCACTCTATAATTTCTTCACAGCAAGTAATGGGCGGGGACAAGAGGGACACCAATGAGCAGGCCTGAAATTCGTATGAAATGAAGAGCAATGTAATGGAAGAAATATTATCTTGACTCTTACTTTTGTATGTGCTGTGAGACACTAGATGATTTTGTCAAGCTTTTGGATGCATAAATGTTGAACTTGTCAAGGTTTTGAATACATCTGTTGGTTGTGTCAAGCTTTTTAATGGATATGTGTGGTTATAACATGAATGAATCTTGTCAAATGTTGAAGCTTTGTCATGTCCTGTGTTGGGCTAAAGTGAATGAATCTCATATTCTGTGGAGTAGGTCCAGTTGTCTAAATCTGCTTTCAAGGAGGTTAATTACATTTTGTGTGTTGTGTGCAAAAATTACAGGAAAATATGGTGTTTTGTGCAAAACAAAGAGCAACCTGTGGTTATGTGCAAAAGATTCACCAACATGTCGTGTTATGTGCTATTCCCTCGAAAGTAAAGAAGCGGAACACTTCTCCTTGCAAAAGAAACACTGCTAGCATATTGATTAGGACGGAACTCCAATGAATTGGAGACCCGAGCTGAAATCGTGTGCCCACCATCTATTTTTCTTCCCTTTTTGCATGGTGAAAAAGATGTACAATTTTTTTAATTACACGACAATTTTACAATAAAAAATTCCACATGGCAAATTTGAATTTTTATATATCATGATAATTTTATCCTTTAAACAATGGAAATTTTAGTTCACAAACCATGGTAGTTTTAGTTTTTGACCCATGCCAAATTTAATTAATAGATTATGGCAATTTAATCTTTTCAATCATGGAAATTTTAGTTTATAGATAATGACAATTTTACTTTCCAGAACATGGCAATCTAGTCTCTGAACCATGGAAAATATAATTCATAGATCATGGCAATTTTATCTTTCAAACCATGGAAATTTTAATTCACATAGCATGGTATTTTAATTTAAAGAGCATGAAAATTTAGTTTTTGAACCATGGAAAATTGAATTCATAGATCATGCCAATTTTATCTTTCAAACCATGGCAATTTTAATTTACATACCATGGAAGTTTTTTGTTTACAGAGCATGGAAAATTTAGTTTTCGAACCATGGAAAACTAAATTCATAGATCATCGAAATTTAATCTTTCAAACCTTGGAAATTTTAATTTACATGCCATGCTGAACTTAGTTTACAGAGCATGTCAATTTTAGTTTTTCGACCACGAAAACTTCATTTTTTGCATCATGATAAAAAAAAATGATGACGATGGAAAATTTCTCAAAATTATTTTTCTCATAAAAAATGGTCATGGAAAATTTTCCATTGTATATTCTTTTGACGAAAATAGAAATTATATTGTTTAAGTGTTGTCTTATAATTTCATTGAAGTTTCACTTTTGTACAATTTTTCTAAGTATCTATACATATATTAAAATTTTATTATATATATTTCCTATAATTATTTTATTTTACATGTTTATTATATACTCCCTCCATAAACTAATATAAGATGTTTTAAAAAACTAAACTAATGATCTAAAACATCTTATATTAGTTTACAGAGAAAGTAAAGGGATGAGGCCTTTGGGCCAAAGGTGAGTCCCGCTAGAAAGGATTCAGAGCAAACTAAAAGGTTCGCTCGATCCTACATCAATCACTAATTAGCGGGTACCCTCCCGCGCACCTTTGTAGATGTTACTTTTGGCGCTCTCTGGATCCGACACTGTCGCGTTTTTACTGTGTCCTGCGCGAAAAACAACTGTGGCTGCATGCGGACTCTCCTGTGGCAGCGCGCGGACCTGTGACTTGGACTGTGGCAGGGCTGTGGCTGAAAAATATTGTGTTTGTGGCTGAAAAAACTGTGGCTTTGGCTGAAAACTGGGCTGTGACTGAAAAAATTGTGGTTGTTGCTGAAAACTGGTTGTGGCTGAAAAAACTGTGGCTTTTGGCTGAGGTTGTGGCTGTAGGGCTGTGGCTGAAAAACTGAGATATGGCAAGACTGTGATTGCGCGAAAAACTGTGGCTGGATCTGACCTGCACTGTCACTGCGTGTTGTGCGTTCAAAACATGCCACATGACAACACCAAAGCGCATGAAAAATGACCTCTGCGAAAGCGTGCGGAAGAATACTGCTAATTAGTTGCTCCCCGATCCTACCTTCTCTATCGATCTACGCAATCGCTCAAAGTTCCTCTCAAGCAATTGTCATTCCCAATTAGGATCCATTTAGATGGAGCGAACGTCCAAGAAACTGCTACCTGGCGTGACACGTTTTTAATCTTGATCTTTTGCATGGATCATAGAACAGAAAGAATCGCCACGCTGAGAATCGCCACGCTGAGAACCCAGTATACCAGAGAACAGAAAGAATCATTTAATGTTTTAGTGTTTCATTAAAGATGATTATTTCTTTAGTATAAAAAGATGTTTGTATCGACAGCGAGACGTTTATGATGTATTCATAGGGATGAGTGTATGTACGAACGTTCACGTCTATACTATCTACTAAATAAAGAATTACCACGTCAAGATATATTTTCTTGTTAGCTCTAAGATAAAGGGAGCGAGAACGCCTTTTTTTTTAATTTTCACCAGGAGGGGAGAAAACTCCCCCACCTGAATTGTATTTCAATTGTCTATAAGGCTTTACAGCCTTGTTGCAAGATAGGTTCAAGTGAATCAGAAGTACAGGGGACACAGAGAGAAGAAATGAAGGAAAAAAAAACACAGAACACTTAGCATGGGTGTACAAGAGGGGGAAACACAACACATCACTACAAAAAGCACCGCAAGATAACACAAACGACATTAGCTAGCCGAGACCAAAGCACGACACTGCGACCGGCGACGTTATCGAAAGGCTCCGCGTATCCGAGACTGTACAATGCCACGACACCACCTGTGTCGGGGATACAATCGAAAGGGCACACGAGGCCGAGATGACGCCCCGGCACCTATGTGCCAACAGCTTAGTCAAGGGCATCGCCGAGCAGACAAAGTGACGGCACTGCATCATCGACGCAATCGAAAGGCTCCAACCAACCGAGACTGCACAACGCCACGACACCACCTGTGTCGGGGGTACATTTGAAAGGTTACCCGGAGCCGAGACAGCGCCACAACACCTCTGTGCCATCAGTGCAGCTGCAGGGCACCGCCTAGCAGAGACGCACCAAGCGAGCACACGAGCACAACGCACACCGTCGTCGACCCCAGAATGGCCGCACCACCAACCGCACAACCACCGCCACCAAACACCCACAGATCCCTCTGGCTGGTACCTACTCCAAAGATGATGCCCCCAAGAGGGGTACGACGCAAGGCGCCGCCACCATCCGAACCGAAAGAGCACGGGTCTGAGGTTTCCCTCGAAGCAGGGGCCGAAGAACAAAAGAGCCATGACCCCAGCAGCGGCTTCAAGAAGTTTTAGCGACGCTCACGAGCGCCACCGCCGCCGTCACTGACCAAGCCGGTGACAAGCTTTCACCTGTCATGGACTCTTCCTCATTCGGCCACACCACCCGAACCGCCAAATCCTTCGCACCCCGCCTCGACCCGATGTGACGCCCCCAAAATCAAGCCGTGTACAGTAATCATACACGCAAGGTACACGATCGAGATCAGGGACTCACGGTGAGATAACACAACACAACTCTACAAATAAAATAATACAAGCTGTATAACACAAGCCAGGGGCCACGAGGGCTCGAATACAACAGCTCGAGAGCACGAAGTCAGCGGAAGCAATAGTATCTGAGTACAGACACAAGGGTACAAGGTTGCCTTAAGAAGGCTAGCACAAATATCAACAACGATCGAAAAGGCGAGGCCTCCTGCCTTGGAACCTCCAGGCTACTCCTGGTCAACGGGGAACTCGACGTCGTAGAAGGCATCGGGGGTCTTCACGTTGCGGTGGTCGACATCGGGGATCTCCTGCTCCTGGACTCCAACGTCGACTGCAGCGGCCGATCAGGCAAAACAGTAAAGGAAATAAAGCAGGTGAGTATCTAGTATACCCGCGAGTCTTACGTCCGCTACTAAGCATTATGCATTGTATCAACGGAAATAAGAGGCTGTATATAGTGGACTGGAAGACATAAATCCAGAGCAAGGGTAAGAAGCTAGGCCTAACGAAGACTAGCATCTTCCGACGATGTCTTGCAGCATGAGGTAAGAATCAGCCAACAGTTTATATAAGGCATAAAGTAACAATGCAGCAGAAGTTGCTGCAGCATTGTATAATAATAAGTTGTAATAATTAGCAAGGCCTCCGAGTTCACCTCCTCGACATCCCCGCGAGGAAGAGAACCCGGAACCATACGGTTTAATAATAGTTTCTAGTGGTAAGATCCAGCTTCAGCATAAAGCGTCCTGTTACCGTGGACACGGCTATTCGAATAGATTAATCTTCCCTGCAGGGGTGCACTTGTGTTACGCTACACGCACGGATCTCCAGGGTGGCGGGAACCTTGTTAGGGAACGCTCCACCGAGGCTATCCGACACTTCATAGCCCATCTTTCAAACTCAACAGAGAGGCCATCCGCCGGTCTAAATCCTAAGTACGCCGGGCCTTGGACCCCAACCCGAACGTACTCCTGCACGGTCCGTGGCTGGCCGGTGAAGTTGAAGAAAATCCAAATAAGACATCACCGCGCGAGCAAATAAGACAACACCACTTCCCGGCAATCAGCCCGCAGTACTGCTGACGTCTGAAGAGTCCTCGGACGACACTAAGAAGCGGAGGAGCCCATAACTCGTAGTTCCCACGGGTAGGTAGTGCGTACATGGCATATAGCCAACTCAGGACATTCACTGAACCATTTAGCATTTTAATTAACCTGCGTGACAACCGTTATCGTTGCCTCGACTTAACTGACCCGCGGACAACGACATCAGCCAGGACCACCAGTACATCGGTGCCTGCCCTGTCGTCCCACCAAGTCACTGCGGTTACCAACAAGGTGAACCGTCTCCTTACCTTGTCTCGCGTGTGCTCCCGGAGGAGCTCGACTTTCGTAGTTTGGTAACTCTCGCGGCCAACGATCAGGGGCCAAGCACACCGGTACACTGGTCGTACCCTCCCTGTCGTCCTGTCGCAATACCACTCGCGGACACCGTTGGGTCGCCCGACTTCTTACCTTTAAGGACACCAGTTGGTTCGAGTCCCTACCGTTAAGTGAAACCAGGAGGAATCACCCTCGATGGTACACTTGAGCTGGCTCGACTGAGACATCAGCGAAATGAACTAAAGAGGTAAACCTCATATCATCCCGGTGATGCTACGCTACTGAGCCGACGAGAGTGAAATACGAGTCCATTCCACTCGTAAGTCAAACTCGAAGCGACTCGGCAGAGTCTCGCCGTTGTAGGTTCCCTAGGGTGTCTGCAATGATCCGTACCTGTTGCAGTTGTAATATATCGTTCCCGCGATCACTCCCAAAGTGATCACGACCCTCTATTCTAAACCTAGCTAACAATGCGCAGGGTTTACTGCTGAATAATGCATAAGTAATAATAGGCAACATAGGTTTAAAGGAAGGTACATCAAGGGGCGACAAAAATCAGGCGATGCAATTGAATAGGATTGTAACGTAGCAGCAGCAGTAACAATGCCTAGTGCAAGAAATGTACGGAAAGATAGGCGATATCTGGGGAAGAGAATGGCTCTGCTTGCCTGCAAGCTCGACAGTAGCGGTACGGTCGTCGACGAAGTAGTCGTACTCAGCATCGGTGTAGTCGACGGCAGCAGCGGGGTCTACCGGAGATTAAGGGGGGAAGAAACAATAAATACACAACAATAATAGCAATACAAATGCAAGACATAACAGATGAATTGTAAACGGGGTTCTATCGCAGTACGATGCACGTTGCTCGGAGCGGGAATTCATCCGGGGATGAACTACCGGCTCCGGGTGAATATCAGACAAGGTGTCCGGAGGGGGGGAGATATCATGCCGGAGGTGTCGTGGACATCCGACACATGCGTGGGTGTTGTATCCGGGTTAGTTGATCTATTCCGAACAACTTTCGTGTTCGAAATAAATTCATCTGGGTACTCTAACAGTACCGGACAGTTTAACGGTTATCGGGCAATCTATCGGACAGTGCCACCGGAGGGGGGGACAGTTCGATGATCGGTATGTTAGAGGGGTGTGGTGAGGATATGGGTATCGTATCAGTAACCGTTGATCCGTTCTGAGTAACTTTCGTATACAAAGTATATTGATCCGGGCAATTTTTATCGGTACCGGGAATTATCGACAGACGGCCCGAAGGGGGGGAATGTCGATGTTCGATACATTAGAGGGGGGTGGTAGACATACGGATAGCGTATCCGTATTCGTTATATTTTTCTGATCAACTTTGATATACAAATTATTTTCATCTGAATTACGGTTTAAAAGATATTAAATTTCAAAGTTTTAAATCAATTTAAATGATCTTCTGGAATTATTTTTATTAATAAAACAGTAACATTATCCACAACAGTTTGACTTGGTCAAACCTGACCAGTGGGTCCTACTTGTCATAGAAACAGTTCTAATAAAATTCATTTTATTTATCTGAATAATAAAGGGGGACCCACATGTCATCCTCATAGTTTAATAAAATCATTAAATTTATTTATATGACAGTGGGGTCCCACATGTCATACACTCCACTGTTATATATCATTTAAATTAATCTAGTGATTAGCTTAAGTGCCTGGGCCCACATGTAAGTCTAACAGGGTAATTTCTAACAGTTTTCTTTTAGATTTAATCATCTGGTCTAGGGCCCACTTGTAAGTGTTTTAAGGGGGGGTATCTACTAATGTTTTGATTAACAAGGGGGTATCTCTTAGTGTTAATTCATAGGGGGGGTTAGCCCATAGCCAGGCATGTGTGCTCGCCGGCGGCGCAGGGCACGGCGGCCACCGGAGCAGGGGCGAGAGGCGGGGCACGGGGTCGTGGCCACAGGCGGCTGGTCGTGCGCGTGCCCACACGGAGCTCGGCCAGAGCGCGCCGGTGAAGGGGCAGAGGCACGGCAAGGGTGTCCTGGACATGACGGCCACGACGGGGCACAAACCGACGACGACCTAGTCGGCGAGGGAGAGGGGGAATGGCATGGGGAGCTCACAACGAGTCAGTAGGGCGGCCAGGGGTGCGGGGAGGTCTCCGAGCAGTGGTGGTGGAGGCGATGGTCGCGGCGGCCATGGCGATCCAGGCGAGGAAGGACGAAGGGGGCGACGGTTGTGCGGCGTCCCGGCTGAATCTAGGGGCTGCGGTCGACGAGGAAGAGGGTGCCGCTTCTCCTGGACGAGCTCGTGGTCGCCGGGGTGGCCGTTGGCCACAGGAACCATGGCGGCGCGGCCACGGTGCGCTCGAGTCCGAGCGGGAGAAGAAGAGGGAGCTCGTGGGTGAGGGGGAAGGAGTAGGGGTAGGGTTCAAGGCGGCGCGGGGGGCAGGGGCCTTATCCCCATGGGGAGCAGGTGGAGAAGGGGCAGGTGAGGGAGGGGAGGGGAGCAGGTGGAGGGGGCGTGCTCTCTGCCCCCGTCCATGGCGACAGTGGCGGGGTGGGGCAGGGGAGTTTGGTGGGAGGGAGAAAGAGGAGAGAGGAAAGGGGGCTGGGCCCGGGTGGGCCTCGCCCCCGGCGTAGTTTAGTTAGTTTTTTTTCTTTGTTTTGTTTTTCTTTTCTGTTAGTTCTGTTTGTAATTAGTTTAATGTCTTATATATTTTTCTACCACATAAATTTTGTTCCAAAATTATGGTTGCATCATAGTTAAGTGCCACAAAAAGTTTGGGCATTAATAAAAATCATTTAAATATTGTTATTTGTTTTAAAAGGCTTTTTGGCATTGTTTGGCTACTGTTATCACTTAATTGAATTATTTAAATAACTTTATAAATTCACATTCCAATATTTATAAAACCTACTGATTTTTAGGCATTTAATAAAAATGGTTTCACAAATTTTGGATCAACTTTATTTTCCACTTATTTATTATAATTCCATGGTAATTTTTATATTTTTTTCAAGCCATTGTTTTTATTTCATATTACTAAATTACTTTAATGAAATATCCATTACTACATTATCATGGCCTAAGATTGCTAGGCATTATATTTAATATGCCCTACAAATTTTTGGTTTGGCAAAGATTTTCATTTCCATATAAATTTTCAAAACAATTTTGGTAACCCCACAACATTGGTTCCACCATAAGTATTGACTTGTGATTATTCACATGGCTAGTTGGATTTGGTTTAATCATGGTCAAGTTGATTGACATGCATCCACAATCCTTGGAGCAAGATTTACAATCCACACTTATTTGAAAATTTTATCAGGGTTGGAATTTCAATGAGCTGTGATCAAAGGTGTTTAAGGCTTGATCATCAACAGTAATGATCACTAACAGTGGAATCACTGTAGTGATTACTGTAGTGGATCTGAGGGTGTTACACCCGACCCATGGTCAGACCGCCTCCCAATCGCACAGACATGAACCATAGCCGCCGGACGCATCTCGTTAGTCGAGCCTGCAAGCACCACGCCGACAGGTGACAGAGAGAGCCGCCCGAGACTCGAAACCACCAAGGTTCCCAGCCACAACAGTGGGAAGATGTTACACATCGGAGAGGACGGACCTGCACCACCAGACCACCCACGCTGGCCGAACTCCCACCATCGGAGGAAGAACACCACCACCTCGGTTGAATCCCGAGCCGACCGAGGCCCCGACCCACCATGGCCAGAACCGGGCCGTAGAGGACCAGATCCGGACGGATCCAGGCTTCCCGTCGGCACCACCCACGCCCACGCCGTCCACACAGCCGCCGGAGACGCCGGCAGCGCAGCCCGCCGGCAAGCCAGGACTCCACCCAGCAGCCACCACCACCTCCTCCCGAGCCGTACGACAGAAGCCGGAGGGGAGGCGCGCCGCCGCAGAAGAACAGCGCCCCGCCACCAGCCAATTGCCCCCGCAGGCCAGATCCGAGCGACGCCGCACCAGATCCGCTGCCGACACCTACCGTGGCCCTCCGCCATCCTCGACGGCGTCGTCCCTCCTCGGACGCAACAGCAGCGAGATGGAGCAGAAGCGCCCCGCCACCACCTTCCCCGGAGCGCGCACAAGCGTTTGCCGACGGACTCCTCTGGCGGCGGCGCGGCTGAGGACGGGGGACGGACGCGCGCGGCGGAGTAGGAGGGTTCCCTCGTGTCGCCAGAGGACAACGCCTTTCTAATTAACTCCATGTGACTAATATTGGGGTACTTCCACTTGCCTTTACTCAGTAGACTTGGGTTCAAATCTTAGATTCTCTATTTCTTTTGAGAGATGACAAAGTATACAATGAAAAAAATCCAAAATAGTGCTTTTAGTTACATGACAATTTTTTACAACAAATGTTTTTTTTGGGTGGAAAAAAATCAGCACAAACATAGTTTAGCTACATGATAAAAAAGTATGTGTTTTAATATTTTTTTATGTAACCATGGAAAACTTATTATTGGTCTATGGAAAATTTAATCTCTGTAGAACGGAAAGTTTTTTTGAACCATGACAATTTTAGTTTATGTAGCATGGCAATTTAGTTTATAGTGCATGAAATTTTTATTTTTTAGACCTTGGAAATTTTAATTTCTTCGAAAATGGCAAATATAGTTATTTTAGCATCGCAAATTTAATTGTGGACCATAGTAAATCTAGTTTGAACAACATAACAAATTTATTATTAGACCATTGCAAAAAAACATCTATACGTTGGGAGTATCCGTCTCTCATTGCATTTTTCATGTTGGAGGGGGAGACCTCATCAAAACACTTGGGAGATGAATGAGAAAGTATGTGATAAAGAACACGGTGGTGAATGGAGAACGAATAAGCTCTCCTGATCCCCTTCGCTTGGCCGCAACCTACCTGAGGTTGCGATGGTACGATTGGCCCAAGGGGCACAAGCCCATCAATAATCTCACGGGATCAAAGACATTCTAGATCATCCTAGGTCTAGGAATCTCACCTACCCACATCTGCTTCCTTTTTCATCGCGAGGACAAGATCTTGTAACCTAAAGAATCGATATCTCCTGCGATACTTCCGATATTCGATGAGAACTTGAACAATACATACAACCACCAAAGGAAGGAGTATGGTCTTACCTCCTTTGGGAGGGCCCCAACTTGGGTACATCACCTGTCTCATGCCTTACTGTCCCGATACTCCGCTCGCACCCCCCTTCGTACAAATACGTCATCACTCGACGACATTTTCGGTCTCAAGAACAACCACAAAGATCTGACCTCCTCCTACCAGAGGTCGGTCGATGAATTATGGATGGATGCATCTCTCCACACACAATCGTGCCCACACACTACATGTATCTTCAGACTCCAAAGTCCCTAGAATGGGCAATAGACCATGCTTGTTAGTCAGTGGGGAGCAATGTTTGACCTGAACCCAGCCTTAAAGTATGTTTGTCATTTGGTTGTGACTTTATTGCTTTTGTGTTGCATGCGCAACATTGTATGTCTGGATAGGGAGACAACTTGAGAAGATAACAAAGCCACTATGGTAGGTGATTCGTGTCGGGTGTCGTTCATGCTTTATTGCCGCTGTACCCGCATTCGAAGGGGGTCTTATGGAGGTGTCATTGAGTTCGATGATGGATAAGTCGCGGTGAGGTATGTGCTTTCCCATCGGTTCTCCGTCTTGATGCTTCTCCCACCCCATGTTTTCTGGCCCATTTGAGGGTGTTGTTTGGTTTCTGACCTTCTTGGACAACCTCCTCAACTCCAACAATAAGATGGACATATGAAGGGACCAAACAAAATAATCCCAAAACTGCAATATCAGGCCACTGACCATGGAAAAAAAGGGGGTGGACTTGCAAGAAGATGTACTTACGATTTTAAGAGGTTATAGGGTCCGAAGCAGTATCAACGGGCACACAAAAATATCCAAGAACTAGGCAGATATCGATCAAAGGTGAAAACCATAGTTGTCGCCGCCACCAATTTTCAGCGAGGCTATATGGTCACATTCATGTTTGTGTACCTATCTCGTGTGTGACTAGAAGTGAGAATGTTTGGGCCTTTATTACAGTTTGACCACTTTGGTTTTGAAATCTCAAACCCAACAACAACCCAAAATTCCCGTTCAACCCTCAATGTTGGAAGGCCCATATACAAAAGAAAATTCACCGATTATAGCCCAAAAATCGATGCAGTCCTATTCTAACCTCGACAACCTCCAGGTAAGGTAATAAATACATGGATTGACCATATAGCACGATCATGAATCGCGCGATACCAGTGCGGCACTAGCTGGCGTTTCCTTGGAGTCATGCTGATAATATGCATGGATCCATCGCAACACGCCGCACACGCGGTCACAAGCCAAATTCAACGGTGCAGCCTGGAATGCGCCGAAAAAGTGCAGCAAGAACGTCCGTTCTCTATGATTCACTACTCAAATTTTGGGTTTTCAGAAGAAAAAAAAGTCGGTGAAAATCAGTTTGAATTGGAGGGTCCTCATATGTAAATAAATAAATTATAATAATTGCTACAACTTCTTTTTTACTCACTACCTATGGTACCATGAATATAGATGAGATAACCAAAGGAAAAAAAATAACTTCTACAAATTGGACAACCTCTAGCTGGCTGCCTCGATCGGCCTACCGTTGGGCGGCAGGAACGGACACCATCCCCGGCCTACGAAGCTTCCCCTCCACCTTCCCGTTTCCTCACTTCCCATAAAAGCACGCCCTAGCCGCAGATTCTCCAATCTTGACACACTACCTACCACATAGCCACATACTCATTCTGATCAGCAGCTGCTGTCGCCGGCATGCAGCCGTGCGGCGGGTGCTGGGGCGCTCGCCGCCTCCTGGTGGCGCCAGCGGCGGATGACCAGGCCATTGTCGTGCTGCAGGAGCACATTGACAAGGTGATAAGCGTCACCACCACCCTGCTCTTCGCCGCCTTCTTCTCCTACATGGTGTTCTGCACGGTCTACGCCTGCATCCTCGGCGCCCTCTCCAACGCCGGCCAACAAGAGCTCGACGCGCCGCCGATGGAGGACACCAGGCGCGCGCTCGAGAGGATCCCCGTGCGGGTGGTCGTCCTGTGCCATCCACGCGACGCCACCGGCGGCCGCCCCGACGTGGTCGTGGAGGATAATGGAGAGGGCGACATGGACTGCGCGGTGTGCCTGGCGGAGTACGCGGCCGGGGACGAGGTGCGCGTGCTCCCGGCGTGCCGCCATGGGTTCCACCGGGAGTGCGTCGACCGCTGGCTTCTCACGCGCGCGCCCACCTGCCCCGTCTGCCGCGCCCCGGTCACCGCGCACCTCGAGGGCGCCGATGCCAAGGAGGAGGACTGCGCGGCTGGGCACGGCGGCGGCTGGTCCCTTGGGCTCCCGGCGCCGACCTGACGGACCGTGAGGCGTGAGCGTCCATCCATTTCTGGATCGGAAGATTGTAGCGATGAATAAGGAACGTTTAGCTCAATTTTGTTGTTTCAAAGCATTTGTTCATCGATGCTAGTAGTTGTTATCCCCAGATTAATATCGATAGACCATATATATCGAATTTAAGATATTTTAACAGGTCAATTTTTTGGGCATACTTGATCTACAAAATCGAGTAAACAAACAGTAACTTAGTCGTTTGTGTCCATTTTGAAGTTGTTGTGCTGAAGAATTGCTAACTTGCAAATCTTTAGTTTGTATCCATTTTGATGTTTTTTTTACACGTACAGTACAACGTACACGAGCATACACTCACCCTTATAAACACATATACTCACATTCTATTTTTATGAGCATTTTCTTAATACTAAACCGACACATTATCTTGAGATTAACGAAGTCAACAGTCACATAGATGCCACAGACGCCTTGTAGTCGACGAAAACGTCTTGTTTCACTGAAAGCACATCGATGTAAGGCCTGAAATAAATTCAGAAAAATATGGGCACTAATGTCAAATCTAGAATTTGAACTCTGGTGGGCTAGGGATACCACTGTCCCTCTAACCAACTGGAAGACCTGAAATAAATTCAAAAATTTTAGGGCCCATGCAACAAGATCAGAAGACCTACGTAGGTAACACATTGTTTCATGAATTGATGACCTTGAAGTGACAGATGTTGATATCTAAGAGGACCAAAGACAATATGAGATAACGTTGACCCTTAGGTCCTAATGTATTGTTCTGGTCTTATGACCTTTAATGTGGAAACAATATGAGACAACAGAACCTTTTATGATCTTCACCAGGATGCACCAGGGACCTTTCAAAACACTTTCAGGGTAGTTTGTAACACTTTCTGTACCCATTCTCCCATCCTCCTTATCTCCCATTTTTTTCACAAATAAATAGTTTTTAAGCGTGTAACCTTGTACATTCAGAAATAGGTGAACATAACCCAAAACACTTTCTTGGTCAATATTTATTAGCGGTATCTGGTCATCATTAAAAACTAGAAGAATACCCTATGCGTTGCAGCGGAAATCTCTATAATGTAAATTGAAAGGATATAAGATCCATGTAAATGAAAGTGGATGACATGAATAAATGATTGGCTACAATAATAGATGGCGTGGATAGCTTGCATGTTGAGATAGATACCACAAATGCATGCATCTTAGTGGGATTTTGTTAGTCGATGACATGGAAAAATGATTGGCGAAAATAGTGTGTGATGTGAATAGCATGCATGTTGTGATAGATATCATAAATGCATCTTAGTGGGATTTTCTTTATAAAAGATATAGATTCCCACATATTTATGAAGATCTTATATCAAGCGGAGCTTTAGTTATCGTACACATTTTCCTTTGATTACTGATACATCACAAAACTCGCGGCAAACATTATTGTATCCCCATGATCAACACTTTGATCCCGGTGATTGTATGCCCTATTATCCTCTCGTTGCCATTTTAAAATCTTTTTGTGTTTCCGTATTTCGGTAACTCTATGATCTCAATAATTGTGTCTTGCAAGATGATGGTGGATGTTGTAACACCGAGTGAGTCTAGAGTATATATGTTCCTCGTAGGAGCTAGGAGAAAATCTCAATCTTGAACTATCGAGTACCATGACACACATTTCTCGTATGCCCATAAGTTACCTTATTGGTCACCCAGTTATAGTGTGATATTTGGCAACCACACAGTATCAATCCATATGAAGGTCTACAATATTCTCATGGCCTAAGGATGCATGTAAACACTTTATATGAAAATACCGATAATAATAAAGACGATGTGATCTTGCAGTATTTTATAAGTTAGGTCTATCCAACATTGTTACTCTAACAATGTGTTTTCATTATTGCATCATTCCTATAAACTTGACAATGCTCATGATCGAGAAAGCAATATCATCAACAGTACAATACATGAGTTAGTCTTAGAGGCATGACTAATGATCTATGGTAGTAATATTTTCACACATGAGACCAATTTTTTCTCTAAATTCCATATTCATGAATCATTGCAATTATAGCACATAAATATAAACATACTTATGAACATGAAAATACAATAATAATAACTTAATTATTTCATCCAGGCCATATTTCAATATTATTGGCACCCGTCATGTGCCCAGTTGCTCGCATCCATCTCATCACATTTTCCGTCGTCTGCGCCCTTTCCTGCCATGTTTTTGCGCTGCCACGTCTATAAATAGGTCACCCCTCTCTACTTCGACCAAGTCGCACAAAGATCCTCTTTCTCTCTATTTCCCTCTCCACTTTCACTATGTTGCTTCCCCTTCGGTCATACTGGGTTTTGCTCTTGTAGGAGGATAAATGACTATTGGACGAGGAGGAAGCATCTAAGTATGCTGCCGACATCGTTGAGGAGAAGGAGTGGGATCGCCGTGAAGTGGAGGAAGCCGTGCAGGAGGATCCTGACCTCCTCATTGAGTGCGAGGCCTAAATACGCGTGTTGGTTTGCGATAATCAGCAAGACTACGTGAAGATTTTCTACTCACCTGAGAGGTCTCCCTAACGATGTGTGCAAGGCCCGAATCCCATTTGACTCACTTTTAGAGAGTCATGGGATGACTGGTTTGCCACCTAAGTGTCGATCGTGTGCCCCGTTGTTAAAGGAGACCATCACTAAGTATATGCGCTAGCAACGGAGAGGAACATCGCCGTATGGCTACACTACAAGGAGGCACATGTGATTTCATAGCAGAGAGGAAGTGTGTTCGATGGCGCCAATTTGATGCCAATATGGTGAGATCCGAGGAGATTAATCGCACAATATCAAGCCTTGCCCCCTTGAGAAAACCATCTTTGACCTCGACGACCGCATGACCGTCACACCGATGCGCCTCGAGCACGAATGGACACGTCACATACGCATGTGCTCTCATGCATAGCAGTCATCATCAACATGATGTGGCACAAAATCATGCTATAGTCAATAAAATTATAAATTTTAATAAACGGATCAATCGATTTCATGTTGAACGTCGATTGTTGAACTTTGATCCAACGGTCGACCCTCTTCTTCCTCCCATTGTGCCTTCTCCTGTTGGTTTGAGCTCGTCCTTCCCCCACCTACGGTGAATTCTCATCCGAGCAGGACTCGTCGTCCAGCAAAACCACTAGCAATTCTATTTCACGGTTCTTTTGGCTACCTGTAAAAAAGCTGGTTACTTTGGTTGAGCTATTGGTGGAACGGACAGGGGCTTGTCCGGTTCAAAATCACCACGCTCTAGCTGCTGTGCGCACGTCGCCGCCCTCAAACGCAGCCGGCTGGTTTGCTTTGCTGGCTGGCTCGATCGACCCAGAAACGGACGGACACATCCCCCGGCGCGTCGCGCCGCGCGGAGAAGCGGAGCGGCCACGCTACGAAGCTTCCCTCCGCTTTCCTCCTCCCCCACCGCGTGCAGCTAGCTACCTTCCCCCCGCCTCCTTAAAAGCGCAGGTCGAGCTCACACACCTTCTTGGCTTCGTGTTCGTCATGGTCATGCACAGCATGGTAGTGGCACTGCTACTCCAGTCCGCCATGCAGATGCGGCAGCACTGCGGCGGCTGCTGGGCCACTCGCCGCCTCCTGTCCGCGCCGGCGCCCCCGCCGGACCCGGCCCAGCCGATGCAGCCGCAGGCGCGCCTGGAGACGCTCTTCAGCGGCACCACCACCGTGCTCTTCATCGCCACCGTCTCCTACGTCGTCTTCAGCGCCATCTACGCCTGCGTCCGCGCCGTCCGCTACGAAGCCGGCCAACTAGGGCCCGGCCCGGGAGCGGGAGCGGCGGCGCCGCCGCGGGAGGAGACCAAGCTCGCGCTCGAGGCGATCCCCGTGCTGGTGGTCGTCGCACCGCAGCAGCCGGACGAGGACTGCGCGGTGTGCCTGGCGGCGTACGCCGCCGGGGACGAGGTGCGCGTGCTCCCGGCGTGCCGCCACGGCTTCCACAGGGAGTGCATCGACCGCTGGCTGCTCACCCGCATGCCCACCTGCCCCGTCTGCCGCGCCCTGGTCGCCGCGCGGGCCGACGCCAAGGAGGAGGCCTGCGCAACCGGACACGGCGGTGGCGTTGGTTCCGCTGCCGGGACCCTTGCGCTTCCGGCGGCGATCTGACCGACCGACCGGCCGGCCGGCAATGTGGATCGTCAGATGGCGGTCACGGTTCACTATGCTGTAGCAACAATAATCTGATAGTGTTTGTAGCTCGGTTTCGAGGTCTCGAGCATTCGATGGTCGATGCCAGATAGTTGAAACTTCGGAGAGTCTCAAGTCAACTTTGTGGCCAGGTATGCATGATCTACAAAATCAAATGGAACTTGGTAATAACTAGTCATTTGTGGCCAATTTTTATGTTGTTGTTACCATGGATTGCTTACCTGCAAATATCCTCTCCAAGTACAAATAAACTTCAAAAAATAGAAGAAATATTGTAGGAGTGCAAAACAACCGAACACGTTACGTAGATCGCGTGTAACCGAACCGAAAATAAGGATTTGGTTTTTGAGACCACCGCATGCGGTCAGGTTCCAAAGTCGTAGAACAAATAGTCAACTTTCAATCAAGAAGATACACACGAGCTGAAGTCCGTTTTTGTCGTCTACCACCAAAATTGGAAGGATTGCTAATAAATATTTGGGTTTTGTTGGGTCTACGCTAAAATGTACCCATGTGCTATATACAAGAATGAGTAGGGTACATTTGCTTAATCGTTATCTCGAAAGAGGGCTGCCACGCTATCTTGTTTTGATCTTATTTGATGAAAGTCCAAACCCTTCGTGTTATGCTCTTTTGATTGTCAGTGTGCTCCACTTCGGTAAACTGTTAAGCAACTCTTGTGTCATTACCTCACTTTTATGGCATGCCTGCAAACCCCAAGATTCTTAGAGCACAAGAAAATGACCAAAATACCCCTTGTAGAATATTCGAGATAGCATGGTAATGTATACATATGTTATGAAACCACATGTTAGAGTAAAACCATGGTTGTGTGTGACAATCTAAAATATATAACTCTGACTCATGCAAGTAGACAATAGGCAAACTTCTTAAGCAAGTTCCCATGAGAGACCAACCTTGATTTGCAAGATTCCTGTTCAACCAAAAAAACTTACCATGAACAAGAAAGATTGCTATATAAGTTTCTTGCTAAAGGTATCTTGTAGATCAAGTTTTGAGAAGGGTTACATATATCTTTCCTTAGGGAGAGTTTTCATTGAGAAGGGTGTTAAGTATATCATTTGATCTTGTACAATGGTTCGTCTGATATTAGTAAAGAAAGAACTCATAAGTTTCTCTCCCTACATATTTTGGTCACTGTTCTTGTGTTATTGATTGTGCAACGAGTTCTTCTACTTGGTTGAATGATGTGACTGGTAAATGTGACCAAATGAACCCGGTATCACCCAATTTTTGCCATGTGTTGTCAACATAATTTTCTCCAAGCAGAGCAATATGTGGATTTGTTATTCTTTGTCATTGAATTCAAGAGCATTCAGTCTTGTGAGGGCATGCTCTTCTATAGTTTCAAGTATCTAGATGTCCTAGACCATGCACATGAGTAAAAAAGGAAAATATTGTTTCGATCATGCTTGTGATGGAAAATACTACATGGGTAATGTAAATTTAGATCAGTCTTACATCACAATGAGTCATCAAAATTATCAACCACCTCACATCGTACAAGTCCTTCTTTCACCAAAATGGCCAAGGAGTTTCTGTTCTCGGGATTTCACTTGAACTCACACATGAAGACTCATTACCGCATGAATCATTACCAGTGACAGGAGCAAAACTCTATCAATGATAAGCAGGTAGCCTATCGATGGTAAAAGATTAGCAGTGAAGAGAGTCTACTTATCATTGGTAACTAGGCTACTAGTTACATGAAGTATTATTATTGTATGTCATTGGTTCTTAGTTTAATGCCCAACCCCACAACCTTACTTGCGACGAGCTACCTCATAATTACATGCCACTGTTGTCTCATGATAAATTCATTTTACATCACAATTTCATAAGGTAAATAATTTACTTTCATGTATATTTGATCACCATTTCATTATTTTATCTTGAATTTGTCTTAAGGGTACTAAAAAGATATGGGAGGGGAAAATAAAAGGGTGCCAAAAAAGATGTGGGAGGAGGAAATAAAAGTTACATGAAAAGAATAAATTTTTGGGAAAGAAAAAAACAAAGTAAAAATATGAGGGTGCTCGGACTTGAGAAGGTACATGGGGGAGCCTGGGGGGCCCAGGAGCTTGGATTTTAAGCACACGGGGCCCAGGGGCCTCCGCATGGCACTCCTTGTGGCATATATCGTTCATCCACCACGAAAACACCATCAAAATTTATTCGAGAACTTTCGCTCGTCGGAGTTAAAGAACTACCTCCTCTGACCGGGGGGGGGGGGGGTCGAGGCAATGATGTATAATAGCATGAGTGCATGAAGGGGAACATATTCATCCAATTCATCTTCCAAATCTCTATCAACACCACCTACTACACCATTCCATCTATATGACAATATGTGTAGATCGGTTACCGTTATCACTTTCCAGTGTTAGTTGATGTTTTAGTGGTTGATGTTGTGTGTTATATTGCTGGAAAAATATTTTCTGTCTATCAAAATTATTCATTCGCCTCTGAAGTTGTTACATTTATGTCGTGTAAATAGATTTGTTATGTTCTTCACGACATGTGAGAAATCTAGTTGGCAATGGTCATAAGAACTAGGGGAAAGGATGGGGTGGAGGGTTGTGTGGGAGAAACTAACCTCACAGTAGAAGATCTGGGTGGCGTGTCACAGGCAGAAGGAGATCATGGCGTTGTTGCGTAGGTATCAACAATGGCATCCAAAGCTGGAGAGAGAAGGGGAGTGGAGAGATAGGGGAGAGGGGAGTGGAGAGATAGGGGAGAGAGGAGTGGTGGAGGGGATCATCGCGTGTTGTCGGAGAAAAAAAAAACAAAGAGAGAAGGGGGCAGGGAAAAGGTGTGTCGGTTAAGAACAGAGTGACACGTTGACTATACCTTGAGTATAAGAGTTATAACATGATTAACAAGGTTGTCAAAATTGTGATTCTTTGTACGATTCTCTACGCCTTTACAATCCTAGTAGATAAGATTCTACGATTTACGATCTTACCATCGAAGCTCTAGTCTGATTTAGAGTCACGATTCTAATAACCTTGATGATAAATGAATAGTGACACTAGAGGATAATACTATGGTTGCACTTATGTCATAGTTTCTCTTAGTAGTTTCACATAACACTCGTCAATCTAAGTCATCATAGAATTTACAACTTAAAAATATTCTTATCGTCCCCAAGAAAGATTTATTTATTCCACATAAAAAACACAACTCACTTGTTCTTTGCACACCACTTAGTGCGCACTTTTATATTTCTTACTATTTATATTCTTGTAACTCCCCAATAACAAAATACACCAATTTGTCTTTCTAGTATATACCGTAATTGCTTTGCTATTTTTTATTCATCAATTCCTTTCGCTGCTTGTTGGTCTTGACATTCTTATTTATCGAAAAGATCTATAATTATTTCCCCGCACAACTACACTTATGGGATATCATCTCACAAAAGCATAATTTAAACTTAATTACATTAACATTCTGCCTATTCTACAAGCATTTTTCATGTAGAATACATATTCAAAAACCATTCTTGAACCTCCCACGGAGAGGAAGCAAACTGCAGTAATGATATCTTGAACTATTTGTCAAAGTTATGTTAATGATACACCATTGGAAACTTGTGAATTGAGCAAAACCTTTTCATGTAGAACACTTTTTTAGATTACTAAAAAATTATTGTAATTTCAAAAACATTGTGGTACCCATCAAGTGGCATAAAAGGAATTTTGTGGGTTTTTCTGAATTGTTTTTTAAAATAATGCAAATGATACACAATTGGAAAGATATCGATGATGCAAAACAATCGTGTAGAACACTCTTCTGAATTTCGTGCATTTTAAGAATAGTTTTGAAAAAACGTCAACTTTAAGTTGTGTTTTTTGGACAGATCTGGAATCTACATCTGAACTACACTAAACAAACAAGCGAACTGCGTAGTTAGAGTGCAGTTTGTTGATCTTTGAAAGAGACAAACTATGATGGCTGAGGATGTAGTTCACAAGACCACACAGGGTAGGTGAACTATGGCATGAAAAAAAAAGTGAAACGCAACATTTTTTGTTTTTCTATAATTTTGAGTTTACTTGTTTGGATTGCTGACAAGGCGTGTTAACTACAATCCTTTTTACGGTGGCCAAATGAACTTCACAAACTTTCAAGATAGTTTTCATGAATGGGCCCAATTGCACTTAACTTCCTGGGCAATAACGAGTGATAATATCTCAAAACCATTTATCTTATCTCTCGAGCAGGAGATTCTTCACCAAACAAAAGGTAAGAAAAAACAAATAAATCCCATGGGTAATTTAAAGAAACATTGACTGCTCTTATTATCTTCTTGCATGTGTGGAGGGTAAAAGGATAGAGAAGGGAGAGGGATTGACATAATGCGGTCGATGTTGTATTGAGCCTCACGGGCGATTATATATAGGAGTACAGACTTGGAGGGCAAGAAGCCTCTTCTAGAGATAAGGTAGGAGACGGATTGCAAATCCTGAACTACCAAAAACATGTAAACCAAATATATCTCTAACATGGAGGAGTTAGTCAGACTGAACCTTATTAATATTTTATTTGCTAAGTCGACCAATCCATGGGGAACCGAAGGATGCCGAAAGAAAGGAGTCCCACGGAGTGGACCTTTTAAGACCACACCGGTTCTTTTTTCCACAAAGTGAACTTCTTTGAGAGATTCTCACAAGCAACAAGCTATTAAAAATAAATACAATAAAGATCTTGGAAATTAGCACAAATACAATTGAAAAAATAAAATTACATTTGAGTCCATTTTCTTACACAATGCACCGAAAATAGATTGCAGTGAATTGCACAATCGCCTCATAGCAGTGGAACTCGTGATTCAAATGAACTGCACGACTAGGACACCTAACCACCCGTCGTGGCCCTCACAGGGAAAGGTGATCGCCGAACGACACACTATTAATTGAAAGTTACATGTAAAGGTTTGCCACTTTATAAGGTGACTTTTCTATTTGTAGGGTGTTGAATGTATATCTGGTTTTTGAAGTTGCAAAAGGTGTGAATCAAGCCCGGAAAATACAACACTTGGCATGGTGTTATGATAGGATCTCTAGAACAGGTGGTAAAACTTTCAAAGAGTTACGAAAAAACTCTTGATATTCGTTATTTAGAAATTTAAGCATCTTCGATGAAGAATCATACCTAGAAATCTATTTAATGCCTTATAAATAGAAAATGTCCTCGTAATAATGCCAAATTGTGAAGAGAATGGTGTTACGGTGTATGTTGAATATGGTACATATGTCAAGGTCAAATGTTCAAGTGACTTCACCTTCAAACCTCACACTCTTCCTTTGAAAACCATGGCCCTTCTTCTAGGATGTTTCAGTTTCTAAGAATATCACACTTTCTATGGACATTTTATTAGAATATTCACATGAAAATTTAGGAAAACATGAGTTCATGGGTGATGAGGGGAGAGTATACTACCATTTTGCATAACCATTGGATTAAAGATTTCAGATGGTTCATACCAACAATATCCCATCCTATAAAGGTATGTATTACATAGATTAATCAGTTAGGAATAATTAGCGATTAAATTAATTTATTTTCAAAAAAAATTCTTTCAAATAATTCTTCTCATATACTCAGACAAAATATTTTTCTCATATGAAAGCATGTTTCTAAGCTCTGAAGAAATAGTTCTAAGCAATATCTATTTACTAAGTACTCAGGAATCTATACTACTTATTCTGGTGGTAGCTTTATTTGCAGGTTGGTGACAATAACCGTGATGGTAAAAAGAGCAGAAAGATGGCATTCGAATTTACACAGGGAAGAATGATACACACAGAGTGACCTAGCAATTTTAGCTTAATTTAAGGCTCTACCAACACCCTAAGAGTTGTTGGATTGTCAGCTATTTCACAACTGGATAAGATTATCTGAAAACACAATTTTCACTTAGTCAGACTACTTCAGGCTTGAACTGGAGGGCTTATCAACAACGGCTGCTTTGTTCTCAGGCAGCTTGAAAGAATCTTAATGGTTGAGTTCACTACATTTCTATATGTTAGTTTACTGGACCAATTTTGACAGTATTATGGACAGATGTGCATATTATGTTTTGCAAGAGCTTTTATTTTTCAATTCATGTATTTTTATTCCTGAAATCACATGTTCAGAGTTTCATCCAAAAACAGATAGGCAACATGTTCTAAAAGGCTTCCACATAAGTGCAGATCTAAAACTGGGAGAGACTCCCAGTCACAAGACAAAAATAAGTAAAATCCAAGTATCCAACTAGCACCCAGCACAACTGCACAAACGACCAAAACACTCTCCATACAGTAAGCATTGATCTTCAGAGCTGGCTTCATAGTTTTCTATTTGCCGCAGAAGAGCTCCCTGCCATCCTTTGGAAAAGAGAGCCTGTAAATTACCACAACCAAAGATTTCGTGACCTTCTTTTCAAATATTCACTCGATATGAGCGACCCACAGATCAGTGTCATGTAAATTACCAGACAAAAGAAAGCAGCCTCGAGGCAGAAGAATAACAGTGAAACGAAAGATGTGACTCCATGGCACTAATTTACACCAGGTAGCATTAAACATTCAAGGACAACATAAAGTTTTGAGACAAGTTAAGATCACTTTCATGGGGCATGTAACTGTGCATGACTTTAGCTAGCAAATCATTATCTGTTCCAATAAAGGAACAAGCTATGCATTCCTGTACTCATATGTTGCACTCAGAGCAGCGTATCATATTTTGAAACACAACATTCAGAAACTTGTTTATTGCAAACTGATCATAGCTATATAGCAAATCGATGATCAAACTCCAGAAATCATACAAAATGGAACAAACAAAAAACTGCAAATCCACTCATGCAAAATGTATCGGGAGATCAACATAATATACTTAGAAGGCACAAAAATACTTGCTCTTCGATGCATGCATCAGAACATTGTCTCACTAATTGTTCACATATATAACATAAGGTAAACAGCCAATACAATGCACTATTCACCTCATTAGCGACGGCTACTCTATAAACTCAGCAGGCTTCCTGTGTAAATGCCAATGGATTTAGAATCTCTCAGTTTCAGTGCATCAGCATAAGTGTCATTTCTTGGATCATAACTTTGCAGAAATCCCTCTCTACCAAATAAACTTTGTTGATAATCCGACCGAGTGAAGAAAATTCTCCCATCATCTAACATCAGAAAAGGATACCCAAACCTAGCAACATGTGAAGGCAAGCTGTATTTCTTAACCCAGATACCTTTCTCAAAATCTGTCAAAAACCACAAGTCCATAGATACGTTATCAATATTCTGAACCATAACTAAGCAGCCGTTCAAGTCAGCCAATGATAACTGGCGTTCAAGTTGTGAGTAACCGCTAATATCGTTCTCTTGCGCAAACCTCCGCACTTGTTCTGGACCATGTAGAACACCCCACTCCTCCGTCTCGAGGTTGAACGAAGCTACACGACCAGGTTCAATGCTCAGAACTCCAGTGTCACAATAAGTGGGAAAAAAGTCCATCAAAAAGTACACCACCCCATCGACGACCACATATCTAAATGCTCTCCTCTCCCGGCTGGTAAAGATGTGAGATGGCGGAGGCTCCTGCTTTCTCCTCCAGCTTCCATGGTTAGTGGCATCAAAGGTGATAACCTCACATACCTTCCGGCCATCAATTTCAGAGATCCGGAGCGCCCTGTACTCTCTGGTAGAGGAGACCTGCCCAAAAGCACACAACTCGACCCTGCAGCGCCATTGATTTATCCCCTCTGCCTCTATCTCATGTGACAATTCCTCCGAGAAGTCCTTCGGCAAGGTGATGGTATCTCCGGTGGCCGGGTTCAGCACCCAGAAGATCACACAGCAAAAATCCCAGTTGTAACAGACAAGGTCTAGCCGCGTGCGCACAACGCAGATGGTATCATCTGTGCTTGACTTCCGGCCACCGGCAATCCCTGACAAAGCGTCCACCAGAACCATTTCATACCCGCCGCTTGGTATCCGCTTCACTACATTGCCGGACAAATCCCAAATCTCGACGCCGTTGACCCCGCCGTCGTCGCGGTAGCCCATGGCGAGGAGAGGGGGCGCCGTGTGGTGGCGGGACTTGTGCGCCGCGACGAAGAGCGGGTCGGAGGTGAGGGCGCGCCAGGCGGGGCAGACGACGCGGAGGCGGCAGAGCTCCTTGGCCGGGATGCGGAGAAGGACCTCGTACAGCGCGTCCCCGGGAAGGTCGCCGGAGCTGGAAGATGCGGCGAGACGCGGCTTCGGAGGCGACATCGCCGTCGGCTGTGGTAAGTAGATGCCGGCCCGCAGGCGAGCGCGAGAGGGCGCGAAATCCACGGTGGACTCAGATCAGATGGGTTTGTGCCGAGGGAGGAGTTGGCCTTACCGAGAGCACCGGCGGTGAGCAGCCGGGCGGCCAAGCGGAGGGCGGATGGAAAAGCGGCCGGCGGTCAGTGGTCGAGGAGGGTTTGGGGAATTGGGGAGGGGAGCACGCGGAGTGGGCTGCTACAGCGCCGCGTCTCTGTAGAAGGTTTTCTCTTTTCCCTTTTCTCTATTTTTATAAATATAAATGTACTACGGACGCCCTCATGCCTAAGGTTTTCAGAAAAAATCCAAAATGCATGGCATATTGATATTATACACCCGTCTAGATAAATATACCTACGGAAAAAGATAGAACGGAGAGTCTCTTTTCTATTATTAGCTGATTCAAATTATTTTCTTCCTATTTTTTCTAGGAAAAGATAGTTTGATTATAGCATTACATGTACGAGGCACCTTATATTAAGGAACGGAGGGAGTACAAAATACTCCCTCTGTAAACTAATACTCCCTCCCTTTCTTTGGAAGAATTACTTGGCATAACTTTCATTCAAATTCAAATTTAAACTAAATTTGAACTAAAGCTATGTCAAGTAATTCGGGACGAAGGAATATAAGATGTTTTATATCACTAGTTTAGTTATCTAAAATATCTTATATTAGTTTACAAAGAAAGTATTGGATAAGTATTCTTATACAGTGTTCACATCTTAGGTAATCAAGGTTGCTATGCTGAGTTTAGTAGTAACTTGCAATAGTTTTGAGATATTGTTTCAAGTAATGTTTAGACTTTTGTGTGTCAAGAGTTCAAACCTATTAGTGATAGGTGTCGTATTTTGGTTCAACGTGCTTATTTTCGAAAACTACAAAAATTGATTGAGAACTTTAGCTATTAACAAGATAATAAAACCACAACCGACACAAATAAGAAAAGATGCCTATGCGTCTATCCTACTATTGGACTGCCATTCAAATCGATTGTAGTTATCCCGAGCTACCGTCTCTCAATAGTCGCATACATAATTCATAAGCGCTTTGGTTTTCGCACTGCTGAGTGATGACCAAGCATGGATCAATCCCGATGCCCTCAAGATGAACTACAAGAAATTTCTGATGTTGATCCTGTTAAAAATGAGACACTCTGACTTGAATATGCGCTGCTATTTTGGACTACCATGTTTAACCAATCTCCAAGAAGATAATATATACTATGAGGTGGACTGCCATTGAATGTCACATGAAGTGTTCGCCAAAGTAGCTTGGCCAATGTGCATGTGAGAAAAATATGTTCTATGGATTCGTCTCAATTACAGAAGCAACATCTTTTTCTATCATCCCACCTTCTCTTTGCCAAGTTATCTTTGGTTAAAATGACCCCACTATGAGCAAACCACATAAACACCTTAATTTTTAGGGGTACTTTGACTTTTCAAATGTTAAGCGACTTAGATATCTGTTTCAAATTGATCAAATCCGAGTACATAGATTTAACCGTGAATATTTATTTTTTTCGAAAGATTCTAGCTCAGCTTGTTAGGTTCATCATTTAGGTTGACATCCATCAGCCTACACACAAGATGAATTCAACTAGCACATTGTTCCCCATCAGAAAATGTCTAAACTGGATATTAAGGGGAACTACGCTCATAACTCTTATAACGAAAGTCTACTTTCTTTGCACTATATTATACAGGTTTGGATATTGCATTCCCCCCTAACCACCAGTGGCGGTGCCAGGATTTAAAGGGTGGGTATTCACTTTAAAGGTGGATATTTATTTTACCAAAATTATCATTGTTCAGCAAAAAAAACTATTTCATATAAAATTACAATGATTTGTCAAAGTCTTGGGTATTCTGCCAAACACCCAAGAATACCCGTGGTACCGCCCCTGCTAACCACATATCTTCCCAGAACATGATGGAGTTGCCATTTTCAACAGTGAATGTGGATCTATTAAAGAAAGTGATCTTAGTTTTCATGAGCTCCCTCCAAAAAGGTGATGTCAGTTGGGCTAGACTCTTGGTACGCAAATATTTATTACGCAATATTTGGATCCACATACCCTCATCTTTCATTGAGAGCATGTAGAGTCATTTACTTAGTAAACATCTGTTTTTAATTTCAAGATTATCAACACATAAACCTTCTTAGTCCTTCGGTCAACAAATGATATCCCATTTAGCTAGTCTATATTTAAATTTAATCTCATCGCTTTGCCAGAAAAATCGACAACGGTAGAAACTTGATCTTTTTCGTACCCCCACCAGTACTTCGAAGAAAGACCGAAGGAACACCGACATACCTGTTAAACCGGAGTTTATCAAAATTAACCGACCTCCATATGACGGTCAACTTGCTTTTTCAGAACCTGAGTTTCGTCTCAAAAATATCATTAATGCTCTTCCATTCTTTATTGTCGTGGGCTCTCGAAATCGTTCCCGTGAATCGATTCATATCGCTTCACTATACAACCATTTACCAACGGGTTCATCCATCAGAAGATCACTCCATAAAGCACAACACATTGATCAAACTTTTAATTGAAGATCTCAATTGATTGAGAGAGTTTTTACCTATAGGAGTTTTTTTTAGGGGTCACCTATAGTATTATAGGAGCTTGTGAATTAAAGGATTCGCCCCGCCCGTAGTTTGATTGAAGTGGGCCTGAAATGAACTAAACGTGCTACGGCGGCGCCCGGGGTGGCCCGCTCCCGCGTCGGCCGCCTCCTCTCGCCCATGGCCCAACGGGACACCCCGCCGCCTCATGCCTCTGCACCTCGCCCCCGCCGTCGCCGCCGCCTCCTCCTGCCCTAGCCCTTTCCGGTCGGAAGCCGTACTCATCACCGCCGTCGAACCGGCTGCCTCGGCTCTGCGCCATGTCCGCACCATGGAAACCTCTCCCGTAGCCGCTCAGCCCGCTCCTCCCTATCTGCTGTGTCTGGGCAGCGGCGGCGGCGGCGGCGCTCCGCCTCCCCCGTCCCAGCCACCCCTCTCCGGCTAGCTTGTGTTCTTCCCTCGGCGTAGCCGGCGAGCTGGCCCTCCACAGCGTCTCTGGTCTGTGGGTGACCGGCGGCGGTCTTGGTCTTGGTGTTGGACCCGGGTACGTGTGCCACATCGGCCTCTTCCGAATGTCAGCTTCAGTTATAGTCTGCAGGAGTGGATACACAAATTGTAGAAAATAATGATGGAAATTATGTGCTACTACCATTTTATCTGAATATAACCTTATGAGGTAATATCACATTGTCAAGTAGTCTTGAGATCGGCTTCACTGCCTCAGGGTTGAAGAACATTGCTGATCTGATGAAACACACACACACACAGTGACACAGAGGATGTGATGTAAGGAAAGACGACGACATGAATATGATAAGCTCAAGAGTAAGCTAACTGACACTGTCATGCCTGGATCGCTTATCCACAAGCCCTGAACCTTATTTTTTCTTGACGCGGAGCTTTGAACCTCCTCATCTGGTGAGAACCATCCTCCGATTTCGCTATGCAAAAAGCAGAATATTCAGCATCAGTTCTGCATTGCTCTGGCCAAAATATTCAATTGTTTCTCATGTTTACACTTCAAGCACCTAGTGTGTATCGGAAGCTTTTTCTGCGGATAATCGGTCATTATTGACACAAATGCTGCATTATTTGCCAGACTGTGTGAGTTCCTCAGGAAGATCCTCTCTTGCCGAGCATTATTCCGTGACATCTCATCCTCCTAATGTATGTGTAAACAAGGTAAATACCGATGCCTGTGACTTGTGCTTTATGCAACATTAGTTTTAGTTACCGTACATTGGTAGTATAAGATTGTAAGATAGCAAGCAGTTGTATTACCGTGAGATCTTTCTCTACCATTTTGGTGGCTGAAAGCAGAAGTTCCTTGTCTATGAATGGCAACCTTGCAATACCCTGAAACAATTCATTGGTTGAAAATTAGCGCAATTTATGCATTCATTGTCATTTGATGCTAGTATGAAGTGAGTCTGTTACATCCGCCCCTCCGGGACTGTCCCTACAGTCAAGTAAAAATTTGACTTTCAGGTTTTCCATCGCCCGAGGGGATGGTTTTTTGAGTGGTTCCCCGCTCAAGCTGGTTCAACTTCCTCATAACAAACTTAGCATGGCACTACTGTCAACCGAAACAAGTATATCCCTTTTTTTTATTCGGGGCCCTAAACTCACTTCCATTTCATGAATGGAATAGATCATTCCTAGGGCAACTCCGAATAGGATTGGAACTTAGCATTTGCATAAACCTAGCACCTACATCAACACCTAGCACCTACATAAACCTAATGCACATGCGAACGAATAACTTACTTGTGATAAGAAACGTTTGCCATCTGGATCAATCTCGAACTCTGTTGACAAAATAATCACATCTACATAAGTACAGTAACAATCTGATGATATGAACTAAGAATAACAAACATATTTGGTGGATTTACTTAAATACCTGATGGATAGAACATTTTTATTGTAGATTCTTCACAGCCTATTAATTTGCTGTAACATTTTGGAAGGGCACATGACGAAACATGTTTTTCTGGTGGTAAAACTGCCATGATCTGATCAAATGGTCTTAGTGGTTTGTCCACGGTGAAAGATATGTTCAATTGAGGCAGACATTTGAAATCCGATGCAAAAGGAGCATAATAGAACGGGTAGCACCTGCAAGAAGATGGATTTTTTACCATAAGACATATTGACATAGAATGGAGACATGTACTGGAGCTGTCAGATATCACTAGCATAGGAAAATTATGAAATATAGTCGTCCTTGGGACAATGGTCATAATATGAACTTAGGGCCATGAAATTACAGCGTGTAAGGAAATATGTAGACAAAAAATTATACAATTTATATCTGTTTTCCTCGTACCAAGTCCATGAAGGAACTTCAGAAAAATAGCATTGAAGCATCCAGCATAATCCTTCTAAATACTTCTGAATCTAAATTACGAATGAGATGTGTTCATCCCGCAAAATAAATAATTGAAATCAGTAAGGAAAAAAGAAACAAGCCTCATGAGTCTCCATTTGCACAAAGAAACAAGGGAAACCATAACCATTTCAGTATGCGGCCATCCAAATTCATCTAAAGTTTCGGCACCAAACTTCTCTTTGTGAAATCCTGGTCTTATCTGCAATTGATATGTGAGAAATTGCACACAAAAGAAATATTTATAGCGATATACGACACTAACCCTGTCTTGTTTCCAGGCTCCATTTTTAAAAAGGTCGTCCTTATTACAGCAAATATCGCTCACAGTTCTCCATAGCTCCCTGGTATTCTTTCTGACCTGACAATAGTGAATCGATCAGAATTTAAACCATTCCCTATTTTGTACCAAAAATAAAGAGATTCATTAGACTCGTTAGGGATGCAAGTAGAAGTACTGCCTTTTGTCAAAATGACTTCGACTAGGGACGTTCTTCCTGAGTAGAAGAACCAATGAGACCACTACACATCTTTTTTTAGCTAACTAATCCTTACCACATCATCAGAGTTTCTTTCACGGAAAGTCTCTACAGGAAACAAACTATGTTGTGTGAATGGTGTTTTCTTATCTGCCATGTCCTCTCCCTTGGCCCATTCGTTTACTGCAGCTTCACGCTGTATCTTGCACAGTAACTTCTGCAGGTAACTCAAGAACAAAGAATATGTAAATGCTAATTGGCACTAGCGCACACTACTGACAAGGATGATAACATACCTCTTGCAGTTCGTATCTTTTGAGTAAAATTTTCTCTTCGCACGAGGACAGTTCATGAAAGAACTTCTCCAACCTGGAGACTTCCAGATACACACCGTGTTTATCTTTGATCTGTTTCCAGTAGCAACAAAATCACATAAAAGTACAACTCAATGGATGATCATCGAAGAAAATAAAAGGCGGAAATTTTCCAGGTACGTTGTCTGTGTTCACAATATAGCCCCCCATTTTGTTGAATGTTATTTTGTACACTTCAATGAGAAGATCAACTGCAAACTGTCACATCAAACATAGATGAGAGTGAGAGGAACAATCACAGCAATGAGCATGTTAAAGGATTACTGGAATCTAAAACATACACATATACATACTTCATTTATCTCTAGCGAAGGAATCCGTGGAATGAAATCGTTTCCTGCCAAGAAACAAATAAAGATAAAGTCATCTATTAGTCTCTCAGTATCTTGTTTGCAACCTGGTGTCTTCATTTCAAGCTCCAAGTACTCTCTCAGAACCCATATGTCCACAAACTGCAAAAGAAGGCGTTATTCCTGTAATCAGAATTTGAATCTTTTGGTAGTATTGTGTCAGGGGAATGAACCTGATACAGTCTCGCGGGTATCCTGCCATTTGGATTATCAAACTCTCGCAAAATTGAAATGTGGACTTCGTGAGATGCCAACGCAAGCATTATCAGATCCGCATCCTGTGATAATTCTTTGGAATTATTTCTAATATAACTAGGCAGGAGTGAATATCTCAGATATGTAGTTTGGTGCTGCAGAAAACTTCAAACATTAAGATAATCGAGTGCCTCAGTGCAATTAAAGTTCATACATGCCCATGCAGACAATGGCGGGTGTTTGGATCATAGTTTTCCATGCTCCGTTGCGTGCGAATGAACGACATGATCTTGTGCTCACCTTCTCCAGGAACATTTGCATCAGAGAGTATTACCTTAAGAAAAAGACACATCGTGAAATCATCAGGAATGAGCAACCTGGACAAATTCAGCAATATCTCACAGCCCCTAGGATACATGCTTTACGATGAACCAAAAATCTTAACACTGTCGAGATGGAACAGAGTATTTGGATGGTGTCTCAAACGAGTTTCAGTTTGCTAGAGGTATATTTGTGAAAGATAACAATTTAAGTGGGGTTATTTATGGGAAGTAAGGGACATAGTAGTCTATTTCAGCAACAAAAATTCCGCAGGCTAAGCATTTTGGATGAACATGAACTCCATTTATTTCACTACTGCGAGTTAAAAGAAAGTGCAAACCTTGATGCCTTTCCATTCAGTGTCAGTATTCAACCGTTTGCGGATGAAGTACTCCAGCACTACTGATATCTTCTCCATGAATTCGGTCCCCGGCATCTTGACAGGAGGATCCTGAAGCTCGTACGCATCTCGCTGCAGCACCTCCTTCCCTTGAGCTCTGAATACCTCCATCAAGAGGATTGCTTCAGCCTCCTGGTAGATCGATCGGACTAAGCACATATGCATTGCGAATTTCCTAGTTTCGATGAACATTTATGATGTTGCAGATCGATGCAGGGATTGAAATGAAATGCACTTAAGAACTCACTGCATCTGCGCGATATTTGGCAGATTTGAAGTACCCCTGCCTCATCTTGCTCATCTTGGCCATAGGGGCGACGCCATCTGCGGTTGGGATCATCCGAAAATTTGTCGGTGGATGATGCATATATGGGAAAGAGGAAGTAGAGGAAAGTCGTATCTGTTTGTATCTAGTGATCCATGTATGTATATATGGACGAACCTAGTGCCATGTAAAGGAGCTTCCTCGGCCTGACCATGCGAAACAAGCGATCTAAGTAATCGAAAAACCAACTGTACACCTGTGCAAATGCAAGCGAAAGGCCAACTTAAGAACTCGTCAGAGTCAATACTCAGCAGGCACCAGATTGTCATGGGTTGAGGTGTGTATTACCAGGCCGTTGTTCAGGCGGAAGCATTTGTAGATGATTTCATTCATGTCAAGGTAGAGGTTGTCATAGATGATCGCCTCCTCATCCCCGCCCTCGACTTTTTCTTCTTCTTCTTCTTCTTTATCATCATCATCATCTTCTTCTTCTTCTTCTTCTTCTTCTTCTTCGTCTTCATCTTCTTCTTCCTCCTCGAAGGCGTCGATGACGTGGCCAACGATGTTCGGGTACTTTCCCACAAGCCAACTGAAGAAAGAAGGTATTCCCATGGCAGCTAGCTAGTTTATTCTTGGCATATGGTAGCGATCGTAGCAGCAACTGAGCTAAGCTCACCAACAAATCTTGGGATATTTACCTGGGAGCACGTCCCAAATGATCGGTTGCTAATTGTGTTATCCTTGGCAACCACTTTTTGGTTTGCCGAGTCTGCTTTCCACCGTGCTTCTTCTATAGGCAGAGGATACACTTCCAAATCCCAAGCCAGGTCAAAAGTCAATGCTCCCTCCATGATTACATAACGAATAGAATAGTTAGATAATCGCCATAAACTTCACTGTTGCACGAAAGCCCCTATGATTATCTGATAAAGAAAGTCCGAGACGTACCTAACCTTTTGCCTTTTCTTTCAGTGGTTTCTTTCTGGCACGCTGGTGGGCCGGCGGACACCATTTTTAAATCCGCACAGGGTTAATGCCTTTTATCCTCTTAGTTTTATGAAATATTTGCACATATCTGTTGCATGAAATCCTGCATTTTGAAGAAAGTATTGTCCTTTTTTTTTTGGCATGCAACAAAACCAAAAAAAACGACATTACTTGCTTCTAGTACATCACTTGAGAAAGCTGGACATGTTGATCACTAAGAAGAATGTCAATACCTATAAAAAAATGTTTGAGCACACAACAACCTTATCACAAATATTTCAGTACATGAGAAAATTAAACCACCCCTTCAACCAGAGCTAACGGTACATGTCATGTCAGGTCCCTATTAGAACAGAACACAAGAGAGACATATATACATATATCCATTGATACATAACATGGAAGGATTCTTTTCAGTACAAGACTGGCAGGACTGAGTATCCTTTTGGTCCTTGATATTCATGTCAAGACTGGCAGAACCGCTCAATAAGCTTGTTCCATCCGTAAAGAAATCATAGAGAATAGTAAAAATCACAGACCACCATTTCCTTACCTAGTACGTAGATGAACCTGGCAAGCCATCAGACTGCAGAATATTTTCCCAGGATGGTCCTATCCACTTGCCAATACCATCAGGTCCTTCTGGTCGAATTTGATTTGCTTCATCGTCACCTGAATAAGGATGGGACATAATTTGATTAAAATGTAGCAATATGTGGAGCTCGTGGGGGGCACCGAACCACCCGTCGTGGTCCTCGCGGGGAAAAGTGATCGCCGATTGACGCACTATAAATTGAAAGTTACATGTAAGGGTTTGCCACTTTTTAGTGTGAATTTTCTATTTATAGGGTATTGAATGTATTTCTAGGTATTTCATGGAGGTGTATGGTTTTTGAAATTGTAAAAGGCGTAAACCAAGTCTGAAAAATACAACACTTGGCATGGTGTTATGATAGGACCTCTAGAACATGTGGTAAAACTTTCAAAGAGTTACGCAAAATTCTTGATGTTCGTTATTTAGAAATTTAAGCATCTTCGATGAAGAATCGTACCTAGAAATCAATTTAATGCCTTATAAATAGCAAATATCCTCGTAATAATGCCAAATTTTGAAGAGAATGGTATTACGGTGTATGTTGAATATGGAAAATGTGTCAAGGTCAACAGTTGAATTGACTTCGCCTTCAAACCTCACACTTTTCCTTTGAAACCATGATCCTGCCTCAGGGATGTTTCAGTTTCTAAGAATATCAGTTTGTATGGACATTTTATTAGAATATTGACAAGAAAAAACAGGAAAACGTGAGTCCATGAGCGATGTAGGGAGAGTATACTACCATTTTTGCATAACCATTGGATTAAAGATTTCAGATGGTTCATACCAACAATATCCCATCCTATAAAGCTATGTGTTACATAGATTAATCAGTTGGAAATAATTAGTGATTAAATTGATTAATTTCCAAAAACTTTTCCTTCAAATAATTGTTCTCATATACACAGATAAAATATTTTTCTTCATGTTTCTAAGCTCTGAAGCAATAGTTTTAAGCAATATCTATTTACTAAGTACTACTCAGGAATATACACAACTGATTCTGGTAGTAGCTTTATTTGCAGGTTGGTGACAATAACCGTGAGGGTAAAGAGAGCAGAAAGATGGCATTCCAAGTTACACATGGAAGAATGATACACAGGCACCATTTTCGCTGTGAAAAGCTCAAACAGAATACTCTAGTAACCCAAAGTGACCTAGCAATTCTAGCTTAATGTAAGGCTCTACCATCACCTTAAGAGTTGTTGGATTTTTAATTATTACCACAACTGGATAAGATTATCTGAAAACACAATTTTCACTTAATCAGACTTCTTCAGGCTTGAACTGGAGGGCTTATCAACAACGGCTGCTTTGTTCTGAGGCAGCCCTTTAATGGCTTGAAAGAATCTTAATGGTTGAGTTCACTACATTTCTATGTCAGTTTACTGAAGCAAATTTTACAGTATATTGACAGCTGGGCATTTTATGTATTTGCAAGAGCTTTTACTTTCCAAATGTATTTTTTCCCCTGAAGAAGAAGTTCAGAGTTTCATCCAAAAAGAGAGAGAACATGTTCTAAAAGGCTTCCACATAAGTTCACAAACGACCAAAATACTCTCCGTACAGTAAACATTGATCTTCAGAGTTGGGTTCATAGCTTCTATTTGCCACAGAAGGGCTCCCAGCCATCTTTTGCATTTTACATGGATGCAATGGAGAAGTGAGCCTGTAAATTACCACAGCCTGAGATTTCGTGAACTTCTTTTCAAATATTCGCTCGATATGAGCCACCAACAAATCACTGTCCTGTAAATTACCTGACAAAAGAAAGCAGCCTCGAGCCAGAAGAATATAACAGAGAAACAAAAGATGTGACTCCGTGACACCAATGTACACCAGGTACCATTGAACATTCAAGGACAACATAAACATGAGACAAGTTCAGTTCACTTTCATGGGACATGTTACTGTGCATGACTTTGCAAAATCATTATCTGTTCCAAGAAAGGAACAAACTATGCATTCCTGTACTCAGATGTTGCACTCGGAGCAGCATATCATATTTTGAAACACAACATTCAGAAGCTTGTTTTGGCAAATTGATCATATCAATATAGCAATTCAGCAACCAAACTCCTGAAATTACAATACTACAAAATGGAACGAACAAAAAACTGCAAATCTTCTCATGCAAAATGTACCGAAGATTAACATAATACTTTGAAGAAGCAAAAGTAGTTTTTCCTCGATACATGCATCAGTTTACAACATAAGATAAACAATACAAAGCATTATTCACCTCATTAGCGATGGCCACTCTATAGACTCAGCAGGCTTCCTGTGTAAATGCCAATTGATTTGGGATCTGTCAGTTCTAGTGCATCAGAATAAGTGTCATTTCTTGGATCATAACTTTGCAGAAATCTCTCTCTTTGCTCTCTACCACCAAATAAATTGTGTAGATGATCCAACTCACTGAAGAAAATTCTCCCATCATCTAACATCATAAAAGGATACATATAACGCCTAGCAAAACGTGAAGGCAAGCTGTATTTCTTAACCCAGATACCTTTCTCAGAATCTGACAAAAACCACAAGTCCATTGATTTGTTATGAATTTTCTGAACCAGAACTAAGCAGCCATTCAACTCAGCCAATGATAACTCAAGTTCAAGTTCTGAGAAAATGTAATCCTCGTTCTCTTGCATCAACCTATGCAGCTGTTCTGGACCACGTACAACACCCATCCACTCCTCTGTGTCCAGGTTGAACGAAGCTACGCTACCAGGTCCAATGGTAATAACCCGTGTTTGAAAATAAGAGGAGCGAAAATCCATGAGGAAATACACCACCCCATTGACAACGGCAAATTTCATCTTGTGGCGAGTACAGATATCGGACGGAGGGTCCTGCTTTCTCCTCCAGCTTCCATGGTTGGTGTCATCAAAAGTGATAACCTCACATACCTTCCGGTTACCAACTCTTGAGATGCGGAGCGCCTTGTACTCCCTGCTAGAGGAGACCTGCCCAAAAGCATACGACCCGTCTCGGTAGTCCGATTCCTCCATTCCCTTCAATTCCTGTGAGAAGCCGGTCGGCAAGTCGATGGTGGCTCCAGTGGCTGGGTTCAGCACCCACAAGGACCCAAAGACATTCCTGTTGAAACAGACGAGGTCTAGCCTGGTGGGCACAACATCGATCTCGTCATCCTTGCTTGTGATCCGCTTGAGGACACGACCCGACCCGTTCACAATAACAAGTTCGTACTCGGTGCCTGGAATCCGCTTCACGACATTGCCCGACAGATCCGAAATCTCTACGCCGCTGACCCCACCGTCGTCGCGGTAGCCCATGGCGAGGAGCGGGGGCGCCGTGCGGTGCCTGGACTTGTGCGCCGCGACGAAGTGCGGGTCGGAGGTGAGGGCGCGCCAGGAGGGGCAGACGACGCGGAGGCGGCAGAGCTCCTTGGCTGGGACGCGGAGGAGTACCTCGTACAGCGCATCCGCTGGCAGGTCGCCGGAGCTGCACGATGCGGCGAGACGCGGCTTCGGAGGCGACATCGCTGGGGTAAATAGATGCCGTGAGCCAAATTGACGATGGATTCAGACGTGGTTGCGTGCCAAGGGGGCGAAGGATTGATCTTACCGAGGACACTGGCCGCGGGAAGGGAATCGCCGGAGGGGAAAGCCGCCGCCGGTCAGTGGCCGCCGCACTGGTCGAGGGTTTTGGGACGGACTCTCACTCACGGAATCCCCCCAGTCAGTTGGGCAGGCTGGACTTCTGGCCGTCATTAAGGCCCACGGTGAATCGTCCGTCATTTGGGCTGACTAGTTGTAGCTAAGGCCCACAGTGCATTGTTTCGGCCTATTCGGTTTTTTTGCCTGTACTTTTTTTTCTGTTATAAACTTGGAGTAATAAAGGGTCTTTCTTTCTCAAAAAAAAAACTGATAAGCTCCGAAAATCCACAAGCAACACTAGAGAGTCGAGAACTAGACGAATTGGGCATGCGAAAACAACTAGAGGAGGGAGTTTAAGCCGAGCTAAGAGGATGGTTGGGGCAGAAGGACAACGGTGGCGACGGCCGACGGGCAAGTTGGCAATATATGTTTACAGAGTGATGATCAATTTATTTTCCCAACGTTTATAGAACGAACGGTTAGAAAATCAACACTTGGTGCAACTGATTCTTCAGAATTTGATCATTCGCGAAGATCATAAAAGAAATAGAGATTGCATATCATGTCCTTTTTCATTCGCAGTAACATAAAAGGAACGTGAACGTCTGCCTATCCTAGTGCACATGAATTTCCTCTTGTCTGCACCCAGGAAACCTAGGTTTGAATCTCAGTTTCTCTTTTTGACTAGGGATGCAAAATATGCAAAAACAAAATCCTTAAAAAAAAAATTGATGCATGGCAAACCTTTTCTTTTCATTGGATGGCAAAAATCTGCAAAAAATAGTGTTTATACATGGAAAATTCTATTTTATTCAGTAATTTTCTATGTAATCGCAATTTTAATTTGTAGACCACGACATTTTTTTCTTGGCCAAGACAAATTTATTATTGAATGATAGCAAATTTAAATTCTTTAACATGACAAATTTATTTTTGTATCATGCCATTTTTAATTTCTGTAGCATGCCAAAAAAATTAGACCATGATAATTATAATTTCTGTAGCATGGCAAATTTACTTTTGGATCATGACAAATTTCACAAAATTGTTTTTTTTAACACAAAATGTCCTGACATGTTTGCCATTTGTAGTTTTTCCCATTCACGTAGCAATTATAATGTTACGGCAAATTTACCATTGTTATTACCTTGGTCACATAGCAATTGCAATCTTTTTTTCACATAACTATACATATTTTCCATGACGAACTTTTTACATGGTAAAATTAGTCTTATGGGAAAACAAAATTTAAAATTATTTCCATTTTTTTATTAGTCACGATAAATCGGTCTTTTATCTTTGGCCCAAACGAACGGGGTCGTTGGGGGTCCCGTTGGAGATAGGGTGGTAGGGAATGTAATGGTTCACTCCTTCCTCCTTCCCCGAGCGAACGATTCGCTCGATCTCGAACTCCCCAAGGAATTAGCACGATAAAAAAAAAAGAGGTACAACAGACCAAATATATTTCAAACTGCAAACATTCTTTCTCATGCAGGGAGCAGATGAACTTGCAAATTTAAAAATTGATCAAAAACTGATTAGCAATTCCAAACGATTCCCAGCCCTGCCAAATCACTCTGTGCAAGTGCTATGCCTACAAGGCTACAACTCCTATAGAAAGCGTCAAAACAAAACCGGCTTATCTTCCCCGCAGCAGCCGCCACCGCCGCCAGCTCCCTCGCACGCGGCCGCCTCCTCCCGCCTCCCGCCGGCGCTACTGCGGATCCGCCTCGTCTCCGTGGCCTTAGGGCCATGGTGATGCGGTAGATCTCGGTTGTTGTCGGTGGGAGGGCATCGTTTTTAGATGTTTCCTCTAAAATTATTTAGGGTTTGTGTCTTGTTCAGAAAGATGAGATGGTGGCGGATTTCTGGAGATGAAATAAAAGTCTCCCCGCCTATTCCCCATCCCGGTGGTGTGTTTAGCATCATCGGTGGGCGTGTGGAGGTGTGTCTTCGGCAGATTTATCCTTGGAGGATTTGCTCGAAGCTCGTCATAGTTCGTCTGTGTTTGCGTGTCTTCAGGTTTGATCCTTCCGATCTACGCTACTCTTCAACGGCGGCGGTTGCCGTTCTGGTGCGTTGGTTCTACGGGGCCTTAGCACGACGACTTCCCGACTGTCTACTACAACAAGTTTTGCCCAACTCCGGCGAGGGAGGGGCGATGACGGCGGCGCGCCTTCGGCTCGCTTCAGTGCTTGTAGTCGTCGCTAGGTGGTCTATGAGTCTAAATGTAATTTTTATTATTTTTAGTATTCATTGTACTACCATGTTTGAAGATGAATAGATCGGAAGTTTTCTTCGCAAAAAAAAAGGCTACAACTCCTATAGGGTTGTTGCTGCTAATGTCTCCACATCAATTTCCAAGACTTCTATTCTGTCTAATCACGAGCCTGCATCAGCAACATGGTTTGCATTAGAAGTTTGATACGGCCAAAAATCAAATAATACAGGACAATAGAGTTCAAGTTTTCTTAAAGGTTGAGTTCACTACATACCTAGTATGTTTCAGTTTATTCAAGCAATTTTGACAACATATGGAAAAATGTGTATTCAAGAGCTTTTATTTTTCAGTTCATGTTTTTTTTTCCTGAAGAACATGTTCAGAGTTTCATCAAAACAACAGACAGAGAACATGTTCTAGAAGGCATCCACATAAGTGCAGATCTAACACTTTTCGTACAGTAAGCATTGATCTTCAGAGTTGGGTTCATAGTTTTCTATTTGTCGCAGGAGAGCTCCCTGCCCATCCTTAGCATTTTACATGGAACCATTGGAGATAAGAGCCTGTAAATTACCACAGCCAGAGATTACATGAACTTCTTTCAGATATTCACTCGATACGAGTCGCCCACAGATCAGTGTACTGGGTTCCCTAGCTAAGAGTAGCAAACCGATTCATCTTGATTTTGCTAAATTTTTGTCCCTTCAAAACTAGAGCAGAAGATGAAATACATGCACAAAATTCAGTAAAAGAATGGTGACAAAAGAAAACAGACTCAAGTAAAAATATGTGACTTAGTGACACCAATGCACACCAGGCAGCATTGAACATTGGACAGTATCAATGTGAGGCGAGTATCAAAGAGTTACCGTGCAACGTGCATGACTTCACATAGCAAATGAATATCTGTTCTAAGGAAGGAACAAACTATGCGTTCCTGTACACATATGTTGCACTAGGAGCAGAGTATTATATTTTGAAACACCACATTCAAAAGCTTGTTTATTACAAACTGACCATAGCCATATAGTAACTCATTGACAAACTCCTGAAATTGCCATACAAAATGAAAACTGCAAATCTTCTCATGCAAGATGTATCAGAGATTAACACAATATACTTTGAAGGCGCAAACATACTTTTTCATCAATATATGCACCAGTACATTGTCTCACCAATTGTTCACACTTACAACATAAGGTAAACACCGAACAATCAGTACGACGCATTATTCACCTCATTTAGCGACGGCTGCTCTATAAACTCAGAAGGCTTCCTGTGTAAATGCCAGTTGATATGGGATCTGTCAGTTTTAGTGCATCAGCATAAGTGTCATTTATTGGGTCATAACTTAGCAGAAATCCCTCTTCTTGCTTTCCACCACTTATTACACTTTGTGGATAATCTGACCCACTGAAGAAAATTCTCCCATCATCTATCATCAGGAAAGGATACCTATACGGCATTGCAACATGTGAAGGCAAGCTGTATTTCTTAACCCAGATACCTTTCTCAAAATCTGTCAAAAACCACAAGCCCATGGATGTGTATTCAATATTACGAACCACAACTAAGCAGCCGTTTAACTCAGCCAATGACAACTCTTGTTCAAGTTCTGGGTAACAGTAACCCTTGTTCTCTTGGATAAACCTCTGCAGCTGTTCTGGACCACGTAGAACACCCATCCACTCCTCTGTGTCGAGGTTGAACGAAGCCACGCTGCCAGGTCCAATGGTAATAACCCCAGTTTCATAATAAGAGGAGCAAGTATCCATCAGATAGTACACCACCCCATCGACGACCGCACATCTCATCTTGTTCCTGGTACTGATATGGGACGACGGAGGGTCCTGCTTTCTCCTCCAGCTCCCATGGTTGATGCCATCAAATGTGATAACCTCGCATACCTTCCGGTGATCAACCCTAGAGATGCGTAGCGCCTTGTACTCCCTGCTAGAGGAGACCTGCCCAAAAGCACACGACTCATCTCGGCAGTCTGAATCATTTATTCTCTTCACCTCTAGCTCATGCTCCAATTCCACTGAGTGGCCCTTGGGCAAGTCGATGGTAGCTCCAGTGACCGGGTTCAGCACCCGCCAGAAGGTCCTGGAGTGCTCATTCCAGTGGAAACACACGAGGTCTAGCCGCGTGCGCACAACGCAGATGCTATCATCCATGCCGAAGGTCCCGCGAAAGGCATCCTCCCAGTGGAACATAGCAATGTCATACTCGGCGACTGGAATCCGCCTCACGACCTTGCCCGAAAAGTCGGAAATCTCAACGCCATTGACCCCACCGTCATCGTCGCGGTAGGCCATGGCGAGGAGCGGGGGCGCCGTGCGGTGCCGGGACTTGTGCGCCGCGACGAAGTGCCGGTCGGAGGTGAGGGCGCGCCAGGCGGGGCAGACGGCGCGGAGGCGGCAGAGCTCCTTGGCGGGGATGCGGAGGAGGATCTCGTACAGTGCGTCCGCGGGCAGGTCGCCGGAGCTGGAGGCGGCGGGGCGCGGCTTCGAAGACGACATCGCCGTCGGCTACGGTAAATAGATGCGGTGAGCAAGGCTATGGATAGGATGAATTCAGACGGGGTTGTGCGCCGAGGAGACGAACGAGTTAGTCTTACCGAGAGCGGCGGCGGCGGGCAGGCAATCGCCGGCGACGACAAGGCGAAGGGGGAGCTGGGCGGCGGTCAGTCGAGGGTTTCGGCCTATGGGAGAGTGTCAGTTTGTTCGGCTGGACTAAAATGGGCCTCAGGTTTCTGGCCGTAGTTTAAGCCCGTAATAAAAAAATGGGACTAAATTGCAAGGATAGACATCTATATATATATATATATTTTTTCATCCGAGGTAATTTTACGAACCTTTCATAATTTTTTTACATTTGTAATACAAATAGTTACATTAATATGGATTCACTTCATAAATTTTGATATAAAAAACAAAAATATTGATCATAAGATCAAAAAAATTACATTTTATGTATATTTTACACCATCATTTTTACCTTTGTAATTTTACGTAATATAAAATATATTTTACGGTGATTATATTTTTTTACGTTCTCTTTTTACGTATGAAATAAGACAAAATTTACGAAATGTAAAATTATGATGCATTGATGTCAAAACAGAGGGGGGGAGGAATAACTATTCCTATTCCTCACCTAGGAATCGCTATGAAAACGATATGCATAGATAAAAAGTATAAAAGTATGATACATTAAATTGTCTAAATGAAGATGCAACAGAAACATGTGTATTTAAAATTATTAGTGTGGACACTAAAATGATTAAAATATGATTAATATGGAGATTGCATATAGAGATTAATAAATATATTAGTTGAGATGAGATGGAAAATTGATTGACTAAGAAATGGATGATGTGGATAGCTTGCATATGAAGAGAGACAATTTAAATGACCTAAGTGGGTGACATGAATAATTGATTGGCTAAGAGAATAAATGATGTGGATAGCTTGTATGTTGAGATAAACAACTTAAATAATTTATAGTGATATTTTGTTTTATAAAAAGTATAGATATATACCTATTAATATGGAATGATCGTATAAAAAATTAAATGGTGGAGTTGGATTTCCAAGACAGGTCCTCGGGGCAACAGCCGCACGCACTAACCGCTGCACCACGACACTTTTTTTTGACATTTATGACACCCCCTTTATTCATCAAGCACCGTAATGTCACTTACAAGAAAGGACATTAAATTCCCTGGGGGTTTGTCTAACCACACTTCTGGACTACTAAATCTGACTCTACTAGCAAGCTCGTGGGCCAGTCCATTACTTTCTCTATTACAGTGTTCGAAAGAAACAAAAGATAAATCAAGACACATAGCAAAACAATCTTCAAAGATTGCGGTAGCTGGAGAAGAAGAGCTTCTGTCATTTAGCATTTTGATGACATCTGAATTATCAGACTCGATCTGTAATCTACCACATCCCACTATTCTTGCCAGGTTCAGACCAAAACGAACCGCCAGAGCTTCTGCAGTGAAAGAGTCCGGGCAGAAATTGACTCTCATTTTCAACAGCCACAAACCTTCCTTTGTGATCACAGATAATAGCCCCAACTGAACCTTGCATTAGGTCTTCGCTAAACCCCGCATCAACATTCAGTTTCAAAAAGCCCTTCTTCGGTTTCAGCCAAGCTTTCTTACGCACCTTCGCCTTTGGAGAGCATGCAACAATGAAATTTGCAGCTAATCCTTTCACCGCAAACACTATCTGCTCTGATGTCTGAACCGGACCATCATGGGTCAATTCCCTTCGCTCAAACCAAAGATACCATGCAGTGGTGGCGAGAAGCTCTCTGAATTTTGGTTGACCTAGAACCTGCACTTCCCTCTCTGGAAGACAGAACAGATACTCAAACACTGCCTCTCCTGCTCTATCAACATGACAAGCCTTCCTTATGGTCTCATCCAAACCCAGAAGTTTCCACACCTCGGTGGCTTTGTGGCACTCAAAGAGCAGATGTTTAACATTATCTGGTCCTAAATTGCAGGCTGGGCAATGACTTGCAATTTTTATGTGTTTGTTTGCAAGTATAGCCCGGCAAGGAATGGCCCCATGTAGCGTTCTCCATATAAATATCTTGATCTTGGGTGGGCATGAGAGTTGCCAGATCGAACGCCATATATCTGCCTCTGAAGCTTGCGTACCCACACTTTGGAACAGGTGCCCAAACTGCTTATTCCATTCTTCGTGGTACGCCGATCTAACCGAGAAGGAGCCGGTTTTTGAAGGGTGCCATGCAATGAAGTCATGCATCTCGTACATCGGCAATGGAATAGCAAGGATCCGTCTAGCATCAATTGCCCAAAAGCTTTCATTTACCAGACGTTCATCCCAATCACCAGAGACCGGGTCAATTAAATCACTGACTTTTGACAAGAGGATATTACCCCTCGGGGTTAAAATCTTCTTCGAAGCTGAGCTGGGAACCCAAGGATCCTCCCAGATATTAACACTCTCACCGTTGCCTATACGCCAAATATATCCGTTGCGAACAGTTTGAACCCCTGCCATTATACTTTGCCAAGTATAGGAAGCCTTCTTTTTCCAAGAGGCTTGCAAGAGATCTCCATCCGGGTAGTATTTAGCCCTAAGGATGGTTGCACATAACGAGTTAGGGTTATCAATCAGTCTCCACGCTTGTTTTGCAAGTAATGCCAGGTTAAAGCAGTGAATGTCTCTGAACCCCATGCCGCCTCTCTTTTTTGGAACACACATCTTCCACCATGCAAACCAGTGCATCTTCCTCTGCATTGCCTCATCTCCCCACCAATAACTCGATATCGCGTCTGTAATTCCTTTGCAAGTTTTCTTAGGAATTTTAAAGGCTGACATCGCGTATGTTGGGATAGCTTGTGCAACCGATTTCAATAGCACTTCCTTTCCACCAGAGGACAAAACCTTTTCCTTCCATCCTGTTAGTTTCTGAATTATTCGATCAATTATGTACTGGAAGCTTTCACTCTTATCTTGGCCCAATGCAGAGGGGAGCCCGAGATACTTATCATTCAAGCTTTCAGTGAGAATATTCAATGTTGAACATACAACCGCCTTCATATCATCCGCAGTACTTGGGCTAAAGAAGATGCTTGATTTTCCAACACTGGCCTGTTGTCCCGATGCTGAGCAGTATAAATCCAAAACTGCCTTCAGAGTATTTGCGTTTTCAGAATTTGCTTTCATAAGGATAAGTGAGTCATCTGCACCACGGCACTTTGTTTACAATAATATCGAAAAGACGCTATATGTGCAAGTGTTTCTTCCCTTTTGTGTGCCCATCGTGGGGGCCTCACCGAGTGGGCTCAGCCCAACACGCAGACGTGCGAGGAATAATAAATAATAGGTATCCAGACAAATAAATTAAAGGAATAAAAAAGGCCCAGTCATAGGATGCACAATGAAACAAGACCGTTGAAGGAAGTATAATATATGAATTAAATTAAGGGGAATAACAAATGCAGAATTTAAAACATTGTTGGATAGATGAACAAAAAAATAGCGTGCACCTTGGTCCAAAATTTAGGCCAGCGCCTACAAGCCCCTATAAGTTATACACTGTTGGAAGAATTATATGGATTAAATTGAGGGATTGGAAAATTTTCGATTATTCAACAATGTTGTTGGATCCATGAACGAAAACATAAAACATTAGTTCTTGATCTAACAATTATGCACGCGGCTCATAGCCTGCAATTAATATTTATTTAGACAATGTTTAGTTATTAGCGTTTTTTCATGATTTACAAGAAGTTCAAAAACAAAGGCGTCTACCTAGCGATGTGTGGCATTATTTTGATGATGTCATGCCGCGTTGGTGAACACGGCAAATGCCATTTTCCTTTTAGTGCATCATAATATGTTGAACTTACATATATGATTCTTATCAAACTTCAATATGAACTAATTTTCTTTCGTTGCAACGAACATGTATTTGTGTCGATGACTTTATTCGATACCGAGGATGACACTAAGGTTCATTTCATGATTAATGCAAGACTAATATGCTTTTTTTTTCTAGGAATTTGATGTGCGCTTCCTTGCGGTTCGCATGCTGCATTATGAAACTTTTGATTGACGAAACAACTAGCATTTATTTGTAGTAAATAAATACGATGCGTTACACTTACATATAATGTTAAGTAGATCGTTGATTGTGCATGTTTTTTCCCTCATCCATATTTATGATATAATATAAGTAGATAATGCAATTATTTGTTAGGATGATATTTCAGTGATATCAGGATGGAACCATAGAAAACAATCCGTGAGTCTCCATCGTTCTGGTGTCAGCATCAGAAGGGCATATAGAGACGAACAATTAAAACGCTTCTAAAAACCAAAGGAAACACTATAGCCATCCTATTAGATCGGGGCCTCCCTGCACTCTAAGGCCTCATTTGGTTACCGGTCAATAAAACCAGGGAAGCAAACCCCTGCGGGGGGTGACTTTCCTTGTCACGCGAGATCCCCTTCCATCACTGGAGAGATCCCCCTCATCTGAATTGTCCATTTTGTGGCTGGAAAAGGAGGGGCAACGCTTCAGGTGGTCCTTCACGTAAAAGAAGCGAGAACGTGGATTATTTCCCTGACCCCTCGACCCGTGGATTTAACTACCGGGGAAACGACCTGGAACGGGCCGCAAACTCCCGAGCGACGAGTGACCAAATGAACCATTGATTTTCCACGGGTTGGTACCCGCGTGGGCCATGTGCCCTGGGTTTCGGTGGGGATCCCGTCGGTATCCCTGGTAACCAAATGAGGCCTAATACCAACAGAGCCAACAGGAAGAAGGGTGTGTGTGTGTGTGGGGGGGGGGGGGTACCGGCGGAGGAGAGATGGTGACATGACGCTCCCTGATATCACATGTCTAAAGGGTATAGAGAGGAACGACATGGGTAAAAACTTTGCTTGACTAACATATTTTAGCCTACCGGTTACATGTGTAATACTTTCTTATATTCTCGGCAAAAAAACTGTGAAAATAATACTTTCTTTTAAGTATTGTAGCTCGCACGAAATTATATTAGATGAAACATGCTACATGAAAGACCATCTTTGGTTGTAAATGGATAATCGCCCGTCAGTTACAACGCGTATGCTAATTCATGATTTACCTATCTATATTAATGAGGTTACGTAAATAAATATTTACTAAATTTCGTTCATGATTTATCTACCTAAACATATTTCTAGATTTTCAATGATTTAGTATTGGCTTCGCAAAGAAAACATAAATTTATTTAACAATTAAGGTGGAGGATGAACAAAGAATAGAAAGAACACATTATGCTTGCAAAAAAAAGGATTTTTTTTTTTACAAAAAAGCATTAGATATAGAGAAATCATCTAGAGCATCTACGAGATGCACATATTTGAACCCTCAGGAATAAACATGTGCTGCATTGCCCAACCCCTACATGCTTAGGTGTTTCATCTTTGTGTTGTGTTGTAATTTGTACTTGGAGCTTTTTCTGTGTTTATTCGTTTTGACAAGATGTATTATTCTCCATGGGTTGTATAACTTGTATTACACTCCGTTTGGATGTAGATATTCAGGAGCAAAGAATTGAATTGGCTTCAATACCAAATCTGCAAGTCTTAATATCAAATCCGTTTCATGATAAGTATCAAACACGAAAGGAACTAATAAAACCTGAAGCGCACAACAAAATGATACTTATCATGCGCAAAGCGCGCACGCATGATCTTCGCAAGATTGTGCGCACCCAAACAATTATATTCGGGCTGCCGAATGTCAATGTCTAAATATGGCCCTCAATCAATACCAACATCCAAACAGGCCTTATGGTTTTTTATCTGGTTTCTCACATAAACTCGGTCATGGGTTTCAAACCGGTTTTCCATATAAACCGGCTATTGAATTGAGATCAAATTTGAAGATTACAAAACGAGAGTATCCTTATGACATCATGCTTTACATTGATATATGCATGCCTTGCATGCCATATGCAAAATTGACTTTTATCAGCCGTAGCCTGTAGGAGAGAGCAAGAGTGGGGACGACCGCCCCTTTTCCCTCGATGAGAATAAACATGTGATACCACACATATCTCACACACACTAATCCATCACCGTCGTAGACTCCCGTTACTGGTAAAATGACGAATGCCAAGATTGCCATTGTTACCATACTTGGGAAGAGGGAGCAGAAAGAAGGCATGGAATTTCAATGGTGAATCGCGTGATGAGCCATGCACTTTACACATTTTAGGGAGATAAACTTGCTAACGGACCCAATCACCGTAGACCATCATCCACTGTTTCATTCTTGGCCTGCTAATAGAGGTGCCTTGCCTTCCCACTTGTGCAATCTTTTCCTCGATTCGGCCACCTGCAATCACACCAGAAGGTTAGAAACTCATTGCAGTTTATTACGGCCAAGGGCAATCTCATGTGTACCTCTTTGGTCCAGTCGGTCCTCACGGTAACCCACACCAGGATCACAGTCTGCATAAAGGTGCCTCCGATCATGCCGCTCCATATGCCCTGCATTTTGTGTCATCCACTCTGTTATATGCCAAAAGAATGATACGCATGATTGATGAGGCTGAGGTTATCCGGAACCATGCGTGGACGCCTTACCGCCGCGCCGAGGTCGAAGTAAAAGCCGAGGAGGCAGCCAAGAGGGATGCCGACGACGTAGTAGCAGCCGACGTTGACGTAGGCGACGAACGCTTGCCAGCCACACCCCACGGCCACCCCTGCTCAAAACATCTACATCAGTTGTGTCCACAATATGAACGAATCAAATGCTTTGGTTGCTTTGCCTAAAGCTAAGAGCACTAAAACTTAACCAAAAACATGTGTGTTCTCTCTATGTGCTCCGACGTATACCTGACAATACTGGTTGGATGCCGTTGAGGATGAGGGTGAGAGCCAGGAGCGGTGTCAGCTTGGACACCGCCGCCGCCACATCATCTCCCCCCGTGTAAATGTAACTGATGTAGTCGCGGAAGATCAGGATGACTATCGAGATTATTCCTGCCAAGATGAACGATAGCACCGTCACTACCACCACAGAGAACGCCGCCGACTTGGGGTTGCCTGCGCCTAGCTCATTGCTCACCCTCACGCTGTATTGCAAAACATGCATGTAAGAATCCAGTTCCTTTCACCTGCTGCAGTTAAAGCAAGTGAAAACTTTACAAGTTGCAACAGATTTACCTAGCTGCTGCATTGAATCCAACTGAAATCATGAACACCCATCCTGAAATGGTCATGCTGCAAACACACATAAACACATCAGAATAATTAGTTGTGCCATCATCTCCGCAGACCAGGTAAGCAATCAAAGGCAAATTTCGTTAAAAACAGTTACCAGACAGAGAGCGATGCGAGAGCCATTTCGGGGTCCTTGAGGAGGCCAGCAATGAGCACGAGTATCTGGAAGTACCAAGTCTCCAGGCAGAGCATGATAGCAGAGGCAAGGGACAACTTGAAAAACTCAGGCAAGCCGGAGAATGCCTGCGTGGAGAACCCAGTCCACGTGAGACGGCACCGGCTGCTGGTGACGATATAGATGAACTGCGCGATGACGATGATCCACCAGCTGATGCTGAGCATGAGTGAGGAGCCCAGAAGCCCTAGCCCAAACTTGTAGACAACAAGGTAGCTGAGGACGAGGTGGACCGCGAGTGTGCCCGCGGAGATGTAGGCACTGGGCGCCATGATGCTTTGCGCCTGCATGAACTTTTGAATGGGAAAGTTGGCAGCGTAGGCGAAGATCTGCGGGATGAGGCCGTAGACGAAGATGGCCGCTGCACGGGCAATCTCAGGGGACTCGCCAAGGAGGATGAGGATGGGGCGGGAGAACGCGTAGAGGACGGCGAGGGGGATGCCGGTGGCCATGAGCAGGACGGTGGAGCGTTGCATGTAGATGCCCAGCATGTCGAACTTGTTCGCGCCATACGCTTGCCCGCACAGAGTCTCCACCGCGCTCCCCATGCCAAGCTGCAAGGCATTGCAAAGTTGGTCAATTAACTAACGATCGTTGATAAAGCCATCATCAAAACACAACTAACTTCTCTGTTAGTTCGGTTGGATTTTCCAGAACACAAGATAATCCAGTAAAAGACCATGAATCACGACACAGAGACTGTAACTAGAAATTCTGTAAATATACTATGAAACTTATAATGTTCGGGGTGGCTATGTGTGCTAGTAATGTAATTTCTCGATGTTATGACAAGCTACACTATTAGTGTCCCATCAATGGTGCAACTTGGAATGGGACCCCGGTGGATTAGCTCTAAGGGCATCTAATTCTCTGCTCTAGTACTCTTTTTTCTCATAGTACATAGGAATAAATTGGGGTGTAATCCATTTGATGCAAATGATGTTTTTATGTAATCTTAGACTAAAATTGATGTTAAAATATAAAATGGGAATGAATTTGTGAAATTATGAACTATTAATGAATCAATTGTCAAGTACATGTGTCATGTATCTGGAAGTATGATATTGGATTGCAAATCAGTCTGGATTTGCATTAGAATTCCAGTTCTGTAATTAAAAATAGCTTCAACTTCTGTAAAATTGAAGTGGAGTTGTGTATCTGAAATTGTGAAATCTGACTAAATTAATTATGTAATACATATATAAATGAATCTCAAATCTAAAAACAGGAATGAAATAATCGGCAAATGCATGTGCAATACACCTGAAATTTTCCAGTGGGAAAGAAATAGGAACGAAATCCAGTGCAAAATTTGCATTAGATTAATTGCATACTGTATTTGAAATTGCTTTAGTTAACGTTGACTTTTCTTTTGTAAATATAGGAAGTTCTGAAAATTGTGTAATTGATCTGGAATTGTATCTTAACTCACTCTGCAATGCATTTGAATTTCAGTGAAAACTTAACTAGTTTGTTGTGAAATTTCAGATTGTCGCACTTTTCTGTAATATATCAAATAATAGTTTGTTGCACTTTTTCTGAATATTTTGTGGAATTTCTGAAATTTACGGAATAACTGTGCAATTGATATGTGGTGTATCTTAAGTAGCTCTCGAATGCATTTGAATTTCGGCGAATATTGTATTGACACTTTACTTTGCGGCACATCTCTGAAATGCACCTGAAATTCATTTTGTGGCAAGACCGAAGTAAAACAAAAACCTGTCTAAACAAGAGCGCGTTTGAAATGCGTTTCAGAAAAGGTATGAAGTCTACGGATGCAACCGAACCGTTTCTGAAATCAAATGAAAGCAGGTCGGAAATAAGCGCATTTGAAACCATTCAAACATTTCTGAAACTGTACGAATGGTCACTGCAACATTAATTAACAGCAAAAGGGACGAACAAAACTGAAATGAACATCTGAAAAAGAAGTTTTGAAAATAGATATACTTCGATTATTAATTTCTAACAATCATATGGCCCACAAAAGCACTTATATTATACGCAGAAAATGCAGAGTACGTAGAAATACAGTAGGCTGAACAGTTGCCGTCTGAATCTAAAGAAAAACAGTCTTGGACAGGGAATGCATTGAGGGGCGCAGTGTGCACCGGTAGCAACGACTCTCATTATATGGTTTCATTATGATAATGGAGCCGGAGAGAGCCTCCCGGTCATTCTAAAAAAAAATGCTTCCTCCTTTTTTTTTGAGGGGATAAAAGCTTCCTCCTTCAGTCCCACGTGCGTTCGGTTGGATCTAGAGGGCGGCTAGCCGGCTACGTGTCTCACTTCCCCACCGCCATACCACACAAGCCCATGACCAATCGTCACATATCCATCACGTAGGCGAGGACTATTCTCACATCACACAGGTTAAGATTTCTGAGAAGAATCTCTATCTAAACAGGATGGAATCGAAGATATTGATACCAAGACAGGCACGGGCTCCTGATGTGACATTTTTTCAAAAGAGAAAAAAGAAGAGCTCGTGATGTGACATAGCATGATGCGCCGGAGAAATTGCGTCTCCCTTTTATTTTTGAAGGGGGCGAAATCGCATCTCTGCTCCAAGGCCGTGGACATGGATGAACTTCTTTGTTACTAGTTCGCTTGGACTTTCCAAAACATAAGATGGTCTAGCAAAGCTCACAAATCCATAGGTTGTAACTAAAAATTTTGTAGGAAACTTATGTGCATGCAAAGTTGAGGGTTGATATGTGTGCTATCGTTTCCTAAACAATACTGGAATCAAATGAAAACAGGTCTGGAAATAAGCGCGTTTGAGACTATATGAAATGTCTTTTGAAATGCTATTCAAACGTTCCTGAAATTGTACGAATGGTCATTGCAACATCAACTGAAAAATGGGAAGAAGAAAATTGAAATGAACGGCTGAAAAATAAGTTTTGAAGTAACGAACTTGGATTGATATTTTTAATCATATGGCCCACAAAAACATGTATATTATGTACAGAAAATACAGAGTACATAGAAATACAGTAGGCCGAACAGTTACCGTCTGAATCTAAAGAAAAACAGTGTTGGACAGGCAATGCATTGAGGGCGCACAGTGTGCGTGCACCGGTAGCAAGGACTTTGTCATTATGGTTTTGGTTTCATTATGATAATGGAGCCAGAGAGAGCCTCCCTGTTACAGTATATTATTCTAAAAAAACTTCCTCGTTCACTCCCACGTGTGTTGGGTTGGGTTGGATCTAGGGAAGGGGGCGGCTACGTGTCTCACTTCCCCACCGCCATAGTGCATACATAAGCAGGCGTCATATATCCATCATAATCACGTGTGAGGAGTATTCAGTATTCACACAGGTTGGGATCGAAGATGTAATAATTGGTAGGAGACAATGAGCTCCACGAAACGAACTTGTTTTTCCAAAAGAAACAAAGTCGTGATGATGATACGATGTGACATCAACTGCACAAATCGCAACTCTGCACCAACTACAGTTTGGAGTCGGGAGTCGTCCTGAGACCAAGTCTACATACAGTTCAGTAATCAGCACGGCAGCCAGTGGATTCGGGTTCGAAAATTCAAAGGAGGTTCGTTTTTTAGTACCCATCTAGAGTAGGATCGAACAATATTTTGCGCGTGATTGTGATGAGGAAGGTGTGCGTACCATGAGGCCGTATGCGAAGACCTGGATGCCGGTGTTGCCGAGGGAGGCGGCGGCGAGCTCGAGGGTGCCGAGGTGGCCGGCGAAGATCTGCGTGGACATGGACATGAGGTAGTTGATCATGTAGACCAGCACGGCGGGGGCCGCCAGCCGCACCAGCATCCGCATCTCCACCGCCGTCGCCGCCCACATCCGCCGCGCCCACGGCACCGACTCGTCGCTCAGGATGCTCTCCAGCCGCTTGCTCCCGCCCTCCGCCTCCTCCCCGTGCCCGTCGTCGCTCCCGCTGCCGCCCGCCGCGGGCGGCAGCAGCGGGCTCTGCAGCTTGCTTCCGTCCGCCGCCGCCATGCTCCCCTGTGGCTGGCTGCTGTGGACGGAGATGCAGAGGTGGACAGGAGGAGCTCTGCTCTGCTCTCGGCGGAGCGTGTTTGTGGGCTATATAAATCGGTGCGGCGCGACGGCGGCCGGGGAGAAAATAAATAGGAATTTGGTTGTGGATCCTACGGCTTTCAAAAAAAGAGTACCCTATCTTTCTTCGTGGTGGTTTGGTTTTGCGGGGAGTTTGGTTTGGTCTTTGGCTCTGGACTCTAGACTAGACTGGGTAGGCGTAGGTGCCACTGGCTGGCTAGCGGTTGGCTGCCTGGATGGATACACATGACAACAAATTGGCTGCTTGGTTTCATCTGAATTTGGTCCATGCTGGCTCATACGCACCGCTTCTAGAAACCAAACCTGTCCCTTGCTTGCTCGTGGACTTCTGGTTCTGGATGCACGTCATGCGTGAAGAGCGTTCGGCAGGTTTGAAAAGCTAAAAAGGACCCCAATTCTGAGCGATCGATCGCTCTGGGCGTTCGCGCTGGAGGAAGGGAAGCGCGGCGCGACCACCCCAGCCCTGTCGGCCCATTAGGTTGTTTCTTTTTTTCGGCTGGGCCATTAAAATTTATTCGCCGTTCTCAAAAAACTTTTATCATTATTTCCGTGAAAGTAATAATAATAAGAAGCAGATTAAAAAAACCAAAAAAATAGTGAAAATAAAAAATAATAAAAATAATAATAAATATCAATTTGCCAAATCTATAAAAATAATAATAATAAATTGCCATGATCCGTGGCAAAAACTAAACATCATCTAAGAGCATGTTGTAGTTTGCATGAAGCCCAATCAAACTCACGTGGTTCAAAAAATGAGGCGTTTGGTTGCAACTAATTTCCTGTTTGCGTGAATTTTAAAGCACTTTCGAACCAGGCTATGGGGGAACATCCGATTCTTGTACCATCTAGGCACGGTCGAGCCAAGCGTGCATCTCATGTGCACATGTCACGAACCGTGAAAGACGATGGGATGCCTCATGCTCCCCCTTCTCTCTCATTACCGCTCATTCACATTCACACAAGACACCTCTCTCTCTCTCTCTCTCTCTCTCTCTCTCTCTCTTACCGTCCCTTCTTGCGCTCTGATGGTCGATCCCCAACTGCGCCACCCCACTCACATCCTCGCCAACTGCAACCCCATCCAAGAGCAGTGGATGGTCGTCCTGACCCACCCCGGCATTGACTTGATGCCAACATCCGGGCGTCGTGCCCCATCTTATCTTCCACAGGCCATCGACAACGACCATTGATCAGTCGTCTTCTTTCATTTCGGTCTCACCGTCTATGGTTGCGGAGGGAAGTACGTCGGTTGTCGTTGCGGAGGGAAGAGACAACTTTAGTGATGTCGGAAGCACATTAGCCATACTCGAAAGGGAATCTTTACCTCCATGGAAATATTTTCTTCCCTTGCTCCGCCCAAGTTGAGGGGAGCGTGTCGGCAACATTAATGGCAATGCCCATTTGCTCCATCGCGTGTGGCACCCCGACAACCAAGGAAGTGGCGATGACCCTCTCAATGGACTCACATCGCGTTGGTCGAACCCTTGTTCTGCTAGGGTTTTGTTCGCGATGCGATGTCCCTCTAGCGTTTACCGCTTCGACAGAGGTGTTCACTCTATGTTCCCCTTTCGGGGTTTTCTGCCTGATTTGATTCAATCCAACCCAATCGATTTGAATCGAGTTTGATTCATCTTTTTAACATGTGCATGGTATAAATAGTAGGGAAAATGCATGCATGATCACCTATGATGCACTTGAGGTCGGTGATGAACTAGTGGATGGTCATAAAACCTTCTTGCGTCCACAAACCGTTAGTCAACAGTTAATTTTTTAACTAGATACATACAAAAATGAGCTAAAATTTTGAGAGGTTCGTATATATATTTCTAATCCCTAAAAAAATAAAATCAAAATTTAAAAGTTTTCTCTTGAAAATCTAAATGGACACATACATAATTTTTAATTATTTATCGAGTGTCTTATTATAACACTGGGAAAAGACATATTTGTTGAACATCTGTAAAAAAATACTTGGCAAAGATTGCTATGCAAAGTGTTTCTTGTTTCTAAAGTGTATAACTCGGCGTATCATTTGTTTTCTGGGTATCGATTGTTTGTCAAGTGTTTTATAAAAGACACTCGGCGTATCATATGTTTGCTGAATATCCCTGCAGAAACACTCGATAAACAGCCGACACTTGTATACCATTTTCCTGTAGTGAATGCACTTGCCAAACTAAGTTTCTCACCTCCCAAATAACAACACTATGTCCATGAGAAACCTATATAGAAACTTTAAGAAAACCTCGAGTATAAAGGAACCCTAGGTGATATAGGGGGTGCTCTTAAAATAGGAAAGACGACAGGGAAACAGCCAGAGCACCCTTTTTCTCACATCCTCTCACGTTTATCTGGTGGGGGTGGCTGGCGGGTGGGAAACGGCTAGTGCGTTGTGATGTGAACGACGTTCGACACCTGCTGGCATGGATGCCGGGGGGCGGTGGCCCTGTATGGAAGTTCACGTGGTTGATTTCCGACGGGCACCATTGTGATGGTGGTGACTCTCATCCGGGTTCTGTGGACAACAGGTGGTGGAGCTGGAGGTAGTCCGGACATGCCCCCGCTGGGTGGTATCCTAATCCGGATACGAAGATTAGACCTTGCAATCCTCCTGGAAGTATCAGTGGCATGGACGAGTTGCCGAGCGAAAGCTCCGTGCCTTTGTGTTGGCGTCGGCTACACCTGTGGGTGCCGCTCTCTTCGTGAGGATGTCGTCGTGGTTCTAGTCTATGAGGCCCCGGGTGAAGCCCTTGTCCGGCCGGATTCGACAACGATAATGCTCTACGTTATCTTTCCTCCTGAGGGCATTGTCGTGGAGCCTAGATGTGATAGGGTGTATCGTGGGGTTGCGTTTAGTTCTCTAATACTTTCTGTTGGTTGTGTAGCTGCCTGCAAATGATGTGTATCTCAAGATCAGCTTTATGAGAATGTTTCCTCGTCATCTTATATCGTTTGATATCTTTTATGGTGAAAGCTTATTGTCTGATCCTCTCACTCACTCCCATTTATTTATAGATGACGCGACATGCATGGGACCTTTTAGACTCGTTCGTAGAGGATTAAAAGTGAGCAATCATAAGGTTCAGGGGATCAAGCACAAGTGGATGGATACTTTGGGGTTCAAAACGTGGACACATCACACATGATTTTTCCGCCGGACACATATGGTTGAACGGAACTACCACTCCTTTTCATTTTTCAAGCCATCACCTGTTTCCATCGTAGCCTATTGAGATTGCATGCTGATGCATGCATACACCTCCACGAGACAGAACTCAAAACGTTGTTTTCTCTCGTGGAACGCGTGCCCATCGTTACCGCGCGCTCTTCTTTCTCTCTTTACTACAGGATCTAAAATGCATGCCGTTAGGACAACTTCAACGCAAGACTGTACTTGATCCGTTTGATTCGAGCGGATAGAAATCACGGTTTAACGCATTGAACGAACGTGCATTCGTTTTTTCATCCGCTTTGGTATATATCCGATCAAATTTTAAACCGGGTTTGCATCGCATGGACATGCACGGACGCGTGGTTGCCCGACCCTCCCTTGGTTTACCCGTCGGTGTAACATCCACCCCATCCCCCCCCCCCCTCTTTCTACCAAAACCCTCTTGCAGCCTCCTCGGTCGCCCCTGCCATGGCGGACGATCCAAATGCCACCGCCCCGCCCCGACCATCGCCCGTCCCTACTTCCCCAAAAAATCCAAGAAGGAGCTGACGCCGAAGAAGAAGGAACGACTTAGGGCCTTGGACTCGGCCAAGAGAGCCGATTGGCGGAAGGCCGTGGCTGAAAATCAAGCTGCTCTGACCACCGAAGCCAAGGACGTTCAGGTCATCGCCGAGAAGGACGACATCGCCTCGAAGGCCACGTAGCAGGCGCTACACATGATGGGTTTCGGTCATGGCGACCCAGCCATCCTTGTTGCCGCAACCACAAGCGGCACGTGGTTGTGGACTGCACGCACACCCCCATTTCGACTCACCGTCACGATGTCGCATACCATGCCAATAGCGTCCAGTTTCTTCACCACTCCGCGAGACAACTCACCGAAAGTGCTGATGGCGCCGGCCACCCCCTTGGCCCCGGTCACCCCCATGGCGACCATCGACATCGACCTCAAGTCCACCCTCTTTGTCGACCAGTCCACTGGGTCGTAGAGGAAGTGGCATAGGAAGAATACTACGTGTAATTTTTTGGACGCCCGCAACCTGTTGGATGGAACGCCGTCTCTACTCCGGTGTCCAGCATACACGCCCCAACACCACCAGAGAGATCAATAAGGACTTGTGTGCATCTTCCTCTCGTCGGCGTCAAGAGGTTTCTATCGAAACAACAGTAGGAATCTTGAGCAGCAACCACACGACACGACTGCATCGTTTTTCCTTGCCGATTCGATTCGATGATGGAAACAAACGGTGAAGTCAGTGCTGACGCGAAAAACGTGGTGACAGGTACGTGTATTTTGGAGGCGTCCGCCATTCATAGCCAGCCTCACAGGTAGGTGAGGTGGACGCAGCTCGCCCAGTGTGTAGTAAGTTACATTGAAGTCGTCGTACGTTTCAGCTAACGGCTCCTGTTGGTTTGGTTTGGTTGGCGTCATTTCTTACGTGGCTTGGCTGCCTGCTTACTTATTTCTGCCGTGGCCGCTTTGAGCGGCGTCACGGCGAGGGAGAGTATCTTTCTTCGTCAATGAACGGCACGATTCTGGTTCGAAGTGTCAGAATTTGGTTGTTGAGTTGTTTGAGTAGCCGGAGGGATGATAAATACGCCGACGCTGCCTGCGGAGGGGCCGGCGCACGTGGTGCAGTTTCATTGCGGCCGGGCCGAGGCAGGCATCAGTTCTATTCATTCATTTCTCAAAGAAACATAGACAGACATTCATGTAGCTCATACATACACGGAAATTCTGGATGGAGACCGAGCTCCATAGCTACAATGCACAAGTGTGTAAAGTTTCAGGACAATTTTTTTAATCTTTTTTATATAGATCACATTTCAAAGTATTTTCATCCTGAAATTTTACACCCATACACCTCACATCCTTTTTCACTTGTATATTTTTTTCAGTTTTTTTGTTTGAAAATTTAAAAATAGGTTTTTTGATACGTATATTTTTTCAAAAAAGGTAGCCATGGAGTTGGAGCTTCAAAAATCCTCAGTATATTTCTCTGAGCATCTTGAGGATACGTATTGAATCAATGGGTCTTAAGATTAATAGATTCATCATCAACAGGCACCTCGCTGTTGACGGATCCTGCGACGAAAGATCGCTACGCGCTAGTCCACAAACGGCGCGATTTCCAGATTTACTAGTCGAGGCAAGCGTCGTTTCTTTTTCGCAAAGGACTTGGATGTGGCACAAATCAGAGGCTCAAAACGCTCTGTCGTTAGCGCCCGCAAGACTGCTAACACTGGTGGCAAATGAGCGTTTGCTTCCATCGAAGACAAGGACGGGCTCCTTTCATACCCAGTTTGATTCGCACGTTTACTGATGGCCTTGCAACAAGTCTTGCTGCGGGCAGAACGTATGCGAGGGCCGTCTATGGAACTGAATATTGTGTCATCAATTTCAATGAAATTGGAAGGTTGCTGCTACTTTTTTGAAAAAAAAAATAGATGTGGCATAATCCCTTGCATGTGCCCGATAGACTTTTTTTTGACACAATAAAGACTTTATTTCTGAAATAATAGCAATGTCGTTTACAGTCGAGAGAGAAATAAAGTCAGGGATATCCTCGTCCCATAAAGAAGAAGATCTACCGACAAAAGACTTCTTTGCTAATTCGTGTGACACCTGGTTTGCTTCTCTAAGACAGTGTTTGTAGGAGATTGATCCCATATCAAGCGTCATATGGTTACATTCAAGCACTACCGCAGCATCTTGTCCGAGATAGTCCTCCATTTGCATGACTCCAACAGCGTGCAGGAAATCAGATTCAATTTCAACTCTATTGCAACCTAGATGTGCAGCAAGATACTGTTCGTTTCGTATTGCAATAATCTCCGCTGAGTCAACCGAGTTCACATGGGGTATAAACCAATTTGCAGCTCCAATAAACTCGCCATATTCATCCCTAGCTACAGCCCCACTTGCACCTGACAGAGTATCCTGGTAGAAGAAAGCATCAACATTGATTTTTGTTATTCCATGTGATGATCTCCTCCATATTTGGTCCTTCTTCCCAGCTGGTGCATTGTGAGAACTGGGAATAGGCTCCACTATAGTTTGTGGCTAGAACTTTGATTGCGAGTGTTGTTTTCTCCGCAGAAGAAAACGTCAGCCCCTTTACAACCTGCTTTCGCTGCCACCATATATACCACGCTGCGATTATTGCAAGTTCAGCTTCAGGAATACCATCAGAGACACCCTTGATCTTTGATAGAATCTCCATAGTCAGAAGACCCAATCTGCCTTCTGCCACTGCCGCCTCAATCTTCTTTTCCAGACCGAGTTCAGACCAAACTTGTTTTGATGTGCCTGACAGACATGGCTCCCTCAAGGATCAAATAAATCGCCATTATATCCGTTTAGCTATCAGCAGTCTCGCTCCAGCTACTCCCTTCGATCCATATTAATGGACTTAAGTTTGTCTAGATACACATGCATCTAGTCTAAATACTTAACTAGATACATACGAATCTAGATAAAGTTGAGTCCATTAATATGGATCGGAGTTAATATTTTGTTTCAGAACTGTGGTTGGTAATATTTTAAAATCATTTTTTTAGGTGGTTTTGGATTATAATATGTATCACCATAACAACAAATAAGGGGAGCTAGCCTAGCCCATGAGTGGGATAGGCCCAGTAAGGACCGGGATAGGCCCAACAGTTTCTTGAAAGCACGATGGCCATTAATATAATATACATGATGAACATTTTCGTAATACACGATTGAACAATTTTTTCATACATGATGTGGACTTTTTAAATATAGGCGAACATGTTTTCATGCATGATGAAAATTTAATTTATAACGAAATATTTTTAATACATGATGGAGTTTGTAATAATACACAATGAATATTTCATGCCAATACACGTCAACAATTTGTACAATATGCGATGAAAATTTGTAGAATACAAATTGAATATTTTCTCTAATACATGTTGATTTTTTTAATCAATGAATATTGTTAAATACATGATCAACTATTTTTGTGAACTATTGAAATATTTTTCAAAAAAAAACTATCTTACCAAACGACGATCTTTGTAATGTTCGGAGGATCTTTTACAAAAACATCATGGATTTTTTAATACATGGTGTACATTTTCTCAACAAACGACGAGTATTTTTAAATAAAAATTGTTTTTAATTCATGGTGAAAGTTTTATAAATATGTGAAACTTTTATAAATAAGTTGTGCAATTTTAAAGATACGTATTGAGTCTACTAAAATGTATGATAAATATTTGTTAATCACACGAATGGGCATTTTTTTAATATACACTTTTAGAAACTATAGGAGTAGTTGTCTAAATAATTACAAATACATTTGTTGAGCATTTAAAAATTAACTTACAATGGTACCCTAGGTGTATCAAACACTCGGGCTCTCGCTGGGCTGATCCATTTATCGGTCTTTGCAAGCGATGCCACTCTTGGTATCGCGTGAGGTCTTATTGGTAAATCCTATATGTTGATCGTGCGAAATCACTAGTTAAGTAGTACTCGTTGCAGTGAACACCCCACATCTTCCGCAGTTGACAAGTGGCACAGTATACGTGCGCCACTTATTGTGATCTTGAGGTTTATTTTCCTTTTATAAAGCACGGGGTGTGCTTCTCACGGGAACAAGTTTGTGCCTCCTAGAGAGAAACTATCTTACGTCTTTGAAAAAAAAGTATTATCTATTTTTATCTATAATATTTAAATAGGTCATCTTCACTAACCTATTTCAATTGAGATGCAAGATATTCACATCATCAAGTAGGTCTACCATATAAAAATTATTTTACACTTACTTTGCATGCAGATGCTTCCATTAACTCCGCAATCATGCAACCTATCAAGAAATATTTATATTTTTTGTGAAATCATCCTCAATATTTATAAGAGATTTTTTTTCATAAAAAATCAAATAATGAGTTACCCCATATTTTATTTTTCTATACGACAATTTTTTTATGAATGCATAATGTAGTTTCTATTATTGTTTTAGGTCAATCCAAGGGCGTGATATCTCCACTAACTCTACACAATATTGTTTTCGTCTTATATCATCTCGCCAATTATTGTCAAGCTAATAAATTAACAAAACAAAAAACACACTTATTTTAGATTGTTCATCAAAAAAATTTAGATTATTACTCTAAACAATATTTATTCCAAAGAATAATTTCTAATCAAGTTATACTAAGTTCCATAATTTTCATCATATTTGAAAATATTAAGTTTTTTGTTAACAGTTTCCGCAGACCTCACACATCTCTAGACAGGCCGACCCACCTTTCTGCTACCTTTTTCTGTTTTATTTCTTTCTGTTTTGGTTCTTTAATTTGGATTTTTCTTGTGTTTTGCTTTAAAAAAATAGATTCAGATTTCCTTTTCCTTTTTGAACTTTTTTTTACAACTTTTACAATATACGGTGAACATTTTTCTAGTATATGATGAACAATTTATAATACATTTTGAAAAAAAATTAGCATGGTTAATTTTTGCAAACATGCTTTAAATTTGTGTTATATACGTTGAACATTTTAGAATATACAATGAATATTTACACTTATAAGATACTCAAACTTTGTACTAAGTGGATGACACTTTTTATGGATCGGAGGGAGTAACATTTTTGTTGCATGGTTGAACAATTACTTAATACACACCAAACATTTTCTTTCAATATAATATGCACTAAACCTTTTAACAAAAGACATATACAAAATATATTTTAATATCTAACAATAATAAAATGACAACCAAATTTTTGGTAAATCAACTAAAATACCAGAAAGAGGAAAATGAAAAAGAAACTTGCAGCAAAAGTGGAACGGCCTATTAGCTCCTCCTTCAACAAAACATCTCGGTTTGGCGACCATAGGCGGTGTCATAAAGAAGGTCTCGATCCCTATTAGGCGTGTTTGTCGCCATGTCACCTCCATGCTAGCTCACCCGCTAGGGCTTTTGTTGATTTATTTATTTTTGCTCGTTTTGTTCGCTTTTGAAAGTTGTTTTTTTTTAATTTTTCAATATATAAATTAAATAACAATGTTCATACAATCATCCGTTACAACTTTAGCCACGCAGGGTGGAACACTATTAATTAAAATCCCATCGAACTTATTGTTAAAACAAAATTTAGCAATCTCATGGGCTACTCTATTTGCTGATTTATTAATCTTGATAATCTTGAGGTTTGCCATCATCCTTGCAATGCTTAAGGCTTCTCTCTTAAGGTCAACAAAATTAGACTTGTTCAAAAGATCATTTGCAAGCAACGAGACCACAAAGGAACAGTCAGTTTCCAAAATTATAGGTTTTTGAAGAGAAATACCTATGTGTAGCCCCGCCAGGGTAGCTCTGAGCTCTGCTTCATTTACCCTAATACAAGTCTCAATATAATTCCATGAGGAGATGATAACCTCCCCATTATGGTCTCTTGCAACCACCCCCACACTAGCAGATTTACATGCCTCCACAAAACTTGCATCAACATTTATCTTAATGAAATCTTGGTTGGGAGGTTTCCAAATCTCCGGGCTCCTTCCCAGGTCATTGGTGGAACTAAGTCCCTCCACCCTTTCTTTTCCTTTCTCATCGATATCTTTTCTAGAACTGGAAAGAGCAGAGGAAAATAGGAAGAAGACTCACTGGTTGGCTTGGGACAAGATGACTAGACCCAAAGGAGAAGGAGGTATGGGTTTTCGGGACTTAAGGTTATTTAATCAAGCGCTTCTGGCGAAACAAGCATGGCGATTAGTGATTTACCCTGATTCGCTTTGTGCAAAGGTAATGAAAGCTAAGTACTATCCTAATGGACATTTGTTGGATACGGTTTTTCCTCAAGTAACGTCCGCTATTTGGCAAGGGGTGATACATGGTCTTGAGTTGCTGAAGAAGGGAGTCATTTGGAGAATTATGGATGGGGCTAACATAAATATCTGAAGGGATAATTGGCTTCCTAGAGATTCTGGTCTTCAAATCTCTGCAAAGAAGAATAGAACCAGAATAAAACGTGTTTCTGAGCTCTTCTTGCCGGGGTCAAAATGTTGGGATGAAAATCTAATTCGACATCTTTTTTACCCCCATGATGCTGAGGAAATTTTAAATCTGCGTATCCTTAATATGGGGGAGGGAGATTTTGTTGCTTGGCACTATGAGAAAAATGGTTTATTCTCAGTAAATAGTGCGTATAGACCGGCGCTACATCTACGGGATTCAAAGCTGGAGTGTGGAAGCTCTAGTTATGCTGAAATGGGAGATAGGAGGATCTGGAACAATATTTGGAAGGCTCATGTGCCTCAAAAAATTAGAATTTTTGCTTGGCGTGCGGTTGCGAACAATTTAGTGGTTCAAGTTAATAGAGTTATACACCATCAAACTACTATTGGTATGTGCTCGATTTGTGGAGCTGATGAGGAAGACGTTTGTCATGCCTTGGTTGCATGCCCCAAGGCTCGGGCACTTCGTATGGCGGCTAGAGAGGTATGGCATTTACCAGGCGAGGAGTACTTCAGTTATTCTGGTCCGGAGTGGGTTCTTGTCTTACTGGACCATTTGAAATCTCTGGTGCGTGAACAAATCATTTTCTTATTCTAAAGGACTTGGCACCTCAGAAATGACTTAAATTCTTGGTAAAGGTAAGGAGACTATCTCTGCCTCCGTGTCCTTCATTCAAAATTATTGGGCATCTTTTTCTTCCGCTTTTGAAAGTTGTTGGTCTACTTTCCCAGGAAAACAATTGTTAATTTTATCATTAAAAATATGTGGAAATAAAAATTTGTTCATGGAATTTTTAAAAATTTCATGAATTTTTAAAAATGTTTGTGGACTTGAAAAAAGGTTCACAAATGTGATAGGTTTCACATATTTTAAAAACATCCGTGAATTTGAAAAAGTACTAAATTTTCAAAAGTTATCGAATTTTTAAAAGTTTTCAAACTTGAAAATATTCATGGAGAAATTTGAAAAAGATCATTGGAAAAAAGATTGCAAATTTGAAAATTTTATAAAAAAAATGTGAAAAAATAGAAATTATAATTTATTACGAATTTGAAAATGAATCATAAAGTTTAAAGTAAAAAAGGGAAAACTATGAAAAATAACTGCAACTAGCCGAAAGCTTCTAACAACTTCGCAAAACCGATTGAAAGCTTTTAGAAATTCACAAAACCAAAACAAGCTGAAATAAAACTCACGAAAAAGGGTGCAGGCGCTACATACAATTAACAAAGTACGTACCAAGTAGTCGACGCCATACCAGCTGAATACAAAATGGGCGCTATAAGCGATGTATAGAGACACCATTATGTATGTAAAGACCTTAACGCTGGTTTAGTGTTCTCATGATTTGGTGGCCTGAAATTGCTTCGCCCATTAATCGACTTATTTTATTTGCACATAATGGTGCCGATATAATCTAAAAACAGTGTCTTTCTTCTTAAGGGCGCTTTTCATTAGAGTTGTGAGATATTAGTAAGGATACAATATTGATAAACTGTGATAATTAAATAAGTAATGGTGCCGATATAATCTAGAAACAGTGTCGTTCTTCTTAAGGGCGCTTTTCATTTGAGTTGTGAGATATCAGTAAGGATACAATATTAATAAACCGTGGTAATCTATATCTCTTATAAGACAAAACCCCACTAAAATGCATTTAAAGTGTCTATCTCAACATGCAAGCTATCCACATCACCCACTATTGTATCCAATCATTTGTCCATGTCATCCACTAAGAAAACTCAACTAACATGCATTTGTGGTATCTATCTCAACATGCAAGCTATCCACATCACTCACTATTGTATCCAATCATTTAACCATGGCATCCACTAACAAACTCAACTATGATGCATTTGTGGTATCTATCTCAAAATTCAAGCTATCCATAACACTCATTATTGTATTCAACAATTTATCCATATCATCCACTTTCATTTACATGAATTTTATATTCTTACAATTTACATTGTAGAGTTCTTATAAAAATTTCCGCTGCAACGCGCGAGGTATTCTTCTAGTTAAATATGAACATAATGTAAGATACATATTTTATTAGCATTGATAGTTGAACATGGGCAACTTATAGCTGCATGGTATGGATCCTAAGAATAAAAATTCAGGATTATGCGCAATCGGTTTAGTATGTCCCATAAGATAGCTATGATCGCTACACTAGGTAGAAATTTATCTGAAAAAACACATGGAAAAACCGTAGATTTCTCAATGTAATCTCTTAAATGACAACACTCTTATCGAAAAGGGAAATACAACTAAAGCAAGAGCATGCATGGACGGCTAAAACATAGTATAGGTGACAATTACAATACCCATTTTCTCATTAGAAAGGCTTTACCAAGTTAAACCGTTTTGATTTAGAAACTCAGTACATATGCACATGCTCACAATACGCACACAAACTCACTCGTACAAATGTAGACACGCATATCCCATCACCATGAACAACTCTGAAAGACTGATCCGCCAGATTTCAAGATCAACGAAGCAGTGACATGCACCTTGTTATCTACCGACACACCATTAGCACTAAAAGAATAGCATAAAAAAGTCAAACTAAATGCAGAAAATTTATGAGCATCCGCGTCAATCTATGACTTAAACTTGGTGTTGTGGTTCCATAAAAAAAACTACTCCCTCCGATTTAAATTAATTGACACACATTTAATACAACTTTGTACTATAGTTGTCCTAAGTATGCGTCAATTAATATGGATTGGAGGGAATACTAACATTAATCTATGTTTAGTTCCTACCCGGACGGCCATTGATACTCGGATTTGCCGGGATCGATCGAGTCCATCAAACCATAGGAGAGTAGTAGTACTCTTTTGCGGATTATCTGAGAAAAATAGCTTATCCTCTAGCAGTTCTGCGGTTGCACTTGTACCACGAACGCCGACGGTCAATTTGCTGGGGTAGAAAACTAGTACTCCTACTAGGCGAGTATTGTTTCCAACGCGCACGGAACGTGTCGGTTTCCAATTCCATCTCGCTGTCGCCGTCGTCACCCAAACGGACGGCGATCGATCGACCTCTCCTGCTCATACACGATTCCTCGAGCTACTTAAACTAGTACTCCTACTCTCCCTCACTGACACGTCCGGTCGGGGCACCAATGGCTCGCTTGTCAGCGATGGCAGCTCGATAAATAAAGATCGCGTGCCAAACCGTGCAGTCTATGGAGCACGCCGGTGCCTTTCTTTATTAACGCCGGAAGAGACGACCTTCGGGTCGGGGTGGGAAATTGTCGCCGGCGTCCTCCGGAGATCGGCAAATCGCATCAAAGTATCCACGAACGGTAGTTGGTTGGTTGCTGTTAACCTTATCTTCACGGCTGAGCTCAGTGGATCTTCTCCGGTCAAAAAATAGCGCTCCAACAATAATGGTTGTATACCTGCGCCGCCCCGGAACCGATCCACTTTAGCACATCTTCAACGTTCATTCCTAAAATCAACACTACGTTCGTTTATGGATTCGTTCGAATTAATCTATAGATACTGATAAAAAAACCTGTCATCTAATCGTAAAAATTATATTTCTCCACGATTTAATATAAAACAAGCAAAATATAATACATGTAGAGAAAAATTATTTGGACGTTTTATCTGCAAAATTTAAATAAAAGTAATAATTTGCTCGGACTACACATCTATTTTGACGTTGATATGCTCCACCTTCATCTTCGGCCGGCTCATCATCATCTTCTAGGTCAACGAAGAGGTAATCGATCTCTACCACCCTTTCGTGGACCAATCAGTGATTTCCTTCCACATCACGTTCCGAATGGATTGAGTCAAGAATCACTTTTTGCTCTGTTGTGGCGGGATTCACCAAGGCAGTCGCCTCGATTATGTGCCTATCCTGCAATTCCCGCACGATCACACGCCGAAGTCAGTTGTGACGTCCCCGATTTACGATCATGTACTAATCATACGCGCACTGTACACGATCGAGATCAGGGTGTCACTGTAAGAATATCAAAGCACAACTCTAGACACAAATATGATAAAATCTTTATGTTACAAGCCAAGGGTCACAAGGACCCAAATACATAAGTTATACAAGCCATAATATCTGAGTATAGACATAGTCAGTCAAGTTTTGCGTTAAGAAGACTAGCACAAACATGACACAGATCGAAAAGGCGAGGCCTCCTGCCTGGGAACCTCCAAACTACTCCTGGTCGTCGGGGATCTCCACATCGTAGTAGGCACCTCTGGGGTACTCCTGCTCCTGGGCTCCAACGTCTGATTGCAGCAACCGTGTATAGAAAACAAAGATAGAAAGCAAGAGGGGGGATGAGTATCTAGCATACCCGCGAGACTTACGTCCGCATCTAAGCATTTATGCAATTGTATCAAATGGAAAGGGGAGGCTGTATAGTGGACTGAACTGCAGAAAGCCAGAATAAGGATGAGAAGCTAGACCTATCGAAGACTAGCATCTTCAAGCAATCTTGCAGCAGTAGATGAGAATAGACAATAGTTTATAAGGTTGTATTACTAATGATATGTATATAGCAGTAATAACATCAAGTCCCGAGATCCTTTCTCGACATCCCTGCGAGAAAGTAATCCCGGGAACCATATCAACAATTCATAATGTATTAAAAATGGTTCAAGTTGTAGACACGGATACAACACCGAGCGTCCTGTTACCGTGGACACGACTATTCGAATAGATTTACTCCCTGCAGGGGTGCAGAAAGTTACCCTATACGCTCGGACCCCCGGGTCTCGTACACCTTATTCAGGCATGTTCGACCAAGGTAATCCGACACATTATAGACCATCCTAGGCTCAATAGAGAGGCCAACCCGTCGGTCTAAATCCTAAGTACGCAGGGGTCTTGGGCCTTCGCCCTTTGTACTCCTGCACGGTGCATGGCTGGCCGGCGAAGCAGACGCAACTGCCTCAACAAGAGCACGGAAGACCCGTCTATTCCCGGCAATCAGGCCGCAAGTGATGTCGACGTATGAAGAGCTTTCGAACGATAACGTACGACGCCCGGGAGCCCATACTCCTTATCCAGCGCGTAGGTTTGTGCGGAATAGGCATATAGCCACTCAAATCACTGACACCGATCCATTAGCATTTTATTAATAACTCGCGGAGACGACCATTATCGTCATCCCGACTGGGTAACACAACAGACAACGAACAGCAAACAGGCCCACCTCTCTCTCCAAGCGGCACCTTCCCTGTTGTCCCGTCACAACTCGTAGGTACCCTTAGGGGTGGCCCGTCTCCTTACCTTAATTCGCGAGCAACCTAGGAGTCACTCGACTTTCGTGGTGCATGGGGTATATCGCGGACAACGATCAAAGTCCAGGCCCACCGCACACCGGTAAGTGCCTACCCTGTCGTCCCGTCGTAATACCTATCGCGGGCACCGTTGGGTCACCCGACTCCTTACCTTGTCTTGCGTCCGATGAAGTTGTAACAATGTAAAGTCCCACGTTCACTCCCCAGAGTGATCGCGGCCCGATAGCTAAGCATAGCAGACTGACAAGGGCGTAGGGCCAACTGATGTAATTGCATAACTAGAGCAGCATAGGACAAGGTAGGGTACAATAATAAGGGCGACAAAAACAGGCTATGCTAAAGAATAGGGAGTAACGTAATAGCAGCAACAGCAATGCCTAGTGCAAGAAATGTACGGAAAAGATAGGCGATATCTGGGGAAGGAAATGGCTCTGCTTGCCTGGAAGCTCGACAGTAGGGGTACAGTCGTCGATGTAGTAGTCGTACTCGGTGGCGTCGGCGGCGGCAGTATCGGGGTCTATCGGAGAATAAAAGGGGGGGGGGAGAAACAGTAAATACATAGCAATAACATAGCAAGGAAGCAAGACATGACAAACACGGTTTTGGTGGTGCTCTAATGCAGTGCTAGATGCTTTGCTCGGAGCGGGAATTCATCCGGGGATGAACTACCAGCTCCGGGTGATTATCGGCAGACGACCCGAAGGGGAAAGGTCTCGTGTTCGGTATGTTAGAGGGGGGGTGGATATACGGGTAGCGTATTCTTATTCTTTGTATTTTTCTGATCAACTTTCATGTATAAATTATTTTCATCGGAGTTACGGTTTAAAAGATATTGATTTTCAAATATTTAAATGATTTTGGAATTTTCTGGAATTTATTTATTCATTTAATATAGCATTATCTAGAATAGTTCTTTGACTGGTCAAACCTGATCAGTGGGTCCCACTGGTCAGCCTCTGATTATTAAGAAAATCATTTTGTTTAATTAAACAGTAATAGGGCCCACATGTCATTCACTGATTCTGTATAAATCTATTCTATTTAATTTCTTATAAGTGGGGCCCAATTGTCATTGACACAGGTGCTAATACACATTTTTAAATGCCAGTGAATAGTTATATGGCCTGGGGCCCATCTGTTAGTGAGCCAAAGGGGTATCTCCATTTGTTTAACAACTGGTTAATTAACAGGACCCTGGCCCACATGTAAGTGTCTATTTAGTGCTAATTAAGCATCTGACAGGGTGGGGCCAATCTGGTAATGATAGGGGAGGCTCGCCGGCGACGGTGCTCTGGCGAACTCGATGGCGTGCACGATTCCGAGCACGGTTTGGGGTGCCGTTTGGTGCTACGCGCTCCAGGGAACACCGCGCATCGAATGGGGGTGGTGGCTTGGCCGGGGAGTCGCCGGAACAACGACGACGAGGAGGAACGCGACGAACCCGAACGGGAGCTCGACGGTGTCGACGTTTCGAACGTCCCCGCGACGATTGAATGGGGTTGGGAGGCGCTACGTGACGCGAGGAGTGCAACGGTGCCTAGCCCGGGACCAAATGGCCACCGAAGCCTTGCCAGCGACAAGCACGGCGGCGACAAGAAAACGCGCAGCGACGGAGGCGGCATTCCAGCGAGTAAACTTGGGCGTGTGCTACGGAATCAACTATTAGGAGCGTTGCAAGCAAAATGACGCGCTTCTCGTGTCAAACGGGGGATCCTGGCCACGGCGGTGAACCTCACCACGGCGGCGAGCCCACGGCTTCAATGGCGACACGGGCTACGGCGAGAGGGATGCAAAGGGGGCGTTTGGGGACGGCGTAGATGCTCACCGGGAGACGTGCAGTTGCTATTGGGAGTTTAGTAGTGCAGGGGGGTGGCCGGAATTGCTTGGCGAAGCTCGTCGGCCGGCGGCGAAGACGATGAAGATGGCGTGGCCTTGAGGGCGTCCGGGCTCGGTTGCGCGCTTGAGGTGATGAAGGCGACCACGACGCAGCTCCAGGACACCTCGGTTTGGGATGGGGTGGCCGGTGGCCGCGTGCGTTAACGAGCCCGCGGCCATGGTGGCTCGGGTGCGAGAAGAACCGACAGGGGGAGGGCGTGGGCGAGGAGGGGAAAGGCGGGGGCTTGTCTCAGGGGCAGGTGAGGCGGCCTTATCGTCGATGCGCGCGCACAGGGGAGGAGGGGGGCCAGCCGCTGCGCAGAGCACGACCATGGCTCCACGAGGCTGGGCAGGTGAGGGAGGGGACAGGGGGAGGTGGGGGAGAAGGGCCAGGGTGGCTGGGCTTTGCCCTGGGCGGGTTATAGGGGTTTTCCTTTTGTTTGTTTTCTTTTCTCTTTTTCTTTTCTGTTTTATTTTATTCTAGCTATCAAATGATTTTAGCAAAATGTTGCAACTGTCCTAATAATTATGTTACACCCCACAGGAATGCTACAAAAAGTTTGGGGCAGAACAAGATCCAGTTGAATTTTATTTAAATAGTATTTGATTAAAAAGGGGTTGTTTTAGCTACTGTTTGATTTGTTTAATATATTTAAGCAATGTAATAAAATACCATTGCTCTTTTATTATGACCTACTGATTATTATGCATTTAATAAAACTGGTTACACAATTTTTGGCTAAAGTTTTCTTTTCCACTTGTTTATTGCAAATCCAGGGCAACTTAATATTCTAAAATATTGGTTTCATTTATAGAATTGCTTTGGGATTATTTAAAATATGAAGAACATTTTGTTTTGTCATTTGAAGAAGTTTTATCTTGACTGGCATTTTCATCTTTAATGAAGTTGAATTATTTCCCAATGCAACTTTAATGAATATGATCATGATGACAAAGCAATCAAACCGGCTTAATCATAGGGCTAAGATTTGGGGGTGTTACAAATCTCCCCCACTACAAGAAATCTCGTCCCGAGATTTAAGAGGTAGAGTAAGGAGTAAAGTTTTGGTCTCGTATTCTATCGAATCTTCTGGTTCTTGTTGCCCTTCTCGAAGAAGTCAATCCTTCTCGTTGATGTCTTCATTTCTATGCATCATTGCATCTCGACGAGTTGTCATCCTTCCTTCGGGGCTTCATCATACTTATGGAATAGGGTAGGAGGGAAAACTTAAGGGGGTCGGATTGGCACAAGGTTAACCAACTGAGGCGGTCCAAGGGAATGAGGTATAGGGTATCTCTCAAGTTTAAACTCACGAAATTACATCGACAGAATCTAAAGAAGGTATGAGAAGTTTCAAGCGGATAGACATGCATCCGATGCCGATGTCGGATGATGAAAAGGGGTCTAGAGCATCAGGCAATAGCACTGAGTCTGACATCAGACTAAATATCACAAGGTAGGTGACTCATGAATTGCATACGAGGCCAAGAACGAGGAATAACATCAGAAACATCAATGTAAAGGAGAGTCAGGTTTCGGTCCTGTGGAACTGTAATCACAGTGCGGATCATGAGTAGGAGGGGTGGTGACATGGTATGCGATCACAATACAAGGTTTTTCAGAGAACAGCTTGAAAGCTATGTCGGCAACAACGTCGGTACCAAGGCGAGGGACGAAGAGAACCATTTTCCTGCTCGTTGAGATGAGGCGGACCCATTGGCAAAGTTCCCGTCCATCGGTGGTTACCGAAATGTCATCAATCAATGGTAACAGGGTTTTCTGATGGAGTAGTACACCGAGGTGTTTACATAAGCAGGGAATTATCAATGCTCAAATAAGTTATATCATAAGAAAGATTAAACAGACCAATGGAAAGGAAAATGTGATTATATGCAAGTATCAGGTGTATATCCTTCCCAAGGGAAGGCAGAGCAAGATATACATGACCAAGTTTGTATTGGTAAGGAGTCAAAGGATGTTGTCGATGATAACACAAATCATCGAGGGGCAAGGAAGGTACTTCCCATCATGAATTAAACAGACACATGGAAGGAGCCAAAATTGTAGGTGATGATCACGACACATTATGTCGAGAGGTTCTCCAGAGAATGGAAACGAACAGCGGCGACAACCAGCAAAGGAATGGTGAGAAAAAGGTATTCGGTGTTCTCGGTTGACGACAACCGAGAACCCATGGAGTGGCTAAGATAGGGAAAGGTATTGCTTCATCAAAAATTCATACGATGTAGTGCAAAGGCATAATATCGTCGAGATACCAAGGGGTAATACTCGAAGGTAGAACGGAAGATCTTAGACGTAAGATGAATTCATACCAAGGGGATAATTATTCTTACAAGAAGCTTTCATGATAAGTTCTACATCGTATCCATGGGCATGAGCACAAATGTTCAGGGTCGACTCCCACTTCTTCAATGCTTAACCTTTCATTTACTTCTCGCTTTCGATGAGGTTGTCGTGATGAAATTTTATCTGGCGTAACACCAGTAGAGTATGACCCGTAAAAGTTACCGGATTCACACAGATGGCTAAAGCATAGATGCAACCCATTGGGACATTATTCGAATCTATACATCAAACAACAAAAGTAAAGGATACAACTTCGAAAGTGGAGTACCGAAGTCAAAGTAGAGGATATGACTCGTCAAGCCGATTCGTATAAGGGAAGAACTAAAGGTTTTGTTTTTTTAATATGCAAGATCAGTCGGATAATAATCCACCGAAGGATCCGGTGGACCGCAAATAATCTGCTGTGGGTATCGGCACTCAGCCAGAAGATGGAAGAATGCAAAGGCATCGGATTATAGGAACATCGGAATAATTCGATGCGTAAGTACAAAGGAATTATGATTTCTAAATCGGTGTATCAGAATCAGATACTCCGATCAAACATGGATAAGTTGATTAGAACTAGATAGATAATCAATCAATGTTTAATTTATCGAAAACCAGCTCATGTCTGAAATGACGTATGAGTCGGAAGAATGATTCATAAGGATCACCTGATGATTGTGTGCACTAGCACACATGATGATTCAATAAGACCAGAATGGCAATGACAAGGGATATTAATGAAGAATAATATACATATGGATTTAACCATAATGCAAACAGGCGAGAAGAATCTCGAAAAGCAGTAGGCTGCAGAGGATTCTCGAGACATCGAGGAGTATTTCGTGTTATCTTGTAATAACAAGAGCCACTGGGATTGAATGGATGAACGGAAGGTGTATGTAATTATCCATACGGACTTAACGATGGTAGGGAATTGCAAGGGTGATGTGTGCATAGGGTCTTGGGAATTTATCGGAGGGCATCTTCGGAATCTTCAGGTGAATCAACCGATCATCTGTAATGAGGGGCTCTCCGGGAGGAAATAGTCACGGGAACCTAGAGTTAGAGTTAGCAAAATATTTTAACCCGAAAAGATGAGAGGTTAGAATCCCAGAGTAAAGGTACGGAGAAAAAGATACTAATACAATCCCATTGGTGTCGTGGGCCCGTAAGCCACACATTGATGTTAGTAAAATAGTTTTGCAAAGACTAGACTCAACTTCGACCAAAGAGTTGGAAGGGGTTTCCTACAGGCAGTCGGCTCTGATACCAACTTGTGACGCCCCCGATTTACGATCATGTACTCATCATACACGCACTGTACACGATCGAGATCAGGGTGTCACTATAAGAATATCACAACACAACTCTAGACACAAATATGATAAAGTCTTTATGTTACAAGCCAAGGGTCACAAGGACCCGAATACATAAGTTATACAAGCCATAATATCTTAGTACAGACATAGTCAGTCAAGTTTTGCCTTAAGAAGACTAGCACAAAAATGACACAGATCGAAAAGGCGAGGCCTCCTGCCTAGGAACCTCCAAACTACTCCTGGTCGTCGGGGATCTCCACATTGTAGTAGGAACCTCCGGGGTACTCCTGCTCCCGGGCTCCAACGTCTGATTGCAGCAACCGTGTATAGAAAACAAAGATAGAAAGCAAGAGGGGGGTGAGTATCTAGCATACCCGCGAGACTTATGTCCGCATCTAAGCATTTATGCAATTGTATCAAATGGAAAGGGGAGGCTGTATAGTGGAATGAACTGCAGAAAGCCAGAATAAGGATGAGAATCTAGGCCTATCGAAGACTAGCATCTTCAAGCGATCTTGCAGCAGTAGATGAGAATAGACAACAGTTTATAAGGTTGTATTAATAATGATATGTATATAGCAGTAATAACATCAAGTCCCGAGTTCCTTTCTCGACGTCCCTGCGAGAAAGCAGTCCCGGGAACCATATCAACAATTCATAATGTATTAAAAATGGTTCAAGTTGTAGACACAGATACAACACCGAGCGTCCTGTTACCGTGGACACGACTATTCGAATAGATTTACTCCCTGCAGGGGTGCACAAAGTTACCCTATACGCTCGGACCCTCGAGTCTCGTACACCTTATTCAGGCATGTCCGACCAAGGTAATGCTACACGCCGTAGACCATCCTAGGCTCAACAGAGAGGCCGACCCGTCGGTCTAAATCCTAAGTACGTAGGGGTCTTGGGCCTTCGCCCTATGTACTCCTGCACGGTGCGTGGCTGGCCGACGATGCAGACGCAACTGCCTCAACAAGAGCACAGAAGACCCATCCAATCCCGGCAATTAGGCCGCAAGCGATGTCGATGTCTGAAGAGCTTTCGAACGATAACGTACGACGCCGGGGATCCCATACTCCTTCTCCCGCGCGGAGGTTTGTGCAAAATAGGCATATAGCCACTCAGATCACTGACACCGATCCATTAGCATTTTATTAATAACTCGCGGATACGACCATTATCGTCGTCCCGACTGGGTAACACAACAGACAACGAACAGCAAACATGCCCACCTCTCTCTCCACGAGGCGCATGCCCTGTCGTCCCGTCACAACTCGCGGGTACCCTTAGGGGTGGTCCGTCTCCTTACCTTAATTCGCGAGCAACCTAGGAGTCACTCGACTTTCGTGGTGCATGGGGTATATCGCGGACAACGATCAGAGTCCAGGCCCACCGCACACCGGTAAGTGCCTACCCTGTTGTCCCGTCGTAATACCTATCACAGGCACCGTTGGGTCACCCGACTTCTTACCTTGTCTTGCGTCCGATGAAGTTGTAACAATGTAAAGTCCCACGTTCACTCCCCAGAGTGATCGCGGCCCGATAGCTAATCATAGAAGACTGACAAGGGCGTAGGGCCAACTGATGTAATTGCATAACTAGAGCAGCATAGGACAAGGTAGGGTACAATAATAAGGGCGACAAAAACAGGCTATGTAATAGAATAGGGAGTAACGTAATAGTAGCAACATCAATGCCTAGTGCAAGAAATGTACGGAAAAGATAGGCGATATCTGGGAAAGGAAATGGCTCCGCTTGCCTGGAAGCTCGACAGTAGGGGTACGATCGTCGACGTAGTAGTCGTACTCGGTGGCGTCGGCGGCGGCAGTATCGGGGTCTATCGGAGAATAAAAGGAGGGGGAGAAATAGTAAATACATAGCAATAACATAGAAAGGAAGCAAGACATGACAAACGCAGTGTTGGTGGTGCTCTAATGCAGTGCTAGATGCTTTGCTCGTAGCAGGAATTCATCCGGGGATGAACTGCCAGCTCCGGGTGATTATCGACAGACGACCCAGAGGGGGAAGGTCTCGTTTCCGGTATGTTAGAGGGGGTGGTGGATATACGGGTAGCGTATTCTTATTTGTTGTTTTTTGGTCAACTTTCATGTATAAATTATTTTCATCGGAGTTACGGTTTAAAAGATATTGATTTTCTAATATTTAAATGATTTTAGATTTTTCTGGAATTTCTTTATTCATTTAATATAACATTATCTAGAATAGTGTTTTGACTGGTCAAACATGACCAGTGGTCAGCCTCTGATTATTAATAAAATCATTTTGTTTTATTAAACAGTAATAGGGCCCACATGTTATTCACTGATTCTGTATAAATCTATTCTAATTAATTTCTTACAAGTGGGGCCCAACTGTCATTGACACATGTGCTAATACACATTTTTAAAATGCCAAGGAATAGTTATATGGACTGGGGCCCATCTGTTAGTGACCCAGAGGGGTATCTCCATTTATTTAATAGCTGGTTAATTAACAGGCCCCCTGGCCCACATGTAAGTGTCTGTTTAGTGCTAATTAAGCATCTGACAGGGTGGGGCCCATTTGGCAGTGACAGGGGAGGCTTGCTGGCGGCGGTGCTCCGACGAACTCAATGGCGTGCACGATTCCCAGAACGGTTTGGGGTGCCGTTTTGTGCTACGCGCTCCAGGGAACACCGCGTATCGAATGGGGTTGGTGGCTTGGCCGGGGAGTCACCGAAACAACGACGACGACGAGGAACGCGGCGAACCCGAATGGGAGCTCGACGGTGTCAACGTTTTGAACGTACCCGCGACGATTGAATGGGGCTGGGAGGCGCTACGTGACGCGAGGAGTGCAACGGTGCCTAGCCTGGTGTAACAGCCCAGATTTCACAAAAATTAAAATTTTTGTTTTCTGCGTGAATTGGTTGATTGTCTGATTTGTTTGTGGTGTTTGCGTCCCCGATTTATCGATCGGTGACTATATTTCCCCCCTTTTATCTCGTATCGGACGGAGACCGACCCTTGCCACCCTGACACGTGACCTTGCGACACCGGGTTTCGCCCGATCACCGTCGCAAAACCCGCACAAGACCAGCTGTAGCCAACGGAACGAAAACCCCGTTTAATAAGTAACGGGATATTTTTATAGCGCGCCGAAAAGTGTTCTCGGAACGGTTCCAGCTCGAGGTGAACGCCGCCGGCTCGACGCGCTGATCGCGCAGTTCGTAATTTTAACCGAATCGGAGGTACCGCGGACCCCGACGGTCAGAAACGTAAGCACCAGACGCGCGAGAGAGAAACCGAAGATGTTTTTGCAAACTGCCAGCCACACGGGCTATAAATAGACCACCACCCCAATTAGGGTTTCCCTAAGCCCCTAGGCAGCCCAGATCCAGTTTTAGCCCCAAATTCGTCAAACCTAGATCCCAAATATTTTCGGCCGTCCGACCGCGAGAACGGAGGGCCACGATGGTGCCACGTCGCCCCCACCTCCCATCTCTCTCCTCTGCCCGTGGGAGAGCCCCACCGCGCCGCCGCCTCCGGCCCGCCGCCGGCAGCTGGCGCCCCTCTTCCCTCTCCTCTCCCTGCCATCTCTTCCCTCTCCCGCCCCTCACCTCTTTCCCTCTGTCTCGCAGGTCCCCGAAGCAGGCAGCCATGGATTCAACCTCGAGCTCGCGCCACCGCCATGGAGTAGCACCTCGCCAGCCCGTGGGACCCCGCCGGTGACGGGATCCGGCGGATCCGGCGCCGCCGCGCCCCTCCCGGTGTCCTGTCTTGGCCGCTGCCTCGCCGTAGTGCAGGTCAGCGATCCCCGGTGGCTGTCACGCTGTCGTGGCCCCTCGGCCTCGATCCTGTGCGGGCGTGGCCGCCAGCCAACCGCCGCTGCAGCTTGAGTGGGCCGGCCTCGCCCACAACCCATGGCCTCCCCAGCCCACTGCTTCTCCTCGCCCTAGGCGAGAGATAGCAGCCACCGCCGCCACCTTGGGCCGAGCCCAATAGGGTGAGGGGCCGTGCCCTTTTTTCTGTTTTAGTTGTTTTCTTTTATTATTTTTACTAAGTCTTTTAGTTAATTGTTGCTGTATAGCTGTTTTGCAGTGTAGTTTGCGATGATATGGTAGCTCGGATCACATTGCGCCCAAAAGACAAATTGTTTAGTTTTATGTGTACTTCATTCATCTTTTGTGAGCATTTTGATTTGAGATCATCTTGATTGTGTAATTGTTGGTCAAACACCCGTCGGCGGCCATGGCAACCGCCGTTGCGTCCCAGGTGCAACCCCATCCCTCCCGCTGCTTCTCGTGCTACGCAGTGCCGGCTGCCGCTGACTTTTTTTCTCCCCTCCGCAGGTGGCTTTCTCAGCGCCCGTCGCCGCCAGGAGTTCCGGAATCCAGGTCAGTACCCCTTTAGGCCTCGTTTGGTAGAGGTGGTTTTCAAGCTCCCAAGGGGAAGGGGATTGGAGAGGATTTGGTGAATCCTCTCCTTTCACCCCAATCCTCTCAAATCCCCTCGCAGCTTCAAATCATCTTCCTATACACACCGTTTGGTACACATGATTTTGAAAAAAATCGAATCTTTGCAACTTAAAATAGCTCAAGAACGAAAAGTTGCTAGAGAAACCCCATTTGTTAGTTGCAATGAAGGAAATAGCAGAAACTTGATACAACCAAATTATGAAAAACAATTAACGAATAAACCACATGATGCATTTTGGTGCTCAATGCCCGAAACAAAGAGCAACAACAGCAAGTATATATGGTGGTCTGACTCTTGACTATCTTCCTCAAAATCACTTGAAAAACATAGCTAGGTTCACTACTTTAAAAACTCAACTTCGCAGTTTCCAGGGCACCCAACCAAAAGGAGCCAGTACCATATTTTACAACTAACAAATGGAGTATAACCATGTTAGAAATCACATCAGAGACTGCATCAATTCGAGCTAACAAAATAGCATGTGCAAGTGTAGATTGAAGCCACTAAGCAAGATCCCTGTTAATGAGCACCCTGAATCCGCAGATGCAAACATGAGAATCTTGTCAATGCACAGCTTTGGCCCTGCATACACAGAGTGTTCTTGTGAGCCATTCATGTTATTAGCAGACCGATGAGGAGGTTGTGTTTTCCTTTCTTATCACTCGTTCAACATCGCACCGTTTTTCCTCTCCTGGAATGAATAGAAAATATCCAAGATTACTCAATGCACTAGTAAATGCATAACAAGATCAGTATGCAGTGGAGCTAGTACCACACTGGGAACCAAAATGTTTATTCTTATAACAATTGATTTTGTTAGTGCATAAGAATTACTACTTTTGATATTAAGAAACTTCCTAGAACCGTTGCTGACCAAGCCAGCATTGAGTAATGAACAATGGTGATGAAGTACAGCTCCTAGAACAATCATAGGTGTAAAAAGAATCTGAACATAGAGGTTCAGTTAGTTGAATCTGAATCATAGGAACTAAAACAAATGTGCCATAGGAACTAAAACAAATTGAGAACTACAACAGAGCAAGTCTACACAATGAATATTCTGCAGCTATGACATCCGTATTAAAATAAGAAAATCCAAGTCATGATGCTAAAGAAAATCTGTGATTATCCTCAGTATTTAAGTCTATATGACAATGAAAATAGTCAGAAGTTACAGGCCTTGCAACAACTCCCAACTTCTCATACCTTCGTTCCAGCAGGCATGCCCCTCAAATCATAGTTGCAGAAGAAGGTGTGCAGCGGTGTCTTCTATGGGTTACTGACCACCTGTCAAGGGCAACAGTTTGCTTCTGGTAAAATAGGTGCTAAAAAGACTAGAAATACAGTACCGAATCACTCGCAAGAATCACTTCAGCAAGTTCAGAGCACTTCATTCGTACTGAATCTCGTTCCCTGCCTCCTCTCTTGAGGGCTGGAATACACTTGGAAAGGAGGGGATCGGAGGGGGTTGGGAGGGAATGGGCCGACGAAGCCCTTCAAAACAAACGGGCTGCCGTGGATTGTAGAGGGTTTTGGCCCACACGAGGTTTTTTCTCTCCAAACCCTTTCAATCCCCTTGAAACAAACAAGGCCTTATGGCGATTAAATCGTGCGTTAGTGCGTGAATTGCTGGGCTCGTGGATGGTACAAAGTGGGCAGATTAGTTCGAGCAGGGGTAAGGTTTAAGTACTACAAGATTCCACAGGGCTAGCGGCGGCTGTGGGTTTGTACTAGCTACTACAGTATCACTTACCCAGGCACACACACACGCAGTAGTACTACCAGTTCATCCACATTCAGTAACTCTTCAGGGCTCTTGCTCAATATGATGTGCATCCTCAGGCCTCAGCTCACAGCCTTGTCAGACGGTGCTCCCCAGGCTGGACCAACAGTATGCTAATTTGAACAACCTTTTTCTCGCACTTCAGGGCACCAACAACCTCAGCTTCAGCAACAGAGCATGGACCGGCACCGCGTTGGCGTGCGACGGCAAGGCAGCGGCGCAGCGGGGGCATGTCTGCAGGGCCGTCCAGCAGTCGAGCAAGGCCAAGGTCTCTGTCGCACCCCTCGACCTGGAGAGCGCCAAGGAGCCGCCGCTCAACACGTACAAGCCCAAGGGCCCTTACACGGCCACCATCGCCTCGGTTGAGAGAGCGGTGGGCCCTAATGCCCCGGGAGAGACGTGCCACATCGTCATCGATCACGGCGGCAATGTGCCGTATTGGGAGGGGCAGAGCTATGGGATCATTCATCCGGTAAGCGTTTTGGCCTTTCGGCAATTTTCTCTGTTTCGTCCTCTGTCTGTCTTGTTGAATACTGAACAGGGGACTCTTGGTGCTACTAAATGAGAGGATAAACATGTCAAGTTATGCTGTACAGGAATTATATTCAAATTTACAGACATTGGTTTGAGTATGCTGCTTGATGCTTTGTGTAGGGGAATTGCTTTAGATTAACTCAAGTACCAAATGTCCGTTCATTACTTTTGCTGTCGTCCATGTTTTGACTATCCATCCTTATCGCTTACTGAACCTTGTGTGCATTTGTCAGGGAGAGAATCCAAAGAAGCCTGGAAACCCACAGAATGTACGTCTGTATTCGATTGCATCTACTAGGTATGGGGATTCATTTGATGGGAAGACCGCCAGTTTATGTGTTCGCCGTGCAGTTTATTATGATCCTGTAACTGACCCCTCGAAGAATGGTGTCTGCAGTAATTTCTTATGCGACTCAAAGCCTGGGGACAAAATCCAGCTGACAGGTCAGTTGATTTCTTTCAGATGGATGTAAAGGCTTTCCTGTGTTAGCAGTGTTATATGAGTGCCTCTAACTCTCTTAAGAGGACTAAGTTTTCTCGGTTACATTTTCCTAAAACTCGTTTGCATTAAACCATCTATTTTTGAATCCTTCACCAAAAAGGCATTAGTACATATATACACATTTTGTAAGATGTAAATTGAATACGGAGCAGGGAATAACTATGCTTCCAAAACATTAAGAAACTGTGGAGTTTTTTCATTGCCACTGGTTTACAATGTACATCCTGACTAATAACAACTTTTGACACACTAGCCAGACAAATAACAAAGTCTAAGTAGCCAACAGCCTCTTACAGTATGGTTAACACCTACACTAATATGACATATGTTTTTTCTCTTTTCCTGCAAACGGGATCCACTCTATCAGTTTTGTTGTGTACTTGTTTTATTTGATAATTTTATTTTTGATATTCTAACGTTTATGCATCTCACTGTCATTTCTTTCTGATCCCAGGACCCTCTGGCAAAATAATGCTCCTACCTGAGAGTGATCCAAATGCAACCCATATCATGATTGCTACTGGCACTGGTGTTGCTCCCTACCGTGGGTACCTACGCCGCATGTTCATGGAAGATGTCCCAAATTTCAGATTTGGTGGCCTGGCTTGGCTCTTCCTTGGTGTAGCTAATTCAGACAACCTGCCTTATGATGAAGAATTCACAAGCTACCTTAAGCAGTATCCAGACAATTTCAGGTGACTAGACCTCTTCCGTCTCCATACCCTGTCTCTTTTATTATCTTCACACATTGCCCCAAACGGCATTTTGTTATTGACTTAGATGCTTCCGCCATTGTAGAACATTTATTGATATTGAGTGTGCCACCACTTGAACACACTACTTGAGTAAAATGTAATTGAGTGTGTTGAACCTGTAGGTTTGACAAAGCACTAAGTAGGGAGCAGAAGAACAAGAGTGTTGGCAAGATGTACGTCCAGGACAAGATCGAAGAGTACAACGATGAGATTTTCAAGCTTCTGGATGGGGGTGCACACATCTACTTCTGTGGTCTGAAAGGAATGATGCCAGGGATCCAGGACACACTCAAGAAAGTGGCAGAGCAGAGAGGGGAGGCCTGGGATCAGAAGCTATCGCAGCTCAAGAAGAACAAGCAATGGCATGTTGAGGTTTACTAGGATCGGAATGTTCAGCTATCTATGATTTGCTCTGCTCTGAGACGATGTCAGGAAAAACTCAGAGAACACACATGGAATGGAATGATTCTTGTGATGGTGTAAAATTATCAAACATTATTTTGGGGGAATCATAAGACTATCCATGTAATTCATAAGCTTCTGCACCACATGATGTGCGAAACGAAGCATGTAACTTGTTATAAATTTCTTGAGGAGTTTTGTCTGAAGTTGAATTGAAGCACTTGTCCTGATTGTTTGTTTGTTCATGGATGAAGTGCGATACTAGATTGTAGATTGTTGTTCATTCTGATATTCAGAGGGCATATATTCTGTGCACATTTTGTATGATCTTTTGCATGGAAATTTATGCTAATTTCAATGATATTTACATCCAGAATTTTAGTTGCCATTTTACTCTCTAGCATAAATAACTTCAGGTACAAATGCTAAGGGGCAAATGTACATATAATTTTCATTTTTGTATTATTTGAACTGACATCTCAAATTGTTCATGCTAAATATCTCGAATATACTTAGAAAGCACTGCATATAGGATCGATGTTCATCACTACCTTTTTCTTTTTATAAGCACATTTCCCGATTTTAGCAGATGAATTGAACCACAACAGATTATATATAGATTGATGTTCATTGCACATTTTTTATGAACTTTTTTTGCATAGGAATTTATGATAATTTCTAGGATGTTTACGATTTAGTTGCCATTTTACTTTTTGACACCCCTTGTATAAAAAATACTCCTTTTCAGCTTATGTTTTTCTTTTAGATAAAAGGAACCTCAGCTCAGCCCTCAATTTCATTTCATATGAAATCGATAAAACAACAGACCCCGCATCATTCATCTGCGTTGTTAACCAAAATTTAAATACAAACCAAGGGAAGCACTATTGTACAATTTAAAAGTACAACACAAAGAGAGACAGTCGACGGCACGACACTACGCAAGCTGGGGAGAAGATATATGTCCAAGAACTAGCTATTAGGCACCGCAGCACGTTTTAGGGCAGTCCGTCGTATGTAAGGAATCGGTCGGATACTGCTAACACACGAGACCTATTATTTCACCAGTACTTCTCAGGATTTTGAAGAACTTGAAATATGATACTCCCTTCGATTCAATCACGCACACTTAGTAAATTTTATACTTTCTCCGATCCATATTACTTGTCTTAAAATTGATGTATCTATCAATATGGATCGAAGGGAGTACTAAAGTTATAGTAAATGTGCGTCAACTAATATGGATCGGAGGGAGTATTAAATTTTGGAAGGGTTATAAATTTTCAAATTAGGGTTGATTGTTTGCTTTTAGCTAGAAATTGACTAGGATTGATAACTATTTTAACTATGTCTTCCAATTTATCATTTGGATTAGAGTATATTTTCTATAAATCCTAGATATGAAATTAAACCCTAAATTCAAATTGGAATTGAATTAAACCATAAATGTATTTTAGGGGATAGTTTTACTTTCGAATAACAGGGAAAATATGTATTCCTTAAAATTGATTTATAAATATTTATAAGCCCCAATGATTCTTCAAATTATCATTTATTTCCCAAATTATTTCAATAATTTATTTACTAAATCAATTTAAATCAATAGTGAAAAAATAAATAAAGTATCGTTTACATAATATTTGGCGGGAATTAATAAATTCAATAAGTAAAAATAATTTCTTTCCAAGGATTAAATGGAATATATTTATAACTGAATTTGAATCAAAAGGAAATAAAGCAATTCAATTAATTTATTTTAAATCACAAAATTGTGTGAGCCATTGTATTTTTTTCAAATGAATTTGAAGCCTTTTTTGTTTTTGTACAAATTTAAATTAAAATAAATAAAACAAAAAGGAAATAAAACATAAAACATAAAATAGAAGTAAACTAAAAGAGGAAAAGGAGTCCAAAGCCAAGTAACCTACCCCCACGACCCCACTCCATAGCCAGCCCATCTGAGCCCTAGACCACCCTTCTCCCACTAACAAGTGGATGCCATTAGTAAGCTTCTTCCCCATGACACCTTCCGATGGTAACCACATCACCAAAGAGCCCCCTCAACCCCCGCTCCCCTCTATAAAATGCCTGAAACCCTCTCTGCCATTTCCCCTAATCCCGACTTCGAGCACCCCCGGCCTGCCCAATTTTCACCGTCTATCACTGCCGCCCTCCATTACTTCGGTGAGCAATTGAAGCCTATATTATGAGCCCTCACAGTCCCTTTCGCCTTTGTTAGCGTCCCCTCGTCCTGCCCTAGCTCTCCCACATCTTCTTTCTCTCAAGACCACGTTGGTATGAGCCCCACGACGACATCTGAGAGCGGTCATCGCTTTGACCGGTACCGTCATTGTTGTAGGCTTCGCTCGATGATGTTGTGACCACGTTCGAGCTCTCTGTGATGAGCTGAGCACCTTGGTGCTCTCCATCCATGTCGTGAACCCCGTAGCACCTCCCATGCGAAGAACTGAGATGGGATCACCACCGCGCCGCCCATCTTCGGCCAACTTCGGTGAGAAGTCCCCCTCTACCAATGTGGATCCCTCTCGTCCGAACATCTTGAGTAAATGGCATAGATAAGAAGAGTTACTAGATCATTGATGGCGCGCATTGCCTCACCCATCCATTTTAACAAAAAATATATAAAATCTGTACAAATTCTAAAGGGTATATATATAATTGAATTGTATGCCTCAACATAGATAAGGAATATTCATTAAAATTGTACAACCCATTTCATGAAGTTCTACAAGGACAAGGATATATCCAAAGGGGAAGATACAGGGAAAAGCAACCCTCCTTAGCCTCTAAGTTACCATAATTTATGAAATATCTTTTCTCTCAATATATAAAATGCATACGTTGCATTTCTACAATCTTAGTCGAGATTTTTTTTGTACTTTCTGGTGAGAGATTTCAATCCATGGATATGTAGACAATTGCTTTGGTTGTGAAGGTTACGTCACATTGTTGGATGTAATTGGTTGGTCCTGGCAAACATGCTGGATGAGGAGATGATGGCATGCAAATATGGTTTGATTGCATGTACTACTGCAATAAGATAGATCTTGATAACATGAGCAGGACACGTTTCTACATGGATTTGATGTGCTACATACGAAACCGAAAGAACGTGGATGTCGCCTAGAGGAGGAGTGAATATGCGCTTAAAATAATTACAATTTAGGCTTTAAAAATGCGAAATAAATCTAACATTTAATTTTCCAAGCAAGAAACCTAAATAAGTTAGGCTCAACTATGTGCACCAACAACGTATACTCAACAATATAAACAACTATGTGATATCAAGATATATAACAAGTAAATAGGTTGACTAGATGTTGATACGTCCCAAACGTATCTATAAGTTCTGCTTGTTCCATGCACTTTTATGTGACATTGCTACATGTTTTGCTACACTTTCATATTATTTTACACATATTTGGACTAACCTACTAACTCAGTGCACCCAGTGCCCGTTTCTGTCTGCTGATGTCTTTTAGTTGCAAGTATTTTACCCCAATTTTAGAGCCACACAAATTTCAGAAAAATCAGCAGAACGGAAGCTTCCGGAACCCCGAAGGAGGGCCAGGGGGCCCCACCTGGCACCCAGGCGTCCAAGTGGCGCGACCACGCCTGGGAGCCCCGACCCACTCCTGGCTGCCCCCTTTGGCCTATATTACACCCTCGTCCCGAAAACCCTCGAGGAGAACCCCGCATCGCGAAATACCTCTCTGTTCCGCCGCCGCCGTGCTTACAAGATCGGGAGCACCAGAAGACCTCTTCCTGGCACCCTGCCGGAGGGAGGATTGACCTCCGGGAGCCTCTCCACCACCATGAACGCTTCCCGGATGTGCCGTGAGTAGTCCCCCTTGGACCATGGGTCCATGATCAGTAGCCATAGTTTAAAAAATCGGACCGGTGATTGAACCGGTAAAGCTGTCGGTTCAGATTTTTACTGGTTGAACCACTGGTTCACCGGTTCACTGTTCTTTTTTTAAGATATAAATAGTATATTTTTTCATAAATATGGCAATATATATGCAAAATTGCAAATGAATTAAACATGGTAATATAGAAAAATGTGCAGCCAACACCACATGCACTAATTCACGCGATGATTGGGTCTCTACCGAGGTACATCATATCGTCCGGTCGGCCCCTTGCGGCTGGACGACATCGCTCGACGCGGATGGGCGTCCTGGCGAGAGCAGCCTTGGTGGTGTGTGGCGGTCTTCGGGGTTCCTTGGCCGGCGGACGAGCCGATATCGAGGGCCTTGCATGAAGCTGCTTCGATCGTCGCGACGGGGCGGTTGGGAGCTTGTTGAGGGGATGGGTGGCGTCGACGCTAGGGCTACTTTGTAGATTTGTGAGGTTTTCTTGTTGAACCGAAACGATAAATAAGTAGTTACCCTCATCGCAACTCAGACACTATCATAACCGTGGCATCAAATAAGTAAATCACACCCAAAAAAATTAGTGTCAAGAGGAGCTGCTAAATTTCCATGTGATGTGATGGAAAGAAAACTAATTACCAAGAGATGATATGGTTGAATGTGGAGGAGCTAGTGTAAGATGACATGTTTGTATGTGAAAATAAACACGAGCTAATTTTCAGGGGGCGATTGTGTAGTTATATATAGGATTTTTTTATTTGCATGTATTGATATGTCACATTTTCACACTAATCTGTATAAAAGTTGTGAATAGTGTATCTCTAGCATTCCTTCGGTTTTGTACTATGAGAATCTTTACAAAATCATCTCAAATTCAACCACCACACTACACCATCACTAATATAGCAACATCCCCAAGGTACATGTCCACTATCTATTGAAGTAGTATATATACGAGTACTCTACTATTTGTGTTGTTGAAAAGTCACTAGAAATGATATAGCCTTCAATTCCCCCTAGACTCATCTTTCGTAGAGCTCCATTTTAGAGAGGCTGGGGCTTTGGCTCGAGGCTAAAACTTTATCTTGTGGTAGACTACCCTCTTAGGGAGCGCTTGGATCAGCGAGTTACATTTTTGCTCATTGCAGTCGCCTCGGATGGATGTGGTGCATGTATAGGATGTTAATTTTATTTGTTGAAATTGTAGGCATTGGGAAAGAGCTAGCCACAATCATGAAAGATCGTCGTAGTTCCCAATTTGTTGATAGCAGAGATATGAGAAAACCCTGCTCGAAATTATGAATTGATAGGATTTACAAAGTAATGCTGTTATAACAAGGCTAATAGAAATCTAAATAAGAACAAATCCTCTTTTGTTCTAGCTCATACAGACCGATGCTTACACATGCCGCTGTTTACCATATTTGCACAATATATTTTTTATGTATTCAAAATTCAAACGGTGTTCTAGCTTTTGTAATCGAATCGAAGACATCGTTTCTTCTCCAAAGAAAAAACAAAGCTGATAAATTTGACTGAACATTTAGAACATCACCCAAAATACACGAACCTCGCTTCAACATGAGATTTATTCATCGCAATTCGCTCAATAATTCCAGGGCATCTACCCAACCACACAACATAACATCAAACTTGCAAAATTTTCTTCCATCAATTAATGTTGAAAATTAAGTAGGACGCGTCCGGTTCCAGGCATACCACGAGGGTGGATGTTGTACAACCATCAATTGTCTTAAATCCGTCTTTAGTTCTTAAGTAGCTGGGATGATGGCATGAAAGAGTCTCCTATAAAAATACCAAACAAGTCTCTGTCAAAAAGGAAGGGAACCAAACAAGTCCAGATTTTTTTGTTGGAAACAAATCCGGCCGTCGGAAGGGGATCCGAGGGTGGAGGGACGCCGCCGGCGCCGCCGCCTCGTGCCGTCCGTCCCCACCGCAACCACCAACCTCGTCTCCTCCGTCGCTCTCGCTCTCGCTCCCCACCTCTATCTACTACTACGAGGCCGCACGTGTCCGCTCCCGTGGGTGTGACACTGACACTCCATTGTTCCACTCCAGAGAGGCCGCTCGCACGCGATGCTCCTCGCCTCCTCCGCGCCGGCCGGCCAAATGGCGGCGCTCCGGCCGCCGCGCCTCCTCCTCCGTCCGGGTTCCCTTCCGCCCCGGTGCCGGCCCAGCATCCTTGCCTCCTCCGCGAGGCGGCGTGGCGGTGCTGGTCGCGTCTGCGTGCCCCGGTGCACCGGCCCTGCTCCGCAACCCTCGGCCGGCGGCTCCACGGTTAGTCCACCCCTCTGTTCGCTCAGGTTCCTAATTTCGTTGGGTATTCGGACTGAGTGGCGCCATTTTCTCGTTAGGATTTAGGTAGTAGAATTAAAGCGGCTGTCCACTGCTAGCCTTGGGCCTCAAAATGGGCAGACAATGGAATAATAACAACTTCAGTAAGCTTTTGGGGGCGATTTGCCTCTGCCAAAAGAGGAATATGTTTTTGTAAAAAAAAGGAGTAGATTTTTTCTCAGGAAAAACAGAGTATAATTAGTTCAGACTAAAAACTAAGGGGTGCAAAAGGGTTAGCTTTCACCGGGTGTAAGTCGTTGTCAAATCGGTGCGACAGTCATAACGTATAACCCATGGCCATTAACAGGGCTTAACTGAGCTGTGGTAGTCCAAAATAACACCGGTTCTCCATTGCTTTGTGGTTGTGTGCGTTTTATTCAGTGCACCGGATGCGAATGAATTCCATGGCTGGACATGAGAAATTGTCAGGTTTTAACTGTCTGTATGACTGACTCTTTCAGTGTTGTGATTTGTGAAGCAAGCAGATAATAGTTTTACAAAGTAGGCATGATTTGCATCAGGGGTACAGAGTTTGGGCTCCATGTGTGAAATTTTGGCCTCAAACTTTCATAAATCCACATTGCAGGTACAAAGCCTAGCTCGCAGGAAGTGCTCGCCTTTGCTTGAGAGTGCTCTTTTGTCTGGTGGGAATGAATCGGCTGTGCATGAATGGAAGGCGGTTCCGGATATTTGGAGGACAGCAGCAGAAAAATACGCTGACCGTGTAGCTCTGATAGATCCTTATCATGATCCTCCATCCAAATTAACTTATAAGCAGGTACTTGCTGAACCACCATGAACTTCTGTTGATGCCTGATTATCTAAGACATTTCCTTTCTCTAGAAATAGGAACAAAAATTAGAGACATTGTTTGGCTACATATCTTGTTTCTTTTGTTACCGAGAACTACTTAAAAGTTCTCAAATAAATAAATTGAAGCCTTTATGCAGTGGACTGCTTTAAAGACATTTCCTGGTGCAGTGGACTGCAACTTACATATGCACTTCAATACCGTCGCAAATAAATAAATTGAAGCCTTTATGATTGATTAGAGCTAGGAACTATATATGCAGTTCCAATCCATTTTCCAGTTGGTAATCCTTTACATTCTTGTTTTTTTGTATGTATGTTATTTATTCAGCTTGAACAACAAATATTGGATTTCTCTCATGGTCTGAGGGCCGTTGGTGTTGCTCCTGATGAAAAGCTAGCCCTTTTTGCTGACAATTCATGTCGGTGGCTAGTTGCAGATCAAGGTAATTTGCCTTTTTTTGTTTCAAGATGTTTAACTTGTTTTATGATGCACACATATTTGTTTTGCGATCTTTTATGCTTATTGATATTAACCGCTGAGGAAGTGAATAGTTCAGATCACCAGAATGCTAGAGTTGCTATATTTAACCTTGCAGTTTATACACGAACACACTGTTTCTTTCCTAGCAAAAACAACATGGTTTTGCTATGCATTTGAAAATTGAAGATACTGAACTACAAATGTCAGCTTTTTTTTCTTAACTGAGCAAATATCAGCTTGTTGAATGATGTACTTACCATTTGTTGTGTCAGCTATCTAGGGGAATTCATGTAACTGTCTGCAAATGCATGATCATATATGTTCATCAGTAACATGCCACTGACTCATGCAATCCAGGAATCATGGCTACTGGTGCTATCAATGTTGTTAGAGGAACAAAATCTTCCGATGAAGAACTGTTCCAAATATACAGTCACTCAGAAAGGTGAGTTGGCAACTCCTTTTAAATATGGATTTGAAATTATTTTATTTTGCTTTAAATGATTGATTATATCCAATCTAGGAGCTTGTACAAATCTAAGTTACGCACAACATAAATGAAATTTTATTAACTTGTCTCTTTGTACCCTTTTGAACTGTTAAGCCAAGGATCTGCCAGGACTCAGAACCTGTCTATTCAAAGCCAACAAACCATTTTGACTATTTAAATTCTTCCACTGATTTTGTTTGATGGAATGTTGAGATTAGAATTGAACGAGGTGTTGACTGTTAAGGGATATACAATTTAAGGAACAAGTTTGGCACTATGTCTCCATCTATAGTTATAGTAAGAACTGGATAGACCAACTTTCAGATCAGACTTTTCTTACACATGAAAAAAAGTGTGACATTTGCATTCTAATTTTAACATCTGTACTGAACCAAAATGTTCATAATATGTTATTACTATCGTGCGCATGGCTGGTCATGAATTTAATCTCTCAAGTATGTTTGCTTGGTATCTGTTTGCATCTGGAAATGTTTTTCCTCAAACATACCATGGTGTATATATCAAATTGACTCTAGAAATATGGATTGTTAGTTAACGGTACTATGATTAGTATCTTTTATGCTTGTGTGGTGTAATTGTTTATACAAATATCAGTTGTTTACTTTCATGTTGTGATATGACCTTATTGTTTTTTCCCCATCACAGTATTGCACTTGTTGTGGACAGTCCTCAATTCTTTAACCGGCTTGCAGAATCTTTCATTTCAAGGATTAACGCAAGATTTATTGTGCTACTTTGGGGTGATAAATCATCCCTAGATAGTAAAGCTGTGATGGACATACCAGTTTATGACTACAATGATATCACTGAACTTGGACATGAAAATCGCAATGCATTGTGCTACTCAAGCGAGCAAGGTATCTTTTGCATGATATCGTAACGTGACATGAATCACAAATTCATAAGAAATGCTTAGCTGAGGATGTATGGAATATGTTTCCTCCAATTTGATGTTCACTTTCTTATGTGTTTCTGACATTGAACGTCAGATAAGTTGCTATTTGCATAACGTAAGGTGTCTTAGCAACTAATAAGATAAGCATCCCAGTACCAGTAAACAGTTATGTGTTTATTTTGCAAGCTTGCTAGTTAATGGTTGGCTCAATCATTCAGTTATATCGGGGGCTTGCCACTTAAGTTCTTTGTAGCCAACAGCAATTGGTTTCGTTCGAAGCATAATAGCCTTGGCATCTGTTGTTCTAAAGAGGATCACTTAATTTTTGTTTCTTTAGAGAATATGAAAGCATTAGGAGATTATTAACGATTTTTTATTTCTATAGAATTATTTTATTTTATTTCCAACATTGTAATCTCAGGGTCAGTACTTTCAAGCAGTAACTTGCACCCAATAATATATGTTTCCTTTCCTTCCAAATATTTCTTTGTTTATTACAATTTTTTCTTCCTTTAGGTCAGCAAGGTGTTTTCGAACCCATCACTCCAGAAGACGTTGCGACCCTAATATATACGAGTGGAACAGGTGGCACACCAAAAGGCGTGATGCTTACCCACCGAAATCTCTTACATCAGGTTAAACATGCAGCAATGCTGAAATTTGGAAAATGAATTTTAAGTAATACTATGCTCTGTTGAATAATCTATACTTTGTTTTGCTTATCTTGATGTAATATCCTATTGTATGAACATTGGTACTTGTGCTGATCATGTTTTTCTGGATTTTCTAGCAGTATCCCAAGTCTGTAGCGCCTTAATTTTTTGAACTGAATTTCTTAAGTCTTTTAATGTGTTCCTCTCGTATCCACATTAATCTTTACGCTAATTATGTTCTGCAGATAAATAACTTATGGGAGATTGTTCCAGCAGTACCTGGTGATAGGTTCCTAAGCATGCTTCCACCATGGCATGCATACGAGCGTTCTACTGAGTACTTCATCTTCACTAACGGAATCCAACAAGTTTACACTAGTGTGAAGCACCTGAAGGTGTGAGTTTGGTGCTTTCCATCATAAAATACTTCATTTTAGTTAGTTTTGGCAAGAGGCCCAGTGATGTCATTAAGAAGTTATTGCGATGTAGTATTCATGTGGTCATGGGTTTATGCTTTCATTTTTAGCAGCTTACTGAAAGCTGCAAACTTAGAGATGGATATTGTATTAGCATGTGCGGTCTGCGGAACTCTAGACCTGCTAATTTTCATGTGAATCCAGTATCACAATGCGTTCAACAGGGTTTCTGTTTACCGTGCAGCATTCTTCTTGTTCTATTCTTATTGTCTGCTTGTTGCACGAGATGCTGAAATTGCTTATCCATGTTAACATCTTTATGTTCTTTTATAGGCAGATCTACAGCAGCACCAACCTCATTATATCATCTCTGTACCACTGGTCTATGAAACTCTGTACAGGTTAGTTTCCTTGACTGATGTTAAACTGTGACGTGCGTGTTCTACAGGCAGTGGTATTGGATAGTAGAATTTCTTCAGTTCAATAATGCCCTCAGTGTGGCTCAACATTTCCACCTTTCGTTTGCTGTCAACATCTATGTTTGATTATATATTCTTTGGCTTGTTTAGGTTATAACTTTTTTACCCATGAAATCAGTATTTCTTGTGCGTCAGTAGTGACTAACAACAGTTTGTAAAAAATCCTTGATCCATTTTGTAATGTTTCCTCACTTCTTACAGTTCGATTCAGAGGCAGATATCTACTAGTTCTCCTGCTCGAAAAACTGTTGCCCTTGCACTTATCAAGATAAGTTTGCTATTTATGGAGGCGAAGAAGATATACGAGGTATGAGTCCCATGTTTGCATGGATCCCCTAATTCTCTTAGCTGCAAGTAAAGTCGTTATCTCTTCTTCCTCTCAGTCTTCGATGACTGGATTCTGCTTGTAGCTGAGACAAATTTCATTCTTCTGTCTTCTTTTGTCTGTTATTCTGGAAAGGGAACAGTCTTGTCAAACAGTCCTGTCAAGCCATCATTCATTTCCTACATGTTCAATTGTCTATGGGCAAGAATTATCGCTGCTCTTTTGTGGCCTTTGCATAATCTGGCAAAGATGTTAGTCTACAAGAAAATCCATTCTTCAATTGGAATTTCAAAGGTACATTTATTCTGCCTGCGTGCCTATTTCTATGCGACCTCGATAATCTTTCTGCAGTTTTGAGTGTGAGCTCCCTAAAATTTAGTCTTGCATACTTAATAATTTTATGGTTTCTGTGATAATTTGCAGGCTGGTATTAGTGGAGGCGGAAGTCTCCCAATGCATGTGGACAAGTTTTTTGAGGTACATGATTATCAATAAATAAACTTCTTATGTTAACATCCGTTCATCGGTATTGTTCTCTTTCAGGCTATTGGTATCAAAGTGCAAAATGGCTATGGTCTAACAGAGACTTCCCCGGTTGTAGCTGCTAGACGGCCATTCTGTAATGTAAGAGATTTCATAGGACTTGTTTCTATATATTATATGCATTTATTGACTGGTCTTTTGGTATGTTGCATTGAACTGTTGGTTCCCCTGTTGGTTTTGTATTTACTAGGAAATATTATAAACTGTTAATTTGCCTCCCATTTGTGCTCTTATACTAACATAAGTAGTTGCTGTAACAAGGTTCTTGGCACAGTTGGCCACCCAATAAAGCATACAGAAATCAAGATTGTGGACATAGAGACCGGTGAGGTTCTCCCTGATGGTTCAAAGGGGATTGTGAAGATTAAAGGGCTGCCAGTAATGAAGGGATATTATAAGGTTCTATCTATTCACTTAACCAATACAAATCAACTGTCAGATAAAAAAACCGGTTTTCTGTAAACATGCTACTTGGAGAAATAAACATATTTACCTTGATGTCTGACACTTAGCTAAATCTCACAATCCATGTTAAGATACTGATGCCCTGAACTTACGTATTTAAGTCTTCTTCCTTAGAAGGTTCTCGTTTATTTCCTAAAACTTCGCTTGTCGCAGAATCCATCAGCTACAAACAAAGCTTTGGATCAAGAAGGTTGGTTCAGCACTGGAGATATAGGTTGGATTGCACCTCGCCATACCACAGGTCCTAGTCGGAAATGTGGAGGGATGCTTGTTCTTGAAGGGCGTGCGAAGGATACAATAGTTCTCACTACAGGTATGTATTATGTAAGATCTATTTACTGTTATCTCAGTAGATTGATTATGACGTTAAACTTCTTTGAATACTGGAGTGTGATGTTGCACTCTGGAAATCAATAAATTCGTATGCACTTGAATGTTCCAATTTCACCAGGTGAAAATGTTGAACCTGCTGAGCTTGAGGAGGCAGCAAGCAGGAGTAGCTTGATTGATCAGATAATGGTTATTGGCCAGGTAGGGCAAAGGGCATAACCACATACTTGCTAGATAAATCATACGTGTCCTATTATGATTTTTCACAATATGATTAGATTTAGATATTGCAGTGATGACATAGATCACTACAACTGGTGAAGCCATGAACTTTTTTTGCGGGGTAAGCCATGAACTTTGTTATTTGTTCTTTTTATAGGATCGCCGCCGCCTTGGTGCTATTATTGTTCCCAATAATGATGAAGTCCTAGCAGCAGCAAAAAGAAAGTCTAGCCTTGACGGGAATAACGGACTAGCAAAAGATACAGTCATGAACTTGCTATATGATGAGCTTAGAACTTGGTAAGAGTTACCTGCTTTTATACTTTACCTGATCAAATAATCCTATTTTTCTTGCGAATTCCGCCTACATAGCTAACATAATGGAGACCTTTTATCTAATTTGAAGATGTTCCAAATATCATATCATAGTAGAATTAAATCACCCACTAGAAGTTGAAAGATAAAATATAATCAGCAGAGGCAGACATTAGTATTTTGTTTGACTATTGGCAGACATTAGTATTGTAGGGATTTTAATTTGACATTGTGATCTGAGTCTCGGCGGTTAAGTATATCAAAGAGCTAAATTAATTTGTCAACGAATGCCAGGATGGCAGGTTGCTCATTCCAGATTGGCCCTATTCTTATTGCCGACGAACCATTTACGGTAAGATTTTCTAAAATAACGGGCAAACAGTTTTCCCAGGCTAATTATCGAGTACCTAAGGCTCCTTACAAGCTTGGCATGGTTTTCTTATTCAGATTGATAACGGTTTGATGACACCAACCATGAAAATAAGAAGGGACAAAGTGGCGGCCAAGTATCAGAGTGAGATTGAAGCCTTGTACAAGTGAGATGTTTGTTAAAGAAAAAGTGAGATGTGGGCCCAGGGCCGTGCAATCAAGTTGACCGCCCTGGGCCGGACCGGGCCCTGTTTGATGTAAATCTGTGCTGAAAATAGGTGCGAAATAAATAAGAGAAGCAAAAGCAAGGCAGATACAGGGCTATATAAGTTGAGAAAACTTGTCCCATGCATTTAACAGAGCTTCATAGTATCACTAAAAACCTAAAATTATGTCTTGCCAAGAAAAAACCCATCTTCTAATTACATGAATCATAGCTATGTTACTACTCCATTTAAGTGAACTGAAGGCTGGTTTGTGCTCGGCGTGGTCGGATCATGCATCAGATGGGAGACGCGAACCGGCACCACAGAGCGAAGAGCGCCGCCGCGGCGGCCGCCCTGCACATCCTGCCGGCAAAGGAGCGACCTGTGGTCTCATCTTTTTCTTTGCTCGGCAGCTTGTTGTCCACGGTGACTGGCACTGCCTGCTTGTTATCTTCGGCCTTGACCTCACCGTCGACCACGGTAACCTCCTGCTTGCTGTCTTCGCTGAAAGTAAATCTGAGAACGGTTGGGTAACTAAACCAAACTTGAACTGAACTGAACCCACGTGCTTCATGTAAGCAAACCAAACCAAACTTGACTATTGAGAAATGAATTCACACCAAACCCAAACTAAACTGAACTAAAACCATGGTTATGAACTATGGTTATAACATACGGGTCAACCACGGTCACCACCACATGTAGGTACGTCCAGCCTAATGGCTAGCTACAGTAAGCATATGGATCACACGCACATGCTTTATGCTGGTACATAACAAACTAATCTGGTGCAGCCTAATGGCTAGCTACAGTGCTGCTACAACTTGAGAAATCATCATTCACATAGTCAAAAATAAGAGGCCTACATAGCTTCGTTTCTCTTAATACATAGGTTCTCTTCCAGTTCGTTCAACAAACTAAAAACATGGACGATGACTAGCTCAGAACGCCTGCACTGACACTCAGCTGCCGCCGGTGCTTCTGGCTTCGCCGCCGGAGTCTCCTCCTCCTTCACAATTTCAAAATATAATCACAAGTTCAGAATTCATAATTTCAAAAAAGAAGCTGGAACAAGACAGAAAATAAAGAAGCATAGCAAGTGATTATTAGACCCTTTGATCAAATCAAAGGATGGATGTCCATTGCAACAGTTCTCAGGAGATGTAGAAGAATCAGTTTGAGTGAACGGCCATGTTTGGATCAGAAAGAAAAACAGATATGTTGTAATCTGTTGTGGCACTCCGGATGGATTCATCCATTTGGAGTCTGCAGAAGATGCAGTGACATCTTCAAGTAATTGTCTGGATTTTTGTTAGCTATGTGTTGCTATCTGAATTCTGAGTAATGTACAGTTTAGCCTAGCTCTGAAGCTGAACAATTTTGAGTAACAATTTTGATTTTTGTTCTATCCCGGAAGGAAAATGGGAACAACAAATTAGGTTCAGTAAATGGAGTGGCTATATGGTGCAAAATAATTGAGCTGCAAACCGTGGCTATATGGTGTAGAGTGTAGACTATAGAGTGCTACACTGCTACTGTAAACACAAACTTGCAGCCCGAAGATCGACATTACGATCTAGCAATTCAAAGTACCATTGACAGAGGAGGAGATAGGAAAGTGAGGAGGAAGAGGAGCTCACCGAGCGGGGAAAGGCCAGGCTTCGTCGTCTATAGACAGATGGGGTCGCGGCCGGAGGAGCGCCGGCGAGTAGCGGCCGGAGGAGAGCGCCAGCGAGTAGCGGACGGAGGAGCGCCGGTGAGCCGTGGCCGAGCTGAGCGAGGCGGCCACGGGAGATGCGTCCATAGGCAGGAAGAGGTGCACAGTAGAGCGGCGGGACGAGGAGCGCCGTGGCGCCGTAGTGGTCTGGCGGCGGGCGGCGGCTGGACTCGAAGGGACCAAGGGAGGAACCGTCGAACAATCGAGAGGAAGATACCTGTTGGGTTTGTGCAGGCTAGGAACCGGTTTTAAGCCCATTGATAACTAAACTATTCAAGCCCATAACCAACTATTACCAACTGTTTTTCCTGTATACCCAAACCAAACCAAACTAAAAAATATCTAAACCTAATAAAACCTAAACCAGTAAAACCCGTAAGGAAAACTGAACCATTTTAACCAGTTTTTTAAAAACCATTCTCAGATTTAGCTGAAAGGCTTCTTCTTCTTCTTGGTCTTCTTCTTGGCGGGCACGACCTCATCGTTGTTGGTCTGCTCCTCGCCATCATCCACGGTGTCTTCGCTGACAGACGTCTTCTTCTTCTTCTTGGTCTTCTTCTTGGCCTTCTTTTTCGCCGGCTCGGAGCCATCCGCAGTTGAAGAACCTACGCCACCGTCGTCGTTATCAGCCATCGGCGCCTCCTCCTCCACCTCGGCGACAACTTTCTTGCTCCCGCCAACGATGGCGGCGCCATGTTCATGGTCGTCCTCCTGAAGAACGGCCCACATGTTGGCGCCGGCGACGGCCACCTTGCGTGCGCCCCGTGCCACCTTACCTTTGGCGACGGCGGCGACAAACTCTTCTTCCTTGTGTTCCTCTTTAGCCATCTCCACATATTCCCATTCTACGCTCACCACTTCCTCTTCTTCATCTTCTTCCTCTTCTTCTTCTTCGCTCGACGGCGGCGTCTCCTTCTCCACACGACCGCCGGCGCCGGGGCCGGGCGGGACTTCTTCTGTCCACATGAACTGCTGGTAGACGTCGTGCAATCCTGCAGGAAGATCCACCGGGGGGTCTCCGTTGATAGGGGTCTTAGCGATCCGACTGGTAAGACGCGCCACCACGTCGTCCGCCGGCGGCGCGGCCTGCTTGCCGGTTTCCCCATTCGCATGTTCCGTCGCCTCCTTCTTCTTCTTCTTCTTGGCGTTGGTGCTGCCGCGTTTGGCCGCCTGCTTGGCGACCGAACGGCTGGCCTCCTCCGCCTCGGCGGCCGCAGCGGCTTCGGCGTCGGCTTTCCTGACGTGCTTCCGGCCGTGGGCGACGGCGTCGACGGTGCTATGGCCCGGGTCGTTGTTGCGGAGGAGCGCCCACATGTTGGGGGCGGCGATCGTCTCGGCCATCTCGATCGACGGGTGGTTGTTCAAGGCTTCAAGGGCAAGGCACGTCGTGAGTAAACGCGGACCGGCGGTGCTGCGAGAGAAGTTGGTAGCGATATGCAGGTGCCATGGGGTCTCGTATATAAAGGTGGCTAGGGATCGAGGGAGGGAGGGGGGCGCAGTTGGACTCAGTTTGGACTTTGGAGTCCTCAGCGGAGTCGGGGTGTCGGACACGCACGGGCGCGTACGCTGGTGTCCCCAGTGCTCACGTACGGGAGTAAACACGATCGATGTCGTATTCTACTCCGAGTCCGGCCACAAAGTGCAAAGTGCCCGACCTGAAAGTGACCAAATGCAGTGCAAGAAAGTTAAACACCTGCAAGCAAGAAGCCAGAGCTGTCTCTTGTTTTTTTTTGTGTGAAAAGGGATCCAGATCAATCATATGAATTCATCTCAAGTACAATGCATCTCAAACATAATAAGTTTTATGTTGAAATCACTCGACCATCGAACGACCACTATCGTCGACAAAAGAAGGAGTCACTGAGGCGCCACCGTCACCGCTCCTCTGCCCGAGCTGGCCTAACCATGACTGCAGCTCCAAGGCACTGGTCCTTCGGGGTACAACCACAATCATGGTCGCTGAACCCTCAAATATATTTTCATGATCTCATGTTGAGAACCACTAACGTCATCAGCCCAAAGAGACGCAAGAATCTACATTGGAGCTTCGTCGATTGTTCCAACATACGAATTTGAGGAGGATCGAAGCACGCTGAAGACCAGCTCGAAGATGAGGCACCGTCACCATAGAAGAAAAAAAATACCCTAGCGCAAGATCCCATGCCTGAAATCCTACATAATAGACAACATCACGCTAATAAATACGTGACACGAGGATGTACCATAGCTAGGACGAGCAAAACGATGACCAACCCTGCCACACCAAAGGGGACAAGGCAACAGGTTGATAACACAATTAAGGATGGCTGACGGAGGGGGCCTCCAAATATACAACACACCGAGGAGAAGGACACGCAGATCGACGTCACCTCAACCACATGCGGAATAATTTTCTGTATAATTATTCTTATCTTATTTTAAGTTTAAGTGATTTTTGAAGTTGAGGTGACATTTTTAAATATCGTATTCAATTTCTTGTGTGTAACGTTAAAATCGTTTTTTTTTTGCGGGGAATCGTCTTTTGGATGAAGGCATGGTCTTTGACACATTTATGCAACCCAAACTTTCCCACTAGTTCGTTCTGCTTGCCAACCTCCTTCATCCTACTCGAACAAAAACTTCATAGATCCGCTTATACTATTTACCCTAGCCCTTCCAATTTTGATTCAACAATCATAGATCTGCCTAGTTATTACAGTTATGCCATGGAAAGTCCTACGAACAATCATAGATTGACCTAGTCAAGTCGCCGTGAATCACCGGAATGTGCATTTTGCCGCGCCGTCTTTTCATTACCTTGTGTATTAGTATTTTTATTATTGCATTACCTTTTTTTAGAACATTTTGGCATTACCTTGTGTATTTATGTTTGTTTGTCATATGTTCTTGGTGGTCTGAGTGTGTTTTTTGCCCTACTAGTGTGTTGCAATGGGGGTGTTGGCGTGTTGCTTAAGTGTAAACGGAATCAGGCCATGCTTGTTGCATTGCAGGAGCAGGAGACAACGACACACCAAAGGGGGGCGGGGACAACGACACAGCAAAGAGAGCCGTTTTGCTCGGCAACCCTCCCCCGCCGCACCATTTCTTCAGAGTTCGACCAACGGAAGAGATGTCGCCGTGCGCGCCCCGCAAGCTCTCCCCTCCAGTGGCTGCCACCAGTCCACGCTCCACACAGGCCGCGCGCCATGCTCCTCACCCCCTCCGCCTCCGCCTCCGCCGGCCAGACGTGGGCGCCCCGCCCAGTCGCCGCCGCCCCGCCGCTCCAGCGTCGGCGCCTCGCGGCGCGGCGCGGTCGCGTGTGCGTGCCCCGGTGCACCGGCGACGCCCCATCTCCGGTTAGTCCGTCGCTCCACCTCCTAATTTTACAGAGTAGCCTGTCCGGCAGAGCACATCCACCTTTCAGAGAAAGCAATATTAGTAGTAACAAAGTGCAGAGCTGTGCCTGCAGTACATAGCTGAACAACTAATTCTGCCTGCGATATTAGCAACTCCGTTAAGCTTTTGGGTTGGGAAAGATTCACCTTTGCCGAAACAGGGGCGCAATTAATTGAAGTTTTGACTTGTGAGGTTTTGCCTATCAGTGTTTCAGTGTTACTCTGACACAGGCAGATACTAGTTTTACAGAGTAGGCATGGTTTGCGTCAGCATGATGTGTAGTTTTTTTTTTCTCGTTTGGCTGAAGCTTTCGTAAAATCCACATTACAGGTGCAAAGCCCAGCCCGCAGGAAGTGCTCGCCGATGCTTGAGAGTGCTTTGTTGCCCGGTGGAAATGAACCGGCCGTGGAGGAATGGAAGGCGGTTCCGGATATTTGGAGGACGACAGCAGAAAAATACCCTGACAGTGTGGCTCTGGTGGATCCTTATCACGATCCTCCGTCGGAGTTGACCTATAAGCAGGTAGTTGTTGAACCACCATAAGTTTCTGTTGATGCCTGATCATCTAAGACATTTTATTTCTCTAGAAATAGGAACACAAAGTAGACATTGCTGGGGTATATATGCTGTTTCTTGTGTTACTGTGTAACTGCTAGAAACCTTGTGCAGTGGACTACAACTTACATATGCACTTCAATACTGTTTCAAATAAATAAATTGAAACCTTTATGTAGCTAGTAACTATCCGGGGTTCCAATTCCTTGTCCAGTTAGTAGTCCTTTAGATTATTTGTTTTTTCATATATATTTATTTGGCGTGCCTTCTTTATTCAGCTTGAACAACAAACATTGGATTTTTCTCATGGTTTGAGGGCCGTTGGTGTTGCTCCAGATGAAAAGCTAGCCCTTTTTGCTGACAACTCCTGTCGGTGGCTTGTTGCAGATCAAGGTATTTGCCCTTTTCTTGTTTCAACTCATCAGAGTGCTAGAGTTGGTACGCATTTGACTGTGTATTAATATGCTTGTCGATATTTGAGCTTTCGGTTCATGCACGAGTGCCACTGTTACGTTCCTAGAAAATAGAATATGATGGAAACAAAAAAATAGTAATGGCCTTCCTATGCATTAGACCATTAGAAACTTAAATATATAGATGTCGTTTTTTTTTACTTTCTTATACTGAGCAAATTTCAGCTTGTTTAATGGTGTCTTACCATTTGTTGCGTCAGCTCTCTAGGGGAGTTTGTGTAACTGCCTTCAAATGCATTATCATATATGTTCATCAGTAATCATGACACTGACACATGCAATCCAGGAATCATGGCTACTGGTGCTATCAATGTTGTTAGAGGAACAAAATCATCCGATGAAGAACTGTTCCAAATATACAGTCACTCGGATAGGTGAGTTGACAACTCCTTTTCAGTTGTGAATTTGAATTTACTTTATTTTTTATTTAAATTATTGATTATGCAATCTAGGAGCCGGTACAACTCTAAGTCATGCACAACATAAATGAAATTCCACTCTTCTTTCGATATGTTGAGCCAAACGCCTGTCAGGATTCAGCACGTGTCTGTTTGAAAGCGAACAAACCATTTTGATATGCCTAATTAAATTCTATTGATCATTCTGTTTGATGGAGAGGAAAAGGACTCGCTCGCGTCGCTCCCAGGGGGGCGGCCCGGGCGAAACCCTAGCCGCCGCCTCCGCACTTACCTCGTCCTTCTCACCCGCCGCCGCCGGAGGAAACCACCGAAGGTATAACCCCTGCGTGGTGGACGGCGGTTGGCGGGTCGTCACCTCCTCTCCTCGTGTGGTGGAGGCCTCCGGCCAGATGCGTTCCACGGCCCTGGACGGCGGGCGCAGATGACGGAGCACGGACGCCGGGGCGGCGGCCCTGGGCTCCTCTGACGGTGGCTGGTGGCCGTGGCTGCGTGGGTAGCCGGCTCCGGTCCGGCGGCTGGTATGGCAGCGAGGCGGCGGCGCTCGCAGTTGCGTGGCGTCTGTCTGCGCGGGCTGCTGTGAGGCGTGGATGGGGTGGAGAGGGACCGGCGTGCAGATGGCCGGAGGCGACGGAGCGGACGGCGATGTCGCTCCTGCGTATGTCTTAGGGTGTGCAACCCTCCTTCTGTCACCTTCACGTGTGTCTTATCTGCTCGATCTGTTCGCCGGAAGCATGCCGGAGGCGTGGGGGCTTGTTGGTGTGCTCGAATAAAGGCGGCGGTCCTAGGGTTCCAAATTCCGCCAAGATGAAGATCTGCCAGACGTATGTCCTCTTTGATCTGGCCGGAAGTGTCGGGTTCCGGAAGGCTCTGCCGGTGAACTCCCATGGGTGTATGCCTGGAGATTGCCGGATCGGGTGGGATTCGTTCGCAACGCAAAAAGTGACGCGAAGCTCTGCTCTGTTGCCATCGTGGGCAAATCCATGGTGAAGTCAGAGGTGAGAATGTCATGATGGCTGATATTGGAGGATTCGGAATGGTGATTGGAGTCTTTGCGTCGATGAGGAACTGGCTCGGAGTTTCAGGAATCGTGGCAGCAGTATGTTAGCGGGGGCAACAACACAGGTGAAGTTCAAAGTCCTACCTTTCTGGATGAAAATCCAAGGTCTGGCCTTAATTGGTTGTGCCTGGCAATGATCTTGCTGAAGACATTGTTTTAAGAGCGGGGACTATCTTCAGGGTGAAACCCCAAGGTCTGGCCTTAATTGGTTGTGCCTGGCACTGATTCCTTCTTGAAGGCGGTGCTTTTGAAGAATTGGACATCAGCTGTTGGCTTGGTGGTGGTTGTGTTGCTGCTGCAAGGATTGTAACTCTATAACGGGACTTTTCTTTTTATTTCTTTTCTTTTTGTTTTGGTTGGCTGAGTGCATACGTACTGCCTTTTGGGCAGTGCGTAGTTGCAGAGGCCGGGTGTAATTGGTATCTTCTCGATATTAATATTATTCTCCTTTTCCAAAAAAAAATCTGTTTGATGGAATATTCAGATTAGAATTCAGCAAGGTGTCTGTTTGAAAGCCAACAGTAAAAGTAAGAGCTGAATGGACCACCTGTCAGATCAGACTTGTCTTAGCATGTAAAAAAAGTACAACACCATCTGCATTGTAATTTTGACATATTTAATGGACCAAAATATTTGTAATGTGCTATTATTTGCATGCACATGGCGAACTTAATCTCTTGACGTATGCTTCCTTGGTCATTGTCTTGCATCTGGAATGTTTTGCCTCAAATATAGCATGGTGTATGTATCCTACGGATTCTAGAAGTATGGATTGTTAATTGATGGCAGTATGATGAGTATCATTTATGCTTATGTGGTGTAATTTTCAATACAAATATCCTTTTTCTTTCATGTTATAATATGACTTTATTGTTTTCCCCCCATCACAGTATTGCACTTGTTGTGGACACTCCTCAATTCTTTAACCGGCTTGCAGAATCTTTCATTTCAAGGATTAATGCAAGATTTGTTGTGCTACTTTGGGGTGATAAATCATCCCTAAATAGTAAAGCTGTGACGGACTTACCAGTTTATGACTACAATGATATCACTGAACTTGGACGAGAAAATCGTAATGCATTCTCCGACTCATGCGAGCAAGGTATCTTTTGCATGATATCATAATGCGGTATGAATAACTCAATAACAAGAAACGGAGGACATTTCTTAAATTTGTTGGTACTTCACTTTCTACTGCATTTATGGCATGGACTGGGAGATAAGTTGCTAATCATTTTCATCACATAAAATAGCTCAGCATCCAATACTGGTTACCGTTACCGTTGGTTTGCAAGCTTGTCATTTGATGGTTGTCTCAAAGTTATGTTGAAAGTTTGCCACTTAAGTTCTCTGCAGCCAACAGGAAATGGTTTCTATGGTTCTACCTAACCTTAATAGCTTTGGCATCTGTCTTATTAAAGGGGAGCACTTAACTTATTTTTTGTTTCTTTAGAGAATATGACGCCACTAGGAAAAGGTTTTTTATTTATATGTAAATTTTTTATTTTATTTCCAACATTGTCATCTGATAGTCTGTACTTTCAAGCAGTCAACTTGCAGCAAATAATATGGTTCTTTTTCTTCCAACTATGTCCTAGTTGATTGTAACTTTTTCTTGCTTTAGATCAGCAAGGTATCTTCGAAGCCATTACTCCAAAGGATGTTGCGACTCTAATGTATACTAGTGGAACAAGTGGCACACCAAAAGGCGTGATGCTTACCCACCGAAATCTGTTGCATCAGGTTAAACATGCAGCAATGTTGAAATTTGCACAATGAGTTTTAACTTCTATGTAATACTATGAATATGAACATGGGTACTTTTGCTGATCAGTATCATGTTTTTCTTGATTTCCTAGAAGTATCTCAAATCTGAAGTGGCTTGATTTTGTAAACTGAAGTGCTTAATTTTTTCAGTGTGTTCCTTTTGTATCCACATAACGATTTACGCTATTTATGTTCTGCAGATAAATAACATGTGGGAGGTTGCTCCAGCAGTACCTGGTGATAGGTTCCTAAGCATGCTTCCATCCTGGCACGCATATGAGCGTTCTGCAGAGTACTTCATCTTCACTCATGGAAGTCAACAAATTTACACTAGTGTGAAATACCTGAAGGTATGATTTTGGTACTTTTCATCATAACATACTTCATTCTAGTTTGTCTTTGCAAAATTCCTAGTGATGTCATTAAGTTGTGATGTAGTATTCATGTGCTCTATTGCATGGGTTTATGCTTTCATATGATTTAGCAGCTTACCGAAAGCTGTAAACTTGAAAAGGATGTTGTATTAACATGCACCAGTCTGCAGAACTCCATACCTGCTAATTTTCATGCAAACCCAGTATCACATTGCACCGAACAGGGTTTTTGTGTACCTTGCAATTTTCTTCTTCTTGTTCTATTTTCATTGGTCTGTCTGTTGCACAAGCTGAAATTGCTCACGTAATATTAACATCTTTTATTTTCTTTTATAGGCAGATTTGCAGAAGTACCAACCTCATTATGTTTTCTCTGTACCACTGGTATATGAAACTCTGTACAGGTTAGTTTTTCTAACTATATAGTTAAACTGCTTCTGTAAACTGTAAAGTTTTCTACAGGAATGGTATTAGATAGTAGAATTTACTTCAGTTCTCTAATGTCCTCAGTGCAGCTCCATGTCATATTAACATATATGTCTGATTATATCTTTTTTTTTCTTGTTTGGTTTATCAGTTTTTGTAATCCATGAAATCGATATTTCTTGTCGATCAGTAATGATTAGCAACAGTTCGTAAAATCTTAGATTCATTTTGTAATGTTTCTTTGTCTTTGTACAGTTCGATTCAGAGGCAGATATCTTCCAGTTCTCCTGTGTGAAAAACTGTTGCCCTTGCACTTATCAAGATAAGTTTGCTATATACGGAGGCAAAGAAGATATTCGAGGTATGAACCCTGAGTTAGCATAATTTACCTAATTCACGTAGCTGCAAGTAAAGTCGTTATCTTCTCTTCCTCTCATTCTTTTATGACTGGATGTTCTCGATAAATTCATGTCCCGTTATATTCTGCTTGTAGCCTCTTTCTCTCCCTAAGTCAAATTTCCTTTTTCTGTTTTTGGTTCTCTCTTCTTCTGGAAAGGGAACAGTCTTATCAAACAATACTGTCAAGCCGTCGTCCATTTCCTACCTGTTCAATTGTCTATGGGCTAGAATAGTCGCTGCTCTTTTGTGGCCTTTCCATAATCTGGCAAAGATGTTAGTCTACAGGAAAATCCATTCTACAATCGGAATCTCGAAGGTACATTTATCTTGCCTGCGTGTCTATTTGTATGCTACTGCTACCTCGACAATATTTGTGCAGTTTTGAGTGTAAAATGAGCTTCCTAAACTTTAGTCTTGACTGTACTTAATAATTATATGGTTTATGTGATAATTTGCAGGCTGGTCTTAGTGGTGGTGGAAGTCTCCCGATACATGTGGACAAGTTTTTTGAGGTACAGGATTATCAGTAAATAAGATTTTTATGTTAATGATCTGTTCATCAATTCTGTTCTCTTTCAGGCCATTGGTATCAAAGTGCAAAATGGCTATGGTCTAACAGAGACTTCCCCTGCTGTAGCTGCTAGACGGCTATTCTGTAATGTATGAGGTCCCACATGACTTGTTTGTTGTTTCTACATATTATATGCATTTATTGACACTTTTGCGCAAGTTGAAACTTGAAAAATAGTTCATTTTGTATTTATTAGGAAACATTATAAACGGTTTTACTCATTGGGAAAGAACAGCTAGTAAGATTGAGGTAGATCTTAGATAATTTTGATGCTAATTCCTTTTTAAAAATCAAAAAGGAGGAACAATGTTATTAGTATTCTTTCAGATGACACATTTTTGCTCCTTGAAAGGAGATCTTACTATACCAATAAACTCGGATACGGAAGCAGACATGGCCCACGAAATGCATAATTTTTTGCCATATTTTTTTTTATAAAGGAGCCTATCTTCATGTTCGATTTTTGTATTCTAAGGACAAAAGAAGCTGATAATTCTGGTGTTGCATGTTTTGTGCTGATCTTTTGCTTCTTGCCTTCCTGTACATTTTTGTGTGTGATTTGAACTGATTGCAAACTTATAACCATTTGTTGCATCTTCAGTATAATCTTCATATTTCTCATTAGTCATTTGTGCATGATTTGCCTCCCATTGTACTCTTCCCTATTTGTAGCTTATGTTATACTTAATACTAATATAGGCAGTTGATGTAACAAGGTTCTTGGCACAGTTGGTCACCCAATAAAGCATACGGAAATCAAGATTGTGGACATAGCGACCGGTGAGGTGCTCCCAGATGGTTCAAAGGGGATTGTGAAGATTAAAGGACTGCCAGTAATGAAGGGGTATTATAAGGTTATGTCTGTTCACTTTACCAGTATAAATTTACTGTCACTGTAAAAGAAACCGATATTATATAAACATATAACTTGTAGAAATAAGCATATTTACATTGATGTCCGGCAGTTAAGATACCATGATCTGAACTTATGTATTTGAGTCTTCTCAAATTTCTGTCGTCACAGAATCCATCTGCTACAAAGAATGCTTTGGATCAAGAAGGTTGGTTCGACACTGGAGATATAGGCTGGATTGCACCTCGCCATGCCACAGGGCCTAGTCGAAAATGTGGAGGGATGCTTGTTCTTGAAGGGTGTGCAAAGGATACGATAGTTCTCACAACAGGTATTGCAATTGGTTCATCGTTTTTTGAGAACGTCGCTTTGAGTATTATGTAAGATTTATTTACTGTTATCTCTGTGCATTAATATATGACATTCCACTTCGTTGTATACCGGGGTGTGTTGTTGGACTCTGGAAATCAATTAATTGATATGTACTTGGGGATCACATAGCTCTAGTTAAATTTGATTGCACTTGAATGTCCTAATTTCCAGGTGAAAATGTTGAACCCGCTGAGCTTGAGGAAGCAGCAAGCAGGAGTAGCTTTATTGATCAGATAATGGTTATTGGTCAGGTAGGGCAAAGGGCATAACCTCATAAGTGCTACATATATCGAATGTCCTATTATGATAATTATGATGGCCAATTGATGATCCTTGATGTGGCATGCGAGCAAATAACATTTCTCAAGTGATAAGAAGAAATGTTTATAAAACCGCCAGATGGTTATTTGAAACCATGTGGTGTATTTTTGTGCATGAAAAGATTTAACACAATATGATTATATATACATAATTAAATGATGAAATAGATCAGTAAAGTTCAATGATGAACTTTGTTATTTGTTCTTTGCATAGGATCGACGACGCCTTGGTGCAATTATTGTTCCCAATAATGATGAAGTTCTAGCAGCAGCAAAAAGAAAGTCGAGCTTTGATGGGAACAATGGAGTAGCCCAAAGTACAGTCGTGAACTTGCTATCTGATGAGCTGAAAACTTGGTAAGAGTTGCCTGCTTTTTGTAGTTTACCTGTTCAAATAATCTTAATTTTCTTGTGAATTTTGCCTACATGTTGGGGATGTTTTAGCTAATTTGAAGATTGAAGACGTTCCATAATCAGAGTAGAATTAAATCAGTCACTGGAAGTTGAAAAATAAAATAAAATATGCAGGAGTGGGAGATTGCTATGTAGGATTTCAATTTTGACATGTGATTTGAATCTTGTTGGTTTAATATCGCATGAGTTGAATTAGTTTGATAATAAATGCCAGGATGGCGGGTTGCTCATTCCAGATTGGCCCTATTCTTGTTGACGAACCATTTACAGTAAGAATTTCTAGAACAACGCATGAGAAATTTCCATGGGCTGATAATTAAGTAGCTATGTTGTTTACTAGCTTTGTATGGTTTTCTTATTCAGATTGGTAATGGTTTGATGACACCAACCATGAAGATAAGACGGGACAAAGTGGTAGCCAAATATCAGAGTGAAATTGAAGCCTTGTACAAGTGAGCTATGGACCCATTGTCGGTCCATAGGCGGTGGTAACAAGACAACCGCCCCGAGCCCTGTTTGATGGAAGAGCAATTTCAAGATGGTCCCAAATTCTATTGTCATTTATTAGTGTAAGAGGTCATGTTTACCTTGTCAAAGCATAGTGTCTTTGCACTTCAATAGTTTCCATTAGCTACAAGAAGTAAATGGTTAGTAGCGAGGAAGTAGGACGACACATTTGCGGCGGATCTGATTTTTTTGCGCGAAGGGCTTTTCTCCAATAGCTCTGCTCCCGTGACCCCGGCGGCGAACCCTAGCCCCCGCGCCGCCCCTCCCGCGGGTGGCCCGGGCGGCACCGCCCCTGCCTCGCGCCAGGCCCCCCTTCTCCTCCCCCTCCCCGCCGCCGCTGGCCAGAAGCCGCCGGGGCAAAGCCCCCTGCGGTGGCTAGCGGCGGGGGCGTTTCTTCCCCTCTGCTCGTCCTGGCCGGCGGTGGCTTGCGTGGGGCCCTGCTGTCCGTTGGCGGCGGTCCTGGGCGGTGTCCTGCGAGGCGGCGGCGGCAACCATGCCGACGGCGGTCGAGCCCGGCGGCGACGGGCGTGCAGGGGGCGGCGCGCGGCGGGCCTGCTGATGCGGCGGGTCTGTTGGCGGGCGGCTCGAGGTGGCTGCGGCGTGGCGGCTGCGTGGCTCCCCATCTCGGGAGGTGGCGCGCGGACGCACCTCCGGTCAGATCTGGCTGGATCTGGTGCGGCGGTCGGCTGGCGGCGTCGGTGGTGGGCGCCCGGGGCGGCGGTGGTGCTGCCCGGGTGGCTCGGTGTGACGCCCCCAAAATCAGACCGTGTATAGTAATCATACACGCAAGGTACACGATTGAGATTAGGGACTCACGATGAGATATCACAACACAACTCTACAAATAAAAATAATACAAGCTGTTTAATACAAGCCGGGGCCACGAGGGCTCGAATGCAACAGCTCGAGAGCACAAGGTTAGCGGAAGCAATAGTATCTGAGTACAGACACAAGAATACAAGGTTGCCTTAAGAAGGCTAGCACAAAATCAACACTCGATCGAAAAGGCGAGGCCTCCTGCCTGGGAACCTCCAAACTACTCCTGGTCAAAGGGGAACTCGACGTCGTAGAAGGCATCGGGGAACTTCATGTTGTGGTGGTCGGCATCGGGGATCTCCTGCTCCTGGACTCCAAGGCTCCAACGTCGACTGCAGCGTCCGATCAGGCAAAACAATAAAGGGGGAAAATAAAGCAGGTGAGTATCTAGCATACCCGCGAGTCTTACGTCCGCTACTAAGCATTATGCATTGTATCAACGGAAAGAAGAGGCTGTATATAGTGGACTGAAAGACAGAAATCCAGAGCAAGGGTAAGAAGCTAGGCCTATCGAGGACTAGCATCTTCCGACGATGTCTTGCAGCATGAGGTAAGAATCAGCCAACAGTTTATATAAAGCATAAAGTAACAATGCAGCAGAAGTTGCTGCAGCATTGTATAATAATAAGTTCTAATAATTAACTATGCCTCCGAGTTCACCTCCTCGACATCCCCGCGAGGAAGAAAACCCGGAACCATACAGTTTAATAATAATAGTTTCTAGTGGTAAGATCCAGCTTCAGCATAAAGTGTCCTGTTACCGTGGACACAGCTATTCGAATAGATTAATCTTCCCTGCAGGGGTGCACTTGTGTTACACTACACGCACGGATCTCCAGGGTGGCGGAAACCTTGTTAGGGAACGCTCCACCGAGGCTATCTGACACTTCATAGCCCATCTTTCAAACTCAACAGAGAGGCCATCCGCCGGTCTAAATCCTAAGTACGCCGGGCCTTGGACCCCAACCCAAACGTACTCCTGCACGGTGCGTGGCTGGCCGGTGAAGTTGAAGCAAATCCAAATAAGACACCACCGCGCGATCAAATAAGACAACACCACTTCCCGGCAATCAGCCCGCGGTACTGCTGACGTCTGAAGAGTCCTCGGACGACACTACGAAGCAGAGGAGCCCATAACTCGTAATTCCCACGGGTAGGTAGTGCGTACATGGCATATAGCCAACTCAAGACATTCACTGAACCATTTAGCATTTTAATTAACCTGCGTGACAACCGTTATCGTTGCCTCGACTTAACCGACCCGCGGACAACGACAGCAGCCAGGACCACCAGTACATCGGTGCCTGCCCTGTCGTCCCACCAAGTCACTGCGGTTACCAACAAGGCGAACCGTCTCCTTACCTTGTCTCGCGTGTGCTCCTGGAGGAGCTCGACTTTCGGGGTTTGGTAACTCTCGCGGCCAACGATCAGGGGCCAAGCACACCGGTACACTGGTCGTACCCTCCCTGTCGTCCCGTCGCAATACCTCTCGCGGGCACCGTTGGGTCGCCCGACTTCTTACCTTTAAGGACACCAGTTGGTTCGAGTCCCTACCATTAAGTGAAACCAGGAGGAATCACCCTCGATGGTACACTTGAGCTGGCTCGACTGAGACATCAGCGGAATGAACTAAAGAGGTAAACCTCGTATCATCCCGGTGATGCTACACTACTGAGCCGACGAGAGTGAAATACGAGTCCAATCCACTCGTAAGTCAAACTCGAAGCGACTCAGCAGAGTCTCGCCGTTGTAGGTTCCCTAGGGTGTCGGCATTGATCCGTACCTGTTGCAGTTGTAATATATATCGTTCCCGCGATCAACCCCAGAGTGATCACGACCCGCTATCTAATCGTAGCTAACAATGCGCAGGGCTCACTGCTGAAAATGCATAATAATAATAGGCAGCATAGGATAAAGGAGGTACATCAAGGGGCGACAAAAACAGGCTATGCAATTGAATAGGATTGTAATCGTAGCAGCAGCAGTAACAATGCCTAGTGCAAGTAATGTACGGAAAGATAGGCGATATCTGGGGAAGAGAATGACTCTGCTTGCCTGGAAGCTCGGTAGTAGCGGTACGGTCGTCGACGAAGTAGTCGTACTCGGTGGTGTCATCGCCGGCAGCAACGGGGTCTACCGGAGAATAAGGGGGGAGAAACAATAAATACACAACAATAATAGCAATACAAATGTACCGACATAGAAGATACAAAGCAACGGGGCTCTAACGCAGTGCGATGCAATATGCTCGGAGCGGGAATTCATCCGGGGATGAACAGCCAGCTCCGGGTGATTACCGGACAGGGTGTCCGGAGGGGGGAAGGGATCATGCCGGAGGTGTCGTGCACATCCGACACACGTGTGGGTGGTGTATCCGGGTTAGTTGATCTATTCCGAACAACTTCCGTGTTCGAAATAAATTCATCCGGGTACTTTAACACTACCGAACAAATCATCGAACAGACGGTTCCTAGGGGGGGGGACGGTTCGACGTTTGGCATGTTAGAGGGGTGTGGTGGGAGTATGAGTAACGTATTCGTAATCGTGGATCCGTTCTGAGTAACTTTCGTATACAAAAGTTTTTCATCCGGACAACTTTTATCGGTACCGGGAATTTTCGACAGACGGCCCGAAGGGGGGAATGTCGATGTTCGGTAAGTTAGAGGGGGGTGGTTGACATACGGATAGCGTATTATTATTCGTTGTATTTTTCTGATCAATTTTGATATACAAATTATTTTAATCCGACTTACGGTTTAAAAGATATTAATTTTCTAAGCTTAAATCATTTTAAATTAATTTCTGAATTTTCTTTTATTAATAAAAAGTAAGCATTATCCAAAACCTTATCCAAAACAGTGCTAACAGGGTGGACCCACATGTCATACACAGAAGCAATTTAAATCAATTTAATTTATTAAAAAGCCAGGGGACCCATATGTCATAGGCTATTTATTTAGCAGTTTTATTTAATCTAAATTCAAATTAATGGGAGAGGACCTATTTGCAAAATCTAGGAACTTAGGGAGTTATCTGCGAATTCAAATCGTTTTATTTGCACAGGCTTAACTCTACTAGCTCATCTTAGATTCTTGCATATTTGTCATTTTTCTACGAACTAATCGGTGCATCATTTGGAATTGGTCCAATGGAACAAATTTAAGCTGGTTAGACCAACAACTTGCACATATTAATTTTACAAATTTTAGAATTTGCTTTGATCTATTTTTGCTGCTGTCCAAAGGAATACTTTGTAGTGTTAGCTACTACCAACCAGTGGTATTCTTCAGTTGCACTCAACAGCACGTAGCAGTAGCACGTTTCAGCAAAACGAATTTGCAGCAACAACACGGCTTCAGCAAATCGAAACGGCCGACGGCGGCGGGCGGAGCCAGCCGTGGCTGTCACGCACACTCATGAGACACACAGAGAGCACGCACACACGCTGCACACACATGTACGCCACACGCACATCACACTCACGTACGCACACACCATGGTCAAGCCATGTCCACGACCGTGGCCAATGCGGCCACAACAGGCAGCAGGGTGAGCGGGGCGAGCTAGGGCGCGGCTACGCGTGGCTGGGCACGCACGGCGCGGCCCGGGTGCGACCACAGGCGCCAGTGGCGCACATGAGCGCGGCCAGGGGACGGTGAGCGCAAGCTACAGCGAGATCGTGAGGCGACGACGGATGGCTTCTCCAGCTGCGATTCGAAACGGGGGAGAGGGGGAGTTCGGGTGAGAAGCTCACAGTGAGCTCAAGGGCGCGGTCGAGGAAGCCGGGACGGACCGGAGCAGCAGCACGACGGCGGTGGCCGAGGTGGCCGTGGGGGGGGAATGTTGACGATGGCGTCGATTCCGTGCTCCAGAGCTTCGATCCATGGGTGAGGTGGAAGGATTACTCGTCTGCGAAGCTCCATGACATACTAGCGGGGATCAGGGACGACGGTGGCCGCGGGATCGATGACGGCACGGCGACGGGAAGCACACTGGCGGTCCAGGAAAGAAGAAAGGAGAGTGGAAGGGGAAAGGGGACCTGGTCCTGGTGGGGGGTTAGGGTTGGTCGAGGGGGACGGTTGGGCGTTCTTATCGTCGAGGGGGTGAGCCGCTGTCCAGCAGCCAGGAGGGGCCGTCTTGGCGTGGCTACAGCCATGGCGCCATGGTGCGTGCCATGGGGAGCAGTAGGAGGGAGAAAGAAAGGGGAGAGTGGGATGGGCCTGGCTAAAATTTCTTAGGGCGCTAGATAGTTATAGGTTTTATTTTCCAATTTCTTTTGTTCCGATTTTTCTTTCTATTTTCTTTTATATTTTGTTTTAGTTTAATTGTCCATCATTTGATCTTATAAAAAGGTGTAACCAGTACCAATATTCATGTTACACCACATAGTGATGCCACAAAAAGTTTGGCACATTTTAAAAATTGATTTGAATCCCATTTCAATATTAAACGGTCACTTGGTGTTGATTTGCTACTGTTTTGGTTTAACTACACTAGTAAAACATTTTAATAAAACCCCATTTCATTTTTAATATGACCCACTAATATTTAGGAATTTAATAAAATTGTTTGCATAATTTTAGGGCAAGGTTTTATTTCAACTTGGTTTTGGAATTTTTCTTTGGGTTGAATTCGATTAGGCCATGGTCAAAGGTGATCATCACATGCCTAATCATGGTGACATAGCAACAGTAAAAGTGATTACTGTAGTGTGACACCCGAGATGTTACACTCGGGCTGGGTCCCTTCCGGCGGCGGGTGGTGGTGCGTGCCCGGCGGCGCGGCGACGGGTCTGGGCGGCGGTCGACCTGTCGATAGCGGTCCTGCCGGACCAACCTGTGGGGCGGCGCGGGCCGAGGGCGGCTTCAGTGGTGGTGCGTGCCTGCGCTGCGACGGCCATATCCGGTCGGCAGGAGACGCGGGCTTCGGTGGCGTGGTTCGAAGGCGGAGTTGGTGGTGCGGGCTGGTGCTGGCTGCGGCGGCGTGGCGACTGCGGTCCGGCTGGCAGCGCGGGGCGGTGGTGCGGCAGCCTCCCTCTCCCGGGACTAGGTCGGGTGCTTGGTCCTAGGGTTTGTGCTCGGGCGGGCCGGATCTGGGCCCGGGGCAGATCGAGGTCGTTTCCCGGGTAGGAGTGGCTGGCCTTGGCCTGGGGTTCCTCCGTGGACGGGCCGTCACGGGGGTGGTGCGCGGTGGCGGTGGCCTGGCACTGCTATCTGGCCTATTGATCGGTGCCTTGACCTCGGTTTGGCGTCGTGCGAGCTCCAGGAGGGCTTGACGACGGCCGTCGGCAGTCCTACGATCGGGTCCCCTAGCTCCAGGAGGGCTTAATGGGGATGCAGACGTCGACGCCTCCCACAGTGAGTGAGAGGGTCACCCAGATCCGAGGACTGATGCCGGGCACTGAGTGGACAGTGTGCTCTACTCATTCGACCGGGGGTGCAGCGCCGTGAGGTGGAGGATGGCGGTGTCTTGGGGCTGGGATGCCGGGGCGGCGGCCCTGGATGGTGGACCACATGGTTGCTTTCCGGCAGGCACCATGGTGGTGGTGGTGGCTCCCCCCGGTTGTGTGGGCAACGGGTGGCGGAGCGGCGGGTAACTCGGACATTCCCTCTCTAGTAGGGCGATGCCCTGATCTGGATCTGGGAACTAGACCTCATCGCGCTTTCCCTAGCGGCATCGATGGCATGGGCGAGTTGCTGAGTGAGAGCTCTGTGTCTTGGCACCGGCGGCGGCGACACCCGTGGGTGACACTCTCTTCCTGAAGACGTCGTCGTGGTTCTTCTCCTCGTGTCAAGGCTCCAGGTGAAGATCTTTGTCCATCTGGAGTCGGCAGCGGCGACGCTCTACGCCGTACTCCCTCTTGAGGGTGTTGCCGTGGGGCCTAGGTGTGTTAGGATGTAGCGTGGGGTTGTGTGTAGTTCTGCCGATGCCTTCTGCTGGTCGCGTAGTGCATCGCTTTTCTCAGGATCGACTTTGTAGGAGGGCTACCTCACCACATTGTATCGTTCGACCGTGTACCTTGATTCGATGCCTTTATCTATAAAGGGGGGGGGGGGCGAAAGCCTACTTTCTGATGTGGATGGAAAGAAACATGTAGTCAAGTACTGATTCACAGTACATATGCGTGCGGAATCAACCTATTAACAGGGATGATATGGCATGAAAACCATGTAGATGGATATTATATCCTAATTATTTCTTTTGAGTCCATTCAAACCTATTCATTTGAGAGAAAATTCTAGATCAGTTTTGGAAAACATCTCGTACAATCATTTGTTAAGGACACTAAATCTTTGCATTTAACTGTAAATAAATTAATTTTGTTTTTTATGGAAGCATTTAGAATTATATTTGTGAACATGACTCTTCTATTTTTTTTTGGCAGCTATTACATGTTTTGCGTTTCGTACTAACCTAGATTATATGTCTTGATTTAAAGTCGCTGATTGCAACCATTACCATCCTCTAGTTAAGAACCTGAGAAAATATTAATGTCCCCAGGTCATTCACTTATTTTGTATGGTTGTTCACAACCAGTACCAATCTCTATGCTAACTAATGGAAATGGGTATTTACCAAATAAGTTATCGGTTTGGCTAAATCACATGTACATGTGATTTAGTAATCTCACATGCGATTCTTTTTTTTCTACTCTCCGAACTAGTTAGCCACACCGAGGCACTCCTACCCGGCCTGGTCACCAGCCAAGCACGGACCGAGCCCCTCTTCAGTCCTTCTCCTCGACGACGTCTGCCTCGACTTCGCGTACACTAAGCTGGTGAGGCTTTGATGTGACGGGCTCGTCTGGCGTCCATCGTCGCTGCCGCGATGACGTTCGCCTCGACTTCGCGTACACTAAGCTGGTGAAGCTCTGATGTGACGGGCTCGTCTCGGCGTTCGTCGTCGCTGCCGCGACGACGTCCGCCTCGACTTCGCGTACACTAAGCTGGTGAAGCTCTGATGTGACGGGCTCGTCTCGGCGTTCGTCGTCGCTGCCGCGTCGACGTTCGTCTCGACTTCGCGTACACTAAGCTGGTGATACTCTGATGTGAAGGGCTCATCTCGGCGTCCGTCGTCGCTGCCGCAACAACGTCCGTCTCGACTTCGTGTACACTAAGCTGGTGAGGCTCTGATGTGACGGACTCGTCTCGACGACCGACATCGTTGCCGCGACGACGTTCGCTTCGACTTTGCGTACATTAAGTGTGGTTCACTTCTATTTGTCTTTATTTTAGAAAGATATATAAAACAACAATGCTATATCTACAGGTTTTTACAGATAATTTACAAGCTCATTTAAATTAGCAGGTTTTGACCGGTTAAAGGGAAAAGTGGGCCCCACCTAGCTGAAATTCAGGGGGGGGGGGTTGTTTGTGTGTGGAGAGAATTATGGCGAATCCGTAAAACATCTGTAAGTTATCCGTATGTTTAGGGATACTCCCTTTGGCTCTAGGGTGCACGTGCACCTGCGTGCCAAATGTACATTTTGCCAATGCCAATTGTTTTTTGTATGTGTTCATTGTCATATCCAAATGACACATGCAAATTTCAGGTGAAAACTTTTAGTATTTTGACCTGTGAAAAAAAGATAAATCGAATGCCAAATGATGCCTTCAAATGTAGCAAAACATCATACATACTTTTGTTTTTTCACCGAGGAAGAACCACTGCATCATATGACATCAAAATTGGCAAGAACACATGCCACACTAATATGAACATCCATAAAAAAAACAGATTTTTTTGATTTTTTTTATCATTTGTATTGATTTTACTATTTATTAGAGAGCGCATGCACCCCAAAGCCAAATATCTGCGTCTGTTTTAGCATTATTGTATACTAGTAGAGTGCCCGTGCGTTGCAATGAGCTTTTAAATTTTTTTAATGGAGAATGGCGGTGGTAGGCAGATGCGTTTGTCACCGAAATCATAATCCATGCATGAAGTTAAAAAATTTTCCCACGTCAATCGTCTCACAACTGATTATATTACAATAATTTTTTAAACAACATTATCAAAGCACATGTAAAGAAAAGATAGCACAGATACAATCAAGTAGTAATTGAAGTTCACTTTTCTTACAATGCAAATTCATAAAAAATTAATTTAACATTTGTGGCCATATAGATCAAATGATACAACTTAGCATTTGCTTTAAATTAAGATCTACTTGATGCGTTTAAAAAAATCTCGCACAATATTTTTTTTCTCTTTAGCTTCATTCATATAATGTTCCCAGATAGAGGGGATGGGGGAGCACAGATGTCACCAAACGTTTTCGCCTACCTCACCCCTTTCTCTCTCCCTGTCAAGGAAATTGCCCCTCACTCAGTCTCTTCCTTATCCAGCACCAGTCGCTCCTCCTCTCCGCCGCCGACGGCGGCAACGGCAACGACACATTCGGCGCCTGTCCAATGCCCCAGATCCCTTCGAGGACCTGGTCGAGGCTCGCCGGGACGCCGTAGATGTCGGCATCGGGCGCAGCGAGCAGAGAGTCGAACTCCTCCTGGAGGCCGACCACACGGCGGCTGACGGCGCGCCGCGCCTCCCGCACAGCCGGGTAGTGCCTCGGGACGGCGTCGAGGCGGATTAGCACGACCATGAGCGCCTCGGGGTGGCTCTGGAAGGCCGTTCTCCTCAGCGTCGCCCGCCTCTCCTCCGCGTCGCCTTCTTCTCTGGTCTAGCCAAAGTTGGCTTCTTTACTGGAGGAGCGCGGGTACGCTGGCGCTCCGCGTGGCCTGCAAGGAGGCACTCCACATCTACCCCGAGGTCGCCTACCCCCAGGTCGATTTCCTTCCAGTGTCCCTCGGTCGCACGTCCCCTCATGTTCGTCCTGTCGCCGTCCCCTCTGATTTGAGCGCATATGGTTTTATTTCATCCAATCCTACCGTGGAAACTAAGCTTGTGTTTGGCTTTATTTGGTTCTCCGCGTGCAGATGGGGCTTGTGGTGGGCATGATCAAAAGAATGGGGATTTGGTTGGCGCGGTGGATGAAAGACTCGTGGTAGTGTCAGGGGTGGAGCCCTTCTACTGTAAGTAGTTGTCATTGCTTAAACAGTCTTGTTGGTTCTTCGTTTGTTGGTAGTGATTCAAGCATCTATCTACTTGGCTTGCTTATGAAACAAAAAGTAAATTTCTTCTGCAGAAATGGAGATGGCTCAGATTATATACGTTGGCTGTCGAACTTTATTGATGTATTATCGCAATGGGACTACTGTCATATGCTCATGTTGTGATACAATCAATGTTGCCAGACCAGCACCCCCAGGTACTGATGTATGTGTGTTATTTGTCTTTCACATGGAGATTCATTATTTCCGGTTGCTTAAAAATGACAAATAGATGTAGCTCAGTTGTATTAAACTATTAACCACATGGACTCTAGTTGAGCCAATTATGTAAACAACTCTTGCATTGTAGATTGTTATTATGCACTTGCTCAGAGTATTTGCAAGATCAACTTCCCGTCCATTATACTAAATTGCAAATAAACTTATTATTGGATAGAATCATATAAACATGTCTATATATATGAGATACTGTCATTTGGGGGTGTACGTAGTCAAACTTATAAACTTATACTCCCTGTGTTCGTAATTACTTGACATGGTTCTCGTTCAAATTTGAACTAAACATGAACGGAGGGAGTATATCAAAACTTATATGAATATTGTGATTAAACATATGTAAATGATATTAGTATTCAGACTCAAAATATGATTCAATATTTTATCATTAGAATTAGTGATTAAGGTTGCATTTTGGAGACCGTGTCAATTTCCAAGACTACACTTTTTTTGTGATCAGAGTACTTTCTTGTGATCAGAGTTGCAGATCACTGAATAGCAAAGTGATGAGAGTTGCAGATCACTGAATAGCAAAGTGAAATACATTCAGATCTGAATAGCATAGTGTGTATGGTGTTCTTGTGGATTATTATTCTTAATGAAATTTGTTGTACAATTGGCCGCTAGTGCTTTGTATGGTTTAATTTTGCTAAGCCCCTATGGAACATTTCGAAACTTAGGCATCCAGTTACCCATTCTGTATCTTCAGATTTTATATTAGTTCCGGTATCTTCAGATTTTTGTCTTCGTTCTTACCCCCTCATGTATCTTCAGATTTTATGTATCTGCCTGGGGTATTGGTATGTCCTTGAGAACGCATCAGGTATGTATTGTTAGGACTAAGCCATGCCTTCATTATCTGGGGCATGTACAAGTAGTGTACGGGGCATGTACTGGGCGTGTCCAGGCGTGCTCCGTGTGAGTGCGTGTGTTTGTGGTTGTTAGCGGATTAGACGGGGAGATTACGGAGAGAGTACATAGTAGCAGTGTCTGCTTGAATCGTCACCTCTGTTTATGGTGATTCAGTTAGCCCTACTTAGAGAAACTCTAATTTGTTGTGGTCTACACCTAATGTTCACAGGAACTTGCACTTCTATGGGAAAAGATGAGATGTCATGATGTTGAACAAGGAGGATAGATCCAAGTAAGTGCCACTGTCTACAGGCTAGCAAAAGCAATTTGATAGCATATCTCAACCAAACATGATACCAATCTAATAATTATTATGAGGTACAAAGAAGAGAAAGATCCAGAGATGCTCATACCTACAAGAACTCGCCTTCTTGATGATCATTCGTTACTTGAGGTACTCTTCGCCCACTTTATCTCCATAACTAAATATTTTGATCCTTTGCTATGTGTGATGGACGAGGGGAGATGAAGGAGAAGGACGGGGAGGGGGGGGGGGGGGAGGTAGTAGAGGAGTGGAGAACAGGGCAGCTGATAATGTTTTTCCAATTAGATCGTATATTGTTGTATGGACTAGATCTCTTTCCTTTGACATCAATGCAGATTTCTGTAGCGAAAGATATGAACAGATTTTCTGCTTATTTTACCCAACTTAAAATATAATCGAATTATCTATCTGAGTAAATTTTGTAGGCTATCAACCCATCAATTTCAGTAATTGTGCCTCATAATTCTGACCCATGGTGCATTACTTTAGCCCATCCCCTGTCCTTTGTTTTTGAACAATTGAGTTTTATTGATCATTGATCATGATTACAGTCTGGCTGAAGAGCATCAACAAGGAAGGGGGGATATAATTCAGCCACAGGCATCTACGCCGTGACTCGATCTCTTGGCGCAGAGATGCGCAGCTAAATTACCACCCCTCCCAATAAAACTCAACTTGAAGTTGAACGTCCTTCTCGTGCTGAACCGGTCGCCACCCCAACCAATCTTTGTTGTGAGATAATCAATTAAACCCAGTTGAGATTATCGTAGCCAAATGATACATCTCAAACGTATCTATAATTTTTGCTTGCTCCATGCATGTTTTGTGTGATATTGCTATGCTTTTGATACACTTTCATACACTTTTGATCATATTTGGACTAACCTATTAACTCAGTGAACCCCAGTGCCAGTTTCTGTTTTTTGGTGTCTTTTTATTTCAGGTTTCTCCCTTATTAAAAGTGCTCCAAAAATTCAGGAAAAATCCAATAAAAAATCAGCATACGGGAACCTTCCAGAGCCCTGAAGGAGAGCCAGGGGCCCACCCTGGTGCCTAGGCGGTCAGGGGGCGCGACCCACCCTAGGCCGCGCCAGGGGGCACCTGCACTCCCTGATGTCCCCCCGGTTGCCCCTCTTCGCCTATATATTTGTCTCGCCTCGAAACCTACAAGGAAAGAATCATTTTTCGCGATCTCGCCTCTGTTCTGCCGCCGCCGCGCTTCCAAGATCGGGAGCACTAGAAGACCTTTTCCCAGCACCCTGTCGGAGGGAGGATTGACCTCCGGGAGCTTTTCCACCACCATGGACGTTTCTTGGATGATCCGTGAGTAGTCCACCTTGGACCATGGGTCCATGATCAGTAGCTATGTGATGTTCTCCTTCCCTCTTTGTTCTTCATGGATTAGACCTTGTGAGCTACCCTACATGATCAAGTCAAATATGCAATTCTTTCTGTTGTTGCTATGTTGAGTTTGCTGGGATCTGATGGATTATGAGACTATGTTCAGATTGTGATGAGTAATATATTTGGATCTTCTCTTTTATATTTTTGTTCTTGAGTAATTCTTGCATGTTCTCCATTGTTGTTTATTGCTTTGGCCAAGTAATAGGTAGTGACTCCAAGAGGGAGCGTTATGCTTGATTGTGGGTTCATGCCCCTGATGACTAGCTTGAGTGACAGAAACATGAGTCTAGGGGATGTGCTGTTGCCACAAGGGGGAAAGCAACGGTGCTTGTAACCGCGGTTGCAAGGATTGTTTAATTTACGCAAAGTTATTTTAATGCAGTTGTATGTTGCTTAGGGTTTACACTTTGGGTGGGACTCGCAACTTAATACCAGCGAGATGTTCTGGATAGATATCTCAAGGTGGATGATTAGTAGTAGATGCAGATGGATTTCGGTCTACATATCTTGGCGTACTGCCATGCTTTTGAGCATCTTCCTTTCTTTTGTAGCATAGTTAGCATTGCGGTGCGCTTTTAATCCTGTCAATTGCCCAGCTATAATTTGTTTACCTTGCATAGATGCTTATCATATTTTGGGAGAGAGACATCACTAGTGAACATCATGGGACCCCGGTCCATATTTCCACCATTGTTTACCCCCTCAATTTATTTCCTGTTTTACTTTCTAGTTGCAATTAGCATTACCATTATCTGTTGCGTTTGATCCTTTGTAAACGGCAAGGCCGGAGAGATTGACAACCTCTCTGTAGTCGTTGGGAGCAAAGTTATTTGTTGTGTGTGCAGATCCAGGTATAGTAAGCAACCTGAGGTTGTGAACGGCGCCATTGTTCCCTTTACCACCTACTTGTTGACCTTGGAGTCCTACTGCAGACATAAACCATATCCTCTACGTTAGGTGTAACAGCCCGGGATTTTCACCCAAATTAAAAAAAAATGTTTGTTGCTTTATTTTATTGCTTGCTAGAATTGTTTGCAGTATTTGCTTCGCTGATTTATTAATCAGTGAATGTTTCCCCCCTCTTTCTCGTATCGGATGCGGGACCGAACCTTTTTCCCAACGGCACACGACCTTTGCGACACCATCCACCCGAGCAGCGTCGTAATTCCGGCACAGGACCAACCATTGCCATCGGAACTTCAGTGGAGCTCGACGACCCTTCTTCTGGACGCCTTCACGGAGACTTGACGACGAATATCTAGGAGGATCCCGGCGGAGAGCCTGGACCCGTGTGGTTACGGGAATGGTGTGTTTTACCTTTGCCACTAGGCATTTGATTGTAGTCTGTACTCAGACATGTATCTTCCGCTGATGTAATGTATTAATGCAGTTGTATGCCGATTGTATGAGATGTTGTATCCTTGTAGCTGTAATGTTGTGGTATCATGTTGGAAATCCAGGGCATATGGCAGTGTCATATGTCGCGGTGGGACCGATATGTGCTTCGTCCCCGGATCTGGATGTAAACGCCCAGATCTGGAACAGTACCGATATGTACAACTTGGTATCAGAGCCTTACCGACCGTAGGACCCCTTTCTGGCCGAAGTAGAGTCTAGAGAAAAACTATTTTTGTAGTTACTAAGTTAGTTATCGGAGAGTAGGAAATCTTTTTACTCCTTACCCTTGCTCTGGTCAGGACAAGTGTTGTAAGTGCTTTAATTCTCGCCTTATCCCCTTCAAACTCTAGGATCTCGAGTGAGTGGAGTTTCGGAATAGTTACAATGCCTTGCTTATAGCGTATTGTCTCGATTCCGATCTCAGGTTTGGAAAATCTTGTAGTACCTTTAGCTCTTCCGACTCTGGGTAAACATCTGGGTCGTTCGTTGACTTCATTCCTCTTGCCTAGTATCCTCACGATTTGAGTAAGAATGCTTCCATTGATCGTCACTTTGGAATATTGTTCTACCTCTTGATCACCTGATGGTTTCGTTTTCCGACGTTGCCATCTCTCTGCGGAAAATTATCTCGACGGAAGTTCGACGTCGACATGGATCAGAGTCCTTTGTTAGTGGTGTTGAAGATTGTCGACTCTCTTTTCTCTCCCCCTCCTCCCGGATCGTCCAGGATCTCGGGACGAGATCCCTTGTTGGTGGTGTTGTATTGTAACAGCCCGGGATTTTCACCCAAATTAAAAAAATTGTTTGTTGCTTTATTTTATTGCTTGCTAGAATTGTTTGCAGTATTTGCTTCGCTGATTTATTAATCGGTGAATATTTTCCCCCTCTTTCTCGTATCGGATGCGGGACCGAACCTTTTTTCCCAACGGCACACGACCTTTGCGACACCGGGTTCCACCCGAGCACCGTCGCAATTCCGACACAAGACCAGCCATCGCCATCGAAACGAAAAACCCCATTTCATAATTAAATGGATTATTTTATTAGGCACCGGAAAATGTTCTCGGAACGTTATCGAAGTGAGGTTGAATCGACGGGCTCGCCGCGCTGAGTGCGTGGTTCGAGATTTCGTCTGAATCGGAGTCTGTACGGAGTCTCGGTGGTCATAAACATGCGACGTAGGATGCGGAATATAAACGGGGGTATTTTCGTCTTCTGTCGGACCACCTACCCTATATAAGAACCCCTCATCTTCCCCCATGGCATTAGGGTTTCCCTCCCTGGAAAATTGCACCCACCCCCCTGATCTATCTCAGATCTTCCTCCCCATAGCCTTCAACCCCGAAACCCTAGCTCCCAGCCAATTCTGGCCATCGGATCTAGGATCGGAGGGCCGGGATTCGTCCACGTCACCCCCAGCTGGCCTCCCAATGGATCTGGGCCCCGCAGGGCCCTGGGAGCCCGCTCCTCCGTCGTAGATCTCGAGCCGAAACGCGGCCAGCCCGCCTTGCGCCGCCTCCCGATCTCCCCTTCGCCCGAGCTCCACACCGGGCCACCGTCCTCCTCTCTTCCCTATGCCCCTATGTTTCCCTCACCTCTTCTCTCCTCTCGCCGTTGACCAGGAGGCCGGCCGCTGCCGCCATAGATTCCGGAGCCGAGGTCTTCGCCGCCGCCCCATAGAACCACGCCGGGGATGGGATCCGGTGGATCCGCCATGCACCGCGCTCTTCACATCCGCCTGAGACCTCCCTCGCACCGCCCTTCGTCGGCCGGAGCGTCGCCGCCGTCAGCCATGCCCCGATCCAGATCGACGGGAGCCGATCCAGCCGAGCCGCTCGCCAGCGTCGCCCGTGGTGGGCCGGCGCCCCACCCACGGCCCAACCGCCTCGCGCGCCTCATGGCCCAGCCGCGCCCCTTGGCCCACTTCATCCCAGCGCCCTGAGCGGCGCCCAGCAATCCCACGCCCACGCCTCCGACCTGGGCCGAGCCCAGCAAGGTGAGGCGCCCCCCTTTATTTTTTTTTCCTTTCCCTTTTTTTCTGCTGCGGTAGTTGGGCCGTCCTAGTAGCTAAGTAGCGCCCATGGGCGACTTTTATTATCTTGTGCCGCCTCTTTTAGCACGTTTGCTGTAGATTCGGCCCGGTAATGTTTTTTTGCTTTCCTAGTTTAATAAATTGCAGATTGTTTTAGTATTTTGTGATGCCCGTATCTTTTTAACGGTAGCTCGGATCGCGACGTGTTAAACATGAAACTTGTTTAGTTTTTCGTGTAGATTAATAAAATGTTGCCCTTTTACATGTTTGAACTTGTCTATATGTTGTTTCCCTGCTATTTACCCCGCGTGCCACTGTAAAATGTGATAGGTCGTAACTTTTTAACCGTTGCTCCGTTTAAAATGTTCCTTATATGTAACTTGACTAGAATTGCGTGTAGATCTTGATTATGCTGCCCTTGCTTGCTAATAAAAATTATAAAATTATGTTTAGGGAAAAACAGTACCAAAATTTATTATTTTCGTGGGGTACTTAGTATATGCCATGCTTAGGAATTTTACCCCATTTAACTTGACTAGCATATGTAATTTATTTATGCCTTCACCTCTTGCCATGCTTGAGTGATATGCCATGTTAACAACCTTTGCTCATGTTGTGTAGCTAAACAATTTGAACCATTCTAAATGGGAGGTATCGTCGTGTGTGACGAGTACTTCACTTAACCTGTTAGTAACCGCTCTCGACGATAGATGCGATACCGTAGTCCGTTGTCTCGTGTTGCCTTCTTGTTGATGCTTGCTCGTGATTGCTTCATAGTGATAGATGCTTGCTCGTAGATTGTATTTTCCAGTGTTTCCTTCTTGTGTGCTCCCGCGGTTACTTTCAGAGACGATGCGAGCTTGCGATCGACTACACCTTCAGTTTTGTCTTCTCATCAGGTAAGGGGGAGCATATATCATGCTTATAACTTTCAGCTCACTCGCGCCTAGGTGTAGGATAGAACGATTGCTTGATCCTACCACTTCATATTCATGCCTTTCAAATAAACCCAAACAACCATGTCCTCCACATCCCAGCAAACCTTGTTCGGCTATGTTACTATTGCTCGCTGCTCAGCCACTGCTTAGTATGCATGCTAGAATGTTATCAACTGTTATCCTGTTACTGCTTGGTTTGGGCTATCGCATTATTATATTGTTGTGGATGATATGATTATTATAATGTTGACTATACTCGACGAAGGATGGAAGGTCTAGGCTATCCCGCCCCGACGCTTTGTTCCATTCGAGTCACCTAGGACCCGAGTTCCGGGTATTGTGTCTCTTGACGAGTGTGCCTAACCGCGTGTGGGATGCTATGGGGTCGCTCCTGGCAGATATTCTTTAAACAAACCGGGCCAGTGGGGACATGGTTTCCCTATTGGTCCAACCTGGCCGGCTGAGGACCCGGACTCATGTGAGAATTCACCGGTTATCCAAACCCGAGTCATACGGTAGAGGCCGATTCGAGAGCGCGACCAGCTTTTGAGTTGGATGTCGACTCACCGGGGGGCCACCCGGATTTGTTCGTTGTTAGCTAGAGGGACCTGTCATTTCGGATCTCTCAGAACTAAATCATAAAATGGTTGCCTATGATGGGTAGCAACTGAGAGAGATGGGAGTGCGTGCGGAGCATTGTAATGGGAAGTTGGTACACCCCTACAGGGTTAAATCTTTTCGAGAAGCCGTGTCCACGGTTATGGACGACTTGAGACCTACTCCTTGTTCATAGACAACAAAAAGAACTGAGATAATCTTAATAACTTGATCAATGTGTGTGTGCCTTGACTTCTTCTTCTTCGTCGGGATGTGAAGAGGAGGACAAGGATAGGATAGGTTTTGTGATTGCGTAAATAGCTGATAGCAGACTTGTTGGAGGCGATTTCTCATCGAATGCTTGGTTATCATCTTACTCTAAATAGATCGTTAGCCACTTATATATTGCTAGTGCGACTGCAACCTCACCACTATCCCCATCTTATCGTGAGAAGTTAGTTACAAGACTTTTGATATAGCTCACCTCTTTCTTTTCTCTTCTACGCACGTTATGCAAACGATGTTGGACTTCAGTGGAGCTCGACGACCCTTCTTGTGGAGGCCTTTGCGGAGACTCGACGACGACTAGTTAGGCGGATCCCGACGGAGAGCCTAGACCCGTGTGGTTACGGGAATGGTGTGTTTTACCTTTTCCACTAGGCATTTGATTGTAGTCTGTACTCAGACATGTATCTTCCGCTGATGTAATGTATTAAGGCAATTGTATGCCGATTGTATGAGATGTTGTATCCTTGTAGCTGTAATGTTGTGGTATCATGTTGGAAATCCGGGGCATATGGCAGTGTCGTATGTCGCGGTGGGACCGATATGTGCTTCGTCCCTGGATCTGGATGGAAACGCCCAGATCTGGAACAGTACCGCATATCGGGCCTTACATTAGGGGAATTTTTGCTGCTACGCTACATCTCAACCTTTCACTTGGGGTAACCAACGAGGGGCGAGTATTACTTCCTCGCTAGCATCAATCAATTTCTGGCGCCGTTGCCAGGGACTCCAATCTTCAAGATAGGGGAGTTGCACGCTATCTTTTATCTTTGCTTTTTAGTCTTGTTACTTTACCTTTCAGTTTTTATCGTTGTGTCCTTTATCAAAAATCACAAAAAAAATCTTATCCTGTTTGCTGCTACTATGGGTACCACTGAAAACACTAAGTTGCGTGACTTCACTAGTCACAACAACAATGATTTTATCTTCACTCCTATTGCTACACCTGCTACTTCAGCAACCTCTTATGAAATTAAACGTTCTTTCTTGAACCTTGTTATGGGAGATCAATTCTCCAGTGTTGGAGATGATGCTGCTTTACACTTAAATAATTTTGTTGAACTTTGTGATATGAAAAAGTATAAAGAAGTAGAAGGTGATATTGTTAAGCTCAAGCCTTTTCCTTTCTCCTTGAGGGAAGGAGCTAAAATTTGGTTTCAATCCTTGCCTAGGAATAGCATAGATTCTTGGGATAAGTGCAAGGATGCTTTTATTGGGAAGTACTACCCACCTACTAAAATTATCCAATTGAGGACTAACATTATGAATTTAAATCAATTGGATAACGAACGTGTTGCCCAAGCTTGGGAACATATGAAATCTCTTGTTAAGAAATGCCCTACGCATGGTTTGACTACTTGGATGGTTATCCAGACTTTTTATGCAGGCTTGAAATTTACCTCGCGAAACCTGTTAGATTTGGCCGCGGGAGTGATACGCGAGAGACGATAATGGCTTCTCTCCCTTCGTTGGTTACCCCAAGTGGAAGGTGAGATGCAGCGTAGCGGCAAGTTTCCCTTGGTGAAGATACCAAGGTTTAGATTGTCTCCAGTAGGACTCCGATAAATACAAGTAGGTGGTGAAGCAAGCAACGCGCCGTTTGAGATATTGCTTCCTTAACCTGGAACTGCACACACACACAAGTAACTTTGCTCCCAACGAAGTTCAGAGAGGTTGTCAATCTCTCCAGTCTTGTTGTTTACAAAGGATCAAACACAAGGGATAAAGGATAATAGTAATTGCAACTAAAAAGTAAAGCAGGAAATAAATTGAGCGTGTAAACAGTGATGAGAATATGGACCGGGGTCCCGTGATGTTCACTAGTGATGTCTCTCTCCCAAAAGACGATAAAACTGCAATGCGAGGTAAACAAATCACAGCTGGGCAATTGACAGGATTAAAAACGCACCGCAATGCTAACTATGCTACAAAGAAAGGAAGAGGATCAAAAGCATGGGCGGTACGCCAAAATAAGTAGACCAAAATCCAACTGCATCTTCTACTAATCATCCACCTTGAGATATCTATCCAGAACATCTCGCAGGTATTAAGTTGCGAGCCCCACCCAAAGTGTAAACCCAAAGCAACAGACAACTTCATTAAAAGAACTTTGCGTAAAGTAAACAATCCTTGCAACCGCGGTTACAAGCACCGTTGTTTTCCCCCTTGTGCCAACAACACATCCCCTAGACTCTTGTTTCTGTCATTCAAGCTAGTCATCAGGGGGCATGAACCCACAATCGAGCATAACGTTCCCTCTTGGAGTCACTACCTACTACTTGGACAAAGCAATAAACAGCAACGGAAAACATGCAAGAATTACTCAAGAACAAAAATATAAAAGATAAGAACCAAATATATTACTCAATCACAAACTGAACATAGTCTCAAAATCCATCAGATCCCAGCAAACTTAGCATAGAAACAACAGAAAGAATTACATATGTGCCTTGATCATGTAGGGCATCTCACAAGGTCTAATCCATGAAGAACAAAGAGGGGAGGAGAACATCACATAGCTACTAATCACGGACCCATGGTCCAAGTTAGACTACTCATGGATCATCCGCGAAGCGTCCATGGTGAAGGAGAGGTTCCCGGAGGTCAATCCTCCCTCCGGCAGGGTGCCGGGAAGAGGTCTGCTGGCGCTCCCGATCTTGGAAGCGCGGCGGCGGCGGAACAGAGGCAAGATCGCGAAGAAGGGTTCTGTCTTCGGAAGAATCCTGTCACGGAGAATATATAGGCGAAAAGGGGAAGCCAGGGGGCCGCCAGGTGTCCAGGAGACCACCTGGCGCGGCCTCCCCCTAGGGCGCGCCACCAGGGCGCCTGTACCCCTGGTGGTGGCCCTCTTGCCCCACCTTGGTTATTCAGGAAGCTTCCAGTACGCTGATTTTGTATTTGATTTTTCCGAATTTTTGGAGCACTTTTAATATGGGGGAAACCTAAAATAGAAAAACAGGAGAAAACAGGAACTGGCACTGGGGTGCACTGAGTTAATAAGTTAGTCCAAATATGATCAAAAGTGTATGTAAGTGTATCCAGATCATAGCAATATCACACAAAACATGCATGGAGCAAGCAGAAATTATAGATACATTTGGGGCGTATCAACATCCCCAAGCTTAATTCCTGCTCGTCCTCGAGTAGGTAAATGATAACAAGCATAATTTCTATTGTGACATGCTAATAAACATATAAGAACTTTGAAAGTAAAGCAATCAAGGTATGTAATTCAATTCAAGTCATAACAGGCAAGAGTCTATATTAGCATTGAAACAAGCAACATAAGAACATAAAGGTGCAAGATCTCTTGCTGTCCGTGACTCGAATGGCTCGAGATGGTGTTTGCGTGCAAGAAGTGGGACATGGGAGTACGAGAATTTTTTGTTGTCAAGAACTCAATCTACTAAAGTTTCACACTTAGTCTTCTTTGGAATCTTATCTTGACTCGTCCCCAGACCACTATCCAGGTACAAGTCAATTTGATCCACTCCCTTTCGATATTTTGAGCACTCATGCAATGGATGAGCGTAAGCATGAGAGTTGACACTTAGGATGGCAAAGAGAGAAGTATGGTGGAGGAGGAAGACAAAAAGGGTGTGAAAGGATCACATCAATGAGCACAATCATAGGCGAGAGAAGGCCAAATGATAGATATGATGTGAGGAGTAGGGATTGCCATGCAACAGATGCACATATGAACTAAGGTAAGCTCTCCAATGGAACTAGTGGGGGTGCATCAAACTTGCTCGCTCAAGAAGACCTAGAGCTCATTTGAGGAAGCTCATCCTTGGAATATGCAAGCCAAGTTCAATAGTGTGAAGGTCCCCGCATAGCTATATGCATATATGATCATCTCTATGGAGTACAAGATATAGAGGGAGTACGAGTGTGGATCTTTCAAAAGGAATAGTAGTGTTGCCCCTTTCTCTCTTTATTTTTTTCTATTTTGTATTTTTTTTGGTGGCCTCAATGGCTCTTTCTATTTAAATCTCATTTGTCCTCTTTGGGATCTTTTAATTTTGTCCTCTTTGGGATCTTTTCTCTCACTTAAGGGCAACACTCTATTTTACAAGAAGGTATAGAAGATCTTCACACTTTACAAGGTACTCAACATAAAGAAGATGTAGCTATCATGATGTATGAAACTGTATGCCTCTGTCAGTGTAGCAGGAACATGTATGACATGAAGATCAAGTCATGAGAAGGTGGATGTTGCATGGCAATATATCTCGGAAAGGCTATGGAAATGCCTTGATAGGTAGGTATGGTGGCTGTTTTGAGGAAAGATATAAGGAGGTTTATGATGACAGAGCGTATCATGCCAAGGGTTTGGATGCACCGGCGAGGTGGACGCCAACTCTCGAATGAGAAGAGGGCAATGCACAGTACCAAAGAGGCTAGCAAATATGAGGAGGTGGAAGTGTGAACTTTCAATACTTACATTAGTCCGAAGAACTCATGCACTTATTATCGATAACTCTCAATCTAATAAGGAGGTTCACAAAGAGACAAGTACCCCGAGGAGGAGTGTATGGGGGTTTGGTTATCCTTGCGCATCCTCGACTCATGGTACGTGAGTGTACTCTAATATCTGATCCCTCAAAAGATTAGTGATCCATCTAGTAGCTAGAGTTCTCAACTAGTTTTTTAGGTTTTTGAAAATAAACACGGATTGCCCAAAATACGACACCTATCACTAATAGGCTAGAGCTCTTGACACCAAAAGTTCAAACATTACTCACAACAATACCTCAAAACTATTGCAAGTTACTACTACAATTGAATAGCAACCTCAATTACCTACTTCAAGATAAACATGAAAACTAAAGAGAGTTCCATCAACAAACTAAACTAAACTAAAGCTCTTGAAAAAGATAATCATGAAAACTAAGAGCTAAACATGGCAGTAGCTACGAAAAGATAAAGAACATACAAAAGAAGAAAGATAAGCATGAAAATCCTATGATGTGTTCTAGTTTTGAAGTGGAGCATGTTTCTCTCCCACACAAAGTAAGCTGGGTTCTAACTTGTTATGAACAACAAACAAAACTAAAGAAAACAAAAAGTAAACGTAAGAGCGAGACGCTCCAAGCATAACACATAACGCATGAAGTGATAAAAATATTGTGAGACGGAGGACGAACTGATGATTGTTGATGGAGAAGGGGACTGATGACCCTGAACTGTAGGGGATCGATTGTAGTGTTCTCGTGGGTAAGTTAACCCAATTTATTGATTCGACACAAGGGGAACCAAAGAGTATTTATAAGATTTGACAGTTGAGTTGTCAATTCAACCGCACCTAAAATATGCTTGCTTGCAACAAAGTATTAATAGCAACTGTGATAAAATAGCAATAGTGATGATAGTGAAAGTAAACTAGTAGTAACCAGTAGAACTAAAGTACTGTAGGCTAGGGAGATGGATGGTTGGGCGCTGCATGAATAAGAATGCACATGTAATAGATTCTAACACGGGGCAAGGCACACAGAAAAGTAATGATCATCTAGGCAAATATCAGACATTAGGCATGTATCACATAGGTAGTTGTGCGTGGTTGCAATAAGAACTTGCACAACATCTTTTGTCCTACCATCCCGCTATGAACGGGGCCAAATGGAACTTATGGAGATTAAGGTGCTCCTGTCAAAGAGCACCGGAACAAAGAAATAAACTCAATGGATACATGGAATCCTCAAATTATGGACCATCCCCTTTGGTGTCCCACGCTGTCACCTTTGGGATCGCCGGTTCCGAACCATAATAGGTGCATACAACTCATAGGTAGGATCTCGAACAAAAATAAACTCATGAAAACATAAGTGGTTCAGATCTGAAAACATGGCACTCGGGCCCAATGTGACAAGTATTAAGAGCAACAAGTTGTAGCAAAGATGATAAGCACCAAAGTAGATGATAGGCAAGATGCCCCCAACAATCTGACGAACTATTACATGATCAATCTCATCCAATCCCTACCATCCCCTTTGCCTACATCAGGGAATTACTCACACATGTGAAGAGAAGTCATGGAGGGATGATGGAGTGGTGATGGTGATGACGATGGTGACGATCTCCCCTCTCCGGAGGCCAAATCAGCCTCCAGATTAGCCCTCCCGAAGAAGAACAGAGGTTGGCAGCGGTGATACGCGAGAGAGGATTGCTTCTCGCCCTTCATTGGCTACCCCAAGTGGAAGGTAAGATGCAGCGTAGTAGCAAGTTTCCCTCGGTCAAGATACCGAGGTTGAGTATCGACTAGTAGGACTCCGGCGATGATAAGTAGGTGTCAGCGGCGCACCTGACGCGGACTTGCACACAACACAAATAACTTTGCTCCCAACGAAGTTCAGAGAGGTTGTCAATCTCTCCGGTCTTGTTGTTTACAAAGGATAAAAAACACAGGATAATGATAATGATAGCAACTGAAAGTAAAAAAGCAAGAAAGGAAATGAGCGCGTAAACAGTGATGAGAATATGGACCGGGGTCCCATGATGTTCACTAGTGATGTATCTCTCCCAAAAGACGATAAGACTGCTATGCGAGGTAAACAAATTACAAAAGGGCAATTGACAGGATTATAAATGCACCGCAATGCTAACTATGCTACAAAATAAAGGAAGAGGCTCAAAAGCATGGGGAGTACGCCAAAATAAGTAGACCGAAATCCATCTGCATCTACTACTAATCATCCACCTTGAGATATCTATCCAGAACATCTCGCTGGTATTAAGTTGCGAGCCCCACCCAAAGTGTAAACCCAAAGCAACAGACAACTGCATTAAAAAGAACTTTGCGTAAAGTAAACAATCCTTGTAACCGCGGTTACAAGCACCGTTGTTTTCCCCCTTGTGGCCACAACACATCCCCTAGACTCATGTTTCTGTCACTCAAGCGTGTCATCAGGGGGCATGTACCCACAATTGAGCATAACGTTCCCTCTTGGAGTCGCTACCTACCACTTGGCCAAAGCAATAAATAGCAACGGAGAACATGCAAGAATTACTTCGGAACAAAAATACAAAAGATAAGAACCAATTATATTACTCTATCACAATCTGAACATAATCTCATAATCCATCATATCCCAGCAAACTCAGCATAGCAAAAGCAGAAAGAATTACATATGTGCCTCGATCATGTAGGGCAGCTCACGAGGTCTAAACCATGAAGAACAAAGAGGGGAGGAGAACATCACATAGCTACTGATCAAGGACCCATGGTCCAAGGTAGAGTACTCACGGCACATCCGGGAAGCGTCCATGGTGGAGGAGAAGCTCCCGAAGGTCGATCATCCCTCCGGCAGGGTGCCAGGAAGGGTCCTGACGGTGCTCCCGATCTTGGAAGCGCGGCGGCGGCAGAACAGAGGATAATTTGTGAAATAGGGTTCTGTCTTTGGAGTTTCCCCGTGACGGGGAATAAATTGGCGAAGGGGGGCAGACAGGGGGACCACCAGGGGCCTAGGCGCCCCCTGGTGCGGCCAGGCCCCTGGCTGCGCCAAATGGCTGCCTGGGTGCCTAGTGGTGGCCCCCTGGCCCTCCTTCGGGCTTCTGGAGTCTTCCGACACACTGATTTTTTTATCCCATTTTCCCGGATTTTTGGAGCATTTTTTATATGGGAAAAAACTGAAATAGAAAAACAGCGGAAAACAGGAACTGACACTGGGGTGCACTGAGTTAGTAGGTTAGTCCAAATATGATCAAATGTGTATGAAAGTGTATCTAGATCATAGCAAGATCACACAAAACATGCATGGAGCGAGCAGAAATTATCGATACGTTTGAGACATATCAACATCCCCAAGCTTAATTCCTGCTCGTCCTCGAGTAGGTAAATGATAACAACCATAATTTCTATGGTGACATGCTAACAACCATATAAGAACTTTGAAAGTAAAGAAATCAAGGTATGTAATTCAATTCAAGTCATAACAGGCAAGAGTCTATATTAGCAACGAAACAAGCAACGAAAGAACATTAGGTGCAAGATCTCTCGCTGTCCGTGACTCGAATGTCTCCAAATGGTGTTTGCGTGCAAGAAGGGGGATAGGGAATACGAGAAGAAAAAGTATTTTTGTTTTGAGAACTTAATCTACTAAAGTTTCACACTTGGTCTTCTTTGGAATCTTATCTTGACTCGTCCCCAGACCACTAGCCAGGTGCAAGTCAATTTGATCCACTCCTTTTTGATATTTTAAGCACTCATGCAATGGATGAGCATAAGCATGAGAGTTGACACTTAGGATGGAAAAGAGAGAATGTGGTGGAGGAGGAAGTCAAAAAGGTGAGAAAGGCTCACATCAATGAGGACAATCATAGGCGAGAAGGCCAAATGATAGATATGATGTGAGGAGTAGGGATTGCCATGCAACGGATGCACATATGAGCTGAAAAGCTCTCCAATGGAACTAGTGGGGGTGCATCTAACTTGCTCGCTCATGAAGACATAGAGATCTTTTGAGGAGGCTCATCCTTGGAATATGCAAGCCAAGTTCTATAGTGTGAAGGTCCCCACATAGCTATTTGCATGATCATCTCTATGGAGTACAAGGATAAGAGGGAATACTAGTGTGGATCTTTCAAAAGGATAGTAGTGTTGCCCCTTTCTCTTTTTTTTTTCTTTTTTTTCTATTTTTTTGTATTTTTTTGGTGGCCTCAATGGCTCTTTCTATTTAACTCTCATTTGTCCTCTTTGGGATCTTTTGTTTTGTCCACTTTGGGATCTTTTCCTCACTTAAGGGCAACACTCTAATTTACAAGAGGGTATAGAAGATCTTTCACACTTTATAAGGTACTCAAATCATAAAGAAGATGTAACTATCATGATGTATGCAATGTATGCCGCTGCCAGTGTAGCAGGAACATGTATGACATGAAGATCAAGTCATGAAGAGGTGGCACCGTTTTAAGACAAAAGTTGCTTCCTTGACCTGGACCTGCACACACAGCAAATAACTTTGCTTCCCAACGACTACAGAGGAGTTGTCAATTCCTCCGGCCTTGTTGTTTACAAAGGATAAAACGCACGGGATAATAATGATAGTGATAGCAACGGAAAAGTAAATAAAGCAGTAAATTGATAGTGGGTGTAAACAGTATAGGAAATATGGACCGGGGTCCTATGATGTTCACTAGTGATGTCTCTCTCCCAAAAGACGATAAAATAGCCATGCGAGGTAAACAAATTACAGCTGGGAAATTGACATGATTATGTGCGCAAACCAATGCTAATTATGCTATAAAGAAAGGAAGAGGCTCAAAAGCATGGGCGGTACGCCAAGACAAGTAGACCGAAATCCATATGCATCTACCTACTAATCATCCACCTTGAGATATCTATCCAGAACATCTCGCTGGTATTAAGTTGTGAATCTCACCCAAAGTGTAAACTCAAAGCAACGGACAACTACATTAAAGAACTTTGCGTAATGTAAAAAATCCTTGCACCCGCAAGTACAAGCACCGTTGTTTCCCCCCTTGTGGCAACAGCACATCCCCTAGACTCATGTTTCTGTCACTCAAGCTAGTCATCGGGGGGCATGAACCCACAATCATGCATAACGCTCCCTCTTGGAGTCACTACCTACTACTTGGCCAAAGCAATAAATATCAATGGAGAACATGCAAGAATTACTCTAGAACATAAATATAAAAGAGGAGAATCAAATATATTACTCAAACACAATCTGAACATAATCTTATAATCCATCGGATCCCAGCAAACTCAACATAGCAATAGCAGAAATATTACATATGTGCCTCGATCATGTAGGGCAGCTCATGAGGTCTAAATAATGAAGAACAAAGAGGGGAGACGAACATCACATAGCTACTGATCATAGACCCATGGTCCAAGGTGGACTACTCACGGTTCATCCGGGAAGTATCCATGGTGGTGGAGAAGCTCCCGGAGGTGGTTCCTCCCTCCGGCAGGGTGCCGGGAAGAGGTCTTCTGGTGCTCCCGATCTTGGAAGCGCGGCGACGGCGGAACAAAGGAGAGATCGTGAAAAAGGGTTCCCGTCACGGGGGTTTCACGTCACGAGGAATAAATGGGCGAGGGGGGGCAGCCAGGGGGGCCACCAGGGGTCCAGGCGGCCCCCTGGCGCAGCCCCACCCTAGGGCGCGTCGGGAGGGCGCCTGGGGCCCTGGTGGGTCCCCTCTGCCCCCCCCTCGGTGATTCCCGAAGCTTCTTCTACGCTGATTTTTATTGGTTTTTTCACGAATTTTTTGAGCACTTTTAATGTGGGGGAAACCTGAAATAGAAAAACAGCAGAAAACAGGAACTAACACTGGGTGCACTGAGTTAATAGGTTAGTCCAAATATGATCAAAATTGTATGGAAGTTCATCAATATCATAGCAATATCACACAAAAGAGGCATGGAGCAAGCGGAAATTATAGATACGTTTTGGACGTATCAACATCCCCAAGCTTAATTCCTGCTCGTCCTCGAGTAGGTAAATGATAAAAGCATAATTTCTATGGTGACATGCTAACAACCATATAAGAACTTTTTAGTAAAGCAATCAAGGCATGTAATTCAATTCAAGTCATAACAGGCAAGAGTCTATATTTAGCATTGAAACAAGCAACATAAGAACATAAAGGTGCAAGAGCTCTCGCTGTCCGTGACTCGAATGTCTCCAAATGATGTTTACGTGCAAGAAAGCGGATAGGGATATACGACAAAAAGTACTTTTGTGTTGAAAACTCAATCTACTAAAGTTTCACACTTGGTCTTCTTTGGAATCTTATCTTAACTCATCCCCAGACCACTAGCCAGGTACAAGTCAAAATGATCCACTCCATTTCGACATTTTGAGCACTCATGCAATGGATGAGCGTAAGCAAGAAAGTTGACACTTAGGATGGCTAAGAGAGGATATGGTGGAGGAGGAAGACAAAAAGGGTGTGAAAGGCTCACATCAATGAGGACAATCATAGGCGAGAGAAAGCCAAATGATAGATATGATGTGAGGAGTAGGGATTTCCATGCAACAGATGCACATATGAGCTAAGGTAAGCTCTCCAATGGAACTAGTGGGGGTGCATCCAACTTGCTTGCTCAAGAAGACCTAGAGCTCATTTGAGGAGGCTCATCATTGGAATATACAAGCCAAGTTCTATAGTGTGAAGGTCCCCACGTAGGTATGTGCATGAATGATAATCTCTATGGAGTACAAGATATAATAGGGAGTACGAGTGTGGATCTCTCAAAAGGAATAGTAGTGTGCCCCCTTCTCTCTTTTTATTTCTTTTTCTCTTTTTTCTATTTTTTTCTATTTTTTGGTGGCCTCAATGGCTCTTTCTATTTCTCTCATTTGTCCTCTTTGGGATCTTTTAATTTTTCCTCTTTGGGATCTTTTCCTCCCTTTAGGGGCAACACTCTATATATTACAAGAACTATAGAAGATCTTTCACACTTTACAAAAGTACTCAAATCATAAAGAAGATGAAACTGTCATGATGTATGCAAATGTATGCCTCTGCCAGTGTAGCAGGATATGCAATGATACTAGCGCGTCAAGTAGCAATGATTAGGGCAAGGCCCAACTAGCATGCGGCTCATCGATCAAGCAAGTAGCATGTATGACATGAAGATCAAGTCATGAGAAGATGGATGTTGCATGGCAATATATCTCGGAAAGGCTATGGAAATGCCTTGATAGGTAGGTATGGTGGCTGTTTTGAGGAAGGATATAAGGAGGTTTATGATGACAGAGCGTATCATGCCAAGGGTTTGGATGTACCGGCGAAGGTGTACGCCAACTCTCGGAGTGAGAAGAAGGCAATGCACGGCACAGGAGGGGCTAGAAAAATATGGGAAGGTGGAAGTGTCAACTTTCGAATACTCACATTAGTCCGAAGAACTCATGCACTTATTATCGGTAAGTCTCAATCTAATAAGGAGGTTTCACAAAGAGACAAGTACCCCGAGGAGGAGTGTATGGGGGTTTGGTTATCCTTGCGCATCCTCGACTCATGGTACGTGAGTGTACTCTAATATTCGACCCCTCAGAAGAGTAGTGATCCATCTAGTAGCTAAAGTTCTCAACTAATTTTGTAAGTTTTGAAAGTAAACACGGATTGCCCAAAATACGACATCTATCACTAATAGGCTAAATCTCTTGACACCAAAAGTCCAAACATTACTCAAAACAATACCTCAAAACTATTGCAAGTTACTACTACAAAAGAATAGCAACCTCAATTACCTACTTCAAGTCAAGACACAAAACTCAGTGCAACAGGCAAACTCTCTGAACAAGATAAACATGAAAACTCAAGAGAGTTCCAGAAACAAACTAAACAAAAGATCTTAAAAAGATAAGCATGAAAACTAAGAGCTAAACATGACAGTAGCTATGAAAAAGATAAAGAACACACACAACAAAGATAAGCATGAAAAATCCTATGTTGTGTTCTAGATTTTGGAAGTGGGGCGTGTTTCTCTCCCACACAAAAAAAGCTGGGTTCTAACTTGTTATGAACAGAAAGCAAAGCTAAAGAAAACTAAAAATAAAACCTAAGAGCGAGACGCTCCAAGCATAGGACATAACGCATGAAGTGATAAAAATATAGTGAAACGAAAGACGAACTGATGATTGTTGATGGAGAAGGGGATGCACGGGGGCATCCCCAAGCTTAGACTCTTGAGTCTCCTTGAATATTTCTTGGGGATGCATGGGGGCATCCCCAAGCTTGAGCGCTTGACACTTCTTAATCTTCTTTCATCATCTTCCCTCGCACACTTGAAAACTCCCTTCATACATAACTCATCATAATCTGATTAGCGAGGTTAGTACCCATAATAAAATATTTTTTCCTCTACTGGAAATAAAGATATTCTTGAAGATCTACTATTTCTCAAGATTGCCAAAAAAAACTTGCAAATATAAAGCAAGCTTAAGGTTTGCAAAACGAAGAAAAGGCAAAACAGGACAGAATCTTTGAAAAACAGAGCAGCAGGTAGTAAAGAATTTTTTAGGGATACTTCTGCAACTCAAATCAAAAAACTCAGAACATACGAAAGTTCCGTAATTGTATAGAGCACGCTGTGTAAAACATTCAGCTCAAAGAGATGAACTGGGATTTTTCTGTAATTTTTCTAGTCACGAGGACAGAATCTGTTTTCTGGATAGCATGTCACAACTTTCACTTCCCTTGTCATGTGAGGCTATAAATGGCACAAAGCTTGAAAAGTAAAGATAAAATGATGTTGCTACAGTAGTAAAAATCATCAAGACCACTAAACATAGAAGAAAAAAAGGGAAATCCTAAATTCGTTGCGGGCTGCCTCCCGAAAGCGCTTCTTTAAAGCCATTAGCTAGGCTTAATGCAAATAGATCAAGTCTTTTGAATAAAATAACTAGCCCGTGTGACGGACTCAAAAGGCAACTTAATCTTTTTCCTAGGGAAGTGTTCCATCCCTTTCTTGAGAGGGAATTGGAATTTTACAATCCCTTCTTTCATATCAATAATAGCATCCACGGTGCAAAGAAAATGACATCCCAAAATAATTGGACAAGAAGGTTCACATTCAATGTCCATGATAGTAAAATCAACGGGAACATAATTGTCATTGACAATGATAAGAACATCATCGATCTTCCCCAAAGGTTTCTTTGCGGAAGAGTCGACAAGACGAACACCAAAAGAACAAGGATCAAAATGTTTTAATTCAAATATATCATACATTCTTTTGGGCATAACGGAGGTACTAGCTCCAACATCACATAAAGCATAGCAAGAAAAGTAATTCAACTTAATTTTAACCATAGGATCCCAACCATCTTCTAGCTTTCTAGGTATGGAGGCTTCTACCCTAAGCTTCTCCTCCCTAGCTTTGATGAGAGCATTAGTGATATGCTCCGTGAAGGCAAGATTAAGTGTGCTAGTGTGGGGGTCTCTAGACATCTTGTGAAGGAAACGAATAACTTCAGAAAGGGTGCAATTATCAAAATCAAGGTCACTATTATCAAGTAAAGTGGTAGTTGTGTCCTTTAGGCTCACTTGTTTGGTAGCTTCTATAGTCATAGGAATTTCTTCTTCTACGGTTGAGGTCAAAGCATCACCATTAATACGTCCTAAGGGACTAGGGGTGCATTGGGTGCTAAGAGTTTGGATATGCTCAACCACTTGGATAGTAGCAACGGTATGGTGTGTAGGAAGGCTCTTAATTCTATCTTCTTCCTCCTTTTCTCTAGCCCATCTCTCTTTGAGTTTAGCCATCATCCTAATGTTTTCATTAATTTGCGCTTGAATGGCATTCATAGGAGTGACCTTTCTCTCCTCAAGGGGAGAAGTTCTAATTTTAAGCAGTTCTACTTCGTGGGCTAAATTGTCTACCTTCGACGAGAGGTTATCTAGTTTGTCTAGTTTTTCCTCTACACTCTTGTTGAAGGCTTTTTGGGTAGTGATAAAGTCTTTAAGCATACTCTCTAATTCAGAAGTGGAGTTTTTGGTGCTAGGATAAGTGTTGTTGTTCCCATAGTTGTTGGGGAACGGTCTAGGATTGCTACCAAAATTACTCCTATAAGCATTGTTATTGAAGTTGTTTCGAGAGATAAAGTTCACATCTACTTGATCTTGAGCAATCAAAGAATTTAAAGGAACATCATGAGGATCAATAGGAGATTTCTTGGTAAGTAGAGACATAATCAAGTCAACTTTTTCATTTAGGGAGGAGATCTCCTCGACAGAGTTTACCTTCCTACCTGTTGGAGCTCTTTCGGTGTGCCATTGGGAATAGTTGGTCATCATCTCATCGGGAAGTTTTGTGGGAGCACCAAGTGTAGTTGACATAAAGGTTCCTCCCACGGCCGAATCTAGCAAGTTCCGCGAGGTAAAGTTCAAGCCTGCATAAAAAGTTTGGATAACCATCCAAGTAGTCAAACCATGCGTAGGGCAATTCTTAACAAGAGATTTCATGCGTTCCCAAGCTTGGGCAACGTGTTCATTATCCAATTGTTTAAAATTCATAATATAACTCCTCAATTGGACAATCTTAGCAGGGGGGTAGTACTTCCCAATAAAATCATCCTTGCACTTATCCCAAGAATCTATGCTATTCCTAGGCAAGGATTGTAACCAGATTTTAGCTTCATCTCTCAAGGAGAAAAGAAAAATCTTAAGCTTAACAATATCACCATCTAATTCTTTGTACTTTTGCATATCACAAAGCTCAATAAAATTATTTAAGCGCAAAGCAGCATCATCTCTAGCACCGGAGAATTGATCTTTCATAACAAGGTTCAACAAGGCAGGTTTAATCTCATAAGAAGGTGCTGAAGTAGCAGGTGTAGCAATAGAAGTGCAGATAAAGTCACTGTTGTTGTGACTAGTGAAGTCACACAACTTGGTGTTCTCAGAGGAACCCATAGTAGCAACAAGCAAGATAACTATTTTTTTTATTTTTGATAAAAGACACTAAAGCAAAAAATGAAAGGTAAACTAACAAGAAAAAAAAGCAAAGATAAAAGATAGTGTGCAACTCCCCTATCTTGAAGAGTGGAGTCCCCTTTAACGGCGCCAGAAATTGCTTTTGATGGTACGATTTCTCGCCCCCTCGTTGGTTACCCAAAGTGGAAGGTTGAGATGTAGATAGCAGCAAATTTCCCTTAGCGAAGATGCTAAGGTTGAGTATCGAACCAGTAGGACTCCAAGATCAACAAGTAGGTGGCAAGAAAACAATGGCACCGTTTTAAGAAAAAAGTTGCTTCCTTGACCTGGACCTGCACACACAACAACTAACTTTGCTTCCCAACGAGTACAGAGGAGTTGTCAATTCCTCCGGCCTTGTTGTTTACAAGGGATAAAACGCACGGGATAATAATGATAGTGATAGCAACGGAAAAGTAAATAAATAAGTAAATTTATAGTGGGTGTAAAAAGTATTGGAAATATGGACCGGGGTCCTATGATGTTCACTAGTGATGTTTCTCTCCCAAAAGACGATAAAATAGCCATGCGAGGTAAACAAATTACAGCTGGGCAATTGACAGGATTATGTGCGCAAACCAATGCTAATTATGCTATAAAGAAAGCAAGAAGCTCAAAAGCATGGGCGGTACGCCAAGACAAGTAGACCGAAATCCATCTGCATCTACCTACTAATCATCCACCTTGAGATATCTATCCAGAACATCTCGCTGGTATTAAGTTGTGAATCCCACCCAAAGTGTAAACTCAAAGCAACGGACAACTGCATTAAAGAACTTTGCGTAAAGTAAACAATCCTTGCACCCACAAGTACAAGCACCGTTGTTTTCCCCCTTGTGGCAACAACACATCCCCTAGACTCATGTTTCTGTCACTCAAGCTAGTCATCGGGGGCATGAACCCACAATCATGCATAACGCTCGCTCTTGGAGTCACTACCTACTACTTGGACAAAGCAATAAACAACAACAGAGAACATGCAAGAATTACTCTAGAACATAAATATAAAAGAGGAGAATCAAATATATTACTCAAACACAATCTGAACATAATCTCATAATCCATCGGATCCCAGCAAACTCAGCATAGCAACAGCAGAAATATTACATATGTGCCTCGATCATGTAGGGAAGCTCATGAGGTCTAATCCATGAAGAACAAAGAGGGGAGGAGAACATCACATAGCTACTGATCATAGACCCATGGTCCAAGGTGGACTACTCACGGTTCATCCAGGAAGCATCCATGGTGGTGGAGAAGCTCCTGGAGGTGGTTCCTCCCTCCGGTAGGGTGCCGGGAAGAGGTCTTCTGGTGCTCCCGATCTTGGAAGCGCGGCGGTGGCGGAACAGAGGAGAGATCGCGAAAAAGGGTTCCTATCACGGGGGTTTCACGTCACGAGGAATAAATAGGCGAAGGGGGGCAGCCAGGGGGGCCACCAGGGGTCCAGGCGGCCCCCTGGCGCGGCCCCACCCTAGGGCGCGCCGGGAGGGCGCCTGGGGCCCTGGTGTATCCCCTCTGGCCCCCCTCGGTGATTCTCGAAGCTTCTTCTACGCTGATTTTTTATTGGATTTTCCCGAATTTTTGGAGCACTTTTAATATGGGGGAAACCTGAAATAGAAAAACAGCAGAAAACAGGAACTGGCACTAGGGTGCACTGAGTTAATAGGTTAGTCCAAATATGATCAAAAGTGTATGGAAGTTCATCAATATCATAGCAATATCACACAAAAGAGGCATGGAGCAAGCTGAAATTATAGATACGTTTTGGACGTATCAGTAGGTATGGTGGCTGTTTTGAGGAAGGATATAAGGAGGTTTATGATGATAGAGCATATCATGCCAAGGGTTTGGATGTACCGGCGAAGGTGGACGCCAACTCTCGGATTGAGGAGGCAATGCACGACACATGAGAGGCTAGCAAATATGAGGAGGTGGAAGTGTCGACTTTCAATACTTACATTAGTCCGAAGAACTCATGCACTTATTATCGGTAACTCTCAATCTAATGAGGAGGTTCACAAAAAGACAAGTACCCCGAGGAGGAGTGTATGGGGGTTTGGTTATCCTTGCGCATCCTCGACTCATGGTACGTAAGTGTACTCTAATATCCGACCCCTCAGAAGAGTAGTGATCCATCTAGTAGCTAGAGTTCTCAACTAGTTTTGTAGGTTTTTAAAAATAAACACAGATTGCCCAAAATACAACACCTATCACTAATAGGCTAGAGCTCTTGACACCAAAAGTTCAAACATTACTCACATCAATACCTCAAAACTATTGCAAGTTACTACTAAAATTAAATAGCAACCTCAATTACCTACTTTCAAGACAAGACACAACTGAGTGCAACAACCAACTCTCTTAACAAGATAAACATGAAAACTAAAGAGAGTTCCAGCAACAAACTAAACAAAATCCAAGTCTCTTGCTAAAGACAAACTAAAACTAAACATGGCAGTAGCTATGAAAAGATAAAGAACACACAACAGCAAAAAGATATGCATGAAGAATCCTATGATGTGTTCTAGATTTTGAAAGTGGAGCATGTTTCTCTCCCATACAAATTAAGACGGGATCTAACTTGTTATGAACAGCAAGCAAAGCTAAAGAAAACTAAAAACAAAACCTAAGAGAGAGACGCTCCAAGCATAGCACATAACGCATGAAGTGATTAAAATATAGTGAGACGAAGGATGAACTGATGATTGTTGATGGAGAAGGGGATGCTCGGGGGCATCCCCAAGCTTAGACGCTTGAGTATCCTTGAATATTTATTGGGGATGCATGGGGGCATCCCCAAGCTTGAGCGCTTGACACTCCCGAATCTTCTTTCATCATCTTCCAACGCACGCTTGAAAACTCCCTTCATACACAACTCATCATAAGCTGATTAGAGAGGTTAGTACCCTTAATAAGTAATTTTTCCCCACAGGATATAAATATATTATTTAAGAGCTACTGTTTATCAAGATTTCCAAAAGGTTTTTTTAAAGAAAAATCAAGCTTAAGGTTTGCAAAAGTTAGGAGAGATAAAACGTGGCAGAATCTGTGAAAAACAGAATAGTAGGTAGTAAAGAATTTTTTAGGGGCACTTCTCCAACTCAAATAAAAAAACTCAGAACATACGAAAGTTCCGTGATTGTATAGATCATGCTGTTTAAAAAATTCAGCTCATAAAGATGAACTCGTGATTTATTCTGATTTTTCCCGTCTCGAGGACAGAATCTGTTTTCTGGACAGCATGTCACAACTTTCAGTTCCCTTGTCATATGAGGCTATAACTTGGCACAAACTTGAAAATAAAGATACAATGATGTTGCTAAAGTAGTAACAATCATCAAGACCACTAAAAACAGAAGTAAAAACATCTTGGGTTGCCTCCCAACAAGCGCTTTCTTTTACGCCTTTAAGCTGGGAATTTTTTTTATAGAAGATGCTCTCACAAGAATAAGAATTTTGAGGCAAAAGAGAGCATCAAGAAGCAAATACGAAACACATTTAAGCCTAACCCACTTCCTATGCATATTCATCTTGTAAGAAAATAAATCAAAGAAGCACAAAGTGACATGCATAGTAAGGTGGAAAAAGAACAACTTCAAAACTTTCAACATGAAGAGAGGTGTTTTAGTAATATGGAAGTTTCTACAACCAAACTTCCCTCTCTCGAAATAATTTTCAGTAGTATCATGAACAACATCAAGAATATAACTATCACATAAATCATGTTGTTCATGACCTACAAGCACACGTGTATAGTTTTCAACACTGTTTTTAGGATCATAAGATAAATGCAACCCATCACATTGAGCCTTGATAAGAGCACAATTCTCCGGAATATGAGTTGGAGATTTCAAAAAGATAATAGGACAATCAAGTGTGGGTGCAATAGAAAAAATTCATGCTTAATATGAGGAACTATAGCAAGTTCATCTCCGTAAGCATCATCCATAGTGGCATCACGTCCATAAGCATAGAAGGCATCAACTTCATCAAAAAGGGATATTTCAAAAGAATCCATGGGATCATAACACTCATATAAGGTAAGAGTAAAAGAGTTACTCTCATTAGAAGGTAGACGTGGATGGATCCATTCTTCCTCCTTTTGTTCGTCACTCTCCTCCTCTTTTTCATCCAAGGAGCTTTCAGGTTCAGCAATTTCTTCTTCCATAGAGTCCTGCAAATCATTAGTCTCTTCCTTTGGGGGAGAGATTCTCTCAAGATGATCAGTAATATAATAATTTGCATCATAATTTTCCAAACAATAGTTAAGTATAGCAAGACTCTCAGATTTGTAAGGGGCATCATCAATATTTTTAAAAAGAGAAATAATTTCATAGGCACCCTTATAAGCAACAAATTCTTCTATTTCCTCTGCATCATAAAAATCATAGTTTCTCTTAGCATAAGAAGCTAATGTTTCATCATCATTGTACTCACATTGGAAAGCAAGGTGTTTGTTCCTCGTAAAGCAACAAGATTCATCCCTGCAGAAAGATATATTATATATTGAGCACAAGTTTCTAGCATACTCATACAACTGATGTATTTGTTTCCATAAGTGTATCCCCTTTTGAGACAAGTGGTGTTACTTGTACCACTTTTGTTGATCCTCGGTGAATCCTCCATGCCAATAAGATGTGGTTTCAAAGAAGTCAGACATTGATTGGCAAGTAAGGAACTAGACATAATATATTTTTTGGATTTTTTATAAAGGACACTAAAGATAAAACTGAAAGGTAAACTAACAAGACTAAAAAGTAAAGGTAAAAGGTAGTGGGAAACTCCCCTATCTAATCACTCGGAGTCCCCGACAACGGTGCCAGAAATTCGCTTGATACGCGAGAGAGGATTGCTTCTCGCCCTTTGTTGGTTACCCCAAGTGGAAGGTAAGATGCAGCGTAGCAGCAAGTTTCCCTCGGTGAAGATACCGAGGTTGAGTATCGACTAGTAGGATTCCGACGATGATAAGTAGGTGTCAGCGACGCACCTGATGCGGACCTGCACACAACACAATTAACTTTCCTCCCAACGAAGTTCAGAGAGGTTTTCAATCTCTCCGGTCTTGTTGTTTACAAAGGATAAAAAACACAGGATAATGATAATGATAGCAACTGAAAGTAAAAAAGCAAGAAAGTAAATGAGCGTGTAAACAGTGATGAGAATATGGACCGGGGTCCCGTGATGTTCACTAGTGATGTCTCTCTCCCAAAAGACGATAAGACTGCTATGCGAGGTAAACAAATTACAGAAGGGAAATTGACAGGATTATAAACTCACCGCAATGCTAACTATGCTACAAAGGAAAGGAAGAGGCTCAAAAGCATGGGCAGTACGCCAAAATAAGTAGACCGAAATCCATCTGCATGTACTACTAATCATCCACCTTGAGATATCTATCCAGAACATCTCGCTGGTATTAAGTTGCGAGCCCCACCCAAAGTGTAAACCCAAAGCAACAGACAACTGCATTAAAAAGAACTTTGCGTAAAGTAAACAATCCTTGTAACCGCAGTTACAAGCACCGTTGTTTTCCCCCTTGTGGCCACAACACATCCCCTAGACTCATGTTTTTGTCACTCAAGCGTGTCATCAGGGGGCATGTACCCACAATCGAGCATAACGTTCCCTCTTGGAGTCACTACCTACCACTTGGCCAAAGCAATAAATAGCAACGAAGATTATGCAAGAATTACTTCGGAACAATAATACAAAAGATAAGAACCAATTATATTACTCTATCACAATCTGAACATAATCTCATAATCCATCATATCCCAGTAAACTCAACATAGCAAAAGCAGAAAGAATTACATATGTGCCTCGATCATGTAGGGCGGCTCACGAGGTCTAAACCATGAAGAACAAAGAGGGGAGGAGAACATCACATAGCTACTGATCACGGACCCATGGTCCAAGGTAGAGTACTCACGGCACATTCGGGAAGCGTCCATGGTGGAGGAGAAGCTCCCCGAGGTCGATCCTCCCTTCGGCAGGGTGCCGGGAAGGGTCCTGATGGTGCTCCCGATCTTGGAAGCGCGGCGGCGGAACAGAGGAGAATTTGCGAAATAGGGTTCTGTCTTTGAAGTTTCCCCATGACGGAGAATAAATAGGCGAAGGGGGGCAGCCAGGGGGCCACCAGGGGCCCAGGCGCCCCCTGGCGCGGCCAGGCCCCTGGCTGCGCTAGGTGGCCGCCTGGGTGCTTGGTGGTGGCCCCCTGGCCCTCCTTCGTGCTTCTGGAGTCTTCCGACACGCTGATTTTTTATCTGATTTCCCCGGATTTTTGGAGCATTTTTAATATGGGGAAAAACTGAAATAGAAAAACAGCAGAAAACAGGAACTGGCATTGGGGTGCACTGAGTTAGTAGGTTAGTCCCAATATGATCAAAAGTGTATGAAAGTGTATCTAGATCATAGCAATATCACACAAAACATGCATGGAGCGAGCAGAAATTATCGATATGTTTGAGACGTATCAGGCGGCTCCGCGACGGGGTCTGGAAAAACGACTTCTGTTTTGGAGTTTCCCCGTCACGGGAATAAATAGGAGTCGAAGTAGGGCACCAGGGGAGGGCGGAGTCTCCCAGGCGGCCAGCTGGTGTGGCCCCACCCCTGGTCACGCCAGTAGGGCGTCTGGGGCCCCCTGGCTGCCCTCTGGCTCCCCTTCTGGCTCCGGCCTCCTTCGGGTGCGTGGATTTTTTGGTATTTTTCTGGGAATTTTCTGAGATTTCCAAAAATCCATTTTCCTGCGCACAAAAAACCAAATAGGCAGCTCTGCTGAAAACAGCACCAGTCCGGGTTAGTTTAGCTGAAATCATGCAAGAATGAGGGCAAAACAATAGCAAAAGTGTTTGGAAAAGTAGATACATTTGAGACGTATCAACTCCCCCAAGCTTAGCCTATTGCTTTTCCTCAAGCAATTCAGTTCAACGAACTGGACGCGACAAAGAAAACTTTGACAAACTCTTTTGCTTCATAAGATGTGTATAAGTCGGTACTACGAAAAAAAGTTTAGCAAGTATCAAAAAAATTCTATAAGAACAATGCACGAAGCAAATCTTCTTTCAAGTGATCAATCACAAACAACCAAAAGTAAACAATATGTAGCCGAAAATAAAGACAAGATCACAATGCACATAGCCTGAACATATCAGAGTCGTATCTCGCTAGCCTCCATGAGTGAAGCAAAACATAAATGCAGAAACTCCTCCGGAGTTTTAAAGGAGACTAGAACTTAAGAATTTCAGACTAGCAATACCACAAGCATGCAGAAGACAATGTAATACTTTGGGGCAATGCATGTTACAATAAGAATGACAATTATGCTCTCAATAGTTGGTGCTTTGAAGAAAGAAGGGGAGACTCTCAAACCGTGGCTTTTTGATGGAAAGATTGAAAACCCGTTAATGGAAGCAAAGACTAAACATGTGCCAGAGCTCTTGGTTTTGAAAACAGAGCCAAAATTCTTTTGAGAAGTGCAACTTTCCAGTCAACGGTGAACGGTAAAGGTCTCTCAATATCTACCATGCCAACCATATTAATGATTTTGCTTACACTTGTTCCCTTATCCATAAATCCTTTGATGGTCTACGGAACCTTTTATTTTGCCTCACATATGGAAGGAGGGTATCGTTCCATCTATCATTTGCAGCATTTGGTCCATTTCATCCCATCATCAAGTATGGGGGAGGTGTAACTCTCTCTTTTTTGAATTTTTTTTGACTAGTTAAAACTTACGTCAAAATATTTTTGGCATGATAGATACTGATTTCCCCTCACCGCACCATGAGCTTGTACAGTTACAAAAGGGAAGATTTTGAATAAATTTCTAGATGGCACAAGAAAGTCTGAGTTAGGAGTGGCCGGTAAATGCCACATATAGGTAGGTATGGTGGACTCAAGTGGAATAACTGGTTTGAAAAGGAGTTTGGATGCACAAGCAGAATTCCGCTTAGTGCGAGTGAGGGCTAGCAAAAGACTGGGGAGCGACCAACTAGAGAGCAATAATTGTCATAATCATGCAGAGCGACAAAGCAACATTGAATCGGGCATGAGAGTGATATAACTATTCTGAAATAAAAAGGTCATCAAGGCATGATAGACATTATAGTCATAAACATGTGTGAACATGTGCCAAGTCAATCCAATAATTCTTCGAAGGGAAATACCACTTCAATATGCCAAACCATGAGCAATGTAATACATGCAAATCATTTCAACAACACATTATGCACTCTAGCTATTTGAGATCAGCCACAAAAAAAGCATTAACACTGGGAAAGAATTGTAAACATAACACTATGTCGCCACAAGCTGGTCTCTAGATCATAAATACAGGCATATGTACAAAAGTAGAAACAAGAAGAGTTCATACCGGTTTTCCTTGTTGCTTCCCTTTCGTCGATCTTTGTCATTACTGCCTTATCACTTGCACGACCGAACATGGGAAATATAATCAAATACCATCACGGACTCGAGTTGAACTCTGAAAACAAAGCAAACTAAAGAGACAAAGGAAATCTTTTTGGGTTTTTTAAGGGTTTTACAAAAGAAAAATAAAATAGAAATCTTTTTGTTGTTTTTGCAAAATAAAAGAACAAAGAAGAACGGGCAAAAACTTCAAAAAGATCAGAGAAAACAAAATAAAAACGGATAATACAATGGAAAGGTGAGAAGGGCACGTACTCCCCCAAGCTTAGGCTTTTGGCCTAAGTTGGTAGCAGCTACTGCCCCCAGGAGCCTCCTGCTCCGGGGTAGTACGGGTGAGTCCAAGAGTCGAACGAGCCCTCCGGTGCGTACACCGAAGTCCTCGGGTCCTCCCATGAGGAAGGGCCTGCGCTCCAAGCAGAAGAAGACCCCTCACCCTGCTGGGTGAAGGTCTCTGATGCCCCTCAACTATAGGGGATCGTTTGTAGCGTTTTCGATAAATAAGAGTGTCGAACCCAACGAGGAGCAGAAGGTATTAGTAGGTGACTTTGGTAAAGAAATAGCTGCAGGAACCGAAAGATAACTTTTTAGGGGTTTCCGATATAAGCAACAATAAGGTAAAAGCGAGCAAAGTAAAAGGCACTGAGGAGTAACAAGTGGCCCAATCCTTTTGAGCAAAGGAGAGGCCTAGCAACTGAACTTATAAAGGCTAAGACGTTCTTGAGGACACACAGGAGAAATAGTCACGTGATTTTGCCATATTCCGTATCGGTACTATATGCTGTGTTGATAAGTGTTGAGTGGGTGGATCTATGCTAGTGCACCCTCTAGACTAAGATAAGTGCACTCTTATGATTAAACATCTTGCAAGCATCCGCAAATACAAGATAGTAATTAAGGCGAAAGCCTAACCATAGCAATACGATCGTTGAACCATTGTTCCCTTGTGCAAAAGCGTGCGAACTGGGGTTCAGGTTTTTGTCACTCCGGCAACCCATCGTAAGCATTCTTTGTACACAATGTATTCCCCTAGGTCCTTAATAAGGCGAAGTGTTGAGTGTTCGACTCACACAACACCACTAGGAAAATAACAACACAACTTAAATATCAAACAACACATATTACTTCAACATCATATGACTACTAACAACTAGACTTCTCCCATGTCCTCAAGAACTAAAGTGACTACTCACAAGACATAAAAGAGATCATGATCAGTGGGGATAAATATATGATAAACAATCTGGACACAATAATATTTCTCCAACAAAACTCAGTAGCATTCATCACACAACGGTAATCAACACGGGTAGAGTAGAGAGGGTAGATAGTACGGATTACAACACAAGTTGAACTTGTGAGGTGAGATTGGATGAAGATGAAGATGGTGCTGATGTTGGGGATGATGTTGATGATGATCTCGATGATGCCTGTGACAATGATGATGACAATGGCGATGATCTCCTCTTCCGGGAGGTGGTCTCCCCAGCGAAATCTGCCCACCGGAGATGTCTTTTCTCCTCTATAGGTTTCCGCCACGGAGCAGCGACGGAACTCCGAAAACTCTCCCCTTTTTTAGGGTTTTTAGACGATGAGTGATATATATGCCAGAGGGGGGAGCCGGGAGTGGCCCCAGGGGTCCAGGCGCCCTCCCGGCGCGGCCAGGGTGGGGGCCGCGCCAGGTGGCCGCCTGGGCACCCTGTGGCCCCCCTCTGGCACCTCTTTTGCGTGTCTCCATCAATCTTCTGAAAAACATCCTCCGTCGATTTTCAGGTAATTTGGAGGTGTTCTTCTTCAGCACCTCAGCGTCCACTTTTTACCCCTGAATCCTGCTTCTGCTGCTTCGGCATCGGAAAGTTGCAAACTGTGTAAAATAAGCCAAAACAACATAAGAATAGCATCATAACATGAAATATATCAATGAATAGAAAAGAATTACTATATAAAATAGTGATGCATTTTGGACGTATCAACTCCCCCAAGCTTAGACCTTGCTTGTCCCCAAGCGGATACTAAGCTCGGTAAACCTGTCCACAAGTTTAGAGAGTGAAGTGTCGATAAATAGAATACGGACAAGAAGCATCAAGGTTTCTTCATCAAACTCAAGCATCCTCAACAACAACCTCAACTCATAAGGTCCTTATGAGAAAGTAATAACAATTATAATCAAAAGTAGGGCTGAGAAAACTCATCAAATTATGGCAAACATATCCTTGGTCAAAGGACAACTAATAACTTTTTACTTTCGCTCCTTCGCTTTATAATGAAACAATTTGAAGATTTTTAAAGAACATGTTATTAGTCATGAAGAGCAAATGCTAACACAAAGGAAGATGTTTGCTTGGCAAAAGCTTTCGCAAACAACTTACTTATCAAAAGATAATGTCAACGATGATGTGGCATGGCAAAACTTAATGCAACATTATATGAATGAATCCTCATCAACATCAAGTGTCTGTTCTCTTTGGGAAAGGAAATAAGTAGGGAAACTGACTCAACATAAAAGTAAAGGAAAAGCCTTGTTACAGGCAAGCAAAGAAAACTTATGTGCTATCCTTAAATCAAACAGAATGAAAATAAATTTTGGGAGGTTCATGGTTTGTCAACGAATGCTAATAGATAGCTCAATTACTTCTCAAGATGGACAAGTTTCGAGGAATGACTCCCAAGTGGGGACGAGCACATCCCCTTATACTCTCCTTTGTTTATCACTGCCAAAGTTTCTGATTTCTCATAGACCGAGCGTGAAGGAGGGTTTGTTTGTTATATTATCTTTCGAGCTGGGCGCATTCATGCTAGTTCCTCCTCGTATTATAGGTTTGCAGATTAGACATGCAATCCCGGGGTAAAACTTGTCCAACTTAAGAAGATCATGAATTACCTACTACTTCCTCATGAGCTAAACAAGAGGCACAAAACAGAAGATTTTGAACATTTAAGGATAACACATAAATTCTATACTTTTAGAAGTGGTAGGGGAATACCACGAATAGGAAGGTGCGGTGGAGTCAAATGGAAGATATTGGTTTCAGGGTATGGATGCACAAGCAGAGAACTGCTAGGCAAAGAGTTGGCTAGCAAAGGCTTTGAGAGAACAGACAATTGATGCTAACTTAGATGCAAAACATATAAAGCATAAACATTAAGGTAAGCATAACACATCAAGTTGTCTTCCTCGTTAACATAACACTTCAAGCATAACAACATAAAGGTTTTGGCTATGTCGCTACTTGAGAAAACATGCATGTTGTCAAGACCAAAGCTATGTTTGCCAAAATTAAATAATGTTTTCAAAACCATACCTAATATAAGGTCAATACTCCCCATAAGAATCATCATATAAGGTAAATTGCGTGAAGAGAATGCCGAGTGCAGCGAAGGAACCAATAGAATTCTCATTAATATTCCATCATAGACGACTCCACACTCACGGATACAACTCTCCATAGAAGGAGTGATAGACCTCAATGCAAACACCTATTTCATATAATAACTTCCCTAGACTTGATACAACTCTACTTGACTCTAAAAGACTAAGATAAAGATAAAGATACCGGGCACTCCCCCGAGCTTGGAACAAGCCGAGGGGATGCCATTACCCGAGGAGATCTACTCCTCACTCCTGTTGTCGTTCATTCTTCAGATCCCTGATGACACGGTGAAGGTTCGGTTTTTTGATTCCAAGACTTCCACTTGTACTTTCAGTACACGGAAATCTTCACAGAGTTGGTTGGTGATGCGGTAAGCCTCGGAGATGGTGGAGATCGTACGTTGATCTTCATGTGAAGGGGTAGTTTCTGAAATTTTAAGAGAAAGATCATAATGAGGTTGGACGGATCCCACCATGATGGGTTGCTTGGACCTCCTTGTTGCTGAGCAGTAATAATCTTGACTTCCTCTCTCACAGAGCGCTCCATCTCCGCTTGTCTTGCAGCGATCTCTTCTTCTGTAGCCCAATCAATGTGCTTCCCTAGATTGAGATCCTTCTGGACTTGACGTAAGCGCCATCCCAAGAAGTCTTCTCCGCTCGAGCCACAAGAAGACATCTCTAATAATCAACTTTTAGTCCTGGCAGAAACAACTCGAAAAGAAAACACGCGAAATCGAGAGATACGATGCCGGGGCTATCTAGGCAAATATATAGCAAAATTTTCTGCAACAATAGGAAGGTAACGAGCCAAAGTGGAGTCGGAGACGGGCTCCGGGGTGCCCAGGCGGCCAGCTGATGATACGATTTAACGCCCCCTTGTTGGTTACCCAAAGTGGAAGGTTGAGATGTAGACAGCGACAATTTCCCTTAGCGAAGATGCTAAGGTTGAGTATCGAACCAGTAAGACTCCAAGATCGACAAGTAGGTGGTTCGACAAGTGATGCGCCGTTTGAAGATAATCACTTGCTTCTCCTGGACCTGCACACACAACAAATAACTTTGCTTCCCAACGACTACAGAGCAGTTGTCAATTCCTCCCGCCTTGTTGTTTACAAAGGATAAAACGCACGGGATAATAATGATAGTGATAGCAAAGGAAAAGTAAATAAAGCAGTAAATTTATAGTGGGTGTAAACAGTATTGGAAATATGGAACGGGGTCCTATGATGTTCACTAGTGATGTCTCTCTCCCAAAAGACGATAAAATAGCCATGCGAGGTAAACAAATTACAGCTGGGCAATTGACAGGATTATGTGCGCAAACCAATGCTAATTATGCTATAAAGAAAGGAAGAGGCCCAAAAGCATGGGCGGTACGCCAAGACAAGTAGACCGAAATCCATCTGCATCTACCTACTAATCATCCACCTTGAGATATCTATCTAGAACATCTCGCTGGTATTAAGTTGCGAATCCCACCCAAAGTGTAAACTCAAAGAAACGGACAACTGCATTAAAGAACTTTGCGTAAAGTAAACAATCCTTGCACTCGCAAGTACAAGCATCGTTGTTTTCCCCCTTGTGGCAACAACACATCCCCTAGACTCATGTTTCTGTCACTCAAGCTAGTCATCGGGGGGTATGAACCCACAATCATGCATAACGCTCCCTCTTGGAGTCACTACCTACTACTTGGACAAAGCAATAAACAGCAACGGAGAACATGTAAGAATTACTCTAGAACATAAATATAAAAGAGGAGAATCAAATATATTACTCAAACACAATCTGAACATAATCTCATAATCCATCGGATCCCAGCAAACTCAGCATAGCAACAACATAAATATTACATATGTGCCTCGATCATGTAGGGAAGATCACGAGGTCTAATCCATGAAGAACAAAGAGGGGAGGAGAACATAACATAGCTACTGATCATACACCCATGGTCCAAGGTGGACTACTCACGGTTCATCCGGGAAGCATCCATGGTGGTGGAGAAGCTCCCGGAGGTGGTTCCTCCCTCCGACAGGGTGCCGGGAAGAGGTCTTCTGGTGCTCCCGATCTTGGAAGCGCGGCGGCGGCGGAACAGAGGAGAGATCGCGAAAAAGGGTTCCCGTCGTGGGGGTTTCACGTCACGAGGAATAACTAGGCGAAGGGGGGCAGCCAGGGGGGCCACCAGGGGTCCAGGCGGCCCCCTGGCGCGACCACACCCTAGGGCGCGCCGGGAGGGCGCCTGGGGCCTTGGTGGGTCCCCTCTGCCCCCCTCGGTGATTCCCGAAGCTTCTTCTACGCTGATTTTTTATTGGATTTTTCCCGAATTTTTGGAGCAGTTTTAATATGGGGGAAACCTAAAATAGAAAAACAACAGAAAACAGGAACTGGCACTGGGGTGAACTGAGTTAATAGGTTAGTCCAAATATGATCAAAAGTGTATGGAAGTTCATCAATATCATAGCAATATCACACAAAAGAGGCATGGAGCAAGCAGAAATTATAGATACGTTTTGACGTATCAACATCCCCAAGCTTAATTCCAGCTTGTCCTCGAGTAGGTAAATGATAAAAGCATAATTTCTGTGGTGACATGCTAACAACCATATAAGAACTTTTAAGTAAGGCAATCAACGCATGTAATTCAATTCAAGTCATAACAGGCAAGAGTCTATATTTAGCATTGAAACAAGCAACACAAGAACATAAAGGTGCAAGAGCTCTCGCTGTCCGTGACTCGAATGTCTCCAAATTGTGTTTGCGTGAAAGAAAGGGGTTAGAGATATACGAGAAAAAGTATTTTTGTGTTGAGAACTCAATCTGCTAAAGTTTCACACTTGGTCTTCTTTGTAATCTTATCTTGACTCATCCCCAGACCACTAGTCAGGTACAAGTAAAAATGATCCACTCCTTTTCGACATTTTGAGCACTCATGCACTGGTTGAGCGTACGCAAGAAAGTTGACACTTAGGATGGCTAAGAGAGGATATGGTGGAGGAGGAAGACAAAAAGGGTGTGAAAGGCTCACATCAATGAGGACAATCATATGCGAGAGAAAGCCAAATGATAGATATGATGTGAGGAGTAGGGATTTCCATGCAACGGATGCACATATGAGCTAAGGTAAGCTCTCCAATGGAACTAGTGGGGGTGCATCCAACTTGCTTGCTCAAGAAGACCTAGAGCTCATTTGAGGAGGCTCATCATTGGAATATACAAGCCAAGTTCTATAGTGTGAAGGTCCCCACATAGCTATATGCATGAATGATAATCTCTATGGAGTACAAGATATAAGAGGGAGTACGAGTGTGGATCTCTCAAAAGGAATAGTAGTGTGCCCCCTTCTCTCTTTTTATTTCATTTTCTCTTTTTTCTATTTTTTTCTATTTTTTTGGTGGCCTCAATGGCTCTTACTATTTCTCTCATTTGTCCTCTTTGGGATCTTTTAATTTGTCCTCTTTGGGATCTTTTACTTTGTCCACTTTGGGATCTTTTCCTCACTTTAGGGGCAACACTCTATATATAATAAAAAGTATAGAAGATCTTTCACACTTTACAAAAGTACTCATATCATAAAGAAGATGTAACTATCATGATGTATGAAAATGTATGCCTCTGCCAGTGTAGCAGGATATGCAATGATACTAGCGCGTCATGTAGCAATGATTAGGGCAAGGCCCAACTAGCATGCGGCTCATCGATCAAGCAAGTAGTATGTATGACATGAAGATCAAGTCATGAGAAGATGGATGTTGCATGGCAATATATCTCGGAAAGTCTATGGAAATGCCTTGATAGGTAGGTATGGTGGCTGTTTTGAGGAAGGATATAAGGAGGTTTATGATGACAAAGTGTATCATGCCAAGGGTTTGGATGTACCGGCGAAGGTGGACGCCAACTCTCGGAGTGAGAAGAAAACAATGCACGGCACAGGAGACGCTAGAAAAATATGGGAAGGTGGAAGTGTAAACTTTTGAATACTCACATTAGTCCGAAGAACTCATGCACTTATTATCGGTAGCTCTCAATCTAATAAGGAGGTTTCACAAAGAGACAAGTACCCCGAGGAGGAGTGTATGGGGGTTTGGCTATCCTTGCGCATCCTCGACTCATGGTACGTGAGTGTACTCTAATATTCGACCCCTCAGAAGAGTAGTGATCCATCTAGTAGCTAAAGTTCTCAACTAATTTTGTAAGTTTTGAAAATAAACACGGATTGCCCAAAATACGACATCTATCACTAATAGGCTAAAGCTCTTGACACCAAAAGTCCAAACATTACTCAAAACAATACCTCAAAACTATTGCAAGTTACTACTACAAAAGAATAGCGACCTCAATTACCTACTTCAAGTCAAGACACAAAACTCAGTGCAACAGGCAAACTCTCTAAACAAGATAAACATGAAAACTCAAGAGAGTTCCAGCAACAAACTAAAAAAAATCTCTTTAAAAAGATAAGCATGAAAACTAAGAGCTAAACATGACAGTAGCTATGAAAAAGATAAAGAACACACACAACAAAGATAAGCATGAAAAGTCCTATGTTGTGTTCTAGATTTTGGAAGTGGAGCGTGTTTGTCTCCCACACAAAGAAATCTGGGTTCTAACTTGTTATGAACATCAAGAAAATCTAAACTAAAAATAAAACCTAAGAGCGAGACGCTCAGAGCATAGCACATAACGCATGAAGTGATAAAAATATAGTGAAACAAAAGACGAACTGATAATTTTTTATGGAGAAGGGGATGCACGAGGGCATCCCCAAGCTTAGACGCATGAGTCTCCTTGAATATTTCTTGGGGATGCATGGGGGAATCCCCAAGCTTGAGCGCTTGACACTTCTTAATCTTTTTTCATCATCTTCCTCGCACACTTGAAAACTCCCTTCATACATAACTCATCATAATCTGATTAGCCAGGTTAGTACCCATAATAAAATAATTTTTCCTCTACTGTAAATAAAGATATTGTTGAAGAGCTACTGTTTCTCAAGATTGCAAAAAAGTTTTTGCAAATAAAAAGCAAGCTTAAGGTTCGCAAAATGAAGAAAAGGCAAACCATGACAGAATCTGTGAAAAACAGACCAGCAGGTAGTAAATAATTTTTTAAGGATACTTCTGCAACTCAAATAAAAAAACTCAGAACATACGAAAGTTCCGTAATTTTATAGAGCATTCTGTGTAAAACATCAGCTCAAAAAGATGAACTGGGATTTTTCTGTGATTTTTCTAGTCACGAGGACAGAATCTGTTTTCTGGACAGCATGTCACAACTTTCACTTCCCTTGTCATATGAGGCTATAAATGGCACAAAGCTTGAAAAGTAAAGATACAATGATGTTGCTACAGTAGTAACAATCGTCAGGACCACTAAAAACAGAATAAAAAGAAAAAGGATAACCTAAATTCGTTGCGGGCTGCCTCCCGAAAGCGCTTCTTTAAAGCCATTAGCTAGGCTTAAAGATTATAGAAGATGCTCTCACAAGAATAAGAATTTTTAAGCAAGAGAGAGCATAAAGAAGCAAATATGAAACACATTTAAGCCTAACCCAATTCCTATGCATAGGCATGTCGTAAGAAAATAAATCAAAGAATTACAAAGTGACATACATAGGAAGGTGGAACAAGAACAACTTCGAAAGTTTCAGTTTAGAGAGAGGTGTTTTTGTCACATGGAAGATTCTATAACCAAACTTTCCTCTCTGAAAGTAATTTTCAGTAGTATCATGAACAACATCAAGAATATTACTATCATATAAATCATATTTTTCATGACCTACAAGCACACGCGTATTGTTTTCAACACGGTTTTTAGGATCATAAGATAAATGCAACCCATCACATTGAGCTTTATTAAGAGGAAAATTCTCCGGAGTTGAAGATTTCAAAAGGATAATAGGGATATCAAGTGTGGGTGCAATAGCAACAATTTCATGCTTGACGTAAGGAACTATAGCAAGTTCATCTTCGCAAGCATAATCTATATTGGCATCAAGGCCATCAACAAAGCAAGTATTAAGTTCATCAGAAAGGGAAGTATCAAGTGAGTTCTCGGAATCATGGGATTCCTCATCAAAGCAATCATTAGACTCTTCTAGGGCAGCAAACATTTTATTTTTTAAATCCTCAATATAAGAATTGGAAGTATAATTCTCGAAGCAATAAGCAAGAACTGCAAACTTTTCAGATTTGTAAATAGTATCGTGATACTTTTCAATCAAAGAAGCGATCTCATAAGCACCTTTAAAAGCAACAAACTCTTCAATCTTTTCAACATCAAAGTAATCATAAACACCGTTAGCATAAGAAGATAAGATCTCATTTTCATTAAACTCACATTGGAAAGGAAGGTGTTTATGATCTATATTAGAACAACAAGTAAAATCATAAATGTGGCACAAACACTCAGCATAGCAATAAGAAGTTTGTATTTGGTCCCATAAGTGTTTCCCTTTCTGAGATAGGCGGTGCCGCGTTGTCAGATCCCTCTGTTAGGTATGTGCTAGGGTTAGTTAGTACCTTTGCATCATGTCAAAAATTCAAAGGAAATCAAATTCAAAATCCAAATGGGAGAAGGAACACCCCCCAGATGAATTTAATTCAAAAGGCCAGATAAAAATATTTTCCAAAAATTCATGTTAGAGTTTTGAAAAGTCTTATAAATGAGTGTGATCACATATCAAGTGATGTGGGACCCACCCCATGCTCATAGATTTTTCAAATATTCAAACAGTACCTTGGAATTAAAGAAATAACCCTTTTTGATTTAAAATTCAAATCATTTGAATTTTAAAAATGTTGAAAGTTTATGAGTGGCTAGTTTATATTATTATGAGGCCACATAAAAGTTTTCAGCATTTAATAAAATGGTTTGGTATTTTTATCAGAGCCAAAACAAATTACAGAAAAAGAAAGGAAAGATTAAACAGAGAGAAAAAGGAAAAGAGAGCTTACCTGGCCATTCGGCCCAACTCACTCCCAGCCGGCCCAGCCCACTCCCGCGCCTGTCGTCTTCCTCCCCACGCCCCGAAGCTGCTCGGTGGAATGCAAGCAGCACTCCACCGACGCCGCCGACGAGCCCTGGCCACCTCCTGCTTCCCCCTCGCCATCTCTTCGCGCCTGGAGACTTCTCACAGCCGTCCTGATCTATTCCCCCCCTCCACAAGCTTCCTCCTCTTCTGTTCCGCCCGATTCGTCGCCGCCCGAGGAACACGCCGGAGCGCCGTCGAGCAACCGCGTGGCCAGTGAAGCCGAGAAGCTCCAAGACGGTGTCCAAGCGCTTCGTCGTCGTCGACTCCATCGACCTGCAGAAGGAATCGAGCACGGAGCCCACGTAGACGCCCATTTCTTCCTCGAGCTCCCGCCGGCCGCTGTGAAGGAATTCGTCGTTTACACCGCCGTTGAGCCACCCCAGCACTCGCCGCCACCTCTGCTAAGCTCCTGGTGAGCTTCCGAGTGAAACCCCTCTGTTTTCCCCCTGGATTACTCGCTCTATCCGAATCCGCCATGAATCCCGAGCAAGCTCGCCGCCATGGTCGTCGTCCTCCTCGCTCCAGTGCTTGTCATGGACCCCCAGTGCACGCGTTTGACTCCCGCGTGTGCCAGCTTTCGAACACAACCAAGAACGCCTCAAACCGTGCACCGTAGCGTCAACTGCGACCTCGCCGTTTCTCTGTTTCCGCCGGAGTCGTCGCCGTCGTCGATGCAGAGCTCCCCGTGGACCCCCGATACCTCCAGAAGACGTGGACGACCTCCAGGAGCAAGCCGGTGCCCTCCGTTTCCCCTCCCGTGGACGGAATCGAGTTCCCGTGCAGCGCCGCCGTGGTTCAGGTCGCCGGCGTTTAGCCGCCGGCGAGTCAGCCTAAGCCCCCCCCCCCCTGTTTTCACCTATTTAGTGACCCCTGGGTCACTGACCAGTGGGCCCAGTGGCTTAATTAAGCCACTGGATTAATTTAACCCACGGGTTAAGTTAACCAGCCACTGATAGGGTGGCCCCACATGTCAGCCCCCCCCTGACGCCAGCTTGACGTCAGCCTGACGCATTAAATCGAATTAATGAATTTCCAGAGATTATTTGAATTAAAAGAATTCCAGAAATTCCAGAAAATACCCCAAACTTTGGAAATTCATAGAAAATTCATATTAACTCCAAATTGGACAAATAATATATGAAAAATGATCAGGAGAAAATTATCTTTCCAAATATGCAACTTTCAACTCTGTTTGAGTTGAATTTAAAATGTGATCAGTAGCATTTGCTATTTGATTTAAATGGAATTAAATCAAATTCAAACCAAATATTTTTGCAACTTGAACCATGGCAACATGCTACATTTCAATCACAGATTAGAGGCATATCATACACATTTGAAGATAGTTCAAAATGATCAAACTATATCACATATAACTTGATTAATGTTGAATTCAAATATGGAATTTGAATTTGCATTTCAAATGCAATATATTCCACTTAAATGGAATTGCCTCACACATCAACACTTATACTTCAAGCTTCAACATTCAATCATGTGCTTGAGCATTGCATTCATATTGATTGCTACTTCGTGCTTTGTTTGTCGAGTAGAGGTGGAACCGGAGCAAGAGTTCACCCCCTTCGCTAAAGATCCAGAGCCCGAATCTCGTCAGCAAGGCAAGCAAACCCCCATTGATCATGTCGATAAAATCCCACTTCCCTCTCATGTCTCGCTTATGCATTGTATAGGATGATCACCATGTTACGATTCTACCGCATAGATGAACCCATTCCTTTGCATGACCTATCATTTTGTCACAGTAGTAAGCAAACCACAATCCTAGCAACTGTAGGAGTTGTTTGATATCATGTGGCCCCTGCAATTTTACTGCTTATTGCATGCTTAGTATGATACCCTGTTGTTACTGTGATGTGAGTCGGGATGGGAATGATCATGTTGATGATGGTAGAAAAGTGTTGGTGAATCTACCCTAATACAAGGTGAACGATGAGAGGCTGTGTAGGAGTACACAGTGGGTTGTCTCGTTGAACACCGCCCTAGTACGAGTTCTTGTGTGGTGATCCAAGATGAAGAGTACAACCACACATTGGGCTCACTGACCCCTCTCAACTTACTAACTCATCCCTTTCGATGTCCAGATGTCGCAATAGTTCGGAGTTCTGGTAGGTCTGTGGCCTGGTTGCTAAGTGAGAGAACGGCTCATCCGAGACCGGCTTATGCACCACGCACACATAACTTGGGTCCACTTCGGTAAACCGGCCGGGTTCACGATTGTGGTAACCAACCCAAGTAGGCGGCTTTCGCGGACTAGATCGGCTATGAGGTAACAGTTGTAGTGAGCATCCTCGCTGACACCCCTTGAATGGTGTCGAGATCAAAGGCGGTAAATGATGATCATGTGTGTGTAGCGGTACACCCTTGCAAGGTTAACAAAACTATTCGAATAGCCGCGTCCGCGGTTATGGACTGCTTGGAAAGCTTAGCTTGATTATTAGATAACTTGAACCGGATACTTCTAAAACACACCAAGATAAGTGTGAGTGCTATGGCGTGCTTCCTCGTGGGGTAGTCGAGGAAGGCACCATAGTGGTGTATTGGTTGGTGAAAGTAGTGGACTCGTGTACACTTCTTACCTCAAAGTCTGGTACTCGTAGTTCAGGATTAGCCAAGTCAAAGCTGACATTTCTGCAAGTGAACCCCACCTCCCTTTACCTTGATACATGTGCATGAGTAGTATAGCTCATATGTAAGTCTTGCTGAGTACGCCTTTGTACTCATGTTTGCTTAATCTATGTTTTAGATGACGCCACTGACCCCGAAGGTGGCTTCTTCATCGAGCTGGACGACTGAAGTTAAGCTAGTCTAGTCCCAGTCAGCAGACTGGTTCCCTCGTGGAGGGCTTTATGTTTGGAATAAGGCTTCTTAAGCCAATTTGTTAAACTTGTCTGTACTCAGACATAATTTTCTTCCGCTTCGTGATGTAATGTTGGATCACATGTATGTGATCTCTGTGTGTACTCTATAAGAGTTATAAATAAAATGTACACTTTGTAGAGAATTGCAATGGTACCTACTGTTCATACAAGGCATGTGTGCTGCGTGTATGTTTATAACATGCATGTCTTTGTATGGGTTTTAGAGACCTTAGTTGTGTTCTGGCTGGCGGTCTTTCATACACCAAGTGGCCCTTAGATGTGCGCAGCTTGGGGCATCGCGATGCGATTGCTCGAGACTCCGTCTCGTGCACACTTTGTGGTATGATCGAGCCCGCCCTAGACCCCGACTAAGTGATCGGGCTGGAGTAACTCTATGTAAGAGTTTTGAGATAGTCGATAGTATGGTTGAGGCGACTTGTCTTTGAATATGGGAGTTCACCACCCATATCAGTAGACTTGTGTGCGTACGATGAGGACCCATTACAGTTGATCATCCGGCCTGGATGGGATGCCCCTCACGTACGATGCTTTCCGAGAATGTTCAGTGCTTGGCCTTGTCTGCTTAGACAAGTGGGTGCGGTTCTCGGCTCTCCATATGACTATGTCTTAACTGTACTTGCATACGCTAACCCCGGGTCCCGACACGCGTATAATGAGCATGCTCATCCAATGATCTTCCGTCAACCAAGTCGGTTGGGTTTTTAGCGTGGGCACAAATTGATCGAAGACGACCCAAGTGAAACATGTCCATCCTACCATATTTGGGTGGTTCAGCACCCATGGTAGAGATAGCATCAGTAGGCAGACAAAGGCAAAGACAAAAGATAGCAACTATTTTTTTGGTTTTTCATATAAGACACAAAGATAAAAATTGAAAGGTAAACTAACAAGACTAAAAAGCAAAGATAAAAGATAGTGTGCAACTCCCCTATCTTGAAGAGTGGAGTCCCCGGCAACGGCGCCAGAAATTACTTTTGATGGTACGATTTAACGCCCCCTCGTTGGTTACCCAAAGTGGAAGGTTGAGATGTAGACAACGGCAATTTCCCTTAGCAAAGATGCTAAGGTTGAGTATCGAACCAGTAGGACTCCAAGATCGACAAGTAGGTGGTTCGGCAAGTGATGCGCCGTTTGAAGATAATCACTTGCTTCTCCTGGACCTGCACACATAACAAATAACTTTGCTTCCCAACGAGTACAGAGGAGTTGTCAATTACTCCGGCCTTGTTGTTTACAAAGGATAAAACGCACGGGATAATAACGATAGTGATAGCAACGGAAAAGTAAATAAAGCAGTAAATTGATAGTGGGTGTAAACAATATTGGAAATATGGACCGGGGTCCTATGATGTTCACTAGTGATGTCTCTCTCCCAAAAGACGATAAAATAGCCATGCGAGGTAAACAAATTACAGCTGGGCAATTGACAGGATTATGTGCGCAAACCAATGCTAATTATGCTATAAAGAAAGGAAGAGGCTCAAAAGCATGGGCGGTACGCCAAGACAAGTAGACCGAAATCCATCTGCATCTACCTACTAATCATCCACCTTGAGATATCTATCCAGAACATCTCGCTGGTATTAAGTTGCGAATCCCACCCAAAGTGTAAACTCAAAGAAACGGACAACTGCATTAAAGAACTTTGCGTAAAGTAAACAATCCTTGCACCCGCAAGTACAAGCACCGTTGTTTTCCCCCTTGTGGCAATAGCACATCCCCTAGACTCATGTTTCTGTCACTCAAGCTAGTCATCGGGGGGCGTGAACCCACAATTATGCATAACACTCCCTCTTGGAGTCACTACCTACTACTTGGCCAAAGCAATAAACAGCAACGGAGAACATGCAAGAATTACTCTAGAACATAAATATAAAAGAGGAGAATCAAATATATTACTCAAACACAATCTGAACATAATCTCATAATCCATCGGATCCCAACAAACTTAGCATAGCAACAGTAGAAATATTACATATGTGCCTCGATCATGTAGGGCAGCTCACGAGGTCTAATCCATGAAGAACAAAGAGGGGAGGAGAACACCACATAGCTACTGATCATAGATCCATGGTCATGGGTGGACTACTCCCGGTTCATCCGGGGAGCATCCATGGTGGTGGAGAAGCTCCCGGAGGTGGTTCCTCCCTCCGGCAGGGTACTGGGAAGAGGTCTTCTGGTGCTCCCGATCTTGGAAGCGCGGCGGCGGCGGAAGAGAGGAGAGATCACGAAAAAGGGTTCCCGTCACGGGGGTTTCACGTCACGAGGAATAAATAGGCGAAGGGGGCAGCCAGGGGGTCCACCAGGGGTCCAGGCGGCCCCCTGGTGCGGCCACACCCTAGGGCGCGACGGGAGGGCGCCTGGGGCCCTGGTGGGTCCCCTCTGCCCCCCCTCGGTGATTCCCGAAGCTTCTTCTACGCTGATTTTTTATTGGATTTTTCCCGAATTTTGGAGCACTTTTAATATGGGGGAAACCTAAAATAGAAAAACAGCAGAAAACAGGAACTGACACTGGGGTGCACTGAGTTAATAGGTTAGTCCAAATATGATCAAAAGTGTATGGAAGTTCATCAATATCATAGCAATATCACACAAAAGAGGCATGGAGCAAGCAGAAATTATAGATACGTTTTGGACGTATCACCACCCGGCGTAGCCAGGGGGTAGGCCGCACCAGGAGGGCGCCTGGCCCCCTGGAGCTCTTCTCCGGCTCCAATTAGGCTATGAATTTTCTATATTTTGCAAAAACGCGTAATCTGGAACTTTTATGGCGGTTCGCGATGTTTCCTTACCGTAATACATACCTTTTATTATTCTGCTTCTGCTGGTGTCTGAAATGGAGCTGCAACATATTCTTCATGAGTTGTTGTGTGGATAATATTTACATCAACATTGATGGGGTCTCCCGCCATGTAATGCTCGAGTCTTTGCCCATTCACAACTTGAGGTTTGGTGCCATCAAAATTATTAATCTTAATTGCACCTGACCGGTAGACTTCTTCGATATGAAATGGCCCTTCCCATCTGGAAAGTAATTTAGCTGGAGAAAACCTGAAATGGGATCTAAACAATAAAACTTTATCACCAACATTAAATTCTCGTTTCAGAATCCTTCTATCATGCCACTTCTTTACCTTTTCCGTGAACATCTTAGCACTCTCGTAAGCTTCACTTCTCCACTCATCTAGAGAAGTCAAGTTCATGAGACGCTTTTCACCAGGTAACTTTGGGTCAGAATTAAGCTCTCTAACAGCCCAGAAAGCTTTATGTTCTAATTATAATGGTAAATGGCAAGCCTTGCCATAGACCATCTTATACGGGGACATGCTGATACGTCCCAAACATATCTATAATTTCTTCTTGCTCCATGCATGATTTGTGTGACTTTGCCATGTTTTGCTTGAACTTTCATACACTTTTGATCATATTTGGACTAACCAATTAACTCAGTGCACCCAGTTGCCAGTTCCTGTTTTCTGCTGTTTTTGTATTTCAGGTTTTCTGGCCATTAAAAGTGCCAAATAAATCCCGGAAAAATTATATAAAAAATCAACAACCCGAAAGCTTCCCGAAGAACCAAAGTTGGAAGGGGGTGGACCCACCAGGGCCCCAGGAGGGTCCCTGGCGCGGCCCCACCCTAGGGCGCGCCAGGAGGCCTCCTGGCTGCCCTGTGGCCCCTCTCGGTGCCCCCTTTGGCCTATATTTAGCCCCGCGGAGGAAACCCCTAATATCGATCTGCTATTCCCGTTCTCCTCTCTGTTTTGCCGTCGCCGCGCTTTCAAGATCGGGGCTGCCAGGAGAAGCTGCTCCAGCACCCTGCCGGAAGGAGGAATCCCCTCCGGGAGACCATCCATCGCCATGGACACCTCCCGGATGTGCTGTGAGTAGTCCCCCTTGGACCATGGGTCCATGAACAGTAGCTATGTGATGTTCTCCTCCCCTCTTTGTGCTTCCACTTTCGAGACCTCGTGAGCTGCCTCACATGATCGAGGCACCTTTGTAATTTCCTGTGTTGCTATGCTAAGTTTGCTGGGATCTGATGGATTATGAGACTATGTTCAGATTGTGATGAGTAATATATTTGGTTCTCTTTTATATTTGTGTTCTTTAGTTAATTCTTGCATGTTCTCCGTTGCCGTATTTTGCTTTGGCCAAGTGATTTGTTGCAACTCCAAGAGGGAGCGTTATGCTTGATTGTGGGTTCACCCCCTTGATGTCTGGCTTGAGTGACAGAAACATGAGACTAGGGCATGTGTTGTTGCCACCAGGGATAAAACAACGGTGCTTTTACTTGCGGTTGCAAGGATTGTTTACTTTACGCATAGTTCTTTTAATGCAGTTGTCTGTTGCTTTGAGTTTACACTTTGGGTGGGATTCGCAACTTAATACCAGCGAGATGTTCTGGATAGATATCTCAAGGTGGATGATTCGTAGTAGATGCAGATGGATTTCGGTCTACTTACCTTGGCGTACTACCCATTGCTTTTGAGCCTCTTCCTTTATTTTGTAGCATAGTTATCATTGCAGTGCGTTTATAATCCTGTCAATTGCCCAGCTGTGATTTGTTTACCTCGCTAGCACTTTTATCGTCTTTTGGGAGAGAGACATCACTAGTGAACGTCATGGGACCCCGGTCCATATTTCCACCATTGTTTACATCTTCAATTTACTTTCAGTTCTTACTTTTTGTTGCCACTATTATTATCTCTTGCGTTGATCCTTTGTAAATAGCAAGTCCGGAGGAATTGACAACTCCTCTGTACTCGTTGGGAGCAAAGTTACTTGTTGTGTGTGCAGGTCCAGGTGAAGTTAGCAACCTTAGTTGTGAACGGCGCCATTGTTCACTTTACCACCTTCTTGTATTTCTGCGAGTCCTACGGGAGACAAACCCTATCCTCTACATAGGGGAAATTTGCTGCTATGCTATATCTCACCTTCCACTTGGGGTAACCAACGAGAAGTGAGAGAATATCTTCCTCACCGCATCACATGCCCATGGGGTTTTTGTAAGCAGTTCTATACGCCCTCAAAGCATCTTCTAACTTCTTAGACCAGTCCTTTCTAGAACTGTTGACTGTCTTTTGCAAGATCAGCTTGATCTCTCTATTGGTGAGCTCAACTTGCCCACTGGTTTGAGGATGGTACGGTGAAGCAATTCTATGATTGACATCGTACTTTGCTAGAGCTTTTCTAAAAGCTCCATGCGTGAAGTGTGATCCTCCATCACTCATAAGATACCTAGGTACACCAAACCTAGGGAAAATTACATCTTTGAGCATTTTCGAAGATGTCTTGTGATCATCACTCTCAGTGGGGATTGCTTTAACCCTCTTGGTCACATAATCAACAGCTACTAAAATGTGAGTGTACTTGTTTGAAGGAGGAAAAGGACCCATAAAATCAAAACCCCAGCAATCAAAAGGCTCAATCACTAGTGAGTAATTCATAGGCATCTCATTCCTTCTACTAATATTACCAACTCTCTAACACTTATCACAAGATAAAACATAATTTCTAGCATCTTTAAAGAGAGTAGGCCAATAGAAACCTGATTGGAGAACCTTATGTGCGGTCCTCTCACCGGTGTGATGTCCTCCATAGGGACTATCGTGACATTGCTTGAGAATGTCCTTCTGCTCATGTTCCGGTATGCATCTTCTCACGATCCCGTCAGGACCTTCTTTGAAAAGATGAGGGTCATCCCAAAAGTAGTGCCTCAAATCATGAAAGAACTTCTTCCTTTGCTGAAATGTTAAACCTGGAGGCAAATACTTTGCAACGATAAAATTAGCATAATCTGCAAACCAAGGATCGGAGAGAGATTGTACTTTTACAACGGCAAGTTGTTCATCTGGAAAACTGTCGTTGACTGGGATGGGTTCATGCGGTATATCTTCCATCCTTGAAAGATTGTCCGCCACGGGATTATCTGCCCCTTTCCTATCAACAATCTGTAAATCAAATTCCTGAAGGAGGAGTACCCATGACGAGGGGGTGACCCCACGACTCCTGCGTATGAGGATACCCAGTGCGTATGAAGACAGAAGGGCCCGCTGGGAAGCCTCGATAGGCCCACGGCTGGCCCAATCAAGCACCGACGTAGGAGTCCGCGACTAATAGGGAAGGCACGACTTGGCGTACAAGGCAAGACTAGAACTAGGAAACTATCTTTGTAATCTAGTACGGACTCCCCGAGACCTAGCCTAGTATATAAAGGCTGGGAGGGGAGACGTCTGGATCAATCCAATACACAATCTACTCTCCTGGTCTTGCGAGAACTCGCCTTGGACTCCTCTGTAATCGCCCCTCACGCAATAATATCGAGCAGGAAGTGCTTCTCCTATTAGCCGACGAGTATCGTCCAACCTGTTCCTTCTCTATGACTAACCCAGGGTCCCTGACCATGGGATTTGCCAAGGCTAATCCTCGTCAATTGGCGCCGTCTGTGGGAACTACACAGGTTGGAATCGCGATCTCAACGGCCTCATCACCAGCAACCATCAAAGCAGCGACTCCGACAACACTCATCGACTCCACGACTCGAGCAAACTCCGATCTGTTCGGGTCCCTCGGCTTCATGGCTCACCTTCCGTCCTTTCGGTCAGCCTTCGCCGATATGCGCACCGGTGTCAACCTGACCTTCGGAGCGTACCAGATCTACATCAACCACTGGGGAGCCCTCTGCCTCACAGATAGCACTCGAGCACCCGCCGCAACAGATCCTACACCAACGACCGAAGCAGCACCCGCCCGCATGGCGACTCTGCGAGTCAGCCACGACTCCCAACCCGACTACTCGAGTGGTCAATGGAAGAAGTGCAACATGCGCACAAGCAAGACGACAGTCAAAACACAGTCCCAAGTGTTCATGGCAGACGTTCACGAGCCAACCGCAGATGACAAAGGCCAAGACGACGACCCGAGCAATCTACGAGACACTCGCTCGAACAGCAAAAACAGTGATCCCGACAACACCGGCCAGGTCACCGTCACACTTGGAGAACCAGGAACCATACCAAAGGAAGTATACAAAGGAACGGAGCATAGCTATCACAGGAACAACGAGCCAGAAAGCAGCAAGCACTAGACCCCGGGCATGGCGACAGAGGACCATCACGTAGAAAAAATCTACCTGTCCAAAGAAGCAATCGCCAGAGTAAGAGACGCAGTAAAACGCGGCAAACTACTCCCGAAGAACGCAACACGAGACAAGCTCAGAGCATACAACAAGTTGGCGAGTGACATCACCAAGAAAACAAGACAACAAAGCTTAGAATTAGAGAAGCATGGGAAAACCGTCATTGACCCAAGGACCAACCACAAGCCATGTCCCAGAAGCGACTCCTCCGACTACGACTCCCCTATCCGAGCAAGATCTAGATTCAGCAATCTGAAACGCACGGACAAGAAGAAGGTAGCCCGCAAGCTAGATGACGACTTCAAGCTAGAAGAGGAGGACGACGAGGAAGAAAAATTCACGCCAGCTGAAGCCCTTATAACTGCCCAAGAATACCTATCGTGTGCTCAGAAGGGAAAGAAGGGCAGTTTAGACCGCAACACGACGATGGCACTCAAAATAATGAAAGACGCCATCACCGCCACAACCCCTAAAAAAAGCTGGCGCAAGACGAGTCCCCCGCGAGAAGACTCCGGACAGGGACCCCAGTTCACCCGACGACAACGACAACAGCGACGATTGGCGCAAGCGCCCAAACAAAAACAAAAACCATGACAGCGATGGCAACGGCAACAGACGCAACAGCAATCGACGAGACGCACGCGACGACATAACATAGAACAAGGTCAACCGTGGAAGACGAAGGCGAGCAGCCCGCGAAGAATACTTAGATGAGCAAGCTTCCGACGAGGACATAGAACCATGCGGAGCATTGTGCTTCACGCGATTCATATGAGAAACACGGATGCTAAAAGGTTTCACGCTAAACTCCACAACACACAAGTACGACGGGCTGGAAGAGCCAGAAGCATGGCTCGACGACTACCTAATAGCCGTCAAATTCCAGCGTGGAACCAATATCATAGCAATGCAGTACGTACAACTCATGCTTGAGAGCTCGGCACGACACTGGCTGAAGAACCTACCGCGAGGATCAATCAGTTCTTGGAAGCAATTCCGCAACGCCCTCATCGATAACTTCAATTCCACCTAGAAACGACCGGCGTCACTCGAGGAGCTAAGGGCCTGCAAGCAAGGATCCAGAGAATCCCTGCGAGCATACATCCAGCGATGGACCATACTCAAAAACTCAGCTAAGGACATATCAAACAAAAGCGCAATCGATGCATTCAGGAGGGGATTACAACGCATCGACTTCAAGGAGCAACTCGGGCATATGAAGGTCCGAACACTCACACGACTACTAGAGCAAGCCAACAACTGGGCAGACGGAGAAGACTCCGTATGGAACGAATCAGAGATCCAGACAGCACGCTCAAAACGCGACTACGACTACCACACCAGCGACAGAGGATTCGACAGAAGAGGAAAACGCCCGAGGCGTAACTTCTACGACGACAGAGGACCCGATATGGTCGCGGCCGTCTTCCCAGATGACAGAGAAGTCAGACACCACGACGACAGAAGAATGCAGCGCAGGGACAACCAAGGAGAAGCACCCCAAGTTCAGAAATGGGATTGGAGGACAAGGCAGCTGCGAGATGACACCCGAGCATATCGCTCGGCCAAAGAACAGCTCGACGGACCGTGTACACTACACGGGTTCATAAACGAGCGCGGAGAGCTTAGATCAGGACACACTCTCAGAAACTGCAGGCGCTTCATCGAGCTCTCAGAAGAAAAAAGCCGATCTACAATAGCAGCAGCACAGCCTCTCGCAAGCATAGCAGTCGGGACCATCGCCCAGTGATAACCCACAACTGCAGCGGATCGAGATGGTCTTCCCGGGTAAGAATAACCCAATTTATAGATTCGACTCAAGGGGAGCCAAAGAATATCCACAAGCTTTGACCGTGGAGTTGTCAATTCCACCGCACCTGAGATACACTTACTTGCAACAAGATATTAATAGTAACTGCGATATGGAAGTGATGGTAGTAATGGAAATTGTGGCGATAAAACAGCGAAAGTAAAACAGCAAAAGCAAACAACTACTAACCAGCAGAATTAAAAACACTGCAGGCTAGGGAGATGGATGGTTGGGTGCTGCATGGATAAGATATATCATGTATTTAACTTGGGTCAAGGCACACAAAAAAGCAATAATCATCTAGGCAAATATCAAACATTAGGCATGTATCCCACAGGTAGTTGTACGTGCTTGCAATAAGAACTTGCACAACATCTTTTGTCCTACCATCCCGCTACGAACGGGGCCAAAAGGAACTTATGAAGATTAAGGTGCTCCTGTCAAAGAGCACCGGAACAAAGCATTAACAATCAATGGATACACGGAATCCTCAAACTATAGTCCATCCCCTTTGGTGTCCCAAGCTGTCACCTTTGGGATCGCCGGTTCCGGACTATAACAGGTGCATACAACTTGTAGATAGGATGAAGAACACAAATATATTCATGCAAACACATAGGGTTCAGATCTGAAAACATGGCACTCGGTCCCAAAGTGACAAGCATTAAGAGCAACAAGTTGAAGCAAAGATGATAAACACTAATCTAGATGATAGGCAACATGCCCCCAACAATCTGATAAATTATTACATGATCTAACTCATCCAATCCCTACCATCCCCTTTGCCTACAGCAGGGAATTACTCACACATGAAAGGAGAAGTCATGGAGGGAGGATGGAGTGGTGATGATGATGACGATGGCGATGATCTCCCCTCACCGGAGGCCAAAACAGCCTCCAGATTAGCCCTCCTGGAGAAGAACAGAGGGTGGCGACGGTTCCGCGACGAGAATTGGGAAAACGACTTCTGTTCTGGGGTTTTCTCGCCACTGGAATAAATAGGAGTCGAAGAAGGGCACCAGAGGGGGGTGGACCCTCCCAGGTGGCCTCCCGGCGCGGCCAAGGGTGGGGCCGCGCCAGCAGGGCGCCTGGGGCCCCCTGGCTGCCCTCTGGTCCCACTTCTGGCACAATGGTCCCTCGGGTGCGTTGATTTTCTGTGATTTTTCCTGGAATTTTCTGAGAGACCTAAAAATCTATTTTCCTGCACACAGTAAAACCATACAGACAGCTCTGCTGAAAACATCGTTAGTCCGGGTTAGTTTCGTCCAAATCATGCAAGAATGAGGGCAAAACAATAGCAAAAGTGTTTGGAAAAGTAGATACGTTTGAGACGTATCAACTCCCCCAAGCTTAGCATATTGCTTGTCCTCAAGCAATTCAGTTCAACGAACTAAACGCGACAAAGAAAACTTTGACAAACTCTTTTGCTTCATTAGATGTATATAAGCATGTACTATGAAAAGAGTTTAGAATGTATTGAAACAATGCTATAAGAACAATGCACGAAGCAATCCTTCTTTCATGTGAACAATCACAAACAACTAAGGGTAAATAATATGCTACTGAAAATCAAGACAAGATTACAATGCACATAGCTTGAACATAATAGAGTGGTATCTCGCTAGCCTCCATGAGTGAAGCAAAACATAAATGCAGAAACTCCTCCGGAGATTTAAAGGAGACTAGAACTAAAAACTTCATAATAAGTAATACCACAATCATGCAGAAGACAATGTAGTACTTTGGGACAATGCACATTACACTCAGAATGACAATTATGCTCTCATAGTTGGTGCTTTGGAGAAAGAAGGTGGAGACTCTCGAACCGTGGATTTCGATGGCAAGGTTGAAAACCCGTGGATGGAAGCAAAGACTAAACATGTACCAGAGCTCTTGGTTTTCAAAACAGAGATAAAAAGTGTTTGGGAGGTGCATGATTCGTCAACGAATGCTAGTAGACAACTCAATCACCACTTATGCTAGACATGTTTCGAGGAACGGCTCCCAAGATGGGGACGATCACATCCCCTTAATCTCCTTTGTTTATCACTACCAAAGTTTTCTGATTTCTCATAAACAAAGCATGAAGGAGGGTTTGTTGGTTGTGATTATCTTTTGTGAGCTGGGTGCACTCATGCTAGTCCCTCCTCGTATTAGGGGTTTGCAGATTAGACATGCAATCCCGGAATAAAACATGCCTAACATAAGAAGGTCATGAATCACCTACTACTTCCTCATGAGCTAAAGCAGAGGCACACCACAGGAATATTTTTGAATAATTTCGAGATGGTATAAGAAATTCTTCGTTAAGATGGCCGGTAAATACAACATAGGAAGGTATGGTGGACTCATATGGAATAACTGGTTTCAAGGATTTTGGATGCACAAGCAGAATTCCGCTTAGTGCGAGCGAAGGCTAGCAAAAGACTGGGAAGCGACCAACTAGAGAGCAATAACAGTCATAATCATGCAGAGCGACAAAGCAACATTGAATTGGGCATGAAAGTGATATAACTATTCTGAAATTCAAAGATCATCAAGGTATAGCAGACTTTTTAGTCTTTAACATGTGTAAGCATGTGCCAAGTCAATCCAAGAATTCTCCAAAGGGAAATACCACTTCAGTATGCCAAACCATGAACAATGCAATGCATGTAAATCATTTCAACAACACATTATGTACCCTAGCTATTTGGGATTAGCCACAAAGAAACCATGAACCACTAGGAAATCATTGTAAACATAGCACTATGTCGCTACAAGCTGGTCTCTAAATCATAAGTACAAGCATATGTACAAAAGTAGAAACGAAAAGACTTCATACCGGTTTTCCTTGTTGCATCCCTTTCGTCGATCTTCGTCATTACTGCCTCGTCGCTTGCACGATTGAACGTAGGAAAATATAATCAAGTGCAAATGCCATCACGGACTCGAGCTGAACTCTACAACAAAGCAAACTAAAAGAGAGAGAAGAAATATTTTTGGATTATTTAAAGGTTAAACGAAAGGAAAAGAAAGAGAAAATCTTTTTGTTGTTTTTGCAAAGAGAGAATAAAAGAAGAACAGGCAAAAACTTCGAAAAGATCAAAACGAACGATCGTAAAATGGATAATACAATGGAAAAAGTGAGAAGGACACGTACTCCCCCAAGCTTAGGCTTTTGGCCTAAGTTGGTATCTGCTACTGTGGTCCCCAGGAGCCTCCAGCTCCAGGGTAGTACTGGTGTGTCCATGGGTCGTACGGGGCTTCAGGTGCATAGACCAAAGTCCTGGGATCCTCCCACGAAGAAGGATCCACGCTCCAAGCGAAAGAAGACCCTTCACCCCACTGGGTAACGGGCTCCTCCTCCTCATCATGCACAACCCCCTCCATGGGGTTATGGAACTACTGCTGGTCCACGAACTCATCGAACTGGATGACATTGAAGGACCATCCGTTCCTGCGAGTAGAATCAAACCAAAAAGGAGCAGGTAGACGGATCTCCCGATTATCGATTAGTCCAAACCTCAGAATATAAATAAGGTTACCAAACTGGGAAGTCCTGGTAACAAACTCATGCCTTTTCATAGCAGCAAGGTCAAAGCTTATAAAAGGAAAAGGCTCATCATCAGGATGTGGGGTGCGCTCGAGAGACTCAAGAATAAGTGTGGCATAAACGCCACCAAAGAGATCTCCCTTGTTGCCATTAAGGGCAAGTCGGCGAGCAATCAAGGCACCCACATTATACGTAGTTTCCCCCGAGAGGGCATTTGCCAGGATAGCAATATCCGGCGTGGAAATGTTGCTCGTGTTGTCACGAGCTAATACCCCTCTAGCAATATAATATGCAAAATACCTGAGGTGGGGAAACAAGATGCCAGAAATTTTTGAACATCGGATATCCCTTGTATCCTGACTGCAAAGAGAGTTGAAGATCGTTCTCATCTCGGTGGGCTGAGTGTTCATCTTCGTCGTCCGTCCAACGTTCGGTACACCTATTATGTCACAAAATCTTTCCAAAGACATGGTCAAAGGATCATTGTAAATTTTAAACTCAATAAGACCAGCATCATGGTTATATCCAAAACTGTTAATAAAACAGGAGGTGAGTTTACAGTATTGAGCAACACGGCATGTCGCAAGCCGTGTCAAACCTGCATTAGCACAAAGGTTATCAAACTCCTCCTTAATACCTGCCACTTCAAGAAAATCATTGCATGGGAACAACATTTCCCGTGCTGGCTTTGTATCTTCCAGCAACTCTAGGGGCACAACATCTTCATTGTACCTCACCCTAGCAGCTGAGGATGAAGCTGCAGCTCTAGTTACTCTATCAGTGTGCTCAGGCTTCTTCTTCCCAAGCCATCCTTTTTCTTTTCCAAAGAAACTCATTTCTGAAATTTTTGACAATTCACAAAAACAAGGATTTAAGAAAAATGAGTTGGGGCAAATTACTTTACTCACTTCCCTAAGTCATAAACTTGCATCAAAACTTGAAAAATAAATTTCTACACATGCTTGCAAGCTCATATGAACATCACCAAGAGCTACTAAATACTCACTAATGAAGCCACCAATCAAACATCAAATTGGAGGGGTGGAGGAGTCACATACCAGGGAGTATTTGCTCAAAATCTCAGCTCGAATGATAGGCTGTAGAGAGAGATCGAAAATCGCCTCCAAGAACAGCAAGAACGCAAGAACAAGTGCAGAACTCGTGTTTTTGGAGAGAGAGAGAGAGAGAGAGGAAGAAGAAATACCTGCAGGTGGGGCCTGTGGGCCCCAGGCGCCCTGTGGGCGCGGCCAGGGGGCAGACCGCGCCAGCTGGCCGCCTGGGCCACTGGTGGGCCCCCCCTGGTCAGCCTCAGGTGCCTCTGGGTCACTCTCGGCATGGAAATTTTTATTTTTATTTTTCTGGAATTTTTCTGACAACTTCACTGTTGAAAAAAATTCGGAGTTCAAAAAGCTGCGAAACTTTCTGAAACTTGGAGCAGTGATTAGAGTTTGTGAAGCTTCAAAAACATATAAACTTGGTACAGCAAGAAAGATAAAGCTAAAAGAAATGCAAACATAACAACCTCTACTTTTTACTTATATAAAACTCATTTAATAGCAAGGTTGATCAATTCCTACTACCAAACTAGCAATACATAGAGCAAAAAGTTTCACTTACTATGAAGCATTCATGGTACCTTTACTTTAATGGATATTGTCCCCACCATAATGGTTTTGTATTTGTGGTGCACATGTAGAGGAAAATCCCAATCACCAATCTTCACGGTCTCGATATTCTCTATAGAGTTGAGGCCATGCCTTTTGTCCATCTTCTTCGGAAAATACACCGTGTGTTCTTTATCATTCACATTAAAGGTAACCTTTCCTTTATTGCAATCAATAATAGCACCTGCGGTGTTAAGAAAAGGTCTACCAAGAATAATAGACATGCTCCCATCCTCGGGCATGTAGAGCACAACAAAATCAGTAAGGATCAAACAATTAGCAACTTCAACGGGAACATCCTCACAAGTACCAATGGGTACGGCTGTTGACTTGTCAGCCATCTGAAGAGAGATATCTGTAGGGATTAGTTTCTCTAAACAAAGCCTCTTGTAAAGAGAGAAAGGCATAACACTCACTCCTGCTCCGAGATCACATAAACCAGTCTTGACATAATTATTCTTTATGGAGCAAGGAATGGTGGGTATACCTGGATCACCTAGCTTCTCAAGAATCTTGCCACTAAAAGAGTAGTTAGCAAGCATAGTAGATATTTCTTCATTAGGAACTTTTCTTTTATTAGTAACAATATCTTTCATATATCTAGAATAGGGAGGTAACTTAATAGCATCAGTCAAAGGAATTTGAAGAAAAAGAGGTTTCATCCACTCACAAAACTTATTGTGATGCTCTTCTTCTTTAGTTTTGAGAGGCTTACCGGGAAAGGGCATGGGTTTCTGTACCCATGGTTCTCTTTCCTTCACATGTCTTCTTGCGATGAAGTCTTCTCTAGTGTATTTCTTGCGTTTGTCGGGTGCTTCTTCTTCTCGAACTTCGGGTGGATCATTATTTTCACCATCCTTTTCAGGCTCAGCACCGTTTTCAGACTCAGCATCGGAGGTAGATATACTATTTGGATCATTGGAATTGTCAGCTTCTTTGTGCTTCTTCTTCTGCTTCTTCGGAGAACTAACAATTTCTTCTTCCTGCATTTGGGAATCTTGCTCGATTCTTTTCGGATGCCCCTCTGGATAGAGAGGATCTTGAGTGCTAGTTCCTCCTCGGGTTTTAATCCCGAAGGCCTGTATATCCTGTTTGGCATTGTTAGCAAGCAAATCTCTTTGCACATTAGAAATTTGTTCAAGCTGAGTTTGAACCATGTGAAAATGCTTCACAAGACATTTAACATCATTAAATGTTCTACCTAGAACATCAAGCAAGCTTTTGATAGCAAGGGAATTATCATGCAACTGACTTTGTATCCTCTTATTAAAGTGATTTTGCTTCATAAATTTTTTATCAAGCTCATCTAAACATTGATCAGGAGGCTTACCATGAGGGATGTCACTTGCATTGAAATCTAAAAGAGAGTGTACCTCTACCATAGGAGGGTGAGTGGTAGTCTCACACAACTTCTCAATAGGGGGTAGATTCTTCACGTCTTCAGTTTTAATACCCTTCTCTTTAATAGACTTCTTTGCTTCTTGCATATCTTCGGGGCTTAGGACGAGCATGCCCCTTTTTTTGTGGTGGAGGTGGTTCAGGGACGGACCAATCTTCGTGGTTCTTGGCAATCTTGCCCATTAATTATTCTGCATCGTTCGGCGTTCTTTTCCTGAAAACACAACCAACACAACTATCCAAATAGGATCTGGATTCATCAGTTAGACCAGCATAGAATATATCAATTAATTCATTCTTAGGGACTCCATGTCCCGGTCTAGCCTGGATCAGACTGCAATACCTCCCCCAAGCTTTAGGGAGGTGCTCATCCTGCAATTGTTTAAAGTTATAAATTCTTTGTAAAGCAGCATGTTGCATATGAGCAGGAAAGTACTTATCAACAAAAGAGTGAGCTAAGTCTTGAGGACTCTTAATGGAACCACATGGTAGTGAGTCATACCATGCTTTAGCACCTTCCTTCAAAGAGAAAGGCGGAAGTTTAGTAACATAAAAGTTTCGTATCTTTTCATCCGTAGTAAACAGGCCACCCAACTCAGTGAGTTTGGTCAGGTGTGCAATAGCATCATCATTTTCTCTTCCATAAAAGGGGTCAGCTTCAACCATAGATATAAGTGAAAGATCAACAGAGAAATTATAATCAGGATCATTGATGCATATAGGAGATGTAGCAAATTCTAGATCAAGAATAAACTTGTTCCTCAAGGAGTGCTTTGTTAGCAACTTCTTTATAGCGGCAGGGTCGGAATCAGCACATTCATTAAGCTCCCTGCAAAAATCATCATCAAGTATAACATAATCATCCTCAAGTAGTTTCTCCTTAAGGCCAGTAAAATCATGAATTTTCCAATAGGGGTTTTGGTAACAGGAATTTCAACTCCCGAGAATCAGGCAGCAGCAACAATCTGTTCTTCAATAAAAGAACCAAGTGAACCAGTAGTTTCAAAGGTCGTAGAAGCATCATCAAAAGCGTCTGACATATTGCCAGACACAACAGAAGTAGCATGTAACTGAGGTGAATCAAACTTACTCATAACTGAAGATGAATCAAGTTTAGCACTAGTGTTCAGAACAGTACCTTTTCTTGTACGGGATGGTAAGATCGGGACCTTAGGGTCTTCTTTCTTACCCATAGTGGATAAATTGCAGCAGGTAAAACCCTTCAAGTAGACTTGTGAATAAAGCTAGGCTCCCCGGCAATGGCGCCAGAAAACAGGCTTGATAACCCACAACTGCAGGGGATCGAGATAGTCTTAACGGGTAAGAATAACCCAATTTATAGATTCGACTCAAGGGGAGCCAGAGAATATCCACAAGCTTTGACAGTGGAGTTGTCAATTCCACCGCACCTGAGATACACTTACTTGCAACAAGATATTAATAGTAACTGCGATATGGAAGTGATGGTAGTAATGGAAATTGTGGCGGTAAAACAGCGAAAGTAAAACAGCAAAAGCAAACAACTAGTAACCAGCAGAATTAAAAACACTGCAGGCTAGGGAGATGGATGGTTTGGTGCTGCATGGATAAGATATATCATGTATTTAACTTGGGGGCAAGGCACACAGAAAAGCAATAATCGTCTAGGCAAATATCAAACATTAGGCATGTATCCCACAGGTAGTTGTACGTGCTTGCAATAAGAACTTGCACAACATCTTTTGTCCTACCATCCCACTACGAACGGGGCCAAAAGGAACTTATGGAGATTAAGGTGCTCATGTCAAAGAGCACCGGAACAAAGCATTAACAATCAATGGATACACGGAATCCTCAAACTATAGTCCACCCCCTTTGGTGTCCCAAGCTGTCACCTTTGGGATCGCCGGTTCCGGACTATAACAGGTAAATACAACTTGTAGATAGGATAAAAACACAAATATGTTTATGCAAACACATAGGGTTCAGATCTGAAAACATGGCACTCGGTCCAAAGTGACAAGCATTAAGAGCAACAAGTTGAAGCAAAGATGATAAACACCAATCTAGATGATAGGCAACATTATGCCCCCAACAATCTGATAAATTATTACATGATCTAACTCATCCAATCTGTATGGACCCGGGGTTAGCGTATGCAAGTACAACTAAGACATAGTCATATGGAGAGCCGAGAACCGTACCCACTTGTCTAAGCAGACAAGGCCAAGCACAGAACGTTCTCGGAAAGCATCGTACGTGAGGGGCATCCCATCCAGGCCGGATGATCAACTGAGATGGGTCTTCATCGTCCGCACACAAGTCTAATGATATGGGTGGTGAACTCCCATATTCAAAGACAAGTCGCCTCAACCATACTAACGACTATCTCATAACTCTTACATAGACTTACTCCAGCCCGATCACTTAGTCGGGGTCTAGGGCGGGCTCGATCATACCACAAAGTGTGCACGAGACAGAGTCTCGAACAATCGCATCGCGATGCCCCAAGCTGCGCACATCTAAGGGCCACTTGGTGTATGAAAGACTGCCAGCCAGAACACAACTAAGGTCTCGAAAACCCATACAAAGACATGCATGTTATAAACATACACGCAGCACACATGCCTTGTATGAACAGCAGGTACCATTGCAATTCTCTACAAAGTATACATTTTTATTGATAACTCTTATAGAGTGCACACAGAGATCACAAACATGTGATCCAACATTACAACACAGGAGGAAGCAAATTATGTCTGAGTACAGACAAGTTTAACAAATGGCTTAAGAAGCCTTATTTAAACACAAGCCCTCTACGAGGGAACCAGTCATCTGACTGGGACTAGACTAGTTGGTCTTCAGTCGTCCAGCTTGATGAAGAAGCCACCTTCGGGGTCAGTGGCATCATCTAAAACATAGATTAAGCAAACGTGAGTACATTTTATTTATAACTCTTATAGAGTACACACAGAGATCACATACATGTGATCCAACATTACATCACGAAGCGGAAGAAAATTATGTCTGAGTACAGACAAGTTTAACAAATTGGCTTAAGAAGCCTTATTCCAAACATAAAGCCCTCCACGAGGGAACCAGTCTGCTGACTGGGACTAGACTAGCTTAACTTCAGTCGTCCAGCTCGATGAAGAAGCCACCTTCGGGGTCAGTGGCGTCATCTAAAACATAGATTAAGCAAACGTGAGTACAAAGGCGTACTCAGCAAGACTTACATAGGAGCTATACTACTCATGCACATGTATCAAGATAAAGGGAGGTGGGGTTCACTTGCAGAAATGCCAGCTTTGAATTGGCTAGTCCTGAACTACGAGTACCATACTTGAGGTAAGAAGCGTACACGAGTCCACTACTTTCTTCAACCAATTACACCACTATGGTGCCTTCCTCGACTTCCCCACGAGAAAGCACGCCATAGCACTCACACTTATCTTGGTGTGTTGTAGAAGTATCCGGTTCAAGTTATCTAATAATCAAGCTAAGCTTTCCAAGTAGTCCATAACCGCGGACGCGGCTATTCGAATAGTTCTGCAGGGGTGTACCGCTACACACACATGATCATCATTTACCGCCTTTGATCTCGACACCATTCAAGGGGTGCCAGCGAGGATGCTCACCACAACTGTTACCTCATAGTCGATCTAGTCCGAGAAGCCGCCTACTTGGGTTGGCTACCACTATCGTGAACCCGGCCGGTTTACCGAAGTGGACCCAAGTGATGTGTGCGTGGTGCATAAGCCGGTCTCGGGTGAGCCGTTCTCTCACTTAGCATCCAGGCCACAGACCTACCAGAACTCTGAACTATTGCGACATCTGGACATCGAAAGGGATGAGTTAATAGGTTGAGAGGGGTCAGTGAGCCCAATGTGTGGTTGTATTCTTCATCTTGGATCACCACACAAGAACTCGGACTTAGGGCGGTGTTCAACGAGACAACCCACCGTGTACTCCTACACAGCCTCTCATCGTTCACCTTGTATTAGGGTCGATTCACCAACACTTTTCTACCATCATCATCATGATCACTACCATCCCGACTCACATAATAGTATCAACATGGTGTCACTCTAAGCATGCAATAAGCGATAACATTTGCAGGGGTCACATGATATCAATCAACTCCTACATTTGCTAGGATTGTGGTTTTCTTACTACTGTGACAAAATGATAGGTCATGCAAAGGAATGGGTTCATCTATGCGATAGAATCGTTATCATGGTGATCATCCTATACAATGCATAAGCGAGACATGAGAGGGAAGTGGGATTTTATCGACATGATCAATGGGGGTTTGCTTGCCTTGCTGACGAGGTTTGGGTTCTGCGTCTTCAACGAAGGGGGCAGCCTCCTGTTTCGGTTCCACCTCTACTCGACAAACAACAAACAAGGTAGCAAAGTAAATACAATGCACAATCACATGATGGAAGGTTGAAACTTGATGTATATGCTTTGATGTGTGAAGTAATTCCATTTAAATGGAGTATATTGCATTTGAAATGCAAATTTAAACTCCACATTTGAATTCAACTTAACCAAGTTACATGTGACATGGTTTGATCATTTTGAACCTTTTGGAAATGTGTATGATATGTCTCTGAAGTGTGGTTGAAATATAGCATAATTCCATGGTCCAAGTTGCAAAATCATTTGAATTGAATTTGAATTAATTTCAAATAAACCAAATGACATATGCTACTGGTCCCATTTTAAAATCAACTCAAACATAGTTGAAAGTTGCATATTTGGAAAGATAATTTTCTCCTGATCATTTTTCATATATTATTTGTTCAATTTGGAGTTAATATGAATTTTCTATGAATTTCCAAAGTTTGGGGTATTTTATGGAATTTCTGGAATTTCTTTAAATCTTTTAATCTCTGGAAATTCATTACTGCGTCAGGGGGGCTGACATGTGGGTCCAGGTTGTCAGTGACTGGTTGAGTTAATCCGTTGGGTTAAATTAATCTAGTGGCTTAATTAAGCCACTGGGCCCACTGGTCAGTGACCCAGGGGGTCATTAGAGGGGTGATTAACGGGGGGGGGGGGGGGGGGTTGGGCTAACCCACCGGCGGCGCACTCGCCGGAATGGCTAGGGGCCACGGGAGGCTATGGGGAGGACACCAACGGGTGCAGCAACGTCGTCCGCGTCGTCTGGAAGCAACAGGGGGTCACGGGGAGCTCGGAATCGACGGCGGCGACGACTCTGGCGGCAACAGAACGGCGGCGAGGTCGCAGTTGTCGTTGCAGTGAACAGAGTGAGCTGATTTGTGGCGCGTTCGAACGCTAGTACACGCAGGAGTCAAACACGTGCACTGGAGCTTCACGACGGGCACTGGAGCGAGGAGGGCGACGACCATGGCGGGGAGGAGCTCGGGTTCCCATGGCAGATCCGGCTAGAGGGAGCAATCGAGGGGGTAAAGTTAGGGGTTTTGATCCCGCGCTCACCAGGAACTCAACAGAGGTGGTGGCGATGGCTGGGGTGGCTCAACGGCGACGGAATCAACGGCGATCTCTTTCGGCTCCGGCGGCGGCTCGAGCTCGAATTCGCTGGCTAGGAGGGCTCCGGGCTCGCCTTCTTCTGCAGGTCGATGAAGACGACGACGTGGAAGAACTTGGACACGGTGGCGTAGCTCCTCGCTGTCGTTGGCTACGCAGGGGCTCGCCGGTGCTCTGGCGTTCTTCTCGGACGTCGACGAAACGGGCGAGGGAGACGGGGAGGGAGCTCGTGGAGGGGGGGGAATGGAGTGGGGAAGCTACTGGGCGACTCCAGGCGTGCAGATGTGGCACGGGGTAAGTAGGAGGTGGCCAGGCACGGCGGCGGGGCTCGGCATGGCCGGCACGCAGCTGTGCGTGCGCCTGCTTGAGGAAGACGACAGGGAGGGGAGGTGGGCTGGGCCGGCTGGGGGGACTAGTTGGGCTTCTTTGAGGTAAGCCCCTTTTTCTTTTCTTTCTGTTTTCTTTTCTGCTATCTGTTTTGCTGTGCTAAAATAAATAGCTAGGCATTTTATTAAATGCTGAAAACTTTTATATGGCCTCATAATAATATAGACTAGCCACTTATAAAGTTTCGACATTTTTAAAATTCAACTGATTTGAATTTTAAATCAAATAGGGGTATTTCTTTAAATCCAAGGCACCGTTTGAATATTTGAAAAATCTATGAGCATGGGGTGGGTCCCACATCACTTGATATGTGATCACACTCATTTATAAGACTTTTCAAAAATCTAACATGAATTTTTGGAGAAGATTTTTATCTGGCCTTTTGAATTAATTCATCTGGGGGGGGTTCCTTCTCCCATTTTGCTTTTGAATTTTGATTTCAAAGAATTCTTTTGAAATTTTAACATGATGCAAGAGTACTAGCTAACCCTAGCACATTACCTAACAGTGGGTTCTGACATATTCACCAGAACCGGAAGCTACGACATGTCACGAGTCTTCATGGACGGCGGCAGTGGAATCAACATCATATTCACCAGAACCCTGGAAGAAATGCTCATCCAAAACTCGGCGCTAAAAACTTCAGGCACAACGTTCCATGGAATCATGCCAGGGAAAGCAGTCTACCCCCTCGGAAAAATAAGTCTCGAGGTGGTTTTTGGCAGCACGAGTAACTTCCGCAAACAGACATTGGATTTCGAAGTGGTCAACTGGAAATCACAGTACCACGCCGTCCTAGGACGCCCAGCCTTCGCGCGTTTCATGGCAGTTCCACACTACGCTGAAGGAAGTTTGTAAAGGTTTCGGAGATGTCCTGAATCATCTACCACGAGTGAAAACTGGACAGGCTCGAGGAGTTTGTTGCAGTGGAGAATAGGACGGAGAGAGTTTTGCTCCAGGTGTTCAATCACCAGCCCCTCCAACCAGACGTAGCACTTTGCAGAGTGTGAACTGGTTTACCAAACATCGCTGTGTCAGGCTCATTTTCCTTCTAGCATTTACTTCAAGTATTTACTCGTAGCCTGTTTGTCTTTGATGTTTTCCTTCGCTCCAAATCCTTTCGAGCTATGCATTACCTTCGATACTGTATTTCCTTCGATATGCCTTTAGTCCTTCGTAGTCTGCATGATTTCCTTCTAAGTTCCTTAGAATTTTTAGAAGTGATCATTCACCCCCTCCCCCTCTGATCATTCTTGAGCTTTCACTATCCAAGACGGCTTCAGAATGTTCACGTTTCGAGCGATGGACCGCAACAACACCTTTCAGGCGAACGATCTCACGCTCGGCCTCTTTCAGCCTCAAGCAAACAGACTCGTAGACACCCTTGCGAGCATCCTCCTTCAGCAAATTCCAAGCCCGAGAAACGCCCGGGATGGCCTACCGCAAAGAAGAAAAAGTCAAAGGAAACAAGACAACAAAGCAGCACAAAAGAGCAAAGCAGTTCCATGAATTAAAAAAGATCCACCGTCCCGCAGGAGGCACATTACAGCTCAAGGTTTCAAAACAAAAACAAGTTCACCCTACTCCTCGGCTGAAGAATTGCGGTTATCAGCCTCCACAACCATCTGCAGCTGGCGGGTCAGCCGAGTGGCTCGAGCACTCTGCTCGTCCGTATAATCAAGCAAACTATCCACCATGGAATCCTCAATGGGAACACCATGTCCCAGAAGAACAACAATAGACGTGGCAAGCCCACTCACCATGTTCTCGCGAACCAAGCCCTCCAGCTGATCACCGCCCGGACCGAAGGCAGAAACCAGCGAATCAAGACCCTCAGGATGTTTCTCCTCATCTGGGAACATATGCTCATGAAGAAGCTTCAGGAGAGTTGAAGTCCGAGCGCAGACATCCCCAACAGCTACAGCAGCGCCCGAGACAGCATCTACAGAGCCATCGAGAGCGCCTGATCCTTGATACGTCCAAAACTTCTCTATAGTTTCTGCTTGCTCCATGCCTCTTTTGTGTGATATTTCTATGATATTGATGAACCTCCATACACTTTTGATCATATTTGGACTAACCTATTAACTCAGTGCACCCCAGTGCCAGTTCCTGTTTTCTGCTATCTTTCTATTTCAGGTTTCCCCCATATTAAAAGTGCTCCAAAAATTCGGGAAAAATCCAATAAAAAATCAGCGTAGAAGAAGCTTCGGGAATCACCGAGGGGGGGCCAGAGGGGACCCACCAGGGCCCCAGGCGCCCTCCTGGCGCGCCCTAGGGTGGGGCCGCGCCAGGGGGCCGCCTGGACCCCTGGTGGCCCCCCTGGCTGCCCCCTTCGCTTATTTATTCCTCGTGACGTGAAACCCCCGCGACGGGAACCCTTTTTCGCGATCTCTCCTCTGTTCCGCCGCCGCCGCGCTTCCAAGATCGGGAGCACTAGAAGACCTCTTCCCGGCACCCTACCGGAGGGAGGAACCACCTCCGGGAGCTTCTCCACCACCATGGATGCTTCCTGGATGAACCGTGAGTAGTCCACCTTGGACCATGGGTCTATGATCAGTAGCTATGTGGTGTTCTCCTCCCTTCTTTGTTCTTCATGGATTAGACCTCGTGAGCTGCCCTAAATGATTGAGGCACATATGTAATATTTCTGTTGTTGCTATGCTGAGTTTGCTGGGATCCGATGGATTATGAGATTATGTTCAGATTGTGTTTGAGTAATATATTTGATTCTCCTCTTTTATATTTATGTTCTAGAGTAATTCTTGCATGTTCTCCGTTGTTTTTTATTGCTTTGGCCAAGTGGTAGGTAGTGACTCCAAGAGGGAGCGTTATGCATGATTGTGGGTTCATGCCCCCCGATGACTAGCATGAGTGACAGAAACATGAATCTAGGGGATGTGGGCACAAGGGGGAAAACAACGGTACTTGTACTTGCGGGTGCAAGGATTGTTTACTTTACGCAAAGTTCTTTAATGCAGTTGTCCGTTGCTTTGAGTTTACACTTTGGGTGGGATTCGCAACTTAATACCAGCGAGATGTTCTGGATAGATATCTCAAGGTGGATAATTTGTAGGTAGATGCAGATGGATTTCGGTCTACTTGTCTTGGCGTACCGCCCATGCTTTTGAGCCTCTTCCTTTCTTTATAGCATAATTAGCATTGGTTTGCGCACATAATCCTGTCAATTGCCCAGCTGTAATTTGTTTACCTCGCATGGCTATTTTATCGTCTTTTGGGAGAGAGACGTCACTAGTGAACATCATAGGACCCCGGTCCATATTTCCAATACTGTTTACACCCACTATTAATTTACTGCTCTATTTACTTTTTCGTTGCTATCACTATCATTATTATCCCGTGCGTTTTATCCTTTGTAAAAAACAAGGCCGGAGGAATTGACAACTCCTCTGTACTCGTTGGGAAGCAAAGTTATTTGCTGTGTGTGCAGGTCCAGGTCAAGGAAGAAACTTTAGTCTTAAAACGGTGCCATTGTTTCCTTGCCACCTACTTGTCGATCTTGGAGTCCTGCTGGTTCGATACTCAACCTTAGCATCTTCGCTAAGGGAAATTTGCTGCTATATACATCTCAACCTTCCACTTTGGGTAACCAACGATGGGGTGAGAATTCGTACCATCAAAAGCAATTTCTGGCGCCGTTGCCGGGGACTCCACTCTTCAAGATAGGGGAGTTGCACACTATCTTTTATCTTTGCTTTTTAGTCTTGTTAGTTTACCTTTCAGTTTTTATCTTCGTGTCCTTTATGAAAAACCACAAAAATAGTTGCTACCTTTTTCCTTTGTCTTGCTTTGCCTAGTTATGCTATCCTTGCCATGGGTGCTGAACCACCCAAATATGGTAGGATGGACATATTTGACGTGTTTCACTTGGATCGTCTTCGATCAATTTGTGCTCGCGCTAAAAACCCAACCGACTTGGTTGAGGGAAAATCATTGGATGAGCATGCTCATTATACGCGGCACCACCTATCTCAGAAAGGGAAACACTTATGGGATCATATACATGTTTCTTATTGCCATGCTAAACTTTTTTTCTACAATTATGATTTTACTGGTTGTTCTAATATAGATCATAAACACCTCCCTTTCCAATGTGAGTTCAATGAAAATGAGATCTTATCTTCTTATGCTAAAGGTGTCTATGATTACTTTTATGTTGAAAAGATTGAAGAGTTTGTTGCCTTAAAAGGTGCTTATGAGATTGCTTCTTTGATTGAAAGGTATCACGATACTATTCACCAGTCCGAAAACTTTGCAGTTCTTGCTTATTGCTTCGAGAATTATACTTCCAGTTCTTATATTGAGGATTTTAAAAATAAAATGTTTGATGCCCAAGAAGAGGCCAATGATTGCTTTGAGGAGGAATCCCATGATTCCGAGGACTCACTTGAAATATCCCTTTCTGAAAATTTTGATACTTGCTTTGTTGATGGCCAAGATGCCACTATGGATGATGCTAACAAAAATGAACTCTCTATAGTTCCTTATGTTAAGAATGAAATTGTTGCTATTGCACCCACACTTGATTGTCCTATTATCCTTTTGAAATCTCCAACTCTGGAGAATTTTCCTCTTATCAAAGCTCAATGTGATGGGTTGCCTCTATCTTATGATCCTAAAAACCGTGTTGAAAACAATACACATGTGCTTGTAGGTCATGAACAATATGATTTATGTGAAGTTATATTCTTGATGTTTTTCATGATACTACTAAAAATTATTTTGAGAGAGAAAAGTTTGGTTATAGAAACTCCCATGTTACAAAAACTCCTCTCTTTATGTTGAAAGTTTTGAAGTTGTTCTTGTCCCACCTTCCTATGCTTTTCTCTTTGTGCTTCTTTGATTTATTTTCTTATAAGATGCCTATGCATAGGAAGTGGGTTAGGCTTAAATGTTTTTCATGTTTGCTTCTTGATGCTCTCTTTTGCTTCAAAATTCTTATTCTTGTGAGAGAATCTTCTATAATCTTTAAGCCTAGCTAATGGCTTTAAAGAAGCGCTTTCGGGAGGCAGCCCGCAACGAATTTAGGTTTTCCTTTTTGTTTTTATTCTTTTTTTCCTGGTTTTGATGATTGTTACTACTGTAGCAACATTATTGTATCTTTACTTTTCAAGCTTTGTGCCATTTATAGCCTCATATGACAAGGGAAGTGAAAGTTGTGACATGCCGTCCAGAAAACAGATTATGTCCTCGTGAAAGGAAAAATCACAGAAAAATCCCAGTTCATCTTTTTGAGCTGAAATTTTTACACAGCGTGCTCTATACAATTAAGGAACTTTCGTATGTTCTGAGTTTTTTGATTTGAGTTATAGAAGTATCCCTAAAAAATTCTTTACTACCTGCTGGTCTTTTTTTCACAGATTCTGTCCTGTTTTGCCTTTTCTTCATTTAGCAGACCTTAAGCTTTCTTTTTCTTTGCAAAAACTTTTTGGCAATCTTGAGAAACGGTAGCTCTTCAAGAATATTTTTATTTACAGTAGAGGAAAAATTATTTTATTATGGGTACTAACCTCGCTAATCAGATTATGATGAGTTATGTATGAAGGGAGTTTTCAAGTGTGCGAGGGAAGATGATGAAAGAAGATTAAGAAGTGTCAAGCGCTCAAGCTTGGGGATGCCCCTATGCATCCCCAAGAAATATTCAAGGAGACTCAAGCATCTAAGCTTGGGGATGCTGTCGTGGGAAAGTCACGGCAACCGTCGTGGGAAAGTGACGGCAGATGTCCGTAGAGTCGGACTTATCATGGGACCTTTGCTGCGAGGCGAATTCGAGGAGAGAGTCGACATAGACACAGGACTCGGCGAGTTACCCAGGTTCGGCCCCGACGATGCGGTAAAGACCTACTCCTTCTTTTTGACTATAGGGGGATCGACTCCTCAATAGGAAGAGTCGATCGTATTGATTACAGTGATGATGTTTCGTCGGCTTAGTCTCGTGGAGATCTAGGCTCTGGAGCTAGTTGTCTGATCCTGGCTTGGTGTGTCCTCTCGCTCTGGCTCCCATGATCCTCGGCTTATAAAGATGCCGGGTCCCGGGATTCCTAGAGTCCGACTCCTACACGATGTGGAGTTCTATTCTACTTTACAAGTTTACTACGTTCTATACAAGGTAAGTCGAATTCCTTCTAGGGCTTCAATCTTCACGCTTGGCACGTCAGACTCCTGGTCGGGTCTTCTTTGTGGGCCTTCATATGTAAGTCGGCCCGGAAGTCTCTAATGTCGGGTTTATGGGCCTGATCCATCCCCCCGACATTAGCCCCCAGGATTGTTGTGATGCTTTTAGTCTTCACAGCAATCTTCTTTATTTTCTTCATTGCTGCCGGCTCTTCATGGATCAAGGGCCGACTTTATGCTTGATATTGATTGGGAGTTGGAGTCGTTTCTCTTCAATCTTGCTTCAATTCCTTGATCTTCATGAAGTCATCTCTTCTAGTTGAGTCAGCTATCGCCTGATGCTTTACTAGAAGTCGACGCCTAACTTTTTTTGGCTTCTCATTTCTTTTTTACTTGAAGATTTTTTCCTTTGATCTTTGGTCAAAGATCCGGTTTGGTTTTTATGATCACTCTGCCTGAAACGTCGGTTAAAGGCATTGATGTTTGTAGTGGGAATCGAGGAGTCTTTCCATAAATGCCATCTACCATGGGTAGTTATCCTTTATTTTTTTATGGCATTAATAGACCCTCTCCCTGAATCTATAAATATCCCTTGGATAACCTGATCTTTCAAGCGTATCCATGTTCTTCTTCCTCTTCCTGTTTTACTCCATGGCACCCAAGCTAGAGACCTCTTCGCCTTTGGCATCCAACGAGCCTGATCCCCATGCAAGTACTCGAGGTCGCGGTCGTGGTCGTGGTCGTGGCCGTGGTAGGGGTCATGGTCGTGGCAGAGGTAGACGAAGAAGTAATCATGCTGCCTCTCCTTCTGAATCTCACCCTTCTTCTCCTGAAAGGAGTGAGTTCTTGGTTCATATCCGGACGATTCGTCGCTGGATGAAACTTCCTGAGTCTTTTTCTCAACTTGTGATTGACTCAACGCCTTCGGGTCTTTGGCTCTGATCCGATGGATGTCCTCATGGGCCTGTCTGGGTGAAAGTTAGGTTTTCTAACCAAGGCACCATGTTTTTTGAGAAAGGTTGGAAAACTTTTCTTCGTTCCAGGAATATTTCAAAGGGAGACACCATCGTCTTCAAATTTGATGGTGAAGAAACCTTGTCGGCTAGGATCTTTGACTTGGATGGAGACCGAGCCTGTTGTTGTGTGGAGAGATCCAGCGATGAAGAACTTCTTAGTGAAGAAGAAGCTTCAACAGAGGATGAAGCCGACTCTGAAGAAGATGTGTGAAGCTGTGGGTTTTTCTTTTTTAGTAGTATTTTGCCAAGTTTGGCTTTTGCTTGTAAGGTTGCCTCCTTTGATGTAAAATTCAGTTGGTTTGATGAATGAAATCTATGAACTTTCATTGAGTCCATGAGTCCATGTGCCGGTTTTATACCTGACTTAAAATGTTTCTCATAGTGGATGAGAGCCAATTGTTTACAATAGTGTATGTATCTGTAGCCCCCTGATTTGATTCAGCATAGTGTAGTATCTGTTAATCGACTCATAGTACATATCGACTTGTAGGGCAGATCGATTTGTAGAACAGATCGACTTGTAGTCCCCATGAGATGGTGTAGTCATGTTTACATGTTTACTTGTGTTTATGCAACTTCCTTCGAAGTAGTGTAGCCCCCAAGTGTCAGGTTGTCTTGCTTGCAGCAACCTGGGACTTACAATTTCTTGCATATTTTCTAAAGAATATTTTGAAGTGTTACTCCCCAAGAGTCGGTATACTCAACTGGGTCATGTACCGAGTCTTCTTTTGAGAAGAAACCTTGAAGTGTAGTCCCCATGAGTCGATGTGTGCATCTGTGTGCAGTGCCGAGTCACATAGGTCTATCTTTGAATCTGCCAAGTCATATAGATATGACACGATGGGTTTTATTCCCAGTTTCCAAATAAGTCGGCAAGGGCCGGTTCGATGAATGTCGATATGTATACGTATGGCGAAAGCCGTCGCGATCGAAGTCGATTTTATATATGCATAAGATGTAATGAAAAAATTTGTAGTCCTCATGAGTCAGTATGAGCATCTTTTGTGTCATACTGAGTCATAGAGAATTTTTTGAGCTATAGTCCCCATGAGTCAGTATGAGCATCTTTTGTGTCATACTGAGTCATAGAGAATTTTTTGAGCTATAGTCCCCATGAGTCAGTATGAGCATTGTTTTGTGTCATACTGAGTCACACAGGTTAATGCTCAAGATATATATATTTTTTGGAAAAGTGAAAAGAGTATGTGATTATGCTAATGTATGCAGAAAGAAAATATAAAGGCTCATATAGAAGTCGACTCTGGATTCATCTTTTTCCTCATCTTCTCTTTGTTGAGAAGAATTTTGGGTTATCCATGAGTCGGAACTCCTCTGTATGCCATCTCACATTGATCAGCGTTTTTTCCGTTTGCTTTAAAACTTCTTCTTGAGAGTTTTTAGCCGAGTTTCGCGTATTTAGATCGTATGAGCATAAGCAATACAGGCCAAGGCTTGTTTTGCCAGTTCATGTATATGCCGGGATTTCTTCGGATAAGAGTCGATGACGGACATCGAGCCCCCCTACTGCCCCTGAATAAGCTTATACACTATTACTTTTACATATATATGCCGAATTTTCGGATAAAGAGTCAATGATTATCATCGAACTCCCCGATTCCCCTGAATAAGCAATATACATGCTCAGTACCAATAGAGGGGTAGATCAAGACCCCAGGTCTCTGAGATATAATAATGCAATGTATGCGAATATATGATGCAAAAAAATAAATGACATGAAAAAAGTAAAGTGGAGTTGATATGGCAAAAGCCGTTGCGACGGTAGTCGACTTTGTTATATGTGGCGAGAGCTAGCGCGACAGAAGTCGACTTATGTATATTTTGATGGCGAAAGCCGGCACGACCAATGTCGGCTAATATATATATTGTGGCGAAAGCCAGTGCGACATATATCGACTTTTAGTGAAGCGTACAGTAATATTCCTTTTTTCTACTCAAGTGTAATATGGACGGAGTGGTGCGATGTTCCACGGCCTGGGAGTCTCCTCCATGCGTGTGCGCGTGTCCGCTTTCTCGCGTATATCCACTAGGTAGTAGGATCCATTGTACAGGTTCTTGCTGACCATAAATGGTCCTTCCCAAGGAGAGGATAACTTGTGCATTCCATCTCTTTTCTGTATGAGCCAGAGCACCAAATCACCTTCCTGGAAAGTCCGACTTTTGATGCGACAGCTATGGTAGCGTCGTAGATCTTGTTGGTAGATAGCCGATTGAGCTGCAGCCAAATCTCGTTTTTCATCGAGAATATCCAAGGCGTATTGTCTTGCTTTCTCATTTTCGGCTTCTACATAAGCAGTGACTCGAGGTGAGTCGTGACGTATGTCACTTGGGAGGACGGCTTCTGCTCCATAGACTAGGAAGAAGGGCGTATAGCCTGTCGACCTGTTGGGAGTCGTCCGGATGCTTCATAATACTGAGGGTAACTCCTCTTCCCAGCAACCCGGCGTCCTTTTCAAAGGGACAACGAGTCGGGGTTTGATGCCCAGGAGCAACTCTTGGTTGGCTCTCTCGGCTTGTCCATTGGACTGTGGGTGTGCTACGGATGCAAGGTCGAGTCAGATGTGCTCGTTCTGGCAGAATCGCTGCATAACCCCTTCTGATAGGTTAGAACCATTATCAGTGATGATGCTGTGGGGGTAGCCGAATCTGTATATGATCTTTTTCAAGAATTTCAGTGTTGTCGCGGCGCCACATTTCCTGACCGGCTCTGCTTCCACCCATTTGGTGAATTTATCCACTGCCACTAATATGTGAGTATTCTTGTTGGCCGACCTTTTGAAAGGTCCCACCATATCAAGTCCCCATACTGCAAAGGGCCAGGTAATAGGTATCATCCTGAGTTCTTGAGCCGGTACGTGAGCTTGTTTTGCATAGCGCTGACATCCATCACATTTTTTGACTATGTCCTCTGCATCCGTATGAGGTGTGAGCCAGTATAAGCCTTGTCGAAAGGCCTTAGCTACAAGAGAACGAGAGCCGGCATGGTGTTCGCAGTCTCCGGAGTGTATTTCGTTGAGGATGGCTCTACCTTCTTCTGGTGAGACACATCTCTGAAAAACATCTGCGGCACTTCGCCGATGTAACTCACCATTGATGAGTACAAATGATTGGCTTCTCCTGACGATTTGTCTGGCCAACATCTCATCTTGAGGAAGTATTCCTCGAGTCTTGTAATCCAAGTAAGGTACGACCCATAAGGGTGTGGCATGAATTGATGCAACCAAAGCCGGCTCTGGATCCGGCTCTGCTATGTCTTGCTCTGTTGGTGGTTGAACAGACGGCTTTGTTAGGACATCCAGAAATACATTTGGAGGGACCGGCTTTCGTTGAGAGCCGAGTCGGGAGAGGGCATCTGCTGCTTCATTTTCCCTACGGTCCACATGATCCACATGATATCCAACAAAAAATCCGGCTTGTCTTTGCACCTCTCGTCGATAAGCTGCCATTATGGGATTTTTGGAATCCCATTTTCCTGACACTTGTTGAGAAACGAGATCAGAGTCGCCATAGCAATGGATCCAACTTATGTTCATTTCATGAGCCAGCCGTAGTCCGTGAAGCAAGGCTTCATATTCTGCTGCATTGTTGGTACAGGTGAACTGCAGCTGTAAAACATAGCAGAATTTCTCCCCTTTAGGTGAAGTAAGAACTACGCTGGCTCCTGACCCTTGGAGCTGCCGGCTTCCATCGAAGTGCATCGTCCAATATTTGGTGATTGGTTTCTCTGGCGATGCTTGGATCTCTGTCCAATCATTGATGAAGTCGGCTAGCGCCTGGGACTTGATGGCCGTTCGCGGCTTGTATTTGATGTGATAAGCCCCCAACTCTATGGCCCACTTTGCAATCCTTCCCGTTGCTTCCCGGTTTTGTATGATATCTGCAAGTGGTGCTGAGCTGGCCACAGTTATGGGGTGCTCCTGGAAGTAGTGTTTAAGTTTCCGACTTGCCATGAATACACCAAGGACCAATTTCTGCCAGTGAGGATAGCGTTGCTTTGATAAGGTCAAAACTTCACTGACGTAATAGACTGGTCTTTGCAGAGGGTGTTCCTTGCCGGATTCCCTACGCTCAACAACAACTACAGCGCTGACCGCTCGATTGTTGGCTGCGATATAAAGTAACATAGGTTCTTTAGGCTTGGGAGCCGCCAATATTGGAGCCTGGGACAATTGCTTTTTCAGTGACTCTAGGGCCTGATCGGCTTCGTCATCCCAAACAAATGTTTCTGATTTCCTCAGGAGTTGATATAGGGGGATTGCCTTTTCTCCAAGTCGGCTTATGAACCGGCTCAGAGCTGCTACACATCCTGTGAGTCGTTGAACTCCCTTTACTGAGGCCGGCTTCTGAAGTGTCATGATAGCGTTGATTTTCTCTGGTTTTGCTTCGATACCTCTCTCTGATACTATGTACCCAGGGAGTTTACCTGCAGGTACCCCAAAGGTGCACTTGGTCGGGTTTAGTTTCATCTGGTACTTGCGTAGATTTTTGAAGGTTTCCATCAAGTCATTGATGAGTGAGTCGGCCAAATGGTATTTGATCACTATATCATCCACATAAGCATGCACGTTGCGCCCAATCTGCTCTTTGAGGCAACTCTACACTGTTCGCTGATATGTGGCTCCCGCATTCTTGAGGCCAAAGGGCATAGAAGTGTAACAGTAGATCCCAAAGGGGGTGATGAAAGCCGTTTTCTCTTGATCTTCAAGGGCCATCCTGATCTGGTGATAACCAGAGTAGGCGACAAGGAAACATAGGAGCTCGCATCCCGCAGTTGAGTCTATGTTTTGGTCAATACGAGGCAGCGCGAAGGGATCCTTCGGGCAGGCTTTGTTTAAGTCTGTGTAGTCAATACACATGCGCCAGGTCCCGTTCTTTTTCAAAACGAGGACCGGGTTTGTGAGCCATTCTGGATAGAAGACTTCCATGATGAACCCGGCGGCAAGGAGCCGGGCTATCTCTTCCCCAATAGCGTTTCTCCTCTCGTCGTTGAAACGGCGAAGGAATTGCTTGACCAGCTTCAGCTTTGGATCTATATTTAGGTGGTGCTCAGCGAGCTCCCTCGGGACACCTGGCATATCAGAGGGTTTCCAGGCAAAGATGTCCCGATTCTCACGGAGGAACTCGATGAGCGCGCTTTCCTATTTATCAGATAGCTCTGTCTCGATGATGAACTGCTGAGAAGAGTCACCAGGGACAAAGTCGACTTTCTTGGTATCCTGAGCCGGTTGGAACTTGGGGTTGTTGTCGGGAGTCGGTTTCTTCAGGATTGTGGGGTCTGCCGGGTTTACTTTTTCTTGGTATGCCGACAAGTCCTCTTTGGTGCGTGTCGACTCGGCAAACTTGACGTGCTGTTCGTCACATTCCCCTGCCCTGGACCGACTTCCATCGACGGTGATTGGTCCATTAGGACCCGGTATCTTTAGCTTCAGGTAGACATAACATGGCCGAGCCATGAATTTGGCATAAGCTGGTCGGCCCAAAATGGCGTGATATGGGCTCTTGAGTTTTACCACTTCAAAAGGTATGAGCTCGGAGCGGAAATTCTCAGCGTTTCCAAAATCCGTCTCCAGCTGAATTTTACCTATCGGGCGTGCCGACTTGCCTGGGACTATTCCGTGGAAAACGGTGTTGGAGGGTTGCAGCTGTTTTTGGGTCAGCCCCGTCCTGCGAAAGGTTTCATAGTAGAGGATGTTGATGCTGCTTCCTCCATCCATGAGCACTTTGTCAAGTGTATATCCTCCAATTTGTGGAGAAACTACTAGAGCCAAGGCCCCTGGGTTCTCTACCACCAGGGGTTGGTCATCTCTTGTCCAAGTAATTGGTTGTTCTGACCAATTGAGCCATCTAGGCCAAGTTGGCTCTGTAGTCACAGCCATAGCGGCTCTCCGTTGCAGCTTCCTATCCCTCCTGCAACTGCTGGTGGTGAAAACGTGATATGCTGCCCGATTATTGAGTTGTTTCGGGTTTGCTTGGAATCCAGCAAGCCTGGACTGATTTTGCTGGGTTCCTCCTCCGGGTCCTTGGTGTTGAGGCATTATGCCGGCTCCTTGGTAGTCAGGATTCTGGTTGTTTCCGTTCTGGCCGGCTCCTCCACCTAACCCGAGAGGTCCCTGGTTCCCACGTCGTGCAAATTCTTTCATGAAATAGAAATCTTCCCAGGTGTGATTGGCTGGGCGACCGGGTTTACTATGGGTCGGGCAAGGACTCTTCATAGCTGCTTCAAAATTGTTCGGGCGAAAATTTCCTTCTGGCTTGCGGTAGTTGTTGCCCCCCTGCTTCTGTCTTTGGGAGCCGACATTTGTGTTGGCTACCAAGTCAGAAGTAGTCTGATCAAGCCCTCGCTTGGTTTGCTGACTCTGGTTCTGGGATGTTTTGCCACCATTTTTATTCTGTCCGGCTTTATCCTGCTGAGGTTCGGTATCCTTGGTTTTGTCAGACTCGTCGTATTTGATGACTGCGTTCATGAGTTCTCCAATATCCTTGACCGTCCTCTTGAGTCGGCCAAGTTTGTGGACTAGGGGATCGAACTTGCAGTTCCTTTCCAAGACGATGACGGCTGTTTGGGCTGTGATGGTATCCGAAGAGTGGATTATTTCTGCAACCCGTCGTGCCCAGCTCAGGGTCGACTCTCCTTCCTTCTGGACACAGTGCTCCAGGTCGACGATTATGGTAGCTCGCCGGCATGTACCTTGGAAGTTCTGGATGAATTTTTCCTTGAGGTCCGTCCAGGAGGTGACGGAATTCTCCGGGGGATTTTTGAACCATGTGCGAGCCGGCCCTTCCAACATCATTGTGAGGTAACGGGCGCAAACTCCTTCGCTGGCTTGCAGCATGTCCATGGCTAGGTCATAACTTTCGATCCAAGCTGTCGGGTCCATGTCAGTTGTATAGTTTGCGATCTTACGTGGGCCCTTGAAATCTGATGACAAGCGTGTATTTCGGAGAGCCGGCACCAGGCATCGATTGCCCACGGATCTGCTGATGAACTTGACGTCTTGATCTTGGGGTGGGAGTTGGACCATCTGCTCTAACTGGCGTTCAGGATAGAAGCTAGATGGTATGTCTTGGATCCTTATCGCCCCTGGCGGGTCTGGTGGCGGGGCGCGGTGCTAGCGGTGACTGCTCGAGCCGGCCGGAGCTGGTGAATCCGCTTGTCGGCTCATACTCCGGTATGGGGTCTCGTGTAGGTACTGGAATCCCTGTGAGTACTAGGCTTGCTGTGTGATTGCGGTTTTGAGCAGATCAATCGCCCCTTGAGTGGCCTGATCCACCGGAGTGTCTCCATGTACAGGCACGCTAGCGAGGTACCGTGTCGCTGCCACCACATTAGCCATGGGGTTGTTGAAGTGATCCGGGGGTGTATGGAACCGTTCCTACCGTGGCGAGGGGACATGTTTCCTTGGTGGCGTGTACCCCGGAGGAATCGACTGATTCATGTCCTGGAATATCCTCCGAGCCGGGAGGTCAGCAGGGATCCGACTCGTGAGTTCCGTGGGTCATGCGTTGGCGAGACTTAGTTTTTGCGCTTCTATCAATTCCGACTCGTGTCGCAGGCGCCTGGTTTCTTGGGCGAGTTGCGTTTCTCTTTCCACCATCTGGGCGTTCCGGGAGTTAATTTCCCTCCGAATGCTCATCACCTGGGCCTTGAGTCCATTGACCTTGGTTCTCTAGGATTGCTGGTTTTCAGCAGTCATTGGCGCAGCTAAGGCTTCATCCAAGGCATTTAGGGCACCTGAGAGGACTTCCGCTCCTGTAAGAACTTCTGGCTGTTCCCTATCTGGGTTAGGAGCCGTGTTGTGAGTCGTCTCCACATTCCGGTTCTGCGCTGAACCTTGAGCCGGTTGGCTTTCTTGCTCTTCGACGCCTGCCATGAACACTGTCACGCAATATGGAGGCTCGTACTACGGAAAGTCGGGGTTGTATTCAGTTGTTCCCGCGCCGAGTCTGTTGCTCCCGGCGGATCGGATGGAGCCAGTATCTGAAAAGCTTGTTTCACTGGGGTGTGAGTCAGCGTCAGATGTTTCTCCCGTGGTGTCGGGCATCAGGGACTCCATGGAGCGTGCTGACTCTGGTGACCCAGCGATGAATCCAATGAAGGTGTGCCTTGAGCCGGCATGTCGCCGACTCGAGGTTTCCAGGGGGACTTCAGGATCCGGCTCTGGCTCAGATCCGTCTGTTTTCCCAATGAAGATGTGAATAGATCCGATCGGGACCCGATAACCGGATTCGACGGAATCGGCTTTAGGGACCCAAGTCGAATCGTCGATGCAGAGCTTTTCGCGCCGTCTCCTGGTGATTCGTCCTATCACGAATCCTTCCATGCCTTGCAGATCTCCCCCTAGAATCTCAACACCTGCGAGCGCAGGCCCCACGGTGGGCGCCAACTGTCGTGGGAAAGTCACGGTAGATGTCCGTAGAATCGGATTTATCATGGGACCTTTGCTGCGAGGCGAATTCGAGGAGAGAGTCGACATAGACACAGGACTCGGCGAGTTACCAGGTTCGGCCTCGACGATGCGGTAAAGACCTACTCCTGCTTTTTGACTATAGGGGGATCGACTCCTCAATAGGAAGAGTCGATTGTATTGATTACAGTGATGATGTTTCGCCGGCTTAGTCTCGTGGAGATCTAGGCTCTGGAGCTAGTTGTCTGATCCTGGCTTGGTGTGTCCTCTCGCTTTGGCTCCCATGATCCTCGGCTTATAAAGATGCCGGGTCCCGGGATTCCTAGAGTCCAACTCCTACACGATGTGGAGTTCTATTCTACTTTACAAGTTTACTACGTGCTATACAAGGTAAGTCGAATTCCTTCTAGGGCTTCAATCTTCACGCTTGGCACGTCAGACTCCTGGTCGGGTCTTCTTTGTGAGCCTTCATATGTAAGTCGGCCCGGAGGTCTCTAATGTCGGGTTTATGGGCCTGATCCATCCCCCCGACAGATGCCCCCGTGCATCCCCTTCTCCATCAACAATTATCAGTTCGTCTTTCGTTTCACTATATTTTTGTCACTTCATGCGTTATGTGCTATGCGTGGAGCGTCTCGCTCTTAGGTTTTATTTTTAGTTTTCTTTAGCTTTGCTTGCTGTTCATAACTAGTTAGAACCCAGCTTTCTTTGTGTGGGAGAGAAACACGCTCGACTTCCAAAATCTAGAACACAACATAGGATTTTTCATGCTTATCTTTGCTGTGTTTGTTCTTTATCTTCTTCATAGCTACTGTAATGTTTAGCTCTTAGTTTTCATGCTTATATTTTTAAAGAGCTTTTGTTTAGTTTGCTGCTAGAACTCTCTTGAGTTTGCATGTTTATCTTGTTTAGAGAGTTTGCCTGTTGCACTGAGTTTTGTGTCTTGACTTGAAGTAGGTAATTGAGGTTGCTATTCTTTTGTAGTAGTAACTTGCAATAGTTGTGAGGTATTGTTTTGAGTAATGTTGGGACTTTTGGTGTCAAGAGCTTTAGCCTATTAGTGATAGATGTCGTATTTTGGGCAATCCGTGTTTATTTTCAAAACTTACAAAATTAGTTGAGAACTTTAGCTACTAGATGGATCACTACTTTTCTGAGGGGTCGAATATTAGAGTACACTCACGTACCATGAGTCGAGGATGCGCAAGGATAACCAAACCCCCATACACTCCTCCTCGGGGTACTTGTCTCTTTGTGAAACCTCCTTATTAGATTGAGAGTTACCGATAATAAGTGCATGAGTTCTTCGGACTAATGTGAGTATTCGAAAGTTGACACTTCCACCTTCCCATATTTTTCTAGCCTCTCATGTGCCGTGCATTGCCTTCTTCTCACTCCGAGAGTTAGCGTCCACCTTCGCCGGTACATCCAAACCCTTGGCATGATACGCTCTGTCATCATAAACCTCCTTATATCCTTCCTCAAAACAGCCACCATACCTACCTATCAAGGCATTTCCATAGCCTTTCCAAGATATATTGCCATGCAACATCCATCTTCTCATGACTTGATCTTCATGTCATACATGCTACTTGCTTGCTCGATGAGCCGCATGCTAGTTGGGCCTTGCCCTAATCATTGCTACATGACGCGCTAGTATCATTGCATATCCTGCTACACTGGCAGAGGCATACATTTGCATACATCATGATAGTTACATCTTCTTTATGATTTGAGTACTTTGTAAAGTGTGAAAGATCTTCTATACTTTTTGTAATATATAGAGTGTTGCCCCTAAAGTGAGGAAAAGATCCCAAAGAGGACAAATTAAAAGATCCCAAAGAGGACAAATTAAAAGATCCCAAAGAGGACAAATGAGAGGAATTAAGTTTGGGGATGTTGATACGTCCAAAACGTATCTATAATTTCTTCTTGCTCCATGCCTCTTTTGTGTGATATTGCTATGATATTGATGAACTTCCATACACTTTTGATCATATTTGGACTAACCTATTTACTCAGTGCACCTCAGTGTCAGTTCCTGTTTTCTGCTGTTTTTCTATTTCAGGTTCCCCCATATTAAAAGTGCTCCAAAAATTCAGGAAAAATCCAATAAAAAATCAGCGTAGAAGAAGCTTCGGGAATCACTGAGGGGGGGCCAGAGGGGCCCCACCAGGGCCCCAGGCGCCCTCTCGGCTCGCCCTAGGGTGGGGCCGCGCCAGGGGGCTGCCTGGACCCCTGGTGGCCCCCTGGCTTCCCCCCTTCGCCTATTTATTCCTCGTGACGGGAACCCTTTTTCGCGATCTCTCCTCTGTTCCGCCACCGCCGCGCTTCCAAGATCGGGAGCACCAGAAGACCTCTTCCTGGCACCCTGCCGACGGAAGGAATCACCTCCGGGAGCTTCTCCACCACCATGGATGCTTCCCGGATGAACCGTGAGTAGTCCACCTTGGACCATGGGTATATGATCAGTAGCTATGTGATGTTCTCCTCCCCTCTTTGTTCTTCATGGATTAGACCTCGCGAGCTTCCCTACATGATCGAGGCACATATGTAATATTTCTGATGTTGCTATGCTGAGTTTGCTGGGATCCGATGGATTATAAGATTATGTTCAGATTGTTTTTGAGTAATATATTTGATTCTCCTCTTTTATATTTATGTTCTAGAGTAATTATTGCATGTTCTCCGTTGTTGTTTATTGCTTTGGCCAAGTAGTAGGTAGTGACTCCAAGAGGGAGCGTTATGCATGATTGTGGGTTCATGCCCCCCGATGACTAGCTTGAGTGACAGAAACATGAGTCTAGGGGATGTGGTGTTGCCACAAGGGGGAAAACAACGGTGCTTGTACTTGCGGGTGCAAGGATTGTTTACTTTACGCAAAGTTCTTTAATGCAGTTGTCCGTTGCTTTGAGTTTACACTTTGGGCGGGATTCGCAACTTAATACCAGCGAGATGTTCTGGATAGATATCTCAAGGTGGATGGTTAGTAGGTAGATGCAGATGGATTTCGGTCTACTTGTCTTGGCGTACCGCCCATGCTTTTGAGTCTCTTCCTTTCTTTATAGCATAATTAGCATTCGTTTGCGCACATAATCCTGTCAATTGCCCAGCTATAATTTGTTTACCTCTCATGGCTATTTTATCGTCTTTTTGGAGAGAGACATCACTAGTGAACATCATCGGACCCCGGTCCTTATTTCCAATACTGTTTACACCCACTATCAATTTACTGCTTTATTTACTTTTCCGTTGCTATCACTATCATTATTATCCCGTGCGTTTTATCCTTTGTAAACAACAAGGCCGGAGGAATTGAAAACTCCTATGTACTCGTTGGGAAGCAAAGTTATTTGCTATGTGTGCAGGTCCAGGAGAAGCAAGTGATTATCTTCAAACGGCGCATCACTTACCCAACCACCTACTTGTCGATCTTGGAGTCCTACTGGTTCGATACTCAACCTTAGCATCTTCGCTAAGGGAAATTGCCGCTGTCTACATCTCAACCTTCCACTTTGGGTAGCCAACGAGGGGGCGTTAAATCGTACCATCACGCGCCTACAAACAATAAAGCGCTAACGAATCCGAGTCCCTGCGCGACTCTTCGAGTCCCCCAGGCACTCGGGGGCTACTGACAAGGGGGTGACCCCACGACTCCTGCGTATGAGGATACCCAGTGTGTATGAAGACAGAAGGCCCGCTGGGAAGCCTCGACAGGCCCACGACTGGCCCAATCAAGCAGCAACGTAGGAGTCCGTGACTAATAGGGAAGACACGACTTGGCGTACAAGGCAAGACTAGAACTAGGAAACTATCTTTGTAATCTAGTACGGACTCCCCGAGACCTAGCCTAGTATATAAAGGCTGCTAGGGGAGACGTCTGGATCAATCCAATACACAATCTACTCTCCTAGTCTTGCGAGAACTCGCCTTGGCCTCCCCTGTAATCACCCCCTCACGCAATAATATCGAGCAGGAAGTGCTTCTCCTGTTAGCCGACGAGTATCGTCCAACCTGTTCCTTCTCTATGACAAATCCAGGGTCCCTGACCATGAGATTTGCCGAGGCTGATCCTCGTCAACCCACCTGATGAGTCTTGTTTTGTCGTCCTTTTTCGCCATAAGATACATAAGAGCAGCATGGTTAGTATGACTTTTGAATCAACAATATAAGGTCTAAACTTATCACAAGAAAACATTACTGCTAAGAATTCCTTCTCAATAGTAGCATGATTCTTTTGAGCACTATCAAGGGTCTTGCTAGCATAATGTATAACATTCAATTTCTTATCAACCCTTTGTCCTAAAACATCTCCAATAGCAAAGTCACTAGCATCACACATAATTTCAAAGGGCAAGTTCCAGTCAGGTGGTTGTACTATAGGAGCGGTTATTAAAGCTTTCTTAAGAACTTCGAAAGCCTCCTTACAATCTTCATCACATCCTTCTGGAGAAGATTAGTGAGGGGTCTCGAGGTCTTAGAAAAGTCTTTAATAAATCTTCTATAGAAACCAGCATGACCGAGAAAACTACGAATACCTTTAAGGTCCCTTGGATAGGGCATCCTTTCAATAGCTTCAATTTTCGCCTTGTCCACTTCAATTCCCCTCTCAGAAATCTTGTGTCCAAGAATTATCCCTTCGTTAACCATGAAGTGACATTTTCCCAATTTAGAACTAAGTTTGTATCCTCGCATCTCTGCAAAACTTTATTAAGATTGTGGAGACAGTGGTCAAAGGAAGTTCCATAGATGGAGAAATCGTCCATGAAGACTTCCACAATCTCCTCACAGAAACCATAAAAAATTGCAGACATACATCTCTGAAAAGTAGCAGGTGCATTGCATAAACCAAAATGCATACGCCTGTAAGCATAAGTACCGTAAGGACACTTGCAAGTGTTCTTCTCTTGATCGTCAGTGTTAACATGAATTTGAGAGAAGCCGGAGTACCTATCAATGTAGCAAAAGTGGGTGTTTTTAGACAACCTCTCTAGCATCTGATCAATAAAGGGCAGCGGGTAGTGATCCTTCCTGGTTGCCTTGTTCAACTTCCTGTAATCACTACACATTCTATATCCAACAATAACTCTTTGAGGTATTAGTTCATTTTTATCACTAGGAACAACAGACATACCTCCTTTCTTAGGAACACAATGGAATGGACTTACCCACCTACTATCAGCTATAGGATAGATGATACCCGCGGCTAGAAGCTTGAGAATCTCCGTCCTAACCACGTCCTTCATCCTTGGGTTCAGCCATCGTTGATGATCAACAACTGGCTTAGCATCGGGCTCGAGATTGATAGTGTGTTGGCAAATCGATGGACAAATCCCCTTAAGGTCATCAAGGGTATAGCCCAAGGCACCACGGTGTTTGGGAAGTGTTTCCAATAATCGCTCTTCTTCAAATCCTGAAAGGTTGGCATTGATAATGATAGGACATATTTTCTTTTCATCTAAATAGGCATACTTTAGCGTATCGGGTAGTGGTTTGAGGTCAAACACCGGGTCTTCTTTTGGTTGTGCTAGAATCCCCAAAGTCTCAACTGGAAGGTTGTGCTTCAGGATAGCAGTTTGTCTTGCGAATATTTCGTCTAACTCATTTCTTTCCTACATATGCATATCATTCTCGTGGTCTTCCATATATTGCTGCAAAGGATAATTAGGAGGAATAGCAATAGAAGCAATATTTTCAATAATTTTATCATCACTCAGTAAATCAGTACCACGACGTTGCTTGGAAAATTTAGAAAAGTTAAATTCATATGGCTCACCATTGAATTCAATAGAGACTTTACCTTTTTCACAATCTGTAATAGCACCACAAGTGTTGAGGAAAGGTCTACGAAAGATAATAGGGAAAAAACTGTCTTGCACCGAACCAAGTACAAGAAAGTCGGTAGGATACTTTACCTTTCCACATAGGACTTCAACATCTCTCACAATTCCAATGGAAGAGATAGTTTCTTTTTTGGCTAGATAAATAGTAACATCGATCTCTTCAAGTTCACAGGGTGAAATCTCACCCATGATCTCCTGATAGAGTGAATAAGGAATAGCGCTAGCACTGGATCCTAGATCGCAAAGACCGTAATAGTTGTGATCTCCTATCTTGACATATACAACTGGTGTACCTGAAATTGGGCTCTTATTCTTGGTTGTGACAATGTTAGTTGAAACAACACAAAAATTTATCTTGGAATCTGAAACATCATCAGTAACTAAATCTTTAACCATCGCAACTTGAGGATCAACCTTGATCAGGTCCTCAGGTTCATCAGTTCTTCTCCCACTTTTATTTATTATGCCTGTCACAAAAGAGTGCTCCCTCATCCTTGTAGGAAAAGGGGGCTTTTCATAAAAACTGCAGGCAGAATAGGGTCAGCAACATGAATATCAACAGGTAATTCTTTAAAGGGCTTATGGTACAGAGCCTTCTCTTCTTTCGAAGAGTCAATGTGAGAGGCAAAGTTCTTACAGAAATCAATCATAAGTTGGGAATCAAGACGAATCTTAGAACAAAAGGTATTAAAATAATCAGTTGTCACATAGCTCTCAATATAATCATGACCATAATATATAGCAGGTTCAATACCTTTGTCGATTTCCCAGTCTTCGGTATTCTTCTGGATCCTCTCAATGAGATCCCACTTTTCTTCAACGCTTCTTGTTTGGCATACCCCGCTAGAGGATGCATCCAGCATCTCCTTATCCTGACGAGAAAGCCTGGAATAAAAATTTATAAGTATAATATTTTTCGGGACTTCATGGATAGGACATTTGAACATTAGGGATTTAAGTCTCCCCCAAGCTTGAGCGATGCTCTCTCCGTCACGAGACCAAAAGTTGTAGATGTAGTTCCTATCTTGATGAATTTCATGAAGAGGATAAAACTTTGTTTAAAAGAGAGACATAAGCTCTTCCCAATTAAGTAGATGTGAGTTATCAAGGAGCCTATTGATACGTCCCAAACGTATCTATAATTTTTGCTTGCTCCATGCATGTTTGTGTGACATTGCTATGCTTTTGATACACTTTCATATCTTGTTATAATATATTTTGAAACTAATCTATTAATGGTTTCAAGAGTGCACAAGTTCTTGCTTTTGTACTTTATGTGTAGGAATTACTTGGATAAAGGAAAAATCACAAAAAGAATCCTTGTAGGAGTTGGACTCTAACTCTCCCAAAATATGTCCCCACCAGACAGGTTTTAAAGATCGCCTCGGAAACGCTAGAAGACGGTCTCAAACGGAAAAACGTAAAACTACATATTGTAGGGATTTTTTCCCGGTGGATTTAGACATAAAATTCGTCCCAATCGGAGTTCGGATGCTCCCTGGAGCCCCAAAATACCGAAGACCTAATCTATATGAAGGGAATCCGAGAGTCTATATAAAGAGAGGAAACCTAGGTCAAAGGACACCACGAAATTTTCTCCCCCTTGGCAGCCGTCTTGAGGGGGAGATCGATCTCCACAGCACCACCATCTCCAAGGAAGAAGAAGGGGGCCAAGGGCCGCTTCCCCCAAGGGCCGTGGCCACCGTCGTGGCCATGGGCGTTGCCGTCGCCGCCGCCGTGGCCGCCGCCGCCGCCGTCTCCTTCATCTCCTCTGGGCTACACCTCTCCATCAACAACTCTCCCTCTCACCATGTCCATGTGTGAGTAGTTCCCCCTCGGAGCTAAGGCTTGTATCTTGATCTATGTGGTATCTCTCTTTCTCCCATGATGTGATCTTTGTTGTGATCATTGGTTATGTTAATCTAGGGTGATCCCATGATGTTTCCCCTTCTTCTATGTATTGGATTTGATGTACTCACTTGATCCTATCTAGTATAATCCCCGAGACCATGGTGACAGCGGTCTATTGGACATGGGTTAGAAGAATATTTTCATAAGTGATTTCCTCTTTTGTGTGTGGATTGAAAATTGAGAGTCTCTTGGTGCTTGTCTTTGACTATCCTTTAGATATGTTGTGGTGATTGTGGTACTCTCTTTGGATGGCCGCAGTGACATTGGGAAATCCATAGATTGAGAACTATGAACTTTGAGGTGTGCTTTTGTAGCCCTACATAATTCTCGTCCTCTCTTGACCACAAAGGAATGACCTCCGAGTGCGTCTCCATTGCATGTTTTATGGGAAATATAATGTGATTAGACTATGTTAATGTTGTTGGGAGTTGCTACTAGTGAAAGTATGAAGCCTAGGCCTTGTTTCCACCATTGCAATACCGTTTGTGCTCACGTTTACCATTTTTTTCTTTGCTGCACTTTTTATTACAGATTTATATTACTTCGTTTTGCCACACCTATCACCTATATTTTACCATATCTTCGCCGAACTAGTGCACCTATACAACTCCTAGTTGTATTAGGTGTGTTGGGGACACAAGAGACTTCTTGTATCTTAATTGCAGGGTTGCTGGAGAGAGACCATCTTCAACCTCTACTTCCCTGAGTTCGATAAACCTTAGGTCATCCACTTGAGGGAAATTGTTGCTGTCCTACAAACCTCTGCGCTTGGAGGCCCAACATAGTCTACAAGAATAGAAGCGTGCGTAGACATCAAGCTATTTCTGGTGCCGTTGCCGGGGAGGTAAGCGTTGAAGGTATCTTTAGATCTTGCAATTAAATCTTTTCGTTTCTTGTTTTTATTTTCACTAGTTAGGCTTATGGAAAACAACAACAATATTATGAGAGAGCTTTATGAGCTCTATCTTGAGTTAGGACATGAAGTGTTTGAGGAGGAGATCAAAAAGCCTATGGAGATTTATTATTTGAACAACACTCATGATAGTAGTAATGTTATTAGCATGTCTTCTTTGAATACTTTTGATACTAATGATATGCAAAGCCATAAGCTTGGGGATGCTATGTTTTATGAAGATGATCTTTTTAGCCCCCAAAGTTTTGATGAGGAAATTTCTTTTGATGATACTTTGCCTCCTATCTATGATGATTATTGTGATGACACTTATGCTATAAAGAATAAATGTTTGGAAGTGTATCATGATAAGAATGATTCATGTGATAGCTATTTTCTTGAGTTTGCTTTCACTATTACTAATGAGAAGGATTTTGCTTATGTGGAGGGTAATAAATTTTCTATGCTTGTGGATAATGATAATAATTTTTATATGATACTTATATTGTTGAGTTTATTCATGATCCCACTGAAAATTATTATGAGAGGGGAACATATGCTTATAGATATTTCAATAATATCAAGTTCCCTCTCTTTATGTTGAAGGTTTTGAAGTTGCACTTGTTTTGCCTTCCTATGCTAATATCTTTATGCTTCAATGAGTTATTTCTCTACAAGATCCCTTTGCATAGGAAGCATGTTAGACTTAAATGTGTTTGATATTTTCTTCTTGAGGCTCTCTTTTGTTCTTCAACTCTTATTCCTACGAGAGCATCATTAAAATCTTAAGCATATCTTTATGGCTATAAAGAAAGAGCTCTAGGGAGACAACCCTTGTTATCTTTACTTTGAGTTTTTAATTTCAGTTTTTAGTGGTCTTGATGATTTTTACTACTGTAGCAACATCATTGTATCTTTATTTTCAAGCTTTGTGCCAAGTTATAGCCCCATATGACAAGGGAAGTGAACCTTGTGACATGCTGTCCAGAAAACAGATTCTGTCCTCGTGACGGGAAAAATCAGATAAAATCACCAATTCATCTTTTTGAGCTGAATTTTTTACAAAGCCTGCTCTATACAATCACGGAACTTTCGTATGTTCTGAGTTTTTTTATTTGAGTTGCAGAAGTACCCCTAAACAATTCTTTACTACCTGCTGTTCTGTTTTTTACAGATTCTGCCACGTTTTGTCTCTCCTAACTTTTGCAAAGCTTAAGCTTGCTTTTTCTTTGAAAAAACCTTTTGGAAATCTTGATAAACAGTAGATCTACAAGAATATCTTTATATCCAGTGGGGGAAAATTATTTATTAAGGGTACTAACCTCTCTAATCAGCTTATGATGAGTTGTGTATGAAGGGAGTTTTCAAGTGTGCGATGGAAGATGATGAAAGAAGATTCGGGAGTGTCAAGCGCTCAAGCTTGGGGATGCCCCCATGCATCCCCAACAAATATTCAAGGAGCCTCAAGCGTCTAAGCTTGGGGATGCCCCCGTGCATCCCCTTCTCCATCAATAATCATCAGTTCGTCCTTCGTCTCACTATATTTTTATCACTTCATGCGTTATGTGTTATGCTTGGAGCGTCTCGCTCTTAGGTTTTATTTTTATTTTTCTTTAGCTTTGCTTGCTGTTAATAACAAGTTAGATCCCGTATTAATTTTTTGGGAGAGAAACACGCTCCACTTTCAAAATCTAGAACACATCATAGGATTCTTCATATCTATCTTTTTGCTGTTATGTGTTCTTTATCTTTTCGTAGCTACTGTCATGTCTAGTTTTAGTCTTAGTTTGTATTAGCAAGAGCCTTGGCTTTTGTTTAGTTTGTTGCTGGAACTCTCTTTAGTTTTCACGTTTATATTGTTAAGAGAGTTGGTTGTTGCACTGAGTTATGTCTTGTTTTTTAGAAGTAGGTGATTGAGGTTGCTATTTAATTTCAGTAGTAACTTGCAATAGTTTTGAGGCATTGATGTGAGTAATGTTTGAAATTTTGGTGTCAAGAGCTCTAGCCTATTAGTGATAGGTGTCGTATTTTGGGCAATCCGTGTTTATTTTCAAAACCTACAAAACTAGTTGAGAACTCTAGCTACTAGATGAATCACTACTCTTCTGAGGGGTCGGATATTAGAGTACACTCACGTACCATGAGTCGAGGATGCGCAAGGATAACCAAACCCCCATACACTCCTCCTCGGGGTACTTGTCTCTTTGTGAACCTCCTTACTAGATTGAGAGTTACCAATAATAAGTGCATGAGTTCTTCGGACTAATGTAAGTATTGAAAGTTGACACTTCCACCTCCTCATATTTGTTAGCCTCTCCTGTGCCGTGCATTGCTTTCTTCTCACTCCGAGAGTTGGTTTCCACATTCGCCGGTACATCCAAACCCTTGGCATGATACGCTCTGTCATCATAAACCTCCTTATACCTTTCCTCAAAATAGCCACCATACCTACCTATCAAGGCATTTCCATAGCCTTTCCGAGATACATTGCCATGCAACATCCACCTTCTCATGACTTGATCGTCATTTCATACATGCTACTTGCTTGATCGATGAGCCGCATGCTAGTTGGGCCTTGCCCTAATCATTGCTACATGACGCGCTAGTATCATTGCATATCCTGCTATCCTGGCAGAGGCATACATTTGCATCATGATTGTTACATCTTCTTTATGTGAGTACCCTTGTAAAGTGTGAAAGATCTCCTATATTCTTGTAAAATATAGAGTGTTGCCCCTAAAGTGAGGAAAAGATCCCAAAGAGGACAAAATCAAAAGATCCCAAAGAGGACAAATGAGTGAAATAGAAAGAGCCATTGAGGCCACCAAAAAATAGAAAAAAATAGAAAAAAGAGAAAAAATAAATAAAAAGAGAGAAGGGGGCACACTACTATTCCTTTTGAGAGATCCACACTATTACTTCATCCTCTATCGCTTGTACTCCATAGAGATCATCATACATGCATATAGCTACGTGGGGACCCTTCACACTATAGAACTTGGCTTGTATATTCCAATGATGAGCCTCCTCAAATGAGCTCTAGGTCTTCTTGAGCAAGCAAGTTGGATGCACCCCCACTAGTTCCATTGGAGAGATTTTAGCTCACATGTGCATCTGTTGCATGGCAATCCCTACTCCTCACATCATATCTATCATTTAGCTCTCTCGCCTATGATTGTCCTCATTGATGTGAGCCTTTCTCATCCTTTTTGTCTTCCTCCTCCACCATATTTCTCTCTTTGTCATCCTAAGTGTCAACTCTCCTGCTTACGCCCATCCATTGCATGAGTGCTCAAAATATCGAAAAGGAGTGGATCAAGTTGACTTGTACGTGGCTAGTGGTCTGGGGACGAGTCAAGATAAGATTCCAAAGCAGACCAAGTGTGAAACTTTATTAGATTGAGTTCTCAACAAATATATTTTTTCTCGTATTCCCTATACCTCTTATTGCACGCAAACACCATTTGGAGACATTCGAGTCACGGACAGCGAGAGCTCTTGCACCTAATGTTCTTTTGTTACTTGTTTCAATGCTAATATAGACTACTTCATGTTATGACTTGAATTGAATCACATACCTCGATTGTTTTACTTTTCGAAGTTCTTATATGGTTGGTAGCATGTCACCACAGAAATTATGCTTGTTATCACTTACCTACTCGAGCACGAGCAGGAATTAAGCTTGGGGATGTTGATACGTCTCAAACGTATCTATAATTTTTGCTTCCTTCCATTCATGTTTTATGTGATATTGCTATGCTTTTGATACACTTTCATATCTTGTTATAACATATTTTGAAATTAACCTATTAATGGTTGCAAGATTGCACAAGTTCTTGTCTTTTTACTTTTTGTGTAGGAATTACTTGGATAAAGGAAAAATCACAAAAAGAAGCCTTGTAGGAGTTCGACTATAACTCTCCCGAAATCTGTCCCCACCAGACAGGTTTTAAAGATCGCCTCGGAAACGTTAGAAGAAGGACTCAAACGGAAAAACTTAAAACTACCAAGTTGTAGGGAATTTTCTTCCGGTGGATTTAGACATAAAATTCGGCCCAATCGGAGTTCAGATTCTCCCTGGATCCCCAAAATACCGAAGACCTAATCTGTATGATGGGAATCCGCGAGTCTATATAAAGAGAGGAAACCTAGGTCAAAGGGCACCACGAAATTTTCTCCCCTTGGCAGCCGTCTTGAGGGGGAGATCAATCTCAACAGCAGCACCATCTCCAAGGAAGAAGAAGGGGGCCAAGGGCCGCTGCCCCCAAGGGCCGTGGCCACCGCCGTGGGCGTGGGCGTCGCCGTGGCCGCCGCCGCCGCCGTCTCCTTCATCTCCTCCGGGCTACACCTCTCCATCAACAACTCTTCCTCTCACCATGTCCATGTGTGAGTAGTTCCCCCTCGGAGCTAAGGCTTGTATCTTGATCTATGTGGTTTCTCTCTCTCTCCCATGATGTGATCTTTGTTGTGATCATTGGCTATGTTAATCTAGGGTGATCCCATGATGTTTCTCCTTCTTCTATGTGTTGGATTTGATGTACTCACTTGATCTTATCTAGTATAATCCCCGAGACCATGGTGACAGTGGTCTATTGGACATGGGTTAGAAGAATATTTTCATGACTGATTTCCTCTTTTGTGTGTGGATTGAAGATTGAGAGTCTCTTGGTGCTTGTCTTTGACTATCCTTTAGATATGTTTTGGTGATTGTGGTACTCTCTTTGGATGGCCGCGGTGACATTGGGAAATCCATAGATTGAGAACTATGAACTTTGAGGTGTGCTTTTGTAGCCCTACATAATTCTCGTTCTCTCTTGACCACAAAGGAATGACCTCCGAGTGCGTCTCCATTTCATGTCTTATGGGAAAGATCATGTGATTAGACTATGTTAATGTTGTTGGGAGTTGCCACTAGTTAAAGTATGAAGCCTAGGTCTTATTTCCACCATTGCAATACCGTTTGTGCTCACGCTTACCACTTGTTTCTTTGCTGCACTTTTTATTATAGATTTATATTACTTCGTTTTGCCACACATATCACCTATATTTTACCATCTCTTCGCCGAACTAGTGCACCTATAGAACTCCTAGTTGTATTAGGTGTTGGGACACAAGAGACTTCTTGTATCTTAATTGCAGGGTTGCTGGAGAGAGACCATCTTCAACCTCTACTTCCCTGAGTTCGATAAACCTTAGGTCATCCACTTGAGGGAAATTGTTGTTGTCCTACAAACCTCTGCGCTTGGAGGCCCAACATAGTCTACAAGAATAGAAGCGTGCGTAGACATCACCTATACCAATCTAAAGCTTTACCTATAAGTGATATGGAGAATAATTTCTTCATGATGAATTCTAGCGAAACACCTGCAAGCTTAAATAATGAACATAGTTGTGATAAATATAGCAAGTGTTCACCTGGATGTCTATCTCCTGCATAACGATTAGATAAGACATAGTTGATAATACCAGACGGTATTTTGTAAGGCACAATTTCAGTTGGGGTAGGAGTGACCACCACAGTTGTGGGGTGTTTTTCCATAAATAACGATCCAAGAGTAAAGGTGTCCATAAGGACAAAAGCAGCAACGGAAAAAATAAAAATATAAATATAAAAACTTCCTTACCAGCTTTACTTACTAATAGCGTTACGCTCCCCGGCAACGGCGCCAGAAAACAGTACTTGATGACCCTCAACTGTAGGGGATCATTTGTAGCATTTTTGATAAATAAGAGTGTCGAACCCAACGAGGAGCAGAAGGTATTAGTAGGTGACTTTGGTAAAGAAATAGCTGCAGGAATTGAAAGATAACTTTTTAGGGGTTTTCGATATAAGCAACAATAAGGTAAAAGCGAGCAAAGTAAAAGGCACTGAGGAGTAACAAGTGGCCCAATCCTTTTGAGCAAAGGAGAGGCCTAGCAACTGAACTTATAAAGGCTAAGACATTCTTGAGGATACACGGGAGAAATAGTCACGTGCTTTCGCCATATTCCGTATCGGTACTATATGCTATGTTGATAAGTGTTGAGTGGGTGGATCTATGCTAGTGCACCCTCTAGACTAAGATAAGTGCACTCTTATGATTAAACATCTTGCAAGCATCCGCAAATACAAGATAGTAATTAAGGCGAAAGCCTAACCATAGCAATACGATCGTTGATCCATTGTTCCTTGTGCAAAAGCGTGCGAACTGGGGTTCAGGTTTCTGTCACTCCGGCAACCCACCGTAAGCATTCTTTATACACAATGTATTCCCCTAGGTCCTTAATAAGGCGAAGTGTTGAGTATTCGACTCACACAACACCACTAGGAAAATAACAACACAACTTAAATATCAAACAACACAAATTACTTCAACATCATATGACTACTAACAACTAGACTTCTCCCATGTCCTCAAGAATTAAAGTGACTACTCACAAGACATAAAAGAGATCATGATCAGTTGGGATAAATAGATGATAAAAAATCTGGACACAATAATATTTCTCCAACAAAACTCAATAGCATTCATCACACGGCGGTAATCAACACGGGTAGAGTAGAGAGGGTAGATAGTACGGATTACAACACAAGTTGAACTTGTGAGGTGAGATTGGATGAAGATGAAGATGATGCTGATGTTGGGGATGATGTTGATGATGATCTCGATGATGCCCGTGACGAAGATGATGACAGTGGCGATGATCTCCCCTTCCGGGAGGTGGTCTCCCCGGCAGAATCTGCCCGCCGGAGATGTCTTTTCTCCTCTGTAGGTTTCCGCCACGGAGCGGCGGCGGAACTCTGAAAACTCTCCCCTTTTTTAGGATTTTTAGACGACGAGTGATATATAGGCCAGAGGGGGGATCCGGGAGTGGCCCCAGGGGTCCAGGCGCCCTCCCGGCGCGGCCAGGGTGGGGGTCGCGCCAGGTGGGGGTCGCGCCAGGTGGCCGCCTGGGCACCCTGTGGCCCCCCTCTGGCACCTCTTTTGCGTGTCTCCGTCAATCTTCTGAAAAACATCCTCCGTCGATTTTCAGGTAATTTGGAGGTGTTCTTCTTCAGCAACTCAGCGTCCACTTTTTACCTTTGAATCCTGCGTCTACTGCTTCAGCATCGGAAAGTTGCAAACTGTGTAAAATAAGCCAAAACAACATAAGAATAGCATCATAACATGAAATATATCAATGAATAGAAAAGAATTACTATATAAAATAGTGATGCATTTTAGACGTATCAGTCTCCCCATGGAAAGGTGGGAACTCACCATGCTCCTCCTCGTCGGGCACAACCCCCTCCATGGGGTTATGCAGCTGATACTGGGCTATTAACTCATCAAACTGGACATCGTTGAAGGACCATCCGTTCCTGCGAGTGTGATCCTACAGAAGTGGTGCAGGTAGACGGATCTCATGAGTAATTGTCTTTTCAAACCTCAAAATATAAACAAGGTTACCAAACTGGGAAGTCATGGTAACAAACTTATGCCTCTTCATAGCAGCAAGATCGAGACTTGTGTATGAAAAGGGAACATCATCAGGATGCGGGGTGCGATTAAGAGACTCAAGGATAAGCGTGGCGTAAACACCACCATATAAATCGCCCTTGTTACTGTTCATAACAAGGCGCCGAGCAATTAAGGCACCCACATTATAATCATTCTTATCAGAGAGGGCGTTCGCATAAATAGCAAAATCCGGTGCAGAACCATTGCTCGTGTTGTCACGAGCCAACACCCCTCTAGCAATAAAGTACGCGAAATACCTGATGTGTGGGAATAAAATGCTGAAAATCTTTGTACACCGAATATCGCTCTCCTCCTGGTAACAAAGGAAGTTAAAAAGGGTCCTCAACTCAGAGGGCTGAGTGTTCATCTTTGCTGTCTGACCAGCGTTCGGCACACCTATTATATCACAAAACTGTGCCAAAGACATGGTTATAAGATCGTTATAAAGTTTAAATTCGACGGTTCCAGCAGAATGGTTATAACAAAAACTGTTAACAAAGCAGGAGGTGAGCTTCTTGTATTGTACCACACGGCATAGTGATAGCCGTGTCAAACCTGCATTGGCACAAAGCCCATAGAATTCCTCCTTAATTCCTGCAGCTGTAAGAAAACCATCGCACGGATATATCATTGCACATGCTGGACTAGTGTCTTCCAACAACTCCAGGGGCACAAGATCTTCATTATAGCTCACCCTAGCAGCTGAGGGTGAAGCTGCAGCTCTAGTAACTCGATCGGAGCGCTCGGACTTCTTCTTCCCAAGACACCCCTTTGCTTTTCCTAGCAAACTCATTTATGTAATTTTTGACAATTCACAAAAACAAGGATTTAAACAAAGTGAGTTGAGGCAAACTACTCTACTTACTTACCTAAGGCATAGACTTGCATCAAAACTTGGAAAATAAATTTCTACACATGCATGCAAGCTCATCTAAACAGCACCAAGAACTACTAAATACTCACAAATGAAGCCACCAATCAAAAATCTAATTGGAGGGGTGAAGGAGTTACATAGCAGGGAGTATTTGCTCAAAATCTCAGCTCAAATGGTGGGCTATAGAGAGAGATCGAAAAACGCCTCCAAGAATAGCAAGAACGCAAGAACTGGAGCAGAACTCGTGTTTTTGGAGAGAGAGGAAGAAGACATACCTGGAGGTGGGGCCTGTGGCCCTAGGCGCCCTGTGCCCCCTGGCCGCGCCAGCTGGCCACCTGGGCCACTGGTGGGGCCCCTGGTCAGCCCCATGTGCCTCTGGGTCACTCCCGGCATGGAAATTTTTATTCTAAATTTTCTGGAATTTTTCTGAAAACTTCACTGTTGAAATTTTCCGGAGTTCAAAACGCTGCGAAACTTTCTGAAAACTTGAAGCAGTGATTAGAATTGTGAAGCTTCAAAAACATATAAACTTGGTACAGCAGGGAGAATAAAAGCTAAAGAAAATGAAAACATAACAAGCTTCACTTTTTACCTATATAAAACATGCTAGCTGGCAAGGTTGATCAGGTCTTACCAACTAACCGGCAATATATAGAAAAAAAAGTCTCACCTCTTATGAAGTGATCATTGCACCTTAACTTTAATGGACATTGTCCCCACCATAATGGTTTTGTATTTGTGGTACACGTGTAAAGGACAATCCCATTCTCCAATCTTCACGGTCTCGATATTCTCTATTGAGTTAAGGCCATGCCTTTTGTCGATCTTCTTTGGAAAATACACCGTGTGTTCTTATCATCTACGTTGAAGGTGACTTTTCCTTTATTGCAATCAATAATGGCACCTGTGGTGTTAAGAAAAGGTCTACCAAGAATAATGGACATGCTCCCATCCTCGGGCATGTCAAGCACAACAAAATTTGTAAGAATTAAACAATTAGCAACTTCAACTGGAACATCCTCACAAATACCTATCGGGACGGCTGTTGATTTGTCAGCCATCTGAAGAGAGATATATGTAGGGATTAGCTTATCTAAACATAGCCTTTTATAAAGATAAAAAGGCATAACACTCACCCCCGCTCCGAGATCACATAAGGCAGTTTTGACATAATTATTTTTTATAGAGCAAGGAATGGTGGGTATACCTGGATCACCAAGCTTCTCAGGAATCTTGCCACTGAAAGAATAGTTAGCAAGCATAGTAGATATTGCATCATTGGAGACTTTTCTTTTATTAGTGACAATATCTTTCATGTATTTGGAATAAGGAGGTAACTTGATAGCATCAGTCAAAGGAATTTGCAGAAAAATAGGTTTCATCCATTCACAAAATTTATTATAATGCTCTTCTTCTTTAGATTTGAGAGACTTACCTGGAAAGGGCATGGGTTTTTGTACCCATGGTTCTCTTTCCTTCCCATGTCTTCTTTCTATGAAGTCTTCCCTTGTGTACTTCTTGCGTTTATAGGGTGCTTCTTCTTCTCGCACCTCAAGAGGATCACCATTCTCCTTATCATTTTCTTCAGCCTCAGCACCGTCTTCAGTTTAAGCATCGGAAGTAGATATGCTGTTAGGATCAACAGCAGGTTCTTCACTTGTAATAGGATAATTGGAGTTGTCAGCTTCCTTGTGTTTCTTCTTCTTCTTTTTCTTCTTTGGAGAGCTAACAGTCTCGTCTTCTACTTGCACTTGAGAATCTTACTCGATCCTCTTCGGATGCCCCTCAGGATAGAGTGGGTCATGGGTGTGTGTTCCACCCATGGTCTTGATGCCATAAGCTTGTATGTCCTGTTTGGCATTGTTAGCAAGCAAATATTTTTGCACATTAGAAATTTGTTCAAGCTGAGTTTGAACCATATGAAAAATGCTTAACAAGACATTTAACATCATTAACTGTTCTTTCAAGAACACCAAGTAAACTTTTGATAGCAAGAGAATTATCATGTAACTGACTTTGTATCCTCCTATTAAAATTGTCTTGCTTAATAATAAAATTATCAAGCTCATCTAAGCATTGGTCGAGAGGCTTACCTTTAGGGATGTCGCTTTCAGTAAAGTCTAATAGAGAGTGTACCTCTACCAAGGGAGGGTGAGTAGTAGGTTCACACAACTTCTCGATAGGCGGTAGATTCTTCATGTCTTCGGCTTTAATGTCTTTCTCCTTAATAGACTTCTTTGCTTCTTGCATATCTTCGGGGCTTAGAACAAGCATGCCCCTCTTCTTTGGTGGTGGAGGTGGTTCAGGGACGGACCAATCTTCATGGTTCTTGGCAATCTTGCCCATTAATTCTTCAGCATCGGCCGGTGTTCTTTCCCTGAAAACACAACCAACACAACTATCCAGATAGAACCTGGATTCATCGGTTAGACCATCATAAAATATATCAAGTAATACATTCTTTGGGACTTCATGTCCTGGTCTAGCATCAGGGTCAAAGTCGGCACACTCTCGGAGTTCCCTGCAAATATCATCATCACGAGTAATATAATCATCATCAAGGAGTCTCTCCTTGAGTTCATCTAAGTCTGGGTAACAAAAGGTTTTGCAAGTAGGAATATAGGTAGCAGGAGTCTTGGTCTCGGGTTCTGCTGCAGCCTTAGCAGTCTGAGTTTCAATATAGTGACAAAGAAAACTAGTATCATCAAGAGTAGTAGAAGCATCATCAAAAGTATCGTACATAGTGACAGACTTAGTAGAAGTAGCATGTGATGGTAGTGGTGAAGCAAACTTACTTATAACGGAAGGTGAATCAAGCGTAGCACTGGTACTCAGAACGGTACCTTTTCTTGTGGTGAATGGTAGGATCGGAACCTTGGGGTCTCCTTTCTTACCCATAGCGGATGAAGTGTGGCAGGCAGGATACTTCAAGTAGACTTGTAAATATTGCTATGGTCCCCGGCAACGGCGCCAGAAAACAGTACTTGATGACCCTCAACTGTAGGGGATCGATTGTAGTGTTCTCGCGGGTAAGTTAACCCAATTTATTGATTCGACACAAGGGGAACCAAAGAGTATTTATAAGCTTTGACAGTTGAGTTGTCAATTCAACCGCACCTGAAATATGCTTGCTTGCAACAAAGTATTAATAGCAACTGTGATAAAATAGCAATAGTGATGATAGCGAAAGTAAACTAGTAGTAACCAGCAGAACTAAAGTACTGTAGGCTAGGGAAATGGATGGTCGGGCGTTGCATGAATAAGAATGAACATGTAATAGATTCTAACACGGGTCAAGGCACACAGAAAAGCAATGATCATCTAGGCAAATATCAAACATTAGGCATGTATCCCATAGGTAGTTGTGCGTGCTTGCAATAAGAACTTGCACAACATCTTTTTTCCTACCATCCCGCTATGAACGGGGCCAAAAGTAACTTATGGAGATTAAGGTGCTCCTGTCAAAGAGCACCGGAACAAAGCAATAAACTTAATGGATACATGGAATCCTCAAATTATGGACCATCCCCTTTGGTGTCCCACGCTGTCACCTTTGGGATCGCCAGTTCTGGACCATAATAGGTGCATACAACTCATAGATAGGATCTCGAACATAAATAAACTCATGAAAACATAAGTGGTTCAGATCTGAAAACATGGCACTCGGTCCCAAAGTGAAAAGCATTAAGAGCAACAAGTTGTAGCAAAGATGATAAACACCAAAGTAGATGATAGGCAACATGCCCCCAACAATCTGACGAACTATTACATGATCAATCTCATCCAATCCCTACCATCCCCTTTGCCTACAACAGGGAATTACTCACACATGTGAAGAGAATTCATGGAGGGATGATGGACTGGTGATGGTGATGACGATGGCGACGATCTCCCCTCTCCGGAGGCCAAATCAGCCTCCAGATTAGCCCTCCCGAAGAAGAACAGAGGTTGGCGGCGGCTCCACGACGGGTTCTGGAAAAGCGACTTCTGTTTTGGAGTTTCCCCGTCACGGGAATAAATAGGAGTCGAAGTAGGGAACCGGGGGTGTCACAACCAAAGTTTAGGTATGTGCTAGGGTTAGGTTGATCTTTGCATCATGCACAATTTTCAAAAGAAATCCAAATGGGTTAAAAGCAGAAAACCCTAATTGGGTTTAATTCAAATGGCCAGAGTAAAATTTCTTCCAAAAATTCCTCTTGTATTTTTGAAAAGTCTTATAAATATTCATGATCACATATAAAGTGAAGTGGTCCCACTGTATGCCCTAAGGTTTTTCAAAATTTCCAAACAAGGCTTGGAAATTAAATAAATACCCTATTTGATTTGAAATTCAAATTATTTGAGTTTCAAAAATCTTCAAAACTTGGGAGTGGCTAGTTATATGCCATGTAAGTCCAAATTAAAATTTTGGAGATTTTATAAAATGCTTTGCTATTTTATTCAAAGCAAAACAAATTAACAGAAAAACTAAAACAGAAATAAATACAAAAAAAAGGAAAAGAGCCCAGTCACCTGGGCCAAGTGGCCATTTCGGCCCAGCCCAAAAGGGCACCCCCGTCTTCTTCCAGGCCAGCTAGGCAGGCAGGTCGCCGGCGAGCGCTGCATGGCCGCCAGCCAGCTGCCTGGATTCCCCCTTCACCTTATCCGGCACCGTGGAGGCCCTAGAGAAGCCCCAAGCCACTTCCCCCTCCTCTGGGTCGCCCTCCTCTCCCCACGCCGTTTGCTTCGCCGCCAGAGAGCCCAACATCGCCGTCGTCGTGCTTCTACGCGGCCATCGGCCACCATTCGTCGTGCCAAGTTGTCCACAGGATCCGCCGGCGCCGTCTTCGTCACCATGGTCGCTCAATTCGCGCTGAGGAGCTCCAAGGACGACGCCCGTGTCGTCTTCTTCCGCCACGGCCACTCCACTCCGGCGAGAGATTCCTCCATCGTCGTTGCCCCTCCGGCCTCCCCAACCACCCAAACGTGCTCAGGGTGAGATCCCCTTTCCTCCCATCCTCTCCGAGCACCTCCCCGTGCCCTCGTCGTCGCTTTCCATCGGAGCAGAGCCACGGCCGCCGCGCCAAGTCGTCGTCGTCGCGCCCTCCGGCCATCCCTTGACACCCCCCCCCCTCCAGTGGCACCGTTCGCCGCGCGCGAGTGAGAGGCACCCCCTGGTGCCCTCCTCTTCCCTCCCCGTAGGCGTTTGGACAAGTCCGGCGAGAACACCGCCGTGCCCAATGGCACCGGCGGCGAGCCGGGTTAACTTAACCCTAAACCCCACCTAATCACCCCCTGGGGTCTATGACAGTGGGCCCTAGTCCCTTTAATTAAACTCTGTTTAAAATAACAGAGAGGGATTAATCCCCCTCTCACTAATAGAGGGGCCCCACTGGCCAGAGCCCCACTGACGTCACCCATGCGTCAGCATGACGCCATAAATATATTTCTAATTAAAAGAAATCTAGAAAAGACAGAAAACATATAAACTTTAGAAATTCATAGAAAATTCATACTAACTCCAAATTAAGCAAATAATATATGAAAATTTATCAGAAAAATGCAAGGATTATGAATATGCAATTTGTTTTCATGACAAACCACTTTAAAGGGGAGGACCAGAGGCAAATTCATATTTGGTCCATTTTAAATTCATACATGGAGTTTGAATTGCAAATACTTTGGCAATATACTTCATTAAAACCGAAACTTCAACACATCAGTACCATGTACATAACATTACAACACCTTAATCATGTGCTTGTGCATTTACTTTCGATGTTGCCCCCCCCTTTTGTTGATGAATGTTCCGATAATAGTGTTTCCGAGACGGAGGTCACCCCGAAGCAGAAGATCGATAACCAGTGTATCGTCAGCAAGGCAAGCAGGCCCTCATTGATCATGTCTATAAAAACCCAATTCCCTCTCATTCTCGCTTATGCATGTTTAGGAGTTCACCATGATGCGTTCTACCGCTAGTTGAACCCATTCCTTTGCATGACCTATCATTTCTGCCACACTATTAAGCAAACCTCAACCTAGCAGATCTAGGAGTTGCTTGTGATCATCATGTGGCCATTCATACATGTTATGCTTATGCTATGCTTAGAGTTGTGGAAGCATTGGTCCATCTTGGGTGATGAATTGATGATGGTAGTAATCATGTTCATGTTACTTGTGATGAAAAGGGTGTGGTGAACTTGACTAAACAAGGTGAACAATGAGAGGTTGTGTAGGAGTACACAGTGGGTTGTCTTGTTGAACACTGTCATAGGCCCCGAGTTCTTGTGTTGTGATCCAAGACAAAGAGTACTACCACATGTTGGGCAAACGGATCCCCGCTCGGCCCACTAACTCATCCCAGTTCAAGTCCAGGAGTCACACTAGTTCGGGTTTTCCATTTGGCATATGCATAGAAAAAGAATGAATGAAAGTTTGCATCATTTAGATATGTGGGTGGACCTGTGAGACAGTAAAACCATCTGCTAAGGTGGCGTCTCGGTCGCCTGCATCGTCTGAGTCCGTATCGTTGACCCGGCCGGACTCTTGAGCGGTAAGCAACTCAGATGGTTGATTCCTAGATTAGAGTTGGTTGTGAGGTAAAAGTTGTGGAAATTATCCTCGCCGACAGCCGTTTGAAGGGTGACGAGATCTTGGCGGTAACTGATGGTTTCATTTGTGTAGCAATACACCCCTGCAGGGTTAACAAAACTATTCGAATAGTCGTGTCCGCGGTTATGGACTACTTGGAGACCTTTACTTGATTATTAGACAACTTCAACGATTACTCTAAAACTTGCCAAGATAAGTGTGAGTGCTATGGCGTGCTTCCTCGTGGGGAAGTCGAGGAAGTATCCATAGTGGTGTATTGGTTGGAGACTTGGTAGTGGACTCGTGTACACTTCTTACCTCAAGTCTGGTACTCGTAGTACATGACTAGCCAAGTCAAAGCTGGCACTTCTGCATGTTGAAACCCCACCTCCCTTTACCTTGAAACTTGAGCATGAGTAGTGTAGTTCTGATGTAAGTCTTGCTGAGTATGACTTTGTACTCACGTTTGCTTATTCTATGTTTTAGATGAAAACCCAGCCCCGATGGAGTCACCTTCCTGAATCTTGACGTGGACTAAGCTAGTATAGTTCCAGACAGCAGTCTGGTCCCTCGTGGAAGGGCATGTATGTTGAACAAGGCTTCTCTAAGACATTTGTTAATCTTGTCTGTACTCAGACCTAATTTGTTTCCGTTGCTTGATGTAATGATGGATCATAGTCATATGATCTTTGTGTACTCTATGTGTAAGTCAATAAAGATATACTTTGTAGAGTTCATGCAATGTGTATCTGCTATTTACACTGGACATGTATGATGCGTGTATGATTATAACATGCATGTCTTAGTGTGGGGTTCGATAACTTAGTTGTGTTCTTGCCGGCGGTCTTTTATACACCAAGTGGCCCTTAGATGTGCGCAGCTTGGGGCATCGCGATGCGATTGTTTGTGACTCTATCACGTGGCACACTTTGTTGTATGATTGAGCCCGCCCGAGATCCCGACTAGGTGATCGGGCTGGAGTCTGTTTATGTAAGTGCTATGATTCAATCGATAATATGGTTGAGGCGACTTGTCTATGAGTATGGGATTTTACCACCCATAAGCATTTAGACTTGTGAGCGGACGATGAGGACCCATCTAAGATGATCATCCGGGCCTGGATGGGATGCCCCTCACGTTTGATGCTTTTCGAGAGTGTTCTGTGCTTGGCCTTGTCTGCTTAGACAAGTGGGTACGGCTCTCGGCTCTCCATATGATTGTGTTATAACAGGAATTACATACGCGTATTACGGGTCCCGACAGACTTGGTATCAGAGCAGGACTGTCTATAGGATTATCAAACCCTTGGTCGAAGTCGATTCTAGTATTCTATATTTATATAGTTACTTGGGTATAAAGGGAACAACGTAAGGCTTATTTTTCTCCTTACCCTCATCGATATGAGTTCTGAGTCACCCTCATCTTTTCTACGGGAAGATAGGACTAGGCTCATCTATGTCTTACTAGAACATCTCGTTGATTGCTTCTTTGTAGCCGTAGGACTATTGTGGTTGTCCAGAGTCTTCTTGATTTTGAGTTCCTTGAAGAGATTGGATAAACTTCTTCACATTAGTTTTTCAAGGTTGTCTCATTTTCTATCTCGATGTAGCCGTTATGCTTCCCGATTTATTCTTTGTTTCTAGGAATCTTTGCCTTTGCATTACAATCTTTTCCTCCTAGTCATGTCCTTTTATCCTTGATTCCATCGTAAAACCTGTTATGATTGTTGATTGTTATCACACAGGATGTCAGGTGGAACTCGTAGTGTTGTTCGTCGCAATCAAGACCGTGTTCGGAATCGAAATGATGATGAACCTCCACCACTGCCTTCTGCAGCGGAAATCATGATGGAAGCTGAGTGGAATCGACGAGCTCAAACACGCCTTTTGGAGCTCATTGAGCAGAATACCGCTCGTCAGCGCAATGTGGTTATTAGCATTCAGGATTTCATCCTCCTCAAACCACCGGTATTCCGATGTTCTTCTGAGCCCCTTGAAGCTGAGGATTGGCTCTGTTCCATCAAGCGTAAGCTGGATACAACACATGTTGCTCCCGATGATCGAGTTATATTCGCGGCATACTTTCTGGAAGATGCTACTGCTGAATGGTGGGAGAACTATGTTGCAATGCAGCATGATGGTCATATAGTGACTTGGCAGGAGTTCCGTGATGCCTTTCGAGGGTACCACATTATGGATGAGCTAATGGAGCGCAAGATGGAAGAGTTCTGCAATCTGACTCAAGGAGAGATGTCCATTCATGAGTATGTGAGAGAGTTCAACCGTCTTGCTCGTTATGCCCAAAATGAGATCACCACCGATGCCAGAAAGCAGGCAAGGTTCCATAAGGGACTTAGCCCTATCCTACGCCATGATCTCAACCTCCTTGAATTTGCCACCTTTGAGGATTTAGTCAAAAGATCCTTCAGAGCTGAGCATGGCAATGAAGTTTTCGAAGAGTCTCGCAAGCATGCTCATGAGTTTGCTCCTTCTTCAAGTTCAGCCCCTCAGAAACGCCGAATATGGATTCCAACTAGTGCCATACCTCAAAACCTTCTTCAGAGGCCACCATCCAATAATTCCATCCACCTCAACACATTGTTCCTCCCAGGAATGATGGTGTGCAAACAAGTAATCCAGCTCCCAGCAATTCAGGCAGGGTGTGTTTCAAGTGTGGTCTGCCAGGCCATTACCTCCTTCAGTGCCCTCAGGTTTTGATGGCACCACGTCATTCTCGACGTAAGCCTTCAAGGAAATCCACCTCCAAACCCTTGCAAGCAAAGCCTTCATCCACTAGTAGTGGTTGTGTGAACCAAATCTCAGTTGAGAAAGCTATTGATACTTCTGACGTCATCCTTGGTACACTCCTAGTCAATCATGTTCCCGCCTCCGTTCTTTTCGATCCAGGAGCATCTCATTCATTCATGTCAGAGAGTTATGCACTTCGTCATGAGTTTCCTTTTGAAGAAATGTTTTCTCCAATGATAATTCAAACTCCTGGTTCAAAGTGGAAAACTAATAGAGTAAGCCATGGCAATCAAATTGCAATTGAGGGTTTAGTATTCCTTGCTTCACTTATAGCCCTCAAGTCTTCAGACATTGATGTCATCCTAGGAATGGATTGGTTATCAAGACAGAATATTGTCCTTGATTGAAAAGCCAAGTCGGTTAAACTCACTCATCCTTCAGGCCAGACAATTGACTACACATCACCCAGCTCTAGAATCCAGATGCATACTTTGAATGTGCTTCCCCTTCCTGACCTTGAACTCTCGACAAGGGAGGGGGGAGTCGCCCAGACGGCCAGCTGGCACGGCACCACCCCTGGCCGCGCCAGCAGGGCGCCTGGGGCCCCCTGGCTGCCCTCTGGCTCCTCTTTTGGCTCCGGGCTCCTTCGGGTGCGTGGATTTTTTGGTATTTTCTTGGAATTTTCTGAGATGTCCAAAAATCCATTTTCCTGCGCACAAAAAACCAAACAGGCAGCTCTGCTGAAAACAGCGTCAGTCCGGGTTAGTTTAGCTCAAATCATGCAAGAATGAGGGAAAAAAATAGCAAAAGTGTTTGGAAAAGTAGATACGTTTGAGATGTATCAGGGATGCACGGGGGCATCCCCAAGCTTAGACGCTTGAGTTCCTTGAATATTTATTGGGGATGCATGGGGGCATCCCCAAGTTTGAGCATTTGACACTCCCGGATCTTCTTTCATCATCTTCCCTTGCACACTTGAAAACTCCCTTCATACATAACTCATCATAAGCTGATTAGAGAGGTTAGTACCCTTAATAAAATATATTTTTCTCCATTGGAAATAAATATATTCTTGAAGAGCTACGGTTTCTCAAGATTGCCAAAAAGTTTTTGCAAAGAAAAAGCAAGCTTAAGGTTTGCAAAAGTAAGGAAAGACAAAACTTGGCAGAATCTGTGAAAAATAGAACAACAGGTAGTTAATAAAAATTTGCGGGGTATTTCTTCAACTCAAATCAAAAAACTCAGAACAGACGCTCGAAAAAATTTGTATGGAGCACACTGTCAAAAAATTAGATCAAAAAGATGAACTGGTGATTTTAGGCTAATTTTTCCGTCGAAGGATAGAATCTGTTTTCTGGACAGCATGTCACAACTTTTGAACTTTCTTGCAATCAGAGGCTAAACTTGGCACAAAGCTTGAAAATAAAGATACAATGATGTTGCTACAGTAGTAACAATCATCAAGACAACTAAAAACAGAAGTAAACACATCTTGGGTTGCCTCCCAACAAGCGCTTTCTTTTACGCCTTTAAGCTAGGCATAAAGCAAAAATATCAAGTTTTGTCAAGTGAAAGAGAATAGCTAGCCCGTGTAACGGAATCAAAAGGTAACTTAATCTTCTTCCTAGGGAAGTGTTCCATCCCCTTTTTGAGAGGGAATTGAAATTTTATATTCCCTTTTTCATGTCAATAACGGCACCAACGGTGCAAAGAAAAGGACGTCCCACAATAATTGGACATAAAGGTTCACACTCTATATCCATAATAGTAAAATCAACGGGAACATAATTGTCACTGACAATGATAAGAACATCGTCGATCTTCCCCAAAGGTTTCTTTACTGAAGAATCAACGAGACGAACACCAAAAGAACAAGGATCAAAAGGTTTCAATTCAAACATATCATACATTCTTTTGGGCATATCGGAGGTACTAGCTCCAACATCACATAAAGCATAGCAAGAGAAGTTATTCAATTTAATTTTTATCATAGGATCCCAACCATCCTCTATCTTCCTAGGTATGGAGGCTTCTAGGCAATTCCCATTGATAGCAGTATCTAGAACGAACCTATTCCAAGGAGTAATCCCAACATAAAAATTTCTAAGCAGGGTAGTAGTGGATTGCTTCTTGGTGGCTCTTTTCTGAGAATCATTAATTCTATACTAAGCATCTTTTAAACTTTCCCTACCTTTTTTTAAAGGTGAGCACTTCTGTCTCAACAAAGGAAAAAGGACCAGACATAATGACAATTACTAGCAGGGTAAATAATTTTTTTGTGGTTTTTGATAAAGGACACTAAGATAAAAATTGAAAAGTAAACTAACAAGACTAAAAAGCAAAGGTAAAAGATAGTGTGCAACTCACCTATGTTGTAGGTTGGAGTACCCGTCAACGGCGCCAGAAATTTGCTTGATACGGGAGAGATGATAATGGTTTCTCGCCCTTCGTTGGTTACCCCAAGTGGAAGGTGAGATGCAGCGTAGCGGCAAGTTTCCCTTGGTGAAGATACCAAGGTTTAGATTGTCTCCAATAGGACTCCGATAACTACAAGTAGGTGGTGAAGCAAGCAACGCGCCGTTTGAGATATTGCTCCCTTAACCTGGACCTGCACACACACAAGTAACTTTGCTCCCAACGAACTTCAGAGAGGTTGTCAATCTCTCCGGCCTTGTTGTTTACAAAGGATAAAACGCAAGAGATAACGGATAATAGTAATTTCAACTAAAAAGTAAAGCAGAAAATAAATTGAGCGTGTAAACAGTGATGAGAATATGGACCGGGGTCCCGTTGTTCACTAGTGATGTCTCTCTCCCAAAAGACGATAAAACTGCAATGCGAGGTAAAAAATCACACCCGGGCAATTGACATGATTAAAAACGCACCGCAATGCTAACTATGCTACAAAGAAAGGAAGAGGATCAAAAGCATGGGCGGTACGCCAAAATAAGTAGACCGAAATCCAACTGCATCTACTACTAATCATCCACCTTGAGATATCTATCAAGAAAATCTCGCAGGTATTAAGTTGCGAGCCCCGCCCAAAGTGTAAATCCAAAGCAACAGACAACTGCATTAAAAGAACTTTGCGTAAAGTAAACAATCCTTGCAACCGCGGTTACAAGCACCGTTGTTTTCCCCCTTGTGGCAACAACACATCCCCTAGACTCATGTTTCTGTCACTCAAGCTAGTCATCGGGGGCATGAACCCACAATCGAGCATAACGTTCCCTCTTGGAGTCACTACCTACTACTTGGCCAAAGCAATAAAAAGCAACGGAGAACATGCAAGAATTACTCAAGAACAAGAATATAAAAGATAAGAACCAAATATATAAACTGAAAATAGTTTCATAATCCATCAGATCCCAGCAAACTCAGCATAGCAACAGCAGAAAGAATTACATATGTGCCTTGATCATGTAGGGCATCTCACAAGGTCTAATCCATGAAGAACAAAGAGGGGAGGAGCACATCACATAGCTACTGATCACGGACCCATGGTCCAAGGTAGACTACTCACGGATCATCCGGGAAGCGTCCATGATGGAGGAGAGGCTCTCGGAGGTCAATCCTCCCTCCGGAAGGGTGGCGGGAAGAGGTCTGCTGGCGCTCCCGATCTTGGAAGCGCCGCAGCGGCGGAACAGAGGCGAGATCGCGAAAAAGGGTCTGTCTTCGGAAGAATCCCGTCACGGAGAATATATAGGCGAAAGGGGGGAGCCAGGGGGGCCACCAGGTGTCCAGGCGGCCACCTGGCGCGGCCTCCCCATAGGGAGCACCACTAGGGCGCCTGGACCCTTGGTGGTGGCCCTCTGGCCCCACCTTGATTATTCCGAAAGCTTTCGGTACGCTGATTTTTTGTTTGATTTTTCCTGAATTTTTGGAGCACTTTTAATATGGGGGAAACCTGAAATAGAAAAACAGCAGACAACAAGAACTGGCACTGGGGTGCACTGAGTTAATAAGTTAGTCCAAATATGATCAAAAGTGTATGAAAGTGTACCTAGATCATAGCAATATCGCACAAAACATGCATGGAGCAAGCAGAAATTATAGATACGTTTGGGACGTATCAGGGAGGAACCTTTATGTCAACAACACTTGGTGCTGCCACAAAACTACTAGATGAGATGATGACCAACTATTCCCAATGGCACACCGAACGAGCTCCAACAGGTAGGAAGGTAAACTCTGTCGAGGAAATCTCCTCCCTAAATGAAAAAGTTGATATGATCATGTCTCTACTTACCAAGCAAGCTCCTATTGATCCTCATGATGTTCCTTTAAATTCCTTGGTTGCTCAAGAACAAGTAGATGTGAACTTTATCTCTAGAAACAACTTCAACAACAATGCTTATAGGAGTAATTTTGCTAGCAACCCTAGACCGTTCCCATCCAACAACTATGGGAACAACAACACTTATCCTAGCAACAAGAACTCCACTTCTGAATTAGAGAGCATGCTTAAGGAATTTATCACTACCAAAAAGCCTTCAACAAGAGTGTAGAGGAAAAGTTAGACAAATTAGATAATCTCTCTTTGAAGGTAGACAACTTAGCCTTTGATATTGAGATGCTTAAAATTAGAACTTCTCCCCTCGAGGAGAGGAAGGCCACTCCTATTAATGCTATTCAAGTGCAAATTAATGAAAACATTAGGATGATGGCTAAACTTAAAGAAAGATGGGCTATAGAAAAGGAGGAATAAGATAGAATTAAGAGCCTTCCTACACACCACACCATTGCTACTATCCAAGTTGTTGAGGATACCCAAACTTTTAGCACCCAACACACTCCTAGTCCCATTGGACTTATTAATGGTGATGATATTACCTCAACCGTAGAAGAAGAAACTCCTATGAACATAGATACTTTCAAAAAAGTGAGCCTAGATAACACCACTACCACCTTTGATAGTAGTGACATTGATTTTGATAGTTGCACCCTTTCTGAAGTTATTAGCTTTCTACACAAAATGTCTAGAGACCCCCACACTAGCACACTAAATCTTGTCTTCATGGAGCATATCACTAATGCTCTCATTAAATCTAGGGAGGAGAAGCATAGAGTATAAGCCTCCATACCTAGGAAGCTAGAAGATGGTTGGGATCCTATGATAAAAATTAAATTAAATAACTTCTCTTGCTATGCATGCTTTGTGTGATGTTGGAGCTAGTACCTCCGTTATTCCCAAAAGAATGTATGATATGTTTGAATTGAAACCTTTTGATCGTTGTTCTTTTGGTGTTTGTCTCGTTGATTCTTCCGTAAAGAAACCTTTGGGGAAGATTGACGATGTTCTTATCATTGTCAATGACAATTATGTTCCCGTTGATTTTACTATTATGGGCATTGAGTGTGAGCCTTTATGTCCAATCATTTTGGGACGTCCTTTTCTTCGCACCGTTGATGTTGTCATTGATATGAAAGAGGGGAATATAAAATTTCAATTCCCTCTCAAAAAGGGGATGGAACACTTCCCTAGGAAGAAGATTAAGTTACCTTTTGAGTCCGTTACATGGGCTAGCTATTCTCTTTCACTTGATAAAACTTGATTTTTTTGCTTCTTGCCTAGCTTAAAGGCGTAAAAGAAAGTGCTTGTTGGGACGCAACCCAAGATGTTTTTACTTCTATTTTTAGTGGTCTTGATAATTGTTACTACTGTAGCAACATCATTGTATCTTTATTTTCAAGCTTTGTGCCAAGTTTAGCCTCCGATTGCAAGAAAGTTCAAAAGTTGTGACGTGCCGTCCAGAAAACAGATTCTGTCCTTGGACGAAAAACTTCACGATAAATCACTAGATCATATTTTTGATCTGAATTTTTTTGACAGCATGCTCTATACAATTAGCTTTCGGGCATCTGTTATGAGTTTTTTTATTTGAGTTTCAGAAATATCCCAAAAAAATATTTACTACCTGCTGGTCTGTTTTTCACAGATTCTGCCACGTTTTGCCTTTCCTCAGTTTTGCAAGTCTTGCGCTAGCTTTTCCTTTGCAAAAACTTCTTGGCGGTCTTGAGAAACAGTAGCCCTTCAAGAAAATGTTTATTTCCAGTAGAGGAAACTCTGTTACTTATGCGTACTAACCTCTCTAATCAGCTTATGATGAGTTATGTATGAAGGGAGTTTTCAAGTGTGCGAAGGAAGATGATGAAAGAAGATCCGGGAGTGTCAAACGCTCAAGATTGGGGATGCCCCATGCACCCCCAAGAAATATTCAAGGAGACTCAAGCATCTAAGCTTGGGGATGCCCCCGTGCATCCCCTTCTCCATCAACAATCATTAGTTCGTCCTTCGTTCTACTATATTTTTATCACTTCATGCATTATGTGCTATGCTTGGAGCGTCTTGCTCTTTACTTTTTAGTTTTCTTTAGCTTTTTTTGCTATTCATAACAAGTTAGAACCCAGCTTTATTTGTGTGAGAGAGATACACGCTCCACTTTAAACTAGAAGACATCATAGGATTTTCATGCTTATCTTTCTTTTGTTGTGTGTTCTTTATCTTTTCGTAGCTACTGTCATGTTTAGCTCTTAGTTTTCATGCTTATTCTTTTTAAAGAGCTTTTGTTTAGTTTGTTGCTGGAACTCTCCTGAGTTTTCATGTTTATCTTGTTTAGACAGTTGGCTTGTTGCACTGAGTTGTGTATTGACTTAAAGTAGGTGATTGAGGTTGCTATTCAATTGTAGTAGTAACTTGCAATAGTTTTGAGGTATTGTTGTGAGTAATGTTTGAAATTTTGGTGTCAAGAGCTCTAGCCTGTTAGTGATAGATGTCGTATTTTGGGCAATCCATGTTTATTTTCAAAAACTACAAAAACTAGTTGAGAATTCTAGCTACTAGATGCATCACTAATCTTTGGAGGGATCAGATATTAGAGTACACTCACGTACCATGAGTTGAGGATGCGCAAGGATAACCAAACCCCCATACACTCCTCCTCAGGGTACTTGTCTCTTTGTGAACCTCCTGATTAGATTGAGAGTTACCAATAATAAGTGCACGAGTTCTTCGGACTAATGTAAGTATTGAAAGTTGACACTTCGACCTCCTCATATTTGCTAGCCTCTTCGGTACCGTGCATTGCCCTCTTCTCACTCCGAGAGTTGGCGTCCACCTCGCCGGTGCATCCAAACCCTTGGCATGATACGCTCTGTCATCATAAACCTCCTTTTATCTTTCCTCAAAACAGCCACCATAGCTACCTATCAAGGCATTTCCATAGCCTTTCTGTGATACATTGCCATGCAACATCCACCTTCTCATGACTTGATCTTCATGTCATACATGTTCCTGCTACACTGGCAGATGCATACATTTGCATACATCATGATAGCCACATCTTCTTTATGTTGAGTACTTTTGTAAAGTGTGAAAGATCTCCTATATTCCTTGTAAAATAGAGTGTTGCCCTTAAGTGAGGAAAATATCCCAAAGAGGACAAATTTAAAAGATCCCAAAGAGGACAAATGAGAGTTAAATAGAAAGAGTCATTGAGGCCACAAAAAATAGAAAAAAGAGAAAAAGAAATAAAAAGAGAGAAGGGGGCAACACTACTGTTCTTTTTGAGAGATCCACACCCGTACTCCCTCTTTTATCTTGTACTCCATAGAGATGATCATATATGCATATAGCTATGTGGGGACCTTCACACTACAGAACTTGGATTGTATATTCCAATGATGAGCCTCCTCAAATTAGCTCTAGGTCTTCTTGAGCAACCAAGTGGGATGCACCCCCACTAGTTCCATTGGAGAGCTTTCCATAGCTCATATGTGCATCCGTTGCATTGCAATCCCTACTCCTCACATCATATCTATCATTTGGCTTTCTCTCGCCTATGATTGTCCTCATTGATGTGAGCCTTTCACACCTTTTTGTCTTCCTCCACCACCATCTCTCTTTCTCTTTGCCGTCCTAAGTGTCAATTTTCTTGCTTACGCTCATACATTGCATGAGTGCTCAAAATGTCGAAAGGGAGTGGATCATTTTGACTTGTACCTGGCTAGTGGTCTGGGGACGAGTCAAGATAAGATTCAAAAGGATACCAAGTGTGAAACTTTAGTAGATTGAGTTCTCAACAAAAATTACACTTTTCTCTCTCGTATCCCCATCCCCCACTTCTTGCACGCAAACACCATCTGGAGACATTCGAGTCACGGACAGCGAGAGATCTTGCATCTTTATGTTCTTATGTTGCTTGTTTCAATGCTAATATAAAATCTTGCCTGTTATGACTTGAATTGAATTACATGCCTTAATTGCTTTACTTAAAAGTCCTTTTATGGTTGGTAGCATGTCACCACAGAAATTATGCTTGTTATCATTTACCTACTCGAGGACGAGCAGGAACTAAGCTTGGGGATTTTGATACGTCCCAAACGTATCTATAATTTCTGCTTGCTCCATGCATGTTTTATGTGATATTGCCATGCTTTTGATACACTTTCATGCACTTTTGATCATATTTGGACTAACCTATTAACTCAGTACACCCCAGTGCCAGTTCCTGTTTTCTGCTGTCTTTTTATTTCAGGTTTCCCCCTTATTAAAAGTGCTCCAAAAATTCCGGAAAATCCAATAAAAAGTCAGTGTACGGGAACCTTCCAGATCCCCGAAGGAGAGCCAAGGGGGCCACCCTGGTGCCTAGGCGGCCAGGGGGCGCGGCCCCACCCTAGGCCGCGCCAGTGGGGCGCTGCACTCCCTGGTGCCCCCCGGTTACCCTCCTTCGCCTATATATTTGTCTCGCCCCGAAACCTCCGAGGACAGAAACCTTTTTCGCGATCTCGCCTCTGTTCCTCCGTCGCCGCGCTTCCAAGATCGGGAGCACCAAAAGACCTCTTCCTGGCACCCTATCGGAGGGAGGATTGACCTCCGGGAGCTTCTCCACCACCAGGGACGCTTCCCGGATGATCCATGAGTAGTCCACCTTGGACCATGGGTCCATGATCAGTAGCTATGTGATGTTCTCCTCCCCTCTTTGTTCTTCATGGATTAGACCTTGTGAGCTGCCCTACATGATCAAGGCACATATGTAAATCTTTCTGATGTTGCTATGTTGAATATGCTGGGATCTGATGGATTATGAGACTATGTTCAGATTGTGATGAGTAATATATTTGGTTCTTCTCTTTTATATTTTTGTTCTTGAGTAATTCTTGCATGTTCTCCGTTGCTGTTTATTGCTTTGGCCAAGTAGTAGGTAGTGACTCCAAGAGGGAGCGTTATGCTTGATTGTGGGTTCATGCCTCCTGATGACTAGCTTGAGTGACAGAAACATGAGTCTAGGGGATGTGTTGTTGCCACAAGGGGGAAACAGCGGTGCTTGTAACCGCGGTTGCAAGGACTGTTTAATTTACGCAAAGTTCTTTTAATGCAATTGTCTGTTGCTTTGGGTTTACACTTTGGATGGGACTCGCAACTTAATATCAGCGATATGTTCTGGATATATATCTCAAGGTAGATGATTAGTAGTAGATGCAAATGGATTTACGTCTACTTATCTTGGTGTACTTCCCATGCTTTTGAGACTCTTCATTTCTTTTGTAGCATAGTTAGCATTGCGGTGCATTTTTAATCCTGTCAATTGCCCAGCTGTAATTTGTTTACCTTGCATAGTTGTTTATCGTATTTTAGGAGAGAGACATCACTAGTGAACATCATGGGACCCCGGTCCATATTTCCACCACTGTTTACACCCTCAATTTACTTCTTGTTTTACTTTCTAGTTGCAATTATCACTACCATTATCTATTGCGTTTGATCCTTTGTAAACGGCAAGGCCGGAGAGATAGACAACCTCTCTGTACTCGTTGGGAGCAAAATTATTTGTTGTGTGTGCAGGTCCAGGTAAAGTAAACAACCTGAGGTTGTGAACGGCGCCATTGTCCACTTTACCACCTACTTGTCGACCTTGGAGTCCTACTGGAGACATAAACCCTATCCTCTACGTTAGGGGAAATCTTGCTGCTACGCTACATCTCCACCTTCCACTTGGAGTAACCAACGAGGGGCGAGTATTACTTCCTCGCTAGCATCACCAAAGTAAGTTACATTGACTGAGTCATACCTGGTTTGCATTGGGGGACTTTATAAACATTGGTGATATCGCCAAGAGGGTGTGGTAGCCATTTATCACATTCATAGGATTACTTCTCTTCGAGCTAGAAGGGGTTAATGTTTCACGTATGGATAGGACACTATCTGGATGCGGGATTGATCTCGTATCATGCGACTGTTCATGTTGAGCAATATCTGCAGAAATTATTTTAAAGCAATCAAACGCAGTCGAGATTATCAACCGAAGTGCGTTGATTTGAGAGTGTCATACCTGCTGGACATTGGGTAATATTACGAAGATGTCGTCCATCAATCGGCTCCAGTCGCGACTTCATAGAAAATATTTTATGCCTTCTTTTGTTCTCTTATTTGCATCAGCTGGAAACAAAATAGATATTATACAGTAAGTACACCTTGAAAATATTTTATATCATAAAATCACCTTGAAACTGTGATATGAACTAATACAGTAAAATCACATGAAAGTGTTACACCAGTACAAAGTCATTCCGTGCTCCTAAAATGCCAACCATAATTGAAACTTTCCTGACATGTTTTTGGTTAGGGTAGTGCAAGTAGGAGATACCTGTAGTTGTTCTCACTTTAATGTGAGCTGACCTGTAGTTGAGACCTCAGTAAATCTCACATATTGTTTTTTTTAGGAAAAGACACAACCTACACTTATATGATTACAAGGAGGTTTTTACACTCCTCAGGCCTTGTTCGGTGCCCGATGATTAGATCCCCTTGGTGGAACTAATCCACCCAGGGATAGGGTGTCATCAGCTCACCCGCGTGGGTTAAATCCACGGACCCATTGCCGCTGATTTTTTCCGCCTGAATTCGCGAGGTTTACGCCGGGAAAAAAGGCACTCGAGGTTAAACCGAATGCACGAGAACAAAAAGACCGGGATAATTTCCTAGTGGGGCCAATTCATGTGAAACCCCGTGGTTTAGGCCCCAAACCATGCGGGGGTGGGATTAAACGAACGAAGCCTCATGAATAAATTTCCTGACCATAGGTGGAGCATCTCCTATGGTTATACGATTGCCATGTCTCCCAGCACATGCTGCCAGCTCATGGGTTGCTCTGTTGCTAGATCTTCTCACACATCTGATTGTGATCTCCTTAAAACTTCCGAGCAGTGCCTTAACATCGACCACAAGGGGAAACAGAGCAGACATATTATCAACAGTCCCATCCAGCAGGGGATCAGGGACGCACAATCAGTTTCCAAACAAATATTGCCCTTGTAGATTTTGCTTAATTCAGTGAGCCCACATAAGATGGCAGACAACTCAGCTTCTTCCGCATTCTTGCACACATGAAGGCGTTGGCCAACGGAGATAGCGACCTGTCCGCTAGAGTTTCTTGTGATCATTCTGGCTGTGGCTTCGCCTGTATCAGCAAGATAGGATGCGTCTGTATTCATTTTCTAAGTGCCTGCCGCTGGTGGCTCCCATTGGTTGTTATGGTGCTGCACAGACCCACGTCCAAGCTCACCTCCCAATTCACTAATTTGTTTTCCTTTTCTAAGGCCATCCCCTGTATTGTTAGCTATAAGCTCTTCCAATACATGTGTCCTTGGCCAAACATTCTCATAATCATGACCGACGTTCGCTGCACTGTTTATTTCCTTCGCGTATCTGACTATAAATTGAGCATAAAACTGATCTTTGCTCTTCCCTCAGCATGCACACAATCATCCCGCAGCCACCATGCTCGCCAGAGTAGCAGTAATATCTTCCGAAAATTGGATTCTGAGCTCGAGCTCAGATGGACCCGGTAGAAAAAACGCATGCAGCAGCATACTACCGCGCATTCACACCTTATTACAAAACTGACGGGAGGAATCACTAAAGAAACAGCAAAACAATGAACATGGGTGCCACCGCTGTCACTTGCATGCTGGCAGATTGCTCGGTATGGATGGCAACTTGGCAAGACGCTGTCACTTGGATGGAGAGTGCGCCGGAGCGTGGTGCTGGTGGTGAGTCGGCGCCAGTGGAACGTGGTGGCCGTGGTGGTGTGGGCTTGGAGCCTTGTCCTGCTCGGCAACGGCGAGATGGATCGGCGCCGGCGCTTCAAAGTGGTGAAGCCACTCCGTGTTTGTAGCAGTATCGAGCTCAGCGGCGTCGATGTGGACCGGGGAAGGAGCTGAAGCGTGGTGACGATGGTGATGGATCGCCGTTGCCTCCTTCAAAAGGACAAAGAAACCTGTATAGTGATCATCCCCAGAGAAAACAGAGTAGCTTGCCAACGTTTTGTACAAATTCTCTGTCCCTAGGCCCAGCTGGCCAGCTAGGAACGAAAATGACCGACTCAAGTTCTGTGCCAAGGTACAAAAAAATAACCAGGAGCAGCTGCGCTCGAGTGCAGAAACGCCAGGTCCTCTAATATCTTCCTCCTATCTTCTTCAGTGCACGACCCAAGGAGTATTTGCAGCCAGTTATTACCGGTGTATCTGAAACGTTCCTCACCCGACAGCTTCCAAAAGGTCCTTAGTTCATCCCGAAGAGCTTTGGCCTTGGTACAGGTAACAACTGCATGAAATTCATCCTCAGTCTCTGTCCCACAAATCTATACCTAATAATAAAGGGAGGTGGCTTTCTTAGTCCGTTTTTGTATTTTTTTTAAAAAAATCCTTCTCTTTTCTATTAATTAACCCGCCGTCCTATGTTCCCAGCCGAAAAAAAGAAAAAACGAAAATAGAAAAAAAAAACGCTTCGTTCTGGTTGTGCACACGTCTGCAGTCGGTCGCCTCCTCTCCTCGCTGGCTCGCGTCTGGCCCAATAAAGCCGGCCCATTAAGCATAAAAAAGATGTTTCTGCATGCAGTCTCTTAATGGCATACAAATTAATTTGTGTCAATGACTTTTCAATAATTACAAAGATATTTTCTTGACATTTTGAAAAAATGAGGTGTTAAAATAATGTCCAGAAAAAAATAGAAAATGTTAATTGCATAAAAAACATGTACATATAAACACATTATCACGTTTAGAGAAAATGTCTATAATATTTGAAAAATGTAAAAATATGATCACATATCTTTTACTGTTTTACAATATTCGCAAAAATGCATGCCACATTCTTCTACAATACTACCTCTATTTTAACCTACCAAAACATCATATATTTCTAAACGGAGGGAGTATTATACAATATAAAAAGATATTCACATAATTTTGTTATAAATGTTTCTATCCCAGAAAAATGTAAGTGATATTTAAAAAAAATCACGTTTCAAATAATATATTCCTAAACATTTTCTATGTAGCACGTAAACAAAAATATTCACTGAGTTAAAGAAATATTTTGTATCATCGAAGAATTCTTTCAACGTGTGTTTGGAAAATGTTTTACACATATTCAAGAAAATATGGACTGCGCCCCCTCCTCGCCGCCGGTGGCCGGCGTGCCACCGGGCTGCCGCCGCCGCCGCGGGCTCCTGCTCGGGAGGAACCCCGAGCCGAGCCGGCCTCCCATCGCCCACCTGGGCCGGCGCAGCCCCACGGCCCACCAGACCGCGGCCCATCTCCGCGCCCCCGGCCCGCAGCCTCCTCTCGCCTAGGGCGAGGCTGCCTATCCGTCGCCCACTGGCCTCATGGGCCGAGCCCATGGGTGAGGCCCCGTTTCTTTTTTTTCCTCTGCCTTTTTATTTTTGCTAAGTCCCGTGAATGTGTTATTTTATTCAGTTTCACGATTAACTCTGCGAGTAAACCGTAGTTCGGATCGCGTTGCGTCCAAAATGCGGATGGTTTAGAATTGCATGCTCTATCGTTCATATGTAGAAAGTTAATTCATTTGAGGCCATCTAGCTATTTTAATTCTATGTTGAAGTGGACACCTGATCGTAAATTTGCTGCTGCTGTTATTTTGTTGCAACTTCGGTTGATCATTGCGTCGCATCCGTGAGGCCTATTGCATTGATTCTTTCTCGTGTGCGTTAAGCATCGTGTGCACTTCAACCTTATGCTTTCCCTTGTCATGTTCGACTGCTGTAGATATATTAAATCTTGCTCCAAAGTGGTGTACCTGGTAATATGTGCTGCTGTTTATATTTTTGTTGCAACTTCGATCGACGAGTGTGTCGCGACCGTTTATCGGAATTGAGTGATTCTTGTTGCATCCTGTTAACCATCATGTCTACTTTCATTATATGTATTGTTTTGTCATGTTAGCATTCCTGGTCATAGTTATATTTAGCTCCAAAGTTGCAATGCTGCTGTTGTTGACATCCACATCTGTTTTTCACTAAGTCTGTAACGTTCCAATGCCATGTTGCATGCTTAATATCTTTTGATCTGTAATGCCTATGACGTTGATTATTTTTTGTACCTGATCACCATCATGTATAATTCATGCCCATATATTGTTATGCCAAGTTGCTGCACTTTTGCATATAGTTCTACCCCTATGTATACAGCATGATAATAACAGTTCCTGCCCTGTTTTCCTGATTTTCACTAAGTCCTAGACCAGTAATATTTTGTTGCATTTTGCATGGGCAATAATTAATTGTTCATGATGCCTATTTGCATGATTCCTTTTGCCATGACTTTCCTGCTATTTCTACTTTAGTTGCATATCAATTTGGAGCATGTTTGCATTTCTTTTCCTGTTTGTTTAATGCTATAAAGTGTGCTACCTGATGTTGGCAGATTGTGCCCGTAACTTGTTTTGCTCATATATTTTTAACCGTAACTCCGTTTGGAGTGTTCTTTATATGTAACTTGATTAGTTTTTCGTGTAATTTGTGTTTGTGTGGTTGTTTGCTGTTGTTAACCAACCTAAAATGTGGTTGAGGGCAGAACAGTAATAAACTTGTTAATCATCGTGCGGTGCTTAGAGACATGCCATGTTTAGGGTTGCACCTCACTTAACTTGACTAGATTAGCTAGTTTACTTTGAGATTCACCCTTTCCTTGATTGTGTGACATGCCATGCTTCCGTGCTTTGCCATGTTAATAACCGTTGGTTGATCACCTGTAGCTAAACAACTTGAACCACCGTAAACGTGCGGTATTCGTCGTGTGTGACCGATACCCCACTTAACCTGTTAGTAACCGCTCTCGACGGTAGGTGCGATGCCGTAGTGCGATGTGTCGTGTTGTCTTCTTGTTGATGCTTGCTCGTGTTTGCCTCGTAGTAATAGAGTGTTTGCCCGTTGATTGCTTTCCAGTGTTTCCTTCTTGTGTGCTACCGCGGGAATGTCCGGAGACGATGCGAGCGTGCGATCGACTTCACCTTCGGCACCAACTTCTCATCAGGTAAGGGGGAGCATATATCATGCTTATAACTTTCAGCTCACTTTGCCTAGATATAGGATAGAGCGATTGCTTGATCCTACCACCTCATATTTATGCCTCTCAATTAAACCCAAATAGCCATGTCCTCCACCTCCCAGCAAACCTTGTACTGCTATGTTACTATTGCTCGCTGCTCAGCCCCTGCTTAGTATGCATGCTAGGATTCTATCACCTGCTACCTCCTATTACTCCTTGGTTTGGGCTATCACATTATTATATTTTGTTGTGGATGATATGATTATTATAATGTTGACTATATTCGACGAAGGATGGAAGGTCTAGGCTATCCCGCCCCGACGCTTTGTTCCATTCGAGTCACCTAGGATCCGAGTTCCGGGTATTGGTTACGAGACTGAGCGTGTCTGATTGTGTGCGGGATGCTATGGGGTCCCCTTTTCTTACCTACCTAGCTTCAAACATTTCCAGAGGTTGCCCAAGCTGATTTACCATTTGAAACCGTGTGTGTATCTGGTCTGCAGCCAGGTGGTTTCAAAACAACTCGGGCCAGCGGAGACAGAGTTCCTTTGTTGGTCCACACCTGGTGAGCTAGGGGTTCCCTGATGTCAGGTGTGATTTCCCGACCTTAGCCATACGGAAGAGTCCGATCCGAGAGCGTGGCCGGCTTTTGGATTGGGTGTCGACTCCCCGGGGGGCACCCGGATTTGTTCGTTGTTAGCTAGAGGGACCTGTCGTTTTGGATCTCTCAGAACTAAATCATAAAATGGTTGCCTCTAAGGGGTAGCAACTGAGAGAGATGGACGAGCATGCGACGTCTTGTAATGGGCAGTTGGTACACCCCTGTAGGGTTAAATCTTTTCGAGAAGCCGTGTCTGCGGTTATGGACGACTTGAGACCTACTCCTTGTTCATAGGCAACAACAACTGAGATAATCTTAACAGCTGGATCAATGTGTGCGTGCCTTGACTGCTTCTTCTTCTCGGGATGCGAAGAGGAGTACAATGATAGGATAGGTGTTATGTTTGCGTAAGTAGGTGGATAGCAAGACTTGTTGGAGTCGATTCCTCATCGAATGCTTGGTTCTCATCTTACTCTAAACAGATCGTTAGCCACTTATATAATGCTAGTGCGGCTGCAACCTCACCACTACCCCCATCTTACCGTGAGAAGTTGGTTACATGACTTGTTGATATAGCTCACCCCTTTCTTCTCTCTTATCGCACGTTATGCGAACGATCTTGGACTTCAGTGGAGCTCGACGACCCTTCTTCTGGACGCCTTCGCGGAGACTCGACGACGACTAGTTAGGTGGATCCCGCGGAGAGCCTGGACCCGTGTGGTTACGGGAATGGTGTGTTTTACCTTTGCCACTAGGCATTTGATTGTAGTCCGTACTCGGACATGTATCTTCCGCTGATGTATTGTATTCAGGCAGCTGTACGCCGATTGTATGAGATGTTGTATCCTTGTATCTGTAATATTGTGATATCATGTTGAAATCCGGGATATATGACTTTGTCATATGTCGCGGTAGGACTGATATGTGCTTCGTCCTCGGGTTCGGGCGGAAACGCCCGGATCTGAAACAGAACCGCATATCGGGCCTTACAATTCATTGGTGCCCTCACTCCCTTTTGTGGATTTTGTAGTCCGGTGAATTCGCGGTTATGTCACATGGACTTAAAAAAATGTAATGCAAAAAAAAACGTGTGGATTATCAACCTACCTTATAAAGGTGCCTCCGCATATATAACAAGTTGACTCCCATAAGAATGATTTTATTCCTCCAATATGTCAATGCAAATTATTAAATAGTCCAATAAGACCACCGGTGTAAGAATCTCTCTCCACCCAAGACCAAACATTCCAAGTCACAGCTCAACATCTGTAAGCATGTAAGTAAAAAAATGTTAGCACATATAGCTTAGAGCTGAACTGTAATTGTGAATCATATTAGGCAGCCTATCATCATAAATAACATGGAAAGTCCATGGAAAAAATATATCAGTAATGTTATACTAAATAAATTCACATAAGAATGAGAAAAACACACACTGCATTTGGTTGGATTCAAATCAGTCTATTACTTGAGATTAGGATTCAATGGAGTAACTACCACAATATGTAGTTATTTTCTTTTCTCTGTAAAAATGTACACACGAGTGTTGATCATCTCTAGTTTCAAGTTTTACTGTATTAACCTAAAAACAAGAACTAATACCATCAATCTATACACATCCCACTGGATTAAACTTAAAAAGAAGATCAAATAATACTATTCTTATTCAAGAAACATGCATGAGAACTGAAAATTATTAGGAAATGCATATCTGCATTCAAGATGAATGAGTCAAAGAGGAGGTATTAACTTGGGGCTGCCATCTTTGCTGTCACAATAGCAATCACTCTGATATATCAAGCCTTTGCATCCTCGCTGGATAGGTGAAGCCTTAGGATACTTCAGAATGCAATATATAGAAAACAACGTCAAATTAATCTAAAAATACTGCAGTGTAAGTCTTCATCATCGCATTTGCTTCATCGCTAGCTAGAAATGTAAAATACAGAACTGTTGACTATCCATCAGTGTGAGCACCATTCATTATACCAACCTAAAGAACATGCTTCATGTAGTGGAACAAAAAGAGAGAAACTCCAAGGTTCCAATATTGTCAAGTTCACAGAAGAAACATAGAGCAATGGTCTTAGCCTTCTTACAATGTAGGATTTAATGGTAAAATACATGTGTGCGTTATTCAGTGGTAAGACACACAAAAAGAGCTAGTTTGATTCTGTAACTTTTGACTTTGTAATAAATCGCAAGCCTAGCACTTTAATAAGGCGGAAAAGCCATGGAGGCAGATAGATAATTAAAATTCTCAGATATATCAGTACAAACCTAATCCTCATCAAGACTCCATCAGGTAGATTTATATCCTATAACCAGCAACAAATCCAGAAATTAAAGAACATTGTTTAAAGAAGGCATGTGTGACATGAATAATGTAATATTGTAGATGTAACAACCACTACATAATAGAACAAATTAAAGTGTGTGCGTGAGTCAGAGAGAGAGAATTCAACTCGATCTTCACCGAACTCTTCATCAAGATTCATCCTTTTTTTCTTTTTCTGGGATCTGCACACAAAGATACCATAAATGAATGAGTGAAATCAGGAAGAGAAAGATGGCAAGGCTGCAGATGACAAACCTAAAAATCTCATTGCTCCTTCCCTCACCACCTCAATCCGGACGCTTACTATGCTAGGGTTTGCCGGCGCAGCCGCCGCTCCGTCCGGCGGTCCTAACCCCACCTCGAAGCAGGGCGGCGCAGAGGCATCGGGGTGGAGGCGCTCGGTAGAGGCGGACGCGCCGGGAGAGGAGGAGGCGAGGGAGAGGAGCAGCGGCGGCGGCGAGAACCACGCCCGCCATTCGCTGTCAACGCATAGGAGGAGGCCGACCGACACCGAAGGTCGCGGAGGTCGCATAGGGGCGTGCGGCCATGAGCGAAGGCCTGCACGGGGACGATCTCACAGGCGGCGCCGAGGCCACAATCCTCCACCGAACGTGCGCACAGCCGCCCACCATCTCCCACCAGCCACGTGAGGTTGACCGTGGGCACGACCTGCGCTCCCTCCATGCGGAGTAGAAGCGGCGGCGAACGAGTTGGAGGAGGAGAAACGGGACTGGGGGAGAAGCCACGAGCGGGGATTGGGAGGCGGAGGGAGAAGGCGAGGCAGGGGAGCGCGTGATTTTGAGGTTTCGCCGTCGCTACAAGAGATACCTGGACCCATCGACAGAGAGAGAACACGCCACCCAAAGTTACCAACCAACCTCTCCGCCAACCAGCGAGGCAAAGAAGGCAACCACTTGCGCTCTCCACGCCGATCTCAGCGCCGGTTCTTTTTTACCTCACGTCCATACAACCCACTCAACAACACAATTCTATCGGGCCACCAGTCATGGGATTTAACTGCTCTCTAAGTAATTCCTAATGAGACCCACCGTGGATAAGCAGCCAGCAGTGCAGAAAGGACTGTTCATTAGCGCTAGGAACGTCCGAGATAGTTTCCAGAGGCTGGGATCGCTGAGGAGCTGGGTAGGCTAGGAGGATTTATAGGAGGAATTGCGAGATGGAAGGAGAAATTGATGGAAAAGAGGGGTGGTCGTACGTATGGTAGGTTTTTTTGTGATCGATTTTTTCCTATAGCACAGGGGATTGGGTTGCCCTCGATCTATTAATCGGTGGGAGGGGGTTTCGTTCGGTAGAAAATTCGGTGGGAGGGGGGTTTCGTTCGATGGGGGTTGTCAGGATACGACGGTGACGACGTACGAACTCCCCCTTTAGGGGTAGAGATCCTCCACCGAACGTGCGCGTAGCCGTCCACCATCTCCCACTAGCCGCGTGAGGTCGACGGCGGCCATGACCTGCGCTCCCCTCGTGCGGAGTAGAAGCGGCGGCGGACGAGTTGGAGGATGAGAAACGGGACTGGGGGAGGAGCCACGAGCGGGGATTGGGAGGCGGAGGGAGAAGGCGAGGCAGGGGAGCGTGTGATTTTGAGGTTTCGTCGTCGCTACAAGAGCTACCTGGACCCATCGAGAGAGAGAGAGAGAGAGAACACGCCACCCAAAGTTACCAACCAACCTCTCCGCCAACCAGCGAGGCAAAGAAGGCAACCACTTGCGCTCTCCACGCCGATCACAATGCCGGTTCTTTTTTACCTCACATCCATACAACCCACTCAACAACACAATTCTATCGGGCCACCAGTCATGGGATTTAACTGCTCTCTAAGTAATTTCTAATGAGACCCACCGTGGATAAGCAGCCAACAGTGCAGAAAGGACTGTTCATTAGCGCTAGGAACGACCGAGATAGTTTCCAGAGGATGGGATCGCTGAGGAGCTGGGTAGGCTAGTAGGTTTTATAGGAGGAATTGTGAGATGGAAGGAGAAATTGATGGAAAAAAGGGGTGGTCGTAAGTATGGTAGTTTTTTTTGTGACCGGTTTTCTTCCTATAGCATAGGGGATTGAGTTGCCTCGATTTAAAAATCGGTGGGAGGGGGTTTGGTTCGGTTGAAAAGTCTCGCGTAGCTGCTTCTGATGGGCCCCGCTCCTCCTGTTCCGACATCATGGATGATTGATTGCCCGCGCGTGGAGCCAGCCGTTCGCCAGTGTTTGTTTACCGTGCCAAATGGGCCGGCCCATTCGTTGCCTCCCCCGGTCTCGTCGTCGGCCGAGATAAAAACCGACGTGTGCCAGGCTGCGAGTCCATTCATAGATTCACCTCTCCTCCCTGCTGCGTTAGGGTTCCTCCTTCCGCCGCCACCTCCGCATCGACCTCCTCGGTTGCCATGGGCATGAGTAGCAACGCTTTCCGGCTGCTCACGATTGCTCCGCCTATCCACCCCGACCCCGAGGATCTTCCGGAGACCATCCTCCTCGACTCGTTCGGCTACCTCAGCCCCCGCACCAACGCCACCACCGCCAATGGCCGCAGGAGCAGGACCAAGAAGAAGGGTAAGCGCATCCTGGTCACCTTCTGGCCGGCCACTCCGCCGCGCGTCTCCTGCTTCACCGTCCATTGCCCAGATCTGGGTTCCGACGCGTTCGGTAGCATACCAAAGGTCTCCTATACGGAGGACGGCCTCGCCCTGCTCCGCATCACCATCTGCCCCGAGCGCCAGCACATCTACGCCAAGAACATCCGCTACTTCGTCTACCAGGCCCGCACCGAGAACACGCCGCCGTCGGTCAAGCTCATCCACTCGCCCCCCAACTTTACTTTCTTGGACCACGAGGTCGCCCTGCTGCGCCACCGCCACCAGGACATGTTCTTCCTCGCCGTGCTCCGTAGGGACTTCATTGATCGGGACTTTACCGATGGGCACTTTGATCTCCACCTCTACAACTCCAAGACTAAGACATGGACCACCAAGTTGATGCATCTTGATTCGCCGCAGGATTTGGAATTCTACTCTCCTGACAAGGGGATCACCATTGGAGGGGAGCATGGTTCAGTTGGTTGGGTCGACCTCAGGCGGGGCATTATCATCTGTGACCTTCTCCTCCTTGACAACAACCAGAGTCTTCGCTACATCCCACTGCCTTCGCCGCTTTCCCCCGATCCACTCAACCTTTATCCCCTGTCTGTTCGGAACATCATTGTCCTCCAAGGTTACATCAAGTATTTCGAGATGCACAATAACTTCACAGACACTGAAAGCTCCCTGATATCTCAAGGTTGGATTGCTGCAACAAAAAAAATGAAAATTTCAAGCATTGGTTCTGGTAGCAACTGGGATGAGGACTGCACTATCACATGCTCTGATGACTTACCATTCGATAGCCCTGTTCATGCCCAAATGCTACCTAATCTGCAGGAGGGTGATGATACGAAGCCAAACCTCAGGAGAATTCGTGTAGGCTATCCTGCTCTTAGCTTGCATGATGGTGATGTTGTTTACCTCATGCACAAGCCTGATCCCTGTGATGGTAAGGCCTGTGTGATTGCTCTTGATATGAGGAACAAGGCTGTAAAAGGTGTGGCTCATTTCGCCTCTGGAAGACCCCTGGGTCATTGTTTCACCTACCTTGCGAGTGGGATCTCCAAGCATCTGTCATCGACCAGGTAATTTTTTTTAGAGCTTTCATATCTTTCTTAGCAAATGAGTTACAAACTGAAGTATCAAAGGTAAAATAGCTTGTACTGGCAGTAGGATAGTACTACTTTTTACCGAGTGGATGTAGATTTGTTACATGTATGTTTTTATTATGTTGTGCATGTTAATATCACAAAAGAATGTGCTCCATCGTCCATTACAATTCTGGTTTTCATCACTTATTTTTGATTTGATCATGTGCAGCTACCAGCAAGTATTCTGTAGATCTATCTGATTCTTGTTTCAAAATAACTACTGTATTTGTTTCAGGATGGTGAACATTGTGCCTGCATTTATTTTGTTAACATTTACGTTTCCGTCCATAAATATAGCACTTACCGCTCCCCTGTCACCACATTTAAATTCTGTGGTTTCTGTTTGATGAGATGTATAAAAAAGGCTTCATTCAACAGACAAAATAACAAAATTAAAGACAGTGTCCAGCTTAACTTCACCGCATTGTTCCCTAGCCGAAGTTTCTGCATGTGTTGCACATGAATGATTTCATGAGTGTGCCATGTGCTGTATCTTGTACGCCATGTGGTGTAACAAACCCCTATTGAAAATAATTCCACAGCCGTTGTTCAAATGATGATGCCAAATGTGCACCAAGGAAATAATCCTTTAGTTGCCTTTTATTGCACACATTTGGTAGGTTATCTCATACCCAGGATTCAGCTTCCGTGCATTGCGTGTTTCGTGCCATACAATTTCCTGGTCCATTGTCAAAACGATAAGATGCACTATGTCCACGAATGAAGCAATGTTTTCTTTTGTTGTGTGCACCTGCTTGGTAGATAATCTTTCTTTTGTATTAAACATTATTTCTTTTGTGAACCGATATTATTTCCATCACACAAAATAAGCAAAACAGGTAAGCTACATTTGAGGGTTAATATTGCAGTGGACCCGTGGCCCCTGTAAAAATGGCAATAGATTTAGGGTCTCCTTTTACTTTATATTAGTTGACATTTTAGTTTTGTCCAAAATCAAACCTTTCTTTCTATCTTTAACTATCGATTTCTAGAAATGCGTATAGTTTAGTGTGAACACCATTTTTCACCCCCTAGTTTAACAATTGGCCCATTTAACAGAAATTCTTCCCACTTAACAGCTTTCACCCCCTTTTAAACTTTACCCAGTCTGTAAGGTTGGACCGAGTTATCAGGTCTACTTGACTTGCAATATCAGAAGCATATTTTGCCCTGGCATATTTAATATCCGACTACCTTCTCAGGTCCTTGTCGGCACCGTTGTATGGGAACTATTGCCGCCACATTGTTCTCACTACTAGTAGTCCACTTAATTAGAGTATTTTAGCCGTATTTTCTGTAATTATTGTTTTTGTTCTAGTACTAGTACATAGCATAAAATTTCTGTGTGCCATGCATGTACATGCTCTTCAGGTTTCAGCAAAGTAATCGATGAAGCAAGCGACACTAGGAACAACCAATATTGTAGTAGGAGCAGCTAGGATTGTGGAAGTTGCACATGCCCATGTAGACCTGATGAATGATTCCTACCAAATAGAACTGAATTAAGTTTTAAAGGGATTAAAACTGGCACATGTTTCACTAAATGGGAATGTTAACGGGTGAATGTGTTCATCACTGTTCCTATATTCGTACCATACGTCAGATATTGGAGTCATAGACTAAATAGGGTAAACAGTTGGTACCACTATAAAATGGGGTAATTGCTGTCATAAATGTCAGACTATGAATAAAAAGTGAAATTCACTCTATAGTTTATCATTATAAGAATTTATACTTTTAGATTCACCATGAGAATTATGTTCATCGTTGTACCGTACAAATTTATAGGAATTGATCACCAAAGATAGAAATGTTTGACTTGGGACAAATCTGGAATTTAAAATGGAGGGAGTTGCATTGAATGAATGAAAGAGAACTTGCACTTTCCTGAAACTGGATCTTGTATGACAAGAATACTCAATACAGTCAGAAAGAGAGATGGTGCGAACAAAACTTGTAATGTTGATTCACTGTATGATTTCCAATAGGAAATTCTGTTATGGAATTTTAATTTTGTTTGATGATAATTTGTTTACGGGTCTTCTGCTTTGTAGTCAATGTTTAGATGATATAACCTCTGGAAGTAGATATTTCATGTCATCTAATTGGATTTTTGTACTGTTGTATACCTCATACAGGCAGATATCGAATGCTGCTGAAACAAGTACGGATGACGAGTAAGAAGGCATGGTCAAAGCCTGGGTATGATTGGTTGAAATTGTTGGAAGGCATGGTCAAAGCCCAGGTACAAAGAAAGCAGAAGTCTTTCCTACCTCATCCGTGATGGCTATGATGTGTTTCATTACCTATTATACTTACTAAAAATCTTCTGCGTTCTGTTTACTATAATTGTTGCCAGTTGTGGGCTATGTTGTATGCTAGCCATGTGAGGGCTATATATGATGTGTTGCATTACCAATGGACTCGTTAAACAAAGTCTGAACATCATTGCTCCAGTGTACTCGTTAAACTAAGTCTGAGCATCGTTGCTGTTTTGCGCTCCAGCCAAACAATAAACCAGTGCACGCACGGCCGGATGTAAAGGTTTCACTAAAACTAGTTATCAACTATGTACATCAGTATTTGTGTTGGGAGCTTATTTTGGTCATTGTATTAAAGAATACCTAATCTATATGGAGCGAACGATCGCGGTAGCAACATCTTGCGCGAACCATTCAATCAGTTTTTGTCCCGTTTGCTCGCTGGACTCTTTGTGCGACCTCGTTGCCTTATCCACGACACAGGGAGGGAGTGAGTGGAGAGAGGCGACCTCGCCGCCCCACCACCGCCCATCCCCTCCCTCCCCTTGCCGGTGACCTCGCTTCCACGCCCTCCCGAACTTCTTCTCTCCGCAGTCCTGCTTGCCCGTGCTGTTACGGCGGCCATCAAGTTGCCTCCACCAGCGCGCTCTTCTTCGTCGCTGAGCTGCTTGTACTGGTCTCCATCGGAGGCGATGCCGCCGCGCGGGAGCCCATTGACGGGGTGCGCGTGGAGATGGGTACGGCAGCGTGCGGGGGGAGCATCGGAGGACTCGTGGTTCTGCGAGGAGCAGCAGCAGAATGCTTGTGGTGGCGCACAAGTAGCAGCAGCAGGTGAGCGGGTGGTATTGGTGCGCGAGGAACAACATTCAGAAGAAGAAGGCATTGTCAGGAGGAGGTGGAAAATCAGCCAACATCCTGGTGCACACATCCATCCCCAAAAATCAGTATCAAATGGCTACTTACATCCATTGCATCCTCTCTTCTAAGGTACGTAGTATTTTATTACTGTCACATATTGTCTCTTTTGCATAGCAGGGTGACTGTAATAAGATCTGTGTGCAATATGCAAACTAGTTCAATACATGTGCTTGAGAACAATTTTAAACAATTTTATAACATAATCAGCTAGCTAAGAAGTACACGGCAGACCCACACAAAATTGTTCTCAAGCACATGCATCTTCTGCCATGGCAAAAGGGATCCATTCTCATGGCAATTAAAATTTATTTGAGATGACAACTGAAGATAATTTTTTGCCATTGCAATTAATTTTTTATTATTTTCCATGGCAAAAGATATCTCTCGCATGGCAATTGTAAGTGTAGGGACTACAGCAAAATGTAAATCTTTTCTTACCATAGAAATTGTAGGCTTTTGATCACGGAAAATTTAGTTGTAGACCATGGCAAATGGTCAAATTATTTTTTTACCATGGCAAGTTGATCTCAAGCACATGTATCTTGTGCCATGGCAAAATAGATCCATTTTGATGGTAATTGAAATTTGGTAAAGATGGAAATGAAAGATAAATTTCTACCATGTCAGCTAAATTATATTGTTTGCCATGGCAAAAGATATTCTTTTTATGGCAATTAAAAGTTGGTTTACATGGCAAATGTACTTTTTTTACCACGACAGCTGTAGTTTGACCTTGGTCCTTGGCAAATGTAGTTTTTGAATTATGAATTTTTTTGAGAGCATATCAAATATAAGTGGGACCTCTACATGCAAAAACCACACTTTTGTGTTTTGCCATGGCAGATAGAGCTACTTTTTTGCTCTTTTGCCATGGAAAATCTTAGTTTGTGGATGATGGTAAATCTAAGCTTAGCAAAATTTTGAAATTTTTAATTCATGCATCATGGCAAATTTAATTTACGATGATGGCAAATTTTATTTACGGATGATGACAAATGTAGTTTTTGACCATGGCAATTGTAGTTCTTTGACCATGGCAATTGTAGTTCTTTGACCATGGCAAATGTAGTCCTTTTTGACCATGGTAATTGTTTATTAAGTATCATGGAAAATGTGTTATATTCATCATGGTAAATGCAGTTTTTTTATCGTGGCAAATGTATTGTATAGACAATGGTAAAAAGAAGTTCTTTTTTCGCAGCATGATATTGTATAGACTACATTTGCCATGGCAATTGTAGTCTTTTAATTGCCATGACAATTGTAGTTGTTTGGTCATGGCAATTAGTCATTTTGCAACATGATATTGTATAGACTACATTTCCATGGCACTTGTAGTCTTTTAATTGCCATGACAAATGTAGTTCTTCGACCATGGCAATTGTAGTTCTTTTGTTATGGCAAATTGTAGTTCTTCGAAGCATGGCAAATGTCGTCCTTTTGATCATGGCAAATGTTTATGTTGGACATGGCATTTTTAGTTATATAGCATGGCAAAAAAAATGACAACATGGCGTGAAGAATAAAAATATATTTTATATTTGATGGCAAATGTAGTTTTTGACAAAGGCAAATGTAGATCATCAAGCATGGCAATTTCTATTCTTTTTGCAATTTGCCATGGTTTTTGTTAATGTATGATGGAAAAACTACTCTTGTGTTTGCCATGGCTTTAGTTAATTAAGTTTCTATTCTTTTTGCAATTTTGCAATTTTGTTTAACATACCACGACAAAATTTAGTTCATGTATGATGGCAAAACTATTCTTGTGTTTTCCATGGAAAAATAGAGATACGTCTTGACATTGCAGATTTAGTTCATGTATGATGGCATAACTACTCTTGTTTTTGCTATGGCATTTTCTTGTCTTTTTGCAATGTGGTAGAAAATTATTTTTTAAGGGACCATGGCACTTGTATTTTGTTTAAGAATGACAATTGTAGATCCTGAAGCAAGGCATTTTATTTTATTTTTGCAACATGATAAAATTGAAATTGTTAAGCACGACAATTGTAGGTCATGAAGCATGGTATTTTCAACTTTTTGCAACATGATAAAAAAATTGTTTTGAGGGTCCACGATAATTGAAGTTGTTAAGGATGGCAATTGTAGGTCATGACACATACTATTTTTTTGTAACATGGCATTTCTTAGGACAATTTTTCTTTTTTATGTTTCATGGCAAATGTAGGTTTATGCATCATGTTTATAGAAATAGAGAAATTTTTGCCATGGCAATTTTAGGTCAGGTATGATGACAAAACTATCTTGTGTTTGTCATGGAAAAAATAGAGATACTTTTGCCATGTATATAGTTTTTATATTTTTCCATTGCAAATTTAGTTATGTATGATGGCAAACATAGATTTTTGGACATGGCAATTATATTTTTTACGGATCATGGCAAATTTAGTAAATAGATGATGGCATTTCTATCGTTAAAACTTGTTATGCACATTGTTTTTGGAACGAGCATGCGGCAATTGAGTGTGTTACAACAGTTTTTAGAATTTCTAAATTAACCATGTCTCAAGTTTTTTTTGCCATGGCAAATGTTTTTTTTTCGTTTTTCATGGTAAATTTGCCATATAGTTGTTAAAGAATAAATACTCTATATTTCTTCAAGCTAACTGAGCTTTTTATTCAAATAGGTAATTGGGCTAATTCATTTTTCTACATGCCACTGGAACCTGATAGCGATTTGGAGAACATATGGATCGCGCTGGGAGATCGTGAGTGTGAACTGGGGCAGTTCGCTTTGAGAGAACGCCAGAAGCGACGTTATCGTTCGCTCGCCTTCCCTCCTGCGCGACTGATCGCTCAGGATTCACTACAAGAAATATGTCAACTAGTGACCTTCTATCAGTGACCTTTAAAAAGTTGGTCATGAATTGGCGACCATTTCGAACCAATTATTCGCCGGCTGTTTGAGTGGGTCTAAACTTGCAAACATAACGACCATATTGGTTTAAAAGGTCACATTCCGCTTACACAAATTGATCATAACGTAAACAACATTTATTCGCTTCCCTATTTTTGCCTGATTGAGACCAATTTAAATGGTCGTACACGATTATTTGGCATAGGTGGAAATGATGAGGCAGCTACCTCATGTGTTTCGTCTATGCGTCACATCCATGTGTCAATTTTCGCCTATGTGGCATGCCTGTGTGTCAATTTTAACTAGTCACATATAGGTGGGACCCACATATTGATTTGTTGACTCTGAGTCCATCTACACAACATATACAATGACATGTCGGACCCACCACATAGCTGACATGTGGGCCCTACCGAACTGACATGTTGACCAAGAAGTCCAACTACACTGCCTGACATGCGGGTCCCACATCCCACAACCTAGGACTAAAATTCTGAATAAACAACAAAAAACAGCACGCAGTGCGCTCGAACCAACCACATATAGGTGGGACCCACACATTGACTTGTTGACTCTGAGTCCATCTACACAACATATACAATGACATGTCGGACCCACCACATAGCTAACATGTGGGTCCTACTGAACTGACATGTTGACCAAGAAGTCCAACTACACTGCCTGACATGCGGGTCCCACATCCCACAACCTATGACTAAAATTCTCAATAAACAACAAAAAGCAGCACCTCGCGTTCAAATCTTGCCAACCTAACCACAAGGCCACTTGTTACCTGCTGACACATTGGCGCGCGCGCCCTTTTTATTATATAATTTCGAGTGGGCTTGGACCTTGATAGGTGAGGCCACTACTTCTTCCCCTTTTTTTTTATTCGAGCGAACTGTTCAAAGTGGGCTAATCAGCCTGGTTAGGCCACACAAATGGGTTGGGCCAGCAAGGTCGGTTCTCTCTTTTTTCTCTTTCTTTTTCAGTTTTTTATAACTTTTAAATTTGAACTCCAATTTCAACAAAATAAATGTGGAAAACATGTAAAGATGTACTTGATTATTATAGATTATTAGTGACTGTTTTTCATCAAAATTAAATTTAAAAAATGCAAAATTTATGTATATATTTTTATATAGTTTTTTGAATAACTTGATTTTTTTTGGATTATTCGTTTACATTCAAATGAACCATAAACGAAATGCATAGTTTTATAATAATTCCATGTTTAAATGCAAACATTGAATTCAAAATATTAAGCTTTCCATATGATGACATAGTGCAAAGTTTTTGCATTGTTTTGATTTTTGTTTTGAATTTCATATGCCGATTTGAACACACGGTCAAAGCAACATACATGACCGTTCGTAGTTGGGGCTTGAGTATCTTTAATAAAATAGGTACTTGAGTATCTAAAACTATTTAAAACAAATCATGAGCAAACTACAATGCACCTGTTGTTCAAATTTGAGTCGCTTCCAACTGAATCGGCAAGATTTTGTCTTTTTCAAAGAGGTGGATAGAAATCTTATCAGAGAGAACCATTTGGTTATTTATGACTATCATGCAAACATTTGGTCAATTGTTAATAAAATATGGTCTAGTATTTTACAAAAGTGGAGTGGTTCGAATTCGCACCAAATATTTGATAGCTTCTTCACAAAACAACCCTACTTTTGGCACTCGGAAAATGAAAAATGATTTTTTCGTACAAAGAAAATGAAAACTTCCTTTGGAAAACTTGTTGCCCATTTCAATATGCACCCATTTGTAACATATTAGATCATTTGGGAAAACTATCCTTTGAAACTAGCACTAACATCGGTCATTTGGCTTGAAAGCCACGAACCTTCATACTCGATAGCTCATTTTGAGAAGACTTTTTTAAGATATTTGCATTATTCTAAGTTTGTTGGTTTTTATGGTTACTAGTACATAAATTAGGATGCAACGCGAAAGTTTTATATTTTTTAATTGTTTGATACGGTTTCAAAATGCGGTCAAAACGGGGGAGGGGGGCAAGACCGGTGATAGCTAGGGATGGAATCTTGCAAAAATCTTGGTGGATCTCTGATGAAATGACTACTTGTCTATCAAGAAATATATTTTTTAAATAAATAGCAAACTATCAAGCACATGTAGTTCAATTTTACCCCGTTCCAACTTAATCTTCTCAAATTTGTCTTTTTCAGGAGAGGTGTATAAAAATCATTTATCATGCAAACATTTGGTAAATTGTTAATAAAATATGGTCTAGTATTTTACAAAAATGGAGTGGTTCAAATTCACACCAAATATTTGGTAGCTTCTTCACAAAATAACCCTACTTTTGGCACTCAGAAAATGAAAAATCGATTTTTCGTAGAAAGAAAATGAAAACTCCCTTTAGCAACATTGTTTGCAATTCCAAGATGCACACTTGTGCACAATATGAGATCATTTGAACAAACTATGCCATGAATGTGGACATAAGATTGATCATTTGGCTTGAAAGCCACGAACCTTCATACTCGATAGATCATTTTGAGAAGACTTTTTTAAGATATTTGCATTATTCCAAGTTTGTTGGTTTGTATGGTTACTAGTACATCAATTATGATGCAGCACAAAGGTTTTACATTTTTTTGTTTTTTTGAATCGTTTAAGACGGTTTCAAAATGCGGTTAAAACGGGGGAGGGGGACCATTACCGGTGCCAGCTAGGGGTGGAATCTTGGAATTTTTTGGTGTTTCTCTGATTAAATAGATACTTTTGTACCTAGAAATGATTTTTGAAAAAAATAAATAGCAAACTATAAGGCAGTTGCAGTTCAAATTTGACTCACTTCCAGCTGAATCGACGGAAATTTGTCTTTTTCATGAGAGGTTTATAAAAGCTTTTGACACCCAACCATTTGGTCAATTATACATTAAATATAGCCTAGTATTTTAGAAAATTAATTTGTTCCAATTTTGCAGCAAATATATGGTAGGTCCTTCACAAAAAAACTCATTTTGGGCACTCAGAAAATGGAAAATGAATTTTCCGTGCAAAGAAATTGAAAACTTCCTTTGAAAACATTGTTTGCCATTACAAGATGCAACCTCTTGCACAATATGAGATCATTTAAACAAACTATTCCATGAATGTGGCCATAACATTGATCATTTGGCTTGAAAGCCATGAATCTTCATACATGATAGCTCATTTCTGAGAACACTTTTTCAAACTAATTGTCGTATTCCAAGTTTGTTATTTTTCCTGGTAACTAGGTCACATATAATGACACAATGCGAAGGTTTTATATATTTTTTTGAATTTCTTATGCCTGTTTCAAAATACGGTCAAAATGACGGGAATGACAGTTCGTAGCTAGGTGTTGAATCTTGCCATACTTTTGGTTCATCTCTGATGAAACAAATACTTTTGTACCTAGAATTTTTTTTGAAAAAATAAAGAGCAAACTATGAGGCAACTGTAGTTCAAATTTGACCCGCGTCCTGTTGAATCAGTGAAAATTTGACTTTTTGACGAGAGGTGGATGGAAAGATTTTCACAACCAAACGTTTGGTCAATTGGAAATTAAATATGGCATAATATTTTAGAAAATTTATTTGGTCCAAATTGGCAACAAATATTTTGTAGGTTCTTCACAAAAAAACTGATTTTGGGCACTAAAAAATGGAAAATGGTTTTTTCGTGAAAAGAAAAAGAAAACTCCCTTTGAATAATTTGTATGCCGTTCCAAGATGCACCCTTCTGCACAATATGAGATCATTTAAACAAACTATTCCACAAATGTGGCCATAACATTGATCATCTGGGTTGAAAGCCATGAATCTTCATACATGATAGCTCATTCCTGAGAACACTTTTTCAAACTAATTGTCGTATTCCAAGTTTGTTATTTTTCCTGATAACTAGGTCGCATACAATGACACAATGCGAAGGTTTTTTTTTTATATATATATATTTGAATTTCTTATGCCTGTTTCAAAATGCGGTCAAAACGACGGGCGTGACAGTTTATAGCTAGGTGTTGAATCTGGCCAAACTTTTCGTTCATCTCTGATGAAATGATACTTATATATCTAGAAATGATTTTTAGAAAAAATAAAGAGCAATGTATCAAGCAACTGTAGTTCAAATTTTACCCGCTTCCAGCTGAATCGGAGGAAATTTGTCTTTTTGACGAGAGGTGGATGGAAATATTTTGACAACAAACCGTTTGGTCAATTGTACATAAAATGTGGTCTAATGATTTCTAAAAATGGAGTGGTGCCATTTTGTAGCAAATATTTGGTAGGTCCTTGACAAAAAAACTCTTTTTGGCACGCAGAAAATAAAAAAAATGTTTTTTATGAAAAACCCTATTTTTAATCTGTTACGACCAATTTAGATGATCATAACGTTTTTAAAGTGTTTAGTGCGTTTTGATTGGTTCATGGGCATCTCACGCGGATCATGCATTAAACAACGTCGGATACTCCCGGATCCGACGATAGCCCTCATCCAGCTCACAGTCTCACCCCTCATCCCCCTCACACTCTCACCCCTCGTCCAAACCCTAGCTTCCCTCGCGCCGCACCCGAGCCGTCCCTCCTTCCCTCCGCACGCCGCCACCCACCCACCGCCTCGCCCCTCCCACAACTCGCCGCCGCCGGCCTCCCCTCTCCCATAGCTCACTGCCGACGGCCTCCACTCTCTCCATCAAACAAGAAAAAGAAAAAAACCCGCGGAGGCGGAGCGCCACCGCTCGCTGTCTTCCTCCTTCTCGATCCCCAAACCAGCCGCCGCCCAACCCCATCGGCGACCTTGTCTCCCCCCTCGCCTCCGGCGACCTCCTCCTCCTCTCCCTGTCCCTCTCCCTCGCCTAGGGAGGACCCTGACTAGCTCGACCTGCTCAAGCCGCCGCCAGATCCGCAATGGCGTTTCCGCATCCCCGCCGCCTCCTCCTCCACAACCACACATCATAGCGGAAGAGGAGTCCCACCGCCACCACACCCTCCTCCTTCCACCTCCACAACCCTCCCTCCCTCCTTGCGCCTCAAACCCTACCCGCGGGTGGGCGGCCATGGCGACCGAGCTCAGGATCCGTCTACTCTCCTCCAATAGCAACAATGGCAACGCAACTTCCAGAAGGAGAGGTATGAATCCCTTCTCTTCTTCTGGTTTCCTTAATCCCCGCATCTGATTCCTGCCTGCGTGCGGTCTCTGCAGATTTCTCCCTCCGATCTGCTATGGTATGCTTCAGCTCGTGTGAAGGGGTTCTTCTTCCTCCCCTCCCAGGCATAGGTGGTAAGACATCTCCATCTCCATCTCCCTCTCCCCATATCCCTCTCCCCACCCCCATCTCATCTCTGTAGGTAAACACTGCTTGCATTTGCAGTTGCAGGCATGTATAAAAAGAATTTTTTGATTCATACGTGTAGTGAGAGGAGCTAAATTTTTAGGTTCCTTGAAGAATTAAATGTTGATCCTTTTGCTTCAACTTCGGAGGTTGTATATTGAAGAGGATCACTACTAGAGAAAGGGCTTATGGTGGCGCCCTTTTTTGGCCTTTAGTGGCGCATTATAGATGCGCCACTAAGGACAAGCCACTAATAAGGGCTTAGGGGTGGCGCATTATGAATGCGCCACCCCTAAGACCCTTATGGGTGGCGCATTTCGAAATGCGCCATCCCTAAGACCTTATGGGTGGCGCATTTCAGAATGCGCCACCCATAAGGTTCCTTAGGGGTGGCGCATCACTGGTGCGCCACTACCTGTACAGAATATGCGCCACTAAATCTTTATTACAGAAAACAAAAAAATTAATTTACAGAAAAAGAAAACAAAATACATAACAATTACATACATAGAATCACGGAAATTATTACATAAATAGAAGCATTACAGAACTAGAGAAAGCATTACATGTTTTCGAGTATTGTTTACAAGTATCGAATACAAGTTATTACAAATGAAATAAAAGAAAAGCCTAAAACTAATCTCCGAGTATTGTTTTCTTCACTCCATCTTGATAATGTTGATCATTTTGACTGATCTGTTGCAGCAAACAAGTGAGTGTGAATGACAATGGCATCAATGACCACATTTATTGTTTAAGCATATAGGAAGATACATACACACAACACAACTTCAATAAGAGCTGATCAACTAAACTAGTAGCATAGGCAAAATGATGCATGATACATTTATACAAAGATGGAAAAGTGTTTGTGCGATAGAGATAAAGTTATTTAGAAAACAAATCATCAATATTGTTCAGAACTAACAACTCTAAGCATGAAACAATGTAGCATGAAATTCACATCGATCGTCATCACTTGTGACTCGGCTCAGGGAATGGGCGGCATCCTTCTTTCGTCATGAAAGGCCTTGTGTCACGCAAGGCCTTTAGGCGGGCTTCTATCTCCCCATTGGATGGTGCAATGTTGTAGTGGAAGATCGACCCCTTCATCTGTACTTCATGAAGGATGATAGTCGCCATCTCCCCTTGGATGTGAAAGAGCTCCTGCCTAAGATTTGCATCGACGATTGCCACCTTCCTTTCGGCCCACGCTTTGAGATGACTTGGCAGCGTAAGGTTGCGCTCTTTCTGTACAATCGCCCATATGGGATGGAGGGCGTAGTACGCATCCCTCACACTGCCAGCCGGCTGCTTAACGCACAGGAACTGCGTTACGTGGTTGAACACGCTCACGCCAGGCTGATGCTTCCTGTACTTGTGCTTCACGATCTTGCCTCTGGCTTCTTTGTAACCGGTAAGAGCATCATCCAAAACTCTTATGATATACTTGTAATCTTTCTTCTTCACACTCCCCGAGTCTAAATACACGGCATGCGAGTGTTTCGGTGAAAAGTAGATGAGCACGCAGTCTTGATCCTCACTGCATAATTAAAAAAATCCAAAAGGAATGTTGGAAGAGACCAATGGCAGAAAGCTAAGAAAGCATATATGCTACGGCGGCGAGCGAATGACTTACTTGGGAGAGTAGGTCATGAGAAATGAATCCTTGTCGGCGTTCTTTAGCATGAAGTCTCTGATGTACCCCGCCGCGAGAGTCGCGTCCCCGTCGTCCATCAAGATGCTTTTGCGCATGTAGAAGGGTCCAATATCGCAACACTCGGGGTCTTATCTCTCCTGATACTCATAGAAATGCTGAGCGAGAACAGACGGATAAGGCTATGGTCCAGCCGCTTGAGATGAAACAAATTGAAGATCTCTGAAAACCGCATGATTAGCATATCCGCGGGGACATTGTTGATGAAGCCCATGTTGAGTGGCACCTTGGCCATAAAAACTGGGTACGAGGGATTCTTTTCTCAAAGAAGCATCTTCTCTAATGCCATAACACTATGATGCACACTCTGCATATTCAAAGTTGCAAGGTCGAGCATGTCATTAGGTAGCATCGCCCTACGCGCCACATGGATTTCAAACGAGAGATCCTTGGGTCTTGGTGGCCCGTCCTGAGCCCGGATCGGCATCGGAGGTTGGATGCTCGAAGCGCCCTTCTTTCTTTTCCGTCCCTTCTTTTTTTCTTATTTCGAGCAGTCACCGGCCTTTATCTGCTTAGTGGCCGCCTTATGGAGTGTGGACGGGCTGAGAATAGATCTCCTTGTGGCATCTGCTTGAAGCTTGATGAAGGCGCAAGCTGCTGGAGACATCTCCTGAGAAGCAGCGAAGAGACACGTGGAGGAAGGAGGTTTCGCCGCAGGATCATCTGGATCGCGAGCTTCCTCGTCATGCTGGTAGGCTCCTTCAACAGGAGGCATGAATAAGTCATCACCATCAAACGAAGTGTTGATGAACTGGTCGGCGTTGATATCATCATCATCATCATCATCATCATCATCATCATCATCAAGGTCATCGTCTTCTTGTTGTGCGCCGATGGGATCATGTGGTGCCGGCACGACGACTACCGGTGTTGTCCTTGGTGTGGTGCCCCCTTCCCCCGTCATCAAACGCATTTGGGTCTTCGGCCAAAGGCATATTTTGCCAAAACAATCATTGAGGACTGCCGGCTCCTCCTCATCGTATCCGGGGGGTTGAATGGGAGGTTCAACTCTCTCGTAGCCCGAAATCACGAGAGAGATTTGAACCCTATGCATCTCCGGTGCCATCGGCCTATTGTGCATCATTCGATTTTGGGGTTGAAGGATTTTACCTTTGGCAACATCCTTCAACTTGCCGTCCACGACTTTTAGTAGAATGCATGGAGTGTCCTCCTGTGAAAGAGATATATGCATGTAGGGATCAGAGAGATGCCAGTAATAAAAGGAAAAGAGATGAAGTCCTCGTTTGAGTTGCGGACTCTTATAGTTACCTTGAGGGCATCGAGGTCGGCCAATGAAGAGACCCCGTCGATGTCGGCGGGCTTGCAAGATACGGAGGGTGCGCTGCCTCCCGTGGCGTTGGTCGCCCTTTTTTTGCTACCATCGGGTGCATTATTATTATGCCCCGGTTGCTCGATCGTGGATGGAGGAGTCACCATGACGTCCGGCGCCGGAGCCGCGGTGTTGGCGGCCGGAGTCACCAACAAGGCGGGAGTCGGTGCGGGAGCCACCAATACGGCGGGAGTCGGGACTGCGGCCGCCGCGGTGCCCGAGTTGCTGCCGACCATGCTGGGGACCGGTATGGGCCCTGGTCCACCACGCGCTTGCCAATTCGCGAGTGACTGCATCATATCAGGAAGGAGGGCGCTCATCGTCTTCGCCACTTCGTCCTGGACAAGCTGCGGAAGCACGTTCACTTTCTCCTCAAGTCCACAAACATAAGCGGCGTCTTCTTCGGTCCTTCTCGCCTTACGCCCCCTCGAGCCCGACTGCTCCAGTTTTCCATAATATGAAGACCAGTTTAAGTCCGCACCAAAGCCGACCACACGACGGGCTGACGATGGCTTCGCCGACACGTTCTCAACCTTCTTGACCTTGTTAATCGCCCTGTTAAAAGAGGTGTACCACAGGCCGGCCGACTTAATAGACGACCCCTGCTATGAGGCCGCGGTGAATTCCTCTTCCTGCAAAAAGAATGTGAAACACTAAGAATCTGAACTTCATGAACTAGAATTCAATTGACAAGGTAGTCGCGTGGTAAACTACTTACCACGGCAGTCGCAAACTCCTAAACCTTAGGATCAAGAACTATGTTCGAGGTTTCTTTGTCCTTATGGCTCCGGGCCCTCACAAAGAATTCAGTTTGTTGATACGATTTGTAGTTCTCAAAGGGGTTAGGTAGGCCCGCAACGGCGTACTCGGCATCCTCCTTGTCCCATTTAGGCTTGGAATTTCTGTAACCGCCGACTCCGAGACGGTGGTTACCTATGACCTGCGCCCGCATCGCCTTGCCCTTTGCTCTCGCGGCCTTGGCGTCCTCGGACTCACACCTAGCCTTGAAAAGGTCGTAGGTAGCTTCGTCGATCATCGACTCTTTCTCCTTGAGCTCCTCCTAGGATTTGTCGTGCTCCATAATTGCCTCCTTCACCCGGGTTTTCCAACTGGACAAGGCTTTGCTCATCCTCCTGAGGTCCCATTTGTTTACCTTGTTCCCTTTGAGGTTTTTGTTATCGTACGGGTCTGGGAACTTGTATCGTCTGTGCAGCTTGTCGAGAAGGAGCTGACAATAATGAGTGTTGTCATGACTCCTTAGGTTTATTGTGGTGATCGGGACGGTGTTCCGAAGGATCGCCGCGACTTGACGGCCGTACCCTTCCGAAAAACGTTGGGGCTCGGTAGGAATCCCAACGGAGGTCACGTCGGTAAACTCTTGCCTGATGGTGCCGACCTTGGTTGGTTTCCGATTCCGCTTCCTCGACTTGCTACCATCTGTGTTTGAGCCATCGGCATGATCATCCTCGTCGGCGGTGTTCCTCTCCCCTTATGTACCCTCCTCCTCCATGTCATCATCCGATGAGTCGGACTCTGACTCTATCTCCTCCTCATACTCCTCCTCGCCCGGAGGTGCTTCCTCTTCTCTGTGCTCCTCGACCTCCTCCTGGGAGTATTCCCAAAATTGCTTCCTTTTTTTCCCGGCCGAGAAGAAGGATCGGCGTCGGCTCCGGTCGACATGTTTGCACTAGTAAAACATTAAGAAATGCAACTACTTAATTAATTAGCACAATAAATAAATGCAACTACTCTCATGTTAGGAAAAATAGCAAAGGTCATGCACGAATTCACGGAAAAATTCGGCATGACCTTTGCTATTTTTCTTAACATGAGAGTGCCGCATTCTCAACCGAAACGGAAGTTAATCAACATTTCGGGAGAAAGGGGATAATGATTTTTACCTTCACAAAAAATGCCTACATGTAGGCACAACCAGCACATATATAGTGTAGAACAATGCACTAAAATAGATATTCAAACAGTAGATATTCAAACATCATATATATAGGTAAATTAAGAGAAAACAAAAAAAAACATCTTCAACATCAATGCACTAAACAGTGCATAAAAATATTGATAAGAAAAGCATCTTGCCAATGCACTAAAAAACATCATTTAAAAACAGCAAGCTACCTAACTAGTCACTTCACAAATGAACTTCTATCTATCTTTGTTAAAACAGCCTGCAAGCTCCCTAACTAGGCATTTTGCAAACTGTTAAAAGACACCAACTTTTGTTCCTAAAATAGAGAGGCATATAGCTAGCTAGAAGCCTAAAATTCTATTCCATTGCTACCACAGAAAACAAAAAACTTGTGTTCCATTGTAAACACCTTGCCACACCCATTTTTCCATATGGTAACAGAATTAATTTTATTAGTAAGCAAGGTGCTGGTTTCATCATTATGTTCATAAGAACAAATGCTTACCTACTGGTTTTCCTCCTCTCTCTTTTAATTCTGTTAAGAACAAATTCTAAATTGATTTGTTGTAAGTTCCAAACTGATTTGTCTCCAGAAAGGAGGAGGCTGGGCAAATTTTAAAGAAAATGAAACAGGGAAAAAAGCATCTTGCTACTGTACTGTACTGTACTAGCTTTCTCCTTCCATGTCTGAATCATTTAGCACCAACTTAGCAATAGTAGAGAATTTATGAACTGATGGACCTACAGTTTTTACAGTACTCCCTAAGCTTCTTTTCTATCATCATCATCCATAAACAAGTTCTAATTCATCATCATCATCATCGTTGATCAACTGTTATCATCATCGATAAGCTAGTTCTAATTCTTATTCATGCAAAGTTCAATTCCAATTGCAATCACAACATAAAGGAGAAAGAATTCCAAGGAAGAGAAAGGGATGGAGGAGTGCTGCGGGCGGGGGAGGGGGGGGGATCATCTGAGTGCTGCGGGCGGCTAGGGTTCTGGGCGGGGGCTCCGGTGGCGTTGAGGGGGCGGCTCTGGTGGCGGCTCCATCGTCGAGGGGGCGACTCCGGTGTTGCCTAGGTCACGGGGTCAGGTCCGGTGGAGGGGGCGACCGTGGATGGGGGCGCGGGGGCGGCTCCGGTGGCGGCGAGGGCGGTGGACGGAGAGGGGGGCTCCAACGACGGGGGGCGGCTCCGGTGGCGGTAGATGGCGAGGAGAGTGCCCTGGGAGAGATGGTGGGGAATGGGTGTGGGCACGGGCAAGGGGAGGGGGTGATGGAGAGGTTAAGGCTTAGGGGTGGCGTAGTTTGCCAAAATGCGCCACCAAGTGGTTTCTTATGCGTGGCGCATTTTGCCAGAATGCGCCACGCATAAGGAACCACTTGGTGGCGCATTTTGGCAAAATGCGCCACCCATAAGGGATTTTTATTTGGCCTACTTATTATTGCAATTTTCATTCTGCCATATTTTTTTTGGTCCTTATTTTTTTTCAATTTCCATTTTGCCATAAGCAATTGTACTAGTATTTTGTACTCATTTTTTTAGAAAAACAAGGATGATTTGTTAGTACCTCATACTTTTGTTTTTTAGTGTGATATATATGATCTCGTGGGCAACCAAATACTTTGATAAATTATGAAATGCATATTAAATCCATGCATACACAAAGTGATCATAAATTACAAAAGATTTTCTTAAATTTGGAGCTAGCTATCTAGCTAGCGTTTCCTCACGATCTTCTTTTTGCCCTTCTTTGTCGTGGTTGAATAACTTAGGCCCGGGACGCCTTCACTTTTCCTCTTGAATGGGAGACCTTTCTTCGGTAGGGTTGTGTTGTATGTATTCTGAGCGCCGTAGTCATCTTCCATCTTCGGGTCGCCGTACTTGTCAAAGTCTTGCTCGTTGGCGAATCCATCCATTCCGATGATGTTTCTTTTGCCTCTACTCACTAAAACGCGGCTCGGCTTTGATGGGTCGGTAATGAAGAAGCATTGGTCCACTTGGCTAGCCAGTACCCATGGCTCATTTTTCAAGGTGACGTTTGCGCCCGCAGACTTGGATTTGGCTTCGGGTATAACCATGGTGGTGAAGTACCGGTCTTCTTTTACGACGCTCTTGGCCCATCTCACACGGAACATCGGCACCTTCTCTCCACAGTAGTCGAGCTCCCATATGTCCTCGATCCTTCCGTAGAATCTTTCCTTGACTTCATCGGTGTAGAATATCCCCGTTACCCCTAAGTTCTGGTAATCGCAGTTATTGTCCTTTTCCTCCGTGTAGAATGTGTAGCCGTTGATATCATATGCTTGATAGGTCATCAGGTTGCGTGCGGCACCCTGTGACAAGGTGAATATCATCTTTTCGTCCTCGGAAGCGTTCCTTTGCGGGGGATTAGCACGAAGCTCGTCCCTGAACCAAGTCATGAAACCGGAGTTGCACTCTTTGATTAGCCGTGGATCTCGGTTCGTTATCTAGAGGCCCTGGTCACTGTACTTCTTCCTGATTACATCCTTGTGCTTTATTATCCAAGGATCGAACAACTGGATGTGTTGTAGCGTGACTAGGCTTGCTCTTTCAAAGTCGATGTCTCGACCCTCGAAGTTGACATGCATTGCGCGGCTTCCCTCCTGGTGACCACACCCATCGATCCTGCCAAAGTGCTTGTTGACGGGCAGACCAACAGGGTTCTCGGTGTTGAGATAATTCGTGCAAAAAGAGATGCACTCTTCGGTTAGAAAGCCCTTAGCTATGCTTCCATCTGGACGGGACCTGTTACAAACGTATTTTTTGATGTGTCCATTCATCCTTTCGAATGGCATCATGCTGCGCAGAAATGCAGGCCCGAGTTGGGCAATATCCTCCATGACATGGATCAACAGATGCACCATAATGTCGAAGAACGCGGGCGGGAAATAGATCTCAAGCTCGCATAGTATGAGCACGATCTCCTCCCGTATCCTTTTGAGTTGCGTAGAGCAAATCAACTTCCGAGAGATGACGTCAAAAAAGTTGCAAAGGCCAAACAATGTTTTACGGACGTGCTCGTCCATTATCCCTCGGATCGCAATCGGGAGAATCTGCGTCATCAGCACGGCACAGTCGTGAGTTTTCATCCAGCTAAAATGCTGCTTCGCCTCATCTAGGTATCTACTTATCTTCCCGGCGTAGCCGTTCGGAAATTTTACTCCTATGAGGCAGTGGATAAAACGCTTGATCTCCTCCTCGGACAGAGTGAAGCATGCCGACGGGCAGTGATCAATATCGGTCTTCTTCTTGGTCGCCCTTTTTCGTTTGTGAGAGTTTTGCGTTTCCATATCCTCCTCCTCCTCCGGCTCATCATCGTCGTCACTAGGGGGGTGAAGTTCCCTCCCGATTCCCATAAATTTCAAGTCATTCCTTGCTTTTGGACCGTCCTTGGACTTCTCCGGCATGTTGAGCAGCGTGGCAAACAAGCTCCCACACACGTTCTTTGTGATATGCATGAGATCAAGGCTATGAGGACTGCGGAGGAGACTCCAGTATTCCAAATCCCAGAAAACAAACCTCGCTTTCCATACCCTCATCAACGGCTGAGTCTTCATTTTTTTTCCCGGCGCGGGGCACTCTTTCCATGTTTTTAACAAGTTGTCGATTTCTTTGCCACTCCTTCAAGCTGGGGGTGCTCGGAGCTCCTCGCTACCATCAAACAGATGTCCCTGTTTTCTCCACGCGTGTTTCTTGGGAAGCCACCTCCGAGACCCTTGGAACACGGTTTTCGAAGATCCGGGATCTTTCGCTAGCTGGCGGTACGTTGTATTATCCATGCACCTAAAGCATGCACAGAATCCTTGGACCACCCGCCCTGAGAAATATCTGTATCCGAGATGGTCGTGCACCGTCGTGATCACCGCAGTTTTCATTGGGAATTTTTTTTTGCGGCGGCGTCCCACGTATTGACTTCGTCTTTCCATAACGATTCTAGCTCCTCTTTCAACAGCTGGAGATACAGATTGAGGTCCGTACCTGGTTGTTTCGGCCCTTGAACTAGCATACACATTGTTATGTACTTTTTCTTCATGCACTTCCAGGGGGGAAGGTTGTATATGAATATAAACACGGGCCAGGTACTGTGTGTGCTGCTCTGACCGCCAAACGGATTGACTCCATCGGCGCTCACACCAATCCTGAGGTTCCTTGGTTCTTTCCCAAAATCTGGGTATTCGAGGTCCAACGCAGTCCATTGGCTACCATCTGAAGGTGCCTCAGCATGTCCTCCTTTTCCGGATCCGGGTTCGGGTCATCCTCTTTTAGCTTCTTTCTATCTGCGTGCCAGGTCATGATATTTGCTTCCTCGGGATCTACGAAATACCTCTGCAGACGAGGAGTGATCGAAAAGTACCATACCACTTTTCTAGGAACTTTCTTCCCTCTGTTGTATCGACTAACACTTCACACCGAACATGTGGTTTTCTCTTCGTCCTCATCCCGATAGATCATGCAATCATTTATGCAGACGTGGTGTTTAACATGCGGAAGATCGAGAGGGCACATGACTTTCTTGGCCTCAGCGATACTAGTTGGGCGCGTGTTGCCCTTCGAAAGACGATCGTGCCAGAATGCCATGTTATCATCGAAGCTTTCATCGATCCATTTGTGTTTTGCCTTCATCTCCATAGCCCAAAGTGTTACATTCAAGTGGGTATCCCCGTCGTTGCATCCTTCATACAACTTCATAACCGCGTCTTTCTTGAGTTGCGCCAGCTTGGCTTTCTCTCTAGTTGCACCTCTTGCGTTCAACGCCTCTTTGACAAGCAGCGCTTGAACATGAGGGTCCCGCACCCAGCTTGAATCCTCATGTCCGGCATATTGTTCTACATGATCTAATTCGGCATTTTCTTCATGATAATGTACCGGATGCTCTTGGTCTTCTCGCCCGCCATTGTTGTCAGGTTGCCCTTCCTCATTTACTGGCGCCCCACCATTGACGTCCTCCTCCTCACCAGCTTCATCACTTATCCACCGTGTGTAGCCATGCATCAAATCATTACGCTTCAGGTGTCTTTCCAATATTCTGGAATCAGGCTCTGTCACGCACTGCAGTTTGCATCTCCGACACGGACATCTTATATCCGTCCTATTATTCCGTAGCATGTTGTTTGTCGCACATTGCATCCACCTAGTCACGGTGATATCGCTCAACATCTCGCGGACCATGATCGTCTGCGTGCACACAGAGAGCAACACAATTATATATCACAGTCGTTGCCAGAAAAATTTGGCATGACCTTCCCTAATAATGCATGGGATCATGCGGAGAGTGCGCCAGAAATTTGCCGAAACGGAAATGAATCAACATTTCGGCAAAACATTGGCAACTCAAGATTCACATATACCTCAAACCACCATAAGCTTCACATATACATCAAACCACCATAAGCTTCACATATACATCAAACCACCATAAGCTTCACATATACACTTCACATATACATCAAACCACCATAAGCTTCACATATACATCAAACCACCACAAGCTTCACATATACATCAAACCACCATAAGCTTCACATATACCTCAAACCACCACAAGCTTCACATATATACTTCACATATACATCAAACCCAAGCTTCACATATACATCAAACCCCAAGCTAATAAAGGCAAGTATGGGTGATAAATGGAAGAAAAGAGTTGGGGAGGAGGTCCACTTACTTTAATATGAAACAAAGTAGATTTAAAGTCAATTATGGATGGATAAATGGAAGAAATGAGGTGGGGGAGGAGGACAAAACAGAATAGATCTAGGTAAGAAGAGTAGATCTAGTTTGAGAAGTGTGTGGAGTGAATGAGAGGTGGTAGGTGCGGTGGAGTAGATAAGGGCAGCTCCAGGTATTTAGTGGCGCATATTGCATGCCAGTGGTGGCGCATATCAAAATGCGCCACCCCTAAGCTCTTAGGGGTAGCGCATTACCAATATGCGCCACCCCTAAGAGCTTAGGGGTGGCGCATTCCCAATATGCGCCACCCATAAGCTTTTAGGGGTGGCACATTAGCATAATGCGCCACCTATAAGGTTCTTAGGGGTGGCGCATTTCGCCAAATGCGCCACATATAAGAGGATCCAGGGCTGGCCCACCCTTAGGGGTGGCGCATCTTACAAAATGCGCCACCTCTAAGATCTTATTGGTGGCGCATTTTTAACCAGTGCGCCACCCCTTATAACATAGTGGCGCATTACATACAAAATGCGCCACTAATAAGAATTCCATGTATAGGCTTTTCTCTAGTAGTGGATGTTTGTTTGGCAGCTGATTGATGAATCACGCAGGCTGATGAAATTAAAACGTGGGTGTTTTGGTTGTATGTCTATTTATCTCAGTTATCTCCTGTAGGCTTTGCACACCATCATCCTCCTCCTCTCTGTTAGGCAGTTTGACTGACTACTTGTGAAATTCAACACCTTAAGATTGTGCATTTAAATTGCTTATGTGAATCAGGAAATGCTTCCATTTCAAGCTATTATATCATGGAAGCATTTTGTGTCAAGTCTCTTAAAAGTTCTCTTCTGTTTGTCTTTTTTTCAGGTCATAGCAACAATAACTAAAATATTTTGCGAGAAAAAAAAAATTACACAAAAACACAAGTCAGGGAAAAAGTCCCAACTAAGGTATCCTAAACTGGCAATTTCAGGTCATGCACATACCACAAAACCTGTGCTAATTATAGGAGCACTAGAAAACTTGATCTAGTCTACTTTAATTAAACCTTATTGTTACTCTTCTGGATGCTATTTCTCTGTGATGAGGGTACTTAGTGTTACCAAATAAACCATCAAATGTACTCCTGGGAGGGATAAACATCTTTTTTAGAACATGGGTTGAAGCAAACTACAATTGCTTACTGAGAATATGAAAACGAAATGTTCTGTTTGCTAATATGAAGATAGCATTGTGTTTAATCCAATACTGATGATTGTTTTCGTTCCCAAATAAACTTGTTAATGATGGTGATTTTGTACTAGCATATAAACTTGTTTTCATTGTCACTTGATACATACTTAGCTTGTACTTGAAGCTGTGGGTTAATGATGGTGATTTTGTTCTACTTGGATGCATTGGTACCCCCATCATCGAGCGCACGAATGCAATAGTGGCAAGAAGATCATGGCCGTGTGCATCATCAAGCACACCATGGCGATCATCCACCACCTCACAGATGCTAACTCAATCCAGATCATCGTCGACGCTATCATCCAGAGGTATCTCTCTTGGTTCCCTTTATTCTCTCCCGCGTTAGTGATGTTAGTATGCGTGCTCCGACTAGTAATGTCAGATCTTACCTTTTGATTGGATGGCTATGGTAGTAGAATGGTATTTTTGTTTAGGCGCAATGTGTTGCAGTGAAGTTTTTTGCATGAACTGCACTTATGCAATGAATATTCATATTGTGTCTCTGTTTTCAAGTTTTTTGCACGACCTGCACTTGTGCAATGAATATTCATATTGTGTCTCTGTTTTCTTGTATGAATGAGTATCTCATTTTAACTAGCTGGAGAACGAAAAGCATGGTACTAGCTGAATTTGTGTCGTCATTCTAAATAGTTGTCCTTTCTTCAATGGTCTGCTCATAGTATATTGGTTCTAGTTTTTCTGATTCTTCTCTGTCGATTCATGTAACAGGGCGACTGTGGAAGGCATATCACTGTTCTGTTAGCACAGTCCTTACTATGGCCGTCTAGTGTAATAACAGGGTGCCTAGTTTGTGATCGCTGTCCAAGGAGCTCCATGCTGAAGAACACAACACTTGTAGAGCTTGTAAAGTACCGTGGAGCTTGTAATTGTGACTGTCATACTGTTATTACACTTGTATAGCTTGCAAAGTGTATGTTAGAGCTTATTACGTGTTATTTATACAACATGAGCACTATAATGAATCTGGCTGATAATATTTGAAGTATTTCATGTGTTGTTTGTGTGCCAATTTAAATAGTGGGTATTTATTTACGTTAAATTGAAAAATGATGAATATGACCCCGACAGCTAGGACCCAGTTAATAGAACCTGGCAACGGGGACCTACCTGACTAGTGGACCCATTTTATAAAAAAATAAAAATGAAACTGTTGAGACAAAAAGGCCGTGGCCCAAAAATAAAAAAGGCTGCAATGTTGGGCTTGGCCCATGAAGACGACCAAAAATTGACAGGAAAAATATATAAATAAGCCGAATTGTTGGGCTCGGCCCATGTGAAGCACCGAACTGGACCGAGCTGATTCTGATCTTCGACCATTTAATTGGTCACAAAATTTGCCACGTCAGCTTGACACGTTGGATCTGGCGTGGACTGGCCAAACTTCCAACGACCAAAATAATTGGTCATAAAATCTATGACCTTTTATTTTGGTAGTTAAGATCTATGACCATTTCACAAAAAGGTGGCAGTGTCCACTTTGCGACCCTCAACTTTTGACCAATTAATTTTGGTCACAAAAAGGTCACAAAATGATAAACAGTGACCTTTGAGTGACCAATATGAAGGGTCGAAAGATATCATATTTCTTGTAGTGTTTAGGGTCCAAAGAATATGATCACTATATATGCGTTTTGATGATTATAAGTATATGATCACCATATACGCGTTTTGATGAGTATATGGTTACTGGTTTACCATATTGCTATGTATTTATTAATGTTGACCGGTAAAATTTACTTACTAGAAAAATAATGCAGCCTATCACTTTTCTCTAACTTTATGGAGACCCACTTGTCAATGATGAAGAAAGGAATAAATAAGTAGGAAAAGGAAAAGTTGTGCGGTGGAGAAAGGAGTCAAATATGAGCGTAGTCACCTAAGCCCCTCCGTGTGTAGTTTGCTAGAAATTATAGCATGATCAAAGCGAATTTCTACTTGCAGCGCGAGTACAATTTCATATAAAGACTTACAAAATGACTTAATTGCCTCCCTAAACTTGTTTTGTGGGAACAAACTGATACAAAGTAGCTCAAAACCTATCATTCGGATGAAAGGCACATGTCAATCGCTTGTATATTATGCATAAAACCCCCAACTAACCAACCCGTAGTCCCGAGTAGATAATTTAAAAACGATTCCTGAGGTAAAGCAAAAAACTTCCATTTACACCACAAATCCAGCACAAACCTCTTCGCTTATTCGTATCTATGTATCCCTTTATCCTTCTGTTTCTCATCGAATCCTAAGGCGACACTGCATGGTTGGTCGCCACTAATAAGATTAAAGCTTGAAAATAGTGAGGTGATTTCACAAAAAAGATTTGGTGATCATCTTCACATGTTCTCAAGTTGAATTGTTCATCTATAATTATTCAGTAAGTGATGTATGTTAGTTAGTGACGTTCATGCTGAATTTTTCTAATTATCAGTGTTGCACTATATTTAGAATTCTTGCTCAGGTTTATTTAAGCAAAAATTGGTAACCTAGGAGTCGAACAATGCTTTTTGAGTACAGACACTGTTGTTTCACTTATTTTTAGTAAAAAATATGTAGCAAATGTTTGATTAACATAGAATTTTAAACATGAAAATGTATGTTTCAAATAAAAGTATGTTAGGGGTCTCCTTTAAATTATCCTGAACGTGGACCAACTGCCTATGATGACGTATCATCCAACGTGTCAATTTTCAAACTAATTTGTATCAATTTGTTCCACAAAGCAAGTTTAGAGATCGAGTTGTGTCATTTTGCAAATTTTTGTATGAAATTGTACCCTCGCGGTAAGTTTATGTATGAATAGTGTAATTAACTCAGCTACAATCAAGAATTTTCTGTACATTTCCTCCATCAATAATCTATTGATGAATTATCATATTCAGTAGATGCATGCTAAACGGTTATACATTGGTGAATTTGTCTTTACACCACCTAGAAAATAAGAATGGTTATACATTGGTGAATGTGTCTTTACAACACCTAGAAAATAAGAATGGGAGCAGCTAAAAGTTATTCTAGGAGAAGAGAAGGACCAGATCTACCCATTAATTAGGCTAATTGATGATTGCAAGCATTGTTCCTGTGTATATTTAAAACAAATAGCTTTACATCAAGAGGCTTACACATCGGATGGAAGAAATTATGTTTGCTGCAGAAGTACAAAAATAAACTTCCATATATAAGAACGTTGTATAAAGGAAGGGATGCCCCTTCCCCACTTCACCCCGATCGCGCGACTTGGGGGGGGGGGGTGATAATCCTACCCGCCTGTAGGTCGCCTCCCTCCCCCAGCCCCCTCGACACGACCTGAGGTAGACACCAGGAAAGCCCGTGGCACCGCCAAGGATGGTGGCGGCGGGGCCACCCGCTGCCCTGCTTCTCCTATGGGGAGCGCTAGATCTGGAGCAACGACTCCAAGTGGGGAGGCATCGTCGGCTCTACGGCGAGAGATGGCGTGGATGCCGGATCTAGTGTTCCTGTTCCCGTGGGCTATGGGATCTCGGTGGACGTGGGCGGCATGTGATGACTGCTTCGGCGGCCAATGGCGCAAGTTCAGTGTGTGTGCACTTTCGGTCTGGCAGTGCCTCTTAGGCTAGCTTCAAGCATAAGGTCCTGCTGATGGCGGGGATTCCAGGGCGGGAGAAAGCCATGGTCGGCTATGGCTGGCCGTGTTGACGTCTGAGGGCGTTGTACCCCTCCATAAAGGCGTAGGTCAGGTATGATCCCCTTTAGATGGAAGCTTCTTGTCCTCTGGTTGCTGGGCGAGTGCATCGGTGTTGTTCTACTCCAGGAGAGAACCAATGATTCGTTTGGGGATGCGATGACTCTTTTATGTGGCTATCTTCCAGCGACATCCATTCCATATTGCGATGATATGTCACCTTCGCTCCGGCGAGGAGGTAGTGGCCTGCATCGGAGATGGTAGTTGGATGTGGCATGCCTGGGTCCTTAAATGCTTGGTGATTGACGAGGATTAGCCTCGGCAAGTCCCATGGTTAGGTACCATGGGTTTAGATCGTAGAAAGGGGAGTTCAAGGTTGGCGATCTCGTCGGCTAACAGGAGACATGGATTACCCAGGTCCAGGCCCCTCAATCGGTAAAACCCCTACTTTCTGCTTGATGTATTATATGGTGAAGGCGATTACAGTGGAGGCTCCGACGAGATTGATTAAGCCAGAGATGTTGCGGCGGATCTTATATTTCCCTAGACGTCCCCTCTCCCAGCCTTTATATACTAGGCTTGGTCTCGAGGAGTCCGTCTATGCTTACATAGAGAATTGCCTAATCTATCTAGTGTTGGTGGCCACGCCTTGGACTCCATGTCGGTGCAGTTGCCGGTGCTTCGGGTGCGCTGATCTTGGGCCTTCCGAAGCTTCTAGTGGGCCACCAGTCTTGGCACGCACCAGGTACCCCCACGTAGAGGAGTTATGGGGGTATCCCCTCGTCAGTGATGGCATGCCCCACTCATGTCGGTCCGTCTCTCCTCCGAGCCTTCGTGATCTTGTTTCGATGTTTCGTTAATAGAGGAGGACCACGACATCTTCGGCTACATCCACCTTCACTCATCTTCATTGTCCGTAGCATTTGAGATTTAGCTTGTTGTTGTCATCTGCCTTTGTATCCTATCGCTTTGTTTTCCTTTTTGTTGCCTGAGAGTGCATGCATGTAATTCTGACATGTTGATGATTTTATTATTAATTCAATGTTGAATTAGGCTCAAACCTTATCTCAAGCTCAACTGGCACCTTTTCTCTTAATTTTTGTGTGTGTACGTAGTATGCGTGACAAGCACGCAGCATGGAGTGCACACACATGGCACAGACTCAAAGAAACTCTAGCATATACGTGATGCATGTGGATCACACACTCTCGTTGGTTACCTGATACTTCTCAAATGTATCTATAATTTTTGCTTGTTTCATGCTTGTTTGTGTCACTTTGCTATATGTTTTGATGCACTTTCATATCATTTTACAACATAATTGGGACTAACCTATTAACCTAGTGTCCAGTACCAGTTTCTATCTGTTATTGTATGTGCATCACAGAAAAAGTGAAAATTTTAATATTTCACAAAAATTCTAGAAATTTTTATTTCACCGAAGACTCCTGAAGCCCAAAGATGAGCCGGAGAGGGGTCGTGCCCTCTGGTCGCCCGACCAAAGGGGCCACCCTCGGTGCTCCTCGTTTGCCTATTTAATCCCCTTCTTTTGAAAACCCTCGAGGTGAACTCCTTTTTCCAGAATACCTCTCTGTTTTGCCGCTGCGGCGATCCGAGATCGGGATAAGCAAAAGTTCCTCCCGACAACCTGTCAGAGGTAGGATTGATCTCCACAGCCACTCCATCACCATGCGAGCCTCCGTGATGCGCCATGGTTAGTTCCACCTTGGACCTAGGGTTCAAGGTAGCAAGCTAATTGATGCATTCTCTCCAATCTTGTGCTTCATTGTTTAGACGTTATAAGTTGTAATTTGTTCACCCAACATAAGTTGTATTATCTTTTGGAGAGAGAAATTACTAGTGAGCTCCATGACACCTCAGTTCATATCCTCATCACATATTTACACCTCTGCAATTACCGTTTTCTTTTTCTTTTGTGTTCCATTATTCCTTTATCCCTTTTGTTTAATCCTTCACTAGAGCAAATAGGGCTAACACGACACTCCTTTCCCAAACCCTTGGTCGAAACTGTTTGCAGTGCTATCAACACAAACGGTAGAAACAAAAATATATGTGCCCGAAACTGAATCGTCTTGGAAACATAGGCCATCGGCCACCCTTCTTAAAATTATTTCGTGGGCGATGAACGGCTGACGGTCCGGATAAACAATCGTCTGTGATCATATGGAGGGTGAAAACCCACGGTTGCAAGTAATGGACCGCTAGCCCTTCTTCGCACTTGTTCATAGTTACCGAAATGTGTGGTGTGCGTAATCTATCAGGCATGCTTCCGAAAATCCTTTCGTAGGAGAAATCAAGTCTGACGGTTTGCTCCAAAAACCGTCCTTATGAGCATTCAGAAAACCCATGGTTGCAAAGAAGGAACCGCTAGCCCTTCTTACCAATCGGTGGTAATTATTGAAATATGTGGGATGCGTAATCTATTAGGCACGTTTCTGAAAATCCTTTCGTGGGCGGAAGCAAGGCTGATAGTTCGTCCAAACGACTGTCCACTATGATAGTTGAGAAAGCCTACATTTGGAAACAATGAATCGCTAGACTTCTTCGCAATTGTTCATGATTAATAATAATGTGTTGGATGCTAGATATGTCAGGAACAATTCGGAAAATCCAGACGTTGGTGATACATGACTAAAGTTGGTACTAGAAACTGTGCGCAGTAAGAATTGAGATCACCTATGGTTGCAAGAAATGAACTGCTAGATTTTCTTAGCAAGCGTTCTGAATTACAAAATTGTGCGCCGATATCGTGCTGTAGGTTCGTCATTGTATATCCTTATTCTTGCTGTTTGCCTTTTTCAGATTCTCTTGTGATCTACTCGTACGTATGTGTTATGTTTATATATATGCAGAACAACATACAAAATCTGAAAATAAATTACAAGTACATGAATGAATAACTACCAAATTCATGAAATCAACAAATCATTCAACCCCAGTGCATTCAAACAAAGCCCCTAATCATCATTGTGAAAATCGCATAGAAGATGGCCAATACCGCAACTGCAACTACACATGCTAGTTCATACTTGTCTCTTGCTTTAATCTACCGCGTGTGTTTGATTCTCCCGAGCTTCAGCCTAGTAATTTTACACTCCATATCAGCAACCTTCTTATTCAACTCCTCGTTATCTTCTGCAAGCTTGGTGATAACACTCCTAGCCCTGCCCTCCGAATTATCATCCAACTAGTTGACAAAAGCACAAGCCCAATTTCCTTGAGAATTAATGGTAAATATTATTATGCGCCATCAAGCCAGTGAAGCAAAGGGCGTTAAATTGACTAATATTGGTGCTAACCTCTAAGGGAAACTCAGAAACCGTCAGACTATGTTGAATCCCTCCCTGCATACTCGTCGAGCGGGACTGTGCCCGTGGACAAAACTAACATTTTGGTACTTCTCAGTGACACCAAAATCCGGTTTAAAATTTTGTTGCGGAAATCTGAAATTCTGCGGTTGATAGATTTCTTAATTGTGGAGTCCTTTAGAAAGGATGATTGAGAGAGTTTGGAGAAATTAAAATGTAGATCTAGATCGACTTGTTCCTCTAACAAGACGATTCCGAACCGTAGCACACAACCCTTTTGACTACCTTAGGAAAGCACTACTAGGATAATGGCCTTCAGCAGCACGGGGTAAAGGCCCATTAGCAGTGCGGGGTACCCGCGTTGTAGCTAACTGTACAATTAGCAGCGCGGTCCTAGCACGCCGCGCTGCAGGACTGCACTTCCACTAGCAGCGCCTCTAGATAGCCCGCACTGCAGGTACATTTTTAGCATTTTTTTATTCTGTAATATTATTTGTTTACACAGTTTTTTTATAAATTTCTAGCATAGACACATAACATTTATATACAAAGTAGAATCACACATATAAACCACATCATATCATAGACATGCAATAGGCTCATCGATCATATATATAGACGAATGTCCGCACTGCTTTAGATAGAAAAGGCGAACCACTGCTTTTAAGTTAGCCGGTCTATTCTGCTAATATTAGCAGAATAACTATTCTGCTAACACTTCCGAACTGCATCGTATCGCTAAAAGAACCACACTGCTGACTTAAAAGCTCCGCATCTCGAATAAAACAGAACCGCAAGCACCGTTTTCGCTCTAACTTTTTAACCGTTTAGCGGAATTGTTCTTATGATACGCCGTTGGATTCGTATGGAAAAGGATCATCTTTCGTATGTTGGACACTTCCCCCGATTCTTAAGGGATTAAGAGCAGTTTCAAAAACGGTGCGGCGGCCCACATTCGCAGCGGCAGTTTTTCCGTGATTTTTCTTAAACCGTTTATCGGATTGATGCAAATGATATACCGTTGGAAAGATATCGATCAGGCGCTCCATGCATATGCAGAACACTTTATCTAATTCACTACGGATTTGAGATAAATCTAGCCGCAAAAAACGCGCACACTCTGTTTTTCGCTAACGGATCTTGTAGAGTAGATTTTTTAACCGCTTGTCCGATCGATGCGTATGATAAACCGTTGGATTCGTATGGAATAGGAGATTAATCCATATGTTGAACACTTTTCCAGATTCCCCATGGTTTTTGAAGTAATTTGAAAAACGGTGTGGATGTCTACATTTGGGACAACGGGTGTTTTTGCGTAAATTATTTTGATTCGCTTATCCGATCGATACAATTGATACACCGTTGGATAGATATCGTCAAGGCGCTCTATTTTCATGTAGAACACACTTTCTAATTCCTTACGTTTAAAAGTTGTGTCGATTCTACTAAAAATGCGGAACTCCGTTCTTCGCGCACCCGAAATCGACCAAGTGAACTGCATTGGCCAGGCAACCGCACCACATCCGACAGGCATGCGCACTGCATTATTGGTAAACAGAAACAACGTGTTTTTCGCGGAACCAAAATTGACCAAGTGAACTGCATCGGCCGGGCAATCACACCGCATTTGTCGACAGAGAGCACTGCACACGTTTTTTTGATTTATTCATCAGAATTTTGCAGTTCGCTTCAGGGAAGTGAACTGCGGGGCATAAAACGAAATGAACTGCATGGTCTTTTTATATTTTTTACAACATATTTATACACAAATAAACTACAAATGAACCGCATGCCGTTCATATCATTAGACGAATGTCCGCACTGCTTTAGATAGAAAAGGCGAACCACGATATATACCTAAGAGAACCGCATGACTTTTTTATTTTTTTGCCTTTTTTTGGAGGAGCATATGAACTTCATGTTCTAGGTTAGTGAATTACATCGATTTTAAATATTTTTAAAATATTTACACAGTGTACAACATATACAAACAAAAGTGGCGCACATCTAAATTTTTTGTGCTCTTGTTTCCCCTGTCAAGAAGTGAACATCAATAGTTCAGTACTAAATACAACAAATCTGAACCACAAAAAACTAAGACTGGAAATACAGTAATCTAAACATTTTTCCAAAGAGACAAAATACAGTACACCGAATGACAATCTGCAAACATGTATGCACGGCGAACTGCACCGCGCCAACCTGCAGCAAGGCGCTAGTTCCCTCTAGGTCCCAGCCAGGAATGACAACGAGTTTCTATCGGCATGAGAGGTGTCAATGGGCTAGCTGGAGGAGGTTGGAGCGGGTCCTCGGTCGGACTCGGCGGCGCTGATGCATCTTCCAGGCAGCAGGGTCAACTGAGGCGCCCGATTCGTCTTCAGAGCAGCACGGGGAGCCCGGGGACGGCCGGCTTCGGCGAGGGAAGGTGGCGGCGTCACCCCGACAGGGAGGCCGGGGCCATGACAGATCTTGCGGGGGAAATGGGGCCGCCTCTGGCCAGATCGAAGGGAGACCGATGCCGCCGCTGGCTAGATCAACGGGTCCGACGGGGTTGAGCATGGTGCTCCGACGGAGGGAGGGGCGACAGGGCGGCCGCTGTTGCCGCGGTTGACGGGGCCGCCCTTGCCAGATCCACTGTCGAGGGGAACCGCGTGGGGCGGGTTGCTGCACCCTCCGATCTGGGATCGCAGCCGCACACATGAGGCTTGGATTCGGCGGCAGGAGTCCATGGGGAGAGCGGCAGCAGGGGCTCGTACTCGATCTGCCGCCGGGAGCAGTTTCTGATCTGTTGCCAGGAGGAAGGGAGGCGCACCCTGGTGGCTGATGTCACGAGACTTTACTTCTCGCCCCTCGTTGGTTTACCCAAAGTGGAAGGTTGAGATGTAGATAGCGGCAATTTCCCTTAGTGAAGATGCTAAGGTTTAGATTGTCTCCAGTAGGACTCCAACAAATACAAGAAGGTGGTGAAGTGAACAATGGCGCCGTTTACAACCGAGGTTGCTTACTTTACCTGGACCTACACACACAGCAAATAACTTTGCTTCAGTACAAAGGAGTTGTCAATTCCTCCGGCCTTGTTGTTTAAAAAGGATAAAACGCACGGGATAATAATGATAGTGATAGCAACGGAAAAGTAAATAAAGAAGTAAATTGATAGTGGGTGTAAACAGCGTTGGAAATATGGACCGGGGTCCTATGATGTTCAGTAGTGATGTCTCTCTCCCAAAAGACGATAAAATAGCCATGCGAGGTAAACAAATTACAGCTGGGCAATTGACAGGATTATGTGCGCAAACCAATGCTAATTATGCTATAAAGAAAGGAAGAGGCTCAAAAGCATGGGTGGTACGCCAAGACAAGTAGACCGAAATCCATCTCCATCTACCTACTAATCATCCACCTTGAGATATCTATCCAGAACATCTCGCTGGTATTAAGTTACGAATCCCACCCAAAGTGTAAACTCAAAGCAACAAACAACTGCATTAAAGAACTTCGCGTAAAGTAAACAATCCTTGCACCCACAAGTACAAGCACCATTGTTTTCCCCCTTGTGGCAACAACACATCCCCTAGACTCATCTTTCTGTCACTCAAGCTAGTCATCGGGGGGCATGAACCCACAATCATGCATAACGCTCCCTCTTGGAGTCACAACCTACTACTTGGCCAAAGCAATTAACAGCAACGGAGAACATGAAAGAATTACTCAAGAACATAAATATAAAAGAGGAGAATCAAATATATTACTCAAACACAATCTGAACATAATCTCATAATCCATCGGATCCCAGCAAACTCAGCATAGCAACAGAACAACTCACGAGGTCTAATCCATGAAGAACAAAGAGGGGAGGAGAACATCACATAGTTACTGATCATAGACCCATGGTGCAAGGTGGACTACTCACGGTTCATCCGGGAAGCGTCCATGGTGGTGGAGAAGCTCCCGGAGGTGGTTCCTCCCTCCGGCAGGGTGCCGGGAAGAGGTCTTCTGGTGCTCCCGATCTTGGAAGCGCGACGGCGGTGGAACAAAGGAGAGATCGCGAAAAAGGGTTCCTGTCTCGGGGTTTTTGCGTCACGAGGAATAAATAGGCGAAGGGGGGCAGCCAGGGGGGCCACCAGGGGTCCAGGCGACCCCACCCTGGGGCGCGCCGGGAGGGCGCTTGGGGCCCTGGTGGGTCCCCTCTGGCACCCCCTCGGTGATTCCGTAAGCTTCCTGTACGCTGATTTTTTATTGGATTTTCCCCAAATTTTTGGAGCACTTTTAATATGGGGGAAACCTGAAATAGAAAAACAGCAGAAAACAGGAACTGGCACTGGGGTGCACTGAGTTAATAGGTTAGTCCAAATATGATCAAAAGTGTATGGAAGTTCATCAATATCATAGCAATATCACACAAAAGAGGCATGGAACAAGCAAAAATTATAGATACATTTTGGACGTATCAACATCCCCAAGCTTAATTCCTGCTTGTCCTCGAGTAGGTAAATGATAAAAGCATAATTTCTGTGGTGACATGCTAACAACCATATAAGAACTTTTAAGTAAAGCAATCAAGGCATGTAATTCAATTCAAGTCATAACAGGCAAGAGTCTATATTTAGCATTGAAACAAGCAACACAAGAGCATAAAGGTGCAAGAGCTCTCGCTGTCCGTGACTCGAATGTCTCCAAATGGTGTTTGCGTGCAAGAAAGGGGATAGAGATATACGAGAAAAAGTATTTTTGTGTTGAGAACTCAATCTGCTAAAGTTTCACACATGGTCTTCTTTGTAATCTTATCTTGACTCATCCCCAGACCACTAGCCAGGTACAAGTCAAAATGATCCACTCCTTTTCGACATTTTGAGCACTCATGCACTGGTCGAGCATACGCAAGAAAGTTGACACTTAGGATGGCAAAGAGAGAATATGGTGGAGGAGGAAGTCAAAAAGGGTGTGAAAGGCTCACATCAATGAGGACAATCATAGCCGAGAGAAAGGCAAATGATAGATATGATGTGAGGAGTAGGGATTTCCATGCAACGGATGCACATATGAGCTAAGGTAAGCTCTCCAATGGAACTAGTGGGGGTGCATCCAACTTGCATGCTCACGAAGACCTAGAGCTCATTTGAGGAGGCTCATCATTGGAATATACAAGCCAAGTTCTATAGTGTGAAGGTCCCCACATAGCTATATGCATAAATGATAATCTCTATGGAGTACAAGATATAAGAGGGAGTACGAGTGTGGATCTCTCCAAATGATTATTAGTGTGCCCCCTTCTCTCTTTTTATTTCTTTTTCTCTTTTTTCTATTTTTTGTATTTTTTGGTGGCCTCATGGCTCTTTCTATTTCTCTCATTTGTCCTCTTTGGGATCTTTTAATTTTATCCACTTTGGGATCTTTTCCTCACTTTAGGGGCAACACTCTATATATTACAAAAAGTATAGAAGATCTTTCACACTTTACAAAGTACTCAAATCATAAAGAAGATGTAACTATCATGAAGTATGCAAATGTATGCCTCTGCCAGTGTAGCAGGATATGCAATGATACTAGCGCGTCATGTAGCAATGATTAGGGCAAGGCCTAACTAGCATGCGGCTCATCGATCAAGCAAGTAGCATGTATGACATGAAGATCAAGTCATGAGAAGATGGATGTTGCATGGCAATATATCTCGGAAAGGCTATGGAAATGCCTTGGTAGGTAGTTAGGTATGGTGGTTGTTTTAAGGAAGGATAGAAGGAGGTTTATGATGACAGAGCGTATTGTGCCAAGGGTTTGGATGTACCGGCGAAGGTGGACGCCAACTCTCGGAGTGAGAAGAAAGCAATGCACGGCACAGGAGAGGCTAGAAAAATATGGGAAGGTGGAAGTGTCAACTTTCGAATACTCACATTAGTCCGAAGAACTCATGCAATTATTATCGGTAACTCTCAATCTAATAAGGAGGATTCACAAAGAGACAAGAACCCTGAGGAGGAGTGTATGGGGGTTTGGTTATCCTTGCGCATCCTCGACTCATGGTACGTGAGTGTACTCTAATATTCGACCCCTCAGAAGAGTAGTGATCCATCTAGTAGCTAAAGTTCTCAACTAAATTTGTAAGTTTTTGAAAGTAAACACGGATTGCCCAAAATACGACATCTATCACTAATAGGCTAAATCTCTTGACATCAAAAGTCCAAACATTACTCAAAACAATACCTCAAAACTATTGCAAGTTACTACTACAAAATAATAGCAACCTCAATTACCTACTTCAAGTCAAGACACAAAACTCAATGCAATAGGCAAACTCTCTAAACAAGATAAACATGAAAACTCAAGAGAGTTCCAGCAACAAACTAAACAAAAGCTCTTTGAAAATATAAGCATGAAAGCTAAGAGCAAAACATGGCAGTAGCTATGAAAAAGATAAAGAACACACACAACAAAGATAAGCATGAAAAGTCCTATGTTGTGTTCTAGATTTTGGAAGTGGAGCGTGTTTCTCTCCCACACAGAGAAAGCTGGGTTCTAAATTTTTATGAACAGCAAGCAAAGCTAAAGAAAACTAAAAATAAAAACTAAGAGCGAGACGCTCCAAGCATAACACATAATGCATGAAGTGATAAAAATATAGTGAAACGAGAGATGAACTGATAATTGTTGATGGAGAAGGGGATGCATGGGGGCATCCCCAAGCTTAGATGCTTGAGTCTCCTTGAATATTTCTTGGGGATGCATGGGGGCATCCCTAAGCTTGAGCGCTTGACACTCCTTAATCTTCTTTCATCATCTTCCCTCGCACACTTGAAAACTCCCTTCATACATAACTCATCATAATCTGATTAGCGAGGTTAGTACCCATAATAAAATAATTTTTTCTCTATTGTAAATAAAGATATTCTTGAAGAGCTAATGTTTCTCAAGATTTCGAAAAAGTTTTTGCATATAAAAAGCAAGCTTAAGGTTTGCAAAACGAAGAAATGGAAAAACATGACAGAATCTGTGAAAAACAGACCAGCAGGTAGTAAAGAATTTTTAGGGATACTTTTGCAACTCAAATAAAAAAATTAGAACATACGAAAGTTTCGTAATTGTATAGATCACTCTGTGTAAACTATTCAGCTCAAAAAGATGAACTGGGATTTTTCTCTGATTTTTCTAGTCATGAGGACAGAATCTGTTTTCTGGACAGCATGTCACAACTTTCACTTCCCTTGTCATATGAGGCTATAAAAGGCACAAAGCTTGAAAATTAAAGATACAATGATGTTGCTACAGTAGTAACAATCATCAATACCACTAAAAACAGAAGGAAAACAAAAGGGAAATCCTAAATTCGTTGCGGGCTGCCTCCCGAAAGCGCTTCTTTAAAGCCATTAGCTAGGCTTAATGCAAATAGATCAAGTTGTATCAATTGAACCATCATCAAGATCATCAAAAAGCACTTCAATAATACAACCACTCTTAAGAGGTCCTTCAAATAAAGGCCTAATAAAGATACTTCTAGTTATAAAAGAAAAAGGTGGAAGATCAATTGGAGTCTCATCTATTCTATTAAAGAGAGGTATCTCTTCCAAAGTCTTCACAGTTTCAACCCCTTTGGCAATAGATAGATTATTTTTGAAATGAGGAGCCTTTTGAACGTACACGAACCTAGGTTCCTTCTTTGCCGAAGTTTCCACCTTTTTTGTTTTGATTGAGGAGAAAGTAGTTCCTAGAGTGTCAATGATTTCCTCAATCTTATCAATCCTAGAAGGGTCCAAGTCATGGGATTTGATGGTCTCCAAGGTTTTGAAAATTTTATGCATGGAGCTATCTAGTCTATTCAAATTCCCTTGAACCTTACGATCCAACTCACTTATCTTATTAATTCTTGGCATCTCTAGCTCTCTCTTTTCAAGTTTTTTCATAATATGAGCTAGGGTAATGTCCTCTTGAATGCTAGCAACAGGGAGATTTCCAACAAGATTTTCCATAACACTAAGAGCTTCCCAAACTGGGGCTTCTATGAATTCCCATTGATAGCAGTATCTAGAATAAACCTATTCCAAGAAGTAATTCCAACATAAAAGTTTCTAAGCAGGATAGTAGTGGATTGCTTCTTGGTGGCTCTTTCTTGAGAATCATTAATTCTATACCAGGCATATTTCAGACTTTCACCGCCTCTTTGTTTAAAGGTGAGCACTTCTGCTTCACCAAAGGCAAAAGTACCAGACATAATGATAACTACTAGCAAGGTAACTATTTTTTTGATTTTCGATAAAGGACACTAAAGCAAAAACTGAAAGGTAAACAAACAAGACTAAAAAGAAAAGATAAAAGATAGTGTGCAACTCCCCTATCTTGAAGAGCGGAATCCCCGACAACGGCGCCAGAAATTGCTTTGATGTCACGAGAGTTTACTTCTCGCCCCTTGATGGTTTACCCAAAGTGGAAGGTTGAGATGTAGCGTAGCGGCAATTTCCCTTAGCGAAGATGCTAAGGTCTGAGTGTCGAACCAATAGGACTCCAACAGATACAAGAAGGTGGTGAAGTGAACAATGGCGCCGTTTACAACCGAGGTTGCTAACTTCACCTGGACCTGCACACACAACAAATAACTTTGTTTCCCAACGAGTACAGAGGAGTTGTCAATTCCTCCGGCCTTGTTGTTTACAAAGGATAAAACGCACGGGATAATAATGATAGTGATAGCAATGGAAAAGTAAATAAAGCAGTAAATTGATAGTGGGTGTAAACAATTATTGGAAATATGGACCGGGGTCCTATGATGTTCACTAGTGATGTCTCTCTCCCAAAACACAATAAAATAGCCATGCGAGGTAAACAAATTACAGCTGGGCAATTGACATGATTATGTGCGCAAACCAATGCTCATTATGCTATAAAGAAAGGAAGAGGCTCAAAAGCATGGGCGGTACGCCAAGACAAGTAGACCGAAATCCATCTGCATCTACCTACTAATCATCCACCTTGAGATATCTATCCAGAACATCTCGCTGGTATTAAGTTGCGAATCCCACCCAAAGTGTAAACTCAAAGCAACAGACAACTGCATTAAAGAACTTTGCGTAAAGTAAACAATCCTTGCACCCGCAAGTACAAGCACCGTTGTTTTCCCCCTTGTGGCAACAACACATCCCCTAGACTCATGTTTCTGTCACTCAAGCTAGTCATCGGGGGGCATGAACCCACAATCATGCACAACGCTCCCTCTTGGAGTCACTACCTACTACTTGGCCAAAGCAATAAACAACAACGGAGATCATGCAAGAATTACTCAAGAACATAAATATAAAAGAGGAGAATCAAATATATTACTCAAACACAATCTGAACATAATCTCATAATCCATCGGATCCCAGCAAACTCAGCATAGCAACAACAGAAATATTACATATGTGCCTCGATCATGTAGGGCAACTCACGAGGTCTAATCCATGAAGAACAAAGAGGGAAGGAGAACATCAAATAGCTACTGATCATAGACCCATGGTCCAAGGTGGACTACTCACGGTTCATCCGGGAAGCATCCATGGTGGTGGAGAAGCTCCCGAGGTGGTTCCTCCCTCCGACAGGGTGCCGAGAAGAGGTCTTATGGTGCTCCCGATCTTGGAAGCGCGGCGGCGGCGGAACAGAGGAGAGATCGCGAAAAAGGGTTCCCGTCATGGGGGTTTCACGTCACGGAGAATATATGGGCGAAGGGGGGCAGCCAGGGGGGCCACCAGGGGTCCAGGCGGCCCCCTGGCGCAGCCCCACCCTAGGGTGCCGGGTGGGCGCCTAGGGCCCTGGTGGGTCCCCTCTGGCCCCCCTCGGTGATTCCCGAAGCTTCCGAAGCGCTGATTTTTATTGGATTTTTCCTGAATTTTTGGAGCACTTTTAATATGGGGGAAACCTGAAATAGAAAAACAGCAGAAAACAGGAACTGGCACTGGGGTGCACTGAGTTAATAACTTAGTCCAAATATGATCAAAAGTGTATGGAAGTTCATTAATATCATAGCAATATCACACAAAAGAGGCATGGAGCAAGCAGAAATAATAGATACATTTTGGACGTATCAACATCCCCAATCTTAATTCCTGCTCGTCCTCGAGTAGGTAAATGATAAAAGCATAATTTCTGTGGTGACATGCTAACAACCATATAAGAACTTTTAAGTAAAGCAATCAAGGCATGTAATTCAATTCAAGTCATAACAGGCAAGAGTCTATATTTAGCATTGAAACAAGGAACATAAGAACATAAAGATGCAAGAGCTCTCGCTGTCCGTGACTCGAATGTGTCCAAATGGTGTTTGCGTGCAAGAAAGGGGATAGGGATATACGAGAAAAAAATATTTTTGTGTTGAGAACTTAACCTACTAAAGTTTCACACTTGGTCTTCTTTGGAATCTTATCTTGACTCATCCCCAGACCACTAGCCAGGTAGAAGTCAAAATGAACCACTCCTTTTCGACATTTTGAGCACTCATGCAATGGATGAGCGTAAGCAAGAAAGTTGACACTTAGGATGGCAAAGAGAGAATATGGTGGAGGAGGAAGACAAAAAGGTGTGAAAGGCTCACATCAATGAGGACAATCATAGGCGAGAGAAAGACAAATGATAGATATGATGTGAGGAGTAGGGATTTCCATGCAACGGATGCACATGTGAGCTAAAAGCTCTCCAAGGGAACTAGTGGGGGTGCATCCAACTTGCTTGGTCAAGAAGACCTAGAGCTCATTTGAGGAGGCTCATCATTGGAATATACAAGCCAAGTTCTATAGTGTGAAGGTCCCCACATAGCTATATGCATGAATGATAATCTCTATGGAGTACAATATATAAGATGGAGTACGAGTGTGGATCTCTCAAAAGGAATAGTAGTGTGCCCCCTTCTCTCTTTTTATTTCTTTTTCTCCTTTTTCTATTTTTTTGTATTTTTTAGGTGGCCTCAATGGCTCTTTCTATTTCTCTCTCATTTGTCCTCTTTGGGATCTTTTGATTTTGTCCTCTTTGGTATCTTTTCCTCGCTTTAGGGGCAACACTCTATATATTATAAGAAGTATATAAGATCTTCTACTCAAATCATAAAGAAAATGTAACTATCATGAAGTATGCAAATGTATGCCTCTGCCAGGGTAGCAGGATATGCAATGATACTAGCGCGTCATGTAGCAATGATTAGGGCAAGGCCCAACTAGCATGCGGCTCATCGATCAAGCAAGTAGCATGTATGACATGAAGATCAAGTCATGAGAAGGTGGATCTTGCATGGCAATGTATCTCGAAAAGGCTATGGAAATTGGTTCATAGGTAGGAAAGGGTAGAAGGAGGTTTATGATGACAGAGCGTATCATGCCAAGCACTTGGATGTACTGGCGAAGGTGGACGCCAACTCTCGGAGTGAGAAGAAAGCAATGCACGGCACAGGAGAGGCTAGAAAAATATGGGAAGGTGGAAGTGTCAACTTTCGAATACTCACATTAGTCTGAAGAACTCATGCACTTATTATCGGTAACTCTCAATCTAATAAGGAGGTTTCACAAAGAGACAAGTACCACGAGGAGGAGTGTATGGGGGTTTGGTTATCCTTGCGCATCCTCGACTCATGGTACATGAGTGTACTCTAATATTCGACCCCTCAGAAGAGTAATGATCCATCTAGTAGCTAAAGTTCTCAACTAATTTGTAAGTTTTAAAAATAAACACGGATTTCCCAAAATACGACATCTATCACTAATAGGCTAAAGCTCTTGACACCAAAAGTCCAAACATTACTCAAAACAATACCTCAAAACTATTGCAATTTACTACTACAAAAGAATAGCAACCTCAATTACCTACTTCAAGTCAAGACACAAAACTCAGTGCAACAGGCAAACTCTCTGAACAAGATAAACATGAAAACTCAAGAGAGTTCTAGCAACAAACTAAACAAAAGCTCTTAAAAATATAAGCATGAAAACTAAGAGCTAAACATGACAGTAGCTATGAAGAAGATAAAGAACAATCCCAACAAAGATATAGGCATGAAAAATCCTATGATGTGTTCTAGATTTTGAAAGTGGAGCGTGTTTCTCTCCCACACAAAGAAAGCTGGGTTCTAATTTGTTATAAACAGAAATCAAAGCTAAAGAAACCTAAAAATAAAACCTAAGAGCGAGACGCTCCAAGCATAGCACATAACGCATGAAGTGATAAAAATATAGTGAAACGAAAGACGAACTGATAATTCTTTGATGGAGAAGGGGATGCACGGGGGCATCCCCAAGCTTAGATGCTTGAGTCTCCTTGAATATTTCTTGGGGATGCAAGGGGGCATCCCAAAGCTTGAGCGCTTGACATTCCTGAATCTTCTTTCATCATCTTCCCTCGCACACTTGAAAACTCCCTTCATACATAACTCATCATAATCTGATTAGCGAGGTTAGTATCCATAATAAGATAATTTTTACTCTACTGGAAATAAGGATATTCTTGAAGAGCTACTGTTACTCAAGATTACCAACAAGTTTTTGCAAAGAAAAAGCAAGCTTAAGGTTTGCAAAATGAAGAAAAGGCAAAACAGGACAAAATCTGTGAAAAACTGACCAGCAGGTAGTAAAGAATTTTTTAGGGATACTTTTGCAACTCAAATAAAAAAAATCAGAGCATACGAAAGTTCCGTAATTGTATAGAGCACTCTGTGTAAAAATTTCATCTCAAAAAGATGAACTGGGATTTTTCTGTGACTTTTCCAGTCACGAGGACAGAATCTGTTTTCTGGACAGCATGTCACAACTTTCACTTCCCTTGTCATATGAGGCTATAAGTGGCACAAATCTTGAAAAGTAAAGATACAATGATGTTGCTACAGTAGTAACAATCATCAAGACCACAAAAAAAAGAAGAAAAAACAAAAAGGAAAACCTAAATTCGTTGCGGGCTGCCTCCCAAAAGTGCTTCTTTAAAGCCATTAGCTAGGCTTAATGCAAATAGATCAAGTCTTTTCAAGAAAATAACTAGCCCGTGTGACGGACTCAAAAGGCAACTTAATCTTTTTCCTAGGGAAGTATTCCATCCCTTTCTTGAGAGGGAATTGTAATTTTATAATCCCTTCTTTCATATCAATAACAACACCCACGGTGCGAAGAAAAGTACGTCCCAAAATAATTGGACAAGAAGGTTCACATTCAATGTCCATAATAGTAAAATCAACTGGAACATAATTGTCATTGACAATGATAAGAACATCATCGATATTCCCCAAAGGTTTCTTTACGGAAGAGTCAACAAGACGAACACCAAAAGAACAAGGATCAAAAGGTTTCAATTCAAATATATCATACATTCTTTTGGGCATAACGGAGGTACTAGCTCCAACATCACATAAAGCATAGCAAGAAAAGTTATTCAACTTAATTTTAATCATAGGATCCCAACCATCTTCTAGCTTTCTAGGTATGGAGGCTTCTACCCTAAGCTTCTCCTCCCTAGCTTTAATGAGAGCATTAGTGATATGCTCCGTGAAGGCAAGATTAAGTGTGCTAGTGTGAGGGTCCCTATACATCTTGTGAAGGAAACGAATAACTTCAGAAAGGGTGCAATTACCAAAATCAAGGTCACTACTATCAAGTAAAGTGTTGGTGGTGTCCTTTAGGCTCACTTGTTTGGTAGCTTCTATAGTCATAGGAATTTCTTCTTCTGCGGTTGAGGTCATAGCATCACCATTAATAGGTCCTATGGGACTAGGGGTGCATTTGGTGCTAAGAGTTTGGATATCCTCAACCACTTGGATATTAGCAATGGTATGGTGTGTAGGAAGGCTCTTAATTCTATCTTCTTCCTCCTTTTCTCTAGCCCATTTCTCTTTAAGTTTAGCCATCATCCTAATGTTTTCATTAATTTGCACTTGAATAGCGTTCATAGGAGTGACCTTCCTCTCCTCAAGAGGAGAAGTTCTAATTTTAAGCAATTCTACTTCATGGGCTAAATTGTCTACCTTCGACGAGAGATTATCTAATTTGTCTAGTTTTCCTCTACACTCTTGTTGAAGGCTTTTTGGGTAGTGATGAAGTCTTTAAGCATACTTTCTAGTTCAGAAGTGGAGTTCTTGGTGCTAGGATAAGTGTTGTTGTTCCCATAGTTGTTGGAGGGGAACGGTCTAGGACTGCTACCAAAATTACTCCTATAAGCATTTGTTATTGAAGTTGTTTCTAGAGATAAAGTTCACATCTACTTGATCTTGAGCACTCAAAGAATTTAAAGGAACATCATGAGGATCAATAGGAGATTGCTTGGTAAGTAGAGACATAATCAAGTCAACTTTTTCATTTAGGGAGGAGATCTCCTCGACAGAGTTTACCTTCCTACCTGTTGGAGCTCTTTCGGTGTGCCATTGGGAATAATTGGTCATCATCTCATCGAGAAGTTTTGTGGAAACACCAAGTGTAGTTGACATAAAGGTTCCTCCCGCGGCCGAATCAAGCAAGTTCCACGAGGTAAAGTTCAAGCCTGCATACAAAGTTTGGATAACCATCCAAGTAGTCAAACCATGCATAGGGCAATTCTTAACAAGAGATTTCATGCATTCCTAGGCTTGGGCAAAGTTTTCATTATCCAATTGCTTAAAATTCATAATATAACTTCTCAATTGGATAATCTTAGCAGGGGGGTTGTTATGACTAGTGAAGTCACACAACTTGGTGTTCTCGGAGGAACCCATAGCAGAAGCAAGAAAGATAACTATTTTTTTGATTTTTTATAAAGGGCACTAAAGCAAAAACTGAAAGGTAAACTAACAAGACTAAAAAGCAAAGATAAAAGATAGTGTGCAACTCCCCTATCTTAAAGAGTGGAGTCCCCGGCAACGGCGCCAGAAATTGCTTTGATGTTACGAGAGTTTACTTCTCACCCCTCGTTGGTTACCCAAAGTGGAAGGTTGAGATGTAGATAGCAGCAAATTTCCCTTAGCGAAGATGCTAAGGTTGAGGATCGACCAGTAGGACTCCAACAGATACAAGAATGTGGTGAAGTGAACAATGGCGCCGTTCACAACTCAGGGTTGCTTACTTCACCTGCCCTGCACACACAGCAAATAACTTTGCTCCCAACGAGTGCAGAGGAGTTGTCAATTCCTTCGGCCTTGTTGTTTACAAAGGATAAAACGCACGGGATAATAATGATAGTGATAGCAACGAAAAAGTAAATACTGAAAGTAAATTGAAGGTGTAAACAATATTGGAAATATGGACCGGGGTCCCATGATGTTCACTAGTGATGTCTCTCTCCAAAAAGACGATAAAATAGTCATGCGAGGTAAACAAATTACAGCTGGGCAATTGACAGGATTATGTGCGCAAACCAATGCTAACTATGCTATAAAGAAAGGAAGAGGCTCAAAAGCATGGGCGGTACACCAAGACAAGTAGACCGAAATCCATCAGCATCTACCTACTAATCATCCACCTTGAGATATCAATCTAGAACATCTCGCTGGTATTAAGTTGCGAATCCCACCCAAAGTGTAAACTCAAAGCAACAGACAACTGCATTAAAGAACTTTGCGTAAAGTAAACAATTCTTGCACCCGCAAGTACAAGCACCGTTGTTTTCCCCCTTGTGGCAACATCACATCCCCTAGACTCATGTTTCTGTCACTCAAGCTAGTCATCAAGGGGCATGAACCCACAATGATGCACAACGCTCCCTCTTGGAGTCACTACCTACTACTTGGCCAAAGCAATAAACAGCAACGGAGAACATGCAAGAATTACTCAAGAACATAAATATAAAAGAGGAGAATCAAATATATTAGTCAAACACAATATGAACATAGTCTCATAATCAATCGGATCCCAGCAAACTCAACATAGCAACAACAAAAAGATTACATATGTGCCTCGATCATGTAGGGAAGCTCACGAGGTCTAATCCATGAAGAACAAAGAGGGGAGGAGAACATCACATAGCTACTGATCATAGACCCATGGTCCTAGGTGGACTACTCACGGTTCATCCGGGAAGCATCCATGGTGGTGGAGAAGCTCCCGGAGGTGGTTCCTCCCTACGGCAGGGTGCCGGGAAGAGGTCTCTTGGTGCTCCTGATCTTGGAAGCGCGGCGGTGATGGAACAGAGGAGATATCGCGAAAAAGGGTTCCCGTCACGGGGGTTTCACGTCGCGGAGAATATACGGGCGAAGGGGGGCAGCCAGGGGGGCCACCAGGGGTCCAGGCGCCCCCTGGCGCGGCCCCACCCTAGGGCGCGCCGGAAGGGCGCCTGGGGCCCTGGTGGGTCCCCTCTGCCCCCCCTCGGTGATTCCCGAAGCTTTCGAAGCGCTGATTTTTTATTGGATTTTTCCCGAATTTTTGGAGCACTTTTAATATGGGGGAAACCTGGAATAGAAAAACAGCAGAAAACAGGAACTGACACTGGGGTGCACTGAGTTAATAAGTTAGTCCAAATATGATCAAAAGTTTATGGAAGTTCATCAATATCATAGCAATATCACACAAAAGAGGCATGGAGCAAGCAGAAATTATAGATACGTTTTGGACGTATCAGTGGTTGATGGCTTCTCGCCCCTCTTTGGTTACCCGGAGGTGGTTCCTCCCTCCGGCAGGGTGCCGGGAAGAGGGCTCCTGGTGCTTCCGATCTTGCAAGCTCGGCGGCGGTGGAACAGAGGAGAGATCGCGACAAAGGGTTCTGTCCCCAAGGGTTTCTCGTCACGGGGAATAAATAGGCGAAGGGGGGCAGCCAGAGGTGGACTAGGGGCCCCAGGCGCCCCCCTGGCGCGGCCTAAGGGGTGGCCGCGCCAGGTGGCCGCCTGGGCCACCTCTGGCCCCACTTGGGCTCTTCGCGAAGCTTCCGGTACGCTGCTTTTTCCTATTTTTTTCCCGGAATTTTTCTGGCACTTTAAATAATGGGAAAACATGAAATACAAAAACAGCAGAAAACAGGAACTGGCACTGGGGGGCACTGAGTTAATAGGTTAGTCCAAATATGATCAAAAGTGTATGGAAGTGCATCAATATCATAGCAATATCACACAAAAGATGCATGGAGCAAGAAGAAATTATAGATACGTTTTGGACGTATCAGTGGTTTCCTTGCTAGCACAAGAAGCGTCGTCCGACTGATGGATGAGATACGCGCATAGGTACAAACAGACATACACGGCGTGACTAGTCCAGGTCGAGAGGGACATGAGAAGCGTAGGGGAACACGTACGGGACAGGAGGGCCATCGCACCCGGGAAAGTATCAGGTGCATCGGTGCTTGTGGTGCTACCGGTGCACCGGACATCGTAGTGTTTTAAAAGATGTTTCAAAAATCTGATAAAAATGTAGAATATTGATACACCATTGGTCTATGTTGTCTTTAAAATTCAAATCAAATTTTAAAATATTGCATGAGATACAAAAATGATAAGTTTGGTATCAATGTGATAATGGGCCAAATCTGAAGCCCAACTTATATTATGTACTATTCAATGTCGATTTTGTGATTTTTGTAGGTCGACCAATGTTTCGATTTTAGAGTTGAAAATTTTCTACAACATAGATCAATGTTGTGTCAACGTGTTACATCTGTTTCAGATTTTTTGAAATATTTTTTTAAGCACTACGATGTCCGGTGCACCGGTAGCACTACAAGAACCGGTGCACCAGATACTTTCCCCATCGCACCCACTTGCATACATGCATGCATGGCCATTGGCCAGTGGCCATCCACTCCAAACTAACGGAGAATCTCGGTAGATTTCTTTGGTTAGGGCATCTTCAACATTAATCCTTAAATCTTCCGCATCATCCATTCGGATTATGTTGTTTGTATCATTTTTATCATTCTACGCGTTTTTGTATCCATCCGCGTGTCGATCATATACCCATTTCTTTGAAAATCTGATTCAAACCGGAGGGTTTTTTGCGGTAATCCAGACCATCGATACGTTCTTGTCCGATACCCAAGTCCCATCCCAAAATCCTTCTACACCAAAATTCTCTCCGCGTGCGAAGCGGTCACCGTGCATTCATGAAAGTCACTGGCATTGGATACCGGTCGAGCGCATGCAAGACTGGCCACGGCTGACATTCATGCCCAGCCAGAGCTGACGCGGATGCTCACGAAAGAGATGGATGATACGCCGACCGAGAGCCCCGGTCTCTGCGCCTGTTCAACGTCGGAGAGATGCAACAGGACGTCTACACGTTTATCACCTTCGCATGCCAATATTAAACAAGTGTGACGATCGAGAAACCAACTCTGGCGTCCCGCATTCAACAGGCTGCTCCACTCCCCCAACCAGCCCCCGTTGTTTGTAAGGATCCTCACAAGATTGTGGAACACACCAAACACTGCATGTTCCTCTTTCTCCTTCGTTCTTCGTACAATCTCCTTCATAACGATGAGCTCTAGGCTCTTGTGAGATAGAGGACGGTTCATCGGTCGAGCAACAACGATTGTGGACAACAAATCTCCTCAACAAGCCGGATGTAGCAGCGACACATGTAGCGATTACGGACAAAACCTTTTCTCACTAGAGAAATTGCATGCCGACTGACTATGACGTGCAAACGTTGTGCTGCCGCAGAAGGCTGATGCGGAGCACCTATGCGGCCAACACCTTCTTGCTTCTGCCTCGACGGATGTCGCACCTGTGATACATCTTGGCACAAAATCCTGGAGATGAGACATCTGCGATGAGCTTCTTCGCCGCTCGACCGTCGTGTTTCGAGAGGTTCTATTCCAACAACTCGGAATGATCGGAAGCAGTTGTGAATCAAGTAGCTCTTCACGGCCTCGTGGACGGGCGTCATTGTAGTTCTAGACTAGGTTAAAGTCTTTTTTATATAAAATTCTTCTGATTTATACGAAAGTTTTTTTTTAAACCAAAAGCCTTTTAAGGTGGCATCGACTTATAACACTAATAAACCGAGTTTTTTTTATCGTATGGTTTCACGTTTACCTTCGGTTTACCCCTATGAAAACCGGATGCCCCATATTTTTATGGACGTAGCTAACGAGCGCCCGAGCGCCCACTAGTAGAATTGGGCGGACCTTCCTCATTAGGAAAATCTGGCGTCAGCTAACCATGCAGTCCGCTAGAAAAGGAAAGATTCTGCATGTACGTGGTTTATTTGGGTTTCAAAGTTTTTTGAAAAGCCGTAACTTTTGATTCGTTTACCAAAATTCAAATCCGTTTTCACTGTTGGGTTTCTCTTGATGAGTTTTTCAAAACTAGATCCCATACGGATATGTTTCGACAAACTTCATAGAACTAAGCAACTGTCTTAACTAATTTAAGCAACTGATTTATGAAAATACACAATGCAAAATTACCCTAAAAAACCGATCAACTATCATAACAAAATCAAGCAACTATCATAATAAAATTATTCTAGAAAATCAATCAACTGTCCTAACAAAACATGGCAACTATCATAACAAAAGCGAGCAACTGCATTATAACAAGATGTAACTATGGTTGACGCGCCCCTCATCAAAGCTCTGCAACCACCACGCACACACGAATCATGAAGATACAAACCAACAAAACTAAGTTGTTCTCCTTATAAAAACCCGACAACTATCCTAGAAAATTCAAGCAACAGATTTATAAAATAAAATAAAATGCAACATAGTCCTAGCAAACCAAACAACTATTCTAATAAACCAAGCAACCGTTCTGAAAAATAAAGCAACTGCATTATAACAACATGTAACTATGGTTCACAGACCTCTCATCCAAGCTCTACAACCACCATGCACACACATATCATGAAGATACAAACCAAGCAAAATTAAGTTATTGTCCTTACAAAAACCAAGCAAATATTGTAGCAAATTCAAGCAACTGATTTAAAAAAAATGCAACTTAGTCCTAGATAACCAAGCAACTGTTCTAATAAAACCAAGCAACTGTCCTAACAAAAGAAAGCAACTGCATTATCACAAGATATAACTATGGTCACGCATCCCTTATCAAGCTCTACAACCACCACGCACACATGAATCATGAAGATACAAACCAATCGAAACTAAGCTATTGTCCTTATAAAAACTCGGAAATTTCCCTAGCAAATTCAAGCAACTGATTCATAAAAAAATGCAAGATAGTACTAGCAAACCAAGCAATTGTTCTAATAAAATCAAGAAATTTTCATAAAAAAAGCAAGTAATTGTCTTAAAAAACCAAGAAACTATCATAACAAAACTAAGAAACTATGCTTAACAAAACCAAGCAACAATCCTAGCAAATTCATGCAACTATATTATCAAAACATACAATGCACAATGTCTTAGCAAACCAAACAATATCATAACAAATCAAGCAACTGCACTAACAAATATCAAAAAACTTTCATAACAAAAACAAGCAATTGTACTAATAAAATCGAGCAACTTTAGTAACAAACCAAGTAACTTTCCTAACAAAACCGAGCAAATTTAGTAACAAACCAAGCTATTTTCCTAACAAACCAATCATCTATCTTAACAAAATAAAGCAATTGCCATAATAAATCGAGCAACTACATGATCAAATTTGATGAGAAAAATACATTTCGTGCACCAATCCTGCTTGCTCTCCAAAACATTTGTACGAACTTAATGGAAAAAGGTCGCTATCAACCCTCATCAAAGTTGCCTTCCGATGATGTTGAGTTGCCTATGTACGGTGAAACATTATTTATCGTGATTTATAAGTGGCCTATGACATATATGGTTGATAAATATGACATACGAAAGTTGCTTATATTTAGCACTAAAGTTGCTTGTTTAAAAAAAAATCATCGTAACATGGTCATATGAGATATAGTTTTGAAGATCTCGTCGCGAGAAACCTAACGGTGAAAACGGATCTTAGTTTCGACGCTCGGTACAAAAGTTATCGCTTTTTGAAAAAATAAATGAAACGAAATAAAGAAGTGTGTCAACACTCAGCACATGCATGTCGTAGGCTATCTCATTCGCATTTATAAGAATATGGTTCCCTTAGCTGTCTCTATCAACAGTAAATCATCTTAAATATACTAATGCATGCATGTGAAGAGGGTGCGCTCAATTTTACAAACAAGCGCAGCTGCGCTTTGAAGTCTTTAGGTATTTTTATTTTAGTGAACTGTTTCTTTTACTTTGTATTAGTTTTATATAAAATGAGCGATATGGATTGGACATAGTAGGTTACTTTTTTAGCCTAGTTCGGCGGAACGAGTACGACAGGGTTTTACTCGATACTGTTAGGAATAGCTTATGCCCAAAGCATCCCTTCCGTAGAGTCATGTCTCTTATGTATAGGCACCTCTTCAATCTCTTTCTCCCAACAGTTGCATCTCTTCTAACAGTCGTGTCCCTTTGTAACAGGTGCCATTGGCATCCCAAATCCTTGTATAAATAGGGCTTTGCCCATAAACAATAAACACAAGTTTAGATCAATCACTCCTATTCTTTACACGTTATCAGCCACGCTAGTCTCTAGCGAGAGAGCGAAAAGGCCCCGACGCGCCGCCCTCATCCTCGACGGAGAAGACCACGGACCGAGGACGCGCCGCCCTCGGCCTCGACCCCGGCGAAGCGATTCCATCAGCGCAAAAGTTCCCGGCCTCCTCTTGGCGGCGTCCGCTGCCGCAGGCACCAGTACGGAGGCGCATCCCTAGGCGACGTCTCTAATAAGGCACTTGTAGCGGCGGCCACGAATTTCGGCCACTGAACCAAGGCAGGGCAGCGGACGATGAACAACGAAGCAGGAAAATATCATCCTGCCATGGACAGAAAAGAGGCGGCAAGAGATGGACGTAAGCAAATTAAAATTCCTGGTCTAATTCCTACGGGGAAACATCAGGTGCTACTATACCTACCTTTTCTCTCATTGCTCTCTGCACACCATCGGTTACTAGCAGGAGAAGTTGGCTTGAATCATGGCTACTTCATCCTGGCCATCCGCGGAGAAGCGCATACATCGGCCTTCTCGGCTGGCCCTAAACTTCGGTCGCGGTTCGCCCAGAGCACGGCGCAGCGGAGCGGCCTTGGCCTCCTCTCCAGGCGGCGCCCGCGCACCAGCCACAGCGAAGCCGGCGAGTGCCTCGCGCGCTCAGGCCGGATACCACACGAAGCCAGGCGATGGCCGCCTTCAGCCCGCGACGCCCTCAAGCGCTTGCGGCGCGGAGGCTCCTTTTCTCTGGCATCGGCGCTCAATGTGGCCTCCCTCTCCTCTGCAGCGGTGGATTTGGGAACGAAATCCCCACCCCGCACGGAAGAGAAATTTGAGGATCTTATCCTCTTCAATGAATTTTCTATTTATACCTCGTATTATATGTTATTTCATATAAGACTTTTTGTTTCTGTTCGGCCCCCAGGTCAACAGAACATTAATTAGCATAAATTGTAGATTACGCCTTTTTGGCTGGCCTGAATATTTACATCAGAGACCGCATGGTTTCTCTGTATTATATTTACATCAAATAAATGATAGTTTCAGACGGACTTTCTGAAATTCTTGACATGTTCAATGTGTTTGCTATTTTGGCAATCCCTATAACATGTCTAATGGTACAATAATTTAGTATTTTGCATTTGAGTTTTATATTTCTTGCAAAAGAAATTATTAATTCATCTTAATTAAGTCTGAAATGCCTATAAAAGGCACTAAATCGACTTGATTCGAGCAGAATTACCATGCAAAATAAAATATCAACTCACCATCAATTAAGTCCAAAAATGCCTAAAAGGCATAAAATTGACTTAATTCGAATTGAATTGATATGCAAAAAATTGTGAAGTGAATATCTCAAATTTATATATGGAATTACAAGGTAATGTGGCATCTAATGAACAATATGCAGATTATCCACAATTACTATAAGGTCTACAATTTGTCAAAATTGACATTATGACTACCTTTATAGTGTTCTTTCATATTATTTAATCATATAATAACATAAGGTACTAAGACCAAGGCATCTACTGACTATAGTCAGACTATGTTTATTAGTACTGCGAGATATACTCATAATATATGTAATTATCTCCAAAGTGTTATCATAGATGATTTGAGATCTACATTCAAGTCTTCACTTCAACTCACAACTTTGCAAAATTTTATTACAACATTACCATGATGACTTCTAATTTACTGACAAGTAAATAAATAAAAAAAGTCTATGGTTTGAACCCCATGTAAGCCAAGATGACCATAATTCGATGAGCGAACTCTCGACGGTCACAACTAAATCTACATGCCATGTGGATGTTGAGGTCAATAATGTGTCTCGTGGAATTATAGCGGCGCGTTAACCACCTCATGGTGCATGCCCCGCTAGCAAATCAAAATTATGAGTGAACATGTGGCAAGTTATCAATAAGGTATGAACATTATGAGGCAATGATCTTGCCTAAAGCAAATCATGATTGAATATATCTCCGACTCCAAGGTTTAAATCCGTGGGAGAATACCATCATGAGGTTCATAAAATTTTCTTCAGCTTGCAATTTGCAAAAACAACCCACATTATGGTGAAAATATAAGACATTGTCTACTATGTTTCTCATTAATATGATCTTAATTATAGCAACACTATCCTGCAAAAGATACCTAGTTTATCTCCTATCTTCTGCATTTACTACTCTAGGAGGAGAAAATTGATGAAATCCTTAGGAATCATCATTACAACCATGTTGGTGTTTCTCCTCTACATGTTGTATATGCACATCGTTGGGATATCACAGTTTGATGGCTTTCCTAGAAGTCAATCAACAAACTGCAAAGGGAAATGCAAAAGCAATGAGAAGCACAAGCCATATGCATCAGACCGTGGGAAAGGCACTACAGAGATGAAGTTTCATACAAATTAATCTTTATCAAAAGTGTGCATGCTACAAGCATCACCCAAAAATGCCATAACCATCAATTTTGTTCAAAACATTCCATGACACAAACAACCGATCCACTGAAGGGTAAAGATATGAAGCACACTTCAATCTTCAATCTGACTGTATCAAGGAAGCTATTGTTCACATCATGTGACAACAAAGCACTCCAACAGTCATGAAATCACATTAACAAGGAGAACATGGTCATCAAATATGCTTTGCATGACATGTTTTCGAGACTTCACTAGTCTCCCAACTCCTTATCAACATCCATTTATTGTTGTAATAAATACATTGTTGTCGTTGTCATCATATATTATTCATCACAATGTAGTGTATCAGCACTTTGATACAATTACATTTGTATGTATTCTATATATCTAATAAAGATTCTCATATTGAGAATCTTCAAAACTATATATAGATTTCTACGGGGGTCAATCTGATGAAAGTGTATAAGTGCCTTGTGGACATATGCACCACAAACTCTATAGTTAGGGCAGTAAAAGAAATACATTTCCACTCTTACTTAGAGAAAATGAGATATTTTAACAATCGCTAGACGCGATGATATAATTATTGGTTCAATTCGAATCATATTATTGTCCCTATGGATACTCAAGAACCATCAAGGATTTCTATATTGAGTCCAGGTTCAACTCGTATCTCACTAAACTATAGAGATATCTGTCAAAATAGTTTCTATAAAGAAACTCATGATGACAACAAAGAGAAATATATTCTCTTTACCATATGCAACAGATACAAAAGCACATTCTCTGTGTATCATCAAAATTGCACTACACATACTTCAAAACCCGTAGCACATGTTGCATACAAGATAGTTTTCTAGAATGTTATTTACATGACAAACTTGACACACTCGCCTAGTTCATTCTGACAATGACTTGAAATGAAAACTATCAACAATTCCATTAATCATGCTCAAAATGATGCTAAGTTCTAGAAATATTTGGATTTTATGTGCACTACATGTGACAAGGAAAGCTAATTTTAAGGTCCATGCACCTTAAAGTGTTTAACCACTCAGATTCCTTGAACGCATCAAGCCGAGGTAAGTGGTACTTCTCAGCCATTGATTGGACTATTCAGTTTGTTCCATGGTTCTAAAAGGCACATCTACACGATGGTCTTCTGTGTGCATCTACCCACATGAACCATTGACTCATTATCCTGAAGATCAATTTCAAAGAAATTCGAATGGACAATGTTGCAAATCTCTTTGCGTGCCATGAACATAGCCCTGTGATGTGAATTAAGCACTTTGTCCCATATGTCCAGATTCAAAGTGTTTTGACAGCATCCTGTATCCAAATAATTAAGCTCATTGCATGATCTTTACTTCGGAATTGTAGCTTACCAACTTGACGTTGGAGTCATGCAGTTTTACACACCGCTGACTTAATTCAACTGTAACTTACTACATATCGTAGTACGCCCCCTCTAAAATCAGTACGTGGAAATCAAAAGTATTTCCCATCTGCGATAATTCGGTTCCATACCGAAATCACCACCATAGCATACATCAATGCCCTTCACATAAAATTTGGAATCTATGTGAGGAATAATTGTATTTCCGTCATCTATAAATACCTTAAGCCCTTGTCAGGGGGAGTTATTCATGGCTCGTATGCTCAATGAGGAACATTTCCAGGCATTAGGGGGAGATTCAAAGTACCAAAAATGAATGCCAGGAAATCACTTGGAATGTTCAACACATTTCCACCTCAAATCCACGTACTCGAAGATCTAAACCCATTGTTTAGAAGATTTGCAACACATTGCAAATAACCTGCCAATCTCATTTACCGACTATAATGGTGTCACACAATCCTATAATCCTATGAAAATGCGCCCAAAAGAATGGAGGTACCAACAAAAACCACTCAACTCCCCATTCAAAACAAGAAGGGGAGAAGTACGAGCACAATACATAAGGATTCAGCTTTCCGCAAGCAACAAAGGATATTGAGGCCTCTGACTCGGTAAATGCAAGTCAACTTCACGTTGATAGACACCTAATGGGTAGTATACACCCAATGAGAGGGAAACCTCCATAACCTAGCTCAATAGTGCACACGATGACCGGGACATCGGAAACCTAGACTCGACCGTATTGGGAAACACGAAGAGTCATCAAGGGTAACAAGATTTCACCAAAACTTTATACATTCATGAGAATCATACAAATGAAAGCCTACAACTGTCGACATAAATTTCTCATGATTGCAAACAACCTTTACAATGATCCGGATCCAAAGACCATGGCCATGGCAGAGTTTAAATAATACTCGCTCGGACTGGACTCAAACAAAGGATGCAATCCAAGAAGAAATAGCCTTGCTCAACAAAAGGAAGGTATTCACAAAAGTAATACCTACACTAGTTTTCATTCTAAAGTGGAATGAGAACATAAATGTGGTGAATAGCAAGGCGTGTAGCATAAGGGTCCACGCGGATACCCAAATCAATTCTCCATACACAAGTGAAATCAATTTCCGATAATTATCTCAATGGCAGTACAAATCATCTATTTATGCAGTTGATAGATGTAGTGACTACATATATTAATGTGTCACTTGATTCAGACATATCAGTTCCTCATGGGAATCCCAATTCTGAATCCAAAATGAAAGTGCAACATATTTTGTGTAAACTCAATAAGTCACTACATGACTTACAATAGTCGAAATAAATTTGGTACAATCGACTTACTGAGTTCCTTATGCCAAAGGATACTCCAATAGTGATGATTTCCCATGCGTGTTCATCAACAAATCCTCATTAGGATTCCACTATCAGTGCATGGTAATGATTATAACATCATTGACAACACACACGATATTGATGAAGAACGTAATCATCCATAGACGGAATTTGAGATGAAGGATGTAAGTAAAAAAAACAAACTTTGCTTCAGCTACAATTCGAGCCCCTTCACTCATCTATTATGATACACCATGTTGTCTATATCCATAATATATTGGACATGAACAAGTCTTATCCATCTATAACTTTCATGGTTGTTCAATCTCTAGACATAGAGAAAGATCCATTTTAAACCATGAGAAGATGGAAATAAGATATTGGAACCCAAGGTTCCATACTCTAGTGCCACTAGATCCACCAAACACAATTGGTTTGGACTCGTGAATATCTTTGATATCTCCAAGGCACAAACCACATTGTCCTAGTTTTTCAATTAAATATGGACACCAATATCATCGGATACATCGATCAGATCCCCACTATGTCAGATCGTAGACACACATCGTGTACTCACTTGATGTGATAGCCATCCTATGGAAGTCTTTAAAATAGACCTTAGTGGCTACATCTACCAATCACTCTGAAATACATGACCTCATATTAATATATGTTGCTTTACAGAATGATAAACCACATACAACATTCATGTGGAATTGGTTCTATTGAATCACCAATTATTATATATAACGATAATAATACTTGTGTTGCTTAGATGCAAAGAGGTTATATAAGAAGCAATATCACTAAGCATATTGCCCCAAATTACAAGGATCAGGGGGAGTCTCTTCCTGAATATAACCTATCCAAACATCGTATTATACTCTTTTTCCCTTTATGAGTTTACTCTCAAGGTTCTCATTAAGGTTTTTAATGAGGTAATATAAACACAAGAATATATGTCATACCTCCTATTTTTCCCCAGCGGGGTTTTTAACGGATGTATACAAGGCATATTAATTGTTCTCTAAACTTACCAATTGAGTTTTGTCCTTTCAAGGTTTTCTCATATAAGTTATCAAAGAGACAATTACCATCATATGTCATATCATTTTCTCCTTATATTTTTTCCACTGGGTTTTAAAGGAGTTTTCAATGACATATCAGATCACACTCTTTTTCCTTATGAGCTTTCTTTCGAAATCTCTCATATAAGGTTTTAATGAGGTGATATATGCAATACTTTCAACATTCCCCAATAGGGATTTTAAATGAAAGTATACCAAGCATATATATTGTTCTCCAAACTCATCAAAGAGTTTTTCTCCTTCTTCAAAGGTTTTCTCATATGAGTTATCAAGGAGACAATAATCATTATATGTTGCATCATTTTCTCCTTATTTTTTTCCACTGGGTTTAAAGGAGTTTTAGCAACATATCTATACAATTCTCCTCATATTTTTCCCACAGGGTTTTTGGAGGAGTTATACAAGATCATATACGCTTGTGATCAAGACCAATACTTTCAAGGTTATACAAGGAATACAAGATATACCAAGAAGAAGCTTTGTGCAAGGAGGAGTGTTAGGAATAGTTTATGCCCAAAGCATCCCTTCCGTAGAGTCATGTCTCTTATGTATAGGCACCTCTTCAATCTCTTTCTCCCAACATTTGCATCTCTTCTAACAGTCGTGTCCCTTTGTAACAGGTGCCATTGGCATCCCAAATCCTTATATAAATAGGGCTTTGCCCACAAGCAATAAACACAAGTTTAGATCAATCACTCCTATTCTTTACAGATACCTCAATCTAGCGACGCGCCGACGCCCACCCCACCCCGGCCCGCCGCCTTTGTGCTCCGATCCATCCCTCATTCTCAGGTCAGTCGCCTGCAGATCTGCACCATCTTCTTCACTGTTAGGACGATCGATTTGGATGGCTTGGAAGTCGGCGGCGATTCGCCGGTATGTGAACCTGATCGTGGACGACCACATGCCCGGAGGCCTGGCGCATCGACCTGGCGCGCCACTTGTTGTTCAACACGACGGTGCCGGTGATGCCTCTGAACGGAGACGCCGCCGCGCTCTGGGGGACGACCACAAGAAGAAGAAAATGGGGTTGATCAAGCTTCTCGCCGCAGACTTCAACTTCCGAGGCTCGGGTTCGAGCCTCTTCTGGCACATCAACTGCTTCCCGCTCGCGGGGCGCAATGTGCTCTGCGTCGACCAGTGCGGCCGCACCTCGCTCTTCGACGCCGACGAGCGGCAGATGGACGACGTCCCCTACCTCGACCTTCCCAAGTCCACGCCCGTATCCATCTTCGTCCCCGGCACGGACGACCGTGACGAGAGCATCTACATCATGGAGGGTCGCCCCGGTAGGGAAGACCCGGGAGGAGATGGCGAGCCGCTGAGCCGTCGGTACGAGGCGTTTGTGCGCCGCAGGCACACCTCCTCCTGGCAGCGCCACCTCCTCCCGCCGCCGCCGTTCGTCCGTGACCCCCAGATGGCCAACCAAATGATCACCTCACACGCGGTGCTCCGCGGCGTCTCCCATGTCTGCATATCGGCCGGGGCCGGGGGTAGAAACCAACAAAAGAACGCCGACACATTGGCCGATCGTTCTGGCACCTACTGCTTGAACACGGCCAAGCACACCTGGACTCACGTCGGCGACTGGACACTACCGTTTGCCGGCAAGGTCGAGTATGTGCCGGAGCTCAAGCTCTGGTTTGGCATCTGCGCCGGGGACTGGCGAGTTGGTGCTGCTGATCTCTCCACCATGGACACTGACATGAAAATGGACTCCCGGCAGCCACAGCTAGTAGGTGCTTGGAAGGAGCTTGAGCCACCTCCAGAGTGGACGGAGATAGTGTCCTCAGCTTGTCAGCCTGGGCCCCTGGAGGTTCTGCGTCGCCAGGTTCTTCCAGCAAACTCTGGAGCATCCCGTGGGTATTTTATTTGATTCTGACGAACCAATAGTAGAGACCACTGAGCAATATTTGACCGTCTTGACGGGTACGGGGCCCAGTTCTTTTCGCTTCATAATTTTCAAGAATCTAATTCTAGAAAACTGCCACAGAATCGTCTGTCCGCAGAATCAGTCATCCAGTTCTTTTCTGTGATTCTAGCCTATGATTGTTGTATGAATTGTGTCCTGAAATATCAGTAACAGCCCTAGAATGAACTGAGTGTTAAATTGCTAATGTGTAAGTTGCAAATCTCATGAAATCTTTAATGTTAAAATATAAAAATGATTCACAAATATTATAAAATGGTTAATATTACAAATTATTACAGCACCAATGGCAAAATTCCCACAAAAAATGAACAGAGAGGAGGAGATAGAGGGAGGCTAGGGGGAGAAGAGACCTCCCAGCGACGGCGAGGCCGGGAACAGGACGCCGGAACGACGTGGCTGCCCGAGACGGACGGGCCGGACGGGCTGGCCGCGGCTGACGGGGCGAACGGGCGGAGGCGACGAACGGGGAGGAGGCGGCGAAAGGGACGGTCGCCGGTGACGGGGTAGACGGGGAGGAGGCGGCGGATCCGGCGAACGGGGCCGCCACGGCGCAGCGGGAGTAGCCGGGGCGGACCGGGGGTAGCCGGGGCGGAGCCGGGCTCGTCTGGCGGCGGCGGATCTGGCATCGCCGGCCCGGACTTGTGGCTGGCGGCGGCTCTCGATCTGTGCGAGAGGAGGAACGCGTCGGGAGAGGAGAGATGTGGGATGCCCAGCGGGTGCGTTTCTTTTCGCTTGGACGGAGGGGCATTTGGCCCGTAAATATCTACGTTTAACAGGGCAATCGTGCAACGCGAACAATTTTCTCTATGGGATCGGTTCAGAATCGCCAGAATCGAGGTCTGGGGTGCTTTTGGATTGCACTAGCGATTTTGACAATTCTAAGATGATTCCTAGGGTTGAAATGAGTTCTTTTGTGATTGTGATTCTCCGGGTAGCGATTCTTCGGAATCGAGCTAAAACAACTGGCCGGCGTCCTTGGTCCATGGTGTCCATAATGTTAGGACCGGCAATGGCGACGGGAAGCCGCAACTCCAAATGATCAAACACAATTCGAAATATCACATCTATTAGAGTATATAGCATAAAACTACCACTTTCGGAGCTAGGTCAAAAAAAAACTACCGCTTTTGTTGATGTTCTAAAAAACTACCACTTTTTTGGTGGGCTGTTCCAAAAAACACTAGTCGCACGGCGGTTAAGTTTTAGGACGCTGATAACGCCCGAACGTTTGGGTCACCTCACCTGGTCCGAACGCTGTATGCATGCATTTTTGACTAGCTTTTTCTGTTTTTAAAAACTTTTATCTTTCAAATAAAACTTCCAAATAAAATTCCGATTTCACCATTAACTCCGTCGTGACGGGATTTTCGAAACTAGATCCCATATCGATATATTTCGATAACTTTTTTTTTCGGCTTAAAAATTGCTATGTCTATTGCACTTAAATTGCCATGTTGTTTGCACAAAAATAACCATCATTTCCTTCAACTATATTTTTTTGCACTTTTACTTCAATGTTCTATGTAAATTTGTCGTAATTCATAAAATAAAACTTTATAAACTTACCTTCGGTAAACACATATTTATTTTGCCATGGCAAAAAGCACATCTAAAATTGTCATGACGAAAAGTATGTTAAATTTGACATGGACACAAAAAAAAGAAATAGTTTGCCATTGGTAGGTAGAAAAAACGTGGGATGTTGATAACTACCACATGTGAGACACGAGTACATGGCAAATTCCTGATGTTTTTTATGGCAAGTTTAGTAATGTGAGGGTGGCAACTTCAAAGTTATAGACGTTAGTCATGCGAATAAAAATTGTCATGTCCTATGAATAAAAATTGTCATGTCCTATGAATAAGAATGACCATGTCCTATTAATAAAATTGCCATATATATGAGTCACTTCCGCCCACACGTTTTTTAGATGCTAATTTTAGGTGTACATAGATGACAATTATTAGTCAAAATTGCCATGTATTTAATGAAGATGTCATGTATTAGCAGAAGTTGTCATCTCACATGTGTTAAAGTTGCCACCAAAGCATGTGGGCTTGCCATCTTTCCACCCACATGTGTGGAACGTTTTTATGGCAATGCTGAAAACTACCACATGTGTGAGACGAGTACATGGCAATCTATGATGTTTTTGATGGCAAATTTAGTTATGTGAGGTGGCAACTTGAAGTTGTAAATGCTACTCTTCCGAATAAGAATTGCAATGTCCTATGAATAGAAATTTCCATGTCCTATGAATAAAAATTGCCATGTCCTATAAATAGAAATGGCCATGTGCACAAAAAAAAGTCGCCACCAGAGCAGCACCACACCGTCGACAAAACTCTCCCCTCGATCCATGTCCCCTCCCCCACCATCATGCGTTGAGATACGTAGAAGGATCTCCTCGACGCATTCGTAACCTAAGAGACCGTCATGTCGCGCACTCCTCCCCCCGCTCTAGATATCTGCTCGGGGTCCATTGAGCATCACCGCAGCTCTCTCGGTCATCGGCGATGTGTCAAAAGACGTTAAAATACAATGGTAACTTTAAATCTATAAGAAAAAAATAGATGAAAGAAATCATGACAACTTTAGTGTAAACAGGATGGCAATTTCAGTGTAAATTGCATGACAACTTTTGGTAAAAAAAAAGTTCTCGAAACATATCAATATGACATCTAGTTTTGAACATCTCGTCGAGACGAATTTAATTGTCAAAACAGAATTTTAATCGGAATTTTTATTTAAGAGATAATTTTTATTTAAATCCGAAAAACGCAAAAGCTGGGTGTGGATGGATGGATGCTTTAAAATTGATGCGTAGATATGTGGGCGTGTGGGCGGAGGGTTGCCGACCGAACGTGTGGGCATTATCATTTTCCAAGTTTTAAGTGTAATTATGACAAGGCTGGCCCACCCGTCAGAAATAGAGTCAACACATACTTTACATTTACGTCCCTGCATAAAAATTTCAAAAGCGATTAGGTCCCTCCCTTTTAAAAAATATTTTTCTGCAAAAGATAAATAATTTTTACCGCCAAAATTTTTATTTTTTTGTGCAATTTTTTTCGTTTTGGAGGCAAAAAACGTTTTTTTGGTGGAAAATATTTTCCTGATTTTTTTTCCAAATAATTTTTTTGCCCGAAAAAATTAATTACGTACCAAATATATATTTTAATTTTGGAGGCAAAAAACGGATTTTTTGGTGGAAAATATTTCCCCAAAAATAATTTTTTTCAAAATATTCTTTTTTCACAATTTTTTTTGCCTGATTTATGTTCGGCCAAACAATATTTTTAAGGTTTTTTTGGGCAAAAAAACATTTTTGGGCCGAAATTATTTTTGGAAAAAATGATATTAGGACCAAAAAAGATTTGTTGAAAAAGTAACATTTTTGGGCTGAAAAATTATTTTCCCTATGGGTAAAATCATTTTCCAGCAAAAAATCCGTTCTTGTCCTGCAAAAAAATTATTTTGCCCCAAAAAAGTAATTTGTTTTGGCGGGAAAAAACTATTTTTTGGTCGAAAAATATTTTTGACAGGGGGAAATATTTTGATAAAAATATTAGTTTTTGGAAAATTTTAGGATTTTGTGGGACGAAAATATTTTCCCGAAAAAACGAATTTTTTATCCAAAAATTCTTTTTGCCCCGAAAAAATTAATTACTGTCCAAAAAATATCCAACTTATCCCAAATATTTTTTTCCCTGATTTATTTTCGGCCAAACTATATTTTTAAGGGGTTTTTGGGCAAAAAAACATTTTTGGGCCGAGTTTTTTTGGGAAAAATAATGTTTGGCCTGAAACAAATTTGTTGAAAAATTAACATTTTTGGGCCGAAAAAATTTGTTGAAAAATTAAGATTTTTGGCCGAAAAAATTATTTTGCACCAAAAAAGTACTTCTTTTGGTGGGAAATTTTTTTTTGGTTGAAAAATATTTTTTAATGGGAGGGAGCTAATCGCTTTTTTAATTTTTATGCAGGGACTTAAATGTAAAGTATGTGTTAACTCTATTTCTGACGGGTGGGCCAGCCTTGTCATAATTACACTTAAATCTTAACCGCTGTGCGACTAGTGTTTTTTGGAAGAGCCCACCAAAAAAGTGGTAGTTTTTTGGAACATCAGCAAAAGCGGTAGTTTTTTTGTGACCTAGCCCCAAAAATGGTAGTTTTATGCTATATACTCCATCTCTTATGACGGCGATGGTACCATTAAGACAGTGTTCTGGATAATTTTATTTGGCTCCTTGTTGTTTCCAGAACCAATGTATTATCTCATCCACCATTATCGAACATTAGGACAATTATTGGACTTCTTTTCCTGTTATGAAAGTCTCTTCCTGTTATTGGTTTAATACTATGTACATATCCTAGTTTGTGTATATATCGTACTGTGTCTCGCAAGTAATGGTACAATATGAGTTATCTTAATTTAGCTCTACCATTCATGTGGTGATTTATATTGTGCTTGTGCAACTTATATTTATACAGTTTTGTTCTATTTTGAATCTGACAATTGGATCGACGATGGGTCTCTTGTGCCGGTTTCTGAATCTGATTGTGGACACCAGCGTCCCTGAAGGAGCCTCGACCTGACGCGCCACAAGTTGTTCAACACAGCAGCGCTACGAGGAAATGAACCGAAGAATAAATAGGCACCCTTCAAGAAGATGGAGAAGATTACAATGTTTTAAATAGCGGGTTATGCCATTTAGTGGCGGCTCGATCAAAATCTATGAAAGCTAAACCCTATTTATCTTTTTAATCATGAAAAGATAAAAAGATATACAATCATGCATTATTTAGGATATATCCCATATAATTGACACATATACATGTTCAAAAATCAAATCTAAGCACCAATCAGATGTTCTATTTCAGTAATGAAGTTTTTAACCATTGCATCTTATAATTTAGAAACAAGGACAAATAATAAGGCAACATGATGGTTTTGTATAGTGGCTTGGCGGGCTAAATGATTTCAAATTTAGCACTATAGCCAAAAATAACGAGCTATTAGCTTCATTTCTGATTTAGCGTAAAAAATCATAGCTTTAGCGAAAGAGCTCTTAAAACTTTAAAGATTATTCTCTCTAGCACACCATGCTTCGACATGCAACTATGCGAGCATCATCAGGTGACCAGCGCGGATGCACTGCTCAATGTTTTGGCTATCGAACACAGAAAATTACCAAGGAGGGCAGGGGATGCGGTTAACTTGGTTACCATGAAATATTGAACGAATACCGTTTGAAAATTTCAAACGAATTTTGAATATTTCCAGCAAGTTAAATAGCCACGGAACTGCAAATACACATAATCTTGATCATGGTGCAGTTGTTCTTCCTCTATAATATTGTTGTATATCCAGCATAATTACGCAAAAAAGAGAGTAGGGGTTGCATACGACATTATAGGAGCAACACCACCATACATCGTGGGCGTATGAACCATACAAAAATTAGCAACATTTTTTTTCTAAAAACATGTTAATGATGTTTGTGTACCATGCATCCAAATTTAAAGACATAAAATATGACAGAAATTTAATAAAAATAGAAAAATACAAATGTGGTCAAGGGCTATGAGCAAGTCAAAATAGAAAAAACTATTTGGAAAAAATGTTAATTATGTAATTAAAAAATATAATTTTACTACTATTGTTTCTTTTATTTATGCTTAAAAAATGTAAAGCATATATTTCACAAACAATTACTTAGGTTTTCTAAAAAAATATTTGTGGAGTGTATGAAAAATATTTGAGTAACTTTAAAAAAAGATTGATAACATTTTAAGAAAGTTGAACACATATTTTACAAAAGTAACGCATATTTGAATCAAAAGCAATCGTTGTATTTGGTAAATTCTAAATGTGTATAAAAATGTACATTATCATATTTCAAAAATCGTAAACATGTGTTAAATGTTTTTATGAATAAAATATATACAATGTATATGAAAAAACTAGACAAAAACATGTAGTAAAATTAAACATAATTTATTTAAAAACTGTTAAACATGTATAAAAATTTAAACGTGTTTAAAAATGTTAAACATGTATAAAAAATTACAATATAAATAAAATAGGTAAACAAAAAAACTATTTAAAAAATGTTAATTATGTAATTAAAAATATCAAACATGTATTAAAAAGAACTATCTAATGTATACAATTTTTTTTCATCATGATAAAAAATTAGATATTAATATATATTATAAATATGTTAATTATGTATTAATCAATGTTAAACATGTATAATTAAATGTCTCTGGTGTATACAATAGATGTATATGCTGCATGAAAAATATAGTTGCACTAATACAAAACATGTCTTTGGATATGAGCAAACGCCACGGTCCAAACACAAACCGGTTCTACTGGCACAATAGCACCGGTTCGTGAGGCCGGGCTTTAGTACCGGTTCGTGTGATGGCCCCCACCCCAACGACAACCTGACACCACACATTTAGTACCGGTTTGTGTCCTGTACCGGTTCTACAGGTGTGGTGGCAGGTTGCCGTTGGGCTGAGGACCCGCTAGAACCTCTAGTATCGGTTTGTACTACCAACCGGTTCTAGTGTCTTCCCTTTAGTACCGGTTAGTATTACAAATCGGTACTAAAGATACTACTATATATACTCCTTCGTCCCCAACACGAGCCGGCCAAGCTCATTCTCTGTTTTTTTTCAACATTTAAAGCTCCCCTCTCTCTTTGCTCGAGTTCATCCTCCATTTTTTGCCAAGATTTGAAGCTCCCACTTACATACAAGTGTTCACAAAGGTTAGCAACTTTGTTCTCTCATCTTTCATTGCTAGATTAGCTTTGTGTAATGCTCTACATATATGTTTATAGTGATTTATGAATTTTAGTTTAGGATCTAGAGCTAGTGTGATATATATGTGGAGTTTATTTAATTTATATGCACTTTGATCTCAAGTTAATTTCTTAGTATGCATATTTGTAGTGATTGCGAGAAGATGAGATTGAAAGACCCTCTTGTTGAGAAATTAAATTTAGTTGAAAAAGAAAACGAGTATTTGAATTTTTTTTTGAAAAAAGTTGAAGAACAAAAGCTGAAATTGGCATGTGTCATTATATTGATGTATGCATAAGATCAACTAATAACAAAAAATTTGTTCTCATGCATATTGTGGTGAGTTTTTGATGATGTGACATGTATGCATGTTAAAAGTGATGTAATATAATAGGAAAAAAATCCATGCATATTGAGGAATGTTGTATGTGTCATAAAATGGATGTGTGCATGAGATCAACTAACAATGAAGAACTTGTTCTCATGCACATTGTGGTGGACCTTTGATGAGGTGGCATGCTTGGATGTTGAGATAGATAAGATAGTGAGGATGATCTATTATAGTATTATAGATGAGTCGACAATGGATGTACATAGACCGACTGATGTCACGAGAGTTTACTTCTCGCCCCTCGTTGGTTACCCAAAGTGGAAGGTTGAGATGTAGCGTAGCTGCAATTTCACTTAGCAAAGATGCTAAGGTAGGATATCGAACCAGTAGGACTCCAACAACGATAAGTAGGTGGTTCGGCAAGTGATGCGCCGTTTGAAGATAATCACTTGCTTCTCCTGGACCTGCACACACAACAAATAACTTTGCTTCCCAACGAGTACAAAGGAGTTGTCAATTTCTCCGGCCTTGTTGTTTACAAGGAGATTCTTTTGAGTGGGGGCGAGTTGTCAGAACCCCAAAGTAGGTTTGTGTTTAACCTAGCTTGCATTTTTGCATCTTGAAAAAATTTACAAAAGAAAAGGAATTGGGGAAAAGAAAAGCCCTAAATGAATTTAAATAAAAAGACCAGAAATAAATCTTTTTCCAAAAATCTTTTGAAGGTATTGAAAAATCCTAAAAATGAGTGGAATCATTTTAAAAGTGATTTGGGATTAATCCCATGCTCATAGATTTTTCAATAATTCAAATAGTGGCTTGGAAATTAAATCAATTGATTATTTGAATTGAAATTCAAATAAATTGAATTTCAAAAATTCCCAAAACTTGGGGTTGACTTCTATATAGTCACCTAGGTTTTATAAAAATATTTGGGGATTTTTAAAAATGCCCTAACTATTTATTTTATTTGGGCAAACAGACAACAGAAAAGAAAAATAAGAAAAGAAGAAAGAAATCTTACCTCCCGCCCACGGGCGAAGGCCCACCTGGCCCAGCCCGGCCCCCTTCCTGTCGTCTTCCTCCTTGACAGAAGGAGCGATGGACGTGCCGTGCGCCGTGCATGGTCGCCACCTCCCGCTCCTCGCCACCTCCTGCTTCCCCCCTTCTTCTCTCTTCGCGTGGACGCTGCTGGGAGACTCCAGGTCCTTCTTCCCCCCTCTCCCAGTTCGTCCCCCTCTCCCTCTCGTCTGTTCTGCGCAAGCCCGAGGAGTCGTCTCGCCGCCGACGTGCGCCCGCGTGGCCAACAGCCTCTGCTCGCCAAGCCAACCTGTCCAGAGCCTTCGCCGCCGACGTCTTCGTCTCCCCACCAGCGAAATCGAGCCCGAAGGCCCCGTGGACGACGCCCTCTTCTCCAGTTCGCCGCCGGCCGCCGTGGACGTCGTCGACGAATTCGCCGCGTCCAGTCCCTCTCCGGCTTCCCCGAGCACGTCTTCACCCTCCTCGTGAGCTCCCGCTCGTTTCCCCCTTCCTAGCTCCCTCCCCCGTGTTCTGCAGCGCAAGTTTGCCGGAGCCAGTGGCCAGCCGCCGCTTCCCATCGTCATAGCCATGGCTCCAGGCCTCCCCGAGGTCCCCGGCGTGCTCCACTCGACGCGCGACGTCGCGAGGCACGCTCCCGTGCCCCCAGCCCCCTCCCCCGTGCCCGAAACCGCCCTCCCGTGGAGCGCCGCCGTGCCGGAAAGCCACCGGCGTTTAGCCGCCGGTGGGTTAAGCTAAACCGACGCCTAATCCCCCCTCCTCTCGCTGACCAGTGGGCCCAAGCCCCCCCTAATGACCTGCTTAACCTAATCTAAACCAGGATTAACCCCAGAGAGGCTGACAGGTGGGGCCGCCCTGTCAGTTGACTGGTCAACCCTGGCGTCAGCATGACCTAGTGATGACGCATTAAATCGTAATTCATTTAATTTATTCAGTAAATTCCAGAAAATGGCTGAAACTTTGAAAAATCATAATAAATTCATTTTAACTCCAAATTCAACATATAATATATGAAAAATGATCAGGAGAAAATCCTCTATCCAAATATCCAACTTTCAGCTATGTTGGAGTTGATCTTAAAAAGATATCAGTAGCTTTTGCTATTTGATTTAAATGGAATTATTTCAAATTCAATTCAAAAATTATTCCAACTTCAAACTTTGAAATGCACCACACATCACTTGTACATCAGAAGCTTTTCACACATATGATCTTTTGGTTTAAAATGAACAAACTTTAGCAAATGCAAGTTGACCAAATTTGAATACATTTGGAGTTTGAATTTGATTTTACTTTTCAAATCAACTTCAATTAAAATGTGGCAATTCAAACGTAGGTCACATCAGCACCTTACCATGCTATGTTTTGCATATAGAATGTGCATTGTATTATTTTGATTGTGCTTTACTTCCAGTGCTTCGGTGATTGATTCTTCTCGGTAGAGTTGATCTCGGAGACGAGTTCAACCTCACGTCAGAAGAGTGTTACATCGTGATCGTCAGCAAGGCAAGCACCCCCTCTTTGATCATGTCGATAAAATCCCAGTTCCCTCTCATTCTCGCAAATGCATGTTTAGGATGTCACCATGATACGTTCTACCGCTAATTGAAACCATTCCTTTGCATGACCTATCATTTTGTCACAGTAGTAAGCAAACCACAATCCTAGAAGATGTAGGAGTTGGTTGATATCATGTGGCCCCTGCAACTGTTACAGCTTATTGCATGCTTAGAGTTGTTACCTGAGGCTACTTTGATGTGAGTCGGGATGGTAGTGATCATGTGAATGTTGATGGTAACGTGTTGGTGAATCTACCCTAAACAAAGGTGAACGATGAGAGGCTGTGTAGGAGTACACAGTGGGTTGTCTCGTTGAACACTGTCTTAGGCCCGAGTTCTTGTGTTGTTATCCAAGACAAAGAGTACGACCACACATTGGGCTCACTGACCCCTCTCGGCCTAGTACCTCACCCCGGACCAGTCCAGGAGTCGCAAGTAGTTCGCCCTTTAACGATCTCAAGCAGGTGGAACCAAGGTAAGTGGTTGGCGTAGGTTGTGGGCACGTTGAATCAAGTGATCATGATCGAGTTGAGCTTGATGGCGGTCACACAACGTTTGAGTCCGCATCGGAACAATCGGCCGGATTCCGACTGTGGTCCCAACTCAAATAGGCGACTCCCTAGGACTAGAGATGGTGCCGTGAGTGAAGTGTCGTGGCAGCATCCTCGCCGGTACTCATTTGAAGGGTCCATCCCCAGGCAGTAAATGATGAGGCGTGTGTGTAGCAGTACACCCCTGCAGGGTTAATAAACTATTCGAATAGCCGTGTCCGCGGTTATGGACTACTTGGAGACCTTTACTTGATCATAGATAACTTGAACTGGATACTTCTAAACCTCGCAAGATAAGCGTGAGTGATATGGCGTGCTTCTCGTGGGGAAGTCGAGGAAGTAACCATAGTGGTGTATTGGTTGAAGAGATGTAGTGTACTCGTGTACGTTCTTACCTCTCTCTGGTACTCGTAGTTCAGGACTAGCCAAGTCAAAGCTGGCACTTCTGCAAGTGAAACCCCACCTCCCTTTACCTTGATACATGTGCATGAGTAGTATAGTTCCTATGTAAGTCTTGCTGAGTACGACTTTGTACTCACGTTTGCTTATTCTATGTTTTAGAGACGAGACCACTGAACCTGATGGTGGCCTCTACCTCGAGCTCGACGTGGACCAATGTCGTATAGTTCCAGGCAGCAGCCTGTGCCCTCTGGAGGGTCGTTGTACTTTTCTTTCAGGCCTCTTAAGCCATTTGTTAAACTTGTCTTTACTAAGACATAATTTGCTTCCGTTGATGTTTGATGTAATGTTGGATCACAAACATGTGATCTCTGCTTGTAATACTACTACTATGTCTGCTCTGTTTAGCAGAAGTTATAAAGACTGAGTTTGTAGAGTTCATGTTGTGATTACCTGCTGTTTACACTGGACATGTATGCTGCGTGTATGATTATAACGTGCATGTCTTAGTGTGGGGTTCGATAGCTTAGTTGTGTTCTTGCCGCGGTCTTTTATACACCAAGTGGCCCTTAGATGTGCGCAGCTTGGGGCATCGCGATGCGATTGCTCGTGACTCTGTCACGTAGCACACTTTGTTGTATGATCGAGCCCGCCCGAGATCCCGACTAAGCGATCGGGCTGGAGTAAGTCTATGTAAGGGCTATGATTCAATCGATAACATGGTTGAGGCGACTTGTCTATGAGTATGGGATTCACCACCCATAAGCATTAGACTTGTGAGCGGACGTTGAGGACCCATCTCAGTTGATCATCCGGCCTGAATGGGATGCCCCTCACGTTCGATGCTTACCGAGAGTGATCTGTGTTTGGCCTTGTCTGCTTAGACAAGTGGATACGGCTCTCGGCTCTCCATGTGATTGTATTATGATCGGAATTACATACGCTAACCCCGGGTCCCGACAGACTTGGTATCAGAGCAGGACTGCCTGTAGGATTATCAAACCATTGGCCGATGTCGAGTCTAGCATTCTATAGTTATATAGTTACTTTGGGTATAAGGGAACAACGTAAGACTTCTTTTTTCTCCTTACCCTCATCGATCTGAGTTCTGAGTCACCCTCATCTTGTTCTACGGGAAGGTAGGACTAGGCTCATCTATGTCTTTACTAGGACATCTCGTTGATTGCTTCTTTGTAGCTGTAGGAGTGTTGTGGTCTTTCTGAGCCATCATTCCATAGTGTTTCTGTGGAAGTGATGTCCGTTATCCTGTAGGTTGTCTCAATTTCCATCCCGGTGCAGCCGTTATGCTGTCCGTTTGTGGCTTTGATGCTATTGCATTATAGTCTTCTATCTTAGCATAGAATTGTGTCCTAAATCCTATTCTGATTGTTGATTCTTATCACACAGAATGTCAGGTGCAAATCAAGGTGTTGATCCTAGTTCTAGTTACGTGGACGATGAAGAACCTCCACCATCAACCTCAACGGCAGAAATCATGTTGGAGGCTGAGCATAATCGTCGTGATCAGACACGTCTTCTCGAGCGTATTGAGTAGAACACTTCTCGTCAGCGTCATAGTGTTGTTACCATCCAGGACTTCATTCTCCTCAACCCGCCAGTATTCCGATGTCCTTCCGAACCCCTTGATGCCGATGATTGGCTTCGTTCCCTCGAGCGTAAGCTTGAGACAGCCCATGTTGCTCCAGGTGATCGTGTGCTATTCGCGGCATACTTTCTGGAAGGTGCTGCTCTTCAATGGTGGGAAAACTTCGTGGCAATGCAACCAGTTGGTCACGTGGTGACTTGGCAAGAGTTCTGTGATGACTTTCGTGGATATCATATTCCAGATCAGCTGATGGAGCGCAAGAGATAAGAATTTTGCAATCTGACCCAAGGAAAGATGACTGTTCATGAGTATAGGACTGAGTTCACTCGTCTGGCACGTTATGCACAAGAAGAAGTATCCACCGATGCCAAGAAACAAGCAAGGTTCCGCAAGGGACTTAGCCCCGTTCTTCGTCATGACCTGAACCTTCACGAGTTCATCAACTTCAGGGACTTGGTCGATAAATCCTTCAAGGCCGAGTATGGAAATGAGTTGTATGAAGAGTCTCGCAAGCGTGATCGTGAGTTTGCCCAATCTTCTGGCCCAGTTTCTTGAAAACGATGTGTATGGATTCCCTTCAGTGACGTCAGTCATGCTGTAAGTGCTTCTAGACCACCAACCACCATATATCGTCCACCTCAACCCAATCTTCCTCCTTGGAATTTTGTTGGACAATCTAGTGCTCAAGTTCCTTTCATTCCACGTGGTGTTTGTTTCCAATGTGGACAATCAGGTCACAATGTTCGAGAGTGTCCCCAAAATCATGTAGCCATCACACCTAAACCAAAGCAAGCCTTTCGTCGTGGTAAGCCACTACCCAAGACTTCTAAGGTCAAGCCTCCTGCCTATGAATATGGTTATGTGAATCATGTATCCATTCTAGATTCCCACAAGTCAACCGATGTTGTACTCGGAACCCTTCCTGTCAATTCCACCCCAGCTTCGGTTCTGTTTGACCCAGGAGCATCTCACTCATTCATATCCCAGGATTTTGCACTGTCACATGACATCTCCTTTTCGATGTTATCCACCCCTTGGTTGTGCAAGCCCCTGGATCCAGATGGCACACCACCATGGTGAGTCATGAGAATGAAATTGCAATTGAGGGTTTAGTATTCATTGCCTCACTTATAGCCCTCAAGTCTTCAGACATTGATGTCATCCTAGGAATGGATTGGTTATCAAGACAGAGTGCTGTCCTTGATTGTAAAGCCAAGTCACTGAAACTAACCCATCCATCAGGCCAGACAATCAAGTACACCTCACCGAGCTCTAAAACCCAGGTGCATTCTTTGAATGTGCTTCCTCTTCCAGACCTTGAAGATATTCCGGTGGTTCGTGACTTCCCGGATTTCTTTCCAGAAGAGCTGCCAGGAATACCACTTGACAGATCTGTAGAGTTTGTGGTAGATATTATCCCAGGAACCGCCCCAATATCCAGACGCCCATATAGAATGGCCCCACGTGAGTTAGCTGAGCTCAAAATCCAACTTGAAGCTTCGTTGGCAAAAGGCTTCATCCACCCTAGCTCATCGCCATGGGGTTGCCCCGTTCTGTTCGTAACGAAGAAAGATGGAACATAAAGGATGTGCGTAGACTATCGCCCGCTAAATCTAGCGACGATAAAGAACAAGTACCCACTGCCCAGGATCAATGATCTTTATGATCAACTTGCAGGATCCTCTGTCTTCTCCAAAATGGATTTGAGATTAGGCTATCATCAAATCAAAATCAGAAACGAGGACATTCCCAAAACGGCTTTTACTACTCGTTATGGTCTTTATGAGTACACCGTCATGTCCTTCGGTTTAACCAATGCCCCCGCCACATTCTCGCGTTTGATGAATTTGATCTTCATGGAGTACCTAGATAAATTTGTTGTAGTTTATCTTGATGACATTCTCATCTACTCGAAGAACAAAAAAGATCACGCAGAACATCTTAGGCTGGTATTGATGAAACTTAGAGAGCATCGCCTGTATGCTAAATTCTCCAAGTGTGAAGTTTGGCTACCAGAAGTGACCTACTTAGGCCACATGATTTCTGCAAAAGGCATTGCTGTCAATCCCGAGAGAGTTCAGGCCGTCCTTGACTGGACTCCACCTGAATCGGTTAAGCAAGTTAGAAGTTTTCTTGGCCTAGCCAGCTATTGCCGCCGCTTCGTCGAGAATTTTTCTAAAGTTGCAAAGCCTCTAACTGAACTCCTCAAGAAAGAGAAGAAATTCGAATGGACTCCCAAGTGCGAGGAAAGCTTTCAAGAGCTAAAAAGAAGATTGACTTCTGCACCCGTACTTGCGCCTCCAGACACCAAAAAGGATTTCGAGATCTATTGTGATGCCTCACGGCAAGGGTTAGGATGCATACTTCTGCAAGATCGACATGTGGTAGCTTATGCTTCACGCCAGTTGCGGCCACATGAAGATAACTATCCTACCCATGATCTTGAACTCGCTGCCGTAGTTCATGCCCTGACAACTTGGCGACATTACCTCCTTGGTAATCGTTGTGAGATCTATTCCGACCACCAAAGCCTCAAATACATATTCACCCAGCCAGATCTTAATCTCAGGCAAAGACGCTGGATTGAGTTGATAAAATATTATGACTTAGAAATTTCTTACACCCCAGGCAAAGCCAATGTCATGGCTGATGCACTAAGTCGTAAGTCGTATTGTAACAACCTCATATTACAACAGTATCAACCACTTCTTCATGAGGAATTTCGAAAGCTCAACCTCGAGATTGTTCCTCGTGGATCTCTTTTCAACTTGGTGGCGAAACCAACCCTTGAGGATCAAATTATAGTTGCCCAAAGACGTGCATGAGGTGTACGCCGGATCAAGGAGAACATTGCTAGAGGAGTTGCTAAATGTTTCTCCACAGATAGTAAAGGAACAGTATTCTTTGAAAATCGTTTGGTAGTACCTAAGAATAGGGAACTAAGGCAACTCATCCTCCAAGAAGCCCATGACACACCTCTCTCTATTCATCCCGGTAGCACAAAAATGTACCGAGATCTACGCCAGAGATTTTGGTGGACTAGGATGAAGAGAGAAATTGCTCAGTTCATTACTGAATGTGATGTTTGTCGTCGCGTTAAGGCAGAACATCAAAGACCTGCTGGTACTCTTAGACCTTTGCCTATCCCCGAGTGGAAGTGGGACAAAGTCAGTATGGATTTCATCACTGGCTTTCCAAAAACCCAGAAAGGAAATGATGCCATCTTCGTTGTCATAGATAGACTTTCCAAAGTTGCTCACTTCCTTCCAGTTCGAGAGTCTATAACTGCTAGCCAGTTAGCGGACTTGTATGTCTCCCGAATCGTGTCACTTCACGGTGTTCCTTTGGAAATCAATTCAGACCGTGGTAGTCTTTTCACTTCTCGATTTTGGGAAAGTTTCCAGAATGCTATGGGAACCCACCTCTCCTTTAGCACCGCTTATCACCCGCAGTCCAGTGGTCAAGTAGAAAGGGTCAATCAAATTCTCGAAGACATGCTCAGAGCTTGTGTTATCTCTTTCGGAAAGAAATGGGAGAATTCTCTTCCTTTTGCCGAATTTGCGTATAACAATAGTTTCCAATCTAGTTTGGGCATGGCTCCTTTTGAATTTCTCTATGGACGGAAATGTCGAACACCCCTAAACTGGTCAGAAACCGGTGAAAGACAATTCTTTGTACCGGACTTGATTCAGGATGCAGAAGAGCAGGTTCGCATTGTTCGTGAGAAATTGAAAACAGCCCAGTCTCGTCAGAAAAGCTATTATGATCGTCATCATAGGGAAGAAAGCTATAATCTGGATGAGAAGGCTTACCTTCGGGTTACTCCTCTGAAGGGTACCCATCTCTTCGGTATCAAAGGCAAGTTGGCCCCACGTTATATCGGTCCCTTTCGCATTCTCGCTAAACGTGGAGAAGTTGCCTACCAATTGGAACTACCCCCTCACCTCTCCCAGGTTCATGATGTCTTCCACGTCTCTCAACTCAGGCGTTGCTTCAAGGACCCCATCCGCGAAGTAGACCACGAAACGCTTGATCTCCAAGATAACCTTTCATATCAAGAGTACCCGGTTCGTATTCTTGATGAAGCCGAGCGTAGCACCAGACGTCGGAAGATCAGATTCCTCAAAGTACAGTGGTCACATCATTCAAAGAAAGAAGCCACCTGGGAACGAGAGGATCGTCTACGAGCTGAGTACCCCACCTTCCTCCCGACGACTTCTGAATCTCGGGACGAGATTCTTTTGAGTGGGGGCGAGTTGTCAGAACCCCAAAGTAGGTTTGTGTTTAACCTAGCTTGCATTTTTGCATCTTGAAAAAAATTACAAAAGAAAAGGAATTGGGGAAAAGAAAAGCCCTAAATGAATTTAAATAAAAAGGCCAGAAATAAATCTTTTTCCAAAAATCTTTTGAAGGTATTGAAAAATCCTAAAAATGAGTGGAATCATTTTAAAAGTGATTTGGGATTAATCCCATGCTCATAGATTTTCAATAATTCAAATGGTGGCTTGGAAATTAAATCAATTGATTATTTGAATTGAAATTCAAATAAATTGAATTTCAAAAATTCCCAAAACTTGGGGTTGACTTCTATATAGTCACCTAGGTTTTATAAAAATATTTGGGGATTTTTAAAAATGCCCTAACTATTTATTTTATTTGGGCAAACAGAAAACGGAAAAGAAAAATAAGAAAAGAAGAAAGAAATCTTACCTCCCGCCCACGGGCGAAGGCCCACCTGGCCCAGCCCGGCCCCCTTCCTGTCGTCTTCCTCCTTGACAGAAGGAGCGATGGACGCGCCGTGCGCCGTGCATGGTCGCCACCTCCCCCTCCTCGCCACCTCCTGCTTCCCCCCCTTCTTCTCTCTTCGCGTGGACGCTGCTGGGAGACTCCAGGTCCTTCTTCCCCCCTCTCCCAGTTCGTCCCCCTCTCCCTCTCGTCTGTTCTGCGCAAGCCCGAGGAGTCGTCTCGCCGCCGTCGTGCGCCCGCGTAGCCAACGGCCTCTGCTCGCCAAGCCAACCTGTCCAGAGCTTTCGCCGCCAACGTCTTCGTCTCCCCACCAGCGGAATCGAGCCCGGAGGCCCCGTGGACGACGCCCTCTTCTCCAGTTCGCCGCCGGCCACCGTGGACGTCGTCGACGAATTCGCCGCGTCCAGTCCCTCTCCGGCTTCCCCGAGCACGTCTTCACCCTCCTCGTGAGCTCTCGCTCGTTTCCCCCTTCCTAGCTCCCTCCCCCGTGTTCTGCAGCGCAAGTTCGCCGGAGCCAGTGGCCAGCCGCCGCTTCCCGTCGTCGTAGCCATGGCTCCAGGCCTCCCCGAGGTCCTCGGCGTGCTCCACTCGACGCGCGACGTCGCGAGGCACGCTCCCATGCCCCCAGCCCCCTCCCCCGTGCCAGAAACCGCCCTCCCGTGGAGCGCCGCCGTGCCGGAAAGCCACCAGCGTTTAGCCGCCGGTGGGTTAAGCTAAACCGACGCCTAATCCCCCTCCTCTCGCTGACCAGTGGGCCCAAGCCCCCCCTAATGACCTGCTTAACCTAATCTAAACCAGGATTAACCCCAGAGAGGCTGACAGGTGGGGCCACCCTATCAGTTGACTGGTCAACCCTGGCGTCAGCATGACCTAGTGATGACGCAGTAAATCTTAATTCATTTAATTTATTCAGTAAATTCCAGAAAATGGATGAAACTTTGAAAAATCATAATAAATTCATTTTAACTCCAAATTCAACATATAATATATGAAAAATGATCAGGAGAAAATCCTCTATCCAAATATCCAACTTTCAGCTATGTTGGAGTTGATCTTAAAAAGATATCAGTAGCTTTTGCTATTTGATTTAAATGGAATTATTTCAAATTCAATTCAAAAATTATTCCAACTTCAAACTTTGAAATGCACCACACATCACTTGTACATCAGAAGCTTTTCACACATATGATCTTTTGGTTTAAAATGAACAAACTTTAGCAAATGCAAGTTGACCAAATTTGAATACATTTGGAGTTTGAATTTGATTTTACTTTTCAAATCAACTTCAATTAAAATGTGGCAATTCAAACATAGGTCACATCAGCACCTTACCATGCTATGTTTGCATATTGAATGTGCATTGTATTATTTTGATTGTGCTTTACTTCCAGTGCTTCGGTGATTGATTCTTCTCGGTAGAGTTGATCTCGGAGACGAGTTCAACCTCACGTCAGAAGAGTGTTACATCGTGATCGTCAGCAAGGCAAGCACCCCCTCTTTGATCAGGTCGATAAAATCCCAGTTCCCTCTCATTCTCGCAAATGTATGTTTAGGATGTCACCATGATACGTTCTACCGCTAATTGAAACCATTCCTTTGCATGACCTATCATTTTGTCACAGTAGTAAGCAAACGACAATCCTAGCAGATGTAGGAGTTGGTTGATATCATGTGGCCCCTGCAACTGTTACAGCTTATTGCATGCTTAGAGTTGTTACCTGAGGCTACTTTGATGTGAGTCGGGATGGTAGCGATCATGTGAATGTTGATGGTAACGTGTAGGTGAATCTACCCTAAACAAAGGTGAACGATGAGAGGCTGTGTAGGAGTACACAGTGGGTTGTCTCGTTGAACACTGTCTTAGGCCCGAGTTCTTGTGTTGTTATCCAAGACAAAGAGTACGACCACACATTGGGCTCACTGACCCCTCTCGGCCTAGTACCTCACCCCGGACCAGTCCAGGAGTCGCAAGTAGTTCGCCCTTTAACGATCTCAAGCAGGTGGAACCAAGGTAAGTGGTTGGCGTAGGTTGTGGGCACGTTGAATAAGGTGATCATGATCGAGTTGAGCTTGATGGCGGTCACACAACGTTTGAGTCCGCATCGGAACAATCGGCCGGATTCCGACTGTGGTCCCAACTCAAATAGGCGACTCCCTAGGACTAGAGATGGTGCCGTGAGTGAAGTGTCGTGGCAGCATCCTCGCCGGTACTCATTTGAAGGGTCCATCCCAGGCGGTAAATGATGAGGCGTGTGTGTAGAAGTACACCCCTGCAGGGTTAATAAACTATTCGAATAGCCGTGTCCGCGGTTATGGACTACTTGGAGACCTTTACTTGATCATAGATAACTTGAACTGGATACTTCTAAAACTCGCAAGATAAGCATGAGTGCTATGGCGTGCTTCTCGTGGGGAAGTCGAGGAAGTAACCATAGTGGTGTATTGGTTGAAGAGATGTAGTGGACTCGTGTACGTTCCTACCTCTCTCTGGTACTAGTAGTTCAGGACTAGCCAAGTCAAAGCTGGCACTTCTGCAAGTGAAACCCCACCTCCCTTTACCTTGATACATGTGCATGAGTAGTATAGTTCCTATGTAAGTCTTGCTGAGTACGACTTTGTACTCACGTTTGCTTATTCTATGTTTTAGAGACGAGACCACTGACCCTGATGGTGGCCTCTACCTCGAGCTCGACGTGGACCAATGTCGTATAGTTCCAGGCAGCAGCCTGTGCCCTCTGGAGGGTCGTTGTACTTTTCTTTCAGGCTTCTTAAGCCATTTGTTAAACTTGTCTTTACTAAGACATAATTTGCTTCCGTTGATGTTTGATGTAATGTTGGATCACAAACATGTGATCTCTGCTTGTAATACTACTACTATGCCTGCTCTGTTTAGCAGAAGTTATAAAGACTGAGTTTGTAGAGTTCATGTTGTGATTACCTGCTGTTTACACTGGACATGTATGCTGCGTGTATGATTATAACGTGCATGTCTTAGCGTGGGGTTCGATAGCTTAGTTGTGTTCTTGCCGGCAGTCTTTTATACACCAAGTGGCCCTTAGATGTGCGCAGCTTGGGGCATCGCGATGCGATTGCTCGTGACTCTGTCACGTAGCACACTTTGTTGTATGATCGAGCCCGCCCGAGATCCCGACTAAGCGATCGGGCTGGAGTAAGTCTATGTAAGGGTTATGATTCAATCGATAACATGGTTGAGGCGACTTGTCTATGAGTATGGGATTCACCACCCATAAGCATTAGACTTGTGAGCGGACGTTGAGGACCCATCTCAGTTGATCATCCGGCCTGAATGGGATGCCCCTCACGTTCGATGCTTACCGAGAGTGATCTGTGCTTGGCCTTGTCTGCTTAGACAAGTGGGTACGGCTCTCGGCTCTCCATGTGATTGTATTATGATCGGAATTACATACGCTAACCCCGGGTCCCGACAGATAAAACGCATGGGATAATAATGATAGTGATAGCAACAGAAAAATAAATAAAGCAGTAAATTGATAGCGGGTGTAAACAATATTGGAAATATGGATCGGGGTCCCATATTGTTCATTAGTGATGTCTCTCTCCCAAAAGACGATAAAATAGCCATGCGAGGTAAACAAATTACAGCTGGGCAATTGACAGGATTATGTGCGCAAACCAATGCTAACTATGCTATAAAGAAAGGAAGAGGCTCAAAAGCATGGGTGGTACGCCAAGACAAGTAGACTGAAATCCATCTGCATCTACATACTAATCATCCACCTTGAGATATCTATCCGGAACATCTCGCTGGTATTAAGTTGCGAATCCCACCCAAAGTGTAAACTCAAAGCAACAGACAACTGCATTAAAGAACTTTGCGTAAAGTAAACAATCCTTGCACCCGCAAGTACAAGCACCGTTGTTTTCCCCCTTGTGGAAACAACACATCCCCTAGACTCATGTTTCTGTCACTCAAGCTAGTCATCAAGGGGCATGAACCCACAATCATGCATAACGCTCCCTCTTGGAGTCACTACCTACTACTTGGGCAAAGCAATAAACAGCAACGGAGAACATGCAAGAATTACCCTAGAACATAAATATAAAAGAGGAGAATCAAATATATTACTCAAACACAATCTGAACATAGTCTCATAATCCATCGGATCCCAGCAAACTCAGCATAGCAACAACAGAAATATTACATATGTGCCTCGATCATGTAGGGCAGCTCACGAGGTCTAATCCATGAAGAACAAAGAAGGGATGAGAACATCACATAGCTACTGATTAGAGACCCATGGTCCAAGGTGGACTACTCACGGTTCACCCGGGAAGAATCCATGGTGGTGGAGAAGCTCTCGGAGGTGGTTTCTCCCTCCGGCAGGGTGCCGGGAAGAGGTCTCCTGGTGCTCCCGATCTTGGAAGCGCGGCGGCGGCGGAACAGAGGAGAGATCGCGAAGAAGGGTTCCCGTCACGGGGGTTTCACGTCACGGAGAATATATGGGCGAAGGGGGGCAGCCAGGGGGGCCACCAGGGGTTCATGCGGCCCCCTGGCGCGGCCCCACCCTAGGGCGTGCCAGGAAGGCGCCTGGGGCCCTGGTGGATCCCCTCTGGCCCCCCTCGGTGATTCCCGAAGCTTCTGCAACGCTGATTTTTTATTGGATTTCCCAAATTTTTGGAGTACTTTTAATATGGGGGAAACCTGAAATAGAAAAACAACAGAAAAAAGGAACTGGCACTGGGGTGCACTGATTTAATAAGTTAGTCCTAATATGATCAAAAGTGTATGGAAGTTCATCAATATCATTGCAATATCACACAAAAGAGGCATGGAGCAAGCAGAAATTATAGATACGTTTTGGACGTATCAACATCCCCAAGCTTAATTCCTGCTCGTCCTCGAGTAGGTAAATGATAAAATCATAATTTCTGTGGTGACATGCTAACAACCATATAAGAACTTTTAAGTAAAGCAATCAAGGCATGTAATTCAATTCAAGTCATAACAGGCAAGAGTCTATATTTAGCATTGAAACAAGCAATGTAAGAACATAAAGGTGCAAGAGCTCTCGTTGTCCGTGACTCGAATGTCTCCAAATGGTGTTTGCGTGCAAGAAAGGGGATAGGGATATACGAGAGAAAAAGTATTTTTGTGTTGAGATCTTAATCTACTAAAGTTTCACACTTGGTCTTCTTTGGAATCTTATTTTGACACATCCCCAGACCACTAGCCAGGTACAAGTCAAAATGATCCACTCCTTTTCGACATTTTGAGCACTCATGCAATGGATGAGCGTAAGTAAGAAAGTTGACACTTAGGATAGCCAAGAGAGAATATGGTGAAGGAGGAAGTCAAAAAGGTGTGAAAGGCTCACATCAATGAGGACAATCATAGGCGAGAGAAAGCCAAATGATAGATATGACGTGAGGAGTAGGGATTTCCATGCAACGGATGCACATATGAGCTAAAATCTCTTCAATGGAACTACTGGGAGTGCATCCAACTTGCTTGCTCAAGAAGACCTAGAGCTCATTTGAGGAGGCTCATCATTGGAATATACAAGCCAAGTACTATAGTGTGAAGGTCCCCACATAGCTATATGAATGAATGATAATCTCTATGGAGTACAAGATATAAGATGGAGTACGAGTGTGGATCTCTCAAAAGGAATAGTAGTGTGCCCCCTTCTCTTTTTTTTTCTATATATTTTTTGTATTTTTTTGGTGGCCTCAATGGCTCTCTCTATTTCTCTCATTTGTCCTCTTTGGGATCTTTTAATTTTGTCCTCTTTGGGATCTTTTCCTCACTTTAGGGGCAACACTCTATATATTACAAGAAGTATAGAAGATCTTTCACACTTTACAAAGTAATCAGATCATAAAGAAAATGTAACTATCATGAAGTATGCAAATGTATGCCTCTGCCAGTGTAGCAGGATATGCAATGATACTAGCGCGTCATGTAGCAATGATTAGGGCAAGGCCCAACTAGCATGCGGCTCATCGATCAAGCAAGTAGCATGTATGACATGAAGATCAACTCATGAGAAGGTGGATGTTGCATGGCAATGTATCTCGGAAAGGCTATGGAAATGCCTTGATAGGTAGGCATGGTGGCTGTTTTGAGGAAGGATATAAGGAGGTTTATGATGACAGAGCGTATCATGCCAAGGTTTTGGATGTACCGGAGAAGGTGGACGCCAACTCTCGGAGTGAGAAGGAAGCAATGCATGGCACAGGTAAGGCTAGAAAAATATTGGAAGGTGGAAGTGTCAACTTTCGAATACTCACATTAGTCCGAAGAACTCATGCACTTATTATCGGTAACTCTCAATCTAATAAGGAGGTTTCACAAAGAGACGAGTACCCCGAGGAGGAGTGTATGGGGGTTTGGTTATCCTTGCGCATCCTTGACTCATGGTACGTGAGTGTACTCTAATATTCGACCCCTCAGAAGAGTAGTGATCCATCTAGTAGCTAAAGTTCTCAACTAATTTGCTAGTTTTGAAAATAAACACGGATTGCCCAAAATACGACATCTATCACTCATAGGCTAAAACTCTTGACACCAAAAGTCCAAACATTACTCAAAACAATACCTCAAAACTATTGCAATTTACTACTACAAAAGAATAGCAACCTCAATTACCTACTTCAAGTCAAGACACAAAACTCAGTGCAACAGGAAAACTCTCTAAACAAGATAAACATGAAAACTCAAGAGAGTTCTAGCAACAAACTAAACAAAAGCTCTTTAAAAAGATAAGAATGAAAACTAAGAGCTAAACATGACAGTAGCTATGAAAAAGATAAAGAACACACATAACAAAGATAAGCATGAAGAATCCTATGTTGTGTTCTAGATTTTGAAAGTGGAGCCTGTTTATTTCCCACACAAAGAAAGCTGAGTTCTAACTTGTTATGAACAGCAAGCAAAGCTAAAGAAAACTAAAAATAAAGCCTAAGAGCGAGACGCTCCAAGAATAGCACATAGCACATGAAGTGATAAAAATATAGTGAAACGAAAGACGAACTGATAATTGTTGATGGAGAAGGGGATGCACGGGGGCATCCCCAAGCTTAGACGCTTGATTCTCCTTGAATATTTCTTGGGGATGCATGGGGGCATCCCCAAGCTTTAGCGCTTGACACTTCTGAATCTTCTTTCATCATATTCCCTCGCACACTTGAAAACTCCCTTCATACATAACTCATCATCTGATTAGCGAGGTTAGTAACCATAATAAAATAATTTTTCCTCTACTGGAAATAAGGCTATTCTTGAAGAGATACTGTTTCTCAAGATTGCCAAAAAAATTTCCAAAGAAAAAGAAAGCTTAAGATTTGCAAAACGAAGAAATGGCAAAACAGGACGGAATCTGTGAAAAACAGACCAGCATGTAGTAAAGAATTTTCTAGGGATACTTCTTCAACTCAAATCAAAAAACTCAAAACATACGAAAGTTCCATAATTGTATAAAGCACACTGTGTAAAAATGTCAGCTCAAAAATATGAACTGGGATTTTTTTGTGATTTTTGCAGTCACGAGGACATAATCTGTTTTCTGGACAGCATGTCACAACTTTCACTTCCCTTGTCATATGAGGCTATAATTGGCACAAAGCTTGAAAAATAAAGATACAATGATGTTGCTACAGTAGTAACAATCATCAAGACCACTAAAAAAATAAGAAAAACAAAAAGGAAATCCTAAATTCGTTGCGGGCTGCCTCCCGAAAGCGCTTCTTTAAAGCCATTAGCTAGGCTTAATGCAAATAGATCAAGTCTTTTCATCAAAATAACTAGCCCGTGTGACAGACTCAAAAGGCAACTTAATCTTTTTCCTAGGGAATTGTTCCATCCCTTTCTTGAGAGGGAGTTGGAATTTTATAATCCCTTCTTTCATATCAATAACAACACCCACGGTGCGAAGAATAGGACATCCCAAAATAATTGGACAAGAAGGTTCACATTAAATGTCCATAATAGTAAAATCAACGGGAACATAATTGTCATTGACAATTATAAGAACATCATCGATCTTCCCCAAAGGATTCCTTACGGAAGAATCAACAAGACGAACACCAAAAGAACAAGGATCAAAAGGTTTCAATTCAAATATATCATACATTCTTTTGGGCATAACGGAGGTACTAGCTCCAACATCACATAAAGCATAGCAAGAAAAGTTATTCAACTTAATTTTAATCATAGGATCCCAACCATCTTCTAGCTTTCTAGGAATGGAGGCTTCTACCCTAAGCTTCTCCTCCCTAGCTTAAATGAGAGCATTAGTGATATGCTCCGTGAAGGCAAGATTAAGTGTGCTAGTGTGAGGGTCTCTAGACATCTTGTGAAGGAAACGAATAACTTCAGAAAGGGTACAATTATCAAAATCAAGGTCATTACTATCAAGTAAAGTGGTAGTGGTGTCCTTTAGGCTCACTTGTTTGGTAGCTTCTATAGTCATAGGAATTTCTTCTTCTACGGTTGAGGTCATAGCATCACCATTAATAGGTCCTATGGGACTAGGGGTGCATTGGGTGCTAAGAGTTTGGATATCCTCAACCACTTGGATAGTAGCAACAGTATGCTGTGTTGGAAGGCTCTTAATTCTATCTTCTTCCTCCTTTTATCTAGCCCATCTCTCTTTAAGTTTAGCCATCATCCTAATGTTTTCATTAATTTGCACTTGAATAGCATTCATAGGAGTGACCTTCCTCTCCTCAAGAGGAGAAGTTCTAATTTTAAGCAATTCTACTTCATGGGCTAAATTGTCTACCTTCGACGACAGATTATCTAATTTATCTAGTTTTTCCTCTACACTCTTGTTGAAGGCTTTTTGGGTAGTGATGAAGTCTTTAAGCATACTTTCTAGTTCAGAAGTGGAGTTCTTGGAGCTAGGATAAGTGTTGTTGTTCCCATAGGTGTTGGAGGGGAACGGTCTAGGATTGCTACCAAAGTTACTCCTATAAGCATTAGTATTGAAGTTGTTTCTCGAGATAAAGTTCACATCTACTTGATCTTGAGCAATCAAAGAATTTAAAGGAACATCATGAGGATCAATATGAGATTTCTTGGTCAGTAGAGACATAATCAAGTCAACTTTTTCATTTAGGGAGGAGATCTCCTCGATAGAGTTTACCTTCCTACCTGTTGGAGCTCTTTCGATGTGCCATTGCTAATAATTGGTCATCATCTCATCGAGAAGTTTTGTGGCAGCACCAAGTCTAGTTGACATAAAGGTTCCTCCCGCGGCTGAATCTAGCAAGTTCCGCGAGGTAAAGTTCAAGCCTGCATAAAAAGTTTGGATAACCATCCAAGTAGTCAAACCATGCGTAGGGCAATTCTTAACAAGAGATTTCATGCGTTCCCAAGCTTGGGCAACGTGTTCATTATCCAATTTCTTAAAATTCACAATATAACTCCTCAATTGGATAATCTTTGAAGGGGGGTAGTACTTCACAATAAAAGCATCCTTGCACTTGTCCCAAGAATCTATGCTATTCCTATGCAAGGATTGAAACCAGATTTTAGCTCCTCCTCTCAAGGAGAAAGGAAAAACCTTAAGCTTAACAATATCACCATCTACTTCTTTGTACTTTTGCATATCAGCATCATCTCCAGCACCGGAGAATTGATCTTTCATAACAAGGTTCAGCAAAGCATGTAACGACCCAATTCACACCGAATTGAAGTCTCTGTGTTCAAGTGTTAGTCCCTGGATCGAACTCGCTGACACACACAGTATTATAGATGTATATCAAAGTAGAAGTGCATCATTATTACAACGTATGATCCAGAGTAAATAAATAACAAGTTGCATAGCTCAAGGCTAGCTTACTCAATATAAATATAGCGGAAGCAAAAGCAAATAACGTGGAGTCCCATCAACAGCCACATGCGAACATGCTGAGTGTAGACTCGCAACCCCTAAACGCACCTTACTGATCGTCTGAAAAACCTGCAACACCGAAGGTTACAGCCCGACAACGGGTCAGTACATCTGATTTGTACGACAAGTGACACGGAAAAGTTTATATAAAGGACCTACAACTACATGCAAGGTAAGTCAAAGGAAAGGCTTATGGTTTTGTTTTGCAGAAAGCCAATTTTCTCCTGAACTAAACTAGTCAAAATTTTAAGTTGAGTTCTACCTGAAACACACAGCAACCCATGCTACTCTTGTACCAACCAAATTATTATTAAGTGTTCATCTGTCAAGATCATTCATCAACAGTACTGACTAGTTGCTCAAAGTTCGTCCGTAACCGTGGACACGGCTAATCATGATCAGTTTATACGCTCTGCAGAGGTTTGTACACGTTCCCCACTAGACTCAACCCGAAGATTGAGACAAAGACTTTCTGAAGAGGTTGCCTCCACCCTTTGGTAGCCGGTACACCTAACACAATTCTACATCAGCTAGCTACCAGGGCCAGGTTCCCCACAACTTACTCATCTAAGCCAGAGCCCATATAGCCAGTGGTTGTACACGGAAGCTACTAGTAATATTGCATGTCTGATCTTTTTGAGCCTGGACGGCGCCCACTGCGTGAGAGGGTAGACACCATGACGCACCCGGTTCACCGCCAAACAACCATTGGGTGCATTTAACCCCAGCATTGTCCTCAACCGAGCCACAACTACCGGGATGCAACCCGCCCGCCCAGAAGTGATTTCTATTTATTATAAGGTTGCTACACAGTTTATTAAATAGCTCACATGCACTCCATGAATTCTCACAGCTCAACCTCGTCTACAAAGCATAGCAATAAAGTAACAACACGACTAGGTTGATCTACAGTAGACAAGTCAAGTCATATGGCTATCCTAACTGGTTTTGCAGCAACAGTATAATAAACTACCTATCATGCAATAGAGTGATATTTCCTGACATAATGCATATAGAAAATATAGGTATGAGTATGGTCAAAGTATCACTTGCCTTATACATTCGATGAAGATCTTCGCTCTCACGTTCCAGTCAACTCTACTCGTCACACTCCGAGCAATCTATCGTCAACGAAAGAACTCAATAAGCAATCACACCACAAGGACAAAACATAAGATCAATAAAACAATCACAAAGGTTTTAGCAACAAAACAAAAAGGTTTTGAAGTGCAAAGGTGTGGATGTGCCGAAGGTGATCGGTGGAACGCGAACTCGAGAGAGTCAACGGATAAGGAATTGTCGATACAAAAGTATGATCAAGGCATTATGAAATCAAAGTAAAGATCATAGCAATATAAATGGTATGTGAATATTGCCGATAAGATGTCTCATATGATCCAATATGCAAAAAGAATCACGTGAAACGGGATACTACAACGCAGGTCATAGCAATTGCAACATGGCATTGAATTTGAATTTGAACAGATCAATAAACTTGTGAATTTTTTTGTACACATGATATAAACAGCAAGTACATGGAATGAGTGATCCAACGCAAAAAAAATCACTCGATTTGGATCAACGGTATAAAAGATACGGCCACCGGAATTTGAATTTGAATTTGAAATAACTTCAAATTCAAAAGTGTGCAAAACTTTATACTATGCTAAAGTACAGAACAACACGAACGCGTTGCAAAAAGTTTCACCTCGTTCCGACTTACGGTGTAGAAGATATCGCCGGTGCGAGTACGGGGGGTTTTCTGCCAAAAGGACCCGTTCGCAATTATAATTCTTTGAAAAACGCGATCGGGTCCCTAGACCAGATCTGGATCGGAATTGCTCCGGCGAACTCCGTTTTATTAAAAAGGGGATAAGTCATTTTATATCCTCTCAAATAAATTTTCCTTTAGTTGAAAAATATTTTGAATAAACAAAAGAATTCCAATAAAGATTTAAAACCCTTTTCCAAACTTTTAAAAGGTTGAAGGAGTCACATTACCTTCTCTCATTTTATTTTGTTGGTTTTGTTTTTAAATAATAAATTCCAAAACACCAACGGTGAATATTAGGGAAAGTCATTTTATTCCCTCTCATTTTAATATTCAATAAACTCCAACAGTTTTAAATCCCAGAGAAAATCAAACACATCAATCAAACAATCATTATCTATTTAATTTATTAACATTCCAAAATTCGGAGAATTTTGGGATGTTACAAAGCAGGTTTAATCTCATAAGAAGGTTCTGAAGTGGCAGGTGTAGCAATAGGAGTGCAGATAAAGTCACTGTTGTTGTGACTAGTGAAGTCACACAACTTGGTGTTCTCGGAGGAACCCATAGTAGCAGCAAGCAAGATAACTATTTTTTTGATTTTTGATAAAGGACACTAAAGCAAAAACTGAAAGGTAAACTAACAAGACTAAAAAGCAAAGATAAAAGATAGTGTGCAACTCCCCTATCTTGAAGAGTGGAGTCCCCGACAATGGGCCAGAAATTGCTTTGGTGTCACGGGACTTTACTTCTCGCCCCTCGCTGGTTACCCAAAGTGGAAGGTTGAGATATAGCGTAGCGGCAATTTCACTTAGCGAAGATGCTAAGGTAGGATTTCGAACCAGTAGGACTCCAACAACGATAAGTAGGTGGTTCGGCAAGTGATGCGCGGTTTGAAGATAATCACTTGCTTCTCCTGGAACTGCACACACAGCAAATAACTTTGCTTCCCAACGAGTACAGAGGAGTTCTCAATTCCTCCGGCCTTGTTGTTTACAAAGGATAAAATGCACAAGATAATAATGATAGTGATAGCAACGGAAAAGTAAATAAAGCAGTAAATATATAGCGGGTGTAAACAATATTGGAAATATGGACCGGGGTCCCATGATGTTCACTAGTGATGTCTCTCTCCCAAAAGATGATAAAATAGCCATGCGAGGTAAACAAATTACAGCTAGGAAATTGACAGGATTATGTGCGCAAACCAATGCTAACTATGCTATAAATAAAGGAAGAGGCTCAAAAGCATGGGTGGTACGCTAAGACAAGTAGACTGAAATCCATTTGCATCTACCTACTAATCATCCACCTTGAGATATCTATCCGGAACATCTCGCTGGTATTAAGTTGCGAATCCCACCCAAAGTGTAAACTCAAAGCAACAAACAACTGCATTAAAGAACTTTGCGTAAAGTAAACAATCCTTGCACCCGCAAGTACAAGCACCGTTGTTTTCCCCCTTGTGGAAACAACACATCCCCTAGACTCATGTTTATGTCACTCAGGCTAGTCATCAAGGGGCATGAACCCACAATCATGCATAACGCTCCCTCTTGGAGTCACTACCTACTACTTGGCCAAAGAAATAAACAACAACGGAGAACATGCAAGAATTACTCTAGAACATAAATATAAAAGAGGAGAATCAAATATATTACTCAAACACAATCTGAACATAGTCTCATAATCCATCGGACCCCAGCAAACTCAGCATAGCAAAAGCAGAAATATTACATATGTGCCTCGATCATGTAGGGCAGCTCACGAGGTCTAATCCATGAAGAACAAAGAGGGGATGAGAACATCACATAGCTACTGATCATAGACCCATGGTCCAAGGTGGACTACTCACGGTTCATCCGGGAAGCATCCATGGTGGTGGAGAAGCTCCCGGAGGTGGTTCCTCCCTCCGGCAGGGTGCCGGGAAGAGGTCTCCTGGTGCTCCCGATCTTGGAAGCGCGACGGCGGCGGAACAGAGGAGAGATCGCGAAAAAGGGTTCCCGTCATGAGGGTTCACGTCACGGAGAATATATGGGCGAAGGGGGCAGCCAGGGGGGTCACCAGGGGTCCAGGCGCCCCCCTGGCGCGACCCCACCCTAGGGCGCGCCGGGAGGGCGCTTGGGGACCTAGTGGGTCCCCTCTGGCCCCCCTCAGTGATTCCCGAAGCGTCTGCATCGCTGATTTTTATTGGATTTTTCCCGAATTTTTGGAGTACTTTTAATATGGGGGAAACCTGAAATAGAAAAACAGCAGAAAACAGGAACTGGCACTGGGGTGCACTAAGTTAATAAGTTAGTCCAAATATGATCAAAAGTGTATGGAAGTTCATCAATATCATAGCAATATCACACAAAAGAGGCATGGAGCAAGAAGAAATTATAGATACGTTTTGGACGTATCACCGATGATCTGGCGAGTTCATTAATGGCTTGTATAGTTTTCTGGAAGTGGCTGAGGCTAACAAGCGGGATGGTTTTATGTCTTCTCCATGTCGTGTCTGCAAGAATAATAAGACCTACTCTGACTCACAAGATATTCACCTCCATCTGTTGCAGCGTGGTTTCATGTCCGGCTATAACTGTTGGACCAGGCAAGGAGAAAGAGGGGTTCTGATGGAAGAGAATGAAGAAGATGAGGATGATGACAGGTATGCCGGGTTCCCTGAATACGGTGGTACAATGGCGGAAGAGAATGAAGAACAAGAGAATGAAGAACAAGAATCTGAAGAAAAGGCATCACATGAGCCCGATGATGAGCTTTGCCGTGTCATTGTTGATGCACAGAGAGGATGCGAAAGTGAAAGGGAGAAGTTGAAGTTCAATCGCATGTTAGAGGATCACAGAAAAGGGTTGCACCCAAATTGCAAAGAGGGAAACACAAAGCTCGGTGCCACACTGGAATTGTTGCAATGGAAGGCAGAGTATGGTACACCTGACAAGGGATTTGGCAAGGTACTAGATATATTTAAGAAGAGGCTTCCAAAGGATAACGAATTTCCTAATAGTTCTTACGAAGCAAAGAAGCTTGTCTACCCTCTAGGACTAGAGGTGTAGAAGATACATGCATATACTAATGACTGCATCCTCTACCGTGGTGAGTACAGTAATTTGAATGAATGCCCGGTATGTGGTGCATTGCGCTATAAGATCACACGAGATGACACTGGTGATGTTGAGGGTGAGCGCCCCAGGAAGAGGGTTGCTGCCAAGGTGATGTTTTATGCTCCTATAATACCACGGCTGAAACGTCTGTTCAGAAACAAAGAGCATGCCAAGTTGTTGCGATGGCACAATGAAGAGCGTAAGAAAGACGGAAATTTGAGACACCCCGCTGATGGGTCACAATGGAGAAAAATCGAGAGAATGGAAAAGGAAAATGACAAGTTTGCAAAGGACCCCAGGAACATATGGTTTGGTTTAAGTGCAGATGGCATTAATCCTTTTTGGGAGCAGAGCAGCAATCATAGCACATGGCCCGTGACTCTATGTATCTACAACCTTCCTCCTTGGATGTGCATGAAGCGGAAGTTCATTATGATGCCAGTGCTCATCCAAGGCCGTAAGCAACCCGACAACGACATTGATGTGTACCTAAGGCCATTAGTTGAAGAACTTTTACTATTGTGGGCTAAACCATGTGTACGTGTGTGGGATGAGCACAAACAGGAGGAATTTGACCTACGAGCATTGCTGTTTGTAACCATCAATGATTGACCTGCTCTTAGTAACCTTTAAGGACAGACAAACAAGGGATACAAGGCATGCACACACTGTTTAGATGAGACTTGAAGTATATATTTGCCCAACTGCAATAAGAATGTGTACCTGGGACATCGTCGATTTCTTCCGACCAAAAATCCCTTAAGAAAGAAAGGCAAGCATTTCAAAGGCGAGGCAGATCATTGGAAGAAGCCTGTCCGCCGTACTGGTGATGATATACTTGATATGGTCAAGGATTTACCAGAACAAGTAATCTTTGGAAAGGGTTCTGGTGAAAAATCTGTTCCGAATGACGCTGACGGACACGCACCGTAACAACCCAGATTTCACAAAAATTAAATTTTTGTTTTCGATGTGAATTGTTTGATTGTCTGATATGTTTGCGGCGTTTGCATCCCCGATTTATCAATCGACGATTATTCCCCCCCTCTTATCTCGTACCGGACGGAGACCGACCCTTGCCACCCTGACACTCGACATTTGCGACACCGGGATTCACCAGATCACCGTCGCGAAAACCCGCACAAGACCAGCCATCGCCATCGGAACGAAAAAACCCATTTAATAATTAAATGGGTTATTTTATTGGGTGCCAGAAAATATTCTCGGACCGGTATCGAAGTGAGGTACGACTAATGGGTTCGTCGCGCTGAGTGCGTGGTTCGAGATTTCGCCCGAATCGGAGGTCGTATGCACTCCCGGCGGTCAGAAACGTGGAGTATCGGACGCGAGGGAGAAAACCCGAGGGCTTTTGCGTAAACTTGCCAGCCAGACCCCCCCTATATAAAGACCACCACTCTCCCACCCCTTTCTAGGGTTTCCCCTAAACAAAATTTGCAGCCACCCCCCTTCACTTTGCCCAAATTTGCCTCCCAAAGCCCCCATTTTCGAAACCCTAGCCTCTCCTCTGATCTGGACCGTCAGATCTCAGATCTGACGGCCTAGAAGCCGCCACGTGTCCCTCTGGCCTCCCACCGCTGCCCCAGCGCTGCCGGGCCCCGCAGGGCCCCGATCTGGGCCTGGAGGCTCGCTCCTCTGCCACCCGACCACGTACGCGCCGCCGTCTCCCGCCGGCAGTCGGCCGCCGCGCCACCCCGACGCCGGCGAGCTGCCACAGCCCTAAACCCGGTGAGCCCGTCACCGCGGCGCCCTTCCCTCTCCTCCTCTCACCCGGCCGCTCCCCTCGCAGGTCCCGTGCCGCCGTCGGCCGACGCCATAGCCGTGGGCTCCCCGAGCCGCCCCATGGCTCCGCTTCGTCGCCGCCAGAAGCCCGCCCCGCGGTCGGATCCGGGCACCGCCGCCGCGCCAGGCTCCCCGTGCCGCGCCGCCTGCGCTGGCTCGCCGGAGCACTCGCCGGCGCAGCCAGCCGTCTCTCCTGCAGACGAAGACGAAGTCCTCGCCCCCGATCCGGCCACCGTGGCCAGTTGGGCCGGCCCAGGCGCCCCCTGGACCAGCAACTCCACGGTCCAAGCCGCCAGCCCAGCGCCTCCCAGGCCGACTTGGGCCGAGCCCAAGGGGTGAGCTGGCCCGTTTCCTTTTTTTCTGTTTTTTTTATTTTTTTTCCAGGACCTCAATTTTGGCTAGGTCTGGAGAATTATTGCTGCTATTTCAATTTTAGGAGTAGATTTGCGATCAAACCTTAGCTCGGATGACATTGCGCCCAAAAGGAGAATTGTTTATAATTGTGTGTAATTCAATCCAACTTTTGTGAGCATTTTGATTTGAGGCCATCTTGCTGTTGTTAATCTCTGTTGAAGTAGGCAGCAGACTGTTAACTGCTAGTACTAATTTCTGTTATGTGCTGCTGCTGTTATTTTATTGCAAGTTTGATTGATGATTGTGACTCATCCATGAGGCCTATCTATTGATTATTGTTGCATACTGTTAAGCATAATTTCTACTTCAATGCTATGCATTCACATGTCATATTTGCCTGCTGCATGATGTTTGTTTCATCACCCAAAGTAGCTACCCTGCTGTTAGTGTGTTGCTGTTTATATAAAGTTGCTATTTTACTGCCCTATATCTTTTTAACCATGCATCCTATTGAGCATTGCAATATGTAATTTTGATTTATGCCATGTATACTTCTATTATATGTATTGCATTGTCATCTTTAACTTCCTGGTCATAGTTATGTTTAGCTCCAAAGTTGCTATCCTGCTGTTGTTGACAGCCATCTCTGTTTTTCTTTAAGTCTGTAATTTTCCGATGCCATGTTGCATGCTTAATATCTTTTGATCTGTTATGCCTATGACCTTGATTCTTGTTTTTACCTGATCATCATAATGCCTACTCCATGCTCATATATTGCTATGTCATGTTACTGCACATTTGCATATATTTTTGCTCCTGTTTATACAGCATGATGATAACAGTTTCTGTCCTATTTTCCTGATTTTAACCAAGTCCTTGACCAGTAATGTTTTATAGCTTTTTGTGTTGCTTATAACTAGTGAACCATGATGCATATTTGCATGATTCCTTTTGCCATGCCTTCCCTGCCATGTCTAATTTAGTTGCATATCATTTGTGAGCATGTTTGCATTGATTATCCTGTTTATGCATTGCTCTAAAGTGTGCTTCCTAATGTTGGCAGATTGTGTTCCAAACTTGTTTTGCTTGTATCTTTTTACCCGTAACTCCGTTTGGAGTGTTCTTTATATGTAACTTGATTATTTTTTCGTATACTTTGTGTTTATGCTATTGTTTTATGCTGTTAACCAACCTAAAATATGGTTTAGGGAAGAACAGTACCAAATCCTCTAATTGTCATGGGGTACTTAGTGGATGCCATGTTTAGGTTGTGCCTCACTTAAATTGACTAGCATAGATAGTTTACCTTATGCTTCACCTCTTGTCATGTTTGTGTGCTATGCCATGCTTGAGTGAGATGCCATGTTAACAACCTTTGCTCATCTTGTGTAGATAAACAACTTGAACACTCGTAAACGTGCGGTACCGTCGTGTGTGACGAGTACTCCACTTAACCTGTTAGTAACTGCTCTCGATGGTAGGTGCGATGTCTCGTGGTTCCTTCTTGTTGATGCTTGCTCGTGTTTGCTTCGTAGTAATAGATGCTTGCTCGTTGATTGCTTTCCAGTGTTTACCTCTTGTGTGCTTCCGCGGGTACCTTCGGGGACGATGCGAGCTTGCGATCAACTACACCTTCGAAACCCGACTTATCAACAGACAAGGACTATACATTACTTATGATCCATTCTATTTCAACCCGCGGTTTGCATGCTAGTCTAGGTTAGGTTCGATGTTTGATCCTACCACATGCTTACAGCCTCTTTCAAACCGATACAGCCATGTCCCCTCCCAGCAAACCTTGTACTGCTATGTTACTATTGCTCGTTGCTCAGCCCCTGCTTAGTATGCATGCTTAGGATGCTACGTTGTTACCCTGTTACTCCTTGGTTTGGGCTATCACATTATTATATTGTTGTTAATGATATGTGTAACACCCTCACTGTCAGTAAACAGTGATCACCCTTACTGCCCACACAAAATAAAATGGGGCTATACCCCGCCCAGGGCGTTGCCCCCCGGCCCAGCCCACCCAACCTCCCTCCACCTCTTCCCCACCAACTCCCCACCTGGCCCACTGTAGCCGCGCCATGGCCATGCCGTGGGCACGCCGACGCCCAGGCCGGCCCCCACGGCCTCACCTGCCCCTCCCGCATTATGGGCTAAGCCCTCACCCCTCCCCTGGAGCTTCCATCGCCTTTTCCGCCCCACCCAGTTCTCTCCCTCCTCTCCCGTGCACACCCGTGGCCGCCGTGGCCACGCCGCCGGCGTCCGCGCGGCCACCGGCCACCCCGACGCGCGCCTCCATGTACAGGAGGGCCGCCACGCTCGTCCGGTTCGCCTGCGTCCTCGAGCTTCGACCGGGATGCGTCGCAACGCCCGAATCGCGCCGCCCCCCTCCACCACTGCCGCGGCGATTCTCGGCCGAATTCCTCGCCGGTTGCCCTTCCCCGAGCACGCTGCCGCCCCCTACACTTCCCCGGTGAGCGCATCATCGTTTCGCCCCCTTCCCCGCTCGAGTTGGTACACGCCGTCGCCGTCTTCAGCACGGACGAGCTTCGACCGCCGTTTTCGCGCGCCGTAGTCGTCGCTAGGGACCGCGCCAGCCCACGCCTTTGGCTCCCCTAGGTGCGCGTCTCGGCGCCCGCTCGATTCCGCCCACCCTTGGGTCGATTGGTCGCCGGAGCAGCTCGCAAGGGTCGCCGCCGTGTCCTGTGTGCGTCGTCGTCGAGGACGCCCTTGGACATGGCCCGGTCTAATTTTGGCCTAAGCCCCCCCACACGCTGACCAGTGGGCCCGGGTAAATTAAGTTAGTGTGTAACCCCCCCACTTAATCTAACCCCCCTGTTAGTAATAAACAGTGCAAAGAAACACCCCCCTATGAGATTGACATGTGGGCCCATTGTTTTTAAACTAAATAAAAATGGTTTATTAAAGTTGTGTGTATGACATGTGGGTCCAGGGACTTTTAAATTAAATTAATTAAATTGTTAATAAACAGAGGCTGACATGTGGGTCCCACATGTCAGCACTGTTCTGGGTAATGTTATTAAAAAAATAAAAGAAATTATTTAAAAGGATTTCAAATGATTTAAAACTTCTGTAAATCATATAAAATAAACCATAACTCAGATTCAAAAACTTTATACATGAAAATTGATCAGAAAAATATAACGAATACGAATACGCTATCCATATGTCTACCACCCCCCTCTAACTTACCAAACATCGACATTTCCCCCTCCGGTGCCGTCTGTCGATAATTGCCCGGAGCCGGTAAAACTTTCCGGATGAATTTGTTCTGAACATGAAAGTTGCTCAGAATGAATCAACGATCACGGATACAATATCCAAATGTCTGTCAGATGTCTCTAACACTGCATACATGGAACCTTCCCCTCCGGTTCATCTGTCCGGTAATCACCCGGAGCCCGCAGTTCATCCCCGGATGAATTTCCGCTCCGAGCACAATGCATCGTACCGCGTTAGAACACCGTTAACTTTGCATATGTCATGTCATGCATTTGTTTGCTATAATTGCTTGGTATTTACTGTGTTTATTCCCTTCTTATTCTCTGGTAGACCCCGCTACCGCCGTCGACTACACCGCCTCAGAGTACGACTACTACGTCGACGACCCTACCCCTACCATCGAGCTTCCAGGCAAGCAGAGCCATTCTCTTCCCCAGATATCGCCTATCTTTCCGTATATTTCTTGCACTAGGCATAACTGCTACTGCTACGTTACAATCCTAATCTGTTGCATAGCCTGATTTTGTCGCCCCTTGATGTACCTCCTTTATCCTATGCTGCCTTATAACTGCTTATATCATATTCAGCAGTGAGCCCTGCGCATTGTTAGCTAGGATTAGATAGAGGGCCGCACTCGGGGAGTGATCGCGGAAAACAATATATTACAACTGCTACAGGTACGGTACAATGCAGACACCGCTACAGGCCCCTACCCCGGCTCTGTCGAGCCACATCAAGTGTGAGCTATCGAGGAGTAATCCTTGTACTCCACTCATTGCTGACTTTGCATAACCGTCCTTGGGTATTGAACCACAGTTGTCCTTAACAGGTAAGGAGTCGGGTGACCCAACGGTGCCCGCGCAGGGCATTGTATCGGAACGACAGGACAGGTGTATTCCACCGGTGTGCGGCGGGCCTGATACTTGTTTGTGGCCGAGAGGTACCTTGTTGTACGAAATTCGAGCTCTTCTAAGAGCAAACGCGAGACAAGGTAAGGAGACGGTTCACCTTGTTGGTAACCGCACGAGTTTGTGGGACGACAGGGCAGGCGGCCACCGGCTCTGGTTATGGGGGTGGACCTGGCTGCTGTCGTTGTCCCCGACTCAACTAGATAAGGGGCAACGATAACGGTTGTCTCGACAGATAATAATTAAAATGCTTAATGGGTCAGGTGGATGACTTGAGTGGGTCGACGTGCCCTATACGCACTACCTCCACGTGGGATTACGGTGTGGGCCCTCTACGTTGTAGCCTCGTTCGATGGCTCTTCAGACGTCAGCTTTACCTCGGGCTGATTGCCGGGCTTAGACCGCCTACTCCGGTAGTGGGAGGTGGGTCTGCTTCACCGGCCAGCCACGTACCGTGTAGGAGTACAAAGGGCGGGGGGGGGGGGGGGGGGTCCAAAGTCCCTTTGTGCTTAGGATTTAGACCGGCGGATGGCCTCTTTGTTGAGCTTGAAGGATGGACTGCGGCGTATCGGATAGCCTCGGTGGGGCATTCCCTAACAAGGTGTACGCCACCCTGGAGATCCGAGCGTGCAGGGTAACAGTAGTGCAGCCCCTGCAGGGATGATAATCTATTCGGATAGCCGTGTCCACGGTAACAGGACGCTTTATGCTGAAGCCAGACTCTACCACTACAAACTATTACTATTAAACTGTTGGTTCCGGTTTTGCTTCCTCGCAAGGGAGTCAAGGAGGTGATCTCGGAGGCATTGATAATTGCTATGTGTTACAACCTACACTTATACAATGCTGCAGCAACTCCTGCTGTATTGTTATTTAGTGCTTTATATAAACTGTTGATTGTTCTCTTCTTGTGCTTCAAGACCCGTCGGAAGATGCTAGTCTTCGATAGGCCTAGCTACTTACCCTTTCTCTGATTTCTGAATTCAGTCCACTATATACAACCTCTCTTTCCGTTGATACCGCATAAATGCTTAGTAGCGGACGTAAGACTCGCGGGTATACTAGATACTCACCTTTGCTTTATTTTCCCCCTTTATGTTTTGCATGATCGGCCGCTGCAGTCGACGTTGGAACCCAGGAGCAGGAGTACCCCGGAGGCGACTACTATGACGTCGAGTTCCCTGTAGACCAGGAGTAGTTGTGGAGGATCCCAGGCAGGAGGCCTCGCCTTTTCGTTCTGTATCTCTGATGTGATTTGTGCTAGCCTTCTTAAGGCAAAACTTGACTAACTATGTCTGTACTCAGATATTATGGTTTGTATGACTTATGTATTCGGGTCCGTGCGACCCCCCCTTATCTTGTAATATATTGGTTTATCCTTTTGTGTTTAGTGTTGTGCTATGATATTCTCACCGTGGCACCCTAATCTCAGTCGTGTACCTTGCGTGGATGATTACTGTACACTGATTGATTTTGGGGGCGTCACAATATGATTATTATAATGTTGACTATATTCGACGAAGGATGGAAGGTCTAGGCTATCCTGCCCCGACACTTTGTTCCATTTGTGTCACCTAGGACCCGAGTTCCGGGTATTGGTTTTAAGACTGAGCGTGCCTAACCGCGTGTGGGATACTATGGGGTCCCCTTTTCTTACCTATCTAGCTTCAAACATTTCTAGAGGTGGCCCAAGCTGATTTACCATTTGAAAACCATGCATATATGTCTGTCGGGTCGCTACTAGCAGACATCCTTTAAAATAACCCGGGCTAGCGGAGACATGGTGACGGGGATCAACCCCGGCAAATCCCATGGTCGGGGATCCTGGGTTAGTCATAGAGAAGGCACAGGTTGGACGATACTCGTCGGCTAACAGGAGAAGCCCTTCCTGCTCGATATTATTACGTGAGGGGGCAATTACAGTGGAGGCCAAGGCGAGTTCTCGCAAGGCTAGGATGAGTAGATGCGTATTGTGTTGTCTTGGACGTCTCCCCTCCCAGCCTTTATATACTAGGCTAGGTCTCGGGGAGTCCGCACTAGGTTACGGAGATAGTTTCCTAGTTCTAGTCTTGCCTTGTACGCCAAGTTGTGCCTTCCATGTTAGTCGCGGACTCCTACGTCGGTGCCTGGTTGGGCCAATCGTGGGCTTGTCGTAGCTTCATAGCAGGCCTTCTGTCTTCATACGCACCAGGTAGCCTTACATGCAGGAGTCGTGGGGTCACCCCCTCGTCAGTAGCCCCCGAGTGCCTGGGGGACTCGAAGAGTCGCATAGGGACTTGAATTCATCCATGCTTTATCGTTTATAGACGCGACATCGCCACGGGTCGCTGGTAGTTTTGAGCCATGAAAATATCTGTTTCGAGGGATTGCTAAGCTGAAAGGGCCCAAGGAGTCGACTGGTCGAGCCTTGGTGAATTGTGCTAGTGACAAATACCACAATAGACCAATCAAGCTCACGTCCCTCAACATGAACTTGGAACGGCCGGTGTCAAGCAAATTCATGCCGCTGCAGGTCTTATAGGATCAATTGCTGCCAGTCTAAGCACATAGCCTGAGCGCGTCCGCTCGGCTCTTTCTATCATGCGAGCGCATGGAAAAGGCCGGGAGTGAAATCGCTCTACGGCAAGTTCCGGCCCGGCCGTTCTGTGCAGCGGGGTCTTACCTACACGCTAAGCTTGCGTGGCATCTGGGTACAGTGTGTCGTAGCCCATGCATAATTGTTTTTTGTAGAGGCACGGAGCCTGGTTAGCGATGCACTCACTTGGAATAAACAATCAAGTGAGCTGTTTTAGCAGTCACTCGCGGAGCTTGTAATGAACTCAGGCGAGGAAAATAAGAAAGCACCCACTCGGAATGTCGTCGAGTGCGCGAGTTAGTCTTGTTTGATGAATTTCTAAGTCTTTTTTGCGAGTAGTTACTTGAATGCTTTACTGCTTTCGGGGTGAGGGAGCACCCGAACTCCAAGAGTATGTTGTTTCTGCTGGTGCGAGTGATCACTCGAGCACATCTTTGCCTTCTGGGTGAGGGAGCACCCGAACTCGAATAAAGGTACTCCCAGTGGGAGTAAAATATTTTTTGAAATAATATGAAAAAGCTTGTAAAGAGCTGAGTGCTGACCGAAGATGCGTGCTTGAGACGCATTGCTGAGGTGTGACCTTTGCTGGTCCGCCTGACAGGTTGGGTCGCCATGTCAAGTGAAAATGAAGTGACTTGACATCTGTTGCCCGAAAATTTCATGCTGCATGATGATGGCCCTCGTATTTCGCGCGCGGTGGGCGGTATGGTTAGTGTGCCGGTTGAGTTTTCTATGTTTCTCGGCTATCGTGGGATCGTTCCACGTCTGCTGGATTCCACAACGAGTGGTGATGATTTGCTTGCTCCGGCTGTTGGTTAAATACTGGGGGGTCTGGTGTGTTTAGGTTTTCACCCAGCCATTGCCTTCTCCTGCCTCTCTTTCTTCTTCCTTCTTCGTTCTCTGCCTCCTGCCTGTCTTTCTGTGCGATTTGCTAGTTTAAGATCCATGTCCAAGTGCCCTCGCAGTGCTGCACATGAGTCTGCGAGAATGACCGACAGATGCGAGCTGTCTGCTTTTGGAACTGCAGATCTGGATGAGTTGGTGGCCAACGGCGTGGTGGCGCATGGTGCCGCCTGGATTCCTAGGGATGAGGAGGTTCCTGCGCCCCGTCCAGATGAACGGGTATGCTTTCAAAGCTTCTTCCCTCGTGGTTTTGCGCTTCCCATTCATCCTTTTCTCCGGGGGTTGCTTTGCGCCTATCAATTGCAACTGCATGATTTGGCTCCCAATGGGATTCTGCACATTTCTTGCTTCATTACGCTCTGTGAGGGTTTTTTGGGGATTTATCCCCATTGGGGCCTCTGGAAACGTCTCTTCAATGTGAAGAGGACAAATTCTGAATATGCCATTGGGGGCGTGGGTATTTCCATTAAGGAGAAATCTGCCTATTTTGATCTGGAGAAGCTGGACTCCGTCTTTTCGTGGCGGAGGAGTTGGTTTTATCTGAAGGACCAGTGCATTGAGGGTCAGCGGTTTGGTCTGCCCCCTTTCGATCCTGCTGCGCGGGCGGTTAAGCGATCTTCATGGGTGCATCCTTTGTCTGCTCGCGAGTCGTCTCTCGTGGAACCATTTGTGTAGAGGATTACTGCTTTGAAGGATGAATTGACTGGCGGCCAGCTTATCTCCGTGTTTGTCAAGAGACGTGTGCAGCCGCTTCAGCATCGGGTGCGTCCCATGTGGCAATACACTGGGCCTGATGACTCGACCAGGTGTTCACCCGAGGAGTTTTCCGATGACGACCTTTTGGCCCGGGTTCAGCAAGTCACAAAGTGCACGAGCATTGGGGAGCAGAGTCTTGTTCGTCCTTACTCTGCTGACTTGCCTCTTCCTCAGGTACTTGTCTTTGATTTATTTTTTGTACTGTTGACTCGTTTCTATTGACTGCTGATGTTGGTTTGATCTGTAGGGTCACATCCCTTTGTTGAACAATCCACCACAGCCTGAAGATGCGGATATACTCGATGAACCTGGTGAGGTTGATGTTGATCCTGTACCTGCGGGTGATGGGGTTGCTTCTAGCGCTTCGGGTGCTGTTGCTGTCGAGTCCAAGGGTGTCCCACTGCCAGTTGCGGATGATTCTGGGGATTCAAGTCCTCTTCGTGTCAAACGCACTCGCCATTTGAGTGCGAGTGGTCGTGATGCGATGGGTGGCGGTGACGAATTACCGACGGTCGTGCAGCCTGCTATCCCGTGTCCTCCCTCAGTTGTCCAAAAGAGACGCAGGTTCGGTGTATTGCTCCGTCCGGGCGCTGTGCCTGTTGGGTTAGTGTAACTTTCCTCTTTGTCTTTCTTCTTGTTCCTTTCTTTGGCTGGTATTTGGAAGATAAACCGTTTGCAGGACTGCTCCTGCTCCGGCTGCTTCCTCTGTGAGTGCCGGTACTGCCGCTGCTCCTTCGACTGATTCTGGTGCGGCGTCTGATCGTCTCGCTGGTTCCGCTACTCCTGCGGCTTCGAGTGCTCGGACGGATCCTGTGACTGCAGGCGCGGAGGGAACTTCTGCGACTGCTTCGTCTGGGGGGTCTGCCGCGGCTGTTGCGGCTCCTGAAGGGGACTTTCCTCCGGACGTTAAACCTGTGATCCCTGAGGAGCACTTCTTGGTGAGGCGGGATCATTCTGCCAAGGATAAAGCGAAGTTCTTTGATCTTATGGCGGAGAAGGTATGTGATTTCTTTGCCCTTCTGTGCTTTGCAAAAGTAGCCCCCGAGGCTACAAGCAGTCACTTGTGAGTGGTTGTACTCTATGATTTTGGTCTTCCTTTTGTCGGTCCTATACGTATTGGGAGCACGGCAGTGCTCCCAATGGGAGTAGCCCCCGAGGCTGCAAGCAATCACTTGTGAGTGGTTGTAGTCTATGATTTTGGTCTTCCTTTTGTCGGTCCTATATGTATTGGGAGTAACCCCCAAGGCTGCAAGCAATCATTTGTGATTGGTTGTAGTCTTTGATTTTCTTCTTTCTTGTGCTCTTGTCTTGATGTATTTGCTTGGGTGCAGCCTTTGTTCCGGATGTGCGAACATGTGCTGACTGAAACTGATCGGTGGCAACGCGCTCACGACTCGGTCCAGAGGAGCTTGACTGCTATGAGACATGAGATCCTGATTCTTGGTCTTTGTTTCTTTTGCTGATTGATTTTTCCTGACTGATGTATTGTTCCGTAGGCCGTAAGAAGGGTGCTGACAAGCGGGCAGAGGCTGCAAAGAAGGAGCTTGCCGAGCTTCAGGCTGCTGTAGAATCCAAAGAAAAGGAGCTGCAGGCGCAGTATGGCGAACTCGAGCGGTTGCGGTGGGTGGAGGAGCAGTTTCTCCAGGTCGAGAAGGCTGAGTGCGAGCACCTACAGGACTTGGCGGGCTCTCTAACTGGTTAGTGGAATCTTCCTGTTGTCCGTTTACTAGGGTTTGTTTGTCTCTGAGATTGCTGGAATTCTAATATTTTTCCTTTTTCCAGGTTCTGCGGGTATTGGGGCGGTGGAGGTTGCTGCTGTAGGTTCGGGTGTTCTCCATGGCTCTATAGATGCTGTCTCGGGCGCTGCTGTGGCTGTTGGGGATGTGTGTGCTCGGGCTTCAACTCTCCTGAAGCTTCTCCATGAGCATATGTTCCCAGATGCGGCGAAGCGTCCTAAGGGTCTCGATTCTCTAGTTGCTGCCTTCGGTCCGGATGGTGATCAGCTGGAGGGCTTGGTTCGTGAGAACGTGGTGAGTGGGCTTGCCACGTCTATTGTTGTTCTTCTGGGTCATGGTGTCCCCATTGAGGATTCCATGGTAGATAGTTTGCCTGATTACACGGACGAGCAGAGTGCTCGAGCTACTCAGCTGGCCCGCCAGCTGCAACTGGTCATGGAGGCGAACAATTCTTCAGCCGAGGAGTAGGGTGAACCTGCTTTTGTTTTGAAAACTTTCAGCTGTAATGTGCCTCCTGCAGGAGGGCGGATCTAATTCATGGACTTGCTTTGCTTTTTTGTGCTGCTTGTTGCCTTGTTTCCTTTGACTTGTTTATTTTTGCGGTAGGCCATCCCGGGCGTTTCTCGGGCTTGGAATTTGCTGAAGGAGGATGCTCGCGAGGGTGCTTACGAGTCTGTTTGCTTGAGGCTGAAAGAGGTCGAGCGTGAGATCGTTCGGCTGAAAGGTGATGTTGCGGTCCATTGCTCGAAACGTGAACGTGCTGAGGCTGTCTTGGAGGGCTTGGCAACTTGGATGGTGAAGCTGTCTGATATTCTGAAGGGTGAGTTTGTCCTTTTCTTCGACCGCTCGGCTGCACGAGTTCTTTTCGTTGTTTCTGCGACTGATCTTTGTTCTTCGTTGCGAAGTGCTTACTGGGCGTTCTCGCGAGGAAGAGGAGGAAGTACAGTCTGAGTTGTTGCGGCTGGAGGACCCGGTTGTTCAGGCGAGCAATCCTTTCTGGACGGATAGGGCGCGTGCTCGTGTGTTCGCCATTCTGCGGATGCGGGTTGAGAGGGTACCGCGGGCTCTTGAGTACTGCCACTGAGTGTTTGGCAGGGTTTTTGCTCAGTTTTACCCTTTGGATCTTGTCCCTTCTTCTCTTGAGAATCTTTGTTGGATGTTCTCCCAGCCTGTGGATCTTCGGCGCGTAGTTAATCACCAGATTTATGCAGGGGATCCCTGTGCTTTTTCCTTTGTCCATAGTCATTGGCCGGGGGTGGATATTATGTTGGCAGCTCGAGGTCCTCCTGGTGGTCGAGCTCAGCCGATGGACAACCATTATGCCGTGGCGGATAAGCCTGCAAATGAAGTTGTGAAGTGGGTGGTCAAGGATAATGACCGTCGGTTGGGTGCTCTGTGCAAAGTAAAGTCAGAGCCTGGGGATTAGCCTTTGCTTGGCGTTGGTGCTGAGCAACGTTTGTTGCTGTTCTATTTTGCTTTACTTTGTTCATCTGCTGTAAATCAAACTTGCGTGGTATAGGTTTGTCTTGTCGGCTGCGTAGCTTTTGGGCGGGTGGTCCCTTCTTGCTATTTCTAGAGCCGCATAGGCGAAGAGCGCTTCGGGGGTGGCTGTTGTGGCGAGCCCCCGAGTGTTAATTTTTTTAGAGTCGCGTATGCGAAGAACGCCTCGGGGGGTGGCTGCTTTGGCGAGCCCCCGAGTGCCAATTTTTTAGAGTCGCGTATGCGAAGAACGCCTCGGGGGGTGGTTGCTTCGGCGAGCCCCTGAGTGCCAATTTTTTTAAAGTCGCGTATGCGAAGAACGCCTCGGGGGGTGGCTGTTGCGGCGAGCCCCCGAGTGTTAATTTTTTAGAGTCGCGTATGCGAAGAATGCCTCGGGGGTGGCTGCTTCGGCGAGCCCCCGAGTGCCAATTTTTTAGAGTTGCGTATGCGAAGAACGCCTCGGGGGGTGGCTGCTGCGGCGAGCCCCCGAGTGCCAATTTTTTTAGAGTCGCGTATGCGAAGAACGCCTCGGGGGGTGGCTGCTTCGGCGAGCCCCCGAGTGCCAATTTTTTAGAGTCGCGTATGCGAAGAACGCCTCGGGGGGTGGCTATTGCGGCGAGCCCCCGAGTGCCAATTTTTTTAGAGTCGCGTATGCGAAGAACGCCTCGGGGGGTGCCTGCTGCAGCGAGCCCCCGAGTGCCAATTTTTTAGAGTCGCATATGCGAAGAACGCCTCGGGGGGTGGCGTCTGCGGCGAGCCCCGAGTGCCGATTTTTTACAGTCGCGTATGCGAAGAACGCCTCGGGGGGTGGTTGCTGCGGCGAGCCCCCGAGTGCCAATTTTTTAGAGTCGCGTATGCGAAGAACGCCTCGGGGGGTGGCTGCTGCGGCGAGCCCCCGAGTGCCAATTTTTTAGAGTCGCGTATGCGAAGAACGCCTCAGGGTGTGGCTGCTGCGGCGAGCCCCTGAGTGCCAAATTTTTTAGAGTCGCGTATGCGAAGAACGCCTCGGGGGGTGGTAGCTTCGGCGAGCCCCCGAGTGCTAATTTTTTTAGAGTCGCGTATGCGAAGAACGCCTCGGGGGGTGGCTGCTGCGGCGAGCCCCCGAGTGCCAATGAGAAGAAAGAATTATTGGAAGAATATTTTCAATATTTTTCCTTTTGTTTCTTACACGAGGGGGGGGGGGGGCTGCTGCTTGAAGACAGCCCCTTTATTTGGATCGATGGCTTGGTGGCCCTAAGGATGGTAGATTGATGTGGCTCCCTTTTGCTTCTATGGTAGGGCCTCTTCCTCTGATGCGGTAGCTCCGCTGGTTTGGTGTGCTCCGAAGGTTTCTGATATTTTGTGGAACTCTTTGTCGCAACGGTCGGATCTGACGAAGCTACCGCTGACTATGATCACTCCTCGCGGGCCTGGCATTTTCATCTTGAGGTAGGCGTAGTGTGGCACTGCCATGAAACGCGTGAAGGCTGGGCGCCCTAGGATGGCGTGATTTCCAGTTGACCACTTCGAAATCCAATGTCTCTTTACGGAAGTTGCTCGTGCTGCCAAAAACCACCTCGAGACTTATTTTTCCAAGGGGGTAGACTGCTTTCCCTTGCACGATTCCATGAAACGTTGTGCCTGAAGTTTTCAGTGCTGAGCTTTGGATGAGCATTTCTTCCAAGGTTCTGGTGAATATGATGTTGATTCCGCTGCCGCCATCCATGAAGACCCGTGACATGTCGTAGTTTCCGATTCTTGCTTCGAGTACTAATGCGGCGTGTCCCGGGCGCGGGATGGCTGGCGGGTGGTCTTCTCGGGAGAAGGTGACTTCAGTATCGTACCCGCGCAAGTATTCTTGGACGGCAGGGTGCGAGGAGACTGCGAGGAAAACTTGTCTGGTGACCTGCTTCTGCTGCCTGTTTGATGGTCTTCCTTCTTGTATCATGTAGATCCTGCCATGCGCTTCCTGGTATTTTTATTCTTGCTCGGGTGTCGTGCTCCGTTCTTGGATTACTTCTACTTGCCTTGCTGGTATTGCGGGTGCTGGTGGTGCATTGTGGGCGATGGTCCCGACTGCCATGCTTGCTAGGGGTTGTGCTGCTATTGTTGTGGATCACCTTTTTTCTTCTGAGAGCTCGATGAATCGCCTGCAGTTCCTGAGTGTGTGTCCTGATCTGAGCTCTCCACACTCGTTTCTGAACCCGTGTATTGTGCATGGTCCGTCGAGCTGCTCTTTGGCCGAGCAATATGCTCGGGCGTCATCTCGTGGCTGCCTTGTTCTCCAATCCCGTTTTTGAACTTGGGGTGTTTCTTCTTGGTTGTCCCTGTGCTGTATTCTCCTATCGTCGCGATGTCTGCCTTCTCTGTCATCCGGGAAGCCAGCTGCGACCATATCGGGTCCTCTGTCGTCATAGAAGTTACGCCTCGGGCGCTTTCTTCTTCTGTCGAATCCTCTGTCACTGGTGTGGTAGTCGTAGTCGCGTTCGAAACGCGCTGTCTGGATCTCTGATTTGTTCCGTACGGTGTCTTCTCCGTCTGCCCAGTTGTTGGCTTGCTCGAGCAGTCGTGCGAGTGTTCGGACTTTCATCTGCCCGAGCTGCTCCTTGAAGTCGATGTGTTGCAAGCCCCTTTTGAATGCTGTAGCGACCCAATTCACACAGAATTGAAGTCTCTGTGCTCAAGTGCCAGTCCCTGGATCGAACTCGCTGGCACACACAGTATAATAGATGTATATCAAAGTACAAGTGCATCATTATTACAACGTATGATCCAAAGTAAATAAATAACAAGTTGCATAGCTCAAGGCTAGCTTATTCAATATAAATATAGCGGAAGCAAAAGCAAATAACGTGGAGTCCCATCAACAGCCACATGCGAACATGCTGAGTGTAGAATCGCAACCCCTAAACGCACCTTACTGATCGTCTGAAAAACCTGCAACACCGAAGGTTACAGCCCGACAACGGGTCAGTACATCTGATTTGTACGGCAAGTGACACGAATTTTTTTTATATAAAGGACCTACAACTACATGCAAGGTAAGTCAAAGGAAAGGCTTATGGTTTAGTTTTGCAGAAAGCCAATTTTCTCCTGAACTAAACTAGTCAAAATTTTATGTTGAACTTACTACTAAAGATTGAACTGGGCACACCAGTCTCAATCCACCACACCCTTTATTAATCTTGCCCACTCAAATTATTAAAGTGATTCATCTGTCAAGATCCTCCAGTAACAGTAATGTCTAGTAGCTCAAGGATGTCCATAACCGGGAACACGGCTAATCATGATTAGTTTATACTCTGCAGAGGTTAGTACACTTTCCCCGCTAGACTCAACCCAAAGATTGAGACGAAGTCTTTCAGAAGAGGACACCTACACCCAACGGCAAGACGATACACCTATCATATCTACATCTGCTATCATTGCACGGGAGAGGCTTCCTACATCATACTCAACTAAGCCAGAGCCCATATGGCCAGCGGCTGTACAGGTAAGCTTCTAGTCACCAAGTATGTCTGATCTTTTTGAGCCTGGACGGCGCCCACCACGTCAGAGGGCTCACCATGACGTTTTCTCGTCCACCAAACAAACCATTGGGTGCATTTAACCCCGACACTGTCCTCAATCGAGCCACAACTACCGGGATGCAACCCGCCTGTCCAGAAGCGATTTCTATTTATTATAAAGTTGCTACTCAGTTTATTAAATAGCTCACATGCACTCCATGAATTGCACAACCCAAACCACGTCTACAAAGCATAGCAATGAAGTAACAACACGGCTAGGTTGATCTACGATAGACAAGTCAAAACATATGGCTATCCTAACTGGTTTTGCAGCAACAGTATAATAAACTACCTATCATGCAATAGAGTGATATTTCCTACATAATGCATATAGAAAATATAGGTATGAGTATGGTCAAAGCATCACTTGCCTTATACATTCGATGAAGATCTTCGCTCTCACGTTCCAGCCAACTCTACTCGTCACACTCCGAGCAATCTATCGTCAACGAAAGAACTCAATAAGCAATCACACCAACAGGACAAAACATAAGATCAAAAAAACAATCACAAAGGTTTTAGCAACAAAACAAAAGGTTTTGAAGTGCAAAGGTGTGGATGTGCTCGAAGGTGATCGGTGGAACGTGAACTCGAGAGAGTCAACGGATAAGGAATTGTTGATACAAGAGTATGATCGAGGCATTATGAAATCAAGGTAAAGATCATGGCAATATGAATGGTATGTGGATATTGCCGATAAGATGTCTCATATGATCCAATATGCAAAAAGGATTACGTGAAACGGAATACTACAACGTAGGTCATAGCAATTGCAACATAGAATTGAATTTGAATTTAAACAGAACAAGAAACTTGTGAATTTTTGTGTACACATGGTATAAACAAAAAGTACATGGAACGAGTGATCCAACGCAAAAAGAATCACTCAATTTGGATCAACGGTACAAAGATATGGCCTCTGGAATTTGAATTTGAATTTGAAATAACTTCAAATTCAAAAGTGTGCAAAGTGTGCAAAACTTTATACCATGCTAAATTACAGAACAACACGAACGCGTAGCAAAAATTTTCACCGTGATCCGACTTACGGTGTAGAAGATACCGCCGGTGCGAGATCAGGGGGTTTTCTGCCAAAAGGACCCGTTCGCGAATAAAATTCTTTGCAAAAAAGCAATCGGGTCCTTGGTTCTGGATATGGCCGGAATTTGCTCCGGTGATGCTCCGGCGAGTGCAGCACGTGCTCCGGCGACGTGGGAGCGCAGTGGCCGGCGAGAGGAGGCGCGACAGGGCACAGGGGTTCGGCGGCTCGGCCTTGGGCAGTCCGGCGAGCGGCGGCCGGAGGCGTGCGGGCGCGCGGTGGCTCGGCCGGCAAGGCGGCGCGGCCTGGATCGCTGCTCCGGTCACCTCGGGCGGGGCGGCTCCGGCGGCCTGCCCTCCGTGGCGGCGCCGGCCAAGGCAAGGCGAGAAGGCGCGGAAGGCGCGCGCGGCGGCACGCTCCAGGGCGCGACGGCCCGGGTGGGCGGCCAGCGGCCGGTGGCGCCCAGCTCCGGTGACGCACGGGCGGCGGCGCAGAGGCGGCGGCGCGGACGTGGCGGCGGGGTCGGCGACGTGGTGGCGGCGGCGGGGCCCGCGGCGGGTCCTGCTTAGGGTTTCTAGAAAAACGAAAAAGAAAAAGAAAAAAGGAAAATTCTGAAAATATATATAGCCAGAGAAAAAAAAACAATCAAACCGAGTTGGGCTCGTAATACGCTCGCGTGCGAAAAAGGCTAATGGGCCGGCAGCCCGGAATTTTCTTTTTAATTAAAAACCGCAACTTCAAACAATAAAATAAAAATAACCGTAACTCCGAAAAACATGAAATAAAATTCAAAATTCATCAAATAATACAAAGAAAATTATAAAAAGAAAATATTTTCCAAAAAGGAAAATAAAAATAAAAACCTTTTCTAAATACCTTATTTAAACATAAAATACTTTTCATAAATCAAATAAAATCCAATAAACCTTTAAAATATTTTTATTTGGTCAAAAACATAGACAAACCATTTCTAAATAATAAAATACAAATTTTAAAATTGTTACCGCAATAAATAATTTGGTAAAATAAAAATATCCCATTGAAAATACTTTTTCCACTCTTCTGAAATATTTAACAAATCTTTTCAATGAAATAAAAATTCTCTTGGCATTATAAAATCTCTATATTAATTTTAGAGTTATTTATAACACTCAAAATAAATTTTAAAAACTTTAAAAACAATATTCTAAATATTTGCAATTTTATTTAAAAAGGGGATAAGTCATTTTATATCCTCTCAATGGAATTTTCCTTTAGCTGAAAAAATATTTTGAATATTCAAAAGAATTCTAATAAAGATTTAAAATATTTTCCAACCTTTTAATAAGTTGAAGGAGTCATGTTACCTTCTCTCATTTTATTTTGTTGGTTTTGTTTTTAAATAATAAATTCCAAAAACACCAACGGTGAATATTAGGGAAAGTCATTTTATTCCCTCTCGTTTTAATATTCGGTAAACTCCAAAAGTTTTAAATCCCAGAGAAAATCCAACACATCAATCAAACAATCATTATCTATTTAATTTTATTAACATTCCAAAATTCGGAAAATTTTGGGATGTTACAAATGCGTCGATTGCGCTTTCGTCTGATATGTCCTCGGCTGAGTTTTTGAGTATGGTCCATCGCTGGATGTATGCTCGCAGGGATTCTCTAGATCCTTGTTTGCATGCCCTCAGCTCCTTGAGTGATGTCGGTCGTTTGTAAGTGGACTTGAAGTTCTCGATGAAGGCGCTGCGGAACTTCTTCAGCCAGTGTCGTGCCGAGCCTTCGAGCATGAGTTGTACGTACTGCATCGCTGTGATATTGGTTCCGCGCTGGAATTTGACAGCCGTTAGGTAGTCGTCGAGCCATGCTTCTGGCTCTTCCAGCCCGTCGTACTTGTGCGTTTTAGAGTTTAGCTTGAAGCCTTTCGGCATCCTTGTTTCCCGTATGGATCATGCGAAGCACAGTGCTCCGCATGGTTCGATGTCCTCGTCTAAAGCTTGTTCGTCCGAGTACTCTTCGCGGGCTGCTCGCCCTCGCCTTCCGTGGTTGACCTTATTTTGTGTTATGTCATCGCGTGCATCTCGCCAATTGCTGTTGCGTCCGTTGCCGTAGTCGTCGCTGTTGTTGTTTTTGTTCTTGTTTGGGCGCTTGCGCCGGTTGTCGCTGCTGTCGTCGTCGGGTGAACTGGGGTCCCTGTCCGGTGTCTGCTCGCTGGGGAATCGTCTTGCGCCTGCTCTCTTTGGGGATGAGATGGTGTCTTTCATTATTTTGAGTTCTATCGTCGTGTTGCGATCTAAGCTACCTTTCTTGCCTTTCTGAGCACGAGATAGGTATTCTTGGGCAGTTAAAAGGGCTTCGGCTGGCGTGAGTTGTTCTTCCTCATCGTCGTCCTCTTCTAGATTTAAGTCGTCATCTAGCTTGCGGGCCACTCTCTTCTTGTCCGTGCGTCTCAGATTGTTGAATCTGGATCTGGCTCGGATGAGGGAGTCGTAGTCGGAGGAGTCGCTTCTGGGAGATGGCCTGCGGTTGTTCCTTGGGTCGATGGCCGCCTTTCCTTGCTTCTCTAGTTCTAAGCGTTGCTGTCTTGCTCTCTTGGTGGCGTCACTCGCCATCTTGTTGTATGCTCTGAGCTCGTCTCGTGTTGCGTTCTTCGGGAGTAGTTTTCCGCGTTTGACTGTGTCCCTTATTCTGGCGATTGCTTCCTTGGACAGGTATATTTTTTCTACGTGATGGTCCTCTTTCGCCATGCCTGGGGTCTGATGCTTGCTGCTTTCTGGCTCGTCGCTCCTGTGATTGCTATGCTCCGTTCCTTTGTATATTTTCTTTGGTATGGTTCCTGGTTCTCCAAGTGTGACGGTGACCTGGCCGGTGTTGTCGGGATCGCTGTTTTTGCTGTTCGAGCGAGTGTCTCGGCGATTGCTCGGGTCGTTATCTTGGCTTTTGTCGTCTGCGGTTGGCTCGTGGACGTCTACCATGAACACTTGGGACAGTGCCTTGACTGTCTTCTTGCTTGCGTGTATGTTGCGCTTCCATCATGGACCACTCGAGTAGTCGGGCTGGGAGCTGTGGCTGACTCGCGGAGTCGTCACGCGAGCGGGTGCTGCTTCGATTGCTGATGTAGGATCTGTTTTCGCGGGTGCTCGAGCGTGATCCGCGAGACGGAGGACTCCCCAATGGTTGATGTAGATTTGGTATGCTCCGAAAATCAGGTTGACACCGGCGCGCAAGTCGGCGAAAGCCGGTCGAAAGGCCGGGAGGTGAGCCATGAAACCGAGGGATCCAAATATATCGGAGTCTGCTTGGGCCGTCGAGTCGATGAGTGCTGATGGAGTCGCTGTTTTGACGAGTGCCGGTGATGAGGCCGCCGAGATCGCGGTTCCAACCTATGTAGTTCCCACAAACGGCGCCAATTGACGGGGATCAACCCGGCAAATCCCATGGTCGGGGATCCTGGGTTAGTCATAGAGACGGCATAGGTTGGACGATACTCGTCGGCTAACAGGAGAAGCACTTCCTGCTCGATATTATTACATGAGGGGGCGATTACAGTGGAGGCCAAGGTGAGTTCTCGCAAGGCTAGGATGAGTAGATGCGTATTGTGTTGTCTTGGACGTCTCTCCTCCCAGCCTTTATATACTAGGCTAGGTCTCGGGGAGTCCGCACTAGGTTACAGAGATAGTTTCCTAGTTCTAGTCTTGCCTTGTACGCCAAGTTGTGCCTTCCATGTTAGTCGCGGACTCCTACGTCGGTGTTGGCTGGGCCAATCGTGGGCTTGTCGTAGCTTCCCAGCAGGCCTTCTGTCTTCATACGCACCAGGTAGCCTTACATGCAGGAGTCGTGGAGTCACCCCCTCGTCACATGGTTTCTCTGTTGGTCCACACTGGTGAGCTAGGGGCTGCCCACATGTGAGGGGATCAGTTACCTCGACCTTGGCCAGACGGAAGAGTCCGATCCGAGAGCGTGGTCGGCTTTTGGATTGGGTGTCGACTCCCCGGGGGCCACCCGGATTTGTTCGTTGTTAGCTAGAGGGACCTGTCGTTTCGGATCTCTTGGAACTAAATCATAAAATGGTTGCCTGTGATGGGTAGCAACTGAGAGAGATGGGTGTGCGTGCGGAGCCTTGTAATGGGTAGTTGGTACACCCCTTCAGGGTTAAATCTTTTCGAGAAGTCGTGTCCACGGTTATGGACGACTTGAAACCTACTCCTTGTTCATAGACAACAATAACTGAGATAATCTTAATAACTTGATCAACGTGTGTGTGCCTTGACTGCTTCTTCTTCGTCGGGATGCGAAGGGGAGGACAAGGATAGGATAGGTGTTATGTTTGCGTAAGTAGCTGATAGCAAGACTTGTTGGATGCGATTCCTCATCGAATGCTTGGCTTCTTATCTTACTCTCTAGAATGTTAGCCACTTCATAAATGCTAGTGCGGCAGCAACCTCACCACTTACCCCATCCTTACCGTAAACTACTAGTTGTCCTAGAATGACGAGTGATGAACTCCTTGCTGGGTCAGATGACCACTACAGTTGGATGCTGAGTACTTCTGTACTCATGATACTACCCCCAAACTCTTTTCAGGGTTCTTGATCGACAACAGGTATGGTGATCGACATTTCACGTGGAGACTCGACGACGACTAGTTAGGCGGATCCCGGCGGAGGGCCTGGACCCGTGTGGTTATGGGATCGATGATTTTCTCTTTGCCACTAGGCATGTGATTGTAGTCTGTACTCAGACATGTATCTTTCGCTGATGTAATGTAATTAAGGCAGTTGTATGCCGATTGTATGAGATGTTGTATCCTTGTAGTTGTAATATTGTGATATCATGTCGGAAATCCGGGGCATATAACTTCGTCATATGTCGCGGTGGGACCGATATGTGCTTCGTCCCTGGATCTGGATGGAAACATCTAGATCTGGAACAGTACCGCATATCAGGCCTTACAACTTGGTATCAGAGCCTTACCGACCGTAGGATCCCCTCTCTGGCCGAAGTCGAGTCTAGAAAAAAACTATTTTGTAGTTACTAAGATAGTTATCGGAGAGTACGTATCTTTTTACTCCTTATCCTTGATCTGGTCAGGACAAGTGACGTAAGTGTTTTGTTCTCGTCTTATCCCTTTCAAACTTTAGGATCTCGTGTGTGTGGAGTATCGAAATCATTATAATGCTTTGCTTGGGAAGTATCGTCTCGATTCCGAGCTTAGGTGGGAATTCCTGTAGTACCTTTAGCTTCTCCAATTTAGGGTATCATCTGGGTCATCCATTGCCATCCATCCTTTTGCCGGTGTTTTCACGACTTGCGTCGAAAACACTATCCTTTGATCCGGTTAGTGATGTTGTTCTTCCTCTTGACACCCGATGGTTTCGTTCTTCCGACGTTCCCATCTCTCTACGGAAATTTATCTCGACGAAGTTTGACGTTCGACATGGAGCAGAGTCCCTTGTTGGTGGTGTTGAAGATCTTCGACTCTCTTCTTTCCCCCTTCCCTCTCCCCAGGATCGTCCTGGATCTCGGGACGAGATCCATTGTTGGTTGTGTTGTATTGTAACAACCCAGATTTCACAAAAATTAAAATTTTTGTTTTCGGTGTGAATTGTTTGATTGTCTGATTTGTTTGCGGCGTTTGCATCCCTGATTTATCAATCGGCGATTATTTCCCCCCCTCTTATCTTGTACCGGACGGAGACCGACCCTTGCCACCCTGACACTTGACCTTTGCGACACTGGGTTTCACCCGATCACCGTCGCGAAAACCGGCACAAGACCAACCATCGCCATCGGAACGAAAAACCCCATATAATAATTATATGGGTTATTTTATTGGGTGCCGGAAAATAATCTCAGAATGGTATCAAAGTGAGGTACGACTGACGGGTTCGTCGCGCTGAGCGCGTGGTTCGAGATTTCGCCCGAATCAGAGGTCGTATGCACTCCCGGCGGCCAAAAACGTGGAGTATCGGACGCGAGGGAGAAAACCCGAGGGCTTTTGTGTAAACTTGCCAGCCAGACCCCCCCCCCTATATAAACACCACCACTCTCCCACCCCTTTCTAGGGTTTCCCCTACACAAAATTTGCAGCCACCCCCTCCACTTTGCCCAAATTTGCCTCCCAAAGCCCCCATTTTCAAAACCCTAGCCTCTCCTCTGATCTTGACCGTCAGATCTCAGATCTGACGGCCCAGAAGCCGCCACGTGTCCATATGACCTCCCACCGTTGCCCCAGCGCTTCCGGGCCCCGTAGGGCCCCGATCTGGGCCTGGAGGCCCGCTCCTCGGCCGCCCGACCACGTACGCGCCGCCGTCTCCCGCCGGCAGCCGGCCGCCGCGCCACCCTAACGCCGGCGAGCCGCCGCAGCCCTCAACCCGATGAGCCCCTCACCGCGGCGCCCTTCCCTCTCCTCCTCTCACCCTGCCGCTCCCCTCGCTGGCCCCGTCCCGCCGTTGGCCGACGCCATAGCCGTGGGCTCCCCGAGTCGCCCCATGGCTCCGCCGCGCCGCCGTCGGAAGCCCGCCCCGCGGTCGGATCCGGGCACCGCCGCCGCGCCAGGCTCCACGTGCCGCGCCCCCCGCGCTGGCATGCCGGAGCACTCACCGGTGCCGCTGATGTAACGAGACTTTACTTCTCGCCCCTCGTTGGTTTACCCAAAGTGGAAGGTTGAGATGTAGATAACAGCAATTCCCCTTAGCGAAGATGCTAAGGTTTAGATTGTCTCCAGTAGGACTCCAACATATACAAGAAGGTGGTGAAGTGAACAATGGCGCCGTTCACAACCGAGGTTGCTAACTTCACCTGGACCTGCACACACAGCAAATAACTTTGCTTCCCAACGAGTACAGAGGAGTTGTCAATTCCTCCGGCCTTGTTGTTTACAAAGGATAAAACGCACGGGATAATAATGATAGTGATAGCAACGGTAAAGTAAATAAAGCAGTAAATTTATAGCGGGTGTAAAAAGTGTTGAAAATATGGAGCAGGGTCCTATGATGTTCACTAGTGATGTCTCTCTCCCAAAAGACGATAAAACAACCATGCTAGGTAAACAAATTACAGCAAGGCAATTGACAGGATTATGTGCGCAAACCAATGCTAATTATGCTATAAAGAAAGGAAGAGGCTCAAAAGCATGGGCGGTACGCCAAGACAAGTAGACCGAAATCCATCTGCATCTACCTACTAATCATCCACCTTGAGATATCTATCCAGAACATCTCGTTGGTATTAAGTTGCGAATCCCACCCAAAGTGTAAACTCAAAGCAACGGACAACTGCATTAAAGAACTTTGCATAAAGTAAACAATCCTTGCACCCGCAAGTACAAGCACCGTTGTTTTCCCCCTTGTGGCAACAGCACATCCCCTAGACTCATGTTTCTGTCACTCAAGCTAGTCATCGGGGGGCATGAACCCACAATCAAGCATAACGCTCCCTCTTGGAGTCACTACCTACTACTTGGCCAAAGAAATAAACAACAATGGAGAACATGCAGGAATTAATAAAGAACATAAATATAAAAGAGGAGAATCAAATATATTACTCAAACACAATCTGAACATAATCTCATAATCCATCGGATCCCAACAAACTCAGCATAGCAACAACAGAAATATTACATATGTGCCTCAATCATGTAGGGCAGCTCACGAGGTCTAATCCATGAAGAACAAAGAGGGGAGGAGAACATCACATAGCTACTGATCATAGACCCATGGTCCAAGGTGGACTACTCACGGTTCATCCGGGAAGCATCCATGGTGGTGGAGAAGCTCCCCGGAGGAGGTTCCTCCCTCTGGCAGGGTGCCGGGAAGAGGTCTTCTGGTGCTCCCGATCTTGGAAGCGCGGCAGCGGCGGAACAGAGGAGAGATCGCGAAAAAGGGTTCCCGTCTCGGGGTTTTTGCGTCACGGGGAATAAATAGGCGAAGGGGGCAGCCAGGGGGGCCACCAGGGGTCCAGGCGGCCCCCTAGCGCGGCCCCACACTGGGGCGCGCCGGGAGGGCGCCTGGGGCCCTGGTGGGTCCCCTCTGGCCCCCCTCGGTGATTCCGGAAGCTACCTGTACGCTGATTTTTTATTGGATTTTTCCCGAATTTTTGGAGCACTTTTAATATGGGGGAAACCTGAAATAGAAAAACAGCAGAAAACAGGAACTGGCACTGGGGTGCATTGAGTTAATAGGTTAGTCCAAATATGATCAAAAGTGTATGGAAGTTCATCAATATCATAGAAATATCACACAAAAGAGGCATGGAGCAAGCAGAAATTATAGATACGTTTTGGACGTATCAACATCCCCAAGCTTAATTCCTGCTCGTCCTCGAGTAGGTAAATGATTAAAGCATAATTTCTATGGTGACATGCTAACAACCATATAAGAACTTTGAAGTAAAGCAATCAAGGCATGTAATTCAACAGGCAAGAGTCTATATTTAGTAATGAAACAAGCAACATAAGAACATAAAGGTGCAAGAGCTCTCGCTGTCTGTGACTCGAATGTCTCCAAATGGTATTTGCGTGCAAGAAAGGGGATAGGGATATACGAGATAAAAAGTATTTTTGTGTGGAGAACTTAATCTACTAAAGTTTCACACTTGGTCTTCTTCATAATCTTATCTTGACTCATCCCCAGACCACTAGCCAGGTACAAGTCAAAATGATCCACTCCTTTTCGACATTTTGAGCACTCATGCAATGGATGAGCGTAAGCAAGAAAGTTGACACTTAGGATGGCAAAGAGAGAATAAGGTGGAGGAGGAAGACAAAAAGGTGTGAAAGGCTCACATCAATGAGGACAATCATAGGCGAGAGAAAGCCAAATGATAGATATGATGTGAGGACTAGGTATTGCCATGCAACGGATGCACATATGAGCTAAGGTAAGCTCTCCAATGGAACTAGTGGGGGGTTCATCCAACTTTCTTGCTCATCATTGGAATATACAAGCCAAGTTCTATAGTGTGAAGTCCCCACATAGCTATATGCATGAATGATAATCTCTATGGAGTACAAGATATAAGAGGGAGTACGAGTGTGGATCTCTCAAAAGGAATAGTAGTGTGCCCCCTTCTCTCTTTTTATTTCTTTATTTCTTTTTTTCTATTTTTTGGTGGCCTCAATGGCTCTTTCTATTTCTCTCATTTGTCCTCTTTGGGATCTTTTAAATTGTCCACTTTGGGATCTTTTAATTTGTCCACTTTGGGATCTTTTCCTCACTTTAGGGTAAACACTCTATATATTACAAAAAGTATAGAAGATCTTTCACACTTTACAAAGTACTCAAATAATAAAGAAGATGTAACTATCATGATGTATGCAAATGTATGCCTCTGCCAGTGTAGCAGGATATGCAATGATACCAGCGCGTCATGTAGCAATGATTAGGGCAAGGCCCAACGAGCATGCGGCTCATCGATCAAGCAAGTAGCATGTATGACATGAAGATCAAGTCATGAGAAGATGGATGTTGCATGGCAATATATCTCGGAAAGGCTATGGAAATGCCTTGGCAGGTAGGTATGGTGGATGTTTTGAGGAAGGATATAAGGAGGTTTATGATGACAAAGTGTATCGTGCGAAGGGCTTGGATGTACCGGCGAAGGTGGACGCCAACTCTCGGATTGAGAAGAAAGCAATGAACGGCACATGAGAGGCTAGAAAAATATGGGAAGGTGGAAGTGTCAACTTTCGAATACTCACATTAGTCTGAAGAACTCATGCACTTATTATCGGCAACTCTTAATCTAATAAGGAGGTTTCACAAAGAGACAAGTACCCCGAGGAGGAGTGTATGGGGGTTTGGTTATCCTTGCGCATCCTCGACTCATGGTACGTGAGTGTACTCTAATATTCGACCCCTCAGAAGAGTAGTGATCCATCTAGTAGCTAAAGTTCTCAACTAATTTTGTAAGATTTGAAAATAAACACGGATTGCCCAAAATACGACATCTATCACTAATAGGCTAAAGATCTTGACACCGAAAGTCCAAATATTACTCAAAACAATACCTCAAAACTATTGCAAGTTACTACCACAAAATAATAGCAACCTCAATTACCTACTTCAAGTCAAGACACAAAACTCAGTGCAACAGGCAAACTCTCTAAACAAGATAAACATGCAACTCAAGAGAGTTCCAGCAACAAACTAAACAAAAGCTCTTTGAAAAGATAAACATGAAAACTAAGAGCAAAACATGACAGTAGCTATGAAAAAGATAAAGAACACACACAATAAAGATAAGCATGAAAAGTCCTATGTTGTGTTCTAGATTTTGAAAGTGGAGCGTGTTTCTCTCCCACACAAAGAAAGTTGGGTTCTAACTTGTTATGAACAGCAAGCAAAGCTAAAGAAAACTAAAAATAAAACCTAAGAACGAGACGCTCCAAGCATAGAACATAACGCATGAAGTGATAAAAATATAGTCAAACGAGAGACGAACTGATAATTGTTGATGGAGAAGGGGATGCACGGGGGCATCCCTAAGCTTAGACGCTTGAGTCTCTTTGAATATTTCTTGGGGATGCATGGGGCATCCCCAAGATTGAGCGCTTGACACTCCTGAATCTTATTTCATCATGTTCCCTCGCACACTTGAAAACTCCCTTCATACATAACTCATCATAATCTGATTAGCGAGGTTAGTACCCATAATAAAATATATTTTTCTCTACTAGAAATAAAGATATTATTTAAGAGCTACTGTTTCTCAAGATTGCCAAAAAGTTCTTGCAAAGAAAAAGCAAGCTTAAGGTTCGCAAAAAGAAGAAAAGGCAAAATAGGACAGAATATGTGAAAAACAGACCAGCAGGTAGTAAATTTTTTTTTAGGGATACTTATGCAACTCAAATCAAAAAACTCAGAACATTCGAAAGTTTAGTAATTGTATAGAGCATGCTGTGTAAACAATTCAGCTCAAAAAGATGAACTGGGATTTTTCTATGATTTTTCTAGTCACGAGGACAGAATCTGTTTTCTGGACAACATGTCACAACTTTCACTTCCATTGTCATATGAGGCTATAAAAGGCACAAAGCTTGAAAATTAAAGATACAATGATGTTGCTACAGTAGTAACAATCATCAAGACCACTAAAACAGAAGGAAAACAAAAAGGAAATCCTAAATTCGTTGCAGGCTGCCTCCCGAAAGCGCTTCTTTAAAGCCATTAGCTAGGCTTAATGCAAATAGATCAAGTATTTTCAAGAAAATAACTAGCCCGTGTGACGGACTCAAAAGGCAACTTAATATTTTTCCTAGGGAAGTGTTCCATCCCTTTCTTGAGAGGGAATTGGAATTTTATAATCCCTTCTTTCATATCAATAATAGCACCCACGGTGCGAAGAAAAGGACGTCCCAAAATAATTGGACATGATGGTTCGCATTCAATGTCCATAATAGTAAAATCAACGGGAACATAATTGTCATTGACAATGATAAGAACATCATCTATCTTCCCCAAAGGTTTCTTTATGGAAGAATCGACGAGACGAACACCAAAAGAACAAGCATCAAAAGGTTTCAATTCAAATATATCATAGATTCTTTTGTGCATAACAGAGGTACTAGATCCAACATCACATAAAGCATAGCAGTAAAAGTTATTCAACTTAATTTTAATCATGGGATCCCAACCATCTTCTAGCTTTCTAGGTATGGAGGCTTCTACCTTAAGCTTCTCCTCCCTCGCTTTGATGAGAGCATTAGTGATATGCTCCGTGAAGGCAATATTAAGTGTGCTAGTGTGGGGGGTCTCTAGACATCTTGTGAAGGAAACGAATAACTTCAGAAAGGGTGAAATTATCAAAATCAAGGTCACTACTATCAAGTAAAGTGGTAGTGGTGTCCTTTAGGCTCACTTGTTTGGTAGCTTCTATAGTCATAGGAATTTCTTCTTCTACGGTTGAGGTCATAGCATCACCATTAATAGGTCCTATGGGACTAGGGGTGCATTGGGTGCTAAGAGTTTGGATATCCTCAACCACTTGGATAGTAGCAACGGTATGGTGTGTAGGAAGGCTCTTAATTCTATCTTCTTCCTCCTTTTCTCTAGCCCATCTCTCTTTGAGTTTAGCCATCATCCTAATGTTTTCATTAATTTGCGCTTGAATGGCATTCATAGGAGTGACCTTTTTCTCCTCAAGGGGAGAAGTTCTAATTTTAAGCAATTCTACTTCGTGGGCTAAATTGTCTACCTTCGACGAGAGGTTATCTAGTTTGTCTAGTTTTTCCTCTACACTCTTGTTGAAGGCTTTTTGGGTAGTGATAAAGTCTTTAAGCATACTCTCTAATTCAGAAGTGGAGTTTTTGGTGCTAGGATAAGTGTTGTTGTTCCCATAGTTGTTGGAGGGGAACGGTCTAGGATTGCTACCAAAGTTACTCCTATAAGCATTGTTGTTGAAGTTGTTTCTAGAGATAAAGTTCACATCTACTTGATCTTGAGCAATCAAAGAATTTAAAGGTACATCTTGAGGATCAATATGAGATTGCTTGGTAAGTAAAGACATAATCAATTCCACCTTTTCATTTAGGGAGGAGATCTCCTCGACAGAGTTTACCTTCCTACCTGTTGGAGCTCTTTTGGTGTGCCATTGGGAATAGTTGCTCATCATCTCATCGAGAAGTTTTGTGGTAGCACAAAGTGTAGTTGACATAAAGGTTCCTCCCGTGGCCGAATCTAGCAAGTTCCGCGAGGTAAAGCTCAAGCCTGCATAAAAAGTTTTGATAACCATCCAAGTAGTCAACCATGCGTAGGGAAATTCTTAACAAGAGATTTCATGCGTTCCCAAGCTTGGGCAACGTGTTCATTATCCAATTGTTTAAAATTCATGATAAAGCTCCTCAATTGGATAATCTTAGCAGGGGGGTAGTACTTCCCAATAAAAGCATCCTTGCACTTATCCCAAGAATCTATGCTATTCCTAGGCAAGGATTGAAACCAGATTTTAGCTTCATCTCTCAAGGATAAAGGAAAAAGCTTAAGCTTAACAATATCACCATCTACTTCTTTGTACTTTTGCATATCACAAAGCTCAATAAAATTATTTAAGTGCAAAGGAGCATCATCTCTAGCACCAGAGAATTGATCTTTCATAACAAGGTTCAGCAAAGCAGGTTTAATCACATAAGAAGGTGCTGAAGTAGCAAGTGTAGCAATAGGAGTGCAGATAAAGTCACTGTTGTTGTGACTAGTGAAGTCACAAAACTTGGTGTTCTCATTGGAACCCATAGTAGCAGCAAGCAAGATAACTATTTTTTTGATTTTTGATAAAGGACACTAAAGCAAAAACTGAAAGGTAAACAAACAAGACTAAAAAGCAAAGATAAAAGATAGTGTGCAACTCCCCTATCTTGAAGAGTGGAGTCCCCGGGAACGGCGCCAGAAATTGCTTTGATGTCACGAGACTTTACTTCTCGCCCCTCGTTGGTTTACCAAAAGTGGGAGGTTGAGATGTAGATAGCGGAAATTTCCCTTAGCGAAGATGCTAAGGTTTAGATTGTCTCCATTAGGACTCCAACAGAGACAAGAAGGTGGTGAAGTGAACAATGGCGCCGTTCACAACCGAGGTTGCTAACTTCACCTGGACCTGCACACACAGCAAATAACTTTTCTTCCCAACGAGTACAGAGGAGTTGTCAATTCCTCCGGCCTTGTTGTTTACAAAGGATAAAACGCACGGGATAATAATGATAGTGATAGAAACTGAAAAGTAAATAAAGCAGTAAATTGATAGTGGGTTTAAACAGTATTGGAAATATGGACCGGGGTCCTATGATGTTCACTAGTGATCCACCTTGAGATGTCTGACTATGGGTTCCACTGAAAATACCAAGTTGTCTGACTTCACTAGTCACAACAACAAAAACTTTATCTGCACCCCTATTGCCACACTTGCCACTTCAGCTACCTCTTATGAAATTAAACCTGCTTTGCTAAACCTTGTTATGAGAGATCAATTCTCTGGTGTTGGAGATGATGCTGCTTTACACTTAAACAATTTTGTTGAGTTATGTGATATGCAAAAGTATAAAGAAGTAGAAGGTGATGTTGTTAAGCTTAAGCTTTTTCCTTTCTCTTTGAGGGAAGGAGCTAAAATCTGGTTTCAATCTTTGCCTAGGAATAGCATAGATTCTTGGGATAAGTGCAAAGATGCTTTTATTGGGAAGTACTACCCACCTGCTAAAATTATCCAATTGAGGAGTAACATTATGAATTTTAAGCAATTGGATAATGAACACGTTGCCCAAGCTTGGGAACGAATGAAATCTCTTGTTAAGAAATGCCCTACACATGGTTTGACTACCTGAATGGTTATCCAAACTTTTTATGCAGGCTTGAACTTTACCTCGCGGAACCTGTTAGATTCGGCCGCGGGAGGAACCTTTATATCAACTACACTCGGTGCTGCCACAAAACTTCTCGATGAGATGATGACCAACTATTCCCAATGGCACACCGAATGCGCTCCAACAGGTAGGAAGGTAAATTCTGTCGAGGAGATTACCTCACTAAATGGAAAAGTTGATCTAATTATGTCTCTACTTACCAAGCAACCCTCTATTGATCCTCATGATGTTCCTTTAAATTCTTTGGTTGCTCAAGAACAAGTAGATGTGAACATTATTGCTAGAGACAACTTCAACAAGAACCCCACTTCTGAACTAGAAAGTATGCTTAGAGACTTTATCACTACCCAAAAAGCCTTCAACAAGAATGTAGAAGAAAAGTTATTTAAACTAGAGAATCTCTGTTTGAAGGTAGACAACTTATCCCTTGATGTTGAGATGTTAAAAATTAGAACCTCGCCCCTTGAGGAGAGGAAAGCCACTCCTATTAATGCTATCCAATTACAAATTAATGAAAATATTAGGATGATGGCTAAACTTAAAGAAAGATGGGCTAGAGAAAAAGAGGAAGAGGATAGAATTAAGAGCCTTCGTACACATCACACAGTTGCCACTATCCAAATTGTTGAGGATACCGAAACTATTAGCACCCAATGCACTCCTAGTCCCATTGGACCTATTAATGGTGATGCTAATACCTCAACCATAGAAGAAGAAACTCCTATGAACATAGAGGGTTTCAAACAAGTGAGTTTAGATGACACTACTACCACCTTTAATAGTAGTGATATTGATTTTGATAGTTGCACTCTTTCGGAAGTTATTAGCTTACTACACAAAATGTCTAGAGACCCCCACACTAGCACACTTAATCTTGCCTTCACGGAGCGTATCACAAATTCTCTCATCAAAGCCAGGGAGGAGAAGCTTAGAATAGAAGCCTCCATACCTAGGAAGCTAGATGATGGTTGGGATCCTATGATCAAAATTAAATTAAATAACTTCTATTGCTATGATTTATGTGGCATTGGAGCTAGTACCTCCGTCATGCCCAAAAGAATGTATGATATGTTTGAATTGAAACCTTTTGATTCATGTTCTTTTGGGACGTCCTTTTCTTCGCACCGTTGGTGCTGTTATTGACATGAATGAGGGGAACATAAAATTTCAATTCCCTCTCAAAAAGTTGATGGAACACTTCCCTTGAAAGAAAATCAAGTTACCTTTTGAGTCCGTTACACGGGCTAGCTATTCTCTTTCTCTTGATAAAACTTGATTCTTCTTTTGCTTTATGCCTAGCTTAAAGGCGTTTAAGAAAGCGCTTGTTGGGAGGCAACCCAAGATGTTTTTATTTCTATTTTTAGTGGTCTTGATGATTTTTACTACTGTAGCAACATCATTGTATCTTTATTTTCAAGCTTTGTGCCAAGTTATAGCCTCATATGATAAGGGAAGAAAAAGTTGTGACATGTTGTCCTGAAAAAATATTCTGTCTTCTTGACGGAAAAAAGTGGAACAAATCACCAGTCCATATTTTTGAGCTAATTTATTTACACAACATTCTCTATACAATTGTGAAACTTTCGTATGTTCTGAGTTTTTTGATTTGAGTTGCAGAAGTGCCCCGAAAAAATTCTCTACTACCTGCTGTTCTGTTTTTCACAGATTCTGCCACGTTTTTCCTCTCCTTACTTTTGCAAACCTTAAGCTTGCCTTTTCTTTTCAAAAACTTTTTGGCAATCTTGAGAAACAGTAGCTCTTCAAAAATATCTTTATATCTAGTGGGAAAAATATATTTTATTAAGGGTACTAACCTCTCTAATCAGATTATGATGAGTTATGTATGAAGGGAGTTTTCAAGTGTGCGAGGGAAGATGATGAAAGAAGATCCGGGAGTGTCAAGTGCTCAAGCTTGGGGATGCCCCCGTGCATCCCCTTCTCCATCAAAAATCATCAGTTCATCCTTCGTCTCACTATATTTGTATCACTTCATGCGTTATGTGCTATGCTTGGAGAGTCTAGCTCTTAGGTTTTATTTTTAGTTTTCTTTAGCTTTGCTTGCTGCTCATAACAAGTTAGACCCAAACTTACTTTGTGTGCGAGAGAAACACGCTCCACTTCAATATAGAACACATCATAGGATTCTTCATGCTTATCTTTTTGCTGTTGTGTGTTCTTTATCTTTTCGTAGCTACTGCCATGTTTAGTTTTAGTCTTAGTTTTTCTTTAGCAAGAGCCTTGGCTTTTGTTTAGTTTGTTGCTGGAACTCTCTTTAGTTTTCATGTTTATCTTGTTAAGAGAGTTGGTTGTTGCACCGAGTTGTGTCTTGTCTTGAAAGTAGGTAATTGAGGTTGCTATTTAATTTTAGTAATAACTTGCAATAGTTTTGAGGTATTGTTGTGAGTAATGTTTGAACTTTTGGTGTCAAGAGCTCTAGCCTATTAGTGATAGGTGTCGTATTTTGGGCACTCCATGTTTATTTTCAAAACCTACAAAAACTAGTTGAGAACTCTATATACTAGATGGATCACTAATCTTTTGAGGGATCGGATATTAGAGTACACTTGATGACCCACAATGTAAGGGATCTGTTGCAGCGTTTTCGATAAGTAAGAGTGTTGAACCCAACGAGGAGCGAAAGGTATTTATAGGTGATTTTGGACAAGGAATAACTGCAAGAACTGAAAGATAACTTTTTAGGGGTTTTCGATATAAGTAACAATAAAGTAAAAGCAAGCAAAGTAAATAGCGCTGTGGAGCAGCAAGTGGCCCAATCCTTTTGAGCAAAGGATAAGCCTGGCAACTGAACTTATAAAGACTAAAGCGTTCTTGAGGACACATGGAGAGGTAGTCACGTGCTTTCGCCATACTCCGTATCGATAACAAGTGTTGTGCTGATAAGTGTTGAGTGGGTGGATCTATGCTAGCACACCTTCTAGACTAAGATAAGTGCACTCTTATGATTAAACATCTTCCAAGCATCCGCAAATACAAGATAGAAATTAAGGCAAAGCCTAACCACAGCAATAAGATCAAGGATCCATTATTCCCTTGTGCAAAAGTGTGCAAACTGGGGTTCAGGTTTCTGTCACTCCGGCAACCCACCATAAGCATTCTTTATACACAATGTATTTCCCTAGGTCCTTAATAAGGCGAAGTGTTGAGTGTTCGACTCACACAACACCACTAGGAAAATAACAACACAACTTAAATATCAAACAACACAAATTACTTCAACATCATATGACTACTAACAACTAGACTTCTCCCATGTCCTCAAGAACTAAAGTAACTACTCACAAGACATAAAAGAGATCATGATCAGAGGTGATAAATATATGATAAACAATCTGGACATAATGCTATTTCTCCAACAAAACTCAATAGCATTCACCACAAAGTAGTAATCAACACCGATAGAGTAGAGAGGATAGATAGTACGGATTACAACACAAGATAAACTTGTGAGGTGAGATTGGATGGTGGTGGAGATGGTGCTGATGTTGGGGATGATGTTGATGATGACCTCGGTGATGCCCGTGACGAAGGTGGGCAGTCGGGGGGGGGGGGGGCACCAGGGGTCCAGGCGGCCCCCTGGCACGGCCCCACCCTGTGGCGCACCGGGAGGGCGCCTCGGGCCCTGGTGGGTCCCCTCTAGCCCCCCCTCGGTGATTCCGGAAGCTTCCTGTACGCTGATTTTTTATTGGATTTTTCCCGAATTTTTGGAGCACTTTTAATATGAGGGAAACCTGAAATAGAAAAACAACAGAAAATAGGAACTGGCACTGGGGTGCACTGAGTTAATAGGTTAGTCCAAATATGATCAAAAGTGTATGGAAGTACATCAATATCATAGCAATATCACACAAGAGAGGCATGGAGCAAGCAAAAATTATAGATACGTTTTGGACGTATCAGCCGCCAGCCGTCTCGCCTGGAGACGAGGACGAAGTCCTCGCCCCCGATCCGGCCACCGTGGCTAGTTGGGCCGGCCCAGGCGCCCCCTGGCCCAACAACTCCACGGTCCATGCCGCCAGCCCAGCGCCTCCCAGGCCGACTTGGGCCGAGCCCAAGGGGTGAGCTGGCCCGTTTCCTTTTTTTCTATTTTTTTATTTTTTATATTTTTTTCCAGGACCTCAATTTTGGCAAAGTCTGGAGAATTATTGATGTTGTTTCAATTTTGCGAGTAGATTTGCGATCAAACCGTAACTCGGATGACGTTGCGCCCAAAAGGAGAATTGTTTAGAATTGTGTGTACTTCAATCCATATTTTGTGAGCATTTTGATTTGAGGCCATGTTGATGTTGTTAATCTCTGTTGAATTGGGCATCAGACTGTTAACTGCTACTAATTTCTGTTATGTGATGCTGTTATTTTATTGCAAGTTTGATTGATGATTGTGACTCATCCATGAGGCCTATGCTATTGATTCTTGTTGCATACTGTTAAGAATCATGTCTACTTCAATGATATGCATTCACATGTCATATTTGCCTGCTGCATGATGTTTGTTTCATCACCCAAAGTAGCTACCAAGCTGTTAGTGTGTTGTTGTTTATATAAAGTTGCTACTTTGCTGCCCTATATCTTTTTAACCATGCATCCTATTGAGCATTACAATATGTCATTTTGATATATGCCATATCTACTTCCATTATATGTATTGCATTGTCATGTTTACCTTCCTAGTCATAGTTATGTTTAGCTCCAAAGTTGCTATCCTGCTGTTGTTGACAGCCACCTCTGTTTTCTCCAAGTCTGTAACTTTCCGATGCCATGTTGCATGCTTAATATCTTTTGATCTGTTATGCCTATGACCTTGATTCTTGTTTGTACCTGATCATCATCATGCCTACTCCATGCTCATATATTGCTATGTCATGTTGCTGCACATTTGCATATAGTGTTGCTCCTGTTTATACAGAATGATGATAACAGTTTCTGTCCTGTTTTCCTGATTTTCACTAAGTCCTTGACCAGTAATGTTTTATAGCTTTTTGTGTTGCTTATAACTAGTGAACCATGATGCATATTTGAATAACTCCTCTTGCCATGCCTTCCCTGCCATGTCTAATTTATTTGCATATTATTTGTGAGCATGTTTGCATTCATTATCCTGTTTATGCATTGCTCTAAAGTGTGCTTCCTGATGTTGGCAGATTGTGTTCCAAACTTGTTTTGCTTGTATCTTTTTACCCGTAACTCCGTTTGGAGTGTTCTTTATATGTAACTTGATTAGTTTTTCGTGTACTTTGTGTTTATTCTATTGTTTGCTGCTGTTAACCAACCTAAAATATGGTTTAGGGCAGAACAGTACCAAATCCTCTAATTGTCGTGGGGTACTTAGTGGATGCCATGTTTAGGTTGTGCCTCACTTAAATTGACTAGCATAGATAGTTTAACTTATGCTTCACCTCTTGTCATGTTTGTGTGCTATTCCATGATTGAGTGAGATGGCATGTTAACAACCTTTGCTCATCTTGTGTAGCTAAACAACTTGAACACTCGTAAACGTGCGGTACCGTCGTGTGTGACGAGTACTCCACTTAACCTGTTAGTAACCGCTCTCGACGGTAGGTGCGATGTCTCGTGTTGCCTTCTTGTTGATGCTTGCTCGTGTTTGCTTCGTAGTAATATATGCTTGCTCGTTGATTGCTTTCCAGTGTTTACCTCTTGTGTGCTTCCGCGGGTACCTTCGGAGACGATGCGAGCTTGCGATCAACTACACCTTCGGAACCCGACTTATCAACAGGCAAGGACTATACATTACTTATGATCCATTCTATTTCAACCAGCGGTTTGTATGCTAGTCTAGGTTAGGTTCGATGTTTGATCCTACCACATATTTACAACCTCTTTCAAACCGATACAGCCATGTCCCCTCCCAGCAAACCTTGTACTGCTATGTTACTATTGCTCGTTGCTCAGCCCCTGCTTAGTATGCATGCTTAGGATGCTACGTTGTTACCCTGTTACTCCTTGGTTTGGGCTATCACATTATTATATTGTTTTCGATGATATGATTATTATAATGTTGACTATATTCGACGAAGGATGGAAGGTCTAGGCTATCCCGCCCCGACGCTTTGTTCCATTCGAGTCACTTAGGACCCGAGTTCCGGGTATTGGTTTTAAGATTGAGCGTGCCTAACCGCGTGTGGGATACTATGGGGTCCACTTTTCTTACCTATCTAGCTTCAAACATTTCTAGAGGTGGCCAGAGCTGATTTACCATTTGCAAACCATGCATATATGTCTGTCGGGTCGCTCCTAGCAGACATCCTTTAAAATAACCCGGGCCAGCGGAGGCATGGTTTCTCTGTTGGTCCACACTGATGAGCTAGGGGGATGCCCACATGTGAGGGGATCAGTTACCTCGACCTTGGCCAGACGGAAGAGTCCGTTCCGAGAGCGTGGCCGGCTTTTGGATTGGGTGTCGACTCCCCGGGGGCCACCCGGATTTGTTCGTTGTTAGCTAGAGTGACCTGTCGTTTTGGATCTCTCCGGAACTAAATCATAAAATGGTTTCCTGTGATGGGTAGCAACTGAGAGAGATGGGCGTGCGTGCGGAGCCTTGTAATGGGTAGTTGGTACACCCCTTCATGGTTAAATCTTTTCGAGAAGCCGTGTCCGCGGTTATGGACGACTTGAGACCTACTCCTTGTTCATAGACAACAACAACTGAGATAATCTTAATAACTTGATCAACGTGTGTGTTCCTTGACTGCTTCTTCTTCGTCGGGATGTGAAGGGGAGGACAAGGATAGGATAGGTGTTATGTTTGCGTAAGTAGTTGATAGCAAGACTTGTTGGATGCGATTCCTCATCGTATGCTTGGCTTCTTATCTTACTCTCTAGATCGTTGGCCACTTCATAAATGCTAGTGCAGCAGCAACCTCACCACTTACCCCATCCTTACAGTAGACTACTAGTTGTCCTAGAATGACGAGTGATGAAGTCCTTGTTGGGTCAGATGACCACCGCAATTGGATGCTGAGTACTTATGTACTCATGATACTACCCCCAAACTCTTTTCAAGGTTCTTGATCGACAACAGGTATGGTGATCGACGTTTCACGTGAAGACTCGACGACGACTAGTTAGGCGGATCCCGACGGAGGGCCTGGACCCGTGTGGCTATGGGGATCGATGATTTTCTCTTTGCCACTAGGCATGTGATTGTAGTCTGTACTCAGACATGTATCTTTCGCTGATGTAATGTAATTAAGGCAGTTGTATGCCGATTGTATGAGATGTTGTATCCTTGTATTTGTAATGTTGTGATATCATGTCAGAAATCCGGGGCATATAACTTCGTCATATGTCGCAGTGGGACCGATATGTGCTTCGTCCCCAGATCTGGATGGAAACATCTAGAGCTGGAACAGTACCGCATATCGGGCCTTACACGCACCCATGTGGAAGAAGAAATCTATATTTTGGGACCTACCCTATTGGAAAGACCTAGAGGTCTGCTCTGCAATCAACGTGATGCATGTGACGAAGAATCTTTGCGTGAACCTGCTAGGATTCTTGGGCATGTATGTGAAGACAAAAGATACACTTGAGGCACGGGAGGACAAGAAACATATGAACGAAAAAGAAGGCATGCATCCAAAACAGTACGAGGGTGAAGCCAGCTATGCTCTTACCAAAGCAGAGAAGGAAATCTTTTTTGAATGCCTGCTCAGTATCAAGGTCCCGTCTGGCTTCTCGTCAAATATAAAGGGAATAATAAATATGGCAGAGAAAAAGTTCCAGAACCTAAATTCTCATGACTGTCACGTGATTACGACGCAACTGCTCCCGGTTGCATTGAGGGGGTTTCTACCAGAAAATGTTCGATTAGCGATTGTGAAGCTATGCGCATTCCTCAATGCAATTTCTCATAAGGTAATCGATCCAGAAAGCCTACTAAGGTTACATAATGATTTGGTACAATGTCTTGTCAGTTTTGAGTTGGTGTTCCCACCATCCTTCTTCAATATTATGACGCACGTCCTGGTTCACCTAGTCGACGAGATTGGAATTCTGGGTCCTGTATTTCTACACAATATGTTCCCCTTTGAGAGGTCCATGGGAGTCTTAAAGAAATATGTTCGTAATCGTGCTAAGCCAGAAGGAAGCTTCTCCATGGGCCATCAAACAGAGGAGGTCATTGAGTTTTGTGTTGACTTTATTCCTGACCTTAAGCCAATTGGTGTTCCTGAATCGCGGCATGAGGGGAGAATGGGTGGAAAAGGCACACTAGGACCGAACCCAATAATATGTAGGGACGCGGATTCTTGGAAGAAAGCACATAATATTGTTCTACATAATTCTTCCTTGGTGGCCCCGGCCATATATCAATCAACACGAGAATATTCTACGCTTCCAATACTCAGAGAAGTCTGAAGCCTGGATTAAGAAGGAACACATGAGGACTTTCAACGGTTGGTTGCAAAATCATCTCACGGATAACAAGACTATTGAAGAGGAGTTGTAATTGTTGTCCGACACACCAGCTTTGACTGTAATGACTTTCAAAGGGTACGAGATAAATTGGAATATATTTTACAGGGTCGCCCAAGGTGAAAAGAGCACCAACCAAAAAAGTGGGGTACGCTTTGATGATGCAATCAACAATAGGCAAAAGGTCACATATTATAGTTACATAGAGGAGATATGGGAACTTGAATATGGACCTGATTTTAAGGTCTCTTTGTTTCGGTGCAAATGGTTCAATCTCACAGGGGTAAAGGTAGACCCGCAGTACGGAATGACAACAGTGGATCTCAACAATATACAGAGACGAACCATTCGTCCTAGCCAATGATGTGGCTCAGATTTTCTATGTGAAGGACATGTCTTGCAAAACGAGAAAAAGGAAATATAAGGAAGCGAATACATCATACGGTGATTCAAAGCGCCACCTAGTTCTTTCAGGGAAAAGAAACCTCGTGGGAGTGGAGGACAAGACAGACATGTTAGAAGATTATGAAAAGTTTCATGAAATTCCTCCCTTCAAAGTGAAGACTGACCCAAGCATCTTGTTAAATGATGAAGATTGTACATGGTTACGGTGCAAAAACAAAGGGAAACACGCGAAGAAATAGTTTTATATAGACCACTCTCTAGGATGTGACCGGTTTCAACGCCAACATGATTTGTATTCGGTCGATGAACTGAAAGATTTCTAGCTATATATATTATAAGATCAACAAAACACACAGTTTCGCATTCTTACAGCCCGACGGTGTGGCTCGTGAGTGCCCGCATATCAAATGCACCGTCGGAGCTCCACCAGGTGAATCCGAATGATTTGTATTCGGTCGATGAACTGAAATATTTCTAGCTATATATATTAGAAGATCAACAAAACACACGGTTTCGACTGCTTACAGCTCGACGGTGTGCCTCGTGAGTGCCCGCATATCAAATGCACCGTCGGACCGCAACCAGGCGAATCCGAATGATTTGCATTCGGTCGATGAAATGAAAGATTTCTAGCTATATATATTATAAGATCAACAAAACACACGGTTTCGCCTGCTTACAGCCCGACAGTGTGGCTCATGAGTGCCCGCATATCAAATGCACCGTCGGACCGCAACCAGGCGAATCTGAATGATTTGTATTCGGTCGATGAACTGAAAGATTTCTAGATACATCAACAAAACATACGGTTCTCCTTCATACAGCCCGACTGTGGCTCGTGAGTGCCCGCATATCAAATGCACCGTCGGGCTGTATGCAGGGGAATCCGAATAATTTGTATTCCATACACACCGAGTGTTGAACATGTCCGAGAGGTGGGTTATATATAGGGGTCGTGTGCCTCTTTAGCCCCGGTTGCTAGCACGAACCGGTACTAGTACATCGTTATAGTGCTGATCTAACTGATCCAACAGCTCACAAGCGCTTGAAAGAAACACACGATCCGTGTGCTTTTTCCTGATTGGTCGCGAGACCTTCACTGCCAAAGGTTATAAAGATATGCAAAAAAATATAAATACAAAAAGAATAGAAAATTCAATATAGACCGTCAACGAAAGAGTTCTCCGCTGTCCTCTATACAGTCTTGTGCATTCGGGAGCTGGACCTTTGTCTATTAAGAGGTGGTACTAATTTTAGTGTGTTGGAGACCTTTAGTACCGGTTCTGGGTACCAACCGGTACTAAAGGGTCACAACACTTAGTTAGTGGCTAATTACGGAAGGGAGAGGCCTTTAGTACCGGTTGGAGCCACAAACCGGTACTAAAGGTACCTACAATTAGTCCCACCTCGCTAGCCGAAGTGGAGTTAGACCTGTTTATAAGCATGGGTCTGCGTGGACTTATCGTAGCATAACAAGTTCAGGAAAGGTTGTACATGGAGAAATTCATCTGTATCCTGTGCACAGTCAAAGCAAATTTCAGACGGACCTCGGTTAGTTGGCAGATTTGCCAGATGTGCCAACGAGGTGGGCCTGTCTGAAAACCCGTATGGGATTTCGCAATCCCATATGGGTATTTCAGACGGAGTCCGACTGGTCGGCAGACTTGCTAAATTTGCCAACTAATCGAGGGCTATCTGAAATTTGCTTTGATGGTGTAAAGAATACGGAGTATTCTTCCATTGACGTCCTATAATGAAATTGCTATACTTTTTAGTTTTTGTTTTTCATTCATGCAGCCTGGTCCGTCTAAAATTTTCCTTGACTATTGGTTCCCAGATCCAATGACTCACAAGCGTGATCCAATGACTCACAAGCTCTTCAAAGAAACACGCGATCCATGTGCTTCTTCCTGATTGGTTGGATTCAGAATCGTGTGGGGTTAAAGGAGGGTGGCGCGTGCAAAGCCAGCTGCCACTATTTTCTCTTCTCGTTGCACTCTTTCCCCTTCCGCGCCACCGCCACCGCCACCATGCCGCCCCACTACCGAATCCACCCCCGCTACCACGGCGTCCGCAGGCGCCTCGACGGAACTGATACGCCCCAAATGTATCGATAATTTCTTCTTGCTCCATGCATATTTTGTGTGATATTGCTATGATCTAGATAAACTTTCATACACTTTCGATCATATTTGGACTAAACTATTAACCCAGTGCACCCCGGTGCCAGTTTCTGTTTTCTGCTGTTTTTCTATTTCAGTTTCCCCCCGTATTAAAAGTGCTCCAAATACGGGAAAAATCAGATAAAAAATCAGCGTGAAGGAACCTTCCGGAGTCCCGAAGGAGGACCAGGTGGTACCCACCAGGGCCCCAGGCGGCCACATGGCGTGGCCTAGAGCTTGGCCGCGCCAGGGGGGCACCTGGACCTCTCGTGGCCCCCCTGGATGTCCCCTTCGCCTATATATTTCCCGTGACATGAAACTTCCGAAGACAGAACCCCTTTTCGCGATTTCGCCTCTGTTCCGCTGCCGCCACGCTTCCAAGATCGGGAGCGCCAACAGACCTCTTCTCGGCACCCTGCCGGAGGGAGGATCGACCTCTGGGAGCTTCCCCTCCACCATGGACGCTTCCCGGATGTGCCATGAGTAGTTTTCTTTGGACAATGGGTCCGTGATCAGTAGCTATGTGATGTTCTCCTCCCCTCTTTGTTCGCCATGGTATAAACCTCGTGAGCTGCCCTCGGTGATTCCCGAAGCTTCTTCTACGCTGATTTTTTATTAGATTTTTCCCGAATTTTTGGAGCACTTTTAATATGGGGGAAACCTGAAATAGAAAAACAGCAGAAAACAGGAACTGGCACTGGGGTGCACTGAGTTAATAGGTTAGTACAAATATAATCAAAAGTGTATGGAAGTTCATCAATATCATAGCAATATCACACAAAAGAGGCATGGAGCAAGCAGAAATTATAGATACGTTTTGGACGTATCAACATCCCCAAGCTTAATTCCTGCTCGTCCTTGAGTAGGTAAATGATAAAAGCATAATTTCTGTGGTGACATGCTAACAATCATATAAGAACTTTTAAGTAAAGAAATCAAGGCATGTAATTCAATTCAAGTCATAACAGGCAAGAATATATATTTAGCATTGAAACAAGAAATATAAGAATATAAAGGTGCAAGAGTTCTCGCTGTCCGTGACTCGAATGTCTCCAAATGGTGTTTGCGTGCAAGAAAGGGGATAGGGATATACGAGAAAAAGTAGTTTTGTGTTGAGAACTTAATCTACTAAAGTTTCACACTTGGTCTTCTTTGGAATCTTATCTTGACTCATCCCCAGACCACTAGCCAGGTACAAGTCAAAATGATCCACTCCTTTTCGACATTTTGAGCACTCATGCAATGGATGAGCGTAAGCAAGAAATTTGACACTTAGGATGGCAAAGAGAGAATATGGTGGAGGAGGAAGACAAAAAGGTGTGAAAGGCTCACATCAATGAGGAAAATCATAGGCGAGAGAAAGCCAAATGATAGATATGATGTGAGGAGTAGGGATTGCCATGCAACGGATGCAGATGTGAGCTAAGGTAAGCTCTCCAATGGAACTAGTGGGGGTGCATTCAACTTGCTTGCTCAAGAAGACCTAAAGCTCATTTTAGGAGGCTCACCATTGGAATATACACTCCAAGTTCTATAGTGTGAAGGTCCCCACATAGCTATACGCATAAATGATAATCTCTATGGAGTACAAGATATAAGGGGGAGTACGAGTGTGGATCTCTCAAAATGAACAGTAGTGTGCCCCCTTCTCTCTTTTTATTTCTTTTTCTCTTTTTTCTCTTATTTTGTATTTTTTTGGCCTCAATGGCTCTTTCTATTTCTCTCATTTTTCCTCTTTGGGATCTTTTAATTTGTCCACTTTGGGATCTTTTCCTCACATTAGGGGCAACACTCTATATATTACAAAAAGTATAGAAGATCTTTCACACTTTACAAAGTACTCAAATCATAAAGAACATGTAACTATCATGATGTATGCAAATGTATGCCTCTGCCAGTGTAGCAGGATATGCAATGATACTAGCGCGTCATGTAGCAATGATTAGGGAAAGGCCCAACTAGCATGCGGCTCATCGATCAAGCAAGTAGCATGTATGACATGAAGACCAAGTCATGAGAAGATGGATGTTGCATGGCAATATATCTCGGAAAGGCTATGGAAATGCCTTGATAGGTAGGTATGGTGGTTGTTTTCAGGAAGGATATAAGGAGCTTTATGATGACAGAGCGTATCATGCCAACGGTTTGGATGTACCAGCGAAGGTGGACGCCAACTCTCGGAGTGAGAAGAAAGCAATGCATGGCACAGGAGAGGCTAGAAAAATATGGGAAGGTGGAAGTGTCAACTTTTGAATACTCACATTAGTCCGAAGAACTCATGCACTTATTATCAGTAACTCTCAATCTAATAAGGAGGTTCACAAAGAGACATGTTCCCCGAGGAGGAGTGTATGTGGGTTTGGTTATCCTTGCGCATCCTCGACTCATGGTACGTGAGTGTACTCTAATATTCGACCCCTCAGAAGAGTAGTGATCCATCTAGTGACGTGTCTCTCCCAAAAGACGATAAAATAGCCATGCGAGGTAAACAAATTACAACTGGGCAATTGACAGGATTATGTGCGCAAACCAATGCTAATTATGCTATAAAGAAAGGAAGAGGCTCAAAAGCATGGGCGGTACGCCAAGACAAGTAGACCGAAATCCATCTGCATCTACGTACTAATCATCCACCTTGAGATATCTATCCAGAACATCTCGCTGGTATTAAGTTGCGAATCCCACCCAAAGTGTAAACTCAAAGCAACGGACAACTGCATTAAAGAACTTTGCGTAAAGTAAACAATCATTGCACCCACAAGTACAAGAACCGTTGTTTTCCCCCTTGTGGCAACATCACATCCCCTAGACTCATGTTTCTGTCACTCCAGCTAGTCATCAGGGGGCATGAACCCACAATCATGCATAACGCTCCCTCTTGGAGTCACTACCTACTACTTGGCCAAAGCAATAAACATCAACGGAGAACATGCAAGAATTACTCTAGAACATAAATATAAAAGAGGAGAATCAAATATATTACTCAAACACAATCTGAACATAATCTCATAATCAATCGGATCCCAGCAAACTCAGCATAGCAACAGCAGAAATATTACATATGTGCCTCGAACATGTAGGGCAGCTCACGAGGTCTAATCCATGAAGAACAAAGAGGGGTGGAGAACATCACATAGCTACTGATCATAGACCCATGGTCCAAGGTGGACTACTCACGTTTCATCCGGGAAGCATCCATGGTGGTGGAGAAGCTCCCGGAGGTGATTCCTCCCTCCGGAAGGGTGCCGGGGAGAGGTCTTCTGGTGCTCCCGATCTTGGAAGCGCGGCTGCGGCGGAACAGAGGAGAGATCGCGAAAAAGGGTTCCCGTCAGGGGGGTTTCTCGTCACGAGGAATAAATAGGCGAAGGTGGGCAGTCAGGGGGGCCACCAGGGGTCCAGGCGGCCCCTGGCGCGGCCCCACCCTAGGGCGCGCCGAGAGGTTTCCTGGGGCCCTGGTGGGTCCCCTCTGGCCCCCCTCGGTGATTCCCGAAGCTTCTTATACGCTGGTTTTTTATTGGATTTTTCCCAAATTTTTGGAGCTCTTTTAATATGGGGAAAACCTGAAATAGAAAAACAGCAGAAAACAGGAACTGGAACTGGGGTGCACTGAGTTAATAGGTTAGTCCAAATATGATCAAAAGTGTATGGAAGTTCATCAATATCATAGCAATATCACACAAAAGAGGCATGGAGCAAGCAGAAATTATAGATACGTTTTGGACGTATCAGCCGGGAAGAGGGCTCCTGGTGCTCTCGATCTTCGAAGCGCAGCGGCGGCGGAACAGAGGAGATATCGCGAAAAAGGGTTCTGTCCTCGAGGGTTTCGGGACGAGAGGGATATATAGGTGAAGGGGGGCAGCTAGAGGTGGACCAGGGGCCCCAGGCGCCCCCCTGGCGCGGCCTAGGGGGTGGCCGCGCCAGGTGGCCGCCTGGGCCACCCCTGGCTCCCCTCTGGCCCCACTTGGGCTCTTCCCGAAGCTTCCTGTACGCTGATTTTTCCTATATTTTTCCCGAAATATTTCTGGCACTTTAAGTAATGGGAAAACCTGAAATACAAAAACAGCAGAAAACAGGAACTGGCACTGGGGTGCACTGAGTTAATAGGTTAGTCCAAGTATGATCAAAAGTGTATGGAAGTGCATCAATATCATAGCAATATCACACAAAAGATGCATGGAGCAAGCAGAAATTATAGATACGTTTTGGACGTATCAGCGGCCCCCCTAGGGCGCGCCGGGCACCCTCCTGGCTGCCCTGTGGCCCCCCTCAGTGCCCCCTTTGGCTCCTATTTATTCTCCCGTCGCGAAAACCCTGATTCTAGACCCCTTTTCTCCAGAAGAAATTCCGATCTCCGCCGCCATCGCCAACAAGCTTCGGGGGACCAGAATTCCTGTGTCGGCACCCTGCCGGGACGGGGAAGTGCCCCCGGATTCATCTCCATCGACGTTGCTTCTTCCCTCCATGAAGCGGGATTAGTTCTCCCTCGTGGTTGAGGTTTCTACCAGTGGCCTCAATGGCTCTTTCTATTTCTCTCATTTGTCCTCTTTGGGATATTTTAATTTGTCCTCTTTGGGATCTTTTAATTTGTCCACTTTGGGATCTTTTCCTCACTTTAGGCGCAACACTCTATATATTACAAAAAGTATAGAATATCTTTCACACTTTACAAAGTAGTCAAATCATAAAGAAGATGTAAGTATCATGATGTATGCAAATGTATGCCTCTGCCAGTGTAGCAGGATATGCAATGATACTAGCGCATCATGTATCAATGATTAGGGCAAGGCCCAACTAGCATGCGGCTCATCGATCAAGCAAGTAGCATGTATGACATGAAGATCATGTCATGAGAAGGTGGATGTTGCATGGCAATATATCTCGGAAATGCTATGGAAATGCCTTGGTAGGTAGGTATGGTGGATGTTTTGAGGAAGGATGTAAGGAGGTTTATGATGACAGAGCGTATCATGCCAAGGGTTTGGATGTACCGGCGAAGGTGGACGCCAACTCTCGGAGTGAGAAGAAAGCAATGCACGGCACAGGAAAGGCTAGAAAAAATATGGGAAGGTGGAAGTGTCAACTTTCGAATACTCACATTAGTCCGAAGAACTCATGCACTTATTATCGGTAACTCTCAATCTAATAAGGAGGTTCACAAAGAGACAAGTACCCCGAGGAGGAGTGTATGGGGGTTTGGTTACCCTTGCGCATCCTCGACTCATGGTACGTGAGTGTACTCTAATATTCGACCGCTCAGAAGAGTAGTGATCCATCTAGTAGCTAAAGTTCTCAACTAATTTTGTAAGTTTTGAAAAATAAACAGGGATTGCCCAAAATACGACATCTATCACTAATAGGCTAAAGATCTTGACACCAAAAGTCCAAACATTACTCAAAACAATACCTCAAAACTATTGCAAGTTACTACTACAAAAGAATAGCAACCTCAATTACCTACTTCAAGTCAAGACACAAAACTCAGTGCAACAGGCAAACTCTCTAAACAAGATAAACATGAAAACTCAAGATAATTCCAGCAACAAACTAAAAAAAAGCTCTTTGAAAAGATAAGCATGAAAACTAAGAGCAAAACATGACAGTAGCTATGAAAAAGATAAAGAATAAACACAACAAAGATAAGCATGAAAAATCCAATGTTGTGTTCTAGATTTTGGAAGTGGAGCGTGTTTCTCTCCCACACAAAGAAAGCTGGGATCTAACTTGTTATGAATAGAAAGCAAAGCTAAAGAAAACTAAAAATAAAACCTAAGAGCGAGACGCTCCAAGCATAGCACATAACGCATGAAGTGATAAAAATATAGTGAAACGAGAGATGAACTGATAATTATCGATGGAGAAGGGGATGCATGTGGGCATCCCCAAGCTTAGAATCTTGAGTCTCCTTGAATATTTCTTGGGGATGCATGGGGGCATCCCCAAGCTTGAGCGCATGACACTTCTTAATCTTCTTTCATCATCTTCCCTCGCACACTTGAAACTCCCGTCATACATAACTCATCATAATCTGATTAGCGAGGTTAGTACCCATAATAAAATAATTTTTCTCTACTGGAAATAAAGATAGTCTTGAAGATCTACTGTTTCTCAAGTTTTCCAAAAAGTTTTTGCAAAGAAAAAGCAAGCTTAAGGTTTGCAAAACGAAGGAAAGGAAAAACAGGACAGAATCTGTGAAAAACAGACCAGCAGGTAGTAAAGATTTTTTTACGGATACTTATGCAACTCAAATCAAAAAACTCAAAACATACAAAAGTTCCGTAATTTTATAGAGAACGCTGTGTAAAAACTTTAGCTCAAAAAGATGAACTGGGATTTTTCTATGATTTATCTAGTCACGAGGACAGAATCTGTTTTCTGGACAGCATGTCACAACTTTCACTTCCCTTGTCTTATGAGGCTATAAATGGCACAAAGCTTGAAAAGTAAAGATACAATGATGTTGCTACATTAGTAAAAATCATCAAGACCACTAAAAACAGAAGAAAAACAAAAGGGAAATCCTAAATTCGTTCCAGGCTGCCTCCCGAAAGCGCTTCTTTAAAGCCATTAGCTAGGATTAATGCAAATAGAACAAGTCTTTTCAAGAAAATAACTAGCCCGTGTGACGGACTCAAAAGGCAACTTAATCTTTTTCCTAGGGAAGTGTTCCATCCCTTTCTTGAGAGGGAATTGGAATTTTATAATCCCTTCTTTCATATCAATAACAGCACCCACGGTGCGAAGAAAAGGACGTCCCAAAATAATTGGACAAGAAGGTTCACATTCAATGTCCATAATAGTAAAATCAACGGGAACATAATTGTCATTGACAAGGATAAGTACATCATCTATCTTCCCCAAAGGTTTCTTTACGGAAGAATCGACAAGACGAACACCAAAAGAACAAGGATCAAAAGGTTTCAATTCAAATATATCATACATTCTTTTGGGCATAACGGAGGTACTAGCTCCAACATCACATAAAGCATAGCAAGAAAAGTTATTCAACTTAATTTTAATCATAGGATCCCAACCATCTTCTAGCTTTCTAGGTATGGAGGCTTCTACCCTAAGCTTATCCTCCCTAGCTTTAATGAGAGCATTAGTGATATGCTCCGTGAAGGAAAGATTAAGTGTGCTTGTGTGGGGGTCTCTAGACATCTTGTGAAGGAAACGAATAACTTCAGAAAGGGTGCAATTATCAAAATCAAGGTCACTACTATCAAGTAAAGTAGTAGTGGTGTCCTTTAGACTCATTTGTTTGGTATCTTCTATAGTCATAGGAATTTCTTCTTCTACGGTTGAGGTCATAGCATCAGCATTAATAGGTCCTATGGGACTAGGGGTGCATTGGGTGCTAAGAGTTTGGATATCCTCAACCACTTGGATAGTAGCAACAGTATGGTGTGTAGGAAGACTCTTAATTCTATCTTCTTCCTCCTTTTCTCTAGCCCATCTCTCTTTAAGTTTAGCCATCATCCTAATGTTTTCATTAATTTGCACTTGAATAGCGTTCATAGGAGTGACCTTCCTCTCCTCAAGAGGAGAAGTTCTAATTTTAAGCAATTCTACTTCATGGGCTAAATTGTCTACCTTCGACGAGAGATTATCTAATTTGTCTAGTTTTTCCTCTACACTCTTGTTGAAGGCTTTTTGGGTAGTGATAAAGTCTTTAAGCATACTCTCTAATTCAGAAGTGGAGTTTTTGGTGCTAGTATAAGTGTTGGTGTTCCCATAGTTGTTGGAGGGGAACGGTCTAGGGTTGCTACCAAAATTACTCCTACAAGCATTGTTGTTGAAGTTGTTTCTAGAGATAAAGTTCACATCTACTTGATCTTGAGCAATCAAAGAATTTAAAGGATCGTCATGAGGATCAATAGGAGATTTTGTGGTAAGTAGAGACATAATCAAGTCAACTTTTTCGTTTAGGGGGGAGATCTCCTCGACAGAGTTTACCTTCCTACCTGTTGGAGCTCTTTCGGTGTGCCATTGGGAATAGTGTGTCATCATCTCATTGAGAAGTTTTGTGGCAGCAGCAAGTGTAGTTGACATAAAGGTTCCTCCCGCGGCCGAATCTAGCAAGTTCCGTGAGGTAAAGTTCAAGCCTGCATAAAAAGTTTGGCGAACCATCCAAGTAGTCAAACCATGCGTAGGGAAATTCTTAACAAGAGATTTCATGCATTCCCAAGCTTGGGCAACGTGTTCATTATCCAATTGCTTAAAATTCATAATATAACTCCTCAATTGGATAATCTTAGCAGGTGGGTAGTACTTCCAAATAAAAGCATCCTTGCACTTATCCCAAGAATCTATGCTATTCCTAGGCAAGGATTGAAACCAGATTTTAGCTTCATCTCTCAAGGAGAATGGAAAAATCTTAAGCTTAACAATATCACCATCTACTTCTTTGTACTTTTGCATATCACAAAGCTCAATAAAATTATTTAAATGCAAAGCATCATCATCTCTAGCACCGGAGAATTGATCTTTCATAACAAGGTTACGCAAAGCAGGTTTAATCTCATAAGAAGGTGCTGAAGTAGCAGGTGTAGCAATAGGAGTGCAGATAAAGTCACTGTTGTTGGGACTAGTGAAGTCACACAACTTGGTGTTCTCAGAGGAACCCATAGTAGCAGCAAGCAAGATAACTATTTTTTGATTTTTGATAAAAGACACTACAGCAAAAACTGAAAGGTAAACAAACAAGACTAAAAAGCAAAGATAAAAGATAGTGTGCAACGCCCCTATCTTGAAGAGTGGAGTCCCCGGCAACGGCGCCAGAAATTGCTTTTGATGGTACGATTTAACGCCCCCTCGTTGGTTAACCAAAGTGGAAGGTTGAGATGTAGACAGCGGCAATTTCCCTTAGCGAAGATGCTAAGGTTTAGGACGACCAGTAGGACTCCAACAGATACAAGTAGGTGGCAAGGAAACAATGGCACCGTTTTAGACAAAAGTTGCTTCCTTGACCTGGACCTGCACACACAGCAAATAACTTTGCTTCCCAACGAGTATAGAGGAGTTGTCAATTCCTCCGGCCTTGTTGTTTACAAATGATAAAACGCACGGGATAATAATGATAGTGATAGAAACTGAAAAGTAAATAAAGCAGTAAATTGATAGTGGGTGTAAACAGTATTGGAAATATGGACCGGGGTCCTATGATGTTCACTAGTGATGTCTCTCTCCCAAAGGACGATAAAATAGCCATGCGAGGTAAAGAAATTACAGCTGGGCAATTGCCAGGATTATGTGTTCAAACCAATGCTAATTATGCTATAAAGAAAGGAAGAGGATCAAAAGCATGGGCGGTACGCCAAGACAAGTAGACTGAAATCCATCTGCATCTACGTACTAATAATCCACCGTGAGAAATCTATCCAGAACATCTCGCTGGTATTAAGTTGCGAATCCCACCCAAAGTGTAAACTCAAAGCAACGGACAACTGCATTAAAGAACTTTGCGTAAAGTAAACAATCCTTGCACCCGCAAGTACAAGCACCGTTGTTTTCCACCTTGTGGCAACAGCACATCCCCTAGACTCATGCTTCTGTCACTTAAGTTAGTCATCGGGGGGGCATGAACCCACAATCATGCATAACGCTCCCTCTTGGGGTCAATACCTACTACTTGGCCAAAGCAATAAACAACAACGGAGAACATGCAAGAATTACTCTAGAACATAAATATAAAAGAGGAGAATCAAATATATTACTCAAACACAATCTGAACATAATCTCATAATCCATCGGATCCGAGCAAACTCAGCATAACAACAGCAGAAATATTACATATGTGCCTCGATCATGTAGGGCAGCTCACGAGGTCTAATCCTATAGCTACTGATCACATAGCTACTGATCATAGACCCATGGTCCAAGGTGGACTACTCACGGTTCATCCGGGAAGCATCCATGGTGGTGGAGAAGCTCCCGGAGGTGGTTCCTCCCTCCGGCAGGGTGCCGGGAAGAGGTCTTCTGGTGCTCCCGATCTTGGAAGCGCGGCGGCGGCGGCGGAACAGAGGAGAGATCACGAAAAAGGGTTCCCGTCACGGGGGTTTCTCGTCACGAGGGATAAATAGGCGAAGGGGGGCAGCCAGGGGGCCACCAGGGGTCCAGGCGGCCCCCTGGCGCGGCCCCACCCCAGGGCGCGCCGGGAGGGCGCCTGGGGCCCTGGTGTGTCCCTTCTGGCCCACCCTCAGTGATTCCCGAAGCTTCTTCTATGCTGATTTTTTATTGGATTTTTCCCGAATTTTTGGAGCACTTTTAATATGGGGGAAACCTGAAATAGAAAAACAACAGAAAACAAGAACTGGCACTGGGGTGCACTGAGTTAATAGGTTAGTCCAAATATGATCAAAAGTGTATGGAAGTTCATCAATATCATCGCAATATCACACAAAAGAGGCATGGAGCAAGCAGAAATTATAGATACGTTTGGGACGTATCACTTGTAACCGTGGTTGCAAGGAATGTTTACTTTACGCAAAGTGCTTTTTAATGCAGTTGTCTGTTGCTTTGGGTTCACACTTTTGGTGGGGCTCACAACTTAATACCAGCGAGATGTTCTGGATAGATATGTCAAGGTGGATGATTAGTAGTAGATGCAGTTGGATTTCGGTCTACTTATTTTGGCGTACTGCCCATGCTTTTGAGCCTCTTACTTTCTTTGTAACATAGTTAGCATTGCGGTGCGTTTATAATCCTGTCAATTGCCCGTCTGTAATTTGTTTACCTCGCATAGCAGTTTTATTGTCTTTTGGGAGAGAGACATCACTAGTGAACATCATGGGACCCTGGTCCATATTCTCATCACTGTTTTACACGCTCATTTACTTTCTTGCTTTTACTTTCCAGTTGCTATCATTATCACTTTTATCTGTTGCATTGATCCTTTGTAAACAGCAAGACCGGAGAGATTGACAACCTCTATGTACTCGTTGGGGGCAAAGTTATTTGTTTTGTGTGCAGGCCCACGTCAGTTGCACCGCTGACACCTACTTATCATCTCCGGAGTCCTACGGGAGACAAACCCTATCCTATACATAGGTGAAATTTGTCGTTATCCTACATCACACCTTCCACTTGGGGTAACCAACGAGGAGAGGCGTTGCACTAGTCAACTCTCTTGTCATCAAGAGAATTTCAGGCTCCGTTGCCGGGGACTCCGAGGGCCAAGATAGGGGAGTTGCCCACTACCTTTTACCTTTGCTTTTTACTCTTGTTAGTTTACCTTTCAGTTTTTATCTTTGTGTCTTATATCAAAAATAAATAAAAAATCTGCCACACTTGCTGCTACTATGGGTTCCACTGAAAATACGAAGTTGTCTGACTTCACTAGTCACAACAACAAAGACTTTATCTGCACCCCTATTGCCACACCTGCCACTTCAGCTACCTCTTATGAAATTAAACCTGCTTTGCTAAACCTTGTTATGAGAGATCAATTCTCTGGTGCTGGAGATGATGCTGCTTTACACTTAAACAATTTTGTTGAGTTATGTGATATGCAAAAGTATAAAGAAGTAGAAGGTGATGTTGTTAAGCTCAAGCTTTTTCCTTTCTCTTTGAGGGAAGGAGATAAAATCTGGTTTCAATCTTTGCCTAGGAATAGCATAGATTCTTGGGATAAGTGCAAAGATGCTTTTATTGGGAAGTACTACCCACCTGCTAAAATTATCCAATTGAGGAGTAACATTATGAATTTTAAGCAATTGGATAATGAACACGTTGCCCAAGCTTGGGAACGAATGAAATCTCTTGTTAATAAATGCCCTACACATGGTTTGACTACCTGAATGGTTATCCAGACTTTTTATGCAGGCTTGAACTTACCTCGCGGAACCTGTTAGATTCGGCCGCGGGAGGAACCTTTATATCAACTACACTCGGTGCTGCCACAAAACTTCTCGATGAGATGATGACCAACTATTCCCAATGGCACACCGAATGCGCTCCAATAGGTAGGAAGGTAAATTATGTCGAGGAGATTACCTCCCTAAATGGAAAAGTTGATCTAATTATGTCTCTACTTACCAAGCAACCCTCTATTGATCCTCATGATGTTCCTTTAAATTCTTTGGTTGCTCAAGAACAAGTAGATGTGAACATTATTGCTAGAAACAACTTCAACAAGAACCCCACTTCTGAACTAGAAAGTATGCTTAGAGACTTTATCACTACCCAAAAAGCCTTCAACAAGAATGTAGAAGAAAAGTTATTTAAACTAGAGAATCTTTGTTTGAAGGTAGACAACTTATCCCTTGATGTTGAGATGTTGAAAATTAGAACCTCGCCCCTTGAGAATAGGAAAGCCACTCCTATTAATGCTATCCAATTACAAATTAATGAAAATATTAGGATGATGGCTAAACTTAAAGAAAGATGGGCTAGAGAAAAAGAGGAAGAGGATAGAATTAAGAGCCTTCGTACACATCACACAGTTGCCACTATCCAAATTGTTGAGGATACCGAAACTATTAGCACCCAATGCACTCCTAGTCCCATTGGACCTATTAATGGTGATGCTAATACCTCAACCATAGAAGAAGAAACTCTGATGAACATAGAGGGTTTCAAACAAGTGAGCTTAGATGACACTACTACCACCTTTAATAGTAGTGATATTGATTTTGATAGTTGCACCCTCTCGGAAGTTATTAGCTTACTACACAAAATGTCTAGAGACCCCCACACTAGCACACTTAATCTTGCCTTCACGGAGCGTATCACAAATTCTCTCATCAAAGCCAGGGAGGAGAAGCTTAGAATAGAAGCCTCCATACCTAGGAAGCTAGATGATGGTTGGGATCCTATGATCAAAATTAAATTAAATAACTTCTATTGCTATGATTTATGTGGCATTGGAGCTAGTACCTCCGTCATGCCCAAAAGAATGTATGATATGTTTGAATTGAAACCTTTTGATTCATGTTCTTTTGGGACGTCCTTTTCTTCGCACCGTTGGTGCTGTTATTGACATGAATGAGGGGAACATAAAATTTCAATTCCCTCTCAAAAAGTTGATGGAACACTTCCCTCGAAAGAAAATCAAGTTACCTTTTGAGTCCGTTACACGGGCTAGCTATTCTCTTTCTCTTGATAAAACTTGATTCTTCTTTTGCTTTATGCCTAGCTTAAAGGCGTTTAAGAAAGCGCTTGTTGGGAGGCAACCCAAGATGTTTTTATTTCCCTTTATAGTGGTCTTGATCATTGTTACTACTGTAGCAACATCATTGTATCTTTATTTTCAAGCTTTGTGCCAGTTATAGCCTCATATGATAAGGGAAGAAAAAGTTGTGACATGTTGTCCAGAAAACAGATTCTGTCTTCTTGATGGAAAAAAGTGGCACAAATCACCAGTCCATATTTTTGAGCTAATTTATTTACACAACATGCTCTATACAATTGTGAAACTTTCGTATGTTCTGATTTTTTTGATTTGAGTTGCAGAAGTGCCCCGAAAAAATTCTCTACTACCTGTTGTTCTGTTTTTCACAGATTCTGCCACGTTTTTCCTCTCCTTACTTTTGCAAACCTTAAGCTTTCCTTTTCTTTTCAAAAACTTTTTTGCAATGTTGAGAAACAGTAGCTCTTCAAGAATATATTTATATCTAGTGGGGAAAAATTATTTTATTAAGGGTACTAACCTCTCTAATCAGCTTATGATGAGTTATGTATGAAGGGAGTTTTCAAGTGTGCGAGGGAAGATGATGAAAGAAGATCCGGGAGTGTCAAGCGCTCAAGCTTGGGGATGCCCCCGTGCATCCCCTTCTCCATCAACAAACATCAGTTCATCCTTCGTCTCACTATATTTGTATCACTTCATGCGTTATGTGCTCTTAGGTTTTATTTTTAGTTTTCTTTAGCTTTGCTTGCTGTTCATAACAAGTTAGACCCCAACTTACTTTGTGTGCAAGAGAAACACGCTCCACTTCAATATAGAACACATCATAGGATTCTTCATGCTTATCTTTTTGCTGTTGTGTGTTCTTTATCTTTTCATAGCTACTGCCATGTTTAGTTTTAGTCTTAGTTTTTCTTTAGCAAGAGCCTTGGATTTTGTTTAGTTTGTTGCTGGAACTCTCTTTAGTTTTCATGTTTATCTTGTTAAGAGAGTTGGTTGTTGCACTGAGTTGTGTCTTGTCTTGAAAGTAGGTAATTGAGGTTGCTATTTAATTTTAGTAGTAACTTGCAATAGTTTTGAGGTATTGTTGTGAGTAATGTTTGAACTTTTGGTGTCAAGAGCTCTAGCCTATTAGTGATAGGAGTCGTATTTTGGGCAATCCATGTTTATTTTCAAAACCTACAAAAACTAGTTGAGAACTCTATCTACTAGATGGATCACTAATCTTTTGAGGGATCGGATATTAGATTACACTTGATGACCCACAACGTAAGGGATCTATTGCAGCGTTTTCGATAAGTAAGAGTGTTGAACCCAACGAGGAGCGAAAGGTATTGATAGGTGATTTTGGACAAGGAATAACTGCAAGCACTGAAAGATAACTTTTTAGGGTTTTTCGATATAAGTAACAATAAAGTAAAAGCAAGCAAAGTAAATAGCGCTGAGGAGCAGCAAGTGGCCCAATCCTTTTGAGCAAAGGATAAGCCTGGCAACTGAACTTATAAAGACTAAAGCGTTCTTGAGGACACATGGAGAGGTAGTCACGTGCTTTCGCCATACTCCGTATCGATAACAAGTGTTGTGCTGATAAGTGTTGAGTGGGTGGATCTATGCTAGCACACCTTCTAGACTAAGATAAGTGCACTCTTATGATTAAACATCTTCCAAGCATACGCAAATACAAGATAGAAATTAAGGCAAAGCCTAACCACAGCAATAAGATCAAGGATCCATTATTCCCTTGTGCAAAAGTGTGCAAACTAGGGTTCAGGTTTCTGTCACTCCGGCAACCCACCATAAGCATTCTTTATACACAATGTATTTCCCTAGGTCCTTAATAAGGCGAAGTGTTGAGTGTTCGACTCACACAACACCACTAGGAAAATAACAACACAACTTAAATATCAAACAACACAAATTACTTCAACATCATATGACTACTAACAACTAGACTTCTCCCATGTCCTGAAGAACTAAAGTAACTACTCACAAGACATAAAAGAGATCATGATCAGAGGTGATAAATATATGATAAACAATCTGGACATAATGATATTTCTCCAACAAAACTCAATAGCATTCACCACAAAGTAGTAATCAACACCGATAGAGTAGAGAGGATATATAGTACGGATTACAACACAAGATAAACTTGTGAGGTGAGATTGGATGGTGGTGGAGATGGTGCTGATGTTGGGGATGATTTTGATGATGATCTCGGTGATGCCCGTGACGATGGTGATGACGATAGCGATGATCTCCCCTTCTGGGAGGTGATCTCCTCAGCAGAATCTGCCCGCCGGAGAGCCCTTTTATTCTCTGTAGGTTTCCGCCACAGAGCGGCGGCGGAACTCCGTAAAAGCTTCTCTTTTTTAGGTTTTCACGTAATGAGGAGTATATAGGCCAGAGGGGGTTGCCGGGAGTGGCCCCAGGGCTCCAGGCGCCCTCCCGGCGCGGCCAGGGTGGGGCCGCGCCAGGTGGCCTCCTGGGGCTCCTGTGCCCCCACCCTCTGGCCCCTCTTCGGCGTGTCTTTGTTAATCTTCTGGAAAATACCCTCCGTCCATTTTCAGGTAATTTGGAGGTATTCTTCTTTAGCAACTCAGCGTCCACTTTTTACCGCTGAATCATGCGTCTGCTGCTTCGGCACCGGAAAGTTGCAAACTGTGTAAAATAAGCCAAAACAACATAAGAACATCATCGTAATGTGAAATATATCAATGAATAAGGATCAATTATGATATAAAATAGCGATGCATTTTGGACGTATCAACTCCCCCAAGCTTAGACCTCGCTTGTCCCCAAGCGAAAATTGAGCTCGGTAAACCTGTCCACAAGTTTAGATAGTGAAGTGTCGATAAATAGAATACGGACAAGAAGCATCATGATTTCTTCACCAAACTCAAACATCCTCAACAACAATCTTCAACTCATAAAAGCCCTTATGAAAGAGTAATAGCAATTATAATCAAAAGTAGGGCTAAGGAAACTCATCAAATCATGGAAAACAAGTCCTTTGGTCAAGGAACAACTAATAGCTTTTACCTTTGCTCTCTTTTTTATATTTTGAAGAGACAATTTAGAACTTTTTGAAAGAACAAGCTATTAGTCATGAAGTGCAAATGCTAACAAAAAGGAAGATGTTTGCTTGGCAAATTCTTTTGCAAACAACTTACTTATCAAAAGATAATGTCAACAATGATGTGGCATTGCAAAACTTTAATGCAGAATTATATGGATGAATCTTCATCAGCATCAAGTGTCTGTTCTCTTTGGGGAAGGAGGAAGTAGGGAAAACTGACTCAACATAAAAGTAAAGGAAAAAGCCTTGTTAAAGGCAAGCAGGGAAAACTCAAGTGCTATCCTTAAATCAAACAGAATGAAAACAAGTTTTGAGAGGTGCATGATTTGTCAACGAATGCTAATAGATAACTCAATTCCTTCTCAGATTGGACAAGTTTCGAGGAACGGCTCCCAAACGGGGACGATCACATCCCCGCAATCTCCTTTGTTTATCACTGATAACCCACAACTGTAGGGGATCGAGATAGTATTCGCGGGTAAGAATAACCCAATTTATAGATTCGACTCAAGGGGATCCAAAGAATATCCACAAGCTTTAACAGTAGATTTGTCAATTCCACCGCACCCGAGGTACACTTACTTGCAACAAAATATTAATAGCAACTGCGATATGGAGGTGATGATAGCAACGGAAAAAGTGGTGGTGAAATGGTAATAGTAAAACAACGAAAGTAAATAACTAGTAACCAGCAGAATTAAAACACTGTAGGCTAGGAAGATGGATGGTTGGGCGCTGCATGGATAAGACACATCATGTATTTAACTTGGGGCAAGGCACACAGAAAAGCAATGATCCTCTAGGCATAAATCAAACATCAGGCATGTATCCCAAAGGTAGTTGTACGTGCTTGCAATAAGAACGTGCACAACATCTTTTGTCCTACCATCCCGCTACGAACGGAGATTAAGATGCTCCTGTCAAAGAGCACCGAAACAAAGCATTAACAATCAATGGATACATGGAATCATCAAATTATAGTCCATCCCCTTTGGTGTCCCAAGTTGTCACCTTTGGGATTGCCGGTTCCGGACTATAACAGGTGCATACAACTCATAGATAGGATCAAGAACACAAATATATTCATGAAAACACAAAGGGTTCAGATCTGAAATCATGACACTCGGGCCCAAAGTGACAAGTATTAAGAGCAACAAGTTGAAGCAAAGATGATAAACACCAATCTAGATGATAGGCAACATGCCCCCTACAATCTGATAAACTATTACATGATCTAACTCATCCAATCCCTACCATCACCTTTGCCTACCGCAGGGAATTACTCACACATGGATGGAGAAGTCATCGAGGGAGGATGAAGTGGCGATGATGGTGACGATGGCGATGATCTCCCCTCTCCTGAGGCCAAAACAGCCTCCAGATTAGCCCTCCCGGAGAAGAACAGAGGGTGGCGGCGTCTCCGCGACGTGAATTGGGAAAACGACTTCTGTTTCGGGGTTTCTCCATCACGGGAATAAATAGGAGCCTCGGTAGGGCACCAGAGGAGGGGCGAGGCCCCCAGGTGGCCAGAGGGCGCGGCCCCACCCCTGGCCGCGCCAGGGGGGGCGCCTGGGTCCCCCTTGGATGCCCTCTGGTCCCACTCCTGGCTTCTGGCTCCTTCGGGTGCGTGGATTTTCTGATATTTTCTGGGAATTTTCTGAGACGTCCAAAAATCCATTTTCCTGCGCACAATAAAACCATACAGGCAGCTCTGCTGAAAACAGCGTTAGTCCGGGTTAGTTTCGTCCAAATCATGCAAGAATCAGGGAAAATCAATAGCAAAAGTGTTTGGAAAAGTAGATATGTTTGAGACGTATCAACTCCCCCAAGCTTAGCATATTGCTTGTCCTCAAGAAATTCAGTACAACGAATGAACGCGACAAAGAAAACTATGACAAACTCTTTTGCTTCAATAGATGTATATAAGCATGTACTACGAAAAGAATTTAGCAAGTATCAAAACAATGCTATGAGGACAATGCACGAAGCAATCCTTCTTTCAAGTGATCGATCACAAAAAACTAAAAGCAAATAATATGCTACGGAAAATCAAGACAAGATTACAATGCACAAAGCTTGAACATACTAGAGTGGTATTTCGCTAGCCTCCATGAGTGAAGCAAAACATAAATGCAGAAACTCCTTCGGAGTTTTAAAGGAGACTAGAACTAAGAATTTCAGAATAAATAATACCACAATCATGCAAAAGACAATGTAATACTTTGGGACAATGCACATTACACTCAGAATGACAATTATGCTCTCCTAGTTGGTGCTTTGAAGAAATAAGGTGGAGACTCTCGAACCGTGGAGTTTGATGGAAAGGTTGAAAACCCGTGAAAGGAAGCAAAGACTAAACTTGTACCAGAGCTCTTGGTTTTGAAAACAGAGATAAAATGTGTTTTGGGAGGTGCATGCTTTGTCAACAAATGCTAGTAGACAACTCAATCACCTCTTACGCTAGGCATGTTTCGAGGAACGGCTCCCAAGATGGAGACGATCACATCCCCTTAATCTCCTTTGTTTATCGCTGCCAAAGTTTTCTGATTTCTCATAGACAAAGCGTGAAGGAGGGTTTGTTGGTTGTGATTATCTTTTGTGAGCTGGGCGCACTCATGCCAGTCCCTCCTCGTATTAGGGGTTTGTAGTTTAGACATGCAATCCCGGAATAAAACATGTCTAACATAAGACGGTCATGAATTACCTACTACTTCCTCATGAGCAAAAACAGAGGCACAACACAGGAGTGTTTTTGAATAATTTCGAGATGGTACAAGAAAGTCTTCGCTAGGATGGCCGGTAAATACCACATAGGAAGGTATGGTGGACTCATATGGAAAAACTGGTTTCAAGGAATTTGGATGCACAAGCAGAAATCCGCTTAGTGCGAGCGAAGGCTAGCAAAAGACTGGGAAGCGACCAACTAGAGAGCAATAATAGTCATAATCATGGAGAGCGACAAAGTAACATTGAATTGGGCATGACAATGATATGACTATTCTGAAATTCACAGATCATCAAGGCATAGTAGACTTTTCAGTCATAAACATGTGTAAGCACGTGCCAAGTCAATCCAAGAATTCTCCAAAGGGAAATACCACTGCAGTATGCCAAACCATGAACAGTGCAATGCATGTAAATCGTTTCAACAGCAAATTATGTACTCTAGCTATTTGGGATTAACCACAAGGAAAGCATGAACACTGGGAAAGCATTGTAAACATAGAACTATGTTGCTACAATCTGGTCTCTAAATCATAAGTACAAGCATATGTACAAAAGTAGAAACAAAAAGAGTTCATACCGGTTTTCCTTGTTGCATCCCTTTCGTCGCTCTTCGTCATCACTGCCTTGTCGCTTGCACGATTGAACGTAGGAAAATATAATCAAGTGCAAATGCCATTGTGGACTCGAGCTAAACTTTGCAACAAAGCAAACTAAAGAGACAAAAGAAATTATTTTTGGATTTTTTCAAAGGTTAAACGAAAGAAAAAGAAAATAGAAATCTTTTTGTTGTTTTTGCAAGATAAAAGAACAAAGAAGAACGGGCAAAAACTTCGAAAAGATCAAAGCAAACAAAATAAAAATGAATAATACAATGGAAAGGTGACAAGGGAACATACTCCCCCAAGCTTAGGCTTTTGTCCTAAGTTGGTAGCAGCTACTGCCCCTAGGAACCTCCTGCTACGGGGTAAGGGTACGTCCAGGAGTTGTATGAGCCCTCCGGCGCATACACCGAAGTCCTCGGATCCTCCCATGAGGAAGGCCCTGCGCTCCAAGCGGAAGAAGATCCCTCGCCATGCTCGGTGAAGGTTTCTCCCTGGAAAGGTGGGAACTCACCATGCTCCTCCTCATCGGGCACAACCCCCTCCATGGGGTTATGCGGCTGGTAATTAGCCATGAACTCATCGAACTGAATTTCGTTGAAGGACCATCCATTCCTGCGAGTGTTATCAAACAAAAATGGTGCAGGCAGACGGATCTCACGAGTAATAGTCCTTTCAAACCTCAAAATATAATCAAGGTTACCAAACTGAGAAGTCATGGTAACAAACTTATGTATCTTCATAGCTGCAAGATCGAGACTCGTGTATGAAAAGGGAACATCATCAGGATGCGGGGTGCGCTCAAGAGATTCAAGCATAAGTGTGGCGTAAACGCCACCATATAAATCGCCCTTGTTACTGTTCGTAACAAGACGCCGAGCAATCAAGGCACCCACATTATACTCATTCTTACCAGAGAGGGTGTTCGCATAAATAGTGAAGTCTTGTGCAGAACCATTGCTCATGTTGTCACGAGCTAACACCCCTCCAGCAACAAAATATGCAAAATACCTGAGGTGTGGAAACAAGATGCTGGAAATCTTTGTACGCCGAATGTCGGTCTCCTCCTGGCACCAAAGGGAGTTGAAGAGGGTCATCAACCCGGAAGGTTGCATAGTCATCTTAGTTGTCTGACCAACGTTCGGCACACCTATTATATCACAAAACTGTGCCAAAGACATGGTTATGAGATCATTATAAAGTTTGAACTCGACGGTTCCAGCATCATGGTTATAACAAAAACTGTTAACAAAACAGGAGGTAAGCTTTTTGTATTGTACCACACGGCATAAAGCTAGCCGTGTCAAACCTGCATTGGCACAAAGGCCATAAAATTCCTCCTTAATTCCTGCAGCTGTAAGAAAATCATCGCACGGATACATCATTGCGCATGCTGGATTTGTGTCTTCCAACAACTCAAGGGGCACATGATCTTCATTGTAGCTCACCCTAACTGCTGCGGGTGAAGCTGCAGCTCTAGTGACTCGATCGGAGCGCTCGGGCTTCTTCTTCCCAAGCCACCCCTTTGCTTTTCCAAAGAAACTCATTTCTGAAATTTTTGACAATTCACAAAAACAAGGATTTAAACAAAGTGAGTTGAGGCAAACTACTCTAATCACTTACCTAAGGCATAAACTTGCATCAAAACTTGGAAAATAAATTTCTACACAAGCATGCAAGCTCATATGAACAGCACCAAGAGTTACTAAATACTCACAAATGAGGCCACCAATCAAAAATCTAATTGGAGGGGTGAAGGAGTTGCATACCAGGGAGTATTTGCTCAAAATCTCAGCTCGAATAGTGGGCTGTAGAGAGAGAGATTGAAAATCGCCTCCAAGAACAACAAGAACGCAAGAACTGGAGCAGAACTCATGTTTTTGGAGAGAGAGGAAGGAGGAGGAAGAAGACATACCTAGAGGTGGGGCCTGTGGGCCCCAGGCGCCCTGTGGGCGCGGCCAGGGGACAGGCCGCGCCAGCTGGCCTCCTGGGCCACTGGTGGCCCCCCTGGTCAGCCCCAGGTGCCTCTGGATCACTTCCGACATAGAAATTTTTAATATAATTTTTCTGGAATTTTTCTGATAACTTCACCGTTCAAAAAAATTCGAAGTTCAAAAAGCTGCGAAACTTTCTGAAAACTTGAAGCAGTGATTAGAGTTGTGAAGTTGCAAAAACATATAAACTTGGTAAAACAAGGAGAATAAAAGCTAAGGCAAATGAAAACATAACAAGCTCCACTTTTTACCTATATAAAACATGCTTACTAGCAAGGTTGAGCAAGTCTTACCAACAAACCGGCGATATATAGAGCAAAAAGCCTCACCTCTCATGAAGTGATCATTGCACCTTTACTTTAATGGACATTGTCCCCACCATGATTTTTTTGTATTTGTGGTGCACATGTAGAGGACAATCCCATTCTCCAATCTTCACGGTCTCGATGTTCTCTATTGAGTTAAGGCCATGTCTCTTGTCAATCTTCTTCGGAAAATACACCGTGTGTTCTTTCTCATTCACATTGAAAGTAACCTTTCCTTTATTGCAATCAATAATAGCACCTGTGGTGTTAAGAAAAGGTCTACCAAGAATAATAGACATGCTCCCATCCTCGGGCATGTCAAGCACAACAAAATCAGTAAGGATTAAACAATTAGCAACTTCAACGGGAACATCCTCACAAATACCTATGGGAACGGTTGTTGACTTGTCAGCCATCTGAAGAGAGATATCTGTAGGGATTAGTTTTTCTAAACATAATCTCTTGTAAATAGAAAAAGGCATAACAGTCACTCCTGCTCCAAGATCACATAAAGCAGTCTTGACATAATTATTCTTTATGGAGCAAGGAATGGTGGGTATACCTGGATCACCAAGCTTCTCAGGAATCTTGCCCCTAAAAGATTAGTTAGCAAGCATAGTAGATATTGCTTCATTAGAAACTTTTCTTTTATTAGTAACAATATCATTCATATATCTCGAATAAGTAGGTAACTTAATAGCATCAGTCAAAGGAATTTGAAGAAAAAGAGGTTTCATCCACTCACAAAACTTATTGTAATGCTCTTCTTCTTTAGTTTTGAGAGACTTACCTGGAAAGGGCATGGGTTTCTGTACCCATGGTTCTCGTTCCTTCCCATGTCTTCTTGCGATAAAATCTTCTCTAGTGTATTTCTTGTGTTTGTTGGGTGCTTCTTCTTCTCAAACTTCGGGTGGATCATTCTTTTCACCATCCTTTTCAGGTTCAGCACCGTTTTCAGTTTCAGCATCGGAAGTAGATATACTATTTGGATCATTGGAATTGTCAGCTTCTTTGTGCTTCTTCTTCTTCTTCGGAGAGCTAACAATTTATTCTTCCTGTATTTGAGAATCTTGTTTGATCCTGTTAGGATGCCCCTCCGGATGGAGAGGATCTTGAGTGCTGGTTCCCCCTCGGGTTTTAATCCCGAAGGCATGTATATCCTGTTTGGCATTATTAGCAAGCAAATCTTTTTGCACATTAGAAATTTGATCAAGCTGAGTTTGAACCATATGAAAATGCTTCACAAGACATTTAACATCTTTAATTGTTCTACCTAGAACATCAAGCAAACTTTTGATAGCAAGGGAATTATCATGCAACTGACTTTGTATCCTTTCATTAAAGTGATTTTGCTTCATAATGAAATTATCAAGCTCATCTAAACATTGATCAGGAGGCTTACCATGAGGGATGTCACTTGCATTGAAATCTAAAAGAGAGTGTACCTCTACCATAGGAGGGTGAGTGGTAGGCTCACACAACTTCTCAATGGGGAGTAGATTCTTCACGTCTTTAGTTTTAGTACCCTTCTCTTTAATAGACTTCTTTGCTTCTTGCATATCTTTGGGGCTTAGAACAAGCATGCCCCTTTTCTTTGGTGGTGGAGGTGGTTCAGGGACAGACCAATCTTCGTGGTTCTTGGCAATGTTGCCCATTAATTCTTCTGCATCGTCCGGTGTTCTTTTCCTGAAAACACAACCAGCACAACTGTCCAAATAGGATCTAGATTAATCAGTTAGACCAGCATAAAATATATCAATTAATTCATTCTTAGGGACTCCATGTCCCGGTCTAGCCTAGATCAGATTGCAATACCTCCCCAAGCTTTAGGGAGGTTCTCATCCTGCAACTGTGTAAAGTTATAAATTCTTCGTAAAGCAGCATGTTGCATATGAGCAGGAAAATACTTATCAACAAAAGAGTGAGCTAAGTCTTGAGGACTCCTAATGGAACCACATGGTAGTGCATCGTACCATGCTTTAGCACCTTCTTTCAAAGAGAAAGGAAAAAAGCTTAGTAACATAGAAGTTTTGTATCTTTTCATCTGTAGTAAACAAGCCACCTAACTCAGTGAGTTTGGTCAGGTGTGCACTAGCATCATCATTTTCTCTGCCATAAAATGGGTCAGCTTCAACCATAGATATAAGTGAAAGATCAACAGAGAAATTATAATCAGGATCATTGATGCATATAGGAGACGTAGCAAATTTAGGATCAGGAACGGTCTTGTTCTTCAGGGAGTGTTTTTCGAGAAGCTTCTTAATAGCATCAGGGTCAGAGTTGTCAAACTCTGTTAGCTCCCTGCATAAATCATCATCAAGTATGATATAATCATCATCAAGGAGTCTCTCATTGAGTTTACTCAAATCAGGATAAGTGTAGGTTCCATCAAAAGGATAGCAAGTATCAGGAATTTCAATTCCAGATTTTTTTTGCAGCAGCGATCTGTTTCTCAAGAGTGTGACTAAGTGAACCAATATCATCAAGAGTAGTATAAGCATCATCAAAAGTATCGGACATAGTAACAGATTCAGTAGAGGCATCATGTGGTGAAAGCGAAGCAAACTTACTCATAACTGAAGGTGAATCAAGTGTAGCACTAGTGTTCAGAACAGTACCTTTTCTTGTACGGGATGGCAAGATCGGGACATTGGGGTCTTCTTTCTTACCCATAGCGGATAAATTGCAGCAGGTAAAATACTTCAAGTAGACTTGTGAATAAAGCTATGCTCCCTGGCAACGGCGCCAGAAAACAGGCTTGATAACCCACAACTGCAGGGGATCGAGATAGTCTTCGTGGGTAAGAATAACCCAATTTATAGATTCGACTCAAGGGGAGCCAAAGAATATCCACAAGCTTTAACAGTAGAGTTGTCAATTCCACCGCACCTGAGTAAGATCCCTCTGTTAGGTATGTGCTAGGGTTAGTTAGTACCTTTGCATCATGTCAAAATTTCAAAAAGAAATCTTGGAAATCAATTTCAAAATCCAAATGGGAGAAGGAACACCCCCAGATGAATTAATTCAAAAGGCCAGATAAAAATATTTTCCAAAAATTCATGTTAGAGTTTTGAAAAGTCTTATAAATGAGTGTGATCACATATCAAGTGATGTGGGACCCACCCCATGCTCATAGATTTTTCAAATATTCAAACAGTACCTTGGAATTAAAGAAATACCCCTTTTTGATTTAAAATTCAAATCATTTGAATTTTAAAAATGTTGAAAGTTTATGAGTGGCTAGTTTATATTATTATGAGGCCACATAAAAGTTTTCAGCATTTAATAAAATGTTTAGCTATTTATTTTAGCTAAACAGAAAAAATAACAGAAAGGAAAGATTAAACAGAAAAGGAAAAGACTTACCTGGCGCCTGGGCGAAGCAGGCCCACCCAGCCCAGCCGGCCCAAAAGGGCACGGAGGTCTTCTTCCACCTCCCGCGCCTCCAAGCTGCTCGGTGGAATGCCACCGAGCTAGCTGGTGACGCCACCTCGACGCCGAGTAGCTTCCAGGCCGCCCCGTGCCTCTTCTCGCGTCCTGGAGACTCCCCGCAGCCTCCGCAATCCATTCCTCCCCTCCAGCGCGACTCCTTCCTCCTCCTTCGCCGAATTCTTCCTCCACCCGAGAGCGCCGCCGCTCGCCGTCGCAAGAACTCGTGGCCATCGACGTCAAGGAGTCAAGCCAAGGTGTCCAATCGCTTCGCCGTCGTCGTCTTCGTCGAACTGCAGAAGGAATCGGAGCCGGACGCCTCCTCGAGCTCGCTAGCTTCATCGTCTTCATCGCCGACCGCCGTGGATCGAGCTCGAATTCTGGCAACTCCAGCGCCTCCCCGAGCAAGCCACCACTTCAGACAGTTTCAGGGTGAGCTTGCGAACAAAACCCCTCACCTTTCCCTCTTCTTTACTCGCTCTAGCCGGATCCGCCATGGATGCCGAAGCACTTCGCCGCCATGGATGAGCTCGAGGTCGCCCCTGTGCCCCTTCGTCTCAACCAGAGCGCGCGTTTGGCTCCTGAGCATGTTAGCTTTCGAACGCGAGCGATTTCAGCCCGAACCGTGCACGGTAGCGTCGCCTGCGACTTCGCCGTGGTTCTGCTGCCGACGGAGTCGTCGCCGTCGTCGATGCAGAGCTCCCCGTGGACCCCCGATGACTCCAGAAGACGCGGACGACCTCCAGGAGCAAGCCGGTGCCCTCCGTTTCCCCTCCCGTGGACGGAATCGAGTTCCCGTGCAGCGCCGCCGTGGTCCAGTCGCCAGCGTCAAGCCGCCGGTGAGTCAGCGTTAACCCCCCCCCCCCCCCGGCTAATCACCTAATTAGTGACCCCTGGGTCACTGACCAGTGGGCCCAGTGGCTTAATTAAGCCACTGGATTAATTTAACCCACGGGTTAAGTTAACCAGCCACTGACAGGGTGGCCCCACATGTCAGCCCCCCCTGACGCCAGCTTGACGTCAGCCTGACGCAGTAAATCGAATTAATGAATTTCCAGAGATTATTTGAATTAAAAGAATTCCAGAAATTCCAGAAAATACCCCAAACTTTGGAAATTCATAGAAAATTCATATTAACTCCAAATTGGACAAATAATATATGAAAAATGATCAGGAGAAAATTATCTTTCCAAATATGCAACTTTCAACTCTGTTTGAGTTGAATTTAAAATGTGATCAGTAGCATTTGCTATTTGATTTAAATGGAATTAAATCAAATTCAAACCAAATATTTTTGCAACTTGAACCATGGCAACATGCTACATTTCAATCACACATCAGAGGCATATCATACACATTTGAAGATGGTTCAAAATGATCAAACTTTATCACATATAACTTGTTTAATTTTGAATTCAAATGTGGAATTTGAATTTGCATTTCAAATGCAATATATTCCACTTAAATGGAATTGCCTCACACATCAAAACTTATACTTCAAGCTTCAACATTCAATCATGTGCTTGAGCATTGCATTCATATTGATTGCTACTTCGTGCTTTGTTTGTCGAGTAGAGGTGGAACCGGAGCAAGAGATCACCCCCTTCGCTGAAGATCCAGAGCTCGAATCTCGTCAGCAAGGCAAGCAAACCCCCATTGATCATGTCGATAAAATCCCACTTCCCTCTCATGTCTCGCTTATGCATTGTTTAGGATGATCACCATGCTTCATTTCTACCGCATAGATGAACCCATTCCTTTGCATGACCTATCATTTTGTCACAGTAGTAAGCAAACCACAATCCTAGCAACTGTAGGAGTTGTTTGATATCATGTGGCCCCTGCAATGTTACTGCTTATTGCATGCTTAGTATGATACCATGTTGTTACTGTGATGTGAGTCGGGAAGGGAATGATCATGTTGATGTTGGTAGAAAAGTGTTGGTGAATCAACCCTAATACAAGGTGAACGATGAGAGGCTGTGTAGGAGTACACAGTGGGTTGTCTCGTTGAACACCGCCCTAGTACGAGTTCTTGTGTGGTGATCCAAGATGAAGAGTACAACCACACATTGGGCTCACTGACCCCTCTCAACTTACTAACTCATCCCTTTCGATGTCCAGATGTCGCAATAGTTCGGAGTTCTGGTAGGTCTGTGGCCTGGTTGCTAAGTGAGAGAACGGCTCATCCGAGACCGGCTTATGCACCACGCACACATCGCTTGGGTCCACTTCGGTAAACCGGCCGGGTTCACGATTGTGGTAACCAACCCAAGTAGGCGGCTTTCTCGGACTAGATCGGCTATGAGGTAACAGTTGTGGTGAGCATCCTCGCTGGCACCCCTTGAATGGTGTCGAGATCAAAGGCGGTAAATGATGATCATGTGTTTGTAGCGGTACACCCTTGCAAGGTTAACAAAACTATTCGAATAGCCGCGTCCGCGGTTATGGACTTCTTGGAAAGCTTAGCTTGATTATTAGATAACTTGAACCGGATACTTCTAAAACACACCAAGATAAGTGTGAGTGCTATGGCGTGCTTCCTCGTGGGGAAGTCGAGGAAGGCACCATAGTGGTGTATTGGTTGGTGAAAGTAGTGGACTCGTGTACGCTTCTTACCTCAAAGTCTGGTACTCGTAGTTCAGGATTAGCCAAGTCAAAGCTGGCATTCTGCAAGTGAACCCCACCTCCCCTTTTACCTTGATACATGTGCATGAGTAGTATAGCTCCTATGTAAGTCTTGCTGAGTACGCCTTTGTACTCACGTTTGCTTAATCTATGTTTTAGATGACGCCACTGACCCCGAAGGTGGCTTCTTCATCGAGCTGGACGACTGAAGTTAAGCTAGTCTAGTCCCAGTCAGCAGACTGGTTCCCTCGTGGAGGACTTTGTGTTTAAATAAGGCTTCTTAAGCCATTTGTTAAACTTGTCTGTACTCAGACATAATTTGCTTCCGCTTCGTGATGTAATGTTGGATCACATGTATGTGATCTCTGTGTGTACTCTATAAGAGTTATAAATAAAATGTACACTTTGTAGAGAATTGCAATGGTACCTGCTGTTCATACAAGGCATGTGTGCTGCGTGTATGTTTATAACATGCATGTCTTTGTATGGGTTTTCGAGACCTTAGTTGTGTTCTGGCTGGCGGTCTTTCATACACCAAGTGGCCCTTAGATGTGCGCAGCTTGGGGCATCGCGATGCGATTGCTCGAGACTCCGTCTCGTGCACACTTTGTGGTACGATCGAGCCCGCCCTAGACCCCGACTAAGTGATCGGGCTGGAGTAAGTCTATGTAAGAGTTTTGAGATAGTCGATAGGATGGTTGAGGCGACTTGTCTTTGAATATGGGAGTTCACCACCCATATCAGTAGACTTGTGTGCGTACGATGAGGACCCATTTCAGTTGATCATCCGGCCTGGATGGGATGCCCCTCACGTACGATGCTTTCCGAGAATGTTCAGTGCTTGGCCTTGTCTGCTTAGACAAGTGGGTGCGGTTCTCGGCTCTCCATATGACTATGTCTTAACTGTACTTGCATACGCTAACCCCGGGTCCCGACAGACTTGGTATCAGAGCAGGACTGACTGTAGGACTAGTAGCCTTGGCCGAAGTCGAGTCTAGCCTTCTATAGTTATATAGTTACTCTGGGTATATAAGGGAATAACGTAAGGCTTCTTTTTTCTCCTTACCCCCTTCGTTCTGAGTTCTGAGTCACCCTCATCTTATTCTACGGGAAGATAGGACTAGGCTCTTCTATGTCTGATTAGCACATCTTGTTGTTTGCTTCCTCATAGCCGTAGGAAAGTTGTGATCGGTTTGTTAGAGTGGTTATGCTCCCTGTTTTATTACATCGTATGTAAGTGCTGTTTCCATGTTGTAAGCAATTGTCATTTCTTACAATTATAGCCGTTATGCTGTCCGAGTCATTCCAGGTTTATCTCATAATCTGATGCATTTGCAAACTCCTTTCTGTTTCAGATGGCAGATCTTCCCCCTCGGCAGATTGTTCGTTTGACCAGGTGCCTCGGTGTGCGTGGCCATCCCGCCACGTTGATCGAGATGATGTCTTATGTGGGATATCGGTGGTACCCTGAGTACACCATCGAGGAGCAGTTCCACGACTTCAACCAGACCCAGTTCCATTGCATTGTCCGGATCTATCCGCACCACGTTGGAGTCACCCAGCCTATCCATTTTGGACATGGCATTGGCGTTACCGAGAACATGGCTGTGCAGGATGCTGCATATTCATGTATTACCCTGCTGAGAGAGGAGCACACCCTGCTGAGAGAGACTTATTTCCGCTATATCCCTGCTGCACTTCCAGGAGAAGAGGGATATTACACCGGACTCTACTCAGATCACTCTGCAGAGGATCCAGCACTCCAGGTGAATGCTAGGTTTGCTAGTGACAGAGATCGTGATGCACGCGCTCTCCGTTTTGAGCTCCACGCCACCCGTGTTCGTCTGTATCGAGCACTGACGCTCTTGGCACCCTTTGTGAGCGTGGGATCAGTTGAGTATGATGCGATCTATCCAGTGAGGACCCAGATGCCTTCTCGAGTTGCTTGGCCCGAGATTGGAGGAATTTTTCCACCCCGTGGTCCTTTGCTTCCACCCTACACTGGACCTAGGCCCCATCCTTGCCCAAATGGATATCAGGGTCCACAAGCCTCCGTGTTTTCCGATGGTCACCTCCAGCTACCGGGATACGCGGGTAACTTTTATGAGGACTACTATGGAGATGGAGATGAGTGAGACCGCCTGTGGTCTTACTTAGTGATGATGTAGTAGTATCTTAGTGTATTGTATGCAAGGTGTCTAAGTTCCAGAGGCTTAGATAAATAATGTATAGGAAGTCAGAGTGCCTCTGAAGGATGTATCATCTTCATCACGTTTGTATTAGCTTGGTGCTTGTACTAAAACGTTGTATGGTTGTATGACAGCTTGTGAATATATGGCTTGTATGCTTTATCACCATGTTGTCAAGATGATTACTTCCTTTGCTCTGTAATCCTTCCAGTACTTCAATACCTTGATTAGACTCTTCAAATCAACTCTGTTTGACTTTGGTTTTCACCTTCAGGATGTCTCAAGGAACCCGTGGCCAGGTTGGTCGTAACCAAGGTCGTGGGAACAACCAGGAGGAAGACAACCTTCCACCCCCACCCACGATGGCCCAAGTTCTGATGGAGGTTGAGAGGAACCGCCGTGACTCTCACCACCTGCTGGAAGTCATCGCACGTAACACCACTCAGCAGCGCAATGAGCTGGTGTCTTTGAACGACTTCATTCGGCTTCATCCCCCAGTTTTTAGTTACTCCACTGAGCCCCTTGACGCCGATGACTGGCTCCGCAGCATCGAGAGGAAGCTCCAAGCCGGCCATGTTGCAGATGGCGACAAGGTCAATTATGCCACCTATCACCTTGAAGGTGCAGCAAGCTCTTGGTGGGAGAATTTTCTAAATATGCGTCCCGTTGGACCACCTGCATCTTGGGAGGAATTCTGCACGTCTTTCCGCGAGCACCACATTCCCAAGGGTCTTATGGACCGCAAGCGTGAGGAATTCTGTAACCTCACTCAAGGCAGAAGAACCGTGGACGAGTTTAGTCGTGAGTTCAACCGACTTGCTCGTTATGCAACTGAAGAAGTCTCCACCGACTCCAAGAAACAAGAGAGGTTCCGTCGTGGCCTCAACAGTGGACTCCGTCGCGAGCTCAATCTTCATGACTTTGCCACATTCCAGGTCCTTGTCAACAAGGCCATCAAGGCAGAGGACATGAACACCCCCAACGATTTCCGCAAACACCCTAGAGATGACAGTTCATCCAGTTCTGGCTCCCAGAAGCGCAAGATCTGGATCCCAAATAGCATGTTCCGCCAGAATAACCCACCGAGGCCATCCTATGTGGCGCCTCGTCCACCCACCCAGTTCCACCCAGCTCCACCAAACAACCCAGCTCCACGAACTGTTTTCGGAGCTTGCTACAAGTGTGGTCAGGCAGGCCACTACTCTCGCGAGTGCCCCCAGAACCAACTCCAACACCAGAACGTTCCACCCCGTGCCGGAGGCAACAACAACAACAACAATGGTCGTGGAAAGCCACCCCAGAAGGTCTTCACCACCAAACCCGCTCCTCCTGCCACTCGTGGACGTGTGAACCAGATTGCCGCCGAAGAGACTGACGACACCACTGACGTCATTCTTGGTACGCTCCCAGTCAATTTTGTTCCTACTTCCGTTCTTTTTGACCCAAGAGCATCTCATTCATTCATGTCGGAAAGTTATGCACTTCGCCATGAGTTACCTTTTTGTTGAATTGTCCACCCCAATGATTATTCAAACTCCAGGGTCAAGATGGCAAACTAATAGAGTGAGCCATGGTAATCAAATTTCAATTGAGGGTTTAGTATTCCTTGCTTCACTCATAGCCCTCAAGTCTTCAGACATTGATGTCATCCTTGGCATGGATTGGCTATCAAGACAAAATGCCTATCTGGATTGCAAAGGCAAATCCGTGAAACTCACCCACCCTTCAGGCACAACCGTCAACTATACTTTACCCAGAACAAGAACCCAAGTGCATTCCTTGAATGTACTTCCCCTTCCCGAACTTGAAGATATTCCGGTGGTTCGTGACTTCCCGGATGTCTTTCCTGAAGAGCTGCCGGGCCTGCCACCCGACAGGTGTGTAGAGTTTATAGTGGATCTTGTTCCAGGAACCGCACCAATTTCCAAACGCCCATATAAAATGGCCCCACATGAGTTAGCTGAGCTAAAAACCCAACTTGATGCTTCGTTGGCAAAAGGCTTCTTCCGCCCTAGCTCATCGCCATGGGGTTGCCCCATTCTGTTCGTAAAGAAGAAAGATGGAACAGAAAGGATGTGCGTAGACTATCGCCCGCTAAATTTAGCGACGATAAAGAACAAATACCCACTGCCCAGGATCAATGATCTTTATGATCAACTTGCAGGATCCGTTGTCTTCTCCAAGATGGATTTGAGATTAGGTTATCATCAGATCAGAATCCGAAACGAGGACATTCCAAAAACGGCTTTTACTACTCGTTATGGTCTTTACGAGTACACCGTCATGTCCTTTGGTTTAACCAATGCCCCCGCCACATTCTCACGCTTGATGAATTCGATCTTCATGGAGTACCTAGATAAATTTGTTGTGGTTTATCTCGATGATATTCTCATCTACTCGAAGAACGAAGGAGATCATGCCGAACACTTAAGGCTGGTATTGATGAAACTTAGAGAGCATCGCCTGTATGCTAAATTCTCCAAGTGTGAATTCTGGCTACCAGAAGTGACCTACTTAGGCCACGTGATTTCTGCAAAAGGCATTGCTGTGAATCCCGAGAGAGTTCAGGCCGTCCTTGACTGGACTCCACCTGAATCGGTTAAGCAAGTTAGGAGTTTTCTTGGCCTAGCCAGCTATTGTCGTCGCTTCGTCGAGAACTTTTCTAAAGTTGCAAAGCCTCTAACTGAACTCCTCAAGAAAAATAAGAAATTCTTATGGACTCCCAAGTGCGAGGAAAGCTTTCAAGAGCTAAAAAGAAGATTGACTTCTGCACCCGTGCTTGCACCTCCAGACACCAAAAGAGATTTCGAGATCTATTGTGATGCCTCACGGCAAGGGTTAGGATGCATACTTCTGCAAGATAGACATGTGGTAGCTTATGCTTCACGCCAGTTGCGGCCACATGAAGAGAACTATCCTACCCATGACCTTGAACTCGCTGCCGTAGTTCATGCTCTAACAACTTGGCGACATTACCTCCTTGGTAATCGTTGTGAGATTTATTCCGACCACCAAAGCCTCAAATATATTTTCACCCAGCCAGATCTTAATCTCAGGCAAAGACGCTGGATTGAGTTGATAAAAGATTGCGACGTAGCAATTTCTTACACCCCAGGCAAAGCCAATGTCATGGCTGATGCACTAAGTCGTAAGTCGTACTGTAACAACCTCATGTTACAGCAGTATCAACCACTTCTTCATGAGGACTTTTGCAAGCTCAATCTTGAAATTGTTCCTCATGGCTATCTTTCTACCTTGGTGGCGAAACCAACTCTTGAGGATCAAATCATAGTTGCCCAAAGGCGTGCACGAGTTGTTCGCCGGATCAAGGAGAACATTGCTAGCGGAGTTGCTAAATGTTTCTCCACAGATAGCAAAGGAACGGTATTCTTTGAAAATCGTTTGGTAGTACCTAAGAATAAGGAACTAAGGCAACTCATCCTCAAAGAAGCCCATGACACACCCCTCTCAATTCATCCCGGTAGCACAAAAATATACCGAGATCTACGCCAGAGATTTTGGTGGACTAGGATGAAGAGAGACATTGCTCAATTTGTTGCCGAATGTGATGTTTGTCGTCGCATTAAGGCAGAACATCAAAGACCTGCTGGTACACTTCAACCTTTGTCTATTCCCGAGTGGAAATGGGACAAAGTCGGTATGGATTTCATCACCGGCTTTCCAAGAACCCAGAAATGAAACAATGCCATCTTTGTTGTCATTGATAGGCTTTCCAAAGTTGCTCACTTTCTTCCGGTTCGCGAGTCTATAACTGCTAGTCAGTTAGCGGACTTGTACATCTCCAGAATTGTATCCCTTCACGGTGTTCCTTTGGAAATCAATTCTGATCGCGGTAGCCTTTTCACCTCTAGATTTTGGGGAAGCTTTCAGAATGCTATGGGAACTCATCTCTCCTTTAGTACAACTTTTCATCCTCAGTCTAGCGGTCAAGTCGAAAGGGTTAACCAAATTCTTGAAGACATGCTCAGAGCTTGTGTTATCTCATTCGGAAAGAATTGGGAGAATTCTCTTCCATTTGCCGAATTTGCTTATAACAATAGTTTTCAATCTAGTCTGAACATGGCTCCTTTTGAACTCCTATATGGACGATGATGTCGAACACCCCTTAACTGGTCAGAAACCGGTGAAAGACAATTCTTTGGACCGGATATGATCAAGGAAGCAGAAGAGCAAGTTCGCATTGTTCGTGATCAATTGAAAGCAGCCCAGTCTCGTCAGAAAAGCTACTATGATCGTCATCATAGGCAAGAGAGCTACAATCTGGATGAGAAGGCTTACCTTCGGGTTACTCCTCTCAAGGGAACCCAACGTTTCGGTATCAAAGGCAAGTTGGCCCCACGTTACATCGGACCTTTCCGCATTATTGCTAAACGTGGAGAAGTTGCCTACCAACTTGAACTACCCCCGCACCTTTCCCGAGTACATGATGTATTCCATGTGTCCCAACTCAGGCGTTGCTTCAAGGACCCCATCCGCGAAGTCCACCATGAAACGCTTGATCTCCAAGATGACCTTTCTTATCGAGAATACCCCATTCGTATTCTTGATTCCGCAGAGCGTGTCACTCGTCGTCAGAAGATTAGGTTTCTGAAAGTGCAATGGTCACACCACTCTGAAAGAGAAGCCACGTGGGAAAGAGAAGACCGTCTCAGTGCTGAGTACCCCACCTTCCTCCCGCAGACTTCTGAATCTCGGGACGAGATTCTTTTGAGTGGGGGCGAGTTGTCAGATCCCTCTGTTAGGTATGTGCTAGGGTTAGTTAGTACCTTTGCATCATGTCAAAATTTCAAAAAGAAATCTTGGAAATCAATTTCAAAATCCAAATGGGAGAAGGAACACCCCCCAGATGAATTAATTCAAAAGGCCAGATAAAAATATTTTCCAAAAATTCATGTTAGAGTTTTGAAAAGTCTTATAAATGAGTGTGATCACATATCAAGTGATGTGGGACCCACCCCATGCTCATAGATTTTTCAAATATTCAAACAGTACCTTGGAATTAAAGAAATACCCCTTTTTGATTTAAAATTCAAATCATTTGAATTTTAAAAATGTTGAAAGTTTATGAGTGGCTAGTTTATATTATTATGAGACCACATAAAAGTTTTCAGCATTTAATATAATGTTTAGCTATTTATTTTAGCTAAACAGAATAAATAACAGAAAGGAAAGATTAAACAGAAAAGGAAAAGACTTACCTGGCGCCTGGGCGAAGCAGGCCCACCCCAGCCCAGCTGGCCCCGCAATAAATTCCTCCCCTCCAGCGCGACTCCTTCCTCCTCCTTCGCCGAATTCTTCCTCCACCCGAGAGCGCCGCCGCTCGCCGTCGCAAGAACTCGTGGCCATCGACGTCAAGGAGTCAAGCCAAGGTGTCCAATCGCTTCGCCGTCGTCGTCTTCGTCGAACTGCAGAAGGAATCGGAGCCGGACGCCTCCTCGAGCTCGCTAGCTTCATCGTCTTCATCGCCGGCCGCCGTGGATCGAGCTCGAATTCCGGCAACTCCAGCGCCTCCCCGAGCAAGCCACCACTTCAGACAGTTTCAGGGTGAGCTTGCGAACAAAAACCCTCACCTTTCCCTCTTCTTTACTCGCTCTAGCCGGATCCGCCATGGATGCCGAAGCACTTCGCCGCCATGGATGAGCTCGAGGTCGCCCTTGTGCCCCTTCGTCTCAACCAGAGCGCGCGTTTGGCTCCTGAGCATGTTAGCTTTCGAACGCGAGCGATTTCAGCCCGAACCGTGCACGGTAGCGTCGCCTGCGACTTCGCCGTGGTTCTGCTGCCGCCGGAGTCGTCGCCGTCGTCGATGCAGAGCTCCCCGTGGACCCCCGATGACTCCAGAAGACGCGGACGACCTCCAGGAGCAAGCCGGTGCCCTCCGTTTCCCCTCCCGTGGACGGAATCGAGTTCCCGTGCAGCGCCGCAGTGGTCCAGTCGCCGGCGCCAAGCCGCCGGCGAGTCAGCGTTAACCCCCCCCCGGCTAATCACCTAATTAGTGACCCCTGGGTCACTGACCAGTGGGCCCAGTGGCTTAATTAAGCCACTGGATTAATTTAACCCACGGGTTAAGTTAACCAGCCACTGACAGGGTGGCCCCACATGTCAGCCCCCCCTGACGCCAGCTTGACGTCAGCCTGACGCAGTAAATCGAATTAATGAATTTCCAGAGATTATTTGAATTAAAAGAATTCCAGAAATTCCAGAAAATACCCCAAACTTTGGAAATTCATAGAAAATTCATATTAACTCCAAATTGGACAAATAATATATGAAAAATGATCAGGAGAAAATTATCATTCCAAATATGCAACTTTCAACTCTGTTTGAGTTGAATTTAAAATGTGATCAGTAGCATTTGCTATTTGATTTAAATGGAATTAAATCAAATTGAAACCAAATATTTTTGCAACTTGAACCATGGCAACATGCTACATGTCAATCACACATCAGAGGCATATCATACACATTTGAAGATAGTTCAAAATGATCAAACTTTATCACATATAACTTGTTTAATGTTGAATTCAAATGTGGAATTTGAATTTGCATTTCAAATGCAATATATTCCACTTAAATGGAATTGCCTCACACATCAAAACTTATACTTCAAGCTTCAACATTCAATCATGTGCTTGAGCATTGCATTCATATTGATTGCTACTTTGTGCTTTGTTTGTCGAGTAGAGGTAGAACCGGAGCAAGAGGTCACCCCCTTCGCTGAAGATCCAGAGCTCGAATCTCGTCAGCAAGGCAAGCAAACCCCCATTGATCATGTCGATAAAATCCCACTTCCCTCTCATGTCTCGCTTATGCATTGTTTAGTATGATCACCATGCTTCGTTTCTACTGCATAGATGAACCCATTCCTTTGCATGACCTATCATTTTGTCACAGTAGTAAGCAAACCACAATCCTAGCAACTGTAGGGGTTGTTTGATATCATGTGGCCCCTGCAATGTTACTGCTTATTGCATGCTTAGTATGATACCATGTTGTTACTGTGATGTGAGTGGGGAAGGGAATGATCATGTTGATGTTGGTAGAAAAGTGTTGGTGAATCAACCCTAATACAAGGTGAACGATGAGAGGCTGTGTAGGAGTACACAGTGGGTTGTCTCGTTGAACACCGCCCTAGTACGAGTTCTTGTGTGGTGATCCAAGATGAAGAGTACAACCACACATTGGGCTCACTGACCCCTCTCAACTTACTAACTCATCCCTTTCGATGTCCAGATGTCGCAATAGTTCGGAGTTCTGGTAGGTCTGTGGCCTGGTTGCTAAGTGAGAGAACGGCTCATCCGAGACCGGCTTATGCACCACGCACACATCGCTTGGGTCCACTTCGATAAACCGGCCGGGTTCACGATTGTGGTAACCAACCCAAGTAGGCGGCTTTCTCGGACTAGATCGGCTATGAGGTAAAAGTTGTGGTGAGCATCCTCGCTGGCACCCCTTGAATGGTGTCGAGATCAAAGGCGGTAAATGATGATCATGTGTGTGTAGCGGTACACCCTTGCAAGGTTAACAAAACTATTCGAATAGCCGCGTCCACGGTTATGGACTGCTTGGAAAGCTTAGCTTGATTATTAGATAACTTGAACCGGATACTTCTAAAACACACCAAGATAAGTGTGAGTGCTATGGCGTGCTTCCTCGTGGGGAAGTCGAGGAAGGCACCATAGTGGTGTATTGGTTGGTGAAAGTAGTGGACTCGTGTACGCTTCTTACCTCAAAGTCTGGTACTCGTAGTTCAGGATTAGCCAAGTCAAAGCTGGCATTCTGCAAGTGAACCCCACCTCCCCTTTTACCTTGATACATGTGCATGAGTAATATAGCTCCTATGTAAGTCTTGCTGAGTACGCCTTTGTACTCACGTTTGCTTAATCTATGTTTTAGATGACGCCACTGACCCCGAAGGTGGCTTCTTCATCGAGCTGTATGACTGAAGTTAAGCTAGTCTAGTCCCAGTCAGCAGACTGGTTCCCTCGTGGAGGACTTTGTGCTTAAATAAGGCTTCTTAAGCCATTTGTTAAACTTGTCTGTACTCAGACATAATTTGCTTCCGCTTCGTGATGTAATGTTGGATCACATGTATGTGATCTCTGTGTGTACTCTATAAGAGTTATAAATAAAATGTACACTTTGTAGAGAATTGCAATGGTACCTTCTGTTCATACAAGGCATGTGTGTTGCGTGTATGTTTATAACATGCATGTCTTTGTATGGGTTTTCGAGACCTTAGTTGTGTTCTGGCTGGCGGTCTTTCATACACCAAGTGGCCCTTAGATGTGCGCAGCTTGGGGCATCGCGATGCGATTGCTCGAGACTCCGTCTCGTGCACACTTTGTGGTATGATCGAGCCCGCCCTAGACCCCGACTAAGTGATCGGGCTGGAGTAAGTCTATGTAAGAGTTTTGAGATAGTCGATAGTATGGTTGAGGCGACTTGTCTTTGAATATGGGAGTTCACCACCCATATCAGTAGACTTGTGTGCGTACGATGAGGACCCATTTCAGTTGATCATCCGGCCTGGATGGGATGCCCCTCACGTACGATGCTTTCCGAGAATGTTCAGTGCTTGGCCTTGTCTGCTTAGACAAGTGGGTGCGGTTCTCGGCTCTCCATATGACTATGTCTTAACTGTACTTGCATACGCTAACCCCGGGTCCCGACAGATACACTTACTTGCAACAAAATATTAATATCAACTGCGATATGGAGGTGATGATAGCAACGGAAATAATGGTGGTGAAACGGTAATAGTAAAACAATGAAAGTAAATAACTAGTAACCAGCAGAATTAAAACACTGTAGGCTAGGGAGATGGATGGTTGGGCGCTGCATGGATAAGACACATCATGTATTTAACTTGGGGCAAGGCACACAGAAAAACAATGATCATCTAGGCATAAATCAAACATTAGGCATGTATCCCAAAGGTAGTTGTACGTGCTTGCAATAAGAACTTGCACAACATCTTTTGTCCTACCATCCCGCTACGAACGGGGCCAAAAGGAACTTATGGAGATTAAGGTGCTCCTGTCAAAGAGCACCGGAACAAAGCATTAACAATCAATGGATACATGGAATCCTCAAATTATAGTCCATCCCCTTTGGTGTCCCAAGCTGTCACCTTTGGGATCGCCGGTTCCGGACTATAACAGGTGCATACAACTCATAGATAGGATCAAGAACACAAATATATTCATGAAAACACAAAGGGTTCAGATCTGAAATCATGGCACTCAGACCCAAAGTGACAAGCATTAAGAGCAACAAGTTGAAGCAAAGATGATAAACACCAATCTAGATGATAGGCAACATGCCCCCCAACAATCTGATAAACTATTACATGATCTAACTCATCCAATCCCTACCATCCCCTTTGCCTTCAGCAGGGAATTACTCACACATGGATGGAGAAGTCATCGAGGGAGGATGGAGTGGCGATGATGATGACAATGGCGATGATCTCCCCTCTCCGGAGGCCAAAACAGCCTCCAGATTAGCCCTCCCGGAGAAGAACAGAGGGTGGCGGCGGCTCCACGACGTGAATTGGGAAAACGACTTCTGTTTCGGGGTTTCTCCGTCACGGGAATAAATAGGAGCCTTGGTAGGGCACCAGAGGAGGGGGGAGGCCCCCAAGCGGCCAGAGGGCGCGGCCCCACCCCTGGCCGTGCCAGGGGGGCGCCTGGGGCCCCCTTGGCTGCCCTCTGGTCCCACTTCTGGCTTTTGGCTCCTTCGGGTGCGTGGATTTTCTGGTATTTTTCTGGGAATTTTCTGAGATGTCCAAAAATCCATTTTCCTGCGCACAATAAAACCATACAGGCAGCTCTGCTGAAAACAGCATTAGTCTGGGTTAGTTTCGTCCAAATCATGCAAGAATGAGGGCAAATCAATAGCAAAAGTGTTTGGAAAAGTAGATACGTTTGAGACGTATCAATCACTGCCAAAGTTTTCTGATTTCTCATGAACAAAGTGTGAAGGAGGGTTTGTTTGTTGTATTATCTTTTGTGAGCTGGGCGCACTCATGCCAGTTCCTCCTCGTATTAGGGGTTTGCAGATTAGACATGCAATCCCGGGGTAAAACTTGTCCAACTTAAGAAGATCATGAATTAACTACTACTTCCTCATGAGCTAAAACAGGGGCACAAAACAGAAGATTTTGAACATCTAAGGATAACACCAAAATTCTATTCTTTAGGAGTGGTAGTGGAATACCACGAATAGGAAGATATGGTGGACTCATATGGGAGATACTGAGGTTTGGCTAGCAAAGGCTTTGAGAGAACAGACAGTTGAGATGATGACTTGGATGCAAAGCAATATAAAGAATAAACATTAAAATAAGCATAGCACACCAAGTTGTCTTCCTTGTCAACATAACACTACAAGCATAATAACAAAGAGGGTTTTGGCTATGTCGCTACTTTGAGAAGAATAACATGCTTGTTGTTATGACCAAAGCTATGTTTGCCAAGATTAAATAAAGTTTTCAAAGCCATACCTGATATAAGTTCAATACTCCCCATAAGAATCATCATAAGGTCGATTGCGTGAAGAGAATACCGAGTGCAGCGAAGGAATCAATAGACTTCTCATTAATATTCCATCATAGACGACTCCACACTCACGGATACATAACTCTCCAAAAAGGAGTGATAGACCTCAAAGCGAACACCTATTTTATAAGATAACTTCCCTAGACATGATACGACTCTACTTGACTCTAAAATACATAGATAAAGATAAAAATGCCGAGCACTCCCCCAAGCTTGGAACAAGCTAAGGGGATGCCATTACCCGAGGAGATTTACTACTCATCCTTGTTGTTGTTGGTCACGTACTCCTTGGCGAACCGCTTCCATGGCAGTTGTTCTCCAGTCTCAAAGGACATTCCCGTCTCCAGGATCCTGCACTCAGCACCCAAACCCATGCGCAGAAACTTTAGTTCATACTCACAGTTCTGGTTCTGCAGATCATAGATCTGTGCCGGAAGTTCATAAACTTTTTCTTCTAGTGCGGCCAAACTTGACCACATCTCCTTCATCTCCTTCTTGTGGGAAGCCTCTATCTCGTTCATGATGTCAAAGTTAGCTTCAACACCACGCTCCACCATCTTCTTGAACTTGAAGACCTCATGTTACATCTCCTTCAGTCGCTCCTCGGTGCTCCCCTCCTTGACTGGTCCCTTCAGATCCTCCTTGTGGAGGTCACCATCCTCCACACGAAGGATCTGGGGGTGCTTCTTCACCACAGCGAGGTAAGGGTTGATGACGTTGACGACGAACTTGTCCTTCGGGGAACTTGGGGAAGCCATGGCACCTAGGTCTAGCTGAAAGCTTTCCTGGCAGAAATAGCTCAAAAATAAAAACACACGAAATCACGAGATACGTTGCTGGAACGATCCGGGCAAATATATAGCAAAAAAATTTGCACAGAAAGGAAGGTAACGAGCCAAAGCGGGGTCAGAGACGGACTCCGGGGTGCCCAGGCGGCCTCCCGGCGCGGCCAGGGGTGGGGCCGCGCCAGGGGGGCACCTGGGCCCCCTGGAGCTGGTCTCCGCCTCCACTTCGGCCTCAAATTTTCTATATTTTTCAAAAACTTGTAATCTGGAACTTTTATGGAGGTTTCCCGATGTTTCCTTACCGTAATACATACCTTTCCTTATTATGCTTCTGCTGGTGTCTGAAACAGGGCTGCAACATGTTCTTCATGAGTTTTTGTGTATACCAAATCCACATCAACATTGACAGGATCTCCTGCTATGTATTGCTTAAGTCTTTGCCCATTCACCACTTGAGGTTTGGTGCCTTTGAAATTGTTAATCTTGATCGCACCCGAGCGGTAGACTTCCTCAATATGAAATGGCCCTTCCCACCTGGAAAGTAGTTTACCTGGTGAAAACCTGAAACGGGATCTAAACAACAAAACTTTATCACCAACATTAAATTCACGTTTCAGAATCCTCCTATCGTGCCACTTCTTTACTTTTTCTTTTAACATTTTAGCGCTCTCGTAAGCTTCACTTCTCCACTCATCTAGAGAAGTCAAGTTCATGAGACACTTTTCACCAGCTAATTTCGGTTCAGCGTTAAGCTCTCTAATAGCCCAGAAAGCTTTGTGTTCTAATTCTAATGGCAGATGGCAAGCCTTTCCATAGACCATCTTATAGTGAGACATGCCCATGGGGTTTTTGTAAGTAGTTCTATACGCCCACAAAGCATCTCCTAACTTATTTGACCAATCTTTTCTATTTCTATTGACTGTCTTCTGTAAGATCAACTTGATCTCTCTATTGGTGAGCTCAACTTGCCCACTAGTTTGAGGGTGGTACGGTGAAGCAATTCTATGATTGACATCGTACTTGGCTATAGATTTGCTAAAAGCTCCATGTGCAAAGTTTGAACCCCCATCATTCATGAGGTACCTGGGCACTCCAAACCTAGGAAAAATTACATCCTTGAGCATTTTCAAAGATGTTTTGTGATCAGCACTTTCAGTGGGGATTGCTTCTACCCACTTGGTGACATAATCCACAACAACTAAAATGTGAGTGTACTTGTGCGAGGAAGGAAAAGGACCCATAAAATCAAAACCCCAGCAATCAAAAGGCCCAATCACTAGAGAATAATTCATAGGCATCTCATTCCTTCTACTAATATTACCAACTCTCTGACACTTATCACATGATAAAACGTAATTTCTAGCATCCTTAAAGAGAGTAGGCCAATAAAAACCTGACTGAAGAACCTTATGTGCGGTCCTCTCACCAGCATGATGTCCTCCATATGGACTGTCATGACATTGTTTGAGAATGTCCTTCTGCTCGTGTTCCGGTATGCATCTTCTCACGATCCCATCTGGACCTTCTTTGAAAAGATGTGGGTCATCCCAAAAGTAATGCCTCAAATCATGAAAGAACTTCTTCCTTTGCTGAAATGTTAAACCTGGAGGCAAACACTACTAGGGAATAGCCTTATAGTGGTGCACTGATTTTGAGTTTAGTGGCGCATTATGGATGCGCCACTAACTACAAGCCACTAATAAGGGCTTAGAGGTGGCGCATTCTGGATGCGCCACCCCTAAGGCCCTTAGGCGTGGCGCATCTCAGAATGCGCCACCTCTAAGCTCTTAGGGGTGGCGCATTCTGGTATGCGCCACGCCTAAGGGCCTTAGGGGTGGCGCATTCACAGTGCGCCACTAAATACTAAACATATGCGCCACTAAATAATTACAGAAAACAAAAAAAAAGAATTACATAAAAGAATAAAAGCATTAAAGATATTTTTATTATATTACAGAAATGCAAAATACAATATAACAATGAGGCCAACAATTATTGATACAAAAGAATTGCAAAATAATTTTTATTACAAAGGTTTAGAGGCCAACAAGATTCACAAGATTACATTCCATCACAAAATTACAATGAGTCCAACAATTATTGAAAACCGAAAGCTACTTTCGTCATCACTACTTGTTTTCTCTTCAACCTGCACAAAACAAAGCTTTAGAGGTCACATCCATATGAATCATACCAAAGGAGAACAAAGCAATCTAGCATCTATTCTTATCAACAACTTAAAGCAAGTCGATGAATGGTGAAAAGCATGCACATATGCATAAAAATGCATATGCAGTGACCTTTATACACAAAGAGCACCAAGAGTATTTGACACTACCATCTAGTACACAAAGAGTACATCCAAATTACATCCAAATTACACAAAGAGTACATTCAATTAATTGTTTTGACTCGGCTCGGGGAATGGGCGGCATCCTTCTTTCGTCATGAAAGGCTTTGTGTCACGTAGGGCCTTTAGGCGGACTTCTATCTCCCCATTGGATGGTGCAATGTTGGAGTGGAAGATCGCCCCCTTCATTTGTACTTCATGACGAATGATAGTCGCCATCTGCGCTTGGATGTGAAAGAACTCCTCCTTCAGATTTGCATCGGCGATTTCCGCCTTCCTTTCGGCCCACGCTCTGAGATGACTTGGCAGCGTAAGGTTGCGTTGTTCCTGTACAATCGCCCTCATGTGATGAAGGGTGTAGTATGCATCCCTTACACTGCCAGCCGGCTGCTTGACGCACGGGAACTGCGTTACGTGGTTGAACACGTTCACGCCAGGCTGATTTATCCTGAACTTCTGCTTCACGATCTTGCCTCCGGCTTTTATGTAGCCGACGAGAGCATCATCCAAAACTCTCATGATATACTTGTAATCTTTCTTCTTCACACTCCCCGAGTCTAAATACACGGCATGCGAGTGTTGCGGTGAAAAGCAGATGAGGCACACAGTCTTGATCCTCACTGCATAATTAAAACAATACAAAAGGAATGTTGGAAGAGGAAAATGGAAAGCTAAGAAAGCATATACGCTACGGAGGCGAGCGAATTACTTACTTGGGAGAGTAGGTCATAAGAAATGAATCTTTGTCGGCGTTCCGTAGCATGAAGTCTGTGATGTACCCCGCCGCGAGAGCCGCGTCCCCGTCGTCCATCAAGATGCTTTCACGCATGTAGAAGGGGTCCAATATCGCGACGCTCGGGGTCTTATCTCTCCTGATACTCATAGAAAGGCTAAGCGAGAACAGACGGATAAGGCTATGGTCCAGCCACTTGAGATGGTACAAATTGAAGATCTCTGAAAACCGCAAGATTATCATATCCGCGGGGATAGTGTTGATGAAGCCCATGTTGATTGGCACCTTGGCCATGAAAACCGGGTACGAGGGATTCTCTTATCGAAGAAGAATCTTCTCTAATGCCATAATACTATGATGCACACTCTGCATATCCGAAGTTGCAAGGTCCAGCATGTCCTTAGGTAGCATCGCCCTACCAGCCACATGGATTTCAAACGAGAGATCCTTGGGTCTTGGTGGCCCGTCCTGAGCCCGGATCGGCATCGAAGGTTGGCTACTAGAAGTGATGCTCTTCTTTCTTTTCCGTCCCTTCTTCTTTTCTGATTTTGAGCAGTCACCGGCCTTTATCTGCTCAGTGGCCGCCTTATGGAGTGTGGACGGGTTGAGAATAGATCTTGTGGCATCTGCTTGAGGCTCGGTGAAGGCGCAAGCTGCTGGAGACATGTCCTGAGAAGCAGCGAAGAGACGCATGGAGCAAGCAGGCTTCGCCGCAGGATCAGCTGGACCGCGAGCTTCCTCGTCATGCTGATAGGCTCCTTCAGCAGGAGGCATGAATAAGTCATCAGCATCATACAAAGTATTGATGAACTGGTCGGCGCTGATATCATCATCAAGATCATCGTCTTCTTGTTGTGCTCCGATGGGATCATGTGGCGCCGACACGATGACTAGCGGTGTTGTCCTAGGTGTGGTGCCCCTTTCCCCCGTCATTAAACGCATTTGGCTCTTCGGCCATAGGCATATTTGGTTGAAACAGTCACTGAGGACTGCCGGCTCGTCCTCATCGTATCCGGGGGGTTGAATGGGAGGTTCAACTCTCTCGTAGCCCGAAATCACGAGAGAGATTTGAACCCTATGCATCTCCGGTGCCATCGGCATATTGTGCATGATTCGATTTTGTGGTTGAATGATTTTACCTTTGGCAACATCCTTCAACTTGCCGTCCACGACTTGTAATAGAATGCATGGAGTGTCCTCCTGCGAAAGAGATATATATATATATGCATCAGAGAGATTCCACTAAAAAAGGGCGTCGAGGTGAAGTCCTCGTTTGAGTTTCAAGGAGATGAAGTCCTCGTTTGAGTTGCAGACGCTTATAGTTACCTTGAGGGCGTCGAGGTCGGCTAGTGAAGAGACCCCGCCGATGACGGCGGGCATGCAAGAGACGGAGGGCGCGCTGCCTCCCGTGGCGTCGGTCGCCCTATTTGTGCTGCCGCCAGGTGCATTATTGTTATGCCCCGGTTGCTCGATCGTGGCCGGAGGAGTTACCATCACGTCCGGCGTCGCCGCCGCGGTGTTGGCGGTCGGAGTCACCAATACGCCGGGAGTCGGTGCGGGAGCCACCACTATGGCCGGAGTCGGGACTGCAGGCGCCGCGGGGCCCGAGTTGCTGCCGACCATGCTGGGGACTGGTATGGGCCCTTGTCCACCACGCGCTTGCCAATTTGCGAGCGACTGCATCATATCTGGAAGGAGAGCGTTCATCGTCTTCGCCACTTCGTCCTGGACAAGCTGCGGAAGCATGTTCACCTTCTCCTCCAGTCCACGAACATAAGCGGCATCTTCTTCGGTCCTTCTCGCCTTGCGCCCCCTCGAACCGGACTGCTCCGCCGATTTTCCATAATATTCGGACCAATTTAGGTCCGCACCAAAGCCGACCACACGGCCGGCTGACGATGGCTTCGCCGTCACGTCGTCAACCTTCTTGACCTTGTTCAACGCCCTGTTGAAGGCGTTGTCCCACGGGCCGGCCGACCTAACTGACGACTCATGCGATGAGGCGATTTTCATTTCCGCTTGCTGCAAAAAGAATGTGAAACGTTAAGAAATTGTGAACTTCACTCGAGAATTCAATCGACAAGGTCGCGTGGTAAACTACTTACCACGGCAGTCGTAAACTCCTAAATCTTAGGATCGATAATTATTTTCGAGGTTGCTTTGTCCTTATAGCTCCGGGCCCTCACAAAGAATTCGGTCTGCGGATCATCTTTGTATTGCTGGAAGGGGTTAGGTATGCCCGCAGCGGCGTACTCGACATCCTCCTTGTCCCATTTAGGCTTGGAACTTTTGTAACCACCGGCTCCGAGACGATGGTTACCTATGACCTGCGACCGCATGGCCTTGCCCTTTGCACTCGCGGCCTTGGCTTGATCGGACTCACACCTAGCCTTGAAAAGGTTGTAGGTAGCTTCGTCGATCAACGGCTCTTTCTCCTTGAGCTCCTCCCAGGTTTTGTTCTTTTCAAAAATTGCTCTCTTCACCCGGGTTTTCCAACTGGACAAGGCCTTGCTCATCTTCCTGAGGGCCCATGTGTTTACTTTGTTCCCTCTGAGTTTGGTGTTATCGTACGGCTCCAGAAACTTGTATCGTCCGTGCAGCTTGTTGATAAGAAGCTGACAATAATGAATATTCTCACGACTCCTGAGGTTAATCGTGGTGATCGGCACGGTGTTGCGAAGGATCGCCGCGACTTGACGGCCGTACCCTTCCGAAAAACGTTCGGGCTCTTTAGGAATACCGACGGCGGTCACAACAGTAAACTCTTGCCTGATGACGCCGACCTTGGTCGGTTTCCGATTCCTCTTCTTCGACTGGGTACCATCTGTGTTGGAGCCACCGGTCCCATCATCCTCGCCGATGTTCCTCTCGCCGTCTGTCGTACCGGCCTCCTCCTCCAAGTCATCATCCGATGAGTCGGACTCCGACTCTATCTCCTCCTCATACTCCTCCTCGCTCGGAGGTACTTCCTCTTCTCTCTGCTCCTCGACCTCCTCCTGGGAGTATTCCCAAAATTGCTTCCTTTTTGTACCCGGCTGAGAAGAAGGACCGGCGTCGGCTCCGGTCGACATGTTTGCACTAGTACAATATTAAAAAAATGCAACTACTTAATTAATTAGCACAATAAATAAATGCAAATACTCTCATGTTAAGAAAAATAGCAAAGGTCATGCACGAATTCACGGAAAAATTCGGCATGACCTTTGCTCTTTTTCTTAACATGAGAGTGCCCCATTCTCAACCGAAACGGAAGTTAATCAACATTTCGGGAGAAAGGGGATAATGATTTGTACCTGCACAACATATATATAGGCTAGCAATATTTATGCAAAATATATAATAACATGTATGTGACGATAACCAGCAACATAACATTTGTTCTTAATAGCATCTATATGAGACAAGTGCTAGATTTTTATGATGATGCAAACCAACTTAAAGCTATGCACAATCAGAAGATATTTTTGTAAGCAAAAATATTAATAAAAACATATGCTATGCTTGCTAAGCCATGGGAGTGTGCTATTCTTGCTAAAATATATGCTATGCTTGCTAAGCCATGGCAATGTTCTATGCTTGCTAAAAACATATGCTAAAGCTATGCTATGCTTGCTAAAAACATATGCTATGTGTGCAATGTCATTGTTAAAATAGTGGCCTAAAGCATATAGGCCATTACTAGAGATCATATGCATAGGTGGTTGTTGGCTATGACCATTGCTATGAATTTAAATGGATGTGGCCTCTCCAATTCTGATCTGCACAGATATTCACTCAAATTGCTCTCTGATTTTGTACTGGCTCCTGTATTTGCTCACATACTTGTTCATAAGAGTTCTCAATGTAGGCCTTGGGCATTTTATTATGCTAGTCAGTGGTCAATGTATTCCCATTTTATTAAATGGGAATAAACCAATATCGATGCTTGAAATATGTGAGAAGCAAAAAAAATCATCCCAAAATTTCTATGCTCTTACATATTACAAGCTTCACCGTCGGAAACAAATCGTCACCATCAAAATTTATATGCTCTTATATCAAATTTTGAGCGAGCTCAAAATGAGCAAAGCTCAAGATCAAGCTGTAAAAAGTGGGTCTTGCTCAGTTTTATCGATCGTCAGTCGATCTCGAGCTAGTTTTGAGCTTGTCTCACATATACCTTCCACTCACTATCTAGTTGCCTGATGATGCCAAATGAACCACAAACACCAACTAGTCATCAAACAGATTGATCCTAGGAGAATTATGCCAAGCAATTTGATCCTAGGAGAATTATGCCAAGCAATTTGATCCTAGCAGTAGCACAACAAGCAGTTCACCTTTATACACAACAAATTGAGCAGCAGCAGCAGCAACCCTAGCCATGGGGACAGGGGAGCAGGGGGTCGGCGACGGGGTGGATGGAGATAAAGGGGGTTGGCACCATGCTCACCTCGGGGGCGTTGGGGTGGCGGCTCCGGTGGCGTCGCGGGGGCTCCGGGGTGGCGGCTCCGGTGGTGGTGAGGGTGGTGGCGTCGTGGGGGCTCCGGGGTGGCGGCTCCGGTGGTGGCGGCTCCGGTGGCGTCTCGGGGGCTCCGGGGTGGCGGCTCCGGTGGTGGCGAGGTCGGTGGTCGGAAAGGGGGGCTCCGGCGGCGACTTGGGTGGCTCCGGCGGCGACGGGCTCCGGCGGCGACGGGCACGGGCGTCGAGTGCGGTGGAGATGGAATGGGTGTGGGCACGGGCAAGGGGAGGGCGGTGATGGAGGTTAAGGCTTAGGGGTGGCGCATTTTGCTGAAATGCGCCACGCATAAGGTTTCTTATGCGTGGCGCATTTTAGAGAAATGCGCCACGCATAAGAAACCTTTTGGTGGCGCATATCGGCTAGATGCGCCGCGCATAAGAGAACTTAGTGGCGCATTTGGGAAATATGCGCCACCCCTAAACATTTTTTAATTTTTTTTGTTCAATTATTTTTCAATTGAACTTGCCTTGTCACATTATGAATGAATATTCCCATTTCTTATTTTTGGAGTATATGTAGGTGGTTATAATATGCCTTGTCACATTCCTTGTCACATTATGACATGTTTATTTTTTAATTAAACATGTCTTGTCACATGCCTTGTCACATTACGAATGAACTTAGTGTCGTAACAATTATGATGAAAACACAGACCCCTGATGGTTATAATATGTAGGTGGAGTCATGAAGTGGATGCAAACAAGGAAATTATTTAACCAAATACTAGGTGTAATGTGAGAGGGGAGCAAGCACAAGCAGCAACACCAACAAACAACAGCAAAGTCATATTAAATCCATGCATACACAAAGTGATCATGAATTACAAAATATGTTTCTTAAATTTGGAGCTAGCTATTTAGCTATCGTTTCCTCACGATCTTCTTCTTGCCCTTCTTTGTCGTGGTTGAATAATTTAGGCCCGGGACGCCTTCACTTTTCCTCTTGAACGGGAGGAGACCTTTCTTCGGTAGGGTTGTGGTGTATGTATCCTGAGCGGCGTAGTCATCCTCCATCTTCGGGTCGCCGTACTTGTCAAAGTCTTGCTCGTTGGCGACTCCATCCATTCCGATGATGTTTCTTTTGCCTCTCCTCACTACAACGCGGCTCGGCTTTGATGGGTCGGTAATGAAGAAGCATTGGTCCACTTGGCTAGCCAGTACCCATGGCTCATTTTTCGCGGTGACGTTTGCGCCCGTAGACTTGGATTTGGCTTCGGGTATAACCATGGTGGTGAAGTACCGGTCTTCTTTTACGACGCTCTTGGCCCATCTCACACGGAACATCGGCACCTTCTCTCCACAGTAGTCGAACTTCCATATGTCCTCGATCCTTCCATAGAATCTTTCCTTGACGTCATCGGTGTAGAATATCCCCGTTACCCCTGAGTTCTGGTAATCGCAGTTATTGTCCTTTTCCTCCGTGTAAAATGTGTAGCCGTTGATATCATACGCTTGATAGGTCATCAGGTTGCGTGCGGCACCCTGTGACAAGGTAAATATCATCTTTTCGTCCTCGGAAGCGTTCCTTCGCGGGGGATTAGCACGAAGCTCGTCCCTGAACCAAGTCATGAAACCGGAGTTGTGCTCTTTGATTAGCCGTGGATCTCGGTCCGTTATCTGCAGGCCCTGGTCACTGTACTTCTTCCTGATTAAATCCTTGTGCTTTACTATCCAAGGATCGACCAGCTGGATGTGTTGTAGCGCGACTAGGCTTGCTCTTTCAAAGTCGATGTCTCGACCGTCAAAGTTGACATGCATTGCGCGGCTTCCCTCGTGGTGACCACACCCATCGGTCCTGCCAAAGTGCTTGTTGATGGCCAGACCCACAGGGTTCTCGGTGTTGAGATAATTCGTGCAAAAAGAGATGCACTCTTCGGTTAGAAAGCCCTTCGCTATGCTTGCATCTGGACGGGACCTGTTACGAACGTATTTTTTGATGTGCCCATTCATCCTTTCAAACGGCATCATGCTGCACAGAAACGCAGGCCCAAGTTGGACGATATCCTCCACGACGTGGATCAGCAGATGCACCATAATGTCGAAGAACGCGGGCGGGAAATAGATCTCAAGCTCGCATAGTATGAGCACGATCTCCTCCTGTAGCCTTTTGAGTTGCGTAGAGCAAATCGACTTCCGGGAGATGACGTCAAAAAAGTTGCAAAGGCCAAACAACGTTTTACGGACGTGCTCGTCCATTATCCCTCGCATCGCAACCGGGAGAATCTGCTTCATCAGCACGAAACAGTCGTGAGATTTCATCCCGCTGAAACGCTGCTTCGCCTCGTCTAGGTATCTGCTTATCTTCCCCGCGTAGCCGTTCGGAAATTTTACTCCTATGAGGCAGTGGATAAACCGCTTGATCTCCTCCTCGCACAGAGTGAAGCATGCCGGGGGGCAGTGATCAATACCGGTCTTCTTCTTGGTCGTCCTTTTTCGTTTGTGAGAGTTTTGCGTTTCCGTATCCTCTTCCTCCTCCGGCTCATCATCGTCGTCACTAGGGGGGTGAAGTTCCCTCCTGATGCCCATAAATTTCAAGTCATTCCTTGCTTTTGGCCCGTCCTTGGTCTTCTCCGGCATGTTGAGCAGCGTGCCAAACAAGCTCTCGCACACGTTCTTTGTGATATGCATTAGATCAAGGCTATGAGGACTGCGGAGTAGACTCCAGTATTGCAAATCCCAGAAAACAGACCTCGCTTTCCATACCCTCATCAACGGTTGAGTCTTCTTTTTTTTCTTTCCCGGCGCGAGGCACTCTTTCCAAGTTTTCAGCAAGTTGTCGATTTCTTTGCCGCTCCTTCGAGCTGGGGGTGCTCGGAGCTCCTCGCTTCCATCGAACAGATGTCCCTGTTTTCTCCACGCGTGTTTCTTGGGAAGCCACCTCCGAGACCCCTGGAACACGGTTTTTGAAGATCCGGGATCTTTTGGTAGCTGGCGGTACGTTGTATTATCCATGCACCTAACACATGCACAGAATCCTTGGACCACCTGCCTTGAGAAATATCCGTATCCGAGATAGTCGTGCACCGTCGTGATCACCGCGGCTTTCATTGGGAAATATTCTTTTGCCGTGGCGTCCCACGTATTGACTCTGTCTTTCCATAACGTTTCTAGCTCCTCTTTCAACAGCTGCAGATATAGATTGAGGTCTGTACCTGGTTGTTTCGGCCCTTGAACTAGCATACACATTGTTATGTACTTTTTCTTCATGCACTTCCAGGGGGGAAGGTTGTATATGCATACAAACACGGGCCAGGTACTGTGTGTGCTGCTCTGGCCGCCAAACGGATTGACTCCATCGGCGCTCACACCAATCCTGAGGTTCCTTGGTTCTTTCCCAAAATCTGGGTATTCGAGGTCTAACGCAGTCCATTGGCTACCATCTGAAGGGTGCCTCAGCATGTCCTCCTTTTCCGGATCCGGGTTTGGGTCATCCTCTTTTAGCTTCTTTCTATCCGCGTGCCAGGTCATGAGCTTTGCTTCCTCGGGATCTACGAAATACCTCTGTAGACGAGGAGTGATCGGAAAGTACCATACCACTTTTCTAGGAACTTTCTTCCCTCTCTTGTATCGACTAACACCGCACACCGAACATGTGGTTTTATCTTCGTCCTCACCCCGATAGATCATGCAATCATTTATGCAGACGTGGTATTTAACGTGCGGAAGATCGAGAGGGCAAAGGACTTTCTTGGCCTCAGCGATACTAGTTGGGCACGTGTTTCCCTTCGGAAGACGATCGTGCCAGAATGCCATGTTATCATCGAAGCTTTCGTCGGTCCATTTGTGTTTTGCCTTCATCTCCATAGCCCCAAGTGTTACATTCAAGCGGGTATCCTCGTCGTTGCATCCTTCGTACAACTTCGTAATCGCGTCTTTCTCGAGTTGCGCCATCTTGGCTTTCTCTCTAGCTGCACCTCTTGCGTTCAACGCCTCTTTGACAAGCAGCTCTTGAACATGAGGGTCCCGCACCCAGCTTGAATCATCATGTCCGACATCTTGATCTTCATGTCCGGCATCTTGATCTACATGATCCGCTTCGGCATCTTCTTCATGATCATGTACGGGATGCTCTTCGTCATCTCGCCCGCCGCTGTTTTCTGGTTGCCCTTCCTCATTTACTGGCGCCCCACCATTGACGTCCTCCTCCTCACCAGCTTCATCACTTATCCATCGTGTGTAGCCATCCATCAAACCATTACGCTTCAGGTGTCTTTGCAATATTCCGGAATCAGGCTCGGTCACGCACTGCAGTTTGCATCTCCGACACGGACATCTTATATCCGACCTATTATTCCTTAGCATGTCGTTTGTCGCACATTGCATCCACCTAGCCACGGTGATATCGCTCAGCATCTCGCGGACCATGGTCGATCACCTGCGTGCACGGAGAGAGCAACACAATTATATATCACAGTCGTCGCCGGAAAAATTCGGCATGACCTTCCCTAATAATGCATGGGAGCATGCGGAGAGTGCGCTAGAAATTTGCCGAAACGGAAATGAATCGACATTTCGGCAAAACATTTTCCACTCGAGATACACATATACATCAAACCACCATAAGCTTCACACATACATCAAACCACCACAAGCTTCACATATACATCAAACCCAAGCTTCACATATACAACAAACCCCAAGCTAATAAAGGCAAGTATATGGGTCATAAATGGAACAAAAGAGTTTGGGAGGAGGTCCACTTACTTCAATATGAAACAAAATAGATGTAATGCCAAGTATCGATGGATAAATGGAAGAAATGAGGTGGGGAGGAGGAGAAAACCGAATAGATCTAGTTTGATAATTGTGTGGAGTGAATGAGAGGTGGTAGGTGGGGTGGAGTAGATAAGGGCAGCTCTAGGCATTTAGTGGCGCATATAGGAAGCCAGTGGTGGCGCATCTGAGAAATGTGCCACCCCTAAGCTCTTATGGGTGGCGCATTAGCACAATGCGCCACCCCTAAGGACCTTATGGGTGGCGCATTTACAGAATGCGCCACCCATAAGCTCTTAGGGGTGGCGCATTCTGTAAATGCGCCACCTATAAGGTCCTTAGGGGTGGCGCATATTTCTGGATGCGCCACGTATAAGGTCATCCAGGCTGGCCCACTATTAGGGGTGGCGCACTGCAAAATAATGCGCCACCCATATATGGGTGGCGCATTATTTTGCAGTGCGCCACCCATAACATATGGTGGCGCATCACTTTCTACATGCGCCACTAATAAACTTTCCATGTATAGCTATTTCCCTACTAGTGAAAAACTTTGCAACGATAAAGTTAGCATAATCTGAAAACCAAGGATCGGAGAGAGATTGTACTTTTACAACAGCTAGCTATTCGTCTGGAAAACTGTCGTTGACTGGAATGGGATCATGCGGTATATCTTCCATCCTTGAAAGATTGTCCGCCACCGGATTGTCTGCTCCTTTCCTATCGACAATCTGCAAATGAAATTCTTGAAGAAGGAGTACCCATCGGATGAGCCTTGGTTTGGCATCCTTATTCTCCATAAGATACTTAATGGCAGCATGGTCAGTATGAACAATAATCTTAGAATCAACAATATACTGCCTAAACTTATCACAAGCAAACACTACTGCTAAGAATTCCTTCTCAGTAGTAGCATAATTCTTTTGAGCACTATCAAGTATTTTGCTAGCATAATATATAACATTCAACTTCTTATCAACCCTTTTCCTTAAAACAGCTCCAACAGCTAAATCACTAGCATCACACATAATTTCAAAAGGTAAATTCCAATCAGGTGGTTGTACTATAGGAGCAGTTATTAAAGCTTTCTTAAGAACTTCGAAGGCTTCCTTAAAATCTTCATCAAAAACAAAAGGAACGTCCTTCTGGAGGAGATTAGTGAGGGGTCTCAAAGTCTTAGAAAAGTCTTTAATAAATCTTCTACAGAAACCAGCATGACCGAGAAAACTACGAATACCTTTGATGTCCCTTGGGCAGGGCATCCTTTCAATTGCTTCGATCTTGGCCCTGTCCACCTCAATTCCCCTCTCGGAAATTTTGTGGCCAAGAACAATTCCCTCGTTGACCATAAAGTTGCACTTCTCCCAGTTAAGCACCAGATTTGTCTCCTCGCATCTCTGCAAAACTTTATTAAGGTTGTGGAGACAATGGTCAAAAGAGGTCCCATAGACGGAGAAATGGTCCATGAATACCTCCATAATTTCTTCACAAAAACCATGAAAGATAGCATACATACACCTTTGAAAAGTAGCAGGGGCATTACATAAACCAAAAGGCATACGTCTGTAAGCATAAGTACCATAGGGACAAGTAAAAGTGGTCTTCTCTTGATCAGCAGTGTTAACATGAATTTGAGAGAGGCCAGAATAACCATCAAGATAACAAAAGTGAGTATTTTTGGATAACCTTTCAAGCATTTGGTCGATGAACGGCAATGGGTAGTGGTCCTTCCTGGTTGCCCTGTTCAGCTTCCTGTAATCAATACACATTCTATCCAATGATAATTCTCTGAGGTATTACTTCATTCTTATCATTAGGAACCACAGTTGTTCCTCCTTTCTTTGGAACACAATGAACCGGGCTTACCCACTTACTATCAGCTATAGAGTAGATAATACCTGCGGCTAGAAGCTTGAGAATCTCAGTCCTTACAACATCCATCATTTTCGGATTCAACCGTTGATACGTCCAAAACGTATCCATAATTTCTGCTTGCTCCATGCCTCTTTTGTGTGATATTGCTATGATATTGATGAACTTACATACACTTTTGATCATATTTGGACTAACCTATTAACTCAGTGCACCCCAGTGCCAGTTCCTGTTTTCTGCTGTTTTTCTATTTCAGGTTTCCCCCATATTAAAAGTACTCCAAAAATTCGGGGAAAATCCAATAAAAATCAGCGTTGCAGACGCTTCGGGAATCACCGAGGGGGGCCAGGGTGGGGCCGCGCCAGGGGGCCGCCTGGACCCCTGGTGGCCCCCCTGGCTGCCCCCCTTCGCCCATATATTCTCTGTGACGTGAAACCCCCGTGACGGGAACCCTTTTTCGCGATCTCTCCTCTGTTTCGCCGCCGCCGCGCTTCCAAGATCGGGAGCACCAGAAGACCTCTTCCTGGCACCCTGTCGGAGGGAGGAATCACCTCCGGGAGCTTCTCCACCACCATGGATGCTTCCCGGATGAACTGTGAGTAGTCCACCTTGGACCATGGGACTATGATCAGTAGCTATGTGATGTTCTCCTCCCCTCTTTTTTCTTCATGTATTAGACCTCGTGAGCTGCCTTACATGATCGAGGCACATATGTAATATTTCTGTTGTTGCTATGCTGAGTTTGCTGGGATCCGATGGATTATGAGATTATGTTCAGATTGTGTTTGAGTAATATATTTGATTCTCCTCTTTTATATTTATGTTCTAGAGTAATTCTTGCATGTTCTCCATTGTTGTTTATTGCTTTGGCCAAGTAGTAGGTAGTGACTCCAAGAGGGAGCGTTATGCATGATTGTGGGTTCATGCCCCCTGATGACTAGCTTGAGTGACAGAAACATGAGTCTAGGGGATGTGTTGTTGCAACAAGAGGGAAAACAACGGTGCTTGTACTTGCGGGTGCAAGGATTGTTTACTTTACGCAAAGTTCTTTAATGCAGTTGTCTGTTGCTTTGAGTTTACACTTTGGGTGGGATTCGCAACTTAATACCAACGAGATGTTCTGGATAGATATCTCAAGGTGGATGATTAGTAGGTAGATGCAGATGGATTTCGGTCTACTTGTCTTGGCGTACCGCCCATGCTTTTGAGCCTCTTCCTTTCTTTATAGCATAATTAGCATTGGTTTGCGCACATAATCCTGTCAATTGCCCAGCTATAATTTGTTTATCTCGCATGGCTATTTTATCGTCTTTTGGGAGAGAGACATCACTAGTGCACATCATAGGACCCCGGTCCATATTTCCAATACTGTTTACACCCACTATCAATTTACTGCTTTATTTACTTTTCAGTTGCTATCACTATCATTATTATCCCGTGCGTTTTATCCTTTGTAAACAACAAGGCCGGAGGAATTGACAACTCCTCTGTACTCGTTGGGAAGCAAAGTTATTTGTTGTGCGTGCAGGTCCAGGTCAAGGAAGCAACTTTTGTCTAAAACGGTGCCATTGTTTCCTTGCCACCTTCTTGTATCTGTAGGAGTCCTACTGGTCGATCCTAAACCTTAGCATCTTCGCTAAGGGAAATTTCCGCTGTCTACATCTCAACCTTCCACTTTGGGTAACCAACAAGGGGGCGTTAAATCGTACCATCAACCGTCGTTGATGATCAACAACTGGTTTAGCATCAGGCTCAAGGTTGATGGTATGTTGACAAATAGATGGACTAATCCCCTTAAGGTCATCAAGGGTATAGCCAATTGCACCTCGATGTTTGTGAAGTACTTCCAATAGTCTCTCTTCTTCATACCCTGAAAGGTTAGAATTGATAATAACAGGATATACTTTCTTTTCATCTAAATAAGAATATTTGAGCAAATCAGGAAGAGGTTTAAGGTCAAACACTGGATCTTCATTTGGTTTCGATAAAATTCCCAAAGGCTCAACTGGAAGGTTGTGCTTTAGGATATCAGGTTGTCTTAAGAATATTTCGTCCAGCTCATTCCTCTCCTGCATATGCAAACCATTCTCATGGTCCTCCATATATTGCTGCAAAGGATCATTAGGAGGAATAGAAATGGAAGCAATACTTTTCAATAATCTTATCATTACTAGGCAAATCAGTACCACGAGGCTGCTTAGTGAACTTAGAAAAATTAAATTCATATGGCTCACCATTGAATTCAACAGAAACTTTACCTTTCTTGCAATCTATTATAGCTCCACAAGTTCTGAGAAAAGGTCTACCAAAAATAATAGGACAAAAATTATCCCTTACTGAACCAAGTACTAGAAAGTCGGTAGGATATTTTACCTTTCTGCATAAAACTTCAACGCCTCTCACAATTCCGATAGGAAAGATAGTTGCTCTGTTTGCAAGATGAATAGTATCATCAACTTCTTCAAGTTCACAAGGTGAAATTTCACCCATGATCTCTTGATAAAGTGAATACGGGATAGCACTAGCACTCGATCCCAAATCGCATAGCCCATAATAATTGTGATCTCCTATTTTAACAGATACTACTGGAGTACCTGAAATTGAGCCTTTATTCTTGGTTGTGACAAGGTTAGTGGAAACAGCACAAAAATTTATATTGGAATCTAAAGCATCATTAGTAATAAGATCCTTAACCAATGCAACTCGAGGATCGACCTTAATCTGGTCCTCAGGCTCATCAATTCTTCTCTCACTCTTATTCATTATGTCTGTCACGAAAGAGTGCTCCCTTATTCTTACGGGAAAAGGGGGATTTTCATATATAACTGCAGGCACAATAGAGTCAGCAACATGAATATCAATAGGTGATTCTTTGAAGGGTTTATGAGGCTGATCCTTCTTCTTCTTAGAAGAGTCAATATGAGAGGCAAAGTCCTTAAAAAATCAATCATTAGATGGGACTCAAGACCAATCTTAGAGCAAAAGGTATTAAAGTAATCAGTTTTCACATAGCTCTCTATATAATCATGCTCATAATTTATAGTGGGTTCAATACCTTTATCTATTTCCCAATCTTCGGTATTCTTTTGGATCCTTTCAAGGAGATCCCATCTTTCTTCAACGCTTTTTGTCTGAAATACCCCACTAGAGGAGGCATCCAACATCTCCTTATCCTGACGAGAAAGTATAGCATAAAAATTTGTAAGTATAGTTTTCTTGGGGAGCTCATGAATAGGACATTTGAGCATTAGAGATTTCAATCTCCCCCAAGCTTGAGCGATGCTTTCTCCGTCACGAGACCCAAAGTTATAGATATAATTCCTGTCTCGATGAATTTCATGAAGAGGATAAAACTTGGTATAAAAGAGAGACATAAGCTCTTGCCAATCAAGAAAATGAGATTTATCGAGAACCTTATACCAATCTGAAGCTTTATCTGTAAGAGATACAGATAACAATTTCTTCATGACAAACTCCTTTGATACACCTGCAAGCTTAAATAGTGAACATAGTTGTGATAAATATAGCAAGTGTTCACTGGGATGTCTGTCTCCTGCATAACGATTAGCCAAAACACAATCGATAATACCGGCTGGTATTTTATAAGGCACAATTTCAGTAGGGGGAAGGACAACCGCCACAGATGTGGGGTGTTTCCCCATAAGCAACGATCCAACAGCTAGGTTGTCCATACGGACAAAGAGCAGCAACAGCAAAATAAAAACAACAATATAAAAAAATTCCTTACCAGCTTCACTTACCAATAGCGCTATGCTCCCTGGCAACGGCGCCAGAAAACTTTACTTGATGACCCACAACGTAAGGGATCTGTTGCAGCGTTTTCGATAAGTAAGAGTGTCGAACCCAACGAGGAGCGAAAGGTATTGATAGGTGATTTTGGACAAGGAATAACTGCAAGCACTGAAAGATAACTTTTTACGGGTTTTCGATATAAGTAACAATAAAGTAAAAGCAAGCAAAGTAAATAGCGCTGAGGAGCAGCAAGTGACCCAATCCTTTTGAGCAAAGGATAAGCCTGGCAACTGAACTTATGAAGACTAAAGCGTTCTTGAGGACACATGGAGAGGTAGTCACGTGCTTTCACCATACTCCGTATCGATAACAAGTGTTGTGTTGATAAGTGTTGAGTGGGTGGATCTATGCTAGCACACCTTCTAGACTAAGATAAGTGCACTCTTATGATTAAACATCTTGCAAGCATCCACAAATACAAGATAAAATTAAGGCAAAGCCTAACCACAGCAATAAGATCAAGGATCCATTATTCCCTTGTGCAAAAGTGTGCAAACTGGGGTTCAGGTTTCTGTCACTCCGGCAACCCACCATAAGCATTCTTTATACACAATGTATTCCCCTAGGTCCTTAATAAGGCGAAGTGTTGAGTGTTCGACTCACACAACACCACTAGGAAAATAACAACGCAACTTAAATATCAAACAACACAAATTACTTCAACATCATATGACTACTAACAACTAGACTTCTCCCATGTCCTCAAGAACTAAAGTAACTACTCACAAGACATAAAAGAGATCATGATAAGAGGTGATAAATATATGATAAACAATCTGGACATAATGATATTTCTCCAAAAAAACTCAATAGCATTCACCACAAAGTAGTAATCAACACCGATAGAGTAGAGAGGATAGATAGTACGGATTACAACACAAGATAAACTTGTGAGGTGAGATTGGATGTTGGTGGAGATGGTGCTGATGTTGGGGATGATGTTGATGATGATCTCGATGATGCTCGTGACGATGGTGATGACGATAGCGATGATCTCCCGTTCCGGGAGGTGATCTCCTCGGCGAAATCTGCCCGCCGGAGAGCCCTTTTCTTCTCTATAGGTTTCCGCCACGGAGCGGCGGCGGAACTCCGTAAAAGCTTCTCTTTTTTAGGTTTTCGCATAACGGGGAGTATATAGGCCAGAGGGGGAGCCGGGAGTGGCCCCAGGGCTCCAGGAGCCCCCCCCCCCGGCGCGGCCAGGGGTGGGGCCGCGCCAGGTGGCCGCCTGGGGCTCCTGTGGCCCCCCTCTGGCCCCGCTTCAGCATGTCTTCGTTAATCTTCTGGAAAATACCCTCCGTCGATTTTCAGGTAATTTGGAGGTATTCTTCTTCAGCAACTCAGCGTCCACTTTTTACCGCTGAATCCTGTGTCTGCTGCTTCGGCACCAGAAAGTTGCAAACTGTGTAAAATAAGCCAAAACAACATAAGAACATCATCGTAATGTAAAATATGTCAATGAATAAGGATGAATTACGATATAAAATAGAGATGCATTTTGTACGTATCAACACTCACGTACCATGAGTCGAGGATGCGCAAGGATAACCAAACCCCCATACACTCCTCCTCGGGGTACTTGTCTCTTTGTGAACCTCCTTATTAGATTGAGAGTTACCGATAATAAGTGCATGAGTTATTCAGACTAATGTAAGTATTGAAAGTTTACACTTCCACCTCTTCATGACTTGATCTTCATGTCATACATGTTCCTGCTACACTGGCAGAGGCATACATTGCATACATCATGATAGCTACATCTCTTTTATGTTTGAGCACCTTGTAAAGTGTGAAAGATCTTCTATACCCCTTTTAAATTAGAGTGTTGCCCTTAAGTGAGGAAAAGATCCCAAAGTGGACAAAATAAAAGATCCCAAAGAGGACAAATGAGAGTTAAATAGAAAGAGCCATTGAGGCCACCAAAAAAATACAAAAAATAGAAAAAAGAGAAAAAGAAATAAAAAGAGAGAAAGGGGCAACACTACTATCCTTTTGAAAGATCCACACTAGTACTCCCTCTTATCCTTGTACTCCATAGAGATGATCAATCATGCATATAGCTATGTGGTGACCTTCACACTATAGAACTTGGCTTGCATATTCCAAGGATGAGACTCCTCAAAAGAGATCTAGGTCTTCATGAGCGAGAAAGTTGGATGCACCCCCACTAGTTCCATTGGAGAGATTTCTTAGCTCATATGTGCATCCGTGGCATGACAATCCCATGAGAGAGCAAGTTGGATGCACCCCCACTAGTTCCATTGGATAGATTTCTTAGCTCATATGTGCATCCGTGGCATGACAATCCCTACTCCTCACATCATATCTATCATTTGGCCTTCTCGCCTATGATTGTCCTCACTGATGTGATCCTTTCTCACCTTTTTGTCTTCCTCCTCCACCATACTTCTCTCTTTTCCATCCTAAGTGTCAACTCTCGTGAGTGCTCAAAATATCGAAAAGGAGTGGATCAAATTGACTTGTACCTAGCTAGTGGTCTGGGGACGAGTCAAGATAAGATTCCAAAGAAGACCAAGTGTGAAACTTTAGTAGATTGACTTCTCAACAAAAATACTTTTTTCTCGTATTCCCTATCCCCCTTCTTGCACGCAAACACCATTTGGAGACATTCGAGTCACGAACAGCGAGAGCTCTTGCACCTAATGTTCTTTCGTTGCTTGTTTCAATACTAATATAGACTCTTGCATGTTATGACTGGAATTGAATCACATACCATGATTGCTTTACTTTTCAAAGTTCTTATATGGTTTCTAGCATGTCACCACAGAAATTATGCTTGTTATCATTTACCTACTCGAGGACGAGCAGGAATTAAGCTTGCGGATGTTGATACGTCCCAAACGTATCTATAATTTCTATTTGCTCCATGCATGTGTTTGTGTGTTATTGCTATGATCTAGATACACTTTCATACACTTTTGATAATATTTGGACTAACTTATTAACTCAGTGCACCCCCGTGCCAGTTTCTGTTTTCTGCTGTTTTTCTATTTCATTTTTCTCCCGTATTAAAAGTGCTCCAAAAACCCGGGAAAAATCAGATAAAAATCAGCATGAAGGAACCTTCCGGAGTCTCGAAGGGGGACCAGGTGGGACCCACCAGGGCCCCAGGCGCCTAGCTGGCGTGGCCAGGGGCCTGGCCACGCCAGGGGGGCGCCTGGACCCCCGGTGGCCCCCTGGCTGCCCCCCTTCGCCTATATATCTCCCGTGACGTGAAAATTCCGAAGACAGAAACCTATTTTGCAATCTGGCCTCTGTTTCTCCGCCGCGCTTCCAAGATCGGGAGCACCACCAGGACCCTTCCCGGCACCCTGCCGCAGGGCGGATCCACCGCCGGGAGCTTCCCTTCCACCATGGACGCTTCCCGGATGTGTCGTGAGTAGTCTACTGTGGACCATGGATCCGTGATCAATAGCTATGTGATGTTCTCCTTTAGACCTCGTGAGCTGCCCTACATGATCGAGGAAAATATGTAATACTTTTGTTGTTTCTATGCGGAGTTTGATGGGATCTGATGGATTATGAGATTGTGATAGAGTAATATATTTGGTTTTTATCTCTTCTATTTTTGTTCCTAAGTAATTCTTGCATGTTCTCCTTTGCTGTTTATTGCTTTGGCCAAGTAGTAGGTAGTGACTCCAAGAGGGAACGTTATGCTCGATTGTGGGTACATGCCCCCTAATGACACGCTTGAGTGACAGAAACATGAGTCTAGGGGATGTGATGTGGCCACAAAGGGGAAAACAACGGTGCTTGTAACCGCGGTTGCAAGGATTGTTTACTTTACGCAAAGTTCTTTTTAATGCAGTTGTCTGTTGCTTTGGGTTTACACTTTGGGTGGGGCTCGCAACTTAATACCAGCGAGATGTTCTGGATTGATATCTCAAGGTGGATGATTAGTAGTAGATGAAGATGGATTTTGGTCTACTTATTTTGGCCTACTGCCCATGCTTATGGCCTCTTCCTTTCTTTTGTAGCACAGTTAGCATTGTTGTGCGTTTATAATCCTGTCAATTGCCTGTCTATAATTTGTTTACCTCGCATAGCAGTTTTATCGTCTTTTGGGAGAGAGACCTCACTAGTGAAAATCACGGGACCCCGGTCCATATTCTCATTATTGTTTACACACTCATTTACTTTTCAGTATTTACTTTCAGTTGCTATCATTATCATTATCCCTTGCATTTGATCCTTTGTAAACAAAAAGACCGGAGAGATTGACAACCTCTCTGAACTTCGTTGGGAGCAAAGTTATTTGTGTCGCGTGCAGGTCCAGGTCAAGGAAGCAACGTTTGTCGTAAATGGTGCCATTGTTTTCTTGCCACCTACTTATCATCGCCGGAGTCCTACTGGTCGATACTCTCAACCTTGGTATCTTCACCAAGGGAAACTTGCCGCTACGCTGCATCTCACCTTCCACTTGGAGTAACCAACGAAGGGCGAGAAGCAATTATCCTCTCTCGCGTATCACTAAGTAATTCTTGCATGTTCTCCGTTGTTGTTTATTGCTATGGCCAAGTTGTAGGTAGTAACTCCAAGAGGGATCGTTATGCCCGATTGTAGGTTCATGCCCCCCGATGACATGCTTGAGTGACAGAAACATGAGTCCAGGGGATGTGTTGTTGCCACAAGGGGAAAAACAACGGTGCTTGTAACCGTGGTTGCAAGGATTGTTTACTTTACGCAAAGTGCTTTTTAATGCAGTTGTCTGTTGCTTTGGGTTTACACTTTGGATGGGGCTCGCAACTTAATACCAGCAAGATGTTTTGGATAGATATTTCAAGGTCGATGATTAGTAGTAGATGCAGTTGGATTTCGGTCTACTTATTTTGGCCTACTACTGATACGTCTCAAACGTATCGATAATTTATGCTCGCTCCATGCATGTTTTGTGTGATATTGCTATGATCTAAATACACTTTCATACACTTTTGATCATATTTGGACTAACCTACTAACTCATTGCACCCCAGTGCCAGTTTCTGTTTTCTGCTGTTTTTCTATTTCAGTTTTCCCCCATATAAAAAGTGCTCCAAAAATCCGGGAAAAATCAGAGAAAAATCAGCGTACCGTAAGCTTACAGTGCCCCGAAGGAGGGCCGGGGGGCCACCACCAGGTGCCCAGGCGGCCACCTGGCGCGGCCAGGGGCCTGGCCGCGCCAGGGGTGCGCTTGGACCCCTGGTTGCCCCCCTTCGCCTATTTAATCTCCGTCACGGAAACCTCCGAAGACAGAACCATATTTCGCAAACTCGCCTCTGTTCGCTCCATGCATGTTTTGTGTGATATTTCTATGATCTAGATACACTTTCATATACTTTTGATCATATTTAGACTAACATACTAACTCAGTGCACCCCAGTGCCAGTTCTTGTTTTCTGCTGTTTTTCTATTCTAGGTTTCCGCCATATTAGAAGTGCTCCAAAAATTCGGGAAAAATCGGATAAAAAATCAGCGTAATAGAGTCTTCCAGAAGCACCCAAGTGGGGCCAGAGGGCCACCACCAGGGGCCCAGGGGGCGCCTGGACCCCTGGAGCCCCCCATGGCTGCCCCCCATGACTTGGGGTAACCAACGAAGGGCGAGAAGCCATTACCACTTCCACGCCATCAAGCAAATTTCTGGCGCCGTTGCCGGGGAATCCGAGTGATAAGATAGGGGAGTTGCCCACTACCTTTTACCTTTGCCTTTTAGTCTTGTTAGTTTACCTTTCAGTTTTTATCTTAGTGTCCTTTATCAAAAATCCAAAAAAAATAGTATGTCTAGTTCCTTACTTGCCAATCAATGTCTGACTTCTTTGAAACCAGATCTTATTGGCATGGAGGATTCACCGAAGATCAACAAAAGTGGTACAAGGAACACCGCTTGTCTCAAAAGGGGATACACTTATGGAAACAAATACATCAGTTGTATGAGTATGCTAGAAACTTGTGCTCAATATATAATTTATCTTTCTGCAGGGATGAATCTTGTTGCTTTATGAGGCACAAACACCTTGCTTTCCAATGTGAGTACAATGATGATGAAACCTTACCTTCTTATGCTAAGAGAAATTATGATTTTGATGATGCAGAGCAAATAGAAGAGTTTGTTGCTTATAAGGGTGCCTATGAAATTACTTCTCTTATTAAAAATATTGATGATGCCCCTTATAAATCTAAGAGTCTTGCTATACTTAACTATTGTTTGGAAAATTATGATGCAAATTATTATATTACTGATCATCTTGAGAGAATCTCTCCCCCAAAGGAAGAGATTAATGATTTGCAGGACTCTATGGAGGAAGAAATTTATGAACCTGAAAGCTCCTTGGATGAAAAAGAGGAGGAGAGTTACGAACAAAAGGAGGAAGAATGTAGCTATCCATGTCTACCTTCTAATGAGAGTAACTCTTTGAATCTTACCTTATATGAGTATTATGATCCTATGGATTCTTTTGAAATATCCCTTTTTGATGGAGTTGATGCTTTCTATGCTTATGGCCATGATGCCACTATGGATGATGCTTACGGAGATGAACTCGCTATAGTTCCTTATGTTAAGCATGAAATTGTTGCTATTGCACCCACAATTGACTGTCCTATTATCCTACTAACTCAGTGCACCCCAGTGCGAGTTCTTGTTTTCTGCTGTTTTTCTATTCCAGGTTTCCCCCATATTAAAAGTGCTCCAAAAATTAGGGAAAATCGGATAAAATATCAGCATAACGGAGTCTTCCAGAAGCACCCAAGTGGGGCCAGAGGGCCACCACCAGGGGCCCAGGCGTCCACCTGGCGCGGCCAGGGGCCTGGCCGCTCCAGTGGGGCGCCTGGACCCCTGGTGGACCCCCTGGCTGCCCCCCTTCGCCTATTTATTCTCCGTGACGGGGAAACTCCGAAGACAGAACCCTATTTCACAATCTCGCCTCTGTTCCGCCGCCGCCGCGCTTCCAAGATCAGGAGCACCGTCAGGAACCTGCCCGGCACCCTGCCGGAGGGAGGATCGACCTCCGGGAGGTTCTCCTCCACCATGGACGCTTCCCGGATGTGCCGTGAGTATTCTACCTTGGACCATGGGTCCGTGATCAGTAGCTATGTGATGTTCTCATCCCCTCTTTGTTCTTCATGGTTTAAACCCCGTGAGCTGCCCTACATGATCGAGGCACATATGTAATTCTTCTGCTGTTGCTATGTTGAGTTTGATGGGATCCGATGGATTATGAGATTATGTTCATATCATGATAGAGTAATATATTTGGTTTTGATCTCTTATATTTTTGTTCCTAAGTAATTCTTGCATGTTCTCCGTTGCTGTTTATTGCTTTGGCCAAGTGGTGGATAGTAACTCCAAGAGGGAACGTTATGCTCGATTGTGGGTACATGCCCCCTGATGAGACGCTTGAGTGACAGAAACATGAGTCTAGGGGATGTGTTGTGGCCACAAGGGGGAAAACAACGGTGCTTGTAACCGCGGTTGCAAGGATTGTTTACTTTACGCAAAGTTCTTTTAATGCAGTTGTCTGTTGCTTTGGGTTTACACATTGGGTGGGACTCGCAACTTAATACCAGCGAGATGTTCTGTAGATATCTCAAGGTGGATGATTAGTAGTAGATGTAGATGGATTTCGGTCTACTTATTTTGGCATACTGCCCATGCTTTTGAGCATCTTCCTTTCTTTTGTAACATAGTTAGCATTGCGCTGTGTTTATAATCCTGTCAATTGCCCATCTGTAATTTGTTTACCTCGCATAGCAGTTTTATCATCTTTTGGGAGAGACATCACTAGTGAACATCACGGGACCCCGGTCCATATTCTCATCACTGTTTACAAGCCTATTTCCTTTTCAGTATTTACTTTCATTTGCTACCATTATCATTATCATTATCCCTTGTGTGTTTGACCCTTTGTAAACAACAAGACCGTAGAGATTGACAACCTCTCTGAACTTCGTTGGGAGCAAAGTTAATTGTATTGTGTGCAGGTCTGCGTCAGGTGCGCCGCTGACACCTACTTATCATCGCCGGAGTCCTACGGGAGACAAACCCTATCCTCTACATAGGGGAAATTTGCTGCTATCCTACATCTCACCTTTCACTTGGGGTAACCAACGAAGGGCGAGAAGCCATTACCACTTCCACGCCATCAAACATCACGGGACCCCGGTCCATATTCTCATCATTGTTTTACACGCTCATTTACTTTCTTGCTTTTACTTTCCAGTTGCTATCATTATCACTTTTATCTGTTGCATTGATCCTTTGTAAACAGCAAGGCCGAAGAGATTGACAACCTCTCTGTACTCGTTGGGAGCAAAGTTATTTGTGTTGTGTGCAGGTCCACGTCAGTTGCGCCGCTGACACCTACTTATCACCTCCGGAGTCCTACGGGAGACAAACCCTATCCTCTACATAGGGGAAATTTGCCATTATCCTACATCACACATTCCACTTGGGGTACCAACAAGGAGAGGCATTGCACTAGTCAACTCTCTTGTCATCAGGCACATACACGGCGGTGATCACTGATGTCTACACACGCTTCTATTCTTGTAGACTATGTTGGGCCTCCAAGCGCAGAGGTTTTTAGGACAGCAACAATTTCCCTCAAGTGGATGACCTAAGGTTTATCGAACTCAGGGAAGTAGAGGTTGAAGATGGTCTCCCTCAAGCAACCCTGCAATTAAGATACAAGAAGTATCTTATGTCCCCAACACACCTAATACAACTAGGAGTTGTATAGGTGCACTAGTTCGGCAAAGAGATGGTAAAATATGGGTGATAGGTGTGGCAAAGCAAGGTAATATAAATCTGTAATAAAAAGTACAGCAAGCAAACATGTGACAAAAGTGAGCACAAACGGTGTAACAATGGTGGAAACAAGGCCTAGGCTTCATACTTTCACTAGTGGAAACTCCCAACAACATTAACATAGTCTAATCACATGATATTTCCATTAAAACATGCAATGGAGACGCACTCGGAGGTCATTCCTTTGTGGTCAAGAGAGGACGAGAATTATGGCTACAAAAGCACACCTCAAAGTTCGTAGTTCTCAATCTACGGATTTCTCAATGTCACCGCGACCATCCAAAGAGAGTACCACAATCACCACAACATATCTCAAGGATAGTCAAAGACAAGCACCAAGAGACTCTCAATCTTCAATCAACACACAAAAGAGGAAATCACTCATGAAAATATTCTTCTAACCCATGTCCAATAGACCACTGTCACCATGGTCTCGGGGATTATACTATATAAGATCAAGTGAGTACATCAATCCAATACATAGAGGAAGGGGAAACATCATGGGATCACCCTAGATTAACATAGCCTATGATCACAACAAAGATCAAATCATGGGAGAGAGAGAAGAACACATAGCTACTGGTAGAAACCTCAACCCCGAGGGAGAACTACTCCCGCTTCATGGAGGGAAGAAGCAACGTCGATGGAGATGAATCCGGGGGCACTTCCCCGTCCCGGCAGGGTGCCGACACAGGAATTCTGGTCCCCCGAAGCTTGTTGGCGATGGCGGCGGAGATCGGAATTGCTTCTGGAGAAAAGGGGTCTGGAATCAGGGTTTTCGCGACGGGAGAATAAATAGGAGCCAAAGGTGGCACTGAGGGGGGCCACAGGGCAGCCAGGAGGGTGCCAGACGCGCCCTAGGGGTGCCGCTGATACGTCCAAAACGTATCTATATTTTTGCTTGCTCCATGCATCTTTTGTGTGATATTGCTATGATATTGACGCACTTCCATACAATTTTGATCATACTTGTACTAACCTATTAACTCAGTGCACCCCAGTGCCAGTTCCTGTTTTCTGCTGTTTTTGTATTTCAGGTTTTCCCATTACTTAAAGTGCCAGAAATATTTCGGGAAAAATATAAGAAAAATCAGCGTACAGGAAGCTTCAGGAAGAGCCCAAGTGGGGCTAGAGGGGAGCCAGGGGTGGCCCAGGCGGCCACCTGGCGCGGCCACCCCCTAGGCCGCGCCAGGGGGGCGCCTGGGGCCCCTGGTCCACCTCTGGATGCCCCCCTTCTCCTATATATCCCTCTCGTCCCGAAACCCTCGAGGACATAACCCTTTTTCGCGATATCTCCTCTGTTCCGCCGCCGCTGCGCTTCCAAGATCGGGAGCACCAGGAGCCCTCTTCCCGGCTGATACGTCCAAAACGTATCTATAATTTCTGCTTGCTCCATGCCTCTTTTGTGTGATATTGCTATGATATTGATGAAGTTCCATACACTTTTGATCATATTTGGACTAACCTATTAACTCAGTGCACCCCAGTTCCAGTTCCTGTTTTCTGCTGTTTTTCTATTTCAGGTTTTCGCCATATTAAAAGAGCTCCAAAAATTTGGGAAAATCCAATAAAAAATCAGCGTATAAGAAGCTTCGGGAATCACCGAGGGGGGCCAAAGGGGACCCACCAGGGCCCTAGGCGCCCTCCCGGCGCGCCCTAGGGTGGGTTCGCACCAGGGGGGCGCCTGGACCCCTGGTGGCCCCCCTGGCTGCCCCCCTTCGCCTATTTATTCCTCGTGACGAGAAACCCCCCTGACAGGAACCCTTTTTCGCGATCTCTCCTTTGTTCCGCCGCAGCCGCTCTTCCAAGATCGGGAGCACTAGAAGACCTCTCCCCGGCACCCTTCCGGAGTGAGGAATCACCTCCGGGAGCTTCTCCACCACCATGGATGCTTCCCGGATGAACCGTGAGTAGTCCACCTTGGACCATGGGTCTATGATCAGTAGCTATGTGATGTTCTCCTCCCCTCTTTGTTCTTCATGGATTAGACCTCGTGAGCTTCCCTACATGATCGAGGCACATATGTAATATTTTTGCTGTTGCTATGCTGAGTTTGCTGGGATCCGATTGATTATGAGATTATGTTCAGATTGTGTTTCAGTAATATATTTGATTCTCCTCTTGTATATTTATGTTCTAGAGTAATTCTTGCATGTTCTCCGTTGATGTTTATTTCTTTGGCCAAGTAGTAGGTAGTGACTCCAAGAGGGAGCTTTATGCATGATTGTGGGTTCATGCCCTCTGATGACTAGCTGGAGTGACAGAAACATGAGTCTAGGGGGTGTGTGGTTGCCACAAGGGGGAAAACAACGGTGCCTGTACTTGTGGGTGCAATGATTGTTTACTTTACTCAAAGTTCTTTAATGCAGTTGTCCGTTGCTTTGAGTTTACACTTTGGGTGGGATTCGCAACTTAATACCAGCGAGATGTTCTGGATAGATATCTCAAGGTGGATGATTAGTAGGTAGATGCAGATGGATTTCGGTCTACTTGTCTTGGCGTACCGCCCATGCTTTTGGGCCTCTTCCTTTCTTTATAGCATAATTAGCATTGGTTTGCACACATGATCCTGTCAATTGCCAAGTTGTAATTTGTTTACCTCGCATGGCTATTTTATCGTCTTTTGGGAGAGAGACATCACTAGTGAACATCATAGGACCCCGGTCCATATTTCCAATATTGTTTACACCCACTATCAATTTACTGCTTTATTTACTTTTTAGTTGCTATCACTATCATCACTATCCCGTGCATTTTATCCTTTGTAAACAACAAGGCCGGAGGAATTGACAACTCATCTGTACTCGTTGGGAAGCAAAGTTATTTGTTGTGTGTGCAGGTCCAGGTCAAGGAAGCAACTTTTGTCTAAAACGGTGCCATTGTTTCTTTGCCACCTACTTGTATCTGTTGGAGTCCTACTAGTCGATCCTAAACCTTAGCATCTTCGCTAAGGGAAATTGTCGCTGTCTACATCTCAACCGTCCACTTTGGGTAACCAACGAGGGGGCGTTAAATCGTACCATCAAAAGCAATTTCTGGCGCCATTGTCGGGGACTCCACTCTTCAATATAGGGGAGTTGCACACTATCTTTTATCTTTGCTTTTTAGTCTTGTTAGTTTACCTTTCAGTTTCTGCTTTAGTGTCCTTTATCAAAATACAAAAAAAAATAGTATGTCTAGGTCCTTACTTTCCAATCAATGTCTGACTTCTTTGAAACCAGATCTTATTGGCATGGAGGATTCACCGAGGATCAACAAAAATGGTACAAGGAACACCGCTTGTCTCAAAAGAGGATACATTTATGGAAACAAATACATCAGTTGTATGAGTTTGCTAGAAACTTGTGCTCAATATATAATATATCTTTCTGCAGGGATGAATCTTGTTGCTTCATGAGGCACAAACACCTTTCTTTCCAATGTGAGTACAATGATGATGAAACCTTAGCTTCTTATGCTAAGAGAAATTATGATTTTGATGATGCAGAGCAAATAGAAGAATTTGTTGCTTATAAGGGTGCCTATGAAATTACTTCTCTTATTAAAAATATTGATGATGCCCCTTACAAATCTGAGAGTCTTTCTATACTTAACTATTGTTTGGAAAATTACGATGCAAATTATTATATTACTGATCATCTTGAGAGAATCTCTCCCCCAAAGGAAGAGACTAATGATTTGCAGGACTCTATGGAAGAAGAAATTGCTGAAACTGAAAGCTCCTTGGATGAAAAAGAGGAGGAGAGTGACGAACAAAAGGAGGAAGAATGGAGCCATCCATGTCTACCTTCTAATGAGAGTAACTCTTTGAATCTTACCTTATATGAGTGCTATGATCCTATGGATTCTTTTTAAATATCCCTTTTTGATGAAGTTGATGCGTTCTACGCTTATGGCCGTGATGCCACTATGGATGATGCTTACAAAGATGAACTTTCTATAGTTCCTCATGTTAAGCATGAAATTTTTGATATTGCACCCACACTTGATTGTCTTATTATCCTTTTGAAATCTCCAACTCATATTTCGGAGAATTGTGCTCTTACTAAGGCTTAATGTGATGGGTTGCATTTATCTTATGATCCTAAAAACCGTGTAGAAACAATACACGTGTGCTTTTAGGTCATGAACAACATGATTTATGTGATAGTTATATTCTTGATGTTGTTCATGATACTACTGAAAATTACTTCGAGAGAGGAAAGTTTGGTTATAGGAACTTCCATGTTACAAAAACACCTCTCTCTTAGCTGAAAATTTCGAAGTTGTTCTTGTTCAACCTTCCTATGCATGTCACTTTGTGCTTCTTTGATTCATTTTCTTACGAGATTCCTATGCATAGGAAGTGGGTTAGGCTTAAATGTTTCTTATTCTTGTGAGAGCATCTTCTATAATTTTTATGCCTAGCTTAAAGGTGTAAAAGAAAGCGCTTGTTGGGAGGCAACCCAAGATGTTTTTACTTATGTTTGTAGTGGTCTTGATGATTTTTACTACTGTAGCAACATCATTGTATCTTTACTTTTCAAGCTTTGTGCCATTTATAGCCTCATATGACAAGGGAAGTGAAAGTTGTGACATACTGTCCAGAAAACAGATTCTGTCCTCGTGACTAGAAAAATCATAGAAAAATCCCAGTTCATATTTTTAGCTGAAATGTTTACACAGAGTGCTCTATAAAATTACGGAACTTTTGTATGTTCTGAGGTTTTTGATTTGACTTGCATAAGTATCCATAAAAAATTCTTTACTACCTGTTGGTCTGTTTTTCACAGATTCTTTCCTGTTTTGCCTTTCCTTCGTTTTGCAAACCTTAAGCTTGCTTTTTCTTTGCAAAATTTTTTTGGAAATCTTGAGAAACAGTAGCTCTTCAAGATTATCTTTATTTCCAGTAGAGAAAAATTATTTTATTATGGGTACTAACCTCGCTAATCAGATTATGATGAGTTATGTATGAAGGGAGTTTTCAAGTGTGCGAGGGAAGATGATGAAAGAAGATTAAGAAGTGTCAAGCGCTCAAGCTTGGGGATGCCCCCATGCATCCCCAAGAAATATTAAAGGAGACTCAAGCGTCTAAGCTTGGGGATGCCCCCGTGCATCCCCTTCTCCATCGACAATTATCAGTTCGTCTCTCGTTTCACTATATTTTTATCACTTCATGCGTTATGTGCTATGCTTGGAGCGTCTCGCTCTTAGGTTTTATTTTTAGTTTTATTTAGCTTTGATTGCTGTTCATAACAAGTTAGAACCCAGCTTTCTTTGTGTGGGGGAGAAACACGCTCCACTTCCAAAATCTAGAACACAACATAGGACTTTTCATGCTTATCTTTGTTGTGTGTGTTCTTTATCTTTTTCATAGCTACTGTCATGTTTAGCTCTTAGTTTTCATGCTTATCTTTTCAAAGAGCTTTTGTTTCGTTTGTTTCTGGAACTCTCTTGAGTTTTCATGTTTATCTTAGTTAGAGAGTTTGCCTGTTGCACTGAGTTTTGTGTCTTGACTTGAAGTAGGTAATTGAGGTTGCTATTTTTTTGTAGTAGTAACTTGCAATAGTTTTAAGGTATTGTTTTGAGTAATGTTTGGAATTTTGGTGTCAAGAGCTTTAGCCTATTAGTGATAGATGTCGTATTTTGGGAAATCCGTGTTTATTTTCAAAACTTACAAAATTAGTTGAGAACTTTAGCTACTAAATGGATCACTACTCTTCTGAGGGGTCGAATATTAGAGTACACTCACGTACCATGTGTCGAGGATGCGCAAGGATAACCAAACCCCCATAGATTCCTCCTCGGGGTACTTGTCTCTTTGTGAACCTCCTTATTAGATTGAGAGTTACTGATAATAAGTGCATGAGTTCTTCAGACTAATGTGAGTATTCAAAAGTTGACACTTCCACCTTCCCATATTTTTCTAGCCTCTCCTGTGCCAGGCATTGCTTTCTTCTCACTCCGAGAGTTGGCGTCCACCTTCGCTGGTACATCCAAACCCTTGGCATGATACACTCTGTCATCATAAACCTCCTTATATCCTTCCTGAAAACAACCACCATACCTACCTATCAAGGAATTTCCATAGCCTTTCCAAGATATATTGCCATGCAACATCCATTTTGTCATGACTTGATCTTCATGTCATACATGCTACTTGCTTGATCGATGAGCCGCTTGCTAGTTGGGCCTTGCCCTAATCATTGCTACATGATGCGCTAGTATCATTGCATATCCTGCTACACTGGCAGAGGCATACATTTGCATACATCATGATAGTTACATGTTCTTTATGATTTGAGTACTTTGTAAAGTGTGAAAGATCTTCTATACTTTTTGTAATATATAGAGTGTTGCCCCTAATGTGAGGAAAAGATCCCAAAGTGGACAAATTAAAAGATCCCAAAGAGGACAAATTAAAAGATCCCAAAGAGGACAAATGAGAGAAATAGAAAGAGCCATTGAGGCCACACAAAAAATACAAAAAAGGAGAAAAAAGAGAAAAGGAAATAAAAAGAGAGAAGGGGCACACTACTATTCCTTTTGAGAGATCCACACTCGTACTCCCCCTTATATCTTGTACTCCATAGAGATTATCATTTATGCATATAGCTATGTGGGGACCTTCACACTATAGAACTTGGCTTGTATATTCCAATGGTGAGCCTCCTCAAATGAGCTTTAGGTCTTCTTGAGCAAGCAAGTTGAATGCACCCCCACTAGTTCCATTGGAGAGCTTACCTTAGCTCACATCTGCATCCGTTGCATGGCAATCCCTACTCCTCACATCATATCTATCATTTGGCTTTCTCTCGCCTATGATTGTCCTCATTGATGTGAGCCTTTCACACCTTTTTGTCTTCCTCCTCCACCATATTCTCTCTTTGCCATCCTAAGTGTCAACTTTCTTGCTTACGCTCATCCATTGCATGAGTGCTCAAAATGTTGAAAAGGAGTGGATCATTTTGAATTGTATCTGGCTAGTGGTCTGGGGATGAGTCAAGATAAGATTTCAAAGAAGACCAAGTGTGAAACTTTAGTAGATTAAGTTCTCAACACAAAAATACTTTTTTCTCGTATATCCCTATCCCCTTTCTTTCACGCAAACACCATTTGGAGACATTCGAGTCACGGACAGCGAGAACTCTTGCACCTTTATATTCTTATATTGCTTGTTTCAATGCTAAATATAGATTTATGCCTGTTATGACTTGAATTGAATTACATGCCTTGATTGCTTTACTTAAAAGTTCTTATATGGTTGTTAGCATGTCACCACAGAAATTATGCTTTTATCATTTACCTACTCAAGGACGAGCAGGAATTAAGCTTGGGGATGTTGATACGTCCAAAACGTATCTATAATTTCTGCTTGCTACATGCCTCTTTTGTGTGATATTGCTATGATATTGATGAACTTCCATACACTTTTGATCATATTTGGACTAACCTATTAACTCAGTGCACCCCAGTGCCAGTTCTTGTTTTCTGCTGTTTTTCTATTTCAGGTTTTCCCCATATTAAAAGTGCTCCAAAAATTTCGGAAAAATCCAATAAAAAATCAGCGTATAAGAAGCTTCGGGAATCACCGAGGGGGGGCAGAGGGGACCCACCAGGGCCCCAGGCGCCTTCCCGTCGCGCCCTAGGGTGGGGCCGCGCCAGGGGGCCGCCTGGACCCCTGGTGGCCCCCCTGGCTTCCCCCCTTATCCTATTTATTCCTCGTGACAAGAAACCCCCGTGACGGGAACCCTTTTTTGAGATCCCTCCTTTGTTCCGCCGCCGCCGTGCTTCCAAGATCGGGAGCACCAGAAGACCTCTCCACGGCACCCTGCCGGAGGGAGGAATCACCTCCGGGAGATTCTCCACCACCATGGATGCTTCCCGGATGAACCGTGAGTAGTCCACCTTGGACCATGGGTCTATGATCAGTAGCTATGTGATGTTCTCCTCCCCTCTTTGTTCTTCATGGATTAGACCTCGTGAGCAGCCCTACATGATCGAGGCACATATGTAATATTTCTGCTTTTGCTATGCTGAGTTTGCTGGGATCCGATGGATTATAAGATTATGTTCAGATTGTGTTTGAGTAATATATGATTCTCCTCTTTTATATTTATGTTCTAGAGTAATTCTTGCATGTTCTCCGTTGCTGTTTATTGCTTTGGCCAAGTAGTAGGTAGTGACTCCAAGAGGGAGCGTTATGCATGATTGTGGGTTCATGCACCCTGATGACTAGCTTGAGTGACAGAAACATGAGTCTAGGGGATGTGTTGTTGCCACAAGGGGGAAAACAACGGTGCTTGTACTTGCAGGTGCAAGGATTGTTTACTTTACGCAAAGTTCTTTAATGTAGTTGTCCGTTGCTTTGAGTTTAGACTTTGGGTGGGATTCGCAACTTAATACCAGCGAGATGGTCTGGATAGATATCTCAAGGTGGATGATAAGTAGGTAGATGCAGATGGATTTCGGTCTACTTGTCTTGGCGTACCGCCCATGCTTTTGAGCCTCTTCCTTTCTTTTTAGCATAATTAGCATTGGTTTGCGCACATAATCCTGTCAATTGCCCAGCTGTAATTTGTTTATCTCGCATGGCTATTTTATCGTCTTTTGGGAAAGAGACATCACTAGTGAACATCATAGGACCCCGGTCCATATTTCCAATATTGTTTACACCCACTATCAATTTACTGATTTATTTACTTTTCAGTTGCTATCACTATCATTATTATCCCGTGCGTTTTATCCTTTGTAAACAACAAGGCCGGAGGAATTGACAACTCCTCTGTACTCGTTGGGAAGCAAAGGTATTTGCTGTGTGTGCAGGTCAAGGTCAAGGAAGCAACTTTTGTCTAAAACGGTGCCATTGTTTCCTTGCCACCTACTTGTATCTGTTGGAGTCCTATTGGTCGATCCTAAACCTTAGCATCTTCGCTAAGGGAAATTGTCGGTGTCTACATCTCAACCTTCCACTTTGGGTAACCAACGAGGGGGCGTTAAATCGTACCATCACCGGCACCCTGCCGGAGGGAGGAACCACCTCCGGGAGCTTCTCCACCACCATGGATGCTTCCCGGATGAACCGTGAGTAGTCCACCTTGGACCATGAGTCCATGATCGGTAGCTATGTGATGTTCTCCTCCCCTCTTTGTTCTTCATGGTTTAGACCTCGTGAGCTGTCCTACATGATCAAGGCACATATGTGATACGTCGAAAACGTATCTATAATTTCTGCTTGCTCCATGCCTCTTTTGTGTGATATTGCTATGATATTGATGAACTTCCATACACTTTTGATCATATTTGGACTAACTTATTAACTCAGTGCACCCCAGTGCCAGTTCCCGTTTTCTGCTGTTTTTCTATTTCAGGTTTCCCCCATATTAAAAGTGCTCCAAAAATTCGGGAAAATCCAATAAAAAAATCTATTTCAGGTTTCCCCCATATTTCAAACGGCGCTTCACTTGCCGAACCACCTACTTATCGTTGTTGGAGTCCTACTAGTCCGACACTCAACCTTAGCATCTTCGCTAAGGGAAATTGCCACTACGCTACATCTCAACCTTCCACTTTGGGTAGCCAACGAGGGGCGAGAAGTAAACTCTCGTGACATCAATATATAATCTTTCTGCTGTTGCTATGTTGAGTTTGCTGGGATCTGATGGATTGTGAGACTATGTTCAGATTGTGATTGAGTAATATATTTGATTCTCATCTTTTATGTTTATGTTATTGAGTAATTCTTGCATGTTCTCCATTGCTGTTTATTGATTTGGCCAAGTAGTAGGTAGTGACTCCAAGAGGGAGCGTTATGCATGATTGTGGGTTCATGCCCTGACGAGGGGGTGACCCCACGACTCCTGCATATGAGGATACCCGGTACATATGAAGACAGAAGGCCCGCTAGGAAGCCACGACAGGCCCACGACTGGCCCGACCAAGCACCGACGTAGGAGTCCGTAACTGGTATGGAAGGCATGACTTGGCGTACAAGGCAAGACTAGAACTAGGAAACTATCTTTGTAACCTAGCACGGACTCCCTGAGACCTAACCTAATATATAAAGGCTGGGAGGGGAGACGTCGAGATCAATCCAACACACAATCCGCTCACCTGGTCTTGCGAGAACTCGCCTTGGCCTCCTCTGTAATCGCCCCCTCACGCAATAATATCGAGCAGGAAGTGCTTCTCCTGTTAGCCGACGAGTATCGTCCAACCTGTTCCATCTCTATGACTAACCCAGGGTCCCTGACCATGGGATTTGCCGGGTCTGATCCCCGTCAATTGGCGCCGTCTGTGGGAACTACACAGGTTGGAATCACGATCTCGGCTGTCCCGCCTTCAGCAAGTCAAGACTCGAGGACTAGAACCAGATCTAGCCCGCTCGAGAAATTCAAGTTCACCGCAAGCATCTCCATCGCCCCTCCAAGATCATCTAGCTTACAGATGAATCAAGTCCAGCACCTCAACGACCGCCAGATCCATCACCGACGGAAAAGAACTCGACGACCCAGAAGACAAGCGCGAGGACTCTACACGGGAATCCCACTCGAAGAGTCGCGACGCGTGACAGAAGACTCGCCCACCAGTCGACGACCCGCCGCCGCCCGGACTCCCACCACGCGACAAGACAGCGACTCCGAAACCCAGACTGGAGAGTACTACGACCCAGACCGAAGACCAGATGAATTCGCCAACTTCATCCGGAACCAATCACTCAGCGATGGGATAGAGGTGGACCCAAGATTCCACAACCGAACAGAAGACCACTCGCAGATCTTCCAAATCTCAAGGAGAAGAAGGCACGCTGGCTCCAGTAAACTCACAGCCAAAGAGCAACTGGAAGGACCATGCGCGCTCCACTGTTTCGAACACAGTTGGGGACACCTCAGAGCAAGCCACACCTTAGGAGATTGCCGCCTATTCACCGAACTCTCCAACAGCCTCAAGGAGGAAAAGCAGCGTGAAGCCAAGCGCACTCGAAGAAGCGCGCAGTCACCAGCACCAAGTACAGAAAGGCAATACCCCACGTCCCATGGATGAATCTGCATGATCCAAGAAGGAAGACCCTCAAAAGCAAAGCAAGACGCCTACACCCTGTAGACCGAAGCAGCCGAAGGCCTAAAGATAGCAGAGATCTACCAACTGCGTGGCGCTGAGACCAGCATCACCTTCTCTCAGAGCGACCACCCGCCCGCAGTCCCAAGGCCGGGGCACGCACCACTGGTCCTCGAAGCCTAGATCGGAGGTTACGACATGGACAGAGTCTTCCTGGATGGAGGCAGCAGTCTAAACATAATCTTCGCCAGCACCCTGCGCAAGATGTTAATCCCACGATCAGTTTGGAAGAAGGCAGGCACAACAATACATGGCGTAGTTCCGGGCGAAGCAGCCACCTCCATCAGAACAATCGAGCTGGACGTGATCTTCGGCAGCAAGTGCAACTTTGCAAAGCACGTCCTCGAGTTTGAAGTGCTCGACTGGCAGTCGCAGTATCACGCCATACTCGGGCGACCAGCGTTCGCACAATTCATGGCGGTCCCGCACTATGCTTATCTCAAGCTCAAGATGCCAGGACCTGCAGGAATCATCACAGTCAAGGGAAGCTTCACCAAATTGGACCAGTGCGACCGCGACTTCCACAAAGTCTCCGACACGTTTGGAGCCCAACAACGGCTCAAAGAAATAGCCATGGTAACGGACAAAAGCATATTTCCGCTGGCAAGCCGAAGCGAGACAAAAGAATTCGGTCGCGATTTCAGCGTCGACAGCGACACAATCACACACCAAGTCCACCCAATAGACCCAGAAAAGATGGTCCGTGTATACACCCACCTTCCAGAAGAACAAGCAACTTCCCTCATAGCCTTCCTTCGCGAAGAGTGGAAAATTTTCGCCTGGTGCCCAGCCGACATGCCAGGAATACCGCGAGAATTTGCAGAACATGCGCTCCACATCAAACCAAACACCAAACTAGTAAAGCAGGCACTGTGATGATTCTCAGAGCCCAAACGCAGAGCAATTGGAGAAGAAGTCAACCGACTACTCGACGCACAGTTCATCCGAGAGACAAAGAAGGCAACCTGGATGGCAAACCCAGTCCTAGTCCCTAAAAAGGACACTGAGGTACTAAGGATGTGTGTCGACTATGGGCCTATCAACAAGCATTGCCCAAAAGACCACTTCTCCCTGCCAAGAATCGATCAGATAATCGACTCCACAACAGGATGCGACCTCCTATCCTTCCTCGACGCATATTCAGGATACAATCAGATCAGAATGAAGGAAGAAGACGAAGAGCACACCTCGTTCATCACCCCATACGGCGTATTCTTCTATCAAACAATGCCCTTTGGCCTAAAAAATGTAGGAGCCACGTACCAGCAAATGATGCAAGCATGCTTGAGAGACCAGATCGGCAGAAACGTCCAGGTCTATGTAGACGACATTGTCATCAAAACCTACAGCGCCAACACGCTACTCGACGACCTCCATGAAACATTCGCGGCCCTCAACAAGTACAGAATCAAGCTCAACCCAAAAAAGTGTGTGTTCGGCGTCCCAGCCGGAAAACTACTCAGGTACATGGTCTCTACCCGAGGAATAGAAGCAAACCCCGAAAAGGTCCAAGAAATCGCCAAGATGCAAAGGCCAACCAACATCAAAGGCGTGCAGCAACTCACAGGAAAACTCGCAGCATTGAGCCGTTTCATCAGCAGGCTAGGAGAAAGGACCTTACCGTTCTACAAACTGCTAAGAAAAGGAGAAAAAATCGAGTGGACCGAGGAAGCCCGCAACGCATTCGCAGACTTACAGAAAACCCTCTCAACCCCACCAATCTTGGCGGTGCCTAAAGAACGAGAGAAGTTGTACCTCTACATAGCAGCGCGCAGCAGTGTCGTGAGCACGGTGCTCGTCGTCGAGCGCGTAGAAGAAGGCAAAATCCAGAGCATACAAAGACCAATCTACTACCTCAGCACGCTGCTCACAAAGCCACAGCAACGATACCCGCACTACCAGAAGCTCCTGCTCGCCATTATCATGACCTCCAGGAAAGTATCGCACTACTTCGACGAACACTCCATCACAATCGTGAGCAGTGCACCACTCGCGGACGTCTTCAACAATCCCGGAGCGACCGGCCGAGTCGCTGAGTGGAACATGGAGCTCAGCCCACGAGATCTGCAGTTCAAACACCCAACAGCAATCAAAGCCCAAGTACTCCCAAACTTCCTGGTCGAGTGGGCAGAGGTCCAAACACCAGGTCCCCCAGACCTATCCAACTCATGGACGATGTATTTCGACAGATCCAAAAGACAGCAAGGAGCCAGAGCAGGCGTTGTGCTAGTCTCCCCCAAAGGAACGAAGCTCAAAATACATCCTCCAGGTCAACTTCAGCAACGCCTCCAACAACGAAGCAGAATACGAGGCACTACTCCACGGCATGCGCATGGCAAAAACTTGCGGTGCCACTCGCCTCTCGATCTATGGCGACTCCAACCTCGTCGTCCAGTAGGCAATGAGAGACAGTAATGCAGTCGCAGACAATATGACAGCCTACCAGAAGCTCTATAACACACTAGAGGGAGGATTCGACGGCTGGGAACTCAACTACATCCCCAGAGCAAATAACACAGAAGCCGACGAACTTGCGAACATCAGATCGACTCGAGGACCAATACCACCAGACGTTTTCCTCGAGAGCATCAACCAGAGAACAATCAAAGCAAAGCCAATGGCACCCAAAGTATTCACATAGAAAGATGACACAAGTGAACCAGCACAGGTGGCAGCAACGAGCACAGCCGACAGCACTGAAAGTGCAATATATCGACCAGTGGGGGGGTGAATGGGAGATTTTCAAATTTACTACCAGATTTTGTTTTTCTTCAGGACTGAAGCAATCATGAAGCTGAAGAAGTAACCAAAATCATGAAGAAATAAAACTTTGCAGAATGTAATCATTAGGGCAGCACATCATAATGCAACAGAAATAAGTCAATTCAGATAAGCAGAAGTGCTACAGATGCATAGTATGAAGACAAATAGCAGAGGGAGAGCTGAAGCACAGGAAGTCAACATAGATACTGAAGACATAATACTGAAGCTTAAGAGATTGAAGAGATGTCACCAGTAATTGAAGACATTGGTTTGGTAGACCAGTTCAAGTTGCTGTGACAACTCTACGTCTGGTTGGAGAGGCTGAGATTCAACTCAGAAGACATAGTCTTCACCTTGTTCTCCTTGAACTAAAGTCCTCAGACTCCGTCCAATAACTCAGGTGAGTCTTCAAGGTAGACTCCCGAAACCTTCACAGACTCAGTCACTCTGGAAAGTCACAATTTCATCTTGACTTCCTCAGACTGAAGACTTCTACACCGGCTGGAAGATCACAATCTTCTAGAGTAAAAAGCTTTGGATCACTCGAACCGACTTCCTCAGAAATGCTCAACTACTCAGGCTGGTGGTTTTCCTCACTAAGGTTCTTCAGTTTCCTCAGAGGTGGGTTGCTCTCAAATGACAAGTGTCAGTTTTTCTCTCGGAGCAGCCAACCCACAAATGGGGCTGGGGGTGGCTATTTATAGCCGCGGAGCAACCCGAGGTGAATGGACATAAATGCCCATGCATGCAATTACTCTCATGCCCTCGGAACTGACCGTTGCTAGACAGGTTCTAGCCTCTCACCACGCAACACGTGGCACGGTCAAAGTATTCTCTCTCCAGACTCCTCAACCGAAGTTAGTTACCTCAGTGTCCTGAAGAACAAAGTCTCAGACACATGAGGACCGAACTTCTAGTGCAGGAGAAAACTCTTCAGGAGAACTGCACTCGCAGTTTGCAGACTCCTCAACCGAAGACAGATTCCTCAGTGTCCTGAAGAACAACGTCTCAGACACCCGAGGACTGAACTTCTACTGCAGGAGATTTCCTCGGGGTTTTTCTTCAGGATTCCTAACTAAGCACTTCCTCAGACCTTCGGAATTCGTTTTCTTCAACCCCTCCAACAGTGCGGTGTTTCCTATGACTCAAGAAGTATAAAAAGTCTTAACGAAGACTACGCTTCAACTTCGTCTTCAGCGCGAACGTCCTCAGGATCGTCTTCAGCTTCAGCTTCAAACAAGCGCTTCAACCGAACGCTTCAGGATCCTGTTTCCTCATGATTTTGCGCGACTTCATTCTTCAGGAAACGCACCATTTTCTTCAATGTTCCTCAACATTTTGGGGGGTCAACATTGGTGGTTAAACACCTCATCAGGGACTGTTCTCCTGTGTATACTCACAAACACATCAGTCCCTTAACCGTTTTGACATCAAAATCCAACACCTCAAGGGGAAGGCACTTGATGCACTTACAATCTCCCCCTTTTTGGTGATTTGATGACAATCAGGTTAAGCTTCAACAGGGATAAAATTATGAGTTTGAAGAAAAGAATCTTTGAAGAACATTTTTGACATTAAGCTGAATATATTGAAGCTCCCCCTGAGGATATGCATATAAGTTGAAGAATGTTTTAATATCTAAAGCATTTTGAGGTATATGAGGAGCTCCCCCTATATCCAGGCATTTTTGTATCAGTGCATGTTATGAAGTGATTGAGGATTAAACAACACACTGATAAAGATGTTTGCAGAGACAATCACATGCATATATGATAAGCGTGAGGAAATAGCATGAGTTAACTGAGGAAAAGTATCAGGCAAACACCAAAATAACAGTTTACAACTCATTACAAAAATGTCTAAAGAACGAGAGTTGTAACTGAAGAACCCCATAACTAAGACCCGCTTGAAGACTAATAGACTTCTCCCCCTTTGTCATATAATGAACAAAAAGGGAAAAACTGAAGCTAACGCCCCTTTGTAGTTGCTTCAAGGCTGAGGTGAGTCACGCCTGAGGCAGTCCGTTGTGGTATGAGGGCAGGCAGCAGTGTCTTCAGCTTCTTCAGCAGTCATCTCCTGGTTTGAGGAATAAGAATCCATGGTCGGAGGAGGAGTCGTGCATCGTCTGAATTGCCTCGGTGGTTTGATCGCTGGAAGCGGAGGCTTTTGAAGATCCAACTGTGCAATGTCTTCAGGGGTAAGAATTTCTTGCATGAAGGCATCAAGATGTTGATATGTATGATGAGTATACTGATGCACTTTCTTCACTGAAGAATGCGTCTGAGCCATATAGCTGAGGATCTCAGAAAACTGACGCTTTACCCAGTCATGATTTCTGTCAACTTTCTGATGAAGACTAATCAGAAGCTCTCGATCAGTCATCACTCGAGCCTGAGTGGTATCCTCAGTTGAGGCATGAGTGCGTGTTTCATCAGTTGTGCGAGACTGAGGATGACGAATATTTCCACCGAGGGAATTGGTCGGGAGAACTTCTTCATAAAAGAGGCCTTTGCCTTTGTCATTTGAGGCAATTGTATGTTGAAGCACTTCGACAGGCGGCAGATAGGTCATGTGATTCGGGTGATCAGGTTGATACTCAATTCTTGTGACTGCGCGGATGAGCTTCATGATCCATGGCGCGTATGGCTTCAGGATGTGAGGATTCTGTGCAGCATCAGCAAGAGTTCTGAAGAAGAAGTCAGGGACATTGATTGGCCTAGACATGCAGAGGTTGTGAAGTATGTTCTTCATGACACCAACTACTTCTTCAGCTGAGGATTCATAGCCTTTAATGGGGCAGAAGGTTTTCGCCAGAATCCGATACAATGTACTCGGCAGATACTGAAGCTCAGAGACTGGAAACCTTGTGCGAGCTAGGGCTTCAGGGGCCAGAGGCTTCATAAGCATGTTCATCAAGTCATCTCGAAGAATTTGAGACCCATAGGAGCAGGCCGCAGGGGAAGTGCACTGAGGCAACTCAAGTATATCAATTTCTTCAGGAACAGTGATGGTGTAGTGATGATGCTCAGTCATCCATTCGAGGACCCAGGTGTTGATATCCAGAGGATTTCCTGAAACATACAATGTGGCATAAAACTGAAGCACAAGCTCTTCATTCCAGTGTATGCATTCAGAGCAGAACTGAAGCAGCTTGGCGTGATGCAGATCCTGAAGCACATTGTTGAAGCAAGGAAGTGCTTCCATATCCATCAGAGGAATGTGCTTGTGAGGAAATAGTTTGTTTTGCTTGTATAGCACTGAAGCATAGTAATTCTTCTGAGTGGCAGTCCAGAACCTCAGCAGCTTTCGAGGTGGAGCAGAGTGATACGGATTTTGAATCCCCTCTTGAAAGAAACTCATGGCATTGAAGAAGTCAGTAGCATCAAAGCTTGGAGTGTCATCAGCTTCAAGATCACGAAAGAATGGTTGCTTCTGCTTTGGACACAAGGACCGAGCTTGAACTGGGCCTTGAGGTGGTGAAGGCGCTTGAGGCACTTCAATCTGAAGAGATGCTTGAGGCTGAGGCGGGGGTGCTGCAGATGCTTCAGGCGCCTTGGGGTCCTTGGTAAGCCGAGGTGATGTGGCCTGTTTGTCTTCATAGCCTTCCTTTGAGGCTTCAGCATTAGCATTGGTACTGTTTTCTGCTTCAGGAGGAGCATTGGTGCTTTGCTCAGCTTCAGCTTCAGCGGCAGGTGGGTCGGACTTGGGAGCAGAAGCATCAGCATCAGTGATAGTATTGGCTGCAGCATCAGTATCAGCAGTAGTATTTGCTGCACCTTCAGTATCAGTCGTAGTGTTGGTTGCAGCATCAGTATCAGCAGCAGAGTGTGTTGGAGCACTGGAGGCTTCGGGGTCATCATCATCAGACGCTGATAATGATGCACCAACAGAGGCTTCAGACTGTAGAGAGGTATCAGGAAGCACCTCGGTTACTGTATCAGAGTGAGGTTCAGGTGAGAAGACAGTGTGAGTGGGTGAGTTGGTCAGCCCAAAGTCTTCATCATGAACACGAGGAGTTCCATGATCCATGATATCAATGTCCATGTCTTCAACTTCAGTGATGACTGGTGGCGGTGGGGACGGTGGAGTGGGAACAATGGGTGTTGCAGCAGGTGGTGGAGTGAAGACAATTAAGCTGCGCTGAGGATTTTTGTGGTGGAGTTGATGCAGCAGTAACCAGTATGGTGGTTTCAGCGACTTGTTTGGATGGAGGAGCTGAGGACAAAGGTGTAGCATCAATGGGTTCATCCACAGTAGGCTTTTTCGCAGAGGGTGGAGTTGAGGGTTGAGCTTCAGCCGTGCGCTTGAGGCTTTTGGCAGCAGCACCAGTTGGTGCTGAGGAAGCAGGCTGGCGAAGCTTCATCAACTTGGCCATCTGTTGTGAGATCCGTTCCTTGGATTTGCCAATATATGTCCTGTTGGCAGCAAACTCAATGTTGAGACGTTGAACTTCACATTGATGCTCAACAAACTCCTGAGGAGTAACTTCAGTGATAGGTTTCTTTTTGAAGTCACTGAGAACTTTCTTCAGTTTGGCCTTCAGCTGTTTCTGAAGATCCCGTTGATGAATCTCATTGATGAGGAATTGTTGAACATAGAATTTGATATCTTTTGGGATGTCCAAATCATCAAGCGGAGTATCAGGCTTAACAGACCAAATATCAATATACTCCAAGATCTTCTTGGGATCAAGGAGAAGCGGGATTTCTGAGCCCGTTGCTTCAGCTTTGCGTCTGGCCGCAGCACGCACATATTCAATTTTATCAGCTTCAGTGGCGACAAAGTCGGCCAAATCCTCAAATTCATCTTCATCATCAGAAGATTGAGGAGTATGATGAATGGCGCCACGCATAGCAGTTTTCTTTGGTGAAGGGCGAGGGCCTCGTTGAAGAACAGTTTTGGTCTTCAGCTGATGCTGAGGCATTGTGGTTGAGGCCTCAGGAGCACCAGATTCATCAGTGCGAACTCTTGAAGAGGGGGCAGCACCATCTGTTCGTTGACATGAGGAGCCAAAAACTTGAGACTTAGTTGATGTCTTCGAGAAAGGTTTCATGCCCGGAGCCTTTTTGCGGTGCTGAGGCGGAGGTTGTTGTCTGGGTTGAGACTGATCTTGAGGCGAAATTTGTATTGAAGCAGTCATGTCACGGACCAGATTTTTGACACGGCTGCGAGAGCGTTTGAGGTAAAGCTCATATGCCGCAGGAAAGTCTTCAGGTCTGCGCAGTGTGGTTGGATCAGGAACAACACAAGGAGTTGGTGGAGGTCGAGCCTTGATACCCAAGGTCTTCAGTGGCGGATTGACTGCGAACATTTCCTCATGTTGAGGATTCAGCCATTGGTAGGCCACCCAACGCTTGGCCCATTCCCTTGTGATCTTCTGAACCCGTTTCTTACGTTCCTCACCGGTTTCTCGTTCGGGAGTCTTCAGCTTTTCATATAGCTTTGGAGGCAAGTCTTTTGCGGTATCAGTGTTTTTACGTCGAGGAGCCATTTTCTTCAGCTGAGGAGACTGAGGAATTGTACGTTCGAGCTGAGCTGCAAATGCAGTGAGACTATGAGAACCATACGATTCCTCAGCAGACATGTACCTGTGACAGCATTAAGTTGCGAGGGAAGTGGGGTACGGTTATATGCGTTCATGAGGAATAGGCTGAGGAAAACAAAGGAATGAGGCATAGGGACGGGTCTCAGTAAGCTAGCAGTACAGTTGAGGATGAACTGGCATGAGGACTCAATAGTACTAAGGAATTAGCATACCAGACTTGAGGCGAATGCTGAGGAACAATGAGTCTTCGTCGCCGGCGACGGCGAACTCCGGCGATGTTAGCGCTCGAGCTTGAGGAGCTCAAGGGCGGCGGCGCGAGAGTGAGGGAGGCGTTGGGCGGTAAATGACCGGGGGGTAGAGGGCTATTTATAGAGGGATGGGAGCTGAGGAGGTTGCGAAATTTGTGGACGAGATAGCCCCGGATTGTTGGGATCCTCAGTGAATATCGTGATGGTGGATAATTACGTCGTGCGGTAAAATCGCAACAAATTGAAGACAGTTGTAACAGAAAATCCGTGATTTGAGGACATTGAGGACAATGGCTGAGGACAAAGACAAATGGTCTCAGGCGAATGATGATGACTTAAGGTCTCAGCCTGAGGAATTTCAGGATGAACGCATATGAGATAGACAGATTAGATAAGTGAGCACAGAGGGATGGGTCCGATCATGTTCACCTAGTTGAAGAAGCAAAAACTGAAGATCAATAACTATAGGTGAACGCTGTTGAGGACAAACACGATAATCATCAGTAATGAAGACTTCGAATCCTGAGGAAGATCAATAACATCAAATCCTGAGGAAGTTGAGGAACACCAAATCCTGAGGTGTTTGGGCGGTGGCGCTACCCACCTTATAGGGAATAAGACACTTGATACCATACAATTGTCGTATGGATCTTGAGTCAATTCCACGTTAATTTCTTCACACTTAGCAAGGTAGTTCCTCATGAGTTGAGGAGTACGATGCATCGTGTGTTGTGCATCAGGATTCTTCAATATTGTTTAAGCGTTAGGATGTGTGTCCATTCACTGGACGTTTGAGGAATCTAAGATATTTAGCTCACACCTCAGAGTGCTAAATCGCTTCTCATCCAAAGGCTTAGTGAATATATCAGCAAGTTGATCTTCAGTCTTCATGTGGCTGATGACGATATCTTCCTTCAAGACATGATCCCGAAGAAAGTGATACTGTATCTCAATATGCTTCGTCCTCGAGTGTTGTACCGGATTCTGAGAGATCTTGATGGCGCTCTCATCGTCACATAGTAGTGGTACTTTCTTCAGGTTGATGCTGTAGTCCTTCAGGGTTTGCTTCATCCAAAGAAGCTGTGAGCAGCTTGCACCAACAGCAATGTATTCAGCTTCAGCGGTGGAGAGGGAGACGCAGTTCTGCTTCTTCGATGACCAGCACACAAGAGAACGTCCTAGGAAGTGACATGTTCCTGAGGTAGACTTCCGATCCACTCGATCTCCAGCATAATCTGAGTCTGAGTACCCGACGAGATCCAGCTGTGTGCCTTTTGGATACCATAATCCTAGCGACGGGGTGTGAGCCAAATATCGAAGAATTCGTTTCACCGCTTGGTGATGCGATTCCTTTGGTGCCGCTTGGAATCGGGCACGCATGCAAATGCTCAACATTATATCAGGCCTGGATGCACATAGGTATAGCAGAGAACCTATCATGGAGCGGTATACCTTTTGATCGTAGTCCTTGCCATTTTCATCGGGGCCAAGTTGTCCGTTTGTAGGCATCGGTGTCTTGATGCCCTTGCAGTCTTGCATCCCGAATTTCCTCAGGCACTCCTTGAGGTACTTCTCCTGAGAGATGAAGATGCCGTTGCGTTGTTGACGAATTTGGAGTCCTAAGAAGAACTTCAGCTCGCCCATCATCGACATTTGATACTGTTCACTCATCAAGAATGCAAACTCTTCACTGTATTTCTTGTTAGTGCATCCAAATATTATGTCATCAACATAAATTTGACATATGAATAATGCATCATCATACCGTTTTGTGAAAAGAGTTGGATCGAGGGAACCAGCTTTGAAGCCCTTCCTGATGAGGAAGTCCCTTAGTGTGTCATACCAAGCCCGAGGGGCTTGCTTTAGTCCATAGAGAGCTTTCTTCAATCGGTACACCATATCAGGCTTCTTGGCGTCTTCAAAACCTGGAGGTTGAGCAACATATACTTCTTCCTCGATATTACCATAGAGGAAGGCACTTTTCACATCCATTTGATATAACTTGATATTATGATAATTAGCGAATGCAAGCATAATACGAATGGACTCAAGTCTAGCTACAGGAGCGAAGGTTTCACCGAAGTCGATCCCCTCAACTTGAGTATATCCTTGAGCTACGAGATGAGCTTTGTTTCTGATGACTTGTCCATCTTCATCAAGTTTGTTGCGGTAGATCCACTTCGTGCCGATGACATTGTGAACTCTAGGATCAGGACGTTTGACTAGTTCCCAAACATCATTCAGTTTGAACTGAAGAAGTTCGTCTTGCATTGCCTGAATCCATTCCACTTCACGGAATGCCTCGGTGACTTTGGTGGGCTCTGAAATTGATACAAACGAGAAATGCCCACAAAAGTTAGCTATACGATTAGCTCTTGCACGAGTAAGAGGACCTGGTAGGTTGATGTCAGCGAGGATTTTGTCCACTTGAACTTCATTTGCCACACGAGGAAGTCGAGGAGGATGATCTTGAGGCGCATCTTCGTCACTGCTGTCAGATTCGTTTGCACCAGCTTCAGGTGCTTCAGGCGTATCAGGTGCCTCAGGATCAGGATCGTCATCAGGATTATTTGCTTCAGGATTTGGATGTTCTTCAGGAGCAGGAGGTATGTGGATTTCTTCAGGATGATCCACAGGAATGATGTCACCAGCACCCATCTTCTTGATCTGTTCTTCAGGTGGTGCTTCACCTAAATCATGTGGCAGGTGCTCTCTTTGGGAGCCATCAGACTCATCAAAACGCACGTCTACAGTTTCAACAATTTTATAGTGACTAATGTTGAAGACTCTGTAGGTGTGCGAGTTGATACCATAACCGAGCATGAAACCCTCACATGCTTTGGGTGCAAATTTGGACTCGTGATGAGGATCACGTATCCAGCAAGGTGCACCGAATACTTTGAAGTAACTTACATTGGGTTTCTTACCGACCATTAACTCGTATGAAGTTTTATTGAAGAACTTATGAAGATACACTCGATTGACGATGTGGCATGCAGTGTTGATTGCTTCAGCCCACCACTTGAGTGGAGTATTGTACTCAGCCAGCATCGTGCGAGCCATCTCGATGAGGGTTTGATTCTTCCTTTCAACAACACCATTTTGCTGAGGAGTGTATGGTGCTGAGAATTCATGAGTGATTCCCAAGTCATCGAGAAATTCTTCCACACCGAAGTTCTTGAACTCAGTGCCGTTTTCGCTTCGAATGTGCTTGATCTTCAGGTTGTAGTTGTTCATGACACACTGAGCGAAGCACTTGAGGATTGCTGGAGTTCCTGACTTATAGAGAAGGAAATGCACCCAAGTGTATCGTGAGAAGTCATCAACAATAACAAGACCACACATATTACCTCCAAAGCTCGAATACTTTGGAGGACCAAATAGATCCATGTGAAGCAATTCCAGTGGTCTTGTAGTGGTCATGATGGTCTTCGCTGGGTGGTTGGCCTTGGTCATCTTTCCAGCTTCGCAGGCACCACAGAGCCGGTCCTTTGAGAATCTGATTTCCTCAATCCCGAGGACATGTTTCTTCAGCACCAGCTTCTGAAGATTTCTCATTCCAGCGTGGCCGAGTCTTCGATGCCATAGCCAGCACTCTGAGGCTCGAGCCATGAAACATGTAGCAACCTGAGGACCTTCAGAGAAATCTACAATATACAGGTCACCTTTCCTAATCCCACTGAAGACAGTAGATTTATCGCTAACCATGAAGACAATACAACCATGTTTTCCGAAGAGAACAGCGAGATCAAGATCACACAGCATAGATACAGACATCAAGTTGTATCCAAGAGATTCAACAAGCATGACTTTATCAATGTGTTGGTCTCGAGAGATAGCCACTCTGCCGAGACCCAATACCTTACTTTTACCTTTATCAGCGAAGGTGATGGTTTTCTTTGAAGAAGGACTTAGTGATGATTCCATAAGAAGACTTCTGTCACCAGTCATGTGATTTGTGCATCCACTATCCATCACCCATTCAGTCTTTCCCTGCAAATGAATTAGTATCTCATACAGCAAGTTATGAGCTAGTCTCAGTTTGAGGAGTTTAAGATTCATCAGAATTAATTCCTCAGAATGTTCCTCAGGATTGATTCTATGAAATCAAACAATATAATTATCCTTCAACTGAGTCATTTGTTATTGTCCTGGGCATATGATCTGCAGAAATTGTAATTGCCACAGGACATGTCCCTGCACGGATGATTAGTTCTTAACCACCCACATCTTTATGGGTGGTCTTGAGGCACATGAGGATTGATGAGGATAATGAGACTTAATGGGGTGTGTGATGACAGCATCAGGATAAACAAATGAATAAGCATTCTTATGAGGAGCTTCCCTGTGAACAAAATGGTTAGCAGATACATGATTATAATCATTTCCTTTTGAGGTATCGTCCTCAGATGATATCCTCAGCTCATTTGCATCTGCATTCACAGGAAGGTTAGTGATGAGGTCCTTTGGCACCCAGATCTGCTTGATTGGAGGACCGTTCCTGCAGTTAGTTCCAATGTATCTGGAAAATACCTCACCATTACAATTCTTAAACAGTTTATAGTTTGAGTCAAATGACTCAATCATCACATCTGAAGAAACAGCATCATAACCAGATAAGGTATAGGGATCAGGAGGAGGCATCATTGCCTGAACCCAGATGGTCTCAGGATATTGTTCAGGTTTCCAGTAAGACCCATCAGGGTTGAGTCTCTGAGTGAATGCAATGTCTTCTTTCCTCGGGTTTCTGTTGAGGATCTGTTTCTTGAGAATGTCACAAAGAGTCTGATGTCCTTTCAGACTCTTGAACATGCCTGTTTCCAGTAGACTCTTCAACCTAGCATTTTCTTCAGCAATGTCTATGGTATCCTCAGATGAGGGGTTAGATACTACAGAAGTAATAGAGATAACAGAGTCTGAAGACATTGAGGAACTAGACACAGAAATGATTTGATCACGTTCAATGCATTTTAAACAGGGAGGATTGAATCCTTCTTGTGGCATGATGATCTGTTGGGAGAGGAGTGACTCATTTTCTTTCCTCAGATCGTCATGAGACATCTTTACACGTTCAAGTTCTTGTTTCCTCATGAGGAACTCATGAGACAGCTTTTCATGATCGGTAAGGAGTGCCTCATGGCGATTGAACAAGTCATCAAACTTTGACTGAAGAATTTTTGATTCATCAGTCAACTTTTGAGTCTTTGTCATTTCCTCAACCAACATATCATCACTTTTGTTTAATGAGATCTGAGTATTTTCAAGTGCACGTTGTTGCTTAGATGCAAGTTTAGCAAGTTTAGCATAGTTTTCATCAGGTTCTTCATCAGAGGGTTCATCTGATGATGAGTAAGAAGATACCTTGGAGGACTTGGCCATGAAGCAGAAGGAAGGAGTTGTGTCTTCAGCTTCATCATCAGCATGTGATGGACCAGATTCCTCAGTGCTGAAGATTGACTTTGAGACAAGTGTCGTGGCAAGAGCCAAACCAGCCAGACCCTCAGATTCTTCAGATTCTTCTTCCTCAGCATCAGGGTTGGAACCAGATTCTTCCGAGTCCAATTCTTTCCCGAGATAAGCGCGAGCCTTACGGGAACTACTATTCCTGTATCCAGTAGACTTTGAAGATCTTGAGGATTTCTTCTTTATCTTTTCATCAGAACTTTCATCTTTCCCTTTCTTCTTCTTCTTCTTCAGTTTAGCTTCTTTTTCCCATAGAGGACAATCAGCGATGTAATGCCCAGGTTTCTTGCACTTGTGGAAAACTCTCTTTCTAGCTTCGACAGAGTCATCATCTTTGCCTTTTCTTGAAGACGACCTTGAGGAATTTCCGAAGCGATTCTTCTTCGTGAACCTTTGAAACTTTCTGGTAAGGAGAGCAAGTTCACGGCTGAGAGTCTCAGGATTATCAGTATCAGCCTCAGACTCTTCATCAGAGGACACTCTTCGTGCTCTAGCTTTTAGCGCGCGGACCTTAGGCGTGGAGCTGTATAAGTCTCGTTTTTCAGAGAGCTTCAGTTCATGAGCATTGAGGCGCTCGAGAATGTCCGCTGGATCCAGAGTCTTGAAGTCAGGCCTTTCTTGAATCATCAGTGATAGGAACTCAAATGAGTCATCCAGTGACCTCAGCAGTTTCTTCACAACTTCATGATCTGTGATATCAACAGCACCAAGAGCTTGAAGTTCATTGGATATGTCAGTGAGTCTGTCAAAGGTTTGTTGTACGTGCTCATTATCTAGCCTCTTGAACCGATTGAAGAGACTGCGGAGTGTATCAACTCGTGAGTCTCGTTGAGCTGAGACTCCTTCATTAACTTTAGACAGTCTCGTCCATATTTTCTTTGCAGTATCCAGACCACTGATACGGTTGAACTGAGCCTTATTGAGATGACCACCAATGATGCTTCGAGCTTTTGCATCAAGCTGCCAGTTTTTCTTGACAACTTCAGGAGCAGTCATCAGATTTGCTTCAGGGATGCCTTGATCAACAATGTCCCACAGATCCTTGTCAATGGCTTCAAGATGCATCCTCATCTTGTTCTTCCAGTATGGGTATTCTGTTCCGTCGAAGATGGGGCAGTTTGAGGCTACGCTCATTGTACCTGAGGTCGACATAACTAAAACTCCAGGTGGTTAAACCGAATCACACAGAACAAGGGAGTACCTTGCTCTGATACCAATTGAAAGTGCAATATATCGACCAGAGGGGGGTGAATGGGAGATTTTCAAATTTACTACCAGATTTTGTTTTTCTTCAGGACTGAAGCAATCATGAAGCTGAAGAAGTAACCAAAATCATGAAGGAATAAAACTTTGCAGAATGTAATCATTAGGGAAGCACATCATAATGCAACAGAAATAAATCAATTCAGATAAGCAGAAGTGCTTCAGATGCATAGTATGAAGACAAATAGCAGAGGGAGAGCTGAAGCACAGGAAGTCAACATAGATACTGAAGACATAATACTGAAGCTTAAGAGATTGAAGAGATGTCACCAGTAATTGAAGACATTGGTTTGGTAGACCAGTTCAAGTTGCTGTGACAACTCTACGTCTGGTTGGAGAGGCTGAGATTCAACTCAGAAGACATAGTCTTCACCTTGTTCTCCTTGAACTAAAGTCCTCAGACTCCGTCCAATAACTCAGGTGAGTCTTCAAGGTAGACTCCCGAAACCTTCACAGACTCAGTCACTCTGGAAAGTCACAATTTCATCTTGACGTCCTCAGACTGAAGACTTCTACACCGGCTGGAAGATCACAGTCTTCAAGAGTAAAAAGCTTCGGATCACTCGAACCGACTTCCTCAGAAATGCTCAACTACTCAGGCTGGTGGTTTTCCTCACTAAGGTTCTTCAGTTTCCTCAGAGGTGGGTTGCTCTCAAATGACAAGTGTAGTTTTTCTCTCGGAGCAGCCAACCCACAAATGGGGCTGGGGGTGGCTATTTATAGCCGCGGAGCAACCCGAGGTGAATGGACATAAATGCCCATGCATGCAATTACTCTCATGCCCTCGGAACTGACCGTTGCTAGACAGGTTCTAGCCTCTCACCACGCAACACGTGGCACGGTCAAAGTATTCTCTCTCCAGACTCCTCAACCGAAGTTAGTTACCTCAGTGTCCTGAAGAACAAAGTCTCAGACACATGAGGACCGAACTTCTACTGCAGGAGAAAACTCTTCAGGAGAACTGCACTCGCAGTTTCCAGACTCCTCAACCGAAGACAGATTCCTCAGTGTCCTGAAGAACAACGTCTCAGACACCCGAGGACTGAACTTCTACTGCAGGAGATTTCCTCAGGGGTTTTCTTCAGGATTCCTAACTGAGCACTTCCTCAGACCTTCGGAATTCGTTTTCTTCAACCCCTCCAACAGTGCGGTGTTTCCTATGACTCAAGAAGTATAAAAAGTATTAACGAAGACTACGCTTCAACTTTGTCTTCAGCACGAACGTCCTCAGGATCGTCTTCAGCTTCAGCTTCAAACGAGCGCTTCAACCGAACGCTTCAGGATCCTGTTTCCTCAGGATTTTGCGCGACTTCATTCTTCAGGAAACGCACCATTTTCTTCAATGTTCCTCAACATTTTGGGGGGTCAACATTGGTGGTTAAACACCTCATCAGGGACTGTTCTCCTGTGTATACTCACAAACACATCAGTCCCTTAACCGTTTGACATCAAACTCCAACACCTCAAGGGGAAGGCACTTGATGCACTTACAAGCACAAGCAGCCAAGCAACCGAAGCCGAAGAACCAGCAGCGCTCGAAGGCCCAGCCTGGGCAAAACCTTTCCTTAGATTCTTAATCGAGGGCACCCTACCACAAGACGTTGCAGAAGCCCGACGCATTAGTCGACGATCTAAAGCATTCACAGTAATCAACAGACAGCTCTATAAACACAGCATCTCTCAGGTCCTCCAAAAGTGCATAGATGAAGAAGACGGCAAAGCCCTACTGCTCGAGATTCACAAAGGCACTTGCGGACATCACGCGAGCAGTCGCGCACTAGTGGCCAAGGGCTTACGAGCAGGTTTCTACTGGCCGACCGCTATGAGAAATGCAGAGGATATCGTACGGCGTTGCATCGCCTGCCAAAAGTTCGCCAGGAGGCCACACGCCCCGGCATCAAAACTCAAAACCATACCGTTGTCATGGCCCTTTGCCACATGGGGACTTGACATGGTAGGCCCACTCAAGAAATCCTCAAAAGGAGGAAAAACACACCTACTAGTCGCAGTTGACAAGTTCACCAAATGGATCGAAGCAGTACCAATCACTAGCTCAACAGCCCTCACGGCAGTTAACTCCATCAAGTCAATCATCTTCAGATTCGGAGTACCACACAACATCATCACAGACAATGGTACAAACTTCACAGCATCAGAATTCCAAAACTTCTGTCAAGAGCTGGGCATCAAAATCAACTACACATCAGTCGCACACCCACAGTCCAACGGCCAAGTGGAGAAAGCAAACGGCCTAGTATGCGGAGGAATAAAGAAACGACTCCTAGCACCACTAGAACAAGCCGCAGGAAAATGGGTAGAAGAACTCCCCGCAGTACTATGGATCCTGCGCACCACCCCAAACAGCTCAACCCAGTATACACCTTTCTTCTTGGTATACGGGTCAGAAGCAGTACTGCCACACGACTTAAAATTCGGAGCTCCCAGAATCTCAGGGTACGAAGAGGAAGAGGCAGAAGAAGCACTACAAAACGACAAAGACACAGCAAATGAAGCACGGGACACAGCCATCACAAGATCTGAAAGTTACCAGGACAAACTGCGCACATAACAAAGCAGTCGCCTGCGAACCAGAACGTTCAACAAAGGAGACCTCGTGTTACGACTAATACAGGAAAAAGTGCACAAGCTTGCCCCGCAATGGGAAGGGCCGTTCATCATCTCGAAAGTCATAGGAGGAGGCGTATATAGGTTGAAGAACCCGAAGACCAATGAGGACGTGGGAAATCCATGGAACGTAGCGAACCTACGCATGTTCTACCCATAGTCCTCTAGGCATTGTCAGAGACATCGGCGGCAGCACCGATCGGCAACCCATGTAAACACTTGGAGAAATAAAATAATGCTGCCCAAACACTATACTCAAAAGCACTCGGGGCCTCGAGCATAAACTCCCCCCGAGAGACGCTATCCTCGCTCATGCGGCTATACTTAAAAGCACTCGGGGGCTCGAGCATAAAACTCCCCCCGAGAGACGCTATCCTCGCTCATGCGACTATACTTAAAAGCACTCGGGAGCTCGAGCATAAACTCCCCCCGAGAGACGCTATCTTCGCTCATGCGACTATACTTAAAAGCACTCGGGGGCTCGAGCATAAAACTCCCCCCGAGAGACGCTATCCTCACTCATGCGACTATACTTAAAAGCACTCGGGGGCTCGAGCATAAACTCCCCCCGAGAGACGTTATCTTCGCTCATGCGACTATACTTAAAAACACTCGGGGGATCGAGCACAAAACTCCCCCCGAGAGACGCAAGCTCATCTGCAAACACCAAAAATGAAACATATCGAAAAACGCAAAGTTCTTTAGTCTTAACCTGATCTCAAGCGATCACCTAAAGACTCGGGGGGGCTACTCCCATCGGGAGCGCTGACGCGCACCCGATCAAAAACTTGGAATAAAATAGCAACGGGAAAGGACAGCCCAGGTAAACAAAAAGCACAAGCCTATGCCGGATTCTACAAATCAAACGTAGCCTCGGGGGCTACTCCCATCGGGAGCGCTGCCGCGCACCCGCCGGACAATTTCGCCTGCAAAGTTTTCAAAGACAGTTCTTCACCACAAAGGAGTCGAGGACAATTCCCATTACAAAGTTATCAAAGATAGTTCTTCCTTAAAAGGAGTCGAAGGCAGTTCTTCATTACAAAGGAGTCGAGGAAAATTCCCATTACAAAGTTGTCAAAGACAGTTCTTCCTTACCAAGGAGTCGAAGACAGTTCTTCCTTACAAAGGAGTCGAAGACAGTTCTTCATTACAAAGGAGTCGAGGACAATTTCATTACAAAGGAGTCGAGGACAATTTCATTACAAAGGAGTTGAGGACAACTTCATTACAATAGAGTTGAGCTCAGTTTTTTACAAAGGAGTCAAAAGACAGTTATCGCTACAGAAGGATCCGAGCAAATACAAGACAGGTAACAATTATCCCAAGGAATTATGACTTCTACATGTATGCTCATGCTGAGATAATTGGCACTTTCGTACCACAACTTGACGAGCATCACCACAGACAAACTAGCAACTCAGTCCGCGAAGAAGCAGGTCGATGTCCTCCAGTTCTACAAGGTGCCTCGCCTACTGACGCAGCCGCTTGTCGACCGGCTTGACGTCCAGCTCATCCTTAGAACTAGAAGAGCAAGCACCATCAGCCGAGGAATCAGCCGAAGATGAAGACACGGGAGAAGCAGGCGAACCACCACTCGATCCATCGGAATCACCACTGGTTGTTTCCTCCCAGTATGGATCCAGACGATTGCCACCGGCATCAAATGCACGGACAGTAAGAGTATCTTCGCCATCAAAACGACAGCAAAGACTATCTCCGTCGCGCAGATTCAACCGACGAGAAAACGCCCTCCAGGCAGACCCAAGGAAAATCAAGGATGAATTATCAACTTCCAACTCCACCCAAGAAGAAGACCGAGCGCATCCGTGAAGACGGAGCCAGAAACCCCTCAAATTACGCTCAAAAGCAATGGAGGCAAATGAGAACGAAAGAGGAATCCGGGCAGCGTTCCAGCAAAGAACACGCAAAAGAAAATCATAGCGCCAAAAACCCTCTTCCATGGAGGAAGAAGAAGGCGCCGACGCAACACCACGACCTCCACCGCGCGAAGAACGAGGCGTGCGGACACCACGGCCATGGCGGACGCGACCTTGCCCATTCCCACCACCATCGCGCTTGGGAGCCATATGAAGAAGAAGCAGAAGAGAACGATGAGAAGAATGGATGCCAAGGACAGGCAACCACAGGAGGTATTTATAGCGCAATCCAAGGGCAAACCAGGGAAAACACGTAGAAGCCCAGGCGGCGCCATCATTGCATCAAAGACCAAACGGGATGGGCGTTACGAATTGCAAGACAAGATGCCTTCACACGGTCAGTACTATTTAAAGGGCACGTCAAATCTCGCCTGTTTCCCATACAAGCCTTGGAAACGAAACAGGCACCAGGCAGCATGACGTCCAAATGGTCATTATGACGGGCCAGAAGACGCGACGGATCAAAAAAGCAAGCATCATCATAGGTCACCAAACAGCACGACAATGCATATCAGCGTGACATCTCAAGAAGGACGGATCAAGATAAAAGCAATTGGAAAAAACCAAAAAGACTCCAAAAGCCACCTACTTCTTGGTGTCAAAAATTTCTGATTCTAAAAATCTCTTACTGCCATCGGGAGTACCTTTATTCGAGTTCGGGTGATCCCTCACCTAGAAGGCAAAGATGTGCTCGAGTGATCACTCGCACCAGCAGAAACAACAAACTTTCAGAGTTTGGGTGCTCCCTCACCCTGAAGACAGTAAAACATTCAAGTGACCACCTCGCAAAAGACTCAACAAGTATTCGACAATATGATCTACTCGCGCACTCGACGACTTTTCGAGTGGGTGCTTTCTTATTTTCCTCGCCTGAGTTCGTTACAAGCTCCGCAAGTGACTGCTAAATAGCTCCCTTGATGGTTTATTCCAAGTGGGTGCATTGCTAACCAGGCTCCGTGCCTCTACAAAAAACAAATATGCCTGGGCTACAACACACTGTACCGAGATGCCACGCAAGCTTAGCGTGTAGGTAAGACCCCGCTGCGCAGAACGGCCGGGCCGGGACTTTCCGCAGAGCAATTTCACTCCCGACCTTTTCCATGCGCTCGCATGATAGAAAGAGCCGAGCAGACGCTCTCAGGCTATTTGCTTAGACTGGCTGCAATTGATCCTATAAGACCTGCAGCGGCATGACTTTGCTTGACACCGGTCGTTCCAAGTTCATGTCGAGGGACGTGAGCTTGATTGGGCTACTGCGGTATTTGCCACTAGCGCAATTCACCAAGGCTCGACCAGTCGACTCCTTGGGCCCTTTTTAGCTTAGCAATCCCTCGAAACAGGTATTGTCATGGCTCAAAACTACCAGCGACCCGCGGCAGTGCTGCGCCTACAAGCAGTAAAGCGTTGAAAAATTCGATTCCCTGCGCGACTCTTCGAGTCCCCCAGGCACTCGGGGGCTACTGACGAGGGGGTGACCCCACGACTCCTGCGTATGAGGATACCCAGTGCATATGAAGACAGAAGGCCCGCTAGGAAGCCACGACAGGCCCATGACTGGCCCGACCAAGCACCGACGTAGGAGTCCGCAACTGGTATGGAAGGCACGACTTGGCGTACAAGGCAAGACTAGAACTAGGAAACTATCTTTGTAACCTAGCGCAGACTCCCCGAGACCCAGCCTAATATATAAAGGTTGGGAGGGGAGACGTCGAGATCAATCCAACACACAATCCGCTCACCTGGTCTTGCGAGAACTCGCCTTGGCCTCCTCTGTATTCTCCCCCTCACGCAATAATATCGAGCAGGAAGTGCTTCTCCTGTTTGCCGACGAGTATCGTCCAACCTGTTCCATCTCTATGACTAACCCAGGGTCCCTGACCATGGGATTTGTCGGGGCTGATCCCCGTCATGCCCCCTGATGACTAGCTTGAGTGACAGAAACATGAGTCTAGGGGATGTGATGCTGCCACAAGGGAGAAACAACGGTGCTTGTACTTGCGGGTGCAAGGATTGTTTACTTTACGCAAATTTCTTTAATGCAGTTGTCTGTTGCTTTGAGTTTACACTTTGGGTGGGATTCGCAACTTAATACCAGCGAGATGTTCTGGATAGATATCTCAAGGTGGATAATTAGTAGGTAGATGCAGATGGATTTCGGTCTACTTGTCTTGGCGTACCGCCCATGCTTTTGAGCTTCTTCCTTTCTTTATAGCATAGTTAGCATTGGTTTGCGCACATAATCCTGTCAATTGCCCAGTTATAAATTTTTTACGTCGCATGGCTATTTTATCGTCTTTTGGGAGAGAGACATCACTAGTGAACATCATGGGACCCTGGTCCATATTTCCAACACTGTTTACACTCATTATTTATTTTTTGCTTTATTTCCTTTTCTGTTGCTATTGCTATCATTATTATCCCATGCGTTTGATCCCATGTAAACAACAAGGCCGGAGGGATTGACAACCTCTCTGAACTCGTTGGGAGCAAAGTTATCTGTTGTGTGTGCAGGTCCACGTCAATCGCCTAATCGCTGGCGCCGTTGTCACCTTCCTGTCGTTGTCGGAGTCCTACTAGAGACAAACCTTGGTTTCTTCACCGAGGGAAATTTGCTGCTGTCTACATCTCAACCTTCCACTTTGGGTAACCAACGAGGGGCGAGAAGACATCAGGCGCCAGGGACCCTCCTGGGGCCCTGGTGGGTCCACTCCCTTCCAGCCTTGGTTCTTCAGGAAGCTTCCGGGACGCTGATTTTTTATATAATTTTTCCGGAATTTATTTGGCACTTTTAATGGCCGGAAAACCTGAAATATAAAATCAGCAGAAAACAGGAACTGGCAACTAGGTGCACTGAGTTAATAGGTTAGTCCAAATATGATCAAAAGCGTATGAAAGTTCAAGAAAAACATGGAAAACTCACATAAATCATGCATGGTGAAAGAAGAAATTATAGATATGTTTGGGACGTATCAATCACGTGCGCCAACAACGAGCGCGTGTGGCTCGACACGTTCGCCCATGCATCTTTAGCCGCCCGCGCATACGACGCTGCAGCGTGGAGGCTCGGCCGCCCGCTGATGACAAGAGAGTTGACTAGTGCAACGCCTCTCCTCGTTGGTTATCCCAAGTGGAAGGTGTGATGTAGGATAACGGCAAATTTCCCCTATGTACAGGATAGGGTTTGTCACCCGTAGGACTCCGGAGATGATAAGTAGGTGCCAAGAAAGCAATGGAACTGTTTGAGACAAAAGTTGCTTCCTTGACCAGGACCTACACACAAAACAAATAACTTTGCTCCCAACGAGTACAGAGAGGTTGTCAATCTCTCCGGCCTTGCTGTTTACAAAGGATCAACGCAACAGATAAAAGTGATAATAATAGCAACTGAAAGTAAAAGCAAGAAAGTAAACGAGTGTGTAAAAAGTGATGAGAATATGGACCGGGGTCCCATAATGTTCACTAGTGATGTCTCTCTCCCAAAAGACGATAAAACTGCTATGCGAGGTAAACAAATTACAGATGGGCAATTGACAGGATTATAAACGCACCGCAAGGCTAACTATGTTACAAAGAAAGGAAGAGGCTCAAGAGCATGGGCAGTACGCCAAAATAAGTAGACCGAAATCCAACTGCATCTACTACTAATCATCCACCTTGAGATATCAATCCAGAACATCTCGCTGGTATTAAGTTGTGAGCACCACCCAAAGTGTAAACCCAAAGCAACACACAACTGCATTAAAAAGCACTTTGTGTAAAGTAAGCAATCCTTGCAACTGCGGTTACAAGCACTGTTGTTTTCCCCCTTGTGGCAACAACACATCCCCTAGACTCATGTTTATGTCACTCAAGCGTGTCATCGAGGGGCATGAACCCACAATCGAGCATAATTTTCCCTCTTGGAGTTAGTACCTACTACTTGGCCAAAGGAATAAACAGCAACGGAGAACATGCAAGAATTACTTAGGAATACAAATATAAAAGATAAGAACCAAATATATTACCCTATCACAATCTGAACATAATCTCATAATCCATCAGATCCCACCAAACTCAGCATAGCAACAGCAGAAAGATTACATATGTGCCTCGATCATGTAAGGCAGCTCACGAGGTCTAAACCATGAAGAAAAAAGAGGGGAGGAGAACATCACATAGCTACTGACCACGGATCCATGGTCCAAATAAAACTACTCACGACACATCCGGGAAGCGTCCATGGTGGAGGGGAAGCTCCCGGAGGTCGATCCTCCCTCCGGCAGGGTGCCGGGAAGAGGTCTGCTGGCTCTCCCGATCTTGGAAGCGCGGTGGCGGCGGAACAGAGGCGACATCGCGAAAAGGGGTTCTGTCTTTGAAAGTTTCACGTCACGGGAAATATATAGGCGAAGGGGGCAGCCAGGGGGGCCACCAGGGGTCCAGGCGCCCCCCTGGCGCGGCCAAGCCCTAGGCCGCGCCAGGTGGCCGCCTGGGGCCCTGGTGGGTCCCACCTGGTCCTCCTTCGGGACTCTGGAATGTTCCTTCACGCTGATTTTTTATCTGATTTTTCCTGGATTTTTGGAGCACTTTTAATACGGGGGAAAACTGAAATAGAAAAACAGCAAAAAACAGAAACTGGCACTGGGGTGCACTGAGTTAATAGGTTAGTTCAAATATGATCAAAAGTGTATGCAAGTGTATCTAGATCATAGCACTATCAAACAAAACATGCATGGAGCAAGCAGAAATTATCGATGCGTTTGGGACGTATCAGAGAACATCACATAGCTACTAATCACGGACCCATGGTCCAAAGAAAACTACTCACAGCACATCCGGGAAGCGTCCATGCTGGAGGGGAAGCTCCCGGAGGTCGATTCTCCCTCCGGCGGGGTGCCGGGAAGAGGTCTGCTTGCGCTCTCGATCTTGGAAGCGCGCCGGCGGCGAAACAAATGCGAGATCGCGAAAAAGGGTTCTGTCCTTGGGGGTTTTGTCGGGGGATGGATCAGGCCCATAGACCCGGCATTAGAGACCTCTAGGTCGGCTTACAAATGAAGGCCCACAAAGAAGACTCGACCAGGAGTCTGACGTGCCAAGCGTGAAGAGTGAAGCCCTAGAAGGAATTCGGCTTACCTTGTACAGCACGTAGCAAACTTGTAAAGTAGAATAGAACTCCACATCGTGTAGGAGTCGGACTCTCGGAATCCCGGGACCCGGCACCTTTATAAGCCGAGGTCCATGGGAGCCAGAGCCAGAACAAACCTCAAGCCAGGATTAGACAACTCGCGCCATAACCTAGATCTCCATGAGACTAAGGTTGCGAAACATCACCACCGTAATCGATAAGATCGGCTCTTCCTATTGAGGAGTCGATCCCACAATAGTCAAGAAGCAGGAGTAGGTCTTTACCGCATCGACGGGGCCGAACCTGGGTAAATCGCCGAGTCCCGTGTCTATGTCGACTCTCTCCTCGAATTCGCCTCGTAGCAAAGGTCCCATGATAAGTTCGACTCTACGGACATCTGCCATCATTTTCCCACGACATTTGGCGCCCACCGTGGGGCCTGCGCTCGCAGGTGTTGAGATTGTAAGGGGAGACCTGCAAGGCATGGAAGGATTCATGGCTGGACGAATCACCAGGAGCCAGCGCGGAAAGCTCTGCATCGACGACTCGACTTGGGGCCCTGACGCCGATTCCGTCGAATCCGGTTATCGGGTCCCGATCGGGTCTATTCATATATTCATTGGGAAGAAAGACGGATCTGAGCCAGAGCCGGATCCTAAAGTCCCCCTAGAAACCTCGAGCCGGCGACATGCCGGCTCAAGGCATACTTTTGTTGGGTTCATCGCTGAATCCCCAGAGTCGGCGCACTCTGTCTATTCTACGACACCTAGAGCCTGGGAAGAAGCATCTGACGCTAACTCGCATCCTAGTGAAACAAGCTTTTCATATACCGACTCCATCCGATTCGCCGGGAGCAAAAGAATACAACCCCGACTTCCCGCAGTACGAGCCTCCATACTGCGTGACAGTATTCATGGCGGGCACCGTAGGACAGGGAAGTCAGCCGGCGCAGGGCACGGCACAGAATCGGAACAAAGAGACGGCTCATAACACAGCCCCTAAACCAGATAGGGAGCAGCCAGAAGTTCTCACGGGAGCAGAAGCCCTCACCGATACCTTAAACACCCTAGACGAAGCCTTAGCCGCACCAATGACCACGGAAAACCAGGAGGCCTGGAGAACCAAGGTCAACGGACTCAAGGCCCAGGTGATGAGCATACGGAGGGAAATTAACTCCCAGAACGCACAAATGGTGGAAAGAGAAACCCAACTCGCCCAAGAAACCAGGCGCTTACGACACGAGTCGGAGTTGATAGAAGCCCAGAAATTAAGTCTCGCCAACGCGCGCTCCGCAGGACCCACGAGCCGGATCCCTGCTGACCTCCCGGCCCGGAGACTATTCCAGGATATGCATCAGTCGACTCCCCAAGGGTACACGCCACCAAGGCAACCCGTCCCTTCACCACAGCAGGAACGATTCCATACGCCTCCGGATCATTTCAATAACCCCATGGCTAATGTGGTGGCAGCGACACGGTTCCTCGCCGGCGTGCCTACGCACGGAGACACTCCGGTGGACCAGGCCACTCGAGGGGCAATCGATCTGCTCAAGACCGCAATCACACAGCAGGCTCAGTACTCACAGGGATTCCAATACTTACATGAGACCCCATATCGGAGCATGAGCCGGCAAGGGGATTCACCGGCTCCGGCGGGCTCGAGCCGCCATCGTCAGCGCAGAGCTCCACCACCGCCAGACCCGAAGGGGGCGATAAGGATCCAAGACATACCATCTGGCTTCTACCCCGAACGGCGGGTAGAGCAGATGTTCCAACCTCCACCCCAAGATCACGACACCGAGTCCATCAGCAGATCCGTGGGCAACCGATGCCTGGTGTCGGCTTTACGAAATACACGCCTGCCACCAGATTTCAAAGGACCACGCAAGATCGCGACCTATACAGCTGACATGGACCCGGCAGCTTGGATCGAAAGTTATGACCTAGCCATGGAAATGCTACAAGCCAGCGAAGGAGTCTGCGCCCGTTACCTCACAATGATGTTGGTGTTGGGGTTCGCAGCAGAAAACACAAATTTTTCTAACTAGCGTTCCCATAACCCAAGATCTAGCTAGCCGTATTACCGTAACGGACAGTAGTGCGGAAATAACATACCTCGGGGTGTAGTCTGTTGCGCGGGAAACGTTCCCGCAAACGTGGTTGATGTAGCCGATCAAGTTTCACAGCCCCCCGGCTGTGTTGAGCACCCGGATGGGTGTAGTGCCACACGTGCAGCACCTCGTAGTACTCGCACACGTACGAGACTCGATGACGACCTCCGTTCTCCGATCCAGCGGAGGTGGCGGAAGAAGACCTCCGGACGAAGCTTCGGCAGCACGACGGCCTCCGATTCTAGCAGAGAAGCCTCAATCCCACTATAGACTCACACTAGGGAGTCCACCGTGGAAGAGACAAGAGAGGGGAGGAGACCGGAGAAAACCGATCTCAATTCGGAGTTATATTTATTTTCTCACGAATTTCTGTGTATTAATTATGTGCACCCTGCCCATCTATATATAGACTGGGGAAGGGAGTCAACCCTCCTCCCTTAGCAATGTGGGACTAAACCCTTTGCTAAGGGGGAGTTGGCCGGCCAAGGGGGGAGAGGGGGTGCAGCCCTCATGGGCCCTAGGGCCCATGGCGCCTCCCCCCCCCCTTTTTTTTTCTCCCTTTAATTCCCTAATGGGCCTTTTTCTCCACTAAGGCCCATAGCACATTTTAATTAGAAATAAAATGATTTTAATTATTAATTCAATTAATTAATAACTAAAAAATATTATTCCATCTCCCGGTGCTCCGGAAACTCTTCCGGCTCACTCCGAACTTGTTTCGGTTCAATACGGTACTCCTCCGATATTGTCTCCTTTATTCTCTGGTTGCCCCGATGGTTCCGAAAAGGTCTCCGATTTCATCCAGCCCTTAAGTGTGTTACCCTACGGTCCGAGAACACTCCAGTCATGACCGAGCAGAGGCAACAGTCAATGATCATCAGCGGGACCTGGATGCCCATAATGACCCCTGTGCATTCCGGATATCAACACCGATTGGACCTTACGCCGTATAGCATTCCCTTTGTCAGCGATACTGGATTGTTCCGAGATTCGATCAATGACATCCTATGTCTGGTTCAACCTCATTCCGAACTAAATCCTCATTCACTCGTTCCCGTGATATTCATCCCCGTGACCTAGTCACACGCTGCGCAGCTTTATGGATGGAATCTCACCGAGTGGGCCCCGAGTATCTATCCATTATATGGATTGACAAATCCCGCTCTTGTAAACAATACTCCTCAACGTATCTCCACGGAATACCTAAGATACAACCGTTATGACCCGCATATTTCAGTCAGGTGGTGGGATGTAAGTCAAAGCATCCGGGAAGATAGTGATTATGCATGTACTCACGGTCAAAGGAACGGTCTACCACGTTCTGTAATTACAACACTGAACCTTCATAAGATTTGATCATGCTGTAATGCTTTCTTTGGGTAATGTTCATCACGTCACTTAACCCGTGAGGTGACCTCATAGTCAAGAGACTTAATTGTCCATGATCGCGAAACCACGACCATCATGTTGACCATGAACTAGTTATCGATGTAGAGGCTAACTAGGAACTCTGGGGTTTCTATACCACACCTGCATCATTGTTTCACTGATGCAGTTCTAGCATTGTATGAAACTGGTTATGAACTTGCTTAGATATATTGGAATAATCATATATTATTTGCCTCTAGAGCATATATCCAACAGTCTCCCACTTGCACTAGAGTGCTAATAATCTAGCCGCATTTTTTCGATCATAATCATCTTATCACATAAGTGTTCATTGATCATGCACGCTCATGGAAGAGGGTTCGTCAACGAACTGCTCCAATTCAGATTCGTGTGTTTCCTTTGCAACTGGTATAGGTCAAAAACTCTTTTGACATACCACTCATTATCATATAATGGTTGGATATAAGTTTCGCGGGAGAGTGAGACTATTATTTCACAGTATCCTCCAATGATCTCTTGGTTCAGTCTTTAGAAGACTTATCCTTAGTCATATATACTGGGAAATACACTCAGCCAGAAGTCCAATACTTCTAACGCTAAACTTTTATCCATACGTCTACTTTCTTAAGTAGTATTATGTTTGTAGTACCGTGAATTTTGCTCACGTTTCTTTCATGTCTTTGGTGATGTCTCTAATTCCATATAGACCCATAATATGGCTTGCAATTGTAATCTTGCATTACATTCAAGTCTATTATCCTTTCTATATTTTAGAGAATAGTCCTCAGTATGCCTCTCATATACTGAATGCATGGACTTTATTCAGATTCTGTGTTTTACTCCTAAAGCACATCGGAATCTGTTCTTCTTCCAAGAACTTTTGAGTCATTCTGTTGTTGGATTCACAACGCATGTTATATGGTAGAATCATATGTCAAGAACATATGAGATCACATGTCCAGTACATGGTGCATCTCTATTCTTCCATCAAGACATTGCTTGTGATATTTGGATTTCATCCATTATATAATCTCTAGCCACAAGAACCTGTTTCTTGTCTAGAAGATTATTCCAACCTTCACTTCGTTTCATTATCCGTGTCTTAATCTACTCATATAGATTTCAACGTGTAATGTGTTGGTATTTTACATAAAAGAAGATTCTTGCAATCTTGTATTTTATTTGCCTTATGCTCTATATATATATCATAATGCACATATGTATATAAGACGATTCTCTATATACACAATCAATGCATATCCATATATATACATATGAGATCATTCTTCACACATATCAATGCATATATGTTTGAGATAGTGACCATGCTCCCACTCAAATATATCCATCTTATACTCATATATTTGTGGTTCAGCTTTCATCAAGTCACTTTATTGTTCACTATGTCTCACATAATGACAATACTTCCAAAGCTCCCACTCAGAAAATGCCCTCTGCATTCCAAGTTTCAGGGAAGTCTTCAAAGCTCCCACTCAGTTTCATGAAACTGCAGGCCCACTCAATATTTTGGTCATCACAAAATCACTTGATCAAATCAAGGTTGAGGGTTCATGTCTTGAGGTACTATAGTCCATCCTTTTCACGAAGTAACCTTCGTCATGCCCATTGCAATTCTCTTTCAAATCCCAATTTGACTGAGATGAAATTTCAGGCTATGGTCCATCGTAGTGTAAATGAAATATTTTATTGATTAAAGCATTCCTACGTTTCTGTAGTCAATCACCATTGAACTTTGGTCATAACCAAATAATGCCTTATGCCCATTACATTATTCTCAATAACTCTCCAGTTTGTTGAGAATATGAAATAACCGATTTATTTCACAGGACGTGAGCCATCCTTAATGTAATTCCATATTATTTCATTTCTCCTCGTGTTCTAGGCTACCATCATTCCTTTGTGTCTTCAAGCAATATTATTCCCTATTGTTTTATTAAGAAGACTCATGATCATTGTTCTGTACAGAACGTATTCATGATAATCTTCTAAATTCAACAATGGCTTCAACTCATATACCAAGATCAATCATCTTTGGCATATCCTTCCTTATATAGCGTCATTACAGCGGAACATGCTTCCGTTGCAATACTTTGATATTCTGAAGGCAAGGTCCAATACCCCGGTCAAAGTTTCCATTATCTCCCATTGGATCCGTGTCGAGAGAATTTTCTCGTATTACCAATTAAGCAACACAAATTTTGCTATTCGGGGAGAATATGTAATTTCAATTGCTCGTAGTTTTATTACAAAGATATTCTTTCTTTTAAGAAACCTTATAACACCATCAGTTATGGAGCTATCATGTCTCGTTAGATTCAGGATGGTTTCCTATTCATGAAGTGGGTGTTTTGACTTAATGAATTAAACAATCTTATTCTACAATAACTATAGTGCTAGGGGAAAGAACGTTTAGACCATACTACGGTTTAGTATGACTACGAATGGTTTAAGTAGTCTAGTACTTTCAACTTCCATCGTAGTTTGTGGTACAACTTCCACAAGTCTCCCATTATGTCAATATCAATACTTATCACTTCGGAACGTAGCGTAGTGATATGTATCCTTGTATTCTCACTTCTCACTGTGATTCCCGAATCTCAGTTTTATGATCTCAATTGAATACAACTTTCAATTAATCATATGAAGTCTTTAATGATAACTCACATGCCCATTCTACATCATTTATGTATAATGATTGGCACAAGTTCTACTTGCTAGAACCTTGTCATGGTCACATTTATTGCAGAGGTTCATAGATCTTGTATCTAATCCATCTCATGCAATCAAGTTATGATTTTCATTCGATAATGAACTCACAAGTTAATAGATCATACATTTAATGAATTCATCAGTTATGAAGTCACCTCATGCAATCAAATATTTGACTTGTAATAATCAAGACAACTTTATCATTAAACATTGAATATTTCTTGACAATAATAGTAGTATTATAAATGTTTTTTATCATATCATAAATCAAGACGTAATCAAAGTATAAGCATACTTTTATTCATAAAGATGGAACAACTGACTTGTCTCATTACATGAATAACTTTGTCTCGCGAGATGCAAGACACACAACTAAAGTGTTCATACTATAATGATTACATAAGATTTATCTAATACTCTAAGTATCTCTCTATGATAGATGTCTCGGTGGAATCCATGCTGGCCATCAACTGACTTGATATCCGTCAATCCTCGATTTCACCTCTTCCCGTCCATGCAACGGCAGGTCCTGTTTTCATAAAACAGAATAAGTATCAGATACTCATTTACTGCAACTGTTGTATAAGGGAGTAAACATTTATGAAGTATATCAAGTATATACCTTCTCCATCCACGACCTCTGCATCCTCGAAAGGAGCAATGTCCACGGTCAAGAGATCAGTCATGAAGTTCTGGAGACTCATATTGGCTCCTCTTCCGACATAGCTATGAACATAATCACCATAACTCGGAGGGAGTGAGTGCAATAACGTATTTATTGCAAACTCTTCTGTGGTGCTTTCGTTCATTGTCCAATGTTCATAGTCCTCCACCAGGGTCAGGTACATCTCATGCATCCTGTCTAAGTGATCATCAAGGCTTGTGCGTTCTTCCATCTTTGTAGATAGAAACTTGCTTTCTAACTCAAATCTGGCAATTCTGAACTCACGTACGAACATTGTCTTTAGCGTGTCCATCATGTCATATGGGCCAGTGTCCTGTAACTGTATGCCCAACTCCTCTGACATGCTGAAGATCATGACATTCCTGACTACGGAGCATTTCTGTCGGCGAGCATAATGATCAAGTATCTCTTGATTGCCAACATGATCGTCCGGATGTTCTTCCACATGCATTTCTATTGTAAACAAGATGTCTGCTCTTTTGAGCGACGTCCTAAGGCGTGAATACCAATCAGCAAAGTTTGACCCATTTTCTCTAAGTCTTTCACCTTCCATGAAGAAAGATAGTTCACGTTGCTCTAGTGCATTCATTTTCTACAAACATAATTGCAAGGAACACAATTAAGACTAGTTCACAACAATGAGTTCATATAATCATATGAGCTCGCACTAAAACATTTCATCCCTAGGAAGTTTTAGTGATTACATGATCCAGATTCACTGCCCGACCTCGAATATCACACGGCCGACGGGTCAGTTTCAAAGGTAGACAACAACTTGTGCGATCACATTATCTTATATATACTGTGACTCATGCTCGATCTTTCGATCTCTAGTATTCCGAGGCCATATCTGCATATGCTAGGCTCGCCAAATTAACCTCCATGTTATATGTTGTTCAGCAAGGCCATATTTGCATATGCCAGGCTTGCCGAACCCAACCTCATGCGAACTCCATTGAATATGTAGGAAAACTCCGGTATGTACGGAGCATCAAGCCATATGGGAGAACCTTCCAGGTGGTGCACACTTCGGTAGAATACTTGTGTTTGGCTTTGTTAAGGGATCATCTTATCACATGCTACCGTCGTGTATCCTATACTAGCAAGTTTTAAGATGTCTGGGCTATGGCAACACTAAGTCTACAGTGCCTCCATTTTAGTTTGTTTTATGATGACGATTACTACTTACTAGTAACACATAGCAAAGCTATCACTACATCACAAACAAACAAACGATAGCCCCCACTTAGCAATACAAGGTTTAGACGGTCTAGTTGTATATTGCAAGTTTTACGTGGCTGCTAGGGCTTTCATAGTTAAACAGGTTTTAACCTACGAGTCAACCACAACGTCAACCATACGATTGTCTATATTACACCCCGTACGGGGCCCTCCGTTGCAAATGCCACACCCGCTAAAGTAGAGAGACAGACACCCCCCTAGCCACTTTATACGGTACAAGCCGCATGTCAAGCGTGGAACCAGTCTCGCGTAAGAGTACGCGTAAAGTCGGTTGGGGGCCGCTTCATCAAACAATGCCGCAGATGTGAACAAGTACACGTGGGAGGGTAACAATCATACAATCAACGCCCACATCCCCGATGTGTTCTATCCGTACAGTAATACTAAGCATAGACCTAGCTCATGATACCACTGTTGGGGTTCGCAGCAGAAAACACAAATTTTTCTAACTAGCGTTCCCATAACCCAAGATCTAGCTAGCCGTATTACCGTAACGGACAGTAGTGCGGAAATAACATACCTCGGGATGTAGTCCGTTGCACGGGAAACGTTCCCGCAAACGTGGTTGATGTAGCCGATCAAGTTTCACAGCCCCCTGGCTGTGTTGAGCACCCGGATGGGTGTAGTGCCACACGTGCAGCACCTCGTAGTACTCGCACACGTACGAGACTCGATGACGACCTCCGTTCTCCGATCCAGCGGAGGTGGCGGAAGCAGACCTCCGGACGGAGCTTCGGCAGCACGACGGCCTCCGATTCTAGCAGAGAAGCCTCAATCCCACTATAGACTCACACTAGGGAGTCCACCGTGGAAGAGACAAGAGAGGGGAGGAGACCGGAGAAAACCGATCTCAATTCAGAGTTATATTTATTTTCTCACGAATTTCTGTGTATTAATTATGTGCACCCTGCCATCTATATATCGGCTGGGGAAGGGAGTCATCCCTCCTCCCTTAGCAATGTGGGACTAAACCCTTTGCTAAGGGGGAGTTGGCCGGCCAAGGGGGGAGAGGGGGCGCACCCCTCATGGGCCCTAGGGCCCATGGCGCCTCCCCCCCCCCTTTTTTTCTTTTTTCTTTTCTAACTTTAATTCCCTAATGGGCCTTTTTCTCCACTAAGGCCCATAGCACATTTTAATTAGAAATAAAATGACTTTAATTATTAATTCAATTAATTAACAACTAAAACATATTATTCCATCTCCCGGTGCTCCGGAAACTCTTCCGGCTCACTCCGAACTTGTTTCGGTTCAATACGATACTCCTCCGACATTGTCTCCTTTATTCTCTGGTTGCCCCGATGGTTCCGAAAAGGTCTCCGATTTCATCCAGCCCTTAAGTGTGTTACCCTACGGTCCGAGAACACTCCAGTCATGACCGAGCAGAGGAAACAGTCAATGATCATCAGCGGGACCTGGATGCCCATAATGACCCCTGTGCATTCCGGATATCAACACCGATTGGACCTTACGCCGTATAGCATTCCCTTTGTCAGCGATGCTGGATTGTTCCAAGATTCGATCAATGACATCCTATGTCTGGTTCAACCTCGTTCCGAACTAAATCCTCATTCACTCGTTCCCGTGATATTCATCCCCATGACCTAGTCACACGCTGCGCAGCTTTATGGATGGAATCTCACCGAGTGGGCCCCGAGTATCTATCCATTATATGGATTGACAAATCCCGCTCTTGTAAACAATACTCCTCAACGTATCTCCACGGAATACCTAAGATACAACCGTTATGACCCGCATATTTCAGTCAGGTGGTGGGATGTAAGTCAAAGCATCCGGGAAGATAGTGATTATGCACGTACTCACGGTCAAAGGAACGGTCTACCACGTTCTGTAATTACAACACTGAACCTTCATAAGATTTGATCATGCTGTAATGCTTTCTTTGGGTAATGTTCATCATGTCACTTAACCCGTGAGGTGACCTCATAGTCAAGAGACTTAATTGTCCATGATCGCGAAACCACGACCATCATGTTGACCATGAACTAGTTATCGATGTAGAGGCTAACTAGGAACTCTGGGGTTTCTATACCACACCTGCATCATTGTTTCACTGATGCAGTTCTAGCACGGTATGAAACTGGTTATGAACTTGCTTAGATATATTGGAATAATCATATATTATTTGCCTCTAGAGGATATATCCAACAGTTGGAAGGGCCGGCTCGCACATGGTTCAAAAATCTCCCAGAGAACTCTATCACCTCCTGGGCGGATCTCAAGTAAAAGTTCATCCAGAATTTCCAAGGCACCTGTCAGCGAGCTACCACAATTGTTGACTTGGAGCATTGAGTCCAGAAGGAAGGAGAGTCGACCCTGAGCTGGGCATGATGGGTGGCAGAAATAATCCACTCCTCGGACACTATAACTTCCCAAACAGCTGTCATCGTCTTGGAAAGGAACTGCAAGTTCGAGCCCCTAGTACACAAACTTGGCCGGCTCAAGAGGACGGTCAAGGATATAGGAGAGCTCATGAACGCGGTTATCAAATATGCCGAGTCTGACAAAACCAAGGATACTGAACCTCAGCAGGATAAAGCCGGCCAGAACAAAAATGGCGGCAACACATCCCAGAATCAGAGTCAGCAAACCAAACGACGACTTGATCAGACTACCTCTGACTTGGTGGCCAACACAAATGTTGGCTCCCAAAGACAGAAGCAGGGGGGCAACAACTACCGCAAGTCGGAAGGAAATTTTCGCCCAAACAGCTTTGAAATAGCCATGAAGAGTCCTTGACCAACCCATTGTAAACCTGGTTGCCCAGCCAACCACACCTGGGAAGATTGCAATTTCATGAAAGAATTTGCACGGCGTGGGAACCAGGGACCTCCTGGGTCAGGTGGAGGAGCCGGCCAGAACGGCAACGACCAAAATCCTGGCTACCAAGGAGCCGGTGCAATGCCTCAACACCAAGGACCCGGAGGAGGGGCTCAGCAAAATCAGTCAGGGCTTGCTGGATTCCAAGCAAACCCGTGTAGCGTATCAAGTTTTCACCACCAGCAGTTGCAGGAGGGATAGGAAGCTGCAACGGAGAGCCACTATGGCTGTGACTGCAGAGCCGACTTGGCCCAGGTGGCTTAATTGGTCAGAACAGCCAATCACTTGGACAAGGGATGATCACACCCCGGTGGTAGATAACCCAGGGGCCCTGGCACTAGTAGTCTCTACACAAATTGGAGGATATACACTTGACAAAGTGCTCATGGACGTAGGAAGCAGCATCAACATCCTTTATTATGAAACTTTCCGCGGGATGGGGCTGACCCAGAAACAGCTGCAACCCTCCAACACCGTTTTTCAAAGAATAGTCCCAGGCAAGTCAGCACGTCGGAAACTTAAACACTACTTTCAGGAGCACCCCATAACTGTAGCCAGTTCAACACCACTTGCAGACATCATCCAAAACCGAGAAGCCACGGGAAGGATTGCAAAGTGGTCCATAGAATTGGGGGCTTATCACATCAAATACAAGCCTCGAACGGCCATCAAATCCCAGGCGCTAGCCGACTTCATCAATGACTAGACAGAAATCTAAACATCTCTGGAGAAGCCAGTCACCAAATATTGGACGATGCACTTCGATGGAAGCAGGCAGCTCCAAGGGTCAGGAGCCGGCGTGGTTCTTACTTCACCTAAAAGGGAAAAATTCTGCTATGTTCTACAGCTGCAGTTCACCTGCACCAACAATGCAGCAGAGTATGAAGCCTTACTCCATGGGCTACGTCTGGCTCGTGAGATGAGCATAAATTGGATCCAATGCTATGGAGACTCTGATCTCGTTTCTCAACAAGTGTCAGGAAAATGGGATTCCAAAAATCCTATAATGGCAACTTATCGACGAGAAGTGCAAAGACAGGCCGGATTTTTCATTGGATACCAGGTAGATCATGTGGACCGTAGGGAAAACGAAGCAGCAGATGCTCTGTCCTGACTCGGCTCTCAGCGAAAGTCGCTCCCTCCAAATGTGTTCCTGGATGTTCTAACAAAACCGTCTGTAAAACCACCAACAGAGCAAGACATAGCAGAGCCGGATCCAGAACCGGCTTTGGTTGCTGCAATTCATGCTACACCCTCATCGGTCGTACCCTACTTGGATTACAAGACTCGAGGAATCCTTCCTCAAGATGAGATGTTGGCCAGACAAATCGTCAGGAGAAGCCAATCCTTTGTACTCATCAATGGTGAGTTACATCGGCGGAGTGCCGCAGATGTTTTTCAAAGATGTGTCTCACCAGAAGAAGGTAGAGCCATCCTCAACGAAATACATTCTAGAGATTGCGGACACCACGCCGGCTCTCATTCACTTGTAGCTAAATCCTTTCGACATGGCTTCTACTGGCTCACAGCCCATGCGGATGCAGAGGACATAGTCAAGAAATGTGATGGATGTCAGCGCTATGCAAAACAAGCCCACGTGCCGGCTCAAGAACTCAGGATGATACCTATCACTTGGCCCTTTGCAGTATGGGGGCTTGATATGGTGGGACCTTTCAAAAGGTCAGCCAACAAGAATACCCGCATATTAGTGGCAGTTGATAAGTTTACCAAATGGGTCGAAGCCAAGCCAGTCAGCAAATGTGACGCTGCGACAGCACTGAAATTCTTGAAAAAGATCATATACAGATTCGGCTACCCCCACAACATCATCACTGATAATGGTTCTAACCTATCATAAGGGGTTATGCAACGATTCTGCCAGAACGAGCACATCCGACTCGACCTTGCATCAGTGGCTCACCCACAGTCCAACGGACAAGCCGACAGAGCCAACCAAGAGTTGCTCCGAGGTATTAAACCCCGACTCGTTGTCCCCTTAAAAAGGACGTCGGGTTGCTGGGAGGAGGAGTTACCCTCAGTACTATGGAGCATCCGGACGACTCCCAACAGGTCGACAGGCTATACGCTCTTCTTCCTAGTCTATGGAGCGGAAGTCGTCCTCCCAAGTGACATACGTCACGACTCACCTCGAGTCACTGCTTATGTAGAAGCCGAAAACGAGAAAGCAAGACAAGATGCCTTGGATATTCTCGATGAAAAACGAGATCTGGCTGCAGCTCAGTCGGCTATTTACCAACAAGATCTGTGACGCTACCATAGCCGCCGCACCAGAAGTCGGACTTTCCAGGAAGGTGATTTAGTGCTCCGACTCATACAGAAAAGAGATGGAATGCACATGTTATCCTCTCCTTGGGAAGGACCGTTCGTGGTCAGCAAGAACCTGTACAATGGATCCTACTACCTAGTGGATATACGCGAGAAGGCAGACACGCGCACAAGCATGGAGGAGACTCCCAGGCCGTGAAACATCGCACAACTCCGTCCATATTACACTTGAGTAGAAATAGGAACATTACTGTATATTTAACTAAGTCGACACACGTCGCACTGGCTTTCGCCATATTAATATATATATATATAAGCCGACATTCGTCGCGCCGGTTTTCGCCATCACAATATACATAAGTCGACTTTTGTCGCACTGGCCCTCACCACATATAACTAAGTCGGCTTTTGTCGCACGGGCTCTCGCCATATCGACTCCTCTTTACTATCATGTTATTTATTTTTGCATCATACATTGCATATTTTACATTATTATATCTCAGAGACCTGGGGGCTTGATCAACCCCTCTATTGGTACCGAGCATGTATATTGCTTACTCAGGGGAATCGGGGAGCTCGATGATAATCATTGACTCTTTATCCGAAAACTCGGCATATATATGTAAAAATCACATGTATATAAGCTTATTCAGGGGCAGTAGGGGAGTTCGATGCCACCCATCAACTCTTATCCGAAGAAATCCCGGCATATACATGAACTGGCTAAACACGCCTTGGCCTATATAGCCTAAACTCATACGGCATACGTGTACCCGGCTTATTCTAAATACCTTGGGGGCTTAAAACAATGCCTACCGAGTCTAGTCTTAAGTACAGGGAACGCTAGTCATATGTTCCTGGCTTACAGAGAAGTGTCGATTCACAGATAACCCAGTAATCTATCTCAACCAGAAGAAAAAGCGTGTTAAAACTGGAGTCGACTTCTATATGAGCCTTTACACTTCATTTTTTGCATACATCATCATCATAGCATACTTTTTTATTTTACTATTTTTTACGTCATCCAAAAGATGCACCTTGAGCATTAACCTGTGTGACTCGGTATGACACAAAAGATGCTCATACCATCTCATGGGGACTACAAGTTGAAAAAATTTCCCTATGAGATGCGGCTGTTTGACAATAAACGCATGTCGACTGCATTACATTTCGCATCAAAACATTATTGCATCTTCTGCATTATAAAGTCGACTTCGGTCGCAACGGCTCTCGCCATACATATAAAGTCAACTTTCATCGCACCGGCTCTCGCCGACCTAGATGTTATACCAGCTTTTAGTTGGCACACATTATTCGGGTTGCTGAAGGAAACATATTCCAGCACTCGAAGAGCCACTCTATTTTGAAACTGGGAGCACAACCCATCGTGTCATATTTATGTGACTTGGCAGATTAAAAGATAGACCTATGTGACTCGGCACTGCACATAGATGCACACACCGACTCATGGGGACTACACTTCAAGGTTTCTTCTCAAAATAAAGACTCGGTACATTCACCAGCTGAGTACACCGGCTCTTGGGGAGTAATACTTCAAAAATTCCTTATCAAAAGGTTTGGCATATACTACTTGCCGACTTCAGAAAACACGCAAAGAATTGTAAGTCCCAGGTTGCTGCAGGCAAGACAACCCGACACTTGGGGGCTACACTACTTCGAAGCAAAATTCACAAAAAAAACTTCTTCTTTCATGAATCGGCTCAAACGCCATGATAATTATACCAAGAAGCAACACTTCTTTGTTGACCCGGTACGGCACGTAAATGTGACCACACCGTCTCATGGGGGCTACAAGTTGATCTACCCTATGAGTCAATTACCGATACTCAACTATTCTGAATCGACTCAGGGGGCTACATATACATACACTATCATAAATAATCGGCTCTCATACAACTTGAGAAATATTCAAAGTAAGGAATAAAACCGACTCATGGACTCATGGACTCAATGAAAATTCATAATTTTCATTCATCAAACCAACTGGGTCTTACATCAAAGGAGACGACCTTACAAGCAAAAGCCAAACTCGGCGAAATTCTACTAAAAAGAAAAATCTACAGCTTCAGACATCTTCTTCAGAGTTGGCTTCATCCTCCATTGAAGCTTCTTATTCACTAAGGAGTTCTTCATCGCTGGATCTCTCCACACAAAAGCAGGCTCGATCTCCATCCGAGTCAAAAATCCTAGCCCACAAGGTGTCTTCACCATCAAATCTGAAGACAATGGTGTCTCCTCTTGAGATATTCCTAGATCACAGAAAAGTTTTCCAAACCTTCTCAAAAAACATGGTGCCATGGCTAGAAAATCTAACCATCAACCAGACAGGCCCATGAGGACATCCATCAGATCGGAGCCAAAGACCCAAAGGCGCTGAGTCAATCACGAGTTGAGTGAAAGACTCAGGAAGTTTGATCCAGCGTCGAATCGTCTGAATATGAACCAAGAACTCACTTCTCTCAGGAGAAGAAGGAAGAGATTCAGAAGGAGAGGCAGCACGAGTACTTCTTCATCTACCTCTACCACGGCCACGACCTCTACCACGGCCGTGACCTCGCGTACTTGCACGGGGATCGGGCTCATTGGATGCCAAAGGAGAAGAGGCTTCTAGCTTAGGTGCCATGGAGAAAACCAGGAAAAGGAAGAAGAAGATGGATGCGCTTGAAAGATCAAACTATCCAAGGGATATTTATAGTAGATTCATGGGGAGGATCAATTAATACCATAAATGATACGGGATAACTACCCGTGGTAGATAGAGTTTATGGAAAGACTCCTCGATTCCCATTACAAACATCAATGCCTCCAACCGACGTTTCGGGAAGTGTGATCATAAAAACCAAATCGGATCTTTGACCAAAGGTGAAAAGAAAAAATCTTCAAGTAAAAGGAGATGAAATGCTAAAAAGATTTGGTATCTGTAAGAGCAAAGTTATACCCTCATGAGTTTTTGATATTGTTGGTCAAAACAGTAGAGTAACTAACAAGTTTTCTAGTGTGAAACAGATGGTTAGGTTCCTGAAGTTATAGGTTGGTGATAAAGCTTCAACGAAGATTTACTCATTTATCGAAGCATATCCTCTGGAGCGAAGCTTATCACGGATGTCGACCCCTAAAAAGATAAGAAATCCTGAAGCACGTCTCATCGAAGAAGTTGATCAAGATGGCACAAGACTTAGTTGTTTTTGCGTAGTTCTTTTTACTTCTTTGAGTCGTAGGAAAAACCGTACTATCAAGAGGGGTTTAGTAAATGTACTCCGAAGGTTTTGATGAAAAGACTCAGATCGAATCTAAACCAGTGAGAAGCCAGAGTCGAAGAAATCTCATGTGAGCTAGGTAATGCTTCACCAGCGAAGACTTTGTTCTTTCGGCTCCTGAAGCAGAACCAAGTCCGTGAGTCAGCTTTACTTGGACCGCAAGTAAAGTTGCGCATTGATTGAAAATATGACCGTTGGGGACAGGTGTCAAGCTGTCACATCGGGTCACTTCAGTCATTTCGCACCTTGGGATTGCTGCCTATAAATACGCCACCCCCGCCCCCATTGGCGGGTGGGCTGCTCCAAGATTGATTCCTTACAGAGGAGAGAGAGAGAGCAACCCCACCGAAGCATATCAAAAACCCATACACCGAAGCATAAGTCCTATTGATCTGAGTTGATTCATTATGACTTAGGAAGAAGTTTGCTAGCCTTGTTATCTTGGAGAACTGCAATTCTCCTAGACGGTTAGAGAGTTGTTCTTCAGAGAGCGAAGAGTTATTGTCGCCTCGAATTCCAGTTTGTCAAAGGTTTCGGTGATTTCCTCAATAATCAACCAAGAGTGAAGAACTGACCAAGCTCAAGGAGATTGGTGCAGTGGAGATACGGACGGAGAGAGGTTAGCTCCTGTGTTCAATCACAAGTCCCTCCAACCAGACGTAGCACTTTGCAGAGTGTGAACTGGTCAAACAAACATCGCCGAGTCAAGAGTTCGTTTTACTTTCCGCACTTACATTCAGTTTATCAATTGCTTCAGTAATCTGCTTCGATGCAATTGATTCGATGCTTTTGATTCGCTATGTTATGCTTCAATCATGTTCTGCTTCGATGTTTACCTTTCTGTTGAATCTCTTCGGTTGCTGAGTTATGCTTCACTTCATAAGTTTCATGCAAAATTTTGAAGTGATCATTCACCCCCTCCCCCTCTGATCACATACTTGGTCTAACAATTGGTATCAGAGCTAGGCACTCTTTATTTGGATTAACCTCCTAGAGTGTTTTGCAAGTATGTCTTTCGCAGCCGTTCGCTCTGGCGAACCTATTCCTATATTCAATGGGAAGGACTACTCTTACTGGAAGGACAAGATGAAGAGGAATATTATGGCTATCAATTCCACTACTTGGCAAGTTGTCTTACATGGTGTTACAGTTACAGACAAGAATGCTATCACTCCTGAAGAAGCTCAACTAATTGATCTTGATTCTGTTGTCTGGGTGTTTATCACAAATCACTTGACTCCAGAAAAGTATCATGAAGTGAAGAATATTCCTTCGGCCAAAGGTGTTTGGGACTATCTTGAAAAGATTGGTGAGGTGTTTCTACTCAGAGAGATGCCAGAATTGACACACTCCGAAGCAAATTCTATCGCTTCAAAAGACTCGAGGGTGAAAAAGTCCACTCAATTTATAGCAGACTCACAGCTCTTGCAAATGAGTTGATTTCCCTCGGTGCTGATGACATAACTCCTCACTCAGTTGTCAGAACTCTGCTTCGCTCGTTAGATGACTCGTTTGATCACATTGTGCTGATGATCAAGGAAAGGACTGATTATAGACATCTTGTTGCTGCTGATGTTCTTGAGAGACTCACTACCTTTGAAATGGAAGAAGATGAGAAACGTGACATAAATGGTTCTAGAAGGAGATCTCATGCTTTGAAAGCAAAAGCTTCGCGTCATTCTTCACCAGAAGTCAGTTCTGCTTCAGCTGTCGAATCAGATGATCCTGCAAGCATTGGAAAGGATTTAGCATTGATCATGAGACGCTTCAATCGCTTTCAGAAGAAAGGTTTTTCTTCACCCAAGAAGAGTTATCCTTCAAGAAGCTCAAGTCATTCTTCTCACCGTTCATCCTCAAGAAGCTCTCCATCAAAGGACAACTGCTGCTATAAGTGCAAGAAACCGGGACACTACATTGCTGATTGCCCTCTGTGGGAAGCTGAGAACAAATCGAAGCATTCACTCAGAGACTCTTCATCGAAGCCTTACAGATCCTCCAGAAGTCATGAGTCAAAGAAACATGATTCCAGTTCAAGAAGGGAAAAGAAGAAAGATTCTGATGATGATAAGAGGAAGAAGTATCATAAGAAGCGTGAGGGTTCTTCATCAAAGACTCACTCGTCTCGTCGAAGCAGCTCTCACCGTGCCAAGGCCTACTTGGGAAAGGAGATGAACTCAGAAGATGAAGCCTCTGGTTCCGAAGCTGAACAAGACTCAAGGTCTGCTTCAGGGTCCGAATCAGATGGTGTTGCTGGTTTGGCATTTGCTTCGAAAGATGCTTCAGCAAATGCTTCGAGCTCATTCTTCACCAACATCAGTAGTGAAGATGAAACTCCTGCATATTGCTTCATGGCCAAGGCAAAGGTATCTTCATCCAAGTCAACCTATGATACTTCTGATTATTCCTCATGTGAAAGTGACACAAGGATAAGCTATGCTAAACTTGCTAAAATTGCTTCAATTCAACAAGATGAACTTGATTCACTAAGCAAAACTATTAAGAAATCAGAAACGTTGTTGATCGATGAGATTGAGAAGAGTCAAACATTAACCAATGAGCATGCTGCTCTGAAGGACAAGTTTGAAGAATTATCCTCTCGGCATGATCTTCTTTCAGTTGATTATGAGAAGCTTACCTATGAATTTCTTCAGAGGAAAATGGCTCTCGAAAAACTGACAGAGGCTCATGAAGAATTGGAAAATGTTAATCTCTCTCTCATGGCTCAACAAGATTCTGAAGCAATTGATAAAACTGAATCACCTTGTTTGGATTGTTTGGAACGAAGCAAAACTATTTCCAAAGGGAAAGCTCCTATTGTTATTGATGATACTAATGCCTCCGATGAGGAAAATCCTGCTGTTACCGAGGAACTCCTCAGGTTGAAAAACCTATTTGAAACAGGCATGTTCAAAAGTGTGCAGGGACACCAATATCTCTGTGATATCCTGAGGAAGGCTCTCCTTCACAGGAATCCCAGGAATGAAGGTGTTGGCTTTGAAAGAAAGATAAATCCTGATGGCACATATTGGGAGCCTGAGCAGTATCCTAAAACTGTTTGGGTTCTAGCGAAGGAGAAACCCATTGATATTGCTAACCTTTCAGGTTTCGATTGCAAAATGAACAAAGTCATTGTGGATGAATCACTTGATTCAGACTACAAACTCATGAAAGATGAACAGGGAAAAGTTTCAGCTGAGTATGTAGGTACTCCACCTAAGAATGGATTTTACAAGAGGCAGATATGGGTGCAGAAAGCACTTGTGGAAAAATTGTCCGCTAACCATTCTATGCAGGGAAAGCCTTCGGTACCACCGAATCATTTCTACTCTCTTGAGACAAGAAATGATCCTTTGGTGACCGAATCAAATGTTCCGCAGAAGCAATACTATCGTACTGGTCGCCATACGTATCGTCCTCATAATAATCATACTAAGATTGCATATGCTCATACTTATGCTAACCGTTCGCAGAGGACTTACATTTATGGTGTGCTTGATGGTACACCGAAGCAATACACTCCTGTCCGATTTAATATTTCTTCGACCAGTGCTTCAACATCTTCTCAGTCACCTGCTCGTTTGTGGGTGGTTAAGAAGAACTAATTCTTCTGCAGGGCTATGTCTCCGGTGGATCCGAATGGGTCATGGATAGTGGTTGTACAAATCATATGACCGGAGACAAGGAGTTATTCACCGAAGAAAAACTATCTCAATCTTCTCTGAAGTACATTACCTTCGATGATAACAACAAAGGTAAAGTGTTAGGTTTGGGTAAGATTGCCATATCGAAGGATAAGCACATTGACAAGGTTATGCTAGTCCAATCACTTGGATATAATCTTATGTCTATTTCAAAGTTATGCGATATGGGTATGCTTGTTCTGTTTTCTGCTTCGCGTTGTGTTGTCTTTTCACAGGATGACTACTCGTTTGTCTTCGAGGGTTACCGAAAGGGAGATCTATACATTGTTGATTTTTCTTCGGGCCCTGCTGTTTCCACTTGCTTAATGGCAAAAGCTTCATCTGGTTGGTTATGGCATCGAAGACTTGGTCATGCAGGGATGAGAAATCTTCATAACTTAGTAAAGAAGAATCACGTTATTGGTCTTACCGAAGTAAAATTCGATAAGGATCGTCTCTGCAGTGCTTGCGAAGCTGGTAAAATCACGAAGAAACATCATTCAGCGAAGACCATCATGACTACCACTCGTCCTCTTGAATTTCTTCATATGGATCTTTTTGGTCCTCAAAATTATGCAAGTCTGGGAGGAAACAAATATGGTCTTGTTATTGTTGATGACTTTTCTCGTTATACTTGGGTTTTCTTTTTGGATGACAAGAGCAAAGTGGTTGAAATCTTCAAGTCATTCGCTAAGAGAGCTCAAACAGAATATGAATTATCTCTGAAGCATATCCGAAGTGACAATGGAACTGAGTTCAAAAATACAAATATTGAAGATTTTCTTGATGATCATGGTTTTACTCATGAGTTCTCTGCTGCTTATACACCTCAACAGAATGGTGTAGTTGAAAGGAAGAATAGAACTCTTATTGAGATGGCCAGAACTATGCTTGCTGAATACAAGACTCCTATTAGGTTCTGGGCCGAAGCAATCAATACTGCATGTCCCATCATCAACAAGGTTTACCTTCACAAATTCTTGAAGAAGACTTCACATGAGCTTATCACTGGTAACAAACCAAATGTCTCATATCTTAGGGTATTTGGTGCTCCATGCTTTATTAGAGATATGAATCATAGCTCCAAATTTGCCCCTAAGGCACCTGAAGGTTTTCTTTTAGGTTATGGCTCAAACTCTCACACTTACAGAGTCTATAACTCTCACTTTGGGAAAGTGATGGAAACTGTGAATGTAAGATTTGATGAAACTAATGGCTCTCAAAAGGAGCATTTGCCTCATGATCTAGATGAACCTCCACTTGATGAAGTGATTAGGTCCATGGCTATTGGTGAGATTCACCCTGTTGAAGCCAATCAACGTCAAGCTGTAAGGGATGATGATGGTCCAATGTTCCCACACATAGCCCGGGGCGCTGGAGATCACCATCCTGAAGCTAATGATGAACAGGACGAAGAAGGTCAAGGGAACGAAGGAAATGCTGAAGCTGAACCCGAAGCTGATGCAGATCCGGAAGCAGATGTTGAGCCTGAAGCAAATGATGCTGCTTTATCACGAGTTTGAAGAAGAGTTGATGTGGATTCGATCCTCGAAGATATCAATCAACCAGGTCATCCCACTACTCGATCTCGCACTCGCTTGGCTAACTTCTGTGGAAATTTTTCCTTTGTCTCCATGCTAGAACCTTCAAAATATGATGAAGCCATGAAGGACCCTGATTGGTTATTGGCTATGATGGAAGAACTTCACCAATTTGAAAGGAACAAGGTCTGGTCACTTGTTGAAAGACCTGATCCCACGAAGCACAACGTTATTGGCACCAAGTGGATATTTCGCAACAAGCAAGATGAAGACGGTATTGTGGTAAGAAATAAGGCTAGATTGGTAGCACAAGGTTACACCCAAATCGAAGGCATTGACTTTGGTGAAACCTATGCTCCAGTAGCCCGTCTCGAATCCATTCGTGTCATGCTTGCTTTTGCTAACCACAAAAATATATTGCTATATCAAATGGATGTCAAGAGTTCTTTTCTTAATGGTGAAATAGAAGAAGAAGTGTATGTTATGCAGCCTCCAGGTTTTGAAGATTCGAAGAATCCTGATATGGTGTACAGGCTTCATAAAGCCTTGTATGGACTGAAGCAAGCACCTCGTGCTTGGTATGAAACATTGAAGGATTTCCTCCTTAAGAAAGGCTTCAAACCAGGAACAACTGACCCCACTCTTTTCACTCGATCATATAACAATGATCTATTTGTGTGTCAGATTTATGTAGATGATATTATTTTTGGCTGTACTAACACTGAGATCAGCGAAGAATTTGCAAGGATGATGTCGAAGAAATATGAGATGTCTATGATGGGAGAATTGAAGTTTTTCCTTGGACTTCAGATTCGACAACAGAAGAATGGCACCTTTATTTCACAAGAGAAATACTTGAAGGATTGCCTAAAGAAGTTTGATCTTGCTGAATGCAAGACCATTAGAACTCCCATGCCTACTAACGGTTTTCTTGATGCAGATGAGAAAGGGAAACCCTTCGATCAGAAAAAGTTTCGGTCTATGATAGGTTCACTCTTATACTTATGTGCATCTAGACCTGACATCATGCTATAAGTTTGTATTTGTGCTCGTTTTCAGGCAAATCCGAAGGAATCGCATCATATAGCTGTGAAGCAAATTCTTCGATATCTAGCACATAATCCTTCTTTGGGACTTTGGTATCCCAAAGGCACTCAGTTTGATTTGATTGGATATTCTGATTCAGACTGGGCTGGTGATAGGGTTGACAGGAAATCTACCTCAGGCACTTGTCATTTTCTTGGTAGATCTCTTGTGTGTTGGGCTTCAAAGAAACAGCATTGTGTCTCAATATCTACTGCTGAAGCTGAATACATTGCTGCTGGCTGATGCTGCACTCAAATACTTTGGCTTAAGCAGACGCTGAAAGATTATGGTATTCATGTGAAGAAAATCCCTCTGCTTTGTGACAATGAGAGTGCCATCAAGATTGCTCACAATCCTGTGCAACACTCTCGAACGAAGCATATTGATATTCGTCATCATTTTCTTCGAGATCATGTTCAGCGCGAAGACATTGAGATTAGCCATGTAAGAACTGAAGATCAATTGGCAGATATATTCACGAAGCCATTGGATGAGAAAAGGTTTTGTGCATTGAGGTGTGAGTTAAACATCTTAGACTCACACAATGTTCAGTAAGATCGAAACTATTCACTGTATATATATTCACCTTCGTTGTATTATTTTTGTTTAGTTTCGCTTGAGTTTTTCTTCGTCCAAGTTTAGCTTCGTTTGCCATTTGTTTTTTGTTTTGTGTTTAGTTTGCTTTATTTATTCGTTTCTTTTGTCCCCTATGCTTATCACTTTTAGCTTCGTTGTTGTTCTTCGAAGTGATAAGTTTCGGATCCTACCCCTCCATTCTGATTCACTTCCAATCTCTTCGATCTTGAATGTTAAGCACAATTGAAACGGAAAGCATATTGCTTCGAACGTCATTGGGTTCCGAATCAAATGCTTCCAACTTTATCGAAGTTTTTGCTCTCGGTCAAGACTTATTCTTCGGCCGTTGAGTCCCCATCTTTTCCGGGTCGTTGAGTTTCGCTCGCGATACGCCACCACATCTGAGCCGTTGAATCGGAAGAGTCGGTTGCTGAGAACCGTTCGATGTGATCTGGTAACCGCTCCAGATCGTGCCTATTTAAGGCGTTCCCCCCATCGAAACCGTTCCCACACATTCATTCTCTCCGACTCCTCCGCCTTCCACCTCGAGCATCCGCAGAGCTCTCGTCCCCGTCGTCGCCGTCGCCGCTTCACTGCCGGAACGCCACCGCCGTGGACTTTCTCCGTCGACGCAGAGCACTTCTCCGCCCTTCGTCGCCGTAGCCGCCGTGCGTCACCAAGTTAGGGTACGCACAGCCTCTTGGATCCAATCGTATACTCCGTGTTCTTCGTCTAGGGTTTGGATCTGAGATTTGATTAGGGTTTTGATTTCTTTTTAGGGTTGTTTGATCCGTGCTGGTCTTTACATCTTGGGAAAGCTGTTCTTAGCATCTAAGCAATCTCATCTTCTCAGGTCAGTGGTTGAGATTCGATTCACTCTCTGATTTGGATTAGGTTAGGTCTTGTTTTCGAACTAGTTCTAGCCAAATTCATAAGCAGAGTTGCATCCAATCTGAGATTGATCTGGGCTCCTGTCAAAATTGGTTTGTTTTTGGTCGAAACCTTTGCCTGTGCTTATTCATTCCCTCCCCTTGTTTCCCTCTTGTCTATGATTCTGCTCACAGGATGTCTGACGAAGAGGCTGCCATGGGGAATGAGTCTCCCATTGTTGATGGACTGGAAAATTTCCCTGAGCCACCGAAGCAGAAGGGCAAAGGAGGCAAAACAAAGGAAGTGAATAATGCCCGAGGCATACCCGAAGCAATTCACATCAAGATGGAGTATGACACTCCTCCAGAAGAAACAGATCATGATAGAAAGATGAGACTGCAAAGGATTCGAAGATACTGGGCTGTCAGGTGGTACAAGTTCAAGAGCATCCCATCTTGGAAGTGGGCGATGCAATTTGCATTCAGTCCACCTTATAGATACACCACTGTCATGTGTGCTCAATACACTGAAGCCAATAGGATGAAGTACTACCCGAAGCCTCCGGCTGTACCTCACCCAAACACACTCAAAACTCCTGAAGATTATCCAGATGAGCAGTTAAGACTCGCTATATTGGCTGAAAAGAAGAGAATCCGAGAAGAGAAGAAGGCCAAAGCACTTGCTGCTGCTGGGCTTGAAGAAGCTGAACAATCGAAGCCCAAGAAGAGGTGAAAGCTTCGAAAGCTGAGTGATTCACCCCTTCCTGCTTCAGAAGAGGAGGCTGAACACGAAGCCGATGACAAAGCTGAAGCTGCTGCACAGCTAGAAGATTCTATCGAAGAAGATCCTGCTGTCGAAGCAGATGATGAGTCAGAGCACTCACCCATCCCCCCTAGTCCTAAGAAGAAGCTGTTTAAGAAGCCACTGAAGAAGAAGGCTGGAGCGAAGCCGACTGCTCCCAAAGGTGTTAAATTCCAAGAACCTACAGAACCTCCTGCTCCAAAGAGGAACATAGATTTGACAAACTTGGTGGTCGAGGCACCGCTGTCCTCTAAGCCTCCTCGCCGTACAGTTCCAACCGAGCAGAGGACCAAGGAACGGCATGACCCAAAGGCAAAGCCTGTGGCTAAGCCTGCTGCTGTGCCCGAAGCCAAAGCTCCTGAGCCTGTTAAAGCTCCGAAGCCAAAGACTACTGTGGCTAAGCCTGGCCAAACTTATGCCCAGGTTGGCACCAAGAAACTGTCTGAAGCTGAATTGCGGAAGAGAGACCGCATCAAAGCTGAACATCTGCATGCCGAAGCTCAAGCTAAAGCTAAGGCTGAGAAAGAAGCAAAGGAAAAAGAGAAAGCTGATAGAGAAGCTGCTGAGCTGGAGAAACAGAGGAAAGCGCTGGCTGAGTCAAACCAGCAAGCTGAAGCGAAGCGCAAGCTAGCTGGAGCTAAAGCACAAGAGGCTAAGGCTGCCGCCGAATCCAAACAACTTGCTGAAGCTGAAGCCAAACGCCAAGCACAGCTTGATATTGTTCGCACGAAGAAAGCTGAGAAAGCTGCAAGGGCCGCTCAAAAGGAAGCAGTTGTGGACATGGCACCGAAGGACTTACCCTCGAAGCCAGTCACAACTCCTGTCCCCGAAGCCCATGTTGCAGCTGAGCATAGTGAACACAATTTCCCAGATGCTAGGGAAGGTGAATTATGGGACTGTTTGGGTCTGACCCAGACATACTACAAGCTTGCTGAAGCCATTCATCCTCATACTGTGGACATTGGAGAAACTTATATTTCACCAAATCTTTCAGCAATGGTCGAAACTTTGTACAATTAGCTGAGAGATTTGCATTCAAGGGACAGATCAGAAACTGCTAAGATTCTGAAGTTCACAAAGAAAGCAGATGATGAATCCGATGAGGATTTCAAGAGCGAAGCCATTGCTGCTTCGAAGAAAATTGCTGCTGTGAATGAGGAAACAAAGCAGAATATTCAAGTTTTTCAAGGCAAGCTGAAATCAGCCATCGAAGAATGCTGCAAGTCACATAATGCTTCAGTCATGGCCATTGACGCCCAAAAGCGCGAAGCAATGGTCAAGAAATTAGCTTCACCTCTTCCCAAACTGCAACCTAGGAAGAGACGACTGATTGCTGACACCGACGAAGTTGATGAAGTAAGTTCTCACCCGGCCAAGAAGGCTTCAAGAAAGGCATCGCCCCCACGATGCAAAATCATCAAACTTGGCAAACCTTCATCGAAGCCATCCGCCCCCGAAGCCATTCCACCCCGTGCTCCAACTCCACCTCCACCTCCACCCGCTACACAACCATCCGCCCAAGACAATTTTTCACCAGAACCATCTCCACCCCATCAAGTTATTCCAGACAAGGACTATTCTTCAGCTCACTCTGCTGAGGAGTCTGAAGACAAAGCTGGCGAAGCCCAAGATCAAGCTGATAATGCTGAAGCCAATCCAGATGCTGATGTCGAAGCAGAAGCCGAAGCTAATGAGTTGCCTATCATAACTCAACGGCCGAGGCGAATCACAGATGCCCGAAGGCATTGCATACCTGCTCAAGACACACAGTTGGACTCTCTCTATCCACGAGAGACTTTCCCCATATTCCTGGGAGAAGGAACTTCGTCACGGCATGGTCCTGAGTTCGACATTGAAGTTCATCGCAAGAAGCTTCGATTATTTGGCACTAGTCCATATGATTCACCAAGGACAGCTGATGATCTTCGATTCTGGACAGCTGAACAGCAAATCTTGTACACGAAGCTTTACTGCCAGAAAGGTGTACTGTTCAGACACAGGTACTTGGACATGCACAGTTTATCAGCTGCCACGTGCTTCCAAAACATCGTGGAAACTATCGAAGCACAGAACCTGACTGGATTATTTGCTATGGAAACTCCATTCAATTCAGAGCTAGTGAAGCAATTCTATGCCACACTTTATGTCTCTGGAACCCCAGAAGATACTAGCACATGGATTCTTGAATGGATGATTCAAGGGAAAGTGTTCAGGATGCACACCGATGAATTCATGGATATTGTAAACATCCCAAGACACACTGGAGAAATTGCAAAGGTTCACATGTTACCGGATCCCACTGAAGCTGAATTCGCATCCCTATTGGATCCCGAAGTCACTGGAGATCACATGCCAGAAAACATTCGCCCGAAGCATCTGGTGTTCATATCGAAGACATGGTTCTATATCCTGTCAAACTCACTGATGCCTCTCAGTACAGCGAATGAAGAATCAAATATTCTATATCCAACTCGTCATGCACTTATGAAGCTCACACATGGACATGTATTCGACTTCGAGGATTGTTTCCTTCGCTACATGGTACAAGCTGCTGAATTGGTACATCAACTGAAGCCATATGCTCCTTGGCTGCAAGCCATTTGCAACCATGGACGCAACGAAGATTTCACTGCGAAGCATCACCCGAAGCTGTTCTGCCCTCCGGTCCGCGATACCATGAATATCTTTAGGCGGCCAAATGACCCTTTTGCAACATATGTAGGAGTCAGACAGCATATCAATGAACGCAATATGTCAAAGCATTTCCAAAAGGAAGTGTACCACTCTGAGGTTGCCATTCGAAACCAACAGTTGCTTGAAAACTTTATCGAAGGAAATCAGCGCCAGATGCAACATCTGTCAGATGAAATTAACAGAGTTGGAAATATTGCCCTGAACAACAACCAATACTTGAAGGTATTGAAGCGTCATTCTTGGAAAGGATTGAGAAAATTTCACTCAGTGAAGAAACTTGAAGCTGAACGCATCTTCAAGGAGTACCCACATCTTCAGAGGAACTTTTCCAAAAATGATTCGATTGATTGCCCCAACCCCAAGATCCCACCGCTGGAGAAGATCGATGAAGTTCTCTTTGTCAACTCTGCCGAACAGATTCGCCCCGATACTTTCTCGGATGAAGACTCCCACACTTCGAAGCACGAAGACGATCCTCTCGACGACAGCGACCTTGAATTGCTTCAAGCACCGATGGACTTCGACGAGGAAGAGTCACCGGCTTCGACCAAAGGCGAAACTTCAGGAGATGCTTCTTCATCAGGCGCAGACATTCCGCAGGGTCGCAGCTGACGCGTAAATGCTCTCGATCTGCCTCTCAACCTTTTGTCCAATTCTTGACAAAAAGGGGGAGAAAGTAGCATCGATTGAGTTTAGATTCGCTGCGGGGTTTAGGGATTTGATTCGATTCGATCTTTTGCGTGTGTTAAGATTCGACAAACATTCCATTCACTTCGATTGGGTTGTATCTTAACGTTTTACTTCGGTTGTGAACTGTTTCATCATATATGTTAATAACCTCCTGCTTGCAAGTTGCCTTCCTATATTTTATCTTGCAGGTGGTTATTATCCTTAAAGTCCACAGGTCATTGGATGATTGCATGTTCTTCAAGACAAATTATCTTTGTATGCAATTGATTCACTAAGATACATGTTAGGCTTCCCATTGATGTTATTCTTCAACAAGCATTCACTTCGATTATAAAAATCTTCGATGCTTCCATTCAGGGGGAGTCAAAACCTTCATATCTTAGAGTTTGCTCTCAACTCAAATTCAAAATTCCAAATCTTTTATCGATGCCTGTTTTGTCAACAATAGTCCAAAAAGGGGAGATTGTAAGAGCAAAGTTATACCCTCATGAGTTTTGGATATTGTTGGTCAAAACAGTAGAGGAACTAACAAGTTTTCTAGTGTGAAACAGATGGTTAGGTTCCTGAAGTTATAGGTTGGTGATAAAGCTTCAACGAAGATTTACTCATTTATCGAAGCATATCCTCTGGAGCGAAGCTTATCACGGATGTCGACCCCTAAAAAGATAAGAAATCATGAAGCACGTCTCATCGAAGAAGTTGATCAAGATGGCGCAAGACTTAGTTGTTTTTGCGTAGTTATTTTTACTTCTTTGAGTCGTAGGAAAAACCGTACTATCAAGAGGGGTTTAGTAAATGTACTTCGAAGGTTTTGATGAAAAGACTCAGATCGAATCTAAACCAGTGAGAAGCCAGAGTCGAAGAAATCTCATGTGAGCTAGGTAATGCTTCACCAGCGAAGACTTTGTTCTTTCGGCTCCTGAAGCAGAACCAAGTCCGTGAGTCAGCTTTACTTGGACCGCAAGTAAAGTTGCGCATTGATTGGAAATATGACCGTTGGGGACACTTGTCAAGCTGTCACATCGGGTCACTTCAGTCATTTCGCACCTTGGGATTGCTGCCTATAAATACGCCACCCCCGCCCCCATTGGCGGGTGGGCTGCTACAAGATTGATTCCTTACAGAGGAGAGAGAGAGCAACCCCACCGAAGCATATCAAAAACCCATACACCAAAGCATAAGTCCTATTGATCTGAGTTGATTCATTATGACTTAGGAAGAAGTTTGCTAGCCTTGTTATCTTGGAGAACTGCAATTCTCCTAGACGGTTAGAGAGTTGTTCTTCAGAGAGCGAAGAGTTATTGTCGCCTCGAAGTCCAGTTTATCAAAGGTTTTGGTGATTTCCTCAATAATCAACCAAGAGTGAAGAACTGACCAAGCTCAAGGAGATTGGTGCAGTGGAGATACGGACGGAGAGAGGTTAGCTCCTGTGTTCAATCACAAGTCCCTCCAACCAGACGTAGCACTTTGCAGAGTGTGAACTGGTCGAACAAACATCGCCGAGTCAAGAGTTCGTTTTACTTTCCGCACTTACATTCAGTTTATCAATTGCTTCAGTAATCTGCTTCGATGCAATTGATTCGATGCTTTTGATTCGCTATGTTATGCTTCAATCATGTTCTGCTTTGATGTTTACCTTTCTGTTGAATCTCTTCGGTTGCTGAGTTATGCTTCACTTCATAAGTTTCATGCAAAATTTTGAAGTGATCATTCACCCCCTCCCCCTCTGATCACATACTTGGTCTAACAGTATCAACTCTTAATAAGAATCAAATGATAAGGTGACTCAACCAGAAGAATCGACTTCATGGAGATAAAGCAATCGAAGCAAGATTGAAGAGAGAAGACTACGACTCCCAATCAACGTCAAGCATAAAGTCGACCCTTGATCCATGAAGAGCCGGCGACAATGAAGAAAGTAAAGAAGATTTATGTGAAGACTAAAGCATCACAATTATCCTGGGGGCTAATGTCGGGGGGATGGATCAGGCCCATAGACCCGGCATTAGAGACCTCTGGGCCGACTTACAAATGAAGGCCCACAAAGAAGACCCGACCAGGAGTCTGACGTGCCAAGCGTGAAGAGTGAAGCCCTAGAAGGAATTCGACTTACCTTGTATAGCATGTAGCTAACTTGTAAACTAGAATAGAACTCCACATCGTGTAGGAGTCGGACTCTCGGAATCCCGGGACCCGGCACCTTTATAAGCCGAGGTCCATGGGAGCCAAAGCCAGAACGAACCTCAAGCCAGGATTAGACAACTCGCGCCATAACCTAGATCTCCACGAGACTAAGGTTGCGAAACATCACCACTGTAATCGATAAGATCGGCTCTTCCTATTGAGGAGTCGATCCCACAATAGTCAAGAAGCAGGAGTAGGTCTTTACCGCATCGACGGGGCCGAACCTGGGTAAATCGCCGAGTCTCGTGTCTATGTCGACTCTCTCCTCGAATTCGCCTCGCAGCAAAGGTCCCATGATAAGTCCGACTCTACGGACATCTGCCATGACTTTCCCACGACAGGTTTCGCGTCATGGGGAATAAATAGGCGAAAGGGGGCAGCCAGGGGGGCCACCAGGTGTCGAGGCGCCCCCCCTAACGCGGCCCAGCCCTAGGCCGCGCCAGGTGGCCGCCTGGGGCCCTGGTGGGTCCCACCCTGTACTTCTTCGGGACTCCGGAAGGTTTCTTCACGCTGATATTTTTATCTGATTTTTCCCGGATTTTTGGAGCACTTTTAATACGGGGGAAAACTGAAATAGAAAATAGCAGAAAACAGAAACAGGCACTGGGGTGCACTGAGTTAATAGGTTAGTCCAAATATGATCAAAAGTGTATGAAAGTGTATCTAGATCATAGCAATATCACACAAAACATGCATTGAGCAAGCAGAAATTATAGATACGTTTGGGACGTATCAACATCCCCAAGCTTAATTCCTGCTCGTCCTCGAGTAGGTAAATGATAACAAGCATAATTTCTGTGGTGACATGCTAGCAACCATATAAAAACTTTGAAAAGTAAAGCAATCAAGGTATGTGATTCAATTCAAGTCATAACATGCAAGAGTCTATATTAGCATTGAAACAAGCAACGAAAGAACATTAGGTGCAAGAGCTCTTGCTGTCCGTGACTCGAATGTCTCAAAATGGTGTTTGCGTGCAAGAAAGGGGATAGGGAATACGGGAAAAAAGTATTTTTGTTGAGAACTCAATCTACTAAAGTTTCACACTTGGTCTTCTTTGGAATCTTATCTTGACTCGTTCCTAGACCACTGATACGTCCAAAACGTATCAATAATTTCCGCTTGCTCCATGCCTCTTTTGGGTGATATTGCTATGATATTGATGAACTTCCATACACTTTTGATCATATTTGGACTAACCTACTAACTCAGTGCACCCCAGTGCCAGTTCCTGTTTTCTGCTGTTTTTCTATTTCAGGTTTCCCCCATATTAAAAGTGCTCCAAAAATTCGGGAAAAATCCAATAAAAATACCTCGCATGGCTATTTTATCGTATTTTGGGAGAGAGACATCACTAGTGAACATCATAGGACCCCGGTCCATATTTCCAACATTGTTTACACCCGCTATCAATTTACTGCTTTATTTACTTTACCGTTGCTATCACTATCATTATTATCCCGTGCGTTTTATCCTTTGTGAACAACAAGGCCGGAGGAATTGACAACTCCTCTGTACTCGTTGGGAGGCAAAGTTATTTGCCTTGTGTGCAGGTCCAGGTAAAGTAAGCAACCTCGGTTGTAAACGGCGCCATTGTTCACCTCACCACCTTCTTGTATCTGTTGGAGTCCTACTGGAGACAATCTAAACCTGAGCATCTTCGCTAAGGGAAATTGCCGCTATCTACATCTCAACCTTCCACTTTGGGTAAACCAACGAGGGGCGAGAAGTAAAGTCTCGTGACATCAAAGCAATTTCTGGCGCCGTTGCCGGGGACTCCGCTTTTCAAGATAGGGGAGTTGCACACTATCTTTTATCTTTGCTTTTTAGTCTTGTTAGTTTACCTTTCAGTTTTTGCTTTTGTGTCTTTATGGGAAACCAAAAAATTTAGTTGCCTTTTGTCTTTGTCTGCCTACCTATGCTATCTTTATCATGGGTGTGGAACCACCCAAATATTGTAGGATGGACATATTTCACTTGGATCGTCTTCGATCAATTTGTGCTCGCGCTAAAAACCCAACCGACTTGGTTGAGGGAAAATCATTGGATGAGCATGCTCATTATACGCGGCACCGCCTATCTGAGAAAGGGAAAAACTTATGGGACCAAATACAAACTTCTTATTGCTATGCCGAGTTTTTATGCCACATTTATGATTTTACTTGTTGTTCTAATATAGATCATAAACACCTTCCTTTCCAATGTGAGTTTAATGAAAATGAGATCTTATCTTCTTATGCTAAAGGTGTTTATGATTACTTTGACGTTGAAAAGATTGAAGAGTTTGTTGCTTTTAAAGGTGCTTATGAGATCGCTTCTTTGATTGAAAAGTATCACGATACTATTTACAAATCTGAAAACTTTGCAGTTCTTGCTTATTGCTTCGAGAATTATACTTCCAATTATTATATTGAGTATTTTAAAAATAAAATGTTTTCTGCCCTAGAAGAGGATAATGATTGCTTTGATGAGGAACCCCATGATTCCAGGACTCACTTGATACTTCCCTTTCTGATGAACTTAATACTTGCTTTGTTGATGGCCTTGATGCCAATATGGATTATGCTTGCGAATATGAACTTGCTATAGTTCCTTAAATCAAGCATGAAATTGTTGCTATTGCACCCACACTTGATGAGGAACCCCATGATTCCGAGGACTCACTTGATACTTCCCTTTCTGATGAACTTATTACTTGCTTTGTTGATGGCCTTGATGCCAATATGGATTATGCTTGCGAAGATGAACTTGCTATAGTTCCTTACATCAAGCATGAAATTGTTTCTATTTCACCCACACTTGATGTCCCTATTATCCTTTTGAAATCTCCAACTCTGGAGAATTTTCCTCTTATCAAAGCTCAATGTGATGGGTTGCATTTATCTTATGATCCTAAAAACCGTGTTGAAAACAATACACGTGTGCTTGTAGGTCATGAATAATATGATTTATGTGATAGTTATATTCTTGATGTTGTTCATGATACTACTGAAAATTACTTTGAGAGAGGAAAGTTTGGTTATAGAAACTTCCATGTTACAAAAACACCTCTCTCTAAGTTGAAACTTTTGAAGTTGTTCTTGTTCCACCTTTCTATGCATGTCACTTTGTGCCTCTTTGATTTATTTTCTTACAAGATGTCTATGCATAGGAATTGGGTTAGGCTTAAATGTGTTTCATATTTGCTTCTTGATGCTCTCCTTTACTTCAACTCTTATTCTCTTGTGAGAGCATCTTCTATAAACCTCAAGCCTAGCTAATGGCTTTAAAGAAGCGCTTTCGGGAGGCAGCCCGCAACGAATTTAGGATTTCCCTTTTGTTTTTATTCTGTTTTTAGTGGTCTTGATGATTTTTACTACTGTATCAACATCATTGTATCTTTATTTTTCAAGCTTTGTGCCATTTATAGCCTCATATGACAAGGGAAGTGAAAGTTGTGACATGCTGTCCATAAAACAGATTCTGTCCTTGTGACGGGAAAAATCATAGAAAATTCCCAGTTCATATTTTTTAGCTGAAATTTTTACATAGCGTGCTCTATACAATTACGAAACTTTCGTATTTTCTGAGCTTTTTGATTTGAGTTGCAGAAGTATCCCTAAAAAATTCTTTACTACCTGCTGGTCTGTTTTTCACAGATTCTGTCCTGTTTTGCCTTTTCTTCTTTTTGCGAACCTTAAGCTTGCTTTTTCTGTGCAAAAACTTTTTTGAAATCTTGATAAACAGTAGCTATTCAAGAATATCTTTATTTCTAGTAGAGAAAAAAATATTTTATTATGGGTACTAACCTCGCTAATCAGATTATGATGAGTTATGTATAAAGGGAGTTTTCAAGTGTGCGAGGGAAGATGATGAAAGAAGATTCAGGAGTGTCAAACGCTCAAGCTTGGGGATGCCCCCATGCATCCCCAAGAAATATTCAAGGATACTCAAGCGTCTAAGCTTGGGGATGCCCCCGTGCATCCCCTTCTCCATCAACAATTATCAGTTCGTCTCTCGTTTCACTATATTTTTATCACTTCATGCGTTATGTGCTATGCTTGGAGCGTCTCGCTCTTAGGTTTTATTTTTAGTTTTATTTAGCTTTGTTTTCTGTTCATAACAAGTTAGAACCCAGGTTTCTTTGTGTGGGAGAGAAACAAGCTCCACTTTCAAAATCTAGAGCACAACATAGGACTTTTCATGCTTATCTTTGTTGTGTGTGTTCTTTATCTTTTTCATAGCTACTGCCATGTTTTGCTCTTAGTTTTCATGTTTATCTTTTCAAAGAGCTTTCGTTTAGTTTGTTGCTGGAACTCTCTTGAGCTTTCATGTTTATCTTGTTTAGAGAGTTTACCTGTTGCACTGAGTTTTGTGTCTTGACTTGGAGTAGGTAATTGAGGTCGCTATTCTTTTCTAGTAGTAACTTGCAACAGTTTTGAGGTATTGTTTTGAGTAATGTTTGGACTTTTGGTGTCAAGAGATTTAGCCTATTAGTGATAGATGTCGTATTTTGGGCAATCCGTGTTTATTTTCAAAACTTACAAAATTAGTTGAGAACTTTAGCTACTAGATGGATCACTACTCTTCTGAGGGGTCGAATATTAGAGTACACTCACGTACCATGAGTCGAGGATGCGCAAGGATAACCAAACCCCCATACACTCCTCCTCGGGGTACTTTTCTCTTTGTGAAACCTCCTTATTAGATTGAGAGTTACCGATAATAAGTGCATGAGTTCTTCGGACTAATGTGAGTATTCAAAAGTTGACACTTCCACCTTCCCATATTTTTCTAGCCTCTCATGTGCCGTGCATTGCTTTCTTCTCACTCCGAGATTTGGCGTCCACCTTCGCCGGTACATCCAAACCCTTGGAACGATACGCTCTGTCATCATAAACCTCCTTATATCCTTCCTCAAAACAGCCAACATACCTACCTACCAAGGCATTTCCATAGCCTTTCCGAGATATATTGCCATGCAACATCCATCTTCTCATGACTTGATCTTCATGTCATACATGCTACTTGCTTGATCGATGAGCCGCATGCTAGTTGGGCCTTGCCATAATCATTGCTACATGACGCGCTGGTATCATTGCATATCCTGCTACACTGGCAGAGGCATACATTTGCATATATCATGATAGTTACATCTTCTTTATGATTTGAGTGCTTTTGTAAAGTGTGAAAGATCTTCTATACTTTTTGTAATATATAGAGTGTTGCCTCTAAAGTGAGCAAAAGATCCCAAAGTGGACAAATTAAAAGATCCCAAAGTGGACAAATTAAAAGATCCCAAAGAGGACAAATGAGAGAAATAGAAAGAGCCATTGAGGCCACAAAAAATACAAAAAAATAGAAAAAGGAGAAAAAGAAATAAAAAGAGAGAAGGGGGCACACTACTATTCCTTTTGTGAGATCCACACTCGTACTCCCTCTTATATCTTGTACTCCATAGAGATTATCATTCATGCATATAGCTATGTGGGGACCTTCACACTATAGAACTTGGCTTGTATATTCCAATGATGAGCCTCCTCAAATGAGCTGTAGGTCTTCTTGAGCAAGCAAGTTGGATGCACCCCCACTAGTTCCATTGGAGAGCTTACCTTAGCTCATATGTCTATCCGTTGCATTGCAATCCCTACTCCTCACATCATATCTATCATTTGGCTTTCTCTCGCCTATGATTGTCCTCATTGATGTGAGCCTTTCACACCTTTTTGTCTTCCTCCTCCACCATATTCTCGCTTTGCCATCCTAAGTGTCAACTTTCTTGCTTACGCTCATCCATTTCATGAGTGCTCCAAATGTCAAAAAGGAGTGGATCATTTTGACTTGTACCTGACTAGAGGTCTGGGGATGAGTCAAGATAAGATTCCAAAGAAGACCAAGTGTGAAACTTTAGTAGATTTAGTTCTCAACACAAAAATACTTTTTCTCGTATATCACTATCACCTTTCTTGCACGCAAACACCATTTGGGGACATTCGAGTCACGGACAGCGAGAGCTCTTGCACCTTTATGTTCTTATGTTGCTTGTTTCAATACTAAATATAGACTCTTGCCTGTTATGACTTGAATTGAATTACATGCCTTGATTGCTTTACTTAAAAGTTCTTATATGGTTGTTAGCATGTCACCACAGAAATTATGCTTTTATCATTTACCTACTCGAGGACGAGCAGGAATTAAGCTTGGGGATGTTGATACGTCCAAAACGTATCTATAATTTCCGCTTGCTCCATGCCTCTTTTGTGTGATATTGCTATGATATTGATGAACTTCCATACACTTTTGATCATATTTGGACTAACCTATTAACTCAGTGCACCCCAGTGCCAGTTCCTGTTTTCTGCTATTTTTCTATTTCAGGTTTCCCCCATATTAAAAGTGCTCCAAAAATTCGGGGAAAATCCAATAAAAAATCAGCATACAGGAAGCTTCCGGAATCACCGAGGGGGGGGGCAGAGGGGACCCACCAGGGCCCCAGGCGCCCTCCCGGAGCGCCCTAGGGTGGGGCCACGCCAGGGGGCCGCTTGGACCCCTGGTGTCCCCCCTGGCTGCCCCCCTTCGCCTATTTATTCCCCGTGACGCAAAAAACCCGAGACGGGAACCCTTTTTCGCGATCTCTCCTCTGTTTCTCCGCCGCCGTGCTTCCAAGATCGGGAGCACCAGAAGACCTCTTCCCTGCACCCTGCCGGAGGGAGGAACCACCTCCGGGAGCTTCTCCACCACCATGGATACTTCCCGGATGAACCGTGAGTAGTCCACCTTGGACCATGGGTCTATGATCAGTAGCTATGTGATGTTCTCCTCCCCTCTTTGTTCTTCATGGATTAGACCTCGTGAGCTTCCCTACATGATCGAGGCACTTATGTAATATTTCTGTTGTTGCTATGCTGAGTTTGCTGGGATCCAATGGATTATGAGATTATGTTCAGATTGTGTTTGAGTAATATATTTTATTATCCTCTTTTATATTTATGTTCTTGAGTAATTCTTGCATGTTCTCCGTTACTGTTTATTGCTTTGGCCAAGTAGTAGGTAGTGACTCCAAGAGGGAGCATTATGCATGATTGTGGGTTCATGCCCCCCGATGTCTAGCTTGAGTGACAGAAACATGAGTCTAGGGGATGTGTTGTTCCCACAAGGGGGAAAACAACGGTGCTTGTACTTGCGGGTGCAAGGATTGTTTACTTTACGCCAAGTTCTTTAATGTAGTTGTCCGTTGCTTTGAGTTTACACTTTGGGTGGGATTTGCAACTTAATACCAGCGAGATGTTCTGGATAGATATCTCAAGGTGGATGATTAGTAGGTAGATGCAGATGGATTTCGGTCTACTTGTCTTGGCGTACCGCCCGTGCTTTTGAGCCTCTTCCTTTCTTTATAGCATAATTAGCATTGGTTTGCGCACATAATCCTGTCAATTGCCCAGCTGTAATTTGTTTACCTCGCATGGCTATTTTATCGTCTTTTGGGAGAGAGACATCACTAGTGAACATCATAGGACCCCGGTCCATATTTCTAACACTGTTTACACCCGCTATCAATTTACTGCCTTATTTACTTTACCATTGCTATCACTATCATTATTATCCTGTGCGTTTTATCCTTTGTAAACAACAAGGCCGGAGGAAGTTGACAACTCCTCTGTACTCGTTGGGAGGCAAAGTTATTTGCTGTGTGTGCAGGTCCAGGTAAAGTAAGCAACCTCGGTTAACGGCGCCATTGTTCACCTCACCACCTTCTTGTATCTGTTGGAGTCCTACTGGAGACAATCTAAACCTTAGCATCTTCGCTAAGGGAAATTGCCGCTATCTACATCTCAACCTTCCACTTTGGGTAAACCAACGAGGGGCGAGAAGTAAAGTCTTGTGACATCAAAGCAATTTCTGGCGCCGTTGCCGGGGACTCCGCTCTTCAAGATAGGGGAGTTGCACGGGAAAGGCTAGCAAATATGAGGATGTGGAAGTGTCAACTTTCAATACTCAAATTAGTCCGAAGAACTCATGCACTTATTATCGGTAACTCTCAATCTAATAAGGAGGTTCACAAAGATACAAGTACCCCGAGGAGGAGTGTATGGGGGTTTGGTTATCCTTGCGCATCCTCGACTCATGGTACGTGAGTGTTCTCTAATATTCGACCCCTCAGAAGAGTAGTGATCCATCTAGTAGCTAGAGTTCTCAACTAGTTTTGTAGGTTTTTGAAAATAAACACGGATTGCCCAAAACACGACACCTATCACTAATAGGCTAGAGCTCTTGACACCAAAAGTTCAAACATCAGTCACATCAATATCTCAAAACTATTGCAAGTTACTACTGAAATTAAATAGCAACCTCAATCACCTACTTCTCAAAAACAAGACACAACTCAGTGCAACAACCAACTCTCTTAACAAGATAAACATGAAAACTAAAGAGAGTTCCAGTGACAAACTAAACAAAATCCAAGGCTCTTGCTAAAACAAACTAAGACTAAAACTAGACATGGAAGTAGCTATGAAAATATAAAGAACACACAACAGCAAAAAGATAGGCATGAAGAATCCTATGATGTGTTCTAGATTTTGAAAGTGGAGCGTGTTTCTCTCCCACACAGAGTAAGACGGGATCTAACTTGTTATGAACAGCAAACAAAGCTAAAGAAAACTAAAAATAAAACTACGAGCGAGACGCTCCAAGCATAGCACATAACACATGAAGTGATAAAAATATAGTGAGACGAAGGACGAACTGATGATTGTTGATGGAGAAGGGGATGCACGGGGGCATCCCCAAGCTTAGACGCTTGAGTCTCTGTCGTCGATATTTAACAACAGATGCCATGGGATGGCTAATGTGAGGGGGAAGACTCGAGGGAGAGAATGTCGATGGTGCCGGAATCGGGGTTGGGCACAAGCACGGTGAAGACACCACGATGTACCCAGGTTCGGGCCTCTCCGGAGAGATAACACCCCTACTCCTGCTTGTCTCTTGTATATCAATGAGGTGGCTACAATAACTGCTCTTCTACCTTCTCAGGGGAAGGAGTACACCGCCGCCGTGGGCAAGGTCCTCTCCTGCTTCACTGAGGAGTAACTGCGAGCAGTGAATGAACTGGAACGAGAATGAGTAAATGAGGTTCTAAGGTGTGGCCTCCCTCGCGCAGGAGGGGTACCCTGACTCTTATAGTGTGAGTCCAGGGTACTATGGTAACTTCAATGCCGAATGGGCCCAGCTGTCATCCTCTAATCGGCCTGGGCCCACCGACTGCTCCTATCCGGGTGATCCAGAGCCTACGAGCGGCGGCCCATGTTGCTACCTCGTAGAGCCTAGTGATGAACAGTGGAGCTAGGGGATGCGGTCTTGTCGGCCTGTCCGCGGAATCGGCGGAGAGGTTGACACCGTATCTCCAGGAAATCCTCGATGTGACTTGGCCTTCCTGCCACCCAGATATCTCGGGATATGGTATTTATGACCTCGTAATCATACCCCCGACTGGGTGTCAGGCTGCTCCGATTGCGCCTGGACCGACTGGTGGTTCCTTGGTAAGGTCGATTGCTCCGGGCAATCGGCCTTCTAGGAATCGGCCTCGGTCCAGCAGCGGACCAATCGGACAATCGTCTTCAGTGAAAGGAAGGGTGGACAGATTGCGCCTGGGCCGACTGCTGGCATTTGGTATGGTCGATTGCCTTGGAGCAATCGGCCGTACCTCTGCCCAGCTCGGCCCAGCCGCAGCCCAATCGGTCCATCCTTGTCTTGAAAGCTTGCTTCCGCTTGGGTTAGCCTACCCGGGTACCAATCCCCCGACAGTCTCCTTGAATATTTGTTGGGGATGCATGGGGGCATCCCCAAGCTTGAGCGCTTGACACTCCCGAGTCTTCTTACATCATCTTCCATCGCACACTTGAAAACTCCCTTCATACATAACTCATCATAAGATGATTAGAGAGGTTACTACCCAACTTTGTATTTTTTTGGTGGCATCAATGGCCCGTTCTATTTAACTCGCATTTGTCCTCTTTGGGATCTTTTATTGTATCCACTTTGGGATCTTTTCCTCACTTAAGGGCAACACTCTAATTTACAAGAGGGTATAGAAGATCTTTCACACTTTACAAGGTACTCTCAAATCATAAAGAGGATGTAGCTATCATGATGTATGCAATGTATGCCGCTGCCAGTGTAGACAGAACATGTATGACATGAAGATCAAGTCATGAAGAGGTGGAAGTTGCATGGCAATATATCTCGGAAAGGCTATGGAAATTCCTTGATAGGTAGGTATGGTGGCTGTTTTGAGTAAAGATATAAGGAGGTTTATGATGACAGAGCGTATCATGCCAAGGGTTTGGAGTACCGGCGAAGGTGGACGCCAACTCTCGGAGTGAGAAGGAGGCAATGCACGGCACGGGAAAGGCTAGCAAATATGAGGATGTGGAAGTATCAACTTTCAATACTCACATTAGTCCGAAGAACTCATGCACTTATTATCGGTAACTCTCAATCTAATAAGGAGGTTCACAAAGAGACAAGTACCCCGAGGAGGAGTGTATGGGGGTTTGGTTATCCTTGCGCATCCTCGACTCATGGTACGTGAGTGTTCTCTAATATTCGACCCCTCGGAAGAGTAGTGATCCATCTAGTAGCTAGAGTTCTCAACTAGTTTTGTAGGTTTTTGAAAATAAACACGGATTGCCCAAAATACGACAACTATCACTAATAGGCTAGAGCTCTTGACACCAAAAGTTCAAACATCAGTCACATCAATACCTCAAAACTATTGCAAGTTACTACTGAAATTAAATAGCAACCTCAATCACCTATTTCTCAAAAACAAGACACAACTCAGTGCAACAACCAACTCTCTTAACAAGATAAATATGAAAACTAAAGAGAGTTCCAGGAACATACTAAACAAAAGCCAAGGCTCTTGCCAAAAACAAACTAAAACTAAACCTAAACATGGCAGTAGTTACGAAAAGATAAAAAACACACAACAGTAAAAAGATAAGCATGAAAAATCCTATGATGTTACAAAGAAAATTCATTTTTTCGAATTTATTTCAACTCAAGACTTTGTGTGCATTCAATATGCACCATTCAAATCCACATCCTAAAATTTCAAATCTTTCTAACTTCATTTGCTATTTTTCATGCATTTAATGATTTAACAAAGTATTTCACAAACTAGTATTTAACAAAGTATTTCACAAACTAGTATTTGAGAAAAAATCAACTTGAAACTATTTAAATTTGAAAACCACTGGCACCACTACACCATGGGCAAAACATAAGGGCACCCTTGCTGCCAGCAGAAGCCACCTAAGCCGGCAATTAGGGTGCCGACAAAAATATCATGCCGGCAGGCCGGACTGCCCGGGCAAACCCTGCCGGTAAAAGTCTTTACCGGCAGGCAAATCCTTCCCGGCAGTTTGATTGCCGTGTTTTTTTTATCTTTCCCGGCAGGTCATCTGCCAGCTCAGATGATCTATGCCGACAGTTTAGCTGCCAGGATGATCTATGCTGGCAATTTAGCTGACCTACAACTTGCTACATCACCCCCTCTACTTTGTTTCTTCCATTTCACACATTGCATCACAAAGATCTCACACAAATAAGATCACACAAATGAGATACTTCATATCAACAAACAAATAAGATTCATTGCATCACATGTAGCTCATACATAATTACTTCACAGAAGTTCATCATGAGATGACTTCAACCAACATATATATAGTTATCACCCACACATAGGGCACAAGTATTTTAACTAGCTAGACCCAACATCTTCATCCAGTGCACCCAACAACAAAATGAGCAGTGCATAGTCTCTAAATACATTTCATCACCCTCACACAACAACAAAAATGCATTTCTTGTATGTCATGCAGCATCAAGTCTTGCGATGATGATCAACATCTTCCACCTAGAAAAGATATGTAGATAAGTTAGTGCAACTTGTTTAACTAACACAGAATGCAACATTTTGCATCTACCAAGAGCAATGTGAAAAACAGAAGTGCATTCTTCTATGTAAATTTAGACTTCATGCTCCCTGGAACTTGCTACAGCACCCGCTCTACTTATAGAGCATGTTTTGTCCATTTCACACACTTCTATGTGAATTTAGAACCTACAAGATCCCTACAGCCAATATTCCTACAGGTCACTTGCGACTCGATATGAAAATGCGGAGCAGATTTATAAATTATGGCTACAAGATGCCTTCAAGTGCGCAAGTACACCACCCTAACCATTGATGACAACACATATCACAGTGGCCCTAATAAGTTAATGTAGGCATCACACTATTATGCATTATCCAGCAGCCTGGCTAGAATTATCAACTTGGAGAAATAACATGTTGTCATCCTAATCAAATTACCTAAGTGACAATAGGAAAAGAACTGTCGTCACCAAAAGCATTACAATCAACCACGACTCGATGGCCGGCATGCAGAGCAACCATATCTCAAAGGCACAGTGGGGAAGACTAAGGAAAAACCAGGAACTTACCACAGCAGCTGTAGCCAAAGGCATACAGAAGCTCTGTTGCCGCTGTCTCACGGCGGGAGGACCACAAGCACCGAACCAAGCTTTCAACCGGGAATGTGTGGCAGATCACAGGTGGCTCCTAACAACAACCGTCATCGGATGCCATGACGAGAGCTGTAGGTCCACGTGCACGCGAGGACTAGGACCACCCTGCTCATAGATCAAGAGAAGTCGTCATCACAAAAGTTATAACTTCTTGGAAGAGAACATCTCTGATCCTCTAAGAAACACACATTGCACAACATCCTTACATGGCTTGGTAAAAGAAGCTCTGAAGTCAAATATCATCTACTCCATCCGTTCCAAATTAGTTGACCCACATTTGTATACATAGGTATACAAATGTGGGTCAACTAATTTGGAACGGAGGGAGTACTAGACAGTACCAGCTAGAAATGACCAAGTACTAGTACCACAGTTCTTCATCAAACTCTACAAACCAGGAAACAAATGGCCTATGAGCCCAGAGGAGAACTCTTCAAATTAAAAATCTCAAACAATGTTCACACATGTTGTAGGGTTGTGGTTTACATGTCTATATCAAAGAAAGTTAATGTTTCCACTGGCATGCATCTGAAGCACAACATATGCACGTCAAGTCTAGAATAGCTTAACACACCACGAATTTAATTTATTTTTTTGGATAAAGGGCTTTATTACTCAAAAGGTTTAAGCAAGTACACCCGGACTCTGCATAACTAAGATGCACACAGACACAAATTTAATTTATAAAGCCCTCATTCCACAAACTTGTTTTCTAGCTAACTTAATAAAATTTATTTTCTCTGACAGAGTTGGTAAAAACAGAAATGTGGTTGCGAAAAATAACATATAAGAGCCTCTGTTCATAGCAGATTAAATGAAAACACATTGAGTCTGAAGTTTTCTTAACATATTGGCAAAGTATCCAGTGAAAATGGACGTTCAGTGAAAATCTGAAAGGTCTCGTCATGAGCCATCAGATTAAGAATAAACGGCACATATTGAAGGCGGGGTCGTAACCATCTACTTAAACGCCTGCTAGCAGATAACCCCCCCTCTTTCTATTGTCTATCTAGATTATTAATCCATGAATCCCTTCCGCACCAAATCTCCCCATCGTCTGCTCCACCGCGCGACGGCGTCCCAGCTGCCGCCAGATTCATCACGCGATTGCGGCGCTCCACCACGCAACCGCATCCAAGGTGTCGAGGGCACGCGACGACGACCTGACAACCTTGGTTTTGCTCTATCCGGCGGCGACCCAGTGGCCGCGGCGCTGCTGCACCCTATGGCAACCTGGCGGCCTCGGTGCTATCCCGATGCGAGGATGACCCAAAGAACTCAGTGCTGCTTCCGAGTACGACCCGACTACTTCAGCTCAACCCATGCCATGACCCAGCGTCTGAATGTTGCAAGACTCTGTATCTAACTGAATGTGCTATGGTACTGTAAGCAGAGTAGCATACAACGTTGCTGATGCCAAGAGATCTTCTTTTGGGAATTTACTCTGCAGCTATCAAGTACAAATAGAAGCCGTCTATGTAGGATTGGATGATGTGTTGGATGCCAGTTTACAAAGAAAATATAGTTTACTATCGCCAACGGCTGTATAGGCTACAGTATAGTGACAAAATGACAAACAGAGCCGACCGATTTAGATGCTTCAAAAGTATCAATCAAGGAAGGCAAATATTCATGAAAACAAACATGTGCAGGGCTACAAAAATGCTGAGGCATGGGGGCGAGATCAACGGTTACGAGAGGTAGAAAACTAGAAATGCCGCGTCTTCCGAAGGGATAAAGTCAGGGATCATAGCCGGTTGAGAGCGCGTCGCAGCCGGCGGAGGGAGACAGTTTACGGCTGGCGGCAGGTGCTTCGTGGCCGGTGTATGGCATGATTGAAGATGAAAGAACCCAGGTCGAAGGATTTGCTGATGGTGACCCAGGTTGAAGGATTTGCTGATGGTGGGGTTAAAAAGAACGGGTTATCTGTTAATAGGTGTTTAAGTGGATAGTTACTACCCACCTCCAATCTGTGTCGTTTATTCTGGGTCTGATGGGCCACGACGGAACTTTTCAGATTTTCACTGAACGTCCATTTTCACCGGATACTTCGCCTAACATATTAGCACTGAAAAGTCACAGCTAATACAAACATCAGCGTTTTAGTAGCTCTTGAAGTAGACCTCGCACTGATTGACCTGCTGGTGATGTTCTCCCACGGGCACACATAATGAAAAGAAAGCTAAAAAAATGTAACCGATCACATGTAATGGCCTCTTAACTAGATTCCAGGATTGAAACATCCAATCAGAATAATCCACACCTTTCAGAACCCACACATTTATTATTATTTTCCATATGACCAAAAAAATGACCAGGTTCCACTATCAAGCTTGATAACAGAATGCAATTCAACAAAAACACAAAGGCTAAACACTTTGGAAATAAATATGTTGCACACTTATAATTACTGCTACTATTAAAGGAAAAAATCACATTCAATCAGCAGTTTTACAACACCAGGAGTTGAATAAATTCAAATCTACCATAATATGTAACCAGAATAACTTTAGAGAACATATCGGTGTGCAAGTGTGGGTATCCAGACAACTAGTTACTGTACTGACATGATTTTCTTTACTCACTTTTGCCCACTTTCTATTAAAGAAATTCAGCTTTGCACACATATTTATGCTTCGATACATGGTACAGAAGTAGTAAGACTTAAATGTGCCTACCAGATTTATGTACAGGGAGGAAGAAAATAGTGTAGCACCAAAGTCTACTTCATTCTTGAATCATGCCGTGGTGATATTTTGATTCTCACAGTAGAACTAGCCAAGTAACCAAGTCTTTGAGGAGCAAAACTAAAGTTAAATTAAGGGCTAAACTAGCCAAGTAACTGAATTTTCTATCCAAGCACAAGCACTTCAAACGAAAGGCAGTAGACTCACAGTATCTACAAGCAGAGCAACATTTACAAAATAAAAATACAGGAAAGGCAAATGCTTTTTGAAAAACAATACCCACTTGAGGCTCCTTTGTTGTGTCCTAATATTCCTTATAAGTGTATATTTCACATAATCAAACCCATCTCCATCGAATAGATAGCTTTCTGAATCTGCAAGAATTGCGACACTTAGGTTCCATGGTCAGAACTTATATCTCTAATGTAAATGTACAATAACAAACTTTTAATGGAGATGGAGGTGTCAAGAGTTCAACCACTTGTTTGGTAAGAGATAATTTCATTAATATAACCAACAGAAAACTTTAAAGTCCTGAAAGAAATTATCATGGAGAAACTAACATGCGCAGAAGACTATTGTAAGACCGTGTAACTATGTGCCCCTTGAGAGTTTATAGTTGATGCCCCTTCGAAATAAGATATCAATCATGTTCAATAGGTAGTAATAAGAATGTGAATAGTTGTGGGTCTTGGGGAATGGGGATATGCAAATACATAAGAACGAATCATGATCAATTCACCAAATTATGTGTGACTTTTGATTATGCTCCTATCCCTCAATGCACCTCATGATATTTCATGTTTAAATAATTCAGCTTAAGCTTTAAATCTGCATACCCAAGACTGTAACAAGAATAGCTTCACATGCAAAAGCTTTTCCAAAACATGCAGTTCCATCTTTCCAGAACCACTTATCACACATCTGCACAAATTACACACATTAGGAAGCTGCTAAATCTATAAATTACAATACTAGTAAAACAAATGCATCCCTGCCAACAGCCTTAATCCTATGAGCTCATTTTTCATGAGATCAAATCAGATCTGGGGGTATGAAGAGGGGGAGAGAGACGGCTCACCATGTCCAGGTCTTGGAACCAAAGAGGAAGCAGCCACGAGTCATCCCCAATGCTGGACCTGCACACACATCAACCTGTACTTAATAAGCACCAAATTCAGTACCAAAATATGCAGTTAAAGCAGCCTCAGTAATTGAAGCAGAGCAGAGCAGGGGAGGGGAGATAAGAGGGGAAGAGGAGGAACCTGTGAGGAGATGAGGTCCAACGCGGCATGGACGACGACGGGCCGGGGCACTGGATTCCACCGCAGCTCATCCCCCATGGCTGCTGCTACGGTCCGATCTGATGCTTGCGTCCCTGGAGGTCTAAGGAAGAAGAAGAGGGGGCGTGAAGCGAGTGGAAACAAAATCTAAATCAGGAGGGGAGGGAGTGGACGAAACCCTTGACGACACCATGGACGGCTGGACGACGGCGCCGTGAAGGTTGGGTGCGCCCCTCCTGGTCGAGGTGGAAGAAACCCTTGACAGTGGCGACTATGGTGGTTGGAAGAAAACCTTAGGGTTCTCTTCCTCCTCCTTTCCCCCTCGAACCCCTGCAGCGACGAGCGAGGTAAGAGGTAGCCGGCCGGGGAGCGGTGGGAAGCGGTGGACGGCCGGGGAGAAGTGGGGAGTGGAGGCACGGAGCGCGCGAATGGCAGCGGTTGCCATGGAGAGGAGGCGAATTAGGGATTTGGAGCAGGGGAGGAGGCGGCGAAGGGGAGGGGAATGGGATTTGGAGGGGGTAATGCGGCGCGAGATTGGGGAGATAGCCCTTGGTTTCCCTCCATTTTTTTCATTTACGCGGGCATTTTGACCTCCAGCGTCAAATATATGTGCCGGCACTCGACTGCCAGTATGTTACACCTTTACCCGGCAGACAGTCTGCCAATATAATCTTTCATCATCATTCAACACTTACCGGCAGGCAATTTATTATTTTTACCGGCAGTTAACCTTTATCGGCACCCCAATTGCCTTCTAAAGTCTATCTTTGCCGGCAGAGTTCTGCCCGTGGTGTAGTGCACTAACAGATTTTTTTAATTATTTTGACCTAAAGAAAAAAAGATTCATTAAAAAACTCCAACTATTCTTATAGCTAGTCAAAATCTAAAAACAAAATCTAAATCCACAAATATAAAATATATACCTTTAGTACCGGTTGGTGCTACAAACCGGTGCTAAAGGTCTCTCCCCTTTTCGCCTGGAATTTTGGCCCAAAATTGGAAGAATTTGGGGACCTTTAGCACCGGTTTGTGATCGATGCTAAAGGTCCCTTGGTATATAAGTAGCACTTGGAGCGGTAGTTTCCCCGCCGCTGCAGATCGACTCAGACCACGCAGCCAGGCTACTTCTCCTCGCCGCCGCCGTCGCCGTGTCACGCGCCCCTCGTCGTCTCTGCCCCTCGTCGTCCCCTCTCCGCCGTCGACGTCCTCCGCGCCCTCTCCACCAGGCTGTGCTCCGCGCCCTCTTCACCAGGCCGTGCTCCGCGCGGCTGCTCACCGCCATTCCTCGCCTTTCATCTCCGTCGGCGCCGCGCTGGTGAGCTCTCCTCTTCCCCCTGGCTGAGTCCTACCACATGTGTCCCGCGGCGAGCCCCACCGTCGTAGTACCCCAGCGAGGAGGCCGGCGACGACGAGGCCGACGATTGCCAGCATGTTTGTTAGATGAACATTTTTGCTAGATGATGCTGCTATATGTATATGCCACTATGCAATTTTTTGCTAGATGAACATTTTTACTAGATAAACATTTTGCTAGATGAATATTTTTGCTAGATGAACATGTTGATAGATGTATATGCCACGATGCAATTTTTTGCTAGATGAACATTTTGCTAGATGAACATGTTGCTAGATGTATATGCCACTATGCAATTTTTTGCTAGATGAACATTTTGCTAGATGAACATTTTTGCTAGATGAATATTTTGCTAGATGAACATTTTTGCTAGATGAACATGTTGCTAGATGTATATTCCACTATGCAATTTTTTGCTAGATGAACATTTTGCTAGATGAACATTTTTACTAGATGAACATTTTTGCTAGATGAACATGTTGCTAGATGTATATGTCACTATGCAATTTTTTGCTAGATGAACATTTTTGCTAGATGTATATAAGACACTATGCAATTTTTTGCTAGATGAACATTTTTATGCTCGATATATATATTGTTATATTTTTATTTTGTTAGTATTTGACCCTAGGCGCCAAAAATGTATTTTACGAAAAAACTTATGTATTGTTATATTGTGAGTATTGTTAGTACATATTGTTTATATAATGTTGTATATATTGTTTTTAGTTTCATTAATACATTTTCGGTGATGATGTCGGGCCCGCATCACTAGTAGAAAATGGGGCAACCGTCTAAGCCTTTAGTACCGGTTTCATTACGAACCGGTACTAAAGGGGGCTTTCGTACCGGTTTGGGCGTCCAGGCGGGCGAGGAGCTCTCGTACCGGTTCGTGCGGAGCTTTAGTACCGGTTCTAGTTAGGAACCGGTACTAAAGGTTGTGGGTGGGGCCAGGGCTGGTCCTTTGGTACCGATTCAAGTGTAGAACCGGTACTAATTTAGCATACTCAACCCCTGTCCCATGCGCCCACCCGATTCATCCTTCATTTCTACCTCTCTCTCTCACATTTCTAAATATTTTGCACCTCTCACACTCCAACAAATCTTCATTTTTTGTCCACCATTTTAACAAGATTAACGACATCTATCTATCCAAGGGTTAGCAATATCATCCTTTCTTCCGGCGTTCCTAATTTAGCTCATCTCTTTGCTAGTTAACTCGTATTATTTTTCCAGTGCTAGCAAGGTGTTCGATGAAATGCCTAGCTAAGTTTGGGATTTTATTTTATTTATATGAAATTTGAGCTGAAATTATATTATGTTTTGTAGGTTATAGTATCATCCCCGTCCTCACCGTTGTCGATCGCCAGCGTCGTCCCCTAGCCGACACCGTACCACCTCGGTGAGCCCCTTCTTTTTTATAAAAAAAACTTAGTTTCCGCACATATGAAGTCAGAAAGGGTTGAAAATTGATGGTTACGGCGCAATAAGCAAAGGACACAAGCGAATAAAAAATGAAGACAGATGAAGTCAGACAGGGTTGAAAATTGATGATGTGGCTTTGAATGGTTCATTTTGAAGACACAAAAAGTCTCGATGAACTGAAGGATTTCTAGATATATCAACAAAACACACGGTTTCGCCTGCATACAGCCCAACTGTGGCTCGTGAATGCCCGCACATCAAATTCACCGTTGGGCGTATGCAGGCCAATCCGAATGATTTGTATTTGGTCGATGAACTGAAGGATTTCTAGATATATCAACAAAACACACGGTTTCGCCTGCATACAACCCAACTGTGGCTCGTGAGTGCCCGCACATCAAATGCACCGTTGGGCGTATGCAAGCCAATCCGAATGATTTGTATTTGGTCGATGAACTGAAGGATTTCTAGATATATCAACAAAACACACGGTTTCGCCTGCATACAGCCCAACTGTGGCTCATGAGTTCCCGCACATCAAATGCACCGTTGGGCGTATGCAGGCCAATCCGAATGATTTGTATTTGGTCGATGAACTGAAGGATTTCTAGATATATCAACAAAACACACGGTTTCGCCTGCATACAGCCCAACTGTGGCTCGTGAGTGCCCGCACATCAAATGCACCGTTGGGCGTATGCAGGTCAATCTGAATGATTTGTATTTTGGTCGATGAACTGAAGGATTTCTAGATATATCAACAAAACACACGGTTTCGCCTGCATACAGCCCAACTGTGGCTCGTGAGTGCCCGCACATCAAATGCACCGTTGGGCGTATGCAGGCCAATCCGAATGTTTTGTATTCGTACACACCAAGTGTCCGAGAGGTAGGATATATATAGGAGTCGTGTGCCTCTTTAGCCCTGGTTGCTAGCACAAACCTGTACTAGCGCGAGACCTTAACTGTGTACAGGTCGGTTCCCAGATCCAACGACTCACAAGCCGGATCCAACGACTCACAAGCGCTTAAAAGAAACACGCGATCCGTGTACTTCTTCCTGATTGGTGGGATTCAGACCCGGGTGGGGCCAGGGCTGTGGTACCGGTTCATGTGGAGAACCGGTACTAATTTAGCTCATGCCCACCCGATTCATCCCTGTCCCATGCCCACCCGATTCATCCTTCATTTTTTCCTCTCTCTCTCACATTTCTAAATTTCTTGCACCTCTCACACTCCAACAAATCTTCATTTTTTGTCCACCATTTATTAATTAAGTTGGTCACTCATATATCTATGATGTTGTCTAATTAATGATTTTTGATATACATATATAATGCAGATGAGTCGACAATGGATGTACGGTGACCGGTGCCATCCCGACTTCATTAAAGGCATGCATTATTTTCTCAGCGTGGCTGAGGCAAACAACCGGACGAATGGTTTCATGTATTGTCCATGTAGTTCCTGTAAGAATATGAAGGATTACTCTACCTCAAAGACCATTCACGTCCACCTGCTGGAGAACGGTTTCATGCCCAGCTATAATTGTTGGACCAAGCACGGAGAAAGAGGGGTTATATTGGAAGACAACGAAGAATAAGAGGATAGTGACAACTATCCTATTTTCACTGAAGACGGTGATAGTAGAATGGGGGAAGACGAAGCTGAAGAAGAGCCCATTTTTTATGACCCGATTTTTTATGACCCCGATGACGATTTGGGTCGGGCCATTCTTGATGCGAAGATAAACTGCGAAAGTGAAAAGGAGAGGTTGAAGTTGGAGAAAATGTTAGAGGATCACAACAAACTGTTGTACCCAAATTGCGAAGATGGCCAGAAAAAGCTGGGTACCACGCTGGAATTGCTGCAATGGAAGGCAGAGAATGGTACTACTGACAAGGGATTTAAAAAGTTGCTGAAAATAATAAAGAAGATGCTTCCAGGGGAGAACATATTGCCCTCTAGTACGTACGAAGCAAAGAAGGTTGTCTGCCCTCTAGGATTAGAGGTGCAGAAGATACATGCATGCATCAATGACTGCATCCTCTACCGCAAGGAGTACGAGAATTTGAATGCATGCCCGGTATGTGGTGCACTGAGGTATAAGATCAGGCGAGATGACCCTGGCGATGTTGAGGGTGAGTCCACCCCCAGGAAGAGGGTTCCTGCGAAGGTGATGTGGTATGCTCCTATAATACCACGGTTCAAACGTTTGTTCCAAAACAAAGAGCATGCCGAGTTGTTGCGATGGCACAAAGAGGACCGTAAGAATGATGTGATGCTAAGACACCCCGCTGACGGGTCGCAGTGGAGAAAAATCGACAGAAAGTTCAAGTCATTTTCAGATGACGAAAGGAACTTAAAACTTGGTCTAAGTACAAATGGCTTTAATCCTTTCGGGGAGCAGAGCTCCAGTCATAGCACCTGGCCAGTGACTCTATGTATCTATAACCTTCCTCCTTGGGTGTGCATGAAGCGGAAGTTCATTATGATGCCAGTGCTCATCCAAGGCCCGAGGCAACCAGGCAACGACATTGATGTGTACCTGAGGCCATTGGTTGAAGAACTTTTACAGTTGTGGCGTGAAGAAGGTGTACGTGTGTGGGATGAGCACAAAAAGGAGGAATTTGACCTGCATGCATTGCTTTTTGTAACCATCAATGATTGGCCTGCTCTTAGTAACATTTCAGGGCAGTCAAACAAGGGATACAATGCATGCACACACTGTTTAGGTGAGACCGACAGTATATATTTGGGAAACAAGAATGTGTACCTGGGGCATCGTCGATTTCTTCCAAAACAACATCACGTAAGAAAGAGAGGAAAGCATTTCAGAGGTGAGGCAGATAACCGAACGAAGCCTACCCGCCCTACTGGGGATGTTATATATGATATGGTCAAGGATTTAAAAGTGATCTTTGGAAAGGGTCCTGGCGGACAATCTGTTCCGCATGATGTTGACGGACACGTACCCATGTGGAAAAAGAAGTCTATATTCTGGGAGCTACCCTACTAGAAATTCCTAGAGGTTCACTCGGCAATCGACGTGATGCACGTGACGAAAAATCTTTGCGTGAACCTGCTAAACTTCTTGGGCGTGTATGGGAAGACAAAAGATACACCGGATGCATGGCAAGACCAGCAAAGTATCCACGAAGGAAACAACCTGAATCCAGAGAAGTATCAAGGTCCTGCCAGCTACGCTCTTACCAAAGAAGAGAAGGAGATCTTTTTTGAAGTACTGAGTAGCATCAAGGTCCCGTCTGGCTTCTCGTCGAATATAAAGGGGATAATAAACATGTCAGAGAAAAAGTTTCAAAACCTAAAGTCTCATGACTGCCACGTGATTATGACACAATTACTTCCGGTTGCATCGAGGGGGCTTCTGCCGGAAAATGTTCGAGTAGCCATTGTCAAGCTATGTACGTTCCTCAATGCAATTTCTCAGAAGGTGATCAATCCACTAACTCTACAAAATTTACAGAAGGATGTGGTGCAATGTCTAGTCAGCTTCGAGTTGGTGTTCCCACCATCCTTCTTCAATATTATGACACATCTCCTAGTTCACCTGGTCGAAGAGATTAGCATTCTCGGTCCTGTATTTCTACACAACATGTTTCCCTTTGAGAGATTCATGGGAGTCTTAAAGAAGTACGTTCATAACCGTGCTAGGCCAGAAGGAAGCATCTCCAAGGGCTATGGAACAGAGGAGGTCATTGAGTTTTGTGTTGACTTTATTCCTGACCTTAAGCCGATCGGTTTTCCTGAATCGCGCTATGAGGGGAGACTGGGTGGAAAAGGCACGCTAGGGAAGAAAGCAACAACGTGTATGGACGAACATTCTTTCACTCAAGCACACTACACAGTTCTACATAATTCTATCTTGGTGGCTCCGTACATAGTGGAACACAAGGATATCTTACGCTCCGAATACCCGGAGCAACGTGAAGATTGGATTGATGGAGAACACATGAAGACTTTCGGCGGTTGGTTGCAAAATCGTCTAATGAATGTCACTAATGAAGAACAATTATACTTGTTGGCCAAGAAACCATCTTCGACTATATCGACTTTTCAAGGGTACGAGATTAATGGAAATACATTTTACACGTTCGCCCAAGATAAAAAGAGCACCAACCAAAACAGTGGTGTCCGCTTTGATGCAGCAGAGGGCAACGGGAAGAAGGTCACATATTATGGGTACATAGAGGAGATATGGGAACTTGACTATGGACCTAATTTCAAGGTCCCTTTGTTCCGGTGCAAATGGTTCAACCTGAAATACGGGGTACAGGTAGACCCGCGGTACGGAATGACTACAGTGGATCTCAAGAATCTAGGGTACGACACCGAACCATTCGTCCTAGCCAGTGAAGTGGCTCAGGTTTTTTATGTGAAGGACATGTCTACCAAACCGAAAAAAAGAAAAGAAAGGCAAGAGTACACATCATACGATGAGCCAAAGCGCCACATAGTTCTTTCAGGAAAAAGAAACATCGTGGGAGTAGAGGACAAGACAGACATGTCAGAAGATTATAATAAGTTTGATGATATTCCACCCTTCAAGGTAAAAACTGACCCAAGCATCATCTTAAATAATGAAGAGTGTCCATGGTTGCGTCGCAATCAGAAGAAAGGGAAACACACGAAGAAAACTAGCTAGATAGGGATCATAACTTTGGAAATCACTTTTGTGTAATGATGTTACTGTATGTAAGATATGGAAATCACCGCGACATCGGCGACTCCAACATTCGAATCTAGCCATGTGTATCTTAATTTTCAGTTGAGCTATGTACTTTAATTCGAGTTCAATCGTAATAAAATTTTATTCCGTGTGTTTCTTCCTGATTGGTCGGATCCAACGGCTCAGAAGCCTGATCCAACGACTCACAAGCGCTTGAAAGAAACACGCGATCCGTGTGCTTCTTCCTGATTGGTTGGATTCAAAATCGTGTACGGTTAAAAGCGCGTGGAAGAGGACTCCACGCAACGCCAGTCGCCACTAGTTCTTTCCCCTTCCGCGCCACCGCCACCATGCCGCCTCGCCGCCGCCGACCAAGCTACCACGGCGTCCGCGAGCGCTCGGACGGCACATTCATGGCGGTGATCACTTGCGCCAACAACGAGCGTGTGTGTCTCGGCAAGTTCTGGCATGTATATTTAGCCGCCCGCGCGTACGACGTTGCGGCGTGGAGGCTCGGCCGCCCGCGCGCGGAGATGAATAACCTCCACTGTCGCAGCTTGGAAGAGGCAGAGGACATTGCAGATCCGCCGCTCCTCCTCACTGAAGAGGACCACCGCCTCCATCGTCGACGAGCGGTGCTCGGCCTCACCTCGGAGCAGGACCAGCGTGCCGTGCAGGATTGGTACGCGATCCATCCCCGTGAAGCCTCGGAGGAGGCGGAACACTGGACGAGGCTGGCGGCCGAGAGCGCGGAGCGGCGACAGGAGCGTCATGAATGGCGGGAGGAGCGACGGGCGGCCAAGGCGATGGCGGAGGAGGAACTGGCGAGAGGCTCCGCCAACTGGCCCCTCGGTGACCCCCGCTGGATAGCGCTGGAGGATGACATCAGCTCCGACACCGAAGACGATTTCTCCGACGACGAGGAGGAGTAGTTTTTTATGTTCTAGGTTTGAGATGTTAAGTTTGTTTAATGTTTTCAGTTTGCCGCGTCGCTGTATCTTAATTTTCACTTGAGCTATGTACTTTAATTCGAGTTCAATCGTAATAAAATTTTATTCCCGCACATCCAGAGACAAAGAGCGAAAAAGAGAGAGAAAGGACAAAGGGCAGGGGTGAAAAAAGTGCATGTGCACAAGTGTTGAAGAAAAAGAAATACAAAAAAAAGAGAAAGAAATAGAAAAGAAAAAGAGAAAGAAACAGAAAATAAAAGAAAAAGAAATAGAAAAGAGAAAGAAACATAAAAAAAAGAAATAGAAAAGAGAAATAAATAGAAAAGAAAAAGAGAAAGAAACATAAAATAAAAGAAAAAGAAATAGAAAAGAGAAAGAAACATAAAAAAAGAAATAGAAAAGAGAAATAAATAGAAAAGAAAAAGAGAAAGAAACAGAAAATAAAAGAAAAATAAATAGAAAAAAGAAAGAAACAGAAAAAAAAAGAAATGGAAAGAGAAAAAAAATAGAAAAGAGAAAGAAACAGAAAAAAGAAATAGAAATAGAAAAAAAATAGAAAAGAGAAATAAATAGAAAAAGAAACAGAAAAGAAAAGAAAAAGAAAAAGAAAAAGAAACAGAAAAAAGAAATAGAAATAAAAAAATAAAAAAATAGAAAACAGAAAGAAATACAAAAAGAAACAGAAAAGAAAAAAAAAGAGAAAGAAACAGAAAAGAAAAGAAAAAGAAAAAGAAAAAGGGCCTTTCGTACCGGTTCGAGTTGGGAACCGGTACGAAAGGTTTTCGGCCAGGTGGGGTGGCGCCAGGGCTGACCTTTGGTACCGGTTCGCCGCTACAACCGGTACGAAAGACCTTTGGTACCGGTTTGGCGTTGGAACCGGTACCAAAGGTCCTTTCCCTCCCTAAATAACCCCGCGCGAGCACTTTCTTCTCACATTCTTCCCCACACTGCGCGCGCTGCCCCCCCCCCACCCCCGAGGAGAAGCTCGCCGCCGCCGCCTCCCGTGGACGCCCGTCGCCGTGCAAGCTCACCGCCGCCGCCCTCCCTCCCGTGGACGCCCGTCGCGCGCCGTGCTGGTGAGCATCCCCGCCTCCCTCGCCCCTGTTCCCTCCGGCTCCTGCTGCTGCTGCTGCTGTTGGGCTCCTTCGGCCATGGGGCTGCTGCTGCTGCTGCGGCCATGGGGCTGCTGCTGCTGCTGCGGCCATGGGGCTGGTGCTGCTGCTGCTGCATGCCGCCTAGGGTTTGAGCTGCTGATGATGGAGTTCCTTGTTTAGAGCATATTTTAGAGCATGTTTTAGGCAGAACAAGTCATAGTTGCAATTTTAGAGCATGTTTGTTTCGTAAAAAAATTGAAATTTAAAAATGTTAAAATAAAATTCATAGAAAAAAAGAAACAAGTGTTACATAAATTATATATTCTTTATTTATTATTTATCAATAAGTAATACATTTTATAAGTCAAAATAATAATATTCATCTCTGAATTTATTCCAAGGATTAAACAGATTAAAAAAATGGTATAAATCAATTTAATCCCTTACAAATTGGCAAATAAAGAATTTAGAGCATGTTTGTTTTGTAAAAAAAATGAAAATTAAAAATGTTAAAATAAAATTCATAGGAAAAAAGGAACAAGTGTTACATAAATTATATATTCTTTATTTATTATTTATCAATAAGTAATACATTTCATAAGTCAAAATAATAATATTCATCTCTGAATTTGTTCCAAGGATTAAACAGATTAAAAAATGGTATAAATCAATTTAATCCCTTAGAAATTGGCAAATAAAGAATTTAGAGCATGTTTGTTTTGTAAAAAAATTGAAAATTAAAAATGTTAAAATAAAATTCATAGGAAAAAAGGAACAAGTGTTACATGAATTATATATTCTTTATTTATTATTTATCAATAAGTAATACATTTCATAAGTCAAAATAATAATATTCATCTCTGAATTTATTCCAAGGATTAAACAGATTAAAAAATGGTATAAATCAATTTAATCCCTTTGAAATTGGCAAATAAAGAATTTAGAGCATGTTTGTTTTGTAAAAAAATTGAAAATTAAAAATGTTAAAATAAAATTCATAGGAAAAAAGGAACAACTGTGAGATTGGCAAAGAAATATATTTCTTTTAAGATTTGGGAAAATAATTTTAATCCCTTATTATAAATTTGGCACCGGTTGGTGTTCGTCGGCGCCGACGTGAGGAGTGCCGAGTGGCAGGAAGTGATAGGGAGAGGGAGGCTAGGGCAAGCAGCGGCTCGAGGGCATGTCCGTGAGGAGTGCCGAGTGGTGCATGTATCTCTTGCGACATAGAGAGAAGAGCGAGAGGAGCGCCGAGTGTTAGGGTTAGGGTTAGGGTTATTGCTTTCTTCATTTCAATTGTTATCCATCTAGCAATCTGTTATGATCATGAAATGATGAATGAATTAATTGTTTTTTTAATTTTGTAGTGACATTGAGCTATGGAGGATGACACCTTCGTCCGAAATGAGGATCAAGAAGAAGCCGTGCAGAGAATGATATTTGAGAGTGCCCGTGGGCCGGAACCCGATGGAGATGACTTTGAGCTCACACAATTTCTGAACGATGTCGGTGAGGGATTTGAGTCTGAAGAGATTAGAAGAGAGAATGAAGTGTCCATAACAAACTCCGGCGAGGTGTATATTTATGTATCAAGTCTATGTTCATCAGTAGATGCATTCATTTATTTGTGTTGCACTTATTAACGAATCATTTTTCTTTTAGCCTTTTGGACCAATATCGAGCAAGTCTGTTAAAACAAAACGAGGCCCGACGCAATTGCTAAAGGGCGAGGGTAGGTTAGCCCTCATCGCATTTGATGATAACGGTGAACCGGTGCATCCGAAAGAGCACTGCCGCAAATTTAGAAATCAAGCTGGAGTTCTTGTTAGGGACCATGTACCGATCAGCATTCAAGAGTGGCATAAGCCGAAGAACGCGGGGACTGAAGCTAGTTATGTCAATGACGCGTTGAAATTTTTTCTTTTCGACAATCTACTGACACGCTTCTGCCTACCGGAAGACATGACGGAAGGCCAGAAGAAGAAACTGAAGGAATGGACTCTCAAGAAGATGGCCATGCTATTCCATACATGGAAGAAAAAATTATGGGAGAAATATAAGAATGAAGATCTAGTATTCAATGATAATCTAGTGAAGATAAAAGATCACTGGCCCGCATTTAAGAGGTATAAGAAATCGTCTACTCGTGTGTCCCGATCGGTCACAAATAAGAAAAATGCTTCAAAGAAGGAATTTTTCCATCATTTGGGGTCAGGTGGCTACAAGACTGCCATTCCGAAGTGGAGAGCGTTTGAAGATAAACTGATTGATGCAGGAATCACTCCACAGACATGGGACTGGCCCGACCGGTCCAGGCTCTGGTTGTTCGCGCATGGGGCAGGGTTGGACCCAATGACAGGGAAGATCGTTGCGCGGGGGAAATGGAAGAGCAAAATTGAAGCAGTCACGGAGAAGCTTATAGATGCAATTGAAAAGGTCAGAAAGGGAGAGTACATTCCCGATAGAGAGAATGACGAGATGACACTCGCTTTGGGCAATCCTGAACACGTTGGACGGGTTCGAGCTCGCCCAGGTCTCAACAAGAAGGAAGTGTGGCCGGAGTGCGCTGACACTTATAGAAGCCATTCGCGAAAGAAGAAGAAGGAGTCAGACAGGTTAACGGAATTGATAAATAGGGTGGAGGCGCTTGAGAAAAATCAGAGGGAACCTCATGATCCTCATGTCTATGCCGCCCCATCTCAGCGAAGAAGCAGTGTGGGTTCCTCGCATCTTGACGGATGTGGAGGAAGCTACCCCGTGGATTATGTCACGGAGAAGACAGATTGCGAGCTACATATGTTATTCAGGAACGTGTCCGTTAAGGTGGCGTTCGGCTATGTTTACCCAAATGAAGATGGAGCAACGCACCATCATATGCCCATTCCACCTGGCTGTGTTCGTGTCGGGGTGGATGAAGTTGTTTCGGGTTATGAAACATTGGAGCTTGATTTTCCTAGAGGTGACGATGAGAAGACAATGGCCGATGTCAAGCACGGTTTCACCCTATGGCCCAAGAAACACATCGTACTTTTGCAAAGGCCACAGAATCCTCGTAGTCCACCTGAGCAGGAAAGGCCACCGACTCCTCTTCGTAGCGGTCCACATGAGCAGCAAAGGCCATCGACTCCTCCTGGTAGCAGTCCACATGAGCAGCAAAGTCCACATCTACCTGAGAGGGACCCCAGCGTGAGTCCGCCATCTCGAGATCCTCCGCGTAAGACAGCGTCCTTTCAGCGGAACGGTACACCGCCTAGGAAGAGACCTAGAAAGGAGAAACCACTGCCGCCTATTGAGAAGTTACCTTGGGAAAAAACTATCGAGGAAAACATGGAAACCTCTAAGTCCGAGCTGAAATCCTTTTTTGCTAAGAAAGTGCCAGAGATCCCTTTTAAGAAGACTCTAGATCCGGTGAAAGTTGTGCGTACCGTTGAGAATCTATATAACCCTGTACCATCGCCGCCATCTGACTATAGGCGTTCTATACAAAAGTCGTATGACGAGATGATGAGGGCTAAAAAACCCACTCAATCGGGTGTCACAGCGAAAAAAGGGAAACAACAAGTGCACCAGCTCGGACAACAACCCGTCCAATCGGTCCCCCCTCTCATGGTGTTTGACGAGAAGGCCGTTGAAAGTTATCGACAATCCATCGATTACCCCTTACATGAAGGAGCATATCAATTTGTTCAAGGGAAAGATTTGGTCGAGAATCTCAGGAAGCTACCAACAAGTATGCGTAATTTGCATACGTGGTACAGTAATGTCATAAAGAAAGGGATCCAGTGTATCATGGTTGGAGTTAAGGAAGAGCACTACTTCCAAGAATACTCTGTGAGCGTTGACTTCAGCGAACTTTTTCAGTTATACAATCTCCGGGTCCTCGACAAATCTATCATCAGTTGCTATTGTCTGTAAGTGATTTATTTATGTAATTTGAGAAGTCTTTAGCTCAGCTCGTTCTTTGTCTGCAAATTATAATCTTTTGTGCGCTATATTGTGCAGATCGAAGATGCTCGAATGCAAAAGGGATGAAATCAAGCACATTGGATTCATTGACCCGGATACAATGCATGAAGTAACCATAGAGGATCCCATCTTTAATAGGGATACACCGGAGACTTTGCTAAGGTTTTTGAAGCGACAATGTGACAAAAAGATAATACTTTGGCCTTACAACTTCAAGTGAGTGTTACTGTCTTATAAGACATTTCTCTTTTTCTCACGAGATGTTCAAATTTTAACTGATGACTTATATATATGGCACTGCATATTTAAACGTGCGCAGGTTCCACTTTATTCTTATCGTTATCGATATGTACGAAGGAAAAGTTGAAGTCTTTGACTCGCTTAACAAAGAGGCTATACAATACAAGACGGCTTTTTTTATGCTCAAAAAGTAATTTTAATTCATATCGGTTTTTTTCGTTAATTTCCTAATATCAACTAATTGATAACTTTTTTATGCATTTTCTTTTGTCGGGCAGCGTATGGGAAACGTTCATCAAGGAAGATAAGTCCCATGAATGGAAACCGAAGCTGACATGGCGTTTGAACAAAGTAAGTAGTACTACCTAGGTCCACACACCTTTATCATACTTGATTATTGTTTAATGGAATTATATTCTTCTACAGAAATCCCCGCAACAACCACAGGGGACTAATCTATGTGGATACTACGTTTGCAAGAACATCCATAAAATTGTCAGCGAGAGAACAAATAATGAAATGAATAAATAGGTACGAAAACAATATTCACAAATTTATTTTGTTATCATATATAAGTTGTGCTTAGTTTCAGTAATAATTGTTTGATTGTGATTTGATATATACACACACACACACCCATAGCTCATGTATTCATTTGTATCTCATTCTTTTACAGTTGGCAAGAAAGCGAGACAAGATCTCAATCGAGGAACGGTTCAAAGCAATTGGCGATGAATTGGCGGGATTTTTCCTTCGGGACGTCATACCACCATTCGGAGAGTTCCACTATGAATGATGTACATGTAACATATAGTTTAACTCGGAGATCGAGTACCACTATGCTACATGTAATAGATAGTATGCCTCGGAGAGTACCACTACTATATATGCATGAAGATCGATCTTCATGCATACGTATACTACTTAATTTGCGATCGCAATTACATGTGTTATATATTATATGCACCAAGTTGCTATGCATCACCTTTTATCTTCATGTACTACCTAAACCCGAACGCGTAGCAGGCGCATCGACGCGATATGAAACGGTCCGATACCCCTAAACCCCTCCCTAAGCATCGACGCGATATCCGATACCCCTAAACCCCTAAAAACCCTAAACCCTGAATTAACCTTTGGTACCGGTTCGTATTGCAAACCGGTACCAAAGCTCCTTTGGCCTGCGCACTCCTGGACGCCCACGTGGAGGCCCCTTTAATACCGGTTCGCAAGGAACCGGTACCAAAGGGGGGGGGTGGGCTTTAGTACCGGTTAAGAAACCGGTACAAAAGGCCCTCCCGAACCGGTACTGATGAGCGATTTTCTACTAGTGCATCCTCGTTACCGTCACGCCGACGGGCTTCTTGACGGGATGCGCAATGTCCGGGACTGGGCTCCGCCGGGCTGGCACTGGGAGGTGGTTTCCGGGGTGCGGCGCTTAGTGAGGAATTCGGGTCTTGTCGTCGACCCGGATCTTCTTTGGTGACGGTCGCGTGGGCCACAGTCGGTGCGGAGGGAGCCGGCCCCCGAGGAGGTTGTACGTCAGCGTGTCAGGGAGGAGGACGAGCACGTCCGTCGCTACATGATGGTGTTGGACGCCGGGTACTCCAGTTTGTGGCAGGTTCTTCAGGGATCTCACCCTAGCTATGAGTGGGTGATGGTTCCTTCTCTTTGGATGTCCACCGCCAGCCGGAGTCGACGTCGTTTACTGTATTAGATATATTATTGTTGCATATGTGAACCGGATTATTCGAGATGTAACTAGATTATTATTCTAATATTATTGTTGCATGTGAACTTGATTATTTGAGATGTTACTTTTCTATATTTGCTTATACTAAATTGATCATGTCAATAAATATAGTAAATTGTTTTATATTTTTCTGCATGTCGTCGATATTAGTTAAGCTATGGACGACGTGTTCAATAGCGGCAGAGAGCAGGAAGACGATATGTACGAAATTATCGCCGACGCCGATGCTCATGGTGACGGCTCACAATATCTGAACGATTCCGGTGAGGGAATGTTCGAGAAAAGAGACGAAGAAAATGATCTTCAATTAAGAACAAAGTCCGACGAGGTATATATATAAATATATAAGGCCTGTGGTGATCATTAAATATACTAATAATTGATTTATCACCAATCAATTAACAAATCTTTTTTTTAGCAACCCGGATCGAGTAAATCTTCTTCAAGCAAAGCAAAACGTGGCCCGGCCAAATTGCCGCGGAATGATGTAAAGTACAACATCGATGAGGTCAGTTCGAGTGGCGAGCCGACTGCTCCTCTAGCTCATGTGAAAAAATTATATCTATATGCGGAGTAGTTGTTAGAGACAAAATCTCGATCAGCATTCAAGAATGGCATCAGCCAAAGGAAGGTAACAAGATTTTTGTCAGCGATAGAGGAAAAGCCAAGCTTTGGGATAAGGTCATATCATATTTCACCCTAAAAAATGATTTGACACCAGGCGGTGTGGACAAAGTCAAGCATGCCGCTCTTAGGAAGATGGCGACGCAATTACAAAGTTGGAAGATAAAGACATGGGAGAAATGCATCGCTAATGATAAGAAGACTCCAATTTTCAATGGAGCACTAGCGAAGGTAGAACCTCACTCGAACAAATTTGTGGAGTACAAGGAATCAGAAGAGGCTAAACGTCGGTCGGAAATAAACAAGAAGAATGCTGAGAAAAAAGGAGATTTTTCATACCATGGGGAGAGGTGGCTACAAGTCCGCGGCGCCTAAGTGGGATGCATTTGAGATGAAGCTGCTTGATGCAGGGGTCAGTCCAGTAACAATATTTTTTCCACCCAGGTGCAGGACTTGATTTTTTGGGCATGGTGGAAAGTTAGACCCAAAGACAGGGAAGGTAATTATAAAGGCAAGTCTTAAAGGAGCCGATAAGGAGTTACTCGATGCAATTGATGATGCTAAAAGGGGGATTTTCAAGCCCGGCAAAGAGAACGACGAGCTTACACGCGCCCTCAAGAATCCTGAACACCCGGGACGAACGCGGGGCGTAGGCGTTGTTCCGTGGAATGAGGGGTTTGCGGAGTTTAATGAGAGTTACAGAAGCCGTGCAAGAAAGAAGAAGCAGGAAACAAACCGTTTTGATAGGATGGAAGAAGCTATCAAGAAGACGCATGAGTAGTGCGCGTCACTTAGCCAGCAACTGCAGCTAAGGACGTCTACTCAAGATACACCAATAGATCCAGCATTGGATTGTACCGTCCCATCTATGCCGAAAAGCAGTGTGGGCTCCATGGGGGTCGATGATGGTCACTACCCCGTGGATGATATCAAAGAGATGAAAAGTTGCGAGCTAGTCTTCAAAATGAACAATATATCCATTAAGGTGGCGGACGGCTATGCTTTACCGAATCCACCTGAAGCAACTTGCCACGGCAATCCGATTCCAACTGGCTATGTTCGTGTCGGGGTGGATGAAGTTGTGTCGGCATATGAAGAACTAATCCTTGATATTCTTGGAGGTGAAGGGCATCAGACCCTCAGAGAAGCCAAACAAAGTGGTATCTATCTATGGATAAAACAATGCATCATATTTCCATACAAGATGTCAAGTCCAATGCGTTCGACGTCGAGTTCACCACCACCCCTCCCCGAGATGGAGCGCAGCGCGACTCCGCTGCGTTAGCCGATTCCACCACCACCACCACCACCCCGGAGATGGAGCGCAGCGCGACTCAGCCGAGTCCACCACAACCCCTCCCCGAGATGGAGCGCAGCGCGACTCCGCTGCGTCAGCCGAGTCCACCACCACCACCCTTCCCGGAGATGGAGCGCAACGCGACTCAACCGAGTCCATCACAACCCCTCCACGAGATGGAGCGCAGCGCGACTTCGCCGCGTCAACCGAGTCCACAACCACCCCACAGCGCGAGTCTGCCACCAGCTCCCCCATGACGGAGCCTCCTAAAAGGCAAACACGACGATCAAGTCGACCTCCGTCGCGTCAGCAGAGTCCACCGAAGAAGAAAGCAAAAAAGGATAAACCCAAGAAGAGTTCGCCGACGTTACCTTGGAATAGGAGTTCTGATGAAAACCAGGCCATATCGGATAGAGAAGTGAAGGAGCACTTCGCACTAAAACCTCCACCGGCACCAAAGGATAAAGTACCTGTGAAAATAGTAGAACACTTTTTGAAGCAGTTTGAACCACCCCCTGAGAAGACCCCGCTATCGGACCATGAACGCTCTATTAACATATCATTTAAAAAGGTGTCGTCAAGCTCCTCAGGTGGTAAAAAATGCGGGAAAACTGTTCCCCAGCTCGGAGAACAGACAGTGCAATCGATAGCCCCGCTCAAGATGAGTACCGAGCAGCAGGAGATGATACCAACCGCCCAACAACAAAGAGAGGCTGCTAGAGCGGCGGGTATCAGTGTTGAACAATATATAGCCATTCAAGAAGGTGATGCGGCGTTGACCACTAAGCCAGATATAGAACCAAGGAAATATGCAAAACGGGAGCCTCTGGTCAATAAAGAAGAGGAGAAGCTTCTACAAACGCAAATGTGCAATTTGCATCAGTGGTACAAGAGCGAAATTATCCCGTTCGAGCTAGAGGGCATCATGTTCCTAGTCAAGCGAGAATATTTCCACCATGGAATTGAAATGTGGATTGCAAGTGAAGAATTATTTCAGTTATTCCATCAATGGGCACTCGACAAATCTCTCGTCAGTTGCTATTGTCTGTAAGTGATTTCTTCCTCTGTATTTTAAGTCTCTAGCTCAGCTCATTCGTCATTGGCTGTAATTAATTATCCTCACTAATATTCTTTTGTGTGGTTACGCAGAATGAAGATTTTCGAAATGAGAAGAGATGGATACTATGGCATTGGGTTCATTGACCCAAATACCATACATGAAATGACAATAAAATGGAACCAAAAAGACACGGACATGATCGTGCTAAACTATTTGAAGGAACTCCATACCAACGCACATATACTACTTCCTTACAACTTCAAGTGAGTGTCATTATTTTGTACTATAAATTATAGTTTTGCTTACTCGATGTTGCATTGTTATAAGTGATGAGTTATGCATACATGCTTTTACCTACGTGTGTGCGCAGCTATCATTTCATCCTGATAGATATTCAAGTTGACGAAGGAAAAGTTATAGTAATGGACTCACTACGTAAAGATATTAGCGAGTACAGATCCGTGAATGATATGTTCGACGGGTAATTTTAATCATTATCACACCATATAGGCTTTTTTACTGTTCACTTCCTGTTATATCAAGTAATTAATAACTACTTTATTCATTTTCTTTGACGACAAAGTTCAAAAAAGATGAGCCCGGTTTATGGAAGAATAAGCTAACGTGGCACTACGATAAATATGTGTGAAAACATTCGCTTTAATTCTAGTTTCAATATACCATTATCATGTGCTTGATTATTATCTGGTTGAATTCAATTCTCTATAGTGTATGAGGCAGAAAGAGGGGACTAAACCATGTGTTTACATCGTGATGTAGAACACTCGCTATATGACCGAAAGGCTTACTAGTAAATCATTGATGGTACGTAAATACTATTTAGACTTTGATCTTACCATGATGTAAATACTATTTAGAAATATCAATCGTTAATATATTGATCTTCTTCTTTAAGTAAGATAAGGGAGAAGCAGGATCAACTCCAAATAGAGGAAAAAAATTCAAGCACTTCAAGAGGAATTAGCGCGATTTTTTCTTCAGCAAGTCATACCTACCAACGGAGAATTCCCGTACATCCGACACAGCCGCGGATAGAATATGATATGCAATTGTAGGTGAAACTGTGTAATATACCAAATTGTATACACATGTGTACTGTATGCTATATATATATATGTGTGTGTGTGTGTGTGTGTGTGTGTGTGTGTGTGTGTATGCATTATACAAGAAATTCTACTATGTATATGCATTATACAATATGTAATAGCGTAAAATAAACCAGTAAATCCTAAACTCAATTAATCAATAAACCATTAAACCCCAAAAGCAAAGAATAAATAAACCCTTAAACCACTAAAACTTTAGTACAGGTTTGTGATACAAACTGGTACTAAAGACCCCCCCCCCCCCAACCCTCGCCCCCGACTATGACCACATGGCAGAGGGCCAGACACTTTAGCACCGGTTCTAGGCGAACCGGTACTAAAGATCTGGACCTTTAGTACCGATTCTTAGAACCGGTACTAAAGGCCCTTACAAACCGGTTCTAAAGCTTGTTCTGCACTAGTGTTGGGAAAACACTAAAAAAGGTAAAAACCGAAAAACCTGAAGAACCGACTAAAAAACAATATTAAGAAAACCAAATAAATAAAGGAAATCAAAAAAATTAAAACAGATAAAACCAAGCTACAACAAAAAAGAATCGAGTGCAATCAAGCTACTACAACATTTGAAAAGCCGAAGGAGAAAAACCTAACACTACAGTACGTGCAAGATATAGCCCTAGCAGATTTGCAGCGCCAACCGATGGGATTTTGAATATATATTTTTAAGAACCTTGTTAAGCTTTATTAAATCACAACGTTTGATATAGAAAGAACATTAGCATCATGGGGTTGACCGAGCCAGATGTGCCTCCCTTGATCCAATGAAATTGCATGCCTAGCTAAGGTGTGTGAGCATCAGAATTGGAGCTCCTAGATTGGAGTTTAAAATTACATGAAATAATAGTACTTTTCCAGCTAATGATGTCTCCGTAGATATCTCCTCTACCCTCGTTGATATCTGCTATAATAACCTGCTTACGGTCTGATGAGATATGTAGATTTTGGACTCCTAGGTCCTCTGCTAGTGCAAATGTGTTTCATCATGCAATCGCTTCCAGTGTGCTTAAATCACTAGTTAAGGGGTACCCTTTTGTGGAGATCATCCGCACGCGTGCTTCGAGCACACCAAATGTTGCGTTTTGGTGCGTTTTAGGGTTTTCTTTTAGGCTCTTCACGCTCGACATGTGGTAGTTTCTGGACACACAGCCATGGATGCAACCATAGGTACAGGCGTACAGCCACAGCCACAAACCTAGCTACAGGTGCAACCATAGTTCGTGTGTAGCCACGGTTGTTGTCTCGCGCGGGCGCTATCAAAACGCGACACATGGCGATTCTGAACGCACCGAAAATGACCTCTACAAACAAGTGGCTATCTCACTAGTCCAGGGATTACAAGAGCGAACTAGTTATATGGACATATGGGCTTCAGTTGTGAAAGAAAGCAGAGAAGTACACTAGCAGAAAACGGCCCATTTGTCCCGGTTCCAGAGGCCCATTTGTCCCGGTTTCGGAACCGGGACTAAAGGGTCGTAACTAAAGCTCAATACCTTTAGTCCCGGTTTCAACGTTTTTAGAGTTCATTTGTACTGTCTTTTCAATTTCAGGGTCATTTAGCGCAAAAACAATCATTAAATGCATGAAAAATAGCAAATGAAGTTAGAAAAGTTTGAAGCTTGAGGATGTGGCTTTGAATGGTGCATAGTTAATACACAAAAATTCTGGAGTTGAAATAAGTTAAAAAAATGTCTTGTAACAGATGAGTTTTCGTCCGAAACCCTCATAAAGAGTTAAACAGAATCTGGTTTTGATTAAAACACCTATTTAAAATATCCTAAAAATTCTCATCTTGAACATACTGATAAAATATACTAATATTAAACAACAAGAAAAATAATCACTCAAAAATCTATTTTTAAATTAAAGTTATTCACAAACTAGTGATTCACACAAATTTTAAAAGAATTCAAGTTTAAACTATTTAAATTTGAAAACTACTGGCACTAACAAAAACTTTATATTTTTTTGACCTAAAGTAAAAAGATTCATTCAAAAACTCTAAATATTCTAACAGTTATTCAAAATCTAAAAACAGAAACTATTCTGTTTAGAAAAATAAAAAATAAAAAATAGAACTTTATTCCCGGTTGGAGACAACAACCGGGACTAAAGGGGGGGGGGGTGGCCGATCAAAATCTGGAAAAAAAAACAATTATTTTTTGTCCTGGTTGGTGGCTTAAACCGGGACTAAAGGTCCCAGACGAATCGGGATCAATGCCCCACGAGGCCTGGCGGCGCACGAACCGGGACGTATGCCCCCATGGGTCCCGGTTCGTGACTGAACCGAGACTAATAGGCTGACCAGGTCTGAACCAAAGCCCTGTTTTCTACTAGTGGTAGGGGGGTTGTTGGGATGAATAAAATCAAATGCACACAAACACTTTTATGACGTGTATACTTACCCTGGTTACGCTGGTCAAGAAGTGGATTCCTCCATCCGGTGATTCATTGAAGATCAATGTTGATGGTGGAATAAATAGACAAGGTACAAGGGGACCGGCCGCAGCCATCTGCAGCAACAAAGAAGGCATCTACTTGGGGGCATCTGCCATTTTCATTGATGGACTAGTTGATCCTGGTTCTCTGGAAGCTCACGCGTGCAATGAAGCCCTAGCTTTAGCTAGAGATTTGAATGTGCAGGAGTTGGAGATTGCCTCTGACTGCATGGAAGGGATCACCAGTATCAACAAGGGAGCCTCCTCATCATATGTTGCTCTTTTGCATGAAATTTCGCATCACCGCCGGTCTTTCCGATCGTCAGCATTTAAATTTGAGCCAAGAAATTCAAACTCTGAAGCTCATGTGTTAGTTGAGACTTAAGAGTGTTGGGTCACTCCCTATCGGTCACCATTTGTGGCTAGGTACTTTACCTAACATTGCTTGTATTCCTGTTATTACTGAGCATGAATAAAACCTAGTTATCCTCCTAAAAAAACTTACCCTCACAAAAAGTGCTCAGACAAAAAACTTACCTTCACAAAAAAATTGACGTGTATACGCGATTCTTTTACAGGAATCTGTACACCCATGTACTCATTGGCTTTGTCGATGTTGTTGTTGTAGATCCCATATATATGCACGGGGATTGGCTGAAATTTAATATATACTAGAAATATATACCGCGCGTTGCAGCGGAGATTCCTTACATAAATAAAAAAATAAAAAAAAGTATGGTGCGTTAATTTTGTTTAAGTGAACATGCAAAATTTAATTTGTCATAGTCGTGATACTAAATTTATTCGACACGAAATATTTGTGTATTGAAAATTATTAGTGTGGACAATAAAATTATTAGAATATTACTGATGTGGAATTTGCATATAAAGATTAATAAATATATTAGTTGATATGACATGGATAATTGATTGGTTAAGAGAATGTATGATGTGGATAGCAACGGACGGTTTATCTGTCTCAGGGAAGGAGGATTGAGCTACTACAGTTAAGACTAGGGGTGATGTTAATGCTGCTAGTCATAGCCTGTATGGATAAATCGCAACAATGAACTGCATGTTGGTTGCTAGCATTGTAGCAGCTGGAAGTAACCTTGTTCCATGATCAATATAATCCCCTTCCACCCAAAGAAAGGAGTAACTATTTGGGGGTGAATCAATTCTATTTTTGTGGTTGTGAGTTGTGAGGATACTGCAAAAACTAAAACCTGGTGAATTTGTATATTTGAGGGCAAGAAAAGTGTGATCGTCATGTTTTGGTGGAGGACCAGAATAAACCGTCCGTTGCTAATAATTGGACCATACAATTTGTTTAGCGACCAAGGTATCATACCATGAACACAATAGGACATAAAAGGAACGTGATTTTCCCATATGATTTTTTTTGCAAAATTCCCCATATGTTATATGGCACAACAGTTTAGATTTGATTATGGGATAAAAATGGTAGGCCAACATATTATAGATGGCTCATGTTTAAACAATTAAATACAATTTTACTAAATTTCAGACGTCTGTTTTCATTTTCGTTTTATGCCGGATTTTGTGGCTGTCCAATCTATACGAATTTGAGCGCTGCTCGATCTGGCTGTCCTTGTGGCGCGTGTGCGGGCTTCAATCTGTTTTTGAGCTAATGGACCGGGCGCTCGGCGAGACGCTGTGTGTTAGTCTGTACCTTTGAATTTTATATTGGTTGGAAAAGGCAGGGGGCGGAGAGGCGAGCAGCGGCTTATGCTCCGAGCATCGCTGTCAGTTTTCTTCAGTTTTTTTTTTACGGGTTTAGCATAGGTAAACATCACATAGGATTAAGTGAACCAAAAACAAGCACGGCTTCTTCAGAATTTTGTCTCATTTGACTGGAAGCTGTGGAGTTTCATCGGCAGTCACATTATTAAGCAAGTTGTTGCCACTTGTTTGAGTTTCTTCATTTTAGCACTCTTCTGACCTATGTAAAATATATGAGAAGTGTTCACTCTATAGTTAGTAGTTTACCTTTTTATTTTCTTAGTGATAAGTAATTCATCATTGTCTCATAATTTGCCGCATCATTGTGCTTTTTTCCCATTGTCTCATCATTTGTCGCATCATTGTGATTTTTTCAGTCCTGTTTTAGTTTTCAATCTTGTAGTTATTTTTGCAAGTACTTTTCGAGTTAGTTCCCATTTTCTTCAGTTTTGCCAAGTAGTTTCATTCTTATTAGTTTCTTCAGTTGTTAGTGTTAGTTTTCATTTCTTAGTCTTCAGAGTTAGTTCTCAGTACCCCTATAAGGATCAATATTTATCAGTTATTAGTCTTCAGTAACCCTAAGGATAGTCACCCATGTCTCAGTTATTAGTCTTCAGTTTTTCTTCTGATGTGATTTACTTTGGTCATTGTTTCTTCTGTTTTTAGAGTTTAGTCTATGTCGCAATGTTCAGTTTGTTCAATGTTTCATTCTTTAGTTATCTGTTTTTAGCTTTTAGTTATCATACTTCAGTTTCTCAGATAATTTAGTATTCAGTTCTGCTCAGCCTCAAATTTAGTCTTTAATTTTCATGTATTTTTTTCTGTCAGTGTGCTTTACTTTTAGTATAAGTTGTCGGTTATTTTAAACAGCGGTGACATGATTAGCTTACTTCTTTTTAGCCCTGTTCAGTGTGCCAAATCGTTAAAAGGGATAGAAAGTCTGGCCTACAGATTCGACCTAAACCCCAGAAGAAAACATATGTTTTTTCTTACTGAATCTGGACTAAGTATTAATCATAGACACTTGTCAAAACGCGATTGGAAGGAAAAAAACGGCCTTAAGCAAATTGTAAAACAAACGTTTGATGGATAGACACTCCCAAATAAACAAAAGAGAAAGGGACACATCATTTAAGGGCTGGAGATATCTCTTTATTCATATGATCAATGCAGTACAAAGTTAAGTACTCAACCATATCCTTTAAGAACGCCCCTTCCACATGAGAAACGTGATGCCACTAGCTATGTGGGCCAACACTTCATTTTCTAAGTTCTCTTGTTGTATGGGATTCTTCTGGGCACCCAACAACGCCATATCACAATTTAGGGGCGTCAATGAGGCCTTATCTAACTTTTCGTATATCGCTTTAGCGCCAAGTCCTTTGTGCAAGTCATCAATGGCGCTTACTATCAACACATCCATATACTTGTAATAATCGATGCAAGTGCTGAGCTCAGACACTAGGTTGGGATAGCCCAACAACCCAACGCACCCTAGGTTGCTGAGCATATGCAACGTGGACGTCACGTTGTGTGCGGTTAGGTTGACAGCTCTGACCGCCAACCCACGCTTGTCTATGGGGGAGGCACTTGCTGGGTCGGCTGAGAGCACGCCAACACAATAGTCGTAAGACATTTTAGGAATCTCGGAGCATGTTTTGTTGATGACAGACGAGGTGCCGGCTATGAGGCTAGGGAGGATGACTAGGGTAAGGAAGAATAGTATAACAAGAGACTGCATTGGTTAATTTGGTTGCAAGGAGCATACAAAGCTTTGAGGATGTCCAAATTTATGCACCGAAGAGAGCGGTGAAAAGGAAAAAAGAATCATGGATTAAATGTAAAGATACCCAAATAAATACTCCCCTCCTTGCTCTTTATGAACATTTATGAACACGACTTTAAGATTTATCTGAAGTCAAACTTAATCAAGTTTGACCAAATTTATTGGAAAATATATTAATATTCACAACACAAAATTATTCCATTAGATGCATCCTGAATTTAATTGTTATATTATACTCCCTCTGTAAACTAATATAAGACGTTTTAGATAACTAAACTAGTGATCTAAAACATGTTATATTAGTTTACGGAGGGAGTATAACTTTAGCATTGTAGATGTTGATACATTTTTCTATAAAGTTGATACATTTTGTATATGCAAACTAAAAAGGACCAGAGGAAGTATATAGCCAACCTTTTTATTAATGACCATTAGAAAAGTCACATCTTTTCTTTCTACAAGAGTGAATAGTCATGGTTGATAGTAAAACACGTGACACAATAAAAGAATACTTAATATATAAAAATAGATGTGTACATCTCTCGATGCAAAGGCTGGGGTACTCCTCTTTTTCATAAAAATAATACTTAGCAGCGGGATTTAAGATGTCATGGCATATGTCTTTTGTTTATAGAAAAGGAAGTAGTGATCAATAAGCCATGAGATCATAACAAGAGGAGGAATGATGTTGCAGAACATAGCTGCATATACAAAATGTAATGGACAAGCAGATTTTTTTGCTGGCAATTTTAGATCGGAAAGAATTATACTTAGACTAACCATAGTGGGAAGTAACATCAACTAGTAATAATTTAAGGGCTTAAAGGAGTAACTTTTCGTATATCTCCTCAGCATTTCATGGCTCGTGCACTCCCTTCGTCCGGGTTCATTGAGCCTCTAAGCTATGGGAAACAAACCGGATTTATAAGGCTACTCCCAATGTTTTATCTTGGATAGGTGCAAAGGATGCCAACAAGGCAAAAACATCTATACGGCAACGTAATTAAGAGGAGAAAGAGGAGTTTGGTGACCCTAGGAGAAAACGGTGCTAGTCACGGAAAACTATGCAAAACATTAAAAATAAAGTAGACTAGCCTATGCATGCAAGACTTTAGTTGCTAAACAATTAAATGAGACAACCTTAGCAACAATAAGCTAAGCACCTATGCATTGGAGACTATAAAAAATGAGAGAAAAACTAAAAATCGATGAAGAAAAATCTACAACAAGATAAAAAAAAATCCGGCTAAATAATGAAAATGCATATGTAACTACACAAGCGGGTACATGTCCTATCTACACCATATATTGGGAGGTTTTTTGCTTTGAGATTTGTACAACCATGCATTAAAGTGGGTTGTGCTAAGGAATTTTGTGCATACTAAAAACTAAAAAGAACACACAAAGGAAAAAACTGAAAAGGTATTTTGTGCATATTAAAAATTGTATTTTTGTGCGCTTATGCATTTTTAGGTACTTACTTCTCGGCTTGTTGTTTGCACATCAAGGAGAAAAACCAAGTACAAAACGATCACGAAGTTAAGCACAAGTCGTGAAGTGCAAACTATTTTATCTCCGTACTGATCTCAATGCATTAATGAACAGTGATGATATAACATATATCCGCTTGTGTAGATACAGAATCCGCACCCGGCTGAATAATGTATAGAAGAAAGGAAAACAATTCATATACATTGCATGTGAGCTGGCCGGTTGGTTAGTGCACCTTTAGACCAGAGCAACTAATTAAGGTGTACTCGTTCGCCGACCCGCGCAACAAACGTTTTGCTAACCTTACAGCGCGCCATGTGTCAAGTCCACTGTGCTCCTTTGAGATATATTTTTTTAATTTTTGTGTGCATATTTTTTATGTTTAAAATAGGTTTTTTGAGATTTTTTTCGGCTTTTCCGGTTTTCACATGTTTTTTCTTTATGTTTTGATGAAAAAATATCAATTTCTTTTTTTAAAGGTACAACTGTGCCTATGCGAAAGGCACAAATCGTCATGTGCCTCTAAAAAGAGGCACGATCGTGCTTCTAGAAAGTAAACACGAGTCGTGCTTTTAAAAAGGAGGCACGACCGTACCTTTACGGGAAGGCATGGCCGGGATAGCACATGTGCCAAGTGCGCACCTAAAACTTTAAGGGCCCATAATTTCCGTACATGTATATTATGTATTATTTTCAAAAATATAAATAAACATAGAATACTTGGGTCGATTACTAGCGTTTGGTACTGAAAGCTGCAAAAAGTGCTCGTTTGATTCTTTAAAAATAATCGCAAGCTCGTTGTTGCATGCTGGATAGAGAATGGCGCAGGTACAAATGAAACTGCTCCTGGCCTTACGTGGACGACTCGACCTAGCCGACCCGTGGTAGCCTAGCGCCAACATCGCTCCGGAACGGCCTTCAGCGGCTGGCCGGTGTCTTTGCTTTCGATCAGTCGATGAATTGCCAGATAATTCTCAGTCTGTAGTACAAAAGGATGCAGGAGGTATAACGGGTTGCTCGGATCATCAAATAAAGCAAGGATCATTAACCCCTTGAAAATAAAAAAACAAGAATCGTTAACCGGGGTTTGATCTTCAAAACCATATTACCGCAGCGTGAGCTAAGTTTGATGATCCGTATAATTGTAAAGCAATTACCAACTTTTTTTTACATATCTTATCTTTTAAGTTTATTGTTCATTACTTCAATTTTCGTATAAAATAGGGCCTTATTTTAAAGTTTCGCACATGGTTCCAAAAAATTTCGACCCGGCCCTCACGGAAGGCACGAATATACTTACGCGAAAAGCACGTCGCGTGCTCTAAAAAAGAAGGAAAAAGGAACCGTTAGATCGCGCCACTTGACGCCAGACCTAGGCATATCTCGGCCCGGGCCGGGCCTGAAAAAGCCCGCACCAGAAAACCATGGCCCGAGCCCGGCCCGGTCGTCGAGCCTAAAATCAGGCCTGAGCCCGGCCCATGTGTGCATAAACGTCGTCGGGCCTCGGGCCTTCCCGAAAACATGTTATCAGCAAGCCCGAGACCGGCCCGACGTAGCCTTCGGGCCTAAAAATCAGGCCCGAGCCGGTCCGTATGCATGGTCGGGCGGGGCAGGCACCCAATGCCCAGGTCTGCTTGACGCGCGCGTGGAGCGTCAGGGCAACTCCAACGCGCCGACGCAAACGGACGCGCGTTTTGTCCGCTTTCTGTCCGGTTTGCGCAGTCGCGTCCGCGCGCATGTTCGCTTTCTGTCCGACGACATGCGCGGTCGCCCAACGCACCGACGCAAACGCATATTCGAACATAATTTTTTACCAGAAAATAAGTAATTAAACATTAATTAACCGTCCATTACAACTAATTAAAACTAAAAATAAAAAACGCCACCTTACACGCCGTGGTCGCCGCCGGTGTCCATGTCGTCGTCGTCACTGCTCGACAATTCGACCAATGGCACCGGCGAGTCTGTTGGGATACGGGGCAGAAAACATAAAATTTTCACACCTACGGTACCCGAACCCAAGATCTATGCTATGACGATGTAAAGTAACAGAGGGAATCAGTGTTCATACCTTTGAAGACCGAAAGAGGGAAACGTTCTTACGAACGTGGTTGGCGTAGACTCAGAACTACGACCTCCCTGTCGTGTAGAAGACCACCACCAGCGAGGATGACTCCCGGCAAACCTCTAGCGACGAAGCAGCACCACAGGTGTAGTGCCTCGAAGAGATTATACACGTACGACACAATCGATGTTCCTTCCGGGCTCCGAACCAGGCGAGCAGCGGAAGAAAGACGGCTACGGATCCCGACTCCGGCAGAGCGACGGCCTGCCTTATGGTGGAGAACTCCAATCCTGGTGCAGACTCCTAACAAGGGGAGTCCACTTCCAAAAATGGAGAAGGAAGAAGAAGGAGATCAATTGTTGTGTGGAAAAAGGGGGGTCTACCCCTCTATATAAAGGCCAAGGGGGGGTGTGATCCCTCTTCCCTCCCCCATGTGGGACTAAACCCCCAAGGGGGGAGGGGTGCGCCGGCCAAGGGGGGGTTGGGCCCCACCCCTTGGCGCCAAGCCCAAGGGGGGGAACCCCCTCCTCCCCTAATGGGCCCCAAGGGCCCATATAGCCTTTTTCCATTATTTTTAATTATTTAATAAGTTTTAAATATTTAATTCAGATAATTAAATAATAAAAACATTATTAAAACAATTAAACTTTATTTTGAACTATTCAAAATGTCCGGAAACCATTCTGTCCTCCTCCGGAACTATTCCGGTGATTTCTCCTATTTCACCGATTGATCCCGTAACTGTCCTATGCATCGATTGCCCTTAAGTGTAAGACCCTAACGGTCCGGGAAACAGCAGACATGGTCGAGACTCTTCTCATTGACCAATGACTAGTCAGTTGGACCTGGTTACAATCCTTGACAGCCCCTGCGCTTCCATCGAATGAGCTTCGATCGCTTTTGGAAATCGTTAACGATACGACGTAATCCCTTTGTGCTGCGGTACTTTTTTTGTCCGAGGTTTGATCGTCGGTATCCCACATACCGTGTTCACATCTCGTTCACGATAAACAACTTCTCTCGTCCATGATCATTGTATCTCTTGTGACCTAGTCACGTCCTTGCAAGGGGTTGATGCAATATCACCGAGTGGGCCTAGAGTACCTGTCCTGTCATAAGGACTGACAAATCACGCTTTGATTTATTAACATACTCATCAACCATCTATTTCGGAATACCCAAAGTGCTCCGTTATAGCCAGCATATTTCAATCAGGCGGTGGGATACAAATCAAAGTCTCCTCATAGATCGTGATTACGTATGATCATTACGGTCTAAGGACTAAGCCATACGTTACAAAGTCATAGCAACGCTGAACTATGTGACTCGATCACATTGCTTTACTTTAGGTGGGTGTCTGTCCATCACATCATTCCCCTAATGATATGACCTCATTGTCAATGGACTTAAGTGTCGCCATGACCAGGAAAGCTTGATCAATCAATTGCCCAATGAGATAGTTTACCCGAGTTAAATTACGGACCATGTTTTATACTACACCTGTATTAGTATTTCCAAGTAATACAGTTATAGCACAGTATACAACGTATTATGAACAAAACGGATATGTGACAAATATCTTTATTAATTTGTCTCTAGGGCACATATCCAACAGTCTCCCACTTGCACTAGAGTACAAATTACACTAGTTTACATCAGGTATGTATCTAACACCAATGGTCTCTCGGTGTTCTTCAAACTTGCCCTGTGGAAGAGGTTTAGTCATCGGGTCTGCTGCGTTCAGATCCGTATGTATCTTGTGAATCCTAGTGTGTCCATCCCTGACGTAATCTCGCGTCACATGGAACTTTCGGAGGATGTGCTTGGCTGTAGAGTGAGTTCTTGGCTCCTTCGCGTTAGCAATGGCACCCGTGTTGTCGCAGAAGATTCCCACGGGGTCAGTGTAACTGGGAAAGACGCCAAGCTCGATCACGAACTTCTTCAGCCACAGCGCCTCGTTTGACGCTTCGCAAGCGGCAATATACTCCGACTCCATTGAAGATTGAGCGACGACTGACTGTTTGCCGCTCCTCCAGCTAATCGCGCCTCCGTTCAACATGAAAACATATCCCGTCTGGGACTTCGAGTCATCTAGGTCTGAGCCGAGGCTTGCGTCAACGTAACCCTTTACGGTGAGCTCCTCATCAACTCCTCCATAAACGAGAAAGAGATCCTTGGTTCTTTTCAAGTACTTAAGGATGTTCTTTACTGCTGTCCAATGGGCCATTCCCGGATTACTCTGGTAGCGATTAGTCATACTAATGGCCAACGCTAAATCCGGTCTGGTACATAACATAGCATACATGAGAGAACCTATGGCTGAGGCATAGGGCTTTGAGGACATCTCCTCTTTCTCTTTAGCTGTGGTCGGGCATTGAGTCACGCTTAGTTTGACACCTTTTATAACTGGCAAGAGGCCTCTCTTGGAGTCATCCATTTTGAACCTTTTCAAAATCTTGTCAATATAAGTGTTCTGACTCAAGGCCAACCGTAGATTAGGTCTATCCCTATAGATCTTAATCCCCAGTATGTACGCAGCTTCACCAAGGTCCTTCATGGAAAATTGTCCATTCAGATATTCCTTCACTTCCTCTAAGAATTTCTTATCGTTCCCTATTAGTAATATGTCATCTACATATAACACAAGGAATGCTACAGAGCTCCCACTCAGTTTCTTATAGACGCAGAACTCTTCGATGTTTTGGACAAATCCAAAAGCTTTAATGACCTCATCAAATCGAAGATTCCAGCTCCGAGATGCTTGCTTCAACCCATAGATGGACCGTTGAAGCTTGCAAACCTTACCAGCATTCCTTGGATCGACAAACCCCTCTGGTTGCATCATATACAACTCTTCCTCAATGTTGCCATTTAGGAATGCAGTTTTCACATCCATCTGCCATATCTCGTAATCATGATATGCAGCTATTGCTAGTAGGATCCGAATAGACTTTATCATCGCTACAGGAGAGAACGTCTCCTCGTAGTCAACTCCTTGAATTTGTCGGAAACCCTTCGCAACAAGTCGAGCTTTGTAGACAGATACGTTTCCGTCTGCGTCAGTCTTTTTCTTGAAAATCCATTTATTCTCGACGGCCTTGCGGTCCTCGGGAATATCCACCAAAGTCCATACTTTGTTGGTGTACATGGAGTCTATTTCGGATTTCGTGGCTTCAAGCCATTTCTCGGACTCGGGTCCCTCCATTGCTTCTTTGTAACTCGTAGGTTCATCCGACTCATTAGCCGAGATTGCATTCACAAGCTGTCCGTAAAACTCAGTAGGTTGACGGACTCTTGATGACCTACGGGGCATAAAAGGTTCCTCTTCATTCTCATCATGATCATCATTAATGTCATGATCGTTATGAATGTCGTTCTGGCCATTCTCTTCAACTCCCACTGTGGAAGATGGTTCCAGAACAAATTCCGTAGCCATTTCATCCAATTGGAGTGATTGGTCAGTTACTTCATCGAGGTCTATTTTCCTCCCACTCAACTCTTTCGCGAGAAACTCCTTCTCAAGAAAGTGTCCTGTCTTGGCAACAAACGTTTTGCTGTCAGACTTGTTGTAGAAGGTGTACCCACAAGTTTCCTTGGGATAGCCCACAAAGATGCACTTATCCGCCTTGGATTCAAGTTTGTCAGGCTGTAGTTTCCTAACATAAGCCTCACAACCCCAAATCTTCAGGTGAGACAACTCAGGTTTAGTGCCATACCATTCTTCAAATGGTGTTGTCTTTACGGATTTGGATGGTGCCCTATTAAGAATATGAATGGCGGTTTCTAATGCATACCCCCAGAATGACACAGGCAAATCAGTATGAGACATCATCGATCGTACACTATCCAATAGGGTTCGATTACGTCGCTCAGCCACACCGTTTCTCTGAGGTGTACCTGCCGGCGTAAGCTGTGGTACTATGCCACAAGACTTTAGATGATTGCCAAACTCGTGACTCAAATACTCGCCACCTCGATCCGATCGAAGGTGCTTGATTTTTCTTCCGAGTTGATTTTCGACCTCATTCTGAAATTCCTTGAACTTTTCAAAGGTTTCAGACTTGTGCTTCATCAAGTAAATATACTCATATCTACTCAAGTCATCAGTAAAGGTCACGAAGTAACGAAGATCATTGCGAGTGGGGACGTTCATGGGTCCACATACATCCGTGTGTATGATCCCCAATAAGACATCCGCACGCTCCATCACACCATTGAATGGAGTCCTTGTCATTTTGCCCATGAGGCATTGTTCACATGTATCAAGGGATCCAAAATCCAATGACTCAAGAAGTCCATCCTTATGGAGCTTCTCCATGCGTTTTACACCAATATGACCAAGTCGGCAATGCCACATCATCATGTGATCTTCATTATTCTTTAATCTTTTGGCCTCAATATTGTTAACGTGACACACGTCACCATCGAGATTAAGTACGAATAAACCATGCAACTCCGGTGCGTGAACATAAAACATATCATCCTTATAAATCGAACAACCATTTGTCTCAGACTTAAAAGAATAGTGGTCTCGCTTCAAGCAAGAGCCACTCACGATGTTCACACTCAACGCGGGTACATAGTAACATTTATTCAGAACTAAAACCAATCCCGAAGGGAGACTAAGATGCATCGTGCCGACCGCCAAGACTTCAATCTGGCAGCCATTCCCCACGCGCATTGTCACTTCATCTTTGAGCAAGCGTCTCCTATTCCTTAGTCCCTGAATGGAATTAGAAATATGAGCGACAGACCCTGTATCAAATATCCAGGATGTGTTCCCGGCGCTTGTCAAGAGAAGATCAACAATATGTATATCAAATATACCTTCGTCTCTCTTGGCGACCTTGCCAACCTTCTTGTCCTTTAGGTACTTGGGACAGTTGCGCTTCCAGTGACCTTCACCCTTGCAGTAGAAGCACTCCACTCCGAGTTTGGGCTTGGGTGCCTTGGGAGGAGCGGCAACTGACTTGCCATCCCTCTTAGGGCCACCTCTCCTGGCCTTCTCCCGTCTGCTTGACTTCTTGAAGTCAGTGGTCTTGTTGACCATGAAGACGGCGTGCTCCTTCTTGATCTCAACCTCAGCGCTCTTTAGCATGGCGAACAACTCAGAAGGGGTTTTGGTCATCCCCTGCATGTTGTAGTTCAGCACAAAGCCTTTGTAGCTAGGGGGAAGCGACTGCAACACCCTATCAACCGCAAGTTCATCTGGAATCTGGCATTCCAGAGCATTCAAGCGCTGAACGTAGCCAGACATTTTGACCACGTGCTCACTCACGCTGCCGTGCTCGTCCATCTTTGCTGAGAAGAAGGCTTCAGAAGCCTCGTACCGTTCAGCCCTGGCTTGAGGTGCGAAGACCGCCTTGAGGTCGGTGATAATCTCATATGCACCCATCCTCTCAAAGCGTTTCTGCAGCTCAGCCTCCATGGAGTAGAGCATGCCACTCTGGACAAGGTTGTAATCATCAGTCCTGGAGAGATAGACATTCTTCTCGTCCTGACTGGCATCATCTGCTGGTGCGTCACCTAACGCGTCCTCTAGTACGTATGCCATTTTGAAGGGAACGAGGAGAATCCTCAGGGTGCGGAACCAGTTGGTGAAGTTTGTCCCATCTGTTTTTAGCTTATCTTTCTCTAGGAATGATCCTAAGTTGAACGAGGGGTGAGGTGCTGCCATCTACAAGGTTGGATTCATAACGATACAATTTAGACTTTTGTTCATAATGTGGAGTTTCAATTTAATCTCAAAATTCTAGAAAGCTCCCACTTAGATAAACACCTCTCAATTTAACTAAGTGATTACACAATCCCAGCCCCCATACCTCCCCCGATATGTACGGCCCAGTATGCGAACCAGGTAGGCCTCTAAGCCAATCACATCAGGCATGTGACTCGTGCTCGACCTTTCGGTCTTCTGTGTTCCAGGCCCGCATCTACATACGTCAAGCCTGCCAATCGAACCTTGATGTTAGCTGTTCAGCAAGGCCATATCTGCATATGCCAGGCTCGCTGAACCCAACCTCATGCGAACTCCGTTGAATATGTAGGACAACTCCGGTATGTACGGAGCATCAAGCCATATGGGAGAACCTTCCAGGTGGTGCCCATCAAAAGGGAGAACACAATGTTGGTATTGTGAGAGATGGTCCTGTTTCGTGCTACCGTCGATATATCTAGCATACTAGCATAAAACAGGAAGTAAAACTTTAAATCATACAACCTATGATCCCCCTTCATGCAAAGCAAAGTTAAAACGTCTTTCTACTTTAGCTTGTGCAAGTTTTACGTGGCTGCTAGGGGTTTCGAGAGAGAGAACCGATTTCTATCCTGCGAAAAACATGCCACAACACCGTCTCTTATCCGTCTCGATTACACCCCTGTCCGGGCCCTCCGTTGCAAACATCTTCGCATCGCTAATGCAGAGAGACAGACACCCCCCCAGCCACTTTATATGGTACAAGCCATATGTCAAGCGTGGAACCAGTCTCGCGTAAACGCGTAAGGTCGGTCGGGGGCCGCTTCATCAAACATTGCCGCAATGCTCAATGAGTACACGTGGGAGGGTAACGAATGAAGATTCGATGCCCACATCCTAGATGTGTTCTATCCGTACAATACATCTACGCATAGCTGGCTCATGATACCACTGTTGGGATACGGGGCAGAAAACACAAAATTTTCACACCTACGGTACCCGAACCCAAGATCTATGCTATGGCGATGTAAAGTAACGGAGGGAATCGGTGTTCATACCTTTGAAGACCGAAAGAGGGAAATGTTCTTACGAACGTGGTTGGCGTAGACTCAGAACTACGACCTCCCTGTCGTGTAGAAGACCACCACCGGCGAGGATGACTCCCGGCAAACCTCCAGCGACGAAGCAGCACCACAGGTGTAGTGCCTCGAAGAGATTATACACGTACGACACAATCGATGTTCCTTCCGGGCTCCGAACCAGGCGAGCAGCGGAAGAAAGACGGCTACGGATCCCGACTCCGGCAGAGCGACGGCCTGCCTTATGGTGGAGAACTCCAATCCTGGTGCAGACTCCTAACAAGGGGAGTCCACTTCCAGAAATGGAGAAGGAAGAAGAAGGAGATCAATTGTTGTGTGGAAAAAGGGGGGTCTACCCCTCTATATAAAGGCCAAGGGGGGGTGTGATCCCTCTTCCCTCCCCCATGTGGGACTAAACCCCCAAGGGGGGAGGGGTGCGCCGGCCAAGGGGGGGTTGGGCCCACTCCTTGGCGCCAAGCCCAAGGGGGGAACCCCCTCCTCCCCTAATGGGCCCCAAGGGCCCATATAGCCTTTTTCCATTATTTTTAATTATTTAATAAGTTTTAAATATTTAATTCAGATAATTAAATAATAAAAACATTATTAAAACAATTAAACTTTATTTTGAACTGTTCAAAATGTCCGGAAACCATTCCGTCCTCCTCCGGAACTATTCCGGTGATTTCTCCTATTTCACCGATTGATCCCGTAACTAGGGCTGGATTAACGAGCTGCTCGGCTCATTAAGCTCGTGCTCATTAAGCTCGTGCTCGTTAAGCTCACTAATATTAACGAGCAAAAACTCGTGCTTGGCTTGGTTCGTTAAGAGCTCATTAAGCTCGCGAGCATTCACGAGTGCTCGTTAAGATAAAAAATGATAATTGACTATAGAAGCATTCATCAGCAAATTCACAACAACATAATTTAGCAAAGTGGTACCTTAGAATAATTTAAATATTCAAAATTCAAATAGTAACCCTATCTCTTCTTATCGCGTGAGTCACGATCTGTCGATCCCCTTCTGGGCATTCTGGCCTTATATTCTTTGTTCGTGTTGGAGAAAGGAGGTGTGCTGGAAAGGAGGAGGTGGGATAAATTGGGTCGGGCTGAGGCGTGAGTGACTGAGTAGTGAGCACCCTAAAAAAACTAGGATTTTCCCTTAAATAAAACAAACTAAAAACTTAGTGATTAAAAAAACAAACTAAACGAGCTGCTCACGAAACTCATGAACGAGCTTGTTAAGCTCATTAATATTAACGAGCTAAAAATGTTGTTCAGCTTGGCTCATTAACTAATGAGCACGAGTCTTAACGAGCCGAGTTTCCGAGCGCTCATTATGCTCGCGAGTAACGAGCTTTTCGTCCAACCCTACCCGTAACTGTCCTATGCATCGATTGCCCTTAAGTGTAACACCCTAACAGTCCGGGAAACAACAGACATGGTCGAGACTCTTCTCATTGACCAATGACTAGTCAGTTGGACCTGGTTACAATCCTTGACAGCCCCTGCGCTTCCATCGAATGAGCTTCGATCGCTTTTGGAAACCGTTAACGATACGATGTAATCCCTTTGTGCTGCGGTACTTTGTTTGTCCGAGATTTGATCGTCGGTATCCCACATACCGTGTTCACATCTCGTTCACGACAAACAACTTCTCTCGTCCATGATCATTGCATCTCTTGTGACCTAGTCACGTCCTTGCAAGGGGTTGATGCAATATCATCGAGTGGGCCCAGAGTACCTGTCCTATCATAAGGACTGACAAATCCCGCTTTGATCTATTAACATACTCATCAACCATCTATTTCGGAATACCCAAAGTGCTCCGTTATAGCCAGCATATTTCAGTCAAGCGGTGGGATACAAATCAAAGTCTCCTCATAGATCGTGATTACGTATGATCATTACGGTCTAAGGACTAAGCCATACGTTACAAAGTCATAGCAACGCTGAACTATGTGACTCGATCACATTGCTTTACTTTAGGTGGGTGTCTGTCCATCACATCATTCCCCTAATGATATGACCTCATTGTCAATGGACTTAAGTGTCGCCATGATCAGGAAAGCTTGATCAATCAATTGCCCAATGAGATAGTTTACCCGAGTTAAACTACGGACCATGTTTTATACTACATCTGTATTAGTACTTCCAAGTAATACAGTTATAGCACAGTATAAAACGTATTATGAACAAAACGGGTATGTGACAAATATCTTTATTAATTTGTCTCTAGGGCACATATCCAACAGAGTCAACCCCAGGGCTGTAGGGTGGCAGCGGTGTCAACGGGTACGGTGGGCGAAACTGTGGCGCCCACCAATCCCATGGGGCCGCCGGCGGAGGCATGTCTTCTTGCGGCGGCGGCGGCGGCGGCGCCTGGTACTGCGGTGGAGGTGGTGTTGGAGGTGGCGGAGGCGCATGGTCGCGGATGAGGAGCGGACCGGCGCCGCGTCAAGGAGGAGACGCGAACGTCAAGCTCTCCTGGACCATGAAATCGAGCCCCGGCCACATGGCCTTCTCCTCCTGCGCCGAGATCTCAATCGCGCGCTGGACCGCCGCCCCATCGTCCGCCATGGCCTTTTGGAAGGTCGCCGCCTCCGCCTCATCTTCGGGCGCGACGACGACCGGATGCGGCATGACGCGCCTGCCCGCGCGCGGTGCGCCCGCCGGTTGAGGCTGCACGACGTTTTGGTCGCGCAGCGAGGCGGCCAGGTTGGGCGGCACGGGGACGCGGTTGCGACTCGGGCGCCACTGGACCGGCAACCCGACCTGCGGCCATGGCACGGGGCACCTGTGCGCCATTAGTTCCGGCATTGGTGCGTCCGAATGTAGATCCGGCGCCCTCGACGACGGCGAAGGAGAGGGTGGTCGAGAAGGGGGTGGGGGAGGGGACGAGTCGCGCCGGCGCTGGCGCCCGGAGCCGGAGCCGGAGCCGGAGGCCTCGTGATCATTCTTACCGCGGCCAAACCACTTTGACATGGCGGCACTCTGGTGACGTTCTGGTCGAGCGGTGGGAGGCAGTGGTGGGCGCGGGCGTGCGAATAGCGACGGCGTGCCGCGTGGTCGTCTTTTAAAAAGACGCCACAGACGTTGCCAAGTGGCCTGGCGCGGACGCGAAGGATCGAGTGCGGACGCGAAGCGGACGTTCAACACGTCCGCTCGGTGTCCGTGCCGGCGCAAACTCGGCGCACTTTTGCGTGGGATTTGCGTCAACGTGGACACCGAACGAACACGACCGCGCCAATAAATGTGATGCGGTTACGCGTTGACCGCGTTCTTGACCACTTTGACGCAAATGTGGATGCGCGCGGATAGAAATGCGCCGCGCGTTAGAGTTACCCTCGCTTGTCGAACACGAAGGGTGTGAATGCGTTTTTGATATGAGTACTCGTTAATTAGTGATTTCGCCTTTAAACAAGGCAGAGGTCACGAGTTCTCCTGGCCTGACTCAAGCAATATTTTTTGCGTATTAGGAAATGTGGAATGGACCGGCCCAGTCACTTCAGGCGCTAAATAGGTATCCAATGCCCCGTAAGTAAGTGTTTTAAATAGTGCTATATGGCAAATATCGAGGAGAGAATTCCTTCTATGACATCATTTTTAAATTTGATGCCATATGTGACACTCTCAACTTTTTACTTCCTTTTATGGCCACTTGTATAAAATTTATGCATCACATGACACTTTAGTGTATTTTTAGAACTAACGATTACATATAAAGTCACTTTTGCCACTGATGCAATGTATGACAAAAATACAGAAATATTGTTGTACTATGAAATATGGAACCATGCATATAGATTCATAATAACTGAAATGCTAATTCAAGAAAATTCAAAAAATACATGGAATATGGCATCAAAATACAAGGGAGGTTCTGACGATTTTTTGAATTCTTTGAATTAGCATTTCATTTATTATGAATTACATGCACGATTTCATATTACAATATTTCTTGTATTTTTGTCACACATTGCACCAGGGGCAAAAATGACTTTGTATGTGAAAAGTTGACACCGTTAGCTCTAAAAATACACTAGAGTGTCATGTGAGGCATAAATTTTATACAAATGGTCATAGAAGGAAGTAAAAATTGAGAGTGTCACATACGACATCATGTTTTAGGAGTAGTGTCATAGAAGAAATTCTCTCAATATCGAGAGACCTTCAAATAACTATAGCAGTCTATTTGTACATGAAATCATTTAGCGTTTGTTGAAAAGGCTATAGCGGGCTATTTAAAACTATGATAAGTATGTACAATCCTTTAAAAAAATGGGCATGTCTAGATTTCAGTCGACTAAGACTTAGCGAAGTCTCAGTAAAGTGATAGAACAAGTAAAAGAAAGAAAAAATATATTTCTTTGCACGAATCTCCACACACAATCTCATAAATATAGCATTGACTGAGATCTCGTTAAGTCTTAGTCGATTGAGATTTAGCAATCCCCTAAAAAATAAAAAATATGTATAGGAAGAATTGAAAGATCCATATTACCCTGTATAGTAAAGTCGAAAAAATGTAACATTAATACATTTAGCTACTGCCCTGTTTTGCACTATTCATGTTACATTTTTTTCAAATGTATTTGAAATTTGAATTTGATATATGGCTAGAAGGATCTGTTTAAAGTAACCTAAATTATATAGAGCGAACCCCAGCGTTGGAGTCTCCTGGCGCGAACACTCCAGTGGTCGTTGATTCCGCCGCACGGATCACGAAGCACTAGTGGAAACAGATCAGGTTTTCAAATAGTTCGCGCTATATCAAGCGAGCGCGAACAGATAAAAACCAATAGTTAGTCGATGCGTTGTGGTGTGCACGCGGGAAGGGAAGCAAGAGGAGGCAGGTTCGAATCTTGTTGCCTCTCCTTTTTTGCAAGCCATCTTTTTAGGTTTTTATTGATGGTTAAATATCTTCAAGAAGTACATGGTAATATTTCACAAAAAAATTGGGATTTTTATTAATGGAAAAAATATATCCAAGAAAATACATGGCAATTTTTTACAATAAAAATTTATTCGTTAGCATGGCATTTGTTAGTTACGAGGCATGGTAAATGTTTCTTTTCTACATGACAATTTTGTTTGACATGGCATTTGTAGTTTATTTTGGATGGCATTTTTTAGTTATGTAACATGGCAAATATAATTTTTGAACATGGCATTTTTTAGTTATGTAGCATGACAAATGTAGTTTTTGAACATGGCATTTGTAGTTTTTGGACATGGCAATTTTTAGTTACGTAGCATGGAAAATGTAGTTTTTGGACATGATATTTTTTAGTAACGTAGCATGGCAAATATAGTTTTCTAACGGCATTTGTAGTTTTTGGACATGACATTTTGTAGTTTTTGGACATGGCATTCTGTAGTTATGCAACATGGCAAATGTAGTTTTGGACATGACATTTGTAGTATATTTAGCATGGCAAATATAGTTTTTGGACATGGCATTCTGTAGTTATGTAACATGGCAAATGTAGTTTTGAACATGACATTTGTAGTATATTTAGCATGGCAAATATAGTTTTTGGACATGACATTTTTTAATTACGTAACATGGAAAATATAGTTTTTGGACATGGAATTTGTAAGTTTTGGACATGGCATAATGTAGTTATGTAGCATGACAAATGTAGTTTTTGGACATGGCATTTGTAGTATATTTAGCATGGCAAATATAGTATTTAGACATGACATTTATAGTATATATAGCATGGCATTTTTTAGTTACATAGCATGGCAAATGTAGTTTTTGGACATGGCATTTGTAGTATATTCTAGACATGGCAAGCACGACTGAAAAGCTGGCAACTCGATCCTGTGCGAAAATGATAGCATATGGCAATTCTCAATTGCGCAAGGCAATTGAAAAAAAAAGCTACAATGAAAATTTTCCATGGCAATTGTCGGGCATCAATTGCTATGTTTTTTTTTTGTTTAGTTTTTGTCATGGATCATGGCAAAATATTTTTTGTATATTTTGGAAAATTGATATTTCTTGCCATAGAAAATTGCTATGTTTTTTAACTACTGTTTTTATTTTATTTTTTGGAGAAAATAATAATAATCAGGCGTACATAAGCCGACTACTACAAGGTGAAGGGGGTCGTCACCATCGACCAAGTTTACCAGTGGATCGATCGCCAGGGGTACAGCGCCGTCGAGACGGACATGGCCAAGGACTTCTGCCTGGCCTTCTCGCTGTTCAAGCTGCTGAAGCGGCGATTCTACGGGTACATTCCGGCGGAGGCCGGCTCGGCCAAGTCGCTGGACCTCGTCTTGACCGGCCTCATACACCACGCCGTCACCGGCCCCGACGCTGCCTTCCGAGTCGTCGAGGCGGAGCTCTCCTTCCTCTACGACTTCTTCTACACCAGGAACATCCTTCCGGTGGGGGTCAGGACCTACATCTTCATCGGCTCATCGCCGTCGTCATGCTGAGCATGACCAATTGGACGGCCTTCGTCGGCACGCTCGGCCCCCGCTACAGCCGTCCTCACGTCGGCGTGATGGATCTCGACCGCTCCGTCACGGTGGTGCTCGTGGTGATCACCGCGGCGCTCGAGGTCTGCCAGGCGCTGGCCGCCTTCTCCAACAACTGGCGGTACGTCATGACCCTGTACCGCTGCGCGCGCGACGGCCGGCCCTGGACCAAGCAGCGGCATGGCCACCTCTGGTGCTGGAAACAGAGCATCACGCCGCCGGAGACGGCGTACTGGGAGCAGAAGATCGGCCAGTACGTGCTCCTGCACTGGTACGACCATCGGCCGTGGAACGTGCGGTCGTGGATCACGCTCTACCTGGTGGAGCCACGGCGGCAGGGCCAGAAGAGAGGCCGGAGAAAGGCTCTGCCTCCGCAGGTCAAGCGAGCCGTGCTCGACTCCCTCAAGTCCAGCGGCGGCAAGCTCACCAATGGCGTCGCCACCGTGGAGAGGCACCGCCTGTCGCCGCAGCTGACATGGGCGTGCAGGTTACCCAAGGTCACCGACCAGATCCTGGTGTGGCACGTCGTCACGACTCGCTTCGATTGGATTAGCGGCGGCGATGCTACCGACGACGGTGTCGACAGCAACAGGCTCGTGGCGTGGAAGTTGTCCAACTACTGCGCCTACCTGGTGGCCTTCGTGCCGGAGATGCTGCCGGACCCCAGCTACAACGCTGAGCAGATCTTCGACACGGCGGTGCAGCAGACGCGGGACCACCTCGTCGGCTGCCGGACCATGGCCGAGATCCTCGACCAGCTGGAGGAGATACAGAGGAAAGAGGAGAGATGCCTGGAGGGCGGCAGGCTATACGAGAGAGCCCAGAGCCGGCAGCAGCAGCATCATAGAGAAGGCCGCGCTGCTCGGTGGGGGTGGGCAGCTCATGGCGTCCGTGCCCGGCGAAGGGCGGCGGTGGAAGGTGCTGGCGGAGTTGTGGGCCGAGTTCATACTGTACCTCGCGCCGTCGGACAACGTGGACGTCCACACAGAGATGCTCGGCGCCGGCGGCGAGTTCATGACGCAGCTGTGGGCGCTGCTCTCCCACGCCGGAATCCTGGAGCGGCCGGCCGCTGCCACGCCGTCGGCACCAAGGACCTGATGGCCATGCATGCTCATGTCGTTGCCTTGTGTTCTCTAGCCGTGTAGGCGTGTAGTTCACGGCCAGTTTTTTTTAGCAGATTCTACATAATCTAGGTTTGCAAAATCAATCAACCAAAAGAACTCGAATGAGGTTTAGAAATTCTAGTGCAATCTAAAATTTTCACAACCACCTTCTTTTTCCATAATCTCAAGATTTTAAGCAATCTCACAAAACAAAACGTTTCAAAATATCTTAATACCCCTATTGTAGCTACAATTTACGGGTTGATTGCCATCCCACCAGCCCACCTCCACGCCTGTAACGGTTAGAGCCGCTCTCGTCCTCTCCACTCTGCGCGCTGGGTAGCGCACCGAGGTTCCTCCTCGTTGTCACCCGACTCCAAGGTCCCTCGTCCCTTCTTGCTCCAGTCTCGCCAGACCTCGTCGCCGTTCGCCGGTGGCCGAGGCCAACCAAACGCACCAGAGGGCCTTCCCCATCTCTCCTCTCTCGTGTATTTTGTTTCACGGCGAAATAGATATTTCAATGCATAACTCAACCCACAATTTTAATGTACAATTTTAGAAAAGAACTCGATGCTAGATTCTGTGGGAAGTAGATTTTGGGGGAAGTTTTCCAAAATCTTGATTTTGTAGAATCCTGCACGAAAAGAACTAGCCGTCAGTCGCGTGGTGAAAAATGAATACAAAAGTTGTGCGTTGTCGTTCGAGTCAATTTTGTTTTACAAAAGGCACGTCCATAAACTACTCGGTCTCAGAACTAAAAAAAACTACTCCGTCTCTACCCCTAAAAAAAACTACTCGGGCTCTCCCTCTCCCTGCTTCTAACCCTAGTCATCGCCTCTTCTCTCGTTGCCGCCGTTAGAGCGCCGCTGGCAATGTACAGACAAGGGATGATGGCAGCGGCGAGGCTTTTCTTCGTCGCGTTTCTAAGAAACCTTTGGGAAAGATCGACGATGTTCTTATCATTGTCAATGACAACTATGTTTCCGTTGATTTTATTATCATGGATATAGAGTGTGAACCTTTATGTCCAATTATTTTGGGACGTCCTTTTCTTCGCACCGTTGGTGCTGTTATTGACATGAAATAGAGGAATATAAAATTTCAATTCCCTCTCAAAAAAGGGATGGAACACTTCCCTAGAAAGAAAATCAAGTTACCTTTTAAGTCTGTTACACGGGCTAGCTATTCTCTTTCTCTTGATAAAACTTGATTCTTCTTTTGCCTTATGCCTAGCTTAATGGCGTAAAAGAAAACGCTTGTTGGGAGGCAACCCAAGATGTTTTTGCTTATGTTTTTAGTAGTCTTTATGATTGTTACTACTGTAGCAACATCATTATATCTTTATTTTCAAGCTTTGTGCCAAGTATAGCCTCATATGACAAGGGAAGCGAAAGTTGTGACATGTTGTCCAGAAAACAGATTCTGTCTTCGTGACGGGAAAAATCAGATCAAATCACCAGTTCATCTTTTTGAGCTGAATTGTTTACACAACGTGCTCTATACAATCACGGAACTTTCGTATATTCTGAGTTTTTTTTTAAGTTGCAGAAGTACCCCTAAAAAATTCTTTACTACCTGCTGTTCTGTTTTTCACAGATTCTGCCACGTTTTGTCTCTCCTAACTTTTGCAAACCTTAAGCTTGCTTTTCCTTTGAAAAAGCCTTTTGGCAATCTTGAGAAACAGTAGATCTTCAAGAATATCTTTATATCCAGTGGGGAAAAAATATTTTATTAAGGGTACTAACCTCTCTAATCAGCTTATGATGAGTTATGTATGAAGGGAGTTTTCAAGTGTGCGATGAAAGATGATGAAAAAAGATCCAGGAGTGTCAAGCGCTCAAGCTTGGGGATGCCCACATGCATCCCCAATAAATATTCAAGAAGACTCAAGCGTCTAAGCTTGGGGATTCCCCCGTGCATCCCCTTCTCCATCAACAATCATCAGTTCGTCCTTCGTCTCACTATATTTTTATCACTTCATACGTTATGTGCTATGCTTGGAGCGTTACGCTCTTAGGTTTTATTTTTAGTTTTATTTAGCTTTGCTTGCTGTTCATAACAAGTTAGACCCTGTCTTACTTTGTATGGAGAGAAACACGCTCCACTTTAGATATCTAAAACACATCATAGGATTTTTCATGCCTATCTTTTTACTGTTGTGTGTTCTTTATCTTTTCATAGCTACTTCCATGTTTAGTTTAGTTTTAGTTTGTCTTTAGCAAGAGCCTTGGATTCTGTTTAGTTTGTTGCTGAAACTCTCTTTAGTTTTCGTGTTTATCATGTTAAGAGAGTTGGTTGTTGCACTGAGTTGTGTCTTGTCTTGAGAGTAGGTAATTGAGGTTGCTATTTAATTTTAGTAGTAACTTGCAATAGTTTTGAGGTATTGATGTGAGTAATATTTGAAATTTTGGTGTCAAGATCTCTAGTTATTAGTGATAGGTGTCGTATTTTGGGCAATCCGTGTTTATTTTCAAAACCTACAAAACTAGTTGAGAACTCTAGCTACTATATGGATCACTACTCTTCTGAGGGGTCGGATGTTAGAGTACACTCACGTACCTTGAGTCGAGGATGCGCAAGGATAACCAAACCCCCATACACTCCTCCTCGAGGTACTTGTCTCTTTGTGAACCTCCTCATTAGATTGAGAGTTACCGATAATAAGTGCATGAGTTCTTCGGACTAATGTAAGTATTGAAAGTTGACACTTCCACCTCCTCACATTTGCTAGCCTTTCTCGTGCCGTGCATTGCCTCCTTCTCACTCCAAGAGTTGGCGTCCACCTTCGCCGGTACATCCAAACCCTTGGCATGATACGCTCTGTCATCATAAACCTCCTTATATCTTTCCTCAAAATAACACCATACCTACCTATCAAGGCATTTCCATAGCCTTTCCGAGATATATTGACATGCAACATCCACCTCTTCATAACTTGATCTTCATGTCATACATGTTCCTGCTACACTGGCAGCGGCATACATTGCATACATCATGATAGCTACATCTTCTTTATGATTTGAGTACCTTGTAAAGTGTGAAAGATCTTCTATACCCTCTTGTAAATTAGAGTGTTGCCCTTAAGTGAGGAAAATATCCCAAAGTGGACAAAATAAAAGATCTCAAAGAGGACAAATGAGAGTTAAATAGAAAGATCCATTGAGGCTACCAAAAAATAGAAAAAATAGAAAAAGAAGAAAAAAAGAGAGAAAGGCGCAACACTTCTATCCTTTTGAAAGATCCACACTAGTACTCCCTCTTATCCTTGTACTCCATAGAGATGATCATTCATGCATATAGCTATGTGGGGACCTTCACACTATAGAACTTGGATTGCATATTCCAAGGATGAGCCTCCTCAAAAGAGCTCTATGTCTTCATGAGCGAGCAAGTTAGATGCACCCCACTAGTTTCATTGGAGAGCTTTTCATCTCATATGTGCATCCGTTGCATGGCAATCCCTACTCCTCACATCATATCTATCATTTGGCCTTCTCTCGCCTATGATTGTCCTCATTTATTTGAGTCTTTCTTACCCTTTTTGTCTTCCTCCTCCACCATATCTCTCTCTTTGCCATCCTAAGTGTCAACTCGCGTGTGATACGTCCAAAACATATCTATAATTTATGCTTGCTCCATGCCTCTTTTGTGTGATATTGCTATGATATTGATGAACTTCCATACACTTTTGATCATATTTGGACTAACTTATTAACTCAGTGCACCCCAGTGCCAGTTCCTGTTTTTTGTTGTTTTTCTATTTCAGGTTTCCCCCATATTAAAAGTGCTCCAAAAATTCAGGAAAAATCCAATAAAAAATCAGCGCTTCGGAAGCTTCGGGAATCACCGAGGGGGGGGGGTCCAGAGGGGACCCACCAGGCACCCTCCCGGCGCGCCCTAGGGTGGGGCCGCGCCAGGGGGGCTCCTGGACCCCTGGTGGCCCCCCTGGCTGCCCCCCTTCGCCCATATATTCTCCGTGACGCAAAAACCCCGAGACAGGAACCCTTTTTCGCGATCTCTCCTCTGTTCTGCCGCCGCCGCGCTTCCAAGATCGGGAGCACCAGGAGACCTCTTCCCGGCACCCTGCCGGTGGGAGGAACCACCTCCGGGAGCTTATCCACAACCATGGATGCTTCCCGGATGAACCGTGAGTAGTCCACCTTGGACCATGGGTCTATGATCAGTAGCTATGTGATGTTCACCTCCCCTCTTTGTTCTTCATGGATTAGACCTCGTGAGTTGCCCTACATGATCGAGGCACATATGTAATATTTCTGTTGTTGCTATGTTGAGTTTGCTGGGATCCGATGGATTATGAGACTATGTTCAGATTGTGTTTGAGTAATATATTTGATTCTCCTCTTTTATATTTATGTTCTAGAGTAATTCTTGCATGTTCTCCGTTGTTGTTTATTGCTTTGGCCAAGTAGTAGGTAGTGACTCCAAGAGGGAGCGTTATGCATGATTGTGGGTTCATGCCCCCTGATAACTAGCTTGAGTGACAGAAACATGAGTCTAGGGAATGTGTTGTTGCCACAAGGGGGAAAACAATGGTGCTTGTACTTGCGTGTGCAAGGATTGTTTACTTTACACAAAGTTCTTTAATGCAGTTGTCTGTTGCTTTGAGTTTACACTTTGGGTGGGATTCGCAACTTAATACTAGCGAGATGTTCTGGATAGATATCTCAAGGTGGATGATTAGTAGGTAGATGCAGATGGATTTCGGTCTACTTGTCTTGGCGTACCTCCTATGCTTTTGAGCCTCTTCCTTTCTTTATAGCATAGTTAGCATTGGTTTGTGCACATAATCCTGTCAATTGCCCAGCTGTAATTTGTTTACCTCGCATTGTTATTTTATCGTCTTTTGGGAGAGAGACATCACTAGTGAACATCATGGGACCCCGGTCCATATTTCCAATATTGTTTACACCTTCAATTTACTTCCAGTACTTACTTTTTCGTTGCTATCACCATCATTATTATCCCGTGCGTTTTATCCTTTGTAAACAACAAGGCCGTAGGGATTGAAAACTTCTCTGTACTCGTTGGGAGCAAAGCTATCTGTTGTCTGTGCAGGTCCAGGAGAGGCAAGTGATTATCAACGACGCATCACTTGCTAAAACACCTACTTGTCGATCTTGGAGTCCTACTGGTTCGATACTCAACCTTAGCATCTTCGCTAAGGGAAATTGCCGTTGTCTACATCTCACCCTTCCACTTTGGATAACCAACGAGGGGCGAGAAGTAAACTCTCGTGACATCAAAGCAATTTCTGGCGCCGTTGCCGGGGACTCCACTCTTCAAGATAGGGGAGTTGCGCACTATCCTTTATCTTTGCTTTTTAGTCTCGTTAGTTTACCTTTCAGTTTTTGCTTTAGTGTCCTTTATCAAAAATAAAAAAAATTAGTTATCTTGCTTGCTGCTACTATGGGTTCCTCCGAGAACACCAAGTTGTGTGACTTCACTAGTCATAACAACAGTGACTTTATCTGCACTCCTATTGCTACACCTGCTACTTCAGCACCTTCTTATGAGATTAAACCTGCTTTGCTGAACCTTGTTATGAAAGATCAATTTTCCGGTGCTGGAGATGATGCTGCTTTGCACTTAAATAATTTTATTGAGCTCTGTGATATGCAAAAGTACAAAGAAGTAGATGGTGATATTTTTAAGCTTAAGCTTTTTCCTTTATCCTTGAGAGGAGGAGCTAAAATCTGCTTTTAATCCTTGCCTAGGAATAGCATAGATTCTTGGGACAAGTGCAAGGATGCTTTTATTGGGAAGTACTACCCCCTGCAAAGATTATCCAATTGAGGAGTTATATTATGAATTTTAAGCAATTGGATAATGAACACGTTGCCCAAGCTTGGGAACGCATGAAATATCTTGTTAAGAATTGCCCTACGCATGGTTTGACTACTTGGATGGTTATCCAAACTTTTTATGCAGGCTTGAACTTTACCTCACGGAACTTGCTTGATTCGGCCGCGGGAGGAACCTTTATGTCAACTACACTTGGTGCTGCCACAAAACTACTCGATGAGATGATGACCAACTATTCCCAATGGCACACCGAAAGAACTCCAACAGGTAGGAAGGTAAACTCTGTCGAGGAGATCTCCTCCCTAAATAAAAAAGTTGACTTGATTATGTCTCTACATACCAAGAAATCTCCTATTGATCCTCATGATGTTCCTTTAAATTCTTTGATTGCTCAAGATCAAGTATATGTGAACTTTATCTCTAGAAACAACTTCAATAACAATGCTTACAGGAGTAACTTTGGTAGCAATCCTAGACCGTTCCCCTCCAACAACTATGGGAACAACAACACTTATCCTAGCACCAAGAACTCCGCTTCTGAACTAGAAATTATGCTTAAGGACTTCATCACTACCCAAAAAGCCTTCAACAAGAGTGTAGAGGAAAAACTAGATAAATTAGATAATCTCTCGTTGAAGGTAGACAATTTAGCCCATGAAGTAGAAGTGCTTAAAATTAGAACTTCTCCTCTTGAGGAGAGGAAGGTCACTCCTATGAACGCTATTCAAGTGCAAATTAATGAAAACATTAGGATGATGGCTAAACTTAAAGAGAGATGGGCTAGAGAAAAGGAGGAAGAAGATAGAATTAAGAGCCTTCCTACACACCATACCATTGCTACTATCCAAGTGGTTGAGGATATCCAAACTCTTAGCACCCAATGCACCCCTAGTCCCATAGGACCTATTAATGGTGATGCTATGACCTCAATCGTAGAAGACGAAATTCCTATGACTATAGAAGCTACCAAACGAGTGAGCCTAAAGGACACCACTACCACTTTACTTGATAGTAGTGACCTTGATTTTGATAATTGCACCCTTTCTGAAGTTATTCGTTTCCTTCACAAGATGTCTAGAGACCCCCACACTAGCACACTTAATCTTGCCTTCACGGAGCATATCACTAATGCTCTCATTAAAGCTAGGGAGGAGAAGCTTAGGGTAGAAGCCTCCATACCTAGAAAGCTAGAAGATGGTTGGGATCCTATGATTAAAATTAAGTTGAATAACTTGTCTTGCTATGCTTTATGTGATGTTGGAGCTAGTACCTCCGTTATGCCCAAAAGAATGTATGATATATTTGAATTAAAACCTTTTGATCCTTGTTCTTTTGGTGTTCGTCTTGTTGATTCTTCCGTAAACAAACCTTTGGGGAAGATCGATGATGTTCTTATCATTGTCAATGAAAATTATGTTCCCGTTGATTTTACTATTATGGACATTCAATGTGTACCTTCTTGTCCAATTATTTTGGGACGCCCATTTCTTCGCATCGTGGGTGCTGTTATTGATATGAAAGAAGGGATTATAAAATTGCAATTCCCTCTCAAGAAAGGGATGGAACACTTCCATAGGAAAAAGATTAAGTTGCCTTTTGAGTCCATCACACGGGCTAGTTATTTTCTTGATAAGACTTGATCTATTTGCATTAAGCCTAGCTAATGGCTTTAAAGAAACGCTTTCGGGAGGCAGCCCGCAACGAATTTTGGTTTGCCTTTTTGTTTTTCTTCTGTTTTTAGTGGTCTTGATGATTGTTACTACTATAGCAACATCATTGTATCTTTACTTTTCAAGCTTTGTGCCAATTATAGCCTCATATGACAAGGGAAGTGAAAGTTGTGACATGTTGTCCAGAAAACAGATTCTGTCCTCGTGACTAGAAAAATTACAGAAAAATCCCAGTTCATCTTTTTTAGATGAAATTTTTACACAGAGTGCTCTATACACTTACGGAACTTTCGTATGTTCTGAGTTTTTTCATTTGAGTTGCATAAGTATCACTAAAAAATTATTTACTACCTGCTGGTCTGTTTTTCACAGATTCTGTCCTGTTTTGTCTTTTCTTCGTTTTGCAAACCTTAAGCTTGCTTTTTCTTTGCAAAAACTTTTTTGCAATCTTGAGAAACAGTATCTCTTCAAGAATATCCTTATTTCCAGTAGAGTAAAAATTATTTTATTATGGGTACTAACCTCGCTAATCAGATTATGATGAGTTATGTATGAAGGGAGTTTTCAAGTGTGCGAGGGAAGATGATGAAAGAAGATTCAGAAGTGTCTAGCGCTCAAGCTTGGGGATGCCCCCATGCATCCCCAAGAAATATTCAAGGAGACTCAAGCGTCTAAGCTTGGGGATGCCCCCGTGAATCCCCTTCTCCATCAACAATTATCAGTTCGTCTTTCGTTTCACTATATTTTTATCACTTCATGTGTTATGTGCTATGCTTGGAGCGTCTTGCTCTTAGGTTTTATTTTTAGTTTTCTTTAGTTTTTCTTGTTGTTCATAACAAGTTAGAACCCAGTTTTCTTTGTGTGGGAGAGAAACACGCTCCACTTTCAAAATCTAGAACACAACATAGGATTTTTCATGCCTATATCTTTGTTGTGTGTGTTCTTTATCTTTTTCATAGCTACTGCCATGTTTAGCTCTTAGTTTTCATGCTTATCTTTTTAAAGATCTTTTGTTTAGTTTGTTGCTAGAACTCTCTTGAGTTTTCATGTTTATCTTGTTTAGAGAGTTTGCCTGTTGCACTGAGTTGTGTGTCTTGACGTGAAGTAGGTAATTGAGGTTGCTATTCAGTTGTAGTAGTAACTTGCAATAGTTTTGAGGTATTGTTTTGTGTAATTTTTGGACTTTTGGTGTCAAGAGCTTTAGCCTATTAGTGATAGATGTCGTATTTTGGGCAATCCGTGTTTATTTTCAAAACTTACAAATTAGTTGAGAACTTTAGCTACTAGATGGATCACTACTCTTCTGAGGGGTCGAATATTAGAGTAAATTCACGTACCATGAGTCAAGGATGCGAAAGGATAACCAAACCCCCATACACTCCTCCTTGGGGTACTTATCTCTTTGTGAAACCTCCTTATTAGATTGAGAGTTACTAATAATAAGTGCATGAGTTCTTTGGACTAATGTGAGTATTCGAAAGTTGACACTTCCACCTTCCCATATTTTTCTAGCCTCTCCTATGCCGTTAGCATTGGGTTTACACTTTGGGTGGGGCTCGCAACTTAATACCAGCGAGATGTTTTGGATAGATATCTCAAGGTGGATGATTAGTAGTAGATGCAGATGGATTTCAGCCTACTTATTTTGGCGTACTGCCCATGCTTTTGAGCCTCTTCCTTTATTTTGTAGCATAGTTAGCATTGCGGTGCGTTTATAATCCTGTCAATTGCCCATCTGTAATTTGTTTACCTCGCATAGCAGTCTTATCGTCTTTTGGGAGAGAGACATCACTAGTGAACATCACGGGACCCCGGTCCATATTCTCATTATTTTTTACACACTCATTTACTTTTCAGTATTTACTTTCAGTTGTTATCATTATCATTATCCCTTGTGTTTGATCCTCTATAAACAACAAGACCGGAGAGATTGACAACCTCTTTGAACTTCGTTGGGAGCAAAGTTATTTGTGTTGTGTACAGGTCCATGCCAGTTGTGCCGCTGACACCTACTTATCATCTGCCGAAGTCCTATGGGAGACAAACCCTATCCTCTACATAGGGGAAATTTGCTGCTATCCTACATCTCACCTTCCACTTGGGGTAACTAACAAAGTGGCGACACGAGAAGAGAAGCGGAAATCAGAGTCCGGGTGGGGCGCGATGCAGGGCTTGCGATCAAAATCACAGGTAACGGCGACGAGGGAGGGTGGAAGATGGGGTGGTGCTGGTCCACGACCGCAGAGGAGACCGGCGACCCGATTCGTGACTCGGGCAGCGGCGAGGGATCCAAGCAAGCGATGCCATATTTCGGTGAAGCAAGTGTTGAAGATGGCGTGGTTGCGTCACGGCTACAGCGGCAAGGGTTTTCCACTTAGCCGTCATTCTCCGCCGAGGGCGAGACAGAGGTTTGCCTCGATGCGCAACATTGCTGCGGGCGGCCAGAGAAACTCGGGCCGAAGCTCATCGAGCAGGATTTCAACACGCTCAACCCCGATTGAACGCGAGTTGAGCCTGGACTTCGAAGTAGCGGTGACCCTAGAGGATTTCATTCAATTTTCTGGGCTGGCGGAGGAAAGATTGGTGTGCTCAGAAAATTCTCTGCGAGATGAAATTGAGCTAGAGGAATCAACTACAGAGCCAACTGCAACAACTGAGATAGCTCCAGGGCCATGGCGTTCGGAGGGAAGATGAACGCTGGAAGATTGAGCTGCAGACTATAGTCCGGAAGTCTGGTGAGTTTTGTTAGCTGCCTGAAACTCTTTCAGACGGTGTTTGCCCAGCGCTGGGAGCGTGTGGGGGAGTACTTTTGAGAACTGGCCATGTAATCACTATGTCGACACCTTGGGGCGTGCTCGAGATATGCCGATTTTGGTATTCGCACGTTCCGGTAGGTGAAATCTTGTTAACAAGAGGAACATCTAGCTAACTTTGCGTTATTCTTGTGTTCCTTGTTCTTGATAGTTGTGTGAGGCAACATCTAGCTACCTTTGGCGAACTGTCGAACACCTTTGGGGCGCGCTCTGGACACGCCCGATTATGGCATTCGCACATTCCGTTCGATTGAAAACGAGCTAGGAAACAATATTTACATTTTTGTGCGCCACAATTTGAACCTTGCTCTGTTGAGTTTTTGTGAAAATCCGGTCTTGTCCAAATGATACTCTCTGTTGATTTTTTCTTAAGTTGAAACCTTGTCAACTAGGTAGAGGCTTATTAAAGATGTCATCTATAGAAGCTTTCTCCTTTTTTTGTTTTTTTGTATTCAAACCCAAGGTCATATGTACTTATCAAATGGTTTATTATTTTTTATACATTGGGGTATTCCACTTTCGGGGAGCCGTTTTGGTAGTTGGTTCACAAAAAAACTATGGTAAACTTGTTTAATCTAACTTGGTTGTCAATCCAAGCCTTTTTGCGAAGTAAACTCACATTCATGAAAAAAGTGCTAAAAAGAAGCTCCAAAGGTAGGGTAAACGGCCTCGTTTCTAAACATATTTTGAGATTTCATAGTTTGAGATTTGAGATTTCACACCACATTCAAGCATATTTTGTTTATCAATTGGAGTTGTTAGTATATGACAAATTAAGAATATGTGCACTGGTTTTCCATTTTTTGATTTTCTTATGCTCATTTCAAATTCAGTCAAACCTAAGTTTGACCAACATTTAAACAAGTTTCAAACATGAAAATGAAAAACCAAGCCTGGATCCTTCTTAGTCACTCCAAAATGAAGCTTTTGTGAGTCTTTTGAAAGTTTCAAGTTCCACACCCAAAATCACTTCTCTTCACACATGTGAGTTCATAGTTTGAGATTTGAGATTTCACACCACATTCAAGCAAGTTTTTTGTTCACCATGTCTAAAACAGCCAAATAAATTTGAGTTGTTACTGTATGACAAACTAACAACATGTGCACTGATTTTCCATTTTTTGAATTTTTATGCTTATTTTGAATCCAGTCAAACCTAAGTTTGACCAACATTTAAACAAGTTTCAAACATGAAAATGAAAAACCAAGCTTGGGTCCTTCTTAGTCACTCCAAAATGAATCTTTTGTGAGTTTTTTGAGTTTCAAGTTCCACATCCAAAACCACTTCTCTTCACACATTAGTTTCAAAACGAGCTCCAAAGGTAGGGTAAACAGTCTCATTTCTAAGCAAGTTTTTTGTCCACCATGTCTTAAACAGCCAAATAAATTTGAGTTGTTAGTATATGACAAACTAAGAACATGTGCACTGGTTTTCCATTTTTGATGTTTTTTGAATTTTTTATGCTTATTTTGAATTCGGCCAAACCTAAGTTTGACCAACATTTAAACAAGTTTCAAACATGAAAATGAAAACCAAGCATGGATCCTTCTTATTCACTCCAAAATCAAGCTTTTGTGAGGTTTTTGAAAGTTTCAAGTTCCACACCCAAAACCACTTTTAATCTAGGCATGCTAACATGAGGTAAAATTCTAGTCACAGTCACAGAGAAGATGAAGAAGACTTTCTTCAGTGTTTTGAGAGTAGCATGCACAATTGTAGCACTCCAAATTTAAAACATTCATTTTCGTTTCAGAAGAGCTTTGGTATTATTTTTGCCATGAGCTACCAACTAGAAGAAAATCTTATGCTGAAGGTTGCTTCTTATGTTCCAGATGAGCTTCAGGATTTTGGATCTATCAGGCCTTAAGATGAGGTTGTTATAAAAATCTCTGGATGATAAAGTATCCTTCTTGTTTCCCTTCCATGTGTCATTTTAAGTTGAGTTCAGGGCGGAGAGTGCATTTGAAATTGACCCCCCAGCTTGGAGTGAGAGTGGAGTGTGCAACAAGGAGGTATGATGGGTCTCCAAAAAACTTCTTAAGGTGATGTGCTCAAACTTTGCAAATGAGAAGAGCTTACGGATTTTCTCCTTCAGTACCTGAGCATCCGAAGTGTCAAACCAGAACATAATAGTGCCATCTCTATTAGGCCTGCATGATGCAATCTACTTAAAACATAGGAGCAGATGGATGTGTGCTTTCCACCAGAAAGAGCCCTCCAATTTCTGAAAAGGGGGGGAGGGCATTGCTGTAGATTGTGCTCCAAAGAAAATTAACCATGGGATATTATCCTTGTTGAAGAATTTATGGACATTCTTAAGCAGCAAAGCCTTGTTGTGAGTAGCAATATCAAGTACTCCAAGACCCCCTTTTGTTTTGGGTTGATGAACTTGGTTCCATGCAATAAGAAGTTCCTCCCTCTTCCATACCATATTTCATCCAAAAGAAATTCCTCAGATATTTATTGATCTGTGATGTTACTCCATCAGGGAGCGCCAAGGAGCACATATAGTATGGTGAGAGAGAGGAAAAAACTGATTTGAGCAGAAGAATTCTTCCATCATACGAAAATAATGTAGAGCATCCAATCAATCTTTTTTCAATTCTTTGCATGAGGGGAATGAAATCTTGAATCTTTGGTTTGGAGATGCAAATGGGAGATCCCAGGTAATTGAAAGGGTCAAGGTTACATGTTCTAAATGCATTGGCAATGATATCCTCGACCAGCTCTGGTGGATTGGTGGATCGTGGATGCAACATCTTAGAGCAAGGAGACCCCTTATCCCATGGACCTTCAAAACCGATATAAGGGCCAAGAAAAAACGTTTTAAGGATTGAAACCGGTTGCGGACGAACAGAAACCATCAAATCGAACTGTAAAACGAATATCCCTGAATATTCTTTTGGCATTATTTTTCTTTCTCCCGTAGCTTCGTCAAGGCAGGAAAGCCAGTGCCCACGACCTCGATCTCGCACCAGCGCTGGACTAGGGACGATGCGCGCGGTGCCGACGGTTGTCGTGGCCGTAGACAAGGCGCCGGCGAGGGCCCGCGGAAGACGGCGACGCGTGCGGCGAGGGGGCGCTTGGCCGGGGCGGGCGGCACGAAGATTATTGACGGCCTGACAGAGGCCGGGGACGCTCGGCGGGTGGCCCCAAATGGGCGGGCGGCGCATACGGAGGACGGGGACGCGCGGCAGGCGGTCGGGGATGTGCGGGACGACTCAACCGGCAGGCGGGTAGCCGAGAATGGGCGGGCGACGCATACAGAGGGCGGGGACGCGCGACAGGCGGCCGGGGATGGGCGGAGGAGCGCAACCGGCAGTCGGGTAGCCGGGAACGAGCGATTCACGGAGGTTTCATTGGCAGTTGAGTTCCCGCTAGCAGTTTTCTCCAGATGCGGGGCACGCTTAGATCGAGCCGCGGACCCTTCACCCTTGGTTTGAGAGGAGCAATTTGCCGTGCCCCGTACAAAAATTTAAGGATCCGTCGAGTTTACGATTTCTGTTTTGGCATTTTTTTTCGCGCGAAACCTTAAACATACGGTTATTTAAAAGGTCTGCAACTTTTAAAGGGTTTGCTAGAGTTATTTTTAGAACACAGTACAACGCAGACACTCACATACACGAGCATACACTCACCCTTATGAACACGCGCACATACAACCTACTCTTATGAGCATCTTCGTAATACTGAGCCGACACATCATCTTAAAATTAACAAAGTCACCACATCTTCTTCGACGAAAACGTCTTCTCTCACTAAAAGCATATCGCCGAAAGCCTTGAAATAAATCGAGAAAAATGCAAACACCAATGTAAAATCTGAGATCTAAAAATGCAAACACCAATATGAAATCTAGGATTTAAAAATACGAACACAGGGGTCTGCTAGAGTTGCTCTTAGCAAATTATTCTTTGGCAACTAGTTGTCCTCCCAGATTGAAGTAGACCGACCATTTTTAGTTCGGGGAAATCAAGCCCTGGTTCAAAACCGAGATGCCTTTCATATGCTACGAAACCTGGTTCAAAATCACACCCAACCATGGCTTACAACACATTACCAACATGGTACATGCACGATGCATCATATGCTACGAAACGCATGCACATAGAGGACCTGTCACGTTGGAGACCCAGACTAGCGCTACCGTGGGTAGTCCTGAATTCTCAACCTCGGCGCCTAGCCCTACCGAGGGTAGTACTCCGTACTACTACTACTGACTACTGTATTCTCGGCGAGTTCCGAGGCAACTTGCAGCTGTGAGAAGCATCAATCGTGTACTAGTACTAGCAGCAAGCAAAAGATCTCGGATCTCTTCACGCCTGCAACCAAAGACCACCTCTCATCTCAGCTGGGTCCTGACGGTGGAAATTCAAACCCCTCATGGCGGGTCTAGATTTGTCCTAACTTTTGCTTATATCATTAATTTCACATTGATATTTATAAATGTATTTTTTTCTTTTTTGTTTGATTGAATCATTTAGATGTGCAATAACTAAGACACAACTAGAGATTTTTTAAAATATATGTTTTTTTCAGAAATTCGGAAAAAATATGCCATTTTCAGGAATCTATATGCCTGTCGGCTGGCAGTACACCGACAGCCCGCTGTCGGTGGGCCGACTACCGACAGCGCGCAGGCCCGTCGACGGGACGCGATCCTTGACAAGTGCAATTTTCAACTGCCTAAAAAACCAAACCCAACTTTCAAAATTCTCACTCTCAACAAAGGCCATAGAAGGTGGAACAATTTGATTATTTCCATCAATACCAATAGCAGTCAATATCTGACCTTTGTACTTGCCTGTGAGAAATGTGTCATCCACACACATCAACGGACGACACTGTCGAAAAGCTTGAATGCATATGGAGAAAGAGAAGAATACTCTGTGTAACACCTTGAACCGTGGTACAGACTCCAGATATATGTGTTGGATGTCCACGTAAGTGCCAGGGTTCCTCTCCCGCAATGTGCGAAAAAGACGGACAATATTATCATAGGAGTCTATGAAAGTGCCAAATCTATCCTCCATGGCCCTATTCTTTGATCTCCACGCCTTCCCATAAGTAATGTCGTACTTAAACCTGGCCTTCACAGCTACCTGTATGTGCTTTGCCTTCATGTATTTCTTCTCAACTATCTCACTGTACATAAGTTGCGCAATGAGAGTTAAAGTCAGGTTTGGATGATCAGTCAGAAGGTTTGTCAGCACACAAGTATGTGGAAGAACACTGGTCACAACCCAGTTTACACCATACTTAGGCACATGACCGTGCACTTTGGCTTCACAATCTTGTTGAACACATTTCAAAGTCAAATTTGTTGGACTAGAAACGTGTGTGCGATATACCCTCTGTGTAGCCATAGCCATCTCAATCACTGCATTTTTTAGTTTTTTGTGTGTGCGAAAGACAACACCTAGTTGAACTTGACTTTGATGATACTGTTGGGGTTCGCAGCAGAAAACACAAAATTTTCTAGCTAGCGTTCCCTTAACCCAAGATCTAGCTAGCCGTATTACCGTAACGGACAGTAGTGCGAAAATAACATACCTCGGGGTGTAGTCCGTTGCGCGGGAAACGTTCCCGCAAACGTGGTTGATGTAGCCGATCAAGTTTCACAGCCCCCTGGCTGTGTTGAGCACCCGGATGGATGTAGTGCCACACGTGCAGCACCTCGTAGTACTCGCACACGTACGAGACTCGATGACGACCTCCGTTCCCCGATCCAGCGGAGGTGGCGGAAGCAGACCTCCGGACGGAGCTTCGGCAGCACGACGGCCTCCGATTCTAGCGGAGAAGCCTCAATCCCACTATAGACTCACACTAGGGAGTCCACCGTGGAAGAGACCAGAGAGGGGAGAAGACCGGAGAAAACCGATCTCAATTCGGAGTTATATTTATTTTCTCACGAATTTCTGTGTATTAATTATGTGCACCCTGCCCATCTATATATAGGCTGGGGTTGGCCGGCCAAGGGGGGAGAGGGGGCGCACCCCTCATGGGCCCTAGGGCCCATGGCGCCTCCCCCCCTTTTTTTCTTTTTCTTTTCTCCCTTTAATTCCCTAATGGGCCTTTTTCTCCACTAAGGTCCATAGCACATTTTAATTAGAAATAAAATGATTTTAATTATTAATTCAATTAATTAATAACTAAAACATATTATTCCATCTCCCGGTGCTCCGGAAACTCTTCCGGCTCACTCCGAACTTGTTTCGGTTCAATACGGTACTCCTCCGATATTGTCTCCTTTATTCTCTGGTTGCCCCGATGGTTCCGAAAAGGTCTCCGATTTCATCGAGCCCTTAAGTGTGTTACCCTACGGTCCGAGAACACTCCAGTCATGACCGAGCAGAGGCTACAGTCAATGATCATCAACGGGACCTGGATGCCCATAATGACCCCTGTGCATTCCGGATATCAACACCGATTGGACCTTACGCCGTATAGCATTCCCTTTGTCAGCGATACTGGATTGTTCCGAGATTCGATCAATGACATCCTATGTCTGGTTCAACCTCGTTCCGAACTAAATCCTCATTCACTCGTTTCCGTGATATTCATCCCCGTGACCTAGTCACACGCTGCGCAGCTTTACGGATGGAATCTCACCGAGTGGGCCCTGAGTATCTATCCATCATATGGATTGACAAATCCCGCTCTTGTAAACAATACTCCTCAACGTATCTCCACGGAATAGCTAAGATACAACCGTTATGACCCGCATATTTCAGTCAGGTGGTGGGATGTAAGTCAAAGCATCCGGGAAGACAGTGATTATGCACGTACTCACGGTCAAAGGAACGGTCTACCACGTTCTGTAATTAAAACACTGAACCTTCATAAGATTTGATCATGCTGTAATGCTTTCTTTGGGTAATGTTCATCACGTCACTTAACCAGTGAGGTGACCTCATAGTCAAGAGACTTAATTGTCCATGATCGCGAAACCACGACCATCATGTTGACCATGAACTAGTTATCGATGTAGAGGCTAACTAGGAACTCTGGGGTTTCTATACCACACCTGTATCATTGTTTCACTGACACAGTTCTAGCACGGTATGAAACTGGTTATGAACTTGCTTAGATATATTGGAATAATCATATATTATTTGCCTCTAGAGCATATATCCAACAGTCTCCCACTTGCACTAGAGTGCTAATAATCTAGCCGCATTTTTCCGATCATAATCATCTTATCACATAAGTGTTTCATTGATCATGCATGCTCATGGAAGAGGGTTCGTCAACGAACTGCACCAATTCAGATTCGTATGTTTCCTTTGCAACTGGTCCAGGTCAAAAGCTCTTTTGACATACCACTCATTATCATATAATGGTTGGATATAAGTTTCGCGGGAGAGTGAGACTATTATTTCACAGTATCCTCCAATGACCTCTTGGTTCAGTCTTTAGAAGACTCATCCATAGTCATATATACTGGGAAATACACTCAGCCAGAAGTCCAATACTTCTAACGCTAAACTTTTATCCATACGTCTACTTTCTTAAGTAGTATTATGTTTGTAGTACCGTGAATTTTGCTCACATTCCTTTCATGTCTTTGGTGATGTCTCTAATTCCATATAGACCCATAATATGGCTTGCAATTGTAATCTTGCATTACATTCAAGTCTATTATCCTTTCTATATTTTAGAGAATAGTCCTCGGTATGCCTCTCTATACTGAAATCATGGACTTTATTCAGATTCTGTGTTTTACTCCTAAAGCACATCGGAATCTGTTCTTCTTCCAAGAACTTTTGAGTCATTCTGTTGTTGGATTCACAACGCATGTTATATGGTAGAATCATATGTCAAGAACATATGAGATCACATGTCCAGTACATGGTGCATCTCTATTCTTCCATCAAGACATTGCTTGTGATATTTGGATTTCATCCATTATATAATTTCTAGCCACAAGAACCTGTTTCTTGTCTAGAAGATTATTCCAACCTTCACTTCGTTTCATTATCCGCGTCTTAATCTACTCATATAGATTTCAACGTGTAATGTGTTGGTATTTCATATAAAAGAAGATTCTTGCAATCTTGTATTTTATTTGCCTTATGCTCTATATATATCATAATGCACATATGTATATGAGATGATTCTCTATATACACAATCAATGCATATCCATATATATACATATGAGATCATTCTTCACACATATCAATGCATATATGTTTGAGATAATGATCATGCTCCCACTCAAATATATCCATCATATACTCATATATTTGTGATTCATCTTTCATCAAGTCACTCTATTGTTCACTATGTCTCACATAATGACAATGCTTCCAAAGCTCCCACTCAGAAAATGCCCTCTGCATTCCAAGTTTCTGGGAAGTCTTCAAAGCTCCCACTCAGTTTCATGAAACTGCAGGCCCACTCAATATTTTGGTCATCACAAAATCTCTTGATCAAGTCAAGTTTGAGGGTTCCTGTCTTGAGGTACTATAGTCCATCCTTTTAGCGAAGCAACCTTCGTCATGCCCATTGCAATTCTCTTTCAAATCCCAAATTTGACTGAGATGCAATTTCAGGCTATGGTCCATTGTAGTGTAAATGAAATATTTTATTGATTAAAGCATTCCTACGTTTCCGTAGTCAATCACCATTGAACTTTGGTCATAACCAAATAATGCCTTATGTCCATTACATTATTCTCAATAGCTCTCTAGTTTGTCGAGAATTTGAAATAACCGATTTATTTCACAGGACGTGAGCCATCCTTAATGTAACTCAATATTATTTCATTTCTCCTCGTGTTCTAGGCTACCATCATTCCTTTGTGTCTTCAAGCAATATTATTCCCTATTGTTTTATTAAGAAGACTCATGATTATTGTTCTGTACAGAACGTATTCATGACAACCTTCTAAATTCAGCAATGTCTTCAACTCATATACCAAGATCAATCATCTTTGGCATATCCTTCCTTATATAGCGTCATTACAGCGGAACATGCTTCCGTTGCAATACTCTGATATTCTGAAGGCAAGGTCCAATACCCCGGTCAAAGTTTCCATTATCTCCCATTGGATCCGTGTCGAGAGACTTTTCTCGTATTACCAATTAAGCAACACAAATTTTGCTATTCGGGGAGAATATGTAATTTCAATTGCTCGTAGTTTTATTTACAAAGAAAATCTTTCTATTAAGAAACCTTATAACACCATCAATTATGGAGCTATCATGTCTCGTTAGAATTAGGATGGTTTCCCATGAAGTGGGTGTTTTAACTTAATGAATTAAACAATCTTTATTCGACAATAACCATAGTGCTAGGGGAAAGAACGTTTAGACCATACTACGGTTTAGTATGACTACGAATGGTTTAAGTAGTCTAGCACTTTCAAATTCCATCGTAGTTTGTGGTACAACTTCCACAAGTCTCCCATTATGTCAATATCAATACTTATCACTTCGGATCGTAGCGTAGTGATATGTATCCTTGTATTCTCACTTCTCACTGTGATTCCCGAATCTCAGTTTTACGATCTCAATTGAATACAACTTTCAATTAATCATATGAAGTCTTTAATGATAACTCACATGCCCATTCTACATCATTTATGTATAATGATTGGCACAAGTTCTACTTGCTAGAACCTTGTCATGGTCATATTTATTGCAGAGGTTCATAGATCTTGTATCTAATCCATCTCATGCAATCAAGTTATGATTTTCATTCGATAATGAACTCACAAGTTAATAGATCATACATTTAATGAATTCATCAGTTATGAAGTCACCTCATGCAATCAAATCTTTGACTTGTAATAATCAAGACAACTTTATCATTAAACATTGAATATTTCTTGACAATAATAGTAGTATTATAAATGCTTTCTATCATATCATAAATCAAGACGTAATCAAAGTATAAGCACACTTTTATTCATAAAGATGGAACAACTGACTTGTCTCATTACATGAATAACTTTGTCTCGCGAGATGCAAGACACACAACTAAGTGTTCATACTATATTGATTACATAAGATTTATCTAATACTCTAAGTATCTCCTATGATAGATGTCTCGGTGGAATCCATGCTAGCCATCAACTGACTTGATATCCATCAATCCTCGATTTCACCTCTTCCCGTCCATGCAACGGCAGGTCCTGTTTTCATAAAACAGAATAAGTATCAAATACTCATTTACTGCACCTGTTGTATAAGGGAATAAACATTTATAAAGTATATCAAGTATATACCTTCTCCATCGACAACTTCTCCTTCAATGGGTTCAACCTCCAGGTACTGGAGTCTATCCATGAAGTCAGAGAACTCAAGGCATTCACCTCTGCCGACATAGCCATGGACATGGTCTGTATAGCTCGGTGGAAGCGAGTGTAACACAGTGTATATCGCAGACTCATGTGTGGTTTCATAGTCAAAGTCATCTACGAGGCTCAGATGTATCTCATGCATCTTGGCCACGTGTGCCTTCAGGCAAGAGCCTTCTTCCATCTTTGTAGAGAGAAACTCACTTTCTAACTCAAATCTGGCAACTCTAAACTGATGCAAGTTTGATGACTTCAGCTCATCGATCATATCGTATGTATCCAAATCAGCATACTCATCACGCAAAGGTTGCGGAATGCTGGTTTCTATGATACCCTTAGCTATGGCATATGTCCTTCGACGATAATGATAATCAATTGCCGCTTGTGAATCCATGTCGTTTTCTGGAGGGTTTCCCACGTGCCTTTTAGTTAAGAATGAAAGGTTGATTCTCTTGAGCACGGCTCTAAGGCGTAAGTATCAACTAACGAAGTTTGACCCATTTTCTTTAAGTCTTTCACCATGTAAGAAGGAAACCATTTCAAGGTATTGGGTATTATCCATTTTCTATAAACATAATTGCAAGGAACACAATTAAGACTAGTTCACAACAATGAGTTCATATAATCATATGAGCTCGCACTAAAACATTTCATCCCTAGGAAGTTTTAGTGATTACATGATCCAGATTCACTGCCCGACCTCGAATATCACACAGCCGACGGGTCAGTTTCAAAGGTAGACAACAACTTGTGCGATCACATTATCTTATATATACTGTGACTCATGCTCGATCTTTCGATCTCTAGTATTCCGAGGCCATATCTGCATATGCTAGGCTCGCCAAATTAACCTCCATGTTATATGCTGCTCAGCAAGGCCATATTTACATATGCCAGGCTTGCCGAACCCAACCTCATGCGAACTCCATTGAATATGTAGGACAACTCCGGTATGTACGGAGCATCAAGCCATATGGGAGAACCTTCCAGGTGGTGCACACTTCGGTAGAATACTTGTGTTTGGCTTTGTTAAGGGATCATCTTATCACATGCTACCGTCGTGTATCCTATACTAGCAAGTTTTAAGATGTCTGGGCTATGGCAACACTAAGTCTACAGTGTCTCCATTTTAGTTTGTTTTATGATGACGATTACTACTTACTAGTAACACATAGCAAAGCTATCACTACATCACAAACAAACAAACGATAGCCCCCACTTTGCAATACAAGGTTTAGACGATCTAGTTGTATATTGCAAATTTTACGTGGCTGCTAGGGCTTTCATAGTTAAACAGGTTTTAACCTACGAGTCAACCACAACGTCAATCATACGATTGTCTCTATTACACCCCGCACGGGGCCCTCCGTTGCAAATGCCACATCCGCTAAAGTAGAGAGACAGACACCCCCCTAGCCACTTTATACGGTACAAGCCGCATGTCAAGCGTGGAACCAGTCTCGCGTAAGAGTACGCGTAAAGTCGGTCGGGGGCCGCTTCATCAAACAATGCCACAGATGTGAACAAGTACACGTGGGAGGGTAACAATCATACAATCAACGCCCACATCTCCGATGTGTTCTATCCGTACAGTAATACTAAGCATAGACCTAGCTCATGATACCACTGTAGGGGTTCGCAGCAGAAAACAGAAATTTTTCTAGCTAGCGTTCCCTTAACCCAAGATCTAGCTAGCCGTATTACCGTAACGGACAGTAGTGCGGAAATAACATACCTCGGGGTGTAGTCCGTTGCGCGGGAAACGTTCCCGCAAACGTGGTTGATGTAGCTGATCAAGTTTCACAGCCCCCTGGCTGTGTTGAGCACCCGGATGGGTGTAGTGCCACACGTGCAGCACCTCGTAGTACTCGCACACGTATGAGACTCGATGACGACCTCCGTTCTCCGATCCAGCGGAGGTGGCGGAAGCAGACCTCCGGACGGAGCTTCGGCAGCACGACGGCCTCCGATTCTAGCAGAGAAGCCTCAATACCACTATAGACTCACACTAGGGAGTCCACCGTGGAAGAGACCAGAGAGGGGAGAAGACCGGAGAAAACCGATCTCAATTCGGAGTTATATTTATTTTCTCACGAATTTCTGTGTATTAATTATGTGCACCCTGCCCATCTATATATAGGCTGGGGAAGGGAGTCAACCCACCTCCCTTAGCAATGTGGGACTAAAGTCCCTTTGCTAAGGGGGTTGGCCGGCCAAGGGGGGAGAGGGGGCGCACCCCTCATGGGCCCTAGGGCCCATGGCGCCTCCCCCCCTTTTTTTCTTTTTCTTTTCTCCCTTTAATTCCCTAATGGGCCTTTTTCTCTACTAAGGCCCATAGCACATTTTAATTAGAAATAAAATGATTTTAATTATTAATTCAATTAATTAATAACTAAAACATATTATTCCATCTCCCGGTGCTCCGGAAACTCTTCCGGCTCACTCCGAACTTGTTTCGGTTCAATACGGTACTCCTCCGATATTGTCTCCTTTATTCTCTGGTTGCCCCGATGGTTCCGAAAAGGTCTCCGATTTCATCGAGCCCTTAAGTGTGTTACCCTACGGTCCGCGAACACTCCAGTCATGACCGAGAAGAGGCTACAGTCAATGATCATCAGCGGGACCTGGATGCCCATAATGACCCCTGTGCATTCCGGATATCAACACCGATTGGACCTTACGCCGTATAGCATTCCCTTTGTCAGCGATACTGGATTGTTCCGAGATTCGATCAATGACATCCTATGTCTGGTTCAACCTCGTTCCGAACTAAATCCTCATTCACTCGTTTCCGTGATATTCATCCCCGTGACCTAGTCACACGCTGCGCAGCTTTACGGATGGAATCTCACCGAGTGGGCCCTGAGTATCTATCCATCATATGGATTGACAAATCCCGCTCTTGTAAACAATACTCCTCAACGTATCTCCACGGAATAGCTAAGATACAACCGTTATGACCCGCATATTTCAGTCAGGTGGTGGGATGTAAGTCAAAGCATCCGGAAAGACAGTGATTATGCACGTACTCACGGTCAAAGGAACGGTCTACCACGTTCTGTAATTACAACACTGAACCTTCATAAGATTTGATCATGCTGTAATGATTTCTTTGGGTAATGTTCATCACGTCACTTAACCAGTGAGGTGACCTCATAGTCAAGAGACTTAATTGTCCATGATCGCGAAACCACGACCATCATGTTGACCATGAACTAGTTATCGATGTAGAGGCTAACTAGGAACTCTGGGGTTTCTATACCACACCTGTATCATTGTTTCACTGACACAGTTCTAGCACGGTATGAAACTGGTTATGAACTTGCTTAGATATATTGGAATAATCATATATTATTTGCCTCTAGAGCATATATCCAACAGATACTGCCATGATGACTCGCGACTGTCGTTTACTACTAAGTGGTTCGACAAATCGTAATTCCAAGAAGACGGAATAGGCTCCATGTCACCATCTGATTCACCTTCCTCTGATTCACCTTCATCATCTTCAGAATTATCCGAAACTAAATTTTCAGCTAATCCATCTTCGTCCTCCTCCCCCATCAACCTCTGCATGTCCCCCACCTCCTCGTCACCATCAGCAACATCACTATCAGCGATTATTGATGACTCACCACTCTGCCGTACGACTTCATGGTTTAAATTATGTGACACATAATTTGACTCATCATGTTCTCCTCTATGACTGAAATCCACTGGATGACTGCTTTGTCCAGGTTCATATCCTCCAGTTTCTTCTACAAAATTGTTCTCCTTCGGCACAGGTTGGGAAAAGGCGTATGGTTGAATGTTACGCCGTATACAATTTCTTAACCAGGATAACCATTTTTGGGTCCTCTCTACCGGTCGCAACTCCCACAACATATTATCAGTTGATTTGGTCCATACACAATGAACACTAACGGATGTTTCATTACGATCAAGTCCAAAACTAAGTGTCAGAAAGTGCTTCAACTGTCTTATGTCTAGTGACTCAGGATTCGGTATTGTCATATGTGCTCGTTTAAATTCACTCAAATCAACCCCTAAATTATTGTACCTAACTGTACCAGGACCATAGAACACAGTAATATCTATTGATTCAGTTATTATCACCTGTAATAAAAATTTACAAGTGTTATTCTAAATAATGCATCAGTACTATATCTACCAGCATTCATCAGTCTTCTCACTGATTTACAACTAAAACTATACTACACTCGATCGATCACTTATGTATTATTTCAAAATATACTAACTTTCGACCGCTCAGTTTTGTATAATTAAATAATATACTAACTTTCAACCGGTCTTTTTGTGTAACTAAAAAATATACTACTTTCGATCGCTTACTTATATATGACTACAAACGGTAATGCACTTAAAATAATACAAACATAGAGAATAATTTTTATACCCTTATAACGTGCTTTTCTCCGAACTTCAAATAATGTTGACGGTGCTCCACGGTACACCGATGAAATCCGCGAAAACTCTAATGAACCAGTCAACTCCACTGTCCACCACCTCCATCCTCCACCACTTTCATCCTCCACCACCTTCAACAACACCAAAACACCCGATAAAATGAGTTTTTGAAGCTTCTAATAACACTAATGGCTATTGCATGATTTGCACAAAATAGCTATGGAATTCAATTTTTTTTGGTGGAATCGGACGAGAACTAGTGGATCTACAACATAGTTGAATTTGGGGTAGAACTTGTGGTGAAATCGGTCAAAAATCGGGATAAGAGGAGGCAAAAATGAGCAGCTTGGAAGAACAGAAAGAGAGACGAGAGAAAGAAGAAAGAAGGGCGCCGTCGGGCCTTATCCAGCCGTTGTCGTTCGATGGGTGGACGACAATGCGATGTCGGTAACCAGCCCACCGACGGGCCAGCCCAGTGTGCCGACATTGCGCGTTCGACCGTTGCCAGGTCCCTGGAGCCTGCTGTCGGCTTTTGGCCCAACGACGACATGTTGTCGGTCAACCGCGGGACGACAGGCATATAGATTCCATTTTTTTTGAAAATGGCATATATTTTCTGAATTTCTGGAAAAAACATATATTTTAAAAAATCCATAATTAGATATGTCTTAGTCAGACACTTAAAGCATATTAGTAAACTTACACGTGCAACGCACGTTTTAAACATTGATTAAAAAGATTCATATTAGTATAAAATAATAAACTTGCATTTGCGATGCACGTCTCAAACATTCACTAAATAAAATTCGCATCAGTGTAACATAAAATGAAAAATTCCAAAAAAACTGAATTTAATGAATAAACAATGTTGTGATTTCATAAAGATAATAATATGTTATTGAATACATTTGCTGATTTGATAGGTTATAAAAGAAGAAATGCAGTTATGACTGGAAAGCAATTTGGCATTGTGTTCAGTGTGTAAGAAGTTGAAACTTAAATCTGCGAAAAATATGAAAAAATTGTTAGATCAACCGATACTTCACAGATGAGCTAAACATATCAATGGTAGTGAACCAATATTCTAAACTAAAATCTCTGAAGGTGTTTCACAACATAGTTTTTGCTAGCGGCTAGGAAATTATTTCCATGTACAACTTGCATGTTCGAAATCAAAAATAATAATGGATGCCCTTACCAAAGTGTTACAAGTTTTGTGTGCTCCGACCAGTGGTGGAGTGTGAACCAAGTATTAGGGGGGGCAAATAAATGTATGACATAGAAAAGGTTAGGGTGATCAGAGGCGCCCGAGGATAAAAAAAAGTGATTAGCGAAAAAGGTAAGCCTATTTGGTAAAAAGTCATCTAGGAAGGAGGGGGGAGGCCCGGAATTGCCACAGTGACGCTCCGCCACTGACTCCGACAACAATGTTGGCTTTTAAAAAGATAAGTATAAGGTCACCAAATTGTATGTGCATATCATCCTTCTCAATATTAGCAACTCAAGGTTGAGAGAATGTCTCAAATGCAACTCCAATAAGCTTTACTACAAAGGACGAGGACCTATTTTAAGACAACCAATATTTGAAAACGAAGGTAGGACATCACTCAATGATAATAAAGTTCCAAGCAACCCAGATGGCATGAGAGAGTGAAAATACCATTATGTTTCACATTATATTCCAGTTGTGTTGCTTCTCCCCATGATGTTATATCCAAAGCGTGTTCTTGAGCTGCCAAATTGTAATCCTCTGTTATGATGTGTTGCAAACACATAAAAGTTCTATGCATGCACAACTCCGAGCAAAAGCAGTCTATATAACAGGAAAATACATGTTCGGGCAAAACTCGTGATTATGCAAATCATCGAACCATCTAAAACTGTGAATTTCACAATGAAAAAATTGCAAGGTGGGTTATGCATTTATAAAGCTGCTGCAGGATACATTAAAACAAATGTTAAATAACTACACGAAAAGTCGGTATATAATTACTAACAAACAGCACATGCACGATACCACACTAAGCCGGTGACACAACAAAACAAAATCAACTTACAAATTCAATAGAGAATATAAATAAATACACATTGATGATAAAATAATATTAACGTTAGGAACCACCTTATTTGGATGCATTCCAGTTCAATGAAAAAATACAATAATGTTGACATCCATTACAAGAAACTGGAAGAAAATTTGGAATTAGCCATGACGTCGTGATTCTATTTTATTATAGTGTTCCTGCTATCTATAAATATAGTCATTTCTAGCGGATTGATTTTATAGTTTTTGCACAAGCAAATTTCTGAGTGCATGGAGTCTCCGAAATAACATTCTGGTGCACCACTCATTAGATGTCTGACTTATCATAAGCATCAATCCATTTTAAAGAGAAGCACCATCGCAATAATTGATATCTAAGAATAACAAATATGCTATCAAACAACAAGAGTTTTGAACTACCTCGTAGTTTTGAAGTAGCGAATGATCATGTTTTCTTGGATAGAGCCCAGGGGCAAACTGGAAGAAGTCCTTCCTAAGAATCCCAAACCTCTTGCCTCTTAAGACCATCTATTTTCAAGAACTTCATGTGCCCACCTTGCAGGATATACCGACATGCCCCTCTGCATCACGTGGATCATAACCACTTCCAAGTTCCAACACATGTATTGCATCAAAAGTTGTCCTACATATTGACCTGCATCAAGCAAACACATGTCTACATCAATAAGAAACAATTCAAAATGGCATCGCCGGATAAATGTAAAGTGAGCAAACATGGTCACATTTCAACTATCTAATTGCTAGATTTATTGACATGATTAAATTCAGTTAAGCAATGCTCAATACTATTTGGATAAAATTCAGATAATAAAATCACACCACTCCGCTTAGCTAGTGTAAGCATTTAGCCAGCATCAGTTTTACCCAATTGTGTCCACCCTTGGAGATATAATGATGACACTAGTACGGCTTGTGAGGCCATGGGTGAGATTGATTCTGACAACAGAGTTGAAGCTGCACTGGCACATGATGGACACATCCGTCTCCATCCCAGTCGTCACCGCCCATGTTCATTGTTGTAGTATGACGGCGGAGCCGCTGATGGATGCGCGCGACATTGTTGACTGCATATACGGATTCTACAACACAATGTGTTGATTAAGATCAAGAATCACCCCTTACTACAGGAAATCAAGTTGTATTGCTAGCTTTCAAGCAAAGAGTCTCAGGTAGAATACATGGAACAGGGCAAGAAGCAGCGGGTTTGCTCACAATGCCGTGGCCGCGGGAGCTATTGCCTGGCGGTGCCTAGGACCAGTCGCTCGACCATGCGTCGCGCATGGGATGGGACCTGACGAGCGCGAGCGACCTAGCCACCGCGTACATCACCCCTGCTCCGTCGTTGCACATGCCTGTGAGAAAAAGCACATGCATCAAATCCTGAATAAAATTCAATCATACTGGAAATGAGAATGCATTGTTCACAAATTTATCGAGCGACCACTTCAGAATGACGAAAACAGTAGTGTAGAAACCACTTTGTGTATTCAGTATTGCAATTATCAAGCCTTGTATATTTTGGAACAGATATTAAATTAGCTAGCAATTATAAAGGGAGTTTTTACAGTGCATCATACTACTCTATATAATGAGTAGTATTTAGTTCATCCAATGGTCAATATGTATTGGTAAATTTTTTACTCTAGGACATATTGGTAATTTTCTATTACCGATAAATTTATTCTTATTAGTTTTAATCATAAAAAGTACATATTATATTTAATTCAATTAATCACAAATCACATCCCAGCCGTCCACCACAGTAGGCCGCCGCCCCATGACCACGGTAACCCTGAAGCGCATGCCGTGCCCAATCCCATGGACGTTGACATCGTCCCCCAGCCGAAGAAACTGGTCACCATCAGCCTGATATTGACACGACGTATGCCCACGGCCATGGCAAGGCTGCCGCATACATACACCACAAGAGGCGGTCAGATAGACGGACGATGAGCACATCTGCAAGGACCAGGAGAAGCAGCACCATGCCAGCTAGGACATAAAGCACGAAGAAAAGGAGAAGAATTTCCCTTGAAGGTTGGTGACGGCAGGAGGGCAAGGAACTTCAGTGCGGCCACGGGCTCAATGACGAAGACTTTCACGAGAGGCCAAGCCGCTATTCAAGCAGATGATGATGAGGGGTCTGATCAACAACAACGTGCACGTGATCAACAACTCACTGGTGCTACAGAGTTCTGCAGCGGCAGCGGCCCCGGTCTACACCTCAAACTCTTCTCGCCAAGTCAACAATCAAGGGCAAGCACCGTGGCAGGCTCACCGGCGAGCCGGCCATTCGTTTTTAGAAGAAAGCTGAGGATTGATAAATACTTTAGTGAAGTACCAAAAATAGCCCTGATTACCGAATATACTACCCAAAAATTGATGTAGTATTGCCTTATCTGGGCCATCTAACCATAAAAATAAACGGCTCAATTTAACTTGATGTATTGTAAAAGGTCTCATTATAAACTACTTAATGTTAAATCTCCACCTGACTGAAAACACAAACGGGGGAGAAGTTGTCATCCTGGTATTGATATGGTATCATCTCTTATGAACAAAAATATTGAAGTTTAACAAGGCTTGATAATTGATATGTAGTCATAAGGCAACAAATCGAAGCTGACTCCAGTAGACTAAATGAAACAAAATTATAAATAAGAGCATCTCCAGCCGTTTGCCCCCCCCCCCCAAGCCGTTTTCGACGCTATTTTAGCGCCGCTTGGGGGGCTCTTGGCGGCGAAATCGGCTTGGGGGCGATCGGCAACCCAGCCGAGGCCCCATGGTCGCCCCCAGGCGCAGAGATACGACGCAGATTCGTCCAAATTCGGTGTAGTTTTGGTGTAAATTCGTCCCATTTCGGCTGCCTGGTTCGGCACAAAACATGAAATTTCGGCTTAACAAACTGGAGGCAAATTCGGCGCAGTTTCGGCGGTAGTTCGGCGCACAACATACAATACAAATACATAGTTCATCACAAATACTAAAAAACAGTACACATCAAAGTAGGCATTGCCTTTGCGCATCCATAGATGATTCAATAGATCTTGCTGCACTTGATGATGCATTTGAGGATCTCGGGTCTCCTGACGCATATTGAGGTAGCCTGTCCAATCTGCCGGTATCTGGTGATCAACAACTGCAAGAGGCCCCTGGTTGAGATATGGTTCCTTGTCATATACTGGATCCTCTTTCTCACTCTCAATGATCATGTTGTGCAAGATGACACAACAGTTCATCACCTCCCATATTTGAGATTTCGACCAGGTTAGAGCGAGGTACCGGACAACGGCAAATCGAGATTGGAGCACCCCAAATGCCCACTCGACATCCTTCCTGCAAGCCTCCTGGCACTTGGCAAAGTAGGCGTACTCCCCTCATGGCACAGGGTTTGAGATAATCTTCACAAATACTGGCCATCTTGGATAGATGTCACCTTCTAGATAGTATCCCTTGTTGTAGTGGTTCCCATTCACCTCGAAGTTCATCGGAGGAGCATGTCCTTCGACAAGCCTGACAAAGACATTTGAGCACCGCAGGACATTGATGTCATTGTATGTTCCTGGCATGCCAAAGAAGGAGTGCCAAATCCAGAGGTCATGTGTAGCAACTGCCTCAAGTACCACACTGCAATGACCTTTTGTGCCCTTGTACATCCCCTGCCAAGAAAATGGACAGTTCTTCCATTCCCAATGCATGCAGTCGATGCTTCCAAGGATCCCAAGAAATCTCTTGCTTCAATCTTTGATAGGATCCGAGCAGTGCTTCAGCATTGGGTGCTCGCAAGTACTGTCCTCCAAAGCAGCCCAACACTGCTCTGCAAAACTTGTACATACACTCAAGGGCGGTGGACTCAGCCATGCGTGCATAGTATTCCTGTTGATCACCAGGAGCTTCGTATGCAAGCATCCTCATGGCCGTTGTGCACTTCTGAAGTGAGGAGAACCCAACTGTGCCGGTGCAATCTTTCTTGCAAAAAAAGTAGTTGTCGTACTCTCGGAGTGAATTGACAACGCGAAGAAAGACCTTCCGGCCCATGCGATACCGACGTCGGAATACCTTCTCGCCGTGCAGAGGAACATCGGCAAAGTAGTCGGCGTAGAGCAAGCAATAGCCCTCCGAACGTCGCCTCTCTTTTGCCTTCCGGCGACCCATCGTGGGTCCGCCTCGCTGCGGCGCCGTGTTGGTGCCGAATAGATCGGCCAAGGCGGCGAGCATCAGGAGATGCTCGTCGTCCTGGGCGCCGGCGTCGGCCTCTTCCTCCATCAGTGCGGCGAACAACGCCTCGTCGTCGTAGTCCATCACGTTGGCGCGGGGTTAAGGCAATTCGCCGAACACCTGGCGGGTGTGGCGGGCGCGACCAGCCGCCGGTGTGCTCGGCTGGGCACGACCAGCCGACCAACCGCCGTTGTACTCGGTCAAGGTCGGGAGAGGAGGTCAGCGGGGCGAGCAACGACCCTTTTGCGGCGTGTTTGGTGGCGGGGCAACGGCAAGGGTGGTGGGGAGAGGGGTGGTCGATTTGGACGGTTTGACCTGACAGTGGGCCACTCGGCACATCGCTTCATCCGGCGCCCCAAGCGCCCCAGCGCGTCGGGTCGGCTTGGGTTTGCCGGACTCAATTTCGGCCCAATCCGGTGCTATTTTGGATCTTGGGGGCGCGGCTAGGGGGATTTCGTCCGTCCGGCGCAAATAGCACCGCCTTGGGGGCCTCTTGGGGGCGTGGCTGGAGATGTTCTTAGCCCCTAGGAACCATTTTTTTCAATCGCTTGGGTTTGTGCCGACGAAAATATTGGCATGGGGGTGAAAATATTGCCCCCACCCAACAACCGATGGGAGGAGCTCCCACGGCGGCCACCCGATCCCGCGCCGTGACGCCCCCAAAATCAAGCCGTGTACAGTAATCATCCACGCAGGGTACACGACCGAAATCAGGGTGCCACGATGAGAATATCACAGCACAACACTAAACACAAAAGGATAAAACAATATATTACAAGATAAGGGGGTCGCACAGACCCGAATACATAAGTTATACAAACCATAATATCTGAGTACAGACATAGTTAGTCAAGTTTTGCCTTAAGAAGGCTAGCACCAATATCATCAGAGACACAGATCGAAAAGGCGAGGCCTCCTGCCTGAGATCCACCGATCTACTCCTGGTCAACGAGGAACTCGACGTCGTAGTAGTCGCCTCAGGGGTACTTCTGCTCCTGGACTCCAACGTCGGCTGCAGCGGCCGATCAGGCAAAACAAAGAGAGGAGAATAAAGCAAAGGTGAGTATCTAGCATACCCGCGAGTCTTACGTCCGCTACTAAGCATTATGCATTGTATCAACGGAAAGAAGAGGCTGTATATAGTGGACTGAAAGACAGAAATGCAGAGCAAGGGTAAGAAGCTAGGCCTAACGAAGTCTAGCATCTTCCGACGAGTCTTGAAGCACAAGAAGAGAACAACCAACAGTTTATGTAATTGCATAAAGTAACAATGCAGCAGAAGTTGTTGCAGCATTGTATAATAATAAGTTGTAATGATTAACAATGCCTCCGAGATCACCTCCTCGACTCCCTTGCGAGGAAGCAAGCCCGGAAACAACAGTTTAATAGTGGTAGTTTGTAGTAGTAAGATCCGGCTTCGGCATAAAGCGTCCTGTTACCATGGACACGGCTATTCGAATAGATTAATCTTCCCTGCAAGGGTGCACTTATGTTACACTACAACGCACGGATCTCCAGGGTGGCGGGCACCTTATTAGGGAACGCCCCACCGAGGCTATCCGACACTCCATAGCCCATCTTTCAAACTCAACAGAGAGGTCATTCGCCGGTCTAAATCCTAAGTACCCCGGGCTTTGGACCCCAACCCTAACGTACTCCTACACGGTGCGAGACTGGCCGGTGAAGCATAATCAAATCCAAACCACACTGCTCGAGCAAATAAGACAACCCTACTTCCCGGCGATCAACCCACGGTACTGCTAATGTCTGAAGAGTCCTCGGACGAGACTAAGAAGCAGGGCAGCCCATAACTCGTAATTCCCACGTGTAGGCAGCGCGTATAAGCCGAAAGGCTACTCAAGTCATCCACCAAACTATTTAGTATTTTATTATTATCTCGCAGACAACAGTTATCGCTGTCTGACTAACAACACAACGGACGACGATCAGCGGCCAGGACCACCAGTACATCGGTGCCTGCCCTGTCGTCCCGTCAAAGCGCGCGGTTACCAACAAGGCGAACCGTCTCCTTACCTTGTCTCGCGTGTGCTCCTGGAAGAGCTCGACTTTCGTGGTTTTGTAACTCTCGCGGCAAACGATCAGGGGCCAAGCACACCGGTACACTGGTCGTACCCTCCCTGTCGTCCCGTCGCAATACCACTCGCGGGCACCGTTGGGTCGCCCAACTCTTACCTTTAAGGACAACCGTTGCTCAGGTAACTAGAGCGACTATACAGAGTCAACAACGAGTGGAGTACAAGGATTACTCCTCGATAGCTCACACTTGATGTGGCTCGGCAGAGCCAAAGTAGGGGCCTGAGGCGGTGTCTGCAATGTATCGTACCTGTGACAGTTATATAATATATATCAGCGTTCACTCCCCAGAGTGGTCACGACCCGCTATTCTAGACCTAGCTAACAATGCGCAGGGCTCACTGCTGAATATAATAGTTATAATCGGCTGCATAGGATAACGGAAGGTACATCAAGGGGCGAAAATAACAGGCTATGTAAATGAATAGGTAAGCATCGTAGCAGCATCAGTTATGCCTAGTGCAAGAAAAGTACGGAAATATAGGCGATATCTGGGGAAGAGAATGGCTCTGCTTGCCTGGAAGCTCGACGGTAGGGGTACGGTCGTCGACGACGTTGTCGTACCCAGCAGCGGTGTAGTCGACGGCAGCCTCGGGGTCTACTGAAGAATAAAGGGGGAACAAACACAGTAAATACAAACAATCATAGCAAACAGATGCATGGCATGATGTATGCAATGTTAACGGTGCTCTAACGCAGTGCAATGCACATTGCTCGGAGCGGAAATTCATCCGGGGATGAACTACCGGCTCCGGGTGATTACTGTCGGGGGATTGGTACCCGGGTAGGCTAACCCAAGCGGAAGCAACCTTTCAAGACAAGGATGGACCGATTAGGGCTGCAGCTGGGCCGAGCTTGGCGGACATACGGCCGATTGCCCCAAGACAATCTGCCGTACCGAATGCCAGCAGTCGGCCCAGGCGCAATCGGTCCACCCTTCCTTCACCAAGATAATCATCCGGTTGGTCCGCAGCTGGGCCGAGACAGGCACTTGGAAGGCCGATTGCCCAGAGCAATCAACCTTACCAAGAACTAACAGTCGGCCCAGGCGCAATCGGAACAACCTATTGCCCTTGGAGGAAGTTGACCCCGACACCAGTCGGGGGTATGATTACGAGGTCATAAATTCCATATCCCGAGATATCTGGGTGGCAGGAAGGCCAAGTCATGTCGCGGATCTGGTGGAGATACGGTGTCGACCTCTCCGCCGATTCCGCGGACAGGGCGACAAGACCTCACCTCCTAGCTCCACTGTTCATCCCTAGGCCCTATGGGTCTACAGCATGGGCCGCCGCTCGTAGGATCCGGGTCACCCGGAGAGGAGCAGTCGGTGGGCCCAGGCCGATTAGAGGATGACATCTGGGCCCATTCAGCAATGAAGTTACCGAAGTACCCTGGGCTCACACTATAAGAGCCAGGGTACCCCTCCTGCGTGAGGGACGACTCATCCTAGACGACCATTACTTACTTTCCCCTCAGTTCGTTCAATGCTTGTAGTTACTCCTCAGGGACGCAGGAGAGAGCCTTGCCCACGGCGGCGGCGCTCACCTTCCCCTGAGAAGATAGAGAAGCAGTTATTGTAGCCAGAGCATTGATATATAAGAGACAAGCAGGAGTAGGGGTGTTATCTCTCCGGAGAGCCCCGAACCTGGGTACATCGTGGTGTCCTCCACCGTGTTTGTGCCCAACCCGATTCCGGCACCATCGACATTCTCTCCCTCGCGTCTTCCCCGCACTTTAGCCATCCCATGGCATCTGACGTTACATATCGACGACAGTTGGCGCCCACCGTGGGGCAGACCGAGGCGTCGACTGGAGTAAAGATCCGGACGGGATTTTCCTCTGCATCGGGCGGAAGCCATGCCTCTGGCCTGATTCTAAGGCGTGGGGCAATCGACTATGTGGTGGGCTACTCGGCGCGGCACAGGGCTGAAGCTCCCCTGCCGCCCGGTGTGTCGCTGCAGGTCGGCAGTCATCGCCTCTTCATCGGCAGCTACCCCGAGGCGTATCCCAGAAAGATTCGCGTCTTCTCATGCGCAACGGATCCGCTCTCGACCAGGGGTTGCAGTGCAGCACCTGGCAGAGAGGCGGACCGAGTGCACGCCACCGTCATGATGGCGGGAGCGTCCTCATCAACCAATCGCGACCCCGCAAGTGCAGCAAGATAGGCTAAGGAAGTAGCTGACGCTGCAGAGAGAATCGGCACCAGTGCGTTGCGGGACGTGTTATACACACCCGTGAACAGGAATGGTGATCCAGAGCAAGTGCACACGGAGCTGGAAACGGCACGGCTCGCTCTGGCCCGCAGAGCTGAGCAAGTGTTGGCAGAAGAGCGCAGATTGGGAGCCATCACAATGGAATACAATGCAGCGCACGCAGGACCGCGCCGGCCGATTGAGCCCGCAGTCCTGGAAGATCTGAGAAGCCGGGGCAGGGCAGTCAACCAAAAGCTGTCGGGGGCCGAGCAACCGGAACGTCCGAGGAGGCCGGCGCAACCAGAGCAACCGGCACAATCAGCGTTCGTCCAGAGGCCGACGTACAGCACACCGGACAAGAATCTGAGAGCAGCCGAGCAGATAGCACTCGAGCTAGAAGACCTGGAGGGAGAAGAGCGGCGCGAGCAGTCGCGCCAAATGCGTGAGATGATAGCAACTGCAAAGGAGCAGAGGCTCGTTGCAATGGACAATCAGAATGCAGAACCTGGGGTCTCACGGGGGACTGTGAGGCCGAAGGCGGGAGCTAGCCAGCGACCGAATGCATCGCGCCAAAACAGACATCAACCTGCCCCATCTCGGCACGAGAGCAAGGTCAGAAGCAATCGGCCACCTCCAGCAGCAAGCAGAAGAATGGAAGAGCCAGCGGTCAACAGCAGGCGCAATGACATGCCGCAGCAATCGGCGCCAAGACCAGCAATTAGCGCTCGACTTGGCCCTCGTCAAATCGGCCAGAATGATGCAAGGCATCGCATTGAGCTCCTGGAGAAGGATTCTCAGGAAGATGAAGAGGGAGAAGCTGGCCCATCCTGTTTCGGTCATCGCATTCGGACGGAGAAGTTTCCCAAAGGCTTCACGCTGCCGAGAGATACGCCCAAGTACAATGGGTCTGTGAAGCCCGAAGACTGGCTGTCCGATTACCTGACGGCGGTGCGCATTGCAGGAGGCAATCGGCGGGTAGCAGTCCGCTATGCACCCTTGATGTTGCAGGGTTCGGCTCGGACGTGGTTGAATAGTTTGCCCAAGGATAGTGTGAACTGATGGGAGGACTTCACGAGTGCATTCATCCACAACTTCACAAGCACGTATGAGAGGCCCAACCTCCCGCGGCAGCTAGCTCTGTGTGTGCAAGGCAAAGATGAGCCCCTCCGAGATTACTTATCTCGGTGGATCAAGCTGAAGAATTCATGCGAAGGAGTCCATGAGATCCAGGCCATTCAGTACTTTACAGATGGATGCCTGGCCGATTCAATGCTGAAGCACAAGCTGTTGCGCAAAGATTTCACATCGCTCGCCGAGCTCATGAAGGTGGCAAATGCTTTCGCCATGTCCGATTCTGCGATGCGCCCTATTCAGCTCGGAGTTGGAGGTGTAATCCAGTCACCAGGGGCTCCGCAGTCGGACACAGGGAACCAAGGCCTTAGCCGGAAGGAAAGGAGAGAGAACAACCGCAACAACAACAGCAACCACAACCAGCAAAACAATGGCAAACGCAAGGACGAACAGCCCGATGCTCAGTATGGCAGTCGGCAGGTAGCCGCTGTCCAGAATGAAGAAGATCCAGCAGCTGCAGGAGGCAATCGGAAGATGTGACCAAATGTGAGACCCCGGGGCAGATGAAGCCCAAGTACACGTTCGAGGATATGTTGGACGCACCGTGCAAATTGCATAGCACGCCGGGCAGTCCGTCTGCACATAGCACTCGGCAGTGCGATTTTGTGAGAAGGATTGCGAAGGGAGAAGCTTTACCACCTCCACCCCCACCACCACCCCAGAACAGAGGACCGCCTCAGCAGCAGAATCAGTTCCCGCAGCAAGACGCCGCCTACATGATTTTCACCAGCGAGTCCACGGATAAGGGCAGTCGGAGAGCCCGAGCTCAGGAGGTTAATGCCACTATGCCACCGATCCCCCAATTCATGCATTGGTCCGAGTGTCCTATATCCTGGGACAGAGCAGATCATCCCACCATTTTTCCGAATCCGGGCAACTATCCGCTGGTGGTGGACACTCTGTTCGCAGGACCAAGGTTTTCATGCAAGTTCTCTCGAGTGCTCGTTGATGGCGGAAGCACAATCAACATTCTGTACAGAGATACAATGATCAAGCTAGGGCTCACAGAGAGGGACCTGGAGCGCAGTCGGACGACTTTCCATGGAATTGTTCTTGGACTGTCATGCACCCCCATGGGCCGCATTCGGCTGGATGTTATATTTGGCACAGAAGAAAACTTCAGGAGAGAGTCGATTTGGTTTGAAGTCGCCGACCTCAGTAGTCCTTACCATGCTCTGTTAGGATTGCCGGTATTTGCCAAATTCATGATCAACGCACAGCAGACATACCTCAAGATGAAGATCCCAGGGCCAAACGGCGTCATCACTGTCACCGGGGACTTCATGAAGTCCCTCGAGTGCACATCCGCTGGCAGCAGTTTGGCTGATTCCCATGTGGTCGAGACATAGAAGCGTCAGCTCAACAAGGTGATTGCAATGGCACAAGCGCAGATCAAGAATCCACTGCCAGTCGGCCCAGCAAAGAGGGGGGATGAGGAATCGGCTTTTCAGTCGGCCAAGGACAGCAAGAAAATCGCTCTAGATCCCTCCGACTCAACCAAGTTTGTTGTAGTCGGAGATGGACTTAGCGGTAAATAGGAAAGCGAGCTCGTCGAGTTCCTCCGTGAGAATCGGGACATCTTTGCATGGTCTCCACAAGACATGCCTGGTGTTCCGAGAGAACTCTCCGAGCACAAGCTGCACATTCGGCCAGGCTCGAAGCCAGTCAAGCAACCCCTGAGACGTTTTTCTGAAGACAAGAGAAGAGCAATCGGCGAAGAGATTGCGAAGCTGCAGGCAGCAGGTTTTATCATGGAAGTGTTTTACCCCGAGTGGCTGGCAAATCCAGTCCTTGTCATGAAGAAGAACAAGACCTGGCGCATGTGTATAGATTACACTTGCCTGAACAAGGCGTGCCCGAAAGATCCGTTTGCTCTGCCCCGTATTGATCAAGTGATTGATTCTACGGCCGGCTGCGAGCTATTGTCCTTCCTGGACGCCACTGCTGGCTATCACCAGATCAAACTTGCTGTGGAAGATCAAATAAAAACTGCATTCATCACTCCTTTCGGGGCTTATTGCTATATCACTATGCCGTTTGGCTTGAAGAATGGAGGTGCAACTTATCAGCGCACAATTCAGAGGTGCACACACTCCCAGCTCGGCAGAAATCTCCATGTCTACGTGGAAGACCTAGTAGTGAAGTCGGCAAAGGGAGTCACACTGTTAGACGACCTCAGAGAAACATTTGCAAACTTGAGAACTTATCAGATCAAGCTCAACCCGGAGAAGTGTGTGTTTGGAGTCCAAGCCGGCAAGCTCTTGGGATTTCTCGTTTCCGAGAGAGTAATCGAATGCAATCCCGAGAAGATAGCGGCAATAGAGCGCATGGAGCAGCCCAAGACCCTGAAGCAAGTACAGAAGTTCACCGGTTGCCTCGCATCGCTCAGCCGATTCCTCAGTCGGCTGGGTGAGAAAGCAATCCCGTTGTATCAGTTGATGAAGAAGACAGAGAAGTTCACCTGGACCCCCCCAAGCGAATGAAGCATTCCGAGAGCTCAAGCGCATGCTCTCCACGGCACCGATTTTGGCTGCCCCGATGGAGAAGGAGCCAATGATGTTATACATTGCGGAAACCAATCGGGTGATCAGTGCAGTCATGGTGGTGGAGCGGCCTGAAAAGGACAGGGCGCAGCAAATTCAGCGTCCAGTATATTACGTCAGCGAAGTGCTCTTGACATCCAAGAAGAATTACCCCCACTATCAGAAGATGTGATATGGAGTGTACATGGCAGCCAAGAGGTTGAAGCCATACTTTCAAGCTCACTTGATCACAGTCGTCAGCTCGGCTCCGCTGGCCGACATCATAGGAAGCAGAGATGCAACCGGAAGAGTGACGAAGTGGGCAATCGAAGTCGCTAGCCATGGCATCCAGTATGAGCCGAGAACGGCAATCAAGTCACAAGCGCTAGCCGATTTCCTGGTAGACTGGGCGGAAACTCAGTACATGCCGCAGCTCCCAGGATCGGATTTCTGGCGAATGCACTTTGATGGCTCCAAGATGAAGAATGGCCTAGGGGCTGGTGTGGTACTCACTTCACCAAGAGGAGATCAACTGCAATATGTGCTCCAGATTCACTTTGCAGCATCAAACAATGTCGCCGAGTACGAAGCCCTTGTGCATGGTATCAAGCTTGCCAAGGAAATCGGTATTCGGAATATCAAGTGCTTTGGTGACTCCGACCTGTTTGTACAGCAATGCTCAGGCACCTGGGATGCAAAGGACGCAAACATGGCGAGCTATCGTTTCCTGGTGCAGCAGATCAGCGGATATTTTGAAGGGTGCGAGTTCCATCATGTGCCAAGAGCAAACAACGATGCAGCAGATGCGTTGTCCAAGCTCGGCTCAACAAGGCAAGCTATCCCACCAGGTGTGTCGTTGGAGCACATCAAGAAGCCATCCATCATACCATCCCCAGAGTCGGAGTCCATTTTTATCTCGGAGGCCGACCTTGAAGCTTTGAAGAAGGCGAAAGAAGCTCAACCGACAAAACCTGCGACCATGAAGAAGCAATCCAGTGCCCAAGGTATCTCGGCAGCAGCACCAGGGGCTGCCGAGTGCGAGCCAGAGACGGCCAAAGGATGTGACAAGAGCAAAGCCACAGCGAAGCAAGCAGAAGCCACGCCAGAAGGCACAGCCTCCGAAGAGCCAATGACATCAGAAATTGCCGATTGTAATGATGAAGCTCCAGCTCCAGACGAGAAGTTGGCACCAGGGGCTGCCGAATGCGTGCCAGGTGCCGCAATCGGTAGTTCAGAAGCAGAGGCAGAGATGACAGATGTCCAAGAGACCGAGATCCTTGAGGCCAATGGCCAAGGAACTGTGATCCAAGAAGAAGTCCCACCCCAGGATGCAGTGGTAATGGCAGTCGTCAGCGCGCCATCGTGGGCACAGCCGATCAGAGACTTCCTAGAAGACGGAGTCCTCTCGGAAGACGAAGCAGAGTCACGGCAAATCAGCCGCCGATCTTGGGCGTACACAATAATCAACAACGAGCTAGTGCGCAAGAGTGCAACTGGTATCCTTCAGAGATGTGTAGAAGAGGACAGAGGCTTGGAGCTGCTCAGAGACATTCATCAAGGAGAATGCGGTCATCATGCATCAGCAAAGGCAATCGCCAGCAAAGCTTTCCGACATGGTTTCTACTGGCAGCGGCTGAGAATTTAGTGAAGTACTGCAAGGGATGTCAGCGGTTCAAAGCAAAGAGTCATCAGCCAGCATCGGCACTGAAGACAATCCCAATAGCATGGCCATTTGCAGTATGGGGTTTGGACATGGTTGGACCATTCAGGAGAGCCCGCAGTGGCATGACACATCTTCTGGTCGCAATAGACAAGTTTACCAAGTGGATTGAAGCCAGACCGATCAAGAAGTTGGATGGGCCGACTGCGGTTCGATTTGTGGCCGACATTGTGTGCAGATACGGCGTGCCTAACAGCATTATCACCGACAACGGCACAAATTTTGCGAAAGGTGCACTGGCTCGATATGCATCTCAGCAGGGCATTCGGCTTGATCTGGCATCTGTGGCACACCCGCAATCAAACGGTCAAGTCGAAAGAGCAAATGGATTAATCCTATCGGGTATCAGGCCCAGATTGGTAGAGCCACTTGAGAGGGCACCCGGAGCATGGATTGAGGAGCTCCCCGCAGTACTGTTCAGTCTGAGGACCACACCAAACAGGTCGACTGGATTCACTCCTTTCTTCCTGGTGTATGGTTCAGAAACAGTCATCCCATCCGACATCGAGTTCGATTCACCTCGACATGACCTATACACCGAAGAAGAAGCCAGGTTGGCGCGAGAAGACGACATCGACCTCAAAGAAGAAGCTTGCCTGTTGGCCTTGTCCAGGTCAGCAGTCTATCAGCAGAAGTTGCGGCACTACCACAGCAAGAAGATTCGTCCTCTCGCCTTCCGAGAGGGAGACATGGTGCTGCGTCGAATTCAGAAGTCAGACGGACAGCACAAGCTATCTTCACCTTGGGAAGGGCCATTCGTCATCAGCCGAGCGCTCAAGAACAACTCCTATTATCTGATCGACTGCACCAAGGGCACTAAGCACAAGGACACATCAGGAGCAGAGACGGAGCGGCCGTGGAATGCCGAGTTGTTATGTCCGTTCTATAGCTGAGCAGCAGAAACTTATGTAAGCCATTCGGCAAACAAGCAGTAAAAGTTATCATGCCTCTGAAAATGAGCATTCGATTATCTTTGAATAATCTCATTCGAAGAGCTAGCCTCAATCGGCGACGCTCAGTCATACCTGAGGTGTATATAACACACCCGGGGACTGACCGACCACGAGGTCAAGCGAATAGGCCATCGAGGCACGGGGACTGCGGGCTGGCACTCAACTCGGCCCTCAGCTCAAGCGCAAACCACTAGATGGTTTGTGGCATTGAGAAGGGTCGCGTTTGGGGCAGCCGGCAGTACGAATTCCCGGAAAACAATTCGAAACGCACCACCAAGGGCATATTCGATAAAACAAAAGTCGCCGATTGCGCCGCGAACCAAGGCGTCGAGCCCGATAGCAAGCAATCGGCACCTATTGTCGCAGAATCCTTTGCGTTAAATCTTGTCGTGTAAAAAAAAACTTATCGAACCTTGGCCGGTAAGCTACCATTGATCCGATTGCGGACCGCATGACGGCAGCAAGGTGGACACGATAGACATCCCCAAGTGCAGCCGATAAAGGAAACCGACAAAGACACAAAGTTGATCGCACAAATGAAAGCAAAGATCAAGCAATCAGATTGCATCAAAAGTAGCGGGCCCAAGGCCGAATATGTTCATTACATCGAGGTCACACCCAGTGAGTGTCGACAGAATTAAAATTACGTCTTACAAGCAGATGGTCGGAAGAAAAAATAAGTGAAAACCGATTCAGTACCGGCAAGCTACAGCAAGTAACATAGTTGGCGGCATAGCTCAGGACGTTGGAGGCACGGAGCTAGAAGATGGAGCAGTCGGATCCGATTGCGCTTCAGAAAACGTGGCACCAGTCCCCTTGGATCTCGGAGATGTTTGAGATGAGCCGCTGTCAGAAAGCTCCTCAGCCAGGCCAGAGATCAAAGGTGCAGCGAGCGGATTCCCCCCCTCATCGAGATACGGAGTGTACTCGTAGGGAGAAAACCAATTCACCATGGAGCTGGCAAGCCGATTGACTTCGGTATAGGTCTTCTCCAGCAGGTCGGAGGCATTTTCTCGGAGGCTGTAAAGTTGGGAGAGCTTCACCTGAGGGTACCAACTCAGCACAGTCTGGAGGGCAGTTTCCGCGCCAGTCCGACCTGCAGAGTTCAGCAAGACGTCGATCCGACGAGGGATGGCCTTCAGAAGAGTCCGAGTCTGTTCCGTGGTAGCATTCGGAGCCTCTCCTTTGTCAGAATCCTCTTCATCTCGTGCTTCGGCATCATGGGTTCCGGCGGAGGAGCCAGCGGCGTGTTTCATCTTTTGAAGTCCAATCTTGAGCTCAGTCGGCGACCACAGAGATTCAGAAATTTTCAAGATTCTGAGCTTGAATGACAAGGCAACTCCCTTGATAACAGGAATACGGGCTTCGGTGCCGATTAGATATTCATGCCGAGTCCAGACGTTATCTTCAAGTTGGCAGGTCCCTCCGGCAGCAACAGTTTCCTCTCGGGATTTGGCAACGGCCGCATAGGCAGCTGCTTCAGACTCGGGCCAAGCTTCTGCGTCATAAAAGAAAGTGTTAGCAACGCGATAAAGGAGGAAAGCAATCGGAAAATGCACTCGGATGCAGAAAAAACTCACCGCTAAGGAGGACATCCATCTCGGTCATGGTCTCGCAGAAGCCTTTGGCTCGGCGGCGCAGTCGGGTGGTCTCTTCGTAGTTGCGTTTCTCCAGCTCTTCAAATTTGGCGATGTGTTCATCACGATCTCGCCGAATGGAATCGCGTGCAGCCACCGCTTCATCCCTTTCAGCTTGCAAGGCCTCTCGGGCGGCGACGGCGACATCTCGCTCGGCAAGAAGACCATCACCAGTGGCCGTCATGGCAGCTATGTCGGCCAGATGTTTTCTCTCGAGGGCAGCCATCTCAGAGCGAAGGCTTTGGATAGTCCGATTTAGATCAGTTTCTACCCCCTGCAGTCGGGTCGCTTCTTCCTTGGCTCTGGTGAGTGCTGGGCCATGTTGGTTGAGTTCTGCAGTCAATTCAGTAATTCGGCCCTGAAGGTCATCTATCATGGGAGTAGAAGCTAGAGGAGAACATAAAGGATATGAGTGCAAGAGTAATTGTTAATCGGAAAGAAAACAGAAATAGTATAGAGGTTACCTTTCAGTTTAGTGATCTCGGCCGACTGATTGTTGACCTGCAGCTGGGCCTGGGCGAGAGTTCGGAGGTTGGCAATGTAAGCATCAAAAAGCTTTTCGAAGACCTCACGCTTTTCCCCCATGACAGCCTGAGAAGAATAACAAGATGGAGTTAGAGATACAGCAGAAGATCCGACTCGATTGCAAGCAATCGGCCCGAATCTTGGGGACTACACCCAGTGGGTGCGCTTGCGCGCACCCACCGGAAGAAAAGTCTCCCGATTGAAGGAAGGCAAACGATAAAGCAAAAAGTATGAAAGATCCGAACTCGGTTGCAAGCAATCGGCCCGAATCTCGGGGACTACACCCAGTGGGTGCGCTTGCGCGCACCCACCGGAAGAAAAAGTCTCCCGATTGAAGGAAGGCAAATGATAAAGCAAAAGGCGTGAAAGATCCGAACCGATTGCAACCAATCGGCCCGAATCTCGGGGACTACACCCACCGGAAGAAAAGCCTCTTGAGTAAAGGGAAGACATAAAAGGAAAGAAGAGTTTACCGTATGGTGAGAAGTGAGCTGTTGAAGGTCCCGAGCAAGGGCGTCGGCAAATTCATTCACCCGGCTCAGAGTAGTTGTCACAAGGTCTTGAGGACGATGCGAGGCATCAGGCCCGGTGCCGACATGACGGGCGCGAGAATACTCGGCCCGGAACTGGTCCACCGAGCGCATAAGAATCTTCGACGCAGAGGAGGTCGGCGTTGGCACTAAAGCTTGAGTGGCGGTGGAAGCAGCAGTGGGAATGGCCAGTGGCATTGGCGTCACCTGAGGGCCAGAAGTAATCGGTGGTGGTGGCGGCGCATTCGGGTGAGCTGACGCGGAAGTGATAAGTGCGACTGGCGGCAAGGTCGTCGTCGTCGGTGGCACGGGCAGAACAACCGGTGGCACAGTTGTGGCAGTCGGTGGCGCCGACACCACGATTGGCGGCGGGCTTGTCACCATCGATGGCTCGAATGTAGCAGTCGGAGCAGGTGTAGTCGCGACAGTGGAGACCGGGTCGGAGCGGCGTGGTGGAGATGGGGCAATCGGCTCGACCGATTGCGGTCCTCTGTCGCCAGGAGCTCCCCGATCAGCCACGCTCTTGGAAGTCTTGGAGGCAACAGAAGAGGAAGAAGTCTTCTTAGTCGTCTCCAAGCGCGCCTTCTTGGCAGCGCGCTCGGCGTCTTTGGAGGAGCGATGAGAAGCAGGCGGCCGTTTGTGGGTGGCGGCGGCAGATGCGGCAGGCGAGATGACGACGCCAGATCGGATCGGAATGTCGGCATCAACGTCATCAAGCCCAATCGGTTCCCTGAAAGAAGAGAGAGGAAGTGAATCAGTATAAAGAGGAACAGTAAAATGCAAGGCATGAAGATAAAAGCATACCCGATTGTTCTTGGTGCTCCAGAGGGCATCCGGCATCTCAGCGGGGCGACATCCAGCGGCGCCTGGGGAGTCGGCCTTTGGGTGGTCGTCACCTGGGGGTGTTTGCCTTTGCCGGCATTCGGCGCGACTTTAGCGACCTTGCCAGGAGCAGTACCAGCGGAGGAGCTGGTGGTCGAGATGCGCTTAGCCGGCACCTTCGGAGGTTTGGCGCGAGGAGCTGCATCAGAACCATCAGCCTTTGAGACACTATCATCATCACTCCATTCGGCCAAAAATTGCTCAAGGGAAGGGTCAGGCGTACCCCCTTGAGCTGACGGTTGGGTGTCGGTCCTCGGAGGGTCGGCGGCCCCGGCATCAGCGAAGTCGGCATCCATGGAATCGGCGGATTCTCCGGAAGACTCGTCGTCATCAGCGTCATCGTCACCGGACTCGGCGGAAGGAACCTCGCCGTTATACTCAAAGTCGGTGGGGTCATCCTCCGCGCGGTCGGGGGCATACACGCCAGCTTCCTGGCCGTCTTCCATCAGTTTGGACTGAATAAAATGCTGGAAAGAGGATAAAAGTAATCAGAGAAGCCGAGAGAAAAAAGCAATCGGAAGGAGAGGGAAATCGGAGCTTACCACAGGCGGTTTCTGCTGGCGAGTGAGGCAGTCAAGCCCGAAGTGGAAAGGGTCGGGCAAAGGGCTAGATGTAATAGCCCTCACCCTGGCACAGAGGTCTTCCTTCTTCACCCGCCATGTGCAGAGCCGAGTGGGATCTCGAGGACTCGACATATCGCACAGGCGGTGCACTCGGCGCTGCAGGGGAAGAATCCGAGCTTGAAGCCAGGCGGCTACCAGGTCGGTCGGGATAAGTCCCTCTTGCTCTAGCTGGGCGACCCTGGCGACCTGGGCATCGACATCGCAATCTCCGACGCCATGCTTCAGCGACCATTGGTGCTTGTCAGTCGGCCGGGCGAGGGAGAACTCGGGCAGATTCAGGAGATCGGGCCCTTGGTCAGATGACTTGACGTAGAAGAATGAGGTCTGCCAATTTTTGCATGATTGGACGATCTCGGGACTCTTGTACTTCGGCTTGCCGGCTGCGACAAGGCAACTGCCGCAGTCGGTCATGTCAGTCGGGTATGTCGGGTCGCCGCCTTCGATGGTGGAGGGCACCACAGTTCCCGTTCGAGCATTGTGAGCCCGGAGATTGAAGAATCGTTTCCAGAGGGCAATGCTGGGACGACAGCCGAGATACCCTTCGCAGAGTGTCACGAAACCGGAAAGAATCATGATGAAATTGGCTGCGAGGTGGTGAGGCTGCAATCGGTGGAAGTCGAGGAACCCGCGGAAGAAGGCGTTGGCGGGAAGGCCGAATCCACGCTCGAAGTGAGCGAGGAATACAACCCTCTCGCCAGCACGCGCGCTGGGCACGACCTCGGCGCCAGGAATGCGCCATTCGACCTCCGCGGGCATCTTCCGGGCGCGGATCAGGGACTGAACGGCGCCGGCGGTGGCCTGAGAGCCTTTCCAGCACCCGCGGCTCGCCTGTGACACATCTCGCCGTGGCGCCATGGCGGTTGCGGGCGGAGAGAAGACGAGGGACGAGGAGCGCGAGAGCAAAGGAGAAGAGTTACCGCGGAGGCGGCGGAGCGCACGGGTTCGTGACCGGAGCGGATCTGAAGCGCAGAGGTTGGGTCGTAAGAGCAGCAGGGAGCTTCGAGCTTGAGAGGCAATGGCGCAGAGGAGCGAGAGCTGGAGGTTGAAGATGGCGTTTGGGAGAAGGAGGAGGCGAAGGCCCTCCCCTGTGGCTTATATGGGCGGCGGGGGAGGGGAGTGGGATGCAGTTGCGGCTGTGTGGCTCGGTGTGGCCTAGGGCACAGGAAGGGCAACCGGCAAACCAGCGCAAAGAATCCTGGCGCAAAAGGCGAGGCATGCGACGTGGGGGTTAAGACTTGCAGTTATGTCAAGTCGCGCGTGGGTCGTGGGTCCCGGCTCATTGATCACTTCCCGGAAGAATCGGAGGTAACCGTTGGAGTGAAATCGGCGAAAGATGTCTTTCTCGAAAAATTGAAGACACGAATTGGGAACGAACCAAATCCAATCGGACGAAAATTTGGCCAGCCAAGTGTGATCTCCGAGTCGGTCGACGAACTCGAAATGACGCACTCGATGAGGCCATAGCAGTCGGAGGATATCAAGAGAGATTAAAAACTGCAAAGGCCCCGCAGTCAAATGACTGTGGGACCTTTACAGCTTTAGGGGCTACTGTCGGGGGATTGGTACCCGGGTAGGCTAACCCAAGCGGAAGCAACCTTTCAAGACAAGGATGGACCGATTAGGGCTGCAGCTAGGCCGAGCTGGGCGGACGTACGGCCGATTGCCCCAAGACAATCGGCCGTACCGAATGCCAGCAGTCGGCCCAGGCGCAATCGGTCCACCCTTCCTTCACCAAGATAATCATCCGGTTGGTCCGCAGCTGGGCCGAGACAGGCACTTGGAAGGCCGATTGCCCAGAGCAATCAACCTTACCAAGAACTAACAGTCGGCCCAGGAGCAATCGGAACAACCTATTGCCCTTGGAGGAAGTTGACCCCGACACCAGTCAGGGGTATGATTACGAGGTCATAAATGCCATATCCCGAGATATCTGGGTGGCAGGAAGGCCAAGTCATGTCGCGGATCTGGTGGAGATACGGTGTCGACCTCTCCGCCGATTCCGCGGACAGGGCGACAAGACCTCACCTCCTAGCTCCACTATTCATCCCTAGGCCCTATGGGTCTACATCATGGGACGCCGCTCGTAGGATCCGGGTCACCCGGAGAGGAGCAGTCGGTGGGCCCAGGCCGATTAGAGGATGACATCTGGGCCCATTCGGCAATGAAGTTACCGAAGTACCCTGGGCTCACACTATAAGAGCCAGGGTACCCCTCCTGCGTGAGGGACGACTCATCCTAGACGACCATTACTTACTTTCCCCTCAGTTCGTTCACTGCTTGTAGTTACTCCTCAGGGACGCAGGAGAGAGCCTTGCCCACGGCGGCGGCGCTCACCTTCCCCTGAGAAGATAGAGAAGCAGTTATTGTAGCCAGAGCATTGATATATAAGAGACAAGCAGGAGTAGGGGTGTTATCTCTCCGGAGAGCCCCGAACCTGGGTACATCGTGGTGTCCTCCACCGTGTTTGTGCCCAACCCGATTCCGGCACCATCGACATTCTCCCCCTCGCGTCTTCCCCTCACTTTAGCCATCCCATGGCATCTGACGTTACATATCGACGACAATTACCGGACAGATGATCCGGAGGGGAAGGTTCCATGTCTGCAGTGTTAGAGACATCTGATGGACATGTGGATATTGTATCCGTGATCGTTGATTCATTCTGAGCAACTTTCATGTTAAGAGTAAATTCATCCGACAGGTTTTTATCGGCATCGGGAATTTATCGACAGACGGCCCGGAGGGGAATATCGATGCTCGGTAAGTTAGAGGGGGGTGGTAGACATATGGATAGTGTATTCATATTCGTTATATTTTTCTGATCAATTTTCATGTATAAAGTTTTTGAATCTGACTTACGGTTTAAAAGATATTGAATTTCAAAGTTTAAATCAATTTAAATGATTTTCTAAATTTCTTTTATTATTAAATTCAAACATTATCCAAAACAGTGCCTCACATGTGGGACCCACATGTCAGCCTCTGTTTATTAATAAAACTTTTATTTAAATAAATCTGACCAGTGGGGCCAACAGTTAGTGACTCGGCACCAACTAATCCTTTTTATTAATCCAGTGATTAACCTAATGACTACGGCCCACATGTCAGTGGCTAAAAGTTATTTCTATTTTAATTAACTCGAGAGATATTTAACCGGGTCTGGGCCCGCGTGTTAGTGGCACAAGTGACAGTTAATTAACCCTAATGACCCAGCTGACAGGCCGGGCCCACACGGCAACCACACGGGGAGCTTGCCGGAGACTCGCCGGCGGCGAGGTTGAGCGTGCGCTCAACACAGGCCACGGAAGGGGGCGTGTGGGGGTCCAATCGAACGAGCGCTCGATGGGGAATCATTTGGTGGCGGTGGCATCGGCTGGAGTCGCCGGAATCGTGGCCGGCGTCGAGGTCTTGCGGCGGCAGAAAAATCGCGACGACGAAATCGACGAGTCAGAGCGGGAGCTTGAGCATGCGATACACGGGGTTGCTGCTGGGAACGGCGCGAACGAAACGACGCGGTCAGCGCGTCAAACGCGTGAGCTAATACGCGAGGCAGAGCTCGCCGGCGGCAGCAAGAAAAATGCCCTAATGGCAGATCGTCCTACGGGGCACGGGAGAGGCAACGGCGAGTTGGGGAAGAACGGGAAGCTCACCACAAGCACGACGAGGTTGGCAGCGGGCTTGGAGACGATGCGGGGTGGCCGGGATTGGTTGCGGATGCCGACGAGGCAGCGGAGGGGAACGGTGACGCAACGTGGTGCAGAGACGCTCCGAGCTTGATTCCTTTCGCGGGGAGACGAGGACGTCGACGTCGCGGGTCCTGGACACGATGGCGTGGCTCGTTGTGGACAGTGGTCGCGCAAGGTCACTGCAATGGCGACGGCAGCGCTCGGGCAAGTTTCCCCGACGACTACGAGAAGAGGAGGAGGGGATAATGGAGGCGGGCTTGTCCACCGGGTGCAGGGGCATATCCTTATCGCCTCCCCGGCCGAAGGGAGCAGGTGGGGGCGGGTCCGACTTGCCAGCGGCGTGCCCGCGCTCTGCCGCCGTACGGGAGCATGTGAGAGTGGGTGGGGGAAGAAGACAAGGCGCGGGGGTGGGCTGGGCCAAGTGGGTCGTCGCCCTAGGCGTAGTTTAGTAATTTTTTTATTTTTTTTGTTTTTCTATTTGGTCTTTTCCCTTTTTGTAATTGTTTTAGTTACTCTAGTATTTTGTAAAGTGTGGATCTGGTCCAAATATTAGTGGTACATATTACTGAGGTGCCACAAAAGATTTTGGAGTTTTATAAAATCATTTGCTATCTTATATTATTCAAAATTGATTAAATGCCACTGTTTTTGCTATTGTTTGATTTGTTTTGATTTTTCAGTGGCTCAATAAAAACCCATAACTATATAGACATGGCCCACAGAATATTTGGCATTTTACAAAAGTGGTTTCATAATTTTTGGCCAAGGGTTAATTTCCACCAAGTTTTCCTTTTTCAATTCAAAGGGTTTTAGGGTTTGACTTTGGGGTTTTGATTCCAAGTGATCATGTACATGGTGCATGGGTTGTTGATCACCCACATCAGGGTTTTGATCATTAGCAACACAAAGTTTGATTGGAGACAGGGGATCAACAGTGATAATTCAATAGTGATGATCAACAGTGATGATGATTACTGTTACAGACAACTAAGGGTGTTACATGTGCCCACGCCGCGCCGCCCTGAGCAGGAGGAGGCTTCCCTGATCCCACTCCACGCCGCCCCGTGCAGGGGCTGGAGCGGGGGAAGAGGCAGACACGTTGGCCCGAGGCGAAGACGGAGGAGCGACATAATAAACATAATAAAGTTGATCGTACCTAAACTAGAGTGCTACGCAAGTAAAAACCCGTTTACATCACAAAGTTTCATCGTACAAAAATTCAAATTTTCGTTGTACACAAAGTACTAAATGAACATCTGCGGTGATCGGGGACAGGTGGCGCACGAGGGCGGGAGGGGAAGGGGAAGCTTCAAGACGGCAGTTGGTCACTCCCGCGCGTGCATTTTCATTTGACATCACCAGAGAAGGTGATCTATATTTGCATCACTTGGGCCAAAATATACATCACGATGTAAAAAATTTACATCGTCAAATAGGTATATATCACCTGTTGGAGAAGCATTTTTGGCATGGTGATGTATAAGTTAGCTATTATAGGTCACCTGTTAGAGATGCTCTAAACCCTATGCTATCTCTTTGTATGTAACCTCCATATCCCACACTCCTCCTCCTCCCAATAAACCATTTCACCAACCATAGAAACCTTTCGGTGGCTGGCACTCCCATCACACATGAAACTAGTAGTAACATCACCACCCTTCAGTTGTGTTGAAATGCCCGATGAGTACCCATCAAGCACGGATGCCCATAATGTATGGGTATGGGCATGAATATTTACCCGATAGTTGTATGGCTTTCTTCGGTACCCAGTAATTAACCCGAACCGTTAACTTAGTAGGATCTAATGGTCCAGATCCGTTATACTGCAGGAAACCTCGTCCAGTATTGGGCGCTGAATCATCCCTCAAGGGTAAAACTGGAAAGTCAGAAAATAAATCCCGCAAAAGAAAAAAACAACCAGCAGGCAAAAGGGTATTGTGGTCTTTTCATATTTCGCGGATCTCAGTTTTTTTATTTTTAAGAGGCCCACGGATCTCAGTTATCCATCCAGCCTCATCTCGAGCCTCCACCATCTCCGTTGTTCCCTCACTCCCGATGCCATCGAGATCGGCAGGCGCTTCCCATTGGACGGCACGACGGCAGCCAATCTCTCCACAGGCGGCCGGCGTCGCGGACGGTGTCACGGCCGGCGTCGATTTGGCTCAACCTGGTACGCAGCGACCCTCCCAATGGCACTGCCGTACAAGAGGTAGTGTCCAGCTCCTCCCGCTCCGGCGCGCGTGAAGTGACGAAGACCCACGACGCCGCGTTGGCCACACGGCCGCTGAGCTCCGTCGTGCGCGTGCTCACCAATGGTGGGCGGGACACCATCTTTGCCCCCTATGGTGACCACTGGCGACGGATGCGCGGGATCGCGGTCACCGAGCTCCTCACGAACCGCCGCGTCCTCTCGTTTCGTGCCATCCGGGAGGAGGAGGTCGCCGCCATGATCCGCTCCATCGCCGGCGCCGGAGAATGTCTACCTGCGCACGCCCCTGCCGGTGATGGTGGCGGACAACACGTGTTCCTCAGGGTGTTCGACCGCATGAACGCGCTCGGATTGGGGTTTAACCTGGCCGACCTGTGGCCATCGTCGCGGCTCGTCGCCCTGGCCAGCGGCGCCATACGCAGCGCCGAGGAGGGCCGTGACACTGTGTTCGGGATCCTCGACGGCATCATCGCCGAGCACGTGGAGAGGATGGACGGTGCCGGAGATGACCATCAGTTCCTCATCGACGTGCTCCTATCTTCAGGCAGAAGAAATCGAGAAGTCTGTGAGGAAGACCGGCGGCGCCTGGTTCCGTATCCTGTGGAATATGACACACCAGCAACCTGGTTGGTTCCGTATGGTCCCTGAATGGTGTTCGCCGGCGTGCTGCCTGTCTCGCCCCGCCCAACTGTGTGGAATACGACACATCAGTTGTCAACGCCGTCGCAGCATGGCGACAACCTGGCCACCCAGAAGCAACGCGACGGTGCTGCGTCCAGCATTTTGTTAACAATTTCAGAAATTTTCTATACATTTACTGTTAGTAAATTCAGAGATTTTAGCAGATTGGTTATCTCTGCAGTTGTGTAGTGAGATCACACACTAAAGCTCACATTACTTTGACATTTGAAAAACTGATGCATGGATACGTGTAACTTTTCTGCAATGATATGCTTACACCAACAAGTTCTTACCAATTAAACTAAAAAAAAACAAGAACAAGTTCTTACCAATTAGGATGCCACGCGTTGTTTGAAGCTAAGAAAACAAGGATGCATGTATATGTTCCTGAAGTATCAGTTTGTATCCATGATCGCTAGCCTGTCCACTGTACCATATCAAAACTTGTTATTTTATTTATTTTTCAGCTTCTTTTCCTTCCTGTTGGCGTTGCCATGCTCTAAGTTGTACTCCCTCCATTCATAATAAGTATCGCTCATTTTGTACTAAGCTAGTACAAACTTTGTACTAGATGAGCGACACTTATTATGGATCGGAGGGAGTAACATATTAGGTCCAATTAGTGAAGTCATTGATGTTGATTCATGTCATTTTCGTTTTGCTTTGTTCCTCACATGCAAGTGTTGCCCTGTTGACAGTTTTCTGTCTAGATGTTATGCTCATTTATTAGTGCCTATATATGCATTGTGATGCCTCCAAAAAGAAGGATCTTACTTTACATTTCACCTTAATTTGGCTTTCGTTGCCCAACAATTTTTGAAACAAATATCAGGTGTTACATTCTGCAATTTGAGTAAGGTTGCTTCCTCATACAATCTGCATCTGAAGTTGAAGTATGTACATTTGGAACTCATAAATTTGGAAACACATGGTAGTATTTGAGCACTTTCTGCATTTACTATCTTCCACCGTAATCTTAATTTTGTACATGTGTTCCCATTAGATATTATTTACTGAAAATAGATTAGCAATGTGTACCATGATTCCTTTGCACATCTGCAGTTGACGTTGATGCCTTTGATGCAAAAGAAACCAAGGCGAAAGGCGTTTTAATGCTGAGGCAATGCAGCGGCTCCTTCCAATTGCCAACAGGTATGATGCACTTGTTCTTTTAGAACAATCATGTGAAATTCAACACAATAGATGAGATCCAAATACTAAAAAAATGTAAACATAAGAATGGGGAGAATAATTATTTAATCTGGTTTCATTGATCAATGATCAACGAAAACAATATCCATAGCCAACACAAAATGCAGGAAGGCAAACCCCCTAAGACCAGGGAAAACTTATTGAGGCGTCCTCACATGGAGAAACGCCTTATGAGGCTAAAACATGGCAAGTCTGCGAAGCAATTTTCGCGAAATTATTACACACTTATAAATAATCCTGACACAGCAGGTAAATAAATGTCTCACACGAAAGGGAATAAAAAAACTTCATGAGGATCAATCCTCATCTTCCTTCACTTTTTGGAGCGCCTGGAAAGTTCCTTCTTAATTTTGTTCACTGGGGAGTTGATAAGCTGACTGGGTAAACTTCTTCGGAAGAGGGTAACCTCATCCTGCATTTTAGTGAAGTATACGGAATTGTATCAGCGCGTAGGTCGAAATAATGGAAACTTTATCATTTTCCCACATTGACTAATCAATTGCTGCTTACCTGAGTGTAGTTAGTAGACAGCCCAAGCCCTGTAAAATATTCCATGTTCTTCAGCAAGTAGAGGCCACACGATATTCTGGAAGAATGTGAATACTTGTTAATATATGCTAGGATAGGTAATGAAATGATGTTGTGACAATGATATTCTACCCATCGTGTTGCCTTGGAATATCTTTCACTATTTCCACAGGCCAAGTGGAGACATTGAAATTAACCCAGTTGCTGTTCTTTGGTCCACCCAACTGTGATGCAATTTGCAGGTGGGCCTCCATTCCTCGCAGCTGAAGAGGGAATTAAAGAAAATCATTAGACATGCTTTTCTCTTCTGTAGTACCACAATTGGCATTCAAAAAATAAATAGTAAATGCACAAAGAAACTGACCGTGTCAACCAGCTCTGGGCGGTCCTCCCAATCGAACAGTGAGTCTAAAATTTGGATCCGGTGGAGTACTGCATTTACTACGGCAAGATACCAATGGTCGTTGTTTAAGTTCTTAGGAAGGAAAATCTGTAGCATTAATTTGATAGCACTAATCAGTATTGGCCGACACATAGATAAGATTTGTATGAGTTAATAAAAATACCAAGTCATTCTGAAGATAATTATCCCCCTTCTGTGTCCCATATTTTCCTGTTAAAACGTCATTCCTTATGGCTATATTTCTGCCGTCTCGCTCTAAAAGCATGGTGTTCATTACCCTTTCTAGATAGACTCTTCCGCCCTCCCTCTTTTCGAAGGGACGCTTATGGCGTAGCAGTTGGATTGCAGCATCTATTAGCTGAAACAGAACACATAATACTAGTTAGAATCATGTTAACTGAAAAGTTATAGGACAAAAATAAATACAACCAACTACCTGGTCGCCCAACCATCTATCTTCCATCGTAGGCAAATTGTCATTAGTGAGACAACTTAAATGCATTTGCAAAACGACCATATCATCGATCTGCACTAGAGGCTTTTTTGTGTCACTTCTATTGACATAATCTATCACTTCATCTTCTTCTAAGCTATGCTTGGGTTTTGAAATCTCTCTAATCTCATCATCCTCATCATTATGGGCGACCTTCTTGGACTTCTGGTAGAAAATGAAATCATCATTTTTTAGAAACGATGAGGTACGTTTCCGTCCTGTTGCCCCCCTCACCCTATGGCCAATTGATGACCGGTCATCTTCTGTATCAAGTGTTTGTCTCTGCTTCTTCTGTTTCTGTGATTGGGTTTTTTGTGTGACACTCTGCAGGGATGGGAATCATGCATCAGTGTAGGTAAAAACAGTGCTGGTTTGTAATACAATTTGCATTCATAAACTACTAGACTAGCATATATACCATTAAGTAGAGGCCAAGAATGTAGTCAAATTTGGTAATCATTTAAAACAAACTTTTACAATAATTTTATAATGTAGTGTATGAGAATACCAACTTACGTTGAACTCAGGTGATAGATTGCGGCAAAAGTACTCATCAGACATTTGACGGTAAGCGGAGAGTCCACGTTCTTTTGCATGTTCCTTCAATACTTCTGTTTCCTTTAAAAAGTCTTCAAAATCCTCTGCTTCCTTGGCAAAGTCCCTGAGATGGACTTTGTTTTTACCCTGATCTCTGAAATCGGGATTTATGAATGCCGGCTTGCGGTAATCAAAGATCCCAAATCGGTAGTCCTGTAAAACTAGTCAGGTAAGTACAACAGGCATATGTATCATACCAGTAAGGAATAATAGTAGGCTTACGTTAAATTCAGAAATTAGGTCAAGTAATCGTTCAGTGGTAGTCTTCTGTCTATTCATTGTCTCTTTCATGTCGACCCCTAAGGTGAACAATCTATGCTGGTTCTCTATGTGATGCAGAGCTTCCTGAGTCCTAAGCTCGATGATCATAGTGAGAAGTCTTTTGACCATGCGTTCCAACTGCAAGTGAAGAAGAATATAAATATGTGACAAGTTGCATCATTCATCATATGGCTGAATAAAATCAAAACAGTACCTCTGTAACTGATGTTTGACTTTTGTCTACGTTTGTCTTAATTGATGTGCACTTTGCTGATTTTGTGGTTGTGACAGGTCTTTGACAAACTGAAATTGTTGAAAACAAAAGCATATTAAAGATCACCAAAAAAGTTAAATCTGCATGTTTTGGAACTACCTCTCCACATCCATGGCCGTGTGCCTCATACACTTGTTCAACCTTTGCTGCCATGTCGTCATCCCAATGTTGCATCAGAGGCCGTAGTCGTCCACTATAATCAATGGTGTCATCTAGGCCATCTAGGCGGAATTTTTCCCAGAACCAGGCCTGCATTAGGAAATTAATTATTGCAACGGATAATCATATATGCAATAAAGAAGGAAACAAAAAAAATTAACCTGTAGGAGAGGCAAATTGCCTTGCAGATTGGATTGGCCCAAGATATACTCCTTAATGGAGTGCATCAAGTGGTTCAGTGTCAAAGACGCAAAGTTGGTGGATCTAACAGTTTCAAGACTCTCAACTATAGCTAGGTATTCTGAACTAACAGAACGTTGTGTTGTTGGACACAGAAGACCACCAATGGTGTACAGAACAAAAGGGTGAAGAAACTGTAAACCTTCGTTGTCTTTATTATGAATCTTGTCCGTTAAGCTCTTAAAGGTTAACTTAGTTCCATTCTTTGGTTTTAGAAGTGCATATAATGACGACACTTTCGTCGCCGGGGACGGAACAAACTCATTCCCAACGTCCGGTAACCCCATGAGAAATTCCACATCAGCTGTTGTCATCTTGTACGACTTCCCCCCAACAATGAATGATTCAGACTTTATGTCATACATCCTTGCAAACCTATAGCACGAGCTACGGCGAACCTTGACTGACTGCAGCTTCAACAGATCTCTTAATGGTGTTATTTCTACAAGTTCTCGTTGGCTGTTAGTTAGTCCAGAAACCACGTCCACAAAGGCAACCTGTGAGCATACTTGTGTTGTCCCCTGTAAGTTTAACAATAACTGGTCAGTCATGTTAGTTAGATCTGTTTTATGTAACAACCTTACTTGAACAAGATTTGTTTATGTAGGCCACCTGCCGAGTAATAAATTGAGGATTTATACGGTTAAGATTTAGCACTAATGGAGTAACATGGCGCTTTTGTTTTTTTAAGAGAAAAACTGTACGATGTTTTTGTTACGATACTACCAAATCGCCTTTTCTACCTCATAAGGCTCGTTTTAATCCGTACTTCCTGGCAGCGTTGGAACAATTCTGTTTGTGCGTATATATTTTTAGAAAAACATTGAGCGGTCGATTAATTGTACTATAAAATTTTGTACGTTAACAATGAATTTGACGGACGTGTTCACCTCTTTAATTCCTGTTGAACTTTTTTTAATTACAGATTCCTACACCTGATCCTAAAAAAAAAGATTCCTACACCTTATGCCCTGTTAGGTACTACGCCAGCCCCATGAAATCTGGCACTCCGGTAGCGAGACAAGTAAACTGTTCGTCCCGATCGCTCCGCCCAGGGTTACCAAAGGGTCCATATCTCCTGCATAAAAATAGCTCCACTCCGGTTCATGAGTTGCGCAACCAATCCCTGGAGGTAAATGACCACAATTAAGGCAACAATATGGTGATACTAATATATCCATTTATATGATACTCGTGATAGATTTTTGTTTATTCAAATATCACCAAATCCATAGGAGGCTGAAAGCAAAATAATAAGGTTCAACAACAACCAGAGACGATAACAAAGCTTAAACACTAATATATCGATGGAGTCAACCCGTTCATGACACTAACGACTAGTGGCACTCTAGTTCTTTATTTCTTCTTTTGACCTTAGCTGGTTGTTGTGGCGAAGTTCTTGCTGCAAGTAACACATGCCTTGGGTACAACGCGCTTAGGATAAACTCAATTTTGCTTACGTGTCTGTGGTGCCCTGTCGATACAAAAGAAAGCTTAGCCTAGTACGGAGACACAAATATGTACAATGCGAACACAATAAATGTACTTACTTCCGTGATTTTTTCTTTCCCTTAAAATTCTCATGGAATGGCTTGAACCTCTTGTCGGATTTTTTGCCCTTTGGTTTGCCTTTTGGAATAATTCTTTTGGGATCTAGCACTTTGTTTTTCAATGTTTGCTTAGCCCCCGAAAAGTACGCGGGCAAAGGCCCAAATGTTGACGGCTTATTGTTCTCATCATCCTCACCATCTTCAGGCTGAAAATCCATAATACTGTTGAGAAAATCATTCACCCTCTGTATTTGCTCTGGGTTACTTGAAGCTTTGAATAAAGCAAAGCTAGCCTTGTTGCGGAGTTCATGATAATTATCCATCCGCTCAGACCATACACGTGTGTTGGCATGCCTAACAGGGTCAAAAGCAAGGTTTGCCTTCATTGTCCACCTCTCCATAACACAACAAGCAGGGATGCTCTGTAACCCAAGGTACTTCAGAACAGTAAATATGTGTCTGCACGGAATATCCTCGCTCTCCATTTTTCGGCATTGACAATTAACAGTATCCAGCAATGAGCCCAAAAAGGCACACCTTACATCAAATCTACGATCAACTGACAACTTATGACCAACTTCATACTTGATCAAACCATTTTCCTCAGCCACCTGTACAACTTCCCAATTACATACTCCCAGAATCTGATCCTTTACCTGCTTGAAAATAACCGGAGTATAAATGTATGAAGCACTGATCTCGAGTGAGTCAGCAGTTAACCTAGTGAAGGGTACTGTTTGTGACGCTACAGAATCCAAAGCTGCAGCTTTCCTACGGAGAACTGAGACGCAATGCTCATAGTGTTGGATCAAATCAACTAACTTCATATTACTTTTTAGATGCACATGAAGTCTTGAGTTCAAACTTTCACTCCTTTGGTTGCTGCGCATGCCAAGGAAATATCTCCCTTTGGTATAGGCTGTAGACCACTTCTCTCTCAACTCGTACATCCTTCTAATCCAGGCATCTTTCTTCCCAACTCTATATTTCTTCTTAAAAGCGACCCAAAGCCGCTCAAATTCATCGACCTCTGTAACTTGGTAAACAAATTTCTTGAAATCAGCAAGTTTTTTCTTGCGGAGATGACGCACCATATTTTCTTCGATGTGCCAGCTGCATAAATGATGATCCGTGTTGGGCCATATTCGCGATATTGCCTTGGCCATTGCAGCATCGCCATCTGTGATCACTGACCTGGGATGCTCCTGATGCATTGCCTCCAAAAATGCCCGAAGCAACCACTCATAGGATTCAAAGCTCTCGTCGGATACCAAGCCGACTGCAAAAACAATAGTGCTCCTATGCTGGTTCAATCCAACAAAAGGGAAAAACGGCAGTTTGTACTTGTTGGAACGATAGGTGCTATCGAACACCACAACCCCACCAAATGCTTTGAAGTCCAACCGAGATTGAGGGTCTGCCCAAAAGATATTCTGCAAATGTCCTTCGATGCCTGTGGTGTATCTAAAGAAAAAGTCTGGATCTTTTTCTTTTGCTGCTGCCATATAATTCAGCATATATTGAGCATCAAGACCATCAATCATCTCCTTTTTCTCCTCTGCCATAAAGTTATACAGGTCCCTAGACACAAATCCAAGATTACGATAACCACCATGAGTCTTCTCCATGACCTCCATTATCTGATGTGTCCGAAGCCCACCAACCGCAAACTCGACAGCATCAGCCTTTTGTGCGTCATTCATCCCGCGATGAGACCAGAGGAAAGGAGTTTGGTCATGCTTGGTTAATGGATGATTATGTTTCTCATCAAAGTTCTTGACAAACCATTCACCGCTTTTCATATTGAGCTCGATCAGCAAATAAGCTTTACATCCACACCGTGAGAATGGCCTTGGTGTTCTTTTTGGGTTGGGCTTCTCAAAGTTCTTCTTTGATCGATATCCTTCTTTACAGCAGACAAAGCGCCGTCGAAACAATACACCGGTGTCTTCTTTCACGTCCTTATTATCCCTTCTAATACCAAAACCTTTATGCTTAGCATAACTATTGTAGAACTTGTACCCTTCTTCTTCGGTTCTGAATATCTGACTAACCACATTGTAATACTCTTCCCATTCCTCAAGGCCACCACGAACATCAGCCATGCCGTTCAACTGCATTATGAAGACATTAAATCAAATTATTTATGTTTCTCTGGTATCTCTGGTACACAACAAAACCATAAAACGATCAACTAATGCACGGGCTAAATGAAAACCAACGCAGAATAATTTGAAGTACATTGAAATGAAAGCAAAGCCTCAATAATATGTCAATTGGAATGAGTTTCCAAGTAGTATCTTCCTTTCGCAAGGGGTTGATTATGTCTCAGATTTTGGGCTGTAAATCATAGTTTTAAATAGCGGGCTATGGCAAATAGCGGCGACCCTTCAAAACAGCTATAGCGGAGCTATAGCGAGGCTATAGCCGGCTATTTAAAACTTTTTTCGCACAATTGCACATGAATATCGGCGAGCATCATTTAGCGGCACCATGCTCAAACAGCCATAGCTGGGCTATAGCCGGCTATTTAAAACTTTGATGTAAATGCAAATAATATTGCTAAAATACTTGCCCTCTTTTCTTTGTTGTTTATTTCATGGACTCATTGAATGTGTGAAAACTAGTATCACACAATGTTCAGTTAAACTCTGATGCACGATTAGAGTATAGTGTAGTAGCTCATTCATTCATTCATTCATTTATATATGATGTCTTACACAGTTACACAATATCATACATATAAGCGGCGGAGGTCAGACTCTTACGCAAACGCGAGAACGCGACGGCGCCTGAGACCGGATGAAGCGGCGGCAGCGCACGAAGGAGAAGCCGCGGCTGCGGACGCCTGCGGCCGCGATGCCTTGGATTAGCGGAGAGCGCGAGGGCGCGGCGGCGCCTGCGACCGGATGAAGCGGAGGCGCCTGCGACCGGAAGAGAAACCGCGGCTGCGGACGCCTGCGGCCGCGAGGCCTTCAAGTAGTCGAGAGCGCGAGGGCGCGGCGGCGCCTGCGACCAGGAGAAGCGGCGGCGGCTGCGAGAAATCAACACTATATTGTTTCTCCAATGGCAGAGTACTCACAAGCCGCTGCTTCGTGGGCTAAACTAGGCTAACTATTTACCCAGTGCAATTACCCTTTTAGCCTTACGAAATAAATTTAAAACAAAAATAAATTACTTTACATAACAACAAAATCTGTCGTCCGATATACATCGGCACTGCTGGCATCACCAAGCAGTATTGGGTACGGTAAAAACTCTCATCTCTTTGTATGTAACCTCCATATCCCACACTCCTCCTCCCAATAAACCATTTCACCAACCATAGAAACCTTTCGATGGCTGGCACTCCCATCACACATGAAACTAGTAGTAACATCACCATTCTTCGGTTGTGTTGAAAGGCCTGATGAGTACCCATCAACCACGGATGCCCATAATGTATGGGTATGGGCATGAATATTTACCCGATAGTTGTATGGGTACGAATTTATACCCATGAGAAACATGGGCGCCATGGGTATAGGATCTTGTACCCACATCATATCCTATCCATTTACCATCCTTAGTTATGTAGGCTCACATAGACCTCCATGTAATTGTTCTTTGGTCATCAAGGCTTTTCAAGCCTGTTATGTAAGGTAGAAAATTCTCTACTACCTTTATTTAGAAAAAAAGGAGATCAAATCCTAGTGGTGAATGTTTCCGATGAGTTGCGTGGAATCCTTCATGTTGTAATAAGCCACATGAGAATATTTACAACCGAATATATCTAATTAGGCCCCTCAAACATCCATGGACATGCCATGCCACGTCTTGCTTCTGCTCCTCATCCTTCACTTCTTCCGGCTCCAACGATTATGAAGGTAGGCTCGCAATGATTCGAGTTCACGCCTAGCCCGAATCTGCTCAAGGAGCTATAGCCATTGCTCTGGCGTGAGCATATGTCGTAGGTCGTGACCCGACGACGGGCATGGCTAGTGGAATGTGGCGGCGATGTTCCAGAGGGGAGCGAAATGTGAACGGAGTAGGATTTGGATGCCGACATCTGGCTTAAATAGCTAGACTAGGGCACTCGGACAGCGGGGCGGAGCGGCGCCATCGAGAATCATTGGAGACGCCCCCGTATGGCCGGGGGTGTTGTGGAAGTTTAAAAAAAAATCCGAGTGTAGATGCTTGCTCCGAGTGATTTCGTTATCACTTTGTTCCTAGAAAAAAACAAGGTAGGAACGCTGATGTACGTTCTACACCCGATGGACTAGTACGCAAACACGCCTTAACCTGTGACAGTAGCCTTTAGCAATGTCATCGCGGACGCGGACTGACTGAGCATGGACTAGAGGATCGATAACGCCGATGACTCTTGTGGTGCGTGGTGGTAGCAAAAGGAGTCGTGAAAAAAAGTTTCTAACTTGAAACATTTTCGTGCTAAACTTGTCATTAAAGGTTAGTTTTGTGTTTTTGGCCTCCATTGCCAGCCATTTCGTGCCATGAATTGAAGTCGCCGTAGTGGCTAGCTCACTGCCGCATGGACCCGGTGATGGCCTGCTGGGGATCCCGCTTTTTTTTTTTTTTGAAGGGGGGAATCCCGCGTTAACCGGCTAGGTTTGGGCTTAGCTTGATTGGTTTGTCCGGCCGGGCGGGATTGGTGCAGGAGATTCACCCGGCCATTTTAACTACTTATTGTTACCAGTTTATTACAAACAAAGCATGGTCATCGGTGGTGTATACGCTGCGCGTTCTTGCTCTCTCTTCCCACCGCCACCCAACGAGGGAGGTAAGGGCAACTCCAACGCGCCGACGCAAACGGATGCGCGATTTGTCCGGATATAGTCCGTTTGCGTCGGCCCTTGGACATTTGTCCGTGCTTGTTCGCGATTTTTTTGACGCGTCGGTCAACACGGAGACGCATTTTGTCCGCGTCAACAAAAGCGGCATTTTTTATTCATGCCAGCGCGCCATGTCGGGGCGCGCACTGGCAACAAAAAAATACACAGTTCGCGCCATGAATTCAAAGCTGGATGCACATGCCAGCGCTAGAACAAAAAAAAAGCCCGCGCCAATCCCTTTGGCGTCCCCAATCAATCATCTGAAACAAGCATTTCATTTTGCATCTTCTCGAACCATGCCCGCTTCCTTGGAGATACGGTGGTCAAGTCCACCTTCATAATCTCCATTTGCTTCGTCATCACGGTAAGCTTCACTTGCTTCTCTTCGATCTCAAGCTTCTTCTTTTGAATCTCGAGATATGCCTTCATTTGCTCTTCTTTCTCTAGGCGCTTCTTCTTTTCTCTCGCCACCTTGCTCGTGGCTAAACCTTTCAAGGTTTCTTGCAAAGAAAGTGTTGCCGCCTCACGTTTGTCTTTGATTTTAGAGTTTTTTTTGCCCTCTTGGCCTCTTCTCGGGGTCACCATGATCAACCACGGTGGACGGGCCTTCATTCTTCTTTTGGGCAGCATATTGCTCCCTAAACTTTGGCAACTTGCTAATGATGTTCCAACAATGGGTGAGGGTGAATGACTTGTTTTCATGTTGAACTCTGAACAATTCCAAAGCTTGGAAAGCCTACACACAGTGAGCATAGACAATTAATGTGACGCGCTATGGGAACGCGCCCAGCGCGCGCGCTGGCCGCGCGCTGGGCTGCAGCAATTTAATGCGCTGGGCGCGCCCAAGGCGCTGCAGTGCAACAATTTAATGCGCTAGGCGCGCCCAGCGCGCGCTGTACATGTAATAAAGGCAGTAGGTGTTCATACCATGTCGCCGACGCTGAGGCCACTCACGGGGCGGTTTTCGATGGTCTCGAGGGTGGCGCAAAACTTGTTGCACTCTAGTTGAATCAACCCCCATCTTTTCTTGAGCGATTCCTCCGTCCGGTTGCTTTCCATTTCATACGGAGGAAACATCTTGCGCTCATGGAAGTATGCATAGATGCGGTGCCAAAAGACTGAGCCTTTTTGCTCCGCGCCGGTCTTGGGGTCTTGGCCAACATCCCTCCAAGCATGACAAATGAGCTCATCTTCTTTGATCGTGAACGCCTTGGTGCGGATGCTTTGGCCCCTATTTTTTTTGCGCTCTTGCTTGTTGGGTGAGCTCGTCCATGAATGATAATGGCGCCTCACCAATGTCAAGACCATCATCGCTGCGCCATTCTTCTTCAGCGTCGGGGCCATGCATGACACCGTTGTCGTCCACAAAGCAGTCCGCGTCCGCGTCCGCCATGTCATCTTGCTGGAAGGCGCGGCCGTCCTGGCTTTGCGTCTCGTCCAGATCGACGTCGCGCCCCTCAAAGATGATATGGTCCATGAGCAAAGAGACGTATGCGGTGATTGCCTCTCCCCGGGGCGCTTCCGCGAGCTCTTCGGGGACTGGCATTTCGTCGAACAGTTTGCGGGGAGGTGGCAAACTGTCCATGGAGAACTCCCTCGGGCGCTTTCTCCCCGCCATGGAGCCACTGCCCTTGTCCCCAACAGGCTCAACATTGAGGTCGACATCGATGGCGCACATTGGAGGGGCCATCGACGCCGACGGCTGCATCATCACCTTCGGCGACGTGTCATGCGGCGTGGTCGACAAGCTCGACGCCATCGGCGTGGTCGCGGATGTGCGCGGGCGCTGGGATGATCCAGTGCCGCTCTTGACAGTAGCAGACGAGCCCGCGACCATGGCAGCAGCGGCCGCGCCCACAATTGCGGGGTCGCGCACGTATCCCTCCATGTATAGAGCTCGCGCCGCCGCTTTTTGCGCGATGGCCTCGTTCTCGCGTGCCACGGCTTCCGCCTTGGCTTGCGCGGCCATGGCTTTCGCGGCAACCTCGACTTTGGCGGCGGCCGCGGCTTTGCGACGCTCGGCTCTTTTGGCCGATTGCAAGGCCCGGTCCCGCGCCGCCTCCGCCTCCGTCAACTCCTTCTTTGGTTTCTTCAGGCGCTTTGGGCCGACTGGCGCGGTCGCTGCGGTGATGCTTGGCTCGGGCGGGGCGGCGCCGTTAAGATTTGGCTCGCTCTCCATGAAAGGGCGCGGGAAGCTTTGGAGAGAATGGAGGGAAATGTGACGCTCTGTGTGACCGACGAATAGGCCATGGGAGGACAAGGGCGCCCGTCCGCGCGTGTCGGCGCCGACGCAAACTAGCCCCATTTTTGGACCAGGAATGGGTCAGAACGGACGCGAAAACGGACGGGCGTCCGTTTACGCTGGCGCGTTGGGCCGAGTTTTTTGTCCGCGCCGAGCCAAACGGACTAAATCGAACAGAAAACGAACAAATGCGTCGGCGCGTTGGAGTTGTCCTAAGCTCTCTTTGTGAAAGAATATGCTTTGCCTCTGTCCCTCTGTCTCAACGTTGAGGTACGGGGTGACGGGGTATGCAAGCAAGCTGCAATTTGGGGCGTCCTGTCATGCATGTCAAGAGGAGCCGCAGAGGTGAGAACGAAGCCCGTTGGCTTGGCCGTTGCAGATGGCAAAAGCCTGAGGCCCGTCCCGTCGAGGGGTAGCCCGTGGCTTGGCAGGCTTAGCTTAGTCTTGTCAAGTGGTCAGGCCAGCACACACTCTCCAATCCCCGCGATGCTGCGATGGGACGACGACCCCCAACGGATGGATGCGATATTACACACATGTAGTACTGGGGCTTGACCTACTTGGTCCAAAGTACAAGTACCCTTCTACCCCCTATGCGCGGTGCACCCCGTTCAAGGCATGAACCCTGCCCACGATGCACCGGCGCAAAACGTGCCGTTGCATCGAGCGCTCCGCTGCGCACCGGTGCATGGACTAGGCGTAGCTGCCGGACCCACTGTGCCCCTGATTTTTTATCGCTGCCGGAGCAATGGGACTATGGGAGCATGAGTTGCGCCGCGCCCCCTCACTTTCCAGCAGTCCCTCCGCTCCCCTCCCCTCCCCTCCCCTTCCGCATTCACACGGAGCTCCGTCTGCGTGCCGCCTTATCCGCCCCCTCCGGCGTCCGGCGTCCGGCTTCCGGCGGGGCCATGGGCAAGTCGCGGCGGGAAGATAAAGCCCAAAATCCCCGGAGATCGGCAAGGTAATCTTTGCCCTAATTTTTCGTTCTTGTTTTGGATGCGTCGCCATTGCCCCACCAAACTCACCGTCCACTTGTTTTTCTTGGAGGCAATTACACTCGAAGTGCTATAACTTGGCAAAGATTCTCAGTTTGGTGCTAAAACTTGTGGTGTACGTATTAGTAGTGCATCAACTTGGCTTTGGCGTGCAAATACGGTGCTAATCTCATTTTTTTACGGATCAAGTACTGATTTGACTTGCCAACATGTTCTATGGCCCATTGTCAGCGAGTGTAGAGCGTAAAAAAACGTGTGACATCCAAATTTTGGAGAAAACACCCTGAATTATTTTTTCTTTCAAAAAAGTACCTGACCCGCTCCTTAGTATTGAAAAAATAATGAAGGGCTAGTATAAAAGATCAGGACCAAACCAATTGAACTAAGTAAATTTTAATATCATTGACGTAATCTAATACTGAATATACTTTGATCCGTACATGGGCTGCGGTAGAAACTACCCAATTTACACTGCTTTTTATTCATATATTTAAATTATAATTATGTGTTATAAATAAGATAAATGTAATATAAATATAATATAATAATATATAATTTGAATAACATGTCTCTTTTATTTAAAACAACATTATGTAAACTAGCTCTCATTTTCTAAATACATGTAAACAAACATTATGTAAATTAGCTCTCATTATGTAAACAAACATTATGTAAATTAGCTCTCATTATTTAAGACAAACATTAAGTATTTGATTTTCTTTATAATATATATCTTTGGAAAATAAGATAACTTTGTCTTAAAGCAAACTTTTATACAAGAATTTTATATAAATAATATTTTATGTATATAAAAATATATTTACAAGAGCTTATAATTAATCGTGTTTTCTAAAATCATGCTCTATTACAAACATATTCATTTATTTTAAAAATGAGAGCTAATATAAATATTTTTTGTTTTAAATAAAAGTACATTCTATTTAAGATATATATATATATATGTTAGTTTATTATATTTTGTAGATATAAAAAACAATGAAAATTGGTCCGGTACTACCTCAACCAACATACAAATAAAGTATATTAAAATTTAGATAAGGGAATGATCACAAAGTCTACTCGGTTCAATTGGTTCGGTCTTTATGTTTTATACCAGAACGTCGTTCGAACCCCATCGAAGTTGTATTATTTTTTCAATGCCGAGGAGCGGGTTAGGGGCTTTTTTAGAAGAAAAAACAATTCAGGGTCTTTTTTTGCAAAATTTGGATGCCACACAATTTTTCTACATTCTACACTCACTGACAGTGGGCCATAGGACACGTTGGCAACTCAAATCAGTGCTTGATCCGTAGACAAATGAGATTAGCACCGTATTTGCACGCCAAAGCCAAGTTGATGCACTACTAATACGTACACCGCAAGTTTCAGCACCAAACTGAGAATTCTTGCCAAGTTCTAGCACTTCTAGTGTAATTGCCTCTTTTTCTTGTTCCTAGTGACCCTTTGCAGAAGATTAAGTGCAGTCAGCACTACGAGCATGCGCGCATGCTCGAGTTGAACCAATCCCGGCTGCATAAAAGTTCCCTACGCGCTATCGGTTATTGTGATGTGTGCATGGCTGACAGGCGCGAAACCTTCGACGCCACCTTCGACGCCGCCATGAAGGAGAAGGAGAAGGAGAAGGAGAAGAAGAAGAAGGTGCCGATGCTTGACCCCAGTTTTTCCAAAGCGGCAACAAAAGCGGTGAATGATGGCAATTACTGGTTTTGCTTGGACTGTGGTGTGCGGTGTTGTGATGGCAACCAATTCATCCAGCCGGAGGGCCATGTTAGCGCGCATCACAAGGAGAAGCCTGACCATAGGTGGTTTACTAACACCAAGAATCCAGATCTAATCTACTGCTGCGAATGTAAGGAGAATGTTCCACTGTGGATCTTTAAATACCAGCCACCGCAAAACAAAGGTACATCCAAGAAGCCAGCCCACCTGATCACAAGCACAAGGTGGCAGATCCAAACAAAGCCACATCCAAGTCAATAGAAGCCAGCCCACCTGATCACAAGGTGGCAGATCCAAACAAAGCCACATCCAAGTCAACAGAAGCCAGCCCACCTAATCACAAGGTGGCAGATCCAAACAAACCACATCTTCGGACTCGGGAGATGGTGATTTGGACAACAAGGAGAAGGAGTTACCCGATGCGGATGCTCCCATGTTTAATTTCGTCAGAGGGCTGCCGAATGCTCACAACCTGTGCTTTTTCAACGTTATGGTGCAATTCCTGCTGGCACTTGACCCGCTGCGCCGCATAATGATGCAACCAAAGGTTTGCACTGGACCAATTGGTGTGCTGTTGAAGAAGCTCTTTGTGGACACAAGTAGTTCAAACAATGCACAAGTTCCGCTTGACCAACGCGATCTGTTTACAGCTGTCTGCTCAAGATGGCCGCAATTCAGTACCAATGAAATGGAAGATGCTGAAGAATTGCTCCAGCATTTTCTCGATGCTTTGGATGAAGAGGAAGAGGCTGAGGCATGCCAGCTTTCAAAGGATGCTTCAAAGAAGGACGGACTCATCGAATCTATCTCTATGGGAGATCCAAATAAAGGCACATTCAAGGCAGCAGAAGCCAGCCCACCTGATCTGAAGGTGGCAGATCCAAACAAAGGCACATCTGAATCAGGAGCAGATGCATTTGATTCATACTAGGATTGGAACTCGGACTCGGACGAGAGAGATGGTGACCAGACTTCTTTGGAGGCTCCAAAGAACTCGGACTCGGACGAGGGAGATGGTGACCAGACTTCTTTGGATGTTCCAAAGATCTCGGACTCGGACGAGAGAGATGGTGACCAGACTTCTTTGGATGCTCCAAAGATCTCGGACTCGGACGAGAGAGATGGTGACCAGACTTCTTTGGATGCTCCAAAGAACTCGGACTCGGACGAGAGAGATGGTGACCAGACTTCTTTGGATGCTCCAAAGAAGCTCGGAGTCATTAGATCTTTGTTTGCGGGACAGGAGAGTAGTAGAATATATAGTACAGAATGTGTACACCGTCGCCCCGATAGGCATTCAAGAGTCGATGTATTCCATCTGCCAATTCCAGATAAGAAGCTCCCAGCTGTAGCTTCCGGAAGCAACAGAGCTTATGATGAGGTTCATCATCATGGTGTTGGTTCTGTCTCAATTGCATCTGTTGAAGACTGCTTCGCTTTGTACACTAAGGAAGAGTCGGTGACTGATTGGTTCTGTGAACTTTGTAGTCGTGATGCCAACGCCAACGTACATGGAACAAAACTTGTTGCTGAGTCCGGTGGTGAAACTGGGAGTGGTAACAAGAAACCGGCAATAAAAATTTATAGAACTGCAAGAAAAAAACTCCTTGTAACCAGAACTCCAGATGTAATGGTGGTTCATCTGAATAGGCATAAAATGGGCGCTAATCCTACCGAGTACGAGAAAGTGGATGACCATGTGAGCTTCAAGGAAATTCTTGATATGCAGCCATACATGGAAGAAAGGTATTGCTTTCTAACGCCTTTTGAATTCTATCCTATAGAACTGGTTTGGTCTATCAATTTAATTTGGCATCCAAGTATTTTTTTTATTTTTGAGTGGGCGACAGTTCTGTACATCTTTATGACTGCTCTAGTCATCACTATTTCCTGTAATTTTCAGCTGTAGCAAGACTGACACCAACACCTACCGTCTAGTGGGTGTTGCTGAACACTTCGGAAACCCGAAAGGCGGTCACTACATTGTCTATGTAAGAGGTAGTGGCAAGATGAGTGGCCAGGACCATGAAAGCAATGGAAAGTCTTGGTTTCAAGCAAACGATAGCGTAATCAGAGCAGTAAGTTTGCAGAAAGTTCTCAGCTGTCAGGCCTACATTCTATTGTATGAAAGGGTAGGGGACTAAACCTTTATTATAAGTTATTCTGTGTTTGCTCAAATATTTTTCTTTTGATTGAATAAATGTCAATATTCTGTTTGCAGTGTTCACCCCATGATGCCCAATCTTCGGCCAGTGTCACGAGTGAGGAATCTGGGCTTCCCCTTTTGCTCCAGACAGGATTTTCTGTCAGTCGTTTGATTCCTCCACCAGATGAATTGGCCCCATGGGATGAGCAGAGGAACCCCAGACGGGATAAAAGGAGAGAACAGGAATCCAACAAGAAAAATGAACAACTGCTACCTATGTTTTGGGAGTTTATTGATCAGTATGTTTATCTAGGCCTTTCTATGTTTTTTTTTCTCATGTTGCTCAACGGATTCTGACCAAACAATTTCATTTTGATAGGTTCACTCTACCTGGAGACGAGATGCCATATTACCGTTTTCAGTTGCTGGGCATGCTTATAAGAGGTTGTGGATCAAGGGAGTTGTACATACTGTACTCGCATCTCTTAAGTTCGGATGAGGAATTCGCAATGGGAATCTGCAATGGCGATGAAAGGTGCAATTTTTTGACAAACTCAGCTATTCAATCTTGGAAAATTTGGTTATATAGCACCCAAATAGGCCGCCTTTAGAAAGCTAGCACCAAAATGTCTTGGTACACTTAAATAACACGTCCCTCAAAATGTGCAAGAAAATACCATATCATATGCCTAAAAATGGGCAAGAAAATTACAAACCATATGATGCGAGGCGAACGATAGCAGCATCCAGAACATGAGATTGATCATCTGGGTGCTTGGTACTTATCAAGCTCTTTTTGCTTTTCTTTGTCTTTCTCAATTTCTTTTGGTCTTTGCTTTCATTTTCCATTCTCGACTTTTTTGGCTCTTGCTGTTCCCTTTCTTCTGGAACTTGCTGCATCACCATTAAATGCTTTTATTTGTCCTTCGCAACCTTCTTGAAGCACCTCCACATCTCATCATACCCAGCTAGCTCATCTGCACCTGGACCGTCACCTGGAACCGTATAATGTTCATTTTGTACCTGCTTCGTATAGCTGGATCTGCAAAATTGTCACCTTATTGGGGGTTCTTGGCCCAATCTTTGTGCCGTATAGTCTTTGATATCATCTATTTGGCATTGCATTGGGCATTCTGTGCATCAAACACTTGCTCACATCTATTTGTCCCTCTCGAAGCCCTCATCAAGCCAGTAAACTCAGCATCAGTGGCTAGCCTCATAGTGCCCAATTTTCCCTCTAAAGTACTAGCCACGTTTTCCCCTTCAAATTAGTAGCCACTATATTTTCCTTATGATTCCTTGATTTTAATATCGTAGTACTAAACATTGTAAAACAGGCTGAGGGTGAACTTAAAAGAAACTGTCAGGGAGTATATGAGGAAACTTGTAACAAGTGAGGGCATAAAAGTGACAGAACACGTCAGGAATTTGATGCAGGAGCTCGAGCTAAAATTTCTTGAAATGCCCAAAAAGTAATGGTCTCAATCCCTTCCCTTTTATTTTATTATTTATTTATGCAAATCAGTTTGTTTTCCTATCCTAGTGTTTAATTGGAGACTTGTATATATGCTTTCAGGCATGAAAAGCTGGGGAAGTGTTTTGGCGCTAATTTGCTTAGATTCATGAAAGTCCATGGTCATCGGGAGAAGCCAATCATGATTCCTTTGCCTGATAAATGTGCCTTGGTTCAGGGACTTGTTGAGCATGTGATCAGCAAACACAAAGCTGGGTATTCATGGGAAGGCGATTTTAGCATAAATGATATGGACGCCTACGACGGCAAGGTAGTCATCAGAAAGAGTCCTAAATTGTTTGTGATACAGCCTAAAATATCACCTGAGATGGTCACAGCAATGGAGAAGGATTTTAAGAGTATTGCAACAAAAGTGGTGAAGAAATTCATCCATTCTATATCCGCGAAAAAAAAGGAATTCACCCATTCTCCTGTTTACGTGCCTTATCTGTCACCTTTCAAAACTTTCTTGAGTGACATGAGCGAGTTTTCTGAATGGTGGTCAGACCGAGTAAAAACAAATAAGCTGAGGGAATTGATACTCCATTATCCCTTTTTCAAGCCTATAAGGGCTCGGTTGAACTTGCTAGTAGGTATCTTTGATGCATGGAGATCATACGATCTGAATAATAAGAGTCCTTCATTTAAGAAAATTTTGGAGGGGAAGCAAGGATCTAAATGGTTAGAGAAGATGTCGGAGGTCATTAATCAGATTATTGTTGATGTCTTCGGTTTCAAAAAGGAGTATTATGGTGAAGAATTGCATTTCCTGTTTGAGTTGTTGAGGCATCTCGCCGTACATGGTACTGAGAAGTCCTTTAAGTATTATGATGGCTCCAGCGAGCAAAAGGTGAAAACACTTGATGAACTCGAGGTTGGCGGTGCCTTTTACCTAGAAGAGTTTGTTGTGGCTGCTTTGACTGCTATGTTAGAGAAATCTGCAATGAAAGATATGTATGTTTTTTTACTTCCCACTACTGAATTTTATTTTTGTTTTCTGTTCAGTTTTATTAGCTGCTAAGTATTATTTGATCTGCAGGCTGGAGTCTGTTTGGGAATGCTACAAGAATTGCAATTTTCCATATCAGAAGTAATAGCAATAATTCTTGGAGGAGGAAGATGTGGCATGAGTCCCTGATTTAGGTAATTATACTAATATCCCATTCAGATTTCATAAGGCTAAGGCGGTATGGGGGACTGTTGGTATTTGGTCATAAGCTGAGTGCAGTCCTAACAACATTTGGCAGAGTTTGACATGGTTCTCTGCTTTTCTTCCCGGTGTCTTTAAATTCTACTATATGCTTGGGATTGCTTCTATATGCTGGGGGGGGGGGGGGGGGGGGGGTTGGACTTGTGAGGAACAAAATTCTTTTTGATGGTCATGATATTGGTATTATTTTTACCGTGTGCTCATTTTTGATGTATTGGTGAGGTTTGCTCAAGGGTGTCGACAAGGAAAATCTAACAGTAGTGGGGTGCAGGTGCTGTTGAAGGTAACCGCTCATCTGGCGTCGCTTTTGGTCCCTGCTGGTGATGGAGGTGCTGATACTTAGGCGAAGATGGTTGATTTTGCTGAGCCTGGGTTTGATGAAGATGTTTCTGCTATGGCCACGGGTCAAGGTTGAGTGCAAGGAATGGAGTCTGGTGGGCTTGTGAGGAAGAAAATTCTTGTCGACACCCTTGTCGTGAGGAACAAAATTCTTTTTGATGGTCATGATATTGGTATTATTTTTACCGTGTGCTCATTTTTGATGTATTGGTCAGGTTTGCTCAAGGGTGTCGACAAGGAAAATCTAACAGTAGTGGGGTGCAGGTGCTGTTGAAGGTAACCGCTCATCTGGCGTCGCTTTTGGTCCCTGCTGGTGATGGAGGTGCTGATACTTAGGCGAAGATGGTTGATTTTGCTGAGCCTGGGTTTGATGAAGATGTTTCTGCTATGGCCACGGGTCAAGGTTGAGTGCAAGGAATGGAGTCTGGTGGGCAACGGTAGTCTTGCACGAGTGATTCCGAACTAGTTCCTTCTCGTCCGGCTTTGTGTCGTGTGTGCGCCGAACCGCTAATAACCCATAGCCTCTCTGTAATTTGTGTTCTCCACCTCCTTAATATATCGACACTCAGATCTCCTGTGCGTTCTCTAAAAAGATGTTTCTGCTGTCTATTTAAGATTTGATCTTTGTTCGGTCTTGTTTTGTGTAGTATGCTCTTAGTCCTGGAGGTGTTGGGATCTTCTGAATTTTTCGTAGCTTTTGGTGGTACCAGGTTTTCGTCCTGTGGCTACAGTTTCGATGGCGAGCTCTATGCAGCAGGTTTCCCGGGTGCAGCAACTCGCTTATCCCTCTCCCTTCTCTGCTTAGTTGCTGTTACGCTTGTTATCAACAGACTTTGTATTTCTGTTAAGCAATTAATAGACATGTTTGCCCTTGCAAATTGCAACTCTGTTTTGGTTTTACTTATTTTCACACCGGCTACTAAAGGGCCTCCTATTAATTAATCTCTACGGTTTAAAAAGTTCCTGGCAATCAAGGAACTGAAGCAGCACTGATCACTACTACACCCATCGAGGACGCACTGCACGAAGACGACGAACCACACCTGATTACAGTGACCTCTATATGGATTAGCTAGTGAAGCAAGTTTGTTTTGCAATGTTTGGGCCATCAGGGCTCGCATTTGTACGAGTAGAGTAAGTAACTGCTGTTGTATCCCGGAATGAACAAACATCCGATCTATGCATATCTAATATGCAGAATATCAACACCAACACACACACATATAAAAATATGCCGTCAATATGCATGATGTAGTATGCCATTATTTGATATAACATCCATAAGATGCCGTCTTTGTTAGCTCTATTAATCTTGGCCTTTGACAAACGAAAGGTGTCGATCAACCAAGCCAAATAACCAATTGGGCCACTCGCTCACTTGGCTGCTGGATGTGGAGGAGATCTGTGTGTATCTTGCTGGCTTTATTTCCTTTTGGCAGAGCATCCAGAGATTTGGATTTGGATTTGGGATGGAGCTGGTCAGGTTTGTTTGTTGGTTGACCATTGCATGCAGGCAGACATATCCACACCACTGAGTTGGGTTCCATCCATTTGCATACCCAGCGGCATGGGTGATGCTGATCACATCCATGTCCACCGGTCGTATGTAATTGGAATGAAATATATGTGCATGTGAAGAAGAACATTGCACTTGCACATAGGTTTGTTATAAGGACGAAGGGTTTTGTGTGTGTGCGTGCGAGCTGCCTGGAAAAGGATGGGAGGAAAGAAGAGCTGAGCATGATTTGGACACTCGGGAAGGGGTTCAATTATTCATGATGTCCTCCTATTCGTCTCCTCCACATCTCAGACTGGACCATTAAACATTGCAGGCTGGCTATTAGTCGTCTCCGGCGTTAATATGTAATTCAGCACCATCTCCTTCCTTCACTTTGATGCCTTCCATGATGTTGCTGCTAGCGCCACCTTCAAGTGCTTCACTGTTGACAATTTTACTTAGATATAGATCAGACCCTCGTTGCATGAATCAGTGCGAAGTCTCCTAGGTATTTCTGGATAAAACATAGTGGTGACCGGAACTCCTTCTCGTGCCCCCTCCGAAAAAAAAAACTCCTCGTGAATAGCCTTACGATGAGTGTTGCAATTCGCTCTCTGAAACTCGCTCTGACAAAGATGAACACAAGTGGTTTTGGCGTCGCGTAAAACTTGCAACTTTTTTGCTCTTCCTTCTTTGCTACTTATTCGGGTACAAAGGGAAATGGTGGCTGGTAGAGATCCTACCTTGGCCCCACGATCTGGCTTCACCATCGTGCCATCCCACGAGCACCAAGACCGGGTCCTAGCATGCACATAACGGGAGCTCATGCCTATCTGAAAACTGAAGTGAAACTCAACTGAAACCTGAAACTAACTACTGCTATCAAGGACTAGATTAAGTTGTCAACAAATCACCCCCTAATCTTGTTGTTGCAGATTTATTTCCTATGAAATTCAGTCATGCCGATCCTCCTCTTTAGCTCCTGGAACGCCAGGCCTCCAAGTCCCTTCGTCAGAATATCATCGAGCGGATCACTGGTTCGAATGTAATCGATGTCGATCTTCCCTTCCTTCACGCACTCGCGAATGAAGCGATACTTGATTTCCATGTGCTTGCTCCGATCATGGAAGACAGGGGCATGCGGCCTTTGACCGCGAGTTGGCTCGCTTTTTTTGGCAGGGGGCGGATGGCCGGCAGAAATTCCATATGGTTAAATGGGCGAAGATCTGTTTACCCAAACCGTGTGGTGGCTTGGGGATTACCGACTCGCGGCGCATGAATGTAGCGCTGATGTTGAGGTGGGTCTGGCGCATCCTCGCCGGGGATGGTGGCCTATGGCTCCAACTGATCAAGGCTAAATACCTGAGGGGCCGCCCGCTCTTAGCGTGTCCGTCTATGGTTGGATCCCAATTCTGGCGGGCCATCCAGTCGATTAAGCATGAGATTCGTTTAGGCTTGTCCGTCTCAGTGGGGGATGGGACGGGCACGATGTTCTGGTTGGACCCCTGGGTCGACGGTACCCCCTTGAGAGTATCTTTTCCGGGGCTCTTTGCGATTTGCGCCGACCCGGAGATTCTGGTTGCCGCGGCGGGTGCCAATGGCCGTTGGCACCTCGCGTTCCGGCGCACCTTCAACCCGCTAGACCAGGCAGCTTGGGACGCGCTGCTTGCCCTCCTTCCTGCGGTCCGTCCATCGTGGCCGGATTGCTTCTCCTGGCACCTTGCCCCGTCGGGACAGTACTCGGTGGGCTCGAGTTACCACGCTCTCTGTCGCGCCCCGACCCTGCCCTGGCTGGCTCACCTATGGAAGGCCCCTATCCCTTTGAAGATTAAGATCTTCGTTTGGAAGCTGCTTCGGGACCGTTTGCCTTCTGGTACTGAGGTCCTGAAGAGGCATGGCCCTGGTAACGGGATTTGCCCCTTGTGCGGGGTCCCTGAGAACGGAACCCATATCTTCACCTGCGTGGCAGCCAGGTTTATGTGGAACTTTATGCGGGAAGCCCTGGGACCGGACTGGGAGGCGGTGGACCTGACCGAGTTCCTGCAGAGACGGGCCAACCAACCCAACAGGAGGCGACGCATTTTCTGGCTGTTGTTCGCGGCCCTAGCATGGACGCTCTGGAACACTAGGAATAAGATGGTTATTGAGCGCGTCTTCTTACGGCGGGCGTCTGACATGATCTTCAAACTTCTTGCCTTCTTGCAACAGTGGCACCTGCTATCCCGACGCAGGGATAGGGAGCTCATCCTCCGGGCGACTGACGCCTTGAAACGCACGGGCCGATGCTTGACTTCTTCTCCCATGGTGGCGACCTGATGCTGTGATCTCTCCGGAGGACCCTCGTGGTGTGTGTGTGATCCTTCCTTTCCATGTCTTGTTGTGGGTGTATTCCCCTGGATGTTATTTGGGTCTTGTTGTGCTGTTGCCCCAGCTTTATTCTGAACTGCTGTAACAATTGTGTGGACTTGTGGTTGGTGCTTTATATATAAAGCGGGGCGAAAGCCTAATTTCTGATTTGTTGTCGACGAACAACTTCAGCGGTACTGTCTTCTTGTTTAGCATCTCACCGAGCAGACTTGCCAGCCAAATTACTTGACGAGCAGTAGTGGCGGCTGCAATGTACTCAGCCTCACACGAAGAGGTGGCCACTATACTCGTTGCTTCTGCGACTGCCAGCTCATAGAGTTCTCACAGAGGAAGAAGAAGGTGCCCGTCGTGCTCTTCCAATCAACAATGTCCCCGGCGTGATCTAAATCACTGTACCCATCATCTTCAGTTCTCCCTTGCCGCGCTTGAATGCACAACCGTGCTCCAGCGTCCCTGCTATATAACGCATCAGATGCTTTACCGTTGTCTAGTGATCTGCAGCAGGAGTTTCCATGAACCGGCTCAAGTAGCCTACAACAAAGCTTATGTTTGGCCTTGTGTGTGTTAAATACTGCAAACCTCCGATGATGCTTCGGTAATACGTCACATCCACGGCATCCCCAACACCGTCCTTGGTCGGGTTCAACCTTGTCTCCATTGGTGTGTTGATAGGGTTGCAGTCTGAGAGCCTAGTTCATTCCAACAGACGCTTGGCATATGCAGTCTGGCAGAGCATGATCCGGTCACGCTCCTGGTGGATTTAAATGCCAAGATAGAAGTTGAGCTTGCCCAAGTCGCTCATGCGAAACAGCTTGGTCATCTATTGCTTGAAGCTGTCGATCTCCTCAGTGTTCATGCCGGTGATGACGAGATCATCCATGTAAACCCCGGCGAGTAGCAGAGAGTTTCCCGTTCCTCGCTGGTACACCGCATGTTCTGACGGAGAGCGCTCGAAGCCGAGTGTGCTCAGACTATCGTCGAGCTTCGCATTCCACGCCCTTGGAGCTTGGCGTGGTCCGTACAGGGCCTTGCGAAGGCGTAGCACCTTGTTCTCCTCTCTGGTCTTCACGTATCCCGGTGACTGCTACATATACACCTCTTCGAGCAGATCGTTCAGGAATGCGGACTTGACATCCATGTGATGCACCTGCCAGTCATGGTGAGCAGCGAGGGCGATCAACACGAGCACCAAGTCCGTCCGCGCAACGGCACGAACACGTCCTCGAAGTTGATCCCTTGCCGGTGGACGTAGCCCTTAGCTACCAGCCTCGCCTTGTGCCCTCACATCTTACTATCATGCAATCAAGTGATCAATAGATCTTCATCAAGGAGTGACTCAGCTCACTTGGCCATGTTGTAATCGATCAACGCATGACACCACAAACCTTATGCACCATTGCAAATCACAAAGATTTCCGAATCCAACATATTCCTCTAGAATTTGACGTGACCAATAGGGATAGAATTTTGAGCCAACCTCCATGATTTTTTATCACTCCTGGAATCTCCATGATCCACCACGGTTTACATTGCCTCTGAGTTGCACAATAACCCGATGATGCTACTCTTCTCTCTATCCAGTCTGTCCTTCTCCTCTTAGTATTTGTCAGCAGCCGGTACATGGATCGAACAAAGAAAATGCAGTTGCATTCATAATGCCATGGCCAACTATCAACATTGTGAGAGCTAAGAGGGATATTAAAATGACGAGAGCATCGGATGCCTGCAAATGCTCCTGTATCCGTTCAAGGTTCCATGTTATTTTAGGCCCTGATCGTAGAACAATTGTTCTACGGTAATTTTTATTATATATATATATAGTATGTTACAAGGATGTCGGGTGAATAGCTTCTATACGACGTCTTTCTAGTGAATTGGCTGCAAAACGACATCATTCGCAAGAACTGCTCTGCTACGACATCTCTCTGAGCACAAATAGCCCCAGCACGACATGGCCTTAAGCCCAATCTCTGTCAGGATTAGGGGAAGCCGGGTGGGACCCACAGCTTATCCACGTCGGCATGGGACCCAAACAACAGGGACATGGCCCTGAAGTGTACTTTTCCCCACGCGGTCAACCTCGTTGGCCTGTTACATGGATGAGTTTATTACGAGTGAGACCTCACGCGTTCAGTCAACCCGGGGCGTGTACTGTAGCTACCCCTGCCTCTATTCATGGCGGAACCACCTCGGTTGCCGTCCATGACCTTCTGGCGACAGATATTCACTGTCACGCGCCGCCGTCGCTTGGAGCTCACTCCTCTAGTCTACGTCCTATCGTCTCGGCTTCTCCGGGCTGGAGGAAATCAATCCTGGCGACGGCGATAGATAGAGCGGGCGAGTCGAGTGGCGACACGAGAAGATAAGCGGCAATCGGAGTCCAGGTGGGCCGCGATGCAGGGCTTGCGATCACAATCACAGGTAACGACGACGAGGGAGGGTGAAAGATGGGGTGGTGCGGGTCCACGACCGCAGAGGAGACCAGCAACCCGATTCGTGACTCGGGCAGCGGCGAGGGATCCAAGCAAGCGATACCATATTTCGGTGAAGCAAGTGTTGAAGATGGCGTGGTTGCGTCACGGCTACGGTGGAAAGGGTTTTCCACTTAGCCGTCATTCGCCTCCGAGGGCGAGACAGAGGTTTGCCTCGATGCGCAACATTGCCGCGGGCAGCCAGAGCAACTCGGGCCGGAGCTCATCGAGCAGGATTTCAACACGCTCAACCTCTATTCAACGCGAGCTGAGCCTGGACTTCGAAGTAGCGGTGACCCTAGAGGATTTCATTCAATTTGCTGGGCTGGCGGAGGACAGATTGGTGTGCTCAGAAATTACTTGACGAGCAGTAGTGGCGGCTGCAATGTACTCGGCCTCACACGAAGAGGTGGCCACTATACTTGTTGCTTCTACGACTGCGTGCTCACAGGGTTCTCATAGAGGAAGAAGAAGGTGCGTGTCGTGCTCTTCCAATCAACAATGTCCCCGACGTGATCTAAATCACTGTACCCATCATCTTCAGTTCTCCCTTGCCGCGCTTGAATGCACAACCGTGCTCCAGCGTCCCTGCTATATAACGCATCAGATGCTTTACCGCTGTCTAGTGATCTGCAGCAGGATTCTCCATGAACCGGCTCAAGTAGCCTACAACAAAGCTTATGTTTGGCCTTGTGTGTGTTAAATACTGCAAACCTCCAATGATGCTTTGGTAATACGTCACATCCACGGCATCCCCGACACCATCCTTGGTCGGGTTCAACCTTGTCTTCATTGGTGTGTTGATATGGTTGCAGTCTGAGATCTCAGTTCGTTCCAACAGACGCTTGGCATATGCAGTCTGGCAGAGCGTGATCCGGTCACGCTCCTGCTGGATTTCAATGCCAAGATAGAAGCTGAGCTTGCCCAAGTTGCTCATGTGAAATAGCTTGGTCATCTGTTGCTTCAAGATGTCGCTCCTCCGTGTTCATGCTGGTGATGACGAGATCGTCCACGTAAATCTTGACGAGCAGCAGAGAGTTTCCCGTTCCTCGCCGGTACACCGCATGTTCTGACGGAGAGCGCTCAAAACCGAGCGTGCTCAGACTATCGCCGAGCTTCGCGTTTCATACGTCCCAAACGTATGTATAATTTGTGCTTGCTCCTTGCATGTTTTGGGTGTTATTTCTATGTGTTTTGTACACTTTCATACCTTTTTCAACATATTTGGACTAACCTACTAACTCAGTGCACCCAATGCCAGTTTTTGTCTGCTGATGTCTGTGAATTGTAGTTTATACCTATATTTACAATGGCCCAAAAATTAAAATTAAAATATATAAAAAATCAACGTGTCAGAAGCTTCACGAAGCCCGAAGGAGAGCCAGAGAGGGGGTCCACTGTCGTGGGATAAACACGTCAGATGTCCGTAGAGTCGGACTTGATTATGGGGCCTTTACTACGAGTGTACGAGGAGGAAGAAAATCACACACAGAGAGACGCGATTTATACAGCTTCGGGCCCCGGGAAACATCGTCCGGTAAAAACCCTACATGCTGTTTGTGGCTACGTCTTATTCCTTTGCTCACGGAGAGTCGCCGGCATGTCGCCGGCTCTCCCATTGTTGTGTCTAGTTGTCCCGGGTTTAGATGACCCGGGACTAATCTCTAATCTAGAGCCTATTGTGGTCTATTGAGTCTGCTTGAGTTGTCCCGTTTGGGGCGCCCTACCCCTCCTTATATAGGTGGAAGGGGGAGGTTTACATGTAGAGTCCTAGTAGGATACAAACTAGTCTCTTATTCCATTACGAGTCGAATATCAATCCGGGTCCTACTCTAAGTCTTGTAGCTTGTATCTTCCAAGTTAGGTGGACTCCATCTTGATTCCTTCGTCCGGATTTCATCTGCGCGAGCCGGCTCTTGTCATCCGACCGGCTTTGTCTCCAAGCCGGGTTTATCCGTGGGATATCCCCCCGACAGCCACCGCCCTCCCAGGCGCCCTCTTGGCTCGGCCTGGGGTGGAGCCGCGCCCACAAGCCGCCTGGGAGGAGGGGCCACCCCCTGGTGCCCCCCTTCGACCTATATTTAACCTCCGTCACGGAAACCTTAGGGAGGAACTTCTTTTCGCGATATTCCCCTCTGTTCCGCCGTCGCGGCGATTCCAAGACCGGGAGCACCCGACGAACCTGTCTCGGCACCCTGCCGGAGGGAGGATTGATCTCCGGGAGCTTCTCCACCACCATGAGCGCTTCCCGGATGTGCCGTGAGTAGTCTCCCTTGGATCATGGGTCGATGACCAGTAGCTATGTGATGTCTTCTCTCCAATCTTGTGCTTCACTTCTTAGATCTAGTGAGCTACCCTACATGATCAAGGCACATATGTAGTTCTTATGTTGTTGCTATGCTGTGTTTTCTGGGATATGATGGATTATGAGATTATGTTCAGATTGTGATGAGTTATATATTTGGTTTTCCTTTTATGTTTTGTTCTAGAGTATTCTTGCATGTTCTTCGTTGCTCTTTATTGCTTTGGCCAAGTAGTAGATTGTAACTCCAAGAGGGAGTGTTATGCATGATTGTGGGTTCATGCCCCCCGATGTCTAGCTTGAGTGACAAAAACATGAGACTAGGGGATGTGTTGTTGCCACTAGGGAGGAAACAACGGTGCTTTTAACTGTGGTTGCAAGGATTGTTTTTACTCATAAAGTGTTAATGCAGTTGTCTGTTGCTTTGGGTTTACACTTTGGGTGGGGCTCGCAACTTAATACCAACGAGATGTTCTGGATAGATATCTCCAGGTGGATGATTAGTAAGTAGATGCTGATGAATAAACTGTCTACTTGTCTTGGCGTACTTCCCATACGATTGAACCTCTAACTCTCTTGTAGCATAATTAGCATTGTGGTGCGTTTTTAATTCTGTCAATTGCCGACCTGTAATTTGTTCACCCAGCATAGTTGTTTTATCGTTTTTGGGAGAGATACATCACTAGTGAACATCATGGGACCCCGGTCCATATTTCCGCCATTGTTTACACCCCCGCTTTATTTTCTGCCTTTTTACTTTCCTGTTGCAATCACTATTACTTTCTACCCTTGAGTTGGATCCTTTGTAAACAACAAGACTGGAGAGATTGACAACCCCTCTGTACTCGTTGGGAGCAAAATTATTTGTTGTCGTGTGCAGGTCCAGGTTAAGCAAGTGATTTCTATTCAGACGACGCGTCACTTACTCCACCACCTACTCGTAGCGCTTTGAGTCCTCCTGGATTCGATAAACCTTACCATCATTGCGTAAGGGAAATTTGTTGCTATCCTGCATCTTAAACCTTCTACTTTGGGTAAGCAACGAGGGGCGAGAAGCCATCAACGTTCCATCCCCTTGGAGTTAGGCGCAGTCTGCATAGGGCCTTGCGGAGGCGTAGCACCTTGTTCTCCTCTCTGGTCTTCACGTATCTCGATGGCTGCTACACATACACCTCCTCCAGGAGGTCATCGTTCAGGAACGCGGACTTGACAACCATGTGATGCACCTGCCAGTCATGGTGAGCAGTGAGGGTGATCAACACGCGCAACGAGTCCATCCGTGCAACGGGCGCGAACACGTCCCCGAAGTCGATCCCTTGCTGCTGGACATAGCCCTTATCTACCAGCCTCGCCTTGTGCTTCACCACGTGATACGTCCCAAACGTATCTATAATTTCTTCTTGTTCCATGCACTTTTATGTGACATTGCTACATGTTTTGCTACACGTTTATATCATTTTACACATATTTGGACTAACCTACTAACTCAGTGCACCCAGTGCAAGTTCCTGTCTGCTGATGTCTTCTGTTGCAGTGATTTTCCCCAATATAAAATGCCAGAAAAATTCCGGAAAAAATCAGAATAGAAATCAGCGTCAAGGAAGCTTACGGAATCACCGAAGGAGAGCCGGAGGGGGGGCCACCCCCTCCCAGGCGGCCAGGTGGCACGGCCCCACCCCTAACCACACCACCAGGGCTCCTGGGAGGTGGGGCCCACTTCTGGTGCCCCTCTTTGGCCTATTTTTACCCCTCGTCGCAGAAACCCTCGAGGAGAAGCCTGCATCGTGATTTACCTCTGATGACCCTCAACGTAAAGGGATCTATTGCAGCGTTTTCGATAAGTAAGAGTGTCGAACCCAACGAGGAGCGAAAGGTATTGATAGGTGATTTTGGACAAGGAATAACTGCAAGCACTGAAAGATAACTTTTTAGGGGTTTTCGATATAAGCAACAATAAGATAAAAGCAAGCAAAGTAAATAGTACTGAGGAGCAGCAAGTGGCCCAATCCTTTTGAGCAAAGGATAAGCCTGACAACTGAACTTATAAAGACTAAAGCGTTTTTGAGGACACATGGAGAGGTAGTCACGTGCTTTCGCCATACTCCGTATTGATAACAAGTGTTGTACTGATAAGTGTTGAGTGCGTGGATCTATGCTAGCACACCTTCTAGACTAAGATAAGTGCACTCTTATGATTAAACATCTTGCAAGCATCCGCAAATACAAGATAGAAATTAAGGCAAAGCCTAACCACAACAATTAGATCAAGGATCCAGTATTCCCTTGTGCAAAAGTGTGCAAACTAGGGTTCAGGTTTCTGTCACTCCGGCAACCCACCGTAAGCATTCTTAATACACAATGTATTCCCCTAGGTCCTTAAGAATGCAAAGTGTTGAGTGTTCGACTCACACAACACCACTAGGAAAATAACAACATAACTTAAATATCAAACAACACAAATTACTTCAACATCATATGACTACTAACAACTAGACTTCTCCCATGTCCTCAAGAACTAAAGTAACTACTCACAAGACATAAAAGAGATCATGATCAGAGGTGATAAATATATGATAAACAATCTGGACATAATGATATTTCTCCAACAAAACTCAATAGCATTCACCACAAAGTAGTAATCAACACCGGTAGAGTAGAGAGGATAGATAGTACGGATTACAACACAAGATAAACTTGTGAGGTGAGATTGGATGGTGGTGGAGATGGTGCTGATGTTGGGGATGATGTTGATGATGATCTCGATGATGCCCGTGACGATGGTGATGACGATGGCGATGATCTCCCCTTCCGGGAGGTGATCTCCTCGGCGGAATCTGCCCGCCGGAGAGCCCTTTTCTTCTCTGTAGGTTTCCGCCACGGAGCAGCGGCGGAACTCCGTGAAAGCTTATCTTATTTTAGGTTTTCACGTAACGGGGAGTATATAGGCCAGAGGGGGGAGCCGGGAGTGGCCCCAGGGCTCCAGGCGCCCTCCCGGCGCGGCCAGGGGCGGGGCCGCGCCAGGTGGCCGCCTGGGGCTCTTGTGCCCCCCCTCTGTCCCCTCTTCGGCGAGTCTTCGTTATTCTTCTGGAAAATACCCCCCGTCGATTTTCAGGTAATTTTGAGGTATTCTTCTTCAGCAACTCAGCGTCCACTTTTTACCGCTGAATCCTGCGTCTGCTGCTTCGGCACCGGAAAGTTGCAAACTGTGTAAAATAAGCCAAAACAACATAAGAACATCATCGTAACATGAAATATATCAATGAATAAGGATGAATTACGATATAAAATAGTGATGCAATTTGGACGTATCAACTCCCCCAAGCTTAGACCTCGCTTGTCCCCAAGATAAAACTGAGCTCGGTAAACCTGTCCACAAGTTTAGAGAGTGAAGTGTCGATAAATAAAATACGGACAAGAAGCATCATGATCTTTTCACCAAACTCAAACATCCTAAACAACAATCTCCACTCATAAGGCGCTTGTGAAAGAGTAATAACAATTATAAACAAAAGTAGGGCTAAGGAAGCTCATCAAATCATGGCAAACAAGTCCTTTGGTCAAGGGACAACTAATAGCTTTTACCTTTGCTCTTTCTCTTTTTTTTGAAGAGATAATTTGGAACTTTTTGAAAGAACAGGCTATTAGTCATGAAGTGCAAATGCTAACACAAAGGAAGATGTTTTCTTGGCAAATGCTTTTGCAAACAACTTACTTATCAAAAGATAATGTCAACAATGATATGGCATGGCAAAACTTAATGCAACATTATATTGATGAATCTTCATCAGCATCAAGTGCCTGTTCTCTTTGGGAAAGGAGGAAGTAGGGAAAACTGACTCAACATAAAAGTAAAGGAAAAAGCCTTGTTAAAGGCAAGCAGGGAAAACTCAAGTGCTATCCTTAAATCAAACAGAATGAAAACAAGTTTTGAGAGGTGCATGATTTGTCAACGAATGCTAATAGATAACTCAATTGCTTCTCAGATTGGACAAGTTTCGAGAAACGGCTCCCAAACGGGGACGATCACATCCCCGCAATCTCCTTTGTTTATCACTGCCAAAGTTTTTTGATTTCTCATGAACAAAGCGTGAAGGAGGGTTTGTTTGTTGTATTATCTTTTGTGAGCTGGGCGCACTCATGCCAGTTCCTCCTCGTATTAGGGGTTTGCAGATTAGACATGCAATCCCGGGGTAAAACTTGTCCAACTTAAGAAGATCATGAATTAACTACTACTTCCTCATGAGCTAAAACAGGGGCACAAAATAGAAGATTTTGAACATCTAAGGATAACACAAAAATTCTATGCTTTAGGAGTGGTAGTGGAATACCACGAATAGGAAGGTATGGTGGACTCATATGGAAGATACTGGTTTCAGGGTATGGATGTACAAGCAGAATTCCGCTTAGTACAGAGGTTTGGCTAGCAAAGGCTTTGAGAGAACAGACAATTGATGATGACGTGGATGCAAAGCAATATAAAGCATAAACATTAGAACAAGCATAGCACATCAAGTTGTCTTCCTTGTCAACATAACACTACAAGAATAATAACAAAGAGGGTTTGGCTATGTCGCTACTTTGAGAAAAAATAACATGCTTGTTTTTTTATGACCAAAGCTATGTTTGCCAAGATTAAATGAAGTTTTCAAAGCCATACCTGATATAAGGTCAATACTCCCCATAAGAATCATCATAAGGTCGATTGCGTGAAGAGAATACCGAGTGCAGCGAAGGGATCAATAGACTTCTCATTAATATTCCATCATAGACGACTCGACACTCACGGATACATAACTCTCCAAAAAGGAGTGATAGACCTCAAAGCAAAAACCTATTTTATAAGATAACTTCCCTAGACATGATACGACTCTACTTGACTCTAAAAGACATAGATAAAGATAAAAATACCGGGCACTCCCCCAAGCTTGGAATAAGATAAGGGGATGCCATTACCCAAGGAGATTTACTCCTCATTCTTGTTCTTGTCGGTCACGTACTCCTTGGCGAAGCGCTTCCATGGCAGTTGTTCTCCAGTCTCAAAGGACATTACCGTCTCCAGGATCCTGCACTCAGCACCCAAACCCATGCGCAGAAACTTTAGTTCATACTCACAGTTCTGGTTCTGCAGATCATAGATCTGTGCCTGAAGTTCATAAACTTTTTCTTCTAGTGCGGCCAAACTTGACCACATCTCCTTCATCTCCTTCTTGTGGGAAGCCTCTATCTCGTTCATGATGTCAAAGTTAGCTTCAACACCACGCTCCACCATCTTCTTGAGCTTGAAGACCTCATGTTCCACCTCCTTCAGCCGCTCCTCGGTGCTCCCCTCCTTGACTGGTCCCTTCAGATCCTCCTTGTGGAGGTCACCATCCTCCACACGAAGGATCTGGGGGTGCTTCTTCACCTCAGCGAGGTAAGGGTTGATGACGTTGACGATGAACTTGTCCTTCGGGGAACTTGGGGGCGCCATGGCACCTAGGTCTAGCTGAAAGCTTTCCTGGCTACCCGTCGTTAATTGCAAAACTGCTGCTGAACTGTTATTTTGTGCCGACTTCGGGTGACGGTTGCGTCGCAACCGTTCATTGGACTTGAGTGATTCTTGTTGCATACTGTTAAGCATCATGTCTACTTCAGTTATATGCATCCCCTTGTCATGTTGGCCTGCTGCATGTTTATTGTTTCATCACCCAAAGTTGCTATCCTGCTGTTCTTGACAGCCACCTCAGTTTTTCACCAAGTCTGTAACTTTCCGATGTCATGTTGCACGCTTAATATCTTTTGATCTGTGATGCCTATGACCATGATTCTTGTTTGTGCCTGATCATCATCATGCCTACTTCATGCCCATATATTGCTATGTCATGTTGCTGCACTTTTGCATATAGTTTTACCCCTGTTTATACAGCTTGCTATTAACAGTTTCTGTCCTGTTTTCCTGATTTTCACTAAGTCCTTGACCAGTAATGTTTTATAGCTTTTTGTGTTGCTTATAACTAGTGAACCATGATGCCTATTTGCATGATTCTTTTTGCAATGCCTTAACTGCCATGTCTACTTTAGTTGCATATCATTTTGATGCATGTTTGCAACCTGTAGAATGTTGTTGTATTGCTCCCAAGTGTGCTTCCTGATGTTGGCAGATTGCACCCGCATCTTGTTTTGCTTATATCTTTTTAACCGTAACTCCGTTTGGGGTGTTCTTTACATGTAACTTGACTGGAATTTCATGTAGATTGTGATTGTGCTATTATTTGCTGTTGTTAACTAACCTAAAATATGGTTTAGAGCAGAACAGTAGTAAACTTGTAAATGCTCGTGTGGTGCTTAGTGACATGCCATGTTTAGGGTGGCACCTCACTTAAATTGACTAGCATAGATAGTTTACTTTGTGCTCCACCTTTACTTGCTTGTGTGACATGCCATGCTTGCTTGAGTTGCCATGTTAACAACCTTGGTTGATCACCTGTAGCTAAACAACTTGAACCATCGTAAACGTGCGGTATCGTCGTGTGTGACCGATACCCCACTTAACTTGTTAGTAACCACTCTCGACGGTAGATCCGTACCGCGTTGCCGTGCCTTGTGTTGTATCTTTTGATCTTTTGTTGCTCCGTAGTAATAGTGGTGCACCGTTGATGTATTTCCAGTGTTTCCTTCTTGTGTGCTACCGCGGGAACGTTCAGAGACGATGCGAGTTTGCGATCGATCGACGACACCTCCGGATCTTCTTCTCATCAGGTAAGGGGGAGCATATGTCATGCTTATAACTTCCAGCTCACTTGCCTGCCTAGTTTTAGGATAGAACGATTGCTTGATCCTACCACTTCATATTTATGCCTCTCAATTAAACCCAAACAACCATGTCCCCCACATCCTAGCAAACCATTGTTTGGCCATGTACCTTGCTTGCTTAACCACTGCTTAGTATGCATGCTAGGTTGCTATCAACTGTTATCCTATTACTCCTTAGATTTGGGCTATCACATTATTATATTTTTGTGGATGATATGATTATTATAATGTTGACTATACCTGACGAAGGATGGAAGGTCTAGGCTATCCCGCCCCGACGCTTTCTAGTGGTGGCCCAAGTTCCATTCGAGTCACCTAGGTCCCGAGTTCCGGGTATTGTGTCTCTTGGCGAGCGTGCCTAACCGCGTGTGGGATGCTATGGGGTCCCCTTTTCTTACCTACCTAGCTTCAAGAATTTCTAGTGGTGGCCCAAGCTGATTTTACCATTTGAAAACCATGCATATATGTATGTCGGGTCGCTCCTAGCAGATATCCTTTAAAATAAATTGGGCCAGCGGAGACATGGTTTCTCTTGTTGGTCCACCCCAGGGAGCTAGGGGGCTGCCCGCATGGTTTGGGTAGCTAACCCGACCTCGTCCAGACGGTAGAGGCCAATTCGAGAGCGCGGCCGGCTTTTGAGTTGGATGTCGACTCACCGGGGGCCACCCGGATTTGTGCATTGTTAGTTAGAGGGACCTGTCATACCGGATCTCTCGGAACTAAATCATAAAATGGTTGCATGCGATGGGTAGCAACTGAGAGAGATGGGCGTTCGTGCGAAGCCTATGATGGGCAGTTGGTACACCCCTGCAGGGTTAAATCTTTTCGAGAAGCCGTGTCCACGATTATGGATGACTTGAGACCTACTCCTTGTTCATAGACAATAACAAGTGAGATAATCTAAATAACTTGATCAACGTGTGCGTGCCTTGACTGCTTCTTCCTCGTCGGGATGCGAGGAGGACAAGGATAGGATAGGTGTTATGATTGCGTAAGTAGCTGATAGCAAGACTTGTTGGAGGCGATTCCTCATCGAATGCTTGGTTCTCATCTTACTCTAATTAGATCGTTAGCCACTCATATATTGCTAGTGCGGCTGCAACCTCAACCACTACCCCCATCTTACCGTGAGAAGTTAGTTACATGACTTGTTGATATAGCTCACCCCTTCTTTTCTCTTATACGCACGTTATGCAACGACCTTGGACTTCAGTGGAGCTCGACGACCCTTCTTCTAGACGCCTTTGTGGAGACTCGACGACGACTAGTTAGGTGGATCCCGGCGGAGAGCCTGGACCCGTGTGGTTATGGGAATGGTGTGTTTTACCTTTGCCACTAGGCATTTGATTGTAGTCTGTACCCAGACCTATCTTCCGCTGATGTATTGTATTAAGGCAGTTGTATGCCGATTGTATGAGATGTTGTATCCTTGTATCTGTAATGCTGTGATGTCATGTTGAAATCCGGGGCATATGGCTTCGCCATATGTCGCGGTGGGACCGATATGTGCTTCGTCCTCGGGTTCGGGCGGAAACGTCCGAATCTGAAAGTACCGCATAACGGGCCTTACACCCGGGACCAAATGGTCACCGGAGCCTTGCCGGCGACAAGCATGGCGGCGACCAGAAAACGCGCAACGACGGAGGCAGCATTCCAGCGAGTAAACTCGGGCGTGCGCTAAGGAATCAACTACTGGGAGCGTTGCGAGCAAAATGACGCGCTTGGCGCGTCAAACGGGGGATCCTGGCCACGGCGATGAACCTCACCACGGCGACGAGCCCACGGCTTCAATGGCGACACGGGCTACGGCGAGAGGGATGCAAATGGGGAGTTTGGGGACAGCGTAAATGCTCACCGGGAGGCGCACGGTGGCCGTTGGGAGTTTAGTAGTGCACGGGGTGGCCGGAATTGCTTGGCGAAGCTCGTCGACCGGTGGTGAAGACGATGAAGATGGCGTGGCCTTGAGGCGTCCGGGCTCGGTTGCGCGCTTGAGGTGATGAAGGCGACCACGACGCAGCTCCAGGACACCTCGGTTTGGGCTGGGGTGGCCGGTGGCCGTGTGCGTTCACGAGCCCGCGACCACGATGGCTCGGGTGCGAGAAGAACCGAGAGGGGGAGGGCGTGGGCGAGGAGGGGAAAGGTGGGGGCTTGTCTTAGGGGGCAGGTGAGGCGGCCTTATCGTCGACGCGCGCGCACAGGGGAGGAGGGGGTCAGCCGCGGCGCAGAGCACGACCATGGCGCCACGGGGCTGGGCAGGTGAGGGAGGGGACAGGGGCAGGTGGGGGAGAAGGGTCGGGGTGGCTGGGCTTTGCCCTGGGCGGGTTATAGGGTTTTTCCTTTTGTTTGTTTTCTTTTCTCTTTTTCTTTTCTGTTTTATTTTATTCTAGCTATCAAATGATTTTAGCAAAATGTGGCAACTGTCCTAATAATTATGTTACACCCCACAGGAATGCTACAAAAAGTTTGGGGCAGAACAAGATCCAGTTGAATTTTATTTAAATAATATTTGATTAAAAAGGGGTTGTTTTAGCTACTGTTTGATTTGTTTAATATATTTAAGCAATGTAATAAAATACCATTGCTCTTTTATTATGACCTACTGATTATTATGCATTTAATAAAACTGGTTACATAATTTTTGGCTAAAGTTTTCTTTTCCACTTGTTTATTAAAAATCCAGGGCAACTTAATATTCTAAAATATTGGTTTCATTTCTAGAATTGCTTTGGGATTATTTAAAATATTAAGAACATTTTGCTTAGTCATTTGAAAAAGTTTTATCTTGATTGACATTTGCATCTTTAATGAAGTTGAATTATTTCCTAATGCAACTTTAATGAAGATGATCATGATGACAAAGCAATCAAACCAGCTTAATCACATGGCTAAAATCTGGGGTGTTACATCAGTTCCTTCTCCTTCTCGTCCTCTTAATGAGGGGCTGACACGTCGTTCTCCTGCTGCGTCGACGCGCCATCCTCATGCTCCGCTGATGCGTCCTGCTCAACCATGTGTTGGTCGTCCTACTCCCCCGCCAAGAGCTCGGCGCGGTGCACCGGTTTGAGCATTTTGCAGGTGGTGACCAGTGACTAAACCATGGATACCTACTTCTTTTGTCTCGAAAGGTGAGATCAAAGTTGGGGCGTGAATGGTTTGGAGCGGATGGAATAGAAATGGAGGCTCACCGACTCGCTTAAATAGCCACGGGCAGCCGACTTTAATGTGTATGGGATAGGCTTCTCGGTCATCACATCTGCCTTGAAGCGGCAACGTCGCTTTGGAGTCATTTCGTTGCGTCTCTTCGACATTGAACACGCGCGAATAATGGAGCGCTTCCGACAATGAACCATAGCTATCGCTTCAGCACTATTAAGTCGCATCTCTTCTATTGAACGCACACGCGAAGAATGAAGCTTCGACTGGCGTTGTCCAGTAGCGTCTCTTCGACATTGAACAACATAAAATCTCCATCAAGCGCTTCGCGGACGAAGATGGTTATTTACGCCGAGGTTTTTGGGTGGGACCTAGGTGTCGGGCGCGGACGTGAATGTGGTCCGGATGCCGGCAAAGCCTCCTTCATTTTGCGTCCGATTTGTGGAAAAAAGAACACACAAACCGGTCCACGGACAGATACAGATCCACGTTGAATGATAAAACACGTTCAAATCGGTTGATACAAATGTGGCAGTTGGGAGAGCTGCACCGAGCATGTGTGTGGCGGTGGAAGGAATGTATTCATGGTGGCGATTAGGGCTATTTTCCGGTAGTCTAGTGGCATCAACAAGCGACCAGAGCTTAGAATGGGGTTGGAACTTCCTTACCGCTAAAAATGGGATGATAGAGGGTTTGCATATCCACCTTCTTTCATCTGTATTTAGGGAGATACGTTTGTGTTTCCAGAGGGCTCTCTAAACATTTTAGGGTAAGATAGAGTTTCAGATAATATGTTGGAATGCCATTTTGTTTGGTGCTCTAGTGATGCTACCCTTGCTTTATCTCAGAACCTGTCTTCCCTGCAGGCGATACAGGGGCACCCATATCTCCACCTTCCTCTTGTTGGTGAGGTACCCTAGACATTGTGCTGCTTTGATGGTAAAAGGTGGAGGGAACTCTAATTTTGCATGTGTGATGTATAGTTAGGGGCATATGTGGAGGCAAAATCCATGCGTGCACCCGGAGGGAGGGGACGGGCTATGATTTGAAGCACGATGATTGTGTGCTGATTTTCTATTGCATTCTATAGCATTGATAGCATAATGTAGCTACATTATAGTGATGCAGGTGTAAGGCCAGACTCAATCTTGCCTTCGACCCTCGTTATGATCATGTTTTTTTTGCCACGATGGCATCGTTTATATAATGATGGCGATGTTATGTCACTTTGGGTTCAACCCCATCGATCTCACTTCGTGGTCGATGGCATCGAGAACCCAATATGCAAGTGACATCATTAACATGTGCTCCGATATTGGTGTGGTGCTGATTTAGCCATCGGTTTGTGTAGATGTTGTTTCCATTTGGATGTACACGATCATGTCGTCGCTTCCACCGGTGACGCTACCCGTACTATCAACAACACATGTTTAGACGTGGCACCAACCGATTCAGCTTCTTCATCAAAATCTCATGATCTGCGGTGGCGACTATTGCCGCAGCAACAATAACATAAGTAAAATATCATGGATCTTCCACATCAAGAATATTTGAAGGGCTATATTTTGCAAAAAAGAAAGGAACATCCAATGGAGTCTAAACCGAATATCATGAATCTTTCGAGGGGTCTGTTTGCAAAAAGAACATGACATGAAGTCTAAACCGAAAATATCTCCTCGAACAAATTCCTATAAAGCAACAGGTTGTGGAGACGAAGCAAAGCTAACCCACCCAAACAAGCAACCAAGAAAATACCCCACCAATGGATCATCGCCTCGTGGCCCCTCTCCTCCTCCTCCTGGGCCTCCTCCTCTCCCCGGCGCCGGCGACGGCGGCCGCGGGCGACGAGGAGCCCCTGATCCGGCAAGTCGTCGGGGGCGCCGACCCCCTCGACAACGACCTGGAGCTGGACTCGCAGTTCGTCGGCTTCGTGCAGCGGTTCGGGAAGACGTACCGGGACGCCGAGGAGCACGCGCACCGGCTCTCCGTCTTCAAGGCCAACCTCCGCCGCGCGCGCCGGCACCAGCTGCTGGACCCGTCCGCCGAGCACGGGGTCACCAAGTTCTCCGACCTCACCCCCGCCGAGTTCCGCCGGACCTTCCTCGGGCTCAAGACCTCCCGCCGCTCGTTCCTTAAGGAGATGGCCGGGTCGGCGCACGACGCGCCCGTCCTCCCCACCGACGGCCTCCCCGAGGACTTCGACTGGAGGGACCACGGCGCCGTCGGGCCCGTCAAGAACCAGGTTTCCCCCTGATTCTTTGGTCGTTTTATCCTCCGATCTGGCCTCCGCCCCTGACCTTGTTGATTTTGCAGGGCTCGTGCGGGTCGTGCTGGTCGTTCAGCGCGTCCGGGGCGTTGGAGGGGGCCAACTACCTGGCCACGGGCAAGATGGAGGTGCTCTCCGAGCAGCAGCTCGTCGACTGTGACCATGAGGTAGCCTCCTTTTCTTTCTTTCTGTTTTCTTTTTTGTGATTGGTCGATTGTTCCCAAGATAGGTTGGAATTTTGTGGCACATCACCATGCTTTTGTCAGTTGGTGTAGCCCTTTTCCTATTTTTATCGGTTTCTTATTGGGCGCACACGAAATAAAAGGGGCAGGTAAATTCTGAGAGGGGATTTGGGATCCAATTTTCTTGAAGTATTCCATGACAAACTTTGGAAGGGAAATTTGAAGGACAAAGAGTGACAAGATCCTGTGAGATGTTAGTAATTAACAGTCAACAAAAGTGATTGATTTTTGTTATGAAAAGAACAAAAGCACATCCTTTAGTTCACTGTTATAAAATGTTTTGGATATTTCAATATAGCCTATATACGAACCGAGATGAATGAACAAACACACTTAAAACATGTCTATATACATCCGAATCATAAAAAAGCTACTACTGTAGAACATAGTATTAGTCAACACTCAACAGAGGGAGTAGTTAACATAGTAATCACATCAAATTTCCATCCTTTTCTTGGGACGATAACTTCAAGCCTAGAACAAAGATAAGATAACAATGTTTGGTGGGTGGATGTATATCATAAATTAGATAATGGACAGGTTGAGACAGACCTATCATTGGTCAGTGACTCAGTATTCACCAAGGTGCTAGGCAGCACCAACGCCTTGTGCATATCCATTGATTAGGTTGGTGAGCTGTGATGGTGCACCACTTTGTTCTCTGTGGACTATCCAGAATAGGCACAGCAACCTGATTTTTTGTGTAATTAGCTAAGTTGTTTGGATTTCTATGTTGGCAACTGATGGAACTGGATGCACCATTGGTACATGAAACTGTTGCCTAGAAAAATAAGTAAAGTAGATGCATGTTGTCTTTGCCTTTATAATTGAACAATTCTTTCTGCAATGTGAATGCAAAGAGACATTCTGTATGTAGAAAAACAACTATATTACCCTTTGTTGCCTGGTTACCTTGATGGGCGCCTGAACTTAATACGCTGCAATCATATTGTGAAATTTTCAGTGCGACCCATCAGAACCTGATTCATGTGATGCTGGATGCAACGGTGGGTTGATGACCTCAGCCTTCAGCTATCTGTTGAAATCTGGTGGTCTTGAGAGAGAAAAAGATTACCCTTACACCGGGAAGGACGGTACCTGCAAATTTGACAAGTCCAAGATTGTTGCTTCAGTTCAGAACTTCAGTGTTGTCGCTGTTGACGAAGAACAGATTGCTGCTAACCTTGTCAAATATGGACCACTGGCGAGTGAGTACAACTCTCTCATGCAGATCTTATAATTCAGAACTGCGTTCATAAGCACATGGAGCAGTCAATCTATATAATTGAAATCTCTGATGCATGTTTTTCTCTTTCTTGGTCTTGTGCAGTTGGTATCAACGCGGCATACATGCAGACATACATTGGTGGCGTGTCGTGCCCATACATCTGCGGCAGGCACCTTGACCATGGCGTCCTCCTGGTCGGCTATGGCGCCTCTGGCTTTGCGCCCTCCCGCTTCAAGGAGAAGCCCTACTGGATCATCAAGAACTCGTGGGGCGAGAACTGGGGGGACAAGGGGTACTACAAGATCTGCAGGGGCTCGAACGTGCGCAACAAGTGCGGAGTCGACTCCATGGTCTCCACGGTGTCCGCCACACACGCCGCAAAGGAGGAGTAGGCTCTGATCCGATCGGCGGTCCTCCTGGTATCGATCATGGTTTCTATGTATCGCTAGAACCTTATTTACCTAGTAGTTGGCTAGGCTCCATCGTCGCTGCGGTATGAGCAGCGAAGATGCGAAGCCGCAATAGAACGCTTGCTGTAACTTAATACTCCATTTGCTTTGCTACGCCTTATGCTTGTTTGCCGCACGCTATTTGGATGTGGCTAAATTATTAATATTGCGATGCAGAACTCCTGAATAATTATGTACATATTAAGTATATTCCTTCCATCGAAATGGTGTTTTGTCTTTGTTGTTGTGACTTGCTTGGGAGCTATGCTTATTTCTGTTTGATGTGTTGATCTGTTCAAATACTGCCTCTGTTCATAGATATAAAATGTTTAAAATATTTCAATATGGACATATGAACTAAAAAGAATGAACAAACAAACTAAAAACATTTACATACATTCGATTCAATAAAAACTTAGAACAGTTGGCTATGTTTATTTATTTTCTTACTTTTAGGCTCGCCAGTGTGGCGTGGAATCTAGTAATGGAACAGTAAAAAGAGCTTCAGACATGACAAAACATCAACAAGTTTGAAAGCATCTCCAACAGCTTCAAACACCTTCCCTCGTAATGTTTACTAGTTTTTTTTAGCCAAATGATAAACGTCAGGTGGAGGCATTCTCGCCCATACGTTTTTATGGCAATTTAAGCACGTCGCAAATACCAGTGAAAAGAGGTATTTTTTTGTCAAAACAAACTTAAGCGCGAAAGTTGCCATCCTCACATAGTCACACGCAAGTTATCACCAAAAACGTGTGGGCTTGCCATGCACTCCATCCACACGTATGGTGTGGATATCAGTATCTTTTTTTAGGTAGCCAAAAACAATAGCATCGGCTGGCACAACTTGCTATTGCAAACTAAAAACCAAACCGCGCATGCCCAAAAATCAACTCGTGAAAATTCCCCTGTCGCACATGCCTCTCCCCTCGATCGCCACTGACACGACTTTGATCCCAAATGGCACCACCTCCCCTTCGCAGCCTACCCTTGACTTTGCTGATCTGGTCGTCCACCCCAGCACCATCGAGTCACCAATTCAAGATCCTACATAATGTGCAATTCAACCCGATTATGATTGGTCATCGGCCCTCATCGCATGTAATGGCCGTCGTAGCTCCTTTGCAAGCCGTAGCTGTCAACTAGTGACCGCTGAAGCTCGTGTACTTAGCCGCCGCGACCAAAGCTTATGACGATTATAGTTTTCCCCCTGCAAGCTCTACCTAGGCATTAAGGAGTCCCTCATAGGCAATTTCGATCCAGCTTGGCGACCACTTTTCTTTCGCCGAGCAACCAACATGTTTTCTTCTCCTTGCACACTAGGTGTTCGAGCAATTTCTTATAAGGTAATTTTGTTTGCTTCTCACGTATTTTTATTGTGCACAAATACGTAGCTTGTGATGAAGATTTTTGTGTTGTAGATGAGTTCAACCGATTCATCGTCTTCGTTTGATGATTCATCGTTTGAAGAGGAATTTGACATGACCAAAGAGGATAACATTGCGTTGATTTCGGAGATGCACACCAACAAGAGGCCGAAGCATGGTGGTTTCATTTTTGGCTGTGAGTATTGCAGAGGGATCAACAAGAGGCTCACAATAGATTGATGCGCATCTATTTGTTTCAAATCCGGTGCATCCGGAGCGATGCTTTTGATGCCGGTTTAGGATGTTTACATATTTGCTACTTCACATTGCCAAATGTGTGAAGCCACATGATCATTCCTTCGAGTTGAGGAGGAATTGCACCGAAATTCTTGGAGCAGAAGGTGACTGGCGCATTGTGCATGATGTCCTATGATGTTTCAGTAGATCTCATTCTTGCTAACTTGGCAATAAAAGAGAGCACTCCAATAATTTACGTCAATCAATTGCAAAAACGGTGGTTGAAGTGTTAGTGTCAAAGTATTTGAGAGCGTTCAATGCTCAGGACACATCGAGACTTTTGGAGATGAACAAAGCACATAGATTTTTATGTATATTTGTCTCCATTGATTGCATGGACTGAGGTTGAAAAAGTGTCCTGCAACATGGCATGAAAAGTTCGAAGGATTGTTTTTGGTCGATGATGCGGAGCTCTCTTCGAATGCTTGCTAGTACACCACGCTCTCAAGTGCAATGTGTATATGATGATTCCCTGTGTCGATGCATTCGTTGCTCGGGAGGACGCAGTGAAATGGATAAAATCGAGCTTGGCAGCTGCCGCAAAAAAAATGTTGTAAAAGAGAAAAAAAAAAAGGAATTCGGGTGGGCACAACAATTCACCGTGGGCCATAATTTCTGGGGTTGCAAAAAGAGAGGTCTAAGGCCCATTTTGATTTAGCCGAAATGGGGGATTTCGTGAGTTCGGGACGCCCCCTCAAAAAACAAGTGAGTTCGGGACGCTTCACATTGCTGCCCCAATCCTCGACCGAGTTCGGGAGTGCGGCGGCCACTGGCTCACTGCCGGCAGATTTCCCCTCCGCCCTTGTCGTCGCCGGCGATTGCCTCCCCGCCGCCAGCGCTCTCGGTAAGATCAACTCCTTGGTATCCTTGTCGATTTGGTTCCCTCGCTTGCTCACGGGACCTACTTACCCACAGCGATGTCGTGCTCGAAGCCGCGCCACGCCGCCTCCATCTCCGGCGATCTGCACTCGGACGCGATGTACGAGGTCCTCCTCCGCATCCCGGCCAAGGAGCTCTGCCGCCTCCGCGCCGTCTGCCCCGCCTGGCGCGCCCTCACCTCCGACCCGCACTTCGTCGCGGCGCACAAGTCCTGGCACCGCACGGCGCCCCCGCTCCTCGCCATGGGCTACCGCGACGACGGTGGGGTCAGCGGCGTTGCGATTTCAGGTCTGTCGGGAAATGTCGTGAAGCGGATTCCATGCACCGGTGGTAAGGTCATTGGCCCGCTCTTGCGCAACATCCATAGCAAAATCTGTGTCGTGCGGACACAGCTAGACCTCGTTATTTTCCACTGGGGTTACTCTGGGCCCTTCTGGGTGCTGAACCCGGCCACTGGAGCTACGATTGGCTTGCCGATGAGCTTCTCAGAGGAATTGGCGCATGAGCTAGAGGTGAAGGGAATCAAGGAATCGGACTGCCGAAAACAGTCATGTGCTTTTGAGCAGGTCTCCTCTACCAAAGAGTACAAGGCTCTCCGCATCTCTAGAGTTGGTAACTGGAAGGTATGTGAGGTTATCACTTTTGATGACACCAACCATGGAAGCTGGAGGAGAAAGCAGGACCCTCCGTTGTCCCACATCAATACTACTATCCATAGTCGTCAATGGGGTGGTATACTTCTTGATTAACTTTTACCCCACTTATTATGAAACTGGGGTTATGAACATTGAACCTGGAAGCGTAGCTTCGTTCAACCTCGAGACAGAGGAGTGGATGGGTGTTCTACGTGGCCCGGAGCCGGTGCAGAGGCTTGTGCAAGAGAATGAGGATTGTAGTTACGGAGAACTTGAAGTCCATTTATCATTGGCTGAGTTGAATGACTGCTTAGTTATGGTTCGTAATATTCATAATAAGCAATCCATAGACTTGTGGTTTTTGACAGATTTTGAGAAAGGTATCTGGGTTAAGAAATACAACATCAGCATGCCTTCCCATTTTGCTACGCGTATAAGGTATCCTTTTCTGATTTTAGATGATGGAAGAATTTTCTTCACTGGGATGGATTATCGACAAGGTTTAATTAGTGTTGGAGAGGGAGGAGAAGGATTTATGCTAAGTTATGATCCAAGAAACAAAACTTATGATGATGCACTAAGGGCACTCCCAATGCTAGTATCTTAGCACGATATCATAGGCATTTTGCTTATGTGGCATAGTATTTAATGAAGAAAGAGAGTGAGCTTGTATCTTAGCTAAGATACAACCTTTGCACGTGGCCATATGCAAAAGGTATGGCTAGACCAATCACATGTATGCATGTAGCCAAAATCATTAAATAAGATACAACCTCTAAGAAACAATGCATTGTGGTAGTTGTATCTTAAGTTTTTATTGCTCCTATGATATTGTGCTAAGAAACGATGCATTGGGAGAGCCCTAAGACTAGGATATTCCAAATTCATTGGCATTTACACAGGAAGCCTGCTGAGTGTACAGAGTAGCTGTCATCAATGAGGTGAATAATGCATCGTACTGGTTGTTTACCTTATGTCGTAAATGTGAACAATTAGCGAGACAATGTACTGATGCATGCATAGATGGAAAAGTACTTTTAAGCCGTCAAAGTATTATTTATTATGTCAGATGCAAATGTGTGAGAAGATTTTGCAGTTCTATGTTCACTCCATTATGTATGGGCATTTCACGAGTTTCGTGAATGTGTTACTAATATATAGCTGTGGTCAGTTAGTAATCAACAAGCTTTTGAATGTGCACTTTCAAATGATAATACTCTGCTCCTAGTGCAACACACGGAGTACATGAATGCATAATATGTTCCTTTGTTGTAAAAGATAATGATTTCCTTGGTAAAGTCATGCACTGTGATATGTTCCGTGAAGGCGTTCCTTACTCTTTGCTACTTAGCTCACATTTATGCTGTCCATGAATGTTGAAATTTGTTAGAATGTGATAGAATATGATGTTTCATGTTCCTCATATCAAAGCATCAAGATGCAAGTTAAATTATGAAATTAAGGTTCCTTGGCAATGACGGTGAAGCAAAACAATGCTACCTGGTGTATTTGATATATTTGTTGCTCTTAAATATTTTTTTGACTATTTAAGCTTTGCAGCCTATTTGCAAGATAGGTTCAAGTGAACCAGAAGTACAGGGAACACAGAGAGAAGAAATAAAGAGAAAAACACACTCCACAACAGAGAACACTCGATTGCTCGTGACCAATTGACCAAGACATTGGCGGGCTCCAGCTTCATCTTCATCTAACACAGCGCGGCGGACGCCAAGGTCGCTGGTGGTCTGGTCGCCACCAATCGGAGCCATTCAAGAAAGGGAGAGGCGTCGATCGGAACGAGGCGATCCAAGGATGGATCGGGGGCTTGCTAACACGGCTTCCAACGAAGACCTCGGCACCTCCAAGACTTGGAAAATCTTCAAGAGCAATCAACAGAATTGAACGGAGAGTGGCACCGGCCGCACCGAGGCATCGAACAACAAATGTAGAGTTGGTGCCCCAAAACGACGCCGCAAAGGGGGGCACGACGTCACAGATGTCGTCGTCGTTCGATCCAGAGTTGGATCTGAGCTTTTGCCCGGGAAACGCACACGATGTGAATGGACTGCGGAGACTTCCCGGCAACACCTCCAACGAGGGATGCGGCGCCCATCGGCGTCGCCGTTGTCGCATCGGCCAGGACCGGTAGAGGGTTTTCACCCGGAGCCACGCTACCACTACATCTACAACTCCACAGTAAGTGTTGACGCGGCCATACCGAATCGGGAAGGAGCGGAGGCGGAGGAACGGACTGCCGGCGTGGAAGTGCTGACGGAGAGGCGTTGACGGGCACCAGCAAAGAGGCAGGGTGGAGGGCTCCCTCCACACGATGGCCGGCGGGGGAGGGGGGGGGCAGAGCTCGCCAGATCCAACCAGGAGGGTGACGAGGACGATGGCATGCGGGAGGGGCACGCCCGGCGGCGACCTAGGGGGGGGGGGGTGACGGGCGATAGGGGATGGCCAGGCAGGCAGCCGGAGGAAGGGGGCGTGGGGAGGACGACGAGCCCCCCCCCCCCCCCCCCCCGCGCCGCCAGCGGGATCAGCGAAGGGGGCGAGAGGCACCACGCTGAGTGCAGGAGCGTGGCGGGGGAGGGAGGCGGCGACGCCCCCGATTGGATCTGGGAGGGGGCGGGGGCGCAACGGACCGGCGAGGGAGAGCCCTGCCGCCACCATCCCGGGTCACGCGCGGCTTAGCCCGGCGTCCCCTTCGGTGGCGGCGAGGCAGGGAGGGGTGGGGGGAGGTGGAGACGCGGGGGGGGGGGGGGGTGCTCTTAACTAGGAACCCTGGACATTGTGATCTGTGAGCGGCTCGTATCAAACGATTATTTGAAAAGAAGTTCATGTACTCTCTACTGTGGCAATTACAAGCTCTCTTCTAGACTCAAAACCCAAGTCTGAAGATCAAGGATTACTGTACAATAGTGCTTTGCTCTTTCTGTTGGGATACTTGATTTGACAGATTTGGCACTGTGACTGCGGGACTCTCTTCCCTTTTTAGATCTACACTTATGTGGTTCCCTTTCGAGCATGTTCACAATTTTTTGTTGTTGCAAGTGACTCAAAAAATATACTCAGTACAAAAGAAATCCAGAAAATTTCTAAAAGCTAGTTAGTTGATTTTGGTTTACTAGTAACCATGCAGATGCAAGACACCTCTCAACAAATGTAAATTAAACATTAAGAACATAATTGACACAACTTTGAGAACAATATCCTCTATGTGCAGATAGGACAAATTGCAACAATTTTTTGAAGTTAAATTACAACGTTATTGGGATTCAATTTACTATGCAAAACCAAAATAACTTTCTAAAGAGGGAAGCACATCAGATCTTATTGAAAACTAAAAGGCATGGAAATGACTGTGTAGCGGTATTAGGCAACTAGAAGAACTGACGATCTTATGTGAACCGCCGAAGGCTCAAACTTAGTATTCACAGTAGTCACATGACTACTGCTTGAATGAGAGTGCCCCTGCAACCCACGGGTTCATCGGCTAGCCCTCGATCGGTAATTTCATTGAAATAGTTTGACACCTATTCCCAACGTCACCCATTCCCATTCCAGCTACTCACAAAAGTGATGCTAATATCAATATTACTGTGATCACTTCAATAAAACCTTCTTCCCTCTTGTGTCTCAAACGGTCAAACCTAAGTTGTAATACTGCTCTAGAATTTGGGTGGCTCATACCAGTGCTAGAGAACTGATCAGGAAAATATCCTACTGCATGTATATATAGACTAAACCAACTTAGTGTTCATATTTGTTTTCATTAGAGGACTCAAATATATTGCTCACCGCTCACTGGCCAATAAATGGTCTATTGCACACATTACCGTCTTTGTAGTTTGGATGGTTGAGATGCATAAATCAGAGTTGTTAGAAAAGGACATACTCCAACCTCCAACATGGTGTAGCCCATCGACACAGGTAATGACCATACCATACACACGCTACACTGGAGTGACAAAGATGTGGTGCACTACCTCTGTGATGTTTTATAAGACGTTTTAGGATACTAAATTAGTAACCTAAAACATCTTATAAAAATTTACGGAGGGAGTACTTTGAAGATTGGAAGGCCAAGGTGTGTAAGATGGTTACGTGTCCTTAAGGGAATTGGTTAGAGGGTTCAATCTGAGTTTAAGCCTTAAATACGTGTGGAAGTTTGTTATTTACTTTGGGATCAAACATTTTGTGGGTTATGTTCAAGCCAAAAAAGGAGGACGCCCCTGAGTCGCTCGTCATGGGAAGCTCGGGAGGTGATCAAATCGGCCGCTGTCGCCGCCGCCCTGCCCCTCCTCCCTTCTCCTCCTCGCCACCTCCGGAGAGAGCCGGAAGGCAAGCCCTCGAGGCTATCAAGGAGCGGCGGTGAGGCCTTCATCCTTCGCCCGACATTGGTGTAACCGCGGACTATCGGCGAAGGCGCGGTTGCAAGGAGGCAGTGTGACAGCGTGGTTGAGGCGTATGGCGTGCGTCCTTGGGATCGGTGTAGTGCTCTGGTTGGAAGGCACAACACTGATTTGGCGGCTGGGCGTTCGTGATCTAGCGGCGGTTGCGCTTCTTGTGGGCGCGCATCAGTGATGGTGATTCATTTTTGTGTTCCATATTCGGCCATGTCGGTCCCTAGGCTGATGGGTCAAGATATGAATATCTTCGATGAGGTGTCAGTCCACAACGGTGTGCTCCTTCGCGATGGCCACTTCGGCATGCCACAACAGTCTAACTACAGATTGTTGTGGCCACCAAAAGGTCTCTATGAAGGTTACTCTCTTGAGATCCAATTTTCTTTGACATTGAGATGCAATATATGGACAACAACTTGATGCAAAGAATAAGGTTGTGCACCGACGACGGCGGCACATCGCATGTAGCTGCCGGGGTCACAGAAAAGTGGTGGCGACAACACTTGCGAGACTTTGATGTTTGTGCTACTTGAGCAGCCGGTCTCGAGGTCCATGGTGAAAGTGGAGAACGTCTTGACGCAGGGGATATGGTTGTGCATCGGCGGAGACGACACATCGCATGTAGCTGATGGGGCCACGGAAAAGTGGTGGCGACAACACTTGCGAGACTTTGATGGTGGTGCTACTCGAGCACCCGTTCTCGAGCTCCGAGGTGAAAGCTTAGGTCTGACCCGAGTTGGTTATACCTAGAAATGGTGACGTTTTTGCGTCGTTATCGTGTTAAAGGCATTGCTCAGATATCCTCAGATTAACTGTTCTGGGTGAAAACCTAAAATCTAATCTTTGATGGTTGGATCCGACGATGATGTCGCATGTGCATCTCTGTAACAGTCGAATACCAGCAATTTCCAGGAAAAAAAATGCATTTTAATTTTTTCCCATTGGGATGAAACTTTACACATTTTTTTCCATAATCCACGTGGCAGAAAAATTCCCAAGCATTTTTTATTTAAAAGGATTGCTTGGATTCTTTCATTTCTTCCAATTCAAGCCTTTGATATTTTCTTCTATTCTCATTTTGACCCTCTAAGCAAGCCCTCTTGGGATTCATCATATTTTGCCATGTCTGAACCCTCTTGTAATTCTCATGATTTTATCATGCCTAGAAATCAGGGTTGTAGTTTAAAGGGATTTAAATTAAATCCAAATTGCATTTGAATTATGTAAATATTTTGACCCTAATTATTTTCTAAAATATATATAATTCACTTGGATAAAAACATATTTTTATTTGATTTTTGCATATTCCTAGCTATTTTGTCTTTAGCCTTTTCATTTTCTATCTTTTTATTGTATAAACACTAGAAAATATCGAGAAGACACTTGGACCTCATATCCCGCTCTCTCCAGCCCATCTCCCGAGCCACCTAGCCCACATTCCCAACCCGAATCGGTATGACCTACCCCTGGTCGCCGGATTCTAATCCAAGGGCTAGGACAGGGGCCCTCTTCCCTTTCCACGAATTGCATGACAGAGGAGAAAGGAGAGGCTCCTAAGCCCTCCACATTGCCTCTCCTCCGCGCATATATGAGCCGTTTCGTCCTTCCCCGCCCCCGCCCCATCCCCTAAACCCTAGCTAATCCCCCCTCGAGCCATCACCATCTCTTCTTCTTCGTCCCATCTTCTTCATTTTTTACCGCCATGGCCAAGGAGATCAAGGTATGAATTCATCATCGCCCAATACCATTGTCGCCTTAGAGCACACATGCTTCCTCCTCTACCTCATCCACGTTTCCAAGGGCCTCGAATTGAGATAGTGCTTCTCAAATTCGAGGTGGGCATCCCCTTATTCCTCGACGGGAAGCTCCTGCTGCCGCCGAGTCACCGTCTTCGTCCTCGTCTTCGGCTAGATCATTGACGCCCCCTTTGTGAGCTCCCCGTCTCGTTCTCGCGCGTTGATAGCCAGTAGGGTAGCTGTAGCCTCCGTTTGACTCACCGGATTCATTTGTCTCCATGTTGCCGTTTCTCGTTGGTGTGCTCCCTACCTAGTGCATGATTTTGGCTGCCAGGTCGTGCTCCCGTGCCATCTTCTTGCCAACGTTCCCCCGTGTTTGTTGTCGCGCGTGCAGTTCAATCGGCAACAATGTGCATTGTAGAAATCTTAAGTGTTGTTTGGGTTCAATTTGTGCCGGCTCTGGTGTTTTGTTTCTTGATTATCCTCTTGCGATTAGATCCCAGTAGTTAGCATAGTGGTAGCGCTTGATGCGCTCAATCCAGTAGGTCCCGGGTTCGAGTCTGATTTATGAACTACTGTCTCTTGCAAGAAAAAGAATGTGCTCTTCTAGCACGTAATTTTGCTATGTTTAGCCATGTAATATGTGGACTGTCCATACACCTTCGTGGTTGCACAAAATCATCGTAAGTTTTGAAGTGAGGAGTTATTCGAAGCAACAACGAATCGATCAGTGTAGTAAACAATTCTTGGGTTGCAACAAGAAAAGGAAAAAAAATGTAAATTCGGGTGGACAAAACAATTCACCATGGGCCCTAACTTCCTTCTTTCGGTCGCAAAACGGAAAGAAGCCTGAGGCCCATTTCGATTTAGCCAAAATGGGGGAATTGGGGAGGGGAGTTCGGGACACTTCACAATCGAGCCCCTTGTTGTCCCCAAACCCTCGACCAGTGCGGCGGCCACCGCCGGCCGCTTTCCTCTCCGGCGATTGCCTGCCCACCGCCAGCGCTCTCGGTAAGATCAACTGCTTCGTCTCCTCGGCGCACAGCCCTTTACGAATGACCGAATCCATCGTCGATTTGGCGCCCTCGCTTGCTCACGGCATCTGTTCACCTCAGCGATGCCGTCCTCGAAGCCGCGCCCCGCCGCCTCCAGCTCCGGCGACCTGCCCGCGGACGCGCTGTACGAGATCCTCCTCCGCATCCCCGACAAGGAGCTCTGCTGCCTCCGCGCCGTCTGCCCCTCCTGGCGGGTCCTCACCTACGACCCGCACTTCGTCGCGGCGCACAAGTCCCACCACCACTCGGCGCCCCCGCTCCTCGCCATTGCCTACCGCGACGACAGTGAGGTCAGCGGCATTGATATTTCGGATCTGTCGGGTAACATCGTGAAGAGGATTCCAAGCACCGGGTATGAACTTGTTCTGGTGAACCATTCTGGCCTTGTCGTGAACCGAATCTTGAGCAAGGTCGACAGCATCAGTGTCGTGCGCACGCGGCTAGACCTCGTCTGTTACAATTGGAATTTGTACTCCCGGGCTTTGTCGGTGCTCAACCCTGCCACCGGAGCTACTATCGACTTGCCGACGGGCTTCTCGGAGGAATTGGTGCATGAGGGGGTGTGGGAGGGGATAGGGGGATGTCACCGCCGAGTGGAGGTGTGTTCTTCTGGGCTGGTCTCCTCTACCAAGGAGTACAAGGTGCTCCGCGTCTCCCGAATTGATGATCGAAAGGTATGTGAGGTTATTACCGTTGATGACACCAACCATGGAAGCTGGAGGAGAAAACAGGACCCTCCGTCGTCCCATATATGTACCATCCATAAGATGAGATGTGTGGTCGTCGATGGGGTGGTGTACTTCTTGATGGATTTTTACTCCGCTTATTGTGAAACTAGGGTTATGACTATTGAACCTGGAAGCCTAGCTTTGTTCAACCTCGAGATGCAGAGTGTTCTACGTGGTCCTGAGCCCGTGCAGAGGTTTCTGCAAGAGAACGAGGATGCTTATTGCGCAGAACATGATCACCAATTATCATTGGCTGAGTCGAACGGCTGCTTAGTTATGGTCAATAATATTTTTAACATATCCATGGACTTGTGGTGTTTGACAGATTTTGAGAAAGGTGTCTGGGTTAAGAAATGCAGCATGTCTTCACATGTTGCTAGGCCGTTTAGGTATCCTTTTCTGATGTTAGATGATGGTAGAATTTTCTACATTGAGTCAGATCTTCCACAATGTTTATTTAGTGCTGGAGAGTGTTTTCTGCTAAGTTATGATCCAAGAAATGACACATATACTGATACACTGAAACTAAGAGATTCCAAATCCATTGGCATTTACACAGGAAGCCTATTGAGTTTATAAAGTAGCTGTCACCGATGAGGTGAATTATGTATTGTACTGGCTGTTTATCTTGTGTTGTAAATGTGAACAATTAGAGAGACAATGTTCTGATGCATGCATCGATGAAAAAAGAACTTTGTGCCTTTAAAGTATACTATGTTAACCTTTGATACATTTTGCAGAAGATTTATTGTTTTTGATTTGTTCCATTTTTACGGTAAGTTAAGGAGTTTGGCCAGTGAGTTGCTATATTACTATGGTCAGTTTGCAATGAATTTTTTTTGAATGTGGTGTTGCAAAATATTATACTCTGCTCCTAGTGCAACATATGAGTGCAGGGATGCATGATTTATTCCTTTCTTTGGACAGATAATGATTTGCTAGGTAGATTTCTTAGAAAGTGATAGAGTATGATGTTTCATGTTTCTCATATCAAAGTATCAAGCTGCAAGTTATAGTAAGATGATTTGCTAGGTAGCCTTCCCAATTGCTTGAAAAAGGAAACAATGATACCTGGGTGTACATTAGAGTCACTGAATCACATTCCTTCGCCTTGAGGCTGCTTTCTTTTGCCACCATTATTAAAAACTAGTTAGTTGATTTTGGTTTACTAGTAACCATGCAGATGCAATGCACTTCTCAGCAAATGTAATTAACCATTGAGAACATAATTCACACAACTTAGAGAACAATATCAAGTCACACTATTTGTTAAATTTTACTATGTGTAGATAGGTCGAGTTAACTATATTATTGCGATTCAGTTTACAATGAAAAACCAATATAATTGTTTCAAGGCGAGTTTACCAGACACAAGAGGTATTGAAAACATAGGCATGGAAACAAGCCTTGCAGAATTCGGCAACCGCAAGGGCACATGTTCTTGTGTCAACGCTGAAGGCTCAAACTTAGTATTCACATTAGTCACATCGTAGTAGCATGAAGGAGAGTTCCCCTGCAACATGTCGGCTCGCCCTCTAGGCCTCGATCGGCAATTACTATTTGGTTGTTTGACTCCTATTCCCAACACCACCCATTCCCATTCCAGCAACTCATAAAAATGATGCTATAGTACCAAGATTATTGTCATCACTTTAATTGAACCTTCTTCCTCTTGTCTCTCAAACCTAAGCTGTAATACCGCTCTGGAATTTGAGTGGCTCCTGCCTTCTAACAATGCTAGAGAAGTGACTAGGAAAGTATCCTACATATATAGCGGCTAGCCAACTTGGAGTTCATGTTTGGTTTTACTAGATGACTCAAATATATTGCTCACTGGCCAATAATTAGTTCATTGCACACATCACCGGCTTTGTACTTTGAATGGTTGGGATCTATAAATCAAAGGCGCCATAAAAAGGACACACTCCAACCTCCAACACAGTGCAGCCGCACATGCCTCTAGCAGTAATTTTCTAAGACAAAGTGCTATTTATTACCAATGTATTAACATAATACAAATACATATATCTGGTTGTGCATCAAAAACCTCTCCGAGACATCAGAACACATAGTGTTATGCTACCTGGTGTACATTAGAGTCACTGAATCACATCTTTTCTTTCACTGTTATTCCTACACCTTGAGGTTGCTTTCTTTTACCAGCATTATTTTACTGAATTTTGTGCTTATAGCCCACTCCAATTTTGAAGGAAAAAATATTAACGGACTCAGGATGAACATATTTGCTGGTCTTATCTTCGACCTCGTCTGTTACAATTGGAATTTGTACTCCCGGGCTTTGTCGGTGCTCAACCCTGCCACTGGAGCTACTATCGACTTGCCAACGGGCTTCTCGGAGGAATTGGTGCATGAGGGGGAGGGGGAGGGGAATTACCAAGTGGAAGTGTGTGCTTTTGGGTGGGTCTCCTCTACCAAGGAGGTTATCACTGTTGATGACACCAACCATGGAAGCTGGAGGAGAAAACAGGACCCTCTGTCGTCCCAAATCTGTACCATCCATAAGATGAGATGTGTCGTCGATGGGGTGGTGTACTTCTTGATGGATTTTTACTCCACTTATTGTGAAACTGGGGTTATGACCATTGAACCTGGAAGCCTTGCTTCGTTCAACCTCGAGACAGAGGAGTGGATGAGTGTTCTACATGGTCCTGAGCCGGTGCAGAGGTTTCTGCAAGAGAACGAGGATGCTAATTGCGCAGAACTTGAAGTCCAGTTATCATTGGCTGAGTTGAACGGCTGCTTAGTTATGGTTCATAATATTTTTAACATATTCATGGACTTGTGGTGTTTGACAGATTTTGAGAAAGGTATCTGGGTTAAGAAATGCAGCATGCCTTCACATGTTGCTAGGCCTTTTAGGTATCCTTTTCTGATGTTAGATGATGGGAGAATTTTCTTCAGTGGGTCAGATTATCTGCAAAGTGTATTAAGTGGTGGTAAGTGAGGAGAGGGATTTCTGTTAAGTCATGACCCAATAAATGACTCTTATTCTGATGCACTAAAACTGAGAGATCCCAAATCAATTGGCATTTACACAGGAAGCCTCCTGAGTTTATAGTGTAGCCGTCGCTGATGAGGTGAATTATTGAGCGTATTGGCGGTTTATCTTGTGTTGTAAATGTGAACAATTAGAGAGACAATGTTCTGATGCATGCATCGATGAAAAAAGTATACTATGTTAACCTTTGATACATTTTGCAGAAGATTTGCAGTTTTTTGTTTGTTCCATTTTTATGGTAAGTTACGGAGTTTGGCCAGTGAGTTGCTATATTGCTATGTTCAGTTTGTAATGAACAATCTTTTGAATGTGATGTTGCAAAATATTATACTCTGCTCCTAGTGCAATATATGAGTGCAGGGATGCACGATTTGTTCCTTTCTTTGAACAGATAATGATCTGCTAGGTAAATTTCTTAGAAAGTGATAGAATATGATGTTTCATGTGTCTCATATCAAAGTATCGAGCTGCAAGTTATAGTATGTGGTTAAGGTGCCTTCCCAATTGCTTGAAAAAGAAAAGAATGGTACCTGGTGTACATTGGAGTCATTGAATCACATCGTTTGTTTCAATGTTATTCCTTCGCCTTGAGGCTGCTTTCTTTTGCTACCATTATTTTACTGAATTTTGTACTTATAACCCGCTCCAGTTTTGAAGGGGAAAATATTGACGGACTCAGGATGAACACATATGTTGGTCTTATCTTGGAACCCAAGACATTGTGATCTGTTGGCGGTTGGTATCAAATGAATATTTCAAAAGAAGTTCGTGAAATCTATGTTGTAGCAATTTACAAGCTCTAAAGTCCACTCAAAACTCAAGTCTGAAGATCAAGGCTTACTGTACATAGTGCTTTGGTCTTTCTTTTGGGATACTTGATTTGACAGATTTTGGCGGTGTGACTGCCGGATTCTCTTCTCTTTTTAGATCTACACTTATGTGGTTCCCTTTCGAGCATGTTCACGATTTTTTTTTCTGTAACTGACTCGAAACATGTATACTCAGTACAGAGGAAACTCGTAAAATTTCTCAAAAGTAGTTAGTTCATTTTGGTTTACTTGTAACCACGCAGATGTAAGGCACTTCTCAGCAAAAGTAATTAACCATTGAGAACATAATTCACACAACTTAGAGAGAAATATCAAGTCACACTATTTGCTAAAGTTTACTATGTGGAGATAGGTTCAATTATCTACATTATTGCGATTCGGTTTACAATGCAAAACCAATATAAATATTTCAAGGCGAGATTACCAGACACAAGAGGTGTTGAAAACATGGCACATGGGCATGGAAACTAGCCTTGAAGAATTCGGCAACCGAAGGGTACACGTTCTTGTGTCAACGCTGGAGGCTCAAACTTAGTATTAACATTAGTTACGTCGCACTAGCGTGATGGAGTGCACCCCTCCAACCTGTCGGCTCGCCCGCTAGGCCTCGATCGGCAGATACCGTGCTCTGTGCATTGGTTTGACTCCTATTTCCAACACCACCCATTCCCATTCCAGCAACTCGCAAAAGTGATGTTACAGTACCAAGATTACTGTCATCGCTTGAATTGAACCTTCTTCCTCTTGTCTCTCAAACCTAAGTTGTAATACCGCTCTGGAATTTGAGTGGCTCCTGCCTTCTAACAATGCTAGAGAAGTGACTAGGAAAGTATCCTACATATATAGAGGCTAGCCAACTTGGAGTTCATGTTTGGTTTTACTAGATGACTCAAACATATTGCTCACTGGCCAATAATTGGTTCATTGCACACATCACCAGCTTTGTACTTTGGATGGTTGGGATCTATAAATCAAAGGCGCCATAAAAAGGACACACTCCAACCTCCAACACACAGTGCAGCCGCACATGCCTCGAGCAGTAATTTTTTACTACCTTCGTCACGGTTTATAAGGCCTGCACGTACCCCCTAGGTCGTTAATTTAACCAACATAACATAAGATATATATAATAAAAATCATATCATAAGGAACTTCAAATGTTATATTTTCAAATGGTATAATTTTTATGCTATATATTTTATTTTATGTTGGTTAAATTAACAACCTAGGGGTACGTGCAGGTCTTATAAACTGTGACGGAACTAGTAAGACAAAGTGCTATTTATTACCAATGTATTAACATAATACAAATACATATATCTGGCTGTGCGTCAAAAACCTCTCCGAGACATCAGAACACATATTGTTATGCTACCTGGTGTACATTAGAGTCACTGAATCACATCGTTTGTTTCACTGTTATTCCTATGCCTTGAGGTTGCTTTCTTTTACCAGCATTATTTTACTGAATTTTGTGCTTATAGCCCACTCCAATTTTGAAGGGAAATTATTAACGGACTCAGGATGAACAGATTTGCTGGTCTTATCTTCGAACCCAAGACACTGTGATTTGTCGGCGGTTGGTGTCGAATGAATATTTGAAAAGAAGTCTGTGTAATCTATGCCGTGACAATTTTCAAGCTCTGTTATCCACTAAAAACACAAGTCTTAAGATCAAGGCTGACTGTACATAGTGCAGATTTTGCCCTTGTGTGACTGTGGGAGTCTCTTCCCTTTTTTGATCTCCACTTATGTGCCTTTCGAACATGTTCACCATCTTTTTTTTGTAACAACCGAAACATATATTCAGTATAGAATAAACTTGGAAAATTTCTAAAAACTAGTCAGTTGCTTTTGGTTTACTAGTAACCATGCAAATGCAAGGCACTTCTCAACAAATGTAAGTTAACAATCAGGGACATAATTCACAGAACTTAGAGAACAATATCAAGGCACGCTATTTGTTAAATTTTACTATGTTCAGATATGTCAAATCACAACATTATTGGGATTCAGTTTACAATGCAAAAGCAAAATTAAAATTTCGTTTCATTTTTTTTTAAATTGCAAGGTGGATGTACCGAAGCACATCAAGGTCTGATTGAAAACTAAAAGGCATGGAAATGACTATGTAGCAGAATTAGGCAACTCAGAGGATACGTGTTCTTGTATCGATCGTGGAAGGCTCAAACTTAGTATTCAAATTAGTCACATCACATTAACTTGACAGAGGGTGCCCCTGCAACCTGTCGGCTCGCCCGCTAGGCCTCGATCGGCAAATACCGTGCAGTCGTTTGACTCCTATTCCCAACACCACCCATTCCCATTCCAGCAACTCACAAAATTGATGCTAGTACCAAGATTACTGCAATCACTTCAACCGAACCGTCTTCCTCTTGTGTCTCAAACCTAGGCTGTAATACTGCTTTGGAATTTGGGTGGCTCATTGCCAGTGCTAGAGTGATCGGGAAAGTATCCTACATCTATATAGACTAGACAACTTAGCGTTCATTTCATTTTCACTAGTGAATCAAATATATTGCTCACTGCTCACTTGCCAATAATTGGTTCAGTGCACAAATCACCGGCTTTGTACTTTGGATGGTTGGGATCTATAAATCAAATGCGCCATAAAAAGGACATCCTCTAAACTCCAACACAGTGTAGCCGCACATGCCTCTAGCAGTGCTAGTAATTTTTGTAAGACAAAGGCTATTTAATTATTATCAATGCATCAACATAATACAAATACATATCTGGCTGTGCATAAGTATATTATCAAAAACCTCATTGAGACACCAGAATGCACACAATCAAATTCTATTGTGGACTAGTTTTTTCCTTTATCGATTTAAGTGCTAAGTAACCTTGATTAATGATTTTGATTGATTCCTTGTTGCTTCAGGTAACTCCTCACTTACAAAACTTTAGGACAACCGAGCGAAAACCAGATTGTCCAGTTGATTACACAAAAAATAAAACTTCAGGACATTTACAGTGATCTTGTGCGATCACAAATCAGTGTAACGTAAGCGCAATGTCTGAAAGATTTTTGATAGTCCACATATTGTAGGGCTAACCATAGCAAAGCTACCCACTATATATGTTTCAAAGTAAGTAAATTGCCTACTAGATGACCACCTTGTTTTCTTGTACGAGACAGTAGTCTATAAAGCTTCATCATTGTCGCGATTGTCCTCTTTCAAGTCGACACCCATATGTTTGGAGATCCCACTTTAGGTCTAGGTGTAACTGAAACCCATGCATCTCTCAGCGTCAAACTCATTCACCGCTTGCAGAGTCTTTGTTTTGGGAATGAGATACTTGGGTCCGGCGGATTTTGGTCTTGTGACTGCGGGGACTCTTCCCTTTTTAGATGTGCACTTATGTGAATGTCTTTTTTTGGGAAGAGACTCAGAAGAGACTCAGAAGTCAGAACATATATCCAGTACAGAAGAAACTCCAAAAATTTCTAAGAAAAGCTAGTTGGTTGCTTTTAGTTTACTAATAACCATGCACATGAAGGAACTTCTCAACAAATATAAAGTAGCCTTTAAAAACATATTTCACAAAACTTAAAGAAAAATATCAAGGCGTGTTATTTCTTGAAATTGATTAATTCTAGATCAGCCAAATTGCAAGATTACAGGGATCCAGTTTACAGACGCGTAACCAAAATACAGTTTTCAATGGGGTGTACCAAAGCATATCAAGGGGTTACTGAAAACTACACAGCGTGTCAGTTATCAAAGGGTACAATGATGCAAGTGGTTGGAGACGTTTTGTCAACTCACGTAACTCACAACTTTGTAGGCTGACAGACAGTATCTTTGTAACCTGCTGGATCGCTGGCTAGGCCTGGATCAACATTCCCAACACCACCCATTCTCATTCCAGAACCCAGATACTTCGTACTTCCTTTTGGGATGCTAGTACCCTGATTACTGTGATCACTTCAAGCGAACCCTCTTACTCTTGTGTCTCGAACCTAGTCTGCCATACTGCTCTAGAGTTTAACTGGCTCATTCCTTCGAACAATGCTACAGAAGTGACTAGGAAAGTATCCTAAATATATATAGGCTAGCCAACTTAGCGTACATGTCCTCACACTGGTTCATAGCACACATCACCATCTCTGTACTTTGGATAGTTCAGATGTATAAATCAAAGTTGTCAGAAAAGGACATACTCTAAAGTGTAAACTCAAACACAATGCAGCCTCACATGTCTGTAGCAGCAGTAGTATTTTTTTTAACACAAAGGGTTATTTATTACTAATGTATCAACATAATGAAAATACATATATGGCTGTGCATAAAAATATTATCATAAACCTATTAGAGACACCAGAACACACACAATCAAAATCTAGTATGGACCTTTTTTTCCTTTAATTTTGCGCTTAATCTTTTGCTGACAACATCGATCCGTTGTTTTGGGCATTTTAATCTTGTTTATGATAGGTGGGCCCCGATTTAGCTGACTTGGCCTAATGGTCAGTAGCTTTGACCATTATGACTGGGTGGGGTCCACATGCCATTTTTACATGGGAAAAAATACAAAAGAAAAATTCTTATTAACCGGGAAAAATATTTTTACCCGGAAAACCTTTTTTAACCGATAAATTTCATTTTACTTGAAAAAACATTTTTCCTAACAAAATTATTTTTCCTGAAAGAATAAAATTCATTTTTAACCGAAAAAACAGTTTTTACATGCTAAACATTATTTTAACCAAAAAATCATTTGTTTTGCCGAAAATAAACTTCTAAACTCGAAAAACCCTTTTTTACCAAAAAATTTGCATTTTGTTTTATCCTGGAAAAACATTTTATACTTGAAAAGAAATCATTTTGCCTACAAACTTGATTTTCCTGAAAGGAAAAGAAATCATTTTTACCCAAAAACACATTTTTACATGGAAAATAATAATTTTACTTGAAATAATCATTTTGCCTAAAATATTGATTTTCCCGGAAGAAAAATAAATTGCTTGAAAAAGTACTTTTTAAATTGAAAAAAACGATTTTGCAGGGGGAAAATTCAACTGGGAAAAACTTTTTTTTACCCGAAATCGGTTTTTTTACCTGGATTTTTTTCACCCATAACGGCGTCAACTGCTGGTCATTACGCCACATCAACATAATCGAGGCCCACATGTCATAAATGAGATTAAAATGCCCAAAACAACGGGTCAGTGTTTTCTGCAAAAGATTAAGCGCAAAATCATTCTTTTCTGCAACAAAATCGTAAAACATCTTTCTGCAAACCTTCGCTTCAATGTGGTGGTTTTCTGCAATTCACTCCTGAAAGGTGTATTGATTGTCCACATATGGTAGGGCTAAATATAGAAAATTACCCTCTATATATGTTTCAAAGTAAACAAATTACCTGCTGGATGAGTACCTTCCTTTCTTGTAAGAGACAGTAGTCCATGAAGGCTCATCATCATCTTGGCAATGATCTTTTTTCTTCAACTCGAGACCCATATATTTGGAGATCCCACTTTGTGTGTAGGTGTTGTAACTGAAACCCGTGCATCTCTCGGCGTCAAACTCAACCACCGCTTGCAGAGTCTTGGTGCTCGTGTTGACGACAAGCATTGCGATCTGAGAACACAGCCTTGGTCATGACGTAAACAATGCCATCATCATGCAAGCTCACATAAGGAATCCCTGCCTGCCTGCCTGGAGCCTCGTCAAGACCCGCTTCTTGTCGACATTGTTGGGTGGATCGGGCAGCAGCTCGAGATGGCTTGGGTCGTCTATTTCGATCTCCGAGGCTTTGAGATGGTCATCTTGCCATTGGCAGTGGCAGTTCCCCCAAGGGCGTGTCGCCGTCTTCCAATCTCCGAAGTAGTAGCTGGTGCTGCTTCGGTCAGAGGAGGGTAGCTCATGCTGAGCGACGTACTTGAGGACACCGTCGACGGCGGCCATGTCTCGGACAGAGTTGGTTCTGAGGTCCGGCAACTCCGACGGCGGCAACGGGATGTAACGAAGAATGTTGTTGTTGCGCAAGAGCAGGTCGTGGACGAGGATGCCATTCCACAGGTCGACCCAGCCGATCGAGCCGCGCTCTCCTCCGATGGCGATCACCTTGTTCGTGAACCTGTACCGGTGAGCCTCCGGAGAATCGACGAAGACCTCCTTGCTGGCCCATTCCCAGGTCTCCGAGTCGAACATTTTTTTTTTTTGGAAAAAGAGGTTTTACCCCCGGTCTCTGCATCAAATCATGCAACCATTTTATTTTATTAAACGAAACAAATCTGTTCGATACATCTTAACTCACAAAAAGGCAAAAAAAACAAAAATAGAAGCCTATGCGCCCAGGTCTCCGAGTCGAACATGCTGACATAGAACATTTCCAGGCCTTTGTGGAATGCGGCGGCGAAGAACCTATCGTCGGTCTTCTGGAGGTCCTGGCTGCCGTAGTTCAGGAAACCGACATTATGGTGGGATCCTATTAGCTTGCCAGGGTCGGGGAGCATACGAAGCCAAGGCTGCTTCTCGCTGCCGCCGATCCGGTAGATGAATAACCTGTTAGTGGGAGGATCTCTGAAGGGGTCTACAGGTAAGCGGGGCTCGTCGTCCGTCGCGAGGACCTTGGCCATGTCGGGGAACGCGTTCGGTGTCACGCCGGGGCAGTGGACTGTGAAATAGGAGACGAGCGGCGGGTGGCGCATCCAGAAGGTCACCTGGATGCGCTTGCCGTCCTCGGTGGCGTGCATGGCCGTGGTGTCGTTGCGGTCGCCGTCGACGTAGCCCAAGGTGTCGAGGAGGACCGAGGAGTAGGTGCCGTCTTCGTTGAAGATGAGAGCCAAGCTGGAGGAGAAAGGAAGATCTTCGAGGAGGAGGGGCGGCGGTTGCCTCGTTTGTTGCAGGACTTCACGAAGATCTTCGAGGAGGTCGGCTGTTGCGACTTGCGAGGGACTTCAGTCCGATGGATGAGAACAGTCGTTTGGATTGGGAGGGGAAACGAGGAAAAACTAACCCAAATAAATACTTAATTTTTTTTGAAGAAAATATTGGAAGCGCTTGATTTCTCTTTACAAATTAGTCTTGTTTTGAAGCTCAACTCTTAGTGCCCACGTTCAAAACCCTAGCTGCCAACTCTTAGAGCATCTTCAGCCGTTCGGCCCCTCAAGACATTTTTCGTTGTTATTTTAGCGCCGCTTGGGGGAAGCCAACGCGCCGGGTCGGCATGAGATCGCCAGACTCAAATTCGGTCCAATCCGACGCTATTTGGGCCCTTGGGGACGCGACTGGACGGAATTCGTCCGTCCGGCGCAAATAGCGCCGGCTTGGGGGTCTCTTGGGGGCGTGGCTGGAGATGCTCTTAGTGCACTTGCTCCGGCATCTTGGCCCCGCGCCGTGTAGTTACAGCCAGCATTTTGGATACCGAACACAAAATCATTATAGAGGGGGACGATAAATGCGGTAACCGTGTGGTTACCACGAAATACCGTTTAAAATTTTCAAACCAAATTTGCAATTCAAATGTCTAGAACAGTCAACTATCTGCAGAACTGATGTTACACATATAATTGCGCATGGCGCAATGGTTAGTCCTCTGAACTTACGTCCTTTCGGTCTCGAGTTTGAGCCATGCCTACAACAGAGGGATTCGAGCAGGAATCACTAGTTAGAGGGTACCTCTCGCACGCCTCTGAAGAGGTCACTTCGGTACGCCCCGGAGCCGCTACATGTCACTTTCTGATCACGTCCCGCGCGAAGCACAACTGTGGTTGCACGCGACCTGTAGCTGGACCTGTGGCTGCGCGAAAACTGTGGCTGTGGTTGAGTGTGACGCCCCCAAAATCAGACCGTGTACAGTAATCATACACACAGGGTACACGACTGAGATTAGGGTGCCACGGTGATAATATCACAGCACAACACTAAACACAAAAGGATAAGTTACAATAGAGGGGGTCACGCGGACCCGAATACATAAGTCATACAAGCCATAATATCTGAGTACAGACATAGTTAGTCAAGTTTTGCCTTAAGAAGGCTAGCACAAATCACATCAGAGATACAGATCGAAAAGGCGAGGCCTCCTGCCTGGGATCCACCGAACTACTCCTGGTCGACGGGGAACTCGACGTCGTAGTAGGCGCCTCCGGGGTACTCCTGCTCCTAGGCTCCAACGTCGGCTGCAACGGCCGATCAGGCAAAACAGTAAAGGAAATAAAGCAGGTGAATATCTAGTATACCCGCGAGTCTTACGTCCGCTACTAAGCATTATGCATTGTATCAACGGAAAGAAGAGACTGTATATAGTGGACTGAAAGACAGAAATCCAGAGCAAGGGTAAGAAGCTAGGCCTAACGAAGACTAGCATCTTCCTACGATGTCTTGCAGCATGAGGTAAGGATCATCCAACAGTTTATATAAAGCATAAAGTAACAATGCAGCAGAAGTTGCTGCAGCATTGTATAATAATAAGTTGTAATAATAATTAACAATGCCTCCGAGTTCACCTCCTCGACATCCCCGCGAGGAAGAAAACCCGGAACCATACAGTTTAATAATAATAGTTTCTAGTGGTAAGATCCAACTTCAGCATAAAGCGTCCTGTTACCGTGGACACGGCTATTCGAATAGATTAATCTTCCCTGCAGGGGTGCACTTGTGTTACGCTACACGCACGGATCTCCAGGGTGGCGGGAACCTTGTCAAGGAACGCTCCACCGAGGCTATCCGACACTTCATAGCCCATCTTTCAAACTCAACAGAGAGGCCATCCGCCGGTCTAAATCCTAAGTACGCCGGGCCTTGGACCCCAACCCGAACGTACTCCTGCACGGTGCGTGGCTGGCCGGTGAAGTTAAAGCAAATCCAAATAAGACACCACCGCGCGAGCAAATTAGACCACACCACTTCCCGGCAATTAGCCCGCAGTACTGCTGACGTCTGAAGAGTCCTCGGACGACACTAAGAAGCGGAGGAGCCCATAACTCGTAGTTCCCACGGGTAGATAGTGCGTACATGGCATATAGCCAACTCAAGACATTCACTGAACCATTTAGCATTTTAATTAACCTGCGTGACAACCGTTATCGTTGCCTCGACTTAACCGACCCGCGGACAACGACAGCAGCCAGGGCCACCAGTACATCGGTGCCTGCCCTGTCGTCCCACCAAGTCACTGCGGTTACCAACAAGGTGAACCGTCTCCTTACCTTGTCTCGCGTGTGCTCCTGGAGGAGCTCGACTTTCTTAGTTTGGTAACTCTCGAGGCCAACGATCAGGGGCCAAGCACACCGGTACACTGGTCGTACCCTCCCTGTCGTCCCGTCGCAATACCTCTCGCGGGCACCGTTGGGTCGCTCGACTTCTTACCTGAAGGACAATCGTCGTTCAGGACCCTATGGCGGTAAGACAAAGTCAGCCTCGAGTGGAGTACCAGGATTACTCCTGGATAGCTCACACTTGAGGTGACTAGGCATAACCCAGATAGGGGCCTTAGACGGTGTCTGCATTGTACCGTACCTGTGCAGTTATAATATCTGTATCCGCGTTCACCCCCCTGAGTGATCACGGCCCTCTATCTAATCCTAGCTAACAATGCGCAGGGCTCACTGCTGAATAATGCATAATAATAATAATAGGCAGCATAGGATAAAGGAAGGCACATCAAGGGGCGACAAAAATCAGGCTATGCAGTTGAATAGGATTGTAATCGTAGCAGCAGCAGTAACAATTCCTAGTGCAAGAAAAGTACGGAAAGATAGGCGATATCTGGGGAAGAGAATGGCTCTGCTTGCCTGCAAGCTCGACGGTAGTAGTAGGGTCGTCGACGACGTAGTCGTACTCAGCAGCGGTGTAGTCGACGGCAGCAGCGGGGTCTACCGGAGATTAAGGGGGGAAGAAACAATAAATACACAACAATAATAGCAATACAAATGCAAGACATAACAGATGAATTGTAAACGGGGTTCTAACGCAGTACGATGCACGTTGCTCGGAGCGGGAATTCATCCGGGGATGAAATACCGGCTCCGGGTGATTATCGGACAGGGTGTCCGGAGGGGGAGATATCATGCCGGAGGTGTCGTGGACATCCGACACATGTGTGGGTGGTGTATCCGGGTTAGTTGATCTATTCCGAACAACATTCGTGTTCGGAATAAATTCATCCGGGCACTCTAACAGTACCGGACAGTTTATCAGACAGACGGTCCGAAGGGGGGCGGTTCGATGTTCGTTGTGTTAGAGGGGTGTGGTGGGAGTATGAGTAACGTATTCGTAATCGTGGATCCGTTCTGAGTAACTTTCGTATACAAAAGTTTTTCATCCGGACAACTTTTATCAGTACCGGGAATTTTCGATAGACGGCCCGAAGGGGGGAATGTCGATGTTCGGTTAGTTAGAGGGGGGTGGTAGACATACGGATAGCGTATCCGTATTCTTTATATTTTTCTGATCAATTTTGATGTATAAAGTTTTTCGATCCGAGTTACGGTCTAAAAGATATTGAATTTTAAAGTTTTAAATTATTTTATAACATTTTCTGAATTTCTTTAATCATTTAATATAACATTATCCAAAATAGTAGTTTGACTGGTCAAACCTGACATCTGGGACCCACATGTCATAGACAGTGGTATTTATGTAATTTATTTAATTTAATCAAACAGATAGGGCCCACATGTCATACTCAAGCATTTTTATAAATCATTTCTTTTATTTAACTGACAGGTGGGGTCCTGCTGTCATTGACTATTTTCTTAAATAACTATTGAAATAGATTTATCCAGTGGATGGGTCCACTTGTAATAGACTTAGGGGGTGGTTATTTTAAAATGGGGATTAGCCTAACAAGATAATTAGGCAGGGGGTTAGGGGTTAATGGCTCCCACGTCGGATGTGTCCACGCCGGCAGGACAGGGGGCGCCGGCGGCGAGGGAAGCCGCGGCCAGGGCGAGCAGCGGGGCGGCGTGGCTCCGGAAGGAACAGCCAACCGCAGGGCACGGGAGGGGCGGCTCGAGCACGGCCAAGGAACGGCCGGCCACGGCCGAGCGGCGACGGGAAGAAGCGGCCACGGCCGGTGACTACAGGGTGTGGCGAGGGGGCGGCAGCAGGGGTGCGCTGGGCGTGGCGAGCGCGGGCGGCACGCGCACTCAAGGGTGCGGCAAGGCACCGCGGCTGCACTAGCAGCAAACAACAGCCGCCGGGGAAGGCACGGGCAGGGCTCCGCCATGGAATTCAACGGCGAGCATGGCTACCAGGTCACGATTCTATGCGGTAGGGGAGGGGAAACGGCCGTAGGCTCACCATGAACGCGTTGAGGTGGGCAGCGGGCGCGACGGAGGTGCGTGGTGGCCGAATTCCGACCGCAATCCCGCCGGGGTCGAGTTAGAAGGCGACGTCGAGGAGCACGCTGTAGGGGCCCCGGGGTCGATTGGCTGCGCGTGGAGACGAGGGGGGGCACGGCGAGGTGACTGGACAGCCCAAGGCATCCCTCCGCTGCCGTTGGCCGCGTCGCGTCGGCGGCGACGGCTCCGTCGCGGTGGCTTGGACAGAGGAGAGGGAGACGCGGGGGAGGAGACTGGAGGGGGATAGGGTTCCAGGGGGGGTGATGCCCTTATCCACAGGCATGGGGGAGCAGGAAGGGGCCAGGTGGGGTGGGGAGGGAGCAGGTAGGGGAGGGGGGCCGACGGCATGGCCACGGCGCGCCCTGCTCCCCTGTGCCATGGCGCTGTGAAAGGTGGGGGAGGGGGAACAGGGAGAAGGGGTGGGCTGGGGGGGTTGGGCCCGGGGTGGGCTGTTGCCCCAGGCGTTAGATTAGGGTTTTGTTATTTATTTATTTTGTGTTTTTCCCCTTTTGTTTTCTTTTCTGTTAGTTCTGTTTGTAATTAGTTTAATGTCTTTTATATTTTTATACCACATAAAATTTGTTCCAAAATTATGGTTGCATCATAGTTAAGTGCCACAAAAAGTTTGGGCATTAATAAAAATCATTTAAATATTGTTATTTATTTTGAAAGGCTTTTTGGCATTGCTTTGCTACTGTTATCACTTAATTGCATTATTTAAATATCTTAATAAATTCATACTCCAATATTTATAAGACCTACTGATTTTTAGGCATTTAATAAAATTGGTTTCACAATTTTTAGTGCATCTAAAATTCCTACTTGTTTATTAAATTTACCATGGCAATTCAATAATTCCCAAGCATATATTTTTATTTCATATTACTATACCATTTTAATAAAACAACCACTGCTATATTATCATCACCTAATATTGCTAGGCATTTTAATTAATATGTTTCATTATTTTGGTTCAACTAAGATTTCCATTTTTATATGAACTTTCAAAATAATTTTTGATGACACCACAAGATTGGTTTCACAATCAACATAGACTTGTGATTATTCTAATGACTAAGGGTGACTTGGTTTAACCATGATCAGGTTGATTGACTGGCATCCACAATTCTTGGAGCAAGATTTACAATCCACATTTATTTGAAATTTTTATCAGGGTTGGAATTTCAATAAGCTGTGATCAAAGGTGTTCAAGGCTTGATCATCAACAGTAATGATCACTAACAGTGGAATCACTGTAGTGATTACTGTATTGGATCTGAGGGTGTTACATTGAGACTGCAGTTGTGCGTCTAGAAGGCACCACATGTCGACTGCATTGGGATTAAAGGAAAACCTCTAAACGCACTCGATTGTGATACTTGGCACACTTGAAATGCGCACAATTGACCTCTGCAAGGGGTACCCTTTAAGTAGTGATTAGGGATTCGAGCCCGCGTGCAATTATAAGTTTGCGGAGAAGGCCTACGTCGAACCACTAGGTCGTAGCTGCGTACGTAATAAAAGCAGGCTTCCACTCTATTTGACTATAATAGCCATTCAAATTTTAGAGAATGAATCTTTTACTCGAAATGACCATTTACCGTGGGGTAAGAATAATCTCGGTAACCACGCGGTAACCGAATATTCTGAGCTGTAGCTCTGGTAGACACCGTCTCCCCCTCAGAAAGGTTAAAATGGTGTTTTTCTTTCATTCTTATTTCTAATTGAGTTTCCTTACGTATTGTGGGCTAATTATAGGTTTTGATCTATATGTACGCCTAGGATTCAAACTCAAATGTTATCTCCATGTACAAAGTATATACAGAATTCTGCTAACTCGTGTAAAAAGAAGTTATCTCCATCTCCATGTAGTTTATAAAGAATTCTCCAATGTTGCAATCTCTCTAGGAAGGTGTACTGTTTGTCATGAAGAAATCATTACTGGTTCTATTACAGGCATGTGTGGCTGCATTGCGTTGGAGGTTGGAGTATGTCCTTTTTTGACAACTTTACTTTATATGTCTAACCATCCAAAGTACAGAGGCAGTGATGTATGCAACGAAACAATTATTGTTCAGTGAGGTAGTGAGCAACATATTTAAATTCTCTAGTAAAACTAGACATGAACGCTAAGGTTGTCAGTCTATATATATGTAGGATGCTCGATCTCCTTGTAACTTCTCCAGGCATGAGGCACCCAATTGAAGTGCAGTATGACATTGTAGCTAGCTAGGTTTGAGTCATAAGAGGAAGCACATTTGATTGAAATGGTCATCACAGTGCCTAATGGGGATCTTGTAGTAGCATCACAGAAGGGAATATCTTAAGTGGGAATGGGTGGTGTTGGGAATATGTGCCAAATTACATACCGACAATTCAGGGTGAGCCGGCATCATGGCCTGAGTGATAACAGCAACATGTTAATACAATTGCTTCCATGCGTGTAAACAAGAGATACGAGCAAGCATAACTAGGATGTAATGCATTGCGCCTTCGTGTTCTTGTTTTTTAATGGTAGAAACGGTGTCGCGCCTCACTGACCACAAATAAGTATGGAGTTGGGAGTTGTCTGCGCCTGCACGACAGCCTGCTCAGGTCCCTGGTTACCCAAGTGTCTTGCTTTATAAATAGTCAGGCTCTCAGAATTCTCGGCAGGCTTCACTCCTCCTGTCTGTACCTTATTATGATCAACTATTGACTCTAGCAAAAAAAATTCCAACTCCCCAAAACACTGCAATATTTTTCCCCTTCTTCCAACGCTTTGCCTCGAGATACGCGAAAGGGAGAGAAAACAAGAGATCAGAGTGATTTTATTCTTTTCCGGTGAAATGAGCATCCCGTTACAGTGTTTTCAAGGAAATGAATTGGCACTTCCTTCGTTCTGAACGCTCGATCCAGCTTCCTTTGTTACATTTTTCAATGCAAAACCTACGAACCCGGTAGAATTGGCTCTCGCCTTCTAACAACTCCAATGCTTTTGTCACTCATGTTTAGTCACAACAATGTAGGCTGACAGAGAGTGCATTCGAAACCTAATGGCTCGCTGCCAAGTACCTAGATTACTTTTGTCCCTTCAACACCTGGATCAATATTCCCAACACCACCCATTCTCATTCATAATTTCTTTTGTGATATTAGTACCCACATTACTGTGATATCTTCAAGCGGACCCTCTTCCTCTTGTGTCTCGAACATAGGCTATCATACTGCTCTAGAGTTTAACTGGCTCATGTGTTCTAACAATGTTAGAGAAGTGACTAGGGAAGTATCATATATATAGAGGCTATCCAACTTAGAGCATCTTCAGCCGCGCCCCCAAGAGCCCTCCCAAGCGCCCCCGGGACCACTTTTTACGTCCAAACCGGCGAAAAATCTTCCACTCACGCCCCCCAAGAGGCCCCCAAGCGCCGAAATAGCGCCGGCGAATCCAAGAGACCCCCAGGTTTCTGGGGGTCTCTTGGGGGCGCCGGATGAAACTATAGCCTATCATGTGCTGACATGTGTCGTTTTTCCTCCAAACTGCGCTTATATTTCCATGTTTACGCCAAACTGCGCCAAATTTGTGCCCTTATATTTCCATGTTTACCCCAAACTGCGCTGAATTTGCGCCGAACTGCGCCAAATTTACGCCAAACTGCGCTTATATTTTCATGTTTGTGCGGAATCTGTGTCAAAAGAATTAATTTGCGCCGTTTTTGGGTCGAATTTGGGCCGAATCTGAGCTGGCCCCGCCAGTCTTGGGAGTCGCCTTGGGGGCGCGGCTAGGGGGAAACTCGCCCCAAGCCGTTTTCGCCGCCCGAATGACCCCCAAGCGGCGCTAAAATAGCGCCACAAAACGTCTTGGGGGGGAGGGGGGACGGCTGGAGATGCTCTTAGTGTACATGTCTGGTTTTACGAGAAAACTCAAAAAAATTGCTCATTGGCTAATAACTGGTTCATTGCACACATCACTGTCATTGTACTTTGGATGGTTGAGATGTATAAATCAAAGTCGTCAGAAAAAGACATACTCTAAACTCCAACACAATGTAGCCACACATGTCTCTAGCACCACTAGTAATTTTTTTGAAACAAAGGGCTATTTATTACCAATTTATCAAAATAATAAAATACATATCTGAATGTGCATAAAGATATTATCAAAAACCTTACTGAGACACTGAACACGCACAATCAGAAATAATATGGACTTTTTTTTTCCTTTAAGGGTTTAAGTACTACATAAGCAACCTTGGTTACTGATTTGGATTGGTTTCTTTGTTGCTTCGGGCCTTCGGGTAAATCCTCACTTACAAAACTTTGGGACAATTACAATGATCTTGTGCAATCATGAATCAGCGTAAATTTAAGGAAAGTTGTATTGACTGTCAACATATGGTAGGGCTAAACATTGCAAAATTAACCTCTATATCTGTTTCAAAGTAAACCAATTACCTGTTGGATGACTACCTTCCTTTCTTGTACGAGACAGTAGTCCATGAAGGTCGTAGCTGTGTACATAGTAAAAGCGGGTTTCCACTCTATTTGACTATATTATCCATTCTAATTTTAAAAAATGAATATTTTTACTCGAAAAGACCATTTACCGTGGGGTAACAATAAACTCGGTAACCACGCGGTAACCGAATATTCAGCTCTGGTACACCCCCCCTCAAAAAGGTTAAAATGGTGTTTTTCATTCATTATTATTTCTAATCGAGTTTACTTAGGTATTGTGGGCTAATTATAGGTTTTGATCTAATATGTATGCCAAGGATTCAAACTCAGATGTTATCTCCATCACTACGGGAGAGGAGGCTGACGCCTACGGCCGAAACCTACGCCGACGGCCAAATGTCGGGGCCGTCGGCGTAGACGGCCCGGCTCGTCAGCCCTGGTGGTGGGCCGTCGGCGCCCCAAAGCCGTCGGCGTAGCCGTACCTAGGCCGACGGCCGCCGTCGGCGTAGAAAGGCCGTCGGCGTAGGCACCATTTAGGCCGACGGCCGCCGTCGGCGTTTAATGGGCCGTCGGCGTAGGCCTGCCAGGTGGGCCCCGGTGACGGCCGGACGTTACGGCGTCAGCCCAGCAGGGGCTACGCCGACGGCCCCGACCTTTGGCCGTCGGCGTAGACCCCGGGTTGAGTTATTTATTTATTTTTTCTTTCTTTTGTTTAACTATTTAATCTTATATTACTAATACTAATTTATCAAATAATATTGGAAATGGAATTATAGTATATATCATCTCATTTCAACACTCGATATACGTATGCCTCTTTATTCTTTTAATGTCTACTAATTAATACATAAAATAATATAATAACAAATTAAATACTAAATTAAAATATATTATGCTACTATTACTATATTAATATGTATGCTCCACAGTTGTACGTCGTGCGGAGAAAGCTATAAGAGTACACCGCCGGCCCCCTCCCGGCCGGCCCCGGCCTCGCGCCCGGACTAAGCCGGGTTTCGGTGAAGAAAGACCGCCGTAGTACCGCATTAACTTGCATGTGATTAATTGTAGGGTATGTGTCCAACTGTGGTGTAAGATCAATGCATAAATGCAATGTCTAGCTCCTTGGTGTGACCATTTTCACATTCATGTGATAGCACTATTCAAAGTCATGGACATGTAGGTGGAAATACACCCGTTTGCGGGGTATTCCGGGGGCTACGAAAGGTTACAAGGTCCCAACCTTGTTTTCCATGTAGTTTTGTCCTAAACAAATCTTAACAAACCAAAAAGTACATTGTTGAAACATCATGCGGAGAAAGCTATAGGGGTAGACCGCCACGCCCCCCTCCGAAGCAGGATGTCGCAAGTGAATAACCGCCAGAGCGTCGGAATCCCACAAAAATTTGCATGTGGACCTAGTTTATGTGTTCAAGTGTGGTGGAAGGCCCATAGATGCAAAACATAGATCCCGGGTGTGACCTTCTTCATACATGAATGTGATAACACTTAGAAAAAAATTCGTGCACACGTGTAGACGTGTACTCCCGGAGGTGAATGATCTTGTGGTGAAATGTGTCCAACCTTGCTTCTCCATGTACATATATATGTGCTAAACAAGCACAGATGGAGACAAGAAGTCCATTATTGGTCCACCCTGGTACGGAGAAAGCTATAGGGGTAGACCTTCTGGTCCCCCCGATCGTCTACCCCCCTCTTGGGTTGTGTTTGGTTAGGTCATAGCTACGGTCATTACAAACCATGTCTAGGGTTTCGGGGGTGAATGACCGTCGGAGGGCCGGAATCATTTGGAAAACCTGCATGTGGAGCTAGGTTATGTTTATAAGTGTGATTTAATGTTTGTAGATGGCATATGTAGGTCATGTGTCTGACGTTGTTCACGGACATGGGCTAACACTTAGTAAAATCGTCGATCCGTATGTGGAAACTCCCGGTACGGGTCTACCAGTGTGAATAATGTGGTGAAATGTGTTCAACCTTGGTTTTCCATGTACATATGTGCTAACCAAACATAGATAGATAAAAAAGTCCATTGGTCCATCCTCGTACGGAGAAAGCTATAAGGGTAGATCTTCGGGCCCCCCCGATCTAGGGTTTCGGAGGTGAATGACCGTCGGAGGGTCGGAATCATTGGAAAACCTGCATGTGGAGCTAGGTTATGTTTATAAGTGTGATTTAATGTTTGTAGATGGCATATGTAGGTCATGTGTCTGACTTTGTTCACGGACATGGGCTAACATTTAGTAAAATCGTCGATCCGTATGTGGAAACTCCCGGTACGTGTCTACCGGTGTGAATAATGTGGTGAAATGTGTTCAACCTTGGTTTTCCATGTACATATGTGCTAACCAAACATAGATAGATAAAAAGTCCATTGGTCCATCCTCGTACGGAGAAAGCTATAAGGGTAGATCTTCGCCGCCCCCCCCCCGATCTAGGGTTTCGGAGGTGAATGACCGTCGGAGGGCCGGAATCATTGGAAAACCTGCATGTGGAGCTAGGTTATGTTTATAAGTATGATTTAATGTTTGTAGATGGCATATGTAGGTCATGTGTCTGACGTTGTTCACGGACATGGGCTAACATTTAGTAAAATCGTCGATCCGTATGTGGAAACTCCCGGTACGTGTCTACCGGTGTGAATAATGTGGTGAAATGTGTTCAACCTTGGTTTTCCATGTACATATGTGCTAAACAAACATAGATAGATAAAAAAGTCCATTGGTCCATCCTCGTACGGAGAAAGCTATAAGGGTAGATCTGCGGGCCCCCCCGATCTAGGGTTTCGGGGTGAATGACCGTCGGAGGGCCGGAATCATTTGGAAAACCTGCATGTGGAGCTAGGTTATGTTTATAGGTGTGATTTAATGTTTGTAGATGGCATATGTAGGTCATGTGTCTAACGTTGTTCACGGACATGGGCTAACACTTAGTAAAATCGTCGATCCGTATGTGGAAACTCCCGGTACGGGTCTACCGGTGTGAATAATGTGGTGAAATGTGTTCAACCTTGGTTTTCCATGTACATATGTGCTAACCAAACATAGATAGATAAAAAGTCCATTGGTCCATCCTCGTACGGAGAAAGCTATAAGGGTAGATCTGCGGCCGCCCCCGATCTAGGGTTTCGGGGGTGAATGACCGTCGGAGGGCCGGAATCATTTGGAAAACCTGCATGTGGAGCTAGGTTATGTTTATAGGTGTGATTTAATTTTTGTAGATGGCATATGTAGGTCATGTGTCTGACGTTGTTCACGGACATGGGCTAACACTTAGTAAAATCGTCGATCCGTATGTGGAAACTCCCGGTACGGGTCTACCGGTGTGAATAATGTGGTGAAATGTGTTCAACCTTGGTTTTCCATGTACATATGTGCTAACCAGACATAGATAGATAAAAAAGTCCATTGGTCCATCCTCGTACGGAGAAAGCTATAAGGGTAGATCTTCGCCCCCCGCCCCGATCTAGGGTTTCGGAGGTGAATGACCGTCGGAGGGCCGGAATCATTGGAAAACCTGCATGTGGAGCTAGGTTATGCTTATAAGTGTGATTTAATGTTTTTATATGGCATATGTAGGTCATGTGTCTGACGTTGTTCACGGACATGGGCTAACACTTAGTAAAATCGTCGATCCGTATGTGGAAACTCCCGGTACGGGTCTACCGGTGTGAATAATGTGGTGAAATGTGTTCAACCTTGGTTTTCCATGTACATATGTGCTAAACAAACATAGATAGATAAAAAAGTCCATTGGTCCATCCTCGTACGGAGAAAGCTATAAGGGTAGATCTGCGGGCCCCCCCGATCTAGGGTTTCGGGGGTGAATGACCGTCGGAGGGCCGGAATCATTTGGAAAACCTGCATGTGGAGCTAGGTTATGTTTATAGGTGTGATTTAATGTTTGTAGATGGCATATGTAGGTCATGTGTCTGACGTTGTTCACGGACATGGGCTAACACTTAGTAAAATCGTCGATCCGTATGTGGAAACTCCCGGTACGGGTCTACCGGTGTGAATAATGTGGTGAAATGTGTTCAACCTTGGTTTTCCATGTACATATGTGCTAAACAAACATAGATAGATAAAAAAGTCCATTGGTCCATCCTCGTACGGAGAAAGCTATAAGGGTAGATCTGCGGGCCCCCCCGATCTAGGGTTTCGGGGGTGAATGACCGTCGGAGGGCCGGAATCATTTGGAAAACCTGCATGTGGAGCTAGGTTATGTTTATAGGTGTGATTTAATGTTTGTAGATGGCATATGTAGGTCATGTGTCTGACGTTGTTCACGGACATGGGCTAACACTTAGTAAAATCGTCGATCCGTATGTGGAAACTCCCGGTACGGGTCTACCGGTGTGAATAATGTGGTGAAATGTGTTCAACCTTGGTTTTCCATGTACATATGTGCTAACCAAACATAGATAGATAAAAACTCCATTGCTCCATCCTTGTACGGAGAAAGCTATAAGGGTAGATCTGCGGGCCCCCCCGATCTAGGGTTTCGGGGGTGAATGACCGTCGGAGGGACGGAATCATTTGGAAAACCTGCATGTGGAGCTAGGTTATGTTTATAGGTGTGATTTAATGTTTGTAGATGGCATATGTAGGTCATGTGTCTGACTTTGGTCACGGACATGGGCTAACACTTAGTAAAATCGTCGATCCGTATGTGGAAACTCCCGGTACGGGTCTACCGGTGTGAATAATGTGGTGAAATGTGTTCAACCTTGGTTTTCCATGTACATATGTGCTAACCAAACATAGATAGATAAAAAAGTCCATTGGTCCATCCTCGTACGGAGAAAGCTATAAGGGTAGATCTTCGCCCCCCCCCCCCCGATCTAGGGTATCGGAGGTGAATGACCGTCGGAGGGCCGGAATCATTGGAAAACCTGCATGTGGAGCTAGGTTATGTTTATAAGTGTGATTTAATGTTTGTAGATGGCATATGTAGGTCATGTGTCTGACGTCTTTCACGGACATGGGCTAACACTTAGTAAAATCGTCGATCCGTATGTGGAAACTCCCGGTACGTGTCTACCGGTGTGAATAATGTGGTGAAATGTGTTCAACCTTGGTTTTCCATGTACATATTATCTAAACAAACATAGATAGATAAAAAGTCCATTGGTCCATCCTCGTACGGAGAAAGCTATAAGGGTAGATCTGCGGGGCCCCCCGATCTAGGGTTTCGGGGGTGAATGACCGTCGGAGGGCCGGAATCATTTGGAAAACCTGCATGTGGAGCTAGGTTATGTTTATAGGTGTGATTTAATGTTTGTAGATGGCATATGTAGGTCATGTGTCTGACGTTGTTCACGGACATGGGCTAACACTTAGTAAAATCGTCGATCCGTATGTGGAAACTCCCGGTACGGGTCTACCGGTGTGAATAATGTGGTGAAATGTGTTCAACCTTGGTTTTCCATGTACATATGTGCTAAACAAACATAGATAGATAAAAAAGTCCATTGGTCCATCCTCGTACGGAGAAAGCTATAAGGGTAGATCTGCGGCCCCCCCGATCTAGGGTTTCGGGGGTGAATGACCATCGGAGAGCCGGAATCATTTGGAAAACCTGCATGTGGAGCTAGGTTATGTTTATAGGTGTAATTTAATGTTTATGGATGGCATATGTAGGTCATGTGTCTGACGTTGTTGACGGACATGGGCTAACACTTAGTAAAATCGTCGATCCGTATGTGGAAACTCCCGGTATGGGTCTACCGGTGTGAATAATGTGGTGAAATGTGTTCAACCTTGGTTTTCCATGTACATATGTGCTAACCAAACATAGATAGATCAAAAAGTCCATTGGTCCATCCTCGTACGGAGAAAGCTATAAGGGTAGATCTTCGCCCCCCCCCCCCCCGATCTAGGGTTTCGGAGGTGAATGACCGTCGGAGGGCCGGAATCATTGGAAAACCTGCATGTGGAGCTAGGTTATGTTTGTAAATGTGATTTAATGTTTGTAGATGGCATATGTAGGTCATGTGTCTGACGTTGTTCACGGACATGGGCTAACACTTAGTAAAATCGTCGATCCGTATGTGGAAACTCCCGGTACGGGTCTACCGGTGTGAATAATGTGGTGAAATGTGTTCAACCTTGGTTTTCCATGTACATATGTGCTAAACAAACATAGATAGATAAAAAAGTCCATTGGTCTATCCACGTACGGAGAAAGCTATAAGGGTAGATCTGCGGGCCCCCCCGATCTAGGGTTTCGGAGGTGAATGACCGTCGGAGGGCCTGAATCATTGGAAAACCTGCATGTGGAGCTAGGTTATGTTTATAAGTGTGATTTAATGTTTGTAGATGGCATATGTAAGTCATGTGTCTGACGTTGTTCACGGACATGGGCTAACACTTAGTAAAATCGTCGATCCGTATGTGAAAACTCCCGGTACGTGTCTACCGGTGTGAATAATGTGGTGAAATGTGTTCAACCTTGGTTTTCCATGTACATATGTGCTAACCAAACATAGATAGATAAAAAAGTCCATTGGTCCATCCTCGTACGGAGAAAGCTATAAGGGTAGATCTGCGCCCCCCCCCCCCCCCCCCCGATCTAGGGTTTCGGAGGTGAAAGACCGTCAGAGCGTCGGAATCACTGTAGGGGGTAGATCAATGTGTTCAACCTTGGTTCTCCATGTACATATGTGCTAAGGAAACGTAGATAGAGAAAAAAGTCCATTGGTGAACCCTCGTACGAAGAAATTTATAGGGGTACATTTGCGGGTCCCCCGATCTAGGGTTTCGGAGGCGAACGGTGTAAAAAGAATTTATATTGTTGAGAAACTATTAAAATGCTGTAAAAAAGTATAAAAGCAAAAAAGATTTATATGCTTGAAAACATAAAAGGATACATAAATAAATAAATAAAAATGAAAATGGAACTAAGCCGACGGCCAAGCCGTCGGCGTATCCCAATTTTCAAAAAATAAATAAACCTAAGCCGACGGCCTGGCCGTCGGCGTAGGTTCGCGCCCTCGGGACCGTTATCCACTCCCACACCCCACTCTTCCCCGTGCCCAACCCCTCCCCCACTCCTGCCGCCGCCGACCTGCCCGAAGCCCCCTCCCGCCCCCACTCCCGCCGCCGGACGGCCTGCCCCGAGGCCTCTCCCGTCGCCGGCCCCTCCCGCACCCCACTCCCGCTGCCGTCGGCCTGCCCCGAGGCCTCTCCCGTCGCCGTCCCCTCCCGCACCCACTCCCGCCGCCGCCGGCCTGCCCTGCCCTGAGCCGCCTTCCGCCGTCGCCTGCCTCTCCCAACCCTCCCGTCGGCCAGCCACCTCCCGCAGTGAGCCCCTCCCACGGGACCCCTCCCGCGAGTCGCGTCGTCCTGCATCGGGGCAACTCCGGCGGCTGCTCACCTTGAAGCTCCCTCCCGTAGCGGCGCCGAGCTCCCTCCCGCAGCGCCCACTCGAGCCCTTGCAGGTATACGTTATGTCCCCCTCTTTTTCTTTTATTTTTTGCATTTTTTTAGAATTAGTATTATGTTTAGTTTATAGTCATTTTTGTACCTAGTTAGACATGCCATTATTCCCCCTAGGGCTTCTTATATAGCACATGTCATGTAAGCATCAATGTTGGTGCATGGGACATATACCGGGGATAGGAATCACGACCTAGTGTCGGTTTACACCATCTTTAGGACCTTTTTTCTTAGTGATAGTCATGACCTAATTTTTAACACCGAAATTTGAAACTCCATGTTTATTGCAATTTTTTGTTGCTATATATCATTAGCCACTAAACAATGTGGAAGGTCAACATTAACATATTGGCATATCATTTCTCATAATGCATATACATGTATGCTAGTACAGAAAATTTGGATGTATTGGTTGAACTTGCTAGCTTATGTTGATATTTGTGTTCGATTGTTGTCATATAGTGTCTTGCGTATATTGTGGAACAAATTGTAAATTGTTGAGAATCAGAGGCTAAATTGTTGTTTTTATGGGAATTACAGAATTTCTAGGAGCCGTCGTCGTCTCGGATCCCCCTCCGTCGCCTCGCACCCCCACGTCGTCGATCACGCTTCAAGGGTGAGAATTCTTTCACCCCTCTCGTGTAACTAGGTTTATTTTCATGTCTAGATCACCAAGTCAGTCGCGTCACCTAGGCGTCATCCCGACTGTAAGCGTTACGCGGATAAATATGCATTAGTGGTCTCGCATATTTTGAACCGTAACGCTTACGGCTTTTATCGGGCAGTCGGCGGATTCGTAGTTGGGTATGGTTCTCGCTGGCTCTTCCTCGATCCGAGATAGGGTTTCGGCGGCGCCTCCTCGTTGTTCTCCGGATGCACATTCTCTCGGCTTTTAGTCGAGACGTGTATCGGGAGAGCAGCGGGGAGGTGCTGCCGAAATTCTGCTCGGATCGGGGTAGAGCCAGGGAGAACTTACCCAATCTACGGATCCGGCGGCTGGTTAGGACCCACTTTCCTATTAGACATGTAGGTTGATGCATGCGTAAAAAAATGAAGCATTTTAATCTCCCGTTTGATATTAAATGCTATGTTTGTCGTTTGGCTCTCAATAAAGCAGAAGAGGATGGCTGATAATGGGTGGATGTATAGTGGCCGTACTAGTGCTGTTGACAGAACAGATGAGTGGATATGGAAGACCGCTATGGTAGTGCAGGATATAGCCCGTGGTCCAAAGACACTTGAACCCCGTTGCCCTTGCGTCCGTTGCAGAAACTGTCATCGCGCTAGAAAGGAGGTAATGAAACAACACCTTCGGGCTTATGGGTATATGCCGGGCTTCGTCACGACGGTCGACTTTAGTCAGAATGAACGTGATAGAGTTGACGTGATGCGGCAGCGGATCGATGGCATAGAGTACGATGGCATGCGAAACTTGCTGGAGGATTTCCGTGATGCCATGTCGGAGTCTCCATCTTGTGCTGAACCAGAGGGACCGCCGGAACCGGAGCAACTGCCTGAACCACAGGATCCCGAGCCATCCGCTAAGGCGTTCTATGATATGATGGAATCGGCTAAGAGGCTTCTGTACCCGGGTGCAAATGTTTCTCAGCTCGATACCATCTCGCAAGCACTAGCCTCAAAGCTCCAGTTCAACATGACGCGTTCATGCTTTGAAGCCACTCTGGTAAGACATGCTAACACGTTGCCCGATGGTCATTGTCTGCCTAAAACCTTGTACGAATGCAAGAAAATCACGCGAGCGCTCAGCATGGACTACATAAAGATAGATTGTTGTCCAAAAGGTTGCCTTCTGTTTTCGAAACAGTTTGCGGATGACAAGTACTGTAGCTTGTGTGGGGCCTCTAGGTATCTTGAGTCCAAGGGAGCCGATGGTCAGCCCAAGGTGCAGACAAAGGTCCTCGCTTCGATTCTTCGTTATCTCCCATTCATAAAAAGAATCCAGCGGCTTTACATGACCTTGGAGTCTTCCAAACAGATGACGTGGCACAAGGATGGGAAGAGATACCCTGACGAGCACGGACGGGAAACAATGGGACATCCATCTGATGGCAGGGCATGGAAGAAGTTCGATGAAGACCACCCCGATCTGGTGGCAGAGGCCTGGCACTGCAGAATTGTCATATCTATGGATGGATTCAATCCATATGGCATGTCGAGTTCCTCGTACAGCTGTTTGCCGGTGTTTGTTATTCCGCTCAGTCTCCCTCCCCCAGCCCTAATGCAAAGGAATACCATATTCTTGACGCTGATCATTCCAGGGCCTGACTACCCGGGGAAGAATTTGAGTGTCTACATGCAGCCTCTTGTGGATGATCTGAACCACTCTTGGCACCACCCAACGTTGACATAAGACCGTGCATCGAAGTCAAACTTCTTCATGAAAGTTTGGTACCAATATTCCATGCACAACATGCCTGCGTATGCCCTATTCTGCGGCCACTGTACAGCTGGTAAGTGGCCATGCCCAGTGTGTAGGCAACTACTTGAGTTCCTTTGGCTAAAAGCGGGTAAAAAATATTCCGCCTTTGACACGCATCGGGCGTTTCTCGAAAGAGATCATCCGTTCAGACAGTACAGAAGGAACTTCAAGAAGGGCAAAGTTGTGCTTGAATAAAGACAGATACCAACGTTCAAAGTGTGCATCTGTTAAGGCCGAGCTAGCTGCTCTCGTGCGTACTGAATCCGGTGTCCCAGTATTTGACGGATATGGTAAGGAGCACAACTGGACTCACGAGGAAGGCATAACGAAGCTCGACTATTATCACGAATTAGCACTTCCCCATAACATCGATGTGATGCACACCGAAAAGAATGTCGCAGAGTCCCTTTTTAACACAATCCTGAACAATTCTGTGAAGACAAAGGATAATGTCAAGGCTAGAGTCGATGTTAAGGAGCTGTGTGATAGGCCGAGATAAGTGATGTTTCCTGATGGTTATTGTTCGAATATAAGCAAGGGAGTCAATATTGAGAAGGGAAAAGTCACTGGGATGAAGAGTCACGACTATCATATATGGATTGAGCGATTGATGCCGGTGATGCTTCGAGGTTATCTCCCTGAGCGTATCTGGCGAGTGCTAGTGGAGTTGAGCCATTTCTTCCGCACGGTCTGTGCTAAGCAGATATGTCCCGTGATGATTGAGAAGCTGCATGATCTAGTGTCGGAGTTGCTATGCAAGTTAGAGAAGATATTTCCGCCAGTCTTCTTTACTCCAATGCTACATCTCATTGTGCATCTCGCGAACGAGGCACTCTTGGGTGGACCGGTGCAGTTTCGTTAGTAGTTTTGTATTGAGAGAGAGTTCAAGTATATTCGGCTCAAATGTGGAAACAAAAATAAGATTGAAACATGCATAGCTGAGGCAACTATCCTCCAGGAGATAGCAAACGCCACGACAGCGTACTATGCGGATGAAGTTCCCACTATGCATAACCAGGTACCTCGGTACAATGTCGACGAGCCCAAGCGTGACCCCAAGCTCCTCCTCTTCAAGTTTCCCGGTGGCAAGGCCGGTGGCGCAAAACCTCATACCTTGTCCAACCAAGATAAGGAGTGCATAATGCTCTATGTGCTTATGAACATGGGGGAAGTGGTGGAGGACCAGAAGAAAGAGAGCGGGGAGGAGGAGGAGGAGGTGCCCAGTTTCCTTAGGTAAAATGGCGACTTAATTACTTTGCAACTGGTAACTCGGTTTCGTTCTAATACGTATTTTCTTCTTCTAGCCAATTCGTGGATGAGGTGTGGCCGGGACCAACAGATCCCGATGCTGCGCAGTTGGATGCTCTTCTGAAAGGGGGTGCCCAGGGAAGAAGTTTCACGTCATGGTTCAGGGAAAAGGTAATCCGTAACCTATCCCTCTTAATTACCTGGCAACTTGGCCCTCTTATTACACGTAACTAATGCACGATTCGTACTAAACTTGTAGGAATCTGATCCCACAGTGATGATGTCGGATGAGTTGAGATGTGTCTCTCAGGGTTTCAACAGTAAAGTCAACATGTATGAGAAGTATTATGTGAATGGGTATCGCTTTCATACAGAGGGCCACCAAAATAGTGTTGGGAAACGTAGTAGAAAACAAAAAATTTCGGCCTACGAATCAAGAACCCAAGATCATCCAAGATAGATTGCATACAAGGTTTAGGTCTTTGCTCACCAACGGTTGCAGCGGAAGTAGAGTTGGTGAAGCTCGTGGACGTAGTGGAAGTAGATCTCGCAAGTTCTCCCACGAATAGTCCCTCGATCAATCCCACGAACAAGTCCCGCGATCTAGTCCCACGGACAAGTCCCATGAACAAGCTCCTCGAAGAAGGGTCGAAGGTACGACCCCTCCATTATTATCCACACATTCCGTAGCAGTAATCCAGCAGCGCTCCGCCGTCCAGAGATGAACGCCACCGAGAAAACTAGAGCGAGAAAACCCTAACGGATTCCGATCTAGAACAGCGTCTAAACCGGGGTCTAATTGTGGAGCAACGGGGTTTAGAGGAGGGAGGGTGGCGCATAGGCCTTGGGGATTGATTGTGTGTCTCTTCCCCCACCCTTGGCTCACCTTATATAGGTGGCCAAGGGGCCTAGGGCGCAGCTCAAGGAGGTTTGGGAGTCCAACTTGGACTCCCAAGCCTTCCAAACCTTCCCACACCTTCCCACACCTTCCCACCGGAAACCTGCCATAATGGGTTTTGGAAATCCCACCTGGAGGGGAATTCCTTCCCCTTGGTGCGCCCCCCACCCCTTGGCCGGCCAGGGCAGCCTAGGTGGCTTGCCCCCCAAGGCTAGGGGCGCAGGGGAGTGGGTGGTAATGCTCGGAACCTTCCGGAACCTTCCATGACCTTCTAGAGGCTTCCAGGACCTTCCGGGACATACCGGGACCGTTTCGGGACATTCCGGACACTTTTGGAGCACTTCCAATACCTTCCGGGACCTCTAACGAATGTTCCGGAGCCATCTAAATAGGTTTCGGAACAATCCGGGTTTAGGTTAATATGTCCGGTGAACACAACATATTGTTTAAGATGTCCACCGATCACCGAAACTATTCCGGTTGATCGTAAACTTTCCCATTACCATGTTCATATGTTCCGGAACCACCTGGGACTACTCCAGAGTGATCCGGACATATCCTTAAATACCCAAAACTACTTTTGGTGCCCTTATGAACTATTTCATAAATCCCCGGAACTACTTCCGGTACCCGTATGAACTATTCTGCTTTGCTTCCACTAAACCTTCTACAATTCTAGTATTCTAACAGACTACTGCTCGTTAAGTGTGTGACCCAATAGGTTCGGTATAATGCGGACATGACTCAGAACATCTTCCGGACATAGGTCAACAGCCTTTTGTCAATAGCCAATAATCAACAGCGGAGCCATGGACACCCATGTTGACTCCCGCACATACACGAAGAAACTTCGAGTGAACCATTATGTTTATTCATGTACCATTCCCTTTGCTTCGTGATATATGACAAAGTTAGAGGAGAGATGTTTTGGCACCCATGTGTAACAACTTCTTGAACACAAGCCACTCGTTATCCTCTTGGCTCGTTTGTCCCTTTTCTCGTTATCGTATTCCGGTATCCCTGTGACTGAATCACAATGCGTCTGGCCAGACTATAATGGATACCTTCATACCGAGTGGGCCCGAAGTGAATATCTTCTTCATCGTGAAGGAGCAAATCCCATTCTTGAACTATCACAGTCACTAGCCACACCATCTGACATACCCAGAACTTATTTTACTACTTCCCATTTACGGGAGGATTCATCTAAGAACCAAAGCATGTCTTCCTGTGTGAAGCAACTCGATACTCTCATGGTCTAAGGAATTACGTATATGATAACATTTCATGATATGACTTATAACGTTGTTACGATGTGATCTCTAAGTATATCATTCAATACTGGGGTCGGTTCAACATCATTGTTCTGCTAACAATATGTTCCCATTGCTACTGACATCCTTGTTACAAGAACAATGTCCATGATTAAGAAAACGTAATCATCAGTTAGCACATGAGCTGGTCTTAGAGGCTAAACCAGGAACTCTTGGTGTTTACATTTCCACACATGCAAGTGAGTTTTCTTCTGAATCTCATAGTCAGGGTCATTGCAATTATAGCACAGAAATATAAACATTAATTACGAACGTGGAAATATATATAATAACATTTTATTATTGCCTCTAGGGCATATTTCCAACAGTCTCCCACTTGCACTAGAGTCAATAATATTATCAGTGCTTGAGCATTTTACACCTATGGCATACCGGTGTAATACATGCTTCATTTGTTGTATAGACTTCATCATCGGATCTGATGTTTCAGGCCCGTTTGTATCTTGCATATCTTCGCGTTTTCACGCTATCATAAAATTCACTAATTTTATCAGTTTAGCTTGGTATATGTTTGAATCATTTGGCAGGACCTTGGTTCCTTTAGAATAAGTCATGAAATCATTCATAAATGTTCCATGAGCTTTAAGCATCTTGGAAACCATACCATGTTCATAAATGAACTGATGATTCAAAATACCCTCCCTTGTTACTTCTTTAAGCAACAATATACTTAGCCAGTGTTATAGAATTCGCCACAGTATCGAACTTGACAAAGTTCCTTCATACTGCGCCACCCTTACGTGTGAAACACATAATCCCAATTAAAATCGAAAATCGGTCGGAGTAAGTATGAAGACTGAATTGGTGTAACTATTTACATCAAAAATTCAGCTGGTGTAACCCATTACAACGAGCTCTTCATTCTCTCCATTTTCCGAGAAACAAATCTTATCTATCATAAGTTTAACTTTTCATTGTTTGTCCAATGATCAACATATTGATCACTTTGGTATCTTGCTCACAACCTTTTGGAGCGTTGGACATATCTGGTCGTTTTACATATTATGGTGTACATGATTAATCCAAACACACAGGTGAGTGGAATTCAATTCACGTGTTTTTGCTTATCTGTGTTCATGAACACTGATATCTGCAAATAATTTTTCACCGTGACCTCGGCAAGAACATTCTTCTTGGCGTTTTCATACTAAACTACTTTAGTATCATGTCAACATGTAATGTTGGTCTTAGCATGATCAGGCACTTACTATCTACATAGATCATTGTGCTCAATCCTAATGCTATATCAGCCCAAATTCTTCAACTGAAAACTATTTCCAACGAAGTCCTTATTCGTGTCAAGAAATTTATATCATTTCCAATCAACAATATGTCATCTACATAAGGTTTTAGAAATATTATTCAGCTCCCACTTACTTTCTTGAATATTCAAGCATCTTCGTTATTCCTGATGAAAACAAACTCTTTTCGCAATTTCATCACAACGAAAATTCCAACTCCATTATGCTAGCTTCAGTCCATCACTGGATATCCAAGGCTTGCATCTATTTTAGCATCCTTTGAATCGACAAAACATTCCGGTCGTATCACGTATATGTCCTTTGTTATATTTCCGTGTTGGAACTTTGTTTTTGATGTTCATTCTACCATATCCTATAAATGAGATATGTAGTAATTGCTAGTATAACCCGAACTGACTAAAGCATTTCTACGGTCGACACTATTTCGCCGTAGTCAACCTTTGAACTTGCTAGAAAGCAATTTTCCAACGAGTTGAGCTTTATGGATAAAACAATTTCATCCGAATCAATTATAGATTCATATATATATTCTTCAGACTTTTAGTCTTTCGGAGGGTCTACCAAGTTCAAAACTTGACTTACTTCCATGGATACTATCTCGGATTATTTGGCATTTAGCCAAATCCCGGAGTCAGGGCCCATCAACGCTTCTTTGTATATCACAGGTTTATCATTGTCGAACAACAATATCTCGTTTTACATATCATGAATGTTTGTACGAGTTTTGTCTAACCTGTGTGGTTCAGCTGCGCACTTCTCTGAAGATTCAACAATCTTTGACAAGTTGCACTGTCCTCCCACTCACCTTTTGTAAGAAACTATTTTTCTTCAAAACACATTGTTCTTAACAGCAAACAGTTTTGCTTTTGTGTAGTGATAGAGGAATACCAAAACTTTTGGCATAACCTTAACAAAGTAGCACTTATCTGATTTGGGGTTTTGAGTATGTCAAACATATGCCTCATATACCCAAATTTTAAGAAAAGACAACATGGTTTTAACAGTCCATACCACATCTAATATGGTGTCATTTCAACAGATTTGATGATGCTCTTTTCAGTGTAAAAGCCGTAGTCACTAACGCATAACTTTAATAAGTATAATGGCAAATTGATAAACGTCATATTTGATCTTACCGTGTCATACATGGCTTGATTACATCTCTCGAACTGTTTACTCATAGTGGTGTTCCGGGAGACGCAAGTTATGACACTTCTTCACAACTCATCAGACGTTCGCTAAACTTGTAACTCAAATATTACTTTCTACAATCTAATTTGCAGAAGCTTTATTTTTCTCGTTACAATGAATTTCTATTTCACTCTATAATTCCTTGAACATTTCAAAGATTTCAGACGTATGTCTCTATTGAACAGATATCCACATATCTACTTCAACTCATGAGTGAAGATAGGGAATCCACTGCTCACAACTACACTTATTGGACTACACACATCATCATGTATGATTACCAATGGTTTAGTTGCCCGTTCATGTATGGCCTATCAACGGTGTTTTAGTCACATTACTTCGAGACAAAGATCGCAAGCGTCAAGTGATTCATAATCATATGACTCGAAAGTCCATCACTTATGGAAATTCTTCATGCATGTTATGTCACTTGTGATAAACGGCAGTGCCACATCTATGTGGTATTTCTGTCAGTCTTGCGACGTTTAGCGTCAGTGTTATGGATGTTTAGTATTATTATCAAGATTCATAACATACAACCTATTCATAATGGAAGTATGGCCTTTACGTTATTCATAGCTTTGAACAACTCTCTTGCAATAAACATGATTCAAAAATGATGTTTTGCAACAAGGCTAAAGTGTAGTAACAATTTACTCAACTCTAAAATGAATTATGAAGATAATCATAGAGTCAACACACGATATAGTAAACCTTTTACCGTGTTCCCGAGCGTGTCAAAACTCATCATTAGCTAGTCATAAAGGCCATAGTATTTCTTGCATCGAGTTGCAACAATATGCAATCGATCTGATATTCCGGTGATCAACAGTTTAATCACAATATACAGAATCCACAATTAACTGCTTAATCATGATTCCCAAGAATTACATCTCTTGACCAGCAATGAATTCATCTATAACTTCGTATGACTTTCATTTCTGAGCTGGTTATTCCAGTCTTCTTTCGTTTTGCCTTTATACGTATCATAGTTCTATTTCCAATGTCACTCCTACTCACAGAAGATCACATATGATTAAGGGTGGCGCATGCCATGGACTATCCGGCGTGTCAGTCTTACTAACATCCTTTGGACTTCCTTTCCCTTAATTCTCATCATCATATGATCGGTGTTCTTCTAGATCCCACACTTATCAGTTTTGTTTAGAGCACAGTGAACATTTTCACTAATGCTTACAATCATACATTGTACTAGATATCTTATATCCAACATTAATTGTCTTACCACTGAAAACAATTTTTCAGTTCCATGAATATAACATAACTATCCCAAACTTTTCGAAGTTCGGGTTTCATGGTGGTGAAGACAATGCACTTAGCTGTGGTGGAATTCTAGCATTTTGGATTATGGACGTAAGTCACATCATCCATAGCATCAGCGGGAGAGCATCAAAAATTTGCGATAGGACATGGTCCTTCTCGGCACTATTGAGGATAGTCCTCACAATACGGTACCAATCGTAAAGTTTTTACCAGATAATACAGTTAATCAAAATCAATTGGGAAGGTGGTAACGCGAGCCATTATTCTACAACGATAATGCAAATACTAAGACTTTGTTCATAATTAAGTTGCACTTGTGATTAATCAATTTAATTACTTAGTGCGCTCCCACTCAGATCAATATCTCTCGTAATTGATGCTGGAGTGATTCAAGATCCAACCCAATCGTCCGCCATTGATGTGACATCACTGATGACTTAGACTGGACCGGTAGGCCAACTTGCCAATCACGCCAAAGGTGATTCTTGTTCATCTTTCGATGGGCGTGTTCCGGTAGCAAACTTGTATCCAAACCGTCAAGATAACCAAGTGTAATGTGCTGTGTGTTCTTTTAACACACCCGTCTTTTATGCGTCACACCGTGTGCACCCATGTGACATGACCTGCTCCGATGTGAAACATAGTATAGACGGTGCTACAGTTGGAAGAACACTATCAACTTGATATTATTTTGCGAGAGATCACCCTAATAAAATACGACTATCGCACATCAAACAAGGGTGCATCAAAGGGATAAACATCACAGGCAGTTCATAAATTTTGTGATATAGTATAGCCCTTTGCTTCGTGAAGTCTTCATTGTCTTCACGTCGTCGTGGTTGAAGTCACCGTGTCCACCAACTTTGTCCTTGGCGCCGGGAACATCACCACGGCTTCCGGCATGTGCGTCGGGGTCCACCTCCGCATCGTAGATCATCACCTTTGCATCTATCTATTGCTTTGCCTCGAGCTAATAAAAAGTTCTGGCATGCAGGCCATAATTAAGTGACAATCATATGACTCCAGTCATCATGCCGTACCACGACACGCAGGTCGCGAATAAATATTACATAACATATAGCATCTCATACAAACACATTGCAAATCTTGAAGGCTATACCACATCACATGCATACTCTGCAAAACCGAGTTAGATCGCCATCTACACGGGTTGTTGCAACTTTTATCGTGGTTGTTAAGTAGGTTTACAAGGCAAACGAGAAACCCTAGATAAAACAAAACACGATACTTCTTTTGTTGCTAGTTTAACATACGGGGTGCGTGCAGCAACTAATGCCACAAGCCAAACTTCGTTAAACGCGTGACCCCCGTGTGGATTTGAGTTCATAAAATCCACAAGCCCCTCCATGTTAAATCTTCTATTGCGAGATTAATATGAGATCCAAGGAGTTTGATGTAGACCATGATCAAGGCAACCGGCATACTGAAAGCAGCATAGAGGGATCGATGGAAAACTCAATCCTTGTAGCAAAACCTCAACTTGCCATCAAGCATAGAAAAAATCACATGACAGGGAAGCAACAAGAAAATCAATGCCTCATATCAACCATATGATCTAGACCTAAACATGCATCTAATCAAGGATCGCTCATGATACCACTGTTGGGAAACGTAGTAGAAAACAAAAAAATTCAGCCTACGAATCAAGAACCCAAGATCATCCAAGATAGATTGCATACAAGGTTTAGGTCTTTGCTCACCAACGGTTGCAGCGGAAGTAGAGTTTGTGAAGCTCGTGGACGTAGTGGAAGTAGATCTCGCAAGTTCTCCCACGAACAGTCCCTCGATCAATCCCACGAACAAGTCCCGCGATCTAGTCCCACGGACAAGTCCCATGAACAAGCTCCTCGAAGAAGGGTCGAAGGTACGACCCCTCCATTATTATCCACACATCCCGTAGCAGTAATCCAGCAGCGCTCCGCCGTCCAGAGATGAACGCCACCGAGAAAACTAGAGCGAGAAAACCCTAACGGATTCCGATCTAGAACAGCGTCTAAACCGGGGTCTAATTGTGGAGCAACGGGGTTTAGAGGAGGGAGGGTGGCGCATAGGCCTTGGGGATTGATTGTGTGTCTCTTCCCCCACCCTTGGCTAACCTTATATAGGTGTCCAAGGGGCCTAGGGCGCAGCTCAAGGAGGTTTGGGAGTCCAACTTGGACTCCCAAGCTTTCCAAACCTTCCCACACCTTCCCACCGGAAACCTGCCATAATGGGTTTTGGAAATCCCACCTGGAGGGGAATTCCTTCCCCTTGGTGCGCCCCCCACCCCTTGGCCGGCCAGGGCAGCCTAGGTGGCTTGCCCCCCAAGGCTAGGGGCGCAGGGGAGTGGGTGGTAATGCCCGGAACCTTCCGGAACCTTCCATGACCTTCTAGAGGCTTCCAGGACCTTCCGGGACATACCGGGACCGTTTCGGGACATTCCGGACACTTTTGGAGCACTTCCAATACCTTCCGGGACCTCTAACGAATGTTCCGGAGCCATCTAAATAGGTTTCGGAACAATCCGTGTTTAGGTTAATATGTCCGGTGAACACAACATATTGTTTAAGATGTCCACCGATCACCGAAACTATTCCGGTTGATCGTAAACTTTCCCATTACCATTTTCATATGTTCCGGAACCACCTGGGACTACTCCAGAGTGATCCGGACATATCCTTAAATACCCAAAACTACTTTTGGTGCCCTTATGAACTATTTCATAAATCCCCGGAACTACTTCCGGTGCCCGTATGAACTATTCTGCTTTGCTTCCACTAAACCTTCTACAATTCTAGTATTCTAACAGACTACTGCTCGTTAAGTGTGTGACCCAATAGGTTCGGTATAATGCGGACATGACTCAGAACATCTTCCGGACATAGGTCAACAGCCTTTTGTCAATAGCCAATAATCAACAGCGGAGCCATGGACACCCATGTTGACTCCCGCACATACACGAAGAAACTTCGAGTGAACCATTATGTTTATTCATGTACCATTCCCTTTGCTTCGTGATATATGACAAAGTTAGAGGAGAGATGTTTTGGCACCCATGTGTAACAACTTCTTGAACACAAGCCACTCGTTATCCTCTTTGCTCGTTTGTCCCTTTTCTCGTTATCGTATTCCGGTATCCCTGTGACTGAATCACAATGCGTCTGGCCAGACTATAATGGATACCTTCATACCGAGTGGGCCCGAAGTAAATATCTTCTTCATCGTGAAGGAGCAAATCCCATTCTTGAACTATCACAGTCACTAGCCACACCATCTGACATACCCAGAACTTATTTTACTACTTCCCATTTACGGGAGGATTCATCTAAGAACCAAAGCATGTCTTCCTGTGTGAAGCAACTCGATACTCTCATGGTCTAAGGAATTACGTATATGATAACATTTCATGATATGACTTATAACGTTGTTACGATGTGATCTCTAAGTATATCATTCAATACTGGGGTCGGTTCAACATCATTGTTCTGCTAACAATATGTTCCCATTGCTACTGACATCCTTGTTACAAGAACAATGTCCATGATTAAGAAAACGTAATCATCAGTTAGCACATGAGCTGGTCTTAGAGGCTAAACCAGGAACTCTTGGTGTTTACATTTCCACACATGCAAGTGAGTTTTCTTCTGAATCTCATAGTCAGGGTCATTGCAATTATAGCACAGAAATATAAACATTAATTACGAACGTGGAAATATATATAATAACATTTTATTATTGCCTCTAGGGCATATTTCCAACAAATAGTCGCCCGGGTGCAAAAACTATAAATACCGGGGTCTTCACCAAGGGACAAGATGACTTTGATTACTACGGAAGGTTGTAGAACGTATACGAGTTGACGTTCAACAATGGGCCCGTAGAACTCAATCTCGTTGTGTTCAGATGCCACTGGTTCGATCCACACCATGGACACAAAAATACCCCTTCCATTGGGTTAGTTGAAGTTAGGCCTTCAACCATCTATAGCGGATCCGATGTCTTTGTTGTGGCTCACCAAGCGAAGCAAGTTTATTACTTGCCCTACCCATGCCAGAAAGAATACCTCCAAGGCTGGGAAGTCGTGTACCAGGTATCGCCACATGGTAAACTACCCATGCCCTCCGAGGACGATTACAACAACATTAACCCTCAAACATACGAGGGAATTTTCTATCAAGAGCAATAGAACTTTGGGGACTTTGGCTTAGAAGGTCTTGAGGACCTCGAGAATGATGCACACACCCGTGGTGAGATAGTCACGGATATAAGTGACATAGAGATGCTCAACAAGGCACATGCCAATGATGAGCCTCAGAGTGATGATGATGATGAGCCTCCATCGTCCGAGGATCCCGACGCTTTATACGCACGTGATAGTGATAGTGATGATGGAGATGAGAATGAGCCTCAGAGTGATGATGATTATTAGTATTTATGTATCTCGATACTATATGTATGTTATTTTGGATGATGATGATGATTGTGTGCGGATGTGCTACGATGAATTGATGATGATGTTATTTTGTATCTTGTCGATGTGCACGTGCTATTTAAAATACTCTATGTTCCATGACAATGATGAGTCTCCACCGTGCGAGGATCCCGAGGCTGAGAGTGATGACGAGTATTAGTATTTATTTTCATCTTAATTTCATTGTGTCTTTATGCTTCTTAATTTCATTGCATCTTTATGCTTAATTGTTTTATTTTTCTTAATGCAGGTGATTCGCCAATATGAGCAGTGGCAAGGCATCACCGCAGTCCTTGCTTCAGGGGATAAAGAAGACGAAGAGTGGAAGAGCAACCACCTCAAGGTACGGCGCCGAGGAGGTAGGAGGAGGAGGAGGAGGAGGGGATGCAGGACGAGGAGGAGGAAGAGGGGGACGTCCCCCGAGGTCAGACCGAGGAGGTACATTGCATCTTCATTATGCTTGGTATTTATTTTTCAACATGCTTCTTAATTGTTTACCTTTTCCGATTGCAGGAGGCCGAGGACGAGGTCGAGGACGAGGGCGAGGTACCGTCCTTCTAAGTGACATACCCTCCGCTTCCGGCGACGTGTCTTCACAGACCGCGTTCTCGGAGTCTCCAGACGAGGAGATTGACTCTCGAGACTTGGAAGCGGAGTCTCGAGACGAGGAGATGGTGACTGCATCGGGGCCATCGAGTGCGTCGACGAAGAAGGCAAAGGTTCGTGGGGAAACAGAAGTCCCTAAGGAGGATCCTGCCCCGGAGGCTCGGACCCTCATTGAACCTACTAGAACTGAGTAAGTGGCTATAGTTTCATTTCGTTGATACCAACTTGGCATGTACTAATGTTTGATTCTTGTGCGGCAATTGGCTTCATCCTGCGGGGACCCGAGTCCCTGGCTGCATGCTTGGAGCTATCATTAGGAAGTTTTGGCCGGGCTTCTACACCACAGACAAAGGCGAGAGGAAGCTAGCCACGACTTGGAGACACTACGAGCTCGCAGATTGTCCCCCCTACGGGAAAGCTTCTGACGCCGTGATCAATAAGTTTTGGGTAAGGCAAAATCATGACTCTTCACACTTTTTTTGTTCATAGTTGATGACCCCGCCATGCTAACTCATGAATCCCACACTTTTTTGATGCATGATTTCAGAGATTCTATAGGGTGACTCCGGAGCACCAGGAGACGGCGAAGAAGACACTGCAGGCTCATTGTAAGAGGTTGACTAATCAGCAGTTCTATAACCAGGGTCATACCACCAGGAGTCAATACAACATGGCGAAATCGGGCAAGCCGTCGCCGAAGCACGAGAATGTCAAGTCACGCTCGACGATGAGCGAGGAACAGTACGACGAGGTAAGTAAATTCTCGATGAGATTCTATGTTGATGCTAAGTTGCAATTGCATCATCTGTTCTTCACATGCGTATTGATTTTTCAGGTTAGGCCCGATTGGTCCTATGGCAAGGAGGAGGCATGGAGGGCGTTGACTGCGAGGTGGCGCGGGGAAGACGAGGAGTGGAACGCCTTGAGCGAGCGGAACAAGGCGAACCGCGGCAGCGGGGGGACACATCGGGCTGGAAACCTAGGCAGTGAGCGCTACAAGGCCAAGCTGGTATACACATACATGGAACAACCTGCTTTTATTTCCCCTCATGCATGTTCCTACTTGGTACTCATAAAATCTCTTTGGCGATGCAGGAGGATAAACTAGGGAGGCCTGTCAGCTCATATGAGTCATGGGACTCGATGAGGATGATGGCGCCCGATCTCTCCCAGCCTCAGCCTCAGCTTCCCGAGTACTTCGGCACTGCCCAGGAGGACGGTGCTAAGTACCTCGAGGAGATGATCGCTTTTAATCCGGAGTTGGACGACCCCAGAAGTGCGGAACCCGACCCCAGAGCGTTGGTCGTGTCTGGGGGAGGCCTTCAGCACGGCCGTCTAAAGGTCATGGATAAGATGACCCCGCGCAGTCCCAATTTGAGCCTCACGCGGATCAAGGCTACCCTCGGTCCCGACGACCCCGCACCGCCTCCTCGACGACGGCCTTCCCAGACTGGCTACGATGTAAGTTTCTCTCATTTCCATCCTTTCTGTGACAATACTACTTCCTCAGTGGCTTAGTTGATGAGATTGTTCAATTTTTGTAATTGTAGGCTGCTTTCGAGGCGGCCTACAAGGCCCACAACGACGCCTATTTGGTGGACCTTGCGCAGTGGAGACAGAGAGCACAAATACACGAGGAGTGGAAAGAGGCAAAAGAAGTTGTAAGTTCCAACCTTTCTTTTTTTCAAAAGATGACAAGTCTCAATTTTCATACTTTTGTGCAATGCCTGACATGTTAACTATCTTGCAGGCTCTAGAGAGTGCTCGGCTTACGGGAGTGCTCGTCGATATACCGCCACGACCTCCTCGAGCCGGGCTTAAGCCGGAGTTTGTATCGAAGGAAGAGTTCGCCCAGAACTACTACTACACCGGCTTAACCCCGGTAATTTACTTGCCCAATCAGTTGCTACCACTTTCATGTGCCTTGGCGGTTGCTAACTATTGCTCAAACGTGTAGGGAACGGGAGCCTCCGGGACTGGACCCTTTGGTCGTGCTGCTGCCTCGCCGTCGGCGTCCCGCGCGGTCACACCGGTGCACCCTGGCCCCGGTGGTAGTGGTGCCTCGCACGAGAGCACACCGGTTCATGGTGGCGCGGGGTCACCTGCTTCCGGTGCTGGTTCGACGGCGCCTCCGCACCGTCAGTCGCCTATCTTCACGCGCGGAGACCTCGGCTTCTCCGGCTCGACTCCCTCTCCGGACGCGATGAGCTGACGTGTAGAGGTCTCGTTTGTACCGAAACGATGTTTGGGATGTTGTTATACTTTGTATCCATACTATGTCTCTTATTTTGCATGTTTGGAACTTGTTATGCTATATATGTATAAGATGTTGTTATACTATGTCTCTTATTTTGCATTGTTTGGTCTTTGTCAATGTGCATTTGTAATATAAATGCCTATAATGCCTGGCTCTGATCTGGGTATGAATAATATAATGGCTATATGCTTATGAGAATTTTAAATATGCAGGAAATGAAACATAAATGAAAAAAAGGGAAAACATGTCAGGACCTACGGCGTAGGCCTTGTTTTGTGCCAAATGGCAGAGCCTACGCCGACGGCCTGGCCGTCGGCGTAGACCTTGGCGTAGGCCCGAAGCCCAGCCGCCCCACTGCCTGCCGCGTGGCACCCTAGGCCAACGGCCAGGCCGTCGGCGTAGAGGGCAACCAGGCCTAACGGCCATTAAGCTCAGGGTGGGGCCCACTGGTGCTACGCCGAGGGCCTCTACGCCGACGGCCGCACAAAAACCGTCGGGTCAGACCGTACGCCGACGGTTTTTAGGGCAAGCCCGAGAAAACCCATGCCCGACGGCTATACGCCGACGGCGGCCGTCGGCGTAGGCCTAAGCAGACGGCTTTCTGGCCTACGCCGACGGTGGCCGGCCGTCGGCGTACGTCTGCCGTCTCGTAGTGCATGTCTATACAGAATTCTGCTAACTCGTGTAAAAAGAAGTTATATCCATCTCCATGTAGTTTATAAAGAATTCGCTCCAATGTTGAAATCTCCACGAAGGTATACTGTTTGTCTTGAAGAAATTGTTCCTGGTTCTATTACGGACATGTGTGGCTGCATTGCGTTGGAGGTTGGAGTATGTCCTTTTTTTCAACTTTACTTTATATGTCTAACCATCCAAAGTACAGTGATGTATGCAACGAAACAATTATTGTTCACTGAGGTAGTGAGCCAACATATTTAAGTTCTCTAGTAAAACTAGACATGAACGCTAAGGTTGTCAGTCTATATATATGTAGGATACTCTCCTAGTGTCCTTTAACTTCTCCAGGCATGAGGCACCCAAATTGAAGAGCAGTATGACATTATAGGTAGCTTGGTTTGAGTCATAAGAGGAAGCACATTTCATTGAAATGGTCATCTCAATGGTTAATGGTGATCTTGTAGCACAGAAGGGAATATCTTAAGTGGGATTGGGTGGTGTTGGGAATATGTGTCAAATTACATACTGACAATTCAGGGTGAACCGACATCATGGTCTAAGTGATAATAGCAACGCATGTTAATACAATTGATTCCATGTGTGTGAACAAGAGATACGAGCAAGCAGAACTAGGATTTACTGCATTGCACCTTCGTATTCTTGTTTTCTAATGGTTGAAATGGTGTCGCGCCGCACTAACCACAAATAAATATGGAGTTGGGAGTTGCCTTAGCCTGCACGACAACCTGCTCAACCCCGTGGTTAACTAGGTGTGTCTGGACGCCAGGCACATGCGAGGTTGACGCAGAGCTCTCAGAATTCTCAGCAGATTGATGACCGAAAATAAAAAGTCAGTGTTCTTCATACAAAATATGAGTGAAGTGAAATGAAAACTAAAGAGAGAAGGGACATGCCACTGATGGATTTCTCCAGTAGGCTCACCACTCTGACTCGAGGCATATACTAATAGTACAAGTTGGCTAAGCTATAGTCATTCGTGTGCACTTGAAGTGTTGAGCGCAAGCTCTTTCTTTCATTGACACGTGTGCTTGCTTTCTTACTGTTTCACTGTGATTTTACAGCTGTTTTTTTTCGTCGGGTATGACTGATCCATCATTTTGTTGTGCCAGTTCCAAAACTGCACCGGTTTTGTCCATATCACAAACAAAGACCAGATTTTTCTCTCTTCGTGACCCTTCTAGATAATTCGTTGTGCTCCTTCTCTCTCTCCCAGCAACTTCACCCGGTAAAAACAAAATAGAAAAACAACGCAACACATCAGTCATTTTCAAAATTTCAAGACGATAAAAATGACACATTTCCACCTCGCTTCTCCAAAAGTCAGCCATGGGCGCCGGACACTCGCGTTCGACGCGGTCACAACCATGTTGCACCGCGCCCTTTCTCCCTGATCTGCTTCGTCTTAATTTGGATGTGTACGGCTTAACCTTCCCCTTGAACTGCACGTTAATTATTCGACTTAATGCCTAGGAGGAAACAATCAAATTGTGTACTCTTTCATTATCTACGAACTTCAAATTTATGTACACCCGCATGTGTATATTAAAGGTAAGGATAATTCTAAATAAGATGTTTTCCACCATGCACATGAGTTACAAACTTATTATTTCATCCACGCCAAGATTTGTATGGGTTACCCACTTATGCATTTGAATTTCCCATATTTTATTCAAGCATTCTACCCAATTTATATGGTTTTCTTTATGTTCTTAGCACTACTATTGGTATTTAAGTTGTTTCTCTTGCAGACATGATCTTATATATAAATTAAAATCTTGCAAGGGAAAATGTTAACCTGGAATCAATTAAAATTCTGGAAAAGAAAGTGAGAACTATTATTTAACAGATGAAAAATGTGGACTTAGTGACTTACTAATTAGTTTTTAAATCCCTCAAGATCTTTATCATACCTATATTTTTGTGTTCCAGTAAATTTTTACAGTCCATCCATTTTAAGATTGACGACGAGATATTATTGTTGCTCTATCTCAATATATACAATAAGCTAGGTGGCCACATTTTACTAAAACTAGATGATACCTCGCGCGTTGCCGCGGAAACTATTAAAAAATAATTTGATGTTTTAAAACATGTGAAAATTTATGAAACATAGTATAATTTAATTATAATTTCTTTTTTGAAAGAAATATTGTTTAAATTAAAAAAATATAATTTTTTGATTAATTTTTTATCCAAAAATGAGTTTGATTTTTGTTTTGTTAATTTAGATACGAAATGATAAGAGGCCAAAACAACGTTGAGTAGAGAAAGTGAAGTCGTGTCTACCCTTGGCTAAACCAAAAACAATAATAGCAACTACGGTTGTGTATTTATAAAAAATATCACATAGGAAATAAAATACGATGTAACTCATAATTTGATTTTCTATAAAAAAAGTTTCTTATAAATTGTGAAGTTGAGTGCATAAAAAGTTATTATTTAGTTATGATAGGTTGCATGCACATATGCTGGGAGTATGTGCATGAAGAGTTAGTGGAAGAGTTTTTGCATGGCGGACCTACTTGATGATGTGGATAGCTTGCATGTCAAGATAAATAGGTTAGTGAGGATGAACTATTTAGGTATTATAGATAAGAGTGCTTCATAGCTTGCAGTTTGTTTTTTTGGTTTTCTAAAGGTTTTTTGTTCTGAGTGCAAGGCATAAGCACATACCATGAATCATGATGCAACATGTATTCTCCATTGCATGCAAACTTAAGTACCACATGCCATATGTATGCTAGCAGAACAAATTTGGATTTTTTTTTATCTATATGGAATGTGCTCTTCTTTCTTTCTTGCCCATTCATCGATTTGTTTATTTCTTAAAAATGATTTACAATAAGCATTCTACCAATTAATGGTCATCTCCCTCATTGCTGCTATGATATAAAAGGATATGGCTATAGGGTACACTTGAGAGCACTATGAAATATGCTACTGGACTTAAATGCTCAGTAATCTGTATGACCAACAACACGCTGTCATATAATCTGACAAAAGACAATACTAATTTCCAATTTGCATGCATGTATAAACCTCTAAGCAACCATGCAACATCATTTTATTCTAATCATCCCTTCGCTCATCTGATCGGTGGTTCATCTAGAGCCTACAGTTAAAGAGTTTAATATTTTGGTTTGAAAAGTAGTTGAGATTTGACTTTGTGCTTTGGAGAGTACAACACATGTTATATTTGTCTCATAGTATCATGCACTCAGCACCATGAACTAGATGGATTGACACACAACCTGTACGAGGAAAGTTCAATGAGAGCAATGGCACAAATTGGTTTGTGTTGTGATGGAAGTTCATGCATAGTTCAGCTGATGACAAGTATGATTTAGTTTTTAGACCAATACTATGCACTCTTTCTCCAATAGGAGAAATTCTATTGTTTCCCGAAGATAGGTGGTAAACGCCTTTTCTTTCCATATCGTAAAGGACCCATATGATGTTGGTTGCTGGGAACACTCACCCACAGGTAAAAAAGATTAAGCATACTTGCATAACCAGATCTAAAACTTGACCATAAATTGTTGAAGGCAGCCAAAAAATCGACCACATAAAAGGGAAGAACTCATCCGCCTTCCCCATTGAAATGTACCCGCTGAAAAAACTGAATAGATTTTTTCCCTTGAGTGATAGAAAACTAAATAGACTAAGACAAAATATTCATGGAAGCATATTATTCAAAAAAATTGTAATTCTTAGAAAAAATAGTTTTTAAGACAGATGTGAAAAACAGATTTTCACCTGCAGGAGAACAACATCACATACTTAGCAATACATGCTTGGCTCCAAGTTAATATTGTCTACTAAGTGCTTTCTCAAAGAGAACATACCAATAACAATAAGTTCAAGTGTTGGGGAAACATGCAACTCCACCATAGCTACATATAGCCGCATCAGGGGCAGGTAAACATATGATAAACTGACACATCACAAATTCAAGATGCACCACAATTTGCAAATACATGTTGAATGAGCCAGAAGCTGGAGGAGCATTGATTTGGGAAATCGTTGGCTCGCCTGCTTCAGAATCCCACCGGATTCTTTTTTCCCCGTTTGTGATCATGTACAAACACAATGTACTACATGCTCCCTTACAAAACCACGAACATTTTTTCCCTCATAAAAATCAACAATAGAAACAGAAACACGGGCTTCTTGACGGGTGTGGCGTGTCACCATGCCTTTGTCTGCTAGTTTTCTGAAAATTGTGCTAAGCTTCGTGGAATCCCCAGCTACCTGCATGAACATCGACCTTCCTTTGTCCCCCGCTCGAACCCAAGCCCGTACATCGTACTGGCAACCCACGGTGTCACTCCCGTTCATGGTACACCTCCCTGGCAAGAAGACTCTTCCCCGGACTTCCATATCCATCAATGGCGATCACTTTATGAAAAAAGTCCATTTTAAACTCTAAATTTGCAAAGATTCGATGATTTAAACCCCGAAGTCGAAAGCCCTATCGTTCATATCCTAAACTATTGAATCCCGATTTAAATCGGATCTTGTACCTGTTTGGCGCACCGGGAATGGAGAATACCAATCGGGTTGGGTGAGTGGACAATAGGATGAATTGAGCCGGTCCATTAACACAATCACCCACGCACTCGCTTTACTCTGATTTTTTATTCTGTACTTTCTAGTTTCATAATGATAATGAAATATTTAACATTTTTGAAATGACAATAACGTATTCTAAATTTTTGAAAAAAGAAGAAAATATTTACCAAAACAAAAACCTTTTTTAACTTCTAAATATTTTTTGAAATGTCTGAACATTTTGTTCAATTGCTGAACATTTTTTAAATTTTATGGAAAAAATGAAAATGTTTTACAAAAATAGTTTAAATTTATGGTTTTTTCTGGAAAATAGTATACAAAATATATTTTATAAAAATAGTTTACAAAAATCTAAAATAGCTTAGATAGATATACAAAATGCCCTATAATGATTATTTTTTGAAAAACAGGATTTTTTTTAATTTGTGACAACAAATAGAAAACAATAAACCTTTTAAACTTTTGATAATTTATGAAATGCATGAAAAAAAATTTAAAATCCCAAACATTCCTTCAAAAAGTGTTCGGCGATTTCAAAAAGATTTTTTTACAACACAATCAATTTTGTAAAAGCGAACACTTTTTGAAAAATAAACATTGTTAAAAAATGGGCACAACGTTTGAATCTTGAACAAAATTTGTAGACAAGGATTCAATAGTTTAAGGTGTGACCAACATGAATTTCAACATCGAGCAGGTTCAAATCACCGAACCTCTAAGGATTAAAGGTTTAAAACGAATTTTCTTTAATCACCTTATCAGCTCCAGGAGCTGTTCGTGAGGCACATCCATGCCCACGATGTGTGTGCCTTTGACTCCGAGTGGCCACCCGACGCCGATGGCTAGGATATGCTTAATTCATCGCCGTCATAGTACTCCCTCTGCTTGGATATCTCTTCCTGATCACGGCGGTGAACTCGGTGCTGATCGGTGTTGTCTTTAACCTGCTGATGGTCTTACGGAGCGGCGACGAGGTGGCCTCCTTGGCCACACAGTGCGAGAAGCGATCGATGTGGTCATCGGTGTTGTGGCCCAGCTCGCGCGCAAATTGTATTGATAACCAACAATTGTAGGGATCAGTTGTACCTTTTTCGGTAAGTAAGAGTTTCGAAGCCAACGAAAGGCTAAAGGTAGGATAAGTATACCAATAAAAATAAAAATAAAAAAGCCACCTATCATAGCCCATGGGACATAGAACGAAACGAAGACGAGAATAAAATGGGACTCATGGGTATACTATACTTATTTCAAAATCCATACAATTATAGAAGTTTACAACATGTACATACACCCAGATTTATGAACACCTGCAAAAAATCAGAAGGATGGTGTTTGGTTTGCTATGCTACGAGGATTCCCGCAGGTGGTCATTCAGGTGGACTGCCTGAAGCTAATGTCGCTTTAGAACACTCGCCGGAACAGCCTTTTCAGATGTGGTGGCTATCTTAGATGAAATATGAGAGCCTAGTATTTCTCTCAATTTTTTACTATTTAGCATGTAAGCAGACCGGCAAAGGTTCATCTGCATCTATGTGCCAAGCGAGCTTGCACATTAAATGTGATGGAAAGTTGGCTGGAAGACACCCGTAATTTATTAGTGACCAGCCTCTTGATTGATTGTACTAGGATTACTTTTATCTGAATTAAAACCCTAAAATATCCTCGATCAGTAAAAAGGAATGGTGAGTCCCAACTCACCAAAACACTGCAATATTTTCCCCCTTATTCCAATACTTTTCCTCGGGTATACGCGAAAGGGGGAGAAAACAAGAGATCAAAGTGAATATTTTCTTTTTCGGTAAAATGAGCATCCTGTTACAGTATTTTCGAGAAAATGAATCGGCAATTACTTCCATCCAAACACTCGTTCCAGCTTCCTCTGCTACATTTTATAATTCCTATGTTTTCCTTCGCAAAACCTATGAACCCGGCAGAATTTGCTCTCGCCTTCTCACAATTCCAATGCTTTTCTCACCTCATGTTAAATCACAACAACGTAGGCTGACAAAGAGTGGATTTGCATCCTACTGGCTCGCTGGCTAGTATGCAGATTATTGTGATCCCATCAACCCCTGGATCAACATTCCCAACACCACCCATTCTCATTCATACTTTCTTTCGTGATGCTAGTACCCACATTACTGTGGTATCTTCAAGTGGACCCTCTTTCTCTTGTGTCTCGAACCTAGGGTATCATATTACTCTAGAGTTTAACTGGCTCATGTCTTCTAACAATGCTAGAGAAGTGAGTATCTTATATATAGAGAGGCTAGCCAACTTAGCATACATGTCTGGTATTACCAGAAAACGGAAATATATTGCTCATTTGCTAATAACTGTTTCATTGCACACATCGTTGTCTTTGTACTTTGGATGGTTGAGATGTATAAATCAAAGTCATCAGAAAAGGACATACTCTAAACTCCAACACATGGCAGCCACACATGTCTCTAGCAGCACTAGTAATTTTTGTAAGACAAATGTCTATTTATTACCAATTTATCAACGTAATAAAAATACATATCTTGGTGCATGAATTTTTTTTAAATAATACATTTTTTTAATTACAAAAATAATGCACGATTTTGATAATTTGCAAAAATAATACATCCTCGGCCTTGGGCTGGCCGATTGGGCCCAGGCGGCCTCGGGCTGGCCGACAAGAGGCAGTCGGGCCACCTGGGCTGGCAATGGCCCACTAGCCATGCGGTTGGCCTTGGGCTGGCCGACAGAGGCCAGTCGGCCGTGGCTGGGCCGCCTAGGCCAGTCCGTCACGGGAAGCCCGATTTTATATTTTAAAAATACATAATAAATATTTATTTTCAATATAGTTTTAAAATATATATTTTTCATAATAATGAGATTTTTTCTTATACATCAAGGATGTTTTTAATACATGTTTATCATTTCTTAGTTACAAAATTGAAATTATTTAAATAAATGTTTTGATTTCTACTATTCTAATGTATTTTAAAAAAATGTTTACATTAAGAACATTTTCTATACATGTTTAACAAATTTTTAAAGACATATTGAAAGTTTTTCCAGATACATGCTTTTCATGTGTAGTTTTTTATATACATCATACTCTCTCTGTTACTAGATATAAGGTGTATAAGTTTTTAAGAAAAAATCCAAAATGTATGGTGTATTACATTGCAACACGTATCTAGAAAGAATTTTTAGAGATTTGATCATGTTTCCTTATCTCTTGGAAGCCCCTCTATTTTCTCACGTCAATTAGCTATATGTAATCCCGTCCAAATCTGATGTAATTTTTTCTCAACGTGTGTTCTTTAATTTCCGTGCCGAAAACTATACACTTTATATACAGAAACGGAGGGAGTACATTTTATGTATACATACAAAAAACTTTTTATACATATTTAACATTTTAAATTACATATTTTCATATCAAAAAAATTGAAATATGTACTTTAAAATGTTAAATATGACTAAAAATGTATATGATTATTTGCAAAAATATGTGCTTTTTAGACATATTTAAGATTTTTAAAAGATTTATGTAATATGTATTTTAAAATTTTAAATATGTCTAAAAATATATTTGTATGTATACGTAAAGTGTATGTTGTATATGAAAAAGTACACATGAAAAACATGTATTTGGAAAAAAATTCATTATGTCTTTCAAAAAGTTAAACCTGTATAAAAAATGTTCTTAATGTATACAATATTTTTACAAAATAGATTACAAATGTAGAATTCAAAGCATTTATTTAAATAATTTCAATTTCATAACTAAGAAATGTTAAACATGTATTAATAATATTCTTTATGTATAAGAAAATTGCATATTAATATTAAAAATATACATTAAAAACTATATTGAAATAAAATATTTATTATCTATTTTGAAAAATAAATCAGGCTGACTGGCTCAATCGGCCTAGCCGCGGATGCCTAGCCTCTGTCGACCAGCCCAAGGCCGACTGCTTGGTGGCTGGGTCGACTGCCAGCCCAGGTGTCCCGACTGCCGCCGCCTCATGTCGGTCAGCGCGAGGCCGACTGGGCCCAATCGGCTAGTCCAAAGCCGAGGTGTATTATTTTTGCAAATTATCAAAATCGTGCATTATTTCTGTAATTTTCCAAAAAGAAATCCATAAAAATATTATCGAAAACCTCTTTGACATGCCAGAACACGCACAATCAAAAAATAATGTGAAGATTTTTTTATTTATGGGTTTATGTACTATATAAGCAACCTTTGTTACTGATTTTGATGGTTCTATTTGCTTCGGCCTTCGGGTAACTCCTCATTCAGAATACTTCATGACATTTACAATGATTTTGTGCAATCACGAATCAGAGTAACTTTAAGCGCGAGGTCCGAAAGGTGTATTGACTGTCTACATATGGTAGGGCTAAACATAGCCAAATTACCCGCTATTTGTTTCAAAGTAAACAATTTACCTGATGGATGACTACTTTTTTTTTTCTTGTACGAGACAGTAGTCCATGAAGCCTCATCATCATCTTGGCGATGATACTCGAGATCCATATGTTTAGAGATCCCACTTTGAGTGTAGGTGTAACTGAAACCCATCATCTCTCAGCGTCAAACTCAGCCACCGCTTGCAGAGCCTTGGTGTACGTGTTGACAGCAAGTACCCACGTCTTGCGATCTAGGAACTCAACCTTGGTCATGATGTAAACAATGGCATCGTCATGCAAGGTCATGACGGGACTCCCTGCATGGAGCCTCGTCAACACCTGTTTTTTGTTTTTTTAGATCATCAGGAAGCCTCAAACGGGGCTTCCCGGCTCCATTAATAATGAAACCAGCGTAACACGTTCCAAACACAATTATTCGCCAAATCTAATTTTTTAAATCTGCAAGCAAAAAGCAAGAACTACTACTAGGGACTACATTTTCCAGAAGGGGAGAAGTGCAGGGGTACATCTAGCTCCATCGCACAGCAACGAGGAAAATATATTACACGTCCAGCTCGGCACTCTTTTGTCAGGCTGCAAGCGCCTCACCTAGCAGCTCAGAGGAGACCTCTGCCCTTGTCTTCGAATTCTTCAGCGAAGACTGCACCGGCGAGCCCGCCTTCTTCAGAGGTGTCACCGGGCTCAGCGAGGAGATCTTCAGGTCCTTGTCTTCCATCCCAGAAGGAGGGGGGATGTGACAACCCTGATGGGCTAGCCGACAACAAGGAGAGCTTGGCAAGCAGTGAGCGATCCAGCACGCCCACAGGTGAAGGACCATCACTCACCCCAGAGTCAGCATGTGCGAAGACTTGATTTTTTTGGAGACTGTCAAAGAGAATTCTACGGTTCTCTTCAACGTTTGCTCTTTGAACAACATTTTCAACCTTTCTAAAGTAGTCAAGATTCTCAATCAGGCCTGTTTTATATCAGACCACCATGCATTGTTAAATACATGATCATTTCTAAGCTTTTACAGGCACCGAAGGACACGGGCACATACAGAGTTAAGACATGCATGTTTAGTATTACCTGGCCAGAATTGAGCAATAGATAGAAAATCAGCACCAAGGGGGAGATCAAAAAATCAGAGAGATGACCCTAGATTTGACATATGGGGCGCCACAAACAATAGAAAAAACATATCACTCTAGGGCGAGGCATGTTTTTCTAAAAGAAATTAATATCTTATTTACATTTTTAAGTTAGTATTAGTTTATTGTTAAGTTTTTAAAGTTACGGTCAAACGGTTAAAGGGTACAAGCATAAGAGGAGCAAAGTGATTTGGATAAAACTAAAGGTTTTTTAAATTTAGGAGCAGATCAATCGAGTATGATGCAACTAAGGGCTCAGACGTAACCATCCCTTTAAAAAATGAATATGTGAAAAACAAAAAAGGCAAAATTTCCATGTTATAGTAAATGGCGTACTACGTTTGTCACCACCAGATAAGAAGAAAATGACTTTGCATGGGGTATCCCCTAATTAGGAGTATATAGCATAAAACTACCACTTTCGGGGCTAGGGCACAAAAAAACTACCGGTTTTGTTAATCTTCCAAAAATACTACCACTATTTTGGTGGGCTGTTCCAAAAAACACTAGTTGCTAGTTTGTTTAAATTTAAACCGTTTTCTGACCGTGCTGGTCCACTTGTCGGGGCCACCTAACCAGAACTGGACGGAGCGAGGTTTGACGGCCGTTAGGCCGCAGCCGTCCCGACCGGGCCAGGTCAAAAGGACCTGAGCCGTCCCGACCGAGCCGGTCTCTCTCTCTCTTAATCTGTCTCCCTCTCCCTCTCTCTTCACTGGTTGACCTAGGCGATGGCGGCGGCGGGGGAGAAAGCAGACCAAGGCGGCAGATCCATGGGGGGAGGAGGCACGGGGGGAGATTTTTCGGAGGTGGATAATTGGTTGGGCAGCGACAGCTTCGCAACGTAGCAGCCGGCGCAGCCTCTGTCCTCTCCACCTGCGGCTGCTGAGCCGCCGGCGCATCCTACCTCCTCTCCTCCGGGGGTGGCAGACCGGACGTCCTGTCTTCCGCCAAAATCATCGTGGTCTCTGGAGTACAGAGCTGCCAAGGCTCTTGCTGCCCAAAAAGTTGCGGATCCGTTGGGCTCCGAGCGCTGGACCTCCGGCTATGGAGGGGTTGTGTAAGTTTTCTGCTACACTTGATTTTATTTTTTATGTGGATACAGCAGTAGTATGCAGCGGTATGAGCCCCACTAGTATGCAACATATTAGTAATTTAGATTTATGATTTTGATGTGGATAGTTTTAGTTTAATTTGGAGCAAGCTAGCAGAACAAATGGCACATAATCTATGTATTTTCCGCAGTGAATTTGTTTAATTTGAGCTCATTCTAAACATCATCTAAATTGTAAAACAAAAAATTACAGGCTTAATGACGACATTTGGGATGTTAGGCTGCATTTCTAGGGCAAAGACAACATGGAAAGAAAATACTTTCTTTCAGACATCTCATTTCTCAATTTGATTGCACTTTCTGAGGAGGAGATTGAATGTTTTGGGTCAGATGACTGTATGTATTTTGTGAGGGAAGAAGGACATGGGTTGAAAGAGCTCTTTGTTTTGGACAGTGATGATGCAGTAGAGGCAATGATTGAGCACTGTAATGTAAAAGGTTTGACAGTCCTGAATATCATAGTTAACAATGGAAATGATGACAGATGTGCTGATTTGAATAAGTCTGCATATCTGTGTGAAGAACAAGTACGAATAGGCAGCCCGGATGGTGATACGTCCTAACGTATCTACTTTTCCAAACACTTTTGCTATTGTTTTGCCTTCATTCTTGCATGATTTGAACGAAACTAACCTGGACTGACGTTGTTTTCAGCAGAGCTACCAGTGTTGTTTTCTTTTGTGCAGGTTTCTGGATATTTAGGTACGCTGGAAAAATCCCAGAAAAATATATTAAAAATCAGCGTTCCGGAAGCTTCCACCAGGACAAAGGGGGGCCACAGGGCAGCCAGGGGCAGCCAGGAGGGTGCCTGGCGCGGCCCAGCCCCTGGCCGCGCCACCTGCCCTCCTGGCTGGGTCCCACACCCCCTGGTGACCTACCTTGGCCCCTATTTATTCTCCCGACGCAGAAACCCCAAAACAGAAGTCGCTTTTACAATCTACGTCGCGGAGCCGCCGCAACCCTCTGTTCTTCCTCGAAGAGCTAATCTGGAGGCTGAATTAGCCTCCGGTGAGGGGGAAATCATCGCCATCGTCATCATCATCACCTCTCCATCACCCCTCCATGACTTCTCCTCTCATGTGTGAGTAATTCCCTGTTGTAGGCAAAGGGGATGGTAGGGATTGGATGAGTTAGATCATGTAATAGTTCAATCATATTGTTGGGGGCATGTTGCCTATCATCTACTTGGTGTTTATCATCTCTGTTACAACTTTTTGCTCTTAATGCTTGTCACTTTGGGCCCGAGTGCCATGATTTAAGATCTGATCACCCTTTTGTTTCTTGAGTTTGTGGTGTTCTTGATCCTATCTATGAGTTATATGCACCTATTATAGTCCGGAACCGGCGATCCCAATGGTGACAGCTTGGGAAACCAAAGGGGATGGACTATGATTTGAGGATTTCGTGTATCCATGAAGTGTTAATGCTTTGTTCCGGTGCTCTTTGACAGGAGTACCTTAATCTCCCTAAGTTCCTTTTGGCCCCGTTTGTAGCGGGAGGGTAGGACAAAAGATGTTGTGCAAAGTTCTTATTGCAAGCACGTACAACTACCTTGGGATACATGCCTGATGTTTGATATTTGCCTAGATGATCCTTTCTTTTCTGTGAGCCTTGCCCAAGTTAGAATTTGTTACATGTTCGTTCTCATCCAAGCAGCGCCCAACCATCCATATCCCTAGCCTACAGTGTTTTCCTTCTGCTGGTTACTAGTTGTTTACCTTTGCTGTTCCACTATCACTATCACCACTATTATCATTACCACCACTACCATATCACTGTTGCTACTAATACCTTTTTGCAAGCAAGTGTTTATTTCAGGTGCGGTTGAATTGACAACTCAATTGTCAAAGCATGTACGTATTCTTTGTGTCCCCAAGTGTCGAATCAATAAATTGGGTTATCTTGCCCGCGAAGACTATTTCGATCCCCTATAGTTGAGGGTTATCAGATGCTTATGTTTTAAGTCTGTCAGAAGATGGTATTATTCACCCTGTTGAAGGAATTCCAAGCACACAGCAGAGTTGCAATGTAAACAGAGCTGTAGATTGGGATTTATGTGGAGAAGAGGAGGCTGGTGAAGATGAGCTGGAAAAATCTTCTTCAGATTTTGAGATTGACGTTGGTGAATTCAGAGGCAAAAAGATATCTTATAAGGATTGGCAGAGAGGTCAAGAAAACCTTGTTGTATGTAAAAGCAACCCAGATTTTGAAGGGGATAGTGAACCTTCAGAGTTTTGGGAAGATGAGAAAGAGGATGATAGTGAGGAGGTAAATGTGGCCCAATGCAGGCCTGAGAAACTACAACCTAGAAGAAGAGCCACATCCAACTCAGGACCTACTTGCAGATCTCACTATGAGCCAGATATGCCAAAGTTTGTAGATTTTGTGCCTGAAGATGATGAGTTTTGCTTCCCTAGTGATGATGGAATTTCTCATTCAGATGAAGATGTGTCAGTTCTACCTTCTGGAAGAAAGAGGAGATTGAATAAGAAGAAGGAGAAGAAATGGTATGACCCAGCTACACCTGGTGCACATGAGCAGCTGTGCAAGGACCTTTGTTTCACTAATGTCTATGAGTTCAGGAATGCTCTTAGAGATTATCATATTAGGACTTTGAGAATTTTGAATATCATAGGAATACTCCCATTAGGATTATTGTTTGGTGCCCAGATAGGCACCTAGGGTGTACATTTTACATGACTACATCCAAAGTAGCACATGAATAGACATTCTCAATCAAGAAGATAAATCTAAATCACACATGTGGAGCTAGTGGAGAGAGCACCAAGGTTATTGCAAAATGGGTGGCAAATGTTGTTGAGGACACAATGAGATCAAATGTGAAGGCTGATGTTAACACAATTCTAAAAGAGACAAAGAAGAAGTTTGGGCTTCATGTCCCTAGGAGTATGGCCTACAGGGCAAGACAAATGGTTGTTGATGTGATTCAAGGTGATCACAGAACCCAATATTTGAGGTTGAGGGACTACCTCCAATGTGTGCTTGACACAAACCCTGGAAGCAGGTGCATTGTCACAACTTTTGATGATCCATTGAACCCAGCACCTACACCTAGGTTCAAGTACATGTTCTACTGCCTGCAAGCTAGCAAGGATGGATTCCTTGCTGGTTGTAGACCTTTCATAGGTATATTTTCATGTATTCCCTAGTATTTCATAGGTACACTAATTAACTTACTTGCAAGTAGTAGTAACTTATTAAGAATCTCATTGTTTTTGCAGGACTTGATGGGTGCTTCATCAAATTGTCAACAGGACAATAAATATTGGCAGCAACAGGAAGGGGTGGGAACAACAACATTTTCCCAATTGCATTTGGAGTAGTTGACAAAGATGAAACTAACAGCTGGACATGGTTTTTGAATCAGCTAAGAGTGTGCATTGGCACAGGAAATAAGTATGGAAACTACACCATCATGTCTGACAGGCAGAAGTATTCAAATCCTTTAGTTGCTTTTATATATAGAAATGCTTTAGTTGTTTTTATATATAGAAATGCTTTACTTTCTTTTATTCATCCCTGTTTATTGTACAAACAGGGATTGCTTAAGGCAATTAGTAATGTGTTTCCTCAGTCCCCAAAAAGATATTGCTTAAGACACATCTATGCCAATTTTCAGTCTGCTGGTTTTAGAGGGGAATAATTAAAAAAATATGTTGACCAAGCTAGCTATTCCTTCACCAAGCATGGTCATGATAAGGCAATGGCTAGTTTAAAAGCAGCTAGTGAACCAGCTTTCATGTGGTTGAATGGGATTCCTAAAGAGTGTTGGGATAGATATGCAATGGATACTGTTTGCAAAACAGATTTAGTTGTCAACAACCTAAGTGAGGTTTTCAACAAGATGATTATAGATGTTAGGTCCAAACCAATTAAAACCATGTTTGAAGGGTTGAGGACCAAATTAATGGTTAAGTACCAGGGGATAAGAGAGAAAAGTGAGACATGTAGGTGGGAAATTACACCAAATAACCTGGAGAAGCTTGAAGAATGCAAGAAATGGGCCAAGTATTGTGATGCATACATGGCTGGTCCAAACATTTGGCAAGTAACTAGTGGAGAGAACTCATATTGTGTGAAGCTCAATGAACACAGCTGCTCCTACAGGAGGTGGGACATGACTGGGATTCCATGCCACCATTCAATTGTTGCTATGCAGAAGATTAAAGTCCATGATGAGGATTATGTCAATCCATTCTTTAAGAAAGAATTATATAAGAAAGATTAAAGCCAGTACAGCAACCCCACAAGTTGTTAGCTCAAAGAGAAAGAGGAAACCATCATCCAGGTGGAATGACTATTTTACAGCAAGTGGCAAACATTAAGTTTGTATAAGTTGCTAGTTTGGCATGCCTCTGAACTGTGCTTGTTTGGCATGCCTCTGAAACTGTGCTTGTTGGCATGCTTCAAAACTGTGTTACTATGTATTTGGTTTGAACTATATATGTGCTACTATGTATGTGGTTATCTTCCACTATATATGTGCTACTATGTATGTGGTTATCTTCAAGGTCATCTTATCGGAGGTCATCGACAACCACCTTGACCCCAATTTCCATCTAGGTCATCTTGTCGGAGGTCATCGACAACCACCTTGAACCCAATTTCAATCAAGGTCATCTTGTCGGAGGTCATCGACAACCATCTTGAACCCAATTTCCATCAAGGTCATCTTATCGGAGGTCATCGACAACCACCTTGAACCCAATTTCAATCAAGGTCATCTTATCGGGGGTCATCGACAACCACCTTGAACCCAATTTCAATCAAGGTCATCTTCTCGGAGGTCATCGAAAACCACCTTGAACCCAATTTCCATCAAGTTCATCTTATCGGAGGTCATCGACAACCACCTTGACCCCAATTTCCATCTAGGTCATCTTCTCGGGGGTCATCTACAACCACCTTGAACCCAATTTCCATCAAGGTCATCTTATCGGAGGTCATCGACAACCACCTTGAACCCAATTTCAATCAAGGTCATCTTGTCGGAGGTCATCGACAACCATCTTGAACCCAATTTCCATCAAGGTCATCTTATCGAAGGTCATCGACAACCACCTTGAACCCAATTTCAATCAAGGTCATCTTATCGGAGGTCATCGACAACCACCTTGAACCCAATTTCAATCAAGGTCATCAACAACCACCTTGAACCCAATTTCCATCAAGGTCATCTTATCGGAGGTCATCGACAACCACCTTGACCCCAATTTCCATCTAGGTCATCTTCTCGGAGGTCATCGACAACCACCTTGAACCCAATTTCCATCAAGGTCATCTTATCGGAGGTCATCGACAACCACCATGACCCCAATTTCAATCAAGGTCATCTTGTAGGAGGTCATCGACAACCACCTTGAACCCAATTTCAATCAAGGTCATCTTGTCGGAGGTCATTGACAACCATCTTGAACCCAATTTCCATCAAGTTCATCTTGAATCTAGGTCATACTCATCTAGGTCAACAACCACATATTTATCATAGGTAATCATATTTATCATAGGTCATCATACTGAGGATACAAATCAGTCAAATTTATCAATCAAATACAAAAAATCAAATGATCAAACTAAAACAGTTCTTCACTGCATTAATAAGGACAGGTTACAATAACTTAAGATTCAGTACAGATCAAGTCACCAACATGATTCCAATTACAATAACTTAAGCAGTTCATATATAAGACTGCACAAAAGAGACATCTAACACCATCAGTAGGCCAGTTACATATATAGGCCTCCCTACTTAGCATTGTGAATCAGTAGGGACACTTCAAGCCTCCAGTATAGCCTTGATTTGCTCCAGCTTCTCCTTTCTACCATGGCCGGCATTGAGCAGCTCAGCAACAACTGCTTCCAACTCTTTCTTCTCTTCAGCAAGTGATACGTCCAAAACGTATCGATAATTTCTGCTTGCTCCATGCATGTTTTGTGTGATATTTCTATGATCTAGATACACTTTCATACATTTTTTATCATATTTGTACTAACCTATTAACTCAGTGCACCCCAGTGCCAGTTCCTGTTTTCTGCTGTTTTTCTATTTCAGTTTTCCCCCATATAAAAAGTGCCAGAAAAATTCGGGAAAATTCAGATAAAAAATCAGCATGACGGAAGCTTCGAGAAAAGCCCGGGAGGGGCCAGAGGGGGGCCAGGGGGGCCCAGGAGGCCACCCGGCGCGGCCCCACCCCTGGCCGTGCCAGGGGGGCGCCTGGGGCCCCTGGTCCACCTCTGGCTGCCCCCCTTCGCCTATTTATCCCCCGTCACGGGAAAACTCCAGAACAAGAACCCTATTCCGCGAACTCGCCTCTGTTCCGCCGCCGCCGCGCTTCCAAGATCGGGAGCACCAGAAGACCTCTTCCCGGCACCCTGTCGGAGGGAGGATTGACCTCCGGGAGTCTCCTCTCCACCATGGATGCTCCCCGGATGTCTCGTGAGTAGTTTACCTTGGACCATGGGTCCGTGATTAGTAGCTATGTGATGTTCTCCTCCCCTCTTTGATCTTCATTGTTTAGACCTCGTGAGCTGCCCTACATGATCGAGGCACCTTTGTAATATTTCTGCTATTGCTATGTTGAGTTTGATCGGATCTGATGGATTATGAGATTATGTTCAGATTGTGATAGAGTAATATATTTGGTTTTTATCTCTTATAATTTTGTTCCTAAGTAATTCTTGCATGCTCTCCGTTGTTGTTTATTGCTTTGGCCAAGTAGTAGGTAGTGACTCCAAGAGGGAGCGTTGTGCTAGATTGTGGGTTCATGCCTCCCCGATGACATGCTTGAGTGACAGAAACATGAGTCTAGGGGATGTGTTGTTGCCACAAGGGGGAAAACAACGGTGCTTGTAACCGCGGTTACAAGGATTGTTTACTTTACGCAAAGTTCTTTTTAATGCAGTTGTCTGTTGCTTTGGGTTTACACTTTGGGTGGGGCTCGTAACTTAATACCAACGAGATGTTCTGGATAGATATCTCAAGGTGGATGATTAGTAGTAGATGCAGATGGATTTCGGTCTACTTACCTTGGCGTACTGCCTGTGCTTTTGAACCCCTTCCTTTATTTTGTAGCATAGTTAGCATTGCGGTGCGTTCTTAATCCTGTCAATTGCCTTTCTGTAATTTGTTTACCTCGCATAGCATTTTTTCGTCTTTTGAGAGAGAGACATCACTAGCGAACATCACGTATCCCGGTCCATATCCTCATTATTGTTTCCAAGCTTTATTTACTTTTCTGCATTTACTTTCAAGTTGCTATCATTATCCCCTTGCGTTTTATCATTTGTGAACAACAAGACCGGAGAGATTGACAACCTCTCTGAACTTCTTTGGGAGCAAAGTTATCTGTGTCTGTGTGCAGGTACGCGTCAGTTGCGCTGCTGACACCTACTTATCATCTCTGGAGTGCTACTGGAGACAAACCTTGGTATCTTTACTGAGGGAAACTTGTTACTGTACCGCATCACGCCTTTCACTTGGGGCCTACCAACGAAGGGCGAGTAGCCGTCATCAAGAGCAATTTCTGGCGCCGTTGACGGGGACTCCGAGTGCTAAGATAGGGGAGTTGCACACTACCCTTTACCTTTGTTTTTTTAGTCTTGTTAGTTTACCTTTCAGTTTTTTATCTTCGTGTCCTTTATGAAAAACCACAAAAATAGTTGCTACCTTTTGCCTTTGTCTTGCTTTGCCTATTTATGCTATCCTCATCATGGGTGATGAACCACCCAAATATGGTAGGATGGACATGTTTCACTTGGATCGTCTTCGATCAATTTGTGCTCCCGCTAAAACCCAACCGACTTGGTTGAGGGAAAATCATTGGATGAGAAAGGGAAACACTTATGGGATCAAATACATGTTTCTTATTGCCATGCTAAACTTTTGTGCCACATTTATGATTTTACTTGTTGTTCTAATATATATCATAAACACCTCCCTTTCCAATGTGAGTTTAATGAAAATGAGATCTTATCTTCTTATGCTAAAGGTGTTTATGATTACTTTGATGTTGAAAAGATTGAAGAGTTTGTTGCTTTTAAAGGTGCCTATGAGATTGCTTCTTTGATTGAAAAGTATCACGATACTATTTTCGAGTCTGAAAACTTCGCAGTTCTTGCTTATTGCTTCGAGAATTATACTTCCAATTCTTATATTGAGGACTTTAAAAATAAAATGTTTGCTGCCCAAGAAGAGGCCAATGATTGCTTTGAGGAGGAATCCCATGATTCCGAGGACTCACTTGAAACATCCCTTTCTCAAAATTTTGATACTTGCTTTGTTGATGGCCAAGATGCCACTATGGATGATGCTGAAAAAAATGAACTCTCTATAGTTCCTTATGTTAAGCATGAAATTGTTGCTATTGCACCCACACTTGATCGTCCTATTATCCTGTTGAAATCTCCAACTCATGTTCCGGAGAGTTTTGCCCTTATTAAACGTCAATGTGACGGGTTGCATTTATCTTATGATCCTAAAAACCGTGTTGAAAACAATACACGTGTGCTTGTAGGTCATGAACAACATGATTTATGTGATAGTTATATTCTTAATGTTGTTCATGATGCTACTGAAAATCACTTTGAGAGAGGAAAGTTTGGTTGTAGAAACTTCCATGTTACAAAAACACCTCTCTTTATGTTGAAAGTTTTTAAGTTGCTCTTGTTCCACCTTCCTATGCATGTCACTTTGTGCTTCTTTGATTTATTTTCTTACAACATGTCTATGCATAGGAAGTGGGTTAGGCTTAAATGTGTCTCGTATTTGATTCTTGATGCTCTCTTTTGCTCCAAATTATTATTCTTATGTGAGCATCTTCTTTTACCTTAAGCCTAGCTAATGGCTCTAAAGAAGCGCTTTCGGGGGGCACCCCGCAACGAATTTAGTTTTTTCTTTTTGCTTTTGTTGTGTCTTGATGATTGTTACTACTGTAGCAACATCATTGTATCTTTATTTTTCAGCTTTGTGCCAAGTTATAGCCTCTTATGGCAAGGGAAGTAAAAGTTGTGACATGCTGTCCAGAAAACAGATTCTGTCCTCGTGACCAGAAAAATTCCAGAAAAATCCCAGTTCATCTTTTTGAGCTGAAATTATTACACAGTATGCTATATACAATTACGAAACTTCCGTATGTTCTAAGTTTTTTGATTTGAGTTTCAGAAGTGCCCCTAAAAAATTCTTTACTATCTGCTGTTCTGTTTTTCACAGATTCTGCCACGTTTTGTCTCTCCTTGCTTTTGCAAACCTTAAGCTTGCTTTTTCTTTGCAAAAACTTTTTGGCACTCTTGAGAAACAGTAGCTCCTCAAGATTATATTTATATCCAGTGGGAAAAATTATTTATTAAGGGTACTAACCTCTCTAATCAGCTTATGATGAGTTATGTATGAAGGGAGTTTTCAAGTGTGCGATGGAAGATGATGAAAGAAGATCCAGGAGTGTCAAGCGCTCAAGCTTGGGTATGCCCCCATGCGTCCCCAATAAATATTCAAGGAGACTCAAGCGTCTAAGCTTGGGGATGCCCCCCCCCCCATGCATCCCCTTCTCCATCAACCATCATCAGTTCGTCCTTCGTCTCACTATATTTTTATCACTTCATGTGTTATGTGCTATGCTTGGAGCGTCTCGCTCTTAGGTTTTGTTTCTAGTTTTCTTTAGCTTTTCTTGCTGTTCATAACAAGTTAGATCCCGTCTTACTTTGTGTGGGAGAGAACCACGCTCCACTTTCAAAATCTAGAACACATCATAGGATTTTTCCTGCCTATCTTTTTGCTGTTGTGTGTTCTTTATCTTTTCATAGCTACTGCCATGTTTAGTTTTAGTCTTAGTTTGTCTTTAGCAAGAGCTTTGGATTTTGTTTAGTTTTTTTCTGCAACTCTTTTAGTTTTCATGTTTATCTTGTTAAGAGAGTTGGTTGTTGCACTGAGTTATGTCTTGTCTTGAGAGGAGGTTGCTATTTTCTTCTAGTAGTAACTTGCAATAGTTTTGAGGCATTGTTGTGAGTAATGTTTGGAATTTTGGTGTCAAGAGCTCTTGCCTATTAGTGATAGGTGTCGTATTTTGGGAAATCCGTGTGTATTTTCAAAACCTACAAAACTAGTTGAGAACTCTAGCTACTAGATAGATCACTACTCTTCTGAGGAGTCGAATATTAGAGTACACTCACGTACCATGAGTCGAGGATGCGCAAGGATAACCAAACCCCCATACACTCCTCCTCGGGGTACTTGTTTGTGAACCTCCTCATTAGATTGAGAGTTACCGATAATAAGTGCATGAGTTCTTCGGACTAATGTAAGTATTGAGAGTTGACACTTCCACCTTCCCATATTTTGCTAGCCTTTCCCGTGCCGTGCATTGCCTTCTTCTCACTCCGAGAGCTGGTGTCCACCTTCGCCGGTACTTCCAAACCCTTGGCATGATACGCTCTGTCATCATAAGCCTCCCTTTATCTTTCCTCAAAACAGCCACCATACCTACCTATCAAGACATTTCCATAGCCTTTCCGAGTTACATTGCCATGCAACTTCCACCTCTTCATGACTTGATCTTCATGTCATACATGTTCCTGCTACACTGGCAGCGACATACATTGCATACATCATGATAGTTACATCTTCTTTATGATTTTGAGTACCTTGTAAAGTGTGAAAGATCTCCTTTACCTTCTTGTAAAATAGAGTGTTGCCCTTAAGTGAGGAAAAGATCCCAAAGTGGACACATTAAAAGATCCCAAAGAGGACAAATGAGAGTTAAATAGAAAGAGCCATTGAGGCCACCAAAAAAATACAAAAAAATAGAAAAAAGAGAAAAAGAAATAAAAAGAGAGAAAGGGGCAACACTACTATCCTTTTGAGAGATCCACACTAGTACTCCCTCTATATCTTTGTACTCCATAGAGATGATCTTTATGCATATAGGTTGGAGAGCTTCTTAGCTCGTATGTGCATCCATTGCATTGCAATCCCTACTCCTCGCATCATATCTATCATTTGGCATCTCTTGCCTATGATTGTTCTCATTGATGTGAGCCTTTCTCATCCTTTTTGTCTTCCTCCTCCACCATATTTCTCTCTTTGCCATCCTAAGTGTCAACTCTCGTGCTTACGCTCATCCATTGCATGAGTGCTCAAAATATCGAAAAGGAGTGGATCAAATTGACTTGTACCTGGCTAGTGGTCCGGGGACGAGTCAAGATAAGATTCCAAAGAGGACCAAGTGTGAAACTTTAGTAGATTGAGTTCTCAACAAAAATACTTTTTTCTCGTATTCCCTGTCCTCCTTTCTTGCACGCAAACACCATTTGGAGACATTCGAGTCACGGACAGCAAGAGCTCTTGCACCTTTTGTTCTTTTGTTACTTATTTCAATGCTAATATAGACTCTTGCCTGTTATGACTTGAATTGAATCTCTGACCTTGATTGCTTTACGTTTCAAAGTTCTTTTATGGTTGCTAGCATGTCACCACAGAAATTATGCTTGTTATCATTTACCTACTCGAGGACGAGCAGGAATTAAGCTTGGGGATGTTGATACGTCCAAAACGTATCGATAATTTTTGCTTGCTCCATGCATGTTTTGTGTGATATTGCTATGATCTAGATACACTTTCATACATTTTTTATCATATTTGGACTAACCTATTAACTCAGTGCACCCCAGTGCCAGTTCCTGTTTTCTGTTGTTTTTCTATTTCAGTTTTCCCCCATATAAAAAGTGCCAGAAAAAATCGGAAAAATTCAGATAAAAAATCAGCGTGACGGAAGCTTCGAGAAAAGCCCGGGAGGGGCCAGAGGGGGGCCAGGGGGCCCAGGCGGCCACCCGGCGCGGCCCCACCCCTGGCCACGCCAGGGGGGCGCCTGGGGCCCCTGGTCCACCTCTGGCTGCCCCCCTTCGCCTATTTATCCCCCGTCACGGGAAAACTCCAGAACAAGAACCCTATTCCGCGAACTCGCCTCTGTTCCGCCGCCGCCGCGCTTCCAAGATCGGGAGCACCAGAAGACCTCTTCCCGGCACCCTGCCGGAGGGAGGATTGACCTCCGGGAGTCTCCTCTCCACCATGGATGCTCCCCGGATGTCTCGTGAGTAGTTTTCCTTGGACCATGGGTCCGTGATTAGTAGCTATGTGATGTTCTCCTCCCCTCTTTGATCTTCATTGTTTAGACCTCGTGAGCTGCCCTACATGATCGAGGCACCTTTGTAATATTTCTGCTATTGCTATGTTGAGTTTGATCGGATCTGATGGATTATGAGATTATGTTCAGATTGTGATAGAGTAATATATTTGTTTTTATCTCTTATAATTTGGTTCCTAAGTAATTCTTGCATGCTCTCCGTTGTTGTTTATTGCTTTGGCCAAGTAGTAGGTAATGACTCCAAGAGGGAGCGTTGTGCTAGATTGTGGGTTCATGCCTCCCCGATGACATGCTTGAGTGACAGAAACATGAGTCTAGGGGATGTGCTGTTGCCACAAGGGGGAAAACAACGGTGCTTGTAACCGCGGTTACAAGGATTGTTTACTTTACGCAAAGTTCTTTTTAATGCAGTTGTCTGTTGCTTTGGGTTTACACTTTGGGTGGGGCTCGCAACTTAATACCAGCGAGATGTTCTGGATAGATATCTCAAGGTGGATGATTAGTAGTAGATGCAGATGGATTTCGGTCTACTTACCTTGGCGTACTGCCTGTGCTTTTGAACCTCTTCTTTTCTTTTGTAGCATAGTTAGCATTGCGGTGCGTTCTTAATCCTGTCAATTGCCTTTCTGTAATTTGTTTACCTCGCATAGCATTTTTATCGTCTTTTGAGAGAGAGACATCACTAGCGAACATCACGTATCCCGGTCCATATCCTCATTATTGTTTCCAAGCTTTATTTACTTTTCTGCATTTACTTTCAAGTTGCTATCATTATCCCCTTGCGTTTTATCATTTGTGAACAACAAGACCAGAGAGATTGACAACCTCTCTGAACTTCGTTGGGAGCAAAGTTATCTGTGTCTATGTGCAGGTCCGCGTCAGTTGCGCCGCTGACACCTACTTATCATCTCTGGAGTCCTACTGGAGACAAACCTTGGTATCTTTACTGAGGGAAACTTGCTGATGTACCGCATCACGCCTTCCACTTGGGGCCTACCAACGAAGGGCGAGAAGCCGTCATCAGCAAGCATGTCATTCTCCATTTTGATGTCTTTCATGGCCTTCCTAGTGTTCTGAATTATGTCAGCCTGGGCCCTAAGGATGCACTTCTGCTCTTTCTCAAGCTTGAGCTTCTCCATCTACAGCTGCCTCTCTAGGGCTTGCTTTTCCTTCTCTAACTTCTCAGCATTCTCTGATTTCTGGTTCTGATCAGCATTGCGAAGCCCGTTCTGCCCTCAAACATTTGTGTAATCTCATCCATCATCTTCTAATAGTCACTCCATACTTTATCCTTCTCCTTAATCAGCTTGGCAACCTCCTTGTCATGTGCATCCTTGTCTTTAGCCCTGTCTTGGTTGCTCTAAAAAACATGTCCCACAACCTAATGAGGCGGTTCTGAAGTATCTCAGGCCAGGGAGCATCAACCCACTCAACTACACCGCAATTAACACCTCCCTGCTGAAATGAAAAAAACTTAAACATAGTAAATTGACTAATTACTAAAAGATGAACTAAAACAATGAACTACACCACAACCCACTGAAGTATCTCAACACACACTACTAGAAGATGAACACATTTTCAATTGTCAGCAAAACAACACAGAAATAATAGCATTTGCAGCAACTAATAGTAAGACAACAATAGAAATTACAATAACTACAAGATAATGACAGAAATTCTCAATTGTCACATATAATTCATAAGCTCACACTACTACAAACTCAGAACACACTACTATACTATAATTCAAATGCTACATAGAAAATGTGCTTACTAACCTGGACAGAGCACCCATAGAACCTCCTCCCAGTGTTTGTTCCTTCAAATGCAACACACTTTCTTAGTGTCATCCTATGCAGCATGCACTTGGGCACATCCTCAATGACAGAGCCACAAAACAAAGGCTCAGGGATAGTGTCAGGTGTGTCCTGCAAAAAACCATGTTACTAATCACAATGGAGAAGCATACAATCCTAATTCCACAATGCAATAAAACCTAACCCTAATCTTAAATCCCAAATGAAGAAGGCAGTACTATTGTTCTTTCTCTGCTTACAACCTAGTGCATTAACAAGAACAGAGAATACATGAATAAAGCACAAAAATGCCTAATTTCCTAATCAAGAAGCACAGAAAGACTAATCCACAAACCCTAACCCAAAATTCACTAGTCCACAAGCTTGTACTACTGTTGTTTCTGCTGCCTGTCTACTGCACGAACAAGAAAAGAGAGCGAGGAGCAAATCAAACCTAACCCTAACCCTAATTCACAAATCAAGAAGCACAGAGAGAGGAGCAGGATGCAACTTACGAAATACTCCATGTCCATCAAACTACCTCCCATGTTGTCGTCGCTCTCTTCCCCATCATTCCACGAGGGCATCCTGGCCGGCGATGAGCTTCTACGGCGGGTGTCAATGGCGAGCTCGAGCAAAGAGAGAGTGAGAGAGTGAGCAGAGTGAGAGAAAGAGAGAGACCGGCTCGGGTCCTTTTGACCTGGCCCGGCCGGGACGGCTGCGGCCTAACGGCCGTCAAACCTCGCGCCGTCCAGTTCTGGTTAGGTGGCCCCGACAAGTGGGCCAGCACGGTCAGAAAACGGTTTAAATTTAAACAAACTAGCAACTAGTGTTTTTTGGAACAGTCCACCAAAATAGTGTTAGTTTTTTGGAAGATTAGCAAAATCGATAGTTTTTTTGTGCCCTAGCCCCGAAAGTGATAGTTTTATGTTATATACTCCTTAATTAGTGATCTCAGACAAGGGAACAGGCGACGCAGGACACAACGCCAACACGATCAAACAGTTTTGCGCAAATATGAAATAACGGCTAACGGGCAACTTAAATGTGGCATAGTGAAAAATCGATGATGATGAGAATTAGCAAATTCAGATTTCTGACTAATTTAACCAAACCCAGGAAAACAAAATTACACAAGTGAGGTCTGAGGATGCGATACAAACTTCCAAGTTCACAAACGACAGTCAAAAAACTAGAAGCCGACAGCCAGAGCCACCAGAGCAGCCAAAGCCAGGCTCACGCCCGCTCCGCCGCCGCACTCCCTGCCCGACCACCCGCCGGCGCTGTCCTCCAGCGGCTGCCCCCGCCGTTCAGCACCTGGTTCTCCTGCTGCCCGAACACCCCCTGCCCTTGCCCGTGCTGCCCTTGCCCGAACGGGAGCGGGCCATGGCCGCCACTGATCGGCGCCACCGCGCTCGGCACCGGCGGCGGCGAGGACCCCATGGGAAGGTGGTGCGGGTGAGGCGTGCCGACCGGCGGTGGCGTGAATGGCACGTCGTCGTCGCCCGGTGAAGCTGGTGGCGTGGCGATGCTCGCGCCGGGAGATGGCACGAGTGGGGGCGTGCCCAGAGCTGGCAATGGCGGGGCAATGGCAGTGGGAGCTGGAGGCGGTGACGAGTACAGAGGCAGGTCTGGCGACTCGGGGATCGGGTGGGTGACCGCTGGCGGCGGTGACGAGTACAGAGGCTGCTCCAGCGACTCAAGGATCGGGTGGGTGTCCGCTGGCGGTGGTGACGAGTACAGAGGTTGCTCCGGCGACTCGGGGATCGGGACGTAGGTGTCCGCTGGCGGTGGAGGCAGCTGCAGGTCCGACCAGTCGGTTGACGGGTCAGACGGTGGCGGTGGCGGTGGCACCGACAGGTCAGGCGAGTCGGCCGAATCGTCGTCGTCGTCGTTGTCGTCGTCGTCAGCTGGCGGTGGCGGCGGCAGCATCTGGTCGGCCGACGTGTCAGCTGGCAGCATCTGGCCGACCGACGTGTGGGAGCTGGAGGCGGTGACGAGTACAGAGGCAGGTCTGGCGACTCGGGGATCGGGTGGGTGACCGCTGGCGGCGGTGACGAGTACAGAGGCTGCTCCGGCGACTCGGGGATCGAGTGGGTGTCCGCTGGCGGTGGAGGCAGCTGCAGGGCCGACGTGTCAGCATCTGGTCGGCTGATTTGTTATGATAGTTGTTTGGATTTGTTAGAACAGTTTCTTGGATTTGCAGAACATTGTGCACTGTGTGTTTTTGATAATATAGTTGCATGGATTTGCTACAATAGTTGCTTGATTTGTTATGATAGTTGCTTGGATTTTTTAGATAGTTTCTTAGCTTTGCTCAAACATTGTGCATTATGTGTTTTGATAATATAGTTGCATGGATTTGCTACGACTTTTGCTTGATTTTGTTAAGACAATTGCTTAATTTTTTAGGATAATGCTTGATTTATTTGGACAATTTTGCATTGTGTTTTTTTGGTAATGTAGGTGCTTGGATTTACTAGGACAATTGCTTGATTTCTCTAAGACAGATGTTGTGTTTTATTAGGACAGTTGCTTGAATTATTAGGATAGTTGCTAGGACATTTTTCATTGTGTTTTTTAGTAGTATAGTTTTTTGGATTTGCAAAGGCAGATGCTTGTTTTTGCTATGGTAGTTGCTTGGTTTAGCTAGAATATTTTTACAACTGAACATCAATAGTAGGCAACTGACTATCAATGGTAAAAAAATGATTAATCATGATAGACAAGTTGATAGAAAGTCATATTAGTTAAATAAGAATAATTGCCTACAAATAGCACTAAAGTTGCCTACATACCACACAAAGTTGCTCAAAAATAAAAGTTCGTCAAAACATATCCATATGAGTTCTAGTTTTGAAGAACTCGTCGTGAGAAACCCAACGATGAAAACGGATTTGAATTTTGATACACGATTCAAAAGTTGTAGCTTTTAAAAAAAATCAACAATAGGTGCACGTACTAGCTAGCGTGGGGATGAAGTGGAAATCTGTTCTTTCCTATTTTAGAAAAGGTTGCTCGGTCAGCCCGCGAAGCGCACGTGCGCTTCCTATCCGCGTTCAAATTACTTTACATGGGGTATCCCCTAATTAGTGATCTCAAACAAGGGAACAGGCGACGCAGGACACAACCCCGACACGATCAAACAGTTTTGCGCAAATACGAGATAACTTAAATGTGACATAGTGAAAGATCGATGATGATGATGAGAATTAGCAAATTCAGATTTCTGGCTAATTTAACCAAATCCAGGAAAACAAAATTACACAAGTGAGGTCTGAGGATGCGATACAAACTTCCAAGTTCCAAACGACAGTCAAAAAACTAGAAGCCGACAGCCAGAGCCACCAGAGCAGCCAAAGCCAGGCTCACGCCCGCTCCGCCGCCGCGCTCCCTGCCCGACCACCCGCCGGCGCTGTCCTCCAGCGGCTGCCCCCCGCCGTTCAGCACCTGGTTCTGCTGCTGCCCGAACACCCCCTGCCCTTGCCCGTGCTGCCCCTGCCCCTGCCCGAACGGGAGCGGGCCATGGCCGCCACTGATCGGCGCCACCGCGCCGGGCACCGGCGGCGGCGAGGCCCCCATGGGAAGGTGGTGCGGGTGAGGCGTGCCGACCGGCGGTGGAGGGAATGGCACGTCGTCGTCGCCCGGTGAAGCTGGTGGCGTGGCGATGCTCGCGCCGGGAGATGGCACGAGTGGGGGCGTGCCCAGAGCTGGCAATGGCGGGGCAATGGCACTGGGAGCTGGAGGCGGTGACGAGTACAGAGGCTGGTCTGGCGACTTGGGAATAGGGTGGGTGTACGCCGGCGGTGGTGGCGAGTACAGAGGCTGCTCCGGCGACTCGGGGATCGGATGGGTGTCTGCCGGCGGTGGTGACGAGTACAGAGGCTGCTCCGGCGACTCGGGGATCGGGACGTAGGTGTCCGCTGGCGGTGGAGGCAGCTGAAGGTCCGGCCAGTCGGTTGACGGGTCAGACGGTGGCGGTGGCGGTGGCAGCGGCAGGTCAGGCGAGTCGGCTGAATCGTCGTCGTCATCGTTGTCGTCGTCGTCAGCTGGCGGTGGCGGCGGCAGCATCTGGTCGGCCGACGTGTCAGACGGCGGCGCCGTAAGGTCTCCGAAAGTGAAGTCCGAGCCCCACGGACTGGCGAGAGTCGACGTGACCGCCGGCGGCGGGAGCACCTCGTCCATCGAAGGCGATGACACCGGCAAGGACATCGCGGCGCCGCACCTCCGCCCGGTCCACGGCTCGTCCCTCGTCCTCCACACCGTTACGCCGTCTCTGCTAACGATCCTCATGTCGCCGGCGCCGTCGAGGCTGAGCATGGAGGGGTCGGAGTCGACGGCGGTGTCCCACAGCGAGTGCCCGCCGGCGAAGAGCTCGAGCCCGACGGGCGAGAACGCGAGGTCGCACGTGTCAACACCTCCCACCGGCGTGCAGTCGGACTCCCACACGCTGCTGGTCCCGCCGCCGCCGCCCTGCTGCTGGACGACCTCGACGTAGCACACGTCCTCGCCATCGCCCACGGCGGCGCGGCGGAGGTACGCGGCGAACGAGCCGGAGGGCGACGCGAGGAAAGGCTGCGCCTGCGCGCGCGCGCCGCTCTGGCCGTCGCCATCGGCATCGTCCTCGTCAGCGAAGGCGGCCGGGGCGACGGTGGCGATGATCTGCTGCTCGGTGGTCCTGGAGATGTAGCTGCTGCCGGAGGAGACGGCGCCGGGAAAGGAGGAGAGGCGCAGCAAGAGCAGCACCAGGATGGCGAGGGAAGAAGCCATGGTGGAATGGTGTGAGGGGCTTGGCGATGGGTGGTGCAGGGTTTTAACGGAGGTGGAAGAGGGTTTGGTGCGAGCTTGATGATTTGTGGAGCAACTCCAGTGTGTGTAGTGGTAGTAGGAGAAAGGTGTGTGTTGCATGGAGTGGAGAGCGTCTCTTCAGTTTGGGATATGATTTCAAATTCAGATGATGGATTGAGTCTTCACCTGTTCCAATAGTAGTACGGAGTAGGGGTTTTTTTAGGGAACAAAGACTTGTTGTTAGGGCATAGGGCATTTGGAGATCTCTAAATTGTCCTTCGAGAAATAAATTAGCAGACTTGACAATAGATACTGCATAATTCAGGATACATCTAGTGCTAGGATGTGTGATCAGTGGATTGATAGAGGATTAGGCGATGAAACCTACACTGCTATCAAAGTGAAAATACTGCTTCCAATCAGCAGATGGTCAAACTGTTAGGCATGAGTGATGCATGGTCCGGAAAAACTTGTGTGAAACATATCTGCATCGGAATAGTATGATATTATGAGCAGTTCACATACAAAGTTTACCTATATTTGCCATACTTTTTCTTTGCCACACATTCTAACTAAGGTCAGGTGATCAAAATGGGCGTCACGCTTTAGATGACAGAAATCTTATCACAAGTGTGACTGCAAACCAGACATGAGGCTAACTTAGTCAAACTTAGAAAATGTGGCAAGCTTAGTATGCCACTGATGCCATCCTAACATGTTCATATATCTGAAGCTTTGAAGACAACAGCAACATGCAGCATGCAGCCTCACAATGGAGAAACAGCACCATAGCGAAGCGTTACACGTATACATTCGGTTGCACAGGCACGAAATCCACCAAGGAGACTAACCAAAACATGGTCGTCGAAAGAAAGATGCGCAGCAAGTATATCTAATCAAAGTACTCCGAATGATTTCGCGGAAAATTTCAGTAGCATACAGGTGTACAGTTTACAGTACATGAAGGGAATTGTTGCAGACAACACTGATGATTGTTGGCAAAAAAAATACATGTGCTAGTTGCTGCATAAATCAAGAGAGGCAGTTATCAAACTATGTTGTATCATGCTCATGCTACAAACTTTAATCTCCATGGATCGTGTAGCGCTCCCACTTCTTAGTCGGGTCATAGATCTGCAAGAAAACATGGGTGGTTACTATCTGAGCGAAATTGCTGACAAAACAGACATGTACTTTTGCAGATCACAGTAAGTGCGTAAAAGGGTACAAGGGAATGTGCCACACCTCCCATCTCGAGGCCGGGAATATATGTTTGTTCTTCTCATACCAATGCCTCTCTACAACCTTCCCCGCATGAGACTACAATCATCAAGCATGAGATTAGACATTTGGATTCTGGAATGCAGCATGTGGACACCAAAAATACAAGCAAGATATTGGTGAGTTACCTCATCCTTCTCCTTTGTAGCATCAGCAATGGTACGAACGTCCTCATGAACATCAAAGTGGAAAAGCTGGAAACAGAAATCAGCGTCAGTGAATACCTCCATTTCCTTAAGCCATGAAGAGTCTATCTAGAAAACCAAAAGGTTCTCCTGTGGCTGAGCAGGAACTAGTGTTACGGCATTCTTAGTGAGTTAACTAGATCAAGACAGCACATAAGATATTACTGCTCTTTAATTATAGCCTTATACTCCCTCCGTTCTGAAACAAGTGTCTCAACTTCGTACTAACTTTAGTACAAAGTTGTACGAGATTTGAGACTTATTTTGAAACGGAAGGAGTAGGTGATAGTAAAACGGTGAGCAGTTATAGAAAAATGACGTTGCAAGTTGGAAACTACTCCCTCCGTTCCAAAATAACTGTTGTGGCCTTAGTACAATTTTATACTAGAGCTAGTACAAAGTTGAGTCGGTTATTTTGGAACGGAGGGAGTATAAAAGAAGCATATCAGTTTGCATATATCCATGTTTTTAAATCTGGGGAAAGCTCCAGAATAATCAAATGTTTTTTTAGGGTCAGAATAATCAAATGTTCAAGGAAAGAAAAAAGACCAGTAGTGAAGGAAGGATCATTACCGGTCCACTCTTGCCCCTTGCTTTATTAATAATTAACTCGTAGAAGCTGTGTTGCTGTCAAATCAAAATAGCAAACATGAAATGGGGACGGAATAAAACTTATTGAAACAGCCAGAAAAGTGTAACTTATAGGGGAACGAACTCAAACTTTACTTACATGAGGGATAATGAGATCTTCCTTCACATAGAGTAGGTTCTCAACTGATGTTGTCCGTACTTCACGGAACTCCGGAGCAAGCTGCTGCTGAACAGCCCTCAAGAATTCTCCAATAGAGTCGCCTTTACGTACCTGGGGGTGTAGAAGGATTTTTTTAATAAATGTATACAGTTCACATCTTTAGAACAGTCAAAAGAGGATCAATTTGTCCAGTGTTAGAAATGCACCTGGATAGCTCTCCTGTGACCAGTACCATCCCAGTAACTGTAAGTGATTGAAAGAGGTTCACCTGAAAGAGGGATGTGTTTGGTTAATCAGTTCAGACGCAAGAATAATCCAAAAGAGAAAGATACACATTAAATTAAATGATATTATGCTATCAGCATGTGGCAGTACTTTTGATCAATTCTTGCTCACGCGACCACTGCATCTTCAAGCGTTCTCGCTCTGCTTGTTCCTCTGCCTCTCTCTCTCTGAAGGATCATTCTTAGCAAACAGCTTGAGGGTTAAACAAAGCTTGAAAACGACAACCAACACTAACCAATCATAAACTAAAAGACATACCTGTCAGGTAGAAAACTTGTCTCAACTGTGGGATCCTTTCCAAGTTGTTTCTTCTGAGTTTCTTCTGTAATGAATAATAAGCATAATGTTCATACACTCAGGTAATTCACAAGTAGTTCAAAGGGTGTAGGCATAAAGAAACAGTACCAATATGTCAATACATATACCAGGGCACTATGAGCACAAACAGTGAGATTGTAAATAAACAGAACATAATCATGTTCCGTAGCTGTCACCAAGAACCGATCATTTGCTTTATCTAGTCTAGGTTCAGCTATTTCCAACTTTGCATGCAAGGCCATCTACGCGCAACTTTCTATGCCAAAACACAGGACATGACAACAAGGTGCAGCCTACAGTTGAATCAATCAAATGATTGCCTTGACTCGTCAGCACTTGAAGCAAAGTAAATTGTGAAGCAGGGAATGCAGCTGAAAAAAATGCAACACAGGGATCCTTGCTAAAACATCAATGAAGTCAACAATGAGTTGTTAAAACAAAGGACTGCTTTAGTTTGAATACTAAGACGCAACACCGGTTTGTGAACAGATGAGAGCAATACATACAAAGGAATGGCATGTGTCCTATTATTAGATGAAATTCATCTACAATATCTCAGATGTGCTCGCATATGAAAGAAAGAAATATGATATCAAAATCGCAAGAAACAATCTTGATCACAAAAGTAGATAAACAATCGAACAAGGGAATTCCACAGTCAATGTGATTAGTAACAGACAACCTGATCATGCAAACTGAAACGATATCTGCTTGATAAATAGCCATACACTACTAAAGCCAACAGAACATGAGTAAATAAAAAAAATGAAAAGGTTAGGACATCATACGGTTCTCAAACTCATCCTCGTCACTTCCATTCCCAATGTCGTCATAGAACGACAAGCGTGGATCACCCCTCACTCTTCTCTTTTTCCTTTTCTGCATTTGCAGTTCTTCTTCTCTGAAACCAATAATACAACACTTCAAATTTGCATGAGGAAACAAATCAAGGAAAAATTCTGATTCAACCAAGCTAGGATTTCAAACTCACTCTTGTTGCAATTTCTGAAGCTTCTCCTTCTCTTCCTCCTCAATCTTAGTTCGTATGTTAACCCTCTGCTCAGGCAATGGGTGAAAATTAAATAACCAAAATTTGCTTTGCCCAGGAATAGAAAAAGCAAAGACTGATGCACACGAACCGCCTGTCTATTACCTTCTCAACATACTGCTCCCTCGTAACCAGGCCAACAGTTTCCTTCTTGAATGCCGTCTCAAGAATCTGTGAAATACGGCTCTTAGTATACATTTACACGGTACTTGCAAAAACCTCTACTCCCTCCGATCCATAATAAGTGTCGCTTGTGCGACACTTATTATGGATCGGAGGGAGTATAATTTAGTATCCTGTGAAGAAGCCATGCCAAAGATCCAATAAAATAAATCCACCCAGTGACTCAAATTAAGATACATACATAGAATCTATGAAGAGAATCAATACTACTAGTTCTGGGTATTCCTAAGCGAATCATTCAAGTACCAAAATCTAACAGCGTTCAGGTCCTACAACCTCCAGGATTTATCAACTTCTCATCAATCAAACAAAACGCCAGCCGAACAGAACTGTGAGGCATCAAGCAACACAGTTAACAAATCTACAAGTACCCACATGTCCTTCAAGGGTATGAGCTTGCACCTTCTGAGTAAAGTTATCCAAGTGAAGCTAACTATGACATGGGAACCACTACAGAGAATTCTCCAACAACAAAAGTAACAGCTTACAACAGGGCTGCCAAATCCAACAACACCTACCCATGATAAAGCGGACCCAAATGCTTCTACTGGTCCAACAGCGTCTAAATCCAACTTCGCACGCCATGCTAGTACGCGAATCGACCAGTAAACAGACGAAGATTTGGTCGCGAGCCAAACGCACGGTGGACGGCTGCGACGGTTTTACCTCGGAGGTGCTGGAGCCGAACTGGAGGAGGCCGGGCTGCTCGTCGGCGTTCTTGCTCTTGAGCTCCTCGATCTTCCGGCGCTCCGCCTCGCGCTGCTTCTCAAGCCGCCGGATCTTTACCGCGTCCTGCGCCGTGCCCACGTACCCGTCGCCGAACCCCGACATCCTTCCTCGGGGAGGATTGCCTCCCTGTGTTGCGTCCTTGCGGGCGGCGGTGGGGGGCGGTTGGGAGGGGGAGGGGGGGGGGGAGGGGGGGGCGCCGCTGTCCGACGGGGAGGGTAGGTGGCGGCCGGCGGGAGGGCGGGTCGCCGAGAGGGGAGGAATAGGTCGATTTCGGTAACGCCTCGATCGCGGAACCTATATCTCACCTAGTGCGACATATAGGACGCGATCGCCTACAGGGCCACCCGGTCTGGGCTGGCCCAGAATGAGCTCCGAATGGGGAGAGATGAGAAAACACTCTCTCTCGTCGTCCCTCCCACTTCACAAGTTTTCGAAATCCCTAACTAAGAAGTACTTATTGTAACGAATACCTCCAGCTCTTTCATAGTTGATAAGTGACACATTATATCTGTGTTGCGATCTGGAGATTTTTTTTCCCTTTTTTAAAGGCATGATCGTACCTCTCTAAAAAAAAGGAAAATGTGTTAGTTTTTTTTTTTTTTAGAGGCACTAGACATGTCTCGTAGAAGAAAACTTGTGCTCCACAAGAAGCACAGTTGTGCTCTATGAAAGAAAGAACACTCATTGTCTTTTTTTCTAGAGGCACGAGATATGCCTCTCAAGGAAGTAAACTCGTGCCTTCACTAGAGAGAAAAAAAATATGTTTCTCTTTTCTTGAGGCAAAGGGCGTGCTTCCTGCAAAAGCAAACATATGCCTCAATGCCTCTGGAGAAAATAAAAACGTGGTTTCCTTATTAAAAACACGGAGCGTGCATCTCACATAAACAAACACGCCACATACCTCTAAAAAAATGTAAGAAAAATCATACGAAAATCGAAAAGCAAAAAAAATCATCTAAACACCAAAATACATACACAAAAATAAAAAATAAAAAATTCTCAAGAAAGAGCTCAGCAAGTGACACGTGACGCACTCTAAGCCCATCATTAGTTAAATCAACTTTCACTAGAGTTGGTTTTCCCTATGTCTCCCATGCATAGGAAAAACGAAAATCTTTATTAGCTAGATTAACTTTGCACGAAAATCTTATTAGCTGGATGAACTTTGTGCGGGCCTAAAAAAGATAGTTGCAATGGATACCGCTTCGCTAGGGTTAGACCCCTTGGCGATTCGAGGGCGGTTGCCCAGCCGCCGCCGCCGCCGGGCGACGGCCCGGCCGTGTGCGGCAAGTTCTCCGCGTCTGCGCCTGCGCAGGCTGCTGGATCCGTAGAGGCCCCGGCCGCGGTGAGGTCTCTGGAAGACAGAGTCCGGGTCACCCCGGAGGAAGAGTTCAAGAAGGAATCTGGACGGAGTCTGAATCGTAGTCATGGAGGTGGGCTAGGGTTTCCAAACCCGATTCTCAAGGAATCTGATGCCCAGGCCTATATAAACACAGGACAGCCAGGACGGATCTCACACCACCGACCGCCAGAGCCACCAGATCGTGGAGACCTAGCGATAATACCGGCGAAACACGGACGTCAGGGAGCGATGGCGGCGTCTGCAAAAGACGGGAACAAATTGGTGCCGCTGGAAGGGAACCAAGCGGTGGGTGGGGGCGATCATGGGGCTCCCCTTGTGGATGCTACCCGCCCGAAGCCCATGGTGAGGGAACCTGCCAGTGCCAACGTTAACCCGATGGTACAGATGCTAACTATGTGGCAAAAGACGAAGCCGCCGGACGGGAGAAACGAGCTTCCCGCCAATGACAGCGACGGGGAGTGCTCGGCTGATCTGGAGGATAGAGAGGCTGAGGACTCGGAAGCAGCTAGTGACCTTGCTGAGGTAGATCTTGAAGTAGAGGGGCTGCTGCAGCAGCCAGCCCACCCATGGACGGTTATCATGCTAGTCTACTCCCTGGAGCGGCCGACCCCTAATACCCTGTTTGATAATATCCGCGAGGGCTGGAGGTTGAAGGAGGACCTGGACTACTCGTATCAGGGAGACAATAAGTATTTGGTGCACTTTGGGTGCGAGGCGGATATGTCCAGAGTTTTAAGAGGAGGGCCATGGCAATATGAATATGATTCACTGATTATTGAAGCTTATGAAGGGATGAAGAAAGTTTCGGAGTACAAGCTAGACCGGATCAGAATATGGGTGCATATTTTGGACGTTCCCCAGAATTGGCGTACGGAGGCTGTTGCTAAAGCCCTATGTGTGAAATTGGACACTTTCATGCAGGCTGAGTTGGAGGCTGAGGGTGGTAACTATATACGTGTGAGGGTAGCTCTCCCTGTGAACAAACCCTTGGAGACGTCTGTGGCAATGGTAGCAAAGTTGAAGGAGAAGCGGACTAAGATGGAATTTGAAATCCAATATGAGAAACTACCGGACTTTTGTTACACGTGCGGATATCTTGGACATAAGGAGAAATCTTGTGACAGGAAGAGAAGGGGGGCGCACCCACAGGAAAGTTTAGCGGCAAGCTGAAGTGCTCTCCACCTCGGCGCTTCATCAAGCAGGCTGGGACAGTCAAAGCTAAAAAGAACCCCGTGGCTTACAGGGGCCTCAACTTCTCGGCAGATAGTAATTCATCGACGATGCGTGAGAATGGCAACCGTCGGGCTAGAGAAGGAAGCACAGACCGTACTCGAAGGACTCGTCAACAAGATGAACATAGTAGGGGAAACCCAGCTGTGGACATGCTCCTAGCTGAGCAAATGCAAAGAATGAGCGGTGGAGATGGCCACCATGCCTCTAAAGCAGAGCAGCAAGCTGCGGGTCAGCCTGGCGATCATGTTCCCCAGCAGCAGGCCCTTAGCTCGGATCTCATTCCTGTGATTCGGAATCTGTCTCGCGACATACGTATGCTAGATGCGGAGCTCTCTGATAGCTCTACACTTGGAAAAAGGAACGCGGTAATGGGAGAGGATAAGTTGGTGGAAGATGATAGTAAATCCTTGGAGAGCACGGACAAGGACAACCAGAACGTGCAAGGTACAGAGGGCACACCGAAAAAAAGGAGGATGATGGAGTCACTGGTGGGGTAGCAGACTCAGCAGGATGAACATATGCAAAGTAAGGGAAGGCAGCAGATGGACACCAATATGGAGGCAGTCGGCAATGGGGCCGCCGACGACCTGACGGGGCCGGTTGAGCCCCGTCAGGAGCAATGAATATCCTAAGATGGAACTGCCGAGGGGCGGGGAACTCTCGGACAGTTCGTGATCTTGTGAGTGTTGCTCAGACTCATTCCCCGAGCATTGTGTTTTTATGTGAAACGAAGCAACCGAAGCATAAAATGAAAAGAGTTTGCGGCCGGTTAGGCCTTAGAGGTTTTGATGCTTTTGATAGTAATGGAAGTAGTGGAGGACTGGCTTTATTTTGGCATGAATCTTTAAGTATTGATGTAAAGGTTATTAATGAGAGATATATTGACGCGTATGTCTCGAGTGCAACGGGCGACCCCCCCCCCCCCCCCGTGGAGACTCACCTATGTCTATGGTGAACCCCATAAGGAGGACCGTCATCGCATGTGGGCGTCTTTACGGTATCTTAGCCTGCTTTCTGATCTCCCCTGGACGATTATCGGCGATTTTAATGAGGCCATGTGGGACTTCGAACACTTCTCCGAAACGCCCCGTTCGGCAGGTCAGATGATTGATTTCCGTGATGTTCTTGAAATTTGTGCTCTCGGTGACTTGGGCTTTACAGAACTACCGTACACATATGATAATCATCGGTCTGGGAGGGAGAATGTGAAGGTGCGGCTGGACAGAGCTGTGGCCAATAACGCCTGGCCGGACCTCTTCGCCGACGCCAGCGTGGAGCACCTCGTCGCTCCGAGTTCTGACCATCTCCCCATTCTGCTCCGGTGTGTAAAGGAGGAGCCGAGGCAAGCAGCCGGTAGGCGATGCCGGTAGTACGAGGTCATGTGGGAGAGGGAACATGCACTCCCAGAGTTGATAAAAGAAGCATGGATGGATCTGGGCACCCTGGTTAATCTGGGGGAAATTTCTACTGGGTTGGGCACCATGATGGATAAGCTGCAGCATTGGAGTCGCAAGAAGTTTGGGAACGTCATCAAAGACATCAATAAATCCCGTTCTCGTCTGGAGGAGCTGCTGGCCATGAATGCAGACAGTAAGGAGATCCGAGAGGCGACAGATCGCATGAACGAGCTCTTATACAGAGAGGAAATGCAATGGATGCAAAGATCACGAGTTGTATGGCTGCGTGAGGGTGATCGCAATACAAAGTTCTTTCACAGGAAGGCTGTCTGGCGTGCAAGGAAAAACCGCATCAAAGCTCTTGTTGATGATAATGGTGTGAAGCTTGAAGATCACCATGACATGGCAGCCTTGACCAATGAGTACTTTGCTCAGTTATTTACTGTTGATACTTCCCTCTCAGCTGACCCCATTGTAGACCTCATCCAGCCTCGGGTCACTGAACTCATGAACACTGATCTCTGTGCTGAGTTTACCGAAAAAGAGATTGCGGATGCTCTCTTCCAAATCGGGCCGCTCAAGGCGCCGGGACCAGACGGCTTCCCCGCTCGATTCTTCCAACGAAACTGGGCTGTCATGAGAGACCAAGTCATTGCGGGTGTGAAGGAATTCTTTCGTACAGGGATCATGCCTGAGGGGGTGAACAATACGTCCATTGTTCTTATTCCTAAGGTGGAGAAACCGGAAAGGCTCTCCCAGTTTCGCCCGATCAGCTCGTGTAACGTCATCTACAAGGTGGTGGCAAAGTGCTTGGTTAACCGTATGCGGCCTATGCTGGACGAGATCATCTCCCCGGAGCAAAGTGCCTTTGTCCCGGGTCAACTCATCACGGATAATGCGCTTATTGCATTCGAATGTATTCACTGCATCCAGCAGGAAAAAACCCCAAGCAATGGTTATTGTGCATATAAGTTGGACCTATCTAAAGCTTATGACAGGGTGGATTGGATCTTCTTGGAGCGAATGATGCAAAAGTTGGGTTTTGCTCGCCGATGGGTGAACTGGATTATGGCTTGTGTCACCTCGGTGAGATATAAAGTAAAATTTAATGGAACCCTCTTGGACTCGTTCGCACCGTCGCGTGGGCTTCGGCAAGGTGATCCTTTATCCCCGTTCCTGTTTCTCTTTGTGGCTGGCGGTCTATCTGCCTTGTTAAAGGATGGAGAGACCAGAGGCGACTACTCCCCTCTGAGAATTTGCCGCCGTGCGCCGGGGGTGTCACACCTATTGTTTGCGGATGATACACTCCTGTTCTTCAAAGCGGAGGCCACGCAAGCACAACATGTGAAGGATCTTCTCAACACCTATGAAAAGTCTACGGGCCAGCTCATTAATCCGGCCAAGTGTAGCGCGTTGTTCGGTCCTGCATGTGGCCCGGCTAAGCAAGAGAACATCAGGGCCATCCTAGAGGTGGAAGGGCTCACGTTTGATCCCTTGTACCTCGGCTTACCAACCCCGAATGGTAGAATGGCAAAAGGTAAATTCCAAAATCTGCAATCTCGCCTTATGAAACGAATTGTCGAATGGGGAGAAACCCTCTCCCTTGCTGGAAAGGAGGTTATGATGAAGGCCGTCGCTCAAGCTATCCCAACTTAAATAATGGGCGTGTTCAAACTCCCCATGTTGGTGTGTGATGACCTCAACAGAATGGTGAGGAACTTCTGGTGGGGATCTTCGAAAGGAAAGAGGAAAACCCATTGGCTGGCTTGGCCCAAAATCCTAGCTCAGAAGTCGAAGGGGGGCCTCGGCTTCAAGGACTTTAGGGCATTCAATCAGGCCCTTCTGGCGAGACAGGCATGGCAGCTTCTATCTAACCCGAACAGCTTGTGTGCGCTGGTGCTCAAGGCGAAATACTTCCCGGACGGACGCCTTGAGGACACTGTGTTTGGGGGCAATGCTTGATACGTCTCAAACGTATCTACTTTTCCAAACACTTTTGCTATTGTTTTGCCCTCATTCTTGCATGATTTGGACGAAACTAACCCGGACTAACGCTGTTTTCAGTTGAGCTGCCTGTATGGTTTTATTGTGTGCAGGAAAATGGATTTTTAGGTATCTCAGAAAATTCCGGGAAAATTCACAGAAAATCCACGCACCAGAAGCTTCCACCAGCCGGAAGTGGGGCCAGAGGGGGGCCACAGGGGCCCCAGGCGCCTGGCTGGCGCGGCCCCTGAAGGGTATATGCCCGAGAGGCAATAATAAAGTGGTTATTATCTTATTCCATGTTTATGATAAATGTTTATTTTCATGCTATAATTGTGTTAACCGGAAACGTTAATACATGTGTGTTTAATAAACAGAGAAAAGGTTCCTAGTAATGCCTCTCTTTATACTAGCTTGTTGATTAACGGATGATCAAGGTTTCCTGGTCATGAACATTGGATGTTGTTAATAACAAGGTCATGTCATTGGAGAATGATGTGATGAACATACACCCATAGTAGTTATAGCAATACGATCATGTCATCAAGTTTCTATTGCTGTATCAAACTTTCACGAAGTAACTCTAATCCTTAGACCATGAGATCACGTCAATCACTGACACCGGAAGAGTACTTTGATTCCATCAAACGTCACACCGTAACAGGGTGATTATAAAGGTGTCGTTGGGTACTTGGAAAGTGTTAGTTGAGGCTCATGGATCAAGAGTGGGATTTGTCCATCCAGATGACGGAGAGATATACTCTGGGCCCTCTCGGTGATATCACATTGACATCGCTTGCAAGCACGTGACTGGCTCACGAGGATGTTATATCACGGAACGAGTAAAGAGTACTTGTCGGTAACGAGATCGAACTAGGTATGGATGATACCAAATGATTGGATCACGGACAAGTAAAATATCGCGAGACAAAAGGAATTGGTTACGGAGTTTTGGTTCACACGATCACTAGTTCATCGTTGAGTAAGTGGGAGTCATCATGGATCTCCAGATCCCGCTGATGATTATTGATCAGAGAAGAGTCTCTGTCATGTCCATTTTATTCACGAACCGTAGGGTGACACACTTAAGGATTCGTTGACGCGTTTGAGTGGATACGGAACGCCTGAGAATATACAGGACAGCACATGGACTGTTTTGATAAAACTGCTGGAATAGTTTCGGTATATCAAAATAGTGCAAGGGGATAATTGTTAATGTGTTCATTGAATGAAGTGTTCATCAATGAAGTACTCATTGAATGAAGTGTTCATTAATTTGAGTGACATTAAACAAGATAATTAAAAGTGTTTTAATGTGATAAAACTCTTGGAATTTTGAGTGGAGAATTATGGAAGTTATGGGAATAATGTGTGACCCTTTGTTTTTGTGAGTGGAGAGTCCACCCACATGATGAGGGGAGAGGTGGGGGCACCTCTTGGGGCGTGCTACCCCTTGGGGGCTGCCTCCCCCTCCTATATATAGATGGGTGGAGACCCCTCTACACACTCATTCCTCCATCTCTCATATGCCCTTTGGTTGGCATCTTCCTCCCCTTGCTAGCTGATCCAGTTTCACGAGTACGGTGCTTAGGCGAAGCCCTGCTCAAGATCTTCTCTACCACCACCACCACTATGTTGTAGTGCTGCTGGAGTTCCCGAGGATCCACTACTTCCGCTGCCCAACTGGAGCAAGGGGCGGAGGTCGTCACTGATCTGTACGTGTGACCGACTACGGAGACGCTGCCCGTTCGTGGCGTCAAGTCTTCATCACGACCTTGAGGTCGGCGAGTGTTCGACTACATCACCCACGAGAATAGTTCTCGTTAAAGCTTTTGGTCTTCGAGGGTGAGTCCTTCTCAAACCGTTACAAGTTATCTCCTAGATGTGATCTTGGCAGTTGCAATCGTAGGAAAAATTTTGTTTTCTATGCAACGAACCCTTCAGTGGTATCAGAGCCTCGTCTATGCGTAGATGCTTTGTACGGTTAGAACACATAGAGATGTGGGCGTTGATCCTCTAGTTGTTACCCTCTTTTGTGCACTTGTTCATATTGCGGCAATGTTGGATTGAAGCGGCCCTAAGCGCAGATTGCGTGTCACGCTTGACATACGGCTTGTACCGTATAAAGTGGCTTTGGGGTGTCTGTTTCTCTAACATTAGTGATATGGCATTTGCAACGGAGGGCCCTGGAAAGGGATGAAAAGAAACAACTAGCGAATCAACGTTGTGGTTCTTGTCCGTAGGTAAGATCGGTTCTTTCCTAGGAAGACCAAAACCACGTAAAATTTGCAAAGATAATTTAGAAGCGTCTAACTTGTTTTTGCAGGGCATGTGATGTGATATGGTCATTGTTACAAAATTGTTGTATGAAATGAGATTTATTGTAAACAACCGGCAGGAGCCATATGGTTGTGTTTTTCCTTTTTAAGGCCTGCGTGCTGTAGATATATCCATGAGATATATTGTAATGGAGAAGGACGACCATGGTGGTGGCGCCATGGACCTTGGTGCCGCGCCGGTGGCATGATGGAGATCATACCAAGACGCACAAAGATGGAGATCTATTGCGAGAAGGACCATATCATATCACATTATCCATGCATGTGATGTTTATCCTTTTATGCATCTTATTTTGCTTAGTTACGATCATGATCGCTGCGGTAGCATTATAAGATGATCCCTCTCACTTAATATCAAGATAATTATATGTTCTTCCTTAGTATGCACCGTTAATAAAGTTCGTCGTTTCGAGACACCACGTGATGATCGGGTGTGATAGACTCTACATTCGCATACAACGGGTGTTTTCAAGCCTAGCATGTACAGACATGGCCTTGAAACACATGCAAATACTAAGGTTCTACTTGGCGAGCCTAGCATGTACAGACATGGCCTCGGAACATGGACCGAAAGGTTAAGCACGAGTCATATGGATGATATGATGAACCATATTGAGATGCTCGCCATTGCAGCTACACTGCCTCACGTGATGATCGGTCGTGGTGTAGTGAATTTGGTTCGTGTAATCACCAAAGACGACTCGAGGGATGTTTTTGAGTGGGAGTTAGATGAACTCATTTTATCATGAACTAAATCAAAGTGAATTTGCATAGTTCGTTGTAGTCATTGGCATTTGTTTACTACCTTTGCGCTTAGCTATAATTGAGATAATAGAACTATAGAATTCTGGATATTTAACTTTACGGACTGGTACCGTATTGTTTGAGTGTCAATCTAAAGTTTAAAGTCTTATTGCAAACTTTAGCAAACCTTGCTTACTCCATGAAGTTTAATAATGTGTATTAAATCGAGAGTAACAATTCCAGTGTTAGTGTCTAAGTATCACACTTGCCTCCATGATCCTTGATATTCAAATGTTGTTTGTTATTATCAAGGTTATCTAGGAGCTGAAAGGATTGTTTCAGAAACTATCATGTGTGGAAGATATAGCGATATCTGAAACAATGTTTAGTTGCAATGTGATAGAGTAAAATTTAGTGAGAAACATGTTCTCATATTGTATGAGAATTTGTGAAGGTTGGAGACACTATGTGTCCTAATCTCTCAAAATGGTTTTGGGAACTAATATTGTACTCACAGTTTGTCCCTATGAGCTATGGTAGTTTTGTCATGAAAGTTGTCATGATAGGATGAATGGAAGATGTAGGTAAAATGTTTACTACACTATAAGATTACTAAAGAATGGAATTTGGAAGAACACCAAACATTTGATGACGGTGATCTACATCAAAGTGAGAATCAAAGGGTGTTAGTATTTGACTAACACACTTTGGATTATGTGTCATTTGAATGGTGCCACAAGTGATGTTGATAAATTCTTCTAAAAAGGGAAAGGAATTGCTGAAAGAGGATCTGAAAAATATTTTGGCGAAAAAGAAAAAGGAAAAGACTGGAAATGTCCAGCTCGGGTATATAGATGATATACATGTTATGGGTATATTCATTGCTTGTTAAACAATGTGATTCTTGAGTATTGGATACTGATTGGTTGGTATGAAGTGTCATACAGAACAACGCAATACAAGAGTTGCAATGGCCTGAGTAACTAGCAAATGAATATGGGATGATTCTCATCAAAAACAAAATAAAGTGTTATTGTGTTTATCGTTGGAATTAAACCTAGCCTTCAAGATTTATTTGAATAATTGTTATTCTGTTCTGGTGTTATACGAACAATAGTTGTTCAAATTATCACCATATTCATAGAAGATGGATGAACTCTATAAATCTTGTTGGAGAAATCACATCCATAATAACTGATGCTAAACATGTCGCAAGACAAATGATTATAAGATCACTTATGAGTGACACCACCGTTTGAATCATATTGGAAAGAAACACATGAAGAAACTCCATGGTGATGGAATTTTGGAGTCTTTTGATTTTGAATCAATTGACGGTTGTGAGAAATTTCTAGAGATGATTGAAACACCGTTTAAATCATATTGGAAAGATAACATGAAGAAACTCCATGTTGGTGGAATTTTGGAGTCTTTTGATTTTGAATCAATTGACGCTTGTAAGAATTTCCTAGAAATGATTGAAACTCCATTCATAGGCAAAGAAGAACGGACGACTAACTTATTGGACATTATACATGTTGATGTGTATAGTTCATTATGTGTAGCCATGTGTGGTGGGTCTTATAACTTCATATACTTTAACCAAGGATTTGAGTGGATATATGTGTATATTTACTTGATAAGGAAGAAGTATGAAATGTTTGAAAATGTTCAAATAAATTTCAAGATGAAGTGAAAATCATTGTAACGAGAAAATAAGAGTTTATGATTGGATCATAAAAGAAGATTTTTGAGTTAAAAGTTTAGCAAATGCCTGAGAGTTTAGGAATCGTTCCAAAACTTGCATTTCCCGAAACACCATAGGAGTATGGAGTGTTCGAGCGATGTAATCAAACCTTATTTGACATGGTAAGGATCAAAGGTGTTATTTATAAAATTGCCATTATATTTTAAGGATTAAGCTTTAGAGACTACCGCTTTTCACTGAAAAGAGCGCCATCGAGATCCGTTGAAATGACACCATATGAGTTGTGGAATGGGATAAAACCCAATTTGTCTTTTCTTAAATTTTGGTATGCAAGGCATATGTAAAATGTTTACAACCAAAGTCGGATAAAGTACGTCTTTGTAGGTTATCCCAAAGTAACCGTTGGGTATTCCTCCATAACACTAAAGACAAAAGTTTTTTTGTGGCTAAGAGCATCAAGTTTCTTGAGAAGGAATTTTTTGCGAAAAGTTAAGTGGGAGGACAGTAGAACTTCGATTAGGTTGTTGAACCTAAGCTTTATGTGCTAAGTGGCGCAGCGCCGGAAAGTGTCCCGGAAGCGGCCGCAATGCTCTTGGCTACCGTGTCGCAAAGGTTGTGGTCACGGCGATCTAAGTTCCTATTGAACTGCGTAGTTCGGGTAATCGATCAAATAGAAAGATTTGAGATTGAATCATTGTTATTTGATAATAATGGACCGACTACATGCAAAGAAGCAATGATGGGCCCTGACTCCGTCAAAATGGCTAGAAGCTATAAAATCCGTGATAGTTCCATACATGAGAAACCAAGTTTCTGAACTTGGAAGACCCTCTAGATACCGTGTTTGGATCTATAAAGAAACAGACGTGGATGTTCTCACATCTATGAAATATTCGACATATCGTTAAAATGGTTTACGATTATGTTCAAAGAGTTGGCTATGACAAGATTTGATCTTTCATAACGATATTTAGTCTGGACGGATTATTGTAGCAACCACTACATATGCTAGTTTTGGTATATGGTAGTTGAACAAACGGAACAACGTTCTTCTAATAGAATGGTTACCTAGGACGTGTACAGGACACGGTCCAAAGGGTTCTGTTAATTCAAAGGATGCTAAAATAGCATGCAAATTTCAATGGTTGAAATAAGCATTCGCGGAGTTGGAATCTTCATCATGATGAAATTGTTAAAACGTTTAGTTTCATCAGAGACGGTGAAGATGCTTGCTTTTGCAAGAAATTAAGTGGGAGCGCTGAGACATATTTCTAATACATTATGTAGAAGACATATTGTTGATTGGAAATGATGTATATTTTATTGACACGGGTGAAGTTTCATTGAAAATTTGATTTTAATGGAAGATTTGGGCAAAACCATTATATTGGGCTAATATGATCTATATAGATAGATTGAGGTGCTAATATGGTTGGGCCGAAGTACATATATGAAATATTGAATAAGTTCAATATGGAAACGACGAGAAAGGTTCTTGCCGCATGGAAAAGGTTGAAGCGAGATTCAAGTGTTTTGACACTTGGTGAGTAAAATCACATGAATGATTTGATCAATCATGTACAGCATGATATGTACAATTCCAGAATGTCCTATGCTCTAAATGTTATGAGCATATACTAGAATGATTCATAAGATGATCATTGGACAATAGTAAGATATCCTTACGTGCTTTGGAAGGACTAAGAATATATATTATGTATGTTGGACAATAGTTCATTGTAAAGTGTTACATTGATACTAGTTTTGTCGCAAGATACAATCTAATTTTATCTCAATTTTGGCGGTATGTTAAGGTGGAAAAATGTAATGGAAGAAAGTTCCATGATAGATTTGGAATAGTTCCAAATGGATTTGGATGAGTTCCAAAGTTAAGACATTATAACGAATACTACAACGAAAGGCTAAGTATATGACTGCTCTAGCAGCAGCAAAGGAGGGCATTTGTGTCAAGAAGTTTGTTTGACAAACTAGGTGTAGTTCCAAGCGAGCTAATACTATGAAGATCTATTGTACGACAATAGATTCAACATGTTTTGAGCTCAAGGGACTAAGGTCTCACCGGAGGACCAAATTTATGCAATGCCATCTCATTGGTGAATGAGTGATGCGTAGAGACGCAAAGAAATGCAAATACACACGGACCTGAAGTGTCAGATCTGGATATTAGGTTTACCACTAGCAATGCGTATGGATAACACCTGAATGCCATAGGTGTTGGATGCGCAAGTACCAAACTAGATTATTGACTCTAGTGCAAGTGGGAGACTGAAGGGTATATGCCCGAGAGGCAATAATAAAGTGGTTATTATCTTATTCCATGTTTATGATAAATGTTTATTTTCATGCTATAATTGTGTTAACCGGAAACGTTAATACATGTGTGTTTAATAAACAGAGAAAAGGTTCCTAGTAATGCCTCTCTTTATACTAGCTTGTTGATTAACGGATGATCAAGGTTTCCTGGTCATGAACATTGGATGTTGTTAATAACAAGGTCATGTCATTGGAGAATGATGTGATGAACATACACCCATAGTAGTTATAGCAATACGATCATGTCATCAAGTTTCTATTGCTGTATCAAACTTTCACGAAGTAACTCTAATCCTTAGACCATGAGATCACGTCAATCACTGACACCGGAAGAGTACTTTGATTCCATCAAACGTCACACCGTAACAGGGTGATTATAAAGGTGTCGTTGGGTACTTGGAAAGTGTTAGTTGAGGCTCGTGGATCAAGAGTGGGATTTGTCCATCCAGATGACGGAGAGATATACTCTGGGCCCTCTCGGTGATATCACATTGACATCGCTTGCAAGCACGTGACTGGCTCACGAGGATGTTATATCACGGAACGAGTAAAGAGTACTTGTCGGTAACGAGATCGAACTAGGTATGGATGATACCAAATGATCGGATCACGGACAAGTAAAATATCGCGAGACAAAAGGAATTGGTTACGGAGTTTTGGTTCACACGATCACTAGTTCATCGTTGAGTAAGTGGGAGTCATCATGGATCTCCAGATCCCGCTGATGATTATTGATCAGAGAAGAGTCTCTGTCATGTCCATTTTATTCACGAACCGTAGGGTGACACACTTAAGGATTCGTTGACGCGTTTGAGTGGATACGGAACGCCGGAGAATATACAGGACAGCACATGGACTGTTTTGATAAAACTGCTGGAATAGTTTCGGTATATCAAAATAGTGCAAGGGGATAATTGTTAATGTGTTCATTGAATGAAGTGTTCATCAATGAAGTACTCATTGAATGAAGTGTTCATTAATTTGAGTGACATTAAACAAGATAATTAAAAGTGTTTTAATGTGATAAAACTCTTGGAATTTTGAGTGGAGAATTATGGAAGTTATGGGAATAATGTGTGACCCTTTGTTTTTGTGAGTGGAGAGTCCACCCACATGATGAGGGGAGAGGTGGGGGCACCTCTTGGGGCGTGCTACCCCTTGGGGGCTGCCTCCCCCTCCTATATATAGATGGGTGGAGACCCCTCTACACACTCATTCCTCCATCTCTCATATGCCCTTTGGTTGGCATCTTCCTCCCCTTGCTAGCTGATCCAGTTTCACGAGTACGGTGCTTAGGCGAAGCCCTGCTCAAGATCTTCTCTACCACCACCACCACTATGTTGTAGTGCTGCTGGAGTTCCCGAGGATCCACTACTTCCGCTGCCCAACTGGAGCAAGGGGCGGAGGTCGTCACTGATCTGTACGTGTGACCGACTACGGAGACGCTGCCCGTTCGTGGCGTCAAGTCTTCATCAAGACCTTGAGGTCGGCGAGTGTTCGACTACATCACCCACGAGAATAGTTCTCGTTAAAGCTTTTGGTCTTCGAGGGTGAGTCCTTCTCAAACCGTTACAAGTTATCTCCTAGATGTGATCTTGGCAGTTGCAATCGTAGGAAAAATTTTGTTTTCTATGCAACGAACCCTTCAGTGGTATCAGAGCCTCGTCTATGCGTAGATGCTTTGTACGGTTAGAACACATAGAGATGTGGGCGTTGATCCTCTAGTTGTTACCCTCTTTTGTGCACTTGTTCATATTGCGGCAATGTTGGATTGAAGCGGCCCTAAGCGCAGATTGCGTGTCACGCTTGACATACGGCTTGTACCGTATAAAGTGGCTTTGGGGTGTCTGTTTCTCTAACATTAGTGATATGGCATTTGCAACGGAGGGCCCTGGAAAGGGATGAAAAGAAACAACTAGCGAATCAACGTTGTGGTTCTTGTCCGTAGGTAAGATCGGTTCTTTCCTAGGAAGACCAAAACCACGTAAAATTTGCAAAGATAATTTAGAAGCGTCTAACTTGTTTTTGCAGGGCATGTGATGTGATATGGTCATTGTTACAAAATTGTTGTATGAAATGAGATTTATTGTAAACAACCGGCAGGAGCCATATGGTTGTGTTTTTCCTTTTTAAGGCCTGCGTGCTGTAGATATATCCATGAGATATATTGTAATGGAGAAGGACGACCATGGTGGTGGCGCCATGGACCTTGGTGCCGCGCCGGTGGCATGATGGAGATCATACCAAGACGCACAAAGATGGAGATCTATTGCGAGAAGGACCATATCATATCACATTATCCATGCATGTGATGTTTATCCTTTTATGCATCTTATTTTGCTTAGTTACGATCATGATCGCTGCGGTAGCATTATAAGATGATCCCTCTCACTTAATATCAAGATAATTATATGTTCTTCCTTAGTATGCACCGTTAATAAAGTTCGTCGTTTCGAGACACCACGTGATGATCGGGTGTGATAGACTCTACATTCGCATACAACGGGTGTTTTCAAGCCTAGCATGTACAGACATGGCCTTGAAACACATGCAAATACTAAGGTTCTACTTGGCGAGCCTAGCATGTACAGACATGGCCTCGGAACATGGACCGAAAGGTTAAGCACGAGTCATATGGATGATATGATGAACCATATTGAGATGCTCGCCATTGCAGCTACACTGCCTCACGTGATGATCGGTCGTGGTGTAGTGAATTTGGTTCGTGTAATCACCAAAGACGACTCGAGGGATGTTGTTTTTGAGTGGGAGTTAGATGAACTCATTTTATCATGAACTAAATCAAAGTGAATTTGCATAGTTCGTTGTAGTCATTGGCATTTGTTTACTACCTTTGCGCTTAGCTATAATTGAGATAATAGAACTATAGAATTCTGGATATTTAACTTTACGGACTGGTACCGTATTGTTTGAGTGTCAATCTAAAGTTTAAAGTCTTATTGCAAACTTTAGCAAACCTTGCTTACTCCATGAAGTTTAATAATGTGTATTAAATCGAGAGTAACAATTCCAGTGTTAGTGTCTAAGTATCACACTTGCCTCCATGATCCTTGATATTCAAATGTTGTTTGTTATTATCAAGATGTTGTGCAAGTTCTTATTGCAAGCACGCACAACTACCTACGGGATACATGCCTAATGTTTGATATTTGCCTAGATGATCATTGCTTTTCTGTGTGCCTTGCCCCGTGTTAGAATATATTACATGTTCACTTTCATCCATGCAGCGCCCAACCATTCGTCTCCCTAGCCTATTGTGTTTTCAATCCTGCTGGTCATTAGTTGTTACTTTTGTTGTTTACTTTTGTTGTCGCCACCATCACTATCATATTACCATTACCACTTATCTTTTGTTGCAAGCAAGTATATTTCAGGTGCGGTTGAATTGACAACTCAACTATCAAAGCTTATAAATACTCTTTGGCTCCCCGTGTGTCGAATCAATAAATTGGGTTAACTTATCCGCGAAGACTATCTCGATCCCTTACGGTTGTGGGTCATCAAGTACCGTTTTCTAGCGCCGTTTCCGGGGAGCATAGCAATATTTACAAGTCTACTTGAAGTATCCTGTCTGCTGCACATCATCCGCTATGGGTAAGAAAGGAGACCCCAAGGTTCCGATCTTACCATCCCGTACAAGAAAAGGTACTATTCTGAACACTAGTGCTACACTTGATTCACCTTCTGTTATGAGTAAGTTTGCTTCACCACCACCACATGATGCTTCTACTGAGTCTGTCACTATGTCCGATGCTTTTGATGATGCTTCCACTACTCTTGATGATACTACTTTTCTTGGCTACTATATTGAAACTCAGACTGCTAAGGCTGCAGCAGAATCCAAGACCGAGACCCCTGCTACCTATATTTCTACCTGCAAAACCTTTGGTTACCCGTGCTTAGATGAACTCAAGGAGAGAATCCTTGATGATGATTATGTTACTCTTGATGATGATTTTTGCAAGGAACTCAGTGAGTGTGTTGACTCTGACCCTGGTGCTGTTAAGGAGTTGCTCAAAAAGCACTCCATGAAGAACAAAGTTATTCCTGATCCTAAATTCGCCACATCTCCTATATGCATCACTGATCCTGATTATGATTTCTCTATTGATCTTTCACTTATATCTACGGTCGAGGTTGACCCCTTTGATGGCAGAGAAAATGATGATGCTATAGCACACTTGACCAAACTCGCCGAGTTAGGTAACCTATTCACTACTGACGAGAAGATACGAAACATCTATGTGGCCAAGCTTTTTCCTTTTTCTTTGAAGGAAGACGTTAAATCATGGTACGATGCACTACCCTATGGTTCCATTAAGAGTCCGCAGGACTTAGTCCAATTCTTTGTCGATAAATATTTCCCAGCTCATATGCAACATGTTGCTTTGCAAAGAATCTATAACTTTAAACAATTGCAGGATGAGCACCTCCCTAAAGCTTGGAGGAGGTTTTGTGATTTACTTAAGGTTATGCCGGGACATGGAGTCCCCAAGAATGAACTGCTTGATATATTTTACGTTGGTTTAACCGATGAATCCAGATCCTACCTGGATAGTTGTGCTAGTTGTGTTTTCAGGGAAAGAACACCTGATACGTCCAAAACGTATCTATAATTTCTGCTTGCTCCATGCATGTTTTGTGTGATATTGCTATGATCTAGATACACTTTCATACACTTTTGATCATATTTGGACTAACCTATTAACTCAGTGCACCACAGTGCCAGTTCCTATTTTCTGCTGTTTTTCTATTTCAGTTTTCCCCCATATAAAAAGTGCTCCAAAAATTCGGGAAAAATCAGATAAAAAATCAGCGCAGAAGAACCTTCCGGAAGAACCTGAGTGGGGCCAGAGGGCCACCACCAGGGGCCCAGGCGCCCTGGTGGCGCGCCCTAGGGGCTGGCCGCGCCACGGGGGCGCCTGGACCCCTGGTGGCCCCCCCTGGCTGCCCCCCTTCGCCTATATATTCCCCGTGACGAGAAACCCTCGAAGCCAGAACCCTTTTTCGCGATCTCTCCTCTGTTCCGCCGCCGCCGCGCTTCCGAGATCGGGAGCACCAGCAGACCTCTTCCCGGCACCCTGCCGGAGGGAGGGCCAACCTCCGGGAGTCTCCTCTCCACCATGGATGCTTCCCGGATGTGCCGTGAGTATTTTCCTTTGGACCATGGGTCCGTGAACAGTAGCTATGTGATGTTCTCCTCCCCTCTTTGTTCTTCATGGTTTAGACCTCGTGAGCTGCCCCACATGATCGAGGCACTTTTGTAATCTTTCTGCTGTTGCTATGCTGAGTTTGATGGGATCTGATGGATTATGAGATTATGTTCAGATTGTGATAGAGTAATATATTTGGTTCTGATCTTTTATATTTTTGTTCTTAAGTAATTCTTGCATGTTCTCCGTTGCTGTTTATTTCTTTGGACAAGTAGTAGGTAGTGACCCCAAGAGGGAACGTTATGCTCGATTGTGGGTTCATGCCCCCTGATGACACGCTTGAGTGACAGAAACATGAGTCTAGGGGATGTGCTGTTGCCACAAGGGGGAAAACAACGGTGCTTGTAACCGCGGTTGCAAGGATTGTTTACTTTACACAAAGTGCTTTTTAATGAAGTTGTCTGTTGCTTTGGGTTTACACTTTGGGTGGGGCTCGCAACTTAATACCAGCGAGATGTTCTGGATAGATATCTCAAGGTGGATTATTAGTAGTAGATGCAGTTGGATTTCGGTCTACTTATTTTGGCGTTCTGCCCATGCTTTTGAGCCTCTTTATTTCTTTTGTAGCATAGTTAGCATTGCGGTGCGTTCATAATCCTGTCAATTGCCCTTCTGTAATTTGTTCACCTTGCATAGCAGTTTTATCGTCTTTTGGGAGAGAGACATCACTAGTGAACATCACGTATCTCGGTCCATTTCCTCATCACTGTTTCCACACTCATTTAATTTTCTGCTTTTACTTTCAGTTGCTATCATTATCCCTTGTGTTTGATCCTTTGTGAACAACAAGACCGGAGAGATTGACAACCTCTCTGAACTTCGTTGGGAACAAAGTTAATTGTGTCTGTGTGCAGGTCCGCGTCAGTTGCGCCGCTGACACCTACTTATCATCTCCGGAGTCCTGCTGGAGACAAACCTTGGTATCTTTACTGAGGGAAATTTTCTGCTTTGCTACATCATACCTTCCTCTTGGGGTTTACCAACGAAGGGCGAGAAATCATCATCACCTCGCGCATCAAGCAACACCGGACGATGCAGAAGAATTAATGTGAAAAATTGCCAAGAACTATGAAGATTGGTCCATTCCTGAACCACTTCTACCACCGAAAAAGAGGGGCATGCTTGTTCTGAGCCCCAAAGATATGCAAGAAGCAAAGAAGTCTATAAAGGAGAAAGGTATTAAAGCCGAAGATGTGAAGAATTTACCGCCTATTGAGATGTTGTGTGAGCCTACTACTCGCCCTCCCTTGGTAGAGGTACACTCTCTATTAGACTTTACTGAAAGTGACATCCCTAAAGGTAAGCCTCCCGACCAATGCTTAGATGAGCTTGATAATTTTATTATTAAGCAAGACCATTTTAATAGGAGGATACAAAGTCAGTTGCATGATAACTCTCTTGCTATCAAAAGTTTGTGTGGTGTTCTAGAAAGAACAGTTAATGGTGTTAAATGTCTTGTTAAGCATTTTCATATGGTTCAAACTCAGCTTGAACAAATTTCTAATGTGCAAAAAGATTTGCTTGCTAATAATGCCAAATAGGACATACAAGCTTATGGCATCAAAACTAGGGGGGAACACACACCCAGGACCCACTCTATCCTGAGGGGCATCCAAAGAGGATCGAGCAAGATTCTCAAGTACAAGAAAAATACGAGACCGTTAGCTCTCCGAATAAAAGAAGAAGAAGAAACACAAGGAGGCTGACAATCCCGATGATCCTATTACAAGTGAAAAGCCAGCTGTTGATCCTAACAGCATATCTACCTCCGATGCTGAAACAGAAGACGGTGCCGAGCCTGAAGAAAAGAACACAGAGAAGGATGATCCACCCGAAGTTCGAGAAGAAGAAACACCTGATAAACGCAAGAAGTACTCTAGAGAAGACTTCATCGCAAGAAGACATGGGAAGGAAAGAGAACCATGGATATAGAAACCCATGCCCTTTCCAGGTAAGTCCCTCAAATCTAAAGAAGAAGAGCATTACAATAAGTTTTGTGAATGGATGAAACCTCTTTTTCTTCAAATCCCTTTGACTGATGCTATTAAGTTACCTCCCTATTCGAAATATATGAAAGATATTGTCACAAATAAAAGAAAAGTTCCTAATGAGGCAATATCTACTATGCTTGCTAACTACTCTTTCAGTGGCAAGATTCCTGAGAAGCTTGGTGATCCAGGTATACCCACCATTCCTTGCTCCATAAAGAATAATTACGTCAGAACTGCTTTATGTGATCCTGGTGCAGGAGTGAGTGTTATGCCTTTATCTCTTTACAAGAGGCTTTGTTTAGAGAAACTAATCCCTACAGATATCTCTCTTCAGATGGCTGACAAGTCAACAGCTGTCCCCATTGGTATTTGTGAGGATGTTCCCGTTGAAGTTGCTAACTGTTTGATCCTTACAGATTTTTTTGTGCTTGACATGCCCGAGGATGGGAGCATGTCCATTATTCTTGGTAGACCTTTTCTTAACACCGCAGGTGCTATTATTGATTGCAATAAAGGAAAGGTCACTTTCAACGTTGATGATAAAGAACACACGGTGTATTTTCCAAAGAAGATCGACAAAAGGCATGGCCTTAACTCTATAGAGAATGTTGAGACCGTGAAGATTGGAGAATGGGACTGTCCACTACATGTGCACCACAAAAACAAAACCATTATGGTGGGGACAATGTCCATTAAAGTAAAGGTGCAATGATCACTTCATAAGAGGTGAGACTTCTTGTTCTATATATCGCCAGTTTGTTGGTAAGACTTGATCAACCTTACTAGTGAGCTTGTTTTATATAGGTAAAAAGTTAAGCTTTTTATGTTTTCATTTGTTTTAGATTTTATTCTCTTTGTTGTACCAAGTTTTTGTGTTTTTGAAGCTTCACAATAATAATCGCCGCTTTAAGTTTTCAGAAAGTTTTGCAGCTTTTTGAACTCCGAGAAATTTTCAACAGTGAAGTTTTCAGAAAAAAATCCAGAAAAATAAAAATAAAAATTTCCATACCGGGAGTGACCCAGAGGCACCTGGGGCTGACCAAGGGGGGCCACCAGTGGCCCAGGAGGCCAGCTGGCGTGGCCTGCCCCCTGGCCGCGCCCATAGGGCGCCTGGGGCCCACAGGCCCCGTCTCCAGGTGAGTCTTCTTCCTCTCTCTCTCTTCCTTTCGGAAAACACGAGTTCTGGCTCTGGAACTTGCGTTCTTGCTGTTCGTGGAGGTGATTTTCGATCTCTCTCCACAACCCATCATTTGAGCTGAGATTTTGAGCAAATACTCCCTGGTATGTAACTCCTCCACTCCTCCAAATAGATTTTTGGTTGGTGGCTTCATTTGTGAGTATTTAGTAGTTCTTGGTGCTGTTTAGATGAGCTTGCTTGTATGTGTAGAAGTTTATTTTCCAAGTTTTGATGCAAGTTTTTGCCTTAGGTAAGTGGGTTGAGTAGTTTGCCTTAACTCACTTTGTTTAAATCCTTGTTTTTGTAATTTGTCAAAATTTTCAGAAATGAGTTTGCTAGGAAGAGCAAAGGGGTGTCTTGGGAAGAAAAGGCCCGAGCACTCCGATCGAGTTACAAGAGCTGCAGCTTCACCCTCGACTGCTAGGATGAGCTACAACGAAGATCATATGCCCTTAGAGTTGTTGGAGGACACAAATCCAGCACGTGCAATGAACTCCTTGAAGCTTCAGGAATTAAGGAGAAGTTTTATAATCTTTGTGCTAATGCAGGTCTGACGCGGCTCGCAACGTGCCGTGTTGCTCAGTATCAAAAACTCACCTCCTGTTTCATTAACAGTTTTAGATATAACCTTGATACTGGTTCTGTTGAGTTTTAAATTTACAATAATCTTTTGACCATGCCTTTGGAAAAGTTTTGTGAAATAATAGGTGTGCCGAACGTTGGACTGACGGCGAAGATAAGCTCTCAGCCCTCCGAGCTGAGAACCGTCTTCAACTATCTCTGTAGCATGGATACGAGGGATATTCATCGGTAAAAAATCTCCAGCATCTTATTCCCACACATCAGGTATTTTTCGTATTATATTGCTAGAGGGGTGTTAGCTCGTGACAACACGAGCAGCATTTCTGCGCCGGATATTGCTATCCTGGCAACCGCCCTCTCAGGGAGGTTTGATTATAATGTGGGTTCCTTAATTGCTCGACGCCTTGCTATGAACGGTAACAAGGGAGATTTATTTGGTGGCGTTTACGCCACACTTATCCTAGAGTCTCTTAATGGCACCCCACACCCTGATGATAAGCCTTTTACTTATTTAAGTTTTGATCTTGCTGCTATGAAGAGGCATAAGTTTGCCACCATGACTTCCGAGTTTGGTAACCTTGATTATATCTTGCGTTTCGGAGCCACCACGGAACGCAAGATCCGTCTACCTGCACCTCTTTTGTTCGATTTTTCTCGCAGGAACGGATGGTCCTTTGATGCTATCCAGTTCGATGAGTTCATGGTCCAGCATCAGTTTCATAACCCCATGGAGGGGGTTGTGCCCGATGAGGAGGAGCATGGTGAGTTACCACCTTTCCGGGGGGAGACCGTCACCCAGTTTGGTGAAGGGTCTTCCTCTGCTTGGAGCGCGGATCCTTCTTCGTGGGAGGATCCGAGGACTTCGGTGTACGCGCCGGAAGCCTCATACGACCCTTGGACTCACCAGTACCACCCTGGAGCAGGAGGCTCCTGGGGACATTAGCTACTACCAACTTAGGCCAAAAGCCTAAGCTTGGGGGAGTACGTGCCCTTCTCACTTTTCCATTGTATTATCCGTTTTATTTCTTGTTCGCTTTGATCTTTTCGAAGTTTTTGCTTGTTCTTCTTTGATTCTTTCTTTGCAAAAACAACAAAAAGATTTTCTCTTTTCTTTTGCTCTCGTTTAAACCTTAAAAAAATCAAAAAGATTTCCTTTCTTTCTTTAGTTTGCTTTGTTTTCAGAGTTCAGCTCGAGTCCATGATGGCATTTGATTATATTTCCCACGTTCGATCGTGCAAGTGACAAGGCAGTAATGACGAAGATCGACGGAAGGGAAGCAACAAGGAAAACCGGTATGAACTCTTCTTGTTTCTACTTTTGTACATATGTCTGTACTTATGATCTAGAGACCAGCTTGTAGCGACATAGTGCTATGTTTACAATGCTTTCCCAGTGTTCATGCTTTCCTTGTGGCTAATCTCAAATAGCTAGAGTACATAATGTGTCGTTGAAATGATTTACATGCATTGCATTGTTCATGGTTTGGCATACAGAAGTGGTATTTCCCTTCGGAGAAATTTTGGATTGACTTGGCACATGTTCACACATGTTTATGACTAAAAAGTCTATTATGCCTTGATGATCTTTTTGTTTCAGAATAGTTATATCACTTTCGTGCCCAATTCAATGTCGCTTTGTCGCTCTGCATGATTATGACAGTTATTGCTCTCTAGTTGGTCGCTTCCCAGTCTTTTGCTAGCCTCCGCTCGCATTAAGCGGAATTCTGCTTGTGCATCCAAAATCCTTGAAACCAGTTATTCCATATGAGTCCACCATACCTTCCTATATGTGGTATTTACTGGCCACCCCTAACTCAGACTTTCTTGTGCCATCTCGAAATTTATTCAAAAGCTTCCCTTTTGTAACTGTACAAGCTCATGGTGCGGTGAGGGAAAATCAGTATCTATCATGCCAAAGATATTGACGGAAGTTTTAACTAGTCATTTATAAAAAAAAGAAAAGTTACACCTCCCCCATACTTGATGATGGAGTGAAATGGACCAAATGCTGCTAATGATAGGTGGAACGATACCCTCCTTCCATCCTCGAGGCAAAATAAAAGGTTCCGTAGACCATCAAAGGATTTATGGATAAGGGAATATGTGTAAGCAAAAGGCATTAATATGGTTGGCATGGGAGATATTGAGAGACCTTTACCGTTCACCGTTGACTGGAAAGTTGCACTTCTCAAAAAATTTCTTGTCTCTGTTTTCAAAACCAAGAGGCACATGTTTAGTCTTTGCTTCCAACCACGGGTTTTCAACCTTGCCACCAAAAGCCACGGTTCGAGAGTCTCCCCTTCTTTCTTCAAAGCACCAACTATGAGAGCATAATTGTCATTCTTAGTGTAATGTCCATTCTCCCAAAGTATTACATTGTCTTCTGCATGCTTGTGTTATTGCTAGTCTGAAATTCTTAGCTCTAGTCACCTTTAAAACTCCGGAGGTGTTTCTGCATTTATGTTTTGCTTCACTCATGGAGGCTAGCGAAGTGCCACTCAAGTATGTTCAAGCTATGTGCATTGTGATCTTGTCTTGATTTTCAATAGCATATTATTTACTTTTAGTTGTTTGTGATTGATCACATGAAAGAAGAATTGCTTCGTGCATTGTCCTTATAGCATTGTTTCAATACTTGCTAAACTCTTTTCGTAGTACATGCTTATATACATCTAATGAAGCAAAAGAGTTTGTCAAAGTTTTCTTTGTCGCGTCCAGTTCGTTGAACTGAATTGCTTGAGGACAAGCAATATGCTAAGCTTGGGGGAGTTGATACGTCTCAAAAGTATCTACTTTTCCAAACACTTTTGCTATTGTTTTGCCCTCATTCTTGCATGATTTGGACGAAACTAACCTGGACTAACGCTGTTTTCAGCAGAGCTGCCTGTATGGTTTTATTGTGTGCAGGAAAATGGATTTTTAGGTATCTCAGAAAATTCTGGGAAAATTCACAGAAAATCCACGCACCAGAAGCTTCCACCAGCCAGAAGTGGGGCCAGAGGGGGGCCACAGGGGCCCCAGGCGCCTGGCTGGCGCGGCCCCACCCCTGGCCGCGCTGGGGGGGCGCCTGGGAGGCCTCCACCTCCTCTCGTGCCCTACCTCGACTCCTATTTATTCTCGTGACGGGAAAACCCCAAAAGGAGAGTCGCTTTTCCAGTTTTCGTCGCGGAGCCGCCGCCACCCTTTGTTATTCTTCGGGAGGGCTAATCTGGAGGCTGATTTGGCCTCCGGAGAGGGGAGATCGTCGCCATCGTCATCACCATCACCAATCCATACCTCCTCCATGACTTCTCTTCACATGTGTGAGTAATTCCCTGCTGTAGGCAAAGGGGATGGTAGGGATTGGATGAGTTTGATCATGTAATAGTTCATCAGATTGTTGGGGGCATGTTGCCTATCATCTACTTTGGTGTTTATCTTCTTTGATTCAACTTGTTGCTCTTAATGCTTGTCACTTTGGGCCCGAGTGCCATGTTTTCAGATCTGAACCCTATGTGTTTTCATGAATATATTTGTGTTCTAGATCCTATCTATGAGTTGTATGCACCTATTATGGTTCGGAACCAGCGATCCCAAAGGTGACAGCTTGGGACACCAAAGGGGATGGTCCATAATTTGAGGATTCCATGTATCCATTGAGTTTATTGCTTTGTTCCGGTGCTCTTTGACAGGATCACCTTAATCTCCATAAGTTCCCTTTGGCCCCGTTCGTAGCGGGATGGTAGGACAAAAGATTCTTATTGCAAGCACGCACAACTACCTACGGGATACATGCCTAATGTTTGATATTTGCCTAGATGATCATTGTTTTTCTGTGTGCCTTGCCCCGTGTTAGAATATATTACATGTTCACTTTCATCCATGCAGCGCCCAACCATTCATCTCCCTAGCCTATTGTGTTTTCAATCCTGCTGATCATTAATTGTTAATTTTGTTGTTTACTTTTGCTGTCGCCACCATCACTATCATATTACCATTACCACTTATCTTTTGTTGCAAGCAAGTATATTTCAGGTGCGGTTGAATTGACAACTCAACTGTCAAAGCTTATAAATACTCTTTGGCTCCCCGTGTGTCGAATCAATAAATTGGGTTAACTTACCCGCGAAGACTATCTCGATCCCTTACGGTTGTGGGTCATCAATGCTTCGCCGACTTGGCAAGGAATTCAGTATGGCCTCGAACTTCTTAAGAAGGGGATCATCTGGCGAGGCTGCAATGGGCAGAACATCAGAGTATGGAGAGACCGTTGGATCCCTCGGGAGCCTTCTGGACAACAATGGCGAGTGGCGAGTGGACCTGCTTCGGTGGCATTTCCTCCCGGCGGACATTACCGCGATCACTAGCATCCGGCTATCAAGGCGAATTCCTGACGACTTCATCGCCTGGGCGCCGGAGAAGAACGGCATCTTCACCTTCGGTCGGCCTACCGCCTCGCCATGGACGAGCGCGAGCGTCCCTCGGCTAGTGCTTCGAGCAGGGCACCGGATGGTCGTCGCGCCATCTGGAAGATCATATGGGGGTGCCCTGCCCCCCCCCAAAGGTACGCGTCTTTGCCTGGAGGGTGATCAAGGATTCCCTAGCCACATGGGCCAATAAATGTTCCTGACATCTGGAGGTTACTTACATCTGCCCCATTTGTGGTGTTGAACGCGAGGATGCCTTCCACGCGCTCTGCAGGTGCCCCAAGCCACCATGTTGTGGCACGCCATGGAGAAGGAATGGAAGATTCAGAAGCTGCGGTCTATCTGCAACAGCGGCCCAGAGTGGCTCTTCTCCTTGCTTGACCCACTGGATGACACAACACGTCTGGTGGTTCTTATGACTCTCTGGCGCAACTGGCATGTTCGAAATGAAATCACACATGACAAGCAACCCCCCCCCCAGTTGAGGCGTCATGCCGGTTCTTGTATGGGTACATTAACTCGTTGCTATGCATCAAGAGCAACCCAGACGGTGATATGGAGAAAGGAAAAATGGCATTGCACGTAAACCATGCGGCCATCCGCCAGACTGCTCCAACGCCAAGGCCTCTGTCGTGGATCCCCCCCAAACCGGGATGGACAAAAACTGAATGCTGACGGCAGTTTTATCCAAGCAACGGGCGCCGCTGGGGGTGGGATGGTTCTTCGTGATGACAAGGGTGATATAATCTTCAACGCTTGTAGAGAGTTCAGGGCTTGTGAGAGCAGCCTCCAGGCCGAACTCATGGCTTGCCATGAAGGTTTGGATATTAGCCTCTTCCGGACCGAGTTGCCAATTGAAGTGGAGCTTGATTGTATCGAAGCCGTCAACATGATCAACAGTGGTCAGAGAGATAGATCTATCCACTTTGGCTTAGTGGAGGAGATCAGAAGCTTGGTATCCCAATCTGTTAGGGAGGTAGTTTTTCATTCTTGCAGCTGTAACCAAAATTGTGTTAGCCACACTCTTGCTGCCTATGGGCGTAGCACCCCGAGGACGGCAGTGTGGTTTAGATCCGGCCCTGAATGTGTTGTTAACTTGTACTCGGCTGAGAAGCCTCCTCGAGCAATGAGATACCCCTTTTACCCCACAAAAAAAATCTTTGTGCGGGCCTAACCTACCAACTGAGAAAAAGAAATTCAGATGACATATGTTCTTATCATATCATTAGCACGGGTAATTATAAAACCAGCTAGACACCTATTTATTTAGAAAACAAATTAAATTTTGATTCGCTTCCAAATAATCGACGGCCACGACAATACACATTAAACATCATACTGCAACTATGAACAGTACTTTGGTGACGAGCATTTAAATTGGAATACATCGATTCCAGAACATCCATATTTCAACACCCGACTCTGCAGATATTAATCTCTAAATCCCAATGCATTAATGCAACAATCATATACACTAAGGAAAGAAGAAAATGGTCGACGGAAATAATACAGTTAGTGTACAAGAGCAAGGGAGCACAGAGCATTATCCGCAAGGCAAGAAAAAATGCTCCATTTCCTATCTCCTCGCAAGTTTGAAGTTTCTTCCGCCTTGCTTTGGTTTAAACATCAGGGATACTAGAATGACGACGCTACATACTCCCAGCAAGTGCCAACAACTGGTTTCTTCTTTTCTTTTCTGAAGATGAAGTACCAACGACTGTTGGTCATGCCTGCTTGCTTGTTGAGGTAGAAACTTCTGCGCTACACATAGGGCATACCTGCACATAGTCAACAACATCTTGTCAAAACTTCTAAATCTGAGAGAGCTGCACATCTATCTCTACTGTCTTGTGGTGATGGTGAGTTCACCCCTACTCCCTCATCCTACCCAGGATCCATCGGGTTTGTTAAAGAAAATGCAATAGTGGAGTCTGGAACCCCACCAGGCCCTTTTTTGGTTTGTGAAAGAAAATTATAAAGCAAATAAACAATTGTGGAGTCTCAAACCCCTCACTTGCCGATATACACCCGGCTCAATCAAGCCAGCAAGTCACCAACTCACTCATGTTTTGAAATGGAAAGTATTTGATTAAATGCATGCAGTATGCAATTTCCTTTACTGCAACACGACCCAGCCAGTAAATCCGCCAATGAATGTTTTCCCAGCCACCACCCCTCCTCCCCAATCCCCGTCCTCCGGCCAGCACTCCTCCCTAGTCCCCGTCGTCCTAACTTTCAAATTTCAAAATCCAGCCATGACATGTCACATTCATTGAACTACTATGGTGTTCTTACCCTTTTATGGTTATGGTGTACTACTTTTTATAATGTCAAGTACAGGAAATGTTGGCACACCATTAGGGAACACAATTGGCCTCAACACTGGCACATTGCCCATGGTGGAAATGTTGGGTGGTCATGGCACACCATTAGGGAGGTGTCGACCACACGCAAAACAAGTGGTGGCGGACTGCACAGTGGCGCTGGCGGCAAACAAGCCCAATGGTATTGCATGAATAGGATGGCTAGAATCAGGGAGTATGCGGCCAGAGCCCGTACGAACAACCTCACAGGTAACCACCACGTACGTCATCCATTGTCTCTGCTCTACTCATATTCAATGCAATATAAGCTAAACACGCATGTGATGCTGAGCTAACACAGGAACATTTCCTCTTTAATATTTATGTCTATAGGTGCAGTTGCTCATGGGGACTCCACTTGTAGGCTGTAGCAAGCCAAAGCAGTCCAACTAGCTAAGAAAATAGATTTTATCTTTTTCATGCCAGCCGATAATACAGATTATTTCTAAAATAAACAAACTTTCATATGTATATTTAATCAACTGGTGTAGATGTATTTCCATGGTTCATGAACTTAAATTATGCTTTATTTATATCAATATGTATGCTGAATCTTAAACTTGATATTAAGATATGAATGATGAAAATGTTTCTTTAATGTGTTAGCAACCTCCCCACACGGTAAGGCCTGCCTTTTTTGTAGCAAGGGATACTACTTATCCGAAGTTGGCTGGCTACAATTCAAAGGGTCATATATAAGAATTTCTCAACGAGAATGAGCTCTTATGAAATGAATTCTAGTTTGGTGAACATTTATGCCTCATTATTTCTTGCTTTATGGGTCCACCTAGCTATTGTGTCAGCCAACAAAGCTATTGGACTTATTAATCCATGCCAAGAATAGAGTTACGTGTAACTTCACAGCCTTCACTACACGTCACATGAAGACGTCCAGGTGTTTCACTGATCCAGGCGAGAGTGGAAAAAACTCCGCAGTTCAGTGGTTTAACTTTATACTTGAAGGCCAAAGCTTTAATTTATTACTCGACTCATATAAGTCAAGATTGTAAATTGAGTTTAGGTCCAACCGTAAATAACTTAGCTCTAATGGTAAGTACAATAAAGAAGATTAGTGTTCCGGTGCATAACTGAGTGTTGGTAATTAGCAACGTTTTGAGTGTCCATCTACACCATTATAAACCCGTTACGAATCCCATACGCGAGTTGTAGGACAGTGATGTTATTCAAGAAACTGATGCCCAAACAAATAAAGAAAATGCTCACAGGCGCAACAAAGCAGTCATCCTCCTCCCTTCCTTGCTTCTTTCACCATGCTATCTTCATTTAACCAAAGAAGGACCAGATAACTGCTTAAACTAGCACTAGCAACTACTCCCTCCGTAAACTAATATAAGATGTTTTAGAATACTAAAGTAGTGTTCTAAAACGTCTTATATTAGTTTACAGATTTAGTACTTGAACTCTTCTGTAGCCAAAATGGATGTACTACTAATAACTATTATTATGACATATCTCTTTCACATAACCCACTACCTATGATACTCTACTTGACTCGAGACAGCAAAAGGGATATATGGAACTAGCTTTAAAAAAAGAGATATATTAAACTAAATAATAGCTATTGGTCATACAATCCTCTATCTAGAAATGTGCACAGAAGTGCATTTCAGACAACAGTATAAGGCTACAGCAAGCCATATAGCTGTATAATAACTAAATATGCATACGTTTATGGTGTGTGTGGTAGAGGAACAAAGGAACCCTACATTTTCTATTCAGGTGAATAGATTAACAAACATAGACATATGGTAGTAGAGGTACAAAGGAACCCACGTTTTCTATTCATGTGTGATTGCCTGATAAGTTTCATACCAGAAAACCGACTTTACTAATTCCTATTCGCTCGCGGGAGCAAGCGATTGGAGCGTTCCGTCCAATCAAGCCAACAAGTTGGAGAGGGCCTCACTTAATCACACAACCCCTCTAAAATTCCCGTGTAGGCCCCACCCAAGACGTGTAGTATTCACTTATTTTTTACTGCTCGCTCCCTTACTTAATCGTATGCCCCCCTGAATCTCCAGTGTGGGCCCCACCTAAAGCCTGCCTAATCCTACATTCCCTTGATTTGCATGGTTTCTTAATTGGGCTGTCCAACCGAGCATGGGAACGCCCGCGCGCGCATTAGCCTCACCCCCAGAAAACATAGGCAATCCTCATCTTTGGGGAGCTATTGTATCGGTTCTAACAATAATCGAGTCGAAAGCGGAATTGTACCTTATTTATTTGAAGCCACTGATTAATGCAGTCAGGATGGTATGAATGCTTGCAGGGAAGTGCAACCAAAGATTCACCTTCCTCAAATTCCACGCGACAAATTACACATCTACCAACAATAATTACACGTTAGCATGGCACTTTAACAATATATATTATTGGAAAGCTGTGAAACTTAAAAGTATGTGAACATACTGTTCTGCGTTGCCATCTTGCATATCTTTTGTCTTGTAAGTTACCGAAGGTAAGGAAGCAAGTGTGTCAGCAGAGAGGCCTCTACTTTCTGTACCAACTACATCACCCAATGCAACTAATTCCTGAAACCATGGTCAGAACCATTAGCATTGCATCTTGGAACTTTAGATGCAGGCCAAGGCACCAAAGGGAATAAAAAAAAACAACTTGCCTCATAAGAGTACTCGTCTGGATCAACCTCTTGCCACGAATCCTATGTTTTTTTCAATAACATACCAATTGTATTCAGTCAGTTCCTCTGTTCAAAATTGGCTGGTTTCAACAAGTAAGCAAAAACACAATACCATAATTTGAGCAAACACAAAGTTCTCCGCATAGAAATTAAGAGGAATTGGAGGTGCATGCCACAATCCCCGGAGTAAACATGGCAGGAGGTAAATTTACCACTTATAGCATACTATGTACATCCTAAATTGCATTTGGCTTTGATTGCTATATTAGAGAATAATTTAGCTCTAGCAAGGAATTATATCACTGCATCAATGAAAATATCAAAATAGGTACTACTACACTGTATGTCACACACATTAACAAAATAAGCATTGCTGTCAGTACAGGGTCATTTCATCAAAACTCGAGTGCTCCCAACTTCCAGCTTCCAAATACAAAAACTAAATTCATCCAAGACAAGGAAACATAAATCACTACCTGGGCGTCGTTTATGTGATCCTCGACATGCTCCACTTCCCGCCCTACAAAGCAAAAGCAAAACTGCACATCAGCAACCCGCACGAAATGTGAAGTGACCTGAAAAGAAAAATCCATACTCACAATCGCTGATCCCAGCAAGAGCCATAAGCCGTGCGGCAACCTCACGCTCCTCAGCGTCCTGAAGCGCTCGCGCATAAGCCTCGTCATCCTCGTACTCTGCAGGGTCTAGTTCTAGCTCCACATCATCCACCTCCTCATCCTCATCGAACCCCTCCTCCTCGTACTCGCTCTCCTCGGAGCCCTCATCCTCACCCTCACCCTCACCCGCACCCTCACCCTCAGCCTCGAGATCACCGTCCCCATCACCCTCGCCGCCGCCTGGGTTCTCATGGTGGTGGACGCGGAGGTGGTTCTCGAGCTCCTCCTCGTAGTCCTCCTCAGCATCCTCTTCGTACTCGTAGCTCCCGGCCTCCGAGCTCCCGTAATCGCTGTCCTCGCCGCCGCCACCGCCTCCGTTCATCCGGAGCAGCATGTAGGCCCGCTCCTGCAACCGATCCAAACGGGATGTTAGTCGGAACCCTAGGGACGGGTGGGAAGGGGACGGCCCAGGGCCGCGAGATCTAGTCAACTTGCCTGCTCCTGGAGGACGCGCGCCAGGGCGAGGTCGGCGTCGACCTGGCTGAGGGCCGTGAACGGCCGCCGCGACTCATCCTCGGCCTCGGCCGCCGCCGCCGCAGCCGCAGCGACATCGTCCGCCCCTACGGGAGCGGCGGGCGGCGGGGGCTGATTCGGGGGGCTAGGGTTGTGGCCGGCGCCGGGCCTCTCGCCGTCGCCATTCCCCTTGGAACCCTCCATGGGCTCGCTCCGATTAGACATGGGGGTGTGGCGTGCCGGGTGCGCGATGGAATAGATTTAATCGGGTTAAGCGGTTAAGCCCCCCAGCCGGGGTCTGGTAAAAATAAGGGAAAAGCTTTCCCTAAACCGACTGATATTCCTCTCCCCACGGTCGTCTCCGTCACCGTCCGATCTCATTTTCATCATACGATGGATAGCACACTGTCTCATAACTAAACTGTCAACAAAAAAAACATTGAAAACTTAAACGTTGTAGACAATGAACGAAACATGAAGTCTATACTGCATCTGTTATTTGTTCACATGTAAAGATCAGATATATGAACAAATAGAAGTCATCTAATTTAAAACAAAGAGGATACATTTCTTGGCTTACATGTGGTAGATCGCCTGATGGCTATTCGTGTTTTTAGAAGGAAAAAACTATCCAGAAAAATTGTAACAAATCACATATTACAGAGAATTGACGGCAATACATTTTGTTGTTATAAAAATTGGTGTTATAGATCGTATGCTTATTTGTCAAAAAAGTTTAAAATAATTGCAACAAGCCTTCTGTTGTAGAGGGTCAAGTGCAACATTTATTTGTTGCAATGGGCTGCTCATGTATTGTAGATCGAAAAATTATTCATGTTAAAAAAGGCATAATATACACAAGGCGACTACAAACAACTAAGATAGTATTGTTAAACCAAACTGGATGATACTCCGCGCCTTGCTGCGGAAATTGATCACTCTATATTTCAATAAAATTTAATTATGTAAAATTTAAATATTTAGATTAATAACAAACAAACCAAAAATTAGAAAACACATACAATTTATTATATTTGATTGTGTTTAGTTATTGATTTTTTGAATATATGTATAATAAGAGAATACAAATATATTTTTATGCATGGTTGTATGTTGAGGTGGTTCTTATCCCATCTGTAATTGTGTGGTGATGTGTCATGCTTGTATGTTGAGATAAATAAGTTAGTGGGGATCACGGCAATTGATCGTCTTATATTTTAACAAAATTTAATTACGTGAATTTTAAATAATTAGATTAATAATAGATGAACCACAAATTTTAAAACACATACAACTTACTATATTTGATTGTGTATATTTATAAATTATTTTTTGAATATAAATATAGTAAGGAAATGAAAAATATTTTTCTATGCATGGTTGCATGTTGTGGTGGGTCTTGTCTCATGCATGGTTGCATGTTGAGGTGGACCTTATTCCAATCATAATTGTGTGGTGATGTGGCATGCTTGCATGTTGAGATAAATAAGATAGTGGAGATGATCTATTATAGTATTATAGATAATAATAGATGAACCACAAATTTTAAAACACATACAACTTACTATATTTGATTGTGTATATTTATAAATTATTTTTTAAATATAAATATAGTAAGGAAATGAAAATTATTTTTCTATGCATGGTTGCATGTTGTGGTGGGTCTTGTCTCATGCATGGTTGCATGTTGAGGTGGACCTTATTCCAATCATAATTGTGTGGTGATGTGGATGCTTGCATGTTGAGATAGATAAGATAGTGGGGATGATCTATTATAGTATTATAGATTCAAGTGACTCCTTTAACTAATATACACACTTGTAGAGCATTGCTAGATTTTTTTTAATAAAGGGTGGATTATATTGACTCAAAATAAGCATCAAGAGAATACAACACGATGAGTACACACCCGATCGATTTCTGCATAGTTAGAATGCACACAACCAATACGAGCGCATACACTCAAAAAAATGCCGATAAATAGTAAAGCCATATAAGACCAAAGCTATGTATACATGAGGAGGAGGGGAAATCCTAAAGCGATCATATCCATGATCAACAGGAAACTAACAAAGTTCATATTCGCACCAATCATCTCATGACACCATATGGATTACGTGACTCTTCAATGACAAGACCTTCAGGAAGAGGGCGGCGCTCAAGCGCCACCGTCACCGGATCCAACCATCCAAGGCCAAATATTAGGTTTTCTTCATGAAGAACCAGAGCATATATGAGCAATGCCTTCAACAAGGCAACGATGCATAAACATCACCATTGCTATGTATAACCTACTCGGGTCAGACCTAGGCTTTCACCTTCAAGCTCGAGACCATGTGCTTGAGCAGCACCACCATCAAAGTCATTGATATGGTGTCGCCACCACTTTTCTGTGATCCGAACAACTACATGCAATGTGTGATCACCGTCGATGTATAACCATCCCTCTACGGCATTTCGTCGTCCATTGCTTCTATCTCATCTACGGAGTCAACCACCAGATCAGGAGGAAGGAATCCTGAAAGTCCAACTATGTGATCAGAGGGGGAGGGGTGAATGATCACTTCAAATTTTCGTATGAAACTAAGAAGTGAAGCATAACTTAGCAGCAGAAGGAATACAACAGAAAGGTAAACAGTGAAGCAGAACAAGATTGAAGCACAACATAGCGAATCAAAAGCATCGAATCAATTGCATTGAATCAAATCACTGAAGCAATTGCAAAACTGAATGTAAGTGCGGAAAGTAAAACGAACTCTTGACTCAACGATGTTTGTTCGACCAGTTCACACCCTGCAAAGTGCTACGTCTGGTTGGAGGGACTTGTGATTGAACACAGGAGCTAACCTCTCTCCATCCTTATCTCCACTGCACCAATCTCCATGAGCTTGGTCAGTTCTTCACTCGTGGTTGATTATTGAGGAAATCACCGAAACCTTTGACAAACTGGACTTCGAGGCGACAATAACTCTTCGCTCTCTGAAGAACAACTCTCTAACCGTCTAGGAGAATTGCAGTTCTCCAAGATAAAAAGGCTAGCAAACTTCTTCCCTAAGTCATAGTGAATCAACTCAGATCAATAGGACTTATGTCTCGTGAGTAGTTTTCCTTGGACCATGGGTCCGTGATCAGTAGCTATGTGATGTTCTCCTCCCCTCTTTTGATCTTCATTGTTTAGACCTCGTGAGCTGCCCTACATGATCGAGGCACCTTTGTAATATTTCTGCTGTTGCTATGTTGAGTTTGGAGGGATCTGATGGATTATGAGATTATGTTCAGATTGTGATAGAGTAATATATTTGGTTTTTATCTCTTATATTTTTGTTCCTAAGTAATTCTTGCATGTTCTCCGTTGCTGTTTATTGCTTTGTCCAAGTAGTAGGTAGTGACTCCAAGAGGGAACGTTGTGCTAGATTGTGGGTTCATGCCCCCCGATGACACGCTTGAGTGACAGAAACATGAGTCTAGGGGATGTGCTGTTGCCACAAGGGGGAAAACAACGGTGCTTGTAACCACGGTTACAAGGATTGTTTACTTTACGCAAAGTTCTTTTTAATGCAGTTGTCTGTTGCTTTGGGTTTACACTTTGGGTGGGGCTCGCAACTTAATACCAGCGAGATGTTCTGGATAGATATCTCAAGGTGATGATTAGTAGTAGATGCAGATGGATTTCGGTCTACTTATTTTGGCGTACTGCCCGTGCTTTTGAGCCTCTTCCTTTCTTTTGTAGCATAGTTAGCATTGCGGTGCATTCATAATCTTGTCAATTGCCCTTCTGTAATTTGTTTACCTCGCATAGCAGTTTTATCGTCTTTTGGGAGAGAGACATCACTAGTGAACATCACGTATCCCGGTCCATATCCTCATTACTGTTTCCAAGCTTTATTTACTTTACTACTTTTACTTGCTATCATTATCCCTTGTTGAAAGGACGTGGATGTCGCCTAGAGGGGGGGGGTGAATAGGCGTTTAAAATAATTACGGTTTCGGCTTGAACAAATGCGGAATAAAACTTAACGTTTAATTTGCCAAGCAAGAAACCTAAATAAGCTAGGCTCAACTATGTGCACCAACAACTTATACTAAGCAAGATAAACAATTATGTGATAGCAAGATATATGACAAGAGCACGATGGCTATCACAAAGTAGGTGCACAAGTAAATAGGTTGTCTAGAAGAACAACCTATGGGACAAGCAATGTACAATAATATGAGCAAGCACAAGATAAACAATGTAATAAGCTTGCTCAAAGTAAAGGTAGAGATAACCGCAAGTGGAGCCGATGGAGACAAGGATTTGTTACCGAAGTTCCTTCTCTTGCGAGAAGTACGTCTCCGTTTGGAGAGGTGAGGAGCACAATGCTCACACGAAGCCAACGAGGGCCACCCTATTTCTCCTCACGCTCTTACCAATGCAAGATGCCGTGATTCCACTATTAGGACACTTGAGGGCGGTCACCGAACCCGTACAAATGGCAACCCTTGGGGGCGGTCACCGAACCCGTACAAATGCTCGGGGCAATTTCCACAACCGAATTGGAGGCTCCCGTAGCGTCCCGAAGCTTTCCACCACAATGATTGAGCTCCGCAACAACAAGCCTCTAGGTGCCAACGCACCCACGAGGAACAAGCTCTAGAGTGCCAACGCACTCAAGAGTAGCTATCTTCTCAACTTCACTCACTACAAAGAATCCTCGGAGAGAACTCAAACCGATGCACCAAATGCAATGGCAAGAGCACACGAAGTGCTCAAGTCCCTAACTCTCAAATCCCACCAAAGCAACAAAATCTATGGAGGAATATGAGAGGAAGAACAAGGAGAACACAAAGAACTCCAAGATCTAGATCCACAAGGTTCCCCTCACTTAGAGGAGAGATGGCTTGGTGGAGATGTGGATCTAGACCTCCTCTCTCTTTTCCCTCAAAAAGGAGCAAGAATCATAGGAGGGGAAGAGAGTAAGAAAGCTCAAAGAGGTCAACAATGGGGGGAAGAACTTGCAAAGAACCGGTGGAGACAAAGGAGGAGGAAGACCCCCTTTTATAGTCTCCCACGAATCCAGCCGTTGGAACCCGTTGGCATCCCACCAACCACGGTACTACCGCTCGGAGAGCGGTACTACCGTGGTGCGGTACTACCGCGCCGGGAGCGGTACTACCGCCCCACGGTACTACCGAAGCCCAGTGTCGTGCCCACTACCGCAAAGTACAGTGGACTTACAATAGTGAGTGCGGTACTTGCCTGCGGTACTACCGTGGCACGGTATTACCGCACTGGGAGCGGTACTACCAGGGGGCAGTACCGTGCCCACTACCGCAAAGTCCAGTGGACTTACGGTAGTGAGTGCGGTGCTCGCCCACTGTACTACCGTGGCGCGGTACTACCGCCCTGGCAGAACCAGGGAGCCCAGGCCACACACCAGATGAACTCCAAATAAAACAGGCAAACCCTGAACTGCCACAACTTCTGCAAAAGAACTCCGATTAAGGCAAACTCAAGCTTGATGGAAAGCTAACGAACAGATCTGCCTAATTACGACTGGAAATATTTAGAAGTGGCAAGGGAGAAATGTCAAACAAATAGAGGTGTGAAACCTCTAACCGAGACGACCCGGCAAATCTCCCACATCGAAAAACATAAGAGAAGACGCATATGAAATCTGTTTTCGATGAACAAGAGCTTGTCATGAAGAAGACCACAAGCTTCAAAACTCACACGGAGAAAAGCCAAACAAGAACCAATAAAGAAGATGCCAAGGATGCAAAAGGTTTGAGCTCTCCACGAACGACTCGGCCTAGCCTATAACACGGTCTCCTAACTACTACCAAGAGACCGGTAAACTAGACACCTATCTAGTCAAACCTTTGTCTTGCGCATAATCCACTTGAGCTTGATGATGACGATCATGCCCGCCTCAAGTTGGAACATCTTCCTTGATTCCGCCGGCTCGATGAAGACTTGTAGAAAGCTCCCCCATACTCCATTATGGGTGAGCCTCTTTTAGGCACATCTTCACACGACCATTATCACCAAATGGTCGGCAAGCTCCAAGCATACGATATCTTCGTGATGCTCCTCTTGACCTTGCACACATCTACTTGACCAATCTTTGGATAGCTCCATGAAGAACACCTTGGTCAACACGTAATCTTCATCTTACAACCTTGAAGCCACCATATGATCTTCAAGCGTTGCCAATGGACAAACATTAAAGTATAACTCAAGGAAACCATTAGTCCATAAAGATTGTCATCAATTACCAAAACCAAACATAAGGGCACATGCCCTTTCACTTGTGTTTTACTCTTTGTAAACAACAAGATCGGAGAGATTGACAACCTCTCTGAACTTCGTTGGGAACAAAGTTATCTGTGTTTGTGTGCAGGTCCGCGTCAGTTGCGCCGCTGACACCTACTTATCATCTCTGGAGTCCTACCGGAGACAAACCTTGGTATCTTTACCGAGGGAAAACTGTTGCTGCACTACATCTCAAACCTTCCACTTGGGGTAACCAACGAAGGGCGAGAAGCCATCAAGCAAGTTTTCTGGTGCCGTTGCCGGGGACTCCGAGTGCTAAGATAGGGGAGTTGCACACTACCCTTTACCTTTGTTTTTTTAGTCTTGTTAGTTTACCTTTCATTTTTTATCTTTGTGTCTTATATCAAAAATCAAAAAAATATATAGTATGTCTAGTTCCTTACTTGCCAATCAATGTCTAACTTCTTTGAAACTAGATCTTATTGGCATGGAGGATTCCCTGAGGATCAACAAGAATATTACAAGGAATACCGCTTGTCTCAAAAAGGGATACACTTATGGAGACTCATACATCAATCGTATGAGTATGCTAAAAACTTGTGCTCAATATATAATATATCTTTCTGCAGGGATGAATCTTGTTGCTTTATGAGGCACAAACACCTTGCTTTCCAATGTGAGTACAATGAGGATGAAACCTTAGCTTCTTATGCTAAGGGAAATTATGATTTTTATGATGCACAACAAATAGAAGAATTTGTTGTTTTTAAGGGTGCCTATGAAATTACTTATTTTCTTGAGAATATTGATGACGCCCCTTACAAATCTGAGAGTCTTGCTATACTTAACTATTGTTTGGAAAATTACGATGCAAATTGTTATATTATTGATCATCTTGAGAGAATCTCTCCCCCAAAGGAAGAGACTAATGTTTTGCAGGACTCTATAGAAGAAGAAATTACTGAACCTAAAAGCTCTTTGGATGAAGAAGAGGAGGAGAGTGACGAACAAAAGGAGGAAGAATGGAGCCATCCATGTCTACCTTCTAATGAGAGTAACTCTTTGACTCTTACCTTATATGAGTATTATGATCCTATGGATTCTTTTGAAATATCCCTTTTTGATGAAGTTGATGCCTTCTATGCTTATGGCCTTGATGCCACTATGGATGATGCTTACGGAGATGAACTTGCTATAGTTACTCATGTTAAGCATGAAATTTTTGCTATCGCAACCACACTTGAGTGTCCTATTATCCTTTTAAAATCTCCAACTCCGGAGAATTTTCCTCTTATCAATGCTCAATGTGATGGGTTGCATTTATCTTATGATCCTAAAGACCGTGTTGAAAATTATACACGTGTGCTTGTAGGTCAATGTTCCGGAGAGTTTTGCCCTTATTAAACGTCAATGTGACGGGTTGCATTTATCTTATGATCCTAAAAACCGTGTTGAAAACAATACACGTGTGCTTGTAGGTCATGAACAACATGATTTATGTGATAGTTATATTCTTGATGTTGTTCATGATACTACTGAAAATTACTTTGAGAGAGGAAAGTTTGGTTGTAGAAACTTCCATGTTACAAAAACACCTCTCTTTATGTTGAAAGTTTTTAAGTTGCTCTTGTTCCACCTTCCTATGCATGTCACTTTGTGCTTCTTTGATTTATTTTCTTACAACATGTCTATGCATAGGAAGTGGGTTAGGCTTAAATGTGTCTCGTATTTGATTCTTGATGCTCTCTTTTGCTCCAAATTATTATTCTTATGTGAGCATCTTCTTTTACCTTAAGCCTAGCTAATGGCTCTAAAGAAGCGCTTTCGGGGGGCACCCCGCAACGAATTTAGTTTTTTCTTTTTGCTTTTGTTGTGTCTTGATGATTGTTACTACTGTAGCAACATCATTGTATCTTTATTTTTCAGCTTTGTGCCAAGTTATAGCCTCTTACGGCAAGGGAAATAAAAGTTGTGACATGCTGTCCAGAAAACAGATTCTGTCCTCGTGACCAGAAAAATTCCAGAAAAATCCCAGTTCATCTTTTTGAGCTGAAATTATTACACAGTATGCTATATACAATTACGAAACTTCCGTATGTTCTAAGTTTTTTGATTTGAGTTTCAGAAGTGCCCCTAAAAAATTCTTTACTATCTGCTGTTCTGTTTTTCACAGATTCTGCCACGTTTTGTCTCTCCTTGCTTTTGCAAACCTTAAGCTTGCTTTTTCTTTGCAAAAACTTTTTGGCACTCTTGAGAAACAGTAGCTCCTCAAGATTATATTTATATCCAGTGGGAAAAATTATTTATTAAGGGTACTAACCTCTCTAATCAGCTTATGATGAGTTATGTATGAAGGGAGTTTTCAAGTGTGCGATGGAAGATGATGAAAGAAGATCCAGGAGTGTCAAGCGCTCAAGCTTGGGTATGCCCCCATGAATCCCCAATAAATATTCAAGGAGACTCAAGCGTCTAAGCTTGGGGATGCCCCCCCCCATGCATCCCCTTCTCCATCAACCATCATCAGTTCGTCCTTCGTCTCACTATATTTTTATCACTTCATGTGTTATGTGCTATGCTTGGAGCGTCTCGCTCTTAGGTTTTGTTTCTAGTTTTATTTAGCTTTTCTTGCTGTTCATAACAAGTTAGATCCCGTCTTACTTTGTGTGGGAGAGAACCACGCTCCACTTTCAAAATCTAGAACACATCATAGGATTTTTCCTGCCTATCTTTTTGCTGTTGTGTGTTCTTTATCTTTTCATAGCTACTGCCATGTTTAGTTTTAGTCTTAGTTTGTCTTTAGCAAGAGCTTTGGATTTTGTTTAGTTTTTTGCTGCAACTCTTTTAGTTTTCATGTTTATCTTGTTAAGAGAGTTGGTTGTTGCACTGAGTTATGTCTTGTCTTGAGAGGAGGTTGCTATTTTCTTCTAGTAGTAACTTGCAATAGTTTTGAGGCATTGTTGTGAGTAATGTTTGGAATTTTGGTGTCAAGAGCTCTTGCCTATTAGTGATAGGTGTCGTATTTTGGGAAATCCGTGTGTATTTTCAAAACCTACAAAACTAGTTGAGAACTCTAGCTACTAGATAGATCACTACTCTTCTGAGGAGTCGAATATTAGAGTACACTCACGTACCATGAGTCGAGGATGCGCAAGGATAACCAAACCCCCATACACTCCTCCTCGGGGTACTTGTTTGTGAACCTCCTCATTAGATTGAGAGTTACCGATAATAAGTGCATGAGTTCTTCGGACTAATGTAAGTATTGAGAGTTGACACTTCCACCTTCCCATATTTTGCTAGCCTTTCCCGTGCCGTGCATTGCCTTCTTCTCACTCCGAGAGCTGGTGTCCACCTTCGCCGGTACTTCCAAACCCTTGGCATGATACGCTCTGTCATCATAAGCCTCCCTTTATCTTTCCTCAAAACAGCCACCATACCTACCTATCAAGACATTTCCATAGCCTTTCCGAGTTACATTGCCATGCAACTTCCACCTCTTCATGACTTGATCTTCATGTCATACATGTTCCTGCTACACTGGCAGCGACATACATTGCATACATCATGATAGTTACATCTTCTTTATGATTTTGAGTACCTTGTAAAGTGTGAAAGATCTTCTTTACCTTCTTGTAAATTAGAGTGTTGCCCTTAAGTGAGGAAAAGATCCCAAAGTGGACACATTAAAAGATCCCAAAGTGGACACATTAAAAGATCCCAAAAAGGACAAATGAGAGTTAAATTGAAAGAGCCATTGAGTCCACAAAAAATACAAAAAAATAGAAAAAATAAAAAAAAGAAAAAAAAAGAGAGAAAGGGGCAACACTACTATCCTTTTGAGAGATCCACACTAGTACTCCCTTTATATCCTTGTACTCCATAGAGATGATCGTTATGCATATAGCTATGTGGGGACCTTCCACTTGGGGTAACCAACGAAGGGCGAGAAGCCATCAGGTGTCACCGCTGTGCATAATGGTCTTTCCATAACATTGTCGTTGTTTAAACATAGAATCAATCATTTTGATAACTTTATGAAATTCCTTAATGATGGCGCCTGGATTCCTGCGCTCGTATCTCACGAAGTGGGAAACCGCTCAAGGTAAGTGGGACACGTGTCCTTTACCTAGGTTTACCGCTCGATCTTGTCGTTCTGATATTAAACCAGGAAAGCTTGCACTGGTTTTAACCCCATTCCCACGGTTCCTTTCCTCGTTGTAACAGCCCAGTTTTCACAAAAATTAAAAATTTTGTTTTCGGTGTGAATTGTTTGATTGTCTGATTTGTTTGCGGTGTTTGCATCCCCGATTTATCGATCGGCGATTATTTCCCCCCCTCTTATCTCGTACCGGACGGAGACCGACCCTTGCCATCCTGACACTCGACCTTTGCGACACCGGGTTTCGCCCGATCACCGTCGCGAAAACCGGCACAAGTCCAGCCATCGCCAACGGAACGAAAACCCCATTTAATAATTAAACGGGATATTTTTATAGCGCACCGGAAAGTGTTCTCGGAACGGTTCCAGCGCGAGGTGAACGCCGCCGGCTCGACGCACTGATCGCGCAGTTCGAAGTTTTACCCGAATCGGAGGTACTGCGGACCCCCGGCGGTCAGAAACGTGAGCACCGCGCGCGAGAGAGAAAAACCGGGGATGTTTTTGCAAACTGCCAGCCACCGGGACTATATAAAGACCACCACACTCCCACCCATTTCTAGGGTTTCCCTAGCACAAAATTTGCAGCCACCCCCTCCATTTTGCCCAGTTTGCCTCCTAGATCCCAGAATTTTCGGGCCGTTGGATCGCACGATCGGACGCGCCTGGTTGCGCCACGTCAACCCCTCTCCTCTCTCCTCTCTCTCTCCATGCCCGTGGAGCCGCCGTCGTCTCCAGCCGGGCCGCCGGAGCCACCGCCGTCCATCTCCTCCTCCCTCTCCCTTCCTCTCCTCTTCCCCGCGCGCGACCTCCTCTTCCCCCTTGCCCCTGACCTCCTCCCTTCCCCTGCAGATGCCCGCCGCCGCCGCCACCAGGAGGCCAGCCGCCGGCCGCCATGGATCGGGAGGTCCCGAGTTCGGGCTCCCTCGCCGCTGCCAGGCCACGGCCCGACCTCCGCCGCCTGCGGATCCACCTCGCCCGCCTCCAAATCCCCTCCTCTCAGCGCCACCTTGAGGCCCCGCCTCCTGTGCCACCTCGTCGGCCGGTGGCACCAGGAGCGTCGCCTCCTGGCTGCACGCTCGGGGGCACGCCGGCGCCCTCCCAGCAGGCCCAGCCAGATGGGCCGGCCCAGGTCCAGGCGGGAACCGCAGCCCAAGCAGGCCCCAGCAGCCCAGCGCCAGGCCGCCTCCAGGCCAGTGGGCCTCGGCCCATGGGTGATCCAGGCGCCCCCCCTTTTTATTTTTTATTGTCTCTGTTTTTTTTCCTTAGCCCCTGTAATTTTTTCTAAGTTCCTGAAAATTGCTGCAGTGATCTGTTTTGCACCGTTAATAACGCTTAAACCGTAGCTCCGATGAACGTGCCCCCAAAACGAAAGTTACTCAGAATTGCGTGTAATTTAATTCATCTTTTGTGAGCATTTGCATTTGAGCTCATCTTGATTGTGTAATTGTGTGCTGAACAGGGCATCAGGCCGTTAAACTGCTACTTTTTCCTGTTAAGTGTTGTTGTTATTTTTTTATTGCAACTTCGGGTGACGATTGCTTCGCAACCGTTCATCGGAATTGATTGATTCCTTTTGCATCCTGTTAAGCATTGTTTCTACTTCAGTTCCATACATTCACATGCCATAATTGCCTGCTGCATCATAATTATATCTTGCTCCAAAGTAGCTATCCTGATGTTATTGTGCTGCTGTTGCTGAAACTGTTATTTTGTTGCAACTTCGGTCGACGAGTGTGTCGCGACTGTTTATCGGAATTGAGTGATTCCAATTGCATATTGTTAAGCATCATGTATACTTTCATACCATGTATTTCTATGTCATGTTGCTGCACTTTTGCATATAGATTTACCCCTGTTTATACAACATATGTGCATAGCTTGTCTTGCTTATATCTTTTTAACCGTAACTCCGTTTGGGGTGTTCTTTATATGTAACTTGATTAGTTTTTCATGTACTTTGAGTTTATGCTATTGTTTTCTGATGTTAACCAAACTAAAATATGGTTTAGGGCAGAACAGTACCAAATCTTTTAATCATCGTGCGACACTTAGTGTTATGCCATGTTTAGGTCGTGCCCCGCTTAAATTGACTAGCATAGATAGTTTACTTTGTGCTTCACCTCTTGAACTTGTTTTTGTGCTTTGCCATGCTTGCTTGAGTTGCCATGTTAACAACCGTTGGTTGATCACCTGTAGCTAAGCAACTTGAACCACCGTAAACGTGCGGTATTCGTCGTGTGTGACCGATACCCCACTTAAACTGTTAGTAACCGTTCTCGACGATAGATCCGTATCGCGTTGTTGTGCCTTGTGTTGCCTCTTTGATCTTGTATTGCTCCGTAGTAATAGTGGTGCACCGTTGATTGCTTTCCAGTGTTTCCTTCTTGTGTGCTTCCGCGGGTACCTCTCGGAGACGATGCGAGCTTGCGATCAACTACACCTTCGGAACCCGACTTATCAACAGGCAAGGACTATACATTACTTATGATCCATTCTATTTCAACCAGCGGTTTGCATGCTAGTCTAGGTTAGGTTCGATGTTTGATCCTACCACATGTTTACAGCCTCTTTCAAACCGATACAGTCATGTCCCTTCCCAGCAAACCTTGTACTGCTATGTTACTATTGCTCGTTGCTCAGCCCCTGCTTAGTATGCATGCTTAGGATGCTACGATGTGACCCTGTTACTCTTTGGGTTGGGATATCACATTATTATATTGTTGTTGATGATATGATTATTATAATGTTGACTATATTCGACGAAGGATGGAAGGTCTAGGCTATCCCGCCCCGATGCTTTGTTCCATTCGAGTCACCTAGGATCCGAGTTCCGGGTATTGGTTTTAAGACCGAGCGTGCCTAACCGCGTGTGGGATTTTATGGGGTCCCCTTTTCTTACCTACCTAGCTTCAAGCATTTCTAGTGGTGGCCCAAGCTGATTTTACCTTTTGAAACCGTGTGTGTGCTGGTCGTACGCCAGTAGTTTTCCAACCAACCCGGACCAGCGGAGACATGGTTTCCCTGTTGGTCCACCTTTGACCGGCGAGGGCCCGAGGCCTCACGTGAGGCGTCTCGGTAACCCAAACCCTGTTGAGACGGAAGAGTCCGATCCGAGAGCGTGGCCAGCTTTTGGATTGGTTGTCGACTCCCCGGGGGCCACCCGGATTTTTTCGTTGTTAGTTAGAGGGACCTGTCGTTTCGGATCTCTTGGAACTAAATCATAAAATGGTTGCCTGTGATGGGTAGCAACTGAGAGAGATGGGCGAGCGTGCGGAGCCTCGTAATGGGCAGTTGGTACACCCCTGCAGGGTTAAATCTTTTCGAGAAGCCGTGTCCACGGTTATGGACGACTTGAGACCTACTCCTTGTTCATAGACAACAACAACTGAGATAATCTTAATATAACTTGATCAACGTGTGTGTGTGCCTTGACTGCTTCTTCTTCGTCGGGATGCGAAGAGGAGGACAAGGATAGGATAGGCGTTATGTTTGCGTAAGTAGTTGATAGCAAGACTTGTTGGAGGCGATTCCTCATCGAATGATTGGCTTCTTATCTTACTCTAGACCGTTAGCCACTTCATAAATGCTAGTGCGGCAGCAACCTCACCACTTACCCCTTCCTTACCGTAAACTACTAGTTGTCCTAGAATGACGAGTGATGAAGTCCTTGCTGGGTCAGATGACCACTACAGTTGGATGCTGAGTACCTCTGTACTCATGATACTACCCCCAAACTCTTTTCAGGGTTCTTGATCGACAACAGGTATGGTGATCGATGTTTCACGTGGAGACTCGACGACGACTAGTTATGAGGATCCCGGCGGAGGGCCTGGACCCGTGTGGTTATGGGGATCGATGATTTTACCTTTGCCACTAGGCATTTGCTTGTAGTCTGTACCCAGACATATATCTTCCGCTGTTGTATTGTAATTAAGGCAGTTGTATGCCGATTGTATGAGATGTTGTATCATGTATCTGTAATGTTGTGATATCATGTTGGAAATCCGGGGCATATGACTTCGTCATATGTCGCGGTGGGACCGATATGTGCTTCGTCCCCGGATCTGGATGGAAACATCTAGATCTGGAACAGTACCGCATATCGGGCCTTACACTCGCCTCTTTCTCTTTCCTCTGACCGCTCTGCCATTATCGCTAGCTTCTTACTTCACCTCCTTTCCCAAGCTTTAGACAAATTCGCTCGTGACATTGGGCAATGGAGGCTATGCTCGGGGAACAAAGAGCCATGTCGTGGGAATATACATGTGAAGCATCACCGTTGTCAGCGAGAATAAAGGGAAGAACGAGGTGGTAGAGAACACCACTGCATGGAAATGGTTCCCTAGCACAACCTAAGAGAAACATTTGAAGAGCGCCATCATCGACGGATTTTGTCGTGAGTCGAGACGCTACTGTGGTTGACAATGAGGAAGGAGGATAAGGTACCCGCACTAATCCAAGATGATAGGGTGACCCATCAACAGATCGTCTACTAAGGTCTCTCGCTCCCCTTCCACCCGTTCGGATGCAGTCCACTCAACTAGTTTGGGCTATAGCTCCACCACCTTACCCCAATGACATTCTTCACATCGCCAAATTCATCATGTTGTGTGAGGACCTCGGGGATGGATCACCAACTACCTACGAATTTGGGTGTAAAAAATGGGACTTAGGTGTGCGAGTACAGGGGCGAAAGTCTCCATCTAGGGCTGGACTTTCCCTACTTCAAGCTGCCACAACCCAAGTTGGTTCACAACTAGTCCAAGGGATGGTTCTACACTTCAGATCTTGCAGGAGTTGTTAGCCTTCCTTCATTTGTCAATTTCCCGCAAGAGCGCCTCAAATCTTGAAGGTTGGTAAAGAAGCCCTTCGAAGAGTTTAAGGTCTTGATTAAGGGTGGGTTGATGGGTGTCCGGATACTGACGACCTGGTTTGAGAGAAGAATCCATCCATTAGTTGATCGGGCTTAACCAACGTATCAACTCAAGGGCACAGAGAACACTGTCCGTATGATGGGAGACTATTGAAGGAGGATTCACAAGATTGGATTTGGGTTGCAACAAATTTGAAGATCAAGAAGATCTCGCTCCAAGTAGTTGTGGAGCCTTTCAACCACGACATCACTTGTAGTGGTGTAATTTTACACCGAGCCCGCTTTGTTTCGGTTTCCTTGCCCATTCTAATGTGATCTTGCTATGTTACAATAATTCATGAGGTTTGTCGTGATTACATTGCGACATGTGACATGCTCTCAGCACACAAATAATGATTCTTGCGGGTGCTTCTAAACGAGTACTTCTTAGATAGTTGCTCTTGTATCTAGCGGCTGAAAAAACTATAGTGAATTTAGGAATCAACCTGGATTCGGCCCAGCGGACAGCAACAACCTACCCAGCCATGAAGGTTGTTAAGAGGTCGGTCGCTCGATCTCCTCCCTGCAGTGAATCCTCCTATGTGTTGTCCGCGTGCGTCCGTTTGTTGGGGCTTTGATGAACGCGTGAGCAAGAGACGGGAGGTTGGCCGACCACGTTTCCTCTTCTTCGTATCTTTTTCTTGTTTCGGTTTTCTTTTTGGTTTCTCGTTGGGTTCATTTTTTTTCTTTTTTCTTTTTTAGATTTATTCTTATCTTTTTTTAATTATAACTTTTCACAATATATAGTGAACATTTTTTAAATATTTATCGAACTTTTGTAAATACACATAGACCTTTTTATATATAAGTTCAACACATGTAAAATATATATACTTTTTCTATATTATATGATGATCATTTTTAATACACATCATTTTTTAAAATAGAATGAATTTTTTTAAATACCCTAACTTTTATATTGTATAGTGGATAGTATTTAATACACATCGAATATTGTTTTAACATAGAATACCTTTTTAATGTACACTGAACTTTTGTATAAAACACGTACTTAAAATTTTAAAATAGTATATTTTATCATAAATAATATTTCAATATGTAAATATTAAAATAACATCTATTTTTTGATTTACCGAATAATAAAAAATCATAAAATAAAAAAATAAAAAAATGCTTGCCCAATCCCAACCTCTCCTCCCTCGCGTCGCAACATCCTCCTCGCCATTGTCTCAAAAAAGAAGAAACCCTCCTCGCCACCCAGCGCCCAGGGCGCCGCCACCCACCCCCCCCTCCCCGCGGGCAGATTCGCCTCTTCGCGGCCGTGCCGTGCCGCCGTTCTGGCAGTCTTATCTCCGCCCCGGTCAGTCCTTGCCCACAGGCCCCTGACCTCCTGGTGCCACCGGGCCTTGCTGCTTCCTGCCTGTGCTGGCTGCTGCAGTGCCCCACTGGACCAGGAGATCCAGGAGGAACGCTGGTAGAACTCGCTGCTTGCAGTCGTTGCGTCTTGGTCGTTCGGTAATTTCTAATTACCTCCTGAGAAATGTATTTTTGTTATCAATCTGACTTAAATTGAGTCATTCTATCATCAATTTCATTTTATGTTGTAGAAATAGAAATAGAGTTTAGTTTCTGCAAAAAAAGATTTGGTAAACCTCATTTTTGAAAACAGAAATTCAATCAAACGAAAAGAAAGGTCAAAGCCGTAGCGCTCGTTTCCTGAAAGAAAAGCAAAACAGTAATATGCAATCTAGCCATATTTGGTTTTGTATGCTTTTACATGAGGTACTCTTTGGGTAGTAATAACCGCTTAGCTTTTGGCCCGGGGTTGCTGCAACCCTGGCTCCGTCGAACTCGACTCGTCCGTGCTCGCTGTGTAAAGGGATGTGCGCTTGGTCTCCCTCGACTTAGTATCCTGAGTCCTGACAATGTGCTCGAGAGCAGCGATCCAGCAAGGGCATATTAGTATGTTCTTGTATTAACTTATCTGTTCTGTATTTGTAAAAACGTGTTGAACATATATCGTCAAACCAAACCAAACAATCAACTTTGAATATTTCATCAAAGGCCGACCAACTTTGGATATATGATCAAGGGTCCACCAACTTCATTACATATCATCAAATTTCTCCAACCTTACTTCTATTTCTTTTTCCTTTTTTTGTCAGTCAGATCTTTCCCTGTGTCTGGTTTAGTTGGATTTATGGTGGATGAAGCAGCAGTACATCAGGCATCCGCGCCACTGGTGCCAATGTCCAAGGAGGGAGCTCGGTGCCGCTTCTTTGATTTCATGACCAAGTAATTAGTGACCTGAATCTTTTCAATACCGTACACTTGATTCACCATTTGCAGCGGCATAGTGAATTGGTTGAGCTGTAGTTGGAAAGGAAAGCCCGTTGCGAATTAACATGTTTTGACGACACAGTTGGTAGGAGTAGAGAACCAGATACCGACAGAAAGATTTCAACATTTAGTACTGGCATCGGATAACCCTGTTAAAATGTCACAGTGCATGTATATAGCTTTTCACCAAATGTCACATTACATATGTATCAAAATAATTATTTGCTAATCTTCAGAAATGATGTTATTTCGTTACTGAAAACTTATCAACCTATAACTGTGTTGTAACTTCATTTACAATTACTAATAGAACAATTCACTTATTTTTGGAACAACAATGTTATCATCCAACAAGCGTCAGCCATCTAAAGAGTCGTGTCTAGTATTTTCCTTTGAATTTTGCATGAACTTTACTTTATGACTTTATGCCATTAGTTTCAGTTTGTCACTTGACTTTAATTTGGAAGAAAGGATATATTACTCCCTTTTGTGTGTGTTTTGGAGAACATCTGTTGTGATATATGCCCAGCTGATTTTGTAGGATATAACTAGTATGCGTTTCCTTGCTCTGCATAGACATTTCTGTTGAAATTTTATTTTTCTACTTTTCATGTGGTTGTGAAATAGTTCTAGTAATCATATATATGTGTGTTGTTATCGTTGACAGGGTTACGCAATATGAGGAGCTAGTTGATGCAGGAAAAATGTTTCTTGTAAAGTTTCGTCAGGAATTAGGTTAGTTCATTCTTCTCTATGAAAATCCCAGTGTTCGTCCCTTTGCTCTGTATTGTATTGTCTTGCCAAATTTTGTTGGAAGTCCCATTCGTAGAATCCTTATTTGTATAGTCAATAGGTCTAGTGATTCCCCCATTTGCTGACATGTCAGAACTATTGATAGTTCAGAACGTAGAAGATATGTAAGTAGCTAGGGTCCTAACGTGTGCTCCAGACACGGGGCCAAACTGCTAAAGTAGAAATCTTCATCATTTGTTCTCACAGTTTTCAACATTTTACTGGAAGCGTTTCTTGTACTGTAATACTAAACTGATAAATTGATTTCGTATTTTGATAATTTTATTTGGTAATTTCTTGAAGCTGTAATTTTTTCTTGAAGTAAATTTGTGCTCTAAGCTTGGGTGAATGAAGCGTCTTTTGCCAATGAAGTTTATGAAGTAAATTTCATGGTAAAGTTTTGAGGTGACATTTGCCAGTGAACAACTTATGCATAAAAATCTGGCTTGGATTTCTGAACATTATTGTGTTGATAGATACTGCACAATCCCCTATTGTTTTTTGCACTTATGTTCAAATTCAATGTCTAATTTATTTCAGAGCATTTTCGAAGACCAATGATTCCCATGGAATCAGATGCTGTTAGTCAGTTAGTCAAATCTAACTACACTGATCGACTGAAGTCCTATGTTGAAGCAGGCTGCCACCTTCAATATGAAAGTATCCGGAATATTAACCAGTGTAAGTTACAACTTGCAAGTCACTTTCCTGTGCCTGAGTGTATCGTGTATCTATACGAGCATTGTTGTTTTATTATTAATTTAACAGATATGTTTTGCCATTTGGATTTCTTCCTGGTGGTCTTTATATCTAGGTGATTAGATGAAGTTACAATGCTGCGTATGTGACTCATAGTAGAGAAAATGCCATGTAGAATACCATACAATGCTTCAGCTTTTTTTATCGTGCTGGCGGGATCAAATGATTAGTCCCTCTTGTGCAACCCACGACGCTGAAGTATTTTGCATCGTGGTTACTGTGGCAGCAGCGCACAACGGCATTATCTATGTTCAGGTTTTGACCTGTTTGTTTAATTGTAAGGTTATTGATAAGAGTTTCGATTATATTGGAGTGTTAGATATAGAGTTTGAGCTTAATGACAGGCCAATGACAGTGGATAGATTCGGATTTTTAGGGAAAATACCTGTTCTGTTGGAAATCAGCCAGAACTCATGGTACCTAAAGATATTATTAGTTCTAGTAACTCTTTGTAGCACTAGGATGTTAATATAGGACCCTAGTTATTATGCATGATTCTTATCTTTGGACATGTCTATTTGGCTGAAACTAGTATCTCTCATTTGTAACAATCATATTTACATTTAGTCAGTACCTTTGTAACTATTTCTGTCTGATAATACAGTAACTTTTTGCAGTACAGTCTTGCGAGGAGAAACTTGAGGACCATATAAATAAAGGTAGCTTCATCCCTCCGTTGCAGTTTCACATCATTACTGCATAACTTATTCCATGGTCTCAGAAAAGGTTTTGTTACTTAGTTGCAGTAAAACAGCTGTGATAGTCGAATTTACACAGAGGCATGCACACTCATCATCGTTCAAATTTTTGCGTTTCCTCATCCCTTCTCCGGTTCTCCCTTTTCCGCTTTCTGAAAGACATACAGTACTTACCAGTAGAAGCATTTTCTTTCACGGTCACGTCCTCATTTTATAATGTGCACAACAATGAACCTTCACATCCTCTTTTCGTGGATATTGAACTTAAAATTCATAATTCATCTTCTCATGCCTTACTAACTGGCCTGTGCTATCTAATATTTTTGTGTTTTCCATTTTATTTTTCCCAGCTAAAGTTCTGATTGAAGAACTCCAATGCCTGGTCGAGGATGTATATAGCACTACACTAACAGCCAGCCTTAGTGTCTTAAAAGCTTCAGATTGCTTTGATGGTGATAATAACCTTCCAGCAGACTGTTGTGAGGTGTGAATTCTCTTTGCAGTCTCTTCTCCCCGTGCTTTATTACTTCAGCCTCGAGTTCTCCAATTGGCTAAAATACTATGGCCTGTAGGAACATTGACTAAGCCTCACCCAAAAATGTTGGCATCATATTTTACTAGGATGAACGGCAGTCTATGGATCAGCTGGACAGTGCAGTATCTTACTCGAGCGTTATGATTCTGGTTCACAATATGTTAAAGCTGGATTATTCAGTGCAGGTTCGCAAAGAAGCATCAACATGTCACTACTTTTGGTTACTGTTTTTGTGACAGAAGTTTGCTATCCTGCAGGAGAAGATAGTCAAGGCACTGTGCCTTAAAACATCATCGTCGGAGCTTGATGGCTATTGTCTAATGTGGGATTTGCGGCCGTATGTTGATGACAATGTGATGCAGCTTGCCTGGAAATTCATCTCGTAGAAGCGGAAGCAAACCACGCTTAACTATAAACTGCGCAGCGTGAACATCAGTGACTGATAGACGATGATTTTCCTACTCCCTCCGACCCATATTAATGGGCACACACTTAGTATAACTCTAGTACACAGTTGTACTAAGTGTGTGCCCATTAATATGGATCGGAGGTAGTACAAGCATTGTTATGCGCGGGCTAGAGAGGGCCCCACTCAAAATATCGAGGGATAAGTATTCCTATTTACCGGTAGCAGTTTAATTCTTTTAGATATATTTCTTGATTCTGGTTATCTCCTAATGTTTGTTAGTTCGGTTTAGCCTCCAAGCTTGTAAGTTGGCACCTCATCTCTCATCTGTTCAAGGCCATACCTATCATCTACCACCATTCATAAGAAACATATTGTTAGTTTGGTGAACCAACCATCTTAATGAAACTGAATCAATATTTTCTGATTTGGATACGGCAAAATTCCACTAGTATCTTGAACCTTTTATTTATTATGTTATCGAAAGAATGTGGGTATTTTGGGGCAACATTTATGTCTTGGTACGCACGGATCGTTGCTTGTGGATTGTCTTATTGAGCTGCTGTTTCGATTTGTCATATTTTTCAACGTAATGAAGGAGTCGCTTTTGAATGTGCGGCCGTGAAGATTGATGTCGCTGCTACATACTGTATAACATATGCAGATACATTGTTCAGTTTCTTCATTTCTCATCTCTTCTCTCTTGTTTTCATTTCTTTTATCCTATTATCTATATTTGACACATAACTCACTTGATCCAATTGTATGTCTATAAATGACACATGACTCGTCTTGGCCTTATTCAGTTGTTGCATGTTTGTCCTTGAAATGCAACTCGTCACAGATTCAGTTGCATGTTCATTATTAACTCAAAACTTGACCAATTTAGTTGCATGTTTTTTTCTTAGGAAAAGCCATCATGGCTAGCTTTATTAATTTAAAATACAGTTACATCATTTACGAGACTAGTGACAACAATCTCAGGAGGCTCCTCCAACCAGATATCCGAAGACTTATTAAAATAACTAGATTTAGCTAGCACATGAGTCACTTGGTTACAAGAACGTAAACAGTGTTTAAACTTGATCTTCCCAATAGAAAAAAGATAAATCCGAGCATTCATCTAGAATTCCCGCTAATTCACCACACCATCTTGAATGTTCAGAGCAAAGTTCGATGACCTGGGAGGAGTTTGACTCTGCCTCCACCTGATTGAATCTGAGATCATATGCAAGTTGTAACCCATCTCTCATTGTCGTAGGTTCAGCATTAAAAACATCTGACAAGCAACTCGTACGATCCAATTATATGTTCATCATTGACCTGAAACTCAATCAATCACATTGCATGTTCACCTTGGACACACGTCTTGTATCGACTCAATTGCGTGTCCACCCACGACGCACAACTCATTTTCGACTCAGTTGCATCTCCACCTTGAGCAGAAAATTAGCTTCGGTCCAGTTACATATCCACCCTTGACACGCAACTCGACTCGACTCAGTTGCATATCTACTCTTGACCTGGATCTCAACCAACCCAGTTGCATGTTCATCCTCAACACACAACTAACTTCGATCAAGTGCTTGTTCACCTTTGACATGAAACTCAATCGATCTAGTTGCAAGTCCAATTTTGATATGCAACTCGTCCCGGCCCAGTTACATGTTCGTCATTAACCCAAAACTCAACCGACAACTGACCATGTTGCATATCCACCCTTGATACACATCTCGCCTAGACTCAGTTGCATGTCCACCCTCGACACACAACTCCCCTCGACTAGGTTGAATGTTCACCCTCGACACAATCTCTCCTCAACTCAATTGCACGTTCACCCTCGAGACACCACTTGCCTCGACTCAGCTGCATGTCCACTCTTGACACACAATTAGCTCCGCTCCAGTTGCATGACATCCCTGACACGTAACTCGCCTCCACTTAGTTGCATGTATATCCTTGACCCGAAACTCAATCAACCCAATTGCAAGTATACCCTTGACACACAACTAGCTCTTATCTAGTTTCTTGTCTACCCGTGACCTGAAACTCAACTGATTCGGTTGCAAGTTCATCATTCGCACACAATTGATTTGACGTTTTGGTTCCAGTTACAACTCCACCCTTGGCACACAACTGACCACTGACTCTATTTTCCCAATTGCAAGTCCATGTTGACACACAACTGACCACTCGCTCTATTTTCCCAATTGCAAGTCCACGTTGACGCACAACTTGGCCCCGGTTTTGTCCTAGTTGCAAGTTCACCTTCGACATGCAACTATCCATGATCCTCTTTGTCCCAGTTGCAAGCCCACCCTCGATACGCAATTAGTTGCAAGTTCATCCTCGACATGCAACTAAGCCATGCGCGTTCGTGCCACTTGCACGCTCGACATGCAACGACCTCAAAACCTTTTTTTTATCTCAATTGCAAGTCTACCATCAACACACAACCGACCTAGAATTTATTTTCCTTAGTTGCAAGTCCATCACCGCTTATCCGCAACTTAAACGGGTGACGCGCCAAATTCCAAAAACACCACATTGGCATATTTGTCACACCAACTTTACATTCTTACTGCTGGCGTGGCATTTTTATAACACGCCGTCATTATGTGGGACCATGTGTGATGCCCAGGTAGATATTACTGATGGTGTAGCTGGATCTTAATACAACCCATAAGTAATTATATAAGTGTTGGCGTGCTAGTAACAAACACGCCACCACTACGTTTTGCCTATATGTAAAAGGGTTGGAAGCCTCTCGTTCCTCAAACAATTTTACTTCTCATTTCTTTATAGTTAGATCCTCATTCCTTCATTTGTAACTATGTGGTCAGCGTTGGATCCACCGAAGCTTGTAGAATTGACACCAACCCGTGCGGGCCACTTTGATCGAGAGTGATGAAAGGGTGGGGCTCCGTCGCCTTGGCTGAGATCCTATTGCACCCATTGGCTCCACCATTAGCTCGCCATCGTGGGATATGCAGTCGGCCATGTGTATGGCGAATCATTTCGTTGAAGCGGCGAATCTTACACCACCGGGAGCACCGAAGCATCCCGGATTTCGGCGAGGGCACCCGTGCTGTTTTGCGCATGCCAACACCCATTTGAGAAGAAAATTTCTCACACATGGAATCCAGAACGAGAGTTTTTCATTTGCGCTCGTCGTGGAAAGGTATAAAAGTCTCTTGATCCGTTTCAATAATTTATGCATACATTCATATGCTTTTTCCGTTTAATAAAAATGTTACCCCGTATGATCTAAATATCTTTTTATAGGAGAAAACTGAATTTTCATCCCATTGCAACGCATGGGGATTATAGTAGTGTCAAACACAAAACAAAACCGATCCATTCTAATAAAACAGAACCATGTCACTTTCTTCCACTTAGTTTTCAGACCAAAACGACCTTAAGTTCTTAAAAGTGATGGAATCGGGCACCCTTTCTGCCTCCCTTCCCCTTTGAGCATCCATCTCACGCACATACGCCACGCCCCGTGCCGTCCAATCCGGCGCACCGCCTCTCCTCTCGCGCGCGCGGTGTACGACGGCAGAGCTCAGGCAGAACCTATCGCAGGGTGCTGTACGTCGGCGCGGTACGTGTCTACGAGAGACTGCGCGGGCGGGCGTCAGGAGGGAAGCAACCAACGGAGACGAACCAGCCCGAGTACGTCCTGCGCGCATGCACCGGCCACGGTCACCACTCACCAGTGCGCGTGCGTGCGTGCACTGTTCTCCTCCAGGGGTGGCGGAGCAACGGCGTCGGGTCTATCTCCGTCCGTCCGCCGGCCGTACCCCCCTCGTCACGTGTCCACCTTCGGGTCGCCGGCGGCCGGCCCGGTCGTGCTCGCGTGACAGTCTCCGGCAGAGCTACATGGGAACTGCTCGTGGTGCAATTCGGAGGCATCACGCTATGCTCCGGCACTATCGATCGCCTCTCTCGGCATCCCCGTGAATACTGCTTGCATGTCGAACTGCGACGTGCTCTGGCGTGCGCTGCAACTCGCACACACGGTGTGGTCTTGGACTCCGGCGTGCCTCCGATGGCCGGCGAGCGCCGCCATGAGTCTGTCGTACTAGTGCATATATGCTGATACACCCAACTTCTGATCACCCGAGGACGACATTGATGACTGATCGATCACGGTCTACCTCGTTGCTCGTGTGGTTCGCGTACCAAGTTGCCACCCACGACAAACAGTAGGCCTCTCAATTTGTAAACCGGACCACACACTGCACAGGACAGACATCCCTGCCCCGGCCCAGTACGCACAGTCACACACACGCACACAGTAACCCTCTCGAGGGCCCTGAAAGCCGTGGAGAGGCCCGCGTGCGCCAGGACAGCAAGAACATGCCATGGCATTGCCACAGTCACCGCGGCAGCATCAGCAACAGTCGCCGTCGTCTCGCCCATCTCGTGTAGTCGCCTGTCCCGCGTGACACGGCGCTGCTGCCTGCCCGGCCCCGTCTCGCTCTCCCTGTAGCAGCTCCTTGTACTGGCGCTACGGGCCGAGCACCGGCGATCCGGCCGAGATTCGGTGCTGGGTGGGCGCCGCTGTCCCGGCGGGCGACGTCACCCGCCCGCGCGCGACGGGGGAAGGGGCATCCCGGGACCGGGAGTTCGCCGAGTACGACGCTCCCGGCATGGACGGAGGGCCCTGCGTGCGAATGCAACTTGCGCGCGACGGCGACCCGTCGTGGAATTATTGAACGGACAACACAGGAACTGTTCCCGGAAAATGGACAAGCAGATGAACTGAAGCTTAGGCGCGGTAGCTGCGTGTCGTACGTACGACGCTACACGACGCTCGCGCTCGTATGTAGCGCTCGGGTTCGGAGAGGCGGAGGAATACGAAACGGATGGTAGTATGAAGTATGAACTGACACTATTGAGAGCGATTCGATCCCTACAACCGGTTTATCACTATCACAATTAAGAATTAGTTCACTTGCTGCACTATTACCCGTTTGTTACAAGTTACGTTCATTTTTTTTAAACATAGTACAACGCAGACGTTCACATACACACGCATACACCCACCTTTATGAAAACATACATAGTACATGCATTTGTAAAGTACTCGGGTTGGAACCGCCCGTCTCGCGAAAAGGCAGCCCTCCCGCGAGCGCCGCCGGGGGGATCCACGCGTTCCAGCTAGGCCCCTCCCCCATGTCCCCCTCCCTTCGCCGCCGCCCCGGCGTGCTGGTGGGCAAAGCCCGACCAGCTTTGGCGGCGGCGAGGAGTTCTTCCTCCCCCGCTCAGATCTGGTCGGCACGGGTCGACGCGAACGATGGCAGCGCAACGCGTGCGTGGGGCACGGCAGCGCGGCGGAGATGCAGGTTGCAGGTGGAGGCGAAGGTCGCCCCTTGGTGGTGCATCGACTGTCGGCGGTGGTGACCGGGAGCTGGAAGGGGTTGGATCCTACATCTTGATCTTGGTGTTGACCTTCATCCAATCCCCTCCTTGTTGCGTGGTTCTTCGGCCGGTTCCGAGGGGAGATCGTCCCTGTGTCTGTCGTCTTCTTCCTCGATGTCGCCCTCCGCTGGTGGGGATTGGAGCGACGGATCCAACAAGGTGCCGGCGGGCGGGGCGAGGGGGCTGCTTGCTTGGCTTGAATAAAGGTGGTGGTACTAGGATTCCAAATCGCGTCAGGAAGAAGATATGCCTAAAGTATGTTCTCTTTGATCTGGCCGGAGTGTCGGGTTCTGGAAGGCTCCGCCGATGAACTCCCATGGGCATGTGCCTGGAGATTGCTGGATCGGGTGGGATTCGATCGCAACGCAAGGAGTGGCGCAAAGCTCTGCTTCTGTTCCCATCATGGGAAAATCCATTGTGAAGTCACAGACGGAGAGTGTGATAAAGGCTGAGATTGGAGGACTAGCAATGGTGATTGAAGTATTTGCGTTGATGAGGAACCGGCTCGGAGTTTCAGGAATCGTGACAGGTGTAGTTCAAAGTTCTACCTTTCAGGATGAAAATCCAAAGTCACTGGTAGAAAGAGGCTCATTTGTCCCGGTTCCGCAACCATGACTAAAGGGTCGTAACTAATGCCCAAAACCTTTAGTCCCGGTTTGCCCACGAACCGGGACAGATGTGGCTCCACGTGGCCTCTGCGGCTTGATCAGGCAGAATGGCCTTTTGTCCCGGTTGGTAACACCAACCGGGACCAAAAAGCTTCCACGCGTAAGCTTTTCAGTGGCTGGGTTTTTTTTGAGGGAGGGGGGGGGAATTGAGTGTTTTGTAGGGTTAATTTAGGGGCTTGTGTTAGCTATAGCTAATTAATAGAGAGAGGTGTCCTCTCTTATCTCCGTGTTTGGTCGACGCTACGTACTATACGTATAGAGAGGACTTGGTCGACATGCTAGCTTGCTAGTAAGCAAATGAAGGATTTAAACCATTAAGTACAGAAGATCGTCATGAAAATATACAGAGAGAAGTGATCGACATCTCCTCCTCCGAGATATAGTTCGAACAACAAGTTTTCGTATATCTATCCGACGATACTGGCTACATATATACAATATAACTTCTCTTACAATACCCTAATTAACATGTGAAATTAAGTTCCATATGGTATTCTCCGTCTTTCTTGATGACGTGGTCAACAAAGAATCCCGCCAATTCCTCTTGAATTGCTATTATGCGATCTTGTGGTAGGATTTCTTGCTACAGCTCCCAAATCTAATTCGAAGAAGGGGTCAATACAGATATATGAATGAAACTCAACACAAATGATGGTAATAAAATAAAATTATGAATATTATTGCTTACGCACTTTAAATTGTTCTTTAGAGTAGCCTGCATTCTTAGAGATCGTCGCGTTGTATATGTACTCGCAAATGTAGTACCCACAAAGATTAGTACCTTCATTCTGTCACAACCACTTTACGAGAAATAGAGGTCAATCAAACTGATAATCAAGCATTATATAAATGGTATTGATGAAACTATAGAATCAATATAATGGGAGATGCGCGGAACTAGCTAGTAGTACTTACTTTTGGGCGTGAAAATTCCAGCTCCTTCGGCAGTCCCAGAGCTTTTTTGGTAAACTGTATCCAAACCCTGCCAGACATAGAAAATATTTATTACCTGATGTCAGAAAATGAACAAAGTTGTCGAAATGGTGCGATAATGATCGATTGAACTTACTTCTTAAGCATTTCAGTGATGACCGCATACGTCTCGGGATCTTTTCGTCTTGAGTCTAAGATGGTTACTACTCCCTCCTCAAGCATAATCTCTAGGATAATAAAAGTGGAAGCTGCGCACGCATGCATACCTCATCAATTACATTACTATAACCTCGAGTAAATAAGGAAACCCGAATATGCACAGTAACACTCACTTGATGTTGTAAGGAAAGATTATTTTTTGTTTGTTTTGATGTTGAAGCAAAGATTTTAGCAAGTTGGCCTCGGCTAGTTTGGAAATTCTTCAATCTCCCAATGATTAAAGAGATTTAGGTTAATGAACCCAATATTATAGATTTGTCTTTGCTTGCATTCCACGATCTTCAATCTGCATGGTATAGTGAATTATATGTAAATGCAATGAAAGAGTTGAGCTATATATAAAGACTTAATTAAAGAAGTAGTACTTACAGACAGTAGCAAGTGACGATTACTTTATCGATGGCCTTTTGATTGTAAAGTTGGAATAACTCCTCAAATGGAACATACAACTCGTCAAGTCCAACGAGGTCCTGCTTGTCTTTAACCATAATCATCACATTATCGAACTCAGAGTTCTTGCAGACGTCCATGTACCACTAATTTAATCTTCGCATCATCGTTGGTGGCAGTTCAATAGGTGATCTGACGAGAGGATACCCGTACCGGTATGTGTATTCGTCCACTACCTCCCGTGGATAAAAAATACGTATCGTCGGGCAGGTAATCACCAGGATTGGTACCGGGCACCATCCCGACGGCCAGGTAATCACCAGGATTGGTACCGGGCACCATCCCGGCCAGCAGATTTGCGACGACGATATCGCTAGACACCTGCAGCGGGGGCACGATTTGTTCGCCTGTTCACCGAGCTGGGGAATTATTTTCCCTATTGCAATTTGTTCTTCTCTCCTTTTGTCGGTTGCAGTGGTTCCAAGCCGGCGCGCTTCTTGCGCTTTCTTTTTAAGAGTGCGGACATAGTTGTCATCCAGCGGAGCCGGTGTTGGTCGCTTCAGGGCATCCAAAGTGCGCTTCGCTTTCGCCTCATTTATCTTCGGAGGGGGAGGTGGCTTTTTCTTTTTCAAACAGGCATCCACTTCGGCTTGAACGATCTCCGCGGTTTCCTCCGAGCTCTTCTCGTATGGTAAATTCTCAAGAGGCTTGAGAGATGATGGACCATATTTGTATCGCTTCCTGCCACTGGTTGTACTGCTAGACGCCGGAGCGACGACGGCTCTTTTCCTTTGTAGTTTAAGATCAGGCGCCGGAGCAGCCGGAGCGGCGGCGGCGTCTCTCTTCTGCTCTTGCTGACGAGGCGAAGGAGGAGGCGGGCTGCTCGGACGCGCCGACGCGGGCGGAGAAGGAGGCGGAGGAGGAGGCGTGCACTGATCACTCGTCGGAGGAGGACGCAGAGAAGTAGGCATGCCCTGATCACTCGCCGGAGGAGGAGGCGGAGGAGGAGGCGGCCCCTTACTCGACGGAGGAGGAGGAGGAGGAGGCGGGCCCTTACTCGCCGGAGGAGGAGGAGGAGGAGGAGGTGTCGAGGGGATGGATCAGGCCCATAGACCCGGCATTAGAAATCTCTGGGCCGACTTACATATGAAGGCCCACAAAGAAGACCCGGCCAGGAGTCTGACGTGCCAAGCGTGAAGATTGAAGCCCTAGAAGGAATTCGACTTACCTTGTATAGCACGTAGCAAACTTGTAAAGTAGAATAGAACTCCACATCGTGTAGGAGTCGGACTCTAGGAATCCCGGGACCCGACACCTTTATAAGCCGAGGTCCACGGGAGCCAGAGCCAGAACTTACCTCAAGCCAGGACTAGACAACTCGCGCTATATCCTAGATCTCCACGAGACTAAGGTTGCGAAAGATCACCACTGTAATCAATACGACCGGCTCTTCCTATTGAGGAGTCGATCCCACAATAGTCAAGAAGCAGGAGTAGGTCTTTACCACATTGTCGGGGCCGAACCTGGGTAAATCGCCGTGTCCCGTGTCTATGTCGACTCTCTCCTCGAATTCGCCTCGCAGCAAAGGTCCCATGATAAGTTCGACTCCACGGACATCTGCCGTGACTTTCCCACGACAGTTGGTGCCCATCGTGGGGCCTGCGCTCGCAGGCGTTGAGATTTTAGGGGGAGTTCTACAAGGTATGGAAGGATTCGTGGCTGGGCGAATCACCAGGAGCCGGCGTGGAAAACTTTGCATCGACGACTCGACCTGGGGCCCTGACGCCGATTCCGTCGAATCCGGTTATCGGGTCCCGATCGGATCTATCCATATCTTCATTGGGAAGACAGACGAATCTGAGCCAGTGCCGGATCCTGAAGTCCCCCTGGCAACCTCGAGTCGGCGACATGCTGGCTCAAGGCACACCTTCGTTGGGTTCATCGCCGGATCTCCAGAGTCGGCGCGCTTTGTCGAATCCCTGATACCCGACGCCTCAGAAGAAACATCTGACGCCAAATCGCACCCTAGTGAAACAAGCTTTTCGGACACTGGCTCCATCCGATCCGCTGGAAGCAACAGACTCGGCCCGGGAACATCAGAATACGACCCCGACTTCCCGCAGTACGAGCCCCCATACTGCGTGACCGTGTTCATGGCAGGCACAGAAGCACAGGGAAGTCAGCCGGCTCAGGGCACGATGCAGAGTCGGAAAACAGAGACGACTCACAATACGACCCCTAATCCAGATAGGGAGCCGCGAGAAGTTCTCACGGGAGCAGAAGCCCTCACTGATAACTTAAACGCCCTGGACGAAGCCTTAGCCGCACCAATGACCACGGAAAACCAGGAGGCCTGGAGAACCAAGGTCAACGGACTCAAGGCCCAGGTAATGAGCATACGGAGAGAAATTAACTCCAAGAACGCACAAATGGTGGAAAGAGAAACCCAACTAGCCCAAGAAACCAGGCGCTTATGACACGAGTCGGAGTTGATAGAGGCCCAGAGACTAAGTCTCGCCAACGCACGCCCCGCAGGACCCGCGAGCCGGATCCCTGCTGATCTACCCACCCGGAGACTCCGGAGGACCAGGCCACTCGAGGGGCAATCAATCTTCTCAAAACCGCAATCACACAGCAAGCCCAGTACTCACAGGGATTCCAATACCTACATGAGACCCCGTATCGGAGTATGAGCCAGCAAGTGGATTCACCGGCTCAGGGCGGCTCGAGCAGCCATCGCCAGCGCAGAGCTCCACCACCGCCGGACCCGCAGGGGGCGATAAGGATCCAAGACATACCCTCCAGCCTCTACCCCGAACGACGAGTAGAGTAGATGTTCCAACCTCCACCCCTAGATCAAGACACCGAGTCCATCAGCAGATCCGTGGGAAACCGATGCCTGGTGCAGGCTCTACGAAATACACGCCCGCCACCAGATTTCAAAGGACCACGTAAGATCGCGAACTACACAGCTGACATGGACCCGGCGGCTTGGATCGAAAGTTATGACCTAGCCATGGAAATGTTACAAGCCAGCGAAGGAGTCTGCGCCCGTTACCTCACAATGATGTTGGAAGGTCCGGCTTTCACATGGTTCAAAAATCTCCGAGAGAATTCTGTCACCTCCTGGGAGGATCTCAAGGAGAAATTTATCCAAAAATTCCAAGGCACCTGTCGGCGAGCTACCACAATTGTCGACTTGGAGCATTGTGTCCAGAAGGAAGGAGAGTCGACCCTGAGCTGGGCACGACGGGTGGCAGAAATAATCCATTCCTCTGACACTATCACTGCCCAAACAGCCGTCATTGTCTTGGAAAGGAACTGCAAGTTCGAGCCCCTAGTACACAAACTTGGCCGTCTCAAGAGAACAGTCAAGGATATAGGGGAACTCATGAACGTGGTTATCAAATACGCCGAGTTTTACAAAACCAAAGATACTGAACCTCAACAGGATAAAGCCGTCCAGAACAAAAATGGCGGCAAAACATCCCAGAATCAGAGTCAACAAACCAAGCGGCGACTTGATCAGACTACTTCTGACTTGGTAGCCAACACAAATATCGACTCCCAAAGACAGAAGAAGGGGGGCAACAACTACCGCAAGCCGGAATGAAATTTTCTCCCAAACAGCTTTGAAGCAGCCATGAAGAGTCCTTGCCCGACCCATAGTAAACCCGGTCGCCCAGCCAACCACACTTGGGAAGATTGCAATTTTATGAAAGAATTTGCACGACGTGGGAACCAGGGACCTCCCGGGTCAGGTGGGGGAGCCGGCCAGAACGAAAATAACCAGAATCCTGGCTACCAAGGAGCCGGCACAATGCATCAACACCAAGGGCCCGGAGGAGGGGCCCAGAAAAATCAGGCAGGGCTCGCTGGATTCCAAGCAAACCCGAAACAACTTCATGACCGTGCAACATATCATGTTTTCACCACCAGCAGTTGCAGGAGGGATAGGAAGCTGCAACGGAGAGCCGCCATGGCTGTGATTGCAGAGCCGGCTTGGCCTAGGTGGCTTAATTGGTCAGAACATCCAATCACTTGGACAAGAGATGACCATCCCCCGGTGGTGTAAAACCCAGGGGGGCTGGCTCTAGTAGTCTCTCCACAAATTGGAGGATATACAATTGACAAAATGCTCATGGACGGAAGAAGCAGCATCAAAATCCTTTACTACGAAACTTTCCGCAGGATGGGGCTGACTCAAAAACAGCTGCAGCCCTCCAACACCGTTTTCCACGGAATAGTCCCAGGCAAGTCGGCACGTCCGATATGCAAAATTCACCTGGAGACGGCTTTCGGAAACGCTGAGAATTTCCGCTCCGAGCTCATACCCTTTGAAGTGGTAAAACTCGAGATCCCATATCACGCCATTTTGGGCCGACCGGCTTACACCAAATTCATGGCTCGTCCATGTTATGTCTATCTAAAACTAAAGATGTCGGGTACTAATGGCCCAATCACAGTCGATGGAAGTCGGTCCAGGGCAGTGGAGTGCGACGAACAACACGTCAAATTTGCCGAATCGACATGCGCCAAAGAGGACTTGTCAGTATACCAAGAAAAGGTAGACCCGACAGACCCCACAATCCTGAAGAAACCGACTCCTGACAACAACCCCAAGTTCCAACCGGCTCAGGATACGAAAAAGGTTGACTTTGTCCCTGGCGACTCTTCTCAACAGTTCACCATTGGGACAGAGTTATCCGACAAATAGGAAAGCGTGCTCATCGAGTTCCTCCGTGAGAATCGGGACATCTTTGCATGGAAACCCTCTGATATGCCAGGTGTCCCGAGGGAACTCGCTGAGCACCACCTAAATATAGATCTAAAACTGAAGCCGGTCAAGCAATTCCTTCGCTGTTTCAATGAGGAAATGAGAAACGCTATTGGGGAGGAGATAGCCCGGCTCCTCGCTGCCGGGTTCATCATGGAAGTATTCTATCCAGAATGGCTCGCAAACTCGGTCCTCGTTTTGAAAAAGAACGGGACCTAGCGCATGTGCATTGACTACACAGACTTAAACAAGGCCTGCCCGAAGGATCCCTTCGCGCTGCCTCGTATTGACCAGATTATAGACTCGACCGCGGGATGTGAGCTCCTATGTTTCCTTGACGCCTACCCTGATTATCACCAGATCAAGATGGCCCTTTAAGATCAAGAAAAACGGCTTTCCTCACTCCCTTCGGGATCTACTGTTACACTTCTATGCCCTTTGGCCTTAAAAATGCGGGAGCCACATACCAGTGAACAGTGCAGAGTTGCCTCAAAGAGCAGATTGGGAGCAACGTGCATGCTTATGTGGATGACATAGTGATCAAGTCCCAATTGGCTGACTCATTCATCAGTGACTTGACGGAAACCTTCAAAAATCTGCGCAAGTACCAGATGAAGCTAAACCCGGCCAAATGCACCTTCGGGGTACCTGCAGGTAAGCTCCTTGGATACATAGTATCAGAGAGAGGTATCGAGGCAAACCGAGAGAAAATCAACGCTGTCATGACTCTTCAGAAGCAGGCCTCAGTAAAGGGAGTCCAACGACTCACAGGATGTGTAGCCGCTCTGAGTCGGTTCATAAGCCGACTTGGTGAAAAGGCAATCCCCCTGTATCGACTTCTGAGGAAATCAGAAACATTTGTCTGGGATAACGAAGCCGATCAGGCCCTAGAATCATTGAAGAAGCAACTATCCCAGGCTCCAATCTTGGCGGCTCCCAAACCAAAGGAACCTATGTTACTTTATATCGCCGCCAACAATCGAGCAGTCAGCGCTGTGGTTGTTGTTGAGCGTATGGAAGCCGACAAAGAGCACCCCCTGCAAAGGCTAGTTTACTACGTCAGTGAGGTTTTGACCCTATCAAAGCAGCGTTATCCTCACTGGCAGAAATTGGTTCTTGGTGTATTCATGGCGGGTCGGAAACTTAAACACTACTTGCAGGAGCACCCCATAACTGTGGCCAGCTCAACACCACTTGCAGATATCATCCAAAACCGGGAAGCGACGGGAAGGATTGCAAAGTGGGCCATAGAGTTGGGGGATTATCACATCAAATACAAGCCGCGAACGGCCATCAAGTCCCAGGCGTTAGCCGAATTCATCAATGACTAGATAGAAATCCAAACATCTCCGGATAAGCCAGTCACCAAATATTGGACGATGCATTTCGATGGAAGCCGGGAGCTCCAAGGGTCAGGAGCCGGCGTGGTTCTTACCTCACCTAAAGGGGAGAAATTCTTCTATGTTCTACAGCTACAGTTCACCTGTACCAACAATGCAGCAGAGTATGAAGCCTTGCTTCATGGACTACGGCTGGCTCGTGAGATGAACATAAGTTGGATCCAATGCTATGGCGACTCTGATCTAGTTTCTCAACAAGTGTCAGCAAAATGGGATTCCAAAAATCCCATAATGGCAGCTTATCGACGAGAGGTGCAAAGAGAAGCCGGATTTTTCGTTGGATACCAGGTGGATCACGTGGACCATCGGGAAAACGAAGCAACAGATGCTCTCTCCCGACTCGGCTCTCAGCGAAATCCGGTCCCTCCAAACGTATTCCTGGATGTCCTAACAAAGTCGTCTGTGCAACCACCAACAGAGCAAGACATAACAGAGCCGGATCCAGAGCCGTCTTTGGTTGCTGCAATTCATGCTACACCCTCATGGGTCGTACCTTACTTGGATTACAAGACTCGAGGAATCCTTCCTCAAGATGAGATGTTGGCCAGAAAAATCGTCAGGAGAAGCCAATACTTTGTACTCATCAATGGTGAGTTACATCGGCGGAGTGCCGCAGATGTTTTTCAGAGATGTGTCTCACCAGAAGAAGGTAGAGCCATCCACGAAATACACTCTGGAGATTGCGGACACCATGCCGACTCTCGTTCACTGGTTGCTAAAGCCTTTCGGCATGGCTTCTACTGGCTCACAACTCATGCGGATGTAGAGGACATAGTCAAGAAATGTGATGGATGTCAGCGCTATGCAAAACAAGCTCACGTGCCGGCTCAAGAACTCAGCATGACACCTATCACTTGGCCCTTTGCAGTATGGTGACTTGATATGGTGGGACCTTTCAAAAGGTCAGCCAACAAAAACACCCACATATTAGTGGCAGTGGATAAGTTCACCAAATGGGCCGAAGCCGAACCGGTCAGCAAATGTGACTCTGCGACAGCACTAAAATTCTTGAAAAAGATCATATACAGATTTGGCTACCCTCACAGCATCATTACTGATAATGGTTCTAACCTATCAGAAGGGGTTATGCAACGATTCTGCTAGAACGAGCACATCTGACTCGTCCTTGCATCAGTGGCTCACCCACAGTCCAACGGACAAGCCGAGAGAGCCAACCAAGAGTTGCTTCGAGGCATCAAACCCCGACTCGTTGTCCCCCTGAAAAGGACGCAGAGTTGTTGGGAGGAGGAGTTACCCTCAGTATTATTGAGCATCAGGACGACTCCCAACAGGTCGACAGGCTATACACCCTTCTTTCTGGTCTATGGAGCGGAATCCGTCCTCCCAAGTGACATACGTCATGACTCACCTCGAGTCACTGCTTATGTAGAAGCCGAAAACGAGAAAGCAAGACAAGATGCCTTGGATATTCTCGATGAAAAACGAGATTTGGCTGCAGCTCAATCGGCTATTTACCAACAAGATCTGGGACGCTATCATAGCCGTCGCATCAAAAGTCGGACTTTCCATGAAGGTGATTTAGTGCTCCGACTCATACAGAAAAGAGATGGAATGCACAAGTTATCCTCTCCTTGGGAAGGACCGTTTGTGGTCAGCAAGAACCTGTACAACGGATCCTAATACCTAGTGGATATACGTGAGAAGGCAGACACATGCACAAGCATGGAGGAGACTCCCAGGCCGTGGAACATCGCACAACTCCGTCCATATTAAACTTGAGTAGAAAAGGAAAAATACTGTACATTTAACTAAGTCGACATTCGTCGCACTGGCGTTCGCCATATTAATATATATACAAGCCGACATTCGTCGCGCCGTCTTTCGCCATCGCACTATACATAAGTCGACTTTTGTCGCACTGGCCCTCGCCACACATAACTAAGTCGACTTTCATCGCAACGGCTCTCGCCATATCGATTCCACTTTACCTTTTTGTTTCATGACATTTTTGTATCATACTTCGCATTATTATTATCTCAGAAACTTGGGGGCTTGATCAACTCTCAAACTGTCATCTGAGCACTTATGTGTTTATTTCAGGGAAAGTTCAGGGGGCTTGATGACACTCATCAACCTTTAACTGAGAAAACCCGGCGCGTATGTGTAATTACGTGTATATGGCTTATTTCAGGGAAATCTTGGGGGGCTCGACTATACTCATCGAGTCTCGACCAAGAAAACTCGGCATATACATGTGGCACCCCACGCCTTATAATTGCCTGTATGTTTGATGCTCATACGATCTAAATACGCGAAACCCGGCTAAAAATTCTCAAGAAGAAGTTCTAAAGCAAACGGGAAAACGCTGATCAAAGTGAGACGACATACAGAGAAGTTCCGACTCACAGATAACCCAATAATCTATCTCAACGAGAAGATAAGGCGTGTTAAAATTGGAGTCGACTTTTATATGAGCCTTCATACTTTCTTTTTGTATACATTAGCATCATAACATACTTTTTTCATTTTTTATGACATCCAAGAGACGCACCTTAAGCATTAAACCTGTGTGACTCAGTATGACACAGAAGACGCTCATGCTGACTCATGGGAACTACAAAATTTTCTCTAGGTGATGCAGCAGCATGTCAAAACACACATGCCGACTCTCGAAGACTATACCTTCTGCATTGCATCTTCTGCATTCTTAAGTTGACTTCGGTCGCAACGGCTCTTGCCATATATAAAATCGACTGCGGTCGCAAACGGCTCTCGCCATATATTAAGTCGACTCCGGTCGCAACGGCTCTCGTCATATACAAAGTCGACTTCGGTCGCAACGGCTCTCGCCATATACAAAGTCAACTTCGGTCGCAACGGCTCTCGCTATATACAAAGTCGACTTCAATCGCAACAGCTCTCGCCATATACAAAGTCGACTTCGGTCGCAACGGCTCTCGCCGTATACAAAGTCGACTTCGGTCGCGACGGCTCTCGCCATATACAAAGTCGACTTCGGTCGCAACGGCTATCGCCATACATAAATATAAATCAACACTCGTCGAACTGGCTCTCGCCATATAAAATATATAAGTCGACTTTCGTCGCACCGGCTCTTGCCTATCTAGCCGACATACCGGTTTGGAGTTGGCACACATTATTCCGAGTTTCTAAAGGAAAACATATCCCAGCACTCAAAAGGGCCACTCTATTCAGAAGCTGGGAACACAACCCATCGTGTCATATCTATGTGACTTGGTAGATTAAAAGATAGACCTATGTGACTCGGCACTGCACACATATGCACACACCGACCTGGATCAGACTGCAATACCTCCCCCAAGCTTTAAGGAGGTTCTCATCCTGCAACTGTGTAAAGTTATAAATTTTCCGTAGAGCAACATGTTGCATATGAGAAGGAAAATACTTATCAACAAAAGTGTGAGCTAAGTCTTGAGGACTCCTAATAGAACCACATGGTAGTGCATCATACCATGTTTTAGCACCTTCCCTTAAAGAAAAAGGAAAAAGCTTAGTAACATAGAAGTTTCGTATCTTCTCATCTATAGTAAACAAGCCACCTAACTCAGTGAGTTTGGTCAGGTGTGCAATAGCATCATCATTTTCTCTGCCATAAAAGGGGTCAACTTCAATGATAGATATAAGTGAAAGATCAACAGAGAAATTATAATCAGGATCATTGATGCATATAGGAGACGTAGCAAAAGTTGGATCAGGTACGGTCTTATTCTTCAGAGAATGTTTTTCGAGAAGCTTCTTAATAGCGTCAGCGTCAGAGTCGTCAAACTCTGTTAGCTCCCTGCATAAATCACCATCAAGTATAATATAATCATCATCAAGGAGTCTCTCCTTGAGTTTACTCAAATCGGGATAAGTGTAAGTCCCATCAAAAGGATGGCAAGTATCGGGAATTTCAATCCCAGATTTCTTGGCAGCAACAGCAATCTGTTTCTCAAGAGCGTGACTAAGTGAACCAATATCATCAAGATTAGTAGAAGCATCATCAAAAGTATCGGACATAGTGACAGATTCAGTAGAGACATCATGTGGTGGAGGTGAAGCAAAATTACTCATAACTGAAGGTGAATCAAGTGTAGCACTAGTGTTCAGAACAATACCTTTTCTCGTACGTGATGGTAAGATCGGGACCTTGGGGTCTTCTTTCTTACCCATAGCGGATAAATTGCAGCAGGTAAAATACTTCAAGTAGACTTGTGAATAAAGCTATGCTCCTCGGCAACGGCGCCAGAAAACAGGCTTGATAGCCCACAACTGCAGGGGATCGAGATAGTCTTCGCGGGTTAGAATAACCCAATTTATAGATTCGAATCAAGGGGAGCCAAAGAATATCCACAAGCTTTAACAGTGGAGTTGTCAGTTCCACCGCACCTGAGATACACTTACTTGCAACAAGATATTAATAGAAACTGCGGTATGGAAGTGATGATAGAAACGGTAATAGTAAAACAGCGAAAGTAAACAACTAGTAACCAACAGAATTAAAGACACTGTAGGCTAGGGATATGGATGGTTGGGCGCTGCATGGATAAGACACATCATGTAATCAACTTGGGGCAAGGCACACAGAAAAGCAAAGATCCTCTAGGCATAAATCAAACATCAGGCATGTATCCCACAGGTAGTTGTACGTGCTTGCAATAAGAACTTGCACAACATCTTTTGTCCTACCATCCCGCTACGAACGGGGCCAAAAGGAACTTATGGAGATTAAGGTGCTCCTGTCAAAGAGCACCGGAACAAAGCATTAACAATCAATGGATACATGGAATCCTCAAATTATAGTCCATCCGCTTTGGTGTCCCAAGCTGTCACATTTGGGATCGCCGGTTCCGCACTATAACAGGTGCAAACAACTCATAGATAGGATCAAGAACACAAATATATTCATGAAAACACTTAGGGTTCAGATCTGAAATCATGGCACTCGGGCCCAAAGTGACAAGCATTAAGAGCAACAAGTTGAAGCAAAGATGATAAACACCAATCTAGATGATAGGCAACATGCCCCCAACAATCTGATAAACTATTACATGATCTAACTCATCCAATCCCTACCATCCCTTTGCCTACAGTAGGCAATTACTCACACATTGATGGAGAAGTCATGGAGGGAGGATGGAGTGGTGATGGTGATGACGATGGCGATGATCTCCCCTCTCCGGAGGCCAAAACAACCTCCAGATTAGCCCTCATGGAGAAGAATAGAGGGTGGCGGAGGCTCCGCGACGAGAACTGGGAAAACGACTTCTGTCTGGGGTTTTCGCGTCACGGGAATAAATAGGAGCATCGGTAGGGCACCAGAGGATGGGGAGGCCCCCATGCGGCCAGAGGGCGCGGCCCCACCCCTGGCCCCGCCAGGGCGGCGCCTGGGGCCCCCTGGGCTCCCCTCTGGTCCCACTTCTAGCATCTGGATCCTTCGGGTGCGTGGATTTTCTGGTATTTTTCTGGGAATTTTCTAGGACGTCAAAAAATCCATTTTCCTGCGCACAATAAAACCATACAGACAACTCTGCTGAAAATAGCGTTAGCGTGGGTTAGTTTCGTCCAAATCATGCAAGAATGAGGGCAAAACAATAGCAAAAGTGTTTGGAAAAGTAGATACGTTTGAGACGTATCAACCCCCCCAAGCTTAGCATATTGCTTGTCCTCAAGCAATTCAGTACAACGAACTGAACGCGACAAAGAAAACTTTGACAAACTCGTTTGCTTCAATAGATGTATATAAGCATGTACTACGAAAAGAATTTAGCAAGTATCAAAACAATGATATGAGGACAATGCACAAAGCAATCCTTCTTTCAAGTGATCAATCACAAACAGCTAAAAGTAAATGATATGCTACTGAAAATCAAGACAGGATTACAATGCACAAAGTTTGAACATACTAGAGTGGTATTTCGCTAGCCTCCATGAGTGAAGCAAAACATAAATGCAAAACTCCTCCGGAGTTTTTAAAGGAGACTAGAACTAAGAAATTTCAGAATAAATAATACCACAGTCATGCAAAAGACAATGTAATACTTTGGGAAAATGCACATTACACTCAGAATGACAATTATGCTCTCCTAGTTGGTGCTTTGTAGAAGGAAGGTGGAGACTCTCGAACCGTGGAGTTTGATGGAAAGGTTGAAAACCCGTGGAAGGAAGCAAAGACTAAACTTGTACCAGAGCTCTTGGTTTTGAAAATAGAGATAAAAAGTGTTTTGGGAGGTGCATGCTTTGTCAACGAATGCTAGTAGACAACTCAATCGCCTCTTACGCTAGACATGTTTCGAGGAACGGCTCCCAAGATGGAGACGATCACATCCCCTTAATCTCCTTTGTTTATCACTGCCAAAGTTTTCTGATTTCTCATAGACAAAGCGTGAAGGAGGGTTTGTTGGTTGTGATTATCTTTTGTGAGCTGGGCGCACTCATGCCAGTCCCTCCTCGTATTGGGGTTTGCAGATTAGACATGCAATCTCGGAATAAAACATGTCTAACATAACACGGTCATGAATTACCTACTACTTCCTCATGAGCTAAAACAGGGGCACAAAACAGGAGTGCTTTTGAATAATTTCGAGATGGTACAAGAAAGTCTTCGTTAGGATGGCCGGTAAATACCACATAGGAAGGTATGGTGGACTCATATGGAAAAACTGGTTTCAAGGATTTTGGATGCACAAGCAGAAATCCGCTTAGTGCGAGCGAAGACTAGCAAAAGACTGGAAAGCGACCAACTAGAGAGCAATAACAGTCATAATCATGCAGAGCGACAAAGTAACATTGAATCAGGCATGAAAATGATATGACTATTCTGAAATTCAAAGATCATCAAGGCATAGTAGACTTTTCAGTCATAAACATGTGTAAGCATGTGCCAAGTCAATCCAAGAATTCCCCAAAGGGAAATACCACTTCGGTATGCCAAACCATGAACAATGCAATGCATGTAAATCATTTCAACAACACATTATGTACTCTAGCTATTTGGGATTACCCACAAGGAAAGCATGAACACTGGGAAATCATTGTAAACATAGCACTATGTCGCTACAAGCTGGTCTCTAAATCATAAGTACAAGCATATGTACAAAAGTAGAAACAAAAGAGTTCATACGGGTTTTCCTTGTTGCATCCCTTTCGTCGATCTTCGTCATCACTGCCTTGTCACTTGCATGATCGGACGTAGGAAATATAATCAAGTGCAAATGCCATCACGGACTCGAGCTGAACTCTGCAACAAAGCAAACTAAAGAGAGAAAAGAAAATATTTTTGGAATTTTCAAAGGTTAAAAGAAAATAAAAGAGAAATCTTGTTGTTGTTTTTGCAAAATAAAAAGAACAAAGAAGAACGGGCAAAAACTTCGAAAAGATCAAAGCAAACAAAATAAAAACGGATAATACAATGGAAAGGTGAGAAGGACACGTACTCCCCCAAGCTTAGGCTTTTGGCCTAAGTTGGTAGCAGTTACTGCCCCTAGGAGCCTCCTGCTCCGGGGTAAGGGTAAGTCCAGGAGTCGTATGAGCCCTCGCCATGCTCGGTGAAGGTCTCTCCATGGAAAGGTGGGAACTCACCATGCTCCTCCTCATCGGGCACAACCCCCTCCATGGGGTTATGCGGCTGGTAATTAGTCAAGAACTCATCGAACTTAATTTCGTTGAAGGATCATCCGTTCCTGCGAGTGTTATCAAACAAAAGTGGTGCAGGTAGACGAATCTCACGAGTAATAGTCCTTTCAAACCTCAAAATATAATCAAGGTTACCAAACTGAGAAGTCATGGTAAAAAACTTATGCCTCTTCATGGCCGCGAGATCAAGGCTCGCGTATGAAAAGGGAACATCATCAGGATGCGGGGTGCACTCAAGAGACTCAAGGATAAGTGTAGTGTAAACGCCACCATATAAATCGCCCTTGTTACTGTTCGTAACAAGGTGCCGAGCAATCAAGGCACCCACATTATACTCATTCTTACCAGAGAGGGCGTTCACATAAATAGAGAAATCTGGTGCGGAACCATTGCTCGTGTTGTCACGAGCCAACACCCCTCTAGCAACAAAATACGCAAAATACCTGAGGTGTGGAAACAAAATGCTGGAAATCTTCGTGCGCCGAATGTCGGTCTCCTCCTAGCAGAAAAGGGAGTTGAAGAGAGTCCTCAACCCGGAAGGCTGCATGGTCATCTTAGCTGTCTGACCAACGTTCGGCACACCTATTATATCACAAAACTGTGCCAAAGACATGGTTATGAGATCATTATAAAGTTTGAACTCAACGGTTCCAGCATCATGGTTATAACAGAAACTGTCAACAAAACAGGAGGTAATCTTTTTGTATTGCACCACACGGCATAAAGCTAACCGTGTCAAACCTGCGTTGCCACAAAGGCCATAAAATTTCTCCTTAAATCCTGCAGCTGTAAGAAAATAATCACACGGATACATCATTGCGCATGCTGGATTTGTTTCTTCCAACAGCTCCAGGGGCACATGATCTTCATTGTAGCTCACTCTAACTGCTGAGGGTGAAGCTGTAGCTCTAGTGACTCGATCAGAGCGCTCGGGATTCTTCTTCCCAAGCCACCCCTTTGATTTTCCAAAGAAACTCATTTCTGAATTTTTTTTATAATTCACAAAAACAAGGATTTAAACAAAGTGAGTTGAGGCAAACTACTTTACTCACTTACCTAAGGCATAAACTTGCATCAAAACTTGGAAAATAAATTTCTACACATGCATGCAAGCTCATACGGACAACACCAAGAGCTACTAAATACTCACAAATGAAGCCACCAATCAAAAATCTAATTGGAGGGGTGAAGGAGTTACATACCAGGGAGTATTTGCCCAAAATCTCAGCTCAAATGATGGGTTGTAGAGAGAGATCAAAATTCTAGACGGAGAGCAGCAAGAACGCGAGAACAAAGTGCAGAACTCATGTTTTTGGAGAGAGAGAAGGGAGGAGGAAGAAGAGGACTCCTAATAGAACCACATGGTAGTGCATCGTACCATGATTTAGCACCTTCCCTTAAAAAAAGGAAAAAGCTTAGTAACATAGAAGTTTCGTATCTTCTCATCTGTAGTAAACAAGCCACCTAACTCAGTGAGTTTGGTTAGGTGTGCAATAGCATCATCATTTTGTCTGCCATAAAAGGGATCAGCTTCAACCATAGATATAAGTGAAAGATCAACATAGAAATTATAATCAGGATCATTGATGCATATAGGAGCCGTAGCAAAAGTAGGATCAGGTACGGTCTTGTTCTTTAGAGAATGTTTTTCGAGAAGCTTGTTAATAGCGTCAGGGTCAGAGTCGTCAAACTCTGTTAGCTCCCTGCATAAATCATCATCAATTATAATATAATCATCATCAAGGAGTCTCTCCTTGAGTTTACTCAAATCGGGATAAGTGTAAGTCCCATCAAAAGGATAGCAAGTATCGGGAATTTCAATCCCAGATTTCTTGGCAGCAGCAACAATCTGTTTCTCAAGAGCGTGACTAAGTGAACCAATATCATCAAGAGTAGTAGAAGCATCATCAAAAGTATCGGACATAGTCACAGATTCAGTAGAGACATCATGTGGTGGAGGTGAAGCAAACTTACTCATAACTGAAGGTGAATCAAGTGTAGCACTAGTGTTCAGAACAATACCTTTTCTCGTACGTGATGGTAAGATCGGGACCTTGGGGTCTTATTTCTTACCCATAGCGGATAAATTGTAGCAGGTAAAATACTCCAAGTAGACTTGTGAATAAAGCTATGCTCCCCGACAACGGTTCCAGAAAACAGGCTTGATAACCCACAACTACAGGGGATCGAGATAGTCTTCGCGGGTAAGAATAACCCAATTTATAGATTCGACTCAAGGGGAGCCAAAGAATATCCACAAGCTTTAACAGTGGAGTTGCCAGTTCCGTTGCACCTGAGATACACTTAGTTGCAACAAGATATTAATAGAAAATGCGGTATGGAAGTGATGATAGCAACGGTAATAGTAAAACAGCGAAAGTAAACAACTAGTAACCAGCAGAATTAAAGACACTGTAGGCTAGGGAGATGGATGGTTGGGCGCTGCATGGATAAGACACATCATGTAATCCACTTGGGGCAAGGCACACATAAAAGCAAAGGTCATCTAGGCATAAATCAAACATCATGCATGTATCCCACAGGTAGTTGCACGTGCTTGCAATAAGAACTTGCACAACATCTTTTGTCCTACCATCCCGCTACGAACGGGGCCAAAAGGAACTTATGGAGATTAAGGTGCTCCTGTCAAAGAGCACCGGAACAAAGCATTAACAATCAATGGATACATGGAATCCTCAAATTATAGTCCATCCCCTTTGGTGTCCCATGCTGTCACCTTTGGGATCGCCGGTTCCGGACTATAACAGGTGCAAACAACTCATAGATAGGATCAAGAACACAAATATATTCATGAAAACACATAGGGTTCAGATCTGAAATCATGGCACTCAGGCCTAAAGTGACAAGCATTAAGAGCAACAAGTTGAAGCAAAGATGATAAACACCAATCTAGATGATAGGCAACATGCCCCCAACAATCTAATAAACTATTACATGATCTAACTCATCCAATCCCTACCATCCCCTTTGCCTACAGCAGGGAATTACTCACAGATGGATGGAGAAGTCATGGAGGGAGGATGGAGTGGTGATGGTGATGACGATGGCGATGATCTCCCCTCTCCGAAGGCCAAAACAGCCTCCAGATTAGCCCTCCTGGAGAATAACAGAGGGTGGCGGCGGCTCCACGACGAGAACTGGGAAAACGACTTCTGTTCTAGGGTTTTCGCGTCACGGGAATAAATAGGAGCATCGGTAGGGCACCAGAGGAGGGGGGAGGCCCCCAGGCGGCCAGAGGGCGCGGCCCCACCCCTGGTCGCGCTAGGGGGGCGCCTGGCCCCCCCGGGCTCCCCTCTGGTCCCACTTCTGGCATCTGGCTCCTTCGGGTGCGTGGTTTTCTGGTATTTTTCTGGGAATTTTCCGGGACGTCCAAAAATCCATTTTCTTGCGCACAATAAAACCATACAGACAGCTCTGCTGAAAACAGCGTTAGTCCGGGTTAGTTTCGTCCAAATCATGCAAGAATGAGGGCAAAACAATAGCAAAAGTGTTTGGAAAAGTAGATACGTTTGAGACGTATCAGGCGGCAATGAAAAAAATAAAGAAGATTGCCGTGAAGACTAAGGCATCGCAACAATCCTGGGGGCTAATGTCGGGGGGATGGATTAGGCCCATATACCCGACATTAGAAATCTTTGGGCCGACTTACATATGAAGGCCCACAAAGAAGACCCGGCCAGGAGTCTGACGTGCCAAGTGTGAAGATTGAAGCCCTAGAAGGAATTCGACTTACCTTGTATAGCACGTAGCAAACTTGTAAAGTAGAATAGAACTCCACATCGTGTAGGAGTCGGACTCTAGGAATCCCGGGACCCGACACCTTTATAAGCCGAGGTCCACGGGAGCCAGAGCCAGAACTTACCTCAAGCCAGGACTAGACAACTCGCGCTATAACCTAGATCTCCACGAGACTAAGGTTGCGAAAGATCACCACTGTAATCAATACGATCGGCTCTTCCTATTGAGGAGTCGATCCCACAATATTCAAGAAGCAGGAGTAGGTCTTTACCGCATCGACGGGGCCGAACCTGGGTAAATCGCCGAGTCCCGTGTCTATGTCGGCTCTCTCCTCGAATTCGCCTCGCAGCAAAGGTCCCATGATAAGTCCGACTCTACGGACATCTGCCGCGACTTTCCCACAACAGGAGGCGCCGTCCAGTTCGGAAGCTTGATGAATTCTTTCTTCCATAGACATGAAGTCCTCAGAGCATTCTCCAGGAGAGTTCCATCTTCGCCGGCAGGGTAGTCAAGATCGAGCTCCTCATATCCCTCCACTATTTCATCGACCATCACAACAGCATAGCATTTTGGAATCCGGCGACAGTGAAAAGTTACGTTGGGTCGAGGAGGTGCAACATGGCCGATAGCCACCGTGGGTTTGAAGTGCATCAATGGTTTCTTAAGGTGGGAAACTTGAGCCTCTGTGATTTCATCCACGGGGTACCTGGGAGCCGTCAAATCAGGCTGCGCAATGTGCTTGGTGGAAGCCACGCTGTTTCTATGCTGAGATGGCGGGGTAGCTTCTAGGGTAGCTTCATCAGCTCAATGCCTCTCCTCTAGCGCTTGTACTCTTGCATGCAGCTTCTGCATATCGCTGAGCTCCTGTTTCCTCTTCCTCTCCCTGCTTCTGTAATTGCCTGCGTCGGGAAACCCATGCTTCCACAGAACGGAGTCTGGTGTGCCTCGTGTTCGTCCTGGGTGCTCAGGATTCCCGAGAGCCTTTGTGAGCCCGTCGTTCTCTCTGTCGGGAACGAACGTCCCTTCCCGCGATGCGACGAATAATTCCCGAAGCTTTTCTACCGGTAGGTTCAATTGTTCATTCGTCCAAATGCACTTCCCTATTTCAGGGTGCAAGGTTCCCCCAACCCCGAAGAACCAATTCCTTCCACGCTCTGACCAGTTCAATGTCTCTGGTACGATCCCTTTATCAACAAGGTCCTGTTCACCCTGGTCCCACAACGGTCGAGCTTTGAGGTAGCCACCTCACCCCGTGTGATGGTGATGATTCTTCTTTGCAGCATTTAGCTTGTTTATCGCTGAAATCTTCTTACTCTTCTCCGATGTCTTGTGGGCCAAAAATGCGGGCCACTGTTCTGTTATCTTCTCAAATCGGCCCTCGAATATTGGAGTCTTCTTTTTGTCGACAAACGTTGTTTTCAACTCATTCTTCCACCTCCTGAATAGATCCTCCATCTTCTTAAGAGCATGAGCCTTGACATTTTGCTCTATAGCTGGATTTTCCGGATGCTCCTCTTCCGGTAGGGTGAAATTTGCCTTCAGCGCGGTCCAAAGATCATCTTTCTGTCTATCGGTGACAAAAGACACAACAGGGTCTCCGCCCTTCGGCTTATTCCATTGGTGGATGGTGATCGGGATCATGTCCCTAACAATAACCCCGCACTGAGCAGAAAATGCTTCCTTGGTCTGGCTGGGTTCAATCGGTTGGCCAGCTCTACTGATGCTGGTGATCGTGAACCTTTCATCCGAGCGTAACTTTTTCTTCGGGCCTCGTCTCGTTACCGAGGTTTGGCTCGATCCGGATCCGGAGGGCTTGAAAAGAAGAAAGAAGAGAGTTAAATGTGTACATACCAAAACAATTAATCCATCAATTAATATATACCTCGCCGGACTTTGCAACAACTCCTTCCTCCGTTCGCTCACTGGAGCCATCATCACGGTCGTCTCCTTCCTCCGTTCGCTCACCGGAGCCATCATAAGCATGTCCTTCCATCTCCATTGTCCGATCACCGGAGCCTGCTTCACCCTCTTCTTCCAGACCATCGGTGTCATTTAGAAACGATAAGACATCACCTCCTTCCCGGACGACGTCGCCCACAAACAACGGTCCTTCGCGGATGATTGCCCCCAACAAATCTTCTTCTTCTAAGTTTCTTGGATGATCGTCCATAGTTTCTGCAAAATATTAATTACAACATGACACTTAATATACAAACATGATATATCATGCATATATTAGTGTGACAAACATACAAGTTTTGCCGAAAAACATGGGGGCATGTGTTGGCACCAGTTTTTGGCATGACAATAAACCTATATAAGATGGCGTCCGGAGCCAGACACCCGTGCAACCGATGTCTAATAGAAAACATGACATGACCCTCGACGACCCTCGACGATGCTCGACGACCCTCGACCCCTCGACCCCTCGATGACCCTCGACCCCTCGACCCCTCGACCCCTGGACGACCCTCGACCCCTGGACGACACGACACATCGACGGTCCTCGACGATGCTCGACGACCCTCGACCCCTCGACAACCCTCGACCCCTCGACGACCCTCGACCCCTCAATGACCCCTCGACGACCCTCGACCCTCGAACCCTCGACCCTCTATGTACCGGCGCGGTGATCCTCGACACCCCTCTCGTTCTCGACTTTTTAAAATAGAGGAGAAGGAGAAAAAAACAAGGAGAAGAAGAAGGAATATTTTTTCTTCTCCTCCTTTTTTTTTCTTCCTCTCCCTCTTCTTTTCCTCTTCTTATTTTTCTTTTTCCCTCTCCTTTTTCCTTTTCCTTCTTCCTTCTTCTACCTCTTTTCTCCCCCCCAACACTAGAACATTTTAACTTGGTAAAATTGAGACTTATAAAACTAAAAAAAAAATTGAGAGAACAAAAAAAATTATTTTCTGTTTTCTTTTAATTAAAAAAAAATTCTTCTCCCCACCCCACACTGCAGCCATGCATCCATGGCACATGCACGCCATGGTTGTGGCCATGGCCGTGGCCATGGACGTCATGGCCGACGGCGAGGGCGGCGAGGGGCGGCCGACGCTCCCCTCCTGGCCATGGCGGCGCACGGGAGGAGCTCCCCTCCCGGCCATGGCGCGGCGGCGGCTGATGTCGCGAGAGTTGCTCGCCCCTTGTTGGTTATCCAAAGTGGAAGGTTTGAAATGTAGACAACAACAAATTTCCCTCGGTGAAGATACCAAGGTTTGTCTCCGGTAGGACTCCAACAACGACATGAAGGTGACAATGGCGCCATTAATTAGGAAGTTGACATGGACTTGCACACACACAACAGATAACTTCGCTCCCAACGAGTTCAGAGAGGTTGTCAATCCCTACGGCCTTGTTGTTCACAAAGGATAAAACGTACGGGATAATAATGATAGCGATAGCAATGGAAAAGTAAATAAAGCAGAAAATAAATAGTGGGTGTAAACAGTATTGGAAATATGGACCGGGATCCTTGATGGCTTCTCGCCCCCTTCGTTGGTTACCCCAAGTGGATGGTTGAGATGTAGTGCAGCAACAGTTTTCCCTCGGTGAAGATACCAAGGTTTGTCTCCAGTAGGACTCCAGAGATGATAAGTAGGTGTCAGTGGCGCAACTGACGCGGACCTGCACACAAACACAGATAACTTTGTTCCCAACGAAGTTCAGAGAGGTTGTCAATCTCTCCGGTCTTGTTGTTTACAAAGGATAAAACGCAAGGGATAATAATAGCAGCTTGAAAGTAAATGCAGAAAAGTAAATATAGCGTGGAAACAGTGATAACGATATGGACCGGGATACGTGATGTTGGCTAGTGATGTCTCTCTCCCAAAAGACGATAAAATTGCTATGCGAGGTAAACAAATTACAGAAAGGCAATTGACAGGATTAAGAACGCACCGCAATGCTAACTATGCTACAAAAGAAAGGAAGAGGTTCAAAAGCACATGCAGTACGCCAAGGTAAGTAGACCGAAATCCATCTGCATCTACTACTAATCATCCACCTTGAGATATCTATCCAGAACATCTCGCTGGTATTAAATTGCGAGCCCCACCCAAAGTGTAAACCCAAAGCAACAGACAACTACATTAAAAAGAACTATGCGTAAAGTAAACAATCCTTGTAACCGCGGTTACAAGCACCGTTGTTTTCCCCCTTGTGGCAACAGCACATCCCCTAGACTCATGTTTCTGTCACTCAAGCGTGTCATCGGGGGGCATGAACCCACAATCTAGCACAACGCTCCCTCTTGGAGTCACTACCTACTACTTGGCCAAAGCAATAAACAGCAACGGGGAACATGCAAGAATTACTTAGGAACGAAAATATAAGAGATAAAAACCAAATATATTACTCTATCACAATCTGAACATAATCTCATAATCCATCAGATCCTATCAAACTCAACATAGCAATAGCAGAAATATTACAAAGGTGCCTCGATCATGTTGGGCAGCTCACGAGGTCTAAACAATGAAGATCAAAGAGGGGAGGAGAACATCACATAGCTACTGATCACGGACCCATGTTACAAGGAAAACTACTCACGAGACATCCGGGGAGCATCCATGGTGGAGAGGAGACTCCCGGAGGTCAATCCTCCCTCCGGCAGGGTGCCGGGAAGAGGTCTTCTGGTGCTCCCGATCTTCGGAAGCGCGGCGGCGGCGGAACAGAGGCGAGTTCGCGGAATAGGGTTCTACCTTCGGGGTTTTCCCGTGACGGGGGATAAATAGGCGAAAGGGGGCAGCCAGAGGTGGGCCAGGGGCCCCAGGCGCCCCCCTGGCGCGGCCAGGGGTGGGGCCGCGCCGGGTGGCCGCCTGGGCCCCCCTGGCTCCCTCTGGCCCCTCCCGGGCTCTTCTCGAAGCTTTCATCACGATGATTTTTTATCTGAATTTTCCCGAATTTTTCTGGCACTTTTTATATGGGGGAAAACTGAAATAGAAAAACAGCAGAAAACAGGAACTGGCACTGGGGTGCACTGAGTTAATAGGTTAGTCCAAATATGATAAAAAATGTATGAAAGTGTATCTAGATCATAGCAATATCACACAAAACATGCATGGAGCAAGCAGAAATTATAGATACGTTTTGGACGTATCAACATCCCCAAGCTTAATTCCTGCTCGTCCTCGAGTAGGTAAATGATAACAAGCATAATTTCTGTGGTGACAAGCTAGCAACCATATAAGAACTTTGAAAAGTAAAGCAATCAAGGTTAGAGATTCAATTCAAGTCATAACATGCAAGAGTCTATATTAGCATTGAAACAAGTAACAAAAGAACAAAAGGTGCAAGAGTTCTCGCTGTCCGTGACTCGAATGTCTCCAAATGGTGTTTGCGTGCAAGAAGGGGGATAGGGAATACGAGAAAAAAGGATTTTTGTGTTGAGAACTCAATCTACTATATGAGTGGGGGTGCATCTAACTTGCTCGCTCATGAAGACCTAGAGCTCTTTTGAGGAGGCTCATCCTTGGAATATGCAAGCCAAGTTCTATAGTGTGAAGGTCCCCACATAGCTATATGCATAATGATCATCTCTATGGAGTACAAAGATATAAAGGGAGTACTAGTGTGGATCTCTCAAAAGGATAGTAGTGTTGCCCCTTTCTCTCTTTTTATTTCTTTTTCTCTTTTTTCTTTTTTTTGTATTTTTGGTGGCCTCAATGGCTCTTTCTATCGAACTCTCATTTGTCCTCTTTGGGATCTTTTAATGTGTCCACTTTGGGATCGTTTCCTCACTTAAGGGCAATACTCTATTTTACAAGAAGGTAAAGGAGATCTTTCACAGTTTACAAGGTACTCAAAATCATAAAGAAGATGTAGCTATCATGATGTATGCAATGTATGCCGCTGCCAGTGTAGCAGGAACATGTATGACATGAAGATCAAGTCATGAAGAGGTGGATGTTGCATGGCAATATATCTCGGAAAGGCTATGGAAATGCCTTGATAGGTAGGTATGGTGGCTGTTTTGAGGAAAGATATAAGGAGGTTTATGATGACAGAGCGTATCATGCCAAGGGTTTGGATGTACCGGCGAAGGTGGACACCAACTCTCGGAGTGAGAAGAAGGCAATGCACGACACGGGAAAGGCTACTAAAATATGGGAAGGTGGAAGGTTCAACTCTCAATACTTACATTAGTCCGAAGAAATCATGCACTTATTATCGGTAACTCTCAATCTAATAAAGAGGTTCACAAAGACACAAGTACCCCGAGGAGGAGTGTATGGGGGTTTGGTTATCTTTGCGCATCCTCGACTCATGGTACGTGAGTGTTCTCTAATATTCGACTCCCCAGAAGAGTAGTGATCCATCTAGTAGCTAGAGTTCTCAACTAGTTTTGTAGGTTTTGAAAATAAACACGGATTGCCCAAAATACGACACCTATCACTAATGGGCAAGAGCTCTTGACACCAAAAGTTCAAACATTACTCACATCAATACCTCAAAACTATTGCAAGCTACTACTAAAATTAAATAGCAACCTCAATTACCTACTTTCGAGACAAGACACAACTCAGTGCAACAACCAACTCTCTTTAACAAGATAAACATGAAAACTAAAAAGAGTTCCAGCAACAAACTAAACAAAATCCAAGGCTCTTGCTAAATACAAACTAAAACTAAGACTAAACATGGCAGTAGCTATGAAAAGATAAAGAACACACAACAACAAGAAGATAGGCATGAAAAATCCTATGATGTGTTCTAGATTTTGAAAGTGGAGCGTGTTTCTCTCCCACACAAAGTAAGACAGGACCTAACTTGTTATGAACAGCAAGCAAAGCTAAAGAAACTAAAAAAAAAACCTAAGAGCGAGACGCTCCAAGCATAGCACATAACGCATGAAGTGATAAAAATATAGTGAGACGAAGGACGAACTGATGATTGTTGATGGAGAAGGGGATGCACGGGGGCATCCCCAAGCTTAGAAACTTGAGTCTCCTTGAATATTTATTGGGTATCCATGGGGGCATCCCCAAGCTTGAGCGCTTGACACCCCTGGATCTTCTTTCATCATTTTCCATCGCACACTTGAAAACTCCCTTCATACACAACTCATCATAAGCTGATTAGAGATGTTAGTAACCTTAATAGATAATTTTTCTCCACTGGATATAAATATAATCTTGAAGAGATACTGTTTCTCAAGAGTGCCAAAAGGTTTTTGCAAAGAAAAAGCAAGCTTAAGGTTTGCAAAAGTAAGGAGAGACAAAACGTGGCAGAATCTGTGAAAAACAGAACAGCAGATAGTAAAGAATTTTTTAGGGGTACTTCTGAAACTTAAATAAAAAAACTCAAAACATACGGAAGTTTCGTAATTGTATAGAGCATACTGTGTAAAAATATTAGCTCAAAAAGATGAACTGGGATTTTTATGGATTTTTTCTGGTCACGAGGACAGAATCTGTTTTCTGGACAGCATGTCACAACTTTTACTTCCCTTGCCGTAAAAGGCTATAACTTGGCACAAAGCTGAAAAATAAAGATACAATGATGTTGCTACAGAAGTAAAAATCATCAAGACACAACAAAAGCAAAAAGAAAAACCTAAATTCGTTGCGGGCTGCCTCCCGAAAGCGCTTCTTTAAAGCCATTAGCTAGGCGTAATGCAAAAGAAGAATCAAGTTTTATCAAGAGAAAGAGAATAACTAGCCCGAGTAACGGACTCAAAAGGTAACTTGATTTTCTTTCTAGGGAAGTGTTCCATCCAATTTTTGAATGGGAATTGGAATTTTATATTCCCCTCTTTCATGTCAATAACTGCACCAACGGTGCGAAGAAAAGGACGTCCCAAAATAATTGGACATAAAGGTTCACACTCTATATCCATAACAATAAAATCAACGGGAACATAGTTGTCATTGACAATGATAAGAACATCGTCGATCTTCCCTAAAGGTTTCTTTACGGAAGAATCAACAAGACGAACACCAAAAGAACAAGGCTCAAAAGGTTTCAATTCAAACATATCAAATATTCTTTTGGGCACAACAGAGGTACTAGCTCCAACATCACATAAAGCATAGCAAGAGAAATTATTCAATTTAATTTTTATCATAAGATCCCAACCATCCTCTAGCTTCCTAGGTATGGAGGCTTATACTCTAAGCTTATCCTCCCTAGCTTTGATGAGAGCATTTGTGATATGCTCCGTGAAGGCAAGATTAAGTGTGCTAGTGTGTGGGTCTCTAAACATTTTGTGTAGTAAACTGATAACTTCTGAGAGGGTACAACTATCAAAATCAATATCACTACCATCAAAGGTGGTAGTAGTGTCATCTAGGCTCACTTGTTTGAAACCCTCTATGTTCATAGGAGTTTCTTTTTCTATAGTTGAGGTATTAGCATCACCATTAATAGGTCCAACGGGACTAGGAGTGCATTGGGTGCTAATAGTTTGAGTGTCCTCAACAATTTGGATAGTGGCAACTGTGTGGTGTGTAGGAAGGCTCTTGATTCTATCCTCTTCCTCTTTTTCTCTAGCCCATCTTTCTTTAAGTTTAGCCATCATCCTAATTTTTTCATTGATTTGTAACTGGATAGCATTAATAGGAGTGGCTTTATTCTCCTCAAGGGGGGAGGTTCTAATTTTGAGCATCTCAATATCAAGGGCTAAGCTTTCTACCTTCAAAGAGAGATTATCTATTTTAGATAATTTCTCTTCTACATTTTTGTTGAAGGCTTTTCGGGTAGTGATAAAGTCTCTAAGCATGCTTTTTAATTCAGAAGAGGGGTTCTTGTTATTAGGGTAGGTGTTGTTGTTCCCATAGTTGGATGGAAAAGGTCTAGGATTGCTAGCAAAATTTCCCCTATAAGCATTGTTGTTGAAGTTGTTTCTAGCAATAAAGTTCACATCTACTTGTTCTTGAGAAACCAAAGAATTTAAAGGAACATCATGAGGATCAATAGAGGGTTGCTTGGTAAGTAGAGACATAATTAAATCAACTTTTTCATTGAGGGAGGTAATTTCCTCGACAGAATTTACCTTCCTACCTGTTGGAGCGCGTTCGGTGTGCCATTGGGAATAATTGGTCATCATTTCATCGAGAAGCTTTGTGGCAGCACCAAGTGTAGTTGACATAAAGGTTCCTCCCGCGGCCGAATCTAACAGGTTCCGCGAGGTAAAGTTCAAGCCTGCATAAAAAGTCTGGATAACCATCCAGGTAGTCAAACCATGTGTAGGGCATTTCTTAACAAGAAATTTCATTCGTTCCCAAGCTTGGGCAACGTGTTCATTATCCAATTGTTTAAAATTCATAATATTACTCCTCAATTGGATAATCTTAGCAGGAGGGTAGTACTTCCCTATAAAAGCATCTTTGCACTTATCCCAAGAATCTATGCTATTTCTAGGCAAAGATTGAAACCAAATTTTAGCATCTCCCCTTAAAGAGAAAGGAAAGATCTTAAGCTTAACAACATCACCTTCTACTTATTTATACTTTTGCATATCACATAATTCAACAAAATTATTTAAGTGTAAAGCAGCATCATCTCCAGCACCAGAGAATTGATCTCTCATAACAAGGTTTAGCAAAGCAGGTTTAATTTCATAAGAGGTAGCTGAAGTGGCAGGTGTGGCAATGGGAGTGCAGATAAAGTCTTGGTTCTTGTGACTAGTGAAGTCACACAACTTGGTGTTTTCAGTTGAACCCATAGTAGCAGCAAGTGTGGCATATTTTTTTGTAGTTTTTGATAAAAGACACAAAGATAAAAACTGAAAGGTAAACTAACAAGACTAAAAAACAAAGGTAAAGGGTAGTGTGCAACTCCCCTATCTTAGCACTTGGAGTCCCCGGCAACGGCGCCAAAAAACTTTGTTTGATGGCTTCTAGCCCCCTTCGTTGGTTACCCCAAGTGGAGGGTTGAGATGTAGTGCAGCAGCAGTTTTCCCTCGGTGAAGATACCAAGGATTGTCTCCAGCAGGACTCCATAGATGATAAGTAGGTGTCAGCGGCGCAACTGACGCGGACCTGCACACAGACACAGATAACTTTTTTCCCAACGAAGTTCAGAGAGGTTGTCAATCTCTCCGGTCTTGTTTTTTACAAAGGATAAAACGCAAGGGATAACACAGATAACTTTTTTCCCAACGAAGTTCAGAGAGGTTGTCAATCTCTCCGGTCTTGTTTTTTACAAAGGATAAAACGCAAGGGATAATAATAGCAGCTTGAAATTAAATGCAGAAAAGTAAATATAGCGTGGAAACACTGATAAGGATATGGACCGGGATACGTGATGTTCGCTAGTTATGTCTCTCTCCCAAAAGACGATAAAATTGCTATGCGAGGTAAACAAATTACAGAAAGGCAATTTACAGGATTAATAACGCACCGCAATGCTAACTATGCTACAAAAGAAAGGAAGAGGTTCAAAAGCACAGGCAGTACGCCAAGGTAAGTAGACCGAAATACATCTGCATCTACTACTAATCATGCACCTTGAGATATCTATCCAGAACATCTCGTTGGTATTAAGTTGCGAGCCCGACCCAAAGTGTTAACCCAAAGCAAGAGACAACTGCATTAAAAAGAACTCTGCGTAAAGTAAACAATCCTTGTAACCGCGGTTACAAGCACCGTTGTTTTCCCCCTTGTGGCAACATCACATCCCCTAGACTCATGTTTCTGTCACTCAAGCGTGTCATCGGGGGACATGAACCCACAATCTAGCACAACGCTCCCTCTTGGAGTCACTACCTACTACTTGGCCAAAGCAATAAACAACAACGGGGAACATGCAAGAATTACTTAGGAACAAAAATATAAGAGATAAAAACCAAATATATTACTCAATCACAATCTGAACATAATCTCATAATCCATCAGATCCTATCAAACTCAACATAGCAATAGCAGAAATATTACAAAGGTGCCTCGATCATGTTGGGCAGCTCACGAGGTCTAAACAATGAAGAGCAAAGAGGGGAGGAGAACATCACATAGCTACTGATCACGGACCCATGGTCCAAGGAAAACTACTCACGAGAGATCCGGGGAGCATCCATGGTGGAGAGGAGACTCCCGAAGCTCAATCCTCCCTCCGGCAGGGTGCCGGGAAGAGGTCTTCTGGTGCTCCCGATCTTCGGAAGCGCGGCGGCGGCGGAACAGAGGTGAGTTCGCGGAATAGGGTTCTACCTTCGGGGTTTTCCCGTGACGGGGGATAAATAGGCGAAAGGGGGCAGCCAGAGGTGGGCCAGGGGCCCCAGGCGCCCCGATGGCGCGGCCAGGGGTGGGGCCGCGCCGGGTGGCCGCCTGGGCCCCCTGGCTCCCCTCTGGCCCCTCCCGGGCTCTTCTCGAAGCTTTCGTCACGCTGATTTTTTATCTGAATTTTTCCGAATTTTTCTGGCACTTTTTATATGGGGGAAAACTGAAATAGAAAAACAGCAGAAAACAGGAACTGGCACTGGGGTGCACTGAGTTAATAGGTTAGTCCAAATATGATAAAAAATGTATGAAAGTGTATCTAGATCATAGCAATATCACACCAAATATGCATGGAGCAAGCAGAAATTATAGATACGTTTTGGACGTATCAATCCTATGATGTTCACTAGTGATGTCTCTCTCCCAAAAGACGATAAAATAGCCATGCGAGGTAAGCAAATTACAGCTGGGCAATCGACAGGATTATGTGCACAAACCAATGCTAACTATGCTATAAAGAAAGGAAGAGGCTCAAAAGTTTGGGCGGTACGCCAAGACAAGTAGACCGAAATCCATCTGCATCTACCTACTAATCATCCACCTTGAGATATCTATCCAGAACATATCGCTGGTATTAAGTTGCGAATCCCACCCAAAGTTTAACTCAAAGCAACAGACAACTGCATTAAAGAACTTTGCGTAAAGTAAACAATCCTTGTAACCACAAGTACAAGCACCGTTGTTTTCTCCCTTGTGGCAACATCACATCCCCTAAACTCATGTTTATGTCACTCAAGCTAGTCATCAGAGGGCATGTGATGGCGCGAGAGTTGACGGGTGTAGTACTCCAGAAAACACTGCAATAGATCCCCGTCAACGGCGCCAGAAATTTCTCTTGATGACGGCTTCTCGCCCTTCGTTGGTAGGCCCCAAGTGGAAGGCGTGATGCAGCACAACAGCAAATTTCCCTCGGTAAAGATACCAAGGTTTGTCTCCAGTAGGACTCCATAGATGATAAGTAGGTGTCAGCGGCGCTACTGACGCGGACCTGCACACAGACACAGATAACTTTGTTCCCAACGAAGTTCAGAGAGGTTGTCAATCTCTCCGGTCTTGTTGTTTACAAAGGATAAAACACAAGGGGATAATGATAGCAACTTGAAAGTAAATGCAGGAAAGTAAATATAGCTTGGAAACAATAATGAGGATATGGACCGGGATACGTGATGTTCGCTAGTGATGTCTCTCTCCCAAAAGACGATAAAAATGCTATGCGAGGTAAAAAATTTACAGAAAGGCAATTTACAGGATTAAGAACGCACCGCAATGCTAACTATGCTACAAAAGAAAGGAAGAGGTTCAAAAGCACGGGCAGTACGCCAAAGTAAGTAGACCGAAATCCATATGCATCTACTACTAATCATCCACCTTGAGATATCTATCCATAACATCTCGCTGGTATTAAGTTGCGAGCCCCACCCAAAGTGTAAACCCAAAGCAACAGACAACTGCATTAAAAAGAACTTTGCGTAAAGTAAACAATCCTTGTAACCGCGGTTACAAGCACCGTTGTTTTCCCCCTTGTGGCAACAACACATCCCCTAGACTCATTTTTCTGTCACTCAAGCATGTCATCGGGGAGGCATGAACCCACAATCTAGCACAACGCTCCCTCTTGGATTCACTACCTACTACTTGGCCAAAGCAATAAACAACAACGGAGAGCATGCAAGAATTACTTAGGAACAAAAATATAAGAGATAAAAACCAAATATATTACTCTATCACAATCTGAACATAATCTCATAATCCATCAGATCCGATCAAACTCAACATAGCAATAGAAGAAATATTACAAAGGTGCCTCGATCATGTAGGGCAGCTCACGAGGTCTAAACAATGAAGATCAAAGAGGGGAGGAGAACATCACATAGTTACTGATCACGGACCCATGGTCCAAGGAAAACTACTCACGAGACATCCGGGGAGCATCCATGTTGGAGAGGAGACTCCCGGAGGTCAATCCTCCCTCCGGCAGGGTGCCGGGAAGAGGTCTTCTGGTGCTCCCGATCTTGGAAGTGCGGCGGCGGCGGAACAGAGGCGAGTTCGCGGAATAGGGTTCCTCTTCTAGAGTTTTCCGTGATGAGGGATAAATAGGCGAAGGGGGGCAGCCAGAGGTGGACCAGGGGCCCCAGGCGCCCCCCTGGCGTGGCCAGGGGTGGGGCCGCGCCGGGTGGCCGCCTGGGCCCCCTGGCCCCCCTCTGGCCCCTCCCGGGCTTTTCTCGAAGCTTCCGTCACGCTGATCTTTTATCTGAATTTGCCCGAATTTTTCTGGCACTTTTTATATGGGGGAAAACTGAAATAGAAAAACAGCAGAAAACAGGAACTGGCACTGGGGTGCACTGAGTTAATAGGTTAGTCCAAATATGATCAGAAATGTATGAAAGTGTATCTAGATCATAGCAATATCACACAAAACATGCATGGAGCAAGCAGAAATTATCGATACGTTTTGGACGTATCAACATCCCCAAGCTTAATTCTTGCTCGTCCTCGAGTAGGTAAATGATAACAAGCATAATTTCTGTGGTGACATGCTAGCAACCATAAAAGAACTTTGAAAAGTAAAGCAATCAAGGTCAGAGATTCAATTCAAGTCATAACAGGCAAGAGTCTATATTAGCATTGAAATAAGTAACAAAAGAACAAAAGGTGCAAGAGCTCTTGCTGTCTGTGACTCGAATGCCTCCAAATGGTGTTTGCGTGCAAGAAAGGAGGATAGGGAATAGGAGAAAAAAGTATTTTTGTTGAGAACTCAATCTACTAAAGTTTCACACTTGGTCCTCTTTGGAATCTTATCTTGACTCGTCCCCAGACCACTAGCCAGGTACAAGTCAATTTGATCCACTCCTTTTCGATATTTTGAGCACTCATGCAATGGATGAGCGTAAGCACGAGAGTTGACACTTTGGATGGCAAAGAGAGAAATATGGTGGAGGAGGAAGACAAAAAGGATGAGAAAGGCTCACATCAATGAGGACAATCATAGGCAAGAGATTCCAAATGATAGATATGATGTGAGGAGTAGGGATTGCCATGCAATGGATGCACATACGAGCTAAGAAGCTCTCCAAACTATATGCATAAAGATCATCTCTATGGAGTACAAAGATATAGGGGGAGTACTAGTGTGGATCTCTCAAAAGGATAGTAGTGTTGCCCCTTTCTCTCTTTTTATTTCTTTTTTGTCTTTTTTCTATTTTTTTGTATTTTTTTGGTGGCCTCAATGGCTCTTTCTATTTAATTCTCATTTTTCCTCTTTGGGATCTTTTAATGCACGGCACGGGAAAGGCTACTAAAATATGGGAAGGTGGAAGGTTCAACTCTCAATACTTACATTAGTCCGAAGAAATCATGCACTTATTATCGGTAACTCTCAATCTAATAAGGAGGTTCACAAAGAGACAAGTACCCCGAGGAGGAGTGTATGGGGGTTTGGTTATCTTTGCGCATCCTCGACTCATGGTACGTGAGTGTTCTCTAATATTCGACTCCCCAGAAGAGTAGTGATCCATCTAGTAGCTAGAGTTCTCAACTAGTTTTGTAGGTTTTGAAAATAAACACGGATTGCCCAAAATACGACACCTATCACTAATAGGCAAGAGCTCTTGACACCAAAAGTTCAAACATTACTCACATCAATACCTCAAAACTATTGCAAGCTACTACTAAAATTAAATAGCAACCTCAATTACCTACTTTCGAGACAAGACACAACTCAGTGCAACAACCAACTCTCTTTAACAAGATAAACATGAAAACTAAAAAGAGTTCCAGCAACAAACTAAACAAAATCCAAGGCTCTTGATAAAGACAAACTAAAACTAAGACTAAACATGGCAGTAGCTATGAAAAGATAAAGAACACACAACAACAACAAGATAGGCAGGAAAAATCCTATGATGTGTTCTAGATTTTGAAAGTAGAGCGTGTTTCTCTCCCACAGAAAGTAAGACGGGATCTAACTTGTTATGAACAGAAATAAAAGCTAAAGAAAACTAAAAACAAAACCTAAGAGCGAGACGCTCCAAGCATAGCACATAACACATGAAGTGATAAAAATATAGTGAGACGAAGGACGAACTGATGATGGTTGATGGGGAAAGGGATGCACGGGGGGGGGGGGGGGGCATCCCCAAGCTTAGACGCTTGAGCCTCCTTGAATATTTATTGGGGATGCATGGGGGCATCCCCAAGCTTGAGCGCTTGACACTCCTGGATCTTCTTTCATCATCTTCCAACGCACACTTGAAAACTCCCTTCATACATAACTCATCATAAGCTGATTAGAGAGGTTAGTACCCTTAATAAATAAAAAAATTCCACTGGATATAAAGATAATCTTGAAGAGCTACTGTTTCTCAAGAGTGCAAAAAAGTTTTTGCAAAGAAAAAGCAAGCTTAAGGTTTGCAAAAGTAAGGAGAGACAAAACGTGGCAGAATCTGTGAAAAACAGAACAGAATATAGTAAAGAATTTTTTAGGGGAACTTATGCAACTCAAATAAAAAAACTCAGAACATACGGAAGTTTCGTAATTGTATAGAGCATACTGTGTAAAAAATTCAGCTCAAAAAGATGAACTGGGATTTTTCTGGATTTTTTCTGGTCACGAGGACAGAATCTGTTTTCTGGACAGCATGTCACAACTTTTACTTCACTTGCCGTAAGAGGCTATAACTTGGCACAAAGCTGAAAAGTAAAGATACAATGATGTTGCTACAGTAGTAACAATCATCAAGACACAACAAAAGCAAAAAAGAAAAACCTAAATTCGTTGCGGGCTGCCTCCTGAAAGCGCTTCTTTAGAGCCATTAGCTAGGCTTAAAGATTATAGAAGATGCTCTCACAAGAATAAGAATTTTGAAGCAAAAGAGAGCATCAAGAAGCAAATGTGAAACACATTTAAGCCTAACCCACTTCCTATGCATAGGCATCTTGTAAGAAAATAAATCAAAGAAGCACAAAGTGACATGCATAGGAAGGTAGAACTAGAACAACTTCAAAATTTTCAACATGAAGATAGGTGTTTTTGTAACATGGAAGTTTCTACAACCAAACTTTCCTCTCTCAAAGTAATTTTCAGTAGCATCATGAACAACATCAAGAATATAACTATCACATAAATCATGTTGTTCATGACCTACAAGCACACGTATATTGTTTTCAACACGGTTTTTAGGATCATAAGATAAATGTAACCCATCACATTGAGCTTTGATAAGAAGAAAATTCTCCTGAGTTGGAGATTTTAAAAGGATAATAGGACACTCAAGTGTGGGTGAGATAGCAAAAATTTCATGCTTAACATGAGGAACTATAGCAAGTTCATCTCCGTAAGCATCATCCATAGTGGCATCAAGACCATAAGCATAGAAGGCATCAACTTCATCAAAAAGGGATATTTCAAAAGAATCCATAGGATCATAATACTCATATAAGGTAAGAGTAAAAGAGTTACTCTCATTAGAAGGTAGACATGGATGGCTCCATTCTTCCTCTTTTTGTTCGTCACTCTCCTCCTCTTCTTCATCCAAAGAGCTTTCAGGTTCAGTAATTTCTTCTTCTATAGAGTCCTGCAAAACATTAGTCTCTTCCTTTGGGGGAGAGACTCTCTCAAGATGATCAGTAATATAATAATTTGCATCATAATTTTCCAAACAATTGTTAAGTATAGCAAGACTCTCAGATTTGTAAGGGGCGTCATCAATATTTTCAAGAAAAAAAGTAATTTCATAGGCACCCTTAAAAGCAAAAAATTCTTCTATTTGTTCTGCATCATAAAAATCATAATTTCCCTTAGCATAAGAAGCTAAGGTTTCATCCTCATTGTACTCACATTGGAAAGCAAGGTGTTTGTGCCTCATAAAGCAACAAGATTCATCCCTGCAGAAAGATATATTATATATTGAGCACAAGTTTTTAGCATACTCATACGACTGATGTATGAGTCTCCATAAGTGTATCCCTTTTTGAGACAAGCGGCATTCCTTGTAATATTCTTGTTGATCCTCAGTGAATCCTCCATGCCAATAAGATCTAGTTTCAAAGAAGTTAGACATTGATTGGCAAGTAAGGAACTAGACATACTATATATTTGTTTGATTTTTGATAAAGGACACAAAGATAAAAACTGAAAGGTAAACTAACAAGACTAAAAAACAAAGGTAAAGGGTAGTGTGCAACTCCCCTATCTTAGCACTTGGAGTCCCCGGCAACGGCGCCAGAAATTTGCTTGATGGCGCGAGAGTTGACGGGTGTAGTACTCCAGAAAACACTGCAATAGATCCCCGGCAACGGCGCCAGAAATTGCTCTTGACGACGGATTCTCGCCCTTCGTTGGTAGGCCCCAAGTGGAAGGCGTGATGCAGCACAGCAGCAAATTTCCCTCGGTAAAGATACCAAGGTTTGTCTCCAGTAGGACTCCAGAGATGATAAGTAGGTGTCAGCGGCGCTACTGACGCGGACCTGCACACAGACACAGATAACTTTGTTCCCAACGAAGTTCAGAGAGGTTGTCAATCTCTCCGGTCTTGTTGTTTACAAAGGATAAAACGCAAGGGGATAATGATAGCAACTTGAAAGTAAATGCAGAAAAGTAAATATAGCTTGGAAACAATAATGAGGATATGGACCGGGATACGTGATGTTCGCTAGTGATGTCTCTCTCCCAAAAGACGATAAAAATGATATGCGAGGTAAAAAAATTACAGAAAGGCAATTGACAGGATTAAGAACGCACCGCAATGCTAACTATGCTACAAAAGAAAGGAAGAGGTTCAAAAGCACGGGCAGTACGCCAAAGTAAGTAGACCGAAATCCATCTGCATCTACTACTAATCATCCACCTTGAGATATCTATCCAGAACATCTCGCTGGTATTAAGTTGCGAGCCCCACCCAAAGGGTAAACCCAAAGCAACAGACAACTGCATTAAAAAGAACTTTTTGTAAATAAACAATCCTTGTAACCGCGGTTACAAGCACCATTGTTTTCCCCCTTGTGGCAACAACACATCCCCTAGACTCATATTTCTGTCACTCAAGCATGTCATCGGGGAGGCATGAACCCACAATCTAGCACAACGCTCCCTCTTGGAGTCACTACCTACTACTTGGCCAAACCAATAAACAGCAACGGAGAGCATGCAAGAATTACTTAGGAAAAAAATATAAGAGATAAAAACCAAATATATTACTCTATCACAATCTGAACATAATCTCATAATCCATCAGATCCGATCAAACTCAACATAGCAATAGCAGAAATATTACAAAGGTGCCTCGATCATGTAGGGCAGCTCACGTGGTCCAAACAATGAAGATCAAAGAGGGGAGGAGAACATCACATAGCTACTGATCACGGACCCATGGTCCAAGGAAAACTACTCACGAGACATCCGAGGAGCATCCATGATGGAGAGGAGACTCCCGGAGGTCAATCCTCCCTCCGGCAGGGTACCGGGAAGAGGTCTTCTGGTGCTCCCGATGTTGGAAGCGCGGCGGCGGCGGAACAGAGGCGAGTTCGCGGAATAGGGTTGCTCTTCTAGAGTTTTCCCGTGATGCGGGATAAATAGGCGAAGGGGGGCAGCCAAAGGTGGACCAGGGGACCCAGGCGCCCCCCTGGTGCGGCCAGGGGTGGGGCCGCGCCGGGTGGCCGCCTGGCCCCCCTCTGGCCCCTCCCGGGCTTTTCTCGAAGCTTCCGTCACGCTGATTTTTTTTATCTGAATTTTCCCGAATTTTTCTGGCACTTTTTATATGGGGGAAATCTGAAATAGAAAAACAGCAGAAAACAGGAACTGGCACTGGGGTGCACTGAGTTAATAGGTTAGTCCAAATATGATAAAAAATGTATGAAAGTGTATCTAGATCATAGCAATATCACACAAAACATGCATGGAGCAAGCAGGAATTATCGATACGTTTTGGACGTATCAGCATGAAAACACAATCATGCATAACGCTCCCTCTTGGAGTCACTACCTACTACTTGGCCAAAGCAATAAACAACAACGGAGAACATGCAAGAATTACTCAAGAACATAAATATAAAAGAGGAGAATCAAATATATTACTCAAACACAATCTGAACATAGTCTCATAATCCATCGGATCCCAGCAAACTCAGCATAGCAACAGCAGAAAGATTACATATGTGCCTCGATCATGTAGGGCAGCTCACGAGGTCTAAACCATGAAGAACAAAGAGGGAAGGAGAACATCACATAGCTACTGATCATAGACCCATGGTCCAAGGTGGACTACTCACGGTTCACCCGGGAAGCATCCATGGTGGTGGAGAAGCTCCCGGAGGTGGTTCCTCCCTCCGGCAGGGTGCCGGGAAGAGGGCTCCTGGTGCTCCCGATCTTGGAAGCGCGGCGGCGGCGGAATAGAGGAGAGATCGCGAAAAGTGTTCTGTCTTTGGGGGTTTCGCGTCACGGAGAATATATGGGCGAAGGGGGGCAGCCAGGGGGGCCACTAGGGGTCCAGGCGGCCCCCTGGCGCGGTCCCACCCTAGGGCGCACCGGGAGGGCGCCTGGGGCCCTGGTGGGTCCCCTCTGGCCCCTCCTTGGTGATTCCCGAAGCTTCCGAAGCGCTGATTTTTTATTGGATTTTCCCGAATTTTTGGAGCATTTTTAATATGGGGGAAACTGAAATAGAAAAACAACAGAAAACAGGAACTAGCACTGGGGTGCACTGAGTTAATAGTTTAGTCCAAATATGATCAAAAGTGTATGGAAGTGCATCAATATCATAGCAATATCACACAAAAGAAGCATGGAGCAAGCAGAAATTATAGATACGTTTTGGACGTATCAACATCCCCAAGCTTAATTCCTGCTCGTCCTTGAGTAGGTAAATGATAACAAACATAATTTCTATGGTGACATGCTACCAACCATATAAGAACTTTTTAAGTAAAGCAATCAAGGCATGTAATTATATTCAAGTCATAACAGGCAAGAGTCTATATTTAGCATTGAAACAAGCAACATAAGAACATAAAGGTTCAAGAGCTCTCGCTGTCCGTGACTCGAATGTCTCCAAATGGTGTTTGCCTGCAAGAAAGGGGATAGGGATATACGAGAAAAAGTAATTTTTGTGTTGAGAACTCAATCTACTAAAGTTTCACACTTGGTCCTCTTTGGAATCTTATCTTGACTCATCCCCAGACCAGTATCCAGGTACAAGTCAAAATGATCCACTCCTTTTCGATATTTTGAGCACTCATGTAATGGATGAGCGTATGCAAGAAAGTTGACACTTAGGATGGAAAAGAGAGAATAATGATGGGGGAGGAAGACAAAAAGGGTGTGAAAGGCTCACATCAATGAGGACAATCATAGGCGAGAGAAATCCAAATGATAGATATGATGTGATGAGTAGGGATTGCCGTGCAACGGATGCACATACGAGCTAAGGTAAGCTCTCCAATGGAACTAGTGGGGGTGCATCTAACTTGCTTGCTCAAGAAGACCTAGAGCTCATTTGAGGAGGCTCATCATTGGAATATACAAACCAAGTTCTATAGTGTGAAGATCCCACATAGCTATATGCATGAATGATAATCTCTATGGAGTACAAGATATAAGAGGGAGTATGAGTGTGGATCTCTCAAAAGGAATAGTAGTGTGCCCCCTTCTCTCTTTTTATTTCTTTTTCTCTTTTTTTGGTGGCCTCAATGGCTCTTTCTATTTATCTCATTTGTCCTCTTTGGGATCTTTTGATTTTGTCCTCTTTGGGATCTTTTCCTCACTTTAGGGGCAACACTCTATATATTACAAAAAGTATAGAAGATCTTTCATACTTTACAAGGTACTCAAATCATAAAGAAAATGAAACTATCATGAAGTATGCAAATGTATGCCTCTGCCAGTGTAGCAGGATATGCAATGATACTAGCGCGTCATGTAGCAATGATTAGGGCAAGGCCCAACTAGCATGCGGCTCATCGATCAAGCAAATGCATGTATGACATGAAGATCAAGTCATGAGAAGGTGGATGTTGCATGGCAATGTATCTCGGAAAGGCTATGGAAATGCCTTGATAGGTAGGTATGGTGTCTGTTTTGAGGAAGGATATAAGGAGGTTTATGATGACAGAGCGTATTGTGCCAAGGGTTTGGATGTACCGGCGAAGGTGGATGCCAACTCTGGAGTGAGAAGAAAGCAATGCACGGCACAGGAGAGACTAGAAAAATATGGGAAGGTGGAAGTGTCAACTTTTGAATACTCACATTAGTCCGAAGAACTCATGCACTTATTATCGGTAACTCTCAATCTAATAAGGAGGTTCACAAAGAGACAAGTACCCCGAGGAGGAGTGTATGGGGGTTTGGTTATCCTTGCACATCCTCGACTCATGGTGCGTGAGTGTACTCTAATATTCGATCCCTCCAAAGAGTAGTGATCCATCTAGTAGCTAAAGTTCTCAACTAATTTTGTAGGTTTTGAAAATAAAAACGGATTGCCCAAAATACGACATCTATCACTAATAGGCTAAAGCTCTTGACACCAAAAGTCCGAACATTACTCAAAACAATACCTCAAAACTATTGCAAGTTACTACCACAATTGAATAGCAACCTCAATTACCTACTTCAAGTCAAGACACAAAACTCAGTGCAACAGGCAAACTCTCTAAACAAGATAATCATGAAAACTCAAGAGAGTTCCAGCAACAAACTAAACAAATTCTCTTAAAAAGATAAGCATGAAAACTGAGAGCTAAACATGACAACAGCTATGAAAAAGATAAAGAACACACACAACAAAGATAAACATGAAAAATCCTATGATGTGTTCTAGATTTTGAAAGTGGAGCGTGTTTCTCTCCCACACAAATAAATCTGGGTTCTAACTTGTTATGAACATCAAGAAAAGCTAAAGAAAACTAAAAAGGAAATAAAGAGAAAGACGCTCCAAGCATAGCACATAACACATGAAGTGATAAAAATATAATGGAACGAAAGACGAACTGATAATTGTTGATGGAGAAGGGGATGCATGGGGGCATCCCCAAGCTTAGACGCTTGAGTCTCCTTGAATATTTCTTGGGGGTGCATGGGGGCATCCCCAAGCTTGAGCGTTTAACACTCCTGAATCTTCTTTTATCATCTTCCCTCGCACACTTGAAAACTCCCTTCATACATAACTCATCATAATCTGATTAACGAGGTTAGTACCCATAATAAAATAATTTTTTATGTACTGTAAATAAGGATATTATTGAAGACCTACTGTTTCTAAAGATTTCCAAAAAGTTTTTGCAAAGAAAAAGCAAGCTTAAGGTTTGCAAAATGAAGAAAAGGCAAAACAGGACAGAATCTGTGAAAAACAGACCAGCAGGTAGTAAAGAATTTTTTAGGGATACTTCTGCAACTCAAATAAAAAAACTCAGAACATACGAAAGTTCCATGATTGTATAGAGCATGCTGTGTAAAAATTTCAGCTCAAAAAGATGAACTGGGATTTTTCTGTCATTTTTCCAGTCACGAGGACATAATCTGTTTTCTGGACAGCATGTCACAAATTTCTATTTCCTTGTCATATGAGGCTATAAATGGCACAAAGCTTGAAAAGTAAAGATACAATGATGTTGCTACAGTATTAAAAATCATCAAGACCACTAAAAACAGAAGAAAAAAAAAAAGGAAAACCTAAATTCGTTGCGGGCTGCCTCCCGAAAGCGCTTCTTTAAAGCCATTAGCTAGGCTTAAAGATTATAAAAGGTGTTCTCATAAGAATAAGAATTTGAAGCAAAAGAGAGCATCAAGAAGCAAATATGAAACACATTTAAGCCTAGCCCACTTTCTATGCATAGGCATCTTGTAAGAAAATAAGTCAAAGAAGCACAAAGTGACATGCAGAGAAAGATGGAACAGGAACAATTTCAAAACTTTCAACATGAAGAGAGGTGTTTTTGCAACATGGAAGTTTCTACAACCAAACTTTCCCCTCTCAAAGTAATTTTCAGTAGTATCATGAACAACATCAAGAATATAACTATCACATAAATCATGTTGTGCATGACCTACAAGCACACGTGTATAATTTTAACAACGGTCTTTAGGATCATAAGATAAATGCAACCCATCACATTGAGCCTTAATAAGAGCACAGTTCTCCAGAATATGATTTGGAGATTTCAAAAGGATAATAGGACAATCAAGTGTGGGTGCAATAGCAACAATTTCATGCTTAACATAAGGAACTATAGAGAGTTCATTTTTGTCAGCATCATCCATAGTGGTATCTTGGCCATCAACAAAGCAAGTATCAAAATTTTCAGAAAGGGATATTTCAAGTGAGTCCTCGGAATCATGGGATTCCTCCTCAAAGCAATCATTGGCCTATTCTTGGGCATCAAACATTTTATTTTTAAAATCCTCAATATAAGAATGAAGTATAATTCTCGAAGCAATAAGCAAGAACTGCAAAGTTTTTGGACTGGTGAATAGTATCGTGATACCTTTAATTCAAAGAAGCAATCTCATAAGCACCTTTAAAAGCAACAAACTCTTCAATCTTTTCAACATCAAAGTAATCATAGACACCTTTAGCATAAGAAGATAAGATCTCGTTTTCATTGAACTCACATTGGAAAGGGAGGTGTTTACGATATATATTAGAACAACAAGTAAAATCATAATTGTAGCACAAAAGTTTAGCATGGCAATAAGAAACATGTATTTGATCCCATAAGTGTTTCCCTTTCTGAGATAGGCGGTGCCGCGTATAATGAGCATGCTCATCCAATGATTTTCCCTCAACCAAGTCCGCTGTTTTTTTAGCGCGAGCACAAATTGACCGAAGACGATCCAAGTGAAACATGTCCATCCTTCCATATTTGGGTGGTTCAGCACCCATGGTGAGGATAGCATCACTAGGCAAAGCAAGACAAAGGCAAAAGGTAGCAACTATTTTTGGGGGTTTTCATATAAGACACAAAAAGCAAAAGCAAAAACTGGAAAGGTAAACTAACAAGACTAAAAAGCAAAGATAAAATATAGTGTGCAACTCCCCTATCTTGAAGAGCGGAGTCCCCGGCAACGGCGCCAGGAATTGCTTTGATGTCGCGAGAGTTGCTCGCCCCTCGTTGGTTACCCAAAGTGGAAGGTTTGAGAGGTATACATCAACAAATTTCCCTCGGTGAAGATACCAAGGTTTGTCTCCGGTAGGACTCCAACAACGACAGGAAGGTGACAACGGCGCCAGTAATTAGGCAGTTGACGCGGACCTGCACACACACACAACAGATAACTTTTCTCCCAACGATTTCAGAGAGGTTGTCAATCCCTCCGGCCTTGTTGTTCACAAAGGATAAAACGTACGGGATAATAATGATAGTGATAGCAACGGAATAAAGCAGAAAATAAATAGTGGGTGTAAACAATATTGGAAATATGGATCGGGATCCTATGATGTTCACTAGTGACGTCTCTCTCCCAAAAGACGATAAAATAGCCATGCGAGGTAAACAAATTATAGTTGGGCAATTGACAGGATTATGTGCGCAAACCAATGCTAACTATGCTATAAAGAAAGGAAGAGGCTCAAAAGTTTGGGCGGTACGCCAAGACAAGTAGACCGAAATCCATCTGCATCTACCTACTAATCATCCACCTTGAGATATCTATCCAGAACATCTCGCTGGTATTAAGTTGTGAATCCCACCCAAAGTGTAAACTCAAAGCAACAGACAGCTGCATTAATGAACTTTGCGTAAAGTAAACAATCCTTGCACTCGCAAGTACAAGCACCGTTGTTTTCTCCCTTGTGGCAACAACACATCCCCTAGACTCATGTTTCTGTCACTCAAGCTAGTCATCAAGGGGCATGAACCCACAATCATGCATAATTCTCCCTCTTGGAGTCCCTACCTACTACTTGGCCAAAGCAATAAACAGCAATGGAGAACATGCAAGAATTACTCAAGAACATAAATATAAAAGAGGAGAATCAAATATATTACTCAAACACAATCTGAACATAGTCTCATAATCCATCAGATCCCAGCAAACTCAGCATAGCAACAGTAGAAATATTACATATGTGCCTCGATCATGTAGGGCAGCTCACGAGGTCTAAACCATGAAGAACAAATAGGGGAGGAGGACATCACATAGCTACTGATCATAGACCCATGGTCCAACGTGGACTACTCACGGTTCATCCGGGAGCATCCATGGTGGTGGAGAAGCTCCCAGAGGTGGTTCCTCCCTCTGGCTAGGTGCCGGGAAGAGGTCTCCTGGTGCTCCCGAACTTGGAAGCGCGGCGGCAGCGGAACAGATGAGAGATCGCGAAAAGGGGTTCTGTCTTCGGGGGTTTCGCGTCAGGGATAATATATGGGTGAAGGGGGCAGCCAGGGGGGCCACCAGGGGTCCAGGCGGCCCCCTAGCGCGGCCCCGCCCTAGGGCGTGCCGGGAGGGCGCCTGGGGCCCTGGTGGGTCCCCTATGGCCCCTCCTTGGTGATTCCCGAAGCTTCCGAAGCGCTGATTTTTATTGGATTTTTCCCGAATTTTTGGAGCACTTTTAATATGGGGAAAAACGAAATAGAAAAACAGCAGAAAACAGGATCTGGCACTGGGGTGCACTGAGTTAATAGGTTAGTCCAAATATGATCAAAAGTGTATGAAAGTGCATCAATATCATAGCAATATCACACAAAAGAAGCATGGAGCAAGCAGAAATTATAGATACGTTTTGGGCGTATCAGCGGCAGGCGGGCAATGCAAGAGAGAGAGAGGGGGGATGGCGAGACGACGCTCACAGCGGGGGTGGCGCCGGCGAGGTTGTCGCCGTTGTAGGGGGCGGTGCGGCGCGGCGGTTGGGCAGCCTGACGGCGTCGGTTTCGTCTCCGGCGTCGTCGGGGGAAAATGGCGAGATGAGAACTGAAAAATCCTAAGTGCCAGTTATATACCAGGAGCATTGGTCTCGGTTGGTAGCACCAACCGGTACCAATGCTAACCTTTGGTACCGGTTGGTGGCACGAACCGGTACCATAGCAGACCTTTCGTTCTGGTTGGTGGAACGAACCGGAACCAAAAGCCACCTTTCGTACCGGTTGGTGCCACCAACCGGGACGAAACGTGCGCTGCCGCGGTGCCGTGGGATGTTTAGTCCCACCTCGCTAGTCGAGGGACAGCCGGAGTGGTTTATAAGCGCTGCACTATTGCCCGTTTGTTACAAGTTACATTCTTGCAATTATTCTTGCGATCAAACAAACCGTCAAATAGTCCTTTCAGCTTTTACATTGATTCTTTGTCATTTTCCATCAACCATTTTTTTGCTTCTTGTTTGGCTCAACATAGCAACAAAAGTTACGATAGACCCGCTATACTTCTGGTTGTGGGTTATGACCCTTACACCTCTAGTTTGTCACTACCCTCTCTCTCTCTACCATCTAGTTCTAGTAGACGTTAGGCTACTTTAACTCCACTTTATATTCCTAAGAAAAACTCCACTTTATAGATTCCTCGATATTCTTTCTGCTTGTCCATGAAGTATTGCGGTTCCACTACTTTGGTACACATGGATACCTTGGAGGCATCGTAATCTTTGATGCTAGATCTGGCGGATAATCGTGAGAAGTAACTCTCGTGTCTCAGGGGTATAACCTTGTTGAGAAGTCAGAGGGTTTCATCGACATCGTCAACATCTCCACATTTATGAAAGGTCATTCAAGGTATGATCTCGTTAGATGCACCTCGATAGTGATCTTGGTTAGTTTGCGTGTGGTAATTTTTTGTGTGCATAGAACATTCCCGTACAGTGGAATGTCTGATTGGATCTTCGATGAGCTTCGTAGTTGTTATGCTAGGTGCTCTCCTTGGTGGAGGTGGGAGTGAGGAGAGTAGTAGCGGGTGGTCTTAATGAGGCGACTGCTAGTGGTGACAAACGACCCTGGTTCGGGAAGCCCAATATCCGTAGTTTTGGGTTGCCGTTCTTGGTGAACCTTATGCCCAAGGTTCACAGGCTATGGGTGATGGGGGGTCGGAACAAGATCTCTATGCTTTGGCATTTGGCACCGACGACCATGAGGCCTACGAGTACCACATCCTCCTTGGGGGGGGGGGGGGTCGTGGATTTCATACCCTCACATGTCGGTGCTTCACATGAAAACCCATATTCGGCCTGGCGGACACGACAATGACGGCGACATGTTTCTTTTTCATTATAGAGAAAGGAACTTTCATCGTTCAACTTATGTATATTAGATAGGTTCAGTCTTCCAAGCAACTTATTATGAGAAAATAACCACAAGAACACATGTATCCTAGATGGCACTTGTAGTTGACAAAAGGCCATATGAAACCAGGGTAATCACCCTAAGTTGATCACGACATATAAAGATTGAGAACTAAACACCTCATAGCCGGTGGTGGAGCGTGCAACAATATTATGCACGGTCCAACCACAACTACTCCCTCTGTATCGAAATATAGGTAGTTGGATACTACCTATATTTCGATACGGAGGGAATACTAGCTAAGAATGAGCAAATTATGGATACATAGTAGGCCATTTTCTGTACTAGTCCAAAGAAAAATCAGATGGAAGGGTGGCCACGATCCAGATTGGTCAAGCCGACGCTCCGCCACTACTCATAGCCATGTAATGTCCAAACCAGCTGGTTAGCCACATGAGGTTGAGGGTGCAATCTACTACATGCCCGCCTACCAAAGGATGATTTAAATAATGATAACCCCATGTTTAATGGATGATTTTGTTTCTCGCACTACAAATGATAAAAGGAATCCCCAAAAATCAATGGGCGTACTAGAATTTCCAAACCAATGATCCTTCGAAAAACGAATGCATTCCCCATTGCCAACTAGCCATTGGTATCACATCTTGGCTACTTTAAAAGCCAACATAATTCCTTTCCAAAATGAGAAATATTAGTCTAGAGGAAAAGACACTACGATCATAAAGACCATATTGAAAGTATATAGCCCGCTTCAACAATTTACGATCATTTGAGCAATATCTCATTATCCAAGACAAGGGAAGGGAAATAGTAAGGTCCTATGTGTTCGGTATATACCCAAACTCCATAACCCTTTTTCGCACAAACATGCTCCCAATATGCAAAGTGTATTTTAGTGCCATTCATAATTATCCCAGAAGCAGTGAGCCATTCGGTATTGATTTCCTTTTCAACATTCCAGAAGGAAAATGCACTATCTGATGATAAGTAGATGGGTAGAAGATGCAAAACATAATCCAGTGAACTCTTTTCCCCCAACAAACAAGAGTATTCTCCCTCTTTAACCAACTACTCCCTCCATCTCAAAACAAGTGTTGTAGATTTGTCTAGATATAATCGCAAAAAAAAGATATTTCTAGATATCGATGTTCATATCTAAACAAATCTAAGTTAACATAATTAATTTGGCATGGAGGAAGTTTTTTTATGATCTTATCAATCACTGGCTAGAGTTCTTCCTTTCTCAACTTGTTATAATATAGAGGCACACCCAAAAAAAAAATACTAAGCTCACAACAAAAAAGCATGACTTCTTGCTCACACACATTCAAAGATATCATGTCACTTATGTAAGTTAATTCAGGTACTCCCTCCGATCCATATTAATGGACTTAAATTTGTCTAGATACACATGCATCTAATCTAAATATTTAACTAGATACATACGAATCTAGATAAAGTTGAATCCAATAATATGGATCGGAGGTAATACCATAATTTTGCCCATAAAGAAATAAAACCATTTGAAGAAAATTAAGGTATCATCAGCGTACTGTGACTGACCCCAAGTAGTAGAAAATTATGAAGGGTATAGATGACAGTAGATGAGCCTGTGTTCAACATCTCTATAGTTAACGTCCTAACCCCGCAAAAAAAAATAGCTAACGTCCTAGTAAATTGAAATGACGGGGACCGCTGTATCTTTCTCATATCCTATTAAAACGCAGCAAAGTCTTTCAAAAAAATTGTCTGACTACTGTAGGTTTCATCGATAATGGTACGACTCACGTGGCCACCTGAAAGAAAGCTATGGTTACAAACTTGAACTGGACGGCTTTACATTTATGTATACATCGTTTTCGTACTTGTCTTTTGTATACATGAGTTTGTGCAGATTCCTTCTGGGACCTAGACCAGTAAGCTGTGCGTGGCTCGAAGCCTCGAAGAGTTCCCTAGCTAAACAAGGACAGCTTAACATTCGAGAAAACAAGGACAGAGACAGACTAACATTCGCCAAGCGGCTCTTCATGTGTACGTGCGGCTACGTACCTTCAATTCAATCCTAGATTAGTTCCCATTCTCTGGCGTGTGGTCCTGTGATTATGAGCATCATTACACTATCTTATGGAGTACTCAGGCCCAGGCATCATTACTTGGTGTGTCTGCACGCCTGGGTTCGGAGGTGAAACAAAAGTTCACTGCCACCTGTGCCATCTACACTTTTCATACTCCAAATATTACTCCATTTGTTCAGGTTTATTAGGACTCTTATATTTTGGGTCAAATTTTGAAAAAAAAAATACATAATAAAATGTAACTATATGTCATAAATATTTATACTGTGATTCTTTTGGGGAATATAAACCTAATACTCCCTCTGATCGAAATTACATGTCCTTCAAATGGATGTATTTATAGTGTTAGATACATCCATTAATTTGAACGACGAGTAATTCCGACCGGAGGGAGTAGTATACTTCCTATGGTATATACGAGAGGGTCGATTCGGTGCCCGGGTATTATTTTTTTGAGCTTTTTTGTATGTTTTTAAGAGGTTTTTCTGCAGGAGCGTATGAGCTTGGGCTCATATTCGAATTACTCTGGTATATACCTCATATTATATTTGGCATATTGATTTGACCCAAAATACGAAAGGCCCACATAAATTTGGACGGAGAAAGTAGTTGGGTAGTCAACCATACAATATATTCCTTTCTCCATTTCATAACATAGAGCCTATTAAACTTTTAAAAATTAAACTTTACAAACTTTGACCACGTTTATAGAGAAGGCCGTCTACATCTAGAATAACATCATTAGATACACCATGAGACATACTTACATATAGTATATGTACATCTGGTATTATAGATATGAATATATTTTTAATAAATTTAATCAAAGTTCATCAACTTTTACTTTTCCAAAAATCTATAGGCACTACATATGTAACCAAGGGAGTATAATTATTATGCTGGAATCCGATGTTTTAATACTTCCACTTAGAGCACCAAGTCGGAGCTACTTAGGAGGAGCCTTGATGGTGACAATGACACTAGATGGGTGGTCGATTTTAGGGGTTTGATTGGCACAACGTTTTTCTTCTACGAAGTTCATTGTCGCAGTCAGAGTAGTCTATTCACGGCCTCACCGGTGGTCTATTGTTTGGCATTGGTCGGTTTGGGTTCCAATGTATATTGTGAAGGGTGGTTCGTAGGTGGTTGTTGATGGTGAGATCAGAGTACTGGTTTGCATAGGAATGATGTCGATGATGCTTGCTGATAATTTCGATGATGTTCTTTTTCTCAACGGCATGTGTCTTCTTTTGGATAGCCATGTCGGCAGTGTTACCCTACGCTTTTGTAGGTTGTTGTGATAGTTTTGTCCTTTTTTTTGTTCATTAACCGAGTAATTCTACTTGTCCCATATTGATGTCAATTGTTAATTTTTATATATTAAGATGAGACAAGTCTTTTGCCCATGTTTTGAAATAGAAAATAAAGTTACTACTAATTATACACACGGTCTAGACATAGAAGAATAATATCCTTGCCTTGTTCATACATAATTATTTTCTACAATGTACTATTTTATCAATGTTAGACATAGTTGAGGCAAAATTTCCAATTAATATTATAAATTTATTTGTTATGTTCATGTATCTCACATTTTTCATATTCTTTCATACATGGAGTCTCTAGTATCGAGCTCACATGCATACGATGAACAGTATAATCCAAAAATAGTAAAATATTTTTGTAAAATATGAATTCTTTTTTAGATAAACATTGATGTTATTTTCACATGTTTGCAAATTTTGTGATGAAATAACATTCAAGGATATTTGAGCAAGAAAAACAAAAGTCATCCTTTAGAAAGAAATCACTTTGGAGCACTAATTGTTTTTCACATTAAGGTTTTGATTTCATCACAAAAATTTACACGGATGCAAAGAACTAAGCAATATTTGTTGGCACGATTTTTCTTCTTTTATTATTACTATTTTCAAAATTTATTGTGTATACCTTGTGCATATGTGTTCAGAACACAGCTTTCTTTTATCTTAGTTTGGGAGGAGCTGCTTGTTGTTATTGGGCGTCCCGAGGACCTGTTCTCTTTGTACTTTGTACCACGGAATATTATTTCAGTCACACTCACACATACTCCACCATCAGCTTATCAAACGGAAGTAGGACTGTAGGAGTACAGAGTTGAGGAGTCAGTAAGAATACAAGCACCCACCAAATAAATTGGATTATTCTGAGGCAAATCCAAAGCTCACAGGGTGTTAAAAGGCTCGCTCAGAAAAAAAGATTCTCCACCAATCCGAACACGCCAAGGAGTGTCACAGCCCTGGGCTGTTTAAATAATGCAAGAGATGTCTTGTCCAACTCAAAAGTGAAATGCAGAGGGCCAAGCGCATGTGAACTCGACATAGGTTAGCTTGCAGCATCACCTAAATTTTCATTTCCCTAACATTGTATCTTACAATATTTAAATCCATAAAATTACATACATACAACGTAGAACTTAATCTAAATTTCGAGCATCGGCGCTTCGACACCATTACGTGTTCATGTCCGATGGTCGGCTGAGCCTCTGGGAGTATCCATCGGGTCTCTCGCGAGGTAGAGTAGAACATGATACACACACCGGCTCAGGGAACTCGAGACACCAACGTCTCCCATGTCATACTCTTCCTCCCCGGAGCCCAAGAATTACACATCAATGGTCGATGTGAGGTAGACGACGAATCCGTCGTGGTTGGAGTCCGAACCCATCACCATGACGCGGTTGAGGCGCTCAGGGTTGCCAGTCACCCGTAGCGGCGCTGCGAAGTGCGACTCCGCCTCAGCCGCATTCGCTGGGAGGATTATCACGGTCATCCACACCCTCTACCTCACTCGGTGGGCACGCCACACCATGATGTCCCTATCGGCCCGGCAGTAGGTGCCTGCTTCCAACTCTGCGCGCCAACGAAGCGATTGTGCCTCCGCACGATGTGCAAACGCCAGATGGAGCGCACCGCCTCTAGCGAGGAAATGGATGTGCGCCTCCCGTGGGATCCGAGCGTCATTTTGTTGGATGCTATGGATTCTTGGCGGATCGAGCCCGACAGTTGTCGAGCGTTCTCCTCCCATGTGCGATGGAGCGCAATGTGGACAACCATGTCCTCCTCGGGACTGACTGGGACGAGGTACCAATCCACAGATTGGATGACGGAGGACTCGGTTCCGCTGCCTGTGATGCCGAAGAAGTTCAGAGATCGCCGGAGCTGAGCTTGGATGGTGGAGTGAAGCGGAGAGAAGTGGCTAGGGTTTCGTTCGGAAAGCGGCTGATGTCATATTTTATGTGGGGTTGGGTGTGCATTGTAGGTCGGATCCGATATGGCGAACGCGCACGGGTGCATCCGAGCATCCCCATATGTGCCACACATATGGGCTAAGTATGGGGATGTTGGTCAGCCTAGGTATTTGGGCCAGGTATGACATGTCCGGTTGGGTGGTGAAAAAATGTTAGGGCAGCGATCGAACAAGCCACCCAGCCACCCCTTTGTAAATACCCGAGAACCATGTAACTGCCACTCACCATCTAATCTATAAAAAAGGTCAGTGGGGGAGCTCTCCCACTGTCGAAAAGTTCCTCAAAAGAAAACAACAAAAAAAAAAACAAGCCACCCAGGAGTTTGGGCCCTCGAATTATAGATGCGCTTAGGCATCTCCAGCACTAACCCCTAAATACAACCCACTATTTTTTCCATGGACCGCGTTCGAACCCTTTCGCAGACATGATACAAGAGGGAGCTATCCAACCATTAAAAAAATCCAGACAACAAAGGTAGTCCAGGCGGACGCAAAGGACAAAGCACATAGAACAGAGAAGGAAAAAGGCCACATGGTTGGATAAGGTTGAAGATGCCATGTACGGGCACTCCAAAACCTCCCCCAAGGTTGCTACCAATATACTAGAATTCAGACATGTGGACCGTCCTACGGTCATATAGGGGCTCTATTGGATGGCAAAAGTCGGTAAAAGTGATCCCAACCCTATGATCTGAACATATACCTAAGCTTTGAGGGTCTCCCTTGGAGATTCCCCTAGGTTATCTTCAACGTGGATAATCAAACCTTCCATAAACTTGGATCTTGCGATCTGAACGTATTTTTCATGAATTTGTTCTAGAATTGATATATATGTGTGTTTTACCACAGTTCGAAAGCAAGATGAAGGGATACTTTGAAGGCACCCGGAACGCAGCCACCTCAGCGTTCGACACCCTGGTTTCACCCAAAGCCCTTCGGGCTAAAAAAATCTTTCTGCACACGAAGCAGTGGTCGCACATTCATGCCAATTAAAGGAATTGGATGACGGCCCAGAGCAAATGTGACCACACACTAGAGCCGGCATTGATGTTGACGCGGAGCAGACATGACCGATCACTTGGACGAAGCGGCGCCCGCTGAGAGCTCTGTTCTTCATGCATGTTCAATGATAGAGAGACATGACGAGAAGGCTATTTGCCACATTTATAATGATTTCCCGTCCATCCGCTTATCGACATTAAATAGGAGCACAACCAAGAAACCCACCTTGACGCCCCGCGTTCAAATCAGTTGTTGAGCTCCTCAGCTCCCCTAGTAGATGCCCGTTATTTATGTGTTCCCACGCGGCGCATTAACCTCATGACACCCCACCCGCTCTGATTCCTTCTCTGTGTTCTACCTTCTCCATGACGACGAACTCTAGATCCATGTGGGATAGTCTCTCCAAGGAGATGAAGCACGAGTTGGTCGACATAGCGGGGATCTAGCAGGCCTAGCGTGAGAGACGTATATAGGTTGGCTTGCCACCTAGCTCGCCGAGGGTGAGCCACGATGACCCAACAATGAACGAAGTGTCCGACACCGAGCCGGTGCCCACTCCAGTCCATGCCAACATCATCATGGAGCAGGTGCAGTGGCACTTCAATTACATCATGGCGAATGGATGCGGTGTCTGTTTTAAAGGATAGCGTTGAAGATGCCCTTAAACCAGACGATTATGGCCTAGCAAGGAAAATAATATATACCAAGAATGATCATATGTCATATAAGTCCTTACTCAAGAAAATGGTTTTGATGCAGAAGATAATACTTCTTTAGTTTCAAAATAAATGTCTTAACTTTATACTAATTTTAGTACACAGTTATACTAAAGTTGGAACATTTATTTTAAGGCAGAGGAAGGAGTGGCGTATTGATATGGGACCAAGTCCAAGTTATGACCAAATCCCTTGGAGTTTGTCCAATCTATCAATATTTTGAGATGAACAAGGGGAAAACCAAAGGGGGACACATAAGAGAGGAAGGAGAACAAGATCCAAACAAGATATACTCAAATCCACACACCAAATCCATGCATCACAACATCCATATGCATCCACAAGGTATGTTGTCTTGGTAGTTCACTCTCCTTCTACTACTAGAAGTGGGGTCCTCTCCTTCTACTACTAGAAGAGGAAGGTAAAAGAGATGTAGATCTAGATTACCATGGGGGAGGCAAGAGCTAAGATCTCTCAAGGTTTAGTTTCAAGTTAGCTAACCCTAAAACGAAAGGGGAGAGGGGTATTTATACTCTAGGAGGGCGTAGAGGAGATACAAGGCTCATGACCCTTGTATGCGCACATGCAGGCACCGGACAACCGGTGGCTGCCGGACATCCGACGGGGATGTGATGGTCCTCTAACTAGTGAGGTCGTATATTCGATGGAGTTCGGACATCCGGCAGACCGGATGTCCGGAGACGATCAAACGTTCAGCCATATTTTTTGTCTCTCTGCCTTCTGTGCATCGGGTTTCTGATTCACGCCAAACGCCCGTTGGCTGGGCTTCCAGTGACTATCCTCTAGGCGTCGGATGTCCGGTGCGTGGAGCTTTTCCCTTCTATTCTCCTTCCTGCCCATGCTCCTCACGGTTGGCTTGGCCTTGATCCTCGGTTTCTCCATGGTACCTGAGCATGCGTAGTGTATTGTTTTTAGGTAGTAGCCATGTCTCACATATAAAATAAGCAACCTTAGGTAGGAGTGAGTTCAGCTTTGTTTCAATGGATCTTGCTTGTTCTCTTGTCAATGGTCCACGAGGGGCAGATGTGTCGATGGTGATGTCTGTGGGATGCTCCGTGACGGGGATCAACCCCGGCAAATCCCATGGTCAGGGACCCTGGGTTAGTCATGAGAGGAACAGGTTGGACGATAGCTCGTCGGCAAAAAGGAGGACACATTCCTGCTCGATATTATTGATGAGGGAGACGCGATTACAGTGGATGCCAAGGCTGGAGCGCTCAAGGCTAGGGTTACAGATGATATTGGATGCCTTTGGCGTTGTCCCTCCTAGCCCTTATATACTGGGCTAGGTCTCGGGGAGTTCATCTACGTTCACAAGTAAGCTTTCCTAACCCTAGCTTGCTCCGTACGACAGGTCTTCGCACCTTCCTTGTGAGTCGCAGACTCCTACGTCGGTGCCAATTAGCGGGCCAAGGCGGGTCCAGGCAAGTCTTCATGGGCCTTCTATCTTCAGGGACACCGGGTAGGCCTATCCGTAGGAGTCGTGGGGTCACCCCCTCGTCAGTAGCCCCCGAGTGCCTGGGGGACTCGAAGAGTCGCGCAGGGACTCGAGTACATCCGTTTGTCGGTCGTTCGTATGCGCGGTACAACCGCTGGTCGCTTGCAGTCTGGTGGCCATGACAAAACCTGTTTCGAGGGATGCTAAGCTGAAAGGGCCCAAGGAGTCGACTGGTCAAGCCTTGGTGAATTGCGCTAGTGGAAAATACCGCAGTAGCCCAATCAAACCCACGTCCCTCGACGTGAGCTTGGAACACTGGTGTCGAGCAAAAGTCCTGCCGCTTCAGGTCTTACGGTGTTCATTTGCCGCCAGTAATGTGCATAGCCTAAGGCGCGTCCGCCCGGCTTTTTCTATCATGCGCAGCGCATGGAAAAGGTTGGGAGTGAAATCGCTCTTCGGCAAGTCCCAGCCCGGACGAACTTCGCAACGGGGTCTTACCTACACGCTAATCTTGCGCGGCATCTGGGCACAGTGTGTCGTGTTCCAGGAATGTGTAATTTTTAGGCGCGGAGCCTAATAGTATTGCACCCGCTTGGAACAAAACATCAAGCGAGTTGTTCACTCATTCACCCGCGGAGCTTGTTTCTAGTGCTCAAACGGGGGGTTCTTCGCGAGTAGTCACTCGAATGCCGTTTCGGCTCTTGAGGAGAGGGAGCACCTGAGACTCTAGCGCCGTATGATCTTGGCGAGTGAATTTTTGTCTTGCTTCGGGTTGAGGGAGCACCCGAGACTCTCGTGAGTGCGAGTGATCACTCGAGCACATTGCTGACCTTTGGCTGAGGGAGCACCTGGGACTCTTATGATGTTCTCTCCCGATGGGAGTAAGATGTTTTTCTTTATCGGGAAAAAGATATGAAAGATAGAATCTCTGAGCCTTGATGGCGTACTCAGTACGCCTTGCTGTGATATGACGTTGGCGTGGTATTCTGGTGTTTTTGACCACTGTATCCTGCCGAAGGGAATGACTTGGCGCTGTCCCGCCGAAATTTTCGCGTCGCGCGATCATGGCCCTCTTTTTGCGCGCGTAGTGGGCGGTGCTGTTACTGCGCCGGTTGGATTTTCCATACTTTTCTTCTGTTTATGGGATCGTGCCACGTTTGCTGGTCGATAAGGTTGGACGGTGGCCCTTCTTGCTAGGCTCTTGGGTTAAATACCTTGCGGCTGGGTAAATTGTAGGTTTTACCCAGCCATTGCCTTCCTCCTCTTTCTCTGTTTCCTTCTTTGTTCTTGAGACTTCATCTTTTCTCCTCTGCGGGCTTCTGCGGGATCTATGACCAAGCGCCCCCGTACTGCTGCAGAGTCGGCCAAGATGTTCGGCAAGTGGGAGCGGTCCATGTTCGGGGGGAGATCTGGATGCGCTGGTTGCTGACGCCGTGGTGGTGGAAGGTGATGTGCGTCTCCCTAGTGATGAGTCGATTCCAGCGCCGACGGCGGACGAGCGGGTGTGCTTCCAGGCTTTCTTCCACCGCGGGTTTGCTCTTCCGCTGCATCCTTTCGTTCGCGGCTTGCTGTATTCCTATCGGCTCCAGTTGCATGACCTGACTCCCAACGGAATATTGCACATTGCGTGTTTCATCACTCTTTGTGAGGCCTTCCTGGGGATTTACCCCCATTGGGGACTTTGGAGGCGCCTTTTTAGTATAAAAAGGACGAACTCTGAGTACGCCGTGGGTCGGGTGGGTATCTCCATTGGGGATAAACATTCGTATTTTGACTTGGACAAAATCGATTCCGTTAGCGGCTGGCGAAAAGGCTGGTTTTATCTGAAGGATCGCTTCGTTGCTGGTCAACAATTTGGTCTTGCTTCTTTCAATCCGGGAACGCGGGTGGTCAGACAGCCTTCATGGTCTCATTCCTTGACCGAGGCGGAGTCGTCCGAGCTGACTCCGTTTTTGGAGAGGATTGCTGTGTTGAAGGATAACTTGACTGGTGGTCAGCTCATCTCTGTTTTTGTGGGGAGGCAAGTTCAACCGTTGCAACATCGAACTCGTCCTATGTGGCAGTACGAGGGACTTGGTGACTCGACGAGATGCTCGCCTCAAGAGCTTGAACCTGACGCCCTGCTGACTCGCATCCAACATGTGACCAAGTGCTCGAGTATTTCGGGAATGCGGCTTGCCCTTCCGTATGCTTCTGATCATTCTCCGCCGCCGGTTGGTGTCCGTGTTCATTCATTTTTTTGGACAAGTACCTAGTTTTGCTCTCTTGTTGACATTGCTTGCCTTGCAGGGCCATGCTCCGGCGCTGTGTAATCCTCCGCAGCCGGAGGACGCCGATATTCTTGAAGAACCTGGTGCTTCCGCAGCTGATGATGCTGCGCCAACTGTTGATGCCGAAGCTGTGCTGGTAGAAAATGGAGATAGTGAAGATTCGAGTCCCTTCCGTGTGAAGCGGTCGCGCCCCTTGAGCGCTGAAGATCATGATGCATTAGGTGATGCTGTCCCATCGTCTGCTCCGTTTGCTGGGCCTTCCCCTTCGGCTGCTACTCCGGCCGCTGCTCCGAAGAGGGTCAGGCTTGGGAGGCTGGGGCGCCCTCGTGCTGCGCGTGTCGGGTAAGAATATGCTGGATTTTTTCCCGTTCCCTTTTCCTTGTTCCTGCGTCTGATAATGCTTATCTTGTAGTGCTGCGACTGCTCCGGCTGCTTCGTGCACTAGCGCAGCTACTACTGACTTGAAGTCGACGGACTCTGGGGCGGCAACCAAGCATCTTGAGGACCCCTCGGCTGCTGCTGGTCAATCTGGGCCGTCGGCGGTTCCTGACGTTCCGACTGTGGGTGTAGTTCCTGGTGCGCCCTCTTCTGAGGCGCCTGGTGCTGTTGCTCCTGAGTCCAAGCTTACTGAACTTGGTCCCCCGTACTTTGGTCGGCTTGATCTGGCGATTGAAGACAAGGCTCGTGCTTTTGACCACGTCTCCAAGCTGGTAAGTTGATTCGTGCCTGTGCGACTTTATCATTGGGGGCACGGCAGTGCTCCCGATGGGAGTAGCCCCCGAGGCTACAAGTAACTGCTTGCAGTTGCTTGTAGTCTTGTCTTTCCTTATCATCTGATTGTCTGGACTTTGCAGCATGTTTTCCAACACTATGAGCGTTTGGTGATTGATGCTGAGCGTTGGCAACGGGCCCATGATTCTGCGCAGGATGCTTTGTCTGCTATGAGTGGTGAGTTTTCATTCTTGCGCTGCTGAGTTTTGGCTACAACGTCTTTTGTTCTGAGTATTGTCTTGCCTCGCAGACCGTCGCCAGGCTGCCGAGAAGCAAGCCGAGAAGGCAGGGAGGACGATTTCCATTCTTAAGGCTACCTTGGCTTCTAAGGAGGCGGAGTTGCATGGTCAGCACGAGGAGATGGTTCGCCTTCGTCAAGCTGAGGACACGCGTGCGCGGGTGGAAGCAGTCGAGGGGAAACGTCTTCGTGCCTTGGCGGACTCGCTTGTGTGTAAGTTTGGCATTCATTCATTGGTCTTGCTGTTCCCACTGTCTTCCCATGATGACGTTGCTTTGCTTGAGGCAGCTGCTATAGGTGCGAAACCAATGGAAGCTGCTGCGTCAGGGTCTGGAGTTCTTCAAGGTGCTGTAGATGCTGTTGCAGGTGCTGTTGCAGTGGTTGGGGACGTTTGCACCCGGGCTTCCGATCTTGTGGGTCTTGCGCACGAACACCTTATGCCGGAGGGTTCAAAGGTGCCTGATGGCCTGGGCGCTCGGGTGGCTGCATTCGGCCCGGATGGGGGGCGCATGGTGGAGCTAGTTGCGGAGAGCGTGGTGATACGTCCAAAACGTATCTATAATTTCTGCTTGCTCCATGCATGTTTTGTGTGATATTGCTATGTTCTAGATACACTTTCATACATTTTTATCATATTTGGACTAACCTATTAACTCAGTGCACCCCAGTGCCAGTTCCTGTTTTCTGCTGTTTTTCTATTTCAGTTTTCCCCCATATAAAAAGTGCCAGAAAAATTCGGGAAAATTCAGATAAAAAATCACCGTGGAGGAAGCTTCGCGAAGAGCCTGGGAGGGGCCAGAGGGGAGCCAGGGGGGCCCAGGCGGCCACCCGGCGCGGCCCCACCCCTGGCCGCGCCAGGGGGCGCCTGGGGCCCCTGGTCCACCTCTGGCTGCCCCCCTTCGCCTATTTATTCTCCGTCACGGGAAAACTCCAAAAGAGGAACCCTATTCCGCGAACTCGCCTCTGTTCCGCCGCCGCCGCGCTTCCGAAGATCGGGAGCACCAGAAGACCTCTTCCCGGCACCCTGCCGGAGGGAGGATTGACCTCCGAGAGTCTCCTCTCCACCATGGATGCTCCCCGGATGTCTCGTGAGTAGTTTTCCTTGGACCATGGGTCCGTGATCAGTAGCTATGTGATGTTCTCCTCCCCTCTTTGATCCTCATTGTTTAGACCTCGTGAGCTGCCCTACATGATCGAGGCACCTTTGTAATATTTCTGCTATTGCTATGTTGAGTTTGATAGGATATTATGGATTATGAGATTATGTTCAGATTGTGATAGAGTAATATATTTGGTTTTTATCTTTTATATTTTTGTTCCTAAGTAATTCTTGCATGTTCTCCGTTGCAGTTTATTGCTTTGGCCAAGTAGTAGGTAGTGACTTCAAGAGGGAACGTTGTGCTAGATTGTGGGTTCATGCCCCCCGATGACACGCTTGAGTGACAGAAACATGAGTCTAGGGGATGTGTTGTTGCCACAAGGGGGAAAACAACGGTGCTTGTGACCGCGGTCACAAGGATTGTTTACTTTACGCAGAGTTCTTTTTAATGCAGTTGTCTGTTGCTTTGGGTTTACACTTTGGGTGGGGCTCGCAACTTAATACCAGCGAGATGTTCTGGATAGATATCTCAAGGTGTATGATTAGTAGTAGATGTAGATGGATTTCGGTCTACTTATCTTGGCGTATTGCCTGTGCTTTTGAACCTCGTCCTTTCTTTTGTAGTATAGTTAGCATTGCGGTGCGTTCATAATCCTGTCAATTGCCTTTCTGTAATTTGTTTACCTCGCATAGCAATTTTATCGTCTTTTGGGAGAGAGACATCACTAGCGAACATCACGTATCCCGGTCCATATCCTCATTATTGTTTCCACGCTATATTTACTTTACTTCTTTTACTTGCTATCTTTATCCCTTGCATTTTATCCTTGTGAACAACAAGACCGGAGAGATTGACAACCTCTCTGAACTTCGTTGGGAACAAAGTTATCTGTGTCTTTGTGCAGGTTCGCGTCAGTTGCGCCGATGACACCTACTTGTCATCTCTGGAGTCCTACTGGAGACAAACCTTGGTATCTTTACCGAGGGAAAACTGCTGCTGCACTACATCTCAACCTTCCACTTGGGGTAACCAACGAAGGGGCGAGAAGCCATCAAGCAAATTTTTCTGGCGCCGTTGCCGGGGACTCCGAGTGCTAAGATAGGGGAGTTGCACACTACCCTTTACCTTTGTTTTTTTAGTCTTGTTAGTTTATCTTTCAGTTTTTATCTTTGTGTCTTTTATCAAAAACTACAAAAAAATCTGCCACACTTGCTGCTATTATGGGTTCCACTAAAAATACCAAGTTGTGTGACTTCACTAGTCACAACAACCAAGACTTTATCTGCACTCCCATTGCCACACCTGCCACTTCAGCTACCTCTTATGAAATTAAACCTGCTTTGCTAAACCTTGTTATGAGAGATCAATTCACTGGTGCTGGAGATGATGTTGCTTTACACTTGAATAATTTTGTTGCATTATGTGATATGCAAAAGTATAAAGAAGTAGAAGGTGATGTTGTTAAGCTCAAGCTCTTTCCTTTCTCTTTAAGGGGAGATGCTAAAATCTGGTTTCAATATTTGCCTAGAAATAGCATAGATTCTTGGGATAAGTGCAAAGATGCTTTTATAGGGAAGTACTACCCTCCTGCTAAGATTATCCAATTGAGGAGTAATATTATGAATTTTAAGCAATTGGATAATGAACACGTTGCCCAAGCTTGGGAACGAATGAAATCTCTTGTCAAGAAATGCCCTACACATGGTTTGACTACTTGGATGGTTATCCAGACTTTTTATGCAGGCTTGAACTTTACCTCGCGGAACCTGTTAGATTCGGCCGCGGCAGGAACCTTTATGTCAACTACACTTGGTGCTCCCACGAAGCTTCTCGATGAAATGATAACCAATTATTCCCAATGGCACACCGAACGCGCTCCAACAGGTAGGAAGGTAAATTCTGTCGAGGAAATTACCTCCCTCAATGAAAAAGTTGACTTAATTATGTCTCTACTTACCAAGCAACCCTCTATTGATCCTCATAATGTTCCTTTAAATTCTTTGGTTGCCTAAGAACAAGTAGATGTGAACTTTATTGCTAGAAACAACTTCAACAACAATGCTTATAGGGGAAATTTTGCTAGCAATCCTAGACCGTTTCCATCCAACTATGGGAACAACAACACCTACCCCAGCAACAAGAACCCCTCTTCTGAACTAGAAAGCATGTTTAGAGACTTTATCACTACCCAAAAAGCCTTCAACAAAAACGTAGAAGAGAAATTAGCTAAAATAGATAATCTATCTTTGAAGGTAGAAAGCTAGCCCTTGATATTGAGATGCTCAAAATTAGAACCTCTCCTCTTGAGGAGAATAAGGCCACTCCTATTAATGCTATCCAGTTACAAATCAATGAAAATATTAGGATGATGGCTAAACTTAAAGAAAGATGGGCTAGAGAAAAAGAGGAAGAGGATAGAATTAAGAGCCTTCCTACACACCACACAGTTGCCACTATCCAAATTGTTGAGGACACTCAAACTATTAGCACCCAATGCACTCCTAGTCCCGTTGGACCTATTAATGGTGATGCAAATACCTCAACCATAGAAAAAGAAACTCCTATGAACATAGAGGGTTTCAAACAAGTGAGCCTAGATGACACTACTACCACCTTTGATAGTAGTGATATTGATTTTGATAGTTGTACCCTCTCATAAGTTATCAGTTTGCTACACAAAATGTCTAGAGACCCCCACACTAGCACACTTAATCTTGCCTTCACGGAGCATATCACAAATGCTCTCATCAAAGCTAGGGAGGAGAAGCTTAGAGTAGAAGCCTCCATACCTAGGAATCTAGATGATGGTTGGGACCCTATGATCAAAATTAAATTGAATAACTTCTCTTGTTATGCTTTATGTGATGTTCGAGCTAGTACCTCCGTTATGCCCAAAAGAATATTTGATATGTTTGAATTGAAGCCCTTTGAGCCTTGTTCTTTTGGTGTTCGTCTTGTTGATTCTTCCGTAAATAAACCTTTGGGGAAGATCGACGATGTTCTTATCATTGTCAATGACAACTATGTTCCCGTCGATTTTATTGTTAAGGATATAGAGTGTGAACCTTTATGTCCAATTATTTTGGGACGTCCTTTTCTTCGCACCGTTGGTGCGGTTATTGACATGAAAGAGGGGAATATTAAATTCCAATTCCCATTCAAAAAGGGGATGGAACATTTCCCTAGAAAGAAAATCAAGTTACCTTTTGAGTCCGTTACACGGGCTAGTTATTCTCTTTCTCTTGATAAAACTTGATTCTTCTTTTGCATTATGCCTAGCTAATGGCTTTAAAAAAGCGCTTTCGGGAGGCAGCCCGCAACGAATTTAGGTGTTTATTTTTGCTTTTGTTGTGTCTTGATGATTGTTACTTCTGTAGCAACATCATTGTATCTTTATTTTTCAGCTTTGTGCCAAGTTATAGCCTCTTACGGCAAGGGAAGCAAAAGTTGTGACATGCTGTCCAGAAAACAGATTCTGTCCTCGTGACCAGAAAAATTCCAGAAAAATCCCAGTTCATCTTTTTGAGCTGAAATTTTTACACAGTATGCTCTATACAATTACGAAACTTCCGTATGTTCTGAGTTTTTTGATTTGAGTTGCATAAGTACCCCTAAAAATTCTTTACTATCTGCTGTTCTATTTTTCACAGATTCTGCCACGTTTTGTCTCTCCTGACTTTTGCAATCCTTAAGCTTGCTTTTTCTTTGCAAAAACTTTTTGGAACTCTTGAGAAACAGTAGTTCTTCAAGATTATATTTATATCCAGTGGGGAAAAATTATTTATTAAGGGTACTAACCTCTCTAATCAGCTTATGATGAGTAATGTATGAAGGGAGTTTTCAAGTGTGCGATGGAAGATGATGAAAGAAGATCCAGGAGTGTCAAGTGCTCAAGCTTGGGGATGCCCCCATGCATCCCCAATAAATATTCAAGGATACTCAAGTGTATAAGCTTGGGGATGCCCCCGTGCATCCCCTTCTCCATCAACAATCATCAGTTCGTCCTTCGTGTCACTATATTTTTATCACTTCATGCGTTATGTGCTATGCTTGGAGCGTATCGCTCTTAGGTTTTATTTTTAGTTTTCTTTAGCTTTGCTTGCTGTTCATAACAAGTTAGATCCCGTCTTACTTTTTGTGGGAGAGAAACACGCTCCACTTTCAAAATCTAGAACACATCATAGGATTTTTCCTGCTTATCTTTTTGCTGTTGTGTGTTCTTTATCTTTTCGTAGCTGCTGCCATGTTTAGTTTTAGTCTTAGTTTGTCTTTAGCAAGAGCCTTGGCTTTTGTTTAATTTGTTGCTGGAACTCTTTTTAGTTTTCATGTTTATCTTGTTAAAGAGAGTTGGTTGTTGCTCTGAGTTGTGTCTTGTCTTGAAAGTAGGTAATTGAGGTTGCTATTTAATTATAGTAGTAACTTGCAATAGTTTTGAGGTATTGATGTGAGTAATGTTTGAACTTTTGGTGTCAAGAGCTCTTGCCTATTAGTGATAAGGTGTCGTATTTTGGGCAATCCATGTGTATTTTCAAAACCTACAAAACCAGTTGAGAACTCTAGCTACTAGATGGATCACTACTCTTCCGAGGGGTCGAATATTAGAGAACACTCACGTACCATGAGTCGAGGATGCGCAAGGATAACCAAACCCCCATACACTCCTCCTCGGGGTACTTGTCTCTTTGTGAACCTCCTCATTAGATTGAGAGTTACCGATAATAAGTGCATGAGTTCTTCGGACTAATGTAAGTATTTAAAGTTGACACTTCCACCTTCCCATATTTTGCTAGCCTCTCCCGTGCCGTGCATTGCCTTCTTCTCACTCCGAGAGTTGGTGTCCACCTTCGCCGGTACATCCAAACCCTTGCCATGATACGCTCTGTCATCATAAGCCTCCATATATCTTCCCTCAAAACAGCCACCATACCTACCTATCAAGGCATTTCCATAGCCTTTTCGAGTTGTATTTCCATGCAACATCCACCTCTTCATGACTTGATCTTCATGTCATACATGTTCCTGCTAAACTGGCAGCGGCATACATTTCATACATCATGATAGTTACATCTTCTTTATGTTTTGACTACCTTGTAAAGTGTGAAAGATCTCCTTTACCTTCTTGTAAAATAGAGTGTTTCCCTTAAGTGAGGAAAAGATCCCAAAGTGGACACATTAAAAGATCCCAAAGAGGACAAATGAGAGTTAAATAGAAAGAACCATTGAGGCCACAAAAAATACAAAAAAATAGAAAAAAGTGAAAAATAAATAAAAAGAGAGAAAGGGGAAACAGTACTATCCTTTTGAGAGATCCACACTAGTACTTCCTTTATATTCTTGTACTCCATAGAGATGATCTTCATGCATATAGCTATGTGAGGACCTTCACACTATAGAACTTGGCTTGCATATTCCAAGGATGAGCCTCCTCAAACGAGTTCTAGGTCTTCATGAGAGAGCAAGTTAGATGCACCCCCACTAGTTCCTTTGGAGAGCTTCTTAGCTCTTATGTGCATCCGTTGCATGGCAATCCCTACTCCTCACATCATATCTATCATTCGGCATCTCTTGCCTATGATTTTCCTCATTGATGTGAGCCTTTCTCATCCCTTTTGTCTTCCTCCTCCACCATACTTCTCTCTTTGCAATCTTAAGTGTCAACTCTCGTGCTTACGCTCATCCATTGCATGAGTGCTCAAAATATCGAAAAGGAGTGGATCAAATTGACTTGTACCTGGCTAGTGGTCTGGGAACGAGTCAAGATAAGATTCCAAAGAAGACCAAGTGTGAAACTTTAGTAGATTGAGTTCTCAACACAAAAATTACCTTTTCTCGTATTCCCTATCCCCCTTCTTGCACGCAAACACCATTTGGAGACATTCGAGTCACGGACAGCGAGAGCTCTTGCACCTATTGTTCTTTTGTTACTTGTTTCAATGCTTATATAGACTCTTGCATGTTATGACTTGAATTGAATCTCTAACCTTGATTGCTTTACTTTTCAAAGTTATTTTATGGTTGCTAGCATGTGACCACAGAAATTATGTTGTTATCATTTACCTACTCGAGGACGAGCAGGAATTAAGCTTGGGGATGTTGATACGTCCAAAACGTATCTATAATTTCTGCTTGCTCCATGCATGTTTTGTGTGATATTGCTATGATCTAGATACACTTTCATACACTTTTGATCATATTTGGACTAACCTATTAACTCAGTGCACCCCAGTGCCAGTTCCTGTTTTCTGCTGTTTTTCTATTTCAGTTTTCCCCCATATAAAAAGTGCCAGAAAAATTCCGGGAAAAATACAGGAAAAATCAGTGTACATGAAGCTTCGAGAAGAGCCCGGGAGGGGCCAGAGGGGAGCCAGGGGGCCCAGGCGGCCACCCGGCGCGGCCCCACCCCTGGCCGTGCCAGGGGGGTGCCTGGGGCCCCTGGTCCACCTCTGGCTGCCCCCCTTCGCCTATTTATTCTCCGTCACGGGAAAACTCCAGAAGAGGAACCTTATTCCGCAAACTCGCCTCTGTTCCGCCGCCGCCGCGCTTCCGAGATCGGGAGCACCAGAAGACCTCTTCCCGGCACCCTACCGGAGGGAGGATTGACCTCCGGGAGTCTCCTCTCCACCATGGATGCTCCCCGGATGTCTCGTGAGTAGTTTTCCTTGGACCATGGGTCCGTGATCAGTAGCTATGTGATGTTCTCCTCCCCTCTTTGATCTTCATTGTTTAGATCTCGTGAGCTGCCCTACATGATCGAGGCACCTTTGTAATATTTCTGCTGTTGCTATGCTGAGTTTGGAGGGATCTGATGGATTATGAGATTATGTTCAGATTTTGATAGAGTAATATATTTGGTTTTTATCTCTTATATTTTTGTTCCTAAGTAATTCTTGCATGTTCTCCGTTGTTGTTTATTGCTTTGGCAAAGTAGTAGGTAGTGACTCCAAGAGGGAGCGTTGTGCTAGATTGTGGGTTCATGCCCCCCGATGACATGCTTGAGTGACAGAAACATGAGTCTAGGGGATGTGCTGTTGCCACAAGGGGGAAAACAACGATGCTTGTAACCGCGGTTACAAGGATTGTTTACTTTACGCAAAGTTCTTTTTAATGCAGTTGTCTGTTGCTTTGGGTTTACACTTTGGGTGGGGCTCGCAACTTAATACCAGCGAGATGTTCTGGATAGATATCTCAAGGTGTATGATTAGTAGTAGATGCAGATGGATTTCGGTCTACTTATTTTGGTGTACTGCCCGTGCTTTTGAGCCTCTTCCTTTCTTTTGTAGCATAGTTAGCATTGTGGTGCGTTCATAATCCTGTCAATTGCCCTTCTGTAATTTGTTTACCTCGCATAGCAGTTTTATCGTCTTTTGGGAGAGAGACATCACTAGTGAACATCACGTATCCCGGTCCATATCCTCATTACTGTTTCCAAGCTATATTTACTTTACTGCTTTTACTTGCTATCATTATCCCTTGCGTTTTATCTTTTGTGAACAACAAGACCGGAGAGATTGACAACCTCTCTGAACTTCATTGGGAACAAAGTTATCTGTGTCTGTGTGCAGGTCCGCGTCAGTTGCGCCGCTGACACCTCCTTATCATCTCTGGAGTCCTACTGGAGACAAACCTTGGTATCTTCACCGAGGGAAAACTGCTGCTGCACTACATCTCAAACCTTCCACTTGGGGTAACCAACGAAGGGCGAGAAGCCATCACGCGGTTGCGAAGAGCGCCTCGGGGGGTGGCTGCCTCGGTGAGTCCCCGGGTGCCAGGTGAATGTGTCGCGATTGCGGAGGACGCCTCGGGGGGTGGCTGCTTCGGCGAGCCCCCGAGTGCCAAGTTAAATGTGTCGCGATTGCGGAGGACGCCTCGGGGGGTGGCTGCTTCGGCGAGCCCCCGAGTGCCAAGTTAATGCGCCGCGATTGCGGAGGATGCCTCGGGGGGTGGCTGCTTCGGCGAGCCCCCAAGTGCCAAGTTAATGCGCCGCGATTGCGGAGGACGCCTCGGGGGAAGGCTGCTTCGGCGAGCCCTTGAGTGCCAGGTGAATGTGCCGCGATTGCGGAGGACGCCTCGGGGGGTGGTTGCTTCGGCGAGCCCCCGAGTGCTAACAGATTTTGGGGAAAAATATTTATTTAATACTTTTTCTGCTGTCTCTTACAAAGAGTAAGGGGGGTTCTGTTGAAGACAGATCCCTTTTGCTTAGAACGATGATGTAGTGGCCTTAAAGGCCTGGTAGCTTTGTCTCCGAGTGCCTGGGTTCTTCGGGCGATGTTCCTTTCCTTCTACGGGAGCGATTCTTCTGCGAGTCTCGTGGTCCTACTGCCTTGGTGGGCTACGAAGGCTTTTGCTATCTTGTGGAATTCCTTGTCGCAGCGGTCGGATCTGACAAAACTGCCGCTGATTGTGATGACCCCGTGTGGGCCTGGCATCTTCAGCTTGAGGTAGGCGTAATGGGGTACGTCCATGAAGCGAGCGAAAGCTGGTCGCCCGAGGATTGCGTAATATTGCGACTTCCAGTCAACCACTTCGAAGTCCAGTGTTTCCTTGCGGAAGTTTGTCGCGTTCCCGAAGACTACCTCCAGGCTTATCCTTCCGAGGGGGTAGACTTCTTTTCCTGGTACGATCCCGTGGAAGGTTGTGCCTGAGGACTTGAGTGCGTTATTTTGGGTTCGGGTAGAAAGCATGTCGTCGAGTGTTCGGGTGAAGATGATATTGATCCCACTGCCGCCGTCCATGAATACTCGCGACATGTCGTAATTTCCGATTCTGGCCTCGAGTACTAGCGCGGCGTGCCCTGGTTGGGGAACGACTGGCGGGTGGTCGTCCCGGGAGAAGGCGATTTCTGTCTCCGACCCGCGCAGGTACTCTGGGACGGCCGGGTGTGCGGAGGTTGCCAGGAAGACTTGTCTGGTGACTTGTTTCTGCTGCCTGTTGGGAGGCCTGCCTTCTTGTATCATGTAGATCCTCCCGTGGGCTTCTGGGTACTGGTCTTTTTCTTCTGGTGTCCTTTGTCGTTCCTGGATGGCGGTCACCTGTCTTGTTGGCAGAGGATGGGTTGGTAGCGCGTTGTGGGCGACTGGCCCAACTGCTATGCTTGCGAGTGGTCGTACTGTTGTGGCCGCGGAGCGGCTTTTCTCCTTGGCCAACTCGTTGAAGCTTCTGCAGTTCCTGAGGGTGTGGGACGATCTGAGCTCTCCTCGCTCGTTTCTGAATCCGTGTATAGAACACGGTCCATCGAGTTGTTCTTTGGCGGAGCGGAATGCACGAGTGCCATCGCGTGGCTGCCTTGTCCTCCATTCTCGTTTCTGAGCCTGGGGCTCGTCTTCTGGGTTGTCTCTTCGTTGTAGTCTGTTCTCGTCGCGGTGCCTGTGATGGCGCGAGAGTTGACGGGTATAGTCTTCTCGCCCTTCGTTGGTGAGCCCCAAGTGGAAGGCGTGATGTAGCACAGCAGCAAATTTCCCTCAGTAAAGATAACAAGGTTTGTCTCCAGTAGGACTCCAGAGATGATAAGTAGGTGTCAGCGGTGCAACTGACTGATGGATTCTCGCCCCTTCGTTGGTTACCCCAAGTGGAAGGTTGAGATGTAGTGCAGCAGCAGATTTCCCTCGGTAAAGATACCAAGGTTTGTCTCCAGTAGGACTCCAAAGATGATAAGTAGGTGTCAGCGGCGCAACTGACGCGGACCTGCACACAAACACATATAACTTTGTTCCCCACGAAGTTCAGAGAGGTTGTCAATCTCTCCGGTCTTGTTGTTCACAAGGATAAAATGCAAGGGATAAAGATAGCAAGTAAAAGCAGTAAAGTAAATATAGCGTGGAAACAATAATGAGGATATGGACCGGGATACGTGACGTTCGCTAGTGATGTCTCTCTCCCAAAAGACGATAAAATTGCTATGCGAGGTAAACAAATTACAGAAAGGCAATTGACAGGATTATGAACGCACCACAATGCTAACTATGCTACAAAAGAAAGGATGAGGTTCAAAAACACAGGCAGTACGCCAAGATAAGTAGACCGAAATCCATCTGCATCTACTACTAATCATCCACCTTGAGATATCTATCCAGAACATCTCGCTGGTATTAAGTTGCGAGCCCCACCCAAAGTGTAAACCCAAAGCAACATACAACTGCATTAAAAATAACTCTGCGTAAGGTAAACAATCCTTGTGACCGCGGTCACAAGCACCGTTGTTTCCCCCCTTGTGGCAACAACACATCCCCTAGACTCATGTTTCTGTCACTCAAGCGTGTCATCGGGGGGCATGAACCCACAATCTAGCACAACGTTCCCTCTTGAAGTCACTACCTACTACTTGGCCAAAGCAATAAACAGCAACGGAGAACATGCAAGAATTACTTAGGAACAAAAATATAAGAGATAAAAACCAAATATATTACTCTATCACAGGTAGTAAAGAATTTTTAGGGGTACTTATGCAACTCAAATCAAAAAAAACTCAGAACATACGGAATTTTCGTAATTGTATAGAGCATCCTTTGTAAAAAATTCAGCTCAAAAAGATGAACTGGGATTTTTCTGGAATTTTTCTGGTCACGAGGACAGAATCTGTTTTCTGGACAGCATGTCACAACTTTTACTTCCCTTGCCGTAAGAGGCTATAACTTGGCACAAAGCTGAAAAATAAAGATACAATGATGTTGCTACAGAAGTAAAAATCATCAAGACACAACAAAATCAAAAAGAAACACCTAAATTCGTTGCGGGTTGCCTCCCAAAAGCGCTTCTTTAAAGCCATTAGCTAGGCATAATGCAAAAGATCAAGTTGTAGCAATCGAATCATTATCAAGATCATCAAAAAGCTCTTCAATTGTACAACTAGTCTTAAGAGGTCTTTCAAATAAAGGCCTAATGAAGATACTTCTAGGGAGAAAACCAAAAGGTGGAAAATCAATGGAAGATTCATTTATAAAATTATCAAAGAGAGGTATTTCTTCCAAAGTTTTCACGGTTTCAACTTCTTTGGCAATAGGTGGTTTATTTTTAGGTCGGGGAACCTTAGGGACATAATTGAACTTAGGTTCCCTTCTTGCCGAAGTCTCTACCTTTTTTGGTTTGATTGAGGAGAAAGTAGTTCCTAGAGTATTAATGATTTCCTCAATCTTATCTATCCTAGAAGGATCCGTATCACGGGATTTGATGACCTCCAAGGTTTTAATAATTTTAAGCATGGAGCTATCAAGCCTAATAAAATTCCCTTGAATCTTGTGATCCAACTCATTTATCCTAGTTATACTTGGTATTTCTAACTCTATCTTTTCAAGTTTCTTCATAATATGAGATAGAGTTATATCTTCTTGCATGCTAGCAATAGGGAGATTTCCAACAAGATTTTCAATAACATTAAGAGACTCCCAAGTCGGGGCTTCTAGAAAATTCCCATTGATAGCAGTATCTAATATGAACCTATTCCAACGAGTAATCCCAACATAAAAATTTCTAAGCAGGATAGTAGTGGATTGCTTCTTGGTGGCTCTTTTTTGAGAATCATTAATTCTATACCAAGCATCTTTTAAACTTTCTCCACCTTTTTGTTTAAAGGTGAGAACCTCTGTCTCAACAAAGGCAGAAGGGCCAGACATAATGACAACTAGCAAGATAAATAATTTTTTTGTAAATTTTGATAAAAGACACAAAGATAAAAACTAAAAGATAAACTAACAAGACTAAAAAAACAAAGGTAAAGGGTAGTGTGCAACTCCCCTATCTTAGCACTCGGAGTCCCCGACAACGGCGCCAGAAAACTTTGCTTGATGGCTTCTCGCCCCTTCGTTGGTTACCCCAAGTGGAAGGTTGAGATGTAGTGCAGCAGAAGTTTTCCCTCGGTAAAGATACCAAGGTTTGTCTCCAGTAGGACTCCAGAGATGATAAGTAGGTGTCAGCGGCGCAACTGACGCGGACCTGCACACAGACACAGATAACTTTGTTCCCAACGAAGTTCAGAGAGGTTGTCAATCTCTCCGGTCTTGTTGTTCACAAGGATAAAATGCAAGGGATAAAGATAGCAAGTAAAAGCAGTAAAGTAAATATAGCGTGGAAACAATAATGAGGATATGGACCGGGATACGTGATGTTCGCTAGTGATGTCTCTCTCCCAAAAGACGATAAAACTGCTATGCGAGGTAAACAAATTACAAAAGGGCAATTGACAGGATTATGAACGCACCGCAATGCTAACTATGCTACAAAAGAAAGGAAGAGGCTCAAAAGCACGGGCAGTACGCAAAAATAAGTAGACCGAAATCCAACTGCATCTACTACTAATCATCCACCTTGAGATATCTATCCAGAACATCTCGCTGGTATTAAGTTGCGAGCCCCACCCAAAGTGTAAACCCAAAGCAACAGACAACTGCATTAAAAAGCACTCTGCGTAAAGTAAACAATCCTTGCAACCGCGGTTACAAGCACCGTTGTTTTCCCCCTTGTGGCAACAGCACATCCCCTAGACTCATGTTTCTGTCACTCAAGCGTGTCATCGGGGGGCATGAACCCACAATCGAGCACAACGTTCCCTCTTGGGGTTGCTACCTACTACTTGGCCAAAGCAATAAACAACAACGGAGAACATGCAAGAATTACTTAAGAACAAAAATATAAGAGATAAAAACCAAATATATTACTCAATCACAATCTGAACATAATCTCATAATCCATCAGATCCCATCAAACTCAGCATAGCAACAGCAGAAAGATTACAAAAGTGCCTCGATCATGTAGGGCAGCTCACGAGGTCTAAACCATGAAGAAAAAAGAGGGGAGGAGAACATCACATAGCTACTGATCACGGACTCATGGTCCAAGGAAAACTACTCACGAGACATCCGGGGAGCATCCATGGTGGAGAGGAGACTCCCGGAGGTCGGTCCTTCCTCCGGCAGGGTGCCGGGAAGAGGTCTTCTGGTGCTCCCGATCTCGGAAGCGCGGCGTTGGCGGAACAGAGGCAAGATCGCGAAAAAGGGTTCTCTTTCCGGAAGTTTCCCGTGACGGAGAATATATAGGCGAAGGCGGGCAGCCAGAGGTGGACCAGGGGCCCCAGGCGCCCCCCTGGCGCGGCCAGGGGTGGGGCCGCGTCGGGTGGCCTCCTGGGCCACCCCTGGCTCCCCTCTGGCCCCACTCGGGCTCTTCGCGAAGCTTCCTGTACGCTGATTTTTCCTATATTTTTCCCGGAATTTTTCTGGCACTTTTTATATGGGGGAAAACTGAAATAGAAAAACAGCAGAAAACAGGAACTGGCACTGTGGTGTACTGAGTTAATAGGTTAGTCCAAATATGATCAAAAGTGTATGAAAGTGTATCTAGATCATAGCAATATTACACAAAACATGCATGGAGCAAGCAGAAATTATAGATACGTTTTGGACGTATCAGCCTGCCATTCCGATCGTCCGAGAAACCGGCGGCGACCATGTCAGGTCCTCTGTCGTCGTAGAAGTTCCGTCTGGGTCGCTTCCTTCTTCTGTCGGCTCCTCTATCTCCGTTGTAGTCGTAGTCGTACTCTGATCGTGCAGTGTGGGTTTCTGTTTCATTACGAATAGAATCTTCTCCGTCCGCCCAGCTGTTGGCTAGTTCTAACAGTCGTGCAAGTGTTCGGACTTTCATCTGTCCGAGTTGCTCCTTGAATTCAACACGCTGTAGGCCTCGCCTGAACGCGTCGATCGCACTTTTGTCCGAGATGTCTTTCGCTGAATTCTTGAGTATCGTCCATCGCTGGATGTATGCTCGCAGGGTCTCCCTCGTTCCTTGTTTGCATGCCCGCAGTTCCTCAAGTGAGGCTGGTCGCTTGTATGTGGATTTGAAGTTTTCTATGAAGGCTCCTCGGAATTGGCTCCAGGAGCTAATGGATCCGCGCCGGAGATTCTTCAGCCAATATCGAGCGGAGCTCTCGAGCATGAGCTGCACGTACTGCATTGCCGTGACGTTGGTTCCTCTCTGAAACTTGACTGTTGTTAGGTAGTCGTCAAGCCATGCCTCCGTCTCCTCGAGTCTGTTGTACTTTAGTGTCGTGGAGTTCAGTTTGAACCCGTTTGGCATTCACGTCTCACGTATGGCACGTGTGAAGCATAGTGCTCCACATGGCTCGATTTCCTCGTCGGAAGCCTCTTCGTCCGAGTACTCCTGGCGTGCTGCGCGTCTTTGCCTGCTGCGGTTGACTCTGTTCTGTGTGATGTCATCTCGCGCATCTCGTCGAGTGCTGCGGCGCCTGTTGTTGTCGTCGTTGTCGTGCTTTTTGTTCCTGTCGGAGCGTCTGCGCCTGTCGTCGTTACTGTTTTCGTCGTTGTCGTCGTCGTCTGGTGAATTGGGGTCCCTGCCCGGTGTCCGCTCGCGAGTCTGCCGTTTTGTGCTGGATTTCTTAGGCACCGAGGCATCGATGGCGTCCTTCATTATCTGCAAAGCAATGGAAGTGTAGCGATCTGATTTGCCCTTTATGCTTTTCTGGGCACGGGACAGGTAGTCATGGGCGCTTATGAGTGCTTCTGCCGGAGTGAGGGGCTCTTCTTCGTCGTCGTCTTCCTATGATCTAAAGTCGTCTTCGAGTTTCCGCACCACTCTCGCCCTTTCTGTCTTCCGCATATTGTTGAGTTTCGATCTGTTTCGGGTGGGGGAGTCACGGCCTGGTGAGTCACTTCTGGGAGGTTGTATGCGACTGCTTTTCTTTTCGAGTTTCGCCTTCTCTTGCTTCTCCATGGCTAGGCGCCACTGTCTCGTCTGCTGGGTTAGCTCGCCCGCTAGCTTGTTGTATGCCCTTAGCTCGTCCCTTGAGGCATCTGGTGGTAGTAGCCTGCCGCGGGCGACTGCTTCCTTTATCATTGCCATTGATTTCTTGGACAAGTATATTTTTTCTCTGGGTGGTTTGTCTGCCGCTGCAACCGGTGTTTGCTGCCTGCTGCGTGATGGCTGGCCGCCTTGGCGGGGTGCTTGCTGCGTGATGCTTGGCGGCTGACTGCTTTTTTGATTGTTGGGTTCTTGTCCCACCGGGACTTTCGTTGGTATGGATCCCGGTTCTCTTAGCTTTACGACCATCTGACTGGTGTCGCCGGGCCCTGCCACCCTGCTGGTGGTTGGGGTGTCTTGACGAGTGCCCGGGTCGTCGACTTGTCCGTTGTTTCTTGACGCTGGTGCGCCAACTTCTGTCATGAACACCTGCGATGGTGTCCTTGCCTCCTCCTTGCTGATACGTGTGATGGTGCTTCTCCATGTTGGGGCTCCACTCGAGCGGTCGCGAGTGGCGTGGGGCCTTGAGTTGGGTGGGTAGCTACGGCTGCCAGATGGGTTGGCCGTGCGGGCGGCGTCCGCTCCAGTTATTGCTGCAGGTGTTGCCGTGGGTGCGCGGGTGCCGTCGGTGAGGCGAAGAGTCCCCCAATGGTTGATGTAGATCTGATACGCTCTGAAGATCAGATTGACGCCGGAGTGTAGATTGGTAAAGACTGGCTGGAGGGCCAGGAGGTGGGCCGTGAATCCGAGGGACCCAAACAGATTAGATCTTGCCGGAGCCGCCGAGTCGATGAGTGCCGATGATGATGAGGCCGCCGAGATCGCGTTCCCAACCTGCGCGGTTCCCACAGATGGCGCCAATTGACGGGGATCAACCCCGGCAAATCCAATGGTCAGGGACCCTGGGTTAGTCATGAGAGGCACAGGTTGGACGATAGCTCGTCGGCAAACAGGAGGACACGTTCCTGCTCGATATTATTGATGAGGGAGATGCGATTACAGTGGATGCCAAGGCTGGAGCGCTCAAGGCTAGGGTTACAGATGATATTGGATGCCTTTGGCGTTGTCCCTCCTAGCCCTTATATACTGGGCTAGGTCTCGGGGAGTTCATCTACGTTTACAGGTAAGCTTTCCTAACCCTAGCTTGCTCCGTACGACAGGTCTTCGCACCTTCCTTGTGAGTCGCAGACTCCTACGTTGGTGCCAATTAGCGGGCCAAGGCGAGTCTTCATGGGCCTTCTATCTTCAGGGACACCGGGTAGGCCTATCCGTAGGAGTCGTGGGGTCACCCCCTCGTCACTCCGCATCACATACCTCGCTGGTGTGCTGGGTGCGGCATAACACACCCATTTTTTTTGAAGCCAGTCCCTAAGAATCTCAAATTCATTAAGAAGGAATAGAGTTGCTCGGTTAATTAGCGGAACCCCGAGCGAATGCCACTGTCACACCATGCCTGCAAAAGAAAAGTTACCTCGGGTGAGATGGCAGCCCACACAAGAACACACACATGTCGTAAAAAAGTGTCGTTGAGGTTGCCATCCGATGCCATCGTCATCAATCCTTCACGAGCCAGTGACTCCGACTCGACCGTTGATGACCATCAACGTAGCTCGCACCGCAAACAAGCACAAAGGCTTGTGATGTCCAAAGCCAAACAGCCAACCACACGCGTCAACAACCAACCAGCTCTAACTCTATCGACGAGCATTATAGGAGAAAAGCACGAGGCCTGCGCCGAAATGGCATTGTTACCAACCATCAGTCTCATGTCATCGTCACCACGGAGGCACCTCCTCTACAGCTCCGACCTTAAAAAGACAAAGTGGGGCACAATGACCCCTCGAACCCCCCGGATGAGACTGACTACCAAAACTTAGTTGCATCCCAATTCCACCCAAAGCTACCATCGTTGCCACACAAGAAGTCGTGCAACATCAAAATTGTCGGACGGTCACCTACCGACTGCAATGTCGTGAGCGTCTAGCCCATGGAGTGCACGAACGGATCCAAACTCTTCAAGGCGACACCCCAAAGAAGGAAGCGACGATGCTGACGCCATCACCCGACTCGACTAGCATCGACCTTAGGCTTTCACCCGAAGAGCTAGAACCGAAGGGCACACCCGAATTTTTTGGACATATGTTTTTACCATCTAAAAAAGATGTTTTCATGGTCTATCTAAACCAATTGAAATAAATCTAATTAAAAAACTGTGCACATTCTTCTTTTCTGTAAAAGTGTTGCAGAAAGATGGTGATATTGTTGAAAATATGAACCATCAAATCAAATTAAAGTTTGATGGCTGAAGTGGTGACAAACTTCAGGCGTTCTCTATGATAAAAGAGTGGCACAAAAGCTAAATGCTAAGTTCTATAGAATGATGATTTGACCTACGATGTTGTAAGGCGCTGAATGTTGGTCAACTAAAAGGCGACATCTCCAACAACTAGGTGTGGTGGAGATACGCATGTGGCCACACAAGGAAGGATCGAGCTCGGAATGATGGTATAAGTGAGAGAGTAGGGTGACACCAATTGAACGGAAGCTTGTCTAACATCGTCTGAAATGGTTTGGACATATTCAGCGTAGACCTCCTAAAACGCCTGTGCATAGCTTGTGGTTAAGGCGTGTTGATAATGTCAAGAGATGTCGGAGAAGACCAAACTTAACTTGAGAGTGGTTTCTGAAAAGAGATCTGAAGGATTGAGTTATCTCAAAAGATCTAGTTCTGAATAGAGGTGCGTGGAAGTTAGCTATCCAAGTTCCCAAACCATGACTTGGTTTCGATATCAATTTGGATTTCAACTCTAGACTATCCCAATTTATTTGAGACTGATGAACTTTGGTGTTGTTGTTGTGCACATTCTTTCATTTTATTTCTAGTTTTTTGTAACGTTGTTTCCAGGTTATCCCTTAGGAGTGAGTACTATAAAATATGACCGGCAATGTGTATGGCCAGTCTGGTGCGTGCTAAATGCAGTAGTACTAAAGCCGTTTGTTGTAGTACTTGGAACACTGAAAATGCATGATGGACCTCCAAACAAAAATGTTGCAGCTACATGCATGCTCACCTAACGTAAACAAAATAGTGCACATCACCAGTTGATCACCTTTGAGAACATGACTTCAAGTGTTTGACAAGAACGAAATACTTAGCATATCCTAACGTCACACTCACACGCTCCCATCATTAACCCGTGGAATGCGCGGAGCAGCTAGCCCTCCACAATGATAGGAACGTCACTGTCACCCCGGGCCCACGCCACCACGGACTGAGAACCAGTGACACTCAACATTTCTCACATCTCATCCATTCACTTGAAATCTAACGCTTATCATTGATCCAAATAAAATCAGATCTCACTTACAGACCTAGGGGATGAAAGGCTGTCTACGAAACTTGTATTAGCAGGAATCAAAATCATTAGCACAATTTTGGGTTTTGCTAGATAAACACGCTCCAATTTGTTATTGACTACAGCCGATGCATGTGAACTTTTTTTTTGAAAAATAATAATCAGAAGGCACACTTGGATTGGCGTTTCCAGTGATCTATACGTGTAAAATATAACTCCATAATGATCAAAAGATATGCGTGGTTACACGTTAGAGTTCCATTCACATGGTATTCCATCGGTTTACAAAAACCTTCTTGATCGGCCATTTTTTCGGTATCCCCCTCTGTTTCGCTTGAAATCGATTGAAATAGGAGAGTATGAAGGCACACAGCGCGATACGGAGAACCAAACCCAAGGGGAATGTCACGAAGGAGGAGCCTTCCTCACTCATCGCAAGCGCGCATGCACCTCCTGTACCATCTCGGCCATGGTGGAGGCAACACATCGTTGCAGAGGACTTTGTCGATGAACAAGCGAACGACAAAGGTGGTGTGTGGTGAAAGCGGCACAACGCATAACACCAGGCCGCGTTCACGACTATGAATAAGGCGTTGGTCGGATCCCCAATCTCTTAAGAATACAAAATAAACATTATTAATAAAAGATGAACATTCTTAATAATGCATGATGAATTTGCAAATTAATAAATGAGAAATTACTAATATATGGAGACCATTTTTTAAGTACATTGTAAATATTGTTAATATGAGATGAAGCTTTTAATACACATTTAGTACTTTTTGAAATACACGATGAACATTTCCTAATAAACATTTGTTAATACGTGATAGACTATTTTTAATATGATCTGCATTTCTATAATACACCATGAACATTTCCAAAACACACAATGATGCGCTTCTTTTTCCAATTTTAAGCGTTCAATGAAGAGTGGTATGCCGCATCGATGGCCGCTCGCCTGCCTGCCTGCCCTCCCCGGCATGTATGTCAGCGGCAGGTTAGCACGGAGGCGCAGCGGAACAGGAGCCGATGGCCAAACTGGGCTTTGCATTGCATGCATGCACGAGCCTGCATGGCTGCATGCCTCAGCCACCGTGTGTGTGTGCGCGTAGCGAGGCGGAGGGTCCGCCCGCCCGCCCCCTCCCGCGCTGAGGCGGCAAGCAGGGAAAGAGGCTGAGCAGGGAGGAGGCAGGAGCAACATCGATCAGTCTGCTGCTCCGCCCGGCGTCCAGCGCGCGCACACGCACACACACGCACGATGATGATGATGCAGTGCCGCGCCTGCTGTGGCACGTCACCTCCACCTCCACGCTCCTGTGCCCGTGATTCCATCCCCGGGCGCCCGGGTCTGGACGTAGGGGTGCAGCCAGGCAGCGGACACGGTGTACCGACCCGAGGTTTTTCCTTTCTTCACGCTACGCAGCAGGCAGGCTATGTGCGACTGTTACGCAGGCGCGTGTTTTTTTTTTCTTTTTTTTATTAGGTCATCTTCAACATAAATCTCAAGCCTCTCGGAAACGTTTGGATCGGATGGTTTAAACCTTAAACATGTTTGTCATCCAATATGAATATGCATTTGCTTGCGGATTGATTCGTGTATCCGTTTCTTCGTAAATCGGAAGGTTTTACGGACCGTTTGGATCATAGTCACGTTCGGGTTTGATACCCCGATCCATTATAAACCTTCCATGCCAAAAACTATTTCAAGCGTAAAGAGATTGCAATTCATGCCGGCCAGTCCGCTTCAAAGCAAACACGACTCATCGTTATTGATATCGATCAAAGCAACGTAATCGATCACTGAAATGGTGATTCTATAATTCGCGTTTGTTCGATGCCTAAGATGCGTGCGGGGATCAATAAGCCTACTTCAATCGCATTGAAGCCGCTGGCCATCCTTTCATGTGCTCCACAGGGATTTAAGCACGACTTTGATGACGTCTACACCCCCAAACAACTCCTCTATGTTTCTCTACATCTCTACTCCTTTCATCTTCGATCTCCACCGTGACAAAGTATTTGTTCTCCATGTCGGTTGGTGGTGGTGATGGCAGATCTCCATCCTGGTTGTGGCGTCGCTATTGTCGGTCTCGGGGGCCTTCCTTCTCCACGACACTCGACTCCTTCTGTAACGAGATCTTGATCTTGTCTAGTGACGAGGAGGATCAGAAGTCTCAACAACCGCTACAGCCACGCCTCCTCTATGAGTTCACTCGAACAAACGAGGAGTTTGTGGCATCGACATAGTTCATGATCGAGCCCGCTACGACAGCGGTCCACCGCCATCCTTACATCTACACCGCGTCATCAAAGAAGAGAGCGCCTCACCGCCACCTCTCCTTCCCGTCAAGGTGGAGCGCGGCTCTCCGCCGCATCAATAAGGATTGCGCCTCGCCGCCGTCGATCCACCACAACTGCGACGCGCGGATCAAACATCGCGTCAAGGACAAGCCGATTGCGGTGGCAGCTCCTTATCATGCTATCATCTCCACGAAGGAGAGGGCAGAAAGGGAGGCGACACAAAAGGAGCAGCACAACAAGGTGGACTGGGATTCAGTGACTGGCTGTAGTCCAGTCACGCCGTAACTGGCGCTCCATCCACCGTACACTCTCCATCTAACGGCTGCAATCAAGCGATCCAGAAAATTTGCTAAATTTGTCTTTTTTGCTGCGCCCAAAATACAATGTATTTTTGATTGAAACTTTCCGTACTTATAACATGATTCGTTGGCAACATGTACAATATTTGTTTTGATTTTCAAAAAATCCAATTTTGACACTAGTCATGCTGAATTTGTCTTTTTTTTTCTCAATGTGTATTTCAAATTTGGACCTAAAATTTTTAGAGATTGTACATTCATGTGATGTGAATATTCATAAAAAAATTTCAGTTTATTTTGAAATATTTAAAATTGGATTTTTTGAGACGGTCACGTCTTATTAGCCAGTCACTGAATCCCTTTCCCAACAAGGTGTGTTGCTCCTTGTTTGCCAAGTCCGACGAGGCACCCGCCTGAGTCCTTGCAGACGATAACCTCGTGGAGTCCTAGGACTTTCACCACTCGGTGACCACGGCGGTGATCTCCGCGCGGTGCCTCTACCTCCTTGACCAAGATTTGACAAGATTGGTGAGTAGTGGTCTCTGAGCGAGGCTGCCACCAGTGGCGGTACCAGCAAGGGCAAGGCCTTGGTTAAGGACGGGTTGGCGGTCCTCCGAAGCCACAATCGTCATTGCTCAAGACTGCCCTTCGCACATCGGTAGGCGGTGATCGGGGCTGGACTATCGTGACCTTGCGCCCTTCCAAACTACGACGACGACCGCACGAACGACAACGAAGGTGTCGCGGGGTAGCTCGATCAGGCATATGAGGTCACCATTCATGGTTATTTCTAGTTTTATTAGTTGAAAGGACAAAATATAGTCTGATTTATATAAACCATATTCAAATTTCAATAAATATCATCCAAGTTATAAAAATTTACCTGAAATTTACCCAATTTATATTAAATTACGGACGAACATTTGCGGCAAAGGTTGAATGGCCGCAATCCCATATTTGTGTTTGCGAACTGGTTCGGACTAATTTGTGGATGTATACAATACGCGTTGTTGGAGATGCCCCCCTTATTTGTTTTTCGGTCACTTTTCTCTATATTGTTCGATCAAGATATGGCGACTAGGATACTTTCTTCCTTCTTTGGCGCAAGTCAAAACACTAGAGATGGAAACGGAGAAAATGTGGATTGGATAGTGCTCTTATCACCTTTATTTTTTTATTCAAAACAAACACAAATGCAAGTGCAAATTTTACCAAATACAAATGTGAATCGGATGTTACTCGGGTACAAATACACATTGAATGTTTACTCAACTTATAACGGATACAAATAATAGCGATATATTAGTTAAAGGAAACAAGTCAAAGATATAATAAGCCATCTGTAATAATCAATTTGTAACATATAATAAGTCAATCGTATCCTCTAAAAGTCCTTATTTACTTTTTTTCCAAACTTGATAACACTTCAAATTTATATTTAAATATTACAATTCAACAATATGTTCAAATAAAATAGTTTGAACATGAATTCATTTCAAATTTATGCTTAATTGTCTCGTTTAACATCCCATAGATGCCCATCAAATTTGTCTTGAGCTGATCATGAGTTGCACGATGCCGTTTTTGTTGATGCATTTGGAAAACAAATCCTCAAATGTAGGTAAATTATGAGCTAGAAATTGAATATGACCACTCATGTTGTCAAAATCCAAACTTGTGGTAGCACCTTCATCCTCTTCCTTCATGATCGTGTTGTGCATGATCACACAACATGCCATCATCTCCATAAGGTCTCCGAATCCCATATTTTTGTAGTTGCTCGAACAAATGCAAAATGAGCTTAGAGCACTTCAAATGCCCTCTCCACATCTTTTCCGGCTCCTTCTTATCTTCGGTAACAATGAGCTCATTTTTGACCTATTGGCTTGGAGATGATATAGATGAATGTCGTCCATGAAGGAAAAATGTCATCAAACAAATAGAAGCTCATGTTGTACTCATGTCGTTGATAATATAGTTGCACGGAGAAGCTTGTATTTCAGTCAACCAAGCAAACAATGGAGATTGTTGCAATATATTGATATCATTGTGAGACCCGAGCATGCCAAAAATATATATGCTAAATCCAAAGGTCATGTGAAGCATCTAATTCAAGAATGATGGTGAGATTCTTAACATGGCTCGGATAGTTTCCTTGTAGAGCATATGGGTGGGTTTTCCACTTCCAATGCATGAAATCGAGCGATCCGGGCATACATGGTCATCCTCTTGCTTCCGACATTGCCATGAGTATTTGGGTGTCTATGACAATAGGTTCTCTCAAGTATTAAGAGTCAAACACCTCCACCATCGCAGTAGCAAATATCATCATGGCGTCTGCGCATGTGCTCCCAGACATCCGAAGGTACTCGTCCCACGAATCCGCGATCGTGTCATATGCAAACATTCACAATGCAGTTGTGCACTTCTGATAACTAGAGAATACAGTTTTCCTGTCACATCCTTCTTCAAGATGAAGTAGTCATCATCAGACTGTGTGCCATGGTAGAGGCAACCGAAAACATTCTTACACATCTGAAAGCGTCATAAAAAGATATCAGCGAATAAGGCATCCAGAGAAAAGTAGTCGTCCATCAGTGTTGAGTGTCCCGTGCCCTATTCCGATTCAACACTATGATCCTTGATCAATCCCTTGAAATGGAGAACATGCTCTTGCACACGCTTCACATCTACTAGGACCGCCTTCATCATCATTATTTCATCCACGCAGTCATCCTCGTCGGTCGACTCCATAAAGTTTTTGTACATATATTCCATGTTCAAATCCATTTCTTGAAAGAAGATAGAAGAGTTATCAGATAAATTGGCACGAACAGTTATCGGGTGAGGTCACCTCTAGGAAGAAGAAATAGGAGTTGGTATGGTGTGGTGTGTTCCATATCCTGCGAGTGCACACATAAATAAGGGTGTCGGTTAGGGCAAGAGATCTGTCTGTTTGAATGTGGGATACTGGAATGGGTTTCTCGAACGTTGTGCATGTTTAATGCCGATAGACGATGAACGGGTAGTCGTCTCGTCCCGTCTCTTCGGCGTTGAATATGCACGGAGATCGGGGTTCTCGACCGGCACAACATTCATTTTTCCAGTAATCGGTCGCGTTCACTCCAGCTGGACATCATTGGTCGATTGCACAAGCGCTCGGTCAACATCCAATACCCGTGATTCGCATGAATGCACATTAACCGCTTCGCACAAAGAGTTTTTTTTTTTGGCACGGAAAGATTTTTGGTGAGACCTGGGTATCGGATGGAAACTTGTTGACGGTTTGAACTCCATATCCGATTTGCATTAGATTTGCCAAAAAAAATATTAGCTTGAATAACATGGTTTAAACTACTTATCAAGGAAGGTTTGAGGTGGGACGTTGAAGATGCCCTAGCATATGGAACAATGTTCATCTCCTCCTTGTCACGTGTAATCCCTGGCTGCGAGCTGCGGAAACCCAATAATACTACACACACGGACCTGCTATACGGAGGTTTACTTAACTTTCCTTTAATTTTCTCTCCCCCCCTGATTTTAACCCGGTGGGGCCCATCCCCCACCCTTAATCCAATCAAAACGTTTTTAAAACATGCCAAGTCCGTAAACTGCCCGGAAAACCCCGTGAGTCTAGCATCTCTCGCGGAAACCCATGCCCGCGCGCGCACGCGGCGTCCGCCGCGTATACCAAGTGGAGCCGAGCCGGCCGCCCCATGCTCCCACAAATTCTATACTGCCTGCTCCATAGGAGCTAGTAGACGACGATAAGAGGCAAAAATGAAGAGGGCTCGTAGTAGAGCAGCAGCTAGCCAGCGCTATAAAAGGGTGGCAGCATCGCCATCAACAGCAGCAGCTGGGGAGAGTGAGGTGTGCGTGCGTGGAGTGAGCATAGTGGGAGCGCGTGAGCAAAGCACACTGCACCACACACTAAAAAGCCTTTATTTTAAGCCCGGCGCCACCATTGCTGTCGCCTCTCTCCCTCCCTCCCTCTGCCGCTTTCCCTCCCCCACCCCTCTTCCCTCTCTCATCATCTCTCCCTCTCTCTCTCTCTGGCAAACAGGACGGGCAAGAAAGCCAGCCAGCCAGCCGCCACTATTTAGTTACTAGTAGTTCCCTACACTACACTAGTCCCTACGAGTGTTTTCTTTCACAAAACAAGAAGGTGAAGGGGGGCGGCGGCGCCAATGGAGACCGGCAGCAGCGGCGGCGGCGGAGGGAGAGGGCCAGGGGACGATTTCCACGGGCTCAAGTTCGGCAAGAAGATTTACTTCGAGCAGGACGTGGATGGCGGCAGCGGGTCCTCCTCCGCTTCAGGCGGCATGGAGGGCCAAGGCCCCGCGGGACCAGCGGGTGGTGGAGGAGGAGCAGGAGCCTCCACCGCCGCCACAGCCGGCGGCGGCAGCAACGCCTCGCAGCCGAGGTGCCAGGTGGAGGGGTGCGGCGTGGATCTGAGCGGCGGCAAGACCTACTACTGCCGCCACAAGGTCTGCTCCATGCACTCCAAGGCGCCCCTCGTCGTCGTCGCCGGCATCGAGCAGCGCTTCTGCCAACAGTGCAGCAGGTAAACAACAACAAAAACTCCTTCTCTTTCACAAGCACCAACCAATTTGCTCCTCGGATTACTCCATTTTTGCTCCTTCCGGACTTATTAGCTCAGCTTGCCACCACTGTTGCACTCGTGACACCCCTCGAACTCCGCATATTTTTTCCCACTCGTGGTAGATGGACGGATCCTGGCATATCATTTCATTTTTCTCTCCCACAACTCCGCATCATACCGGTGACTGATTAGGTGAGTGAGAGTCCCAGCAAGTGGCTGCTATCAGCAGCATGCAAGTGATGTAAAAAAGGCTGTTCAGGTTCTGCCATTGGCCGGCCAGCCTATGCATTTGCCACTAGTGCTAGTGGTACTTTGCTTTGCTTTGCCACACTCAGAAGTTGATGTGGTGATGACGCATGGTGGAGTACTGCTGCTTCTGCTTGTGTGCATTGGTGAAAATAAACCAATGTGATGTAGTAACAATTGGGGCAGGTAGAATCTGACCAGAATAGTAAGGGACAGAAAGGTGTACAACCTGAAATTCTTGTCTGAATGGCACATATAGTAAGCCTAGATTTCTTTTTCCCTTCTCCTTCTCCTTATTCTACTGTATGCTATGCTTGGATGTGAATGGGGAGTTGTAGGAGTACATCCCTAGTACTGGTACCAGTACTACTGTAGAGCACTGTTTAATACCCTACCCTAGTGATACATATAAGTTGGGTAGGAGAGAAATCACTCAAAATAGAGTGCGGCTATCCTGTGCTCAGGCTTAGATGAACCTGGGTATGAGAAAAAAGTTTTAAATAGTATTCCTCAGTTCCAAAATAACTGTCTCAACTTTGTATTAGCTCTAGTACAAAATTATACTAAGGCTAAGACAGTTATTTTGGAACGGAGGGAGTAAAACAAATAAAAAAACTGAATTTTTTTTAGTGCAAGATGCTTAAGTGTGTGATGTTCGTGCAAAATTTGGAAAGTTTGGACATCCAAAGAGCAGGTGGCAAAAAAAAAACACCAAAAAAAACTGAAATTGTTTATGGTGCAAGATGCTCAAATCTGATTTTATCTTTTTACCACGAGCTCCTCGAATGCCCAAACACCCGGAAAGTTTGTACGAACATCACACATTTGAGCATGTTGCACCATAAACAATTTCAGTTTTTTTTGAAATTTTCTGCTATTTGTTTTTATTTTATTGTTCATAGGATGTAGATGAGCTCAGGTTTAGAATTGAATTATCGCTCAAAATAGCACTAGTAGTTCTTGTTTTAGCGCCATGTTTTGTAAGTATTTCATCATATTAATAAACCTTGTTAAGAAAAAAAAAACTTGAACCAGCATTTCAAATTCCCCTGTGCCTTTATGAGTTATGAGTCACCAGAAAAGCGAAGGTTCTTGCCGTTGTTTGAAAGATTGAAAACATCACTTATGACTGTTGTTGTTGCTGCACCATTAATTAGGCCTTTGCACGTTTCCACTGTCTAGGAATGATTACAGGTGTTCTATCCACATGGTCCTCTTTGCGCCCCTGTTGGATCTAATCATGAAAGTCGTTTCTTTGGTTACTGTATTAGTTTAAGATTAAGCCATTGGTTTTGCCCGCGCCGATGCAGCTTTCCACACGGCATGTGATTTGCTCTGCTTGTTTATTCATTTGATGCATGCTTGTTGGGATTAAGATACTAAGCCAGAATCTGGCCCTTGATCGCAGTGTTAAGCGCCCCCACCCCCTCTCTTTTCATGTGCACGAACCAGTATGAGTGTTGAATAGTCAGATACGCTTCAGTCTGCTTTTCTTGCGTGCAATTGATTATTGATTTTTCCTTCATCTTTCGTTCACTGTCTAATTGTCTATGTGAAATTGCCCCTTACGGCGACGACTCTACAGTCTTTGTCAATTGAGGGTAGTGCTGTTGTGGATCTGCAATGCTAGTAAGTTCACCATGTGAAATTCGTACACAAGTAACAATGCTTTATGGTTCACAGGTTCCACCAGCTGCCTGAATTTGACCAAGGAAAACGAAGTTGCCGGCGACGCCTCGCCGGTCACAATGAGCGCCGGAGGAAGCTGCCGACCGGACCTATGTCTACACGCTATGGCCGGCTTGCTGCGTCCTTTAACGGTAAGAATGTTTATCACCGAATAATCCGCGCACTTGCAGCTTGAATGAAGCTCGTATTGATTCTTCTGTCTTTGGAAATTTTGGTTCAGAAGATCCAGGCAGGCTCAGAAGCTTTCTGCTTGATTTCTCGTACCCTAGGGCACCAGCCGGCGTGGCGGATCCGTGGCCGGCTGTCCACCCCGGCGACCACCGCATGCCTGGCACCACCCAGTGGCATGGCGGCCATCATGAACAACATCACGCTCACCGCAGTGCAGTTACGGGGTACGGCGACCACCACGCGTACGACGGCCAGGGAAGCAGCTCGTCCGGGGGAGGCGGCGCGCCGATGATCCCCGCCGGCTTCCAGCTCCCCTCGGACGAATGTATGGCCGACTCCAGCTGTGCTCTCTCTCTTCTGTCAACTCAGCCATGGGATAGTAGTGCCCACAGCGCCAGCCACAACAGGTCCCTGGCAATGTCGACGACCAGCGCCTTCCAGGGCAGCCCGGTGGCGCCCTCCGTCATGGCCAGCAACTACATGGCCGCCGCCGCCGCAAGCAGCAGCGGCTCCTGGGGCAGCCCCCGGAGCGGCAGGAGCATGCAGCAGCAGCACCACCACCATCATCACATGCCGCACGACGCCGTGATGAGCGACGTCCATCCGAGCTCGGTTCACCACGGCCAGTTCGGGGAGCTCGAGCTAGCGCTGCAGCAGGGGAGGGCCGCGCCGAACCCGCCGCACGCCGAGCATGGGTCCGGCGGCGCCTTCGGCCCCTCCGGCAACTCGATGAACTGGTCTCTGTAGGGGGAGGGACGTGATGCCAGCGAGACATGGAACGTTGGGAGGCCTGAGTTTTGTGCGCCTTTCGACTTGCCAATCTTGATTTCAGGATGGGAAGGGAACCCCTGCAGGTGATGATGATAGAGCAGGTGTTTCCTTCCCGTGTGGCCCAATTTTGTCCATGGACTCAATCCCATATATATATGTGTGTTGTGAAACTACATTACTTTGATTCGCTTGTCAAGGACTCTTAACGTCGTAATATTATGATGATGTCGTTAGCAGTCATTGCTCCTTGTTATGTTATGTTTTCTCCAATGTATAAGTTGGCGCTAGTTTCTTAGTTTTTTTTTGTCCTTCGGAGCTCTCTATGAGAGTCGGAGGTGCGTAATCTGGTCGCAGGATTTAGGGTTGACGATGACGCTTAGAGATATGTGGTGATGATGACCCCTACGTGAGGTCTTGATGTGACACTTTTTATAGTGCGGCGTGTGGAGTTTCTTAGGATGCCGCTTAGCGGATGTGAGGGTTTTTGCTCGGTTTTCCCTAATTAATCAAGCAACACTTATTCTTTTTTAATTAATAGATGTGGCAAAGCTTTTGACACCGTTTAAAAAAATATTTTTCTATGTATAGCTCTTGATCCTCATGGAGTATACATGGGAATAACTAGCGCTCAACCGACTAACTTTAAATGTGTCGTTGATCCCCTTGCACACGTCATGGGTGTCCTTGTGGAAGCTTCATCGGAATTTGCAACATGGCCCATGTTGCAATCGCAACACGGACCATGTTGCAAAGGATAAGTGGCAACATAAAATATTTGAAATTATAATATGACCCATGTTGTAAAGGATCAGGGTTGCGTGAGGTGTGTGTGGAAGCTTAGAGCATCTACAAACGGACTGAACTAATCTTATCTCTTAAAAGCTCGATGCCACCTTCATACGCGCCCTTGGATAGTGCGAGTTGGCTCCTTATTTGTCCTTTCCGACAACTACACCTATCATATGTAAGCCTTTTTTTTCATGCAAAACCATGCAAGTTCATCATTTCTGAGAGGTTTGTGGCTGCACCAGTTGACCCCGCAGCCACTTGATGAAGTTAGGGGTTGGTGATGCTCGATCGCGGAAAGGAAAGAGGTGGCAGCCCACTTGATTTTGGGGATGCGCAAACTATGGCTTGAACGCAATTCCAGGGTTTTCGAGCGACCAACCTTGACAGTCGACCAGGTGGTGCAATTAGCTAGGGAGGAATGGGAAGTGTGGAGGGTGGCTTGGAGATTGAGAGCGGCACTCACGACAGGTAGAGAGGAGGAGGAGTCTTTGTGTGGATGAGGCGGATCTCCTGAGGAGATGGCCCCCTCCCCCCTTCCCCCGATGATTGTATGTGTATGTAACTTTCTTTCACCTAATATTAACGAAAATGACAGGCAACATTTTGTTGCTTGTTCTTGAAAAACCTGCAAGTTCATCATATATCATAAAATGATCACTAAGTCAACAATTTGACAAAGCAAAATAAATGATGCATGGTTGGACATTTTGGTAAATAGGATCTGGCAGGCTTGGCGCCGGTGTTTCTCGATGTTGTCCACTCTCGTTAGAGTTGTGGCGAGTAATACACCGTCTCCGCGACACCATCGTCTTCCTTCCAACCAATTGGGATACCCGACCATTGAGAGATCAGAAAAAAAATCGGTCTCGGCCAATGACTTCTTCTTTTTCGTTGTCACGGTGGACACAAGAGGACCACACGAGGCAAAATGCATGTTATCAGCCTTATCTACAGCTTCCTATAGGCACTGTCGGGCGTGCCAGTCTCTTTGAGCGACGTTCTCCGCCTACCAAGAGATGACGGTTGGAAATAACACAGACTCCATCGAGGAATCTTCTATGGCGCCAGTGGGGGACTTGATACTCAGCGTCTACATCAAAACATCGGACGAGGACAGATGAGCGGGGAGCATGGGTGGAGGAGGGCGGTGACTGAAATGCGAGAAAGGGAAGACGGACGCGAGAGAAGAGAGATCGATTTGGTGGACTTGGCCAATCTAAAATGGTTTTGGAGTAGGTATAACCTGTCAAACAATAATCCTAGACGTACGGGCGATCTACGGAAGTTTTACAGAAATCTTCCATCTAATCTTTCCTCTCTCCCCCCCCCTAAATTGAACCAAGGTGGGCCTCACCCGCTAGTCTAAACCAATCGACTTGCTCCACATCAGTCCGTAAAATAAATCTGTATAAACTGCCTGTAGATCTAGCATTGCTCGCCTGTCAAATCCGACATGACGGACAATTCCGGGCTTTCGCATATCACCTCAAATATAGGTTGGGCTTCGAGGGTGCTGAACAGTCCGAACATTTGAAATGATTTTGAGGGGTCCAATTGGGGTTGTGATTTATAATCGAACAGTGACTATGCAATCCACTCGGACGTTTAGAGGAGGCTTTTTTAGGAACGTTTAGAGGAGGTTTGAAGAGCACATTCATAGATGGTAAATGATGTACACGGGTCGATCGAACGAACGCAGCAACGACCGGGCCAGGTCTTGCGCCCCCATTGATCCACTATTCTACATATGGTACGCGATACATACTGCAATTATGATGTTAAAATGCTACTATATATATAATAATTCGAACGTAAGCCCATGCTCATACGCTCCTGCACAAAAAACTGTTCAAAAGACATACAAAAAAGGTCAAAAAATTCCAGTTTTAATTGCGGTGGAAGATGCTTAGGTGTTAGATGTTCGTGTAAAATTTGAGATTTTTTGGACATCTAGGAAACTCACGTCAAAAAAAGACAAATTCAGCTTGAAATAGTGCATGAACAATATCGTTTAAAGAAACTGCAAATTTGTGTTTTTTGCCACGAGCTCCCTAGAGATTCGAACTTCTTTAAAATTGGCACAAACATCTCCCAATTAAGCATCTTTCACCACAAAAAAATAGATTTTTTAAGTTTAAAATATATTTTTTCATCTCCCCGGGAGCAGATGCATCTGGATACCGAATCGACCCTTTGGTATATATACCACTATAATATTAAAATGTTAATACATGTATCTATATTACTTATCGCTAAACGAATCTAGATGTATTTTAGTCCTAATTACATTAATTTAGAGCGTGACATAAAAGTGCTACTATATTGTCGTTTAAACAAATGTATCTAGATGTATTTTAGTATTATGTACATACATTTGAGAGAGTGTGTCCGGCGGCTGCAATGGGCAACAAGAAAAGCTATCAATGATCCTCGATTTTGTTACAACCAAAAATAATAAAATATGATTAGTGATGATGAGCTGTGAATTTGTTGCTATCGGTAGCAAAAAAGCTATCACGGGTGATCAAATTTGTTGTCAACCAATTAATGGTAAATATGATATCACGATTTTCGCTGTGATGCTAAAAGTTAAAAAGTACACATAAATATATTTTTTATTGCAAGTAGTAATTTATTTTGCTATAACATTACTCGAATTTTCATGCCTCTAGTTTGACCGGCCGAAATTTCGGCCTCGGACGGCAAAGTTTTTCTCAATAAATATCATATACTTATAAGACAACCCTTTTGTGTGTGTGTGTGTTTTAGGAAAATTTTAAGTAGTGTCTAGCCAATGGCTGGCCAAAATTGGAAAGCCATGTTAAAAAAAATGAGATGGAAAGGCCATATTATGGCATGAACCAAACATACGAAACCAAGCAACAGTCCATAGTTCGGTACGTAGTACGTGCAAGAGACGTAAAAGGAAAGAAGAAACAAGTTCGTTTCGAACACGGAGCAGCCCGTTTAAACGGATTCATCCTGGTGCTCTGTCCCCGGCTCCAGGATATAAAAGCTACCGATCGTCTAAACCGTGGACACAATCCAACCCATCGAGAACGTTCAGCAACTAGCGCCTCGACCGCCATGGCCACGCCAGTCCGAACCCGCAGCGGCGGAAGCTCGTGCGGCAGCAACAGCACCGTCGCCGTCGACTTCACCGAGGAAGCAGAGTCGTCGTCGCCGCCCCCGCCCGCCAGGTGCTACGGGCACGTCGTGGAAGCGCTGCACTCCGCCGTGAACCGCATCCGCGCCGACGCCGGGCTGCCCGCGGTCCGCTCTGCCTCCACCTCCGCGCGCTCTGGCCTCGGTCCCCGCGCCGGTTGCCAGTGCGACCCCGTGCCCGTGCCGACCATGATCCGGACAGCGACAGACCGTGGCTACGGCCGCTCCGGCACCACCGCCGGAGAGGAGGCGAGGTGGGCCGGCTGGCTGCCGTGGTAGACGTACGTACGTGGTAGTAGTGCTAGTGAGTAGTGTCAAGTATACAAGGTTTTTTTTAGGGGACTATTACGTATAGTACTATAGTACATGGCTTCCTTCTTTCTACGGGTGCTTTTTGGAGTTACTACACGAGTTTGGTAGTACCAAAAGAATCAAGAGTGATACACTAGTTTTGTAGTAGGAAATTAAAGCCTTTTTGAAACTGTACTTCGTTCGTTCTGTACTCCCTATTTTGTGGCTGCTTTGTTTTAGAAGCCTTTTGTGGCTGCTATCCTTTTCTTTTTAAGAATCTTGTGGCTGCTATCCTTTTTTTTTAAGAATCTTGTGGCTGCTAGTATCTACTACTCACAACCAAACCTCTCATATCTTGGATTCTAGCGCTGATGGGCTGTACTCTGGTCTATTTATTTTTCTGTTTTCTTCCAGCGCGCTGCTGCTGACGGGCTGTACTCTGGCCCATGATTCCGTATTTTCGTAAGTGCTGCACCATGGGGGCCTTCTGAACCATGGGCCATTTCTCGCAAAACGAAAAAGTAACCACGAGCTGATTCAGTTACCCCTCAAAAAAAAAGAACGAGCTGATTCAGTTGAGTTAAATGCATCATTCATATATCAACTTGTCCCCAATATACTTCCTAAACTTGTCTCGTGCGCTTAATTTGATACAAATGCAAGTAAAAAAACTTTTTTAGAAAGAAAAATCCCAATTTTTTCCCTACAAATTATTGTTTACATGAAAATATTTATTTTTTACCAAAAAATAATTCCCGGACCATTTTCCCGAAATAAAATATGTTTTACCCAAAAACAGATACAGGGGAAAATAATTGTTTTCGGAAAAAAAATCGGGTAAAATATATTTCTGAGGGAAATAGTTTTCTTCGATAGATCATTTTTTCCCAGGGAAAATTGTTTTTTCTGATAAATTTTTAGTTTTTCCCTAATAAACTTTTCTTTTGGCCTGCATTTGTATCAAACTGAGCGCGCGAGACAAGTTTAGCAAGTAAATCGATATGTTTTGCGGTGTTGATGTACTAAAATGAGCATTGGGCATAAGTTAATGTATGAATGTTGCATTTACCTCGATTCAGTTGGACCTTGCCTGTCCTAAAAACAAAATTGGACCTTCCCTTCTTGTCCCCAAAAAGGCTCTAAAATAAAGTTTTGTACCCCAAAAAAATAGTTTGACCTTGTTGTGGAATGGAACACGTTGCTCGCAGCAAACACATAATGTGGTTTTAAAAATGAAAGGTAAACATAACCGTCGGTCGATCGATCAGAGCTTCGTGTTGTTGGTATCTTACTCATGCGCCATCAAAGGTCCGCGTTATTGGTAGCTTACTCATGCGCCACATTGCCACAGAACTCACGGGATTTCTCTTTTTCCCTTTGTTCCCTTTTTCATGATTTTCTTCCGAGTATAGCACTCTCCTTCCCTTCTTCCTATATCTTGTCTCACCGCCGCAACTCTTTGTCCATCTCGCTTCAGTTGTCGACAGTATAGGGTGCGATGGTCGCCCTCGGGCTACAAAGCAAGGACCACCGCCACTACAAGTATGGAGTTGTGGCGACCACAACCGTTGGAGAGGGGGATGTGATGCATGATGAAAAGGGCTTCCTAGTGAGGAGGCGTGGCAATATAAATACTCACTATGCGTGATCCCTTTCTGCTTCGAGAGGAGCCGTAGATTATTGTGTGTGGGTGCTCTAGGCTTTACGAGATGCATCGGGGCCACCTGACGACTCTTTCGGCGTCGCACGATGATCCTACAAGCGGAACCACCTCGTGCTACAAGCCTGTATGTCAGCCGATGGAGTGTGACGTTGCGACGAGCAATTGCGTATGCTACTTCTTGCGAGTAGGATGTTGGTACCAAAGATGGAGAATGCCGCAACTGGCGGGGGTGCATGAAGGAGCGAATATCTTCAGAGGGTGAGGGGTGAATGGGTGATTCGATTTTTCTTTCAAAAACTTAAATCAATCTTATGCACGCAGCGAAAATAACCTCCGAGCAGTGCAACAAAGATGCAAAACTAAGAAAAAATATTCAACAAAGTCATTGCAAGATGAATAACTAAGTCGTAGTTGAATATCAATCTAACGAACAGATAGATATTGAAGCATCTTCCATTTCGGCAGCTAACGTTCCGCAGTGTATGTGCGCCGGTATAGTGTTAGACTAGGTTGGAACAACTCAACGTATTTCATCCGGTTTAAGTGAAAATCGTTCAGTTTACAAAAAATTTATCTGATTTATGTAATTTATACCAGAATTTGAATGAATTATGTTCAAATTTATTCCATTTACCTAATTTTAATTACATTGTGGACGTATCTTTGCAATAAAAGGTTGAATGGTCAGTCTTAGAGTATAGGCGTGGCCGAACCGGACTCCTATTGGATTGTAATTTTAGTTCTTCTAGACTTGGTGCTCAAGCTATCTTGTACTATATAAACAACCTATGCGGCTAGATCAATGCAACAACCAAAAATTATTCTACAATATCTCAAGCTTTAAATATGGTATCAACGCAGGAGGTCCTAGGATCAAATCCAAGCCAACGCAAAAATTACAAAGAAATATTGCGGCTCCCCAAAAATGCGTCACAATAGGCCAAAGGGCAAAGACGTAGGGTGAGTGTTGAAGTAAATTGCCTAACCTTTCCATCAGTTCGGATTTTTGGTTGAGTTGGCTAGTGCATGCAATTCAATATGGTATCAGCACAGGAGGTCGTGGGATCAAATCCTAGCCAACGCAAAAAAAAATTTACAAAGAAATATTGCGGCTCCCCAAAAACATACGTCACAATAGGCCAAAGGGCAAAGACGAAGGGTGAGTGTTGAAGTAAATTGTCTAGCCCTTTCCATCAGCTCGGACTTTTGGTTGAGTTGGCTAGTGCATGCAATTCAATATGGTATCAGCGCAGGAGGTCATAGGATCAAATCCTGGCCAACGCAAAAATTACAAAGAAATATTGCGGCTCCCCAAAAATGCGTCACAATAGGCCAAAGGACAAAGACACAGGGTGAGTGTTGAAGTAAATTGTCTAACCCTTTCCATCAGTTCAGACTTTTGATTGAATTGGCTAGTGCATGCAATTCAATATGGTATCAGTTGCCTAGGTTTCCGCCCTAGCCATGGCGCCGCCGCCCAAACCACCCTCGCTCCCGACTCGGCCCCTCTTCTCCGTGGCCGACTTCCGCGCCGCCGGTGCCCTCCTCTCTCCCTCGAACACCTCCACCTCCTCCCCTACTACCCAATATACCCAACCCCAAATCCCGATGTTCTCCCTCGCCGACACTATTGCCGACGTCTCCCCCTTCATACCGATCTCGCTCGATCTCGGTGCCCACAACTACTATCATTAGCGCCACCTATTCACCATCCACCTCGGCCGTTGCGGCCTCCGCGACCACATAGATCCATCGCATCCTCCGCAACCCGCCGATCCTCGTTGGGTGAAAGATGACCTCGCCATTATACAGTGGATCTACACCCGCATCTCCACCGAGCTCTTCAACTTGGTCTCTTCCGATGATGCCACCGTCGCCGAGCTCTGGGTCTCCCTCCAACAGCTGTTTCAGGATAACTCTGACACGCGTATCAACGCGCTCAACACCGAGCTACGCACGACCACCCAGGGAGATGCCCCGGTCTCCGTCTTCTGTCAACGGATCAAGGCCATCGGCGATGAACTCCGTGAACTTGGCGATCATGTCGAGGATCGCACTCTCATCAATGCTCTCCTCGTCGGCCTCGGTGATCAATTTGAGAAGCAGCAGTCCTTCATCCCCATGCTCAAGCCCTACCCCACCTTCAAAGAAATTCGCTCTCTCCTCCAGCAAGAAGAACAGAATCAGGCCCGCAAGGCGCGCCGGCCGCATCAGGTGTTCCATGTTGCCGCACCCCCTACTACAGTCGCGACTCACGTCACCGGGCTCCCGCGGCAGCCTGCCGCACCTCCTGCCGCCGTCGTCGCACCCCCTGCTCCTCCACCAGGCTGGCGTCCGAGCCCTTACTACAATGGAAAAAAATCCGATCTGCCGGCCTCCTCAGCCTCGACCTGCTTCAGCGCCATCGCCTGTCCCGGCACCCGCGCCCCAAGCTCCATCATCATGGCCACATCACGACCCCTGGACCGGTCTGGTGCAGGCCTGGTCGATGCCTTGGACGACCCCCTCACCGTACGGCGCCCCGCCAGCCTACACGGGCACATGTAGTCCCGGCCTTCGCCCCGCCACCGGCTCCCCTGGACTCCTCGGACCCAGGCCGCCGGCACACGTCTACACTGCTACTACTACGCCACCTGGTGCAACGGGACTCCTGCCCTACTACCTCAACATGTCGGTCTCCAGCAACATGCCGACACCGTACGTCTACAGCCAGCTGCCTCCACCCTACACGTCGACGCCGCAAGCTACTGCCTCGTCAGCTCCTCCACAACAGCCAGCCTGGGACCAAGCCGCCTTCATCAACTCCATGAACAATTTTACCCTAAACCACGAAGGTATGGATTGGATTTTCGATTCTGGCGCATCCTCGCACATGTCTTCAAATATGAATTTGCTGTCAGCTTGCTCCCCTTCCGCTTTCTCCACGATCCCATTGGTGATGGCTCCACAATACCTGTTTCTTGCACTGCTCACTCTTATATTTCCTCACCCTATGCCAATTTTCTTCTTCGCAATATTCTTGGTATTCCTTCCTTAATTAAAAATCTTATTTCCGTTCGCCAATTCACCACTGGCAATCAAGTTATTCTGGCTTTTGACCCTTTTGGTTTGTCTGTGAAGGATCTGACAACGGGGGAGGTTCTCGCTCGGTACAATAGCACGGGTGATCTCTATCCACTTCATGACGCACCTACATCCACCCCCCCCCCCCCCCGTGCCATGCTTGCATCAGTTGATCTGTGGCATCGTCGTCTCGGCCACCCCAATAAAACCACTTTGTCCTCTTTACTTCAAGAATTTAGTATCCCTAGTTCTAGTTCCCCTCATGATTCCTCTCTTTGTAATGCCTGTCAATGCGGCAAACATGTTCGATTACCTTTTGGGACATCTACCACTACTAGCACTTTTCCGTTTGAATTACTCCATTGTGATCTCTGGACCTCCCCAATTCCTAGTGTTTCGGGTTATAAATATCATCTTGTGATTATGGATAATTACTCTCATTACATTTGGACTTTTCCTCTTCGTGCTAAATCTGATGTTCATGGCCTATTTCTTAATTTTCGCAATTATGTTCTCACACATTTTGGCTTGCCTGTTCGCTTTATTCAATGTGACAATGGTCGTGAGTTCGACAACACTCAAAACCACATCTTCTTTCTCTCCCAAGGCATTCTTCTTCGTTTTTCATGTCCATACACTTCCTCTCAAAAAGGGAAGGCTGAACGCTCCCTTCGTTCCATCAACGACATTCTTCGCACTTTGCTTCTTCAAGCTTCTCTTCCCTCTCGCTTTTGGGTTGAGGCCCTTCGCACCACAACGTTTCTCATTAATATCCGACCCACAAAAACATGTCCTCTTTATACACCTTTTTAATCACTTTTTCTCTCGCATCCGGACTAATTTTTTCTTCGTGTTTTTGGTTGCCTTTGCTTTCCCAACACAACCTCTACCTCCTCTAACAAACTCGAACCACGATCTTTGTCTTGCATTCATCTTGGTCTTTCTGATGATCATAAAGGATACCGTTGCTTTGATCCCTCCTCTGGTCGTGTTCTTATCTCTCGTCATGTTACCTTTGATGAGAATACGTTTTCCTTTGCTGCCACTAAAACCACACCCATCGAGCCACCCTCCACCACCAAACCACCACAGCTTATCTCCTAAACCCGGCCACCATATCCACCACGACCGCCCTTCCCCCACACACTCCTACCACCGCAGCCCCCTCCCCCGACGTGGCTGCCACACCACCCGTCGCATCACCCCCATCTGCCGAGGCAACTCCCTCCTCCCCGTCTCCTGTTCCAGTAGACACACCCACCCCCGAGGCCTCTAGCTCCTCTTCTTCAAACACTACCTCTCCCTCACCTTTGCCTCCCTTACCACCTAATGATGTCCCCATTCCACCGCCTACCAATGATCATGTCATGTGCACAGGTGGGAAACGCGGCTTTCTTCTTCCAAAAACGCGCTTAATCTCTCGGCCACTCCTACAATTTCTCCCATTTCCTCCACATACAAACGTGCTCTTCTGGATCCTCTTTGGCTTTCCGTCATGCGTGATGAATTTAATGCCATTCAACAAAATAACACATGGACTCTTGTTCCCAAACCACCCGGTGTTAATGTTGTTTCCGGCAAATGGGTTTTTAAGCATAAATTTCACGCTGATGGTACTCTTGCTCGTTACAAAGCTCGATGGGTCTGTCGTGGTTTTTCCCAACAACATGGTATTGATTTCGATGAGACTTTTTCTCTTGTTGTGAAACCAAGCACTATTCGTGTTGTTCTCAGCCTTGCCGTCTCCTCTTCTTGGCCTATCCATCAACTCGATGTTAAAAATTCTTTCCTTCATGGCACTCTGAATGAGACAGTTTATTGTCAGCAACCCTCCGGTTTTGAGAATTCCTCCTCTCCCAATCTTGTTTGTCTTCTCCAAAAATCTCTTTATGGACTCAAACAAGCTCCTCGAGCATGGTTTCAACGTTTTGCCACTTTCATTCAAACCATTGGCTTCATTCCATCTAAATCTGATTCCTCTCTCTTTATTTTTCGGTATTCTGAACATACTGCCTATCTTCTGCTCTATGTTGATGATATCATTCTCACGGCTAGCACTGACTCTTTTCTCCACCATATTATCTCCTCTCTTGATCATGAATTTTCCATGTCTGACCTTGGTCCTCTTCACCATTTTCTTGGCATTAATGTCTCTCGCACAAAATCTACTCTTTTTCTCTCTCAACGACAATATATTCTCGATGTGCTTTCTCGTTCTGGTATGTCTGATTGTCAACCTTCTCGTACTCCAGCTGAAATTGGTGCCAAATTGTCGGCTGATGGTGATCCTGTTTCTGATCCCACTCATTATCGCAGCATAACTGGTGCTCTCCAATATGTCACTCTTACTCGCCCTGGCATCTCTTATTCGGTCCAGCAAGCTTGTCTTTTCATGCATGGCCCTCGCACACCTCATCTTGCTCATGTCCATCGCATTCTTAGATATCTCAAAGGATCCCTAGATCACTGTCTTCTTCTTAATTCTTCCTCTCCTACAAGCTTGACAGTTTATTCTGATGCAGACTGGGCAGGCTGTCCAGACACTCGACGGTCCACATCCGGCTATTGTGTTTATTTAGGTGATAATCTTGTTTCTTGGTCTTCTAAAAGGCATGTCACGGTCTCCAGGTCTTCCGCTGAGGCTGAGTACAGGGCGGTGGCTCATGCAGTGGCAGAGGCGGTGTGGCTGCGCCAGCTTCTCGTTGAGCTTCATCGACCAATTGAGCGTGCTACCATTGTTTATTGTGACAATATTTCTGCAGTTTACATGGCCGCCAATCCAGTGCAGCATCGTCGTACCAAACACATCGAGATTGATATCCACTTTGTCCGAGAGAAGGTGGCTCTTGGAGAGGTCCGTGTTCTTCATGTTCCACAAGCGCACAATTTGCTGATATCTTCACCAAGGGGCTCCCGACCGCGTCCTTCGTCGACATACGCTCCAGTCTCAACATCGTTCCTCTCGACGTTGAGCCTGCGGGGGGATCTTAGAGTATAGGCGTGGCCGAACCGGACTCCTATTGGATTGTAATTCTAGTTCTTCTAGACTTGGTGCTCAAGCTATCTTGTACTATATAAACAGCCTATGCGGCTAGATCAATACAACAATCCAAAGCTATTCTTCAATATCTCAAGCTTTCAGTCAGCTCCCGTGTAAATCCCTATGGACTTATTTGGATTCGTCTATAGACCAGCCTATAGACGATCACCGTGTTTGTTTTAAAGGTCCGTGTTAAAGATGCTCTTAACACACTGTAAATGGAGTTTTTTCTGAGAAATTTCAATTCTAGTCACTGGCAGTATTGAAGTGACCAGAGACTTAACTGACATAAACCCCTAAAATCTACAATGTCACAGTAATTAACTCATAAACCTAAAATCCAACTACTAGTGCAACAATTGAAGCTAGAAAACTATGAGCAACTCGTAGTACTACTACGAAACTACTGACGACTGCAATTAGGCACAGTTCCTCGTGACGTCACAATCTTCTTCAGTCTTGAGTTGAGAGCATCACTTGCTCTCCACCCCTGCCTCGGCAGCTCTCCGCGGGGTGCTCTTCCGCCGGCTCCCATTCTGCCGGAATCCGTTGGGCGCCCTCGCCGGCCCTCGGCCCTTCTCCTCCGGCCCCGACTCTGAGCCGCGCTTCGTCTGCCGCCGCCTCTTCTTCCCTCCGTTCTCGGCCGCCCTCGTCGACTCCTTGGCTGGCGCAATCTTTTCTTTTGTGCCGTCGCCGTCGCCGTCGTCTTCAACCTTGGCGACGTCCGCTTCCTCATCGATGTGAAGCTTCTGTGGCCGCCCCCTCCTCTTGTAGGCTGGGATCACCTCCTCGCCGCCGCTGCCGGCGTCCTCGGTCTTGGCAGGTTCCATGGATTTCTTGGCCTTTCCACCTCTGGGCCTACCCATCCAAGATCGAGACAGCCTAGTCACAGATCGAGCTGCAAATAGGAGAAGTAAATCGAGTCACACCTTGTTTCCTTTTGGTGGAAAGAATCACGCACAGAGCTTATGCATAAAGGGATATGATTTTATTTAACCAACATCTGAAATCTGCAACTTGGAATGGCTGTAAGAAGGGACAGACAGACTCAGCACAAGACATGGTTTCAGTTAGCATCTGAACAAGAATCTCACCGCAAATCACCCCGTGGAACCAAGAACATCAGACTCAGAGGGCATACTTATTTCAGATGGGAATGAAATGATGTTTGCTTGGTGGGTTGGGTACCCAAGGAGAACCAACTGCAAAGCAACCTAGCTACTGTACTGTACCATCTGAATCCAACAACCAAAAACAAAAGGCGAGAACCGTGCGAAGAGCCTCATATCTAATCTATCTACTACTACTATCTAGAACTCCAAGTCACCCAACCAACGTCCAAACGAGGGATTAATAACGAAAGAAGAGGAAAAACGACGAAGAATCCGGAACGACGCAGAGTCTGAATAGGTAAGGGAGCAAGGCACGAACTTGTTTGAACAAAGCTATTCTCCGTTGGATTCTTGCAGGGAGCGAGAGGAGATCTTCGGAGGAGGCTTTGCTGGTTTGTCTGGAGTCTGGAGTGATCTATGGTGTTTTTGACAGTTCCTTTGGACTGATCTACGGTTGCTCTCACTCTGAGGCAAGAACAGAGGAGGCGCAGGGGCAGGGTGATGCTGTTGTGCCAATGGACCTTTGGGTAGCAGATATGGACGGTGGGTGGGGAGCGTCTCAAGTTTTGTGGAAGGTTGTGCGCAGCGCACACAGAGAAGAGAAGAAACCAAGAGGCAGACGAGAGAACCGGTCACACTATTCTCCAGAGAGAGGAGAGAGAGATAAAATTTATTTGGGTAGCTCTTTGTGGAGATGATATACTGTACCAGGAACCACGGTAAGGACAACTCCAACCAAAAAAACCATTTTATTTGATTGTGTCTATTTGAGTTTGTATAAAAAAAATCACAACCCAATTTAAAGATTTATTTCGTTTACACATCCGTTTTGTATCCATTTTTCTATCTGTTTAGACTCATTTATATCTCAAATCTGAATCGTATTCGGATCCAAAGCTAACACAAACTGAACGCTCTCTGTGTCCTCCTTATTGATGTGTGTCCTATAAATATCCGATCAAGCCTACCTGTCACCGACCTATCCTACTTCTCTTTTTTCTCTTTATCCTCATCGCGCCACATAAGTAGAGATCTATGCGGCCATGCCCGACCACCAGTCCATCGGCAATATGTCGAGCCCGCACAATGGTTGCGTGCGCGCGATGATTATGTGGTTCCGCACCGAGAACCATGAGCTAGCGTGACGCAACATAGTCTCATGCGCCGCTAGAATGCGAGGCAGCGGGTCGAGGTCATCGCGCTTGTGCGCAAGATCCACGACGCGCGCCGCTTCCTCGTGTTGTAGCGGCTCACGCAACAGCTGATCCGGTTGCGTCGCTTGTAGCTTGGCGGTCGTGGAGGGTTAGGAGGAGTCACCTTCACGCGATCGAGGTTGGGTTGTGCTCCACTGGGAGCGAGCTGCCTTTGGGGTCAAAGTTGCGCCATGAACGCCGAGGAGGGCGTGCTGGCTATAGAAGACGTGCTATCTTCCCGTCCAAATGGGTATACGTGTTGACCGCGTCGACTCTAACTGATGTTCGTTATCCATTTTAATGATCCAAGTAAATAAATAAATAAACATATACAATACATATTTGTTTGGGTCTCTGCATTGGAGTTTCCCTAACAACGTGAAGGTAGGAATGTACCCACATGGTTTCTCGCAACTTCACTGCAAAACCATTTCTTCTTCTCATTTGTTCTTACAGTTTCATCAAACAAACGCTATTACCCACGTGGTTTATTTACACTTGGCCACTAACACCAAAGGCATCCCTAACTATCGTGGTATCATAATGGACATATGCCAGGGGTGGTTTATCCAGGGTGGTTAGGGACCGAATGATGTCGACGGTGCCGGATGCGGGATTGGGCACGAGCACTTAGAGACACAGCGAAGTACCCAGGTTCGGTGCCCTCCTGTGGATGTAAAACCCCTCCTCCTGCTAGGATGACTCTTTGATGACCAATGTGCAATGGTGTTCCTTGAGATGTGTGGGGATCAAGAAGAAGGAGCTCTCTGCTCTCTTCTTTGCCTCGAGTGAGTGGGGGGGGATAAATGAGCGGACCCTCTCCTCGAAGGGCTCCTAGGGGTCTTACAATCGACCTCCCAGGTTACAGTATTCCTAAAGAATGGGGGTGGACCCTAGTCGTCAATGTCTTTGGCTTCAGTGGGTCATGCCGGTTGCGGAGTCCTGTAGAGAGTATGCTGGATCGTCATGTGTGTGTGTGTGGGGGGGAGGCTGTCGGGACCCGTCCCTCGTGGGTCCCACCAGGTGTGGGCTCCTGTAGCCTATATGCCCAGTTGTCATACGGGGCACTGTAGCTCGTAGGATACGGGGTCATGTGGTAGGTAAGGCATGTGGCTACAGTGCCGAGCCATCCGGGCGTTGGTCGCCCCGATAAGTGGTACCCGTTTCACTGTAGCCACTCTCTCCGTGTCGTCAGAGGCGGGTCGCCTCTGTACTTGGTAAGGTGAGAAGTGATGAACGCTGACTCCGGTCGTGTGTCGGTTGCTGCCAGCCGTCCAGACGGTTGCTGGGCTCAGTAGGCATCCAGCTAGGGGGGGAGCCGACTGACGAATTTGATCCACCCCGTTTATCTTGAAAGGTTCTTTCGCCTCCTTGGCCCTACCAGGGGTCATCCCCCCGACACTTGCATCATCCTGCAAACCATCAGGCCGACGCTTCCTATTCTTTTCTGCCATTCAACATTGTTCCATATACGTGTTCATGGATGAGTTTATGCATCTGAATTTTTATAAATCAGATACAAAGTTGAAGATGGTTTATAAAAGTCTGAACCTTCGTCATCTAGGACTCTGATACCCTTGGTTCATCCAAAACTTCATTTTATAACAGGTGTCTTTCTCACTCCACCCTCCCTTCTTCTCTGTATCTGCTCCTTTCCCGGGTCGACATCGTCGTTATACCAGCACTGCCACTCGTCCATGCCTTCTCGAACCTCCGCCGCTCCATCCGGGTACCAGGCCCACTTTGCCTATGTCATCATTCCTCTTATCACCCGTCCGCCGCCTAAGTACCCCCCCCCTTACACCACACAAGGTTAGTATTTGTAAAGATGTCATAGCAAAATTATTAACTATATTTTCTTTACTTTGACGCTTTGAAGCAAACACGATGGATCCGGACGATGAGTACTTCAACAACAACTTCATGGATTCATACTCCTAAGCTGACGAGGACAAATGAAACATCGATGATTCAGGTCTTTGTACTAGTATACGCTGAGCGTGCAGAGGAGCATGTCCTAAATTTGAAGGGATCAATCAAGAGACATCGAGTGTTGAACCGGGAGAGGACATGTAGGCATTTGACGTTGATGGACGACTACTTTGCCTCTGATGCCCTCTTCATGGAAAAATTTCATCGACATTTTTAGATGCGAAAAAATGTTTTTGATTGCATCTGTGTTCGAGACTATGTTACTATTTCATCTTGAAGTAGAATGCTGCTGGAAAACTAGATACCATGGTTATATCAGAAGTGATCGACTGCATTGAGGATGCTCACCTACGGCACGATTGCATATTCATGAAACGAATACATTTGGATGTCTAAAAGGACATGCGAGTTGCAATGGTTGTGTTTACTACTGTGATTGTGAAGGTGTTTGGACCATAGTACTTGAGAGAATCAACAGTCGTAGACTTCGAAATGCTCATGGAATCCTCGAAAGCGAAATTGCAGTCGGTATACTTGGATCCCTTCAACGCATGCACAAGAGATACAAGAACTGTTCGTATGCTCTGTAAAGGCAATATCAAGGACATGTTAAGAAGTCCACCATCATTTTTTAAGCAATTGCATCACTAGACATATGAATTTGGCATGCTTTCTTTGGCATGCCCGGCTCTCATAATGACACCAACGTGTTGCATCGGTCTCCATTGTTTGCTAGATTAATTAAAAAAACAACCTTTTCCGTACAACTATACCATTAATGAGCATGAATACAATACAAATCACTGTATGGTTAATGATATATATCCTTTATGCACGAACTTCATCAAGTTCATCTCTAAGTCAATTGGTAAGAAAAAATCTCATTGTACCCAAAGACAAGGATGAGGTAAAAAGATGTGAAAAGAACATCTAAAGTGCGTCAAGCCCCGTCTGCAGTTGTTTTAGCACTCGATAAACATGATATCCAAAGATCTTGTGAAAGATGATAACGGTTTGGGTGATCATGCATCACTTGATTATTGTAGTGGATGACGAAGGTCTCTAATTTAGGAATATGGGCGGTTTTTATCAAACTTTCAGCTTAGAATCCCAAGGTGTTTGAGGAGTTTGTTCAAATGTACCAACATATTCGATATTCGCAAAAAAATAAATTGATATAAAAAACTCATAAACAACTTTCTGAAGATGCAGATAGCAGCAAAAACCAGCACGGCAAACGGACAGCGGGGACAGGCAACGTGAGAGACGAGACAAGGCCAATGTGAAATGTCCCCTGACGACGCAGTGTACGTGGGATGCACTGTCTGATGATTCCCTGTTTGGTTTTGGAGGGAGGAGAGGGGTAAAATGCTGAAAAAACGAAGGATTTATTACCATCTTGGTAGAAAACACCAAACCCGGCTGTGTCGTGTACCTCCTCTCTCTGCACGGAGCACGAACCAACCAACAACTTGGACGGTGGCTCCACTGATGGTGTCGTTCGTCACGTAGTTATGGCCCTCCTCCCGTGCACCCTCCGGCCTCCTCCGCTGCTGATAGCACTATCCATTGTCGTGCACTAGCTGCTTGCGGCTCGAGTTTGGACCAACAACAGCTTAGGCGTGTTTGGTCTGAGTTCAAGCCTATGGTACTAATCTTACTACTAGCAAATGTTTTGGGAAGGTTTTGCTTATGATATGGAAGCTGGACAAGGGGGGGGGGGGGGGGGGGGGGATATAATACGTGGGTAAAAGAGCGTTGACACATCATAATTAAAATCTGGCTAATATTCAAATATCAATATATCTTTGTTTGGGTACATTTTTTATGATCTGGTTCTTTGATCGAACATATGCCGCAAGGGGCGAATCAACCTTGGTTGAGTTGGTTAGAGTGTGGTGGTTGTTGCGCGTTCATGCCCACTGCGATCAGCATTGGTGCCCACACGATCCTTCATTGGAGGCACGTATGGCTCATCGGACGAGAGGTCGTCTCCGCGTTTGTTCAATACCGGAGAGACGCGAAGGAACGGCTAACTGTCCATCGCCTTGCCGTATTAAACCAGCGTGTCCCGCATTCAAACCGACTCCTCCATTCCCCTACCTGGCACTTGCTATTTAAGAGGACCCTCATAGAACCGTGGATCACACCACACAAACCCACCCCCTTTCTTCTTCCTCCGCCTCCATTGCACCTCCACTCTCCTAGGCATGACTCCGAGCTTTAGGCTCTTGTGGGATAGAGGTTAGTTCACAGCGAGTAACACCAACTGCGGACATAAGCTCTCCTAAAGCCGGATGTAGTGGTTGCCCAGGCGGCAATTACGGTCAGCTCCTCTCCTCGTGTCGTGGGAGGGCTTCTCGCTGACTCGGGTCCCAAGAAGGCCACAACTTCCCACCCTCCAATAGATGCCAAGCTTGGTGGACAAACCGTTGACCGATTAGCCGCTTGGCCGGGGAGGCGTACGACGGTCTTTCCCTCACACTTAAGCAGCACTGACCACCGCAACAGTCAGTCTCCTTCATCGTATAAGTAGGAGGGTCGAGTGATGCACCATACGGAGGATGAAGGTTGTTGGTCCAGACAACCGGCATGCCTCACCGGCTATCAGGTACAATGAAGGTTCTTCGATGGCGGGAGCACCGAAGCCAGCGAAAAGCAAGGAAGGCCCATTCGGCCGATCAGAGTAGTTTTAGACTAGGTTAAACTCTTTCGTCCATTTTTATGAAAATCGCCCGATTTGCATGAAATGTATCTGCTTTATGTAAATTATATTCAAATTTGGTTGAAATCCGTCCGAGTTTGTGCGAACTTGGAGTATTTTGGTTAAACTACTGGAGGATGGATGCGGCTCTAGTTGATTGGCCTGGTCCTGCATCAGTATTTGCGGATCGATGCGCGAACATTTGTCGTGTCTGTTTTACGAGTTAACGCTAAAGATGCCCTAAGTGCCTAAACAAGCATCTAACGTTGGACATGACCTAAATGATCATGGGAGTGTTAGGCCATATTTAATAGATTACAAATTACATATTCTATAATTCAAAATCATATCACTTTTTTCAAAGGTATCTTTTAGGAATTTTTTATTTTGTCTAGCGGTTTTCCTATAACTTAATCACTATACTATAGATTTGGTCTACTCATTTAATCAAACACCTACAATACACATGCATACAACCCACAACCATCAGTCTAACACGATCACACGCAGTGAGCAATCTATCGGCAACAATTAGGGGGTATTTGATAGGCTGCATAGCCTTCAAACAGGTCGGATGATGCAACGAAAATGTGTTGGGTATCAGATGTGGAGGACTGACACGCATCTGCACGAATCTTGAAGCAGTCGAGATCTAGCCCCTGGAGACGCTCGAATTGTCAGTTTCCAACAAAGCCAGGCTAAGTCGGACGCATAAGAGGGGAAAGACGCACGCGGGGGTGAAGAAGATTGTGGCACTGAGATGGCGGGAGAGGGAAATTGGGCAGCGCGAGATGGCTCGAAACCTAGGTTCACCTTCATTTGCTCGCTCGCATTTTTTCATGGTACAAGTCCATCATTTGTTCTTAGACGGCTGACGATGGTGAATCAGATATGCGACAAAGGCAGCAACGACGACTACAATCACCGACAGGAGGACGTGCTCTTCTTCTTGTTCTTCTTCTCTGACTTCATGCCGTCCTCCTCGTCTGTGTCATGGGCAGTTCGTCGGATCCAAAAGGGGGGGTAAGCCTTCAACCCCCTATTAGGTCCTTATGTACAACGTGTACGGTAGATTTTGCCACTGCTTCATCCTATAATTAGGTCCTTGTCGAACCATTGATGTTGCCATTAGATTATGACCAAACGGATAAATATGTTGTTCATGCAGCTGCATTCATAGTTGTAATTCACGTCGGGTTCATGTTTTTACATAAGAGAGTTGTTCGTCATAGAAAGAAGTATGACATCAATTATGGTCCATGTCAATGTGTGAGGAAGAGGATGTCGAATCTGAACTACATCTACAACTGCAACGACACAGAGACTGTGAACATGCTTAGAAAGTGTAGAGCATCATTTGCCAACCTTGTGGAGACATTTAGGTCCAAGGACCGCTAGAAGATAGCATGCACACCTGCGCGTGAAAGAAACAAGTTGCCATGTTTCTTCATGTTGTTGTCATGGTTAGAGATTCAGGGTTATCCACTACTTGTTCACGAGATCAAACAAGACCATTTTCACTATTTCAAGCAGGTGTTGTTTGCCATTGGAGTGTCGAAAGGAGAGATGATCGAGGCATCAACCGGTCAAACTCCAACCATTATTCAAACACTCCTAAGATGGTATCCGTATTTTAAGGTGAACATTAGTCGTTGTTTATGCCTTGACATGTTTGTTTTGTTCCTATACAATGATAGCATTGTCTTTTCATGCCATAACAGAAATATATACGCGCAATAGATGATATTCATGTCACCGCTAGAATACCAAGGTCACAGTCTGCAACACATAGGGGTAAAAAGCACTACACATATCACAATATGCTTGTTTTTTTCCCGGGGAAATGATCTACTCCCTCCGATCCATATTAATGGACTTAAGTTTGTCTAGATACACATGCATCTAGTCTAATACTTAACTAGATACATACAAATTTAGACAAAGTTGAGTCCATTAATATGGATCGGAGGTAATAGCATATTGTTGTTGTTGTTGTTGTTGTTACGTTCAATCTAAACTTCACATACCTGTTAGTTGGATGGAAATGATCTGCTTATGATGTAAACATTCTTGCTGATAATATGATTAGATCTGATGGCATTAGTATACTCGATGGCAAGAAGATGTTGCATATGCTGGCCGGAGATGTCGTGGGACTGACGGAAGGCGCACCGACGACCCGAAGGCGATCATCATCATCAGGCAGGCAGCGCGGCTGGCGGTGGCCAGCTTCCGGTTCAAGCGTCCAGGCTCCGGGCGTGGCTTCCTCCCACTCCCACTCCCACTCCCAGCCCTCTCCGCCTTCCTTTCCCTCCATCCATCCTCTGACGCGCCCCTGGAACAGCAACGAGTTCACCTCGGTCGGTGCTGCCTTGGAGCATATGGAAAGCTCGACACACAGCTCGTTGGACATGGCGCCCTGACGACGGGAGTGCAGCGGCAGCATCGGTGGCGTCTGCATGCGCCCCGCTTCCAGCCCTTCCCTGGCATAAAATTTACTCCACCCATGCCGGCTGCACGCGCGTGCTGCTGTGGTGTATGTAGTACGCGCTCGTGGGCGTGGAGACAGTCTGGGGGAAGGGAAATTAACGAGGGCAGCGGTCGCCGGTCAAGGCTGGAATGATCCTGCCACCGCCACCGGCGGTCTGCTCCTGCTCTGCTCTGCTCGCCACCACGGTGGTCAGCCTTTTTTCCCGCAGGCGGTCACGAGGAAGAAAGCAGAAGGAGGAAGAGGAGCGTGTCGCGTGTCGCGTGTCGCTGCTGCCACGCTCTGCCGCGGTGCGCGTAGACCGTATCTGTGGTCGGTCGTGCGTGGACTGGTTTGGTTAGATGGAGCCATGGAGGCGCCGAAAGAAGGGTCACCCACCACAACGGCATTTTAAAATGCATGATTAACATTTTTCAAAACATATTCTTTTACTGTATACTTCTTCCACACACATTCTCATTTTTTATATACATCAGGTACATTTTTTACATACACGTGAAATGCGCAATTAACATTAATTAACAAAAATATGTCTATTTTTCATCCACATTATATATTTTTGTATACATTAGAAAAATACAAGTTTACCATTTTTCATATATACTATATACTATGACGTATACTTTTTAATGCGCATGTAACAATTTGTGTATACATAAAATGCTTATTTCTACACATGTTTAACATTTTTCAGATATACAATTAGAATTTTTCAATGTAGTATGTTAAATAATAATAAATTATATATACATATATATTCCTCAAATAATAATAATAATTATTTAAATATTTATAAGTCTTAAATATAGTAAAATGTAAAAAAATTTAAAAAAATTTATAAAAAAACTATAGGTTTGGGGTATACATAGGGCCGACCCATTCTGACGATTGCTTGAGGTTGGACTTGCTATTATCTTGCGTCAAGAGAAACAATAGTTAGTTGCACCTCGTGCGTGTGGCGGGGTCGTGCCCGTCAATCGGTTGTTACTTGCTTCCGGCCCATACTGGATTTTTATTTGTTTAATTCTTGGAGTTAAAAAAACATTTATTTTTATTTTTATTTTTATAATTTCCTATTATTTTTGCGTTTTCTTGGTTTTAAAAAATGTTTTAGTTTTCCTTTGTTTCTTTTTTCTATTTTCACTCTTTTTATTATTTTAGACTGGCTATTTTTGTCACTTTTTCCCGTTTTTTCTTTCACTTTTATTATAGAACAAGAAAATTTCTTATACACATATAATCTTTTCAAAATACATGTAATATTTTTCTTATAAATCTTGTAAAAAAATGTTTAAACGTTGAACAATTTTTCAATTCATGATTTAATTTATTTTCAAACATATATTTTGATGTCCACCTTTTCATATCAAGAACATTATTAAAATGCATGATTAAAATATTTTTATGTCTACTTTTTCCCCATACACATTTATGCATTTTGTATACATCAGAATAAATATATATATATATATATATATATATATATGTATAACATATTTTAAAATACATTATTAATAATTTGAAAAAACACACATAGTAAAATTTTATATACATGTTTAACCTTTTTGAGATACACAATTTAAATTTATTAAAAAATTGAAATATTTTTATACACATTGTATATTTGTTGTGTACATTAGGAAAATTTTATTTTAACCATTTTTTTCATATAGATGATTTTTTGTATATATATTTTGATGACTATATTTTTATAAAATTTTAACGATTTGTGTATACATGAAGTACATACTTTTATACATGTTTAAATTTATTCAAATATACAATTAGCATTTTTTAATGTTGTATGTAAAATATTTATTATAATTGCTATATTTAGAATATTTATAAACATAAGAAAAAGTAAATAGACAAAAAAATATGAAAAAAAACAAAAGTACAGTGGTATACATTGGGTCGGCTCATTCAGGCGATTGCTTGAGGTGGGACTTTTTGTTGTCTCACGTCAAACGAGACATAGTTGCTCTTGGACTTTGGTTACCTTATGGTCTCTCTGGTGGGTGAGAAGGCGGGCGATCCATGACCAAGACTTTCAGAGTCCGTTGATCACATATGCCTTTGTTATCAAGTTCATTCAGGACATTGGTGATATTCCACAAAAACCAGGTTCGTGTATGCGGGGAAGAGCAGAGGACGCGCATGTGATTTTAGATACTATTGGGCGAGTTGTGTGGATTGCATCTGAGACATCTGACTACAAAATCAACGTTGATGGAGGATTGTCCCGCAATGGAGACTTGGGAGTGGCTTCAGCAATGTGCAGAGATAAATTGGGCAATTTTGTTGGTGCCTCGGCGACAATCTATCAGGGCTTGGTGGATGCACCTACTTTGGAAGCATGGGCATGCAGTGAAGGACTCTCCCTGGCACAAGATCTTTACATCAGCAATGTTCAAATCACGTCGGACTGTAAGGAGGTCATCACCAACATCTCGGAAGGTCACCCCGCGCAGGTGTTCGATGGTTCTGAAGGACATCAAGCATCGACAAGGGCAAGTTCATCAAGCTATCTTCAAATTTGAAGGAAGAAAGCATAATTTCGAGGCCCATACTTTAGCTAAAGCATCCTTTCATCTTGGGGTGGGACGCCATGTTTGGTTTATCCGCACCTCCAAACTTCATTCTTATGCATGTAAGCGTTTTGAAGTTAAGAAAGGGTATTGCAATGTTACCCCTCCAAAAAGAAGTTGCTCTTGGACCACTTCATGCAACACAATCACACCATCCAAGATATGTCGATCGAGAATGAATGTCGTATGGACCTGATCAATCATCAATTCCCTCGCTCCGGTCACTCTCATGATCAACAAAAAGGCATTTCCCATTAGCCATAGTATGGAAGAATAGTCTTGTTATCTTCTTTCATAGTCCCATGGCAATTGCTCTGTGAAGCAATCCACATTATGCGCACCAAGATTCGACGACGTGGCTCATGGGTCTGTGATTGGTCAATCTTTGCCACCGGCTTATGGCTCGACCTGGTGATCATGGTATAGCTATTGCTTATAGAATCAAAGTTCATTCATGGCAAAGAAAGAAAAAGGAAAAAAAGAATCAAAGTTTATGAGTTTCGCTTGTTTAGAGGGTAGAATCAGGACCTGACTTTGGGTTGATCTTTCAGAAGCCATTGAGCTTAACAACAACACTGATTGTAACATTTCTATGGTTTGAGTGGTTATAAGTTTTACCCGCATAAAAATATACTGTATTACAGAACCAAATAAAGACGCTTCAGAGTTCAGATAACCACCACAGATCACTGTCGTCGACGTTATAAATATAATCCCCACTCATGCATGCATGCATGCAAAAAACCTGGATCATCTCTAGAGACTACCGACCTAGCATGCCTGCGGTGCAGGGAGGCAGAGGCGCGCCGCAGAGGCACCTGTTGTGCTCGTAGCACTCCGGCCCGTGCGCCGCCATGAACCTCCCCGCCGGGATCTCGCCGCAGAGGCCGTTGTAGCTGACGTCAAAGTGCTCCAGCTTCACGTCCCTCAGCGACTTGGCCACGCCGCCGTTGATCCGGTTGTGGCTGAGGTCCAGGAAGGTGAGGTGGTGCGGGAACCTGACGTCAGTCATGTCGAACTCCAGCTCGTTCCACGACAGGTCCACCTTGGCCACCGGCTTCGTGATGCCGAACAGGAACGCCGACGGGTCGCCGGTAAGCCGGTTGCGGGACAGGTCGAGCGTGTCGACCTCCCCGTCGCCGCAGTCGCCCGGTATCTCGCCGGTGAGCCGGTTGTTGGCCAGGATCAGGAACCTGAAGCTGCCATGCAGCAGCCCCGGCGGGATGGCGCCCGTCAGCATGTTGCCGCTGAGGTCCAGGTACCTGAGGTCGGGGAGGCTGCCCAGGGAGCCAGGGATTGGGCCGGCGAGCTTGCCGTCGGCGATGACGATGGTGCGGAGCCTCGTCAGCCCCGCGAGGAAGCCCGGCACCGGACCGGAGATGGAAGTGCCGGCGATGTTGAGGTCCTCGAGGCGCGTGAGGTTGCCCAAGGAGGACGGGATGGGGCCCGACAGGCCGCGGACGGACTGGACCTGGAGGATCACGAGCTCCGGGAGCTCGCCCAGCGCCGGCGGCACCGCCGCGCGGACGCCGTCGAGGGAGGAGAGCGCCAGGCCCGTGACGCGGCCGGAAACGGAGCAGAAGACGACGGCCGGCTCCCAGGCGCAGCAGTTGGTGGCGGGGAGCCAGGACGAGAGCTGGACAGGGTCGCCGAGTTGCGCCTTGATTCTCAGCAGCGCGGCGCGGTCGCCGCCGTCGCAGTCCATTGCCGACGACGACGCGACCACGGCAAACAGCACGAGGCACAGCAGAGCATGCCAGGAGGAGATTGGCAGATGAGCCGCCATTGCCGAGGGAAGCACAAATGAAGAGCTGGTACATTTATTTGTGCTTCTAATGCACATCTAAATACACTCGAGTTCCCAGACAAGATCTGGAGCTATGGATTCCATGGTGGTCAATGTACCAGCTGGAACGACAACCACATGTGCCTCAGGGGTACAGAGAAACAGAATGTTAGTTACCAACGGATTTCAGATGGCATTTGAGTGACAGTACAAACAGAAAAGATACCTGAATAGAAGCAGATAAAACAGGTGGAGCTGGACACACAGGCAGCACAGTGATCTCAAATTATGACCATGGCAGCAAATCTTGCTTAATCATAACCAAGTTTGTGCCGACAGTAACCGCAAATCACAGTACCCCACGAGAAATCGCCTTACCAAGCAAAAAAAAAAACTTGAATTTTAACTTGATTTTGGATAAATTTTATCCGGATTTAAAATTCATTCAAAAAATTGTTCAGTAACCGCGGTAACCAAAAATCTTAGTGCCCCACGAGATTATTTTTCATCTGGTATACAAAACCTTGATCACTACCAATATGTGGTAGTACTATTGCTACATAACAAACTGGACAGTTCTGCTACTTGAACACACTCTAGATTTTCTTTTCTTGGTAGCTAAACTGGACAGTTGCTATAACATTGGATGGTTGGCGTCATTTAACAACATGGCAACGGCTGCAGGGCTTCAGAACATTCAACTTGACCGTGGATGGTGTGAAAACAAGAAAAACTTGCAGTTCGGCACACATCAATTGATGGGCCTGGGTATCTATTTATATCCAGAGGTTTACACGGTTTGGTTGTTGTAGATCGATCCTAGAGGAGATCACAACCGAGTACAACAGAATACATTTACGTTAAGATTCTAACTACCTAACTTGATCTACAAGTTGGAGGATATCGGCTGTTTAACACACACCCTCAATCACAACCGGAGAGGTTGAGATTGTGCCTGAAGAGCCGAAGCTGCTGCACTCCAACTGGTTTAGTTAGGCCATCTGCTAGCTGATCCTGTGTAGGAATAAACCGTATGTCCAATGCCTTGCTTGCAACACGTTCTCGAACGAAGTGGAAATCAACTTCGATGTGCTTAGTCCGTGCATGAAACACTGGGTTAGCAGAGAGATACGTGGCTCCAAGATTATCGCACCAAAGGACCGGAGCGCGTGACTGATAGACTCCCAGTTCTCCGAGCAAGGATTGTAGCCAGATGATTTCTGCTGTAGCATTCGCCAACGCCTTATATTCTGCCTCTGTACTCGATCTTGCCACTGTGGCTTGCTTGCGTGAACTCCACGATATAAGATTGCTGCCATAGAACACTGCAAAGCCACTAGTAGAGCGCCTGTCATCAGAAGAACCAGCCCAGTCAGCATCTGAAAATGCGCTAACTAAGGAGGTTGCAGACTTGCGAATATGAAGACCAGTGTGCACTGAATGCTGCACATAGCGAAGAATCCTCTTTACTGCTGTCCAATGCTCATCCGTGGGCTCATGCAAAAACTGACAGACTTTGTTTACCGCAAATGAGATGTCAGGACGTGTCAGTGTGAGGTATTGCAAAGCTCCAACTGTGCTGCGATATCTCGTGACATCATCAGGTGACAAAGGAGAACCCCCTTCACGAGAGAGTTTATCCGTGACTGTCATGGGTGAGGTGGCTGGCTTACAGTTGCTCATCCCTGCTTTAGCAATCACATCAGCTGCATACTTTCCTTGAGATAGGACAAGATCCTCCCCTGATCGCCTCACTTCAATGCCCAAGAAGAAGTGAAGATCACCAAGGTCCTTGAGAGGAAAATCAGTATGAAGATCACGAATTAGGCGACTGACAGCTGAGGGAGAGGAACTGGTAATAATAATGTCGTCCACATAAACCAACATGAACATGACCACACCTCCAGAATTGTACACAAAAAGTGAAGTATCAGCACGAGAAGGGACAAACCCAAATTCCTGAAGTCTGGAGCTGAGACGTGAGTACCATGCACGAGGGGACTGCTTCAAACCGTAGATGGCCTTGTCGAGCTTGCAAACATGATGCGGAAAACGTGAGTCAATATACCCAGGGGGTTGTCTCATGAACACATCCTCTTCCAGAACGCCGTGAAGAAACGCATTCTTTACATCAAGTTGTCGAAGAAGCCAACCGCGGGAAACTGCAATAGACAAAACCAGACGGATGGTAGCAGATTTAACAACGGGACTGAAAGTGTCCTCGTAATCAACTCCATAGCGCTGTTTGAATCCTTTCGCCACAAGCCGTGCTTTGTGACGTTCAATAGTACCGTCGGCTCTGTGTTTGACGCGAAAGACCCATTTGCAGTCAATGAGATTACGTCCAGCTGCAGGTGGAACAAGGTGCCATGTATGGTTGCGTTGTAGAGCTTGAAATTATTCATGCATCGCCGACGCCCAAGAGGGATCAGCGAGAGCAGCAGAAACGCTGGCGGGCACGGAAGGAGACGAAGTCGTGGCGAGAAACCCACGTTTACGCGTGTCGTACGTCACCGTACCATCGGTACGGACGTGCGGCTTGATGACCCCCGCCTGGGATCTGGTGCGAGCACGTGGGAGGGAGGGCGCCGCTGGTCGCTCCTCGACCAGAGCAGACGAAGGGAGCACAGGAGCTTCATCAGGTGCCTGTGCTGGCGTACTGGACGCGGAAGGCGCGGTCGTCCGTGGCCCACCAGAGGCCGGCTGCTCGACGGGATCAGCGCCGGTTGGCTGGTTTGTTAGGCCAGGCGAATCTGCAGCGGGATTGGCACCCGCAGCGCCTGCAGTAGAATCAGCGACGGGACCCGCGACGTTCGGATGTTCTGCAGCTTGTTCCTGCACATGCAATGAGGTAGGAGATGGCTGCAAGGCCGAATTAGTCCAAACAGGAGCAGGTAAAGCATCACCAATTTCTGCATGTTGGTTACACGAGTCCGTATTACGTTCCATAGCCTCTGGAGAGAAAACAAGGATTTGTTCAAGGAGTTGATCAGGTGTTTGTTTCGGTGTGTCAATGGAGAATGGAAAAAGATTTTCATCGAAGATGACATCACGCGAAATAAAGACACGACCAGTGGAGACGTGGAGGCAGCGGTATCCTTTGTGCATCATACTGTAACCAAGAAAAACACATCGCTTGGAGCGGAACTGGAGCTTGCGTTCATTGTAGGGACGAAGACATGGCCAGCAAGCGGATCCAAAGGTGCGCAAGAAATTATAATCCGGTGTTTTTCCAAACAATCGCTCTAGGGGGGTAGTATTGTTGATAGTACGAGTGGGGAGACGATTGATAAGAAAACATGCTGTTAGGAATGCTTCATCCCAGAAACGAAGCGGCATGGAGGCGTGTGCAAGGAGTGTAAGTCCAACATCAACTACATGACGGTGTTTTCGCTCGGCAGAGCCGTTTTGCTGGTGAATATGTGGGCAGGAGACATGATGTTCAATACCAAGTTGACGAAAAAAGGTGTTGAGTTTTTCGTACTCACCCCCCCAATCTGTTTGCATGCAAAGGATTTTGTGGTTGAGTAAGCGTTCAACATGAACTTGGAATTCAAGAAAAACACGATAAACATCAGCTCGAGATTTGAGACAATAAACCCACGTAAATTTACTGAAATCATCAATAAAGTTGACATAGTACTTAAAGCCTCCGAACGAGGTGCACGCAGGCCCCCAAACATCAGAGAAGACAAGCTCAAGAGGTTTGGAGGATGACCTATTCGACCTAGGAAAGGGAAGTTGGTGACTCTTTCCCTGTTGACAAGCATCACACACAGGGATTTTATTTTTATTCGACTCACGAAGAAACTCTAAATTTTGACGACGAAGGGCTTGATCCACCACCGGAGAGGCTGGATGGCCTAGACGATAGTGCCATCGAGTATGGGTATGCTTGACGGCAGAGAGACCTTGTGGTGTCCTGTCATGGCTGCCGGTGAGTGGGTAGAGGCCTCCATTAGTGCCCCCTCGAAGAAGAACCCTCTTCGAAGCACGATCCTTGACAACAAAGTAAGTAGGGTGAATTTCAACACAAACATTATTGTCATTGGAAAGTTTGTCAGTGGAAAGTAAACTTCGTGTGGCTTGAGGGACATGAAGCACATTTCGAAGGATGAGAGGTCTATGCGACGTTTGGATCTGAGAGGAACCAATATGAGAAATCGGCATACCTGACCCGTTCGCTGCGTGGACTTGATCCTTGCCGGTGTAGCGTTCATGCATGGTTAGCTTGTCCAGATCGCCGGTTATGTGGTCAGTAGCACCTGAATCCAGGTACCAGGAGGGATCGAACCCTTGACCAGTAGAGGCGTGGTTGGCGATGCGCTCCTTGCGGATGAAGGCGTGGTCGAAGCGGCGATAGCAGTCGAAGACGTCGTGGCCTGGGCGCTTGCAGAGCTGGCAGATGGTGTCACTCTTGCCCCCTGCTCGGCCAGAGTTGGGAGCGCCACAACCACGGTTGTGATTGTGGCTCGGGTCACCACAGTTGTGGTTGTGACCAGGAGATCCACAGGTGCGGCCGTTGCCGCCGCCGGTAGAGTTACCACCGCCACCGCTGCTGCCACCAGAGCCGCGGTTGCGGTTGCCACCAGAGTTGCGGGAACGACTCCCGCCGGAGCCACCGCCGCTGCCGCCAGAGTGGCGGCTAATGTTGTTCGCCGAAGAGCCGCCGGAGCCGGGGAGCTGGAAGACGTGGTCCTGGTGCTGATGACGAAGCTCGAAGTCGAGCAGATGAGAGTAAAGCTCATTGAGCGAGATCTCATCGGCCCGAGTGGTGACGGAGGTGACGAGCGGATCGTAGGTGGAGTCCAGGCCGGTGAGGAGATAGATGATGATGTCCTCCTCGTCCAGTTTCTTGCCAGCAGCAGCGAGGGCGTCGGTGAGGCCCTTCACCTTGGTGAAGTAGTCCACCATGGACAGATCACGCTTCTGGATATGCGCAAGCTGTCGACGAAGCTGCATGATGTGCGCCCTGGAGCGGGTCGCATAGGTGCTCTCTAGAGCACTCCATACCGCCGCAGATGACGGCAGGAACAGAACCTGCAGCAGCGTGTTGTTGGAGAGCGTGGACAGCAGGAAGCTGAGGCAGTGCTGATCCCGGGTCACCCAGGAGAGGTAGGCGGGGTTGGGTACTGGCGGGGCGCCGTCAGCACCGGGGATGACCTTGTCAGGGGCCGGTTCAGATCCATCGGCGATGGACATCCAGTGCGCGCCGCGGAGAGCAGGAAGGATTTGGGCCTTCCAAAGGAGATGGGTGTCATGGGACAGCTTGACGGTGACGAGGCCGGTGAGGGAGGGAGATGGTGAGGATGAGGCCATGACGCCAAGCGGTTGGGTGGTGACTGCGCCGGAGGAAAGCGACGCGAGGGCGGAGCTGGTGGCGGCTGCGGTGGTGTAGGAGGTTTGGCCAGGTGCTGTGCTCATCTTAGATGGGAAGAGGACGGCCTGATACCATGTGAAAACAAGAAAAACTTGCAGTTCGGCACACATCAATTGATGGGCCTGGGTATCTATTTATATCCAGAGGTTTACACGGTTTGGTTGTTGTAGATCGATCCTAGAGGAGATCACAACCGAGTACAACAGAATACATTTACGTTAAGATTCTAACTACCTAACTTGATCTACAAGTTGGAGGATATCGGCTGTTTAACAGATGGAACTTTCCCCACAATGTGTCTTTCGATAGCCAAGAGCGCTTTCTGGGCTTCCACAATCATACGCCTGCCTACACGGAGGCATTTACCATTTTTGTGGCTAGACAGTCTATAGGTGAGGGTGTCCAATGTAAGGCGTTCGAGTGATGTTGCATTCTCAATAATATGGCAGGTTAACTCGACCATGCTCTTCGCAGAGCAGAAGCCGGTGATCTCCACCTTCTTGATGTTGCCATGGTGGAGTCCGGGAATCTGCCTCAGATGCGAGGAATCTTCAACAACTGAATCATGCTTCATGTGAGTCTGCATAACCTGTATACAGCATAGCTGATTAATTATTTGTTCTATGCACCGTAGGTAATAGATATCAATGCAAGATAAAGTGACTTACCTGCAGCCTGAAACTCTCCAAGACAGGACAGGCATCCAGAAAAAAGACTAGAGAAAAATAATCGTAGTTTGGGGAAAAGGCTCCACTTGAAAAGCCAAGGCAAATGTGCAAGTTCTTGAGGTGGAAGAATTTGATAGGTACAGCTGGTGTGTCGAATATCTGCACAGACATGTCAAAGTAATTATGTCCAATGCATGACTACTGTTATATCAATGATGCTGGCATCTAAAGATGAAATTAAAAAAAAATCGGTATATACCTCACCGGCCGATGAAATTCTGAGAGTTTCAAGATTTGGCATAGTTGCTGGAAGCTTGGCACAAGTATGATGAACGAGGTTAAACTCAGAGAGAGAGCACATATTAAGGTCCTTCACTCTCAATGAATCTCCAATAGAAAGGTTTACTGTGACACTATTGATAGAAACAGTGCTAAGATTTGGAGCTTTATTCTCTATAACTTTCAGTGCCAAGCAACTAAACAGCGTCAGCTCGCTGAGCCGGTGTAGCAGGCGAGGTATCTTGAGGCAAATGATGTCATTGCAGTACATGAGTTCCAGTTCCTCCAAAGCAAAAGAACTGGAAAGAAGGCACCCTAACTCATCATCCGTAATATGCACCATATACAGTCGGAGCCTTGTCAAACAACCAAGCCCAGACATGGGATGGAAGGCGCATCCGCAGAGGTAAAGACTCCGAATTGAGTTTCCCCCACTCCCCGTGAATAGTGTGCATGGAAAGTTGTAGTGCTCTGGCTTGTTTTCTAGAAAGAGTGCAATCTCGAGTTTTTGAACCCCTGAAGTAATAGCAGTCTGAAGCCAACCGTCAAGCTTACTGGTGTCGAGCTTACTGGTGTCAAATCTAGAATAAAAGTATTCAAACGTGAATGTCTTAATGCCAGTGCCCAAGTGGTTTTTCATAATTTCATCAATTCAATTGACAAGAACGAAATTCCGTTCATCTTTCCTGTTCAGGTAATAAGATTTTGTCCGTCCATGTTTCTGGTTCCGGTCAAAAGAACTTTTTGGTTCATTCAGGCCCATTGTACTCTGACGAAAGGTGAGGTTGGGGTAGCATCTCCAGGAACAACGAAAAGCACGAGACACACAACTAACTCGGGCAGCATCTCTCATTGGCAGTAGAGAATGTATATGTTATGGTCGGCATCCAGTATACGCGCAAGAAGCTCACTAGTGGCTAGTTATGGGCTTAGCCCAAGTAAATTAGGGGCTTAGCCCAAGTAAATTAGGGTTTAGAGGAGGCCGTCCTCCTATATAAACACATGTACCCCTTCGATATTAAACAAACAATAAACAGTATTAAACTGTCATCTCCTTCAGGGAGACGGGAGACCCAAACCTAGGCGCCCTCCTGCGCCCTAGCCTCCGTTTCCTTCCTCCTCCGCGACGGCGCCACGCCGGCGGCGCCCAGCCCTTCCACCTCTTCATCCTCACTTCCACCCCTACAACCTACGTCCCCGAACCGGTAGAACCCTAGCCCCTACCACTTTGGTATCAGATTGCTTAGGTTTGATGGGCTCCAACGGCCTCCCCACCGACCTCGGCCCCACCACATCCGCCGCCATCGCCGCCACCTCCGCCGCCATGACGCCACCCGGGCCGCCGGGGGCCGCCACCGTCGCCGCCACCCAGGGAGCCGATCCGCTCCCCGCGGCCCTGGCGGAGCTCGCCGCCACCGTCACCGAAAGCCTCCGCGCAATCCGCCTCGAGCTGGCCGAACTCCGGGCGGGCCAGCACCCGCCGCCCCCACCGGCCGCCGCGCAAGCCGCGCCCGCCATCCCACTGCCGCCGGGCCCCACCGCCAACCAGGGGCGCGCCGCTTTCAAGTGGCCAGCCTCGCCCTCGCCGATTCCATCGTGGGCCGACGCGCCGCCGGTCTACACGCAAGCTGCGCCACAGCCGACGGTGCAGCAGTACGCCCCCGCCTCGGGCGGTATGGGCAGGTTCGCTGCCCCCTTCGCCGGGAGCACGCCCTTCACCTAGGCCGCCAGGAGGGCGCCCACGGGGCCGCGCCCCCAGGGCAGCAGCCGCCCCGCTTCACCAAGCTGGAATTCGCCACCTACGACGGCACGGTCGATCCCCTGAACTGGCTGAATCAGTGTGAGCAGTTCTTCCGGAGGCAGCGGACGCTCGTCTCCGACCGCACGTGGATCGCCTCCTATCACCTCTGTGGCACCGCGCAAACATGGTACTACGCCCTCGAGCAGGACGAGGGCGGGATGCCGTCATGGGAGCGCTTCCACGACTTGTGCCTCCAGCGGTTTGGCCCGGCCCTCCGCGGGAGCCGCCTCGCCGAGCTCGGCCGCCTCGTCTTCACCAGCACGGTCCAGGACTTCGCCGACCGTTTCCAGGCGCTAGCATGCCATGCCACGGGCGTCTCGGCACGCCAGCGCGCTGACCTCTTCGTCGGCGGCCTCCCCGACCACATCCGCGTCGACGTCGAGATGCGAGAGCCTGGGGACCTGCAGACGTCCATGTACTACGCACGCGCGTATGAGCAGCGCGCCATCGCCATGCAGCAGGTCTACGCGAGTCGCGGCAGCACTCGCCCAACGCCCCGGGCCGCCCCGGCGCCAACCGCCCCACCGCGCCCGCGGGCCCTTCGGCGCCAAACCGCCCCTTCAAGCGGCTGACATCTGCGGAGCAGCTCGATAGGCGCCGCAAGGGGCTGTGCTTCAACTGCGACGAGCAGTATGCGCCGGGCCACACGTGCGCTCGCCTCTTTTACCTGGAAACGGTCGACGACGCCGACGTGGAGGCCCTCACTGCCGAGCTCGCGGCCACCACCGTCACTAAGGCTGGCGTAACGACCTACGGGCCGGTCAACGCATCCGCATGCGTCGTCTCTCTTTATGCTATGGCGGGCATCAAGACGGCGAAAACGATGCTGCTTCCGGTGACGATCAATGGGGAGTGCCTGACTGCGCTGGTGGACACGGGCTCGACGCACAACTTCTTGTCCACCACCGCCATGCGCCGCCTGGCTCTTCAGCCGGTGGGTTCGGAGCAGTACAACGTCACTGTCGCCAACGGGGACCGTCTTACGTGCCAGGGCGTGGCACGGCAGGTTCCCGTGTTAGTAGGCGACGAGCCGTTCTCCATCGACTGCGTCGGCATCGACTTGGGCTGCGACGACTTCATCCTCGGCGTCGACTTCCTGCGCACATTGGGCCCCATCCTGTGGGACCTCGACGTGCTGTCCCTCATCTTCTAGAGCGCGGACGGCCGCCGCGTCCACTGGACGGGCCTGGGCAGCACCGACGCATCTCCGCGGCTCCACCTGATGACCGCCGCGCTCGACGAGGCGCACCCCCTACTGGCCGACCTACTGCAGCAGCACGGCGACATCTTCGACGAGCCGAAGGGCCTCCCTCCCTCGCGGCCTTGTGACCACCGCATACACCTGCTGCCGAACACGGCGCCCGTCGCCGTAAGGCCGTACCGGTACCCCCAGCTGCAGAAGGACGAGCTCGAGCGCCAGGTAGCGGTCATGCTGGCGCAGGGCATCATTCGGATTTCGACGTCGCCGTTTTCCGCTCCGGTGCTCCTGGTGCGCAAGGCCGACGGCGCGTGGCGTTTCTGCATCGACTTCCGCGCCCTCAACACCGTGACGTCCAAGGACAAGTTCCCCATTCCCGTCGTGGATGAGCTCCTGGACGAGCTACATGGCGCGCGCTTCTTCACCAAGCTCGACCTGCGCTCGGGCTATCATCAGGTGCGCATGCACCCGGACGACATCGCGAAGACGGCGTTCCGCACTCACCATGGCCACTACGAGTTCTTGGTGATGCCGTTCGGCCTCTCCAACCGCCGACAACCTTTCAGGCCCTGATGAACGACGTACTCAGCCCCTACTTACGCCGCTTTGTGCTTGTGTTCTTTGATGATATTCTGATCTACAACGCATCTTGGGCGGAGCACCTACAACACGTGGCCATCATCTTCAACGAGCTGCGAGCACATCGTCTTCATCTTAAGCGCTCGAAGTGCTCGTTTGGCACGACCTCCGTCGCCTACTTGGGCCACGTCATCACGGCGGACGGGGTGGCGATGGACGCGGACAAGGTCGCCGCCGTCGCCGCCTGGCCGACGCCACAGTCGCCGCGGGCTCTCCGCGGATTCTTGGGCCTCGCGGGATACTACCGGCGGTACATCCAGGACTTCGGCCTCTTCGCCGCGCCCCTCACGCGCCTGCTTCGCCGCGACGCCTTCTCCTGGGACGAGGAGGCGGCCACGGCATTCGCCACCCTGCAGCGGGCACTCACGACGGGCCCCGTCCTCCAGATGCCGGACTTCGACACCCCGTTCGTGGTGGACTGCGACGCCTCGGGTATCGGCTTCGGCGCCGTCCTTCACCAGAGCGAGGGGCCACTCGCGTTCTTCAGCCGCCCCTTCGCCGCGCGCCACCACAAGCTCGCCGCTTATGAGCGCGAGTTGATCGGGCTGGTCCAGGCGGTGCGCCACTGGAGGCCTTATCTTTGGGGCCGGACGTTCCGTGTGCGCACGGACCACTACAGTCTGAAGTTCTTGCTAGATCAGCGGCTCTCCACCGTGCCGCAGCATCAGTGGATCAGCAAGCTCTTCGGCTTCGACTTCACCGTCGAGTACCGTCCCGGCCGCCTCAACACGGTCGCCGACGCCCTGTCCCGCCGCGACGTCGACGACATGGCTGACGCCCCCACGGTGGGCGCGGTCCTCTGCATCCACTCTGGGCCGTCTTTCGCCTTCATCGACGAGGTTCGTCGCGCTACTTCAACGGCCGCGGATGCGCAGCTGCTGCGCCAGCGCCTGACCGACGGCGAGCTGGCCGCACCGTGGCGCCTGGACGAGGGGCTGCTCCTCCATGGCCGCCGCATCTTCGTGCCGGATCATGGCGACCTGCGCCACCAGGCTGTGTCCTTGGCACACTCTGCAGGTCCCGAGGGCATCCAGAAGACCCTGCACCGTCTCCGCACGGATTTTTATATTCCCGGGGATGGCGCCCTGGTGCGAGACTGGGTGCGGGCGTGTGTGACGTGCCAGAGGAACAAGACGGAGACACTCCGTCCGGCGGGACTACTGCAGCCGCTGGACGTGCCCTCCCAGGTGTGGGCGGACATCTCCATGGACTTCATCGAGGGACTACCGAAGGTTGGCGGCAAGTCTGTCATCCTCACGGTGGTCGATCGCTTCTCCAAGTAAGCGCACTTCATCGCCCTGGGTCATCCCTACACGGCGGCGTCCGTGGCACGCGCCTTCTTCGACGGCATCGTCCGCCTCCACGGGTTTCCGGCCTCCATCGTCAGTGATCGTGACCCTGTGTTCACGGGCCACGTCTGGAGGGACCTCTTTGGGTTGGCGGGCGTGAAGCTCCGCATGAGCACGGCATTTCACCCCCAGACGGACGGCCAGTCCGAGGTCGTCAACAAGATCATCGCCATGTACCTGCGCTGCATCACTGGGGATCGTCCACGAGCTTGGGTGGACTGGCTGGCGTGGGCGGAGTACTGCTACAACACTTCCTACCACTCCGTGCTGCACGCCACGCCCTTTGAGGTGGTCTATGGGAGGCCACCGCCGGCGATGCTTCCCTATGCGCCTGGCACGGCGCGCACTGAGATGGCAGACGACCTGCTTCGTACCCGCGACAAGATACTGGCTGAGGCACGCTAGCGCCTTATTCAAGCCCAGCAGTTGGCCCGGAAGTACTATGATGCACACCATCGCGCGGCGGAGTTTGCGGTGGGCGACTGGGTCTGGCTTCGTCTTCTTCACCGGACGGCCCAGTCCTTGGACCCGCGCTCCAGGCGCAAGTTGGGGCTTCGCTACGCCGGTCCTTTTCGTGTACTGGAGCGCATCGGCACGCTCGCCTACCGTCTTGAGCTGCCCACGGGATCGCGCCTCCACGACGTCTTCCACGTCGGCCTCCTGAAGGCCTACCGTGGCGAAACGCCGTCGGCACCGCCAACTCTTCCACCTACTTCGGATGGTCGTCTCGAGCCTGCCCCGGCGAGTGTGGCTCGCATGATGAAGGCCCAGCAGCGACGCGGTGTCTGGCACGTCTTGGTGCATTGGACAGGCATGCCAGAGGGGGAGGCGACTTGGGAACCTCTTGAAGATCTCCGTCAGCAATTTCCAGATGTTCAGCTCGAGGACGAGCTGTTTGCGGAGGCGGGGAGAGATGTTATGGTCGGCATCCAGTATACGCGCAAGAAGCTCACTAGTGGCTAGTTATGGGCTTAGCCCAAGTAAATTAGGGGCTTAGCCCAAGTAAATTAGGGTTTAGAGGAGGCCGTCCTCCTATATAAACACATGTACCCCTTCGATATTAAACAAACAATAAACAGTATTAAACTGTCATCTCCTTCAGGGAGACGGGAGACCCAAACCTAGGCGCCCTCCTGCGCCCTAGCCTCCGTTTCCTTCCTCCTCCGCGACGGCGCCACGCCGGCGGCGCCCAGCCCTTCCACCTCTTCATCCTCACTTCCACCCCTACAACCTACGTCCCCGAACCGGTAGAACCCTAGCCCCTACCACTTTGGTATCAGATTGCTTAGGTTTGATGGGCTCCAACGGCCTCCCCACCGACCTCGGCCCCACCACATCCGCCGCCATCGCCGCCACCTCCGCCGCCATGACGCCACCCGGGCCGCCGGGGGCCGCCACCGTCGCCGCCACCCAGGGAGCCGATCCGCTCCCCGCGGCCCTGGCGGAGCTCGCCGCCACCGTCACCGAAAGCCTCCGCGCAATCCGCCTCGAGCTGGCCGAACTCCGGGCGGGCCAGCACCCGCCGCCCCCACCGGCCGCCGCGCAAGCCGCGCCCGCCATCCCACTGCCGCCGGGCCCCACCGCCAACCAGGGGCGCGCCGCTTTCAAGTGGCCAGCCTCGCCCTCGCCGATTCCATCGTGGGCCGACGCGCCGCCGGTCTACACGCAAGCTGCGCCACAGCCGACGGTGCAGCAGTACGCCCCCGCCTCGGGCGGTATGGGCAGGTTCGCTTGAAACTGTCGTCTCCTTCAGGGAGACAGGAGACCCAAACCTAGGCGCCCTCCTGCGCCCTAGCCTCCGTTTCCTTCCTCCTCCGCGACGGCGCCACGCCGGCGGCGCCCAGCCCTTCCGCCTCTCCATCCTCACTTCCACCCCTACAACCTACGTCCCCGAACCGGTAGAACCCTAGCCCCTACCAGTATATGATGCCAGATGTCCTGTAAACAAGATAATGGGAGACACTTTAAGTCAATAAAATTGAAATTGTATTGGAAAGTAGCTCCTTTAACTTGAGTACAAACATGACGTTATGAACTAACATGACATCCCAGGTGCTCTGTGTAAAGTGTGGTGTATGACATATTTAAATAGTGCAAAGGAAATTAAATTAAGTATTTCAACACAGAGAGATGTTTTCCCTAACAGTGTCACTAATGGCTTTCTAGGACACATAAACACCCTGGATACTTCTAGACTCAGCTTAATAGATAACTGGACTCAGATGCCACAACAGTATCATATTAAATATAATACTAGTATGTGTCTTGCATGACAATAAATAAAGTTATCTATGATACTACTACTCCTATATGATACTATGCATTACGGAGGTAGTATCATACACTAGTATCATATGCATGATACTAACTTATTATACTATCCACTACGGGCAGATTAAGGGCTCTCCCAATGCATTGTTTCTTAGCACATTACCATAGGAGCAATAAAAACTTCAGATACAACTAGCACAATGCATTGTTTCTTAAGGGTTGTATCTAACGTAATGATTTTAGCCTCATGCATACATGTGATTGGTCTAGCAATGCTTTTACATATGGCCACGTGCAAGGTTGTATCTTAGCTAGTAGAGTAAGATACAACATCCATCTCTTTCTTCATTAAGTGCTATGCCACATAAGCAACATGCCTATGATTACGTGATACGATACTAGCATTGGGAGTGCCCTAAATGTACAAAGCAGCTTCAAACTTACATATGGCATTTGGGTATTCATAAATAATAGAGTTATAGGCAAAAGAGCATTGAGATTTGTACATACATAAAGAATCTTGAATGCTACTGACAAAAAATCACTAGTCTAGAAAAGAAGACTGTAGAGAATGCAGCCAAAGTGATAACTAAAAACATTTGCATAACACGGGTAAAAGAAAGAAAGGTCCCAAGTACCTGATAGAGAGGTGTGAATTTGAGAGGAAAGTTTGGGACCTGGATTGGTCAAAGCTTTGGCTAAACAATCTAGGGAGATAGGTGGCATTTTCTACCTATTCCATTCATTACGACTATTTGTCCTAAGTGAAATAATCATGTCTTCAGGAAGAGAAATCTGTAGTTAGGCAAGGGAGCAATAATATCCATGTGACACATTGTCACTGCAGTCATGCCTGAAATACGTTCTGATACAAGGATCAGATAAAAGGTTTCACGATGAGGTGATGAACCCAGCTAGTCAGAATGTGGATAGAAAGTGATGTGTAAATGTAAAAAAAAATGGTTTTCAACATGGGAAGCGGAGAGCTGTGGTGAGTAACGCAAAGGTGCCTGAGTTTTGAATGGTGTGATTTTTTTTTAAACTGTGTGTGCCAGATGTGAGAAGTATATATGGTGGCTGCCGGCTGGCTTCTGACGAAGCTACAGTTTACTCTTTACTATCACAATAACAAAGTAGTGAAGTGTTGAAAGATCTGTTCGTAGCAAGTTGATCGTCGGCGGATGTCACAGTTCAGGCAGGTAGTGGATCATCTGTAGCTGACCGAGGCAAATTTAATTGGGCGCAGATTCGCTTGGAGTAACAAAAGACGTCTGCCCTCTCAGATCACTGCATGTGTCATGTGACTGGGCTCTGCAATCCCACTGGTGCTTTCACTTTCAAAGTTTTTGGCCAAAACTTCCGGGATTTGACGATGCGGTGGCTGCTTCCTGGGAGGTGCCGGTCGCTGGGTCTGACCACAACAGAACATTTCACTTAAAATTGAAGAATACCGCTAGGGCGCTGCATCGCTGGAGTGCTAAGAACATTGGCAACATTAAAGAGCACATCATGCTGGCCAAAGAAGTTATATTCCAACTGGACAAGGCGATGAATATTCGTACGCTAACGGCAGACGAGCGATGGCTTCGGGCAGATTTGAAGAAAAAGCTTTTTGGGGCTGTATTCCCTGAAGAGGACCATTGCTAGGTAGAAGTCTAGCTATCTCCTGGATAAATGAAGGGGACGCTAACTCTGGTTTCTTTCATCAGCAAGCCGCAGGTAGACAAAAAAGGAATATTTATCTACAAACTCCATCACGGCAACGAGATTCTCACTGATCAGGGTGAGATGAATAATGAGACCTTCCACCACCTCTCTCAAATTCTGGGACACCCGATGCTGCGCAACGGCGTCATTAACCTTAGATGAGTTGGAGCTCCCCCCGGTGGATCTCGCTAGCCTGGAGATTGCACCCAACGAAGATGACATCTGGAAGACGATCAACGGCCTGCCTGCTGACAAAGCGCCAGGGCCTTCATTACAAGCGTTGCTGGCCTGTCATTAAAGTGCGGTTTATGGAGGCGGTGCGTCAATTCTGCAGTGCTGACAACATAAGTTTCCACCTGTTAAACAGGGCCTTCATTACTCAAATCCAGAAAAAAGAAGACGCGATGGACATCTCTGATTTTCAGCCGATCAGTCTCACACATAGTTTTGCCAAAATTCTGGTGAAGGCCTTCGCCAACAGCTTGGCACCGAGACTTAACCTGATCGTTGCACGCAAGCAAAGCGCTTTCATTGCGGGGCGTTGCGTCCAGGATAATTTTGCTCTTGTCCACTTAGCAGTGAAAACCCTACACCGAAGGCGTATCCCAGCTCTGTTCCTCAAACTCGATGTCGCCAAAGTATTCGACTCCGTTGCCTGGCAGTTCTTGCTGGAGATCTTACCAAAGCATGGATTTGGGTTAAGTGGACATACTGGATAACATCCCTCCTACCCTCTGCTTCGACGCAGCTGCTGATCAATGGCTGTCCAGGAAACTGTATTTGGCACGCGCGGGGTTTGCAACAGGGAGACCCTATCTCCCCCGTGCTCTTCATCATTGTTGTTGATGTGCTTAGTGCACTTGTGAAGTGCACCGAGAGCTAGGGCCTTCTCCTTTCGCTCTAAGATACAGGAATCAAGCATAGGTTGTCCCTTTTTGCGGATGATATGGCAATGTTCATCAGACCCAAACGATCGGAGTTCGCTGCGGTCGCTTGGGGCTCTAAACGAAATCTATTTGGCGAGGCGTCAGGACTACGTGTCAATCGACAGAAGAGCACCATCATTCTCATTCGATGCAGCCAGGAGTACGTTCAGGATCTAGTGCTTGATCTACCGTGTGCCATTGAGTTGTTCCCATGCTCCTACCTGGGGTTACCTCTCTGCAACCGGGAAGCCTGAGGAAGGAAGATTTGCAGAAGCTGGTGGATTTGGTCGCGAATCACCTCCCGGCCTGGAAAGGAAAATTACTACTTGAGGGAGGGCGCATTATTTGGATCAAGTCTGTCCTCACGTCGATCTCTGTATACAAAATGCTCTCATTCAACCTACCCTCCTGGGTTATACACAAATTGGAGGGAATATGCAGAGATTTCCTGTGGAGGGGATTTGAAGAGGCGAATGTGGGGCATTGCAAAGTAGCCTGGAATTTGGTTTGCTGACCGACTGCTTTGGGAGGGCTGGGAATACATAACCTCAAACTGCTCAATGCGGCCCTGCGAGCATGATGGCTTTGGCTATCCAGAACTGACATGCTGCACCCTCGCCAGAGGCTTGGCATCGCCGTTTCTCCACTGGCTGGTAGCGTATTCCTTGCCTCCACGATCTGTCTAATCGGCAATGGTAGGAAGGCGACCTTCTGGGTGGATAGATGGTTGGATAGTGTTGCCCCTAGAGTCCTCTCTCCAGCTTTGTATGATGCTATCAGGTCGTCTAGGAGATGGATCTCGGTCCAAGAAGGACTTGACCAGGTGCAATGGATTCGTGACATCAAAGGGACGTTCTCGGCAAGCATGATCTTCCAATTTTGCATCCTTTGGGTGGCAATTAATCGGCTGCGGGAGAACTCACATCAAATCTTGGACACCTGTGATGGCTTCGGTGGATATGGGCTGCTACTCGGCTAAATCAGCCTATATTGCGTTCTTTGAAGGGCAAACCCTCATGCCAGGTGCCACTCCTCTGCGGACATCGCCTGCCCCCCCCCCCACACACACACCCACCCACCACCCTTGAGAATGAAGTTCTTTGCCTGGCTTGCATTACTCAACCGTTGCTGGACCACAGGTCGGTTATAGGACAAGGGACTGGATCACAATCCAACATGCACGCTCTGTCTTCAAGAAGAGGAAATCCTAAACCACCTACTTGTGCAATGCCCCTATGCGCATACTATCTGGTTCCGGGTTGCTAAAACCCTCAAGCTCAATATCATATGCCCACTGTCAAGGACCAGGACACTACTGACAAGGAGGAGGCTGTGGTTACCAATGATGGGCCCCATTCTGATGCAAGTGGACCAACTACTACCAGACCCGTGCGGCTTAGAACAGCGCCGGCCCGGGTACAAGGCCCAGAATGGGCGCACTAGACTTAAGTACCTGAGTGTGTGTGTGTAGGAGGTAAGGGAGGAGGATACGGCTTCGGCCGATAGATAGGCTAGATGTGTGGTTGTGAGCCTGGAGTTCATCTGTAATTTGAATTGCTTATCCAGATCCAATCGAATTCGAGTTCCTCTCTTGATTCCTGGTTCGAACCTTACAATTGGTATTCAGAGCTATCAAATCCTGGATCCAATTTTTCCCCACCATCCCCACCATACTCGGTTTGCCGATCGGCGCCGCCGTGCCGCCATGGACAGCATGTCGCCGGCGACCAAGGCGGTTTATGCGTTCCTCAAGGCCGACCTCGCAGAGACGCTGGATGCTCGTTTCAAGCAGCAGGATGAGAGCGTGGTCGCGACAGTGCGTTCGCTCGTCTGCGATCTCTCATCCCGTCTCGACGAGCTCAAGACCTCCATCGGCATCGATCTCGACGAGCTTCGCGCTGATCTGGATCGTGACGCCCCGGACGACCTCCGGGACAAGGCTGGATCCCCGTCCTCATCTCCTACGACGCCGGCAAGTGGAGGAATTGGTCCTGCTGGTAATAATTCGGCGCCAAAAGATCGTGGTAAGGAGCACCAATCTTATGTGCCTCCCCCGATTCGTGGTTTGCGTTCTGAGTACCAGTCGGCTTCTAGTTCGCGTTCAGTTGTGCTTCCCCCTGCTACAGCTGACCAATTTGGTGCGGGTCCTCGTGTGGAGCTGCCTAAATTTGATGGTTCTAATCCCCGTTTATGGCAATCTCGTTGTGAGGACTACTTTAAATTTTGGGGTTCCCCTAGGCACCTGTGGATCCAATTTGCGACTGGGTTGTTTGAAGGGCGAGCAACACGTTGGTTGGAATCTGTTCGCCAGCGAGCTCCAAATGCTAATTGGGATGAATTCTGTCGATTGTTGCTAGGAAGATTTGGAAGGAATCAACACACTATTTTGGTTCGCAAATTATATCAGATTACCCAGCATAACACTGTGGAGGAATATGTGGAGAATTTCTCTGAATTGTATGATCAGATTACTGCTTATGAGAGTAACCCAGATCCTGTGCATTATGTTACTCGGTTTATCGATGGCCTTAAACCCAGTGTTCGTGTGCCTGTAGCCTTGCAGCAACCAGTGGATTTGGACAATGCCTATGAACTTGCCTTACTTCATGCTTCCTTGACTGAAGTTTCTTCTCAGCCTACATTGCCTGTTAAACGGCACATGTCTTCGCGTACTCTTCCATTGCCACCAATGTTCAGCCAGTGCATAAACCAATGGATGATCGTCGTCCCTCTGATAATTCTAAATCAACTTCTGGTGGTGACAAGTGGAATGCATTACGTGCTTACCGTCGAGCCAAGGGATTATGTTTTACTTGTGGAGAAAAGTGGGGTCGAGATCATGTGTGCAAGGCATCAGTGCAACTCCATGTCGTTCAGGAAATGGTGGATTTCTTTCAGAGTACTGTCTCTTCGGATCTCTCGGATTCTGATGATGAAGTTGATCTCATGTCCATTTCTGCTGCTGCACAAGGGGGCTCTCCGTCTAGCAAGGCTTTTCAGTTGGCGGTTCAGTTGCAAGGATTGACCAGGTTATTCCTTATTGATTCAGGAAGCACTCATTCCTTCGTGGATGCTGAAGTGGCAAAATCTTTGGTGGGAGTTCAGTCGTGTTCTTCAGTACGGGTGCGTGTTGCGGATGGGGGTACCTTACTTTCCCAGCATTATATTCCTCAGTGTCAGTGGACAGTTTCGGGTACCCAGTTTACACATTCCTTTCGGCTTCTGTCTCTGGGTAGTTATGCTGGTATCATTGGTCTTGATTGGTTATCCCTTCATAGCCCTATGCATGTTGATTGGGCACAAAAATGGTTGAGTTTCCATTACAAGGGCGAGTTGATAACTTTACAAGGTCCTCTTCCAGAAGAATTTGCATTCACAGTAGTTGAACTCAGTGCATTGTCTAGTGAGGATAACAAAACAATACTCCCTGAGGTTCAAGCTGTTCTGGACAGTTTCTCTGCAGTTTTTACTGTTCCAACAGGATTACCTCCTTCTCGGCCGTGTGATCATTCTATTCCTCTTATCACTGGTGCTCAGCCCTTTTCTCTTCGTCCCTATCGATTTGCTCCTGAGCTTAAGGATGAAATCGAACGTCAGGTGCAAGAATTGCTGGATTCTGGTGTGATCCAGCGGAGTAATAGCCCATTTTCTTCTCCTATCCTACTGGTTAAAAAGAAGGACGGTACGTGGCGGTTGGTGGTTGATTATCGCCATCTCAACGCCCTCACAATTAAGCGTACTTTTCCCCTTCCAGTTATTGATGAACTTCTTGATGAGCTTCATGGCGCCCAATGGTTTTCTAAACTGGATCTGCGTGCTGGTTACCACCAAATCAGATTGACTGAGGGGGAAGAATTTAAAACTTCTTTTCAGACGCATTTGGGACTTTATGAGTTTAAGGTAATGGCGTTTGGTCTTACTGGAGCTCCTGCTTCCTTTCAAGGTGCAATGAATGTCACGTTGGCACCTTGTCTCAGGAAGTTTGCGTTGGTCTTTTTCGATGATATCTTAATTTATAGTGCTACATTTGAGCTGCATTTGCAACATTTGCAACAAGTGTTGCGTCTTCTCCAAGAAAACAAATGGTATGTCAAAGCGTCCAAATGTGAGTTTGCTCGTTCTCAGCTGAATTACTTGGGCCATGTTATTAGCAAGGATGGCGTGGCCACTGATGAGTCCAAGATTGCTACTATTCAGAGTTGGCTTGTTCCTCTGACAGTTAAGGAGGTTCGCAGTTTTTTGGGTTTGACTGGATATTATCGCAAATTTATCCGCAATTATGGGGTCATTTCCAAACCTCTCACTAATTTGCTTCGCAAAGGCACGTTTTATATCTGGACTTCTGTGGAAGAGTTAGCTTTTCAGACACTGAAGAAGGCTCTCGTGTCTGCGCCAGTTCTTGCCTTGCCCGATTTTAGCAAGTCGTTTGTGGTAGAAACTGATGCCTGTGATGTTGGTGTAGGGGTCGTGCTCATTGCAAGATGGACATCCTTTGGCATTTGTCAGTCGAGCTTTGGGTACTCGCAACCGCACACTTTCTGTATATGAGAAGGAATTTTTAGCTATCCTACTGGCTATTGAGCAATGGAGATCTTATTTGAAATTGCGTGAGTTTGTGATTCTCACGGATCAAAAAGCTTTAGTTAATCTCACCGATCAGTGCCTTCACACCGACTGGCAGCAGAAAGCTTTAACCAAGTTGATGGGGCTCGACTACAAGATTATTTACAAGAAAGGCATTGATAATCGAGCTGCAGATGCCTTGTCCCGTCGTCCATCTGTTAATTCTGAGGTACTCACCCTTTCCACGGTTCAGCCAGCCTGGGTGCAGGAGATTGTGGCTAGTTACCAACAGGATCCATTTTGTCAAAATCTGATTCAACAATTGGTTGTGGATCCCAATGCTGATCCTTCCTTTTCTCTCAGTGCTGGCCTGCTTCGCAAGGGTGATCGCATTTGGGTTGGTTCTGATCTACCTTTACAACGCAAGATTGTTTGCAATTTGCATGCTAGTTCGGTGGGTGGACATCTGGATTTTCGGTCACTTATCGCAGAGTTTGCCAACTTTTCAAATGGAACGGCATGAAGAGTTTGATCCGTACTATGGTGCAGCAGTGTGAAATTTGTCAACTCGCCAAACCTGACAGAGTTCCTTATCCTGGTCTTTTACAACCATTGCCGGTATCATCTTTACCGTGGGATATGATGACGATGGATTTTATTGAAGGGTTGCCTCCTTCTGCTCGTTTCAACTGTATTCTCGTTGTCATTGACAAGTTTTCCAAATTTGGGCATTTTATTCCTCTCATCCATCCTTATACAGCCATCACTGTTGCAGAGGTTTTCCTTGACCGTGTTTATCGTTATCATGGGTTGCCACAGTCCTTGGTTTCTGATCGTGACCCGGTATTCACTAGTCGATTTTGGCAAGATCTTTGTCGTTTAATTGGTGTCCAACTCCGGATGAGTTCTGGGCAACACCCACAAACTGATGGTCAGACGGAGCGTGTCAATCAACAGGTGGAAGGGGTACCTGCGTTGTTTCATTGCGGCGTTTCCTCATCGCTGGTCCAAATGGCTTGCTCTCTGTGAATTGTGGTATAACACGAACTGGCATTCAGCTACAGGGCTGTCTCCCTTTGAGATTATTTATGGTCATAAACCTCGGTGTTTTGGCATTGCTCCTGACTCAGCTATCGCTAACAATGATGTTCATCAATGGTTAGAGGATCGTCAGGTGGTTTTCAAATCTGTCCAGCAGCATTTGTATCGAGCTCAACAGCGTATGAAGGTAAAGGCGGACAAGATCGAACTGAGCGTTCTTTTGAGGTTGGAGATTCAGTTTTTCTCAAGATGCAACCGTATATTCAGACATCCATTGCCCCTCGTGCTAATCATAAATTGGCATTCAAGTATTTCGGTCCTTTTGAGATCCTGTCCCGTGTTGGTTCAGTGACTTACAAGTTGGCTCTTCCTCCTGGCTGTCGTGTGCATCCCGTCTTCCATGTGTCCTTGCTTAAGAAACATCTTAAGCCTGATCAGGTGGTTCTTCCCACTCTTCCTTCTTCGGCCACTTCTTTCCAGGTTCCTGCTCGTATTTTGGACAGACGTTTGTTCCAACGTGGTGATCGCACTGTTGCCCAAGTGTTGGTCAAGTGGAGCCATTCTACTGAAGCCCTGGCTACCTGGGAAGACCAAGATCTGTTGCAGCAAACTTTCCTCATGCTCCGGCTTGGGGGCAAGCCGTTTTTTGTCAGGGGAGTGTTAACATATGTGTTTAGCATGTAATCCTTGTATTTAGTGTTGATAGGATTGGTTAGGATTCTTTCCTAACAGATTGATTTTGTATATCTCTTGTAATCTTGGCTACCAAGTTAGCTTCCCATATAAATACAACTCCATGGCCGGTGGGATCCTCACGGCAAATCATATCTCTGTATTTCCAGTTGGTAATCAGAGCATCGATCCTTTCCCAACCATGACCGGCACCACTTGTGCGCTCACCACCGCCACCACCGGCGCGCTTGTCAGCGCCCCTGCTGGAGCAATCATATTTGCTCCCACGGTCACCATGCCGTCGCTCGCCGGCCTCATCACCGTCCGGCTCACTCGCGCCAACTTCCTGCTGTGGAAGGCACAAGTCGTCCCCAACCTCACCGGCGCCGGCCTCTTCGGCTACCTCGACGGCTCCGTCCCTGCGCCGCCCAAGACGATCACTGAGGGCTCCGGCGATGAGGCGCATCCGGTGCCCAATCCTGTGTACGAGTTGTGGCGCAGGACGGATCAAGTTGTGCTCGGCGCACTCCTGTCATCCATGACGGAGGAAGTGCTCGCTCAGATGACGCGAGCCACCTCTTCTGCGGCCGTCTGGACTGGCCTCGGCGCCATGTTCGCTGCCCAGAATCGGGCCAGCGTGCGTCAGCTTCGCACACAACTGTCCCAGACGAAGAAGAAGGACATGTCGGCGGCAGAGTTCTACCACAAGATGACAGGATACGCCGATGCACTAGCCACCGTCGGCGAGGTCTTGTCTGACAATGAGATCATCGGGCACATCATTGGCGGCCTGGGTCAGGAGTATGACCCTCTTATGACCGCCCTCTCCATCTTCACCGGCACCGTCAGCCTCTCCGACTTCTACGCGTATCTCAGTTTCGAGGCGCGGCAGGAGCAGCACGCCGCGAACGGCGGCGATTTTTCTCCATCAGGCAACAGTGTCGTGCGGCACGGCAATGGTGGCCGGCCCCGTGATGGAAACAGCGAGGGAAACCGCGACAACAATCGCGGGAACAACAGGAACAGCGGCAATGGAGGCAATGGTGGTTACGGTGGTCGCCGCAACGGCGGCGGCGATGGCAACAGCGGCGGCGGTGGAGGCAACCGCAATCGTCGTCCCCCACGTTGCCAAATATGCCGCGAGGAGGGACACTACGCCACGGACTGCCGCGATCGCTTCAATCATGCCTACCAGTTTGACGCACAACGCAGCGGCAACATGGCGGCGTATGGCGGCAACCGTGACAACCACTGGTACCTCGACACCGGTGCCACTGATCATCTCACCCACGACCTCGACCGCCTGACGGTACATGAACGCTACGGTGGCAAAGATCAAGTTCAAGTTGCAAATGGTGCAGGTTTGGAAATTTCTCACATTGGTCATTCGAAACTAGCTGGCTCTAGTAATTCCATTCATCTCAAAAATATGCTCCATGTTCCTGACATCCATAAACACCTCCTTTCTGTTTATCGTCTTGTCTCGGACAACCGAGTGTTTGTGGAATTTCACCGTTCTTTCTTTTGTGTGAAGGACAAAATCACGAAGAGGGTTCTTCTTCAAGGTAGCAGTCGCAATGGCCTCTATCCTATCCCATACGGTCGGCCATCGTCTTCGTCCCGTCAAGCTTTTTCCGGCATCCGCTCTTCATCGAGTCAGTGGCATCATCGCTTAGGTCATCCATCGAATAACGTAGTCGAGTCTGTCATTCGACTCAATAAACTTCCTTGTTCGTCTAATCATGATACTCTTGTTTGTGACGCATGTCAGCGTGCCAAAAGCCATCAATTGCCCTATAATAATTCTTCTCGTGTTTCTGTGAAACCACTTGAACTTGTTCACACCGATGTATGGGGTCCTGCACTTGCTTCCTCTGGAGGTTTTAAATTTTATGTCAGCTTTGTTGATGATTTTAGTCGCTTTACCTGGATTTATCTCCTTAAACACAAATCTGATGTCGAACAAGTTTTATATAACTTTCAGGCCCATGTCGAACGACTCCTCAACACAAAAATCCGTGCGGTCCAATCTGACTGGGGAGGCGAGTATCATCGCTTGCATAATTTTTTCCAGCGTACTGGTATCTCTCATCGCATCTCCTGTCCACATACTTCCCAACAAAATGGTATAGCTGAAAGGAAGCATCGTCACTTGGTAGAAACCGGTCTGGCACTTCTTGCTCACTCAAATCTTCCGTTGCGTTATTGGGACGAAGCCTTTCTCACGGCTTGTTACTTGATCAATCGTATGCCTAGTCGGACACTAAAAAATATGACACCCATTACACGTCTTCTTGACATCACCCCAGATTACTCGTTTCTTCGTGTGTTTGGATGTGCGTGCTGGCCGAGTCTTCGTAAATATAACTCTCGCAAACTTGAGTTCCGTTCCAAGATGTGTGTCTTCCTTGGGTATAGTTCTTTCCATAAGGGATACAAGTGCCTCGACCGATCCACTGGTCGCATCTACATTTCGCGTGATGTTGTCTTTGACGAAAATGTTTTTCCTTTTGCGACCAGTGCTTCTCCAGATTTATCCCTGTTAAAATCTCCCGTGTCGTTTCCTTCCACTGAGCCAGTCGTTCAGGATGCTAATGTGAGAAAATACAATCTGTCTCTTTTGTTTCCTGAACTTTGTTCTGCAGGCTCCGCCGGAATACCCTCCTCCTCAACTGGTGGCACGTCTAGCGTGATTGACGTGCATGGTGTGCATGCTACACCATCATGCAGCCAACCAGCCTGCGCCGTACGATCAATTACTGGCCCAGCGGGTGTCGGGCCTCCCGTGACCAGCTCGGATGCGGCCTCGACGAGCCAGTCTGGCGCTCCTGCACCTGACGACTCCACCGGGCCACCCACGTCCGTCCCTGCTGTGGGCGACGCTGTGTCCCGCCCAGCTGCTACGCCGAGCGCGGCCGCGGGCACTCCAGGCAGCTCCGACGCTGCTGCTATGCCCGCCGCCACGGTGCCCGCTGCTACGCGTCCTTGCACGCGTCTCTAGAATGATATTCGTCGCCCGAAGGTCCCCACTGGTGGCACTATTCGCTACAATCCCTATCGTCGGGGTTTCAGTGCTGTTGTTTCTGTTCCGACAACTCACCAGCAAGCCCTTGTTGATCCTGCTTGGACAGCTGCTATGCGGGAGGAATTCTCAGCCTTACAGCGCACTGAGACCTGGTCTCTTGTGCCTCGTCCACCTGGCACCAATATTGTTAGCTGCAAGTGGATTTTTAAGCTCAAGGAACGATCAGATGGCTCCCTCGACAAATACAAGGCTCGCCTGGTTGCTCGTGGGTTCACCCAACAATATGGCGTCGACTATGTTGCCACTTTTAGCCCGGTTGTTAAGCCGGCCACTGTCCGTCTCGTGATCTCTCTTGCAGTTTCTCGGGGATGGTGTTTGAGACAGATTGATGTCAGCAATGCATTTCTTCATGGTCGGCTCGATGAGGATGTGTATATGCAACAACCCCCAGGTTTTGAGGATTCTCGTTTTCCTCACCATGTTTGTAAGCTTCATAAGTCTATCTATGGCCTTAAACAGTCTCCTCGGGCGTGGTACTCTCAACTCAGTGACCGATTGCGTCAACTTGGTTTTCGCTCCTCCAAGGCAGACACCTCACTCTTCATGTTTCGGCGTGGAACTGTTTCCATCTACATGCTTGTATATGTTGATGACATTGTTATTGCTGGCTCTTGCACTCAAGCGGTGGATCGGCTGCTCCACACTCTGACCAAGTCTTTTCCTATCAAAGACCTTGGTCGCCTCTCCTACTTCCTTGGGATTGAGGCCGCCTTCAATTCAGGGGGAGTGGTGTTATCTCAGCGCAAGTATGCCGATGATCTTCTCCATCGTGCTCATATGGAGAATTGCAAGGCAGTATCTACTCCCATGTCGGTCACTGATAAGTTGGCAGCTGACCTTGGCGCTCCTCTCTCAGATACCGATACATTCAGCTATCGCAGCATGGTTGGTGGACTACAGTATCTTAACCTCACTCGTCCAGATATTTCATTCGTTGTCAACAAGGTGTGTCAATACCTGGCCAGACCCACTGATGTGCATTGGGAAGCAGTCAAGCGTATACTGCGATATATCAAAGGCACTGCGTCCATGGGACTCTCTATTCAACGGTCAAACTCCACACTTCTTAGTGTGTTCACTGATGCTGACTGGGCTGGGTGTGCGGATGATAGACGCTCTACAGGTGGTTTTGTGGTCTTTCTTGGTCCTAACCTGATCTCATGGAGTGCTCGCAAGCAACCCACCGTTTCACGATCTAGTGCCGAGGCAGAGTATAAGGCACTTGCAAATGGTACTGCTGAAGTCACATGGATACAGTCTGTGCTTAAGGAACTGGGAGTGTTCCTGCCACGTCCACCAGTATTATGGTGTGACAATTTGGGCGCCACCTATCTCAGTGCTAATCATGTATTTCATGCAAGAACAAAACACATCGAGGTGGACTTTCACTTTGTGAGAGAAAAGGTGGCGCAGGGTGCCTTGGATGTTCGCTTTGTGTCCTCCAAGGATCAAGTGGCTGATGCCTTCACTAAACCAGCTACAAAGATCATGTTGGAGAAGTTACATCGCAATCTCAATCTTGTGACCGGTTGAGATTGAGGGGGAATGTTAACATATGTGTTTAGCATGTAATCCTTGTATTTAGTGTTGATAGGATTGGTTAGGATTCTTTCCTAACAGATTGATTTTGTATATCTCTTGTAATCTTGGCTACCAAGTTAGCTTCCCATATAAATACAACTCCATGGCCGGTGGGATCCTCACGGCAAATCATATCTCTGTATTTCCAGTGGGAGCATTGTCAAGGACCAGGACACTACTGAAAAGGAGGAGGCTGTGGTTACCAATGATGGGCCTCATTCTGATGCAAGTGGACCAACTACTACCAGACCCGTGCGGCTTAGAACAGCGCCGGCCCGGGTACAAGGCCCAGAATGGGCGCACTAGACTTAAGTACCTGAGTGTGTGTGTAGGAGGTAAGGGAGGAGGATACGGCTTCGGCCGATAGATAGGCTAGATGTGTGGCTGTGAGCCTGGAGTTCATCTGTAATTTGAATTGCTTATCCAGATCCAATCGAATTCGAGTTCCTCTCTTGATTCCTGGTTCGAACCTTACAATACATTGATTCCTCTCTGGTTCTCTGGTGGGAGCAAGTGCATGAGGCGACGGCAGGGAAGGACAGGAAAAGGACCAATGCACTGATTAACTTGGTTTTGTTCTTCGTCTGGAAGGAAAGAAAACGGTAGAATGTTCCAGAAAGTTTCCCTGCCGGAAGCAGTGGTGGTAGAGAAAATCCTAGGGGAATGGTGGTTGTGGCTTCTTGCCTGGTGTGCCTTGGCAGCACCTTTGTAACTGTTTACTGTCCCCTTTTCCCCACTTTAATATAATGAACACGCAAAGCTCTTAAGTGTTCTGGAAAAAAAAGTGTAATAGAGTACTCGTGACTGTTGGAACGATCAAAACAAACATAGCATTAGCAATATTATACTCCCTCTGATCCATAATAAGTGTCGTGGTTTTAGTTCAAATTTGGAGATGGCGACACTTAATATGGATCGGAGGGAGTATGTAATCAGCAATATAAGCCTTTAATTATCAGCAGCTTTATATTTACGCAGTACAGTACCATTGGAAGTTCTGACCCAGAAAATCTCATTTTTTTGCCATCTTGAGAATTATCCTCTTGTTGACAGGGTGAGCCTTTTCTTTTAGCCACAGAATCAGGCGATGTACCTACAACACATCAGGTGTGGAAATTAACACAAGGAAAATAAATTCAAGGGTATGAGCGCAAACACTAATTTTATTTCCATTATGCAACTTTTGCAGAAGGAAATTTGTTTCGATTAAGAGGCATATAAATTGAGAAATTCACACGAGTTATGTCAATATCATCGAACCCAACAGAACACTATAGTTGATCCCATCAGCCAGGTCTCCACTCTTCTCCTTCGTCCTAAGTTTCATCTCGAAATTCACAGCAGCTACGAAACACAATGGCTACCGAGAACATATTTAGTGCTTCCTCCTTTTTTAGCACTTGACAAACATTGACACACAGTAGCAACAAAATCGAGCAAACTTGACAACATTGACACGATATGGATCTACCATGTCACAAGATTTGTCCCTTTTGTTTGTGGAGCAGAGTCTCGAATTTCAACTTGAAAAATTTGTGGCAATGTACATGCATCTTGTGTCAATGCTGCCAAATTTTCTGACCTTTTTCATGACTTTGTGGTGGTGGTTCCACGGGTGCATCTTGTTGCATTGAGGGCGTGAGGCATAGATTAATACTGTTGGGCACAAGTTCTGTGCTGTGATTGAACGCGAGGGTGGCAAGAGATGGCTTACCACGGGATTGGGTTCGCCGGCGGCGCTGAGTCCGCCGCAGGGAGAGGAACCAATGGAGCGCCGGCAGCCCCATGACGCGACGACGGCGGCACCTGGGGTCGAGACTCGCGGCGCGAGACAAGGGCACCAACCAAGGTAGGTATGCCTCTCGCGCGATTCCGGTTTGAATCCAGCAATGCGAGGAGTCCCCATCCCTCCCGAAATCTCAGTTTGGATAACTGGATTTGGGTGGCCGCCTGCTTCTCCGAGAGGACTCCATGGAGCAGATGCGGATGGGAGCAAGCACCAGTGGTTTTCCAAAAAAAAATGTCGGGAAAACGGGATGACGAGATGCTGGGCTGAGGAGGAGAAGTCGAGGCCGATTCGCCGGACAGTGAGTAGCCGCGGCGGCGCCTGGCGGAGGCGCCGGAGGCCATGTAGTCCCCGGAGGCAAGCCAGCCGTTGGAGATTAGAACATCTCCAATTGGATTTGGTTAATCGCGTTAGTAGGTAACTATAGGTCACGCCTTGAATTTATAATTTCATAACCAAACTCTTCAATTGAGACTTTCAAATCTAAAATATGCATGCAACGTAAAATGCATATCATCAAACTATCGAAATTTAGTACGGAGTATGATATACTATTAAAAACTTAGCTAAATTTTCATTTACGCGTGCTTTTGCTTTTTTTTAGCTTTGCCCTCGTCTCGACACCACTTTCTTTGCGAAATTATCAGTTGAATGCAAAACTGGCCGAATTCGAGTTGCTCATTATCGAAGCTACGTGAGCCATCAGACTCGTCCTCCTCGGGCGGATGTATTCCCGCCATGGCGCGGATGGTTTGATTATGCTTCTTTGAAAGGATAGCTCTCTTTTTCGTCCCATTATCGGTCGACGCTAAAGGCCAACCGCGCATCACACGACAATTCTTCCTCCCGCGTGTTGAAAATTTCTTCTCCCCTTCTTATTGGCATCAGCCGTCCAATCCTCATCCTTGTCACCTCCTGATTCGGCTGCCCAACGTACAAGCACGACTGCTGGTTGTACTAGCCCAACTAATGGTTGTACGAGCCCGTCTGTTGGGTGTATGTCATCGGCTATTGGTTGCACGAGCCCGACAATTGATGGGTGTGTGTACCTAACTTTGTGGTGTATGCATCTTCCTGCGAATCATCCACTCCCCCGTCCTTGAAGGTGGCTTCACCTTCCGCCTTTGGTTCCTTCGTTGACCATGTCAAAAAATTCTTTACCCATGTGCATCTCGCCAAGCGAAGACATTTCGGTGAACAAACAGCGGGCACCATGAAGACCACCTGGTGTTTGCAAACGGACAAGTTGCGGTAATGACGAGTCCTTGAAATGGATCGACGATGTGCCTGCATCGATGATATATGACATTGCGGTCGGTGACTGGTCCTAGCAACTGAGATGGTTGGAGGCATAGTAGTAGGGCGCTTGATACACAACCGCTCAGAGCGACGCATGCATGGACGACTACAGCGACGAAGGCGCCCTTCCATCCCTGCACGTGCCCTCCCCCGCCTAGTCGCTGCAGATCGTCCATGCCTCGCCCGTCGTCAATGCATCTTGCCATGCCTTTTATTTGACATGGAGGGATTGTCGTGACGCCAAGTTGATCTTGCGGGTGACCATCTTGGTTGCATCCTTCACCTCCGGCTGCTCCAACAATTCTTCCAAAGTGTCCATGTGGCGACGATAGCAAAAAGCGTGGGGATTTGGATGGAGGAGGGTGGCAGTGACCGGAGCAAATATGGTGGGGGTAAGGGAAGGAGGATTTTTGGGCGAGAACAGTGAGGATGGCTTCAAAAGCGTGAGTTTTGCCCCGTTTTTGTGTGGGGTGTCAGTGTTCTATATGGCGGCGGTCTGAACTCTCGCAAAGCCCATGTTTGCGTCTGACTTGCGAGAAAACGAACAGACTGACCGGTCCACAGACAATATAGATTCGCATTGGATGGCAGAACACATTCAGACCGCTCAGTTCGAACGATTATGAGAGGTTTGAGGGTCCACGTTGGAGGTGCCCTTATAGTATCTCCAATAGCATTTTCATATTTTGCTTTTGAGAAAGGGGCAAAGGGCATCTTCAAAATAAAACCTCAACCCTTTTCACGGTAATTTTGATCAGGCAGCCTGGACGGGCTTTGCCATCCATTTTGTTTTGTATTTGGCCGCGAACCGTTTTGTGTCCTTTTTCCACAAATCGAACACAAATCGAAGGAGGATTTGTAAGCGTTTGGATCGGCGTCACGTCTGCATAAGACACCACGTTCCTATCCGAAACCTTTCGCGCCAAAAACTCTCGCAGCCGCACATTCATGTCAATCAAACCCGCTTTAGAGCAGATGCGACTCGCAGGTATTGATGCCAGCCAGAGTGACATGGCAGGTCACTAGAGTGGAGGCTCCGTTCTTCGTGTTAGTTCAACGTCGAAGATGCGTGCGACGATAGATAATCCTACTTCAGTCGCATTGAAGCCTCTTGTAATTCGTCCGGCTGCCTGCGGGTATTTTAAAACGGATCTGGTGTCGTTTAGATCCCAAATCACTCCTACCTCTACCTCTTCGCTCCTTTTCATCCTCGATCTCAACGATGCCAAAGTACTGGTTCTCCCTGTCGGGCGGTGGAAGTGGAGCCAGATCTCCATCTGGAATGGAATTCATGACGTCGTCGTTGTCAATCTTTGGAGTCCTTTTCCTCCACGACCCTTGTCTCCTCCAACAATGAGGTCTTGATCTCGCTCAGCAAGGAGGAGGACCAGTAGACGCAGTCGCACCTCCTTTCGGAGGCCGCAAGGACAGACGTGGAGTTTCAGGCGTAGATGAAGCTCATCGTCGAGCTGTCCCTCCACTACGATAGCGGTCCAGTGCCATCCTCCTTCGCGCGTAAGACAGAATGGCCGGCCTAGACACGTCTATGTCAATATGGAGTTTATGTGGAAATGGCGGAATCGTGGGCTCTATGTAGAGTTTGGCGTGGGGTCGGGGCATCGAAATCCTACCTAGTGGCGGTCTGAACACCCCAAAACCCTCACAATTTTGCGTCCGATTTATGGATTTCAAACAGTCGGACGCGTCCGCAGACAAATGTGTGACCATGTTGAACTGTAAAACGCGTTCAAATAACACAATCTGAATATTTGCAAAAAACTCGGGGTTCGCTTTGGCGATGCCCTAAAGTCATTTTTAGCAAATGCTCTATTCTAAAACTTCAAAACTCATCTCCTTTATCAAAGTATCAAATTTTTATGGATCAAACTTTTGCTCGATTAGTGTAATCTTAAAATTTAATCATGTTATATGACGCCACAACTGTGACATCATGCTGGCGCCATGCTATGTAATGCCACAACTATTTTGAACAAATGCGTCATGCAGTCTAGCATGACGCCTTAGGTCTGATCGTCATAAAGAAAAGGCCACTTTGTGAAATAATATCGAATCCGGTTCATTTTGGGTTGAGGTTTTTTAAAAGGGTCTGTCTAAAACACATGTACATGTGACATAATTATGTCACATGTACTATGATTTTATCACAAGTTAGTTCAATAAAACGAAATTTAATTATTTGTTTGTCCAATTTTTTGTTTGTTTGTCGCATAGAAAAAAACAGCCCGATAAGCAGTCTGAAAAACTATTATTCACCCCATTGTTTAGGCGTGTAATGGGCCGGCCCAAGTGTGCGGGAGGACACATCCACGTTTTTTGTATAGTTTACGTTATTTACTTATTTTCCTTTTATTGTTTGTACTTGAAAATAATATAAAATAATTATATTAGAAAAATATGTATATACAAATTACGTTATGTATGAAAAAACTCATTATTTTATTTAATCAATATTAATCAGGGCATTTGAAAAATATTAAACGTGTATGAAATTTGTTTATCGTCTATACACCAAAATTATAAAATACATGCAAAATATTTTAAAAAAAATGTTGATCCTATATTTAAAAAATTAATTGTATATGGATTTTTTTTATAATGTATTTAAAATTGCTAATCTTCCGCTAAAAATTGTTTAAACCATATATGAAAAAATGTTGATCAAGTTTTTAAAAAGTATATAGAAAAATATACAATGTGTATTTAATTTTTTTGATCATCTATTAAAAAAATGTTGATCAAGTATGAACATTAATGTCATATTTTTAAAAATGTGTATGAAGAAATATTAAATATGGAAACGGCTAGGGCGCATCTACATGTGACATAATTATATCCCCCGAGACCTTTCTCACACCTCCCTTCGTTTGTTAGTTTTAAAAGTCGGTCCCAGTTGCGAATCATTGGTGAACTTCCAACTAAGAAAAAAAACGTTGGACCGAGTTGCGACTCGTTGGTGGACTTGCAACTGAGAAAAAAAGTCAGACCTAGTTGCGACTCGTTGGTGGACTTGTAACTAAGAAAAAAAAGTTGAATTATGTTGCGACTCGTTTGTGGACAAGCAACTGAAAAAAAAAGTGGAACCCAGTTGTGACTCGTTGATAGACTTGCAACTGAGAAAAATAATCAAACTCAGTTGCGACTCATTCGTGAACTTACAACTGAGAAAAAATAGTCGAAGCCAGTTGCGACTCGTTGGTGGATATGCAACTGAAAAAAAGTCAAACCTAGTTACGACCCGTTGATGGACTTGCAAGTGAGGAAAAAAAGTCAAACCCAGTTGCGACTCATTGGTGAACTTGCAACCGAAAAAAAATTAGACCCAGTTGTGACTCGTTGGTGAACTTGCAACTGAGAAAAAAAGTCGGACCTAGTTGCGACTCGTTGGTGGACTTGTAACTTAAAAAAAATTAGACCCAGTTGCGACTCGTTGGTGAACTTGCAATTGAGAAAAAAAGTCGGACCTAGTTGCGACTCGTTGGTGGACTTGTAACTTAAAAAACGCCGGACCCAGTTGCGACTCATTGATGGACTTGTAACTGAGAAAAAAAAATGAATTCTGTTGCGACTCGTTTGTAGACATACAACTGAAAAAAAAGTGGAACCCAGTTGCAACTCGTTGATAGACTTGCAACTGAGAAAAATAATAAAACTCAGTTGCGACTCATTCGTGAACTTACAACTGAGAAAAAATAGTCGAAGCCAGTTGCGACTCGTTGGTGGATATGCAACTGAAAAAAGATCAAACCTAGTTATGACTCATTGATGGACTTGCAACTGAGAAAAAAAGTCAAATCCAGTTTCGACTCATTGTGAACTTGCAACTGAGAAAAAAAAAAGGTTAGACCCAGTTGCGACGAGTTGGTGGACATGCAACTGAAAAAAAACGGACCAAGTTGCGACTCGTTGATGGACTTGTAACCGAGAAAAAAAATGTCGAATCCAGTTGCGACTCGTTGGTGGACATGCAACTGAAAAAAAAGTCAAACCCAGTTGCGACTCGTTGATAGACTTGAAACTGAGAAAAAAAACAAACCCAGTTGTAGCTTACTGGTGAACTTGCAACCGAGAAAAAAAATTGGACCCAGTTGCGACTCGTTGCTGGACATGCAACTGAAAAAAAAAGACAGACCTAGTTGCGAATCATTGGTGGACTTGCAACTGAGAGAAAAATTTGGACCCCGTTACGACTCGTTGGTGAACATGCAACTGAAAAAAAGTGGACCCAGTTACGACTCGCTGGTGGATTTACAACTGGAAAAAAAATAGTCGAAACTAGTTGCAACTCGTTGGTGGATATGCAAGTGAAAAAAAGTCAAACCTAGTTACTACTCATTGATGGACTTGCAACTGAGAAAAAAAATTCAAACCCAGTTGCGACTCATTGGTGAACTTGCAACTGAGAAAAAACAGTTAGACCCAGTTGCCACTAGTTGGTGGACATGCAACTGAAAGAAAAGACGGACCAAGTTGCGACTCGTTGGTGGACTTGCAACTGAGAAAAAATAGTCGAATCCAGTTGCGACTCGTTGGTGGACATGCAACTGAAAAAAAAGTCAAACCCAGTTGCGACTCGTTGATGGACTTTAAACTGAGAAAAAAATCAAACCCAGTTGCGGCTTATTTGTGAACTTGCAACTGAGAAAAAAAAGTTGGACCCAATTGCGACTCGTTGGTGGACATGTAACTGGAATAAAAAGACGGACCTAGTTACGAATCATTGGTGGACTTGCAACTAAGAAGAAAAAAAGTTGAATCCAGTTACGACTTTTTGATGGACATGCAACTAAAAAAAACGAATCTAGTTACGAATCGTTGATGGATTTACTATACATTGATAATAATTCATCATATAATATGAATTTCACCGAAAAAATCCAAAAATTAGAAAATTGAAAAACCAAAACTGAAAAAAAAACAAAAAAACTGAAAATTAAAAAGAAAAAACAAAATAAACTAAAAAGAATAAACAAGAAAAAAACGAAACATAAAAAATAGCAGAAAAATAAGTGTATGTGGGCCGGTCCTCCCCACTCCAGGCGATGACATAGCGACCTGGTGATACCTACATGAATAAAGAAACAAGATACATGTGAGTACATGTGAATTAGCAGATCCGTTTTTAAAAAGGGCCAAATTAATGGTTTTGGCCCCCAGACAAAGCGGCGTGCCTGGCAGTCCAGCTCCCTTCCTTGCGTCGGCAGCACGACTCATGACGGCACCGCCGCCGCGGCTCATGCTTCCACGAGCCTCATCCGGCTAGCCGGCGATCAGTCATGATCCCCTCACGACCGCGACTCCCTCCTGCCACTAGACCTGCACGGACCAGCCGCGGCAGCACCGGTCGCCGGCCGGAGACCCGGCGGCGCACCAGTGCGACCACAAGCACAACGCCGCCGCCCATGTCAAACCTCATGTGACGCCGGCGATCCGCCCACGTCGCCGCCATCGAACGCTCAGGTCCGCCCGCTATTCCAATCCATCGTCGCGGCGGTCGCATCCGAATCCCATCGCGCTCCTCCTCCCGCACGGCCGCGCCGACGACACGTGGCCCCCAGACCAAAAACGAACGGCCACCAAACGGCCACGCAGGACGCGCCATAAGCAGAAAGGCCCCCGAAACTACCCGCGCGCGGTGCGAAACCCTGCGCGACCAGAATTACCGCAAATTTCCAGGGGGCCAATCGAAAAGTGCACTTCCTAAATTTTCCCGATCCCCTTGAACCCTACCAGCCCCCCTCCCCCCCGGCCCCCTCCGTCGCCCACCCCAAATCCTCATCCGAATCCAAGCCGCAAAGCCTGCCCAGATCGGTCTCCGGCGCCGCCCCGGCGCGCCACGGGCGGATCCCTCCGTATATCTCCTCCGGTACGGGTTCGCGCCCGCCGTCCGGATCTGGGGGAGAGGCGCGGCCGGGTTCCTAGGGTTTCCCCGTCCTCGGCGCGCCCGGCGGGTCCATGAATCCCATGGGGTACCGCCCCTACGACAGCAGCGGTGAGTCGCCTAGAATCAACGTGTTTTTTTACGGCCTTGCGAGCTTGGCCCCGCGGAAAAGCCCCGTTCTTTCGCGTAGCTTGTTGGATTCCTGGAGGAAAATACCAGAAGGATACTGGCTTAGGTTTTTCTTTACCAGATAATGGGAATTTTGCGATTATGCCCCAAGTATTAATTGTCCTCCTGCTTTCTAGCAAAGCTGAGCCGGTAGATAACTGAAAAATCTGTTAATTTATCGAACAACGTGCACATTTGCATTGTCCTGGAGAAATAGGAGCATAAAGTAGTTCCTTTTGCCCTTGGTGCTGCAGTTTGAGATTACTTGATAAATAGAAAATCTAGTCTTGCCCGAGCAGTTGTGAGCTTCTTATTCATCGTAGTTGGCGTGGCAGTAGGTTGAGCCTGAGGTGCTTTCGGGTTATGGTGACTTGCAGTCGAATTGCATTATTTGTCCCTTGCCCTGAATCAGCATGTTGTTTTGACTTTTGAACCGGTAAACTTGGCGAGAAGTCACTCTTTTGCATAGCTTGTTAGATTCCTGGAGGAAAAATATCTGGAGGAGATTGGCATAAGTTGATACTCCCTCCATGAATATAAGATGTTCTAGCTTTTTCTTGAATCAGATGTATATGGACGCGTTTTAGTGTGTTTGTTCATTCATTTCAATCCGTATGTAGTCTATATTGAACTATCCAAAACATCTTATAATACTGAGCGGAGGCAGTACCAAATAACGGGAATAGCCAATAACTATAGACCTTGCCTCTTACTTTCTAGCAAAGCTCAGCCGACAGACAACTGTAAATTTGTTAAATTTATCGAACAACATGTATATATGCATGGTCCTGAAGAGATAAGGAGCATAAAGTAGCTCCTTTTGGCAAACCCTTGGTACTGCAGATTGAGATTACTTGATAAATAAAGGCTTCCCTGAGCATTCGTGGGCTTCTTGAACCTCTGCTGAATTGTGAATTCATCATAGTTGGTGTGGCAGTTGATCCTGTATTCCACAAATTATTAACTTTATCTGTTATGACCTTTGAGGTGCATTTGTGTTACGCTGACCATTGTGTGTTCGAATATGCTGCATTATTGATTCCCTGCCCTTGCTTTCAGGGACGGACGATGATCTCCCCTCGTCACAAAATAGAGGACTAAGAGGACGATCTTTCAGTGGGAATGGGAGAGCATCTGGTGGACCGTTTCCCTATGCAAGGCCACAAAATGATTTGGAGAGCGAAGTACATTTGGTTGAGCAAGAGGCGTACACTGGTGTTCTTAGAGCATTCAAAGTGCAATCTGATGCATTGTCTTGGGTGATTATCAGCACACTGAAATTAATGGCAACATTTTCAGTAACCTCTGCTTGTCCTGCTGCTGATTTGAGCTGAAAATTAATACTTATGCTTGTGTGCAGGAAAAAGAAAGTCTGATTTCTGAACTCAGGAAGGAACTGAGAGTTTCTGATGAGGAACACAGGGAGTTATTGAACAAGGTTAATGAAGACGGGGCCATCCGTAGAATGAGGTCTTTGCATACAGGACCCCGTTTTTCTCATATCATGTTTTGTTAAATCGTCATATTCTTGCTTAATCGTGTACTTTTCTTAAATTTTCAACAGGGAGCTGAGACAGGGAGGTGGAACCCCGAGTGGGCTGCATCGTGGCAGCAGGGTTTTTCATGATGGAGAACCTGGGCCAACTGGCAAAAGGCAACGGCCAGCTCATTTAATGCCTTCACATTCTTCAGGCCTCCAGTCTCCTGTTATGTCTTCACACTCTGTTCCGTCTTCGGCAAAGTGGGGGCCATCTTCAGCATCAAAGGGGAAAAGGGCAAAGTCGGTATGTTTGGAATGCTGTACGCCATGTTCTTGTGAATTCGGGTCAATTTTATGGCAATCTGTTGATGCATGTACAGACTACGCCACTGGCGTTACCATCCATGGATCCGACCTCATTGATTAGCCGAAAAGTATTCACAAGATGGCCAGATGACAACAACTTCTATGAGGCCACTATAACCCGTTACAATCCTGCTACGGTTTGTTCCGAGTTTACTTATTTTTGCTCTTGGTGCAGATATGCCTCTGTACTAAGTAATTTTACCTACTCTATTGATCCTTTTCAGGGTGAACATGCTCTTGTCTATGACATGGGCAAAACAACAGAGACATGGGAGTCTGTCAGGCTTTGTGATGTAAGTGCTGTTTTAGGTCTTTGATGCTTGTATTGTTCTCTATATTTCTTTTTCTTACGCCTTGCTCCTCATTTCATTGCCTGCTCCACTCTGTACACTAATTATGTATATTGTTTTGGTTAATCCATACTTTATTTTTCTGTTTTGAACCTTTGTTATGATTTATTCAATTTTTTATATGCTAAATGTGCGGCTTATGTGCCATAATGTGCTGATTTACCCCAATAGTGAGGCAGAGACTGTCTACTCATGTGCCCAATACCATATAAATTAAGTGGAAATGATTTGCACACTTGCTGCTGATTTGTTGTCACTATAATGTTGAGAGTGGTATCATGGCTTAAAAAATACCAATATAAATATCTTCAGTAATCAATAGGGATTCGGGCATTCGGCCCTTGAGAATATAATCTAGTTAACCATTAGTTTAGCCTGCATGAAGATTTATGCTTTGTTGTTTCACTGGAGTATGGAGATTTTCTTAATTAGCTGGCCACTCTGATGTGTAATAAAATTTTACTTGCTTATTTGCCCAGAATGTTTGATCGCCACCTTATAATTAACCAATAGAGGGTGAACAATCCTTTCACAGATGCCTCCTGAAGATATAAGATGGGAACGTGATGATCAAGGCATTTCAAATCGAGATGGTTGGGGTCCTTCTGGTCCTGCATTTAAGAGGCACCCAAGCAACAATGGTAGAGGGAGACTATCTCAGAATGAGCATCGAAATGACTATGCTCCACCGCAAAATGGCGTCAACAGGAGTATTGGTGAAATTGATGTGCCTAACACGCAGAGCATCGTGATAGAGGTAAATTTGTATTGAAGGGTCAGACATCACAATGTAGTCAGATATACTCATAATCTTATTTTCTCGACACAGGTGGAGAGGGTATTATCAAATCCAAATTTGCGTGAAATTGAAAAGGCAAAGAAACTGCTAACAGTGAGTTGACTTATCTATCTTGAGGTCGATACCTGTCGAAAGCATTGTTTGATGGGGAAAGGCTTGCTTGTGACTTCTTAAATCCTTTATTCGAGAATTGTAAGGCAAAATAATTGTCCTTGCAGGACCAGGAGCAGTCATTACTCGATGCAATTGCCAGTCTTGACGAAGCATCAGATGGCGAAAGTGGTAAGTTATCTGTTTTGAGGTATTCAGGACAATATCATCGAGGGGTAAATAGTACTACTATGTGTGTATTTGTGTAGCGGTATTCTGGACACTTACCATATGCTATCTCAATCAATTGAAAGTAGGGCAATAGAATATTTGTCCAGAACCTTGAGAAATCTAGATGGATTTTGTTAAGTTTGAACTGAAATTTCGTTACTGTCTTCATAGATATTGGTTACTTGCACTCATCAGAAACATGTATTTCCATGACTGATGCACAAACATGTTACATTACTATTTTGCCTATTTCACTAACCAGTCTTAATATAACAGAGGATAAGGCCATGGAAGGCCGAATGGATTCCGCTGGTGATCACACGGGTAGGAATGGCATTGCCTGTTAGTTGTTATGAGCAGTATGTTGGAAGATTGCCACCTTCCTGAATCACCGGGCGAAGAAGCCACGTGATGGAGAACTAGAGTGCCAAAGAAGGTGGATTTGGCGGTCGCTCCATGGAGCGACTTTATTTGGCTGCCCAAAATTCAGACCTGGAAAAGGATGATGAACCGGATGGAACGAAGAAACTTTAGTTCCGATGGTATTTCCTCCCTAGTGGACTAGAAGTAACTCTAACCTTCCTAGAAATTGTTGTCAACATAAATCAGCTGAAGATTCTTGTTTTCGGTGCCGACAGCTGATTAACCCTTGTTCCGTAATCTCTGTTTTTCTTCGTCTATGTGCACTGGGCATTACTGGGTGTACTGTACATGTACAAAAATAATGTACGTATTTGGAGCATTTAGTATTCAGCAAACTGAAGGTCCTTCAGAAAAAGAAAATAACTGGCGACCGTTCCCACTGGTGGTCTTAAGTTAATTAAAAAAAAACTAAAAAGAGTTCAACCATTGCTGCACTGCTATGCGCTGAAAGAGTTTTCCATGATTTTCACTTCCTATGCTTTGTAGCTGAATGGAGAATGCTAAAAAGTTTTCCGATGATTTTCACTCGGAAACTGGCCAGTTAACGCCATGGTTTGAAAATTCCTCGTACTGATACAATCTAAGTAGGCCTAATATGTAGAACGTAACATCAAAGCGGGGATAGCTCAGTTGGGAGAGCGTCAGACTGAAGATCTGAAGGTCGCGTGTTCGATCCACGCTCACCGCATTTATTTATTTTGCCATCGAGTTCTGACTGCTCACCACAACTGATAACCTTTTTTTTCATCAAGTTCTGACTGCTCACCACATATGGCACATGATAAACCGTCGATTGAATCTTGGTAAAAAAATCGGGTTCAGGGTGGTGTGGCGGTGACTATATCTTTTCTTTGTGGTGCATATGTGTCGTTGGACTTCATCATTGCGGTGCCTTTTGCTTCAGCGTCGGCATAAAGTTTGAAAGGTAGTAGATGACGGAGCTACAGTCATATGGTATTCATCGATTTTTATTCACACGCACGGACACGATCTTCATCAACCCGAAACTTCACCGACCAATCTGCAGCTACAAAACGCCTCTTCATCGATTCTGTGCCACGTCATGGAGCTACGCTAATATGCACTTACACCACCAACTCTACATCGAGCCGAACATTAAGTTGTACGACTACGATGGGCGAACATACTTCGTCGAGCACATATACGAGAAGCATCATTAACCACATGCAGATGGGTGTGGAACATGACTACATCGAATTCTTCAACAACAAGACATCAACACACGTCGTCAATGAGGGATGCCTCCAAACGACGAACTACTTCCCGCCTACTGTTTTTTTTTCCAACACTTCATCGTCAAGGTCTTCATCAACTTGGTCTTCACCAACATCATCGTCAACACACTGCCACCGGCTCATCCACAAGATGGACATCATCTAGCATCCTTTGACAGACGCGACCTCGACGACTGCAAGACCGCGTCAAGACGACGACATCGACCATGGCATCTTCGACGACACGACTGCATCGACACGGCGGCATTATAGTGATGACCCCTTCCCGGCCACACGGTCCTGGCAAAACCGATGTGTGCTCGATGGGTTTCCTCCTGTCCTGGCAAAACTGGTGGACTCATCATCGAGAACATCCTCTGACATCTGCAAGGTGCAACGTCCACGACTGGTAAACCCTCTAGAATTCAACAATCACCGCCACTAGGATTCCAATATATCGTCGCCGTTTTTCGGCGGCTCTCCTCCGTCAACGACCGAGGCCATCGATGCTGAGTAGGGCCGTCGGATCCCACACGTGCGGTTTTTTGTACCTTGAGGGATAGGAACTCATACTATTAGTACTTTTGTTGTTCAACGTCTTGGCTTCGATGAAGGCGACGACGGCGATGGATAAAAGTACTCCAGATCATCGCACGACGCAGCGTTCTGCTCCGTGTTTGATGAGGGGTCTTGGTGGCTATCTTTTCAATCAATGATGGTTGCGATATCTTTGTGGTGGACATGTGTCGTCGGACTCCGCCATTGTGGTGGCGTTTGCTCCAGCGTCGGCTTGAGTTTGGAAAGTAGTCATCGAGCGGATGCAAATTTTGATCTGCGTTGCACTCCTCCGACATCTTTGTCGTGAAGAGATGACGTATCCGAAACCCGATGGCGTGTCCGAGAGGTTGTCCCGGTCAGATTCCTTCAACGATAATGACTTTACCTTTGGTGAGCCACCTTGAAGATTCGTAAAGTTGTATGTTAGCGATGGAGCCGCGTCGAATTCGGGTGAGGTGGTGCTGAAAACAGATGACAGACGTTGGTGTTAATACTTCTCTCACTATAGTGGCATTATTCGCTACAGTAGAGCAACTTTGTAACAACAATGCTCTCACTATAGTGGCGTTAGGGCATGTACAATGATGATATCTTAGATATGTCATATAGAATAAGTGCTGATGTGAAGGAAAGAGAAATTGAAAAAATGACATTGTCTTCTTTTATTTAAGAGATGATCTCTTAACAACAATACTCACACGACAAATTTAGAAATCGAGATAAGATTAAGATATAACTCATTGTACACCACTTTTCTTTTTGTTATATCTAAATCACATTTTCTTTTGAGCAACCTTATATCTAAATCACATGGCGACGGTAAAATAAGACTACCTTATTACATGCCCTTGTTCGCTACAGTAGAGGGACTTTGTAACAACAACAGTGGCCCGGTGATGGGCCAGTCCACTCATCGACGCCCCCTGTGTGAAACTGCAGCGTTTTTTACACAGCAAGGGCTCCTTTGATTCATAGGAATTTTATAGAATTCTTGTAGGATTTTATTTCATAAGATTTTTTTCTACGTTACTCATTTGATTCATAGGAATTGTTTCTATATAAAAAAAATTCATAATTTTTTTTTACTACTTTCTATAGGAATCCTAACATTCACTTCAACCTTTTTCTACAATTCCTTTGATGAAGTCAAACAAACTTTAATGCAAGCAAAATCCTATAGGATTGAAGTGGACATGTCATTGCAATCCTATGATTTTCCTATTCTTATGAGTTTTCTACCATATGAATCAAACAAGCCCCGAGGGTTTAGGGTCCAATAGGGCTCCCCTTTTGCACCCATCTGAACATCAGTGCACTATTTTGAATGTCTGGTAATGTAACTTTCTATGTCATTGGTTATTTATAAATGTGTGATTGAGCTCAAATTAGATGATTTGGACGTGTGGGGTAGACATTTGTGTCACTTGGTCCATACCGTTTCCCAAGAGCGAGAGAAAAACAGAGATGGAGGATGAAAATCGATCTGTCAGTCCAATTACAACATGCATGTCAAGCACAGTTCCGCAGTACAAATTAGCCTACGACGTCCTACCAGTGCAAGCTACGTGTACATGATTTACACACACCTGAAGCAAAAGCTATGGCCTGCTAACAATCTCTACCTGCTACGTCTAGCTACGCTCAGTTCCACCTACTTCCTGCCGCCTCGCCTCGACGACGAGGAGGACTTTTCCGACCTGCTCACCTTGGCCCTCTTAGCCGGCGGCGGAGTCGCCGGAGCAGCGCCCCGTTTCTGCGGCGGCCGCCCGACGCCTCTCTTCGTCCCCGCGGCTCCAGCCTTGGATCCACCGCGGCCGGTTTTCTTCCTGCCGGGCCCCCTCCGAGCCTTGGGCTGCTCCTCCACCTCCTCGTCGTCCCGCGCCGGCGCCGACCGCTTCCGCTTCGTGAGCGGCGACCCTCTCTTCTTCGGTGACGACGTCGGCGACGACGACGACTTGCCCTGGTTCAGCCGCTTGAGGAAGCCCACGGCGATCCGCTTCTTGGGCAGCCCGCCGGCGGCCGCCGCCCCGTCGGAGTCCCCGTCCTTCTTGCCAGCCGCCGCCATCGCCGCCGCTTCCTCCGCGGCCGCCGCTAGCGCCTTGCGGGAGTTCTTGCCGGGGCCGCGGGTCTTCTTGATTCCCGCGCCCCACGCTTTGCTGCTGCTCTTAGCGGCCGCCGCCACGGCGGCGTTGGCGGCGTTCTTCTCGGCGTCGCTCTCCGCGCCCTCCTTGACGACCTCCTCCTTCCTGGCGACGGCGGCCGCGGCGGCCGACTTGGCGATGGAGCTCCTCTTGCGGCAGAAGATGAGCGGCTTCGCGGCCTTCTCGATGAGCGGCCCGACGAGGTCGGCGTCGGGCCTCCGCGTATCCAGTGCCACCGGGGGCGGCGGCGGAGGCGGAGGAGGATCAGCGGCGTTGGGCGGTGGGTGGTGTTGGCGGAGGGAGGCGGAGACCTGGGCGGAGACGAGGCGGAGGGCGTTGAGGGCGGGGGCGGCGTGGTGGGGCGCGTGGCGCGGGAGGTAGACGGCGGCGTTGGCGCAGAGGAGCAGCAGGTCGCGGTAGAGCTCGGCGCTGGTGGGGTATCCCGGCGCGCCGTCCAGCTTCCGCCGCATGGCCTCCAGGTCCACGTGCCGCCTGATCGTCCCCCTGTACGACTCGCTCTCCTGCACACACAAAAATTCAAAAATAAAAATTATTAATACCAAAAAATTTCAAAAATAAAAAATTAATACCCAAAAAAATCAAAAAAAAATCACAGGCGCAAGTGACACGGACGCCCATGTGCGTGCGTTGCGACTGCAACTCGGCACCCGACTAGTCTGTCCGTTTCCCTCAAAAAAAAAAAAAGACTAGTCTGTCCGTGCGACAAGGAATGGAATCGCCGGAGGGATCATCATCATCATCATCGACCCGGCAGAAAAAAAAAGAAAAAAAAAGCAAGCGATGGATGGATGTCACGTAGATCGGGCCGGCTGGTCACTGCTCACTGGTCAGAGCTCCTAATCCATCATGCCGCGGGCGTGCACGGCTGCCTAACCTACTGATTAAGCCCGGGAGGGACCCACTGCCTGACATGCCTCGTGCTCTTTGGATTTCACTGTTTACGTTCCGGTTTCACCCCTGGTAAAACGCAGCTTTTGACCTACCCGGCCGTCGGTGAAGAAGAGAAGGGAGTACAGTGACGGGCAGGGGCGGTAACTCTCAAGGAGAAGGAGTTCTTACCAGGCTCTCCTGAAGCTGGTCGAACACGGGGCCGAACCGGGCGGCGACGCGGTCCAGCAGCGCGGCCAGCGGCTCGTCGGGCTCCTCCTCGGCGCCGCCCACCTCCGCCTTGCGTCGCCGGCACACCGCGCTCTCCTTCGACTCCCCGGACAGCTCCTGCTTCGCCCCCGCCCCCGCGCCCGCCTCCTCTTGATCTTCCTCCTCCTCCTCCTCCGCCTTGGCGCCGGAGGGGAGCTTCAGATCTGTGGAGTTGGACTCCCTGCACGACCGCCCGGGCTCCTCGCTCGACACGTTCTCCTCGCCGGCCGCCCCCTCCGGCTTCCTCGCTTCGCCCGACTCGCTCCGCTCCCGCTCCTCCTTCATCAGCTCCACCTTGCTCTGCAACGTCCTGTTCACAACCAAAATCAAACCGGCAGCAGGTCGTGAGTAAGCTTCACGGCGGCCGGAGGATCCGCCGTCGGACGGGCGACGACTGGAGGTTTTTTCCATGCAAACGAAGGAACGGTGGTGTTCTCCGGTGTGTTTACCCGATGGAGAGATCGCATCGCTCCACCTCGCGCCGGAGCTCGTCGACTCGGAGCCGCCGCAGCTCGTCCAGCCACCCGCCGGCGGCAGAAGCCTCGGGACCGCCCTCCCCCTCGGCCTCAGACAAAGGCTCAGCCTCAGCCTCCTCCTCCGGCCCGCCGACGGAGAAGCGACGGTGGAGCTGGCGGAAGCGGAGGCGGCAGCTGCCGGGCGTGAGGCGGGGGCGGGCGGCGAGGGGGCTGCGCGTCTGCACCTCCGCGGCCACCGAGTCCCAGCTGGCCGTGCCGTGCCGGCACACGGCGAACGCCAGCAGCAGCTCCTCCAGCGTGCCCCAGATCTCGCCGCCGCCGCCGCCGCCGCCGCCGCCGTCTGGCGCGTCTGATCCGTCCGCCATGCGCTCCGGCCCTCTCCGTGCGTGCCGTGCCGTGCTCTCCCGCGAGGAAGCCACTGGCGGCAGCCGTGGTGCTTCCCTCCCCGCCTCCGGCTCGCGCTCCTCCGTTAACTTTTTTTCTCACCGTCGTCAGCTTCCTATTTTCCGTCCCTCGCGCACCTCCGGTTTGATTTTTATTGGAAACACGGATACGGCTCAGAGTTCTTGGATCGCGGCCTCGGAGCCGCAGGAGATTTCTTCGTTTCTCGGGGGTGTTTTCGCCTTTTGGGGTAAAATAAAAGGTGGGTGGAGCCGTAGAGGGAGGGGCTATTTTCAAACTGGGGCCCACCCTCTGGCCAATTATTCCTGCGTAATGCCCATACTGCCCCCCTGGTCACTGATCGGCTACGCTACTAGTACCACTACCGTTAGTGTGACGTGCAAAAGCTCACAAGGTTACAAAGCGTCACTGAGCTTAAAAAATCTGAGTACAAGTTCAGCACGAACAAGATCCAATCCAAGGGAGGGAGCACCTGATGTATTTAGTTTGCTGACTGACAAGATGCAACCTCCTGTATGTTGTCAACCTATCTTTGCTCTGGATGAATGATTGAATACGAATGTACCCGCAAAAGAAAAAAAAAGAATACGAATGTGTTTTTCAGAAAACTGAGCTGTGGATTCTACAGTACACAAAGTTTTAAACCAATTTCCCATGTCGACCAATATTTGCCACAAAATTATAATACTTTCAGGAGGATCCTTCATTTGTTGGGGTACTTTCTTGGGTACTAAATCCAAAGGTTAGATCATCTCTAGCCGACCACTTAAATGGGGTTAATTCCTTTTCGCAAAAAAATGGGGTTAATTCCTTAAAATGTTATGTTTTGAGGAGTTAAACGAACTTAGATGAATCCTAAATCGACTAAGTTTTTGAAAGATTGAGGAGCCACACTCTTATTTTTAAGCGGTCATGATTGATTCTTAGGGGAAAGGATTGCTTCTCCTTGTACACGTGTAACACCTCCTTTTATCATCTACACGGTTGAAACCACTTTTTCAAGATATCTTCTGGTATTTTCAGAAATCGTTTGATTTATCTGTTCTCGGTGTCTGATCGATAAGATAAATCGATCGATAAATCGCCCGTTATGTTGATAAATCGTTCGATTTACCCCTTCTGTTAGGCCGATCGATAAGTTTCCGAGAAGCGATATCCCCAACATTGGTTGAAACCCATGTCGCCGCGCATTTGCTGCCCGAGTTATCGAGAAAATGGAACCATCACAACCCCCACACCTTCGTTCGCCCTCTCGGCATTGCCTTCGTTAGACCTAGTGGGTTAATCACCTGACATGGCGGTATCACACTGGTGACAGGTGTATTGATCCGGATCTTGATCACCCTAACATGGTTAGCAGGTATGATTCCTCCTCCGACGTATTTTTCGAGTGGTGGTGTCATATCTGGAGTTCGATGGCGTGTCCTGGGTGTTTTCTCGGTTTGATTCGTTTAACGGGAATGCTTCGGCTTTGGTGATCGACCTTGGGGGTTAGCAAAGCTTCATACCAGCGATGGACCCGTGTCGAGCTTGGGGTGAGGAGGTGACAGGCGTTGGTGTCAAGATCAGAGGATTTTTTTTTGCCTTGATTGTAATTTTTCTTTTTGGTTGGTGCTCATCTATGCAAAGGTTAGTGTTATGTTGTCTTTTTAGTTTTATCAGGTTGGTATCTACATGGTTTGTACTATGATCTTGAGGATATAAATGAGACACATATCACCAAGCAATTTTTTTTTGCTCAGAACAATTGTGTTAGTATTCCATTCCGAGGAGTTTTAAGGAATAATAATCAACGAGAAGACGAGTATGATTATGCGCTAAGACGTAGTTCCTTTTTTCGTTTTTTTTTCTCTTTGAACCACAGAAAAAAATAGTATCAAGAGGGGCTCTAGTTGTCATTCAAGATGTAGTTAGTCACGGAGTGCTCAATCCATACCCTTTCCTGGAGAGATATCCTAAGAAAGAATTTTTTGTGTCGAGAGTTTTACTCTCCGAGTCTTAGATTTATTCCTTTATACTAAAAAAAAGTATCTCCGACAAGTGAGTCGTGCTTGACTTGCTCCTTAAGAAAGTCCAAAGAGTAGTTCAAAATTACAACCGTTATGCCACATGTCAATTGATCATTGAGTGGCCCGTGCCCTCATAGGTCACATCACCCTGGAGTTCCTGCGGCTATAAAATTCACCCACCTCCAAGCCTCATTGGTTGGTTGCTCCATTCAAATCGACAAGTTATTTGAGCAACTCATTCTACGAGAGAAATTGAAAGATCCCAGAGAGAAACCCCGGACCTAAAATCCCTCAATTCTTGAGCATCACAATGAAATGATAGAAAAAGATAGTTGATTCCTATTACTCTTCTAGATTGTGCATCCAATAAATATTTAGGACTAGGTCTAAGAGCCTCTGAGAGATTTTGGATCGCCAAGGATCGGTTTGTGAAGACCAGGAGATTGACTGCAAGATCTACCTTGAGTAACCGATCGGATGGAATTGAGGATAATAAGACCGAGAGAGATTTGCTCTTGTGTTCAATCACAAGTCTCTCCAACCAGAGGTAGCACTGTGCCAGTAATGTGAATTGGTCGAACAAACAACCGCATTACCTCTGAGCAATCGGGATTTTATTTTGCACTACTTCCTTTACATTTTGTATTGTTTCTCCCTGCTGGGAAGTTTGTTTCCCTCTTAGTTATCTCTATGTATCAGTTCTTCACATATGTAGTGTTTTCCTCTTTGTGACCAATGATGTTTCTGTTTGCTGTTCGCATATTTTATCCCTACGCTAGCCTAGTTGTCATCATGTGCTATGTTCTGTTAGAAATATGTTAGTAGCTGTTAGGTTATTCTTACACTATTTACTCTCGTTTAGTTGCTTCTTTGTTAAGTTTGTACCTAAAAGTTTCATTTTGTTGTGTGTTACCTTGCTCTTAAATAATTTTTGAATCATCTATTCACCCCCTCATCTAGCCGATACTCGATCCTACTGGTTTAGTACTCATCTCCAACCAGTTCTTTCATCACGAACACAGGATGAGGGAATTGATTGAAATCTTTGACGAATGGACGCATTGATACCAGCAACAGAACATTCAGAAAGAGATGTTGTTGTTCACTCCCGCAAAGTGCAGCACGCAAGAAAACATTCCAGTAAAATTTCAACAGAGTGAAACAAGGAAAAAAGAAAAAAGCGGAAGAAGGAAAAAATGAAAAAGAGGAAGAGAGACTTACTTCCTCTGTACCTAAATATATTAGGTTTTGGTAAACCGATTTTGCCTACCAAAACTTCATATATTTAGGTATAAAAAAGGTAGTACATCCGTGGTCAGGTCTCCATTGTTTGAGGAGTTAAATATAGGGATTCGATTAGACCCGGACATCATATAACTCCTCACAATTTAAGGAAGTTTGGAAAAACATCTAAGGTAAGAACAGGGGATCCCTAGAAATGCACTTAGCTTTAGATTTTACCTGCAGTCAAATAAAGGCCAACAGGTCAGGTGCACCGAAATATTTTACACAAATCTGGTGAGTACTGATCATATAATAGCACCCCAAAGAAGAGTCTTACTGTCATAGCATCCCAAAGAAGCATCTTACTGTTGAAGACTGTTAAATATTCTCTACCTCTGAATGCATTTTGAAAGTTCTCAGGATATTTAATCTGTGTGGAGGAGTCAAGACCATTAATTTCCCCTGTGCAAGCTGCTTTCAGGGTCCTTGATTCGTGCCACTTTCTAAGGCAAATGCAAAAGTTGGCCCGAGATTTTTAACTGCAACTAGACACACTTGCACATAGCTATCATAGCAAAACCAAGTTTACCAAAATGCCTCCAGAACAGCATCTTCTGGTGTACAAAAGCATTCTGGACATCACATCTGAAGTTGCAAAGACGAAAACCCAGGTTTATACATGATGATATGATATCCTAACACGACGAGCGACATGGAAAACATGGAAAGTTACCTTATGAGAATCTTGTTTGCTTCCACTCAAGGACGCAAACTGCCTACTATCCTATATATTATTAAGCGCAAAAATGATGTAAATTGCAGAGCTTGCAATGGCAGCAAGCAGCACTAATGAGGTAAATGCCTGCCTCACTTCCTCCGGGCCTCGAGTGCCTTCTTCAACTCCTCACCCGCATCATTTGGTCCAATGGCCAGCTCCTTCCCATTCCCCTGGAGATCAGGCTTCACAGGGAAAGGATTCTGCAGAGGCGGCGACATTGTTGGCATCCTTCGAGCGTCGCCTTTGCTGGGAGCTGTGATGGCTCGGCTGACACCGATCTCGGCATGTAGGCCCTCCACGGCGTGCCGCAGCATGATGCTCTCATTGTTCAGGGCCTCCAGCTGCCTCTTCAGCAATGAGAATTCCTCTACTTCGGCTACAGGTGCGCCCTTCTTCCCATTCTTATCCCCGTCAGACTTCAGATGCGGGGGCGGCGTGTGCTCAATTGTGATCTTGTTCATGACGAGCAGAGGCAGCTTGCTGACAGCGAGGCTCCCCGCCTTCCGCCCGTATCCATCGTCGGCGAACGCGGCCTTCAGCTCCGGTGGCACACGCAGCCCCCACTGGAACCGCAGGCTCGCCTTGTTCCACAGCGGCAGCTTGCTCCTGGTGGTGAGGCGCATCCCGGACAGCAGCGTACCGACCCCTCCTCCGCTCTTCTCTGAGACGTTCGCCGCGAAGCCGTTCCCGTTGAGGGAGAACGCCTTGTGGCCCTCGTGGTCGTGGTCGTCGCCGTTGGTGAGGTCGGTCAGCTTGTGGGGCGGCGGCAGCGCGGGGGTGTCGGGGACGGGCGGGGAGCGGACGGAGTTGGCGAGGGAGAAGTCGCCGAGCCGGGGCTTGAAGAGGAGCGAGAAGGCGGGCGGGTTGGAGGAGAGGAGGTTGAACTCGGCGGAGAGCGCGAAGGGGGCGCGGACGGGGGAGCCGAGCGCGCCGAGGCCGGTGCGGACGGAGAGCGCGAAGGGCTGGATCGGGTCGTTGGGGCGGTAGGAGAGGCGGAGCGCCGGGCCGGAGGAGAAGGCGGTGGAGAGGTCGAAGCGGAGGTCCTTGGCGTCGCCGCCGGCCGAGACGCCGGAGAGGAAAGGCAGCCCGAGCACGCAGATGGGCACCTTTCCGCGCAGCAGCGGCCGGTCGTCGTCGCGGAACTTGATGGACGCCTTCATGGCGGTGGTGGCGGTGGGGAGGCTAGGGTTAGGGTTCGGGGGCGCCGGGATCTCCGCGGCTCGGGGATGGGCGGGGAGGGGTCGCGGTGGAGGCGAGGTATTTGAACCGCAGGGGCGAGGGGAATCGGGGGCGGGGATCACGCCATTTCTGGTGCCGGAGGGGGAGTCGTCGGCGGCGGCGGTCGCGGCCGGTTTTAATTGGGGGAGGAGGAGGGGAATGAATTGAAACGGAATGGGTGAGGGGGGAGGATTGGGTTGGAGCTGTGCAGCTGGACGGGCCGTTATTTTCTCTCCGTTTTACTCACCCACACGTTTTTACCGCTGATTACTGAAGACGTCGATGTGGCTTTCTTTCTTCTTCTTTTCTCATGTAATAAATCATTAATCCCTCAAAAAATTGTAATGAATCAGTAACACCTAAAAAAGATGTAATAAATCAGTACATTGGTGTTTACATATAAAAATATGTGTAATGATGTTTCTTTCATGCTCATCAAGGGTTTGAATGTGCCACTCACTGTCTGTCCTCGACCTCGTTGTCGAGTTTTTAAAATTAGGCAAGGTAAAAGTTTGCGGGCTACTTGCGGATAACCTTCTTCGACTCAATCCTCATTGACTTTACTGAACGATCTGTTTCATTGATATTCTTGCAATCTTTGATACTCTTGCAATTGGGGCGAGCAATAATACCCTAGCACTTCCACCGCCTATGGTGGCGTCGACCCCTCCACCGAAGAGGGATCCTAAGCGCACCAAGGCAGGCACAACTTCTCCGAAGAATGGCAGCATGAAATCGATACAACGTGACAAAACCGCAAAATGCATAATAGGCGGGCTTCCTTGAGTAGTACCCCCAGGAAAAATAAATATCCCCGGGTGGAGCTATCATAAAGTGGCCAATAACGCGGTAGTTTGACAGTTTCACAATTTTTCGAGGATGTTTTCCCTGTTTGTGCTAGGAACTATTTTCAAGGGGGTGCTACGAACTGTTGAGACACAAGTTAGTAAGCAACGTGTTGAAGCTTTAAGCGCATCTTTGAATTTTGATAGCAGTTTTGTTGGTAGTGTCTCCGAAAGGAGCGATGGTCTTAGTTTTATTGGGAAAAACCAAAAGAACTAATAGTTTTGAGCTATTCTCTATACCATATCGATGCAAAACATTGAGGGAGTTAAAAATGATCCTTAGCGTTTGACAATTGTGTATAACGAGGCTCAAGTGCCAAAGAAGTACAAGACCAGGGATACCATCATGGAGCTTGCCTCGACTGGTAATTGCCTTGGATTACCCTCAGCGACATCAATGGGGGCATGAATCTTAGCGAGTATGAAGGAGTTGGCAACCTTAGTCAAGCACATATGAATGACTTTGGATGTTTGTGTTTTTCATGAAATTGGTTATAAAGAAAATTATTGGACCTTTGAAAAGAAGGTTTCTGATGGTACGTACACTTGGGTGTGGTTGGATATAGGCCTTAGTGGCTATTTGAGCATGTTGCTTCCACGGTATGTCTTATTCACCATACAATGGCTAACTCGGACCATTCTAAAATATAGTTGTGTCTCCGTGAGGCTGACGTGAAACTTTTAAACCCCATTGTTTTAATATGAAATTGTGTACGAGCCCCACCTAGAGTTAGCAAATGTACTAATTGATGCAGGGAATAAGAGCGCCTACCGTGAATCTATTTTTGAAGTAAAAGGAAGCCATGTCATCTCTCCGATGAACCTGAACGGCGGGAAAGGAACTCTCTTGAAAATGTTTGGAAAAAAGGTCAAGGATCTAAAATCACAATTGGAGTGGATCCAAAGCCGTACAACCCGTGTTGGACCAGATCAACATGAGCGTACGGTGATATCTTTCAATTTGAACTTGTTCAATAAAAAGTTGTAGTTGTGAGGTTCTCATCTTAATCAGAATCTCCCTTTTAAATAGGCACATAGGAGGCTGCGCATTCATGTTTTATATCTTGTCTCATTTATACTTCACTATAACCTAGGAGAGTATACTCTCCTATACTTAGTTTATTAACTTCAGCGTAATGTTTAGATTCATGAACTAATCTTTATGAGGAAGATATTTTTAGCACTTTTGGGATAATCCTTTATGCTATAAAAAATTGGAAAAGTTTGTAAAGCACAAAAAATACTTTATTTTTAGTCTAGTTTCCTTTCTAGTAGGTTCTACTGGAAGGCAACCAGTGAGGCGACAACAAAGAAAATTCATCTAAGCAAAGGTCCATGCCCATTAAAAAAAGACATTTGTGCCTCAACGAAATAATTGTATTATCATTGCTAAATATTAAGCTTGAGGAGGTAAAACACTTTTCATACTTTCTTTTAGTAACTGCATTGTCTTTTTTCATTTCATAATTTTTCCTATTTATTATTTCAAAGTTTTAAGCTTACGAAGGTTATTTCCGCAATAGAGTCGTATGCAATGTTTTTTATCTTGACGTTTTCATGCAATCATGCGTCCTGTTGTTTTGACATGCTTGTTTTGCATTAATTTTACTTTTACCTAGCATGAAGTGTTGGAGATGTGCTCTAGAAGCAAATAATAGAGATATTTCATTATCATATCTCAAATGTTCATAATAAGTTTTATACTACGCTATGACGGTATTAAGCGGAACCATTAATACACGTGAAGTATGTAAACAAATCAAGTCCCTAGTAGGCTCTATTCAACTAGTCCATTGATTGACTAATGATCAAAGTTTCTTGATCATAGGGCATTTATGTCCATTGACAATGTAGTCATATCATTATATGAATGATATGATGGACACGCACCCAACATAGGTATTGCAATGTGATCCATCCACATAGTTCAACATTGCGATAAGTAAAAAAACATAGTTACCCAACCCTTCTCTGAGATCATATCTAATCACTATCACCATTTAATAGAATGATAGACTACTCAAATCAATAAGGTGCACCTTTTTTTTGGAGCCCGTGAGGAAAGAACTACTAGGTTAAACGTGCTAGACTTGGAGTAGTCTTGGGATGGGTGACCGATTGGAAAGTTGATCCCAGGTGCACACGAGTGAGGAAAAAGTGTGCAGAAAAGACTAGTGTTGGCATGTGAGGACAGTCTGGATCCCAAGCGCACCAGCCATGGAATCGGTGATTAACCGGTGGGTTTGGTCTGGGCGTTACACACCGGAGGCTGCCTTGACTGCATCATCTGTCACACCGTAAAAGGGTAATCGTAAAGGTGTCTCTCAGTTATTTCGAAGGGATATGTTGAGGCATATGTATCGAGATTGGGATTTGTCCATCCGCGTGACAGATAAATACTCTCGACTCACTCGATGAGATTACATCTATGAAGCTTGCAAGCATATGACTAGGTCACAGGGTAACATCACGGAACAAGTAAATATGTTTGTCGGTTACGAGATTGAACTAGGTATAAAGATACTGAAGATCAAACCTCGGACAACCTAAGTATTATCGTAACAAAACGATTAGGACTCACCATTTAAGGTTCAAGCGATAAAGTTAATTCGTGGAAAGCACATGGGGCATCATTGGTTTCCAGATCCCATTGTTGGTCATTGATAGGAGAAGTGTCTCTGTCATGTCTACGCATTCCCGGACCATAGGGTGGCACACTTAAGGGTATGCGACGCTTAGGGATAGATTAAGGATCATTGGACAAATAAGAGATAACTCCATAATTGTTCCGGAGAGGCATCCTAAAAAGTTTCGGGGTCACTGAGTTATTCATATACTCATATGTTTTAGTATTTAATTAAATAAATTGAATATTAAATATATATTAAAATGAATTAAATAAAAGGGCTAACCCATAATGGGACACTTTATGGCCCATTAGGGGGGAAGGCGCCATCCCCAAGGACAAGGCCCCTTGCGAGGCCTCCCCACCCAAAACCTAAGGGGGGGTGATGACCAAGTGAGTGAGGGCTCACCCAAGGGAGGTGGCACCTACCCCACGCCCCTGTATAAGTAGGGGATCCCCCTCCCCTCATTTGCCCCATCCTCTCTCCCTCTCTCCCTCACTCGTTGTTCCATAGTTTGGAGCAAGCATACGAGGATTGAGAGAGCTCCACCATACGCACGTCGTCGCGCTGCTGAACTCTCGGTCTGAATCTATCTTCTTCCGCTGCTTAGCTGGACCGGAGCCCACGGGATGTCCTCTACACAGGGCGTGTGTAGAACTACGAAGGTGCCGCTTGTTGTGGCACTCATCATCGCCAGTACGTCTACACAGTTATGAGTCCATATGATTTGTACGACTACATCAACCGCGTTCACGTTTCTCCCTTTCAATCTTCAAGGGTATAAACACTGACTCTCTCCGTTACCTTACATCTGCATAGTATAGATCCTGGGTATATCGTTCTTGTTGCTAGGAATTATTTTTCTGCACCAAAACCTATCATGCAGTAATTTTGTTATCCTCTTAAATACATTACCATGTTCCCTTTTTTATCAAACAATAAAGGAATCCTTTGCACTATTGAATTTCTTTCACCTAAATACAAAATTTGGGGATTTTAGTGCTGGCTTGATTAGTGCTAGAATATCACATATAATTTCTACCGATAAACCCAACAACTTTAATTTCGGGATGCACAATAGGTAACTCCCACCAAATAACTCTCGGGGTACTTAGCTTTTGAGTCCTACAAAATACGACGTTGTGACGCAGTTGCATAAGATGCTACATTAGGTACCTTATGAGAAATGTTCTAATGGTCACTAGTTTTGTTGTATTAATTTGTATGATGTATATCGTTCTGCGTGCTCTACTAAAACATAGTGCGCCTTTGGAATCTCTGATTCGACCGTGCGATTTTTTTAAACATTTTGTAGATAAAAATGTTGTATCAATACTCCTTTCTTCTCACTAACATGGGAATTTGTGTGTTTCAGAGTGACCATGCCTCTAAAGTTTGCTTCAATATCATATCGATTGTTTATTCAATTGTTTTTCACTTTACACTAGGAAGAAAATGTAGCAACGTACTCAATCCAGTAACATTGACCAAACCGGAAAAATGGGAATTCATCCTTGTAGATATCAAGTGATAATTCAAGAGCACATGTACATATGTACAACCAAAGATCACTTTACATGGGTGAGATAACAAAGATTACTTCACATGGCGAGGGAGAGAGATGTTATCTTCGGTCCAAAAGTTGTACACAACACATTCGAGTTCAACAACTACATACAATCCTGTAGTAAAAGGAAACCTATGTCTAGCAACTGCATGCTTCACGTTAGCAGAAATCTTGTGTTTAGGCGACATTGCGCCAAAGATGAAGCTCCAAACATGAAATCATCAAGAAACATCGACTTTGTCGTTCTCAGAACCGAGTTCACTTTAATCTCAAGAAGGATCAAATTTGTGGATGTTGGCACCGGTCTTCGCCAATATGGTGTACAAACCCTCGCATATGTCTGGGTATCATTCTCTTCAAACCAAAATCGGAATGTAAAAGCTCACACCAAACTCCATTTATGGGAAACTCATATAACTGTTGACTAACGTATTTGCTGGGATCACAATAGTCTTGCTCAGCACGAACAACACAAGGGTTAGCTCGAGCATCATGATCGTGTGGAGGAATGTACGGTCGACAATCCAACCGTATAGCGTGATGCCTCCAGGGTTGGTTAGCAGGTATAGGACTGCAGTGCACCAGAGTAGAAGAAAATGCATGAGTACAATAGAAAGGAAAATAGAATATTGTGCATGTACTTCCAGCATAAAAAACATAAGAATGATTTAGCAAGACAACTTGAAGGAAGCTTTAAAGTGGGGTTTATAAAGGCCATATTTAAAGGAAGCATTAGCTTACTAACCAAGTGACTCTCTCTTGTGGTATGAAGCCATGTAAGATGCCAATTGGTGAGCTGAGTTGTGAGAACTGCCTTGCATTGAGCCACTTTCCATAGACTCCAAATCACTTTCTGAGTAACCTCTCAAAAATGTTTGCGATGGAAAGGGTACAAGTTCCCCATAATCGTTTGGGATGCTTACATATGTAGAATCACTAGAGCATGTTGCTAAAGCATGCCATCGACTAGCTATTGCGGAAATGTTTTGAGCTCTGTGTGAAATTTTAGCAGCTCCATGTAAACAAAGGACAAGACCTACAACTTGAACAACCGAAGAGACCTACAATGGAAAACAATATGTTTATGATCTGATATTTTTTACACCATACATGCAACACAAGGGGAAGTTTATAGGAATAAACAAGAATATGATACTCACAGCTATATCACCAGCATTGGTGAAATTGATTGGCCTGTTGTATGCTGTTGTCTTGTAAAGAATAGCGAACTGGCTTGTTGTAACGGAAAAGAAGAGCAGCAAAAGGAACGTGCGGAACCTGTGACTGATTTTTGCGAGATTATGGCGGAGTTGCAGGTGCTCTTTCATATAGACTAGAGGATCTGCGTCTTGCTCTAGAACTTTTACATAATCATCAAAGTGTATAACTTGTAGACTGCAAACCAAGTTGAAAAGCAAGCTGGAAGACAACACAATTGTTGTCAAATACATCCATGACATGATGGAAGTAGATAACACAATGCATGACCTCCAAATTGAATCGTGGAACATGTGGGAAAAGCGCAACATCTCTCGGGCTACCTTCACAGTAAAGCATGGCAATATCCACCACATAAGTGTTTGAAAGAAGTCCTGTCAATGGGGTTGCAGTGGTTGTCAACACAAAAATTGAATGACAAAACTCCTACACATTATGAGTAATGAATGATGATGGTTCCACTCATGACCATAGAATTTTATAATTCGAATTTCCACCAAAAATAGCACCCGAAATACAAGTTTCTTCACTCGCAAAGCATAATAGAATCTATGACTAGAAGCTAATCGGACAAGCATGTGGCACAAGCATAAACCTACTACAACACACCCATGACCCTGCTCACATGTGGACGCAAGCAGACACATGCTGACATGCATATTTTTATTTATTTAGGATAGTAAAACTAAACTATTTTCTAGCCCTTTCACGTATTAATCATTTTAAATCGCCAATTTTTGTGTTATATACATTCCTAACCATTTGATCTGCCGTTTGCTCGAGCTTAGGCCACAATTTTAGAATCATGGGCTAGCTATCATACATGGTTGCTATTCCAGGTGAAAAAGAGTGTGTATGTTAAACGAGCCCTCTCTCTTGAACATAGCCCATCAAGCTCATCCCATAAATTATGTTGCAATTTGGGTGCTTCGGAGAAGAAAAACGCAATGACGCTCTTTCCCCCGACCTTTGCTCTCCCAAGCCGGTGAACACGTTGCCCTCGTTGCCTCCAAATCCCCCACCCCCTACATAGGTGAGATCTCGCTTGGCATTTCATCCGACGTCGGTGCCAACCCTCTCACTCTCATCGAGTTCACCTTCTACCCCTCACATATTACAAAAGAGAAAGACTCGGCTACCTACGAGCCTACAAGGCAATTTTAAGCTCTCGTTCATTTGATCATGCCTATGAACGCAAAAGATTTGCTCGGTCCATTGGTCGTCCAAATTGTTATGCTAATTATGTGCTTGCACATAAAAGCACTGTTTCACGGGCCACTTTGCATAATGAGCTGCAATTCTATCCATAATAGGGTTGTAAGATAGAAGGCCTAGTAGAATTCAACTTGCAAAACGTATCATCCTGATTCATCTAGGTTTCCTGTTGGTGGCGCTATCTCTATCCCCGAGCAACGAATTGCTCCTCTGTTCCTTGATTTTCATTGCCGTCGTTCTCCGTTCGAGCGGCGAACTTCTGCCTCTGTGCACTTCACTCCCACTCTACTCTTCCTCTGCATACCGCCACAGTGGGTCTCTTCTTTACCTTCTTTAATGTCAGCAGTGTTTTTCCATGGAGACCGTCGTGGCGGTCATAAGCGTTGTCCGTGCCCACTTTCGGCTATGTTCCTTCTGCATCTCTCCATGCCCTTGCAAATGTAACACGCGTCCCTCCCCATTCCATATCTGAAGCATATTTGTGTTCTCGAATACGTGTGTACTATGTAAAGAAGAGGATGGAGGTAAAGATTCCATACACTTTGGTGTTTACATATTATATGCACATCAACTTTACCTACTTCACGAAAGTATTCCCTCCATTCACTGTTATAAGATATTTTAGGTATTTTCATATGGATTACATACGAACTACAATGAGTGATCAAACACAACAAAACATGTTTATGTACATCCAATTCAGAAAAAAGCTAAAACATCTTATATCAATAAATAAATAAAGTACTATATACTAACTTCTCACGGTAGCACACATCGCCAAATCCCCAATGAAGGGTGCTCACCTCTCCTTGAAATATACTTGTTTGCTTTCATGTTCCACCCTCACCCTTTACTCGATTACATGGTTTTGTGATGATGTGGTTCCATTAGACACAATGGTGTCTCAATGTTCGCATAGCTTCCGTATTACCCTCTTCCAGGAGAAGCGACGAAGGAATCATGGCGATGAATTTTGACGCGCCCTTTTGTAATTGCTACTGATGATGGATGTGATTTGTTGTTCGTTTACCTAATTTTTTACGGAGCTTTTTCCATTGAGATTTTAGACCATCTCCCTTTCCATTCATGCGGTCTGGTTCTGTAATTTTCATAAGATACGTGTAAAGTGTAAACATAGTCTACGGTTGTGACCTATTATGTAACTTCTTTGCTGCAGATCTCTAGGAATAAAAATATGAGGTCCAATGCATTTTCCTCCTACGAAGTTCGTACATAGTATCATGCTTTTCTTGATCAGGTAAAGGCATCTTCAAAACAGATCCTTAAGCCTCTTGTAAACGATGAGATCGAACGGTTTAGACGTATTTTTTCCATTTAATGCGGACCTATATTTTTCGTGGACTTAATGCGGACCTATATTTGTTCGTGGACTGAGCTCATATCTTTTTTCTTGCAAGTTGGATGCAAAATCGGGGGGGGGGGGGGTACGGGCGTTCGAATTGCGGCCACGTACAGGCTCGACACCCAGGTCCCACTCCAAAACCCTCCACGGCAAAAAAAATCTTCACGCACGAAGCAATTGCCGTGCATTCATGTCGGCCAGTCCGCTCCAAAGCGGACACCACTCGTCGGTATTGATGCCGCAGTGACACGCTCAATCGTTGAAGCAGCGACTCCGTTCTCCGCAAATGTTTAATGCCGAACAGGCGCGCCGCGATCTATGAGCCTACTCTGACTGCATTGAAGTCGATCTTTTGTCTTCTCATGGGTACATAAGCAAGACTCCATCCGTCCACCCTTTAGCGATCCTCTACATCTCCACTTCTCTCCCTCTCCGATCTCCACCAAGATATCAACCATGACAAAGTCCTGGTTCTTCGTGCGGGCTGACGACAGTGGAGGTAGATCTTCATCCGGATTGTGGAGGCGGTGTCATTGATATCCGGCCCTTTCCTCCTTCACAATGCCCGGATCCTCCGGAAACCGGATTCTCATCTCGTCCAGCTATGAGTAGGACCAGAAGGCGCATCAGCCATCACAGTCACTTCTCCTCAAGGTTGTCGGGCAAACAAGGAGTTCACGATGCAGATGTACTACGTGATGCAGCGGTTGCTCTGCTATGACAACGACCCGTCGCCATGGTCTCCTCTCTACTGTGTCATCAAGGAGGAGCGCTCCCTGTTGTTTCCTCTCCGGCACGCCAAGCCGGAGCGCCTCGTCGCCGCCCCTCAAGCGTGTGAAGACGGAGCACGCCTCACCGCCACCGATCCATCATAACCGCGACGTCCATATTGGAGGCCGCATCAAGGACAAGCCGACATCGCTGTCGGATAGCGCCTACACGATGTTCAACCGCGAGGCGTCGCTGCCGTCGCGCTAAACTCCGCGCGGTAAGACCATCAAGGAGGAGGTGCCGCCATGGTCGGGCAAGGCTGTCGCGGCCCCGCGTCCTTCCACCGCTGGAAGAAAGACGACAACGAGGACACGAAAGGCGACGACGGTGCCACGGGGCAGTTTGACCAGGCATACGACATCACCATCCGAGGTAATTTTAAATATTTTGGTTTTATTAGTTTAAATGATAAAATGTCATCCAATTTATGTAAATTATGTTTAAAAGGACAAAATATATACCATAACCCAGGTAATGCCCGGGCTGACGACATGTTAGTCATGAAGTAATTTCCCTTCTTGCTTTTGTTATATGCTAGTATGTTGTTGTGGCATTATAGAGTTACATACCCTTAATACTATTTCCCTTTAATGCTAAGCAAACATAATTGTTACGGGACTTTCCACTAATACTCTTCATCCTCCCCCCCTTCGAATTTCATCGCGGTGGAGCCCATCCTCGTCCTTAAACCAATCCAAACCGACTAAGTACATCACAACCGTAAATCTTAAGTAAAGATCTCTGACACAGGTATATTTGGACAAAAATGGCGCGGTTGCACTCGTTCATCTATCATTTTTTTAAAAGGGGAAAAGCCCCAACCTATGCATCGAAAATAGGCTCACTCGTTCATCTATCACTGAGTAACAGGAAATTGATTCTGACTACTTGCTTTGAAGATGAATGCAGACAAGTTCCTTCCTTGCCTCATTTCACATCTAAATTATAGTTTTAATAGTTTCAAATAGGAGTAGTCGATTATAATTGTTTGAACAAGGTACCTCTAAATTATCTTTTCCGCCATATATATATAATTGTTCAGAATTATTTTAAAATAGTCAACTATAGTATTGCTGTAGCTCGGCTATAGCTGATTCAAAAGATCACCACTATTTGATATAACCCGTTATTTAAAACATTGATTCTAAATAAAGATACCGAAGCTCATAGTACAAAAATCACCCCGATCAACAGGCCACGCATATGGTAAAGTTACTAGACATTCATCCGCAAGAACACGCCAAAAATTGAGGTCTGCGAGACAGCACCTGGATCCTGACGACGTACTCCTTCTGGAAGCGGATCTGCATGCCAAGCTCCGGGTCAACGAAGAGGAACTTGCGGAGGCCGTACATGGCCATCTTCCTCGACACGCAGGCCACGGCGACGGCCGCCGCCGCCGCCTGCGACATCATGACGCACACCTCGAACATCTCCACCTCGAACTCCTCGCAGGCCCGCTCGTGCTTGCGGCACGGGGAGAGGCCCACGGCCACCGCGGGCAGCGCGACGCCCACCACGGCTAGCGTGGTCGCCGCCAAGGCCACGCCGAGAGGGGTCGAAGCCGACAGCCCCGACACCGCGAGGAAAGCCTTGAGCCTCCGGAGCCACCGCGCCAGCGGTGCTGCGTCTGCGTCGGCGAGCGAGAGCAGCGGCGTGCGGTTCTCCGGCGGTGCCCGGTTCGCCGGAATGCTTAGTGACGGAGGAAGTTGTGGAGGCATAGGCGGCGGCAGCGGAGGTGCTCCGGCGAGGTGGTCGCCGTTGACCATGAGGGCGGGAAGGAGGCGCACGCTTCACAGGTGTAGAATGCCGGCGGTGGGAAGGCGGAGACGAGGAAGTGAGCCATTTTATTCTGTTGGCAACCACGTAGGGCCGGGCCGGGCCGCTCTAGTGGGCCCACATGTCAGTGGCGAGAGCGAACCAGGTGTGATCTTTGTGTGTGACGGATGCCGGAAAGGTTCCGCCGCACGGCTGGCTACGGTTCGTGGCCTCACGGACACGAAGCAAAAATCGAATTTTATTTCAGAAAAGTTATTACTCTAATTTATTCTTTCAAGAATCCGCAACAATGCGTCGCCTGTCATTTTTATTAAGATAGAACTAGCAAATGTGCTTTGATGGGTTGATTTTTATTTAATTTTTGGGCCGTGAAGAATTCTGCATAATGTATTCTTCAAACCTAAAAAAACCATTTGAAATGGCGTGAAACTTGTAATTCAAGGAACTGATGTCGCATTATCAGCTGTACTCAAGCGTGGTCCAAATGGCCTGAATTTCCCCAATTATTGAGTGTAAAGAATAACAGATTATATGATATTTTTTGCGGGGAAGTTATGTGATTTTTTTAACACCAATACGTAACTAACGTCAGGTCTGAAACCGTTCTCAAGAAACCTTTAGTTCACGCTAGGTGAGTGTATGCTCATGTATATAAACATCTGCATTGTACTGTGATTTAAAAAAAATTATGCTAGATGAATGGATCGAGTGTACGAGAAAAATGAGCATTGCTACACGTACAACAGTATTTGGCTGATTTCTATACGATAACTTATCATGTCACTTGCATGGGCCATACCCATTGATTCATGGCGTCGTATCAGTATTATTATTTATTAGACGTGAAAAGATCGTATGCACAACTATTTAAGAGAAAAATCCTTCAATCGTCCGCTCCAGGTTTACTCGGTGGTGCGGACAAAAGGATGGGTCCAGTTAGTTGATCTTGCAAATAAAAAATGCCACAAAATAACACAATTTTGTCAGACCCAAAAATTACCATATAAAAAACAAAGAAAATGGGTTAAATAAAATATGTTTTTTTAATTCCATTAACAAAAATGGATAATTTCTGATACTAAAAAAACTACACAAAAAAAACATGTTCCATGATGTTAATTTGCCAAAAAATAAGTCATTGTGCGATACAAAAAGGAAACTATGGAAAATTTTGTCATGGTCTTGCACGATAATCATATGGTCTATAGTGACACGGAGAAATGCAGTAAAAACATAAAAAATCTTGAAAATCAAATTTATGTGAATAGTTTGTATTAAAACCTATAGTGTTGACAAGGCAAAATTCCGAAAAATATATGAGAGAATTCCTTCTATGACACTACTCAAAAATTTGATGCCTTATGTGACACTCTCAATTTTTTGCTTTCTTCTATGGCCACTTGTGTAAAATTTATGCCTCATATGACACTCTAGTGTATTTTTAGAACTTACGGTGTCAACTTTCACATACAAAGTCACTTCTGCCCCTAATGCAATGTGTGGCAAAAATACAAGAAATATTGTTGTACTATGTAATATGGAACCGTGCATGTAGATTCATAATGACTGAAACGCTAATTCAAAAAAAATACAAGGGATATGACATCAAAATACAGGGGAGGTTCTGCTGATTTTTTGAATTAATGTTTTAGTTATTATGAATCTACATGCACGGTTCCATATTATATGGTACAATAATATTTCTTGTATTTTTGTCACACATTGCACCAGGGGCAAAAATGACTTTGTATGTGAAAAGTTGACACCATTAGCTCTAAAAATACACTAGAGTGTCATGTGAGGCATAAATTTTACACAAGTGGACATAGAAGGAAGCAAAAAGTTGAGAGTGTCACATAAGGCATCATATTTTAGGAGTAGTGTCATAGAAGGAATTCTCTCAAAATATATAGTTGTGAGAAGACAGAAATTTACCATCGCAATAAAATCCGATAGTGCACAATAGAATTTACTATGACATGTTTAATGAAATTCACATGGGTTGTACAGTAATTTTTCCATGGTAAAAGAAAATAAGAAGAAAAAAATGCACACACGTGAAAATATCTGAAATTTCTACAAATTTCCACGTGGCTAGGAAACAATTACAAAAAACAACCATATATTTTTGCCATGACAGATTTTTAAAATGCTCTACAGGTCATGAAAAATATATGGAAAACCGGCATGAAAAAAATGCTTGGAGTTTGCCATCTAAAAACATGGAATGTAATTTTAAAAATCAAATATAAGAAAGTATGGTTGGAGTATGCCATCTAAAAACATGAGAAGTTTTACAAAACAATGTTTGAACAGTGACTTGGCATACTCATTTCACATGATGGCAAAAAGTATGCATCAATCACTTAAGAAAAAGTATGCATCGATAGTTTCCCCATGGCTAAACACATTCGAAAAATAACATGGCAGCACATGATGGTTGACATGGCAATATTCTTTTTGGAAGTTTATGGCACGTTTAATTGTATGGAAACACTTACAAATATACATGGCAGATTTTATTTTATGTCCATGGAAAATCTATTGCATAAGCTACCAACATTTTAAACTCAACACAACTCTTAACAAATAAAACACCGTGCTCTTAATAGTAAAACTACCATGCTCTTAAAAGTAAAAAATGAAATTAAATATAAAAAGTTCATTATCTTAAAAATAAATTTGACATGCTTTATATTTTATTTGTCATAAGATAAAACCACACAAGAAAATTACCATGGTCCAATATTTAAATTTTCATGCCACAAAAAATAATTTTACCAAGATATAGATATAAAAATTTCCATGCTCTACAAAAATAACCTTTGTATGTTACACATAAAGATCCGAATAACAAATTTATATGAACTTGCCATGTGAACATAATTTTTTTAGGAAAATTGCCAAGGAAAAAAAAAGTTCCATCCAACCTACAATAAACCTGTCATGGTCTAATCAATAAAATTGCCATGGTCTACGTAAATTTTTTATGGGATATTTTATTTTATGGCAAAAATTACAAAATAACATGGAAAATCTATTGCAACTGTGGAACTTTTAAACTGAACACAACTCGTAAGAAGTAAAATGTCATGGAGCACGGTTGCACTCATTCATCTAGTTTGAAGATGAATGCAGAGAAGTTCCTTACCTCATTTCACAGCTAAATAAAGATACCAGAGCTCACACAAACCCGTCACTCTACTTCAGAACCTATTTGCAAACTATAAAAATATTCTTGTTAGGTTTTGAAGTAGCCTACCGCGCATTTGGCCTCTAGAGCGTTTTTCTTACCATATCATACTCGACCGAAACATTTTGGTATGCATTCTTCTGAAGCCAGTGGCACTGACCATATTTCAATTAGGCCCAAACACCCTTCTAGAATAATTTACTGATTTCAATGCAGATTAAAGGTGAGGATTAAAAGTTAACCGTTCAATCAAAACTAAATATATAATCTGTTCCATCTAAATTATTTTGTTCAATACGTTTGATAAGCAGGCTAGTGTGGTGATAGTTTTTTTTCAACTAACTTAAAGATTCATCTAAACTTCTAAGGCTTCCTCCAATGCAAAGGTGCTAAGTGAGGTGCTAAGAGCAATAAATGTGTTAAGCAACTCCAGTCTCTAATGCATTGATGTTTAACTTGTTGTTGCTAAGGTTGCCTTTTTTAATTATTTAGCAACTAAAGTCTTGCATGCATTGGCTAGTTCCCTTTATTATCTGTGCGTTGTTGTTTGAGATTTCTGCCAAAAAATTCTATATTTTTTCACTATGCATTTATTTTTATTATAGCTTCCATAAGATGTAGTTATTTGAATACATACCATAACTTTCTACCAACATATATGAAATGGAGCTTAAAATTCCCTCATTGTTTGTAGGATTCTAAAAACATACGAACATGAAAAACATATGACTAATATACTATTACGTATTGTTTCCTATATGATTTGAAAATGCATGGTTCAATTCATTGGAGTAAGGAAGAATTTTTCTTAAGGATTAGGTACATTGCATTGTTTTTTTAATAAAATATGCAATGTTCCTATCACGGTTTTTACGGATCTCAAAGGAATCTTTTAGTATTGTGTGGACATGATATCACATGTACCCGCATGTACATCCTGTTTGGCTGTTTAGGCTGCTCCCAATGTTTCATCTTAGATAGGTGCTAAACATGACAACTAGGCAAAAAATTCTATGTGGCAGCGTATTTAAGAGAAAAGAAAGGAGTTTGATGACCTCAAAAGAAAACGGTGCTAGTCACAGAAACCTATGCAAGATATTAAAAATAACAGAAATGCATATGTACCAAAAAACACTCATTAATTTAAATGACATTTCTTTTGGAAATAATAATTTCTTCATAGATTTCGAGATAGCGTGCCCGCTCATGCCCGTCCACACTTCAACTTGCTTTGGATAATTTTGTAATTACTGCAGCTTGGGCCCTGGGAGTCCATTTCGTACCATACTTCCAAAACCCTCTCTCTGTTGGTTCAGGTAAAAAAAAGAACCTCTGTTGGTTGTCTCTCTCTATAGCATTCAAATTTTTTTGTCTCTCTGTGTTACTGAAGTTTGAGAAACTGACCATATCATTCACCTGAGCCAAACCTAGTATGTCTGTCATTTTCCCACTGTACTCTATCATCATCGCCATTCCAAAGCAAACACAAGAACTTGGCCATGTATGTGCCTCGAGATTTCTTTCTTTCTTTCTTTCTTTTCATTCTGGGAGCTTGACTTACAAACTACTGTACAAACAAAACTGTGCTACAATGAATCCAACTAGGAAAACAAATCCTGAACAAATAAATCGACCACAAAAGGCCTTAAGAAGAAACGAATCACTGGACGGAGGACACCACGGCGCGGGCGAGCCTGCAGGCGCCGAGCGACGCCCACGGCGGCGCGCCCTCCTCCGCCTTCCACAGCCCGTCGTCGAAGTTGCGCGCGTAGCCCTCCGAGTCGTACGCGCACCCGGCCGCCACCCCGACCCTCCTCCTCCCCCTCGCCCGCGCCGCCACCAGCACGCCCCTCGCCGGCGCCCACCGCCCCCTCCGCGCCGCGCACAGCCGCGCCAGCCCACGCCTCAGCGCCGCCCACGGCCCCAGCCCTCCGCGGCGCCCGCCCTCGCCAGACAGCCTCTCGTACGACGTGGCGCCCATGGCAACACAGCGACAGGTAGTCAAGCTCCCTCTCCGCGGCAGGCTCCGGCTCCTACGACGGATGATGCGCGGCGGTGGTGTTGGACTGGCGGTCGCGGGCGGCTTTATAGGCGTGGCGCCAATGGCGACGGACGCGCGTCTCCTCCGTGTCGTTCGAGAGCGTTTCCCATGGCGCTTTCGGCCGAGCTGGGCTGCGGGGCCCGCAGGACGACGACGACCGTTTCTTCTCCGCTCCCTTCCTCTCTCCCAGCTGCCAAATGGGCCAGCCGTTGATGCCGCCACACTCCAAGGCTGCTAAAAAAATGGCTGTGCCCCAAGCTGGAATTTTTTGGGACTATCTCCAGACGTGTGTACTATATCTTTATAATTTTGTATAGATATATATGTAAATAAAGTGACACATAAAGTACTCTGGTGCACAGGCTGTCTGTCTGATAGTATCATTTGGTGGACTAAACTAAAAAAACTGGGCAATGTGCTTGCTGCACTAGGCTTTCTTTACAAGGGAATTTCCAGGGGTAGCCGAGAAGATTGCTGATTTTCCAATTCCACAGTTGTTAAGAACGGGGGTGCTTGCTTGGTTGATTAGTTAATGGCATAAGTTGGCAGGAATATCAAGAAGCTGTCATGGCTGCTGACAGTTTCTTAGCGCCCAAATTAGCTGGAGCACCGACATTACCTGATACGCTAATGCTGGCCTAGAAAGCAAGGGGAAATACTGGCGAAACTGTACAGGGACATTCCATTCGTCGCGCCAGCACCGAGCTGGTCTAGTGGTTAACGGCTTGATACTTTGATAGGATGGCATAGAAAGCTGGTGTGGTGTACCAGACGAAGACGGAAGACGAGACAATGACAACTGACAGGCCAGCTTCCATCGCCCAACTCCCGTTGCAGGCTTGCAGCCATAATGCAAAATGAAATTCTTAAGCTCGGCATTAGGGCACATCTCTAGCCGATTTCCTAAAACAGGTCAGTGAAGCAAACTAATCGGCATGTAACCGATCCCCAATAACCTATAAATAAAGAAGCAAAAAGAAAATACCCCTCTATAAAAAAATATGGTTCCCGACGCTTAAATATACTCCTTCCCTCCCTCCGCCAACCGCTTTCTTCTTCCGCACCGAGCAACACTTCACGCCGCTGCATCCCCATGCGCCATCATCGCCGTCGATGAGCACGACCGAAACCGAAATGGATCCCCAAGAACCTTCCGTCACCCCACAGACCACCCTCGTCGGCACATCGCTGCCACAAAAGACCCACGCCGCCCCTCGTGTCAAAGAAGATATTAGGGATAAAAATCCTGTCCGGAGCACTACACAGGCTGCCACCAGCGATAGAAAGGTCGTCATGGCCACCGCGCAACCGACATCGGTCGGCCTCCATCCTACGGCTCCCGGGTGAAACGTGCCAAAGAAACTAACGGTAGCCACCACGGCCCTCACCGAAGCGCGTCGGTGAAGAAAAGAAGAAGGCCGCTCCAACTCCCCGCACCCGTTCAGAGGCATGTTCCCCGTATCCGGACACCCCTACGGCTACTGTCACCACCAAGTGTTTGATGAAACACCCACAAGGTAAAAAAAATCTCATTTTTCTCATTTGCATTTTGCGGTGATTGTTGGAGGTTGATGGATGGTGGAGTGTTTCCATGTTTTTGTCATAGTGCAGAGATGAGCACGGTCGAATTCATGGCGTCTTTGGAGTCTTCTCGAACACTTGGCCTTGAGGAACTCAACTATGATTTGGTTTTTGATCAAGTGCTTCGAGAGGAGGCCCAAGAGGATGAGGGCAAAGAGGAGGTGACTATAAAGGACACAACCGAAGTAAGATATGTCGATGATCCGATGAAGACCGAGACTCAAGGGATCATAAAGAGGTCTAGGACTCACAACTAGTGAAACTGAAGATCTTGCTCTTTGCCATGCTTGGATGAATATCTCCTTAGATGCAACGCTTGGAATGGATCAACCCAATGGCCTTTTTGGGGAGAATTTTGGAACACTAGAGCAATTCCGTGGAGGTCACATCAATCCACACCCAAGGCTCACTTGGGCATCGTTGGAGCATCATCCAAGACCAATGTGATCGATGGTCCGGTTGCATTGATCAATTGAACCTTGCACCATCAAGTGGTGTGCCAGTGATGGAGTATTGTCCTATCCTTCAAGATCTCTTAAAAAAATAGAAGTGCGGCCATAAGCCATTCACGTTGTTTCATTGCCACAAGTGCTTTGTACCAATCAAAAGTGGATTGAGAATTTCGGAGACAACTCCAAAAAGATAAAGATTGAGTATATCCGTTGAGGACGATGATGAGGAAGATGAAGAGGCCAACAAAAGGACATATGGCAAAAAAATATGCAAAAGTTAAAAAGAAAAGAAGTGCATTTGGTGGCACATACAAAGAAGAACTCATGGTCTTGATTGAGGCCAAGAAAGTGTTGGCGGGCGAACAAGAAGATGTCGAGATGGAATGAGCTCAAGATGTTGGAGGACAAGAAATGGAAATCCAAGTTGGCGCCCAAAGAGAGGAAGTTGAAGGTGAAGGAGTAAAGTCTTGCACTTGATGAAGAGAGGCTTCAAGATGTCAAAATAGCAGAAGATCGGTTTATCTTGCTCATGAACCCAATCCTGTTGATGATACCGCAAGAAGATATTGGGTACTCACTCCTGAAGAGATCTTGACCCAAACAGGGAGCTATCTTCGAAATGGTGGTGATGGAGGTGGTGGTGGCCAAAGGATGGTGTTGGTGTTGAGGATCATGACCTTGATTTCTTTGACAATATCGAGTTCATGCATGTCATTGACGAGCTCGATCTACAACATAAAACATGTATGCTATGATAATTTTAGATCAAACTTGATCAGTGAGTGTACATTTTGGATGAACAATGCATGTTTTAATTCGATAATCTTGGTATGTGAAACTATATGTTTAATAACGGTTGACATGTTATGCATATTTATCTTTAAATATTTAAATAATTGATGATATGTTATGCAATAGGGTGAAGTTTCTAAAAGAATTGAGAAAAAAACTACTCCACTAAATTTAGAAGTCCGGCTAGGTCCGGCCACCCTTAGTGAAGTAAAAGTTTACTCCACCAATTTTACTCAGCGTTATACTCCACTATTTTTTAAATGATTGGCTAGAGATGCTCTTAGCTACTTTGCATTTTATCACCCACATTTCAGAAGTTTCCTGTACAAAAAGAATCCAATTTGAATCGAAATACAGGCCAGCGGGCCATTTGGTACAGAGATCTATCCCTAGTTCAGTTCAGTACAGGACTATCTCGTCCACGCCTGGTTCGTCCCTCATTTCTTTGCCTTGGAGAAACGAAGGCACCTGTACTTCTCGCCGCTGACGGTGATCTCGAGGGCTCCGTCCTGGTTGTCTTGGTTGGAGGCGGTTCCCATGAGGACGCTCTTTTCCTTCTCCAGGTTCTCCTTTTCCATCTTCAGCCTCGCCTCTTGCCGCGCGATCTCAGCCTGTCAAAGATGAGTACCCTGTCAATCAAGCCATAATAACAAGAAACCGCAGCTGTTATCATTTCATTTGGGAAGAAACGGGATATATGTTTTAGAGTTAGTGATCAGGCAAATTTCACTTTTTATTGGTCGAAAATCTTTGTAGAGAGATCAAGAAGGTCCTGTTTAAATCTGCTTCTAACACTGTTCAAACAAATGTGTTAAGATCTCGAGAACAAATCTCCGCTTAACTTATCCTGCTCTAATAACTTGACAAATGGTCAGTGGCGTAGCCAGAAACAATACGATGAGTGTGCACACTTCAAAAAAAAAGATTAAAAAATGTTGGGCTCAGCCTGATTGGGCTGCTATTTTTGGGCTCAAAATCCACAAATATCCCATGGTAAAAAAAATGCCTTAGATTTATGGGTGTGCCACGACCCACCCGGCACACCCGCTAGCTACGCCCCTGCAAAAGGTAGTCATCACAACAGGGCGCAATACACTAATATAAAGCCTAAAATCATTAACGATGAACCAGATAGCAGAAATGATCAGGCATATCATTTTCTCTATTAGATACATTTTCACAATCAGAAAGATGATTATTGATGAATCTACATTCTAGTTGGACAGTTTTATGTGCAGTTTGTTGCAGGTTCACACGTTGGACATCTATAATTTTTATTTTTGGGTTCTTTAAGATGTAAAAAATTGACTTTCTGAATTCGTGTGCACATAACATACAAGTTCCTAGCATTTTACCCAATGCTCAGCATATGACAAGATACCGCCACATCTTGCTGATAGCACAGCAAAGGATACACTTGCATTCTACAAATACAATTCAGTATTTCTATGAGTTGCTGGACAGACTGTAAGACCATACACGCAAGCACAATGTGCCGAGACATAACAATATTTTGTTTTGAATACAGACATAACCATATTAACGACAACAGTAAAAACATGTAGGAACACAAAGGTGCATTCAATTTCAGCAGCCAATCAACAAGAGATACAGATATCCTTGACTGGTCCTAGTCATGCAAAAGAGCAGATAAGAGCACTGGTCAGGAGGAATCACAAATAAGGACTGAGCCACAGGCCTTAAGAAACTTACTGCCCTCTCACAACAGCATAGTTGTAATAGTTGTACAAAATTAAAGCGCAGTCTTACTCCTATATTAATGCAATCCTATACATATCTTCACAATTTGACAATTGACATCAACACCACATTAATCAGGATCTATCAGTACAGCAATTGAAAAAAAATGACATTTCGTTGAGCAAGGATATATCCCTCCTTTTCATTACTTAGAATTGAAAACTATCACAGGAGCAGGAGTAGTCCCACTCACATCACCACTGTATATTACGGAAATCACACCGCCAATTTTCACGCTTGTGCAAGAACCTGGCTAGTTCATATCCAGTCACCAAATACCAGAGCCGGTGCGCCTGAAACTCAGTAAACGAGCATTGGAAAATTCATTCCAAAACATAGTGACTACTACTCCAGAAACACCTCCTGTCAAACTGAACCACGTCCCTTTAAAGGCTTAACTTCAGGATTCCATCCAGGGATCAAGGGACTTTACGAGTTCACTGATAAAATCTGAACTGAAATGCACAAGCATTCAGAAACTAATCTGAAGTCTGAAGGCATTATGCCATCGACACCATCCACCACCAAATGATTCAGCACCATAGGCATCAAGGGACATCTATAATGTTTATTTTTGGGTTCTTTAAGATGTACAAATTTGACTTTCCGAATACGTGTGCACATACCATACAAGTCCCTAGCATTTTACCCAATTAACCGAATAATGCTCAGCAAATGACAAGACACCGCCACATCTTTCTCATAACACAGCACAAGATATAATTGCATTCTACGAGTACACTTCAGTATTTCTATGAGTTGCTGGTCAGACTGTAAGACCATACACACAAGCACAATGTGCTGAGAGCCTGAGACAGAACAACATTTTGCTTTGAATATTTAGACATAACCACATTAAGGACAACAGTAAAAACATGTAGGAAAACAACTCAAAAGGTGCATTCAACTTCAGTAGTCAATCAACACGAGATACAGATATCCTTGCCCCTTGGCTGGTGCTAGTAATGCAAGAAAGCAGATAAGAGCACTGGTCAGGGAGGGCAGATCCAGAGGCTTTAAGAAATCTACTGCCCTCTCACAACAGCATAGTTGTAATAATTCTTAAAAAATTAAGCTCGGTCTTACTCCTATATTAAGGCAATGCTATGCATACTTCACAATTCGACAGTTGACATCAACACCACATGACTCAGGATCTATCAGTACATCAATAAGAAAAATAACATTTTGTTGAACAAGGATATATCCCTCCTTTTCATTACTTAGAAGACTTTTGAAGGGGGGTACGAGCATTCCACTACTCTTAGAATTGAAAACTATGGCATGAGCAGGGGTAGTCCCACTCACAACACCACTGTATATTACGGTACGGTAATCATACCACCAATATTCATGCTTGTGCAAGAGCGTGTCTAGTTTATATCCAGTCACCAAAAACCATGACCATTGCGCCTGAAGCTCAGTAACCGAGCATCGGAAATTCGCTCCCAAAGCGCAGTGATTACTAATTATAATCGACACCTAACGTAACAAACGCCTCCTGTCAAACCTAACCACGTCATTTTCAGATGTTTCTGAAATGCACCAGCATTCAGGAACCGATCTCTGAAGTCTGAACTGATCTCTGAACCGATGAATCGGACTGTCGACGGGGAAGGAGCAATCAACGGGCCGGGTTGGATTTGGATTGGTACCTCGCGGCGGGAGAGCTCGGCCTTCCAGGCGGCCTCCCTCTCGGCGACCTCGCGCTCGCGCTCCTCGATGTAGCTCTGCATCTCCCGCTCCTTCATGATGCGGTCCTGGATGTCCGCGTCCAGCGCCTCCTGCAGCTCCTTCACGAACCTGTCCACCACCGACTTGATCCGCACAGACATCTCACCCCCTCCCCCTCCTCCTCCTCCTCCTCCTCCGCCTCCCCCTCCTCGGGCCTCCCGCTACTGGCGCCGCCCTCCGGCGATCCGCATGGGCGTGCGGAGGCTGGCCGGCTAGGGTTCCGGCGTGCGCGGCGAGGTTGGTGGGCGCCGCGAGTCTCGTGCGCAGGCCGACGGTGTCTTCTCTCGGCCGTCTTCTCGTTTGGGCTCTAGCGCCTGTGCTGCTGTGTGGAAGAGAAGTCGCGGGACCCACCTGCAGCGAGCCGAGCCGACATCCGGGCGCCTCCTTTGCTCACTTGATCGCCTCCTCCTCCCGAAGACGTATTCTGAGGAGACCCCGTGAACTTCCACTGGACACGTATTCTGTGGAGACCCCGTGAGCTTCCACCGAAGACGTATTCGCCAGTTCACCAGTAAGCCAATGACATCACCAGTTCACCGTACTGGTTGGCAGCAGCAGAAAGTCACAAGTTTTTTTTTTTTGCAAAATAAGAATCCAAAAAGAACAATCATCAACGTCACAGCAGCGGCAGAAAGACTGGAAAATTGCAAAACGAATCCAGCAGCAAAATAAATCAGCATCACAGCGAAAAATCGTCAAAAGATCATCAAAATGCAAGAAGGAATAACCATGAGCATCACAGACATATACCCACAGCAGAGAGGAGAACACCAAATGTCAAAGGTTCATATTTTTTTTTTCATAACCACCGGTTAAACGACGACGACAACAACAACGACATAATCCGACACCCGGTTCACGACATCCAGACTAATTAAATGATAATCCACGACGACGACACATTAAACATCTTTAACAACTAAATAGTCTCGACCACGAAATTACGCTAGATAAGATAACGGTAACATCTAGTTCAGGGATTTTTTTCTCCTTGTTGAAGTCTTCTACGCAGTCAAGCTGGTCACTGACTAGAGCTCACTCACTTCCACGGCATGCTGGACAGGCCGCTGCTGCTGGGGGTGGCTGCGGCCGGGACGCCCTGGTTCATCGGGCTGCCCGAGGATTCGCTGAGTGTGCTTGGGCTGTTATGCGCCATGCCGACGCTGATGGGAGCAGGAGCGAGCGGAGCAGACGGCACAGCAATCGACGCGGGCGCGAAGCTCGGCATCATCTTTGGTGGCGCGGAGGCAGGTTCATGTGCAGCTGCATGGTGCTTCGGCGTCTTCTTCTTCTCCGGGACGGTGTTGAAGCTTCCCACCACAATCTGTGGACATGATGATTAAGGATGGAGGTTAGTCATGTCCCACCGAAACCAAATCATGCAAAGAATTTACTTTTTGGCACCAAAAGATAAACAGTTATGATGTACTTACAAAGCTATAAAAGTAAAGCTATATGTATGAAACTATGACTAGTCTAATAGGTGGATGCCAATGGTGTGGAAAGTCTAGGGGAGTAGTAATTGTAATAGCAGTCTGGCTAGTGAGGAGTAAAATCATGAAGCAACATTCATGTTTCAACAGTGTGCACAGAATATCAGTCAGAGAAGAAGCATGCCCTTTTCATAAACATCATAAACCCAAAATCTAGGAGACCGACAAATTGTGTTAACATTCTCAGTATGAAGCAATACAGAAACTAAAGAAAGCTAATGCAGTGGAACGAAATTACGCAAAGAATTTTACTTTTGCCTAGAAAAGACTAGCAATTATGATGTACAGAGTTACACAGGTAAATCTATGCATCAAACAATTGCTGCAGTAAAGAAACCAAAGAATGCTAATACACTGAGACCAAATTATGCAAGGAGTTTTACTAGTGGCTGGTATATGAGATAGAAAATATTAGTGTACAAAGTTATGCAAGTCAGCCTATTATTCTCAGTATGAAGCAGTAAAGAAATTGAAGAATCCTAATACACTGGAACAAAACTATGCAAAGAAGGAATTTTACTATTGGCTATATATGTGATAGAAAAGATTAGCAATTGTAATATGCAAAGTTCCAAAGTTTCTATGAAATTAAGACTGAATATTTGATGTACCGAGATTTCAGGTTGTGTGAAAGAACAGACCTGTATAGGTGTACAGGCAATCAGAACTCCAGCAACTCCGCCGCCCAAGACGCGGCCATCAGGACTTGCGAGTGAGACGCTCAGCCCACCGGTTCGACTACGGTGGCCTCCAGTCTCTTGCACAAGGAACGATCCAGACAGTGACAGAATCTCAAATCGGCCCTGTGGCAGAAAACAAGAAGTAAACATCACTTACAAAACTGTCGTAATATTTCAGTTTTCCATCAGGCCTCGTACATTCACTCTGTTCGAACCCTTGTATCGACAACTTCTCAAGCATTTGGCAATGGAAAGAGATGTGTTATGTTGAATAAGAAGTACATACCTCATATGTGACCGTTCCACCTGAAGTAGCAGCTTGCCGAAGAGTAACGTTTGATATGGCACCATTTGCTGAAAGAACGCAAATGCCTTGAACTCCATGCTGCGCAAATGACATGATCCTTGCAGCTACATCCTGTAATGCAGACTCAAGTTTATATTCCATGGGAAATAAATGTTGAGGAAATGAAATAGTTAAGGAAATCAGGTGTTGAGAAGGAATCTGTACCTCTCCAGCTTGAACCGAAATGACATGAGGAGTGAATCCAGCTCCTGCGGCCCCTGCCAAATAAAATTTGATTAAGAACATGCTCAAACGAATGTACAGATCTGAAAAGAAGCACGGCGACACAGTTGAAACTTCAGTCAAACAGACATATAAAGTTCAGTAAATAAAATAAAATTTCAGCTGACTAATGAAACTGTCAAATAGTAGGGATCCCTAACTATGCATTATTTAAAAATCACCGCAATTATTCAAGTAAGCTTGCCTGTACTATACGACATTTACAGTAAAGAGGCCACAGTTTCAAATGCAGTAAGGGTATAACAGTAATTTCAGTAAGGGTACAACAGTAATTTCAACCTGCAGTCTGCACGCAGTACAACATCTCAGATCTAGTCAAAGCTAATCAGTATGTCCAGAGTATAGGGCAGTAAATTTCCCAATTTATAAACGGATAATTAAATTTTGAAAAAGAGCAGGTAAATAATTCCTCTAATTGCTTCGCGAAAGTAATTAAACTGTAATAACAACAAAAATGGAGGAAGGTTAGGGAGGGATTTACCGATGAAAGCAAGCGCAGACATGACCTTGTCCTGCTTCTTCACCTTGTTGGTGGAGCCCTTTGGGCGGCCCCTCTTCTTCATCACCACCGGCGCCGGCGCCAGCACGCCGTCCGTCGCCGGCCTGACGGCGGGCTGCGAGAAATCCCCGGGCGCCGCCGCCGTCGGGTCCTCGGCCACGGGCACGGTCACCAATGCCAGCGACGTGGAGCCGTCGTCGCCGTACTTCATTGCGCGCTTCTTGGCGGCCTCCTCCTCCATGTTCACCTGGAAGGAGGGCGCGCCATTGCCCCCCGCAGCAGGTGCGTCGGGGACGTCGAGCCCGCCTCCGCCAGCGCCTCCCCCTGGCTGGTACGTCTCAGCCGGAGCCGGAGCGGAGCCCGGCCTAATGAAGTAGGCGTTGCCGTCCTCGCCGTAGGTCATGCGGAGCGGCGCGGGGGCGGAGGACTGCGGCGTCGCCGGGCTGTTGTTGGGCAGGCCGAACGGCTCCCTCCCGGCCATGACCCCCTGCTGCTCGGACGACGCCCTCACCTCCATCATTCCCCACAAACACCACCAGAAGCGAAGCTCCTACCCAGAAGAAGCAAGCTCAGCGACTAAAAGAAAACCATAAACCCCGCGCCGCGCAAAGCTCGAAATCTTTGACGGCGAACAACAGCTCAGAGCGGGACGACGGTGCCTCGGAGCGAGTGTGGAAGAGGCCGGAAACGACGGGGGAAATGGGGAAGGAAACGAGAAGAAAATGGGAGCGAGGACCGGGAAACTAAACTAAACCAGAAAGAAATGGGAAAATAATGCGGAGCGGCCAGCAATCTGAGCCTCCGGCGGGAGGAGGATTCGGCAAAAGGAAGCGCGGAAATCACAGATCCCCGCCCGGCGAAAATCACCAAGAAACCTCCGCAGACCAGGATAAATACGGGCAAATAATCAGGAAAAAACACGAAGCGAAGCTCGGCTGGCGGCGGCTGCGCGAGGAAGACGGAGCTCGGAGGCCACTCGAAGAACTGCTGCGAGCGAACAGGGGGTGGGAGAGGGAGGAGAAATTTGGGGATTTGCTTATCTCCTACGTAATTTCCCTCCTCACGAGCGCTCCTCCGATTATTTCGTTTCTTTTTTTCTCTCTTCTTTAGCTTTTCCTCCTAACTCCCCCGCTCTCACGTAATCTTTTGGGAAAAGAAAAAGGGTTTAAATTTTGTTGTTTTGGGGTGGGGGGGTGGGGAGGGGGATTAAAAACGGGCAGGTAAGTGAAGCACGTCAGGGCTGCATTGGTAAGGGTCTACATTATTTGACCCCCGAGTGATTATTTTATTTACTTTGTGACCTCCCCTCCCCTGCTTTTGGCTTTATCCTCCTTCCGCCCCTGTATTTTTTTCTTTCTTTTCTTTTTGCTGCTGTGTTTTCACTGTGCACATGGACCTAACCAAAGCCGCTCCCCCCTCCCTACCCTCACATGCCAACTGGCTAGCAAAGCCATTAAATTAGCTATGGCATGCGTTGCTTTGACCAGCCTGGTATGTGTTTCAAATTTTTTTGACCAGGATTCATGCCTCAACCAAAGAAATTCATCCTTTTTTTTGCGGGAAAACCGAAGGAATTCACTTTCTGGTTTTAATTGTTATGCTTTTACAAGGTTTGAACTAATTTAATTGTTTCAAAGGGATTTGGCAAGATCCAGTTGTCCTAAAAAAGTTATGCCCAAATTCAGATGTTTTCGATTGATTTTGACAAGATCAAACATGTTTCAGAGGAATTTCACTATATGCAGTTTTTTTACAATATTACTGATTTTACTAGTTTCTTATATCCTCGAAAAGGATTCGATCATATTCATATGTTCTGAAAAGAATTTTACCAGATCTATATTTTATTGAGATTTTGACTAGAATCGTCATGTTTTCAATGAAAGTTTTTTTCCTAAATGCAGACATTTTGAAAGGATTTGGGCATACCTAGATGAAGAATTTCACAAGACCATTGTTCTCAAACAGATTTGACTAGATCCATGTGTTTCGAAAACACGGTGACCACATATCTGGCTAGCCATGTCCAACCCAACAATCAACAAAAAGTATTTAAAAAGTATGAACAGATACAAAATATTTTAAAACGACTTCACTAGATTCGTATGTTTATAAACAATATTAAACTAATTTTATGAGAATTTTCATCTATCACATATATTGAATTCATTTTTTTTCATGGCATCAATTATTCAGATAATGCTAGGCATGAATCTATATTGTCATGTATGTGCAATATTCTTGACAATACTATATAAAAACTAGTCAAAATATATGACCAAGATTTAACATTACATTCAAACCAAAAACCATCATGTAAACATGATAATTATGGGAAATATTTGAACTATATACCTTTCATGGTATGTTGTGATACATAAATGAACGGTAAAAACACTACCACTAGGAGACAGTACAAGCATATATGTCACTCATGGTTGATCCGAATTAGATCAAAGTGACCATTACACAAATCGGATGCCGGTCAACAAATTACATAGGCACGAAGAGTGACATGGTCGGGAAGAAGATGGAGCAAGGACATACCAAGATGTGACAAGGTTGCTATGGTGAGGCGATAGATCCGCGGGGTGGTTGTATTTTGAACGATAAAGATGAGCAGGAATAATTGGGGCTTGGAAAACAATAGGTGATAATGGAGTGAACTATTAATGATATGAGAATACAAGTTAAGACTTCACGTGATGAACAAGATCATTGAATGTGAATCAAATAGGTATTTTATTACATACATCCAAAATGAGTTGGGGAGTTTTTAGTCCTGGTCAATCAAATACAACCAATCGTGTTCTACGGTGCATGTTTCGGTTAGCAAAGTCATAAATTATTTAGCATGCAATTCTGTTACCAGACTTCTGTGTATTTAATTTGTTCACCAATTTAATAGATTAACAAACAGATTTCATCTGGTTTGTATGTATATGAACGAAATTCATTAGATCAATGTTTCCAAATGATTTCATTCAATTGTTTTAATGGCATTTGACTAGATCAAATTTACTCGAAGAGATCTGACAAGTATCAGATGTTTTCGACAAGTTTTGATGAGATTAACATGCTTTCAAAAGATTTCCACTCTATCTTGTTTTTAAAGGACTATGATTTGGTTGAGTTCTTATATTTACAAAATATTGACTAGATCAATATATTATCAAAATAATTTGACCATGCCTACTATTTGATTTGTTTATTACATTATCATGTTAAAAACGCATGCAATTGTTTTAAAAGGATTTGGCCAACTCTAGATGAATCATTTGACAAGATTCTTGTCCTCAGACGAATTTGACCACATCACTTGCTCTAAAAAGAGTATGACCAGATCCAGAACCTTTCAAAATCACTTAACTAGATCCATATGTTTTCAAAAGGATTTGACTCATTTTTATGGAATTCATATTTATCATATATATCGAGTTCATCTTGTAAATATGATAAATGATAGAACTTTTAACTAGACGTTTTATGTTTCATTGCAATAAGGAAATTAACTACAACTAGGAAACAATACAAGCGTAAACATCACTCGTGATTCATTCAGATCTAAACATAGTAATCACCAACAAAGTTGTGAAAGCAATGAATGAACTGCCCGGCCAAACAGTGGCATGATTGGGAATAAGATAGAAAAAGGGCATACCGAGACGTGAGAAGGTTGTGATGGCAAGGAGTCAGATCAACAGGGTGGTTGAATCTCGAATGGTAGCTTGGAGCAGAAATAACCGATGTCGTCGTATTTATGAGATCTGGAATACATGACAGTGGAGGGAACAATTAATTATGTGAGCAAACAAGTATATACATCGATCCATGATCAAGATCATTAAATATGAATCAAATGGGTACATAACCATAATAAAGTAGATGAGTTGCTAGTCTCTGCTAACTGTATATAGCCAGCCTTGTCCTACGGTATATATTTTGATTTCAAGTTCTTTTCTCCATTTTCGTTCATTTTCTAGGTTTGTATGTATGTGGAAGGAATTCAACAGTCAATATGTTTCCGAACCATTTTGACTAATTTACTCATTTTAACGAGATTTGACTAAATCCAATTGTCCCTGGAAAGATCTGATCAAAATTAGATATTTTCAACAAGTTTTGACAAGATTAACATGTTTTCAAAGGAATTCACTTTGGTAGTTTTTTTGAAAGAGTTGTGCTCTTACGAGTTTCTTTCAACTATGATTTGACTAGATCCATATATCTCCAAACAAAAATTGAGAGGGTATATTTGTTTGGAAAATTCTTGGTTAGATCATCATGTTTTCAAAGTTTTTTCACTTGAAGTTTTTTTAAATGTTTTTTCTAGATCTGGATAAAGGATTTGACAAGATCTTTGTTCTCATGCGATTTTGACCAGATCCATCTGTTTTGAAAACAAATTGACTACATCGTGGACTTTTGAAAGAGTATGACTATATTACCAAATATTTCAAAAAGAATTGATCGGACTCATATGTTTCCTACAAGATTTACTCATTTATATGAAAATTAATGTTTATCACATATATAGAATTCATCGCGTAAATATTTTTATTACGAGATTTTGTAACTACACCATTTATGTTTTGATGCAATACCAAAAATCAGAGTGGCACTACTAAAATTGTCGGTTCATTCAGATTTGAACATAGCAATCACCAAACAAATGTAAGCATCGACCAGTGAACTAAATATCCATGAACAATGACATGGTTGGGAAGAAGATGGATCAAGGACATACCAAGGTCTTCTAAGAAATAAGACCTACCAAGATGTGATAAGATTGTGATGGCAAGGCGATAAAGAGGCAAGGTGGTTGTATCTCGAAGGCGGTGTGGAGCATGAATATCTAATGGTGTTGTATTTATAGTGAATTGGTATACATGATAGTGGAGGGAAGGATTAATTGTGTGAGGAAACTAGTTAATACATTCAATGGTTATCAAGATCATATGTATGAATTAATGGGTATTATATTCCCTAAACCCAAAAAAGGATGAAAAGTTGCTAGTCTTGGTCAATTAGATAAAACCAACCGTGTTCTCTGGCACGCATTTCAGTTACAACTAGTTGCTTCTATATCCTGCTAAAATTGGTCATGGAGTGATACATATCTTTTCCGCAAAAGACGGTCATAAATATAATCTCTAGTGTATTGTGAGAAGGGATTTGATCAAACTTTTGTGATGTGCATATTTTGGGTTAGAAACGCCTTTATAAATTATTATTATTTTATTTAAAATTATTTTTCTTCATATGTTATGTTATCATATTAGCATGCTTCTTAAATTTCTTCACCTTTCACATATCTTATTATCCAGAACCAAATCAATTCAAATTTTCTCAATCAAATTTGTATTTATTAAAATTAGAATTCAAACACTTAGTTATTATTTATATCATTGCACACGTCTGATGATTAACACATGGTTTGATCATAATGAGCGTTTGAAATTTAATTCTAATTCCACACCATATTTTATTCACAACCGTTTGTAATGTGCAACGAAGAGCACATAGTTCGATCGGGAAGAGGTGTTTGGGATTCAATTCTCAAGCCACACGAGCATTTGTGCACAACTGTTTGTTTAGATCTGAAGAACACAAACGTAGTCTCTGGATTAAATGTATGCTATATGTTCATAATCTCATATGGATATTCGTCGATAAGTGTGTGCGATGAAAAGGTCATCTCAAAAGTTCGAGTTATCGTTTGCGTCTGTGCGAACTAGTCCATAGGCAACGGTTTTTGGCTATCATGTGAAATAGGCCCCCCTATCGCAATCGAACGCAAGGCGACGGTTCCGATTCCCGTAGGCGATAGGGATAAAAAAACATTTGGATAGATATCACACACACTAGAGATATCTACTTTGGATTATCCAAGATACACCTTTATGGTTACCATGTTTTAGTGTAACGGTTAATGCACTCAAAGCATCCTGATAGATAGTTGAAAGCACAGGTTATCGGCCAGAGGGGGTGAGTGAGAGATTTTTAAGTTTTCCCGAAGATTTTCAATTTCTTCAGGATTGAGGCAATACGAACTTGAGGAAACTCACAAAATGATGAAGCTCGGAAATTTTATAGAAGATAGACATGAATGCAGAACATCATTTTGCAACAGAAATAAAGTCAAACAGATATGTAGACATGCATCGGACACAAAGTATGAGGAAACAAAATAGAGGAAACTCAGAACGAAGGTATCAGAACGAAGTCATTAAAGCAAATACTGAAGTACCGAGGTTAAAGAGATAGCACCAGGGCACAGATGACACTGATTTGGTAGATCAGTGCAAGTTGTTGTGACAACTCTACATCTAGTTGGAGAGGTTGAGATTCAACTTAGAATACATAGTCTTCTCCTTGTTCTCCTTGAACTAAAGTCCCCAGACTCCATCCAATCACTTAGGTGACTCTTCAAGCTAGACTCCCGAAACTTTAACAGACTCTGTTCACTTCGGGAATTCACAATTGCATCTTGAATTCCTCAGAACGATGACTCCTATACTGGCTGGAAGATCACAGTCTTCAAGAGTAAAAAGCTTCGGATCACTCAAACCAGATTCCTCAGAACTGCTCAACTACTCAGGCTGGTGGTTTTCCTCACATAGGTTCTTTAGGTTTCTCAGAGGTGGGTTGCTCTCAGATGACCGATGTCAAGTTCTTCTTTCGGAGCAGGCAACCCTCCAATGGGGCTGGGGGCGACTATTTATAGTCAGGAGCAAACCCAGGTGAAAGGACATAAATGCCCATGCACGAAAAGACGATCGTGCCCAGCCTTCGGACCGTTGTCTGGACAGGTTCCAGCAACTCTCCACGCGACATGTGGCACGGTCGGAATATTCTCTCTCTCTTTATTTCTTCAGGAAAACTGCACTGGCAGTTTCCAGAATCCTCAACTGAAGATAGATTCCTCAGTGTCCTGAAGAACAACGTCTCACACACCCGAGGAACTGAACTTCTACTGCAGAAGATTCCTCAGGTTTTTTTTAGGATTTCTATTTGAGCGATTCCTCAGAACTCCAGAACTCATTTTCCTCAACCCCTCCAACAGTACGGTGTTTTTTCTACGACTCAAGAAAGTAAAAAGATTAACGAAGACTACGCTTCAACTTTTGCTTCAACTTGAGTTTCCTCAGGATGGCGCGCGATTTCCTCAGGACCAACTGGATGCCTCAGGATCCGGATTCCTCGGGACTTCATGCCTTGACATTCTTCAGGAAAACACCAGTTTCTTCAATGTTCCTCAACATTTTGGGGGGTCCACAACGGTGGTTAAACCATACTTCAGGGACTGTTCTCCTGTGTAAATTCACATACACATCAGTCCCTTAACGATTTTGTCACCAATACTCCAAAACCTCAAAGGGGCACTAGATGTACTTACAATCTCCCCCTTTTTTGTGATTTGATGACAATGAGGTTAAAGCTTCAACGGAATTAAATATATTAATTTTGAGGAAAAGGACGTGAGGAACTCAATTTGTACTTCCAGTATATAGAGATGCTCCCCCTGAGGATATGCATATTTGATGAAATTAATTTTAGTGAATGTTTTGAAGATTATGAGGAGCTCCCCCTATATCCAGGATTATCTAAAAACATTGCATCAATTTAAAATGTTTGAGGAATTAGCACAAAGCACTGAGTGATGTGGTTGCCAAGTCACGGTATCATGCATATAGAGATAAACTTGAGGAATTAAACATGAGGTATCTCAAAACTATCAAGCAACCACAAATAGTTAAGTTTACAACTCATTATAGAAATCGGTTGAAGAACGAGAGATGTAACTTATGAAGAACCCAAAATATTGTAGCCCGCTTGAATACTAACTCAGATTACTCCCTCTTTGTCATCAAATGAACAAAAAGGAGAGAACTGATACTAACGCCCCGATGAGAAGGTATCAAGACTGAGGGGTATCAGGCTTGAGGAATGCAGTTGCAGTATGAAGACATGTCGTAGTGTCTTCAGCTTCCTCAGGAAAGATTTATTGATTTGAAGAATACGAGTCCATCACCAAGGTTGGAGTTGGGCAACGACGAAACTGGCGAGGAGGACGAATTTCATTGAGCTAAGGCTGTCGAAGACCAATCTGTTGAATTTCCCCAGGAGTGATGACAGCCTCAAGAATGGCATACTGATGAGCCTTCTTTTGTGACGTGTGCATCTGAGCCATGTAAGTGAGAATTTCAGATATTTGACGCTTGGTCCAGTCTTGGTTGCGATCAACCTTCTGATGCAAGATGATGAGAAGTTCCCTGTCAGTCATCACTCTGGCTTGAGCTGAGTCTTCGGTTGAGGCATTATTGCTGGTTTGATCAGTGGTGTGGGACTGAGGATGATGAATGTTGCCTTCAAGAGACTTGGTTGGCAATGCTTCAGTATAGAAAAGTCATTTGCCCTTTGCATCGGTTGAAGCAATTGTGCTTGGAAGCACTTCAACAGGGGGAAGGTACGTGCGATGATTGGGCTGATTAGGCATGCACTTGATACCTGTTTTGGCACAAATTAACTTCATTATCCATGGAGCGTATGGCTTCAAGATGTGAGAATTATGAACAACATCAACCATGGTCCTGAAGAAGAAATCTGCAACATTGATGGGAGTAGACATGAAAAGGTTGAACAATATGTTCTTCATGCAACCAATGACTTCCTCAACAGTAGAATCATAGCCCTTGATGGGACAGAAGGACTTCGCCAGAATGTGGTGCAGTGTGTTGGGAAAATATTGAAGCTCAACAACGAGGAATTTAATGTGAGGCAAAGCATCATGAGCTTGAGGCTTCATCAACATATTCACCAGATCGTCACGAAGAGGAGTGGAGCCATAGGTGCTTGGAACAGATGCATCAGAGACTGGCAACTGAATAATTTCGATGATTTCCGGCACAGTGGCATTCTGATGCTGATGCTCAGTCATCCATTCGAGGACCCACGTGTTGATGTCTTTAGGATTCCCTGAGACGTACAACGTGGCATAGAATTGAAGCACTAGTTCTTCATTCCAATGTATGCACTCAGAGAAGAACTGAAGTAACTTAGCATGGTGAAGATATTGAAGAGTACTATTGAAGAAAGGAATGTCCTGCATATCCATATGAGGGATGTGCTTATGAGGAAAGACCTTTATCTGCTTGTACAGGACTGAGACATAACATTTTTTCTAAGTAGCAGTCCAGAACCTCAGCACATTTCGTGGAGGAGCAAAGTGATACGGGTTTTGAATCCCTTCTTGGAAGTAGCTCATGCTGGCAAAGAAGGCATCAACATTGAAGCTTAACCTTTCATCAGCTGGAATGTTGCGAATGGTTGCTTATGCTTCCGGCAGAGAGATAGTGCAGATGCTTGTCCGTCAGCAGTTGGCTTCAGAGGTGAAAACTAAGGCACTTGAGGCGCAGGGAGAATGACCTCAGCTTCCGCTATTGTATCAGGGCCAGGTTTTGGAGTGGCATCAGGTGCTTGAGGTGAGGTGGACTGTTTGTCAGCAGAGCTATCCTTAGAAGCTTCAGGTTCGACATTTGTGTTGTGCTCTGCTTCAGTTTCAGCAGTAGGAGGTGCACTCTCAGCATCAGGTTCAACACTTGCTTCATCAGGATGGGCAGTTGCTTCATGGACTGAGTCCTCAGAGTCAGGCGTCGTGTCAGGAAAGACTTCAGTGATAGTTGGGGAGTGGGGTTCAATTGAGAACACAATATGAATTGGGGGAATCAACATGCTCTAGCTCATATGCCTCATCCATGATGCGAGGAGTTACCCAGATCACCAATGTCAACGTCTTCATCCATTGCCTCAGTGATGAAAAGAGGAGGAGGTGACCGCGGAGTTGGAAGAATTGGTGTTGAAGAAGTTGAAGCAAACGTCTTGGAGGGTGGAGTGAACACAATGAGGCTTCGTTCTGCATTGGATGGTGGAGAAATGATTGCATTAGTTTGAGACTTGGGTGCTTCAGGGAGAGTTGGAGGCGCTGAGGCAAGTGGAGCTGAATCAATGGGTTCAGTCGTGGGGGCAGCAACACGCGTGGGCTTCTTTGTTGCTGGCAGTGAGGCAACAGTAGAGGCATCAGGCTTGCATTTGTGAGGATGAAAATTCGATTGCCTCAGAAGAACAGAGGTGTCAGGCTGGCCGGCAGGGTACACTGAGAAAACAGGAGGTATCGAGCCAGGGAAGTTGTGGCTTTTGACCATGTGATCAACCTGTTTGGAGAGCTTGTCCTTAGCCTTGCCAATGTAGGCACACTTGTTATTGAAATCCTGAATGAGACGTTGAACCTTGTCTTGATTGGAGATGACTTCCTCAGGAGTGACATCAGTGATAGGTTTCCTTTTGAATTCACGGTGGACTTTCTTCAGTTGATGGTCCAGGTTCTTCTTCAGATCCTGATGATGAAGCTCATTGATCAGGAACTGCTGCAGATACCACTTGATGTCTTTAGTAATGTCAAGATCATCAAGAGGCGTGTCGGGGGCCGCCATCCAGATGTCAATGAACTCAAGAATTTTCTTAGGATCAAGGAGAAGTGGAACCTCAGACCCATTAGCTTCAGCTTTGCGCTTAGCAGCAAAGCGTAGATATTCAATTTGTTGTTCTTCAGTTTGAACAAACCAAGCATCATCTTAAAATTCGTCATCATCATCAGGGAGATGAACTAATGGAATTGAACCACACATTGCAGTTTTCTTGGGAGAGGGCCGAGTGCCACGATGAGTCATGGTCTTAGTCTTCAACTGAGACCCTCCAACAGTTGTTGATGCTTCAGGCATACTTCCAGATTCATCAGTTATGTGTCTTGATGCAGGTGAAGGATGTGACGTTCGTTGGCATGAGTAACTTGGGCCATGAGCAACAGATGATGGAAGAATTTTGCTTGAATTCTTGATGCCACGCTTCTTCTTGTGAGACTTGGAAGCTGGCTGAGGCGGGATTTCAACTGAAGCAACCAATTTATGGGTTGAGACGTAGCAAGATGAGCTATCCGCTTGAGGCAACGTTGATATGCTTCAGGGAAGTCTGCATGCGTATTCATACTTGTAGGATCAGGAACAACGCCGGGAGCAGGCGGAGGATGAGGCTTGATACCCAAAGTCTTCAGGGGTGGATTTACATCAAACATTTCCTCATGTTGAGGATTAAACCATTCATATGTAGCCCACCGCCTAGCCTAGGCCCTTGTGATTTTCTGAATCCTCAGTTTGCATTCACCAGGTGTTTCACGGGGCGGAGTCTTCAGATTTTCATATAATTCCTGAGGCAGATCACGGGCAGTACCAGTGCGACGATGGTAACCCATCTGCTTCATTTGAGGAGAATGAGGAATTTTAAGTTCAAGCCGAGCTGCAAATGAAGCGAGACTGTGAGAACCATTGGATTCCTCAATAGACATGTACATGTGACAGAATTAAGTTGCGAGGGAAATGTGGTACATTCATATGCATTCATGAGGAAAGTTTGAGGAAATCAAATTAATCTTTCATATGTCTCATTGAGGAGTCAATACTGCTAATGAATAGGATCTTGAGGAAGTGCAACAGTGAAAGGACGTGGATGTCGCCTAGAGGGGGGGGGGTGAATAGGCGCTTAAAATAATTACGGTTTAGGCTTGAACAAATGCGGAATAAAACTTAACGTTTAATTTTCCAAGCAAGAAACCTAAATAAGCTAGGCTCAACTATGTGCACCAACAACTTAAACTAAGCAAGATAAACAACTATGTGATAACAAGATATATGACAAGAGCACTATGGCTATCACAAAGTAGGTGCACAAGTAAATAGGTTGACTAGAAGAACAACCTATGGGACAAGCAATGTATAATAATATGAGAAAGCACAAGATAAACAATGTAATAGGCTTGCTCAAAGTAAGGGTACAGATAACCGCAAGTGGAGCCGATGGAGACAAGGATTTGTTACCGAAGTTCCTTCTCTTGCGAGAAGTACGTCTCCGTTTGGAGAGGGTGAGGAGCACAATGCTCACACGAAGCCAACGAGGGCCACCCTATTTCTCCTCACGCTCTTACCAATGCAAGATGCCGTGATTCCACTATTAGGACACTTGAGAGCGGTCATCGAACCCGTACAAATGGCGACCCTTGAGTGCGGTCACCGAACCCATACAAATGCTCGGGGCTATCTCCACAACCGAATTGGAGGCTCCCGTAGCGTCCCGAAGCTTTCCACCACAATGATTGAGCTCCGCAAAAACAAGCCTCTAGGTGCCAACGCACCCACGAGGTACAAGCTCTAGAGTGACAATGCACTCAAGAGAAGCTATCTTCTCAACTTCACTTACTACAATGAATCCTCGGAGAGAACTCAAACCGATGCACCAAATGCAATGGCAAGAGCACACGAAGTGCTCAAGTCTCCACTCTCAAATCCCACCAAAGCAACAAAAGCTATGGAGGAGTATGAGAGGAAGAACAAGGAGAACACCAAGAACTCCAAGATCTAGATCCACAAGGTTCCCCTCACTAAGAGGAGAGATTGCTTGGTGGAGAATGTGGATCTAGACCTCCTCTCTCTTTTCCCTCAAAAAGGAGCAAGAATCATAGGAGGGGAAGAGAGTAAGCAAGCTCAAAGAGGTCAACAATGGGGGGAAGAACTTGCACAAAACCGGTGGGGACAAAGGAAGAAGAAGACCCCCTTTTATAGTCCCCCACGAATCCAGCCGTTGGGAACCGTTGGCAGTACACCAACCACGGTACTACCGCTCTGCCAGCGGTACTACCGTGGTGCGGTACTACCGCAACCGGAGCGGTACTACCGCCCCGCGGTAGTACTGTGGCATAGTACCGTGCCCCACTACCGCCCTATCCAGGAGGAATACGGTAGTGGGTGCGGTACTAGCCACGGTACTACCGTAACGGCAGCAGTACTACTGCCCCGCGGTAGTACTGCGGCTCAGTACCGTGCCCACTACCACCCTATATAGTGGGAATACGGTAGTGGATGCGGTACTAGCCACGGTACTACCGTAACCCAAGCGGTACTACCGCCCTAGTAGACCCAGGGAGCCCATGCCACAAAACAGATGAACTCCAAATGAAACAGGAAAACCCTGAATTGCCACAACTTCTGCAAATGAACTCCGATTAAGGAACTCAAGTTTGATGGAAAGCTAACGAACAGAGCTGCCTAATCACGACAAAGAGAGAAATGCCAAACAAATAGAGGTGTGAAACCTCTAACCAAGAATAACCAGAAAATCTCCCGCATCGAAAAACATAAGAGAAGACGCATATGAAATCCGTTTTCGATGAACACGAGCTTGTCATGAAGAAGACCACAAGCTCCAAAACTCACAAAGAGAAAAGCCAAACAAGAACCAATAAAGATGATGCCAAGGATGCAAAGGTTTGAGCTCTCCACGAACGACTCGACCTAGCCTATAACACGGTCTCCTACCTACCACCAGGAGACCGGTAAAGTAGACCCCTATCTAGTCAAACCTTTGTCTTGCGCATAATCCACTTGAGCTTGATAATGAAGATCATGCCCGCCTCAAATTGGAACATCTTCCTTGATCCCGCCGGCTCGATGAATACTAGTAGATTGCTCCCCCATACTCCATTATGGGTGAGCCTCTTTTAGGCATATCTTCAGAAGACCATTATCACCAAATGGTCGGCAAGCTCCAAGCATAAGATATCTTCGTGATGCTCCTCTTGACCTTGCACACATCATCTTGACCAATCTTTGGATAGCTCCATGAAGAACACCTTGGTCAACACGAAATCTTCATCCTACAACCTTGAAGCCACCATATGATCTTCAAGCGTTGCCTATGGACAAACCTTAAAGTATAACTCAAGGAAACCATTAGTCCATAAAGATTGTCATCAATTACCAAAAGCAAACATAAGGGCAGATGCCCTTTCAAGCAGTACTGAGGCAAGTATAAAAGTTGAGACTATGAGCATACCAAAAACTAGTTGGATGATTTGAGGCAACGCGAGACAGTCGACTCCGGCGACGGCGGCGCTAGGGTTTGGAGAGCTTGAGAGCAGTGGACCGAGAGAGAGGGAGAATGAGGAGTGGGGAAAATGGCATCGTGGTTACTATATATAGGCGGGTTAAAACCGAACAACCGCGATTTTTGTGGACAGGATTGCCCCTGGCGGTTTGTATCTCAGCGCGACGTGGCCGTTGTAAAGATTTGAGTTGATAGGATAACAATGAATCCCAAAAAAATAACAACCGTGAAAAGGGTAAAGCATCAACATATGCATCATTTTGAGGAAATTGAAAAGTATCAACAGAACGCATATGATGGATGGATAGACTAGTTGAGAGAGAACAGATAAGAGGGGTCCGATCATAATCACCTAGTTAAAGAATAAAATCTTGAAGAACAAAACTATAGGTGGGTGATGTTGAGGACAAAAACAAGTTGAAATAAACTTGAGGCAACTGAAGACATTCCATTCCTGAGGAATTTTGGCGGTGGCTCTACCCACCTTATAGGGAATGAGACTTTTGATACCATACAATTGTTGTATGGATCATGAGTCAATTTCCACGTTAATTTCTTCACACTTAGCAAGGTAGTTCCTCATGAATTGAGGAGTACGATTCATCTTGTGTTGTACGTCAAGATCATCAATATTGTTTAAGCGTTATGATGTTTGTCCATTCACTGGACATTTGAGGAATCTAAGATATTTAGATCACACCTCAGAGTGATAAATCGCTTCTCATACAAAGGCTTAGTGAATATTTAAGCTAGTTGATCTTCAGTCTTCACGTGGTTGATGATGATGTCTTCCTTCAACACATGATCACGAAGAAAGTGATATCGAATCTCAATGTGCTTCGTCCGTGAGTGCTATACCGGGTTCTGAGAGATCTTGATGGCACTCTCATTGTCACACATTAGTGGAACTTTATTCAAGTTGATACTGTAGTCCTTGAGAGTCTGCTTCATCCAGAGGAGTTGTGTGCAACTAGCACCGGTTGCAATGTACTCTGACTCACCAGTGGAGAGTGAGACACAATTCTGCTTCTTCGATGACCAACATACCAGTGAGCGTCCGAGGAAGTGACATGTTCCTGAGGTAGACTTCTGATCCACTCGATCTTCAGCATAATCTGAATCTGAGTACCCAACGAGATCCAGCTGAGTGCCTTTTGGATACCATAAGTAAGCCTAGACAAATATCGAAGAATTTGTTTCACCGCTTGGTAATGCGATTCCTTTGGTGCCACTTGGAATCGGGCACACATGCAAACGCTCAACATTATATCAGGCCTAGATGCACATATGTATATCAGAGAACCAATCATGGAGCGGTATACCTTTTGATCGTAGTCTTTGCCATTTTCATCAGGGCCTAGTTGTCCATTTGTGGGGTCTTGATGCCTTTGCAGTCTTGCATACTGAATTTCCTCAGGCACTCCTTGAGGTACTTCTCCTGAGATATGAAGGTGTCATTGCGTTGCTGACAAATTTTAAGTCCTAAGAAGAACTCCAGTTCACCCATGATGCCCCACAGGCGTAAGGGATCGAGATAGTCTTCGCGGGTAAGTTAACCCAATTTATTGATTCGACACACGGGGAGCCAAAGAGTATTTATAAGCTTTGACAGTTGAGTTGTCAATTCAACCGCACCTGAAATATACTTGCTTGCAACAATAGATAAGTGGTAACGGTAATATGATAGTGATGATAGCAGCAACAAAAGTAAATAGCAAAAAGTAACAACTAATAACCAGCAGGATTGAAAACACTGTAGGCTAGGGAGATGGATGGTTGGGAGCTGCATGGATGAGAGTAAACATATAATAGATTCTAATACGGGGCAAGGCACATAGAAAAGCAATGATCATCTAGGCAAATATCAAACAATAGGCATGTATCCCTTAGGTAGTTGTGCGTGCTTGCAATAAGAACTTGCACAACATCTTTTGTCCTACCATCCCGCTACGAACGGGGCCAAAAAGAACTTACGGAGATTAAGGTGCTCCTGTCAAGAGCACCGGAACAAAGCAATAAACTCAATGTATACAAGGAATCCTCAAATCATGGACCATCCCCTTTGGTGTCCCAAGCTGTCACCTTTGGGATCGCCGGTTCCGGACCATAATAGGTGCATACAACTCATAGATAGGATCTAGAACACAAATATACTCATGAAAACACATAAGTTTCAGATCTGAAAACATGGCACTCGGGCCCAAAGTGACAAGCATTAAGAACAACAAGTTGTAGCAAAGAAGATAAACACCAATCTAGATGATAGGCAACATGGCCCCAACAATCTGACGAACTATTACATGATTAAACTCATCCAATCCCTACCATCCCCTTTGCCTACAGTAGGGAATTACTCACACATGTGAAGAGAAGTCATGGAGGATGGATGGAGTGGTGATGGTGATGAAGATGGCGATGATCTCCCCTCTCCGGAGGCCAAATCAGCCTCCAGATTAGCCCTCCCGAAGAATAACAGAGGGTGGTGGCGGCTCCGCGACGGAAACTGGGAAAACGACTTCTGTTCTGGGGTTTTCTCTTCACGGGGATAAATAGGAGCTTCGGTAGGGCACCAGAGGAGGGGGGAGCAGGCCAGGCGGCCAGAGGGCGCGACCCCACCCCTGGCCGCGCCAGGGGGGCGCCTGGCCCCCCCAGGGCTCCCCTCTGGTCCCACTTCTGGCTCCTGGCTCCATCGGGTGCGTGGATTTTCTGGTATTTTTCTGGGAATTTTCCGGGATGTCTAAAAATCCATTTTCCTGCACACAATAAAACCATACAGGCAGCTCTGCTGAAAACAGCGTTAGTCCGGGTTAGTTTCGTCCAAATCATGCAAGAATGAGGGCAAAACAATAGCAAAAGTGTTTGGAAAAGTAGATACGTTTGAGACGTATCAACCCATCATCGACATCTGATACTGTTCACTCATGAGAAAAGCAAACTCTTCACTGTATTTCTTGTTAGTGCATCCAAATATGATGTCATCAACATAAATTTAACAAATGAATAGTGCATCATCATAATGTTTAGTGAAAAGAGTTGGGTCGAGGGAACCGGATTTGAATCCCATGCCGATGAGGTAGTCTTTCAAGGTATCATACTGATGTCTACGCACACTTCTATTCTTGTGGACTACGTTGGGCCTCCAAGCGCAGAGGTTTGTAGGACAGTAGCAATTTCCCTCAAGTGGATGACCTAAGGTTTATCAAACTCAGGGAAGTAGAGGTTGAAGACGGTCTCTCTCAAGCAACCCTGCAATTAAGATACAAGAAGTCTCTTGTGGCCCCAACACACCTAATACAACCAAGAGTTGTATAGGTGCACTAGTTCGGCGAAGAGATGGTAAAATACGGGTGATAGGTGTGGCAAAGCAAGGTAATATAAATCTGTAATAAAAAGTGCAGCAAGCAAACAAGTAGTAAACGTGAGCACAAACGGTATTGCAATGGTGGAAACAAGGACTAGGCTTCATACTTTCACAAACTTATGTAATCATTTTCTTGGCAATTAACAACACAATAGAGATGGCATTTTTGCAAAGTGTTGTTTATTCCTAAGGCATTACCATCTAGCGAAGAAGTTTTTTCTGATAGCTCTTCACACATAAAAAATAACATAAGTTCATCACAAAGATCAGAAGTGATCATGTTATCACACAACTGATTAACAGTTATGCTTTGAAAGTTCATACATTGAAAATTAAAGTGACCCTCTATACCACAAAGTTCACAAGTAAAAGGATAAAGGTCACACAATTCTCTAGCAATTTCATTTAAATCTTTGACCCAAGTGATTGTTCTTTCATGCTTATGTTGCTTACAATACTTCTCTTCTTCAATCATAGGCCTTTCACAAGGTCTATCCACCCCACAAAAATTAACATGCTTATATAAACTTCATTTTCAGGAATTGGATCATGCATGTTGCAATCATCATGAACAATCTCATTTTCTTTTCAAATATCTTTAAAAGGTTCATGATGCTTGATCCAATTATCCTTTGGCATATTAAGATGTGAAGCAAAAGATTTGAGGAAATCAACAAGGAGTTGAGAATCAAGCCCAAACTTAGCACTAAACTTATTAAAACTTGCAGTTTCAACAAAGGACTTAATGAAATCATACTCATAACTTATACCCAACTCTTTACCTTTGTCGATCTCCCAATCTTCAGTATTGCGTTGAATTCTTTAAAGAAGTTACCATTTAGCATCAATCTTTTCGTTTTTGAAAGAACCCATAGAGGAAGCATCGAGCAAGTCTTTATCCTGTGGAGAGAGACTTGCATAAAAATTAGTAATAATGATATCTTTGGGGAGCCCATGGTTAGGACATTTTAGCATTAAAGTTTTCAGCCTCCCCCAAGCTTGAGCCATGCTCTCTCCTTCATGAGGTTAGAAATTATAAACATAATTCCTGTTCTCATGGAATTTATGAATAGGATAAAACTTGGAGTAAAAGAGAGACTGGATCTCTTCCCAATCCAGCATGTGAGAATCATCTAGTAGCCTATACCATTCCAATGCTTTTCCTTTCAGTGACAAGGCAAATAATTTCCTCATGACTGAATCTCTTGTCAAACTTGAAATCTTAAATAACTCACAAAGTTCTGTAAGTTTCAACAAATGAATACTAGGATTGACTGTCCCATCATAACAATCATTCCTAATTATTCCAATTATCCCAAGTGGTATTTTGAATGGGATACATTTAGTAGGTGGAGGAGACCTCTCTACCACGGGTGTGGTAAAGCGGTCTTCCCCAAGCAACGAATGATACTTCCCAAACGTATCTACTTTTCCAAACACTTTTGCTATTGTTTTTCCCTCATTCTTGCATTATTTGAACTAAACTAACCTGGACTGACGCTGTTTTCAGAAGAGCTGCCTGTATGGTTTTATTGTGCGCAGGAAAATGGATTTTTGTACATCTCAGAAAAATCCCAGAAAATACCAAAAAATCCACGCACCCGAAGGAGCCCGGAGCCAGAAGGGGGGGCCGGAGGGCAGCCAGGGGTGGGGCCGCGCCCTCTGGCCGCCTGGACGACTGCCCCCTCCCTTGGTACCCTACTTCGTCTCCTATTTATTCCCGTGACGGGAAAACTCCGAAACAGAAGTTGCTTTTCCAGAACCCGTCGCGGAGCCGCCGCCAGCCTCTGTTCTTCCTCGGGAGGGCTAATCTGGAGGCTGGTTTGGCCTCCGGAGAGGGGAGATCGTCGCCATCGCCATCACCATAGCCACTCCATCCTTCCTCCATGACTTCTCTTCACATGTGTGAGTAATTCCCTGCTGTAGGCAAAGGGGATGGTAGGGATTGGATGAGATTGATCATGTAATAGTTCGTCAGATTGTTGGGGGCATGTTGCCTATCATCTACTTTGGTGTTTATCATCTTTGCTACAACTTGTTGCTCTTAATGCTTGTCACTTTGGGCCCGAGTGCCATGTTTTCAGATCTGAACCACTTATGTTTTCATGAGTTTATCTATGTTCAAGATCCTACCTATGAGTTGCATGCACCTATTATGGTCCAGAACCGGCGATCCCAAAGGTGGCAGCTTGGGACACCAAAGGGGATGGTCCATAATTTGAGGATTTCATGTATCCATTGAGTTTATTGCTTTGTTCCGGCACCCTTTGACAAGAGCACCTTAATCTCAATAAGTTCTTTTTGGCCCCGTTCGTAGCGGGATGGTAGGACAAAATATGTTGTGCAAGTTCTTATTGCAAGCACGCACAACTACCTATGGGATACATGCCTAGTGTTTGATATTTGCCTAGATGATCATTACTTTTCTGTGTGCCTTGCCCCGTGTTAGAATCTATTACATGTTCATTCTTATTCATGCAGCGCCCGACCATCCATCTCCCTAGCCTACAATATTTTAATCCTGCTGGTCACTTGTTGTTACTTTTCGCTGTTTCACTATTGTTATCATATCACACTTGCTATTAATATTTTGTTGCAAGCAAGCATATTTTAGGTGCGGTTGAATTGAAAACTCAAATGTCAAAGCTTATAAATACTCTTTGTGTCTCCTTGTGTCGAATCAATAAATTGGGTTAACTTACCCGCGAGAACACTACAATCGATCCCCTACAGTTGAGGGTCATCAAGTACTGTTTTCTGGCGCTGTTGCCGGGGACCATAGAATTATTTACAAGTCTACTTGAAGTATCCTGACTGCCACACTTCATCCGCTATGGGTAAGAAAGGAGACCCCAAGGTTCTGATCCTACCATCTACTACAAGAAAAGGTACCGTTATAAGTAAGTTTGCTTCACCACTACCACCACATGCTACTTCTACTGAGTCTGTTACTATGTCTGATACTTTTGATGATGCTTCCACAACTCTTGATGATGATAATTTTCTTGGTCACTATATTGAAACTCAGGCTGCTAAGGCTACAACAAAACCCGAGACCAAGACTTCTGCTACCTATACTCCTACTTGCAAAACCTTTGGTTACCCAACCTTAGATGAACTCAAGGAGATACTCCTTGATGATGATTATATTACTCTTGATGATGATCTTTGCAGGGAACTCAGAGAGTGTACCGACTCTGACCCTAATGCTATTAAGGAGCTGCTCGAGAAGCACTCCATGAAGAACAAGAATATTCCTGATCCTAAATTTTCCACATCTCCTATATGAATCACTGATCCTGATTATGATTTCTCTGTTGATCTTTCACTTATATCTACAGTCGAGGCTGACCCTTTTTATGGCAGAGAAAATGATGATGCTATAGCACACCTGACCAAACTTGCTGAGTTAGGTGACCTATTCACTACTGATTAGAAGGTACGAAATTTCTATGTGACCAAGCTTTTTTCCTTTCTCTTTGAAGGAAGACGCCAAATCCTGGTACAATGCACTACCTTATGGTTCTACTGAGAGTCCTCAGGACTTAGTTCATTTTTTTGTTGATAAATATTTTCCTGCTCATATGCAACATGCTGCTTTGCAAAGAATCTATAACTTTAAACAGTTGCAGGATGAGCACCTCCCTAAAGCTTGGGAGAGGTATTGTGACTTAATTAAGGCTAGACCAGGACATGACGTCCCAAAGAATGAATTACTTCATATATTTTATGCTGGTCTAACCGATGAATCCAGGACCTATCTGGATAGTTGTGTTGGTTGTGTTTTCAGGGAAAGAACACCGACCGATGCTGAAGAACTAATGGGGAAGATTGCCAAGAACCATGAAGATTGGTCCGTCCCTGAACCACCTCCACCACCAAAGAAGAGGGGCATGCTTGTTCTGAGCCCCGAAGATATGCAAGAAGCAAAGAAGTCTATTAAGGAGAAATGCATTAAAGCCGAAGACGTGAAGAATCTACCTCCTATAGAGAAGTTGTGTGAACCTACTACTCACCCTCCCTTGGTAGAGGTACACTCTCTATTAGACATTACTGAAAGTGACATCCCTAAAGGTAAGCCTCTCGACCAATGCTTAGATGAGTTTGATAATTTTATTATTATGCAAGAAAATTTTAATAGGAGGATACAAAGTCAGTTGCATGATAATTCTCTTGCTATCAAAAGTTTACTTGGTGTTCTTGAAAGAACAGTTAATGATGTTAAATGTCTTGTTAAGCATTCTCATATGGTTCAAACTCAGCTTGAACAAATTTCTAATGTGCAAAAAGATTTGCTTGCTAACAATTCTAAACAGGACATACAAGCTTATGGCATCAAAACCAGGGGTGGAACACACACCCAGGACCCACTCTATCCTGAGGGGCATCCAAAGAGGATCGAGCAAGATTCTCAAGTGAAAATAGAAGACGAGATTTTTAGCTCTCTAGAGAAGAAAAAGAAGAAGAAGAAACACAAGGAAGCTGACAACTCCAATGATCCTATTACAAGTGATGAACCTACTGTTGATCCAAACAGCATATCTACATCTGAGGCTGAAACTGAAGACGGTGTTGAGCCCGAAGAAAATGATAAGGAGAAGAATGATCCTCCCGATGTGCGAGAAGAATAAGCACCTGATACACGCAAGAAGTATACCAGATAGGACTTCATAGCAAGAAGACATGGGAAGGAAAGAGAATCATGGGTACAGAAACCCATGCCCTTTCCAGGTAAGTCTCTCAAATCTAAAGAAGGAGAGCATTATAATAAATTTTGTGAATGGATGAAACCTCTTTTTCTGCAAATTCCTTTGACTGATGCTATCAAGTTACCTCCTTATTCCAAATACATGAAAGATATTGTCACTAACAAAAGAAAAGTCCCTAATGAGGCAATATCTACTATGCTTGCTAATTACTCTTTCAGAGGCAAGATTCCTGAAAAGCTTGGTGATCCAGGTATACCCACCATTCCTTGCTCTATAATTTTTTTTATGTTAAGATTGCCTTATGTGATCTCGGGGCAGAGGTGAGTGTTATGCCTTTTTCTCTTTATAAAAGGCTATGTTTAGATAAGCTAATACCTACAAATATCTCTCTTCAAATGGCCGTCCCGATAGGTATTTGTGAGGATGTTCCAGTTGAAGTTGTTAATTGTTTAATTCTTATTGATTTTGTTGTGCTTGACATGCTCGAGGATGGGAGCATGTCCATTATTCTTGGTAGACCTTTTCTAAACACCGCAGGTGCCAATATTGATTGCAATAAAGGGAAGGTCACCTTCAACGTAGATGATAAAGAACACACTGTGTATTTTCCGAAGAAAATTGACAAAATGCATGGCCTTAACTCAATAGAGAATATCGAGACCGTGAAGATTGGAGAATGGGATTGTCCTCTACACGTGCACCACAAATACAAAACCATCATGGTGGGGACAATGTCCATTAAAGTAAAGGTGCAATGATCACTTCATAAGAGGTGAGACTTTTTGTTCTATATATCGCTGATTCGTTGGTAAGACTTGATCAACCTAGCTAGTGAGCATGTTTTATATAGGTAAAAAGTGGAGCTCGTTATGTTTTAATTTGCTTTAGCTTTTATTCTCCCTGCTGTACCAAGTTTATATGTTTTTTAAGCTTCACAATTCTAATCACTGCTTCAAGTTTTCAGAAAGTTTCACCGCTTTTTGAACTTCGGAAAATTTTCAACAGTGAAGTTTTCAGAAAAATTCCAGAAAATTCAAAATAAAAATTTCCATGCCGGGAGTGACCCAGAGGCACCTGGGGCTGACCAGGGGGCCCACCAGTGGCCCAGGAGGCCAGTTGGCGCGGCCAGCCCCCTGGTCGCGCCCATAGGGTGCCTGGGGCCCACAGGCCCCACCTTCAGGTGAGTCTTCTTGCTCTCTCTCTTTCCTCCCAAAAACACGAGTTATGCACCTGGAACTTGCATTCTTGCTGCTCTCCGTCCAGAATTTCGATCTCTCTCTATGACCTATCATTTGATCTGAGATTTTGGGCAAATACTCCCTGGTATGTAACTCCTCCACCCCTCCCAATAGATTTTTGATTGGTGGCTTCATTTGTGAGTATTTAGTACTTCTTGGTGCTGTTTAGATGAGCTTGCATGCATGTGTAGAAATTTATTTTCCAAATTTTGATGCAAGTTTATGCCTTAGGTAAGTGAGTAGAGTAGTTTGCCTCGACTCACTTTGTTTAAATCCTTGTTTTTGTGAATTGTCAAAAATTTCATAAATGAGTTTGCTAGGAAAAGCAAAGGGGTGGCTTGGGAAGAAGAAGCCCGAGAGCTCCGATCGAGTCACTAGAGCTGCAGCTTCACCCTCAGCAGTTAGGGTGAGCTACAATGAAGATCATGTGACCCTGGAGTTGTTGGAAGATACAAGTCTAGCATGCGCAATGATGTATCCGTGCGATGATTTTCTTACAGCTGCAGGAATTAAGGAGGAATTCTATGGGCTTTGTGCCAATGCAGGTTTGACACGGCTAGCATTATGCCGTGTGGTACAATATAAGAATCTTACCTCCCGCTTTGTTAAAAATTTTCGTTATAACCATGATGCTGGAACCGTCGAGTTAAAACTTTATAATGATCTCATAACTATGTCTTTGGCACAGTTTTGTGATATAATAGGTGTGCCGAACGTTGGTTAGACGACAAAAATGACTTCTCAGCCTTCCGACTTGAGGACCCTCTTCAACTCCCTTTGTTGCCAGGAGGAGACTGACATTCGGCGCACGAAGATTTCCAGCATTCTGTTTCCACACCTCAGGTATTTTGCGTATTTTGTTGCTAGAGGGGTGTTGGCTCGTGACAACACGAGCAGTGGATCTGCACCAGATTTCGCTATTTATGCGGGCGCCCTCTCTGATAAGAATGATTATAATGGGGGTGTCTTAATTTCTCGGCGCCTTGTTACGAATAGTAACAAGGGAGATTTATATGGTGGTGTTTACGCCACACTCATCCTTGAGTCTCTTGAGCGCACCCCGCATCCTGATGATGTCCCCTTTTCGTACGCAAGTCTCGATCTTGCTGCTATGAAGAGGCATAAGTTTTTTACCATGACTTGCCAGTTTGGTAACCTTGATTATATTTTGAGGTTTTAAAAGACCATTACTCATGAGATCCGTCTACCTGCACCACTTTTGTTTGATAACACTCGCATGAACGGATGGTACTTCAACGATATTCAGTTCGATGAGTTGATGGCTCATTACCAGCCGCATAACCCCATGGAGGGGGTTGTGCCCGACGAGGAGGAGCATGGTGAGTTCCCACCTTTCCAGGGGGAGACCTTCACCGAGCATGGCGAGGGGTCTTCTTCCGCTTGGAGCGCAGGACCTTCCTCATGGGAGGACCCGAGGACTTCAGTGTATGCACCGGAGGGCTCATACGACTCCTGGACTTACCATTACCTCGAAGCAGGAGGCTCCTGGGGGCAGTAGCTGCTGCCAACTTAGGCCAAAAGACTAAGCTTGGGGGAGTACGTGCCCTTCTCACCTTTCCATTGTATTATCCATTTTTATTTTGTTCGCTTTGATCTTTTCGAAGTTTTTGCCCGTTCTTCTTTGTTCTTCTATTTTGCAAAAACAACAAAAAGATTTCTCTTTTCTTTTGTAAAACCTTTGAAAAACCCAAAAAGATTTCCTTTCTCTCTTTAGTTTGCTTTGTTTTCACAGTTCAGCTCGAGTCCGTGATGGCATTTGATTATATATTTCCCACGTTCGGTCGTGCAAGTGACAAGGCAGTAATGATGAAGATCGACGATAGGGAAGCAACTAGGAAAACCGGTATGAACTCTTTTTGTTTCTAGTTTTGTACATATGCATGTACTTATGATCTAGAGACCAACTTATGACTTGGCACATGTTCACACATGTTTATGACCATGATGTCTATCATGTCTTGATGACCTTTTTATTTCAGAATAGTTATATCACTTTCATGCCCGATTCAACGTTGCTTTGTTGCTCTGCATGATTATGACAATTATTGCTCTGTAGTTGGTCGCTTCCCAGTCTTTTGCTAGCCTTCACTCGCACCAAGCGGAAATTTGCTTGTGCATCCAAACTCCTTTTCAAACCAGTTATTCCACTTGAGTCCACTATATCTTCCTATATGTGGTATTTACCGACCACTCTTAACTTAGACTTTCTTGTGCCATTTCGAAATTTATTCAAAAGCTTCCCTTTTGTAACTGTACAAGCTCATGGTGCGGTGAGGGAAAATCAATATCTACCATGCCAAAAATATTTTGACAGAAGTTTTAACTAGTCAATAAAAAAATGAGAGTTACACCTCCCCCATACTTGATGATGGGATGAAATGGACCAAATGCTTCTAATGATAGATGGAACGATACCCTCCTTCCATACTTGAGGCAAAATAAAAGGTTTCATAGACCATCAAAGGATTTATGGATAAGGAACAAGTGTAAGCAAAAAACATTAATATGGTTGGCATGGGAGATATTGAGAGACCTTTACCGTTCACCGTTGACTAGAAAGTTCACTTCTCAAAAGAATTTTATCTCTGTTTTCAAAACCAAGAGCTCTGGCACATGTTTAGTCTTTGCTTCCTTTCACGAGTTTTCAATCTTGCCATAAAAAATCCACGGTTTGAGAGTCTCACCTTCTTTCTTCAAAGCACCAACTATTGAGAGCATAATTGTCATTCTTAGTGCAACATGCATTGTCCCAAAGTATTACATTGTCTTCTGCATGCTTGTTATATTGCTAGTCTGAAATTCTTAGTTCTAGTCTCCTTTAAAACTCCGGAGGAGTTTCTGCATTTATGTTTTGCTTCACTCATGGAGGCTAGCGAGATACCACTCTGATATGTTCAGGTTATGTGCATTGTGATCTTGTTTTGATTTTCAGCAGCATATTATTCACTTTAGGTTGTTTGTGATAGGTTACTTGAAAGAAGGATTGCCTCATGCATTGTCCTCATAGCATTGTTTTGATACTTGCTAAACTCTTTTCGTAGTACCGGCTTATATACATCTTATGAAGAAAAAGAGTTTGTCAAAGTTTTCTTTGTCGCGTCCAGTTCGTTGAACTGAATTGCTTGAGGACAAGCAATAGGCTAAGCTTGGGGGAGTTGATACGTCTCAAACGTATCTACTTTTCCAAACACTTTTGCTATTGTTTTGTCTCATTCTTGCATGATTTGAACTAAACTAACCCGGACTAATGCTGTTTTTAGCATAGCTGTGTGTATGGTTTTATTGTGTGTAGGAAAATGGATTTTTGGACATGTCAGAAAACTCCCAGAAAAATACCAAAAAATACACGCACCCGAAGGAGCCCGGAGCCAGAAGGGGGGCCAGAGGGCAACCAGGGGGCCCCAGGCGCCCTGCTGGCGTGGCCAGGGGTGGGGCCGCGCCCTCTGGCCGCCTGGGCGACTGCCCCCTCCCCTGGTGCCCTACTCCGTCTCCTATTTATCCCGTGATGGGAAAACTCCAAAACAGAAGTCGCTTTTCCAGAACCCGTCGCGGAGCCGCCGTCAACCTCTGTTCTTCCCCGGGAGGGCTAATTTGGAGGCTGATTTGGCCTACGGAGAGGGGAGATCATCGCCATCGCCATCACCATCTCCACTCCATCCTTCCTCCATGACTTCTCTTCACATGTGTGAGTAATTCCCTGCTGTAGGCAAAGGGGATGGTAGGGATTGGATGAGATTGATCATGTAATAGTTCGACAGATTGTTGGGGGCATGTTGCCTATCATCTACTTTGGTGTTTATCATCTTTGCTACAACTTGTTGCTCTTAATGCTTGTCACTTTGGGCCCGAGTGCCATGTTTTCAGATCTGAACCACTTATGTTTTCATGAGTTTATCTATGTTCAAGATCCTATCTATGAGTTGTATGCACCTATTATGGTCCGGAACCGGCGATCCCAAAGGTGACAGCTTGGGACACCAAAGGGGATGGTCCATAATTTGAGGATTCCATGTATCCATTGAGTTTATTGCTTTGTTCCGGTGCTCTTTGACAGGAGCACCTTAATCTCCATAAGTTCCTTTTGGCCCCGTTCGTAGCGGGATGGTAGGAAAAAATATGTTGTGCAAGTTCTTATTGAAAGCACGCACAACTACCTATGGGATACATGCCTAGTGTTTGATATTTTCCTAGATGATCATTACTTTTCTGTGTACCTTGCCCCGTGTTATAATCTATTACATGTTCATTCTTATTCATGCAGCGCCCGACCATCCATATCCCTAGCCTACAATATTTTAATCCTGCTGGTCACTAGTTGTTACTTTTCGCTGTTTCACTATTGCTAACATATCACAATTTCTATTAATATTTTGTTGCTAGCAAGCATACTTCAGGTGCGGTTGAATTGACAACTCAACTGTCAAAGCTTATAAATACTCTTTGTGTCTCCTTGTGTCGAATCAATAAATTGGGTTAACTTACCCGCGCGAACACTACAATCGATCCCCTACAGTTGAGGGTCATCAGCGAACTAAGAGTGCAGTTTTCCATAAACATAACTAGTGAAAATAAAAACAAGAAACGAAAATATTTAATTGCAAGATCTAAAGATATACCTTCAAACCTTACCTCCCCGGCAACGGCGCCAGAAATAGCTTGATGTCTATGCACACTTCTATTCTTGTAGACTACGTTGGGCCTCCAAGCGCAGAGGTTTGTAGGACAGTAGCAATTTCCCTCAAGTGGATGGATGACCTAAGGTTTATCGAACACAGGGAAGTTGAGGTTGAAGACGGTCTCTCTCAAGAAACCCTACAATTAAGATACAAGAAGTCTCTTGTGTCCCCAACACACCTAATACAACTAGGAGTTGTATAGGTGCACTAGTTCGGCGAAGAGATGGTAAAATACGAGTGGTAGGTGTGGCAAAGCAAGGTAATATAAATCTGTAATAAAAAGTGCAGCAAGCAAACAAGTAGTAAACGTGAGCACAAACGGTATTGCAATGGTGGAAACAAGGCCTAGGCTTCATACTTTCACAAACTCAAGTAATCATTTTCATGGCAAATAACAACACAATAGAGATGACATTTTTGCAAAGTGTTGTTTATTCCTATGGCATTACCATCTAGCCAAGAGGTTTTTTCTGATAGATCTTCACACATCAAAAATAACATAATTTCACCATAAAGATCAGAAGTGATCATGTTATTACACAACTGGTTAACAGTTATGCTTTGAAATTTCATACATTGAAAATTAAAGTGACCCTATATACCACAAAGTTCACAAGTAAAAGGATAAAGGTCACACAATTCTCTAGCAATTTCATTTAAATCTTTGACCCAAGTGATTATTATTTCATGCTTATGTTGCTTACAATCTTCTCTTCTTCAATCATAGGCCTTTCACAAGGTCTATCCACCCCACAAAAATTAACATGCTTATATAAAACTTCATTTTCAGGAATTGGATCATGCAAGTTGCAATCATCATGAACAATCTCATTTTATTTGCAAATCTCTTTAAAAGGTTCATGATGCTTGATCCAATTATCCTGAGGCATATTAAGATGTGAAGCAAAAGATTTGAGGAAATCAACAAGGAGTTGAGAATCAAGCCCAAACTTAGAAATAAACTTATTAAAACTTGCAGTTTCAACAAAGGACTTAATGAAATCATACTCATAACTTATACCTGACTCTTTACCTTTGTTGATCTCCCAATCTTCAGTATTGTGTTGAATTCTTTCAACGAGTTCCCATTTAGCATCAATCTTTTCGTTTGTGAAAGAACCCATCGAGGAAGCATCGAGCAAGTCTTTATCCTGTCGAGAGAGCCTTGCATGAAAATTAGTAATAATTATATCTTTGGGAGCCCATGGTTAGGACATTTTAGCATTAAAGTTTTCAGTCTCCCCCAAGCTTGAGCCATGCTCTCTCCTTCATGAGGTTAGAAATTATAAACATAATTCCTGTTCTCATGGACTTTATGAAGAGGATAAAACTTGGAGTAAAAGAGAGACCGGATATCTTCCCAATCCAACAGGTGAGAATCATCTAGTAGCCTATACCATTCCAATGCTTTTCCTTTCAGTGACAAGGCAAATAATTTCCTCATGACTGCATCTCTTATCAAAACTGAAATCTTAAATAGCTCACAAAGTTTTGTAAGTTTCAACAAGTGAATACTAGGATGGACTGTCCCATCATAACAATCATTCCTAATTATTCCAATTATCCCAAGTGTTATTTTGAATGGGATACATTCAGTAGGTGGAGGAGACTTCTCTACCAAGGGTGTGGTAAAGCGGTCTTCCCCAAGCAGCGAACTAAGAGTGCACTTTTCCATAAACATAACTAGTGAAAATAAAAACAAGAAACAAAAAGATTTAATTGCAAGATCTAAAGATATACATTTAAACCTTACCTTCCCGGCAACGGCGCCAGAAATAGCTTGATGTCTACACACGCTTCTATTCTTGTAGACTACGTTGGGCCTCCAAGCGCAGAGGTTTGTAGGACAGTAGAAATTTCCCTCAAGTGGATGACCTAAGGTTTATCGAACTCAGGGAAGTAGAGGTTGAAGACGGTCTTTCTCAAGCAACCCTGCAATTAAGATACAAGAAGTCTCTTGTGTCCCCAACAGACCTAATACAACTAGAAGTTGTATAGGTGCACTAGTTCGGCGAAGAGATGGTAAAATACGAGTGATAGGTGTGGCAAAGTGATACGGTGAGTAAGATAGTTCTCTCACTTCTCGTTGGTTACCCCAAGTGGAAGGTGAGATGTAGCGTAGCAGCAAGTTTCCCCTATGTAGAGGATAGGGTTTGTCTCAGGTAGGACTCGCATAAATACAAGAAGGTGGTAAAGTGAACAATGGAGCCGAGGTTGCTAACTTCACCTGGACCTACACACACAACAAGTAACTTTGCTCCCAACGAGTATAGAGGAGTTGTCAATTCCTCCGGCCTTGCTGTTTACAAAGGATCAACACAAGAGATAATAGTGGCAACGGAAAGTAAGAACTGAAAGTAAATTGAAGGTGCAAACAATGGTAGAAATATGGACCATGGTCCCATGACGTTCACTAGTGATGTCTCTCTCCCAAAAGACGATAAAAGTGCTAGCGAGGTAAACAAATCACAGCTGGGCAATTGACAAGATTATAAACGCACCGCAATGCTAACTATGCTACAAAAGAAAGGAAGAGGTTCAAAAGCAATGTGCAGTACGTCAAGGTAAGTAGACCGAAATCCATCTCCATCTACTACGAATCATCCACCTAGAGATATCTATCCAGAACATCTCGCTGGTATTAAGTTGCGAATCCCACCCAAAGTGTAAACTCAAAGCAACAGACAATTGCATTAAAAGAACTATGCGTAAAGTAAACAATCCTTGCACCCGCATGTACAAGCACCGTTGTTTTATCTCTGGTGGCAACATCACATCCCCTAGTCTCATGTTCTGTCACTCAAGCTAGACATCAAGGGGCTGAACCCACACTCAAGCATGACACTCCCTCTTGGAGTTGCAACAAATCACTTGGCCAAAGCAAAATACGGGAACGGAGAACATGCAAGAATTAACTAAAGAACATAAATATAAAAGAGAACCAAATATATTACTCATCACAATCTGAACATAGTCTCATAATCCATCAGATCCCAGCAAACTCAGCATAGCAACATAGAAAATTACAAAGGTGCCTCGATCATGTGAGGTAGCTCACGAGGTCTCAAAAGTGGAAGCACAAAGAGGAGAGGAGAGCATCACATAGCTACTGGTAATGGACCCATGGTCCAAGGGGAACTACTCACAAGACATCCGGGAGGCATCCATGGTGATGGATGGTCTCCCAGAGGGGATTCCTCCTTCCGACAAGGTGTCGGGGTAGCTTCTCCTGGTAGCCCCGATCTTGAAACGGCGGCGGCGGCGGTACAGAGAGGAGGAGGGGAATAGGAGATCGATATTAGGGGTTTTCTCCGCGGGGACTAAATATAGACCGAAGGGGGCACAGAGGGGGCCACAGGGCAGCCAGGAGGGTGCCCGACGCGCCCTAGGGCGGGGCCGCGCCAGGAACCCTCCTGGGGCCCTGGTGGGTCCACTCCCTTCCATCCTTGGTTCTTCGGGAAGCTTCCGCGACACAGATTTTTATATAATTTTCTGGGATTTCTTTGGCACTTTTAATGGCCGGAAAACGTGAAATATAAAAACAGCAGAAAACAGGAACTGGCAACTGGGTGCACTGAGTTAATAGGTTAGTCCAAATATGATAAAAAGTGTATGAAAGTTCAAGTAAAACATGGCAAAGTCACACAAATCATGCATGGAACAAGCAGAAATGATAGATACGTTTGGGACGTATCAACATCCCAAAGTTTAATTCCTGCTCGTCCTCGAGTAGGGAAATGATAACAAGCATAATTTCTGTGGCGACATGCTAACACACATATAAGAACTTGAAAGTAAAGCAAGTAAGATATGCAATTCAAGTCAAGACAATAACAAGCAAGAGTCTATATCTAGTATTGAAACTAGCAAAGTAAGAACATAAAGGTGCAAGAGCTCTCGCTGTCCGTGACTCGAATGTCTCCAAATGGTGTTTGCGCGCAAGAAGTGGGAGATGGGTTTAGAGCATAAAAATACTACATAGTTTAATTGAGAACTCAATCTACTAAAACTTTACACTTGGTCTCCTTAGGAATCTTATTTTGACTCGTCCCCAGACCACTGTCAGGCACAAGTCAAACTATTACTCTCCGTTTCGACTTCGAGAACTCATGCAATGGATGAGCGCAAGCAAGATATGTTAACACTTAGGATGGCAAAGAGAATAATGATGGGGAAGGAAGACAAAAAGGTGTGAAAGGCTCACATCAATGAGGACAATCATAGGCGAGAGAAAGCCAAATGATAGATATGATGTGAGGAGTAGGGCTTGCCATGCAACAGATGTACATATGAGCTAAGGTAAGTTCTCCAATGGAACCAGTGGGGGTGCATCCAACTTGCTTGCTCATGAAGACCTAGAGCTCATTTGAGGAGGCTCATCCTTGGAATATGCAAGCCAAGTTCTATAGTGTAAGGATCCCCACATAGTTATGAATGAATGATATGAAAATCTCTATGGAGTACAAATATGGCAATGGAGTACGAGTGCGGATCTTTCAAAATGAATAGTAGTGTTGCCCCCTTCTCTCTTTTTATTTCTTTTTCCCTTTTTTTATTTTTGTGGCCTCATTGGTTCGTTCTATTTATCTCTCATTTCTCCTCTTTGGGATCTGATACGTCCAAAATGCATCATTATTTTATATCGTAATTCACCCTTATTCATTGATATATTTCATGTTATGATGCAATTCTTATGTTGTTTTTGCTTGTTTTACACAATTTTCAACCTTCCGATGCCGAAGCAGTAGACGGAGGATTCAACGGTAAAAAGTGGACACAGAGTTGCTGAATCAGAAGGACTACAAATGACCTAAAAATCGACGGAGGCTATTTTCCAGAAGAATTACGGAGGCAAGCAAAATGGGAGCCAGAGGGGGGCCACGAGGTTCCTAGGCGCCCCCTCTCGCGTCCCCCACCAGGGGCGCGATGGGAGGCCGCCTGGACCCCTAGGGCCACTCCCGGCTTCCCCTTTTGGCCTATTTATTCTCCGTCATCCAAAAACCCTAAAAAGAGAGGAGTTTCGCGAGTTCTGCCGCCGCTCCGTGGCGGAAACCTACAGAGAATAGTAAAGAGCGAGACGCTCCAAGCATAGCACATAACGCATGAAGTGATAAAAATATAGTGCAATGAGGGACGAAATGATAATGCTTGATGAAGAAGGGGATGCACGGGGGCATCACCAAGCTTAGATGCTTGAGTTTGCTTGAATATTTATTGGGGTGCACATGGGCATCCCCAAGCTTGAGCGTTTGACACTCCAGGATCTTCTTTCATCATCTTCCATTGCACACTTGAAAACTCCCTTCATACATAACTCATTGTAAACTGATTAGAGAGGTTAGTACCCTATTAAAATAATTTTCCTCTACTGCAAATATAGATTTTCAAGAAGGGCTAATGTTTCTCAAGATTTCCAAAAAAAAATTTCAAAGAAAAATCAAGCTTAAGGTTTGCAAAAGTTAGGAGAGACAAAACATGGCAGAATCTGTGAAAAACAGAACAACAGGTAGTAATATTTTTGGGGTACTTCTGCAACTCAAATAAAAAAACTCAGAACATACGAAAGTTCCGTGATTGTATAGATCACACTGTGTAAAACATTCAGATCAAAAAGATGAACTGGTAATGTTCTATGATTTTTCCCGTCACGAGGATAGAATCTGTTTTCTGGACAGCATGTCACACCTTTCACTTCCCTTGTCATATGAGGCTATATTTGGCACAAAGCTTGAAAAATAAAGATACAATGATGTTGCTACAATAGTAACTATCATCAAGACCAATTAAAATAGAAGTAAAAACATCTTGGGTTGCCTCCCAACGAGCGCTTTATTTTACGCCTTTAAGCTAGGCACAAAGCAAAAGGTCAAGTTGTATCAATTGAACCATCATCAAGATCATCAAAAATATCTTCAATAGTACAACTAGTCTTAAGAGGTATTTAAAATAAAGGCCTAATGAAGATACTTCTAGGGATAAAACCAAAAGGCGGAAAATCAAAGGAAGTTTCATTTATAAATTTATCAAAGAGTGGTATTTCTTCCAAAGTTTTCACGGTTTCAACTTCCTTGGCTATGGGTGGATTATTTTTAGGTAGGGGAACCTTAGGTACATAATTGAACTTAGGTTCCTTTCTAGCCGGAGTTGCTACATTTTTTAGTTTGGTTGAGGAAAAGGTAGTTCCTAGAGTATTAATGATTTCCTCAATCTTATCAATCCTAGAGGGGTCCATATCATGGAATTTGATGGTCTCCAAAGTTTTAATAATTTTATGCATGGAGCTATCAAGCCTATTCAAATTCCCTTGGATCTTGAGATCCAACTCATTTATCCTAGTTATACTTGGTATTTCTAACTCTATCTTTTCAAGTGTCTTCATAATGTGAGCTAGAGTTATGTCTTCTTGTATGCTAGCAACAGGGAGGTTTCCAACAAGATTTTCAATAACATTAAGAGACTCCCAAATTGGGGCCTCTAGGAAATTCCCATTTCTAACTCTATCTAATATGAACCTATTCCAAGGAGTAATCCCAACATAAAAATTTCTAAGCAGGATAGTAGTGGGTTGCTTCTTGGTGGCTTTTTCTGTGAATCATTAATTCTATACCAATCATATTTTAAACTTTCCCCACCTTTTTGTTTAAAGGTGAGAACCTCTGTCTCAACAAAGGAAAAAGGACCAGCCATAATGGTAACTACTAGCAAAGTAACAGGTATTTTTAGTATTTTTGATAAGGGACACAAAAGTAAAAACCGAAAGATAAACTATCAAGACTAAAAAGCAAAGATAAAAGATAGTCTGCAACTCCCCTATCTTGTAGACTGGAGTCCCCGGTAACGGCGCCAGAAATTAGCTTGATACGGTGAGGAAGATAGTTCTCTCACTTCTCGTTGGTTACCCCAAGTGGAAGGTGAGATGTAGCGTAGCAGCATATTTCCCCTGTGTAGAGGATAGGGTTTGTCTCCCGTAGGACTCGTAGAAATACAAGAAGGTGGTAAAGTGAACAATGGCGCCGAGGTTGCTAACTTCACCTGGACCTGCACACACAACAAGTAACTTTGCTCCCAACGAGTACAGAGGAGTTGTCAATTCCTCCGGCCTTGTTGTTTACAAAGGATCAACTCAAGAGATAATAATAGTGGCAACAGAAAGTAAGAACTGAAAGTAAATTGAAGGTGCAAACAATGGTAGAAATATGGACCGGGGTCCCATGACGTTCACTAGTGATGTCTCTCTCCCAAAAGACGATAAAAGTGCTAGCGAGGTAAACAAATCAGAGCTGGGCAATTGACAGGATTATAAATGCACCGTAATGCTAACTATGCTACAAAAGAAAGGAAGAGGTATAAGAGCAATGGTCAGTACGCCAAGGTAAGTAGACCGAAATCCATCTGCATCTATTACGAATCATTCACCTTGAGATATCTATCCAGAACATCTCTCTGGTATTAAGTTGCGAATCCCACCCAAAGTGTAAACTCAAAGCAACAAACAACTGCATTAACAAAACTATGAGTAAAGTAAACAATCCTTGCACCCGCACGTACAAGCACCGTTGTTTTATCCCTGGTGGCAACAACACATCCCCTAGTCTCATGTTTCTGTCACTCAAGCTAGACATCGAGGGGTTGAACCCACAATCAAGCATAACGCTCCCTCTTGGAGTTGCAACAAATCACTTGGCCAAAGCAAAATACGGCAACAGAGAACATGCAAGAATTAACTAAAGAACATAAATATAAAAGAGAACCAAATATATTACTCATCACAATCTGAACATAGTCTCATAATCCATCAGATCCCAGCAAACTCAGCATAGTAACATAGAAAATTACAAAGGTGCCTCGATCATGTGAGGTAGCTCACGAGGTCTCAAAAGTGGAAGCACAAAGAGGGGAGGAGAACATCACATAGCTACTTGTCATGGACCCATGGTCCAATGGGAACTACCCACAAGACATATGGGAGGCGTCCATGGTGATGGATGGTCTCCCGGTGGGGATTCATCCTTCCGGCAGGGTGCCGGGGCAGCTTCTCCTGGCAGCCCTGATATTGAAACGGCGGCAGCAACGGTACAGAGAGGAGAACGGGAATAGCAGATCGATATTAGGGGTTTTTTCTGCGGGGACTAAAGAGGAAATCACTCATGAAAATATTCTTCTAACCCATGTCCAATAGACGGCTGTCACCATGGTCTCAGGGATTATACTAGATAAGATCAAGTGAGTACATCAATCCAATACATAGAGGAAGGGGAAATACCATGGGATCACCCTAGATTAACATAGCCTATGATCACAATCAAGATCACATCATGTGAGAGAGAATTGACTACATAGCTACTGTAGAAACCTCAGCCCCGAGGAGGAACTACTCCCGCATCATGGAGGGAGGAAGCAACGTCGATGGAGATGAATCCAGGGACACTTCCCCGTCCCGGCAGGGTGCCTACACATGAATTCTAGTCCCCCGAAGCTTGCTGGCGATGGCGGCCGAGATCGGAATTTCTTCTGGAGAAAAGGGTTCTGGAATCAGGGTTTTCGCGACGCGAGTAAAAATAAGGGCCAAGGGGGCCACCATGGGAGGTCCCAGTCGCCCAGGCGGCCTCCCGACGCGGCCCCACCCTAGGCCGCACCGGGTGTCCGCCTCGCTGATTGGTGGCCCCCTTCGGCTCTCCTTCGGCCGTATGGAGTCTTCTGGAACGCTGATTTTTTATATATTTTCCCAGAATTTTTCGGACACTTTAAGTAATGGGAAAACCTGAAATACAAAAACAACAGAAAACAGAAACTGACACTGGGGTGCACTGAGTTAATAGGTTATTCCAAATATGATCAAAAGTGTATGAAAGTGTATCAAAAGCATAGCAATATCACCCAAATAATGCATGGAGCAAGCATAAATTATAGATACGTTTGGGATGTATCACATACCAAGCCCGAGGGGTTTGCTTTAGACCATATAGGGCTTTCTTCAGCTTATACACCATGTCTGGATTCTTTGAGTCTTCAAACCCTGGAGGTTGAGCAACATATATTTCTTCCTCAATATTACCATTGAAATGCACTTTTCACATCCATTTGAAATAGCTAGATATTATGATGGTTAGCGAAAGGAAGCATGATACGAATGGATTCAAGTCTGACAACAGGTGAAAATGTTTTACCGAAATCAACACCCTCAATTTGAGTGTATCCCTGAGCAACAAGTTGTGCCCTGTTTCTGATGATTTGGCCATCTTCATCAAGCTTGTTGAGGAAAATCCACTTTGTACCGATGGCGTTGTGAATCCGAGGATCATGCCTCTTGACCAGTTCCCAAACATCATTCAGTTTGAACTGAAGAAGTTCATCTTGCATGGCCTGAATCCATTCCGCTTCTTCAAATGCCTCAGCGAGTTTGGTGGGTTCTGGATACAAATGCAAAGTTCCCACAAAAGTTAGCTATTATGTTTGCTCTCGCACGAGTGAGTGGACCTGGTACATTGACGTCGGCGAGAATTATGTCAACTTGAACTTCATTCGCCACACGAGGAAGCTGAGGTCGACGATCTTGAGGTGAGTCATCATCAATTTCATCAGACTCATTGGCATCAGCTTCAGGAGCATCAGGAGTGTCAGGAGCATCAGGGTCGATGTCTTCATCAGGATCATTTGCTTTGGGATTTGGGTATTCTTCAGGAGCTGGAGGAATGTGGATTTCTTCAGCATGGTCTACGGGTTTGATCTCTCCGACAATCATCTTTTTAATCAGTTCATCAGGAGATGCTTCATCTAAAACAGGTGGCAAGTGCTCTTTTTGCGAGTCGTCATATTCATCAAACCGCACATCTACAGTTTCAACAACCTTGTGATGATTGATGTTGAAGACTCTGTAGGTGTGCGATTCGAGACCGTAACCAAGCATGAAACCCTCTTTTGGTGCAAATTTTTATTGATGATGAGGATCACGAATCCAGCAAGATGCACCAAAGACTTTGAAGTATCTCACATTGGGTTTCTTACCGACCATTAGCTCGTATGATTTTTTCTTGAATAACTTATGAAGATATACCCGGTTGATGATGTGACATGCAGTATTGATTGCTTCAGCCCACTATTTAATAGGGGTGTTGTACTCAGCGAGCATTGTACGAGCCATCTCGATGAGGGTTATGTTCTTCCTTTCGACAACTCCATTTTGATGAGGAGTGTATGGGGCAGAGAACTCATGAGTGATGCCCAATTCATCAAGATATTCCTGAACACCAGTATTCTCGAATTCTGTGCCATTGTCACTTTGGATGTGCTTGATCTTCAAGTCGTAGTTGTTCATTACACGCTGGGCGAATCGCTTGAAGACACCTTGAGTTTTTGACTTATAGATAAGAAAATGCACCCAGGTGTATCGTGAGAAGTCATCAATAATAACAAGCCCATACAAACTTCCTCCAAAACTTGAGTATTTTGGAGGACCGAAGAGGTCAATATGAAGCCGTTCCAGAGGCCGGGTTGTCGTCATGATGGTCTTTGCAGAATGCTTGGCCTTGGTGATTTTTCCAGCTTCACATGCCCCGCAGAGACGATCCTTGGTGAATCTGATTTCCTCAATTCCGAGTACATGTTTCTCCCGCACCAGTGTTTGCAGATTCCTCATGCCGGCATGACCGAGTCTTCGATGCCATAGCCAACATTTAGTGGCTCTTGCGAGGAGGCATGTAGCAACCTGAGGACCTTCAGAAAAATCTACAATATACATGTCACATTTTCTAACTCCCTAGAAGACGGTGGAGTTATCACTAAACATTTGGACAACACATCCATATTTTTCGAAGATAACAATAAGATCAAGATCACATAACATCAATACAGACATCAGGTTGTAACCGAGGGATTCAATCAGCATGAACTTTTCAATATGTTGGTCTCGAGAGATAGCAACTCTGTCGAGACCCAATACCTTACTTTTACCTTTATCAGCGAAGGTGATGGTTTTCTTTGATGAGGGACTCAGAGATGATTCCATGAGAAGGTTTCTAACACCGGTCATGTGATTAGTGCATCCACTATCCCTAACCCATTCAGTCTTGCGAGATGATTTTTCCTGCAAAATAATTAGTATCTCACACAACAGGTTATGAGCCAGTATCAGTATGAAGAATTTTATGATTCCTCAGGATGAATTCCTCGGTGTCAATGAGGTTTAACTTTCTTCAACTGTCTCAATTGTTTCGTCCTGGGCATAAAATCTGAGTTAGTAGGTTAGTCCAAATATGTGTAAAAAACCATGTTCAAGAATTTGTCTGATTTATGCCAGTTAACTTGCCGATTAATCCCTACTCATAGGGTCACCAAGTAGCCGATAAGCCGATAAATCGTCCAATTAATTGATTACCTTGCCGATTAACTTTTCGATTAGCCTAATAATCCCCTACTCGCTAGCCAACCGATCAGGTACCGGTTAACGATTTCCTCAACAATGGTAAAAAGGTATGAAAGTGTAGCAAAACACATAGCAATGTCACCCAAATGAGCATGGAACAAGCAGAAATTATAGATACGTTTGGGACGTATCAACATCCCCAAGCTTAATTCCTGCTATTCCTGCTCTTCCTCGAGTAGGTAAATGATAACAAGCATAATTTCTGTGGCGACATGATAACACACATATAAGAACTTGAAAGTAAAGCAAGTAAGATATGCAATTCAAGTCAAGACAATAACAAGCAAGAGTCTATATCTAATATTGAAACTAGCAAAGCAAGAACATAAAGGTGCAAGAGCTCTCGTTGTCCGTGACTCGAATGTCTCCAAATGGTGTTTGCGCGGAAGAAGTGGGAGATGGGTTTAGAGCATAAAAAATACTACATAGTTTAATTGAGAACTCAATCTACTAAAACTTTACACTTGGTCTCCTTAGGAATCTTATTTTGAATCGTCCCCAGACCACTAGTCAGGCACAAGTCAAACTATTCCTCTCCGTTTCGACTTCGAGAACTCATGCAATGGATGAGCGCAAGCAAGATATGTTAACACTTAGGATGGAAAAGAGAATAATGATGGGGAAGGAAGCCAAAAAGGTGTGAAAGGCTAACATCAATGAGGAAAATCATAGGCGAGAGAAAGCCAAATGATAGATATGATGTGAGGAGTAGGGCTTGCCATGCAACTGATGCACATATGAGCTAAGGTAAGTTCTCCAATGGAACCAGTGGGGGTGCATCCAACTTGCTTGCTCATGAAGACCTAGAGCTCATTTGAGGAGGCTCATCCTTGGAATATGCAAGCCAAGTTCTATAGTGTAAGGATCCCCACATAGTTATGAATGAATGATATGAAAATCTCTATGGAGTACAAATATGGCAATGGAGTACGAGTGCGGATCTTTCAAAATGAATAGTAGTGTTTCCCCCTTCTCTCTTTTTATTTCTTTTTCCCTTTTTTTATTTTTGTGGCCTCATTGGCTCTTTCTATTTATCTCTGATTTCTCCTCTTTGGGATCTGATACGTCCAAAATGCATCACTATTTTATATTGTAATTCACCCCTATTCATTGATATATTTCATGTTATGATGCCATTCTTATGTTGTTTTTGCTTGTTTTACCCAATTTGCAACCTTCCGATGCCGAAGCAGCAGACACATGATTCAGCGGTAAAAAGTGGACACAGAGTTGCTGAATCAGAAGGACTACAAATAACCTAAAAATCGACGGAGGCTATTTTCCAGAAGAATGACGGAGGCAAGCAAAACGGGAGCCAGAGGGGGGCCACGAGGTGCCTAGGCGCCCCCCTGTCGCGCCCCCCACCAGGGGCGCGATGGGAGGCCACCTGGACCCCTGGGGACACTCCCGGCTTCTCCCTTTGGCCTATTTATTCTCCGTCATCCGAAAACCCTAAAAAGAGAGGGGTTTCGCGAGTTCTGCCGCCGCTCCATGGCGGAAACCTACAGAGAGTAGTAAAGAGCGAGACGCTCCAAGCATAGCACATAACGCATGAAGTGATAAAAATATAGTGCAACGAGGGACGAACTGATAATTGTTGATGAAGAAGGGGATGCACGGGGGCATCCCCAAGCTTAGAAGCTTGAGTCTCCTTGAATATTTATTGGGGGTGCACATAGGCATCCCCAAGATGGAGCGTTTGACACTCCAGGATCTTCTTTCATCATCTTCCATTACACACTTGAAAACTCCCTTCATACATAACTCATTATAAATTTATTAGAGACGTTAGTACCCTATTAAAATAATTTTTCTCTAATGCAAATAAAGATTTTCAAGAAGGGCTAATGTTTCTCAAGATTGCCAAAAAGTTTTTGCAAAGAAAAATCAAGCTTAAGGTTTGCAAAAGTTAGGAGAGACAAAACGTGGCAGAATCTGTGAAAAACAGAACAACACGTAGTAAAGAATTTTTTTGCGGTACTTCTGCAACTCAAATAAAAAACTCAGAACATACGAAAGTTCCGTGATTGTATAGAGCACGCTGTGTAAAACATTCAGATCAAAAAGATGACCTGGTAATTTTCTATGATTTTTCCCGTCACGAGGACAGAATCTGTTTTCTGGGCAGCATGTCACAACTTTCACTTCCCTTGTCATATGAGGCTATATTTGGCACAAAGCTTGAAAAATAAAGATACAATGATGTTGCTACAGTATTAACTATCATCAAGACCACTTAAAATAGAAGTAAAAATGTCTTGGGTTGCCTCCCAACAAGCGCTTTATTTTACGCCTTTAAGTTAGGCACAAAGCAAAATATTAAGTTGTATCAATTGAACCATCATCAAGATCATAAAAAATCTCTTCAATAGTACAACTAGTCTTAGAAGGTATTTAAAATAAAGGCCTAATGAAGATACTTCTAGGGATAAAACCAAAAGGCGGAAAATCAAAGGAATTTTCATTTATAAATTTATCAAAGAGAGGTATTTCTTCCAAAGTTTTTTTAGGGTTTCAACTTCCTTGGCTATGGGTGGATTATTTTTAGGTAGGGGAACCTTAGGGAAATAATTGAACTTAGATTCCTTTCTAGCCAGAGTTGCTACATTTTTTGGTTTGGTTGAGGAAAAGGTAGTTCCTAGAGTATTAATGATTTCCTCAATCTTATCAATCCTAGAGGGGTCCATATCATGGAATTTGATGGTCTCCAAAGTTTTAATAATTTTATGCATGGAGCTATCAATCCTATTCAAATTCCCTTGGATCTTGAGATCCAACTCATTTATCCTAGTTATACTTGGTATTTCTAACTCTATCTTTCCAAGTTTCTTCACAATGTGAGGTAGAGTTATGTCTTCTTGTATGCTAGCAACAGGGAGGTTTCCAACAAGATTTTCAATAACATTAAGAGACTCCCAAATTGGGGCCTCTAGGAAATTCCCACTGATGGCAGTATCTAATATGAACCTACTCCAAGGAGTTATCCCAACATAAAAATTTCTAAGCAGGATAGTAGTGGGTTGCTTCTTGGTGGATTTTTTCTGTGAATCATTAATTCTATACCAAGCATATTTTAAACTTTCTCCACCTTTTTGTTTAAAGGTGAGAACCTCTGTCTCAACAAAGGAAAAAGGACCAGCCATAATGGTAACTACTAGCAAAGTAACAGGTATTTTTGGTATTCTGGAAAAATCTAATAAAAAATCAGCGATCAGGAAGCTTCCGGAATCACCGAGGGGGGGGCCAGAGGGACCCACCAGGGGCCCAGGCGCCCATCCGGCGCGCCCCAGGGTGGGTCCGCGCCAGGGGGCCGCCTGGACCCCTGGTGGACCCCTTGGCTGCCCCCCTTCGCCTATTTATTTCCCATGACGTGAAAACCCCAAAAGAGGAAACCCTAATTCGCGATCTCTCCTCTGTTCCACCACCGCTGCGCTTCCAAGATCGGGAGCACCATAAGACCTCTTCCCGTCACCCTGCCGGAGGGAGGAATCACCTCCGGGAGCTTCTCCACCACCATGGATGCTTCCCGGATGAACTGTGAGTAGTCCACCTTGGACCATGGGTCTATGATCAGTAGCTATGTGATGTTCTCCTCCCCTCTTTGTTCTTCATGGATTAGACCTCGTGAGCTGCCCTACATGATCGAGGCACATATGTAATATTTCTGCTGTTGCTATGCTGAGTTTGCTGGGATCCGATGGATTATGAGATTATGTTCAGATTGTGTTTGAGTTATATATTTTATTCTCCTCTTTTATATTTATGTTCTTGAGTAATTCTTGCATGTTCTCCATTGCTGTTTATTGCTTTGGCCAAGTAGAAGGTAGTGACTCCAAGAGGGAGCGTTATGCATGATTGTGGGTTCATGTCCCTCGATGACTAGCTTGAGTGACAGAAATATGAGTCTAGGGGATGTGCTGTTGCCACAAGGGGGAAAACAACGGTGCTTGTACTTGCGGGTGCAAGGATTGTTTACTTTACGCAAAGTTCTTTAATGCAGTTGTCTGTTGCTTTGAGTTTACACTTTGGGTGGGATTCACAACTTAATACCAATGAGATGTTCTGGATAGATATCTCAAGGTGGATGATTAGTAGGTAGATGCAGATGGATTTCGGTCTACTTGTCTTGGCGTACGGCCCATGCTTTTGAGCCTCTTCCTTTATTTATAGCATAATTAGCATTGGTTTGCGCACATAATCCTGTAAATTGCTCAGCTGTAATTTGTTTACCTCGCATGGCTATTTTATCGTCTTTTGGGAGAGAGACATCACTAGTGAACATCATAGGACCCCGGTCCATATTTCCACCACTGTTTACACCCGCTATCAATTTACTGCTTATAACTTTTCCGTTGCTATCACTATCATTATTATCCCGTGCGTTTTATCCTTTGTAAACAACAAGGCCGGAGGGATTGACAACCCCTTTGTACTCGTTGGGAGAAAATCTATCTGTTGTGTGTGCAGGTTTGCGATAACCGCCAATCTCTGGCGCCGTTGTCACTATCTTGTCGTTATCGGAGTCCTACTGGAGACAAACTTTGGTATCTTCACCGAGGGAAATTGCCGCTACTCTACATCTCAACCTTCCACTTTGGGTAAACCAACGAGGGGCGAGAAGTAAAAGTCTCGTGACATCAAAGCAATTTCTGGCGCCGTTGCCGGGGACTCCGCTCTTCAAGATAGGGGAGTTGCACACTATCTTTTATCTTTGCTTTTTAGTCTTGTTTGTTTACCTTTCAGTTTTTGCTTTAGTGTCCTTTATCAAAAATCAAAAAAATCGTTATCTTGCTTGCTGCTACTATGGGTTCCTCTGAGAACACCAAGTTGTGTGACTTGACTAGTCACAACAACAGTGACTTTATCTGCACTCCTATTGCTACACCTGCTACTTCAGCACCTTCTTATGAGATTAAACCTGCTTTGCTGAACCTTGATATGAAAGAAGGGATTATAAAATTCCAATTCCCTCTCAAGAAAGGGATGGAACACTTCCCTAGGAAAAATATTAAGTTGCCTTTTGAGTCCGTCACACGGGCTAGCTATTTTCTTGAAAAGACTTGATCTATTTGCATTAAGCCTAGCTAATGGCTTTAAAGAAGCGCTTTCGGGAGGCAGCCCGCAACGAATTTAGGATTTCCTTTTTGTTTTCCTTCTGTTTTTAGTGGTCTTGATGATTTTTACTACTATAGCAACATCATTGTATCTTTACTTTTCAAGCTTTGTGCCTTCTATAGCCTCATATGACAAGGGAAGTAAAAGTTGTGACATGTTGTCCAGAAAACATATTCTGTCCTCGTGACTAGAAAAACCAGAGAAAAATCCCAGTTCATCTTTTTGAGCTGAATTTTTTACACAGCATGCTCTATACAATTACGAATTTTCGTATGTTCTGAGTTTTTTGATTTGAGTTGCAGAAGTATCCCTAAAAAATTCTTTACTACCTGCTGGTCTGTTTTTCACAGATTCTGTCCTGTTTTGCCTTTTCTTCATTTTGCGAACCTTAAGCTTGCTTTTTCTTTGCAAAAACTTTTTGGCAATCTTGAGAAACAGTAGCTCTTCAAGATTATCTTTATTTCCAGTAGAGAAAAATTATTTTATTGTGGGGACTAACCTCGCTAATCAGATTATGATGAGTTATATATGACGGGAGTTTTCAAGTGTGCAAGGGAAGATGATGAAAGAAGATTCAGGAGTGTCAAGCGCTCAAGCTTGGGGATGCCCCCATGCATCCCCAAGAAATATTCAAGGAGACTCAAGCGTCTAAGCTTGGGGATGCCCCCGTGCATCCCCTTCTCCATCAACAATTATCAGTTCGTCTCTCGTTTCACTATATTTTTTATCACTTAATGCGTTATGTGCTATGCTTCGAGCGTCTCGCTCTTATGTTTTTTTAGTTTTCTTTAGCTTTGCTTGCTGTTCATAACAAGTTAGAACCAAGCTTTCTTTGTGTGGGAGAGAAACACGCTCCACTTCACCCTAGAACACAACATAGAATTCTTCATGCTTATCTTTGCTGTGTGTGTTCTTTATCTTTTCATAGCAACTGTCATGTTTTGCTCTTAGTCTTCATGCTTATCTTTTTAAAGAGCTTTTGTTTAGTTTGTTGCTGGAACTCTCTTGAGTTTTCATGTTTATCTTGTTTAGAGAGTTTGCCTGTTGCACCGAGTTGTGTGTCTTGACTTGAAGTAGGTAATTGAGGTTGCTATTCTTTTGTAGTGGTAACTTGCAATAGTTTTGAGGTATTGTTTTGAGTAATGTTTGGAATTTTGGTGTCAAGAGATTTAGCCTATTAGTGATAGATGTCGTATTTTGGGAAATCCGTGTTTATTTTCAAAACTTACAAAATTAGTTGAGAACTTTAGCTACTAGATGGATCACTACTCTTCTGAGGGGTCGAATATTAGAGTACACTCACGTACCATGAGTCGAGGATGCGCAAGGATAACCAAACCCCTATACACTCCTCCTCGGAGTACTTGTCTCTTTGTGAACCTCCTTATTAGATTGAGAATTATTGATAATAAGTGCATGAGTTCTTCGGACTAATGTGAGTATTCGAAAGTTGACACTTCCACCTTCCCATATTTTTCTAGCCTCTCCTGTGCCGTGCATTGCTTTCTTCTCACTCCGAGAGTTGGCATCCACCCTCGCCGGTACATCCAAACCCTTGGCACGATACGCTCTGTCACCATAAACCTCCTTATATCCTTCCTCAAAACAGCCACCATATCTACCTATCAAGGCATTTCCATAGCCTTTCCGAGATATATTGCCATGCAACATCCATCTTCTCACGACTTGATCTTCATGTCATACATGCTACTTGCTTGAACGATGAGCCGCATGCTAGGTGGGCCTTGCCCTAATCATTGCTACATGACGCGCTAGTATCATTGCATATCCTGCTACACTGGCAGAGGCATACATTTGCATACATCATGATAGTTACATTTTCTTTATGATTTGAGTACTTTGTAAAGTGTGAAAGATCTTCTATACTTTTTGTAATATATAGAGTGTTGCCCCTAAAGTGAGGCAAAGATCCCAAAGTGGACAAAATCAAACGATCCCAAAGAGGACAAATCAAAAGATCCCAAAGAGGACAAATGAGAGAAATAGAAAGAGCCATTGTGGCCACCAAAAAAATACAAAAAAATAAAAAAATAAAAAAGAAATAAAAAGAGAGAAGGGGGCACGCTACTATTTATTTTGAGAGATCCACACTCGTACTCCCTCTTATATCTTGTACTCCATAGATATTATCATTCATGCATATAGCTATGTGGGGACCTTCACACTACAGAACTTGGCTTGTATATTCAAATGATGAGCCTCCTCAAATGAGCTCTAGGTCTTCTTGATCAAGAAAGTTGGATGCACCCCCACTAGTTCCATTGGAGAGCTTACCTTAGCTCATATGTGCATCCGTTGCATGGCAATCCCTACTCCTCACATCATATCTATCATTTCTCTCTTCTATGATTGTCCTCATTGATGTGAGCCTTTCACACCCTTTTTTTCTTCCTCCTCCACCATATTCTCTCTTTGATATCCTAAGTGTCAACTTTCTTGCTTACGCTCATCCAGTGCATGAGTGCTCAAAATGTCGAAAAGGAGTGGATCATTTTGACTTGTACCTGGCTAGTGGTCTAGGGATGAGTCAAGATAAGATTCCAAAGAAGACCAACTGTGAAACTTTAGTAGATTAAGTTCTCAACACAAAAATACTTTTTCTCTCGTATATCCCTATCCCCTTTCTTGCACGCAAACACCATTTGGAGACATTCGAGTCACGGACAGCGAGAGCTCTTGCACCTTTATGTTCTTATGTTACTTGTTTCAATACTAGATATAGACTCTTGCCTGTTATGACTTGAATTGAATTACATGCCTTGATTGCTTTACTTAAAAGTTCTTTTATGGTTGTTAGCATGTCACCATAGAAATTATGCTTGTTATCATTTACCTACTCGAGGACGAGCAGGAATTAAGCTTGGGGATGTTGATACGTCCAAAACGTATCTATAATTTCTGCTTGCTCCATGCCTCTTTTGTGTGATATTTCTATGATATTGATGAACTTCCATACACTTTTGATCTTATTTGGACTAACCTATTAACTCAGTGCACCCTTGTGCCAGTTCCTGTTTTCTGCTGTTTTTGTATTTCAGGTTTCCCCCATATAAAAAGTGTTCCAAAAATTCGGGAAAAATCTAATAAAAAAATCAGCGATCAGGAAGCTTCTGGAATCACCAGGGGGGGGGGGGGGCAGAGGGGACCCACCAGGGCCCCAGGCGCCCTCCCGGCGCGCCCCAGGGTGGGGCCGCGCCAGGGGGCCGCCTGGACCCCTGGTGGACCCCCTGGCTGCCCCCTTCGCCTATTTATTTCCCGTGACGTGAAAACCTCGAAAGAGGAAATCCTAATTCACGATCTCTCCCCTGTTCCGCCGCCGCTGCGCTTCCAAGATCGGGAGCACCAGAAGACCTCTTCCCGGCACCCTGCCGGAGGGAGGAATGACCTCCGAGAGCTTCTCCACCACCATGGATGCTTCCCGGATGAACCGTGAGTAGTCCACCTTGCACCATGGGTCTATGCTCAGTAGCTATGTGATGTTCTCCTCCCCTCTTTGTTCTTCATGGATTAGAGCTCGTGAGCTGCCCTACATGATCGAGGCACATATGTAATATTTCTGCTGTTGCTATGCTGAGTTTGCTGGGATCCGATGGATTATGAGATTATGTTCATATTGTGTTTGAGTTATATATTTTATTCTCCTCTTTTATATTTATGTTCTTGAGTAATTCTTGCATGTTCTCCGTTGCTGTTTATTGCTTTGGCCAAGTAGTAGGTAGTGACTCCAAGAGGGAGTGTTATGCATCATTGTGGGTTCATGCCCCCCGATGACTAGCTTGAGTGACAGAAACATGAGTCCTGGGGATGTGATGTTGACACAAGGGAAAAAACAACGGTGCTTGTACTTGCGGGTGCAAGGATTGTTTACTTTACGCAAAGTTCTTTAATGCAATTGTCTGTTGCTTTGAGTTTACACTTTGGGTGGGATTTGCAACTTAATACCAGCGAGATGTTCTGGATAGATATCTCAAGGTGGATGATTAGTAGGTAGATGCATATGGATTTCGGTGTACTTGTCTTGGCGTACCGCCCATGCTTTTGAGCCTCTTCCTTTCTTTATAGCATAATTAGCATTGGTTTGCGCACATAATCCTGTCAATTGCCCAGCTGTAATTTGTTTACCTCGCATGGCTATTTTATCGTCTTTTGGGAGAGAGACATCACTAGTGAACATCATAGAACCCCGGTCCATATTTCCACCACTGTTTACACCCGCTACCAATTTACTGCTTATTACTTTTCCGTTTCTATCACTATCATTATTATCCCGTGCGTTTTATCCTTTGTAAACAACAAGGCCGGAGGGATTGACAACCCCTTTGTACTTGTTGGGAGCAAAGCTATCTGTTGTGTGTGCAGGTTCGCGACAACCGCCAATATCTGGCGCTGTTGTCACTATCTTGTCGTTATCGGAGTCCTACTGGAGACAAACCTTGGTATCTTCACCGAGGGAAATTGCCGCTACTCTACATCTCAACCTTCCACTTTGGGTAAACAAATGAGGGGCGAGAAGTAAAAGTCTCGTGACATCAGTAGTTACTTTAGTTCTTGAGGACATGGGAGAAGTCTAGTTGTTAGTAGTCATATGATGTTGAAGTAATATGTGTTGTTTGATATTTAAGTTGTGTTGTTATTTTCCTAGTGGTGTTGTGTGAGCCGAACACTCAACACTTCGCCTTGCTAACGACCTAGGGGAATACATTGTGTATAAAGAATGCTTACGCTGGGTTGCCGGAGTGACAGAAACCTGAACCCCTGTTTGCACACTTTTGCACAAGGGAATAATGGACCCTTGATCGTATTGCTGTGGTTAGTCTTTTGCCTTAATTTCTACCTTGTATTTGCGGATGCTTGCATGGTCATTAATCATATGAGTGCAATTATTTTAGTCTAAAAGGTGTACTAGCATAGATCCACCCACTCAACACTTATCAACACAAAACATAGTACCAATACGGAATATGGCGAAAGCACATGACTATCTCTCCCGTGTGTCCTCAAGAACGCTTTAGCCTTTAGAAGTTCAGTTGCTAGGCTCATCCTTTGCTCAAAAGGATTGGGCCACCTGTTGCTCCTCAGTACCTTTTACTTTGCTTGTTTTTACCTTGTCATTGCTTATACCGAAAAACCCCTAAATTTTTTATCTTTCAGTGCTTGCAGTTACTCCTCTACCAAAGTCACTTATCAATACCTTCTGCTCCTCGTTGGGTTCGACACTCTTACTTATCGAAAACGCTACAATATATCCCCTATAGTTGAGGGTCATCAAGTACTGTTTTCTGGCGCCATTTCCGGGGAGCGTAGCGCTATTAGTAAGTGAAGCTGGTAAGGAAATCTTTATATTTCTGTTTTTTTATTTTTGCCGCTGCTACTTTTTGTCCTTATGGACACCTCTACTCTGGGTTTGTTACTTTTGGGGAAACACTCCACTATTGTGGTGGTCACTCCCACCCCTACTGAAATTGTGCCTTATAAAATACCAACTGGTATTATCGATTATGTCTTGGCTAATCGTTATGCAGGAGACATACATCCAGGTGAACAGTTGTTATATTTATCACAACTATGTCCATTATTTAAGCTTGCAGGTGTGTCAATGGAGTTTTTCATGAAGAAACTATTCTCCGTATCACTTATAGAGAAAGCTTCAGATTGGTATAAGCTCCTCGATAACTCACATTTGCTTGATTGGCAAGAGCTTATGTCTCTCTTTTATACAAAGTTTTATCCTCTTTATGAAATCCATCGAGACAAGAACTATATCTATAACTTTTGGTCTCGCGACGGTGAAAGCATCGCTCAAGCTTGGGGGAGACTGAAGTCCCTATTGTTCAAATTTCCTATTCATGAGCTCCCCAAGGATATACTTAAAAAAATTTATGCCAGGCTTTCTCGGCAGGATAAGGAGATGTTGGATGCCTCCTCCAGTGGGGTATTTCAAACGAGAAACGTTGAAGAGCGATGTGATCTCATTGAAAGGATCTAGAAGAACACTGAAGACTGGGAAATTGATAAAGGTATTGAACCCGTTATAAATTATGAGCATGATTATATTGAGAGCTATGTGAAAACTGATTACTTTAATACCTTTTGCTCTAAGATTGGTCTTGATTCCCAGCTAATGATTGAATTTTTAAGAACTTTACCTCTCATATTGACTCTTCTAAGGAGGAGAAGGATCAGCATCATAAACCCTTTAAAGAATTGCCTATTTCTATTAATGTTGCTGACCCTATTTCGCCTGTAGTTATGTATGGAAAAACCCTTTTTCCCTCAAGGATAAGGGATCACTCTTTTGTGACAGGCATAATAAATAAAAGTGAGAGAAGAATCTGACGAACATGAGGACCAGATCAAGGTCGATCCTCAAGTTGCGGTGGTTAAAGATCTAGTTAACAATGATGTTTTAGATTCCAATATAAATTTTTGTGCTGTTTCCACTAACATTGTTACAACCAAGAATAAAAGCCCAATTTCAGGTACATCAGTTTTATCCGTTAATACAGGAGATCACAATTATTACCGGTTATATGATTTGGGATCGAGTGCTAGCGCTATTCCTTATTCACTCTATCAGGAGATCATGGGTGATATTTCACCCTGTGAACTTGAAGAGATTGATGTTACTATTTATCTAGCAAATAAAGAAACTATCTCTCCCATTGGAATTGTGAGAAATTTTGAAGTCCTATGTGGAAAGGTAAAGTATCCTACCGACTTTCTAGTACTTGGTTCGGTGCAAGATAGTTTTTGCCCTATTATCTTTGGTAGGCCTTTCCTCAGCACTTGTGGAACTATAATAGATTGCAGAAAAGGTAAAGTTTCGGTTGAATTCAATGGTGAGCCATATGAATTTAACTTTTCTAAGCTTCCTAAGCAGCCTCGTGGTACTGATTTACCTAGTAATGATAAAATTATTGAAGATATTGCTTCCATTTCTATTCCTCCTAATGATCCTTTGCAGTAATATATGGAAGACCACAAGAACGATATGCATATGCAAGAAAGAAATGAGTTAGACGAAATATTCACAAGACAAACTGCTATCCTGAAGCACGACCTTCCGGTTGAACCTTTAGGAATCCTAGCACAACCAAAAGAAGACCTGGTGTTTGACCTCAAACCACTTCCCGATACGCTCAAGTACGCTTATATAGATGAAAATAAAATATTACATGTTATTATCAATGCTAACCTTTCAGGATTTGAATAAGAGCGATTATTGGAGACACTTCTCACACACTGTGGTTCCCTTGGCTATACCATTGATGACCTTAAGCGGATTAGTCCATCGGTTTGCCAACATACTATCAATCTCGAGCTCGATGCTAAACCAGTTGTTGATCATCAATGACGGTTTAAACCAAGGATGAAGGACGTGGTTAGGACTGAAATTCTCAAGCTTCTAGCCACATGTATCATCTATCCTATAGCTGATTGTCGTCGATATGTGATGGCAGATGCCATGGGGATGGCTAAGGTGATGGGAAGACGCGAGGAAGAAAGATGTCGATGGTGCCGGAATCGGATTGGGCACAAACACGGTGACGGACACCACGATGTACCCAGGTTCAGGGCTCTCCGGAGAGATAACACCCCTACTCCTGCTTATCTCTTATATATCAACGGAACTGAGCTACAATAACTGCTTCTCTATCTACTCAGGGGAAGGTGAGCGCCGCCGTGGGAAAGGCTCTCTCCTGCTTCCCTGAGGAGTCACTACAAGCAGTGAATGAACTGAGTGAGTTGTGAGTAATGGTGCGAATGAGCGGATCGTTCCCCACGCAGGAGGGGTACCCCGGGCTCTTATAGTATGAGCCCGGGGTAAATCGGCAACTTCACTGCCGATTGGGCCCAACTGTCATCCTCTAATCGGCTGGGGCCCACCGACTGCTCCTCTCCGGGTGATCCGGACCCGACGAGCGGCGGCCCATGCTGTAGACTCGTAGGGCATGATGGTGAACAGTGGAGCTAGGAGGTGCGGTCTTGTCGTCCTGTCCGCGGAATCGGCAGAGAGGTCGACACCGCATCTCTGCCAGATCTTCGATGTGACTTGGCTTCTCTGCCACCCCGATCTCTCGGGATTGTGCATTTATGACCTCGTACTTGTACCCTCGACTGATCTCGGGGTCAACTTCTCCAGGGGTAGTAGGTTGCACCGATTGCGCCTGGGCCGACTGGTGGTTCTTGGCAGGGTCGATTGCTCTAGGCAATCGGCCGTGCTAATGCCTACCTCGGCCCAGCTGCGGGCTAATCGGATAATGGACTTGATGACAATAGGATGGACCGGTTGCGCCTGGGCCGACTGCTGGCATTCGGTACGGCTGATTGCCTAGGAGCAATCGGCCGTACGCCTGCCCAGCTCGGCCCAGCTGCAGCCCAATCGGTCCATCCTTGTCTTGAAATGTTGTTTTCGCTTGGGTGAGCCTACCCGGGTACCAATCCCCCGACAGTAGCCCCTAAAGCTGTAAAGGTCCCATGGTCATTTGACTGCGGGGCCTTTGCAGTTTTTCAATCTTTCTCCGATATCTTCTGAATGCTATGGCCTCCTCAAGTGCGTCATTCCGAGTTCATCGACCGATTCGGAGCTCACACTCGGCTAGTCAAGATTTCGTCCGATTTGATTTTAATAATCTCCGACTTCCGTCTTCACTTCTTGAGAATAATATCCCTCGCCGATTGCCTTCCAACGGTTACCTCCGATTCTTCCGGGATGCAGTCAATGGGCTGGGACCCACGACCCACGCGCGATTAAACGTAACCGCAGGCTTCGACCCCCACGTCGCACGCCTCGGCTCCCACGCTGGGATTTCCTGTGCCGGTTTTCCGGTTGGTCTTCCTGTGGGCTAGGCCACACCGAGCCACATGGCCACAGACGGATCCCACTCCCCTCCCCCGCCGCCCATATAAGCCACGGGGGAGGTCCCTTGCCTCTTTCTTCTCTCATAGCCTTCTTCCTCCTCCGCCTTTCTCTCTCGCACGCCATTGCCGCTCCGTTCGAAGCTCCCCGTCGCGCTCGCTGCTCCGCCTCCGCGCACGGGATCCGCTCCGGCCGCGCACTTGCGTGCTTCTCCGCCACCGCGGTAATCTTTCACCGCTAGTTGCTCTTGCGCTCCTCGTCCTCCTTCTCCTTCCGCCCGCGAGCTCCATGGCGCCCCGGCGAGATACCTCCCAGGCCAGCCGCGGGTGCTGGAAAGGCTCCACTGTCACCGCCGGTGCCATCCAAGCTCTGGTTCGCGCCCGCAACATGCCTGCCGAGGTCCAGTGGCGTGTTCCCGGCGCCGAGATCGTGCCCACCGCGCGTGCTGGCGAGCGAGTCGTCTTCCTCGCTCACTTCGAGCGTGGATTCGGACTCCCCGCCAGCACCTTCTTCCGGGACTTCCTCAACTTCCATCGCTTGCAACCACATCACCTCGCGGCGAACTTCATCATGATCCTCTCCGGCTTCGTCACGCTGTGTGAGGGTTATCTCGACTGCCGCCCAAGCATCGCTCTTTGGAAGCGATTCTTCAACCTCCGAGCTCACAATGCTCGGACGGGAGCGGTAGTGCCATCTGCCACGGAAGGTGGTGAGCCCACATATCCGACTGACATGACCGACTGTGGCAGTTGCCTTGTTGCAGCCGACAAACCTAGGTATAAAAGTCCCGAGATCGTCCAGTCATGCAAGAACTGGCAGACCTCCTTCTTCTACGTCAAGTCGCCCGATCAAGGCCCCGATCTCCTGAACCTGCCCGAGTTCTCCCTCGCCCGGCCGACTGAGAAACATCAGTGGTCGTTGAAGTATGGTGTCGGAGACCTCGACGTGGATGCTCAAGTCGCTCGGGTTGTTCAGCTGGAGCAAGAGGGGCTCCTGCCGACTGATCTTGTTGCCTCTTGGCTTCAAGCCCGAGTGCTTCCTCTACAGCGCCGAGTGCACCGCATGTGTGACATGTCGGGCCCCCGAGATCCCACTCGGCTCTGCACGTGGCGAGTAAAGCTCGAAGACCTTTTCGTCAGGCTAAGGGCTATTACATCCAGTGCCTTGCCCGATCCTTTCCGCTTCGGCCTTGAGTACCTACACCGCCGACAGAATCCACCCGTGGTATGTCCCGACTGGTCCATTTCCCCAATTGCTTTTGCCTCATACTCAATTTCTCTGACAACTTTCTTCTTCTTGCTCAGCACTTCATTCAATCCGATCTAATGGAAGACGGCCAAGTGGCCGGCACGTATGCCCTCGACCGCGAGGAAGATGACCCCGCGGACTTCGAGTACAATGGTGAAGCTCCTCCCTCCGAATCCGAAGATGACGACGCCGACGATGGTGAATCCTCTGGGGAGTCCTCCGAATCCGAAGATCCTGCTGCTGATGCCGACGTCGAGGCCGCCGACCCCAAGATCGCCGACACCCGAACTGCGGATCAAGGGGGTACGCCTGACCCTTCCCTTGAGCAATTTCTGGCCGAATGGAGCGATGACGATAGTGTCTCAAAGGTTGGTAATTCTGATGCAGCTCCTCACGCCAAACCGCCGAAGGTGCCGACTAAACGCGCCTCGGCGTCCGGTTCCTCCTCTGGTGCTGCTTCCAGCAAGGCCGCGAAGGCGGCGCCGACTGCTCCCAAGGGTAAATAGCCTCAGGCAACAGCCACTCGAGCGCCGACTGCTCAAGCGCCTCTGAATGCCATCCCGCTAAGATGTCGGATGCCCACGGGCGCGCCGAGAACAATCAGGTATGCCCTTATCTTCATGCTTTGAACCTCGCTATTTTCTTTTGTACTGATTGACCTCTTCTTTCTTCTTTCAGGGAGCCGATTGGTCTCGACGACATTGACACCGGCATTCCTTCCCCTGCCAACGTGGTCATATCACCCGCTGCGTCTGCTGCTGCCATCCGTGAACGGCCACCTGCTCCACATCGCACCTCCAAGGATGCCGAGCGCGCCGCCAAGAAGGCTCGCGTCGAGACTACCAAAAAGACTACCACTTCTTCCACTGCCTCCAAGATCTCCAAAAGCACAGCAGACCAGGGAGTTACTGGTGGCGAAGGAGCGCAACCGGTCGATCCGATTGCCCCATCTCCGCCAGCCGCTCCGACCCGGTCTCCGCCCCCATGACGACTGCTTCTCCGATTGTGGTGTCCGCGCCACCAACTATGACGACCACGCCGCCAATTGTGGTGTCCGCGCCACCGATTATGACGACCACGCCGCCAATTGCGATGACCACCTCGACCTCGGCTCGTCCGATTGCGCCGCGGCCACAACCGAATGCCTCCGGCCTGTTGGCGACGTCGGCGCCATCGGTTTCTACTATCATTACCTCTGCCGCTGTAATGCAAGCCTCACCACGACAGCCGACCTCTTCTGCGTCAGATATTCTGATGCGTTCGGTGGACCAATTCCGGGCCGAGTATTCTCGCACCAGCCATGTCGGCGCCGAGCCGATGCTCCACACCGCTCTCAAGATCCTTTGACGACAGCTTACAGTCGAGTGAACAACTTTGCCACCGCCATTGCTCGGGACCTTCAACAGCTCGACCGCAATCATGCGGTAAGTTCCACAACTTTCCTTTATGGTTTTCCTTCAATCGGAAGACTTTTCTTCCGGTGGGTGTAGTCCCCGAGATTCGGGCCAATTGTTAGCAATCAGTTCGGGTCTTTTATGCTCTTTGATTTTTCTCCTGCCTTCCTCCAATCGGGAGACTTTTCTTTCGGTGGGTGCGCGCAAGCGCACCCACTGGGTGTAGTCCCCGAGATTCGGGCCGATTGTTAGCAATCGGTTCGGATCTTTTATGCTCTTCGCTTTTTCTCCTGCCTTCCTCCAATCGGGAGACTTTTCTTCCGGTGGGTGCGCGTAAGCGCACCCACTGGGTGTTGTCCCCGAGATTCGGGCCGATTGCTTGCAGTCGGTTCGGATCTTATTTTGGCTGCTGTATCTCTAAAGTTCATCTTGCTTTTCTTCTCAGGCTGTTATGGAAGAGAAATGCGAGATCTTCGAGAAGCTCCTCGATGCCTATGCCGACAGCCTCCGAACTCTCGCCCAGGCCCAGCTCGAGGTCAACAATCAATCGTTCGAGATCAATAGGCTGAGAGGTAACTTCTGTATCATTTATATCTTCCCTCTAGTTGATAATTTCTCTTGTATTAACATCTATATGCCTTCCTCTAGTTTCTGTTCCCATGGTGGATGATCTTCAGGGCCGAATCGCCCGAATTGACCACTGAGCTTAATCAGCAAGGTCCTGCACTTGCTGCACCCAGGCAAGAGACAACCCGACTGCAGGGGGTGGAAGCCGACTTGACTCGGACCATCAAGAACCTCCACTCCGAGATGGCTGCTCTAGAAAAGAAACAGTTGGACGATTTAGCTGCCGTGACTGCTGCTGGCGATGGGCTCCGCGCTGAGCGAGACGCAGCTGTAGCCGCCCGAGAAGCACTGCAGGCCGAGAGGGATCAAGCCGTTGCTACGCGAGACTCTCTCCGAAAGGACCGTGATGACCATATTGACAAATATGGGGAGCTGGAGAAGCGCAATTATGAAGAAACAACCCGACTGCGCCGCAGGGCTAAGGGCCTCCGCGATACAATGAGCGAGATGGACGTCCTTCTTGGCGGTGAGTACTTCTTGCCTCTGATTGCGTTCCGACTGCTTCCTTCTTTTGTGCTATTACTCATACTTCTCTTCGTGATGCAGAGGCCTGGCCTGAATCTGAAGCAGCTGCTTATGCAGCCGTGGCCAAATCCCGAGAGGCGACCGTCGCGGCAGGAGGGACCTGCCAGCTTGATGATGATTTCTGGACTCGGCACGAGTATCTGATTGGCACCGCAGCTCGCATCCTTGTCATCAAGGGGATTGCACTGTCTTTCAAACTTGGCATTCTGAAGATTGACGAGTTGCTGTGGTCGCCGACTGAGCTCAAGGTTGGACTCCAGAGGATGAAGCATGCTGCCAGGTCCTCTGCCGAGATCCGCAGACCGGGAACTCAGGACGAAGAAGATTCTGACAAGGGAGAGGCTCCGAATGCTACCACCGAGCAGACTCGGATTCTTCCGAAGGCCATCCCATGTCGGATCGACGTCTTGCTCAACTCTGCTGGTCGGACTGGTGAAGAAACTGCTCTTCAGACTGTGCTGAGCTGGTACCCTCAAGTGAAGCTTCCCAAGCTTTACAGCCTCAGAGAGAACGCAGCCGACGTGCTTGAGAAGACCTATGCTGAGGTGAATCGGCTCGCCAGCACTATGGTGATCTGGTTTTCTCCCTACGAATACACTCCGTATCTCGATGAGGGGGGGAATCCGCTGGCTGCAACTTCCATCTCTGGCTTGGCCAAAGAGCTTTCTGACAGCGGTTCGTCCCATACTTCTCCGAGATCCAAGCAAGTTGGTTCCACATCTTCTGACGCGCAGTCGGAGCCTGATGCCACTATTGCACAAGCCGACCCTACTGCTCCGCCTGCGAGTTCTGCGCCATCAACTGCCCCGACTTCTTGAGCCGTGCCGCCGCCGACGCCATCTGCCTCTGCCGCCGACATCTAATCGGTCTTATCTTATTTTTTCTTTCAGACTAGCCGCTTGTGAGATATTATTTTAATTCCGCCGACACCTACTGGGTGTGGTTCGATGTAATGAACTTATTCGGCCTTGGGCCTGTTATTTCTATGCAATCTGATTTCTCGTTGCAAGTTTTATTTGTGCGATCGACTTTGCGTCTTTGTCGGTTTCCTTTATCGGTCTGCACTTGGGGGTGTCATGCCTTGTCCATGTTGCCGCCGACATGCGGTCTGCAATCGGATCAAAGGTTGATTTCCAGCCAAGGTTCGATAAGTTTTTTTGAATTTACACGACAAGGTTTAACGCAAAGGATTCTGCAATGTTAGGAGCCGACTGCTCGCTGCCGGCTGCTCGGTGCACCGGTACGTGGCACAATCGGTAGCTAACTTAGTCGGCTATGCCCTTTTTAGAGCGTTTCGATTTGCTTCTCGGGAATTTGTACTGCCGACTGCCCCAATTTCTACCCTTCTCAATGCCACAACCACTCTCGTGACTTGTGCTTGAGCCAGGTGCTAAGTTGGATGCCAGCCTGCAACCCCCGTGCCTCGTTGGCTTATTTTTCTGACCTCGCGGTCGGTCAGTCCCCGAGTGCGTTATTCACGTTTCGGGTATGACGAAGCGTTGCCGACTTGGGCTAGCTTTTCGAATGAAATTATGCAAAGGTAATCGAATGCTCATTTTCAGAAGCATGATAGCTTTACTGATTGTTTTGCCGAATGGCATACATAAACTTCTGCCGCTCAACTATAGAACGGACATAAAAGCTCGGCATTCCATGGCCGCTCCGTTTCTACTCCTGATGTGTCCTTATGCCGAGTGCCCTTGGTGCAGTCGATCAAATAATAGGAGTTGTTCTTGAGTGCGCGGCTGATGATAAATGGTCCTTCCCAGGGTGAGGATAGCTTGTGCTGCCCGTCTGAATTCTGAATTCTGCGTAGTACCATGTCGCCCTCTCGGAAGGCGAGAGGATGAATCTTCTTGCTGTGGTAGTGCCGCAACTTCTGCTGGTAGACTGCCGACCTGGACAAGGCCAGCAGGCAAGCATCTTCCTTGAGATCGACGCCGTCTTCTCGTGCTAACTTGGATTCTTCCTCGGTGTACAAGGCATGCCGAGGTGAATCAAACTCGATGTCGGATGGGATAATCACTTATGATCCATACACCAGGAAGAAAGGAGTGAATCCAGTCGACCTATTTGGTGTGGTCCTTAAGCTGAATAGTACTTCTGGGAGTTCTTCAATCCATGCTCCGGGTGCCCTCTCTAGTGGCTCCACCAATCGGGGTCTGATACCCGAGAGGATGAGGCCATTTGCTCTTTCTACTTGACCATTCGACTGGGGATGCGCCACAGATGCAAGATCAAGCCGAATGCCCTGCTGAGATGCATATCGAGCCAGTGCCCCCTTTGCGAAATTGGTGCCGTTGTCGGTGATGATGCTATTGGGCACGCCATATCTGCACACGATGTCGGCCACAAAGCGAACCGCAGTCGGCCCATCCATCTTCTTGATCGGGCGGGCTTCAATCCATTTTGTAAATTTATCCACTGCAACCAGGAGATGTGTGATGCCACTTCGGGCCCTCTTGAATGGACCAACCATATCCAAACCCCACACCGCAAACGGCCATGCTATTGGGATTGTCTTCAATGCTGATGCTGGCTGATAACTTTTTGCCTTGAACCGCTGGCAGCCCTTGCAATATTTCACCAAATTCTCAGCCGATGCGAGCGCAGTCGGCCAATAGAAACCATGTCGGAAAGCTTTGCTGGCAATGGCCTTTGCAGATGCGTGATGACCGCATTCACCTTGATGGATGTCTCTGAGCAACTCCAAGCCTCTGTCTTCTTTTACACATCTCTGAAAAACACCAGTTGCACTTTTGCGCACTAGCTCGTTGTTGATTATTGTGTATGCCCAAGATCGGCGGCTGATTTGTCTTGACTCTGCTTCGTCTTCTGGAAGGACTCCGTCTGCTAGGAAATCTCTAATCGGCTGTGCCCATGATGGCGCACTGACGACTACCATTAATGCTGCATGCTGGGGTGCCCCTTCTTCTTGGATCTCGGTTCTAGGCCATTGGCCTCCTGGATCTCGGCCTCTTGAACCTCTGTCATCTCGACTTCTGGCTCTGAACTGCCGATTGCGGCGCCTGGCACGCATTCGGCAGCCCCTGGTGGCGACTGCTCGTCTGGAGCTGGAACTTCTTCACTGCTATCGGCAGTGCCTGACGTCATTGGTTCTTCTGAGGCTGTGCCATCTAGCGCTGCCTCTGCTTGCTTCCCTTTGGCCTTGCTCATCTTGCTGCATTCGGTAGCCCCTGGTTTGCAATCGGCAGCCCCTGGTGTTGTCGGCCCTGCTGCTGCTGAAGCACCTTGGGCATTTGACTGCTTCTTCAGAGTTGGAATTTTTGCTGGTTGAGCTTCTTTTGCCTTCTTCAACGCTTCAAGGTCGGTCTCCGAGATGAAGATGGATTCAGACTCTGGGGATGGCATGATGTACGGCTTCCTGATGTGCTCAAGTGATACACCTGGTGGGATAGCTTGCCTTGTTGAGCCGAGCTTGGACAATGCATCTGCTTCTTTGTTGTTTGCTCTCGACACATGGTGGAACTCACATCCTTCAAAGTACCCACTGATCTGCTGCACTAGGAAACGATAGCTTGCCATATTTGCATACTTTGCATCCCAGGTGCCTGTGCACTGCTGTACCACCAAATCGGAGTCACCAAAGCACTCAATATTCCGAATGCCGATTTCCTTGGCCAGCTTGATACCATGCACAAGGGCTTTGTACTCGACGACATTATTTGATGCTGCAAAGTGAATCTGGAGCACACACTGCAGTTGATCTCCTCTTGGTGAAGTAAGCACTACCCCAGCCCCTAGGCCGTTCTTCATCTTGGATCCATCGAAATGCATTCGCCAGAAGTCCGACCCTGGGGTGGATGGCATATATTGAGTTTCAGCCCAGTCCACCAGGAAATCGGCCAACGCTTGTGACTTGATTGCTGTTCTCGGGTCGTACTGGATGCCATGGTTAGCGATCTCGATTGCCCACTTTGCCACTCTTCCGGTTGCATCTCTGCTTCCTATGATGTCGGCCAATGGAGCCGAGCTGACGACCGTGACCAGGTGGGCTTGAAAATATGGCTTCAATCTCTTGGCTGCCATGTACACTCCATAGCACATCTTCTGGTAGTGAGGGTAGTTTTGCTTGGACGCCGAGAGTACTTCACTGATATATTACACAGGTCGCTGAATCTGCTGTGCCTTGTCCTTCTCGGGCCGCTCCACCACCATAACTGCACTGATCACCCGATTGGTTGCCGCAATGTACAACATCATTGGCTCCTTCTCAATCGGGGCAGCCAGAATCAGCGCAGTGGAGAGCATGCGCTTGAGCTCTCGGAATGCTTCGCTTGCCTGAGGTGTCCAGGTGAACTTCTCCGTCTTCTTCATCAGCTGATACAACGGGATTGCTTTTTCACCCAGCCGACTGATAAATCGGCTGAGTGATGCGAGGCAGCCGGTGAACTTCTGTACCTGCTTCAGGTTCTTGGGCTGCTCCATTCGCTCGATTGCGGCTATCTTCTCGGGATTGCATTCGATTCCTCTCTCGGAAACGAGAAAACCCAAGAGCTTGCCATCTTGGACTCCAAAAACACATTTCTCCGGATTGAGCTTGATCTAATAAGTTCTCAAATTTGCAAATGTTTCTCGGAGGTCGTCTAGGAGTGTGACTCCCTTTGCCGACTTCACCACCAAATCGTCCAGGTAGACGTGGAGGTTTCTGCCGAGTTGGGAGTGTGTACACCTCTGAATTGTGCGCTGATAAGTGGCACCTTCATTTTTCAAACCAAAAGGCATGGTGATATAACAATAAGCCCCGAAAGGGGTTATAAATGCAGTTTTTATTTGATCTTCCACAGCAAGTTTGATCTGGTGATAGCCAGCTGTGGCATCCAGAAAAGACAAAAGCTCGCAACCGGCCGTAGAATCAATCACTTGATCGATACGGGGCAGAGCAAACGGATCCTTCGGGCACGCCTTGTTCAAGCAAGTGTAATCGATACACATGCGCCAGGTCTTGTTCTTCTTCATGACAAGGACTGGATTCGCCAGCCACTCGGGGTAAAACACTTCCATGATGAAACCTGCAGCTTGCAGCTTCGTAAACTCTTCGCCGATTGCCCTTCTCTTATCTTCAGAAAAACGTCTCAGGGGTTGCTTGACCGGCTTCAAGCCTGGCCGAATGTGCAGCTTGTGCTCGGCGAGTTCTCTCGGCACACCAGGCATGTCTTGTGGAGACCATGCGAAGATGTCCCGATTCTCACGGAGGAACTCGACGAGCTCGCTTTCCTATTTGTCGCTATGTCCAGCTCCGACTACAACAAACTTGGTTGCGTCGGAGGGATCTAGAGCGATATTCTTGCTATCCTTGGCCGACTGAAAAGCCGATTCCTCATCTGCTCTCCTTGCTGGGCCGACTGGGAGTGGATTCTTGCTCTGCGCTTGCGCCATTGCAATCACGTTGTCGAGCTGACGCTTCTCTGTTTCAACCATCTGAGAATCAGCCAAACTGCCGCCAGCCGACGTGCACTCGAGGGACTTCCTGAAGTCCTCGGTGACGGTGATGACGCCGTTTGGCCCTGGGATCTTCATCTTGAGGTAAGTCTGCTGTGCATTGAACATGAATTTGGAAAATGCGGACAGTCCCAACAGAGCATGATAAGGACTGCTGAGGTCGGCGACCTCGAACCAAATCGGCTCCCTCCTAAAGTTCTCCTCTGTGCCAAATATGACGTCCAGCCGAATGCGGCCCATGGGGGTGCAAGATAACCCAGGGACGATCCCATGGAAAGTCGTCCGACTGCGCTCCAGATCCTTCTCGGTGAGCCCTAGCTTGATCAAGGTGTCTCTGTACAGAATGTTGATTGTGCTTCCTCCATCGACGAGAACTCGGGAGAACTTGCATGAAAATCCTGGTCCTGCGAACAGAGCATCAACCACAAGCAAATAATTGCCCGGATTCGTCAAGATGGTGGGGTGATCTGCTCTGTCCCAGGATATAGGACACTCGGACCAATGCATGAACTGAGGATCCGGCGTCATGGTGGCATTGACTTCTTGAGCTCGGGCTCTCTGACTGCCCTTGTCGGTGGATTCACTGGTGAAAATCATGTAGGCGGCGTCTTGCCGCGGGAACTGGTTCTGCTGCTGAGGTGGTCCTCTATTCTGGTGTGGTGGTGGGGGTGGAGGTGGTAAAGCTTCTCCCTTTGCAATCCTTCTCACAAAATCACACTGCCGAGTTGTGTGCGTAGACGGCCTGCCAGGAGTGCTGTGCAATTTGCATGGTGCATCCAGCATATCATCAAATGTGTATTTGGGCTTCATCTGCCCCGGGGGCCTCACATTGGGTCTCATCTTTCGACTGCCTCCTGCAGCCCTTGGATCTTCTTCATTCTGGACAGCGGCCACCTGCCGACTGCCGTACTGAGTGTCTGGCTGCTCATCCTTGCGCTTGTCATTGTTCTGCTGGTTGTTATTGTTGTTGTTGCGGTTGTTCTCTCTTCTTTCCTTCCGACTGAGGCCTTGGTTTCCAACGTCCGACTACGGAGCCCCCGGTGACTGGATTACACCTCCAACTCCGAGCTGGATAGGGCGCATCGCAGAATCTGACACAGCAAACGAGTTGGCCACCTTCATGAGCTCGGCGAGCGACGTGAAATCTTTGCGGAGCAACTTGTGTTTCAGCATTGAATCGGCCAGGCATCCATCCGTGAAGTATTGAATGGCCTGAATCTCATGGACTCCTTCACATGAGTTCTTCAGCTTGATCCACCAAGATAGGTAATCTCGGAGGGGTTCATCCTTGCCCTGCACACAAAGAGCCAACTGCCGCGGGAGGTTGGGCCGCTCATATGTGCTCGTGAAGTTATGAATGAATGCACTTGTAAAAACTTCCCAGCAATTTACACTGTCCTTGGGCAAACTGTCCAACCAAGTCCGAGCTGAACCCTGCAGCATCAGGGGTGCATAGCGGACTGCCACGCGCCGACTGCCCCCTGCAATGCGAACTGCGGTCAGGTAATCGGACAACCAATCTTCTGGCTTCACAGAACCATTGTATTTGGGAGTGTCTCTCGGCAGCGTGAAGCCTTTGGGAAACTTCTCGGTCCGAATGCGATGACCGAAACACGACGGGCCAGCCTCTCCTTCTTCATCCTCTTGAGCCTCTTTCTCCAAGAGCTCAATGCGATGCCTAGCATCATTCTGACCGATTTGGCGAGGGCCAAGTCGGGCGCTGATTGCTGGTCTTGGTGCCGACTGCTGAGGCATGTCGTTGCGCCTGCTGTTAACAGCTGGCTCTTCAATTCTTCTGCTTTCCGCTGGGGGTGGCTGGTTGCTTCTGACCCTGCTTTCATGCCGAGATGGGGCCGGTTGGTGTCTGTTCTGGGGCGATGCATTCGGTCGCTGGCTAGCTTCCGGAATCGGCCTCACAGTTCCCCTTGACGCCCCGGGTCCCGCATTCTGATTCTCCATTGCCACGAGCCTCTGCTCCTTTGTGGCTGCCAGCAGCTCGCGCATTCGGCGCGATTGCTCTCGCCTCTCATCTCCCTCTAGATCTTCTAGCTCGATTTCTATCTGCTCGGCTGCTCTCAGGTTTTTGTCTGGCGTGCTGTATGTCGGCCTCTGGATGAACGCCGATTGCGCCGGCTGCTCCGGCTGCACCGGCCTCCTCGGCCGCTCCGGTTGCTCAGCTCCCGACAGCTGCTGGTTGACTTCTCGTCCTCGGCTTCTCAAATCTTCTAAGACCGCGGGCTCAATCGGCCGACGTGGTCCTGCATGCGTTGCGTTGTATTCCCTTGTGATGGCTCCCAGCCTGCGCTCTTCTGCTAACACCTGCTCGGCCCTGCGGGCAAGAGCGAGCCGTGCCGTCTCCAGCTCGGTGTGCACTTGATCGGGGTCACCATTCCTGTTCACGGGTGTGTATAACACATCCCGCAACGCACTGGTGCCGACTCTCTCTGCATCCTCCGCCGCCTCCTTGGCTCTCCTCGCCGCACTCGCCGCACCGCGATTGCTCGATGAAGACGCCCCCGCCATCATGACGGCTGCGTGCACTCGTCCATCCTCTCCTCCGGGTGCTGCACTGCAGCCCCTGGTCGAGAGCGGATCCGTGACGCACGAGAAGACGCAAATCTCCCTGGGATATGCCTCGGGGAAGCTGCCGATGAAGAGGCGATGACTGCCGACCTGCAGCGACACGCCGGGCGGCAGGGGTGCACCGGCCCCGTACCGCGCCGAGTAGTCCACCACGTAATCGATTGCCCCACGCCTAAGAATCAGGCCAGAGGCGTGGATACCGCCTGATGCAGAGGAACATCCCGTCCGGATCTTTACTCCATTCGACGCCTCGGTCTGCCCCACGGTGGGCGCAAACTATCGTCGATATGTGACGGCAGATGCCATGGGGATGGCTAAGGTGATGGGAAGACGCGAGGAAGAAAGATGTCGATGGTGCCGGAATCGGGTTGGGAACAAACACGGTGACGGACACCACGATGTACCCAGGTTCGGGGCTCTCCGGAGAGATAACACCCCTACTCCTGCTTATCTCTTATATATCAACAGAACTGAGCTACAATAACTGCTTCTCTATCTACTCAGGGGAAGGTGAGCGCCGCCGTGGGCAAGGCTCTCTCCTGCTTCCCTGAGGAGTCACTACAAGCAGTGAATGAACTGAGTGAGTTGTGAGTAATGGTGCGAATGAGCGGATCGTTCCCCACCCAGCTGGGGTACCCCGGGCTCTTATAGCATGAGCCCGGGGTAAATCGGTAACTTCACTGCCGATTGGGCCCAGCTGTCATCCTCTAATCGGCTGGGGCCCACCGAATGCTCCTCTCCGGGTGATCCGAACCCGACGAGCGGCGGCCCATGCTGTAGACTCGTAGGGCATGATGGTGAACAGTGGAGCTAGGAGGTGCGGTCTTGTCGTCCTGTCCGCGGAATCGGCGGAGAGGTCGACACCGCATCTCTGCCAGATCTTCGATGTGACTTGGCTTCTCTGCCACCCCGATCTCTCGGGATTGCGCATTTATGACCTCGTACTTGTACCCTCGACTGATCTCGGGGTCAACTTCTCCAGGGGTAGTAGGTTGCACCGATTGCGCCTGGGCCGACTGGTGGTTCTTGGCAGGGTCGATTGCTCTAGGAAATCGGCCGTGCTAATGCCTACCTCGGCCCAGCTGCGGGCTAATCGGATAATGGACTCGATGAAAATAGGATGGACCGGTTGCGCCTGGGCCGACTGCTGGCATTCGGTACGGCTGATTGCCTAGGAGCAATGGGCCGTATGCCTACCCAGCTCGGCCCAGCTGCAGCCCAATCGGTCCATCCTTGTCTTGAAAGGTTGCTTTCGCTTGGGTGAGCCAACCCGGGTACCAATCCCCCGACACTGATAGTAAGTGGCTAACCAGTTCATTGTGTTCCAAAGAAAGGAGGTATGACTGTTGTTCCTAATGATAAAAATGAACTAATACCTCAAAGAGTTGTTATTGGATATAGAATGTGTATTGACTACAGGAAGTTGAACAACGCAACCAGGAAGGACCTTACCTGTCACCCTTCATCGATCAAATGCTAGAGAGGTTGTCCAAATACACCCACTTTTGCTATCTCGACGGGTACACTGTCTTCTCTCAAATTCATGTCAATATTGCCGATCAAGAGAAGACCACTTTCACATGTCCCTACGGTACTTATGCTTATAGGCGTATGCCTTTTGGTTTATGCAATGCACCTGCTACTTTTCAGAGATGCATGTCTGCTATTTTTCATGGTTTCTGTGAGGAGATTGTGGAAGTCTTCATGGACGATTTCTCCGTCTATGGAACTTCCTTTGACCACTGTCTCCACAATCTTAATAAAGTTTTCTAGAGATGCGAGGATACAAATATAGTTCTAAATTGGGAAAAGTGCCACTTCATGGTTAACGAAGGGATCGTTCTTGGTCACAAGATTTCCGAGAGGGGAATTGAAGTGGACAAGGCGAAGATTGAAGCTATTGAAAGGATGCCCTATCCAAGGGACATAATAGGTATTCATAGTTTTCTCGGTCATGTTGGTTTCTATAGAAGATTTATTAATGACTTTTCTAAGACTTCGAGACCCCTCACTAATCTTCTCAAGAAGGATGTTCCTTTTGTATTTGATGAAGATTGTAAGGAAGCCTTAGAATTTCTTAAGAAAGCTTTAATAACCGATCCTATAGTACAACCACCTGATTCGATATTTCCCTTTGAAATTATGTGTGATGCTAGTGATTTTGCTGTTGGAGTTGTTTTAGGACAAAGGGTTGATATGAAATTGAATGTTATACATTTTGCTAGAAAAAACCTTGATAGTTCTCAAAAGAATTATGCTACTACTGAGAATGAATTCTTAGCAGTAGTGTTTGCTTGTGATAAGTTTAGACCTTATATTATTGATTCAAAAGTTATTATTCATAGTAACCATGCTGCCCTTTATTACCTTATGAAGAAAAATGATGCCAAACCAAGACTTATCAGGTGGGTACTCCTTCTTCCAAGAATTTGATTTACAGATTGTTGATAGGAAAGGAGCAGACAATCCGGTGGCGGACAATCTTTCAAGGATGGAAGATATACCACATGATCCCATTCCAGTCAACAACAGCTTTTCGAACAACTAGCTGTTGTAAATGTACAATATCTCTCCGACCCTTGGTTTGCAGATTATGCTAATTTTATCGTTGCAAAGTATTTGCCTCCAGGTTTAACATTTCAGCAAAGGAAGAAGTTCTTGCACGATTTAAGGCATTACTTTTGGGATGACCCTCATCTTTTCAAAGAAGTTCTGGACGGGATCGTGAGAAGATGTATACCGGAACACGAGCAGAAGGACATTCTCAGACAATGTCACGATAGTCCCTATGAAGGACATCACGCTGGTGAGAGGACCGCACATAAGATTCTCCAATCAGGTTTTTATTGGCCTACCCTCTTTAAGGATGCTAGAAATTATGTCTTATCTCTTGATAAGTGTGAGAGAGTTGGTAATATTAGTAGGAGAAATGAGATGCCTGTGAATTACTCTCTAGTGATTGAGCCTTTTGATTGCCGGGTTTTTGATTTTATGGGTCCTTTTCCTCCTTCACACAAGTACACTCACATTTTAGTAGTTGTTGGTTATGTAACCAAGTGGGTTGAAGCAATCCCCACTAAGAGTGTTGATCACAAGACATCTTTGAAAATGCTCAAATATGTAATTTTCCCTAGGTTTGGTGTACCAACATACCTCCTGACTGATGCAGGATCACACTTTGCGCATGGAGATTTTCGAAAAGCTTTAGCCAAGTGCGATGTCAATCATAGAATTGCTTCACCGTACCATAATCAGACTAGTGGGCAAGTTGAGCTCACCAATAGAGAGATCAAGCTGATCTTACAAAAGACACTTAACAGTTCTAGAAAGGACTAGTCAAAGAAGTTAGGAGATGCTTTGTGGGCGTATAGAACTGCTTATAAAACCCCATGGGCATGTCTCCCTATAAGATGGTCTATCGCAAGGCTTGCCATTTTCCATTAGAGTTAGAACACAAAGCTTTCTGGCTGTTAGAGAGCTTAATGCTGACCAAAATTTAGCTGGTGAAAAGCGTCTCATGAACTTGACTTCTCTAGATGAGTGGAGAAGTGAAGCTTACGAGAGTGATAAAATGTTCAAGGAAAAGGTAAATAAGTGGCACGATAGAAGTATTCTGAAACGTGAATTTAATGTTGGTGATAAAGTTTTGTTGTTTAGATCTCGTTTCAGGTTTTCTCCAGGTAAATTATTTTCCAGATGGGAAGGTCCATTTCATATCGAAGAAGTCTACCGATCCGGTGCAATCAAGATTAAGAATTTTGACGGCACCAAACCTCAAGTTGTGAATGGGCAAAGACTCAAGCATTACATGGCGGGAGATCCTGTCAATGTTGATGTAAATTTGATACACACAACAACTCATGAATAATATGTTGCATCCCTGTTTCAGACACCAGCAGGAATAGAATAAGAAAAGGTATGTATGACGGTAAGGAAACACCCCATAATGGCATAAAAGTTCCATTTTATGAATTTTTGCAAAATTAGGAAAAATCGAAGACTAAGCGGAGCCGGAGAGGAGCTCCAGGTGGGCCAAGCGCGCCCTTGGAGCGGCCTACCTTCTGGCCGCGCCGGGAGGCTGCCTGGTGATACGTCCAATATGCATCACTATTTCATATCGTAATTCACCCTTATTCATTGATATATTTCATGTTATGATGCTATTCTTATGTTGTCTTAGCCTATTTTACACAGTTTGCAACTTTCCGATGTCGAAGCAGTAGACGTATAATTCAGCGGTAAAAAGTGGACGCAGAGTTGCTTAATTAGAAGACCTCCAAATTACCTGAAAATCGACGGAGGCTGTTTTCCATAAGAATTACGGGACACACAAAAAGGGAACCAGAGGGGGCCACCAGGAGCCCAGGCGCCCCCCTGGCGCGGCCCCACCCCTGGACGCACCGGTTGGCCTCCTGGACCCCTGGGGCCACCCCAGGCTCCCCCCTCTGGCCTATTTATCCATCTTTGTCTGAAAACCCTAAAAGAGGAGGAGTTTCACGAGTACCGCCGTTGATCCGTGGCGCAAACCTACAGAGAAGAAAAGACATCTCCGGCGGGCAGATTCTGCCACGGAGAACACCTCCTGGAAGGGGAGATCATCGCCATCGTCATCATCATCATCACGGGAATCATCGAGATCATAGTCAACATCATCCCCAACATCAGCACCATCTCCACCACCATCCTATCTCATCTCACAATTGCAAGTCGTTTTGTTATCCGTACTATCTATCCTCTCTACTCTATCGGTGTTGATTACTCCTTTGTGGTGAATGATATTGAGTTTTGTCGGAGAAATATTATTATGTCCAGATTGTTTATCATCCATTTATCACCACTGATCATGATCTCTTTTATGTCTTGCGAGTAGTTACTTTAGTTCTTGAGGACATGGGAGAAGTCCAGTTGCTAGTAGTCATACTCATATGATGTTGAAGTAATATGTGTTGTTTGATATTTAAGTTGTGTTTTTATTTTCCTAGTGGTGTTGTGTGAGTCGAACACTCAACACTTCGCCTTATTAAGGACCTAGGTGGATGCATTGTGTATAAAGAATGCTTACGGTGGGTTGACGGAGTGACAGAAACCTGAACCCAGTTTGCACGCTTTTGCACAAGGGAATAATGGGTCCTTGATCGTATTGTTGTGGTTAGGCTTTTGCCTTTATTTCTACCTTGTATTTGGGGATGCTTGCAAGGTGTTTAATCATAAGATTGCACTTATCTTAGTCTAGAAGGTGTGCTACCATAAATCCACCCACTCAACACTTATCAACACAAGACATAGTATCGATACGGAATATGGCGAAAGCACGTGACTATCTCTCCCGTGTGTCCTCAAGAACACTTTAGACTTTATATGTTCAGTTGCTATGCTTATCCTTTGCTCAAAAGGATTGGGCCACCTGTTGCTGCTCAGTACCTTTTATTTTTCTTGTTTTTACCTTCTTGTTGCTTATACCGAAAACCCCTAAAATGTTATCTTTCAGTGCTTGCAACTATTCCTCTACCAAAGTCACTTATCAATACCTTCTGCTCCTCGTTGGGTTCGACACTCTTACTTATCAAAAACACTACAATAGATCCCCTACAGTTGAGGGTCATCAGGATCTTTTAATTTGTCCTCTTTTGGGATATTTTAATTTGTCCTCTTTTGGGATCTTTTAATTTGTCCCATTTGGGATCTTTTCCTCACTTTAAGGGCAACACTCTATTTTACAAAAGTATAGAAGATATTCACACTTTACAAGAAGTACTCAACATAAAGAAAAATGAAAAACTATCATGATGTATGCAAATGTATGCCTCTACTAGTGTAGCAGGATATGCAATGATACTAGCGCGTCATGTAGCAATGATAAGGGAAAATCCCAACTAACATGCGGCTCCTCGATCAAGCAAAATCATGTATGACATGAAGATCAAGTCATGAGATGATGGATGTTGCATGACAATGTATCTCGTAAAGGCTATGGATGTTGCATGTTGCTTCGTTTTACCTTCTTGTTGCTTATACATAAAACCCCTAAAAAGTTATCTTTTAGTGCCTGTAGTTATTTCTTTGCCAAAGTCACTTACCAATACCTTCTTCTCCTCGTTGGGTTCGACACTCTTATTTATCTAAAATGCTACAATCGATCCCCTACAGTTGAGGGTCATCAAGTACTGTTTTCTGGCGCCGTTGCCGGGGAGCATAGCGCTATTAGTAAGTGAAGCTGGTAAGGAAGCTTTTATATTTTTGTTTTGCTGTTGCTGCTTTTTGTCCTTATGGACACCTCTACTCTTGGTTCGTTGCTTATGGGGAAACGCCCCACTACTGTGGTGGTCACTTCCACCCCTACTGAAATTGTGCCTTACAAAATACCAACTGGTATTATCGATTATGTCTTGGAAAATCATTATGCAGGAGACAAACATCCAAGTGAACACTTGCTATATTTATCACAACTATATTCATTATTCAAGCTTGCAGGTGTGTCAAGAGAGTTCGTTATGAAGAAATTGTTCTCCGTATCACTTATAGATAAAGCTTCGGATTGGTATAAGCTCCTCGATAACTCACATTTGCTTGATTGGCAAGAGCTTATGTCTCTCTTTTATACAAAGTTTTATCCTATTCACGAAATTCATCGAGACAGAAACTACATCTATAACTTTTGGTCTCGTGACGGAGAAAGCATCGCTCAAGCTTGGGGGATACTGAAGTCCCTAATGTTCAAATGTCCTAATCATGAACTCCCCAAAGGTATTATACTTACAAATTTTTATGCAGGCTTTCTCGTCGGGATAGGGAGATGTTGGATGCCTCCTCTAACGGGGTATTTCAAACAAGAAGCGTTGAAGAAAGATGGGATCTCATCTAAAGAATCCAGAAGAATACTGAAGACTGGGAAAACGACAAAGGTATTGAACCCGCTATAAATTATGAGCATGATTATATTGAGAGCTATGTGAAAACTGATTACTTTAATACCTTTTTCTCTAAGATTGGTCTTGATTCCCAGCTTATGATTGATTTTTGTAAGAACTTTGCCTCTCACATTGACTCTTCTAAAGAAGAGAAGCATCAGTATCATAAACCATTTAACGAATTACTTGTTGATATAAATGTTTCTGACCCTATTTTGCCTGCAGTTATGTATGAAAAGCCCCCTTTTCCCACAAGGATAAGGGAGCACTCTTTTGTGACAGGCATTATAAACAAAAGTGAGAGAAGAACTGACGAACCTAAGGACCAGATCAAGGTCGATCCTCAAGTTGCGGTGGTTAAAGATCTAGTTACTGATGATGTTTTAGATTCCAATATAAATTTTTGTGTTGTTTCAACTAACATTGTCACAGCCAAGAATAAAAGCCCAATTTTAGGTACACCAGTTGTATCTGTTAAAACAGGAGATCACAATTATTATGGGCTATGCGATTTGGGATCAAGTGCTAGTGATATTCCTTATTCACTCTATCAGGAGATCATGGGTGAGATTTCACCCTGTGAACTTGAGGAGATTGATGTTACCATTTATCTAGCAAACAAAGAAACTATCTCTCCCATTGGGATTGTGAGAGATGTTGAAGTCCTATGTGGAAAGGTAAAGTATCCTAAAGACTTTCTAATACTTGGTTCAGTACAAGATAGTTTTTCTCCTATTATCTTTGGTAGGCCTTTCCTCGGCACTTGTGGTGCTATAATAGATTGCAAGAAAGGTAAAGTTTCCGCTGAATTCAATGGTGAGCTATATGAATTTAACTTTTCCTAAGTTCTCTAAGCAGCCTCGTGGTACTGATTTACCTAGTCATGATAAAATTATTGAAGATATTGCTTCCATTGCTATTCCTCCTAATGATCCTTTGCAGCAATATATGGAAGACCACGAGAATGATATGCATATGCAAGAAAGAAATGAGTTAGATGAAATATTCACTAGACAAACTGCTATCCTGAAGCACAACCTTCCGGTTGATCCTTTAGGAATACTAGCACAACCAAAAGAAGACCCGATGTTTGACCTCAAACCACTCCTCGATACGCTCAAGTATGCTTATTTAGATGAAAAGAAAATATATCATGTTATTATCAACGCTAACCTTTCAAGATTTGAAGAAGAGCGATTATTGGAGACACTTCGCAGACACCGTGGTGCCCTTGGCTATACCCTTGATGACCTTAAGGGGATTAGTCCATCGATTTTCCAACATACTATTAATATCGAGCCCGATGCTAAGCCAGTTTTTGATCATCAACGACGGCTGAACACAAGGATGAAGGACGTGGTTAGGACTGAAATTCTCAAGCTTCTAGGCGCGGGTATGATCTATCCTATAGATGATAGTAGGTGGGTGATACGTCGCAAACGTATCTATAATTTCTGCTTGCTCCATGCGTGTTTTGTGTGACTTTGCCATGTTTTGCTTGAACTTTCATACACTTTTGAGCATATTTGTACTAATCTATTAACCCAGTGCACCCAGCTGCCAGTTGCTGTTTTCTGCTGTTTTTGTATTTTAGGTTTTCCGGCCATTAAAAGTGCTCCAAAAAATCCGGGAAAAATATACAAAAAATCAGTGCAATAGAAGCTTCCGGAAACACCAAAGGAGCGGAGGAGGGCCACCACCAGGAGGCCAGGAGGGCCCCTGGCGCGGCCCCACCCTAGGTCGCGCCAGGAGGCCTCCTGGCTGTCTGGTGGGTCCCCTCGACACCCCCCTCCGCCTATATTTAGCCCTCGGGGTGGAAACCCCTAATATCAATCTCTTTTCCGCGATCTCGCCTCTGTACCGCCGCCGCCGCCGCTTCAAGGTCGGGGCTGCCTGGAGAAGCGGCTCCGGCACCCTGCCGGGAGAAGCTACCCCCTCCGGGAGACCATCCATAGCCATGGACACCTCCCGTATGTACCGTGAGTAGTTCCCCTTGGACAATGGGTCCGTGACCAGTAGCTATGTGATGTTCCTCTCCCCTATTTGTGCCTCCACTTTCGAGATCTCGTGAGCTTCCTCACATGATCGAGGCACCTTTGTAATTTTCTGTCGTTGCTATGCTGAGTTTGTTGGGATTTGATGGATTATGAGACTATGTTCATATTGTGATGAGTAATATATTTGGTTCTTCTCTTTTATATTTTGTTCTTGAGTAAATTCTTGCACGTTCTCCGTTGCCGTAGTTTACTTTGGCCAAGTATTTTGGTGCAACTCCCAGAGGGAGCGTTATGCTTGATTGTGGGTTCAGCCCCTTGATGTCTAGCTTGAGTGACAGAAACATGAGACTAGGGGATGTGATGTTGCCACCAGGGATAAAACAACTGTGCTTGTATCCGCGGATGCAAGGATTGTTTACTTTACGCAAAGTTCTTTTAATGCAGTTGTCTGTTGCTTTGAGTTTACACTTTGGGTGGGATTCACAACTTAATACCAGCGAGATGTTCTGGATAGATATCTCAAGGTGGATGATTCGTAGTAGATGCAGTTGGATTTCGGTCTAATTACCTTGGCGTACTGCCCATTGCTTTTGAGCCCTTCCTTTCTTTGCAGCATAGTTAGCATTGCGGTGCCTTCATAATCCTGTCAATTGCCCAACTGTGATTTGTTTACCTCGCTAGAACTTTTATCGTCTTTTGGGAGAGAGACATCACTAGTGAAAATCACGGGACCCCGCTCCATCTTCATATCATTGTTTACGCCCTCAATTTACTTTCAGTTGCCACTATCATTATCTCTTGCGTTGATCCTTTGTAAACAACAAGGCCGGAGCAATTGACAACTCCTCTGTGCTCGTTGGGAGCAAAGTTATTTGTATCTGTGTGCAGGTCTAGGTGAAGTTAGCAACCTCGGTTGTGAACGGCGCCATTGTTCACTTTACCACCTTCTTGTATTTCTGCGAGTCCTACGGGAGACAAACCCTATCCTCTACATAGGGGAAATTTGCTGCTATGCTACATCTCACCTTCCACTTGGGGTAACCAACGAGGAGTGAGAACTACCCTCACCATATCAAGCCAATTTCTGGCGCCGTTGCCGGGGACTCCAGTCTACAAGATAGGGGAGTTGCACACTATCTTTTATCTTTGCTTTTTAGTCTTGTTAGTTTACCTTTCAGTTTTTACTTTTGTGTTCCCTATCAAAAATACCAAAAATACCTGCTGCTACTATGGGTTCCAATGAAAACACCAAGTTGTATGACTTCACTAGTCAGAACAATAGTGACTTTATCTGCACTCCTATTGATCCACCTGCTACTTCAGCACCTTCTTATGAGATTAAACCTGCTTTGCTGAACCTTGTTATGTAAGATCAATTCTCTGGTGCTAGAGATGATGTTTCTTTGCACTTAAATAAATTTATTAAGCTTTGTGATATGCAAAAGTACAAAGAAGTAGATGGTGAACTTGTTAAGCTTAAGCTTTTTCCTTTCTCTTTGAGGGATGAAGCTAAAATCTGGTCTCAATCCTTGCCTAAGAATAGCATAGATTCTTGGGATAAGTGCAAGGATGCTTTTATCGGGAAGTACTATCCCCTTGCTAAAATTATTCAATTGAGGAGTAACATTATGAATTTCAGGCAATTGGATTATGAACACGTTGCCCAGGCATGGGAATGTATGAAGACGCTTGTCAAGAACTGCCCCACACATGGACTGACTACCTGGATGGTTATACAGACTTTTTATGCAGGCTTGAACTTTACCTCGCGGAACCTTTTAGATTCGGCCGCGGGAGGAACTTTTATGTCAACTACACTTGGTGCTGCCACGAAGCTACTTGATGAGATGATGCTGAACTACTCTCAGTGGCACACCGAAAGATCTCCAACTGGTAAGAAGGTCAATTCTGTCGAGGAGATCTCCTCTCTAAATGAAAAGGTTGACCTTATCATGTTTCTACTTACCAAGCAAGCTCCTATTGATCCTCAAAATGTTCCTTTAAATTCTTTGGTTGCTCAAGAACAAATAGATGTGAACTTTATCTCTAGAAACAACTTCAACAATAATGCTTATAGGGGCAACTTTGCTAGTAATCCTAGACCGTTTCCATCCACTTATGGGAACAACAACACCTACCTAGCAACAAGAACCCCACCTCTGAACTAGAGAGTATACTTAGAGACTTTATCACTACCCAAAAAGCCTTCAACAAGAATGTGGAAGAAAAACTAGCTAAATTAGATAATCTTTGTTTGAAGGTAGACAACTTAGCCCTTGATGTTGAGATGTTAAAAATTAGAACCTCTCCCCTTGAGGAGAGTAAGGTCACTCCTATTAATGCTATCCAATTACAAATTAATGAAAATATTAGGATGATGGATAAATTCAAAGTAATATGGGCTAGAGAAAAAGAGGAAGAAGATAGAATTAAGAGACTTCCTACCTACCACACAGTAGCCACTATCCAAGTAGTTGAGGATGTGCAAACAGTTAGCACCATCACACCCCTAGTCCCACTGGACCTATCAATGGTGATGCTGCCACCTCAACCATAGATGAAGAAACCTCTACGAACATAGAGGCTTCCAAACAAGTGAGCTTAAATGATATCACTACCTCCTTAATAGATATTAGTGACCTAGACTTTGACCACTGCACTTTACCTGAAGTTATTGGTTTCCTACACAAGATGTCTAGAGACCCCCACACTAGCACACTTAATATTGCCTTCACAGAGCATATCACCAATGCTCTAATCAAAGTTAGGGAGGAGAAGCTTAGACTAGTAGCCTCCATACCTAGGAAGCTAGAAGATGGTTGGGATCCTATGATAAAAATCAAATTGAATAACTTCTCTTGTTATGCTCTTTGTGATGTTGGAGCAAGTACCTCTGTTATGCCCAAAAGAATGTATGATATGCTTGATTTGAAACCTTTTGATCCTTGTTCTTTTGGTGTTCGTCTTGTTGATTCTTCCATAAAGAAACCTTTGGGGAAGATCGACGATGTTCTTATCATTGTCAATGACAATTATGTTCCCGTTGATTTTACTATTATGGACATTGAACGTGAACCTTCTTGTCCAATTATTTTGGGACGTCCTTTTCTTCGCACAATTGGTGCTGTTATTGACATGAAAGAGGGGAATATCAAATTCCAATTCCCTCTCAAGAAAGGGATGAAACATTTCCCTAGGAAAAAGATTAAGTTACCTTTTGAGTCCGTTACACGGGCGAGTTATTCTCTTGAAAAGACTTCATCTTTTGCATTAAGCCTAGCTAATGGCTTTAAAGAAGCGCTTTCGGGAGGCAGCCCGCAACGAATTTAGGTTTTTTTTGCTTTTCTTCTGTTCTTAGTGGTCTTGATGATTATTACTACTGTAGCAACATCATTGTATCTTTATTTTTCAAGCTTTGTGCCTTTTATAGCATCATACGACAAGGGAAGTGAAAGTTGTGACATGCTGTCCAGAAAACAGATTCTGTCCTCGTGACTAGAAAAATCATAGAAAAATCCCAGTTCATCTTTTTGAGATGAAATTTTTACACAGCATGCTCTATAAAATTACAAAACTTGCGCATGTTCTGCGTTTTTTGATTTGAGTTTCAGAAGTACCCCTAAAAAATTCGTTTCTATGTGCTGTTCTGTTTTTCACAGATTCTGCCACGTTTTGTCTCTCTTTACTTTTGCAAACCTTAAGCTTGCTTTTTCTTTGCAAAAACTTTTTGGCAATCTTGAGAAACAATAGCTCTTCGAGATTATCTTTATTTACAGCAAACAAAATTATTTTAGTAGGGAACTAACCTCTCTAATCAGTCTACAATGAGTTATGTATGAAGGGAGTTTTCAAGTGTGCGATGGAAGATGATGAAAGAAGATCCTGGAGTGTCAAACGCTCAAGCTTGGGGATGCCCATGTGCACCCCCAATAAATATTCAAGGAGACTCAAGCATCTAAGCTTGGGGATGCCCCCGTGCATCCCCTTCTTCATCAACAATTATCAGTTCGTCCCTCGCTGCACTATATTTTTATCACTTCATGCGTTATGTGCTATACTTGGAGCGTCTCGCTCTTTACTTTTCTAGGTTTGTTTTTTCTTTGTTTGCTGTAGTAACAAGTTAGATCCCAGCTTACTCTTTTGTGTGGGAGAATTACACGCTCCGCTTGAATTAGACCTCCTCGTAGGATTTTCATGCTTATTCTTTTAGCTGTGAGTTGTTCTTTTTCTTTTCTTAGCTGCTGTTCTGTTTAGTTGTAGTGCTTTAGTTTTTCTAGAGCTTTTCTTTTGTTTTAGGTTGAACTTTCTATAGGTTGAATGTTTTATCGTGTTAGAGAGTTTGCCTGTTGCACTGAGTTTTGTGTCTTGATTAGAAGTAGGTAGTTAAAGTTGATGTTCTCTTTGTAGTAGTAACTTGCAATAGTTTTGAGGTATTGACTAGAGTAATGTTTGAACTTTTGGTGTCAAGAGCTCGAGCCTATTAGTGATAGATGTCGTATTTTGGGCAATCCGTGTGTTTTTCGAAAACCAAAAACCCCTGTTGAGAACTCTAGCTACTAGATGGATCATTAACCTCTGGAGGGTTCTAATATTAGAGTACACTCACGGACCATGAGTCGAGGATGCGCAAGAATAACCAAACCCCCATACACTCCTCCTCGGGGTACTTGTCTCTTTGTGAACCTTCTGATTAGATTGAGAGTTACCGTTAATAAGTGCATGAGTTCTTCGGAATAATGTGAGTATTCGAAAGTTGACACTTCCACCCACCTATACTTTTTCTAGCCTCTTCGGTACCGTGCATTGCCCTTTCTCATCTTGAGAGTTGGCGCATACTTCGCTGGTGCATCCAAACCCTTGGCACGATACACTCTGTCATCATAACCTCCTTATATCTTTCCTCAAAACAGCCACCATACCTACCTACAAGGCATTTCCATAGCCTTTCCGAGATACATTGTCATGCAACATCCATCTTTTCATGACTTGATCCTCATGTCATACCTTTGCATCATGATAGTTATATCTTCTTTATGTGAGTACCTTTGTAAAGTGTGAAAGATCTCCTATATTCTTGTAAAATATAGAGTGTTGCCCCTAAAGTGAGGAAAAGATCCCAAAGAGGACAAAATCAAAAGATCCCAAAGAGGACAAATGAGAGTTAAATAGAAAGAGCCATTGAGGCCACCAAAAAATACAAAAAATAGAAAAAAAGAGAAAAGAAAAATAAAAAGAGAGAAGGGGGCACACTACTATTCCTTTTGAGAGATCCACACTAGTACTTCATCCTCTATCCCTTGTACTCCATAGAGATCATCATTCATGAATATAGCTATGTGGGGACCTTCACACTATAGAACTTGGCTTGTATATTCCAATGATGAGCCTCCTCAAACGAGCTCTAGGTCTTCTTGAGCAAGCAAGTTAGATGCACCTCCACTAGTTCCCTTGGAGAGCTTTTAGCTCACTTGTGCATCCGTTGCATGGAAATCCCTACTCCTCACATCATATCTATCATATGGCTTTCTCTCGCCTATGATTGTCCTCATTGATGTGAGCCTTTCACACCTTTTTTGTCTTCCTCCTCCACCTTCTTTCTGTTTCGCCTTTTAGGTGTCAACTTTCTTGCTCACGCTCATCCATTGCATGAGTGCTAAAAATATCGAAAGGGAGTGGATCAGTTTGAATTGTACCTGGCTAGTGGTCTGGGGACGAGTCAAGATAAGAATCCAAAGGAGACCAAGTGTGAAACTTTAGTAGATAGTTGTTCTCAACAAACCTTTTCTCTCTCTTTTTCCCAGTCCCCTGCTTGCACGCAAACACCATCTGGAGACATTCGAGTCACGGACAGCGAGAGATCTTGCACCTTTTGTTCTTTTGTTGCTTGTGTCAATGCTAATATAGACTCTTTCTTGTTAAGACTTGAATTGAATTGCATGCTTTGATTGCTTTACTTAAAAGTCCTTTTATGGTTGTGTGGCATGTCACCACGGAAATTATGCTTGTTATCATTTACCTACTCGAGGACGAGCAGGAATTAAGCTTGGGGATGTTGATACGTCTGTGACACCCTGGATTTTGGAACTTTCTTTTTCCAAAAACTTTTCGGAATTTTTTTCTGGATTTGCTATTGGATTTGATTTTGATCACCTCGTTGGACTTGAAACTTGAGCATATTTTCTTCCCATGCTCAAGCGGCCCTTGTTTAAAAGCCTTTCCATTGTCATTCCATGGACCCATCTCATCCAAGCCACCATTTTATTCAAGCCTTATATTCCTTTTTCCAATAAAAGGGATATCCCTATTATTTGAGGTTTGTGAAGCAACCCCTATTTATGTTGCTTCATAAATCCCCAAATAATTCCCACATTTCATTGATATCATATCTTTCCAAATTCTCCAAAAACATTTCATAGCCCAAGTGGATTTTTCCTCTAGAAAAATTCATTTGTTTGTGGGGGCAGATTGGAGCTTTGTGAAGGGAGTGCCAGTTTCCTTAATCCATTTCTGGTGAACCTTTTTGTGCAATCTCATATGATAATATGATTGATCTCCACCAAATTCCACCACCATTTGCTTAGCCAAACTCCCACAATAAATTCCCAAAGTTTGGATGCAGCAAGGGGGCATTGTGAAGCAAGTGCATGATAGGGGATCCCATTTGCCTTGAAACTTTTTGAGCATGATCCTACCACCAAGTGACTCCACCAAATCAGAGTTGAGCCAAATCCAATCACCAATGTGGGTGCATGGTCAAGTTGAAGTTTCTGGTCAGTGGGACACATTGTGAAGCAAGTGCTAGCTATGTGTGTCCAATGGCTATGAAATTTTACACACATGGGAACCATGCCAAATAACCAAGTTACACCAATTGTCAGCCAATTCCAATAATCATATGTGACGCTAGCCTCACCAACACCATTCTGACCTATTTGGTGGTTTACAAAGGAAGTACCAAAAATATTGCTCAAATGATGTGAAACTTGGCATACATACTCATCCTAGTGTATGATTGAGCTATGCAAAATATCATTCCTAGGGGATCTATGTACAAGCCATGGAACATCACAAATACCTTTCGCAGCATTGTGCCATTTACAAAGTAAGTACCATTTACATTGCTTTGTTTGAGCCCAAAATCCACAGTACTCTAGTCCTTTGTACCCCAAAGCCATGTGACAACTTGGTCCTACCCAAAACTCCACCATGTGAGCACTACTTCCTGTCAAAGTTTGCTGCATCCAACTTCAGGATGAGATAGAGATCACCACAGTGCATCTATTGCCAAGCCAGCTGTACCACTGTGCTAAGCGTGCGAAGTACTACACGTTAGACATCCTTGGCCACGAAGAAACCCACTGTGGCCACCAGTGCACTTTGGTGGCCACGCTCTTGGCAGCATGCGGCGTGCACTGGACGCGCTCCGGGCGTGCTAGAGGCGTCCACGTCGGGCGCCAGTGCTCCCCTGTCCTCTTCCTGTTGTCACTCCGCGCCGCAAGGCTTTTCAGCCGCCCCATGCCGCACGCCTGCCGTCTCGTCGCCCTCCTCGCCGCTGTTCACCCGCACGCCTCGACCGCACCTCCGCATCGCGGCCCGGAGCTCGCATCGCGCCCCCCCCCTATAAAAGGAGGCGCCCCCGAGCACTCCAGCAGCATCCATCAGTCTCCCCTCCCTCGTAGCCATCTCCTCCCCCAACGAATCGAGCCGGGGCGCTCAATTTTCTCCCCACGGCCACCATTGCCGCCGCCGGCCCTCCCCGGTGATTTTCGAAGCCGAGCTCCCCCTCTCCCTCCAATCCGCCCGAGAGCACCACTAGCTCCACCATGCCCCAGTCACGGCCCCGGGCTCCCCTCGCCGCAGCTCGTGTAGCCGTCAGGGCTGGCTGGAAGGCCGCGACACCCTGGCCCTGCCCGCGGTAGTCGGCGCAGTAGGCGGCCCCGCGCAGCCCCGCGGCATACAGCAGGCGCGGGCCGGCGAGCCGCATCGGGCGGGCACACCGGCGAGCTCGCCAGCTCCTCCCGTCGTCGGCGCCCCGCGCGGCTAGCGTCCTCTATTTCCCGTCGTGGGGAAGAAGAAGGAGAGAAGCAGGGGAGGAGAGAGAAGCCGCGGACACCTCCTGGCATTGACCCCTCGAAGGGGTATGACCCTCTGACCGCCGGGCCCCGCCTGTCAGCCGGTTAGGCCACGGGCCCGTTTCCTTTCAGAGAAGACGCCTTTCCCAAAAAGACGTTTTCCCCACTCGGGAAGCGTACTCCTTGCCCTTCGGCCAGAAATACGTTTTCCCCACGGGGAAGCGTATTTTCGTCGTCAGCAACCCAGAAATACGCTTTCAGCTGCTGGAAAGCGTATTCCACCAAATCCAACCCCTCCGACACTGTTTCGTTGATATCTCCGCAACCGTAAGTCCAAACGGGTTGATTCTTTTTGCGTTTTTCTCATATCGAGCTCCTCTTCAGTTTGGAATAGGTTGCATGCCATGTTTTTGTGATGTTATTTGCTGGTCAAACAAAAGATGGCGGTTGACCTTTTGCCCGTTGCTTTTTTTACAAAATGTTTTGCAAGATTTTGCTTGTTTCGAAGATCCGGGAGTATTTCACACTCCTCTGGTGAAAGGCAAGCCACAATACCCTTTGCACCTTTGCAAAGCTTTGGCACGCTTCTAAAATTGTTTTTTGATGATATGCTATATCAATGACCGTGATCTTGTTGCCATGCTATGATTGATGTTATACCGCCATGCTATCTTTGAATATGCTACTGCTATTGCTATGTTTTGCCATGTTACATCCATGCTATGCTTGATTATATCTTTGCCATGTTATGATATGCACCATCTAACCACAAAAACACCATGCTAAGTTGATCATGTTATCTCTATGCTAGTTCATGCTATGCCTAAGTTATGCTTAACCGCATTCATAATGTTGCCATGTTAAATAACTTAATCTTTGTAACACGGATAAGTTCACCAACTAAAAATGTGTTTGATCATATCTGAAACTTTCATGTTAATATGCTATGCATTGTTATGATCTGATACTCATGTTGCACCTGATACTTGTGTTCGCTGTTGGAGAAATGCTTCGTGACAAGTTGATCAGGTGCCACCGAACCGGACTTATCCGTGCAGCCACATTTTCTTGTATGGGCGGGCCTTGATTCGGTCTGCCGGTGGGTTCTCTTATTTGTATCGCCATCTAGGGGAGGTTATGCACACACGCTACCCTGGCCTGGTAGGTGGTGATAACCTTGAAAGCCAGAGTTGTTATGCGCGCGGTCCAGTGTTGGGCAAAGTTTAGTGGTTCTGGTGGTAACGAAGGACACCTAACCACAGGTGGTTCTGGTGGTAACGTGGACACCTAACCACAGGGCTACCCAAGACGGAATGTCGGTGATACGGTAAGAGGGACACTCGGTATATCGGTCTCGTTGGAGATGTCCTAGTCCACTACTGCGGTGCGAGTTCCAAGGATCCTGTGGGACTGTTGACACCCGTTTTTGGCACGGCAATGAACCTATATAGGATGACCTCAAATGAATAAGTGCTCTACATGAAAAAGTTGGGTATTGTCGATATGAACAACTTTGTAGTTCGAGCCATGATCATCTGATTCCATCTCAAGGGCCGAAACTATGTTTGAAGCAATAAGACCCTGCCATTCGAAGTACTATTCTGCCAGTTAGGGCATCAAGACATCCTCAAATGGGAAAATGTTCTACATAGGCCGGCTTCGTCTCTTCGAACCGGTTGATTTTGATATTTGAAACGTCCAAATCCGAGTTAGTATGAAGAAGTTATTGCCAAAACAGTGCAGCACTTGAGAACCAGGTCGGACCGTCCGAGGTGGAAACCGGACCGTCCGACCCTATGGTCCGGACCGTCCGGGATAAAGTCCGGACGTCCGAACCCTCGATCCGGGTCCGAATTTGATCGGGGTTTTGGCAGTTTTGACGCGAATCTGAGCCCTTTTCTTGCCCGGAAAGTCCAACCCCCTCATAAATAGATAAGGTGACGGCCGATTGAAACAACACACAATCGAACAAACATATCTACACTTCCAAACCCTAATTTTATCTCTCTCTCCCTTGTATCTTTCTTCTCGTTCTTCGTTCGTTCTTGTTCTTGCAGGGCAACGATCCACGAGGCCCTAGGGGCGATCAGGTCGACCTAGGGCAGCCCATAGCCGCCGTGCTCCCTGACGGGGTCCCTCCCGGGAGTGTGGGGTTTCGGGTCTACAAAAGCGTCCGCCGGATTGCTTGCGTACCGCGATTCCGGTCGGGTCTCCTTCGACGTGAGTTGCGGTGTATCACCCCCGGCGTCGAGGGTACACGTGACGTGTTCGTGTGTCAACACACTTTTTGGCGACTCCGCTGGGGACGAAAGCTTTGAACAGTCTCCGGCCTGTTCTTGCTACGAGGAAAATCGTCATCAAGTTGCTGCAATCTACATCGGTAACATGTATCATCAATCTCCTTATGTAGATGCAAATAATTCATATGTTGTTGCTAGATCTCCTAATGAGCATGTTGCATCGGCTAGCTCTAGTTTTATCAATACATCTAACTATGTACAACAACCGGTTCATCCTAATCCCTATGCTTCAAATCCTAGTTCTAGCAACATGCAACATATGTATCTCGATTCTCATGCATCGGCAACCCCAGAAATATATATGCCGATGAACAACATGTTGAGTTCGGTTAATCAAGTTGAAACACCCCATGTAGGGAACTTAAATAATATGCAACAAAGTGTTTCACCTTTTTATTCATCGGCACCTAACTTGCAATATGTTAATTCATCTTTGAATATGCCGATGGATATGGGAATTGGACATGCTACAACTAGTTATTTAGCCAATTATTCTCAACCTTCATGTGCTGCATCTCATAATATTAATTGTTCAACATCATATGCAAATATTTGTAACTCGGCTCACTTTGGTGATTATAGCCGAGTGAATACAGGAGCGTATGTGCCTAATGTCGCAGGAGATGAAAGGGTTCTGGCTGCGATGAAAAGATTAGCCCAAGATAAAAGGTTTAGTGCTCTTTGCCTTGAGCAGCTTGAAAAGGGTTTGTTTCCTGATTTTAAAGCAATAAGAGCTAGAGTTTTGCAAGAAGACGAGGTGTTGACAACTAATACAACAGTACACAATTCCGAGTTACAGTATCTTGCACAAGTGCAAAGCTCCAAGTTGCAATACCCTGTACACCAATGGCCAAGAGAGATTGAAGGACTCGGGAGGCAATCCTATCCGAGTTGGACAGAGTCTAAAGAAAAATATATGGACCGTATGAACGAGGTCAAGCCGAAGTTTGGAGGGAATAGCACAGATGAATTCACCACGCCGACTCTTGAAGAATTACCAATTGAGTATCAACGAATTTATGAAGCACTCAAGATGAAGCGTGAGGAGGAGGTTGAAAGGCTCAAGAAACAACATGAAGCGGAGGATTTTCAAGAATACATAAAGCTCTCTCATTTGAGTGGTAATCATGTTGGCCCTTCTGTGATGTTGCGGCAAGATAAAAAAGAAACTCTTCAAGCAAATCAGCAAGAAAAGATTGACTCGGCTAATACTGTTGAATCACTTGACGCCAATAAAAATGCGACTACATCTTCTACAGCCGAGTCATGCAATACGAGTGGCAAGTCCGATAAGAAAAAAGACCACCCGGGTGACGCAATCGATTCTACAGAAGCCGAACCAAACAGTTCTGGCGATAACAAGTCGGGTGATACGTCCAAAACGTATCGATAATTTCTGCTTTCTCCATGCATGTTTTGTGTGATATTGCTATGATCTAGATACACTTTCATACATTTTTGATCATATTTGGACTAACCTATTAACTCAGTGCACCCCAGTGCCAGTTCCTGTTTTCTGCTGTTTTTCTATTTCAGTCTTCCCCCATATAAAAAGTGCCAGAAAAATTCGGGAAAATTCAGATAAAAAATTAGCGTGAGGGAAGCTTCGAGAAAAGCCCGGGAGGGGCCAGGGGGGCCCAGGCGGCCACCCGGCGCGGCCCCACCCCTGGCCACGCCAGGGGGCGCCTGGGGCCCCTGGTCCACCTCTGGCTGCCCCCCTTCGCCTATTTATCCCCCGTCACGGGAAAACTCTAGAAGAGGAACCCTATTCCGCGAACTCGCCTCTTTTCCGCCGCCGCCGCGCTTCCAAGATCGGGAGCACCAGAAGACCTCTTCCCGGCACCCTGCCGGAGGGAGGATTGACCTCCGGGAGTCTCCTCTCCACCATGGATGCTCCCCGGATGTCTCGCGAGTAGTTTTCCTTGGACCATGGGTCTGTGATCAGTAGCTATGTGATGTTCTCCTCCCCTCTTTGATCTTCATTGTTTAGACCTCGTGAGCTGCCCTACATGATCGAGGCACCTTTGTAATATTTCTGCTATTGCTATGTTGAGTTTCATCGGATCTGCTGGATTATGAGATTATGTTCAGATTGTGATAGAGTAATATATTTGGTTTTTATCTCTTATATTTTTGTTCCTAAGTAATTCTTGCATGCTCTCCATTGCTGTTTATTGCTTTGGCCAAGTAGTAGGTAGTGACTCCAAGAGGGAGCGTTGTGCTAGATTGTGGGTTCATGCCTCCCCGATGACATGCTTGAGTGACAGAAACATGAGTCTAGGGGATGTGCTGTTGCCACAAGGGGGAAAACAACGGTGCTTGTAACCGCGGTTACAAGGATTGTTTACTTTACGCAAGGTTCTTTTTAATGCAGTTGTCTGTTGCTTTGGGTTTACACTTTGGGTGGGGCTCGCAACTTAATACCAGCGAGATGTTCTGGCTAGATATCTCAAGGTGGATGATTAGTAGTAGATGCAGATGGATTTCGGTCTACTTACCTTGGCGTACTGCCTGTGCTTTTGAACCTCTTCCTTTCTTTTGTAGCATAGTTAGCATTGCGGTGCGTTCTTAATCATGTCAATTGCCTTTCTGTAATTTGTTTACCTCGCATAGCATTTTTATCGTCTTTTGGGAGAGAGACATCACTAGCGAACATCACGTATCCCGGTCCATATCCTCATTATTGTTTCCAAGCTATATTTACTTTACTGCATTTACTTTCAAGTTGCTATCATTATCCCCTTGCGTTTTATCATTTGTGTACAACAAGACCGGAGAGATTGACAACCTCTCTGAACTTCGTTGGGAGCAAAGTTATCTGTATCTGTGTGCAGGTCTGCGTCAGTTGCGCCGCTGACACCTACTTATCATCTCTGGAGTCCTACTGGAGACAAACCTGGGTATCTTTACTGAGGGAAATTTGCTGCTGTACCGCATCACGCCTTCCACTTGGGGCCTACCAACGAAGGGCGAGAAGCCGTCATCAAGAGCAATTTCTGCCGCCGTTGCCGGGGACTCCAAGTGCTAAGATAGGGGAGTTGCACACTACCCTTTACCTTTGTTTTTCAGTCTTGATAGTTTATCTTTCAGTTTTTATCTTTGTGTCTTTTATCAAAAACTAAAAAAAAATCTGCCACACTTGCTGCTACTATGGGTTCCACTGAAAACACCAAGTTGTGTGACTTCACTAGTCACAACAACCAAGACTTTATCTGCACTTCCATTGCCACACCTGCCACTTCAGCTACCTCTTATGAAACTAAACCTGCTTTGCTAAACCTTGTTATGAGAGATCAATTCTCTGGTGCTGGAGATGATGCTGCTTTACACTTGAATAATTTTGTTGAATTATGTGATATGCAAAAGTATAAAGAAGTGGAAGGTGATGTTGTTAAGCTTAAGCTCTTTCCTTTCTCTTTAAGGGGAGATGCTAAAATCTGGTTTCAATCTTTGCCTAGAAATAGCATAGATTCTTGGGATAAGTGCAAAGATGATTTTATAGGGAAGTACTACCCTCCTGCTAAGATTATCCAATTGAGGAGCAATATTATGAATTTCAAGCAATTGGATAATGAACACGTTGCCCAAGCTTGGGAACGAATGAAATCTCTTGTTAAGAAATTCCCTACACATGGTTTGACTACTTGGATGGTTATCCAGACTTTTTATGCAGGCTTGAACTTTACCTCGCGGAACCTGTTAGATTCGGCCGCGGGAGGAACCTTTATGTCAACTACACTTGGTGCTGCCACAAAGCTTCTCGATGAGATGATGACCAATTATTACCAATGGCACTCTGAACGCGCTCCAACAGGTAGGAAGGTAAACTCTGTCGAGGAAATTACCTCCCTCAATGAAAAAGTTGATTTAATTATGTCTCTACTTACCAAGCAACCTTCTATTGATCCTCATGATGTTCCTTTAAATTCTTTGGTTGCTCAAGAACAAGTAGATGTGAACTTTATTGCTAGAAACAACTTCAACAACAGTGCTTATAGGGGAAATTTTGCTAGCAATCCTAGACCGTTCCCATCTAACTATGGGAACAACAACACTTACCCTAGCAACAAGAACCCCTCTTCTGAATTAGAAAGTTAGAGACTTTATCACTACCAAAAAAGCCTTCAACAAAAATGTAGAAGAGAAATTATCTAAAATAGATAATCACTCTTTGAAGGTAGAAAGCTTAGCCCTTGATATTGAGATGCTCAAAATTAGAACCTCTCCCCTTGAGGAGAATAAAGTCACTCCTATTAATGCTATCCAGTTGCAAATTAATGAAAATATTAGGATGATGGCTAAACTTAAAGAAAGATGGGCTAGAGAAAAAGAGGAAGAGGATAGAATTAAGAGCCTTCCTACACACCACACAGTTGCCACTATCCAAATTGTTGAGGACACTCAAACTATTAGCACCCAATGCACTCCTAGTCCCGTTAGACCTATTAATGATGATGCTAATACCTCAACCGTAGAAAAAGAAACTCCTATGAACATAGAGGGTTTCAAACAAGTGAGCCTAGATGACACTACTACCACCTTTGATAGTAGTGATATTGATTTTGATAGTTGTACCCTCTCAGAAGTTATCAGTTTACTACACAAAATGTCTAGAGACCCCCACACTAGCACACTTAATCTTGCCTTCACGGAGCATATCACAAATGCTCTTATCAAAGCTAGGGAGGAGAAGCTTAGAGTAGAAGCCTCAATACCTAGGAAGCTAGAGGATGGTTGGGACCCTATGATCAAAATAAAATTGAATAACTTCTCTTGCTATGCTTTATGTGATGTTGGAGCTAGTACCTCTGTTATGCCCAAAAGAATATTTGATATGTTTGAATTGAAGCCTTTTGAGCCTTGTTCTTTTGGTGTTCGTCTTGTTGATTCTTCCATAAAGAAACCTTTGGGGAAGATCAATGATGTTCTTATCATTGTCAATGAAAACTATGTTCCCGTTGATTTTATTGTTATGGTTATAGAGTGTGAACCTTTGTGTCCAATCATTTTGGGACGTCCTTTTCTTCGCACCGTTGGTGCAGTTATTGACATGAAAGAGGGGAATATAAAATTCCAATTCCCATTCAAAAATGGGATGGAACACTTCCCTAGAAAGAAAATCAAGTTACCTTATGAGTTCGTTACTCGGGCTAGTTATTCTCTTTCTCTTGATAAAACTTGATTCTTCTTTTTTGCATCATGCCTAGCTAATGGCTTTAAAGAAGCGCTTTCGGGAGGCAGCCCGCAACGAATTTAGGTTTTTCTTTTTTGCTTTTGTTGTGTCTTGATGATTTTTACTACTGTATCAACATCATTGTATCTTTACTTTTCAGCTTTGTGCCAAGTTATAGCCTCTTACGGCAAGTGAAGTAAAAGTTGTGACATGCTGTCCAGAAAACAGATTCTGTCCTCGTGACCAGAAAAATTCCAGAAAAATCCCAGTTCATCTTTTTAAGCTGAATTTTTTTACACATTATGCTCTATACAATTATGAAACTTCCTTATGTTATGAGTTTTTTGATTTGAGTTGCAGAATTGCCCCTAAAAAATTATTTACTATCTTCTGTTCTGTTTTTCACAGATTCTGCCACATTTTGTCTCTCCTTACTTTTGCAAACCTTAAGCTTGCTTTTTCTTTGAAAAAACTTTTTGGCACTCTTGAGAAACAGTAGCTCTTCAAGATTATCTTTATATCCAGTGGAGAAAAATTATTTATTAAGGGTACTAACCTCTCTAATCAGCTTATCATGAGTTATGTATGAAGGGAGTTTTCAAGTGTGCGTTGGAAGATGATGAAAGAAGATCCAGGAGTGTCAAGCGCTCAAGCTTGGGGATGCCCCCATGCATCCCCAATAAATATTCAAGGAGACTCAAGCGTCTAAGCTTGGGGATGCCCCCGTGCATCCCCTTATCCATCAACCATCATCAGTTCGTCCTTCGTCTCACTATATTTTTATCACTTCATGTGTTATGTGCTATGCTTGGAGCGTCTCTCTCTTAGGTTTTGTTTTTAGTTTTCTTTAGCTTTGCTTGCTGTTCATAACAAGTTAGATCCCATCTTACTTTGTGTGGGAGAGAAACACGCTCCACTTTCAAAATCTAGAACACATCATAGGATTTTTCCTGCCTATCTTTTTGCTGTTGTGTGTTCTTTATCTTTTCATAGCTACTTCCATGTTTAGTTTTAGTCTTAGTTTGTCTTTAGCAAGATCTTTGGCTTTTGTTTAGTTTGTTGCTATAACTCTTTTTAGTTTTCATGTTTATCTTGTTAAGAGAGTTGGTTGTTGCACTGAGTTGTGTTTTGTCTTGAAAGTAGGTAATTGAGGTTGCTATTTAATTTTAGTAGTAGCTTGCAATAGTTTTGAGGCACTGTTGTGAGTAATGTTTGGAATTTTGGTGTCAAGAGCTCTTGCCTATTAGTGATAGGTGTCGCATTTTGGGCAATCCGTGTTTATTTTCAAAACCTACAAAACTAGTTGAGAACTCTAGCTACTAGATAGATCACTACTCTTCTGAGGAGTCGAATATTAGAGTACACTCACGTACCATGAGTCGAGGATGCGCAAGGATAACCAAACCCCGATACACTCCTCCTCGGGGTACTTGTCTCTTTGTGAACCTCCTCATTAGATTGAGAGTTACCGATAATAAGTGCATGAGTTCTTCAGACTAATGTAAGTATTGAAAGTTGACACTTCCACCTTCCCATATTTTGCTAGCCTTTCCCGTGCCGTGCATTGCCTTATACTCACTCCGAGAGTTGGTGTCCACCTTCGCCGGTACATCCAAACCCTTGGCATGATACGCTCTGTCATCATAAGCCTCCCTTTATCCTTCCTCAAAACATCCACCATACCTACCTATCAAGGCATTTCCATAGCCTTTCCGAGTTACATTGCCATGCAACTTCCACCTCTTCATGACTTGATCTTCATGTCATACATGTTCCTGCTACACATGTAGTTACATCTTCTTTATGATTTTGAGTACCTTGTAAAGTGTGAAAGATCTCCTTTTACCTTCTTGTAAAATAGAGTGTTGCCCTTAAGTGAGGAAAAGATCCCAAAGTGGACACATTAAAAGATCCCAAAGAGGACAAATGAGAGTTAAATAGAAAGAGCCATTGAGGCAAACAAAAAAATACAAAAAAATAGAAAAAATAGAAAAAGAAATAAAAAGAGAGAAAGGGGCAACACTACTATCCTTTTGAGAGATCCACACTAGTACTCCCTCTATATCTTTGTACTCCATAGAGATGATCTTTATGCATATAGTTTGGAGAGCTTCTTAGCTCGTATGTGCATCCATTGCATGGCAATCCCTACTCCTCACATCATATCTATCATTTGGCATCTCTTGCCTATGATTGTCCTCATTGACGTGAGCCTTTATCATCCTTTTTGTCTTCCTCCTCCACCATACTTCTCTCTTTGCCATCTTAAGTGTCAACTCTCGTGCTTACGCTCATCCATTGCATGAGTGCTCCAAATATCGAAAAGGAGTGGATCAAATTGACTTGTACCTGGCTAGTGGTCTGGGGACGAGTCAAGATAAGATTCCAGAAGAAGACCAAGTGTGAAACTTTAGTAGATTGAGTTCTCAACACAAAAATTACTTTTTCTCGTATTCCCTATCCCCCTTCTTGCACGCAAATACCATTTGGAGACATTCGTGTCACGGACAGCGAGAGCTCTTGCACCTATTGTTCTTTTGTTACTTATTTCAATGCTAATATAGACTCTTGCCTGTTATGACTTGAATTGAATCTCTGACCTTGATTGCTTTACTTTTCAAAGTTATTTTATGGTTGCTAGCATGTCACCACAGAAATTATGCTTGTTATCATTTACCTACTCGAGGACGAGAAGGAATTAAGCTTGGGGATGTTGATATATCGAAAACGCATCGATAATTTCTGCTTGCTCCATGCATGTTTTGTGTGATATTGCTATGATCTTGATACACTTTCATACATTTTTGATCATATTTGGACAAACCTATTAACTCAGTGCACCCCAGTGCCAGTTCCTGTTTTCTGATGTTTTTCTATTTCAGCTTTCCCCCATATAAAAAGTGCCAGAAAAGTTCGGGAAAATTCAGATAAAAAATCAGCGTGACGGAAGCTTCGAGAAAAGCCCGGGAGGGGCCAGAGGGGGGCCAAGGGGCCCAGGCGGCCACCCGGCGCGGCCCCACCCCTGGCCGCGCCAGGGGGCGCCTAGGGCCCCTGGTCCACCTCTGGCTGCCCCCTTCGCCTATTTATCCCCCGTCACGGGAAAACTCCAGAAGAGGAACCCTATTCCGCGAACTCGCCTCTGTTCCGCCGCCGCCGCGCTTCCAAGATCGGGAGCACCAGAAGACCTCTTCCCGGCACCCTGCCGGAGGGAGGATTGACCTCCGGGAGTCTCCTCTCCACCATGGATGCTCCCCGGATGTCTCGTGAGTAGTTTTCCTTGGACCATGGGTCCGTGAGCAATAGCTATGTGATGTTCTCCTCCCCTCTTTGATCTTCATTGTTTAGACCTCGTGAGCTGCCCTACATGATCGAGGCACCTTTGTAATATTTTGCTATTGCTATGTTGAGTTTGATCGGATCTGATGGTTTATAAGATTATGTTCAGATTGTGACAGAGTAATATATTTGGTTTTTATCTCTTATATTTTTGTTCCTAAGTAATTCTTAATTGCTCTCCGTTGCTGTTTATTGCTTTGGCCAAGTAGTAGGTAGTGACTCCAAGAGGGAGCATTGTGCTAGATTGTGGGTTCATGCCTCCCCGATGACATGCTTGAGTGAGAGAAACATGAATCTAGGGGATGTGCTGTTGCCACAAGGGGGAAAACAACGGTGCTTGTAACCGCGGTTACAAGGATTGTTTACTTTACGCAAAGTTCTTTTTAATGCAGTTGTCTGTTGCTTTGGGTTTACACTTTGGGTGGGGCTCGCAACTTAATACCAGCGAGATGTTCTGGATAGATATCTCAAGGTGGATGATTAGTAGTAGATGCAGATGGATTTCGGTCTACTTACCTTGGTGTACTGCCTGTGCTTTTGAACCTCTTCCTTTCTTTTGTAGCATAGTTAGCATTGCGGTGCGTTCTTAATCCTGTCAATTGCCTTTCTGTAATTTGTTTACCTCGCATAGCATTTTTATCGTCTTTTGGGAGAGAGACATCACTAGTGAACATCACGTATCCCGGTCCATATCCTAATTATTGTTTCCAATCTATATTTACTTTTCTGCATTTACTTTCAAGTTGCTATCATTATCCCCTTGCGTTTTATCATTTGTGAACAACAAGACCGGAGAGATTGACAACCTCTCTGAACTTCGTTGGGAGCAAAGTTATCTGTGTCTGTGTGCAGGTCCGCGTCAGTTGCGCCGCTGACACCTACTTATCATCTCTGGAGTCCTACTGGAGACAAACCTTGGTATCTTTACTGAGGGAAACTTGTTGCTGTACCGCATCACGCCTTCCACTTGGGGCCTACCAACGAAGGGCGAGAAGCCGTCATCATCGGGCGCGCACACTGATTCCATCGAGCCAACAAAGGGAAACTTTGTCGACAAAGAGTATGGAAAAAGACGCAAGTCAGTCGTGCTCAATTTTTCTGGATGCAAAGGAGTTTATGTATTACCCGATGAGTTCCGTGCCAAATATGATGAACATCGAAATCAAAAGGACACGACCGAGCAAGATTCGGTCAATGATGAACATCAAGAACTAGAAAGCGGTGACACGGAACAAAATCCAGAAAAGGAAGACGTGACGTTGGAGAATAATCAAAAACTGGAGCAAGCTATTATTCAATTCACACAACCATCATGCTCTCCCAACGCGTATGAAAAGGTATGTCTAGCAAGTAATTTATCTATTTTCCGATTTGGTCATAATTTTAGTGTTGATGTAACTATTAGTAAATTTCTCATAACAAATCTTGAGAGACCAATGAAGAAGGATAATTTACTTGTTAGCAATACTATTAGAAAAAGCATACCGGTCAACACATTGTGCCACTTAGAAAGACCGGTAGTGACTTATTATTACATCAAAAGCTTTTCCCATTGTTTCATTTAAAGTTTATATATACATGGGTAGCTTTTCTTATTTCATACTTGGCTTGCATTTGGTCTCAATTGAGACATATTTGTTATAATATTTTTGATTTCAGAAATATAAAGCCAAGGTTTGAATTTTCCGAGAAAACCGATAGTAGTGTAATTTCTTATTCAAAGTCATCGGAGATGGGGTGCGAAACACAATGCATAGCCGAATGGGGTGATGCAAAATCTGAACTGTTTGTTTGCTTACTTCCAAAGCCGTTCTCGCACCAAGATCGGCTAGAAAACAAAGTGATTACCTTCGATTCAAATATGTGTGATCGGATCTTTGATTTATTGCTGAAGAATGATTATATTAGAATTCTTGATCACCATTTTAGGCCATCAATCCAAGGACAAATGTATTGTAAGTTACATAATTCGTTCAAGCATAATTTTGAGGATTGCAATATGTTTCGTCAAATAGTTAAATCGGCCATTGATGGTGGACGATTGAAACTTGTTAAAACACCAAGGGATCATCATGCTATTCCTATTGGTCCTGATGGCAAAAAGTTTTTGCATCGGTTGCTTCAAGCCGATTCATTTAAGGACAAGAAGGTAAAAACTGCAGGTGATGGGATCAAGCTTTCAAGGACACAAATTATTCCTGAGCGCAATAATGATATTCTTGAAGGCGAGAATTCTGTCAAAGTTACAATGAAGACGCCAAGCATAGGGGGGAAGCAAGCAAATCCAAAGATCGATGCAAGGAAAACCAAAGAGAGCAAAGGCCGATATAAGCAGAAGGGTGAGAAATCAAAGGTCACTTTCGCGCAACTATTGGAAAAATATCATAAGATAAGTGAGGAGAAAATTGCTCATCGGCCAAGTAATTCAAAAACATCAAGATCACCCCTAGGCGCAAATCTGACCGGTATTGGCAAAGTGGTAATTTCAATACATCATACTCATATCCTTATTTTGAGCCGCCAGTACCAGCGTCATGGGTACCTCCCTATGCTTATATGAATCAATATCCATCACGGGACAGGTATAATTCTAGGGCACATTATCCATCTTATTTTGAACCATCTCATCAAGATTATGCAGCTCCAAGAAGGTCCACATTCGATGAACAATTGCATAACAAAGACCGTTTCAATCGAAAGGAATCGGTCCGGAGCTCAAGGAAGAAGAATGAGGTGGTCAAGCAAGTATATCGTGTCAAAAAGGATGGTAGGAAGTGTGCCACTTCAGATTTAATTTCAAATAATGAAGAGTCAATTAAAGCATTGAAATTGGCTACTAAAGGCAAAGGCGTGGAGCAAGTTCAGAATCAAGATGTCAAATCTGAACAAAAGGAGCTGAGAGTGCACAAGATCAAAAGTGAATTGCCACTTCTTGAAAAAGAATCACAATCGAGATGTTCACTCGGTTTATCATATTGGTAGAAGAAGAAATTGCAAAAACTTAGTGCACGAGAACTTGAAAAGAAGAATATGGCATGGGTCCTCAAGAAGAACAGTCAAACCAAAAATGATGTGCAAGCTTCTATTTTAGAGAATACAACCAAAGTGAAGAAGGAGAAATCATCTCATAAAAGATTAAGCCGAAGGTTTCCATCATCCAACCGGAATCTTCGATTAGCACATCATTCATATTCTTCAAACATGTCATTGATGCCTTTATCATGGAATTCATCCTCAGGTATGATTGGTTACCCTCCATGGACTTATTTTGATCCATGGATGCAATACAATTTCTTACATCATGATAGGGGATTACCAAGTCACTATGAATTTTATTAGTTTCATTCTTCTTGCTAATTCAAGGGGCCGAAATATTTGATTTGTTATTTCATTTGTTTTTTTCGGCTATATATGCTTTGGTGGATGAATTCTACATGTCGTTTATACTAATGGCCGATATTTCTTCTATCGTCCTAAGACTACATCTAAACATGGCCGGTGTGGTTTTCTAAACATCGTCCTTAGTTTTGTTGGAGATTGAGACAAGGTGTACATTCGCTAAAAATATGTTGCATGGACCAATTCATAAGTTGCAGAATTGGTGAGTGGGATTATGCTTTGGCTAGATATGATATAGCTAAAATCTATGAGAAGCTAAATCATCGTTGTTTTTATTATTGAATATAATATTGTTATGAACCTTATCTCATTATTGCCATGGATATTATATTTTGGTGGTTTAGTTGGTAGCAACAGCCAAGGTTTTGGTATTGTTTTTATATCTCCTCATGGTGCTGTTTTGAAGCCTCATGTCGCTTAAATGTTGTTGCATGAACAATGAAAGCTGAATATGTTATTATTCGGTTCAGAACTTTTGCTTGATATAGGTGCTACCCATATTGAGGCTTTTGGTGATTCGTTATTAGTTGTCCAACAAGTATATATGAATTTCATATATTTTGACGAATCACTTCGTATTTATCTTGATAAGTGTCTAGATATAATTTCTTTATCCGATTACTTTATTGTTTCTCATATATTTAGACATGACATTGAAGATAAAAATGAGTTGGTACAGCAAGCATCCGGCTATTATGTTAATCATGGTGTATTTCACAAGAGCCGATGCAGAGTTTGCCAACATGGGGAAGGCCGAATCGGAGCTTACCGTTTTCGGCCACTAATGGAAATTTATATGCAGGCGAAGGCAAGATTGCGAGAAGTTCACTATTTTTTATTTACAAGACTCTTGCAAGAGGGTGGACAATATGATTCAGTGGATATATTTGAGATGGATCTAGATATATGGGAATTATTGACGAATTTCTTATGGTGTTATTCTCAAGTTCAGAAGGTTGCACCCAAGTCTGCATAAAAGGGATCAAACAAGCAATGGATGATACATGATTAATCGTGCTAACAAATAGCCGATATATGATTATCGTCTCAAGGATAAGCATGGCCGATATATAGTTATCGCCCTTAGAAAACACATGGCCGATGGAGTGTTGACATCGTCCTTAGAACAAGCCTGGGCAAGATATTTTTCGGCACACAATTTTTTCCGAAAAACAGGGGGGCATGTGTTGACACCCGTTTTTGGCACGGCAATGAACCTATATAAGATGACCTCAAATGAAGAAGCGCTCTACATGAAAAAGTTGGGTATTGTCGATATGAACAACTTTGTAGTTCGATCCATGATCATCCGATTCCATCTCAAGGGCCGAAACTATGTTTGAAGCAATAAGACCCTAACATTCGGAGTACAATTCTGCCAATTAGGGCATCAAGACATCCTCAAATGGGGAAATGTTCTACATAGGCCGGCTTCGTCTCATCGAACTGGTTGACTTTGATATTTGAAACGCCCAAATCCGAGTTCGTATGAAGAAGTTATTGCCAAAACAGTGCAGCACTGGAAAACCAAGTCGGACCGTCCGAGGTGGAAACCGAACCGTCCGAGCTAAGGTAGGACCGTCCGACTTTGAAGTCGGACCGTCCGACTTGAGGACCCCGATTATAGAAAGATTTTTACCTCAGCTCGGACCTTCTGACCTATAAGCCGGACCGTCCGACCCTATGGTCCGGACCGTCCAGGATAAAGTCCGGACGTCTGAACCCCAGATCCGGGTTCGAATTTGATCGGGGTTTTGGCAGTTTTGACGCGAATCTGAGCCATTTTCTTGCACGGAAAGTCCAACCCCCTCATAAATAGATGAGGTGACGGCCGATTGAAATAACACACAATCGAACAAACATATCTACACTTCCAAACCCTAATTTTATCTCTCCCTCCCTTGTATCTTTCTTCTCGTTCTTCGTTCGTTCATGTTCTTGCAGGGCAACGATCCACGAGGCCGTAGGGGCGATCAGGTCGACCTAGGGCAGCCCATAGCCTCCGTGCTCCCTGACGGGGTCCCTCCCGGGAGTGTGGGGTTTCGGGTCTACAAAAGCGCCCGCCGGATTGCTTGCGTACCGCGCTTCCGGTCGGGTCTCCTTCGACGTGAGTTGCGGTGTATCACCCCCGGCGTCGAGGGTACACATGACGTGTTCATGTGTCAACAGGGACAAGTACCGGGGTGCTGGATGGAGGAGGAACTCCATAATGTGGGTAACGTGCACAAACTCTGCAGAGTCAAAATCTATTCGAATAGCCGCGTCCTGGGTCATGGGACACAGTTCGTACTAGGTCACACCATATGCTCAACTTGAGTACGGTGGCAAGTTTGCGGTAAGTGGATGGTTATACGATAAGTGGATTGGTTGGGTGGTAACGAAGGACACCTAACCCGTTGAATGGTCGTGCGATGGCCCGTTTGGTCATGCGACGACCTGTGGAAGTGATTGGTCACGAGGTGACCCGGTGCATGAGTCTATAAGGACTCCGAGGTAAGCCACGTGATCGTGCGACGATCATGTGGAGTGCATTGTGTGTGCATTAGACTTAATGTTGTTAACATGCTTGATGAATACCTGTTTGCATGTTATTGCTGCTCACCTGTTTAATTCACTAATATACCTTAACCTGTTGCCATGTTATTGTTTTGCCTTGTTGCATGGTTGTTGTGATCTTGCGAGTACATTCAATGTACTGACCTGGCGTGTTATGCCAGATTTGTAGGCCGTGCTTTGGATGCGTAGGACGACGTTCCCGGTGTTTGCGAGCTAGGAGGTGTCCCAGCCAGTGTCCCTGTGGATTGGAGTTCGTCATTGCCGTTATTGTTCCGCTGCCGTCGTTATTCCGCTGCTAGAGTTATGCTGCTGCTTGGTGTAGAACTGAGGCTAGCCTGAGGAGCAAGTTGTGTCTCCGCTAGCGTTGTAATAGACCTCGTGTACCCCTATCTTCGGTAATAGAAAGCTGTCCAGTTCTATATCAATCAGTGTCGTGCTCCAGAAGACTTGATCTCTGGGCTGGTGCACGGGGCGTTCCGGTCCTCTGAGCCGGGGTGCCACAACGGTTGGTATCAGAGCAGGACTGGTTGTAGGACCCGCTAGCCCGCGCGAACGTTAGAAGGACGTTAGATTGACGTTAGAGCTAGAGTATAGCTTGCTTGTGTGATGCTATTGCCTGCTGCATTTGTTTGCTGCATATAGACGCTATGTTTTCGCTAACGATCTGATCTGACGAGTGTAGATGGCGGAATATCCGGTGGGCTTCATAGGATCCTCGTCCGCGACCAACTTTGACTACCTCCTTGCAGACGTTTGGTGGACTCTCTACCCCAGTGGAGAGCTTCCAAGGTACCAAGTTTCCCAGACGTCGATCGAAGGGCCGTTGCTTGAGTACCGCGCCAGCGTCTACTTGTCAGCCACTATCCCCATTGGTGTGCGCTCCTACAACTTCCAGGGTGGACCCGCTTCTGCCCCGGATCGTGCCATTCAGCTTGCTGCGATGGCGGGCCTCCTAGGCCTCCGCCACCAGGAAAGTGCGATGCATCAGAATCGCACCTTACACTTTTACCCCACCTTGGGTGCGACTCCACAGCAAGTAAGGTTTCCTCGCCCTTTGGCGGAAGTCGATGCGGCCGTGATCACCATGTCCCGCTACATGATCTCCCAGTACGCCCACATCGTCGAGCTAGTCCGTGATGCAAGGGATGCAAGGAGAGCTCTTGCCGCAGCCCTATCGTTGTCGACTTCTCCACCCACTCCTGCCACCCCCGGCAACCCGCCGTCAGATCAGAACACCAGAGTTTCGCATAGTTCGTGACGCATGAGTAGTAGTGATGCATGTTGCTTGTTGCATGTTGATGTGTGTAGCAATAAGTTGAGATCTTGCGTGTGATCTCAGTGCTTGTTCAGTGTTGCTGTTCTTGCTTAATTCTCGTTGTTGGCTCATTGTTCCTCGGCAGTTACTAACTCTGTTTTGGCAGGTGTTAGATGACTTGGATGGACCCTTGCTTGTTGTTCTTCGATATTGGCACCACGTCTGGTTCTGAGCTGATGCATCGCCGGCCGTCCGGAGTGGATGCCTGTTTTACATTTCTCTTTTCAACAACCGACCCGTGTTCTGAGCTGCTTTTCGGCCGTCTCGGGTAGTTGTTGAGTTTCTTTTCGCAGTGGAGAGCCTATGTTCTGAGCTATTTTCTCGGTCGTCTTAGGGGACCTCTGCATTCTTTTTATCAACATTGCCTCATGCTCTGAGCTGATTTCGGTCGGCCATCTTGAGCAATGCTTGAGCTATTCCAGAACAAGTCCCAAATCTGAGTTGTAAAGACCGTTCTGGTGGCTACTGGGTTATTCGTTGTTTTTCTTTGCAAGGAGTCCGGATAATCATCGACCACCGCTAAAGCTGATGAAGTAGCAAGTCGTTTCTCGTTTGCTTTTGCCCCGTGGTTTTCTTCGTTGGTTCTTCGTTTGATTCTCGGGTGTCACTTTATCTTCCCGATGAAAAGTTGCTCATAACCCCGCATACCTCGAAGAACCAGTGCAATACCGCAGAGCACCGTGAAGACACCAAGTCAAGGACCCACACCAGCTTGCAGCAAGAGTGTTCAACCCCATATGAGTTCTGCCTGAATGAACCAAGTTATCATTTTTTTCGGTGGATGTTACAGTCATGAAGATTCTATCAGTGGAAGACCGCAAAGAAATAAGGAAATCAACCAGACGGGAATGATGCATACCCGGTCGCATCTCACCCATTTTGCTCAAGTCTGAATCATGCGGCAACCATCAAGCCTGCATTTCGTCTATAATCAGAACAGTCTGAAGACTCGGACAGTTAAAGGCCGCAATGATGCAGGAAATCAGCAAGTCAAACAGAACTTTTACCCAGTGGTGTTGGAAGCAAGTGGTTCACGAATGGATGCTACCCAAGCTATCCATTGAGTTCCGTCTACAGCGACTACGACCGCCGCAAAGATTCATGCAAAGATAAGCAGAAACTGTGACCCACGAGCATATGCACCCAAGGCCGGAAAAGCACCAGCTACAGTCCGATGCAATACAAATTATTTCAGTATATTCCGGAAGGTAGCCAAGACATATCACGAAGCCCAGATGATCGGAGGAATGTTTTCCCCTCATCAGCCGACAGCCAGAAGCCTACCGGACACCGTGGTCAGATTTACCTCCACGTCATTGAGGGAAATCTTCGGACAGAAGGAACCTCAGCCTCCCGTGACAAGGTACCCGGCACAGCCGACTTGCACAGTGTATCGGCCTTCCTCAGTACGCTACCGGGATATCTTCTCAGCCAAGACAGTCAGCCTTCCACCACAGACCACCGACAAAAGCTTACAGTGCAAGACACTCGATCGTGCTCGGTACGCCACAAGGACGGACTCCAACACAAGCCGCTCGTTCTTCTAAAGTGAATTGCCGCAGAAACTTCCAGCAGAAGGGACCGGTATGTCCACAATACAAGAGGGAAACTTCCGGGAGAAGACAACCTATCTTCGTCAGTAAGTTATTAAGAAAGCTTCCAAGGCAAGACACCTAGTCTTCTTCAGCAAGCTGTCGAGGCAGCTTCCCGTGTACGACACTCTGCCTTCCTCGATACGCCACCGGAGCAAGCTTCCGGGGTACGGTACCCAACCTTCCCCAACAAGCTACCCCCAGGCTTCGCGGACAAGATACCAGTCTTCCTCGACATGCCATCATACCTGCAACAGTATTGTCAGAAATCCAGCCATGCAGAACAGTGAAGACTTCAGCATCGTCAGGACCCGCATATGGTTATGGGTATTCTTATCAAGTATGAAAGCTACGCCTGTGCGGATACCACCATGCTCGTAATCAAGGAATAAATATGCACATGAACGACGTTGAAGAACCGCAACCCTCTGGAAACAAGTCAGCAGAAGAGGCGGATACACATCTCAGCCTGGAAGAAAGACTGACAAAGTCGCCCTGAAGAAAGGAAGCAAGGAGCATTGAATCATGCTCCCGTCATGAAGGTCACCTCCTCACGACCGACAAGTCCCCGAGGCAGAATAATCTGGAGACCCTGTTCATTGCAACCAAGGTTATCAAGATGAAACAAGAAACAAAATGTGATGGTAACCTGTCTATCTCAAAGTTTGCGGCAGAACAATAAGAAGTTATGCAAGGAGAAAAAGAACCCCGAGCAAAGAAAAGCTAGTACAAGAAAGGTGATTGCCGCAGAGGCAAGATCCAACACAAACACACATGGTAGATGTCCAACCTTGCTGCAATATGAGCAAGCGTGGCACCTCACAAGTTGTCAGGGTGACGTCATGTGGACCACCATGGATGCCGGCAGCAAAGAAAGCTCATTCACTATGGGCCAAGGACCGTGTACCGATCCGGTTAGCCAGAACAATTACTCAAGTTCAGAATCGTCCTTCTTGCCGATATACCCCAGTCTGCTTCATTAAAGGTCACCCGCTCAGTTCGCATTTTAAATACAAGAATCGGGTTAAAGCATATCATGACCTATCGCCACCCAGATAGGGCCACCTGTCAGGAAATCTCAGCATAAGTGAAAGTTCAGAATTTGTGCCCCGCTCCGGATCCTTGAGCACGATGGACAAGTGATACGTCCAAAACGTATCTATAATTTCTGCTTGCTCCATGCATGTTTTGTGTGATATTGCTATGATCTAAATACACTTTCATACACTTTTGATAATATTTGGACTAACCTATTAACTCAGTGCACCCCAGTGCTAGTTCCTGTTTTCTGCTGTTTTTCTATTTCAGTTTCCCCCCATATAAAAAGTGCCAGAAAAATTCCGGGAAAAATACAGGAAAAATCAGCGTACAGGAAGCTTCGCGAATAGCCCGAGTGGGGCCAGAGGGGAGCCAGGGGGGCCCAGGCGGCTACCCGGCACGGCCCCACCCCTGGCCGCGCCAGGGGGCGCCTGGGGCCCCTGGTCCACCTCTGGCTGCCCCCCTTCGCCTATTTATTCTCCGTCACGGGGAAACTCCGAGGACAGAACCCTATTTCTCAAACTCGCCTCTGTTCCGCCGCCGCCGCGCTTCCGAGATCAGGAGCACCAGAAGACCTCTTCCTGTCACCCTGCCGGAGGGAGGATTGACCTCCGGGAGTCTCCTCTCCACCATGGATGCTCCCCGGATGTCTCGTGAGTAGTTTTCCTTGGACCATGGGTCCGTGATCAGTAGCTATGCGATGTTCTCCTCCCCTCTTTGTTCTTCATGGTTTAGACCTGGTGAGCTGCCCTACATGATCGAGGCACTTTTGTAATATTTATGCTATTGCTATGCTGAGTTTGATGGGATCTGATGGATTATGAGATTATGTTCAGATTGTGATAGAGTAATATATTTGGTTTTTATCTCTTATATTTTTGTTCCTAAGTAATTATTGCATGTTCTCCGTTGCTGTTTATTGCTTTGGCCAAGTAGTAGGTAGTGACTCCAAGAGGGAACGTTATGCTCGATTATGGGTTCATGCCCCCCGATGACACGCTTGAGTGACAGAAACATGAGTCTAGGGGATGTGCTGTTGCCACAAGGGGGAAAACAACGGTGCTTGTAACCGCGGTTGCAAGGATTGTTTACTTTACGCAAAGTGCTTTTTAATGCAGTTGTCTGTTGCTTTGGGTTTACACTTTGGGCGGGGCTCGCAACTTAATACCAGCGAGATGTTCTGGATAGATATCTCAAGGTGGATGATTAGTAGTAGATGCAGTTGGATTACGGTCTACTTATTTTGGCATACTGCCCGTGCTTTTGAGCCTCTTCCTTTCTTTTGTAGCATAGTTAGCATTGCGGTGCGTTTATAATCCTGTCAATTGCCCTTCTGTAATTTGTTTACCTCGCATAGCAGTTTTTTTCGTCTTTTGGGGGAGAGACATCACTAGTGAACATCACGTATCCCGGTCCATATCCTTATTACTGTTCCCACGCTTTATTTACTTTCCTGCTTTTTAATTTCAGTTGATATCATTATCCTTTGTGTTTTACCCTTTGTGAACAACAAGACCGGAGAGATTGACAACCTCTCTGAACTTCGTTGGGAACAAAGTTATATGTGTCTGTGTGCAGGTCCACGTCAGTTGCGCCGCTGACACCTACTTATCATCTCTGGAGTCCTACTGGAGACAAACCTTGGTATCTTCACCGAGGGAAACTTGCTGCTGCGCTACATCTCAACCTTCCACTTGGGGTAACCAACGGAGGGCGAGAAGCCATCAAGCGAATTTCTGGCGCCGTTGTCGAGGACTCCGAGTGCTAAGATAGGGGAGTTGCACACTACCCTTTACCTTTGTTTTTTAGTCTTGTTAGTTTACCTTTCAGTTTTTATCTCAGTGTCCTTAATCAAAAATACCAAAAATACCTACTAATGCTATCTTCACCATCGGTGTGGAACCACCCAAATATGGTAGGATGGACATGTTTCACTTGGCTCGTCTTCGATCAATTTGTGCTCGCGCTAAAAACCCAACCGACTTGGTTGAGGGAAAATCATTGGATGAGCATGCTCATTATACGGGGCACCGCCTATCTGAGAAAGGGAAAAACTTATGGGACCAAATACAAACTTCTTATTGCCATGCTAAACTTTTGTGCCACATTTATGATTTTACTTGTTGTTCTAATATAGATCATAAACACCTCCCTTTCCAATGTGAGTTTAATGAAAATGAGATCTTATCTTCTTATGCGAAAGGTGTTTATGATTACTTTGATGTTGAAAAGATTGAAGAGTTTGTTGCTTTTAAAGGAGCCTATGAGATTGCTTCCTTGATTGAAAAATATCACGATACTATTTTCGAGTCTGAAAACTTTGCAGTTCTTGCTTATTGCTTCGAGAATTATACTTCCAATTCTTATATTGAGGATTTTAAAATTAAAATGTTTGCTGCCCAAGAAGAGGCCAATTATTGCATTGAGGAGGAATCCCATGATTCCGAGGACTCACTTGAAATATCCCTTTCTGAAAATTTTGATACTTGCTTTGTTGATGGCCAAGATGCCACACTGGATGATGCTTACAAAGCTGAACTTGCTATAGTTCCTTATGTTATGCATGAAATTGCTGCTAATGCACCCACACTTGATTGCCCCATAATCCTTTTGAAATCTCCAACTATTCCGGAGAATTTTTCTCTTATCAAGGCTCAATGTGATGGGTTGAATCTATCTTATCATCCTAAAAACCGTGTTGAAAACAATACACGTGTGCTTGTAGGTCATGAACAAAATGATTTATGTGATAGTTATATTCTTGATTTTTTTCATGATGCTACTGAGAATTACTTTGAGAGAGGAAAGTTTGGTTGTAGAAACTTCCATGTTACAAAAACACCTCTCTTTGTGTTGAAAGTTTTGAAGTTGTTCTCCTTGTACCTTCCTAAGCTCGTTACTTTGTGCTTTCATGATTTATTTTCTTACAATTTTCCTAGGCATAGGAAGTGGGTTAGGCTTAAATGTGTTTCACATTTGCTTCTTGATGTTCTCTTTTGCTTCAACTCCTATTCTCTTGTGAGAGCATCTTTTGCATCATGCCTAGGTTAAAGGCATAAAAGAAAGCGTTTTCGGGAGGCAGCCCGCAACGAATTTAGGTTTTTCTTTTTGCTTTTGTTGTGTCTTGATGATTGTTACTACTGTAGAAACATCATTGTATCTTTATTTTTCAGCCTTGTGCGAAGTTATAGCCTCTTACGGCAAGGGAAGTAAAAGTTGTGATATGCTGTCCAGAAAACAGATTCTCTCCTCGTCACCAGAAAAATTCCAGAAAAATCCCAGTTCATCTTTTTGAGCTGAAATTTTTACACAGCATGATCTCTACAATTAAAAAACTTCCGTATGTTCTGAGTTTTTCGATTTGAGTTGCAGAAGTACCCCTAAACAATTCTTTACTATCTGCTGTTCTGGTTTTCACAGATTCTGCCACGTTTTGTCTCTCCTAACTTTTGCAAACCTTAAGCTTGCTTTTTCTTTGAAAAAACTTTTTGGAACTCTTGAGAAACAGTAGCTCTTCAAGAATATCTTTATATCCAGTGGAATTTTATTTATTTATTAAGGGTACTAACCTCTCTAACCAGCTTATGATGAGTTATGTATGAAGGGAGTTTTCAAGTGCGCGATGGAAGATGATGAAAGAAGATCCAGGAGTGTCAAGCGCTCAAGCTTGGGGATGCCCCCATGCATCCCAAACAAATATTCAAGGAGACTCAAGCTTCTAAGCTTGGGTATGCCCCCGTGCATCCCCTCTCCATCAACAATCATCAGTTCGTCCTTCGTCTCACTATATTTTTATCACTTCATGCGTTATGTGCTATGCTTGGAGCGTCTCGCTCTTAGGTTTTATTTTTCTTTAGATTTGCTTGCTGTTAATAACAAGTTAGATCCCGTCTTACTTTGTGTGGGAGAGAAACACGCTCCACTTTCAAATTCTAGAACACATCATAGGATTTTTCCTGCTTATCTTTTTGCTGTTGTGTGTTCTTTATCTTTTCATAGCTACTGCCATGTTTAGTTTTAGTCTTAGTTTGTCTTTAGCAAGAGCCTTGGCTTTTGTTTAGTTTGTTGCTGGAAATCTTTTTAGTTTTCATGTTTATCTTGTTAAAGAGAGTTGGTTGTTGCACTGAGTTGTGTCTTGTCTTGAAAGTAGGTAATTGAGGTTGCTATTTAATTTTAGTACTAACTTGCAATGGTTTTGAGGTATTGATGTGAGTAATGTTTGAACTTTTGGTGTCAAGAGCTCTAGCCTATAAGTGATAGGTGTCGTATTTTGGGCAATCCGTGTTTATTTTCAAAACCTACAAAACGAGTTGAGAACTCTAGCTACTAGATGGATCACTAATCCTTGGAGGGATCGAATATTAGAGAACACTCACCTACCATGAGTCGAGGATGCGCAAGGATAACCAAACCCCCATACACTCCTCCTTGGGGTACTTGTCTCTTTGTGAACCTCCTTATTAGATTGAGAGTTACCGATAATAAGTGCATGAGTTCTTCGGACTAATGTAAGTATTGAAAGTTGACACTTCCACCTTCCCATATTTTGCTAGCCTCTCCCGTGCCGTGCATTGCATTCTTCTCACTCTGAGAGTTGGTGTCCACCTTCACCGGTACATCCAAACCCTTGGCATGATACGCACTGTCATCATAAACCTCCTTATATCTTTTCTCAAAACAGCCACCATACCTACCTATCAAGGCATTTCCATAGCCTTTCCGAGTTATATTGCCATGCAACATCCACCTCTTCATGACTTGATCTTCATGTCATACATGTTCCAGCTATACTGGCAGCGACATACATTGCATACATCATGTTAGTTACATCTTCTTTATGATTTTGAGTACCTTGTAAAGTGTGAAAGATCTCCTTTACCTTCTTGTAAAATAGAGTGTTGCCCTTAAGTGAGGAAAAGATCCCAAAGTGGACACAATAAAAGATCCCAAAGAGGACAAATGAGAGTTAAATAGAAAGAGCCATTGAGGCCACAAAAAATACTAAAAAATAGAAAAAAGAAAAAAATAAAAAGAGAGAAAGGGGAAACACTACTATCCTTTTGAGAGATCCACACTAGTACTCCCTTTATATCCTTGTACTCCATAGAGATGATCATTATGCATATAGCTATGTGGGGCCTTCACACTATAGAACTTGGCTTGCATATTCCAAGGATGAGCCTCCTCAAACGAGCTCTAGGTATTCATGAGCGAGCAAGTTAGATGCACCCCCACTAGTTCCATTGGAGAGCTTCTTAGCTCATATGTGCATCCTTTGCATGGCAATCCCTACTCCTCACATCATATCTATCATTTGGCATCTCTTGCCTATGATTGTCCTCATTGATGTGAGCCTTTCTCATCCTTTTTGTCTTCGTCCTCCGTACTTCTCTCTTTTCCATCCTAAGTGTCAACTCTCGTGCTTACGCTCATCCATTGCATGAGTGCTCAAAATATCGAAAATTAGTGGATCAAATTGACTTGTACCTGGCTAGTAGTCTGGGGACGAGTCAAGATAAGATTCCAAAGAGGACCAAGTGTGAAACTTTAGTAGATTGAGTTCTCAACAAATACTTTTTTTTCTCGTATTCCCTATCCCCCTTCTTGCACGCAAACACCATTTGGAGACATTCGAGTCACGGACAGCGAGAGCTCTTGCACCTAATGTTCTTTTGTTACTTGTTTCAATGCTAATATAGACTCTTGCATGTTATGACTTGAATTGAATCTCTAACCTTGATTGCTTTACTTTTCAAAGTTATTTTATGGTTGCTAGCATGTCACCACAGAAATTATGATGTTATCATTTACCTACTCGAGGACGAGCAGGAATTAAGCTTGGAGATGTTGATACGTCCAAAACGTATATATAATTTCTGCTTGCTCCATGCATGTTTTGTGTGATATTGCTATGATCTAGATACACTTTCATACACTTTTGATCATATTTGGACTAACCTATTAACTCAGTGCACCCCAGTGCCAGTTCCTGTTTTCTGCTTTTTTTTCTATTTCAGTTTTCCCCCATATAAAAAGTGCCAGAAAAATTCCGGGAAAAATACAGGAAAAATCAGCGTACAGGAAGCTTCACGAAGATCCCTAGTGGGGCCAGAGGGGAGCCAGGGGGGCCCAGGCGGCCACCCGGCGCGACCCCACCCCTGGCTGCTCCAGGGGGGCGCCTGGGGCCCCTGGTCCACCTCTGGCTGCGCCCCTTCGCCTATTCATTCTACATCACGGGGAAACTCCGAGGACAGAACCCTATTTCGCAAACTCGCCTCTGTTCCGCCGCCGCTGCGCTTCCGAGATCGGGAGCACCAGAAGACCTCTTCCCGTCACCCTGCCGGAGGGAGGATTGACCTCCGAGAGTCTCCTCTCCACCATCGATGCTCCCTGGATGTCTCGTGAGTAGTTTTCCTTGGACCATGGGTCCGTGATCAGTAGCTATGTGATGTTCTCCTCCCCTCTTTGTTCTTCATGTTTTAGACTTCGTGAGCTGCCCTACATGATCGAGGCACTTTTGTAATATTTCTGCTATTGCTATGCTGAAATTGATGGGATCTGATGGATTATGAGATTATGTTCAGATTGTGATAGAGTAATATATTTGGTTTTTATCTCTTTTATTTTTGTTCCTAAGTAATTCTTGCATGTTCTCCGTTGTTGTTTATTGCTTTGGACAAGTAGTAGGTAGTGACTCCAAGAGGGAACGTTATGCTCGATTGTGGGTTCATGCCCCCCGATGACACGCTTGAGTGACAGAAACATGAGTCTAGGGGATGTGCTGTTGCCACAAGGGGGAAAACAACGGTGCTTGTAACCGCGGTTGCAAGGACTGTTTACTTTACGCAAAGTTCTTTTTAATGCAGTTGTATGTTTCTTTGGGTTTACACTTTGGGTGGGGCTCGCAACTTAATACCAGCGAGATGTTCTGGATAGATATCTCAAGGTGGATGATTAGTAGTAGATGCAGTTGGATTAAGGTCTACTTATTTTGGCGTACTGTCCGTGCTTTTGAGCCTCTTCCTTTCTTTTGTAGCATAGTTAGCATTGCGGTGCGTTTATAATCCTGTTAATTGCCCTTCTGTAATTTGTTTACCTCGCATAGCAGTTTTTATCGTCTTTTGGGAGAGAGACATCACTAGTGAACATCACGTATCCCGGTCCATATCCTTATTATTGTTCCCACCCTTTATTTACTTTCCTGCTTTTTACTTTCAGTTGCTATCATTATCCTTTGTGTTTTACCCTTTGTGAACAACAAGACCGGAGAGATTGACAACCTCTCTGAACTTCGTTGGGAAAAAAGTTATCTGTGTCTGTGTGCAGGTCCACGTCAGTTGCGCCGCTGGCACCTACTTATCATCTCTGGAGTCCTACTGGAGACAAACCTTGGTATCTTCACCGAGGGAAACTTGCTGCTGCTCTACATCTCAACCTTCCACTTGGGATAACCAACGAAGGGCGAGAAGCCATCAACAAGCCAAAAGAAATGCGAGGCCACCCCACGTGCCGTCAATCAAGCTCTCGATAGTAAAAATTCTGAGATACCAACTACCGATGAAGTCCAAGCTCTTGCCGAAGAGGCCAATGCAAAGGATTCCAGACCGTACCACGAATAAAGCCCGAGGTACCCCAGACACAGTATGGCCATCGTCAACATTCAGCCTATGACAAGGCATTCCGTTATCATACAAGTCAGAATATATGAGGATGGAAATCAGCAGGAAAGGATGTGAGGTATCAAGGAAGAACTTTCTGTCAGAGCTACAGATCGGGTGAAGTGAAACCCCTTAGCAGATATATTGGATGCTACCATGGGAACAGTATGCGGTAAAAAGGAAATCTGAGAAGCATCAAGTTTCCGAAGAACGGTAAGTTTGCGATGGTTCCCTGAGCAACCAAATCTCGAGGACGAGATTTTTACTAAGGGGGGTAGGTTTGTGACACCCTGGATTTTGGAACTTTCTTTTTCCAAAAACTTTTCGGAATTTTTTTCTGGATTTGCTATTGGATTTGATTTTGATCACCTCGTTGGACTTGAAACTTGAGCATATTTTCTTTCCATGCTCAAGTGGCCCTTGAAGCCTTTCCATTGTCATTCCATGGACCCATCTCATCCAAGCCACCATTTTATTCAAGCCTTATATTCCTTTTTCCAATAAAAGGGATATTCCTATTATTTGACGTTTGTGAAGCAACCCCTATTTATGTTGCTTCATAAATCCCCAAATAATTCCCACATGTCATTGATATCATATCTTTCCAAATTCTCCAAAAATATTTCATAGCCCAAGTGGATTTTTCCTCTAGAAAAATTCATTTGTTTGTGGGGGCAGATTGGAGCTTTGTGAAGGGAGTGTCATTTTCCTTGATCCATTGCTGGTGAAACTTGTTGTGCAATCTCATATGATCATATGATTGATCTGCACCAAATTCCACCACCATTTTCTTAGCCAAACTCCCACAATAAATTCCCAAAGTTTGGATGCAGCAAGGGGGCATTGTGAAGCAAGTGCATGATAGGGATCCCATTTGCCTTGAAACTTTTTGAGCATGATCCTATCACCAAGTGACTCCACCAAACCAGAGTTGAGCCAAATCCAATCACCCATGTGGGTGCATGGTCAAGTTGAAGTTTCTGGCCAGTGGGCCACATTGTGAAGCAAGTGCTAGCTATGTGTGTCCAATGGCTATGAAATTTTACACACATGGGAACCATGCCAAATAACCAAGTTACACCAATGTTCAGTCAATTCCAATAATCCTATGTGATGATAGACTCACCAAGACCATTCTGACCTATTTGGTGCTTTACAAAGGAAGTACCAAAAATATTGCTCAAAATGATGTGAAACTTGGCATACATACTCATCCTAGTGTATGATTGAGCTATGCAAAATATCATGCCTAAGGAAGCTATGTACAAGCCATGGCACAACACAAACACCTTTCGCAGCATTGTGCCATTTACAAAGCAAGTACCATTTACATTGCTTTGTTTGAGCCCAAAATCCACAGTACTCTAGTACTTTGTACCCCAAAGCCATGTGACAACTTGGTCCTACCCAAAACCCCACCATGTGAGCACTACTTCCTGTCAAAGTTTGATGCATCCAACTTCAGGATGAGATAGAGATCACCACAGTGCATCTATTGCCAAGCCAGCTGTACCACTGTGCTAAGCATGCGAAGGACTACACGTTAGACATCCTTGGCCACGAAGAAACCCACTGTGGGCACCATTGCACTTTGGTGGCCACGCTCTTGGCAGCATGCGGCGTGCACTGGACGCGCTCCGGGCGTGCTCGAGGCGTCCACGTCGGGCGCCAGTGCTCCCCTGTCCTCTTCCTGTTGTCACTCCGCGCCGCAAGGCTGTTCCGCCGCCCCATGCCGCATGCCTGCCGTCTCGTCGCCCTCCTCGCCACTGTTCACCCACACGCCTCGACCGCACCTCCGCATCGCGGCCCGGAGCTCGCATCGCCGCCCCCCCTATAAAATGAGGCGCCCCCGAGCACTCCAACAGCATCCATCAGTCTCCCCTACCTCATAGCCATCTCCTCCCCCAACGAATCGAGCCGGGGCGCTCAATTTTCTCCCCACGGCCGCCATTGCCGCCGCCGGCCCTCCCCGGTGATTTTCGCAGCCGAGCTCCCCCTCTTCCTCCAATCCGCCCGAGAGCACCACTAGCTCCACCATGCCCCAGCCACGGCCCCAGGCTCCCCTCGTCGCAGCTCGTGTAGCCGTCGCGGCTGGTTGGAAGGCTGCGGCACCCTCGCCCCGCCCGCGGTAGTCGGCGCAGAAGGCGGCCCCGCGCAGCCCCGCGGCAACCAGCAGGCGCGGGCCGGCGAGCCGCATCGGGCGGGCACACCGGCGAGCTCGCCAGCTCCTCCCGTCGCCGGCGCCCCGTGCGGCCAGCTTCCTCTGTTTCCCGTCGTGGGGAAGAAGAAGGAGAGAAGCTGGGGAGGAGAGAGAAGCCGCGGACCCCTCCTGGCATTGACCTCGCGAAGGGGTATGACCCTCTGACCGTCGGGCCTTGCCTGTCTGCTGGTTAGGCCACGGGCCCGTTTCCTTTCAGAGAAGACGCCTTTCCCAAAAAGACGTTTTCACCACTCGGAAAGCGTACTCCTTGCCCTTCGTCCAGAAATACGTTTTCCCCACTGGGAAGCGTATTTTCGTCGTCAGCAGCCCAGAAATACGCTTTCAGCTGCTGGAAAGCGTATTCCACCAAATCCAACCCCTCCGACACCGTTTCGTTGATATCTCCGCAACCGTAAGTCCAAACGGGTTGATTCTTTTTGCGTTGTTCTCGTATCGAGCTCCTCTTCAGTTTGGCATAGGTTGCATGCCATGTTTTTGTGATGTTATTTTCTGGTCAAACAAAAGAAGGCGGTTGACCTTTTGCCCGTTGCTTTTTTTACAAAATGTTTTGCAGGATTTTGCTTGTGTCGAAGATCCGGGAGTATTTCACACTCCTCTGGTGAAAGGCAAGCCACAATACCCTTTGCACATTTGCAAAGCTTTGACGCGCTTCTAAAATTGTTTTTCGATGATATGCTATATCAATGACCGTGATCTTGTTGCCATGCTATGATTGATGTTATACCGCCATGCTATCTTTGAATATGCTACTGCTTTTGCTATGTTTTGCCATGTTACATCCATGCTATGCTTGATTATATCTTTGCCATGTTATGATATGCACCATCTAACCACAACAACACCATGCTAAGTTGATCATGTTATCTCTATGCTAGTTCATGCTATGCCTAGGTTATGCTTAACTGCATTCATAATGTTGCCATGTTAAATAACTTAATCTTTGTAACACGGATAAGTTCACCAACTAAAAATGTGTTTGATCATATCTGAAACTGTCATGTTAATATGCTATGCATTGTTATGATCTGATACTCATGTTGCACCTGATACTTGTTTCGCTGTTGGAGAAATGCTTCGTGACAAGTTGATCAGGTGCCACCGAACCAGACTTATCCGTGCAGCCACATTTGCTTGTATGGGCGGGCCTTGATTCGGTCTGCCGGTGGGTTCTCTTATTTGTATCGCCATCTAGGGGAGGTTATGCACACACGCTACCCTGGCCCGGTAGGTGGTGATAACCTTGAAAGCCAGAGTTGTTATGCGCGCGGTCCAGTGTTGGGCAAAGTTTAGTGGTTCTGGTGGTAACGAAGGACACCTAACCACAGGTGGTTCTGGTGGTAACGTGGACACCTAACCACAGGGCTACCCAAGACGGAATGTCGGTGATACGGTAAGAGGGACACTCGGTATATCGGTCTCGTTGGAGATGTCCTAGTCCACTACTGCGGTGCGGGTTCCAAGGATCCGGTGGGACAAGTACCGGGGTGATGGATGGAGGAGGAACTCCATAATGTGGGTAACGTGAACAAACTCTGCAGAGTCAAAATCTATTCGAATAGCCGCGTCCTCGGTCATGGGACACAGTTCGTACTAGGTCACACCATATGATCAACTTGAGTACGGTGGCAAGTTTGTGGTAAGTGGATGGTTATACGATAAGTGGATTGGTTGGGTGGTAACGAAGGACACCTAACCCGTTGATTGGTCGTGTGATGGCCCGTTTGGTCATGCGACGACATGTGTGATTGGTCACGAGGTGACCCGGTGCATGAGTCTATAAGGACTCCGAGGTAAGCCACGTGATCGTGCGACGATCATGTGGAGTGCATTGTGTGTGCATTAGACTTAATGCTGTTAACATGCTTGATGAATACATGTTTGCCTGCTATTGCTGCTCACCTGTTTAATTCACTAATATACCTTAACCTGTTGCCATGTTATTGTTTTGCCTTGTTGCATGGTTGTTGTGAGCTTGCAAGTACATTCAATGTACTGACCTGGCGTGTTATGCCAGATTTGTAGGCTGTGCTTTGGATGCGTAGGACGACGTTCCCGGTGTTTGCGAGCTAGGAGGTGTCCCAGCCAGTGTCCCAGTGGATTGGAGTTCGTCATCGCCGTTATTGTTCCGCTGCCGTCGTTATTCCGATGCTAGAGTTATGCTGCTGCTTGGTGTAGAACTGAGGCTAGCCTGAGGAGCAAGCTGTGTCTCCGCTAGCGTTGTAATAGACCTCGTGTACCCCTATCTTCGGTAATAGAAAGCTGTCCAGTTCTATATCAATCAGTGCCGTGCTCCAGAAGACTTGATCTCTGGGCTGGTGCACGGGGCGTTCCGGTCCTCTGAGCCGGGATGCCACAACGTCCCAAACGTATCTATAATTTCTGCTTGCTCCATGCGTGTTTTGTGTGACTTTGCCATGTTTTCCTTGAACTTTCATACACTTTTGAGCATATTTGGACTAATCTATTAATCCAGTGCACCCAGCTGCCAGTTGCTGTTTTCTGCTGTTTTTGTATTTCAGGTTTTTCGGCCATTAAAAGTGCTCCAAAAAATCCGGAAAAATCAGATAAAAAATCAGCGACCCGAAAGCTTCCGAATAACCAAGGCAGCGGAGGGGGGCCACCACCAGGAGACCAGGAGGGTCTGATACGTCCCAAACGTATCTATAATTTCTGCTTGTTCCATGCATGTTTTGTATGAATTTGCCATGTTTTGCTTGAACTTTCATACACTTTTGAACCTATTTGGACTAACCTATTAACTCAGTGCACCCAGTTGCCAGTTTCTGTTTTCTGCTATTTTTGTATTTCAGGTTTTCCGGCCATTAAAAGTGCTCCAAAAAATCCGGGAAAAATATACAAAAAATCAGTGCAATAGAAGCTTCCGGAAACACCAAAGGAGCGGAGGAGGGCCACCACCAGGAGGCCAGGAGGGCCCCTGGCGCGGCCCCACCCTAGGCCGCGCCAGGAGGCCTCCTGGCTGCCTGGTGGGTCCCCTCGACGCCCCCCTTCGCCTATATTTACCCCTCGGGGTGGAAACCCCTAGGACGGACTCCTTTTTCGCGATCTCGCCTCTGTTCCGCCGCCGCCGTTTCTAGATCGGGGCTGCCTGGAGAAGCTGCTCCGGCACCCTGCCAGGAGAAGCTACCCCCTCCGGGAGACCCTCCATAACCATGGACGCCTCCCGTATGTATCGTGATTAGTTTTCCTTGGACCTTGGGTCCGTGAACAGTAGCTATGTGATCTATCTCTCCCCCTTTTGTGCTTCCACTTTCGAGTCCTCATGAGCTGCCTCACATGATCGAGGAATCTATGTAATTTCTGCTGTTGCTATGCTTAGTTTGTTCGGATTTGATGGATTATGAGACTATGTTCAGATTGTGATGAGTAATATATTTGGTTCTTCTCTTTTATATTTTGTTCTTGAGTAAATTCTTGCATGTTCTCCGTTGCGGTATTTTCTTTGGCCAAGTATTTTATTTGCAACTCCAAGAGAGAGCGTTATGCTCGATTGTGGGTTCAGCCCCTCGATGTCTAGCTTGAGTGACAGAAACATGAGACTAGGGGATGTGTTGTTGCCACCAGGGATAAAACAACGGTGCTTCTACCTGCGGGTGCAAGGATTGTTTACTTTACGCAAAGTTCTTTTAATGCAGTTGTCTGTTGCTTTGAGTTTACACTTTGGGTGGGATTCGCAACTTAATACCAGCGAGATGTTCTGGATAGATATCTCAAGGTGGATGATTCTTAGTAGATGCAGATGGATTTCGGTGTATTTACCTTGGCGTACTGCCCATTGCTTTTGAGCCCTTCCTTTCTTTGCAGCATAGTTAGCATTGCGGTGCCTTCGTAATCCTGTCAATTGCCCAACTGTGATTTGTTTACCTCGCTAGCACTTTTATCGTCTTTTTGGGAGAGAGACATCACTAGTGAAAATCACGGGACCCCGGTCCATCTTCATATCACTGTTTACACCCTTATTACTTTCAGTCTTTACTTGCAGTTTCCACTATTATTATCTCTTGCGTTGATCCTTTGTAAACAGCAAGGCCGGAGGAATTGACAACTCCTCGTACTCGTTGGGAGCAAAATTATTTGTATCTGTGTGCAGGTCCAGGTGAAGCTAGCAACCTCGGCGCCATTGCTCACTTTACCACCTTCTTGTATCCTTCGGAGTCCTATGGGAGACAAACCTTGGTATCTTTGCCAAGGGAAAACTTGCCACTGCACTATATCTCACTCTGCACTTGGGTAATCAACGAGGGCTTGAAGAGTATTAACACTCTCTTGCCATCAGCAAGTTTTCTGGCGCCGTTGCCGGGGACTCCAGTCTACAACATAGGGGAGTTGCACACTATCTTTTATCTTTGCTTTTTAGTCTTGTTAGTTTACCTTTCAGTTTTTACTTTTGTGTCCCTTATCAAAAATACCAAAAATACCTACTAATGCTATCTTCACCATGGGTGTGGAATCACCCAAATATGGTAGGATGGACATGTTTCACTTGGATCGTCTTCGATCAATTTGTGCTCGCGCTAAAAACCCAACCGACTTGGTTGAGGGAAAATCATTGGATGAGCATGCTCATTATACGCGTCACCGCCTATCTCAGAAAGGGAAACACTTATGGGATCAAATACAAGTTTCTTATTGCTATGCTGAGTGTTTATGCCACATTTATGATTTTACTTGCTGCTCTAATATAGAGCGTAAACACATTCCTTTCCAATGTGAGTTTAATGAAAATGAGATCCTATCTTCTTATGCCAAAGGTGTTTATGATTACTTTGATGTTGAAAAGATTGAAGAGTTTGTTGCTTTTAAAGGTGCTTATGAGATTGCTTCTTTGCTTGAAAAGTATTAGGATACTATTCACAAGTCTGAAAACTTTTTGTTCTTGCTTATTGCTTTGAGAATTATACTTCCAATGCTTATATTGAGGATTTTAAAAATAGAATGCTTGCTTCCCAAGAAGAGGCTAATGATTGCTATGAAGAGGAATCTTATGATTCCGAGGACTCACTTGATACTTCCCTTTCTGATGATTTTCATACTTGCTTTGTTGATGGCCATGATGCCACTATGGATGATGCCTACGAAGCTGAACTTGCTATAGTTCCTTATGTTAAGCATGAAATTACTGTTGTTGCACCCACACTTGATTGCCCTATTATCCTTTTGAAATCTCCAACTATTCCGGAGAATTTTGCTCTTATCAAGGCTCAATGTGATGGGTTGCACCTATCTTATCATCCTAAAAAACGTGTTGAAAACAATACAAATGTGCTTGTAGGTTATGAACAACATGATTTATGTGATAGTTATATTCTTGATGTTGTTCATGATGCTACTGAAATTACTTTGAGAGAGAAAGTTTGGTTGTAGAAACTTCCATGTTACAAAAACACCTCTCTTCATGTTGAAAGTTTTGAAGTTGTTCTTGTCCCACCTTTCTATGCATGTCACTTTGTGCTTCATTGACTTATTTTCTTACAAGATGCCTATGCATAGGAAGTGGGTTAGGCTTAAATGTGTTTCATATTTGCTTCTTGATGATCTCTTTTGCTTCAAAATTCTTATTATTATGAGAGCACCTTTTATAATCTTTAAGCCTAGCTAATGGCTTTAAAGAAGAGCTTTCGGGAGGCAGCCCGCAACGAATTTAGGTTTTTCTTTTTGTTTTTCTTCTGTTCTTAGTGGTCTTGATGATTGTTACTACTGTAGCAACATCATTGTATCTTTACTTTCCAAGCTTTGTGCCAAGTTTAGCCTCATACGGCAAGGGAAGTAAAAGTCGTGACATGCTGTCCAGAAAACAGATTCTGTCCTCGTGACTAGAAAAATCAGAGAAAAATCCCAGTTCATCTTTTTGAGCTGAATTTTTTACACAGAGTGCTCTATACAATTACAAAACTTCCGTATGTTCTGAGTTTTTTTATTTGAGTTGCACAAGTACCCCTAAAACATTCGTTTCTATCTTCTGTTCTGTTTTTCACAGATTCTGCCACGTTTTGTCTCTCTTCACTTTTGCAAATCTTAAGCTTGCTTTTTCTTTGCAAAAACCTTTTGGAAATCTTGGGAAACAGTAGATATTCCTATAAATCTTTATTTTCAGTAGAGGAAAATTATTTTATTAGGGTACTAACCTCTCTAATCAGCCTACAATGAGTTATGTATGAAGGGAGCTTTCAAGTGCGCGATGGAGGATGATGAAAGAAGACTCAGGAGGGTCAAACGATCAAGCTTGGGGATGCCCATGTGCACCCCAATAAATATTCAAGGAGACTCAAGCGTCTAAGCTTGGGGATGCCCCCGTGCATCCCTTCTTCATCAACAATTATCAGTTCGTCTCTCGTTTCACTATATTTTTATCACTTCATGCGTTATGTGCTTTTCTTGGAGCGTCTCGCTCTTAGGTTTTGTTTTTAGTTTTCTTTTGATTTGTTTGCTGTAGTAACAAGTTAGATCCCAGCTTACTTTCTTTTGTGTGGGAGAGATTCAAGCTCCGCTTGAACTAGAACTCCTCATAGGATTTGCATGCTTATTCTTTTAGCTGTGAGTTGTTCTTTTTCTTTTCTTAGCTGTTGTTCTGTTTAGTTGAAGTGCTTTAGTTTTTCTAGAGCTTTTCTTTTTTGTCTTAGGTTGAACTTTATATAGGTTGCATGTTTTATCTTGTTAGAGAGTTTGCCTGTTGCACTGAGTTCTGTGTCTTGACTGAAAGTAGGTAGTTAAAGTTGTTGTTCTCTTTGTAGTAGTAACTTGCAATAGTTTTGAGGTATTGACTAGAGTAATGTTTGAACTTATGGTGTCAAGAGCTCTTGCCTATTAGTGATAGATGTCGTATTTTGGGCAATCCGTGTGTTTTTCTAAAACTAAAATCCCCTGTTGAGAACTCTAGCTACTAGATGGATCACTAACCTCGGGAGGGTTCGAATATTAGAGTACACTCACGTACCATGAGTCGAGGATGCGCAAGGATAACCAAACCCCCATACACTCCTCCTCGGGGTACCTGTCTCTTTGTGAACCTCCTGATTAGATTGAGAGTTACCGATAATAAGTGCATGAGTTCTTCGGACTAATGTGAGTATTCGAAAGTTGACACTTCCACCCACCTAAACTTTTTATAGCCTCTCCTGTGTCGTGCATTGCTCTCTTCTCACTCCGAGAGTTAGCGTCCACCTTCGCCGGTACATCCAAACCCTTGGCACGATACGCTCTGTCATCATAAGCCTCCTTATATCTTTCCTCAAAACAGCCACCATACCTACCTACAAGGCATTTCCATAGCCTTTCCGAGATACATTGCCATGCAACATCCACCTTCTCATGACTTGATCTTCATGTCATACATGTTACTTGCTTGATCGATGATCCGCATGCTAGTTGGGCCTTGCCCTAATCATTGCTACATGACGCGCTAGTATCATTGCATATCCTTCTATCCTGGCAGAAGCATACATTTGCATCATGATAGTTATATTTTCTTTATGTGAGTACCTTTGTAAAGTGTGAAAGATCTCCTATATTCTTGTAAACTATAGAGTATTGCCCCTAAAGTGAGGAAAAGATCCCAAAGAGGACAAAATCAAAAGATCCCAAAAGAGGACAAATGAGAGTTAAATAGAAAGAGCCATTGAGGCCACCAAAAAATAAAAAATAAAAAGAAAAAAAATAAAAAAAGAGAGAAGGGGGCATACTACTATACCTTTTGAGAGATCCACACTAGTACTTCATCTTCTATCCCTTGTACTCCATAGAGATCATCATGATGCATATAGCTATGTGGGGACCCTTTACACTATAGAACTTGGCTTGTATATTCCAATGATGAGCCTCCTCAAACGAGCTCTAGGTCTTCTTGAGAAAGCAAGTTAGATGCACCCCCACTAGTTCCCTTGGAGAGCTTTTAGCTCACATGTGCATCCGTTGTATGGAAATCCCTACTCCTCACATCATATCTATCATATGGCCTTCTCTCGCCTATGATTGTCCTCATTGATGTGAGCCTTTCACACCTTTTTTTCTTCCTCCTCCACTTTCTTTCTGTTTCGCCTTTTAGGTGTCAAATTTCTTGCTCACGCTCATCCATTGCATGAGTGCTCAAAATATCGAAAGGGAGTGGATCAGTTTGACTTGTACCTGACTAGTGGTCTGGAGACGAGTCCAGATAAGAATCCAAAGGAGACCAAGTGTGAAACTTTAGTAGATAGTTGTTCTCAACAACCTTGTTTTTTTTTCTCGTATTTCCCTATCCCTTGCTTGCACGCAAACACCATCTAGAGACATTCGAGTCACGGACAGCAAGAGCTCTTGCACCTTTTGTTATTTTGTTGCATGTGTCAATGCTAATATAGACTCTTGCTTGTTAAGACTTGAATTGAATTGCATGCTTTGATTGCTTTACTTAAAATTCCTTTTATGGTTGTGTGGCATGTCACCACAAAAATTATGCTTGTTATCATTTACCTACTCGAGGACGAGCAGGAATTAAGCTTGGGGATGTTGATACGTCCCAAACGTATCTATAATTTCTGCTTGTTCCATGCATGTTTTGTGTGACTTTGCCATGTTTTGCTTGAACTTCCATACACTTTTGAACCTATTTGGACTAACCTACTAACTCAGTGCACCCAGTTGCCAGTTTCTGTTTTCTGCTGTTTCAGGTTTTCCGGCCATTAAAAGTGCTCCAAAAAATCCGGGAAAAATATATAAAAAATCAGCGCAACAGAAGCTTCCGGAAACACCAAAGGAGCGGAGGAGGGCCACCACCAGGAGGCCAGGAGGGCCCCTGGCGCGGCCCCACCCTAGGCCGCGCCAGGAGGCCTCCTGGCTGCCTGGTGGGTCCCCTCGACGCCCCCCTTCGCCTATATTTACCCCTCGGGGTGGAAACCCCTAGGACGGACTCCTTTTTCGCGATCTCGTCTCTGTTCCGCCGCCGCCGCCGTTTCTAGATCGGGGCTGCCTGGAGAAGCTGCTCTGGCACCCTGCCGGGAGAAGCTACCCCCTCCGGGAGACCCTCCATAGCCATGGACGCCTCCCGTATGTACCGTGAGTAGTTTTCCTTGTACCATGGGTCTTTGACCAATAGCTATGTGATCTATCTCTCCCCCTTTTGTGCTTCCACTTTCGAGTCCTCTTGAGATGCCTCACATGATCGAGGCATCTATGTAATTTCTGATGTTGCTATGCTGAGTTTGTTGGGATCTGATAGATTATGAGACTATGTTCAGATTGTGATGAGTAATATATTTGGTTCTTCTCTTTTATATTTTGCTCTTGAGTAAATTCTTGCATGTTCTCCGTTGCGTTATTTGCTTTGGCCAAGTAGTTTATTTGCAACTCCAAGAGAGAGTGTTATGCTCGATTGTGGGTTCAGCCCCTCGATGTCTAGCTTGAGTGACAGAAACATGAGACTAGGGGATGTGTTGTTGCCACCAGGGATAAAACAACGGTGCTTGTACCTGCGGGTGAAAGGATTGTTTACTTTACGCAAAGTTCTTTTAATGCAGTTGTCTGTTGCTTTGAGTTTACACTTTGGGTGGGATTCGCAACTTAATACCAGCGAGATGTTCTAGATAGATATCTCAAGGTGGATGATTTGTAGTAGATGCAGATGGATTTTGGTCTACTTACCTTGGCGTACTGCCCATTGCTTTTGAGCCCTTCCTTTCTTTGCAGCATAGTTAGCATTGCGGTGCCTTCATAATCCTATCAATTGCCCAACTGTGATTTTTTTACCTCGCTAGCACTTTTATCGTCTTTTGGGAGAGAGACATCACTAGTGAAAATCACGGGACCCCGGTCCATCTTCATATCACTGTTTACACCCTTATTACTTTCAGTCTTTACTTTCAGTTGCCACTATTATTATCTCTTGCGTTGATCCTTTGTAAACAGCAAGGCCGGAGGAATTGAAAACTCCTTTGTACTCGTTGGGAGCAAAGTTATTTGTATCTGTGTGCAGGTCCAGGTGAAGCTAGCAACCTCGGCGCCATTGCTCACTTTACCACCTTCTTGTATCCTTCGGAGTCCTACAGGAGACAAACCTCTGTATCTTGGCCAAGGGAAAACTTGCCGCTGCACTATATCTCACTCTGCACTTGGGGTAATCAACGAGGGCTTGAAGAGTATTAACAATCTCTTGCCATCAGGGTGCCTGGCGCGGCCCCACCCTAGGTCGCGCCAGGAGACCTCCTGGCTGCCTGGTGGGTCCCCTCGACACCCCCCTCCGCCTATATTTAGCCCTCGGGGTGGAAACCCCTAATATCGATCTCTTTTCCGCAATCTCGCATCTGTACCGCCGCCGCCGCCGCTTCAAGATCGGGGCTGCCTGGAGAAGCTGCTCCGGCACCCTGACGGGAGAAGCTACCCCCTCCGGGAGACCATCCATAGCCATGGACACCTCCCGTATGTACCGTGAGTAGTTCCCCTTGGACCATGGGTCTGTGACCAGTAGCTATGTGATGTTCCTCTCCCCTCTTTGTGCCTCCACTTTCGAGACCTCGTGAGCTGCCTCACATGATCGAGGCACCTTTGTAATTTTCTGTCGTTGCTATGCTGAGTTTGTTGGGATCTGATGGATTATGAGACTATGTTCAGATTGTGATGAGTAATATATTTGGTTCTTCTCTTTTATATTTTGTTCTTGAGTAAATTCTTGCATGTTCTCCGTTGCCGTATTTTACTTTGGCCAAGTATTTTGTTGGAACTCCAAGAGGGAGCGTTATGCTTGATTGTGGGTTCAGCCCCTTGATGTCTAGCTTGAGTGACAGAAACATGATACTAGGGGATGTGTTGTTGCCACCAGGGATAAAACAACGGTGCTTGTATCCGCGGATGCAAGGATTGTTTACTTTACGCAAAGTTCTTTTAATGAAGTTGTCTGTTGCTTTGGATTTACACTTTGGGTGGGATTCGCAACTTAATACCAGCGAGATGTTCTGGATAGATATCTCAAGGTGGATGATTCGTAGTAGATGCAGTTGGATTTCGGTCTACTTACCTTGGCGTACTTGTTGGGAATGTGCCCTAGAGGCAAATAAAATATGTTTTATCGAGCATATTCCATTAGTTCATAATACGTTTGATACTATGCTATAACTGTATTAAGCGGAAAAATTAATACAGGTGTAGTATACAAACAACCAGGTCCCTAGTTAACCCTAGTATACTAGTCCATTGGGCGATTGATGATCAAGGTTTCCTGATCATGAGACAATGGCGTCTGTTGACAATGGAGTCGTATCATTGGATAATGATATGATGGACATACACCCACCAGAAGTGTTGCGATGTGATCAAGTCACATAGTTCGACATTGCGATAACTATAACGTAGTGACCAGATCCTTTGACCGTAATGATCATACGTAATTACGATCTATTAGGATGCTTTGATTTGTATCCCACCGCCTGACTGAAATATGTTGGCTATAACGGTGCACTTTGGGTATTCCGAAATAGATGGTTGATGAGTATGCAAATAGATCAAAGCGGGATTTGTCCATCCGTGTGACGGATAGGTACTCTGGGCCCACTCGGTGATGTTACATCATAAAGTTTGCAAACGTGTGACTAGGTCACGGAGTTGTAATATCACGGGAACGAGTAAACTTGTTTGTTGAGAACGAGGACGAACTAGGTATATTGGATACCGATGATCAAACCTCGGACAAGCAAAGTACCACGGGACAAAGGGAACAGGCACACGGTTAACGGATCCAACAGCGATTGAAGTTCATTCGATGGAAGCGCAGGGGCTATCAAGGATTGTAACCAGGTCCAATTGATTAGTCATTGATCAATGAGAGTTGTCTCGATCATGTCTGCTGTTTCCCGGACCGTAGGGTTTTACACTTAAGGGTACTCGACGCAGTAAGGATTGATTCGGGATCACCGGAGAAATTGGAGGGAACACCAGAATTGTTCCGGTGATGGCCGGAATTGTTCCGATGAAGGCCGGAAGTTGTTCTGGGTATTTTGAAAGGTTCAAAATATATTTAATAATGTTTAATTAATGTTTTATTATTTAATTATCTGAATTAAATATTAAAATATAATGAAATATAATTAAAAATGAATTAAAAGGCATATGGGCCTCATAGGGCCCATTAGGGGGAGAGGGAGTCCTTCCCCATGGGCCATGGCGCCATGAGGGGGCCCACCCCCCTTATTGGTGCGCCCCCCCTCCCCTTGGGATTAGTCCCACATGGGAAGTGGAGGGGAGGTTTCCCCCCCTCCTTGGCCTATATAAGGAGGGGGTAGAGGTGCCCTTTTAATCATGAATTTTTTGAGAAAAGTTTCTCATCTCTCTCCCTTCTTTCTCCTTCCTTTGAGCGGAATCCCCTTGTTTGGAGGCTGCTCTGGGTTGGGGATTTCTCCACTATACGCACGCCGTCGTGCTGCTGGAATCGGGATCCGAATCCATCTTCTTTCCGCTGCTCTACTGGTTCGGAGCCCGGAGGGACGTCGGGTATACTGTATGTGTATAATCCCGCGAGGCACTACACTTGTGGTGCTACTTCATCGTCGTGGCCGGATCGCGAGGTCTTCATCAGCAACGTTCCGACGGGGACGTAATCCCGTCATCGGTCTGCAAGGATCGGGTGGCTACAGGAGTCATCATGGATCTGTGCGGCATCGGGGATTGCCGGTACGACTACACCAACCACGTTCATGCGGGAACGTTTCCCGCTTAACGGACTACATACTGGTATGTGATCTATTTCTGTCCGTTACTTGCATCAGCATAGCATAGGTCTTGGGATTGGGTATCGTAGGTCAAGGAAAAATTTCTGTTTTCTGCCCCGAACACCAACAGTGGTATCATGAGCAAGGCTATGCGTAGATGTATTGTACGGATAGAACACATCTAGTATGTGGGCATAAATTCTCAATTGTTACCCTCTCACGTGTACTCATTTAGCGTTGCGGCAATGTTTGATGAAGCGGCCCCCGACCGACCTTACGCGTTTCCGCGAGACTGGTTCCACGCTTGACATATGGCTTGTACCATATAAAGTGGCTGGGGGGGTGTCTGTCTCTCTGCATTAGCGATGCGAAGATGTTTGCAACGGAGGGCCCCGACAGGGGTGTAATAGAGACAATTGCGGGATTGGTGTTGTGGCTTGTTTTCGCAGGATAGAAAGCGGTTCTTTTCTCGAAACCCCTAGCAGCCACGTAAAACTTGCAAAAGATAAAGTAGAAAGGCGTTTTCAACTTTAATTTGCATGTAGGGGGGAATCATAGCATGTATGATCTATGTTGCATCCTGTTTTTGCTAATATGTTAGATATACGACGGTAGCATAATAGGATGATCCCTCACTAATCCAACAAAGTGTCCTTCCTTAGTGAAGCACCATCTGGAAAGTTCTTCATTATGGAGGCCTCACGTGTCACACGGGTGTCAAACATTTTTACGTTCACAAGAGATGGGTGGAGCAAGCCTAGCATGTCCAGAAACATGGCCTTGCATACGCAGCATATACTCACTAAGGTTATTGTGGCGAGCCTGGCATGTGCAGACATGGCCTCGGGACACAAGAGACCGAAAGGTCGAGCATGAGTCACATAGATGATGTGATTGGCATGATGGCCTACCTTGAACAACATACTGATGGTCGTGTCACACGGGGGAGGTATGTTCTTCAAGGATCGTGTAATCACTTAGAACAAACTATGAGGGATGTTTGTCTGAGTGGGAGTTCCAGAATTGTTTTTGAAACATGAACTCCATATTATGAACTTAATCTCATGTCTTTGCAAATATCATTGTAGATAACGTCATACCAATGTTTAGAACTATGGCTCTTTTAGTATGATAGAACTTAAGGTAAATGGGTCTTACTTCATTGATGTGTACCAACACCATTAGAGACATACTCGTTAGTAATGACTTGTTAAACATAATACGAAGAACTGCTAGGAGATACACCTGATAACTCCGTATTCAAGGAAGATGATGATGAGTATTGTACTCACTGTCACTTATGAATGACTGTCCAATACACCATACTTCATTCTATGAGTCAGAATTGTGAATGCATGTTAACCAACACGTATGACGTGCTAGGTGAACTTTAAACCACTTGGTCACAAATCAGAGAAATGGAATATGAGTATATGGACGGGGTTTCTTTCAACTATGGTGGAAGGAACAACCTGCTGAGAAAGTCACTTGGAAAATGTATAAGATACATGGAACACCTTGTGTATAACTTGGACTACTGAATGACTGGTTACTTTGCGATAACTAGGGAGTTACATCCGCTTCCTCCTAGTTACAAAGACCATGTCTGGACTATGTCATGAAGGAGAATCGTTCACCTGTCATGAGGTCATGGTTAAAGTTAAGAACTTTAAGAGTAGAACCAATGCAGGAATGGTCATTGACGGAGAAGGTATATTTGATATACGAGTTATAAATGTCTTTCCCACGAAACACTAATTGCGGTTGATTAAGTATTCGATGCTTGAACTTACTGCTTGAGAGTGGCTTGGAAGGGATGAGGTGACAATGTGTGCTGACGGCAATCAAGATAGTTGATGGTCGACAACACTCTCCCTCTACATCTATCAATTGATTAACATATGAATAAATTTTATGATCGTTTGAATGAGGACTTTATTAGCGTGTCTTGCATCTCGCAAAGACAATTATTCATATTAGTGAGAAACAAGTCAGTTGTTCCCCTTTTATGAATGATATCTATTATGGTCACATTACGATTATGAATGAGTTATTCTTATATTGATGATAGTTGTTTGATCATTTATAAGAAATATTGTAATGCCAAGAAATATCCAGGCTTAATAATGACACTACAGTTTAAGTCATGAATGGTATGATGATGTCTTAAGATACTTGATCTCTTGACACATACAAACCATGCCTTTGAGGTGAGATGACTAAAACCTCGCATTCTAGTAAAACAGATTGTGTTACTGATTGTTGGATATCATACATTGTGATGTATTGTATATCAGCATGTAGTGAATTTCATTATTTTGTGAACTTCATATGTGGACTTAGATGAATATATGTATTCACTAATGAAACATGAGTCTGAAATAGTTTGATATGATCAAAAGGGATTTCAGAGTAAAGATGGATATATAAATTAACAAGAAAGACAAGTCTCTACGATTTGATTAAAGTGACAAATGTTTTGAGTTAGTCTTGGGCATAAAGACTTGTGTGAAAGTTGTTCCACAAATTGCAATGTCTTGAGACACTTCAATATGATTGACGTGTCTGAACGTTGTGATCATATTCTATGAAAAAGTGTATGGTCTAAGTTATCTCTTACCAAGTTACGTTATTATTGTTTAGAGTTATTAATTTAATATGCAAACACTCACTTCAGCATAGGGAACCATCTGAGTTCGTGGAAACCAACACTATATATGTCATGGTGTATTGTGGTTTCTAGGAAGCTTGATTTATGTAAGATAGATTATCTTTGTAGTGTATCCTTAGACAACTATGGATGCATCTTCCACAACTAGAACCAAAAGGAGCAAAACTTGTATTGCTATGTTTGGTGTTTGTCAAGAATTGTTCTTGATAAATGTGGTAATGGAAGAAAAGTGAAAGTTCAACCAAGGTAATTGACCTTGCCTCCAAATGTCAGAGTAGTGCAACGGAATATGTTCTGGAAGCAAAGCTCTACAATAAGAGGAGAAACTAATGATAATGATCATGATTTTTCTGATGGGAGCTTTTACTGAGAAAGGTAGGATTCAAGAATATATATTTGCCCTTGATGCAAAATGATATTCATGATTCACTTGTCATGTTAATGGAACAAGACATTCCTACGAACTACAAAGAAGCGATGGTGGACCTAAGTACGAGATATGACTATGAGTCATAAAATCCTATGTTGAGTTACATTTAAGATTGCTTGAATCTTATCAAGTAAGGAGGTTACTTGATATTCACAATAACTTCAGAGTTATGAGGAATAAATGTGAACATCAAAGGGACGTCAAGATTGGTTTGTCACAAAGATTGTTTCTGACAAATTCAATGGGTTGACTACAATGTGTAGCAATGCTTGAGTCAAAGGGATATTCACTACGATTGATCTAGGATTGTTATCAATACCGTGACTTCCTCAAATCCTGTATTTGAAGAAGTGTTGTAATTGGTACAACCAGAAGGTTTTGGAAAAACATATGGATACTAGTGTCTCGTAAACTGAATTCTCGATTTGATGAATGATCAAAGGATTTTGGACTTAGCCAAAATATCGAGGAAACATGCATTTGCATGAAACTGAGTGGGAGCTGAATAGTTTCCTGAAACTTGATATATGTAGACGACATATTTTGAGTGGGAGCTATGGGAGTATTATCCTAGCCTTATATGTAAATGACATATTTGAGTAGGAGCCATGTGGTTAGTATCCTGAACTTAAGATGTGTCTGACATATCTAAGTGGGAGCCATGTGGATTTTATCCTTGTCTTATATGTGGCTGACATATTTGAGTGGGAGCAATATGAGTGTTATCCTATAACTTAATATGTGCATGACATATTTGAGTGGGAGCATGATAACATTCTCATATATGGATAACATATTATGAATGGTGCAGTTTGTGTTAATGATTATTTGAATCTTTCATAAATGAAGATGAATAAGTATTAAACATTGAAGATCTATTAAGATAGATATGTGTTTAATGACATTGAGTCGGAATACTTTCCTGGATAAGATTCTGAAGGAGTTCAGAATGGGACAAGTCAAGAAGTGGTCCTTACTTGTATATCCAAGAGAAGTGTTGAGTTAATCTCAGTACAGGAACAATGGTTAATGGTTAATGAAAGAAATGGATGTGCTGGATCCTCTATGCCTTTGTCACAGGTTCTTTCATATAAAACCAGAGTTATGTACTCGACGTAATGTGACCCAAGTTCTTAGTAGTAAGAACATGTTGTGATATGATTTATGAGTAAATCATTGAACAAAGAGTTAAGTTTATCCTTCAGTGTCTGGAGAGAACTGAGGATACATCTCAAATTTGTAAAGGATAGTGGACTTGACCATAAATGTTATGCTGGTTCAAGTTTTGACACTAACCTAGAAAATTGAGATATCATACTAATGAATGCCTAAGTTGAAAGAAACATGGTTAGACATCAAAGTTGCATACAATGCACTAAGGATTGAATCTACATTGATGTGGCTGCTTTAGAAGTAGCAGGAGTTATATTATGGCTTAAGAAGTTCGACTTCTGATTGAGTGAGTTTCAAGTGTGCATGACTATGGGAAAGTCCGCGTGACCCACCGGATGTCATTGCTGTGACACAGCAAACGAAGTCTCATTTCACCGCCAAATATATATACCTCATCATTATAGTGGATAATGAAGGAATGTCAAATTAGGTGACATTATGATTTGCAAAAGGACATACGGTTCTGAATGGTACCCAGACCGTTGATACAACCTCTTCCACGGGCAAGCATGATCAATAAGGAGTTATGATCCAGAGAAAATGCAACTAGTTTATTTGTACTCTAGTGCAAGTGGGAGACTGTTGGGAATGTGCCCTAGAGGCAAATAAAATATGTTTTATCGAGCATATTCCATTAGTTCATAATACGTTTGATACTATGCTATAACTGTATTAAGCGGAAACATTAATACAGGTGTAGTATACAAACAACCAGGTCCCTAGTTAACCCTAGTATACTAGTCCATTGGGCGATTGATGATCAAGGTTTCCTGATCATGAGACAATGGCGTCTGTTGACAATGGAGTCGTATCATTGGATAATGATATGATGGACATACACCCACCAGAAGTGTTGCGATGTGATCAAGTCACATAGTTCGACATTGCGATAACTATAACGTAGTGACCAGATCCTTTTACCGTAATGATCATACGTAATTACGATCTATTAGGATGCTTTGATTTGTATCCCACCGCCTGACTGAAATATGCTGGCTATAACGGTGCACTTTGGGTATTCCGAAATAGATGGTTGATGAGTATGCAAATAGATCAAAGCGGTATTTGTCCATCCGTGTGACGGATAGGTACTCTGGGCCCACTCGGTGATGTTACATCATAAAGTTTGCAAACGTGTGACTAGGTCACGGAGTTGTAATATCACGGGAACGAGTAAACTTGTTTGTTGAGAACGAGGACGAACTAGGTATATTGGATACCGATGATCAAACCTCGGACAAGCAAAGTACCACGGGACAAAGGGAACAGGCACACGGTTAACGGATCCAACAGCGATTGAAGTTCATTCGATGGAAGCGCAGGGGCTATCAAGGATTGTAACCAGGTCCAATTGATTAGTCATTGATCAATGAGAGTTGTCTCGATCATGTCTGCTGTTTCCCGGACCGTAGGGTGTTACACTTAAGGGTACTCGACTCAGTAAGGATTGATTCGGGATCACCGGAGAAATTGGAGAGAACACCGGAATTGTTCCGGTGATGGCCGGAATTGTTCCGATGAAGGACGGAAGTTGTTTTGGGTATTTTGAAAGGTTCAAAATATATTTAATAATGTTTAATTAATGTTTTATTATTTAATTATCTGAATTAAATATTAAAATATAATTAAATATAATTAAAAATGAATTAAAAGGCATATGGGCCTCATAGGGCCCATTAGGGGGAGAGGGAGTCCTTCCCCATGGGCCATGGCGCCATGAGGGGGCCCACCCCCCTTATTGGTGCGCCCCCCCCTCCCCTTGGGATTAGTCCCACATGGGAAGTTGAGGGGAGGTTGCCCCCCCCTCCTTGGCCTATATAAGGAGGGGTAGAGGTGCCCTTTTAATCATGAATTTTTTGAGAAAAGTTTCTCATCTCTCTCCCTTCTTTCTCCTTCCTTTGAGCGGACTCCCCTTGTTTGGAGGCTGCTCTGGGTTGGGGATTTCTCCACTATACGCACGCCGTCGTGCTGCTGGAATCGGGATCCGAATCCATCTTCTTTCCGCTGCTCTACTGGTTCGGAGCCCGGAGGGACGTCGGGTATACTGTATGTGTATAATCCCGCGAGGCACTACACTTGTGGTGCTACTTCATCGTCGTGGCCGGATCGCGAGGTCTTCATCAGCAACGATCCGATGGGGACGTAATCCCGTCATCGGTCTGCAAGGATCGGGTGGCTACAGGAGTCATCGTGGATCTGCGCGGCATCGGGGATTGCCGATACGACTACACCAACCACGTTCATGCGGGAACGTTTCCCGCTTAACGGACTACATACTGGTATGTGATCTATTTCTGTCCGTTACTTGCATCAGCATAGCATAGGTCTTGGGATTGGGTATCGTAGGTCAAGGAAAAAATTTTGTTGTCTGCCCCGAACACCAACAGTACTGCCCATTGCTTTTGAGCCCTTCCTTTATTTGCAGCATAGTTAGCATTGCGGTGCCTTCATAATCCTGTCAATTGCCCAACTGTGATTTGTTTACCTCGCTAGCACTTTTATCATATTTTTGGAGAGAGACATCACTAGTGAAAATCACGGGACCCCGGTCCATCTTCATATCATTGTTTACGCCCTAAATTTACTTTCAGTCTTTACTTTCAGTTGCCACTATCATTATCTCTTGCGTTGATCCTTTGTAAACAGCAAGGCCGGAGGAATTGACAACTCCTCTGTACTCGTTGGGAGAAAAGTTATTTGTATCTGTGTGCAGGTCCAGGTGAAGTTAGCAACCTCGGTTGTGAACGGCGCCATTGTTCACTTTACCACCTTCTTGTATTTCTTCGAGTCCTACGGGAGACAAACCCTATCCTCTACATAGGGGAAATTTTCTTCTACGCTACATCTCACCTTCCACTTGGGGTAACCAACGAGGAGTGAGAACTACCCTCACCGTATCTGTGGGTAAGTCCAGTTCATTGTGTTCCTAAGAAAGGAGGTATGATTGTTGTTCCAGATGATAAAAATGAACTAATACCTCAAAGAGTTTTTATTGGATATAGGATGTGTATTGATTACAGGAAGTTAAACAAAGCTACTAGGAAGGACCACTACCCGCTGCCTTTCATCGATCAAATGCTTGAGAGGCTGTATAAAAACACCCACTTTTGCTATCTTGACGGGTACTCTGGCTTCTCTCAAATTCATGTTAACACTGCCGATCAAGAGATGACCACTTTCACGTGTCCTTACTGTACTTATGCTTATAGGTGTATGCCTTTTGGTTTATGCAATGCACCTGCTACTTTTCAGAGATGTATGTCTACTATTTTTCATGGTTACTGTGAGGAGATTGTGTAATTCTTCATGGACGATTTCTCCGTCTATGGAAATTCCTTTGACCACTGTCTCCACAATCTTAATAAAGTTTTGCAGAGATTGGAGGACACAAATTTAGTTTTAAACTGGGAAAAGTGCCACTTCATGGTTAACGAAGGGATCGTTCTTGGTCACAAGATTTCCGAGAGGGGAATTGAAGTGGACAAGGCGAAGATTGAAGCTATCGAAAGGATGCCCTATCCAAGGGACATCAAAGGTATTCGAAGTTTTCTCGGTCATGCTGGTTTCTATAGAAGATTTATTAAAGACTTTTCTAAGACTTCGAGACCCCTCACTAATCTTCTCCAGAAGGATGTTCCTTTTGTACTCGATGACAATTTTAAGGAAGCCTTTGAAGTTCTTAAGAAAGCTTTAATAACCGCTCCTATAGTACAACCACCTGATTGGAAATTGCCATTTGAAATTACGTGTGATGCTAGTGACTTTGCTATTGGAGCTGTTTTAGGACAAAGGGTTGATAAGAAATTGAATGTTATACATTATGCTAGAAAAACCCTCGATAGTGCTCAAAAGAATTATGCTACTACTGAGAAGGAATTCTTAGCAATATTGTTTCCTTGTGATAAGTTTAGACCTTATATTGTTGATTCAAAAGTCATTATTCATACTGACCATGCTGCCCTTAAATACCTTATGACGAAAAACGATGCCAAACCAAGACTCATCAGGTGGGTAATCCTTCTTCAATAATTTGATTTACAGATTGTTGATAGGAAAGGAGCAGACAATCCGGTGGAGGACAATCTTTCAAGGATGGAAGATATACCGCACGATCCCATTCCAGTCAACGACAGCTTTCCATACGAACAACTAGCTGTTGTAAAAGTACAATCTCTCTCCGACCCTTGGTTTGCAGATTATGCTAATTTTATCATTGCAAAGTATTTGCCTCCAGGTTTAACATTTCAGCAAAGGAAGAATTTCTTTCATGATTTGAGGCATTAATTTTTGAATGACCCCCATCTTTTCAAAGAAGGTCCGGATGGGATCGTGAGAAGATGCATACCGGAACACGAGCAGAAGGACATTCTCACACAATGTCACGATAGTCCCTACGGAGGACATCATGCCGGTGAGAGGACCGCACATAAGGTTCTCCAATCAGGTTTTTATTGTCCTACTCTCTTTAAAGATGCTATAAATTATGTTTATGTTCTGATAAGTGTGAGAGAGTTGGTAATATTAGTAGGAGGAATGAGATGCCTATGAATTACTCTCTAGTGATTGAGCCTTTTGATTACCGGGGTTTCGATTTTATGGGTCCTTTTCCTCCCTCACACAAGTACACTCACATTTTAGTAGTCGTTGATTATGTAACCAAGTGGGTTGAAGCAATCCCCACTGAGAGTGTGCTGATCACAAGACATCTTTGAAAATGCTCAAAGATGTAATTTTTCCTAGGTTTGGTGTATCGAGGTACCTCGTGACTGATGGAGGACCACACTTCACACATGGAGCTTTTAGAAAATCTTTAGCCAAGTACGATGTCAATCATAGAATTGCTTCACCGTACCATCCTCAAACTAGTGGGCAAGTTGAGCTCACCAATAGAGAGATCAAGTTGATCTTGCAAAAGACAGTTAACAATTCTAGGAAGGACTGGTCAAAGAAGTTAGGAGATGCTTTGTGGGTGTATAGAACTGCTTACAAACCCCACTTGGGCATGTCTCCCTATAAGATGGTCTATGGCAAGGCTTGCCATTTACCATTAGAGTTAGAACACAAAGATTTTTGGGCTGTTAGAGAGCTTAATGCTGACCCCAAGTTAGCCGATGAAAAGCGTCGCATGAACTTGACTTCTCTAGATTAGTGGAGAAGTGAAGCTTACGAGAGTGCTAAAATGTTTAAGGAAAAGGTAAAGAAGTGGCATGATGGAAGGATTCTGAAACATGAATTTAATGTTGGTGATAAAGTTTTGTTGTTTAGATCTCGTTTCAGGTTTTCTCCAGGTAAATTACTTTCCATATGGGAAGGACCATTTCATATCGAGGAAGTCTACCGCTCTGGTGCAATCAAGATTAACAATTTTGATGGCACCAAACCTCAAGTTGTCAATGGGCGAAGACTCAAGCATTACATGGCAGGAGACCGTGTCAATGTTGGTGTAAATTTAATACACACAACAACTCATGAAGAATATGTTGCAGTACTGTTTCAGACACCAGCAGGAACAGAATAAGAAAAGGTATATATTACGGTAAGGAAACATCGCGAACCGCCATAAAAGTTCCATATTACAAGTTTTTTGCAAAATTAGAAAAATTCGAGGCCTAAGTGTTAGCTGGAGTGGAGCTCTAGGGAGCCCAGGCGCCCCCTGGCGCGGCCTACCTCCTGGCCGCGTCGGGAGGCCGCCTGGGCACCACGGAGTCCGTCTCCGACCCTTCTTTGGCTTGTTACTTTCCTTCCGTTCCAGAAATTTTTGCTATATATTTGCCCGGATAGTCCCGGCACCGTATCTCGCGATTTCGTGTGTTTTCTTTTCGAGCTGTTTCTGCCAGGAAATCTTTTAGCTAGACCTAGGTGCTATGGCTTCCCCAAGCTCCCCCAAGGACAAGTTCGTCATCAACTTCATCCACCCTTACCTCGCTGAGGTAAAGAAGCACCCTCAAACCATTTGGTTGGAGGACGGTGTTCTCCACCAAGAAGATCTAAAGGAACCTATCAAGGAGGGGAGCATCAAGGCCAGGCTAGAAGAAGTGGAGCAAGAAGTATTCAAGTACAAGAAGATGGTTGAGCGTGGTGTTGAAGCCAACTTCGACCTCATCAACGAGCTGAAGATGTTCTACAAGAACGAGATGAAGGAGATGTGGGCAAGCATCACCGCATCAGAAGATAGAATTATTGAGCTCCAAGGGCAGATTTATGATCTCTAGAACCAAAAATGTGAGTATGAACTATAGTTTCTGCGCATGGGTTTGGGTGCTGAGTGCAGGATCTCAGCGACTGATATCTCTTATGAGACCAGAGAACCCTTTCCGTGTAAGCTCTTCTCCAAGGACTACGTGATCAACAGGAACAAGAATTAGGAGTAAAATATCCTTGGGTAATGGCATCCCCTTGGCTTGTTCCAAGCTTGGGGGAGTGCCCGGTATCTTTATCTTTATCTTAATCTTTTATAGTCAAGTAGAGTCGTATCATGTCTAGGGAAGTTATTATATGAAATAGGTGGTTGCATCGAGGTCTATCACTCCTTTGTGGAGAGTCTTGTATCTGTGAGTGTGGAGTCGTCTCTGATGGAATATTAATGAGAAGTCTATTAGTTCCTTCGCTACACTCAGTATTCTCTTCCCGCAATCGACCTTATATGATGATTCTTATGGGGAGTATTGACCTTATATCAGGTATGGCTTTGAAAACTTTATTTAAATTTTGGAAAACATAGCTTTGGTTTTGACAGCATGCATGTTTTTCTCAAGTAGCGACATAGCCAAAACCTTTATGTTATCATGCTTGAAGTGTTGTGTTGACAAGGAAGACAACTTGACGTGTTATGCTCAACTTAATGTTTATGCTTTATATGCTTTGCATCTAAGTCATCATCAATTGTCTGTTCTCTTAAAACCTTTTCCATATGAGTCCACCATACCTTCCTATTCGTGGTATTTTCCCTACCACTCCTAAAAGTATAGAATTTATGTGTTATCCTTAAATGTTCAAAATCTTCTGTTTTGTGCCTCTTGTTTATCTCATGAGGAAGTAGTAGGTAATTCATGATCTTCTTAAGTTGGAAAAGTGTAACCCCGGGATTGAATGTCTAATCTGCAAACCCCTAATACGAGGAGGAACTGGCATGAGTGCGCCCAGCTCGTAAGATAATACAACAAACAAACCCTCATTCACGCTTAGTCTATGAGAAATCAGAAACTTTGGCAGTGATAAACAAAGGAGATTAAGGGGATGTGATCGTCCCCACTTGGGATCCGTTCCTCGTGAATTGTCCATCTTGAGAAGTAATTGAGCTATCTATTAGCATTCGTTGACAAACTATGCACCTCCCAAAATTTGTTTTCATTCTGTTTGATTTAAGGATAGCACATGAGTTTTCCCTCCTTGCCTTTAACAAGGCATGTCCTTTACCTTTATGTTGAGTCAGTTTTCCTCCTACGCCCTTCTTTTCCCAAAGAGAACAGGCACTTGATGTTGATGAGGATTCATTCATATAATGTTGCATTAAGTTTTGCCATGCCACATCCTTGTTGACATCATCTTTTGATAAGCAAGTTGTTTGCGAAAGCTTATGCCAAGAAAGCATCTTCCTTTGTGTTAGCATTTTCACTTCATGACTAATAACATGTTCTTTCAAAATCTTCAAATTGTTTCATTATAAAGTGAGAGAACAAAAGTAAAAAAGTTATTACTTGTCCTTTTACCAAGGGTATGTTTGCCATAATTTGATGAGTTCCGTAGCCCTACTTTTGATTATAATTGTTATTACTTTCTCATAAGGTCCTTTTGAGTTGAGGTTGCTGTTGAGGATGCTTGAGTTTGGTGAAGAAATCATGATGCTTCTATCTGTATTCTATTTATCGACACTTCACTCTCTAAACTTGTGGACAGATTTACCGAGCTCAGTATTCGCTTGGGGACAAGCGAGGTCTAAGCTTGGGGGAGTTGATACGTCAAAAATTCATCACTATTTCATATCATAATTCACCCTTATTCATTGATATATTTCATGTTATGATGCTATTCTTATGTTGTTTTGGCCTATTTTACACAGTATGAAACTTTCCGATGCCGAAACAGCAGACGCAGGATTCAACGGTAAAAAGTGGACACAGAGTTGCTTAATCAGAAGACCTCCAAATTACCTAAAAATCGACGGAGGCTATTTTCCAGAAGAATGACGAGGACACAGAAAACAGGAACCAGAGGGGGCCACTGATACGTCTAAAACATATCGATAATTTCTGCTCGTTCCATGCATGTTTTGTGTGATATTGCAATGATCTAGATACACTTTCATACAATTTTGATCATATTTGGACTAACCTACTAACTCAGTGCACCCCAGTGCCAGTTCCTGTTTTCTACTGTTTTTCTATTTCAGTTTTCCCCCATATAAAAAGTGCTCCAAAAATCCGGGAAAAATCAGATAAAAAACCAGCGTCTCCGAAGACTCCAGAAGCCCGAAGGAGGGCCAAGGGCCCACCACCAGGCACCTAGGCGGCCACCTGGCGTGGCGCGGCCCCAGGGGCCTGGCCGCGTGATGTGCGAGGTAATGATAGTGATTTCTCGCAATTCGTTGGTGAGCCCCAAGTGGAAGGCGTGATGTAGCACAGTAGCAAATTTCCCTCAGTAAAGATACCAAGGTTTGACTCTAGTAGGACTCCGGAGATGATAAGTAGGTGTCAGCGGCGCTAGTGATGCGGACCTGCACACAAACACAAATAACTTTGTTCCCAACGAAGTTCAGAGAGGTTGTCAATCTCTCCGGTCTTGTTGTTCACAAAGGATCAAACACAAAGGATAATGATATCAACTAAAAGTAAAAGCAGAAAAGTAAATGAGCGTGTAAACAGTGATGAGGATATGGACCGGGATACGTGATGTTCACTAGTGATGTCTCTCTCCCAAAAGACGATCAAACTACTATGCGAGGTGAACAAATTACAGCAGGGCAATTGACAGGATTATGAACGCACCGCAATGCTAACCATGCTACAAAAGAAAGGAAGAGGCTCAAAAGCACGGGCAGTACGCCAAAATAAGTAGACCGAAATCCAACTGCATCTACTACTAATCATCCACCTTGAGATATCTATCCAGAACATCTCGCTGGTATTAAGTTGCGAGCCCCACCCAAAGTGTAAACCCAAAGCAACAGACAACTGCATTAAAAAGCACTTTGTGTAAAGTAAACAATCCTTGCAACTGCGGTTACAAGCACCGTTGTTTTCCCCCTTGTGGCAACAACACATCCCCTAGACTCATGTTTCTGTCACTCAAGCGTGTCATCGGGGGGCATGAACCCACAATCGAGCATAACGTTCCCTCTTGGGGTTACTACCTACTACTTGGTCAAAGCAATAAACAGCAACGGAGAGCATGCAAGAATTACTTAGGAACAAAAATATAAGAGATAAGAACCAAATATATTACTCCATTACAATCTGAACATAATCTCATAATCCATCAGATCCCATCAAACTCAGTATAGCAATAGCAGAAAGATTACAAAAGTGCCTCGATCATGTAGAGAAGCTCACGAGGTCTAAACCATGAAGAACAAAGAGGGGAGGAGAACATCACATAGCTACTGATCACGGACCCATGGTCCAAGGAAAACTACTCATGAGACATCCGGGAAGCATCCATGGTGGAGAGGAGACTCCCGGAGGTCGTCCCTCCCTCCGGCGGGGTGCCGGGAAGAGGTCTTCTGTGGCTCCTGATCTCGTAAGCGCGGCGGCGGCGGAACATAGGAGAGATCGCGAAAAAGGGTTCTGTTCTCGGAAGTTTCCCGTGACGGAGAATATATAGGCGAAGGGGGGCAGCCAGGGGGGCCACCAGGGGTCCAGGCGCCCCCCTGGCGCGGCCAAGCCCTAGGGCGCGCCACCAGTGCGCCTGGGCCCCTGGTGGTGGCCCTCTGGCCCCACCCAGGTTCTTCTAGAAGGTTCCTTCACGCTGATTTTTTTTATCTGAGATTTCCCGAATTTTTGGAGCACTTTTTATATGGGGGAAAACTGAAATAGAAAAACAGCAGAAAACAGGAACTGGCACTGTGGTGCACTGAGTTAATAGGTTAGTCCAAATATGATCAAAAGTGTATGAAAGTGTATCTAGATCATAGCAATATCACACAAAACATGCATGGAGCAAGCAGAAATTATAGATACGTTTTGGACGTATCAACATCCCCAAGCTTAATTCCTGCTCGTCCTCGAGTAGGTAAATGATAACAGCATAATTTCTGTGGTGACATGCTAGCAACCATATAAGAACTTTGAAAAGTAAAGCAATCAAGGTTAGAGATTCAAGTCAAGTCATAACATGCAAGAGTCTATATTAGCATTGAAACAAGTAACAAAAGAACATTAGGTGCAAGAGCTCTCGCTGGCCGTGACTCGAATGTCTCCAAATGGTGTTTGCGTGCAAGAAGGGGGGTAGGGAATACGAGAAAAACAATTTATTTGTTGAGAACTCAATCTACTAAAGTTTCACACTTGGTCTTTTTCTGGAATCTTATCTTGACTCGTCCCCAGACCACTAGCCAGGTACAAGTCAATTTGATCCACTCCTTTATCAATATTTTGAGCACTCATGCAATGGATGAGCGTAAGCACGAGAGTTGACACTTAGGATGGCAAAGAGAGAAGTACGGAGGAGGAGGAAGACAAAAAAGGAGGAGAAAGGCTCACATCAATGAGGACAATCATAGGCAAGAGATGCCAAATGATAGATATGATGTGAGGAGTAGGGATTGCCATGCAACGGATGCACATACGAGCTAGGAAGCTCTCTAATGGAACTAGTGGGGGTGCATCTAACTTGCTCGCTCATGAAGACCTAGAGCTCGTTTGAGGAGGCTCATCCTTGGAATATGCAAGCCAAGTTCTATAGTGTGAAGGTCCCCACATAGCTATATGCATAATGATAATCTCTATGGAGTACAAGGATATAAAGGGAGTACTAGTATGGATCTCTCAAAAGGATAGTAGTGTTGCCCCTTTCTCTCTTTTTATTTCTTTTTCTCTTTTTTTGTATTTTTTTGTGGCCCAATGGCTCTTTCTATTGAACTCTCATTTGTCCTCTTTGGGATCTTTTATTGTGTCCACTTTGGGATCTTTTCCTCACTTAAGGGCAACACTCTATTTTACAAGAAGGTAAAGGAGATCTTTCACACTTTACAAGGTACTCAAAATCATAAAGAAGATGTAACTAACATGATGTATGCAATGTATGTCGCTGCCAGTGTAGCAGGAACATGTATGACATGAAGATCAAGTCATGAAGAGGTGGATGTTGCATGGCAATATATCTCGGAAAGGCTATGGAAATGCCTTGATAGGTAAGTATGGTGGCTGTTTTGAGGAAAGATATAAGGAGGTTTATGATGATAGAGCGTATCATGCCAAGCGTTTGGATGTACCGGCGAAGGTGGACACCAACTCTCGGAGTGAGAAGAAGGCAATGCACGGCACGGGAGAGGCTAGCAAAATATGGGAAGGTGGAAGTGTCAACTTTCAATACTTACATTAGTCCGAAGAACTCATGCACTTATTATCGGCAACTCTCAATCTAATAAGGAGGTTCACAAAGAGACAAGTACCCCGAGGAGGAGTGTATGGGGGTTTGGTTATCCTTGCGCATCCTCGACTCATGGTACGTGAGTGTACTCTAATATTCGATCCCTCCAAAGATTAGTGATCCATCTAGTAGCTAGAGTTCTCAACTGGTTTTGTAGGTTTTGAAAATACACACGGATTGCCCAAAATACGACACCTATCACTAATAGGCTAGATCTCTTGACACCAAAAGTTCAAACATTACTGACATCAAAACTTCAAAACTATTGCAAGTTACTACTAGAATTAAATAGCAACCTCAATTACCTACTTCCAAGACAAAACACAACTCAGTGCAACAACCAACTCTCTTTAACAAGATAAACATGAAAACTAAAAAGAGTTCCAGCAACAGACTAAACAAAATCCAAGGCTCTTGCTAAAGACAAACTAAGACTAAAACTAAACATGGCAGCAGCTATGAAAAGATAAAGAACAAACAACAACAAAAAGATAGGCAGGAAAAATCCTATGATGTGTTCTAGATTTTGAAAGTGGAGCGTGTTTCTCTCCCACACAAAGTAAGAAGGGATCTAACTTGTTATGAATAGCAAGCAAAGCTAAAGAAAACTCAAAATAAAACCTAAGAGCGAGACGCTCCAAGCATAGCACATAGCGCATGAAGTGATAAAAATATAGTGAGACGAAGGACGAACTGATGATTGTTGATGAAGAAGGGGATGCACGGGGGCATCCCCAAGCTTAGACGCTTGAGTCTCCTTGGATATTTATTGGGGATGCATGGGGGCATCCCCAAGCTTGAGCGCTTGACACTCCTGGATCTTCTTTCATCATCTTCCATCGCACACTTGAAAACTCCCTTCATACACAACTCATCATAAGCTGATTAGAGAGGATAGTACCCTTAATAAGATAATTTTTCCCACTGGATATAAATATATTCTTGAAGAGCTACTGTTTCTCAAGAGTGCAAAAAGGTTTTTGCAAAGAAAAATCAAGCTTAAGGTTTGCAAAAGTGAAGAGAGGCAAAACGTGGCAGAATCTGTGAAAAACAGAACAGAAGGTAGTAAAGAATTTTTTAGGAGCACTTCTGCAACTCAAATCAAAAAACTCAGAACATACGAAAGTTTCACAATTGTATAGAGCAAGCTGTCAAAAAAATTCAGATCAAAAAGATGATCTGGTGATTTGATTCGAATTTTTCTGTCAAAGGACAGAATCTGTTTTCTGTACAACATGTCACAACTTTTGCTTCCCTTATCATAAGAGGCTATAACTTGGCACAAAGGTGAAAAATAAAGATATAATGATGTTGCTACAGTAGTAACAAACATCAAGACACAAAAAAAGCAAAAAGAAAAACCTAAATTCGTTGTGGGCTGCCTCCCAAAAGCGCTTTCTTTTATGCCTTTAAGCTAGGCATGATGCAAAAGAAGAATCAAGTTTTATCAAGAGAAATAGAATAACTAGCCCGAGTAACGGACTCAAAAGGTAACTTGATTTTCTTTCTAGGGAAGTGTTCCATCCCCTTTTTGAATGGGAACTGGAATTTTATATTCCCCTCTTTCATGTCAATAACCGCACCAACGGTGCGAAAAAAAGGACGTCCCAAAATAATTGGACACAAAGGTTCACACTCTATATCCATAACAATAAAATCAACGGGAACATAGTTGTCATTGACAATGATAAGAACATCGTCGATCTTCCCCAAAGGTTTCTTTACGGAAGAATCAACAAGACGAACACCAAAAGAACAAGGCTCAAAGGGCTTCAATTCAAACATATCAAATATTCTTCTGGGCATAACGGAGGTACTAGATCCAACATCACATAAAGCATAGCAAGAGAAGTTTTTTAATTTAATTTTGATCATAGGGTCCCAACCATCATCTAGCTTCCTAGGTATGGAGGCTTCTACTCTAAGCTTCTCCTCCCTAGCTTTGATGAGAGCATTTGTGATATGCTCCGTGAAGGCAAGATTAAGTGTGCTAGTGTGGGGGTCTCTAGACATTTTGTGTAGCAAGCTAATAACTTCTGAGAGGGTGCAACTATCAAAATCAATATCACTACTATCAAAGGTGGTAGTAGTGTCGTCTAGGCTCACTTGTTTAAAACCCTCTATGTTCATAGGAGTTTCTTCATCTTCGGTTGAGGTAATAGCATCACCATTAATAGGTCCAACGGGACTAGGAGTGCATTGGGTGCTAATAGTTTGGGTGTCCTCGACAATTTGGATAGTGGCAACTGTGTGGTGTGTAGGAAGGCTCTTAATTCTATCCTCTTCCTCTTTTTCTCTAGCCCACCTTTCTTTAAGTTTAGCCATCATCCTAATATTTTCATTAATTTGCAATTGGATAGCATTAATAGGAGTGGCCTTATTCTCCTCAAGGGGAGAGGTTCTAATTTTAAGCATCTCAATATCAAGGGCTAAGCTTTCTACCTTCAAAGAGAGATTATCTAATTTAGATAATTTCTCCTCTACATTTTTGTTGAATGCTTTTTGGGTAGTGATAAAGTCTCTAAGCATGTTTTCCAATTCAGAAGAGGGATTCTTGTTGCTAGGGTAGGTGTTGTTATTCCCATAGTTGGATGGAAACGGTCTAGGATTGCTAGCAAAATTACCCCTATAAGCATTGTTGTTGAAGTTGTTTCTAGCAATAAAGTTCACATCCACTTGTTCTTGGGCAACCAAAGAATTTAAAGGGACATCATGAGGATCAATAGAGGGTTGCTTGGTAAGTAGAGACATAATTAAGTCAACTTTTTCATTGAGGGAGGTAATTTCCTCGACAGAGTTTACCTTCCTACCTGTTGGAGCGCGTTCGGTGTGCCATTGGGAATAATTGGTAATCATCTCATCGAGAAGCTTCGTGGCAGAACCAAGTGTAGTTGACATAAAGGTTCCTCCCGCGGCCGAATATAACAGGTTCCGCGAGGTAAAGTTCAAGCCTGCATAAAAAGTCTGAATAACCATCCAAGTAGTCAAACCATGTGTAGGGAATTTCTTAACAAGAGATTTCATTCGTTCCCAAGCTTGGGCAACGTGTTCATTATCCAATTGCTTAAAATTCATAATGTTACTCCTTAATTGGATAATTTTAGCAGGTGGGTAGTACTTCCCTATGAGAGCATCTATGCACTTATCCCAAGAATCTATGCTATTCCTAGGCAAAGATTGAAACCAGATTTTAGCTTCTCCCCTTAAAGAGAAAGGAAAGAGCTTGAGCTTAACAATATCACCTTCTACTTTTTTATACTTTTGCATATCACATAATTCAAAAAAAAAATTCAAGTGTAAAGCAGCATCATCTCCAGCACCACAGAATTGATCTCTCATAACAAGGTTTAGCAAGGCAGGTTTAATTTCATAAGAGGGTAAAGGTAAACTAACAAGACTAAAAAACAAAGGTAAAGGGTAGTGTGCAACTCCCCTATCTTAGCACTCGGAGTCCCCGGCAACGGCGCCAGAAATTTGGCTTGATGTGCGAGGTAATGATAGTGATTTCTCGCCCTTCGTTGGTGAGCCCCAAGTGGAAGGCGTGATGTAGCACAGCAGCAAATTTCCCTCAGTAAAGATACCAAGGTTTGTCTCCAGTAGGACTCCAGAGATGATAAGTAGGTGTCAGCGGCGCTACTGACGCGGACCTGCACACAGACACAAATAACTTTGTTCCCAACGAAGTTCAGAGAGGTTGTCAATCTCTCCGGTCTTGTTGTTCACAAAGGATCAAACACAAAGGATAATGATAGCAACTGAAAGTAAAAGAAGAAAAGTAAATGAGCGTGTAAACAGTGATGAGGATATCGACCGGGATACGTGATGTTCACTAGTGATGTCTCTCTCCCAAAAGACGATAAAACTGCTATGCGAGGTGAACAAATTACAGAAGGGCAATTGACAGGATTATGAACGCACTGCAATGCTAACCATGCTACAAAAGAAAGGAAGAGGCTCAAAAGCACGGGCAGTACGCCAAAATAAGTAGACCAAAATCCAACTGCATCTACTACTAATCATCCACCTTGAGATATCTATCCAGAACATCTCGCTGGTATTAAGTTGCGAGCCCCACCCAAAGTGTAAACCCAATGCAACAGATAACTGCATTAAAAAGCACTTTGCGTAAAGTAAACAATCCTTGCAACCGCGGTTACAAGCACCATTTTTCCCCCTTGTCGCAACAGCACATCCCCTAGACTCATATTTCTGTCACTCAAGCGTGTCATCAGGGGGCATGAACCCACAATCGAGCATAACGTTCCCTCTTGGGGTTACTACCTACTACTTGGTCAAAGCAATAAACAGCACCGGAGAGCATGCAAGAATTACTTAGGAACAAAAATATAAGAGATAAGAACCAAATATATTACTCAATTACAATCTGAACATAATCTCATAATCCATCAGATCCCATCAAACTCAGCATAGCAATAGCAGAAAGATTACAAAAGTGCCTCGATCATGTAGAGCATCTCACGAGGTCTAAACCATGAAGAACAAAGAGGGGAGGAGAACATCACATAGCTACTGATCACGGACCCATGGTCCAAGGAAAACTACTCACGAGACATCCGGGAAGCATCCGTGGTGGAGAGGAGACTCCCGGAGGTCAGCCCTCCCTCCGGCGGGGTGCCGGGAAGAGGTCTTCTGGTGCTCCCGATCTCGGAAGCGCGGCGGCGGCGGAACAGAGGAGAGATCGCAAAAAAGGGTTCTGTTCTCGGAAGTTTCCCGAGACGGAGAATATATAGGCGAAGGGGGGGCAGCCAGGGGGGCCACCAGGGGTCCAGGCGCCCCCCTGGCGCGGCCAAGCCCTAGGGCGCGCCACCAGGGCGCCTGGGCCCCTGGTGGTGGCCCTCTGTCCCCACCCAGGATCTTCCGGAAGGTTCCTTCACGCTGATTTTTTAGCTGAATTTTCCCGAATTTTTTGAGCACTTTTTATATGGGGGAAAACTGAAATAGAAAAACTGCAGAAAACAGGAACTGGCACTGTGGTGCACTGAGTTAATAGGTTAGTCCAAATATGATCAAAAGTGTATGAAAGTGTATCTAGATCATAGCAATATCACACAAAACATGCATGGAGCAAGCAGAAATTATAGATACATTTTGGACGTATCACCCCGCTAGGTGGCGCCTGGGCCCCTGGTGGCCCCCCTGGCTGCCCCCCTTCGCCTATTTATTCTCCGTCACGGGAAACTTGTTGTGGGAAAGTCACGGCAGATGTCCGTAGAGTCGGAGTTATCATGGGACCTTTGCTGCGAAGCGAATTCGAGGAGAGAGTCGACATAGACACGGGACTCAGCGGTTTACCCAGGTTCGGCCCCGTCGATGCGGTAAAGACCTACTCCTGCTTCTTGACTATTGTAGGATCGACTCCTCAATAGGAAGAGTCGATCTTATCGATTACAGTGATGATGTTTCGCAACCTTAGTCTCGTGGAGATCTAGGTTATAGCATGAGTTGTCTAGTCCTGGCTTGAGGTAAGTTCTGGCTCTGGCTCCCGTGGACCTCGGCTTATAAAGACGCCGGGTCCCGAGATTCCGAGAGTCCGACTCCTACACGATGTGGACTTCTATTCTACTTTACAAGTTTGCTACGTGCTATATAAGGTAAGTCGAATTCCTTCTAGGGGCTTCAATCTTCACGCTTGGCACATCAGACTCCTTGTCGGGTCTTCTTTGTGGGCCTTCATATGCAAGTCGGCCCAGAGGTTTCTAATGCCGGGTCTATAGGCCTGATCCATCCCCCGACATTAGCACCCAAGATTGTTGTGATGCTTTAGTATTCACAGCAATCTTCTTCATTTTCTTCATTGCCGCCGACTCTTCATGGATCAAGGGCCGAATTTATGCTTGGCGTGGATTGGGAGTCGGAGTCGTCTCTCTTCAATCTTGCTTCGATTCCGTTATCTCCATGAAGTCGACTCTTCTAGTTGAGTCGACTAATATTTCCAGAGTCGACGTAGACAATAATGAATCTGACCTTCAAATGTTTCTTTGAAGGAACATAAACGGTCCGCCTCAATTTCAGCGGCACAATTAATGTTGCCTAGGTTTTTCACGAAAATCGAGGGATCTCCTGCCGTTTAGCTGGCGGTTAGCGACGCTTCGGGTTTCGATCAGAGGTTATTTTATAAATAGACCCTCGTCCATACCGATTCTCATTGCTCCATCCACATCTTCTCTTCTTTTTCCTCGCGCACCGGAGAACAGGAAGTTTTTACCTTCGTCTCCATTCCGAGCCGTTCTTCCTTCATCGTACGCGCAAGACGGCCTGGGACCGTGCCATTCTCGCATGCCATTAAGGTAAGCTTCTCATCACCTCCGTTGTGCTGCAGTTTTTTACTCATCTCCATTGTCGCGAGCTTCAAGCTCTACTATATTAGTAGATCAACACGACCCACTCGAGATGCACCATGCATGCTGGTAGATAGGAAAGGATCGGTGATGGATAACTCCGGATGTGATTGCTTCGTCGAAAAATCGTATTTACAGATCCGTTTTCATCTTGCAACCGTTCCCAGTTTTTCGCAAGTCGTAGATCTGTTCATCATTTTTAGCCTATTTCTCGGGCTTGTTAGATCCAATCGTTCCGCTATATTTTGTGAAAACTGTTTGTGTAGTTTCTTTGTAAGTCGGTTTATGACCGACTCTAGTTTTCCTTTTTTCTAGATCTGACTTCTGCACCATGGGTCGGAAAACCGCTGCCGATAAAGGCAAGAAATAAGTCGTTGCAGACAGAAGTAAAAAAGGCAGCCGGCAGGGCCAGACCTCCAGCTTCGAGGCTGACTTTAGAGGCCAACTGGTCAAAGAGCTGGGTTACGGATGCCTTTTTGAAAGAAATGGAGACAGAGGGGATTTTGCCTCTCCAATCATAAGCTGATTAGAGATGAAAAAGAGGAGGAGAGTGACGAACAAAAGGAGGAAGAATGGAGCCATCCATGTCTACCTTCTAATGAGAGTAACTCTTTGAATCTTACCTTATATGAGTGTTATGATCCTATGGATTCTTTTGAAATATCCCTTTTTGATGAAGTTGATGCCTTCTATGCTTATGGCCGTGATGCCACTATGGATGATGCTTACGGAGATGAACTTGCTATAGTTCCTCATGTTAAGCATGAAATTTTTGCTATTGCACCCACACTTGAGTGTTCTATTATCCTTTTGAAATCTCCAACTCCGGAGAATTTTTCTCTTATCAAAACTCAATGCGATGGGTTGCATTTATTTTATGATCCTAAAGACCGTGTTGAAAACTATACACGTGTGCTTGTAGGTCATGAACAATATGATTTATGTGATAGTTATATTCTTGATATTGTTCATGATGCTACTGAAAATTATTTTGAGAGAGGAAAGTTTGGTTATAGAAACTTCCATGTGACAAAAACACCTCTCTCCAAACTGAAACTTTCGAAGATGTTCTTGTTCCACCTTCCTATGCATGTCACTTTGTGCTTCTTTGATTTATTTTCTTACGAGATGCCTATGCATAGGAAGTGGGTTAGACTTAAATGTGTTTCATTTTTGCTTCTTGATGCTCTCTTTTCCTTCAAAATTCTTATTCTTGTGAGAGCATCTTCTATAATCCTTATGCCTAGCTAATGGCTTTAAAGAAGCGCTTTCGGGAAGCAGCCCGCAACGAATTTAGGTTTTTCTTTTTGCTTTTCTTCTGTTTTTAGTGGTTTTGATGATTGTTACTACTGTAGCAACATCATTGTATCTTTACCTTTCAAGCTTTGTGCCAAGTTTAGCCTCATACGGCAAGGGAAGTGAAAGTTGTGACATGCTGTCCAGAAAACAGATTCTGTCCTCGTGACTAGAAAAATCAGAGAAAAATCCCAGTTCATCTTTTTGTGCTGAATTTTTTACACAGCGTGCTCTATACAATTACGAAACTTCCGTATGTTCTGAGGTTTTTGATTTGAGTTGCATAAATACCCCTAAAAATTCGTTTCTATCTGCTGTTCTGTTTTTCACAGATTCTGCCACGTTTTGTCTCTCTTCACTTTTGCAAACCTTAAGCTTGCTTTTTGTTTGCAAAAACCTTTTGGAAATTTTGGGAAACAGTAGATCTTCCTGGAAATCTTTATTTGCAGTAGAGGAAAATTATTTTATTAGGGTACTAACCTCTCTAATCAGCCTACAATGAGTTATGTATGAAGGGAGTTTTCAAGTGCGCGATGGAGGATGATGAAAGAAGATTCAGGAGGGTCAAACGCTCAAGCTTGGGGATTCCCATGTGCACCCCCAATAAATATTCAAGGAGACTCAAGCGTCTAAGCTTGGGGATGCCCCCGTGCATCCCCTTCTTCATCAACAATTATCAGTTCGTCTCTCGTTGCACTATATTTTTATCACTTCATGCATTATGTGCTATTCTTGGAGCATCTCGCTCTTAGGTTTTGTTTTTAGTTTTCTTTTTCTTTGTTTGCTTTAGTAACAAGTTAGACCCCAACTTAATTTTTTGTGTGGGAGAGATTCACGCTCCGCTTGAACTATAACTCCTCATAGGATTTGCATGCTTATTCTTTTAGCTGTGAGTTGTTCTTTTTCTTTTCTTAGCTGTTGTCCTGTTTAGTTGTAGTGCTTAGTTTTTCTAGAGCTTTTCTTTTTGTCTTAGGTTGAAATTTCTATAGGTTGCATGTTTTATCTTGTTAGAGAGTTTGCCTGTTGCACTGAGTTCTGTGTCTTGACTGAAAGTAGGTAGTTAAAGTTGTTGTTCTCTTTGTAGTAGTAACTTGCAATAGTTTTGAGGTATTGACTAGAGTAATGTTTGAACTTTTGGTGTCAAGAGCTCTTGCCTATTATTGATAGATGTCGTATTTTGGGCAATCCGTGTGTTTCTCGAAAACCAAAAACCCCTGTTGAGAACTCTAGCTACTAGATGGATCACTAACCTCTGGAGGGTCCAAATATTAGAGTACACTCACGTACCATGAGTCGAGGATGCGCACGGATAACCAAACCCCATACACTCCTCCTCGGGGTACCTGTCTCTTTGTGAACCTCCGGATTAGATTGAGAGTTGCCGATAATAAGTGCATGAGTTCTTCGGACTAATGTGAGTATTCGAAAGTTGACACTTCCACCCACCTATACTTTTTATAGCCTCTTCGGTACCGTGCATTGCCCTTTCTCACCTCGAGAGTTGGCGCATACTTCGCCGGTGCATCCAAACCCTTGGCACGATACGCTCTGTCATCATAAGCCTCCTTATATCTTTCCTCAAAACAGCCACCATACCTACCTACAAGGCATTTCCATAGCCTTTCCGAGATACATTGCCATGCAACATCCACCTTCTCATGACTTGATCTTCATGTCATACATGCTACTTGCTTGATCGATGAGCCGCATGCTAGTTGGGCCTTGCCCTAATCATTGCTACATGACGCGCTAGTATCATTGCATATCCTGCTATCCTGGCAGAAGCATACATTTGCATCATGATAGTTACATTTTATTTATGTGAGTACCTTTGTAAAGTGTGAAAGATCTCCTATATTCTTGTAAAATATAGAGTATTTCCCCTAAAGTGAGGAAAAGATCCCAAAGAGGACAAAATCAAAAGATCCCAAAGAGGACAAATGAGAGTTAAATAGAAAGAGCCATTGAGGCCACCAAAAAAATAAAAAAAAAGAGAGAAAGAGAGAAAAATAAAAAGAGAGAAGGGGGCATACTACTATTCCTTTTGAGAGATCCACACTAGTACTTCATCTCCTATCCCTTGTACTCCATAGAGATCATCATCATGCATATAGCTATGTGGGGACCCTTCACACTATAGAACTTGGCTTGTATATTCCAATGATGAGCCTCCTCAAACGAGCTCTAGGTCTTCTTGAGCAAGCAAGTTAGATGCACCCCCACTAGTTCCCTTGGAGAGCTTTTAGCTCACTTGTACATCCGTTGTATGGCAATCCCTACTCCTCACATCATATCTATCATATGGCCTTCCTCCGCCTATGATTGTCCTCATTGATGTGAGCCTTTCACACCTTTTTGTCTTCCTCCTCCACCTTCTTTCTGTTTCGCCTTTTAGGTGTCAACTTTCTTGCTCACGATCATCCATTGCATGCTCAAAATATCGAAACGGAGTGGATCAGTTTGACTTGCACCTGGCTAGTGGTCTGGGGACGAGTGTAGATAAGAATCCAAAGGAGACCAAGTGTGAAACTTTAGTAGATAGTTGTTCTCAACAACCTTATTTTTTCTCTCGTATTTCCCTATCCCTTGCTTGCACGCAAACACCATCTGGAGACATTCGAGTCACGGACAGCGAGAGCTCTTGCACCTTTTGTTCTTTTGTTGCTTGTGTCAATGCTAATATAGACTCTTGCTTGTTAAGACTTGAATTGAATTGCATGCTTTGATTGCTTTACTTAAAGTCCTTTTATGGTTGTGTGGCATGTCACCACAGAAATTGTGCTTGTTATCATTTACCTACTCGAGGACGAGCAGGAATTAAGCTTGGGGATGTTGATACGTCCCAAACGTATTAATAATTTCTGCTTGTTCCATGCATGTTTTGTGTGACTTTGCCATGTTTTTCTTGAACTTTCATACACTTTTGAACCTATTTGGACTAACCTATTAACTCAGTGCACCCAGTTGCCAGTTTCTGTTTTCTGCTGTTTTTGTATTTCAGGTTTTTCGGCCATTAAAAGTGCTCCAAAAATTCCGGGAAAAATATATAAAAAATCAGCGCAACAGAAGCTTCCGGAATCACCAAGAGAGGGAAGGGGGGCCACCACCAGCCAGCCAGGATGGCAGGTGGCGCGGCCCCACCCTGGGTCGCGCCAGGGACCCTCCTGACTGCCTCGTGGGTCCCCTCGACGCCCCCCTTCGCCTATATTTACCCCTCGGGGTGGAAACCCCTAATACGGACTCCTTTTCGCGATCTCGCCTCTGTTACGCCGCCGCCTCTGTTTCTAGATCGGGGCTGCCTGGAGAAGCTGCTCTGGCACCCTGCCGGGAGAAGCTACCCCCTCCGAGAGACCCTCCATAGCCATGGACGCCTCCCGTATGTACCATGAGTAGTTTCCCTTGGACCATGGGTCCGTGACCAGTAGCTATGTGATCTATCTCTCCCCTTTTGTACTTACACTTTCGAGTCCTCGTGAGCTGCCTCACATGATCGAGGCATCTATGTAATTTCTGTTGTTGCTATGCTGAGTTTGTTAGGATCTGATGGATTACGAGACTATGTTCAGATTGTGATGAGTAATATATTTGGTTCTTCTCTTTTATATTTTGTTCTTGAGTAAATTCTTGCATGTTCTCCGTTGCGGTATTTTCTTTGGCCAAGTATTTTATTTGCAACTCCAAGAGAGAGCGTTATGCTCGATTGTGGGTTCAGCCCCTTGATGTCTAGCTTGAGTGACAGAAACATGAGACTAGGGGATGTGTTGTTGCCACCAGGGATAAAACAACGGTGCTTGTACCTGCGGGTGCAAGGATTGTTTACTTTACGCAAAGTTCTTTTAATGCAGTTGTCTGTTGCTTTGAGTTTACACTTTGGGTGGGATTCGCAACTTAATACCAGCTAGATGTTCTGGATAGATATCTCAAGGTGGATGATTCGTAGTAGATGCAGATGGATTTCGGTCTACTTACCTTGGCGTACTGCCAATTGCTTTTGAGCCCTTCCTTTCTTTGCAACATAGTTAGCATTGCGGTGCCTTCATAATCCTGTCAATTGCCCAACTGTGATTTGTTTACCTCGCTAGCACTTTTATCCTCTTTTGGGAGAGAGACATCACTAGTGAAAATCACGGGGCCCTGGTCCATCTTCACATTATTGTTCACACCCTCAATTTACTTTCAGCTTTTACTTTCCTTTGCACCTTTTATCTCTTGCGTTGATCCTTTGTAAACGACAAGGCCGGAGGAATTGACAGCTCCTCTGTACTCGTTGGGAGCAAAGTTATTTGTTGCTGTGTGCAGGTCCACGAAAACACCCTAGTCAGGAAGCAATTTCTGGCGACGTTCCCACCTACTTGTATCTCTTGAGTCCTACTGGTTCGATAACCTTGGTATCTTCACCGAGGGAAACTTGCTGTTGGACTGCATCTCAAACCTTCCACTTGGGGTAACCAACGAGGGGGGAGAAGCCATCAGCAAGCTTCGGGGGACCAGAAGTTCTTGTTCCGGCACCCTGTCGGGACGGGGAGTCACCCTCGAATCCATCTTCATCGACCATGCTTCCTCCCTCCATTATGCGGGGGTAGTTCCTCGGGGTGGAGGTCTTGTACTAGTAGCTATCTGCTTAATTCTCTCTCCCATGATGTGATCTTGATTGTGATCATTGGCTATGTTAATCTAGTTGAATTTCATGATGTTTCCCCTCTGTATCTCTTTTATGTATTGGATATGATGTGCTCCTTTGATGATAATCTCGGAGTCCACAGAGATGCGGGGACTCCATTATTAGGGTAATATTGATCATGGGCTTGTTCTTCTTGATGGATTGAATAATGCATTTAAGTGCTCTTGATGCTTGTATTGAGTATAGTTTTCATACTATTGCGGTGACATTGGGCACTTCGTTATATTAGAAAGAGACTATTCAAGAGAGATATTATGGTGTTTGTTAGTTCTATCTTTGGATGCTCGTGGCGATATTAGGGTGTCCATAGATGTGGAATACGAACTCTAAGGTGTGCTTTTGTAGCCCTACGCAATTCTCATCCTCTTTTAATCCACGAAAAGAATGATCTCCGAGTAACGTCTTCCTTGCATGCTTTTGGAGGAAATTTCATGAGTTTCAATTATTTTAATGTTCTCGAGAGTTTCCATTAGTGAAAGTATGAAGCCTAGGTCTTGTTTCCAAGCATTGTTACACAGTTTTTAGTCACTTTTGTTACTGGCTACCTTGTTGTCATTTTTATTACAGATTTATATTACCTTGCTTTGACACACCTATCATTCTTATTTTACCATCCCTTCGTCGAACTAGTGCACCTATACAACTAACCATTGTATTAGGTGTGTTGGGGGCGTAGGAGACTTCTGTATCTTAATTGTAGGATTGCTTGAGAGAGACCATCTTCAACCTCTACTTCCTTGAGTTCGATAAACCTTAGGTCATCCGCTTGGGGGAAATTTGCCGCTGTCCTACAAACCTCTACACTTGGAGGCCCAACATAGTCTACAAGAATATAAGCGTGTAGTAGACATCACTCACTCGTGAATTCATCACAGATTTGGTCCTCCTCCATCTGATTTTTCTTGAGAAGGAAGAGGTCGTAGCGTTGGTCTTCCTACGCCAGATGAAACACGAACACAAGTGGTGACGCGGTTGCTCCGCCTGTGCCATGAAGGCATTGAAGTGCACCCGCGCCTACTCCACGGTGATGTCAACATATATAGATTGGCTCAGGCGCATGCACTAGTTCGATGTTGATGCTTTGTCCATCGTCGGGTCGTGGTCACTCATCTCCCACGAACTCCGTGACAAACCAACAAGGAATCCTGGTCTCAAGGAAGAGGAAAAGGGGGATATGGTGAAATCTGTAGACACTACAAACTTGATTGTATTGAGCCTTGGTATGGAAACCTGCTAAATAGTAACTTCCAAATTCAAAGAACCCCTAGAATTAAAAATGGCAATCCTAAGCCAAACTCGTGTTTTGAGATTAAAAAAAGGGAGGGTTCTCGAACTAGAATACAAAGGAAAAGGATAGGTGCAGAGACTTAATGAAAGTTGTTCTAACAAGTAGAGTTAATTTCGTTCTATCTGTCGCACACGATGGGCTTTCCAGATACCCGCTATGTGATCCAACTCATGCTTCTACTCCTTAGAGAGGCTATTCCACAAGGCTCTTAGAGCTCGTCGTCATGGCAGAGGTCGAGCAATGAGAAGGGATGTGAGAGGATGGGGTGTGGTATGGTCAAGTGCCCTACGCAAGCACATATAAATATTGTACGCCAATTAGGGGAGCAAAGGGCAGAGCAGACGATTTGAATGCAGAGCGTCGGAGTGTGTTTCTCCTTTGTCATGCATGTTTAATGTCGGTAGGCGCACGGTTGGGCAGTCAGGTTAAATGCGACACATAGTCGTCGTGTTGTGTCTCTCTGGCACTGAACAAACATGGAGAGCGAAGATCTTGGTCGACGTGCTACCGCAATTCATTGAACGATCGCTTGCTCTAGGTCTGCATCCATGTCGGCTCGAGTGACCGATCGCATCTACTCCAAACCAGCATCGAATGCGAGTGACCGACATGAATATGTTGCCACTATTTCGCATGCGAAGAGGGTTTTTCACACAGAGGGTTTTGGGTGGGACTGAGGTGTGTCAGACGCGAACGCGGGGACGATCCGGACGCCGACAAAGCCTCCTTGATTTGCGAGAAAAAAAAACACATGAAACGGTTTGCAAACAAAAACAGAACCATGTTGGATGGCTAAACACGTTTGAACCGTCCAGTCCAGATGTTTGCGGAAGGTTTGAGGGAAGCATTGGAGATGCCCTAAATCTATCAAGCGAAGGGGTGGAAATTCAAACGCGGATTATCTGCTCTCTAGCTCATATGCATCCTAGTGAACTGTAAAATCAAAATCAATAATAAAATAATCTAACTCTTTTTTTACGACAAACATTAATAAATGTTTTAAGTGATTATTAAATGTTATCATGAAAGGACATTAATGGAAGCCGTGGCAAAAAAAACTAATGCTTAAAAATGCTATTGAAAAAGCATTTTGGAGTGATAAGGTTTGCTGTATTATTCATCCTTTTATTATTTTATTGTTTATTTCGAACTCATTTGAGCTTGGAAGCAAAAAAACATAACTATTACGGAAGCAACGATTCGGTGCCCGGGTGCATCTGCACCCGGGGAGACTAATTTTTTTTAAATAAATATGAAAAAAACTCAAAAAATTCCAATTTTTTTTGTGGCGGAAGATGCTTATGTGCGAGATGTTTCTGCATATTTTTGAAAAGTTTGGACTTCTGAAGAGCGTGCGGCAAAAAAGATAAATTTGCAGTTTCTTTATAAAACACTTTTCATGCACTATTTCGGGTTGAATTTGTCTTTTTTGCCGCGCGCTCTCCAGAAGTCCAAACTTCTCCAAAATTTGCAGAAACATCTCACATATAAGCATATTTCACCACCAAAAAATTTGAAATTTTTGAAACTTTTTCCAAATGTCTTTTTGAGGATCTTTTGCGCGGGAGTAGATGGGACGGGGATTCGGTGACCGGCTAGTCGACGGTCACGCCGTGACCGTCTCAAAAAATTTAATTTTATATATTTCAAAAAATTCTGAAAAAAATTGTGGATATTCATACGACATGAATGTACAATTTCTAAAAAATTCAGATCCAAATTTAAAATACACATTGAGAAACGAAAAAGACAAATTCAGCATGAATAGTGACATTTCTCAATGTTTTTTGACACTATTCATGTTGAATTTGTCTTTTTTGTTTCTTAATGTGTATTTCGAGTTAGAATCTGAAATTTTCAGGAATTATAGATTCATGTCATGTGAATATCCATAAAAAAATTCAGATTTTTTTGAAATATTTAAAATTGAATTTTTTGAGACGGTCATGCCGTGACCGTCGACTAGTCGGTCACTGAATCCCCGTCCGAGTAGATGAGCCTGGGCTCATCTTTGAATTTCCCAACTATCACGAAAATCCATTAGTTAGGTGCAAAGAAAAAAAACAGTAAAAAGTAACCACCTGAACCTCCCTGACCCAAGCCAACACAAATAATCATTTAGGAGAAGAAACGAAATCGAAATAGCACACCCCATCTGAACAATGCCACTACTTTTATTCCCCTAAAAGATCCAAACACAAACATCACCAACAGAACACAAGGGCCCCATTTTGCTCCCGAAAATTAAAAGCCTTTCTTGTCCGTTGCAAACGTTTGATCCTTCACGGCGAAGTAATTTCCCATTCCCAAGTACGAATTTCTTTTATCATTTCAAGTTCCTAGTGCTTTGAAATAATTGCGGTCACTCGCAAGAAAAAGAAACGATATTTGATACTATCAATCAGATAAAAATGGGGCCTAATAAGCAGCAGTAGGCAGTACGGGAGAGGGAGATTGAGTGCATGCCAAGAATTAGCCTGCAAATCGAATAAAGTTTGGCGCTTTATTTATACCGCCCCAACTTTATTATCTAGTGGCTTGTCCAGCACGTGTCGTTTGCATTGGGCTTACCGCTCTCTCTGACTTTAGTTACGAACTTGAACTTGATTAACAAATTTTTTAATCCCTTTCCTAATGCTAGTTAGCATAGTCTGGTTTGTAGTTTAGCATGAGTATCATTTTGCCGTCCTAGAGGCAGTAAAAAGGAGTTGTTACTGCAGGTTTTTTTATGTTCTTGTGTTAGCTCAGAAGGCCAAGAAACATTGGCCAAGTCCAACGTCCAAATCACACATGATCTTATAAAATGGAATATTTGGGAATAAACCACCTGTATTTTATAATTTTTCTTTCGTTTCCCAATCTGAACTAACTGAAACCATAATAAATTCATGGGAAACCAGGACATAGTCACGCCGGCTTGGATTGTCTCACACTCATACTATCACAGGCTGACGTGTTTGAACAGTGGGATTGTTTTTTGGCAGACATAAATTTGCTGACGACGCTCCTGAAAAGGCACAGATGATATTTATCTTGGATTGATGTTAGATTTATCACCAGACACATCATAAATTTTCACGGAGAAAGTGATGTACTAGTACTTCAATGAAGTAGGAGTAGTAAACAACAAGGAAATTGCTCTGCGTCCGATGTTTTGTGTCCGATACTTGAGTATTCTGTGAAGAGATCCGTTGGGGATTTATTGCAGTCGGATCACTGACGCCAGTAGTAACTGCGTGTTGCCGAGAAGGGGTAGGCGATTGACTGAAGTAACAGGGAGGAAATTGAAGGCGTGGTGAAATCATTGATCCAACGGCAACTGCATCTCGGTGGAGAGTGGAGTGGCAGCTGTGTCTGGACTCTGGTGCAGGCCGGCCAGAATATACTCGGCTTTTCCAGTTAAAGGAAAGAGGAATATACTGCGGCTCGGATGGCTACGTACCACGCATGTGTATCTGTGTGTGGCTGCAGCTTCTACGTACGGCCTGCATCAGCGCAGAGCAAAGATCACGGGCAGATCTTCGGCCCAAATGGTGCAATTCAGTCTTCAAGGAAATGATACTCTCCTACCATAATAAAAGTTTTTCCCTCCAAAAGGAGGTTGAAAACCTGAGCCTCTCATTCAAAGGAGTATTATATTAGTTGATTAAATTTGTTAAAATAAAATTTGAATTGATTCAAATTCAATTTTCTAATTATCTCCATCGTTAGACCTAGAGGCTTGATGATTTGTCCTGAGCTTACAGCAAGACGCATCATTTAATACGATGGTGTCACCAAGTCGTCCAACGATGAGCTGAGAGCACAATTCTGCCTAGCGGACCGTTTACATGCATCACATGCCCACACTATAGAATCTATCGTCGCCATCTCCCGCAGTCTCATTTTCAGGAGGGATCAACGCATTGAACTTCTTAAGCCCTACTGTCATGCAACCAAGACGTTAAACCACGCCACCATCCTACATGCGTCCATCAGACCGTGTTCGTCCCTAGACTTCATCGCGTCACACCATCAAGACCCATCGGCGGCGGCGCAGTAGATGCAACACCGCTCTACCTCTTGGCCCTTCAGCCAACACCTGCTCTAAAATGATGCCCCCGGGAGGGAGAACGACATTGAATGCGTTGACACAGCTGATCCAGGAGATCCATATATAGGGTTTTCCCCTGGAATAGTTCGAGCAAGGTGACACAAACTTCAAGGATGATGCTTTGATACCTTCATCATCCGTCATGACCAAAGTCGACACGATTTCCATTGTCTATCACACCAGCCTCATCCTGTAGCTCATTGAATCTGCATAAAGCCGCATACCAAAGTACCTCTTCACTGAACCTAAATTTCCTGTTATCCACGAAAACGCCTTTTTCATTCCTCAACACAATCATGTGAGGTACATAATTCACAATGAAGACGCGCACAGTCGCCAAAACACCGGCAAAGGGCCTCTAGCCGCCCCTCATCAACCCCTCAACGCGTCGCCAACCGGCCAAGAGCTATGCCTCGATGGATATGGACGAGTGTCAAATCCACGATCCACCGCTACCAATTCACCATCACAAGGCAGGGCTGCCCAACGAAGCACACACCCTTGTACGTGGATGTGACGACCATCATCAATAGCTTAGGCATGTCGCCCTGACGACCACATGCGACCGCCTCAGAAAAAACACCTTAAAAATACCCCAACACGAATTGCCCTGCCCGACCCCTTCATCGTTGACATAGCGCCACTGCAGCAATCGCTGACAACAACAACGACAGAAAATCTAGGGAGGCAACGCTAGGGTTAGGATCCCTCGCATCACCTTGCGGAGGCGACGCAAGGGGTACGGGCCTTGAGAACTCTTGTCCATAACGTGCATCTATGAGGTTTTGTAATACAGTTTATTGTAGTATAAAACTGGACAAGCTCTCTCTTACTTTACCTAACACGAAAAGATGCGGAGAATAAAAACGTTTTACTGTGGTGCGAAACGCGTCTTCACTGGCCGAAAGCGTGCAACAAGCGCACACAGTGATGGTGGCGTGCACTTTGGGCTACTTTTCCCTTAACAAAACAAAAACCGAGAGCAAAATACCTAGACCCCGAATTGGAACAGGGTGCATGCACGTATTGCGACCTGCCTCCATTTCGTTTTCTCCTTTTAAAGAAATTTAATCAGTGGGATTATTCCTTTTTTCTCCTCTGCGAATGGCTCCAATTATCTTCCGACACTGCCCCGTCTATTTTCGTGTGTCCTCACGCTGCTGTGACAAGTCTTGTTTAGTGCGGGCGAGCTTATCCTTGAGAGAGAGAGAGGGAAAGAAATCTTTATCAAAGCAATTTTCATTTCCCTTCTCGATCCACGCAAGCGTGTGAGAGGGATAAGCACAAAAACAAAAAACAAAGCCACAGTTCCCCATGAAAAATAATCTCTTCTTTAGTTGCAGTAGATGGAATCTTTTTCTTATTTTACTAACAGCCAGCCTTGTAAGTGAGAGAAGACAGTGAAACAGATGTGGCCACAAATCATCCACTCTGGTGTTCAAACCAATTATTGGTAGGATTGTAAAAAGGTGGAGAAATTTCCTAAAAAAAAGGTGGAGAAAAATCGACCATTTGTATTGACCATTTCCCATGTTTTTGTACCTTTTTAAAATTATTATTATCAAGGAAAATTAAAAAGGATAAAAAGGTATGGCTAGGGGGTATGCACATGCAAAATTAGGTGCTAGAGCATTTTCTCCTGTTAGGCACACCTTTATTGGAAACTCTGAGCTTGTTGACAAAATATGGCAAAATAGTGTAGTAGGAGTAGCAGTGCTGCAGTGGCATACTTGACTCAGACACATTTAAAGGGATTGGTCCTGCTAGGTAGGAAAAAGAGCTGTTGTACTCCTACTACTACTCAATATTCAATTCTAGTGGCATGAAATCATTGTTTGTATTCATCACAATAATGATGCAGGGATGGGGCCAAGTGGCATGTCAATTTCAGAGATGAACCAAACGTTGGAAAAAAAAGGTCTCAACTGATAGACTATTAAAAACTAATGCAAGACGGGACTATCAACACTGCCTTTTTTAAAAGAAAATCATTCAGTCTTCTTCAAAATAAGCATAGGGACATACTGTCAAATCAGAATATGGAAAAATAACAACAACATGATGACCACTGGAAAAGAAAAGAAAAGAAAAGAAGAGGAAATAAAGAAAGAAGAGGGAAGAGCTCACCACCCCATGTGACCTCCCCGTAAAATGAAACACCATTCATCTTTCCCAACGGTAAATCATGATTGGTTTTGGAGCCCTGTAAACAATCCATTGCTAGGACAACATAACGACTGGCCATCTTTTTACCCCAATTTTCCCAAAATGCCCCGAGCCCATTTGATCTATATGACAAGATGGATGGAACTTACCCTGCATTCTTCATCACTACCACTGCGAACGGAGAATCAGCCATGCTCCCTGGAGCCACCGACCTCGTCGTCGGTACTTCCTTTGCTCTTATCCTCCTTTTGCGTCATGGCTGGGACCTTCTCTCGCACCATACGCTATGAATATTCTGGTCGGAATTGGGTAGTGAACGCGGCGAAGATAAGAAAATGCAACGGCGGCGAGGGAAATGTATAAGAGACGAAAACCCTAAAGTGCCCAGTGAGCCATAGATATAGCGGCAGAAGAGTTGTTTTGCAGGTCATTCATAATTTTTTTTAACGAATCGGCAAAAATATGATAGTTCTATTCTGACCCAAAACTTCGTTCGTTCGTATAAAAAACCTGCATACATAGGGACCGGCGGTAGAATGACGCATATGCCGAAAATGCTCTAAGCATGCAATGCATCCACATCAACAAACCATGCATGCCCACCACACCATTAATCTATCAATCCACTCAACATTTTTTCTCATGCAGCAAATTGCCTCCACATCAACTACTATGAAGTTGGCAGTGCAGAGACCCTCTTCGGCGCGGCACAACTTCGTGGTTAACGGCGCAAGCTGTTCGCCGAGCTACGCGATGCGCATCTACGTGCGGTTGATTTCTTCATCGCTACCACAACGGAAAAAGAACCAACCGTGCTCCCTGGAGTCGCCGACCCCGTCGTCGGCACTCCCTCCTCTCGTCCCTTCTTTTGCGCCACGGCTGAGACCTTCTCCCGCGCCAGACGCCATGAAATTTCTCATCGGAATTGATTAGTGAACGCGGCGATGATAAGAAATTACGGCGGTGACAAGGGAAATGGATGAGAGACGGGAATCCTAAAACGCCCAGCGAGCCATAGATATAACGGCAGAAGAGATGTTTTGCAGGATGTTCGTAAAAAAATTACGAAGCGGCAAAAATATAATAGTTCTGTTCTGACCCGAAACTTCGTTCGTATGTCAAAAAACCCGCATATATACAGACCGACGACGGAATGACACATCTGCTAAAATTGCTCTAAGCATGCAATGCATCCACATCAACAAACCATGCATGCCCACCACATCATTAATCTATCAATGCACTCAGTATATTTTTTCACGGATCAAATTGCCTCCACATCATAATAAACTCCCACAACTATCCATGTAATACAGCTTAATTATTCATGTTTTTAGCATACCATCCGGCGGCAACACGCGGATTATCTTCTAGTATAACAAAATTAGGCGCCGTGTTGGAGTCTTGGAGATGAACAAATAGCTCTGTCATAAGCGGGGACCGTGTGTCCTACGCACGGGCGTCCTCGCTAATAAACGCATGCGGAGTAGTAGAACACTGTCGCCAGTACCACTAGTCGCTTTCTGTCATGTGCATAACTGTTTGTTTTGCTTCGAAGCAGGGAGAAAAATAAAGTGAGCCGCAAAACCCGATCCGGTTCAGGCTTGAGAGGCTTATATGCATGTGCGAGGGTCTCCATGTTTGTCTGAAAGTGAGCCAAGTAGATTCTTCATCTCGTAGGAGAATCTGTGTCACCTCTTCTTCAGTAGTGGCGGGAGAGCTGTTTGGACACTTGGAACTGTCACTTGGCCACTCTTCTCTCGTTGCACGATTTGTTTCCGAACTACTTGGACAATCATGCGCACGTACATCTGATTGTGCTAGTTCCCGAGCTAATATTTTAGCTTCAGATTTTAATTTTTGAGAAACACTTCGGCCTTGTTTGGTGATTCCCCCGGGGGATCCCCGTCAAAAACCCAGGGCGCGAAGGCCACGACGGGGAAGCCAATGAAAACTTAGACTTGCAGATCTCTCTGGATCCGACCCCTTCGCTTCCTTGGGAGCTCGATCCACGTCTCCAGCGACCGGAGAAACAATCCACGCGAGTCTGCTTCAGCAACTGATGTTCACTGCAACGAACACTTCTTAACGAGTACTTCAAAGGGGCCTAGCTGGACCCAGCACAAGATCAATATTAAAGGGTATTTTTTGTAAAAGTTATTTTTACTTTGATGTTAATAAGTGGTGTAATGCACGCGCGCCACTTATCGTAACTAGAGAGTTTTGAGTGATTTTTGTATCCCACGCATGAGGATGAGAATTTAGTTTTATTTATCTTTTTTCAAATTGATTTATCTCTCTAATCATGCGTCTAAATCAAGAACCGTTTTCATTGTTGCATTTCTCGCATCAAGATATTTAAAACTAGATCTCATGTTGATATGTCTTGATGAACTTTATTTAACCAAATTAATGTCTCAAAACTGTACTAAATCATGCATCTCGTGGATCCACGAATTTTCTCTTCATGTAGCTACAAATTTGTTTTTTTATCAACTACAAATTTTCCTCTCGCACAACCATAGATTTCCTTATTGCGTAGCCACCATTTTGTTTCTTGTTTCAGCAACCACGGATTTACTTCTCGTGCAACTATAGCTTATTCCTTTTTTTTCATAGTTTCTTCTCGTGCAGCCACAAATTTTCTTCTCGTGCAATCATTTTTTTTCTCTCAGTAGTCACAAATCTGCTTCTCGTGAGAGTTTAGAAAGTCACACTAGCTACGTACCAATTATCAAATCCACCTATCATCGTCAATATAACCATAACAAGATCTTTAATAAAGCAATGCCGTTATGAAAACATTATAAAGTTGATGACGGACCCACTTCCATTGATTTCTTGTGGGAAGGTACTAGCCACAATTTTTTTTCTTACTTTAAAAAATACATATTTTCTTCTCGTGCAGTCACAATTTCCCCCTTTTTCAATAGCCATAGATTTGCTTTTCGCGCAGTCATATATTTACTTTTTTCAGAAGCACATATTATTTCACATGCAGCCATAGTTTTTTTTCCCTTTTGAAGGAACCACAAATTTCCTTCTCGTGTAATAATATATTTTTCTGTTTTTAAGCAACCTCAGATTTGCTTTTCGTGCAACTATTTTTTTTATCATTTTTAGAAACATAGATTTGCTCCTACGCCGGTGCAAACGCTTTTTTTTTGTTTTCTGTTAAGTATTCCCGACACACCTATATTTACGGAGGAAGTATATATGTAGTTAAATATTTATTTTTAGTTTGGTTTAATAAAAAATGATCTTTTATAACAAGTGTTAGCATATATTTGAATAATGTAATAAATTAATCCTGAAATATAAATAACTGTAAAATGCGTATACAAAAGTATTCATAAAACACACGTTTTTTTGCAGAAAATATTATTTATATATTTCAAAAATATTAAAGGTGTGTAAACAAATGTTTCTAATTTCTATGAAAATCTAGAATATGTTATTAAAAATTAGAACATAAAAATTTATTTTTTATAAAACTGTTGTTCGTGTGTAAAACACATGTATTAAAAATGTGAGTTATATATTAAAAAATGTTAAACATGTACAATAAAATGTTGTCTATGTACACGACAACTGCAGATTGTGTATGAAAGAAAATTAGATATCGAAAACATATATTTGAAAATATAATAAACGTGTTAAGAACAACTTTCTGATGTATACAAAATATGTCAAATTTGGGTTAAAAAGTAGACATCAAAACATATATTTCAAATAAAATTAAATAATATAAAATATGCATAAAAATATTGTTCCAGATGTATAAAAATGTACAACATGTATGAAAATGTTCCTAATGTATAAAAAAATGTATATTGCGTTTGAAAAAAGTGTACATGTGTTGAAACATATAAAACAGAATGAGAGCAAAGAAAATAAAAGAAAAAAGTAACACCAAAGAAACATTGAAAATATAAAAATAACTAGCAATGGTGCTGGGCTGGCCCAATTTTGTACGCCCCCAAAAATGCTTCAGGCGAGGCCGAAGTTACAAGATAAATTTTTTGTGCAAATTGGGAAAATTAAAAAATGAGCCCGGGTCCATATGCTCTTGACGAATAATTTTTTTTAAATCTGGTATTTTTAGGCATACAAGATCTCATGTGTGCAAGGTGCGTGCAAAATTTCAAAATTTTGCAAACACCTTATGTATATGAGCATCTTGAGTGCCTAAATTTTTTAGATTTTTTTAATACCGTACTATTTAGTCTAAATTTATTGTTAACGTGTGGCGTCGAATCAACGCTCTCTGCAAATTGCCGCTACTGCATAGGAAAGAGTTCGCTAGAAATTCCTTGGGCCATACGGCTCCATCCAACACGCATGCTATTGGGGCTCAATGGAAAAAGCTATGGAAGGTTAGAGTCTCGTGACAGATAAAACAATTTGCGTGGAGTTTGGCGAGAGTTCAGTCCCAACGGAAAACATAAAGCACCATAGAAAGACGACTGATTTTGAAGCTTGTCCTATCTGCAATGGTGTGGCAGATGATTGGCGACATGTGGTGATAAATTGTACTATGTTTAAATGTATCTGGTCATTGCTAGATGAGCAACTCATTGAACACATGATTACACGCAATATACCCGATGCTAGACTTCGGTTGATTGAGACGATAGAGTCGACAAGTGAAGGTGATTTTATAAAGATCTTGGTGACTCTTTGTTCCATATGGTGGGATCGATGCAAGGCTATACTACAACAAGAATTTCAATCACCATTGTCAACATTTAGTTTCGTTGAAATTATCTTAATGTCCTGTCTAAGCTACCTGATAGAGCTACTACTCGGAGCATTATGATCAAAAAATCATGTCGTCATCCAAAGGAAGGAGAACATGGAAGTTACCTAAATAGAGATGTGTGAAGTTGATGGTGGATGTGGCCGTATCCAAGCATGATGATAAAGGCTCACATGTTGTTGTATGCAGAGATGAACAAGGCCGATTTCAAGGTTCTTCAATGGTTGTTCTATAATATTAGGTGCAACCAGAAATCGTGGAAGCGTTAGCCTTTAACGAGAGATGACACTCGCGACAGATCTCAGTCTTAACTAATTGTAGGTGGTAACAGGTCAGGTTGCATGGCCAAGCACCAGTGTTAATGACGATATAAAAATCTAAGATTAATGACTTTGAAGTTTGCAATGTTGATCATGAAAGACAGAGAAGAATCGAGAGGCTCATAGTCTAGCCAAAACTGTCATTACTTTGATTTGGGGCGCCATTTGTGGTTGTCGAATCCATCAGAAACAATTTGTATGCAGCACTTAGATTGAATAAAGTTGTGTGATACCCACTAAAAAAATAGAGGTTTGTTTCCAGTTATTAGTTTTACAAGTTTTGGGAACCTTCTAAAGGTTCTGGCATGTTCTTTTCTTCATAGTTTTTTTTTACATTCTCTTTATTTATTTTTAGAATATAGTGACAAATTCTTTTAAAAATATCACGCTTTTTATTGTATTCCTAAAATTCCAAAAATGTTACAAAAATTCATTTTTTGATTTTTTTTTCATAAATTTCATAGAAGTTAACGCTTGGAAAAATTGTCCCAAAATTTTAGAAAATGTTTATGTAAAAAAATCATGTCTTAAATAAAGTTCCTGGGATTTTTTTAAATGCTTAATTTTTCAAAAATCTATGGAAATTTTAAAAAAAGTTTTCAATAATTTTTTGTCAAAATTTAAGAATTTCTGTAAAAAATCATATTTGGCTATTTGCAAACCAAAGTTTTCAAGAAAATGATTTCTGTTTAAAAAAATCACATTTTACAAAATATTCAATTCTCAAAAAAAATTCCAAATTTTTTAAAAAAGGCTCAAGTTTTTCATAAAATGTTCATATATCTCATGAAATTTTCATGTTTCAAAAAATATTCGCATTTAAAAAAGAAAAAATAACCTATCAATGCCACTACCGAACATGGATATTTAAGTCATGCCACTCAAACTTCACTTATTTGTACTCACTACCACTTGCGAAGAAAATGGCTACATGCCTTGCTCGCCTTCTCCATTAAGTGAGGCCTCGTGGTCGTTTGCTTTGATCCGTTGTCTTTTTAGATGTTTTGACAGATTTTCGCCTTCTATGGGACCCATCACATGTCATGTCAACTTCAACTAGGGAGATGCGTTTGACTTTAGTTTTGGTTGTGGGGCTATGATGGGACGGGATGGAACGAACATATATTTTTGGTTATACCTTGTTTACTCGTCACGCCAACACACAAGCAGGCTCATGCATTCGACGACCACTATCTCCCATGATATGCTGCTGGACATACTGGCCGGATATAAGTAGATAAAGGGCGGGGCTTCTCGTGCAGCAGGAGGCAATGGCACTAAAGCTTTTGTGTAAAATGCGCGACTACACTTTAGGGTCTTATGGTATGGGGTGTTGGTGCTGAGCAAAACTGCACTGCAGGGTATGAAGTGTGAACACATGATTAGCGGTTGTATGTTAGCGAACTCTACCAAACGGAGACATTATTTTGATGTGCTACTGTATGGTTTCCTGGGAGTTAATATATATATCACCGAACCAAGACCAGTAAGAAACACATAGTGCTTCTTTGCAGGCCCTTGAGACGTGCCTGATTGTTGTTTGGCTTGTGCCCTGAGAGATAAAGGACTTTTTTATTTATGACTAACTTTTCAACATATAACTTAGATGAATTATGGTTGTCATAAAAAGTATAGTGAACAAAACGGATATCACCAGTGTGGAAAAATTCTGACAAAATGTGGCTGGCCACAAATGTAGCTAAACATTTATCAAAGATGTTGTGGTGTGACTAAGATAAGACATGGCAAACTTAGGCTGCTAACCAAGATTATGCCCAAAAATAAGCCTAAGGATGTCCTCCCTTTTGGTTTGCTAAGATATCTAAGTACCCTATGAAGCTCTGTATGTACAACTTCACATTAAGAACCTATTTTCTTTGGTCACTGATAGCATAAACTTTGAATCCATGATGGCACATTACATCAATGTAATATCGCTATGTCGACAATGTTTAATTCATGTTGTTTAATGCATGCCATGTTGGTATCTATAATACAATCCACCTTGCATTGTAAACTGCATCTCCTACTTATTCATTGCTAACATCACTTCTATGGGTAACCTATCCAAGAATTATAGTTGTTGTTCTGCTGCTTGGTTCAGAACGGGAACATGAGAGTGTGAGGCGACATCACACATACAAATAGGCTTACGAACTCAAGAAGTTGTAGGTTGCAAAGACAGTAATGTACCAAGAATTGGTGTTTCAATTGCTGCCATGGATGGCTACCAGAAAAGCAACGGGTGCTTCACTGCCTTCACACCGTCATACGTATTAGCTTACAAAAATCTGGGAAAAGAAGCATCAGGCTCAATTTCGCCGACGGGTCAAAACTCTGTACTAAGCGGAATTCTGCTTGTACTTCCATACCTTGAAACCAACATCTTCCACTTGAGTCCACCTTTCCTTCCTATTTGTGGTATTCAGTATATAATTTATGTGCTATCTCTAGATGTTCAAAATCTTCTGTTTTGTGCCACTGATTCAGCTCATGATGAAGTGGTGGGTAACCCATGATCTTCTTAATTTGGACAAGTTTTATCTTGGGATTGCATGCCTAATCTGCAAACCCCTAATACGAGAAGGGACTGGCATGAGTGCCCAGCTCGTAAAAGATAAATACTAACGCACAAGTTCCTTCACCCATTTATGAGTGATAAACAAAGGAATTCAAGGGGAAGTGATCGTCCCCACATGGGAGCCGTTCCTCGAAACTTGTCCAAATCATGAAGTGAGTGAGTTATCTATCAGCAGTCGTTGACGGATCATGCACCTCCCAAAGGCCTGTTTTTATTCTGTTTGATCTAGAGATGGCACATGAGTTTTCCCTGCTTACCCTTTTGCACGGGGTTTATCCTTTATTTTGTGCTGAGTCAGTCCTTCCTACTTCCTTCCTTCTTGAGAGAGAATAGACACTTGATGTTAATAAAGATTCTTGCATACAAAGCTGCATTGAAAGTTAGCATGTTACATCTTTGTTGACATTATCTTTTGATAAGTGAGTTGTTTGCAAAAGCTTATGCTTAGTAAACATCTTTCTTTGTGTTAACATGTGCACTTCTTGACTGATAACATGTTCTTTCCAAAGGTTCAACTGGTTCCATTATAAGTGAAAGAGCAAAAGTAAAAGTTATTAGTTGTTCCTTGACCAAGGTTATGTTTGCCATGATTTGATGAGTTTTCCAGGTCCTACTTTGTTATAATTGTTACTACTTTCTCATAAGGACCTTATGACTTGAGGTTGCTGTTGAGAATGCTTCAGTTTGGTGAGAAATCTTGATGCTTCTTGTCCATATTCCTTTAACTACGCTTCACTCTCTAAACTTGTGGACAGGTTTACCGAGCTCAGCAATCGCTTGGGGACAAGCGAGGTCTAAGCTTGGGGGAGTTGAAACGTCCAAAATGCATCACTATTTTATATTGTAATTTCAATTTCATCCTATTCATTGATATATTCCACTTTAAAGTATTGTTCTTATGTTGTTTTGGCTTGTTTTACACAGTTTACAACTTTCCGGTGCCGAAGCAGAAGAACCCGAATTCAGCGGTGAAAAGTGGACACCAAGTTGCTGAATCAGATCAAGTCGAAATGCGATGAAAATTCACGGGGAGTGTTTTTATGAAGATTGACTGGGGATCACCGAGGATGGAGGTGAGGGGACCCACCAGGCAGCCAGAAGGGTGCCTGGCGCGGCCCCCCTCCTGGCCGCGCCATGCACCCTCCTGGATGCCTGGTGGCCCCCTCGGTGCCCCCTCTCGCCTATCAGACCCCCCTGGGTAGAAACCCTAAATAGAGAAGAGTTTTCCGTGTTTCGCCGCCGCCGCGGGGCGGAAACCTACAGAGGAGAAAAGCCGTCTCCGGCGGGCATATTCCGCTGGGGAGATCACCTCCCGGAAGGGGATATCGTCGCCATCATCATCATCATCATCATTGTCACGGGCATCATTGAGATCATCATCAACATCATCCCCAACATCAGCACCATCTCCATCTCCATCCCATCTCATCTCACAATTGCAACTTGTGTTGTAATCCGTACTATCTATCCTCTCTACTCTGTTGGTGTTGATTACTACTTTGTGGTGAATGCTATTGAGTTTTGTTGGAGAAATATCATTGTGTCCAGATTGTTTGCCACCCATCTATCACCTCTGATCATGATCTCTTTTATGTCTTGTGAGTAGTTACTTTAGTTCTTGAGAACACGGGAAAAGTCTAGTTGTTAGTATTCATATGATGTTGAAGTGTTATGTGTTGTTTGATACTTAAGTTGTGTTGTTGTTTCTCTAGTGGTGTTATGTGAGTCGAACACTTAACACTTCACCTTTCATGGGCCTAGAGGAATACATTGTGCACAAAGGATGCTTATGGTGGGTTGCCGGAGTGACAGAAACCTGAACCCCATTTCGCACACTTTTGCACAAGGGAGTTATGGATCCTTGATCGTAATGCTGTGTTAGGCTTATGCCTTAATTACTACCTTGTATTTGCGGATGATTGCAAGGTGTGTAATCATAAGAGTACACTTATTTTAGTCTAGAAGGTGTACTAGCATTGATCCACCCACCGACACTTATCAACACAATACATATTACTTGGCGGAGTATGGTGAAAGTAACTTGGCTATCTCTCCCATGTGTTCTCGAGAACGCTTTAGCTTTTATAATTTTATTTCCTAGGCTTATCCTTGTGAAAGGATTGAGCCACTTGCTACTCCTCAGTTACCCTGTTTACTTTGCTTGTCTTTTACTTTTCTGTTGCTTAAACCAAAAACCCCTAAATATTTACCTTTCAGTGTGTGCAGCCCTTTCCTTATCAAGTGTCACTTATCAACACCTTCTGATCCTCGTGGGATCGACATCCTTATTTATCGAAAAGCTACAATTGATCCCCTAGACTTGTGGGTTATCAAGAATCGTTTATTGGCGCGGTTAACAGGGAAGGCAACCCAACTAAACCTATTAACTTCTCCGCCATCAACGAGCTTTTCTGGCGCCGTTTCCGGGGAGTGTAGCGCTATTGGTAAGTGAAGCCGGTAAGGAAACCTTAATTTTTTGGTGTTACCTTCAGTCCTTATGGACTCTTCTACTGTTGGTTCGTTGCTAGTAAGGAGCCGCCCCACGACTGTGGTGGTCACTCCTACCCCTACTGAAATTGTGCCCTATAAAATACCATCTGGTATTATTGATTATGTCTTGGCTAATCGTTATACAGGAGAAGGACATCCGGGAGAACACCTGCTATATTTATCACAATTATTTTCTTTATTTAAGCTTGCAGGTGTAACAATGGAGTTCGTCATGAAGAAACTATTCTCCGTATCACTCAAAGATAAAGCTTCAGATTGGTATAAGCTACTCGATAACTCTGATCTGTTTGAATGGCCAGAGCTTATGTCTCTCTTTTATGCAAAGTATTATCCTCTTCGTGAAATTCACCAAGACAGGAACTACATCTACAACTTTTGGTCTCGCGACAGAGAGAGCATCGCTCAAGCTTGGGGGAGACTGAAGTCCCTGATGCTCAAATGCCCAAACCATGAGCTCCCCAAGGAAATTATACTTACAAATTTTTATGCCAGGCTTTCTCGTTAGGACAGGGAGATGTTGGATGCCTCCTCTAGCGGGGTATTCCAGACCAGAAGTATGGAAGAAAAATGGGATCTTATAGAAAGGATCCAGAAGAACACTGAAGACTGCGAAATTGATAAAGGTATTGAACCCGCTATAAACTATGAGCATGACTACATTGAGAGTTATGTGAAGACTAATTACTTTAATACCTTTTGCTCTAAAATTGGTCTTGATTCCCAGCTAATGGTTGACTTTTGCAAGGACTTTGCTTCTCATATTGATTCTTCTAATAAGAAGGAGAGTCAACATCATAAACCTTTCAAGGAGTCACCTATTGAGATTAATGTTACTGATCCTATTTTATCTGCAGTTGTGGGTATGAACAACCTCCTTATCCCTCAAGGATAAAGGAGCACTCTTTTGTTACAAGTATTCTAAACAAAAACGAAAGGACCACTGACGAACCTGAGGACATGATCAAGGTCAAGCCTCAAGTTGCAATGGTCAAGGATCTGGTAACCAGTGATATTGAAGAATCCACTATTAGTTTTTGTGTTTCTTCCACTAACATTGTCAGAGCCAAGAACAAAGGCTCAATTTCAGGTACACCAGTTGTATCTGTCAAAATAGGAGATCATAATTACTATGGGCTATGTGATTTGGGATCTAGCATCAGCGCTATTCCCTTCACACTTTATCAAGAGATCATGCACGAGATTCAGCCGTGTGAGATCGAGGACATTGATGTCACGATTCATCTTGCGAATAAAACAACAATCTCTCCAGTTGGGATTGTGAGAGATGTTGAAGTACTCTGCGGGAAGGTAAAATATCCTACTGACTTTCTTGTACTTAGTTCAGTGCAAGATAGTTTTTGCCCTATTATCTTTGGTAGGCCCTTCCTCACCACTTGTGGAGTTATAATAGATTGCAAGAAAGGTAAAGTTTCTGTTGAATTCAACGGTGAGCCGTATGAATTTAATTTTTCTAAGTTTTCTAAGCAGCCTTGTGGTACTGAGTTGTCAAGTAATGACAAAATTATTGAAGAAATTGCTTCTATTGCTATTCCTCCTGATGATACTTTGTAGCAATTTATGGAAGACCACGAGAATTACATACATATGCAGGAGAGGGATGAACTAGAAGACATATTTTTAAGATAAACTCCTATCCTGAAGCACAACCTCCCGGTTTTACCTTTAGGAATCCTCTCGCAACCAAAAGAAGACCCGGTGTTTGATCTAAAACCGCTACCCGATACGCTCAAGTACGCTTATTTAGATGAAAAGAAAGTATATCATGTTATTATCAATTCTAACCTTTCAGGGTATGAAGAAGAGCGATTCTTGGAGACACTCCGCAGACACCGAGGTGCTATTGGCTATACTCTTGATGATCTCAACGGTATTAGTCCATCCATTTGCCAACATACTATCAATCTCGAGCCCGATGCTAAACCAGTTGTTGATCATCAACGACGGTTGAACCCAAAGATGAAGGACGTGGTTAGGACGGAGGTTCTCAAACTTCTAGCCGCAGGTATCATATATCATATAGCTGATAGTAAGTGGGTAAGTCCCGTTCATTGTGTTCCTAAGAAAGGAGGTATGACTGTTGTTCCTAATAATAAAAATGAACTAATACCTCAGAGGACTATTATTGGATATAGAATGTGTATTTATTTCAGGAAGTTGAACAAGGCCACCAGGAAGGACCACTATCCTATGCCCTTTATTGATCAGATGCTCGAGCGGCTGTCTAAAAACACCCACTTCTGCTATCTTGATGGGTCTTCTGGCTTCTCCCAGATTCACGTTAACACAGCGGATCAAGAGAAGACCACCTTTACGTGTCCTTACGGTACTTATGCTTATAGGCGTATGCCTTTTGGTTTTTGTAATGCACCTGCTACTTTTCAGAGGTGTATGTCTGCAATATTTCATGGTTTCTGTGAGGAGATTGTAGAAGTTTTCATGGACGCCTTTTACGTCTATGGAAACTCCTTTGACCACTGTCTCCACAATCTTAATAAAGTTTTGCAGGGATCTGAAGAAACAACCACAACAGGATGAGGAGTAAAACTCCTTGGGTAATGACATCCCCTTAGCTTGTTCCAAGCTTGGGGGAGTGCCGGGTATCTTTATCTTTATCTTTATCTTTGTCTTTAGGAGTCAAGTAGAGTCGTATCATGTCTAGGGAAGTTACTTTATGAAATAGGTGTTGCTTTGAGGTCTATCACTCCTTTTGTGGAGAGCTTTGTATCCATGAGTGTGGGGTCGTCTATGAAGAAATATTAATGAGAAGTCTATTGGTTTCTTCGCTGCACTCGGTATTCTCTTCAAGAAATCGACATTATGAGCTGATTCTTATGGGGAGTATTGACCTTATATCAGGCATGGCTTCGAAAACTTTATTTAAATCTTGGCAAGTATAGCTTTGGTCATAACAACAAGCATGTTTTTCTCAAAGTAGCGACATAGCCAAAACCTTTGTATTATTATGCTTGAAGTGTTATGTGTTGGGGTTCGCAGCAGAAAACACAAATTTTTCTAACTAGCGTTCCCTTAACCCAAGATCTAGCTAGCCGTATTACCGTAACGGACAGTAGTGCGGAAATAACATACCTCGGGGCGTAGTCCGTTGCGCGGGAAACGTTCCCGCAAACGTGGTTGATGTAGCCGATCAAGTTTCACATCCCCCTGGCTGTGTTGAGCACCCGGATGGGTGTAGTGCCACACGTGCAGCACCTCGTAGTACTCGCACAAATACGAGACTCGATGACGACCTCCGTTCTCCGATCCAGCGGAGGGGGCGGAAGCAGAGCTCCGGACGGAGCTTCGGCAGCACGACGGCCTCCGATTCTAGCAGAGAGGTCTCAATTCCACTACAGGCTCACACTAGGGAGCCCACCGTGGAAGAGACCAGAGAGGGGAGGAGACCGGAGAAAACCGATCTCAATTCGGAGTTATATTTATTTTCTCACGAATTTCTGTGTATTAATTATGTGCAACCTGCCTGTCTTTATATAGGCTGGGGAAGGGAGTCAACCCACCTCCCCTAGCAATGTGGGACTAAACCCTTTGCTAGGGGGGAGTTGGCCGGCCAAGGGGGGAGTGGGGGCGCTCCCCTCATGGGCCCCCTAGTGCCCATGGCGCCTCCCCCCCTTTTTCTTTTCTTTTTCCTTTTCCCTTTAATTCCTTAATGGGCCTTTTTCTCCACTAAGGCCCATAGCACATATTAATTAGAAATAAAATGATTTTAATTATTAATTCAATTAATTAATAACTAAAACATATTATTCCATCTCCCTGTGCTCCGGAAACACTTCCGGCTCACTCCGAACTTGTTTCGGTTCAATACGGTACTCCTCCGATATTGTCTCCTTAATTCTCTGGTTGCTCCGATGGTTCCGAAAAGGTCTCCGATTTCATCGAGCCCTTAAGTGTGTTACCCTACGGTCCGAGAACACTCCAGTCATGACCGAGCAGAGGCAACAGTCAATGATCATCAGCGGGACCTGGATGCCCATAATGACCCCTGTGCATTCCGGATATCAATACCGATTGGACCTTACGCCGTATAGCATTCCCTTTGTCAGCGATACTGGATTGTTCCGAGATTCGATCAATGACATCCTATGTCTGGTTCAACCTCGTTCCGAACTAAATCCTTATACACTCGTTCCCGTGATATTCATCCCCGTGACCTAGTCACACGCTGCGCAGCTTTATGGATGGAATCTCACCGAGTGGGCCCTGAGTATCTATCCATTATATGGATTGACAAATCCCGCTCTTGTAAACAATACTCCTCAACGTATCTCCACGGAATACCTAAGATACAACCGTTATGACCCGCATATTTCAGTCAGGTGGTGGGATGTAAGTCAAAGCATCCGGGAAGACAGTGATTATGCACGTACTCACGGTCAAAGGAACGGTCTACCACGTTCTGTAATTACAACACTGAACCTTCATAAGATTTGATCATGCTGTACTGCTTTCTTTGGGTAATGTTCATCACGTCACTTAACCAGTGAGGTGACCTCATAGTCAAGAGACTTAATTGTCCATGATCGCGAAACTACGATCATCATGTTGACCATGAACTAGTTATCGATGTAGAGGCTAACTAGGAACTCTGGGCGTTTCTATACCACACCTGCATCATTGTTTCACTGATGCAGTTCTAGCACGGTATGAAACTGGTTATGAACTTGCTTAGATATATTGGAATAATCATATATTATTTGCCTCTAGAGCATATATCCAACATTATGTTGACAAGGAAGACAACTTGATGTTTCATGCTAGTTTTAATGTTTATGCTTTGTATTGCTTGCATCTAAGTTGTCATCAATTGTCTGGTCTCTCAAAGCCTTGCTACCCAAAACTCTGTACTAAGCGGAATTCTGCTTGTACTTCCATACCTTGAAACCAACATCTTCCACTTGAGTCCACCTTTCCTTCCTATTTGTGGTATTCAGTATATAATTTATGTGCTATCTCTAGATGTTCAAAATCTTCTGTTTTGTGCCACTGATTCAGCTCATGATGAAGTGGTGGGTAACCCATGATCTTCTTAATTTGGACAAGTTTTATCTTGGGATTGCATGCCTAATCTGCAAACCCCTAATACGAGAAGGGACTGGCATGAGTGCCCAGCTCGTAAAAGATAAATACTAACGCACAAGTTCCTTCACCCATTTATGAGTGATAAACAAAGGAATTCAAGGGGAAGTGATCGTCCCCACATGGGAGCCGTTCCTCGAAACTTGTCCAAATCATGAAGTGAGTGAGTTATCTATCAGCAGTCGTTGACGGATCATGCACCTCCCAAAGGCCTGTTTTTATTCTGTTTGATCTAGAGATGGCACATGAGTTTTCCCTGCTTACCCTTTTGCACGGGGTTTATCCTTTATTTTGTGCTGAGTCAGTCCTTCCTACTTTCTTCCTTCTTGAGAGAGAACAGACACTTGATGTTAATAAAGATTCTTTCATACAAAGCAGCATTGAAAGTTAGCATGTTACATCTTTGTTGACATTATCTTTTGATAAGTGAGTTGTTTGCAAAAGCTTATGCTTAGTAAACATCTTCCTTTGTGTTAACATGTGCACTTCTTGACTGATAACATGTTCTTTCCAAAGCTTCAACCGGTTCCATTATAAGTGAAAGAGCAAAAGTAAAAGTTATTAGTTGTTCCTTGACCAAGGCTATGTTTGCCATGATTTGATGAGTTTTCCAGGTCCTACTTCGTTATAATTGTTATTACTTTCTCATAAGGACCTTATGAGTTGAGGTTGCTGTTGAGGATGCTTCAGTTTGGTGAGAAATCTTGATGCTTCTTGTCCGTATTCTTTTATCTACGCTTCACTCTCTAAACTTGTGGACAGGTTTACCGAGCTCAGCAATCGCTTGGGGACAAGCGAGGTCTAATCTTGGGGGAGTTGATACGTCCAAAATGCATCACTATTTTATATTGTAATTTCATCCTATTCATTGATATATTCCACTTTAAAGTATTGTTCTTATGTTGTTTTGGCTTGTTTTACACAGTTTACAACTTTCCGGTGTCGAAGCAGCAGAACCAGAATTCAGCGGTGAAAAGTGGACACCAAGTTGCTGAATCAAATCAAGTCCAAATGCGATGAAAATTTACGGGGAGTGTTTTTACGAAGATTGAATGGGGATCACCGAGGATGGAGGTGAGGGGACCCACCAGGCATCCAGAAGGGTGCTGGCGCGGCCCCCTCCTGGCCGCGCCAGGCACCCTCCTGGATGCCTGGTGGCCCCCCTCGGTGCCCCCTCTCGCCTATAAGACCCCCCTGAGGTAGAAACCCTAAATAGAGAAGAGTTTTCCGTGTTTCGCCGCCGCCGCGGGGCGGAAACCTACAGAGGAGAAAAGTCGTCTTCGGAGGGCAGATTCCGCCGGGGAGATCACGTCCCGGAAGGGGAGATCGTCGCCATCATCATAATCATCATCGTCACGGGCATCATTGAGAGCATCATCAACATCATCCCCAACATCAGCACCATCTCCATCTCCATCCCATCTCATCTCACAATTTTAACTTGTGTTGTAATCCGTACTATCTATCTTCTCTACTCTGTTGGTGTTGAATACTACTTTGTGGTGAATGCTATTGAGTTTTGTTGGAGAAATATCCTTGTGTCCAGATTGTTTGCCACCCATCTATCACCTCTGATCATGATCTCTTTTATGTCTTGTGAGTAGTTACTTCAGTTCTTGAGAACACGGGAGAAGTCTAGTTGTTAGTAGTCATATGATGTTGAAGTGTTATGTGTTGTTTGTTACTTAAGTTGTGTTGTTGTTTCTCTAGTGGTGTTATGTGAGTCGAACACTTAACACTTCACCTTTCATGGGCCTAGAGGAATACATTGTGCACAAAGGATGCTTATGATGGGTTTCCGGAGTGACAGAAACCTGAACCCCAGTTCGCACACTTTTGCACAAGGGAGTTATGGATCCTTGATCGTAATGCTGTGGTTAGGCTTATGCCTTAATTACTACCTTGTATTTGCGGATGCTTGCAAGGTGTGTAATCATAAGAGTACACTTATCTTAGTCTAGAAGGTGTACTAGCATTGATCCACCCAACGACACTTATCAACACAATACATATTACTTGGCGGAGTATGGTGAAAGTAACTTGGCTATCTCTCCCATGTGTTCTCGAGAACGCTTTAGCTTTTATAAGTTTAGTTCCTAGGCTTATCCTTGTGAAAGGATTAAGCCCCTTGCTACTCCTCAGTTACCCTGTTTACTTTGCTTGTCTTTTACTTTTCTGTTGCGTAAACCAAAAACCCCTAAATATTTACCTTTCAGTGTGTGCAGCCCTTTCCTTATCCAGTGTCACTTATCAACACCTTCTTCTCCTCGTGGGATCAACATCCTTATTTATCGTAAAACTACAATTGATCCCCTAGACTTGTGGGTTATCAATAATCGTTTATTGGCTCGGTTAACAGGGAAGGCAACCCAACTAAACCTATTAACTTCTCCGCCATCAACGGTGCACCACCATTAGCTCTCCGTCGTTTTCCACCAGGTGCGCTGTCGTGCCCTCCGTCCTGCACACGCGCCTCCACAGCTTGGCCGCCACCGCCAGCTTCATCCGTGGCGGCCGGTGGTCTGATTCTGCCCTCGTCTCTAGCTCCAGCACCATGAGGTCGGTGTCCGTGATGCAGTACAGGCGGCCTGAGAACATCAATGGAGCAATGCCGATAACATTCTGGTACTTGACCACAGTCCAACGCTCATCACCGGACTTGGCGATGCCGATGATGCGGAACCCGTTGAGAGAGTGTGACAGCACGAATAATGCCGCGGAGTCACTGGTGACGCCGGAGCCCCACGCGCTGGCATGGTTGGGATCAAACTTGCCGTCGGAAAGGGGGGTAGTGCTTCGGAGGCAGTAGGGTGGATAGTGGGGGGAGATCATCTGCGAGTTGGCGGGTGAGCGGGTTAAGGAGTCGGACGCCATGCGTGAGCTTGTGGAGCAGGACGAGGAGGCCCTCCGAGGTTTGCACGAGCGTGCGGTGGCCAAAGAGCTCCGGGAGATCAGTTTTTATGCACTCGCCCGTGGAGAGGTTGTTTAGACAAGTAATTAGTTAGAGATAGAGATAGAAGTTTGATTTAACTTGTAATTATTTTGATCTCATCTTTATCTCTTCCAACAACCTCCTGTAATATCTCTGGTGAGGCGCATCCATGCGACATCCCCCATCGTTGTAATCTCCTAGGGTTTATGCCCTCTATATAATATGCAGGCGACCTGAGCCCAAGGGTACGCTTCCTTGATCTCGCACATGGTATCAGAGCCAAGAGGTCTTGAGTTCAAGACCCTTCCAACGCAATATTAAATAAACGATCCTGCGGCCTGCACCAAACCCACGCTAAGGACTAAAATATCCTAGACGTGAGGGGTAGTGTTAAAATATAAATATATTGCATAGCCCTCTCTATCAGTTCGGTCTTTTAAAGTAATTGGCTGGTGCAACAATTCAATAAGGTTGAGGAAGCAACGGCGGTGGGGAGGGGCGAGTTTCTCGCGAAGCATGATCCAGTTGCGGGGGTCGAACTGGAACCGGCTGTCCAGGAGGCCGTGAGCCCGCGGGTCAGCGCAACATCGTCGCCACGCGCAACACACGGCGCGGAGGTGGACGTAGCCGGCCAGGTCGCCGACGAGGACGCGCTCGGCGATCTGCCCCGCCGGGCCATCGGAGAGATCCGCCCAGTCCCTCCTCACCCGCCACCCGCTCGTGCTGCCCACGGGCTGGGACCTTTTTCTCTGTCATCCCGAATACGTGTAATGACGTGGACCATGCGCAGAGAGAGAGAGATTCTGCTTTTATGCATCGTGTTTCAGCCCAATCCGTCTTATGTAAGGAGGACTTTTTTTTAGCCTGATATGCGCCAACCGTCAGGATGGAAGGAGATCGAATCGAACCGAACAATTCGTTCGCCCAATCGTGATCGTACGTGTTGAACCGAACAAAATCGTTCGATCAAAACAGGTTTCGTACCGAACAATTTTGTCTATTGGCCCATCTATAAGATGAGGCACAACCCAATTGCATCCTATTACGCTAAATAAAACCCAAAATAAAAAACCATTAAGAAAAAAGCAGGATAATTTAAAAAAAAACAAAATATCTTGGCAAAAAAATGTGAAATAGCAACAAAAAATTGATCATAAATTACAACGGCAAAAATGGATATTCAGATTTGCCGTGATATTTTCATAGAAATTTGCCATGTATGTGACTTATAAAAAATGATCAAAAATTGCCATGACAAAATGCATATTCAAACTGTTTTATAAATTTCCACAATCTTATTTTTTACGAATGGTAAGTTTTATAACATTTTGATTACTAAAGAAAAAACATGGAAATAATTATTCGAAACACATGGGAATTTAACAAAATATCATGTCCCACATATAAGAATTTACCATGTCGTACAAATAACAATCACTACAAGAAATAGGCTAATACACGACGCTCTATTTTCATCGCTACATCGTCACGGTTTTTAATTCACGACGATCTTACGACGAAAAACCAAGCTTCGGAAACGAGGCGTCAAAAACTGAAAGCAACGAAGTTTTGGTCGAAATCGTCGTAACTTTCACGACGATTTCTGGATCGTCGTAACCTTTACGACGATCCTAAATCGTCGTTGCCAATCTAACCCAATCCTACGTGGCAGTCCTATGTGGCAAAATTGCGCGAAATCAAAACGTCGTGGCTAAAATCAGCCCAACCCATCTCAATTGATAACATGGGCTGGAAATGAATTCTTGGGCTTTTCTTATTGGGCTTATTTTGGGGGCCTTACCCTATTTCTTTTGAATATTATAATTCGGGCCTTGGCCTTTTAGTGCCCAAATACATTTGGGCCAGTTCAGTTTTGGCCTTTTTCATTTTTGAATTCAGCAACTCTTTTTTTATGCTGTTAATGGACCTACAAATAACCGTCCGTACAAATAATTCTAAATCGTCTCCAAATAACAGCCCACACCACAAATTTTGAAGCCAATTCCAAGATCTAATAATATATACTAGATCACTAAAGCCTTTTTGGTCAACTAGGCCCAAATAATTGATCCATTAGTTTTTCTTATAGGCCATTGAAATTACAATACATCACCACAAGATATCTTGAGGCTAGCCGAGTTAACATACATTTACAATGCAACCTAAATATTACAAGAGCCCAAAATATAATATTGCAAATATTACAACGATTCATTCCAGCAGTACATATCTTTCCATTGCAAAACTATTGTACCATAGAAAAAAGGGAAAATTAGATGATAAAAAATAACACAACAATGTATCGTCCTCCTCCAACTACAAATTTTCCTCTCGCATAACCATAGATTTCCTTATTGCGTAGCCACCATTTTGTTTCTTGTTTCAGCAACCACAGATTTACTTCTCGTGCAACTATAGCTTATTCCTTTTTTTTCTTAGTTTCTTCTCGTGCAGCCACAAATTTTCTTCTCGTGCAATCATTTTTTTCCCTCAGTAGTCACAAATCTGCTTCTCGTGAGAGTTTAGAAAGTCACACTAGCTACGTACCAATTATCAAATCCACCTATCATCGCCAATATAACCATAACAAGATCTTTAATAAAGCGATGCCGTTATGAAAACATTATAAAGTTGATGACGGACCCACTTCCATTGATTTCTTGTGGGAAGGTACTAGCCACAATTTTTTTTTCCTTACTTTCAAAAGTACATATTTTCTTTTCGTGCAGTCACAATTTCCCCCTTTTTCAATAGCCATAGATTTGCTTTTCGCGCAGTCATATATTTACTTTTTTCAGAAGCACATATTATTTCACATGCAGCCATAGTTTGTTTCCCTTTTGAAGGAACCACAAATTTCCGTCTCGTGTAATAATATATTTTTCTGTTTTTAAGCAACCTCAGATTTGCTTTTCGTGCAACTATTTTTTTTATCATTTTTAGAAACATAGATTTGCTCCTACGCCGGTGCAAACGCTTTAACTTTTTTGTGTTTTCTTTTAAGTATTCCCGACACACCTATATTTACGGAGGAAGTATATATGTAGTTAAATATTTATTTTTAGTTTGGTTTAATAAAAAATGATCTTTTACAACAAGTGTTAGCATATATTTGAATAATGTAATAAATTAATCCTGAAATACAAAAAACTGTAAAATGCGTATACAAAAGTATTCATAAAACACACGTTTTTTTGCAGAAAATATTATTTATATATTTCAAAAATATTAAAGGTGTGTAAACAAATGTTTCTAATTTCTATGAAAATCTAGAACATGTTATTAAAAATTAGAACATAAAAATTTATTTTTTATAAAACTGTTGTTCGTGTGTAAAACACATGTATTAAAAATGTGAGTTATATATTAAAAAATGTTAAACATGTACAATAAAATGTTGTCTATGTACACGACAACTGCAGATTGTGTATGAATGAAAATTAGATATCGAAAACATATATTTGAAAATATAATAAACGTGTTAAGAACAACTTTCTGATGTATACAAAATATGTCAAATTTGGGTTAAAAAGTAGACATCAAAACATATATTTCAAATAAAATTAAATAATATAAAATATGCATTAAAATATTGTTCCAGATGTATAAAAATGTACAACATGTATGAAAATGTTCCTAATGTATAGAAAAATGTATATTGCGGTTGAAAAAAGTATACATGTGTTGAAACATATAAACCAGAATGAGAGCAAAGAAAATAAAAGAAAAAAGTAACACCAAAGAAACATTGAAAATATAAAAATAACTAGCAATGGTGCTGGGCTGGCCCAATTCTGTACGCCCCCAAAAATGCTTCAGGCCAGGCCGAAGTTACACCCACTATAAGCAAGATAAAAAATTTGTGCAAATTGGGAAAATTAAAAAATGAGCCCGGGTCCATATGCTCTTGACGAATATTTTTTTCAAATCTGGTATTTTTAGGCATACAAGATCTCATGTGTGCAAGGTGTGTGCAAAATTTCAAAAATTTGCAAACACCTTATGTATATGAGCATCTTGAGTGCCTAAACTTTTTAGATTTTTTTAATACCGTACTATTTATTCTAAATTTATTGTTAACGCGTGGCGTCGAATCAACGCTCTCTGCAAATTGCCGCTACTGCATAGGAAAGAGTTCGCTAGAAATTCCTTGGGTCATACGGCTCCGTCCAACACGCATGCTATTGGGGCTCAATGGAAAAAGCTATGGAAGGTTAGAGTCTCGTGACAGATAAAACAATTTTCTTGGAGTTTGGCGAGAGTTCAGTCCCAACGGAAAACATAAAGCACCATAGAAAGACGACTGATTTTGAAGCTTGTCCTATCTGCAATGGTGTGGCAGATGATTGGCGACATGTGGTGATAAATTGTACTATGTTTAAATGTATCTGGTCATTGCTAGATGAGCAACTCATTGAACACATGATTACACGCAATATACCCGATGCTAGACTTCGGTTGATTGAGACGATAGAGTCGACAAGTGAAGGTGATTTTATAAAGATCTTGGTGACTCTTTGTTCCATATGGTGGGATCGATGCAAGGCTATACTACAACAAGAATTTCAATCACCATTGTCAACATTTAGTTTCGTTGAAATTATCTTAATGTCCTGTCTAAGCTACCTGATAAAGCTACTACTCGGAGCATTATGATCAAAAAAACATGTCGTCATCCAAAGGAAGGAGAACATGGAAGTTACCTAAATAGAGATGTGTGAAGTTGATGGTGGATGTGGCCGTATCCAAGCATGATGATAAAGGCTCACATGTTGTTGTATGTAGAGATGAACAAGGCCGATTTCAAGGTTCTTCAATGGTTGTTCTATAATATTAGGCGCAACCAGAAATCGTGGAAGCGTTAGCCTTTAACGAGAGATGACACTCGCGACAGATCTCTGTCTTAACTAATTTTAGGTGGTAACAGGTCAGGTTGCATGGCCAAGCACCAGTGTTAATGATGATATAAAAAGCTAAGATTAATGACTTTGAAGTTTGCAATGTTGATCATGAAAGACAGAGAAGAATCGAGAGGCTCATAGTCTAGCCAAAGCTGTCATTACTTTGATTTGGGGCGCCATTTGTGGTTGTTGAATCCATCAGAAACAATTTGTATGAAGCACTTAGATTGAATAAAGTTGTGTGATACCCACTAAAAAAATAGAGGTTTGTTTCCAGTTATTAGTTTTACAAGTTTTGGGAACCTTCTAAAGGTTCTGGCATGTTCTTTTCTTCATAGTTTTTTTTACATTCTCTTTATTTATTTTTAGAATATAGTCACAAATTCTTTTAAAAATATCACGCTTTTTATTGTATTCCTAAAATTCCAAAAATGTTACAAAAATTCATTTTTTGATTTTTTTTCAGAAATTTCATAGAAGTTAATGCTTGAAAAAATTGTCCCAAAATTTTAGAAAATGTTTATGTAAAAAAATCATGTCTTAAATAAAGTTCCTGGGATTTTTTTTAAATGCTTAATTTTTCAAAAATCTATGGAAATTTTAAAAAAAGTTTTCAATAATTTTTTGTCAAAATATAAGAATTTCTGTAAAAAACATATTTGGCTATTTGCAAACCAAAGTTTTCAAGAAAATGATTTCTGTTTAAAAAAATCACATTTTACAAAATATTCAATTCTAAAAAAAAATTCCCAAAATTTTAAAAAAGGCTCAAGTTTTTCATAAAATGTTAATATATCTCATGAAATTTTCATGTTTCAAAAAATATTCGCATTTAAAAAAGAAAGAATAACCTATCAATGCCACTACCGAACATGGATATTTAAGTCATACCACTCAAACTTCACTTATTTGTACTGTGGCACTACCACTTGCGAAGAAAATGGCTACATGCCTTGCTCGCCTTCTCCATTAGGTGAGGCCTCGTGGTCGTTTGCTTTGATCCGTTGTCTTTTTAGATGTTTTGACTGATTTTTGCCTTCTATGGGACCCATCACATGTCATGTCAACTTCAACTAGGGAGATGCGTTTGACTTTAGTTTTGGTTGTGGGGCTATGATGGGACGGGATGAAACGAACATATATTTTTGGCTATACCTTGTTTACTCGTCACGCCAACACACAAGCAGGCTCATGCATTCGACGACCACTGTCTCCCATGATATGCTGCTGGACATACTGGCCGGATATAAGTAGATAAAGGGCGGGGGCTTCTCGTGCAGCTGGGGGCAATGGCACTAAAGCTTTTGTCTAAAATGCGCGACTACACTTTAGGGTCTTATGGTATGGGGTGTTGGTGCTGAGCAAAACTGCACTGCAGGGTGTGAAGTGTGAACACATGATTAGCGGTTGTATGTTAGCGAACTCTACCAAACGGAGACATTATTTTGATGTGCTACTGTATGGTTTCCTGGGAGTTAATATATATATCACCGAACCAAGACCAGTAAGAAACACATAGTGCTTCTTTGAAGGCCCTTGAGACGTCCCTGATTGTTGTTTGGCTTGTGCCCTGAGAGATAAAGGACTTTTTTGATTTATGACTAACTTTTCAACATATAACTTAGATGAATTATGGTTGTCATAAAAAGTATAGTGAACAAAACGGATATCACCAGTGTGGCAAAATTCTGACAAAATGTGGCAGGCCACAAATGTAGCAAACATTTATCAAAGATGTTGTGGTGTGACTAAGATAAGACATGGCAAACTTAGGCTGCTAACCAAGATTATGCCCACAAATAAGCCTAAGGATGTCCTCCCTTTTGGTTTGCTAAGATATCTAAGTACCCTATGAAGCTCTGTATGTACAACTTCAAATTAAGAACCTATTTGCTTTGGTCACTGATAGCATAAACTTTGAATCCATGATGGCACATTACATCATTGTAATATCGCTATGTCGACAATGTTTAATTCCTGTTGTTTAATGCATGCCATGTTGGTATCTATAATACAATCCACCTTGCATTGTAAACTGCATCTCCTACTTATTCATTGCTAACATCACTTCTATGGGTAACCTATCCAAGAATTATAGTTGTTGTTCTGCTGCTTGGTTCAGAACGGGAACATGAGAGTGTGAGGCGACATCACACATACAAATGGGCTTACGAACTCAAGAAGTTGTAGGTTGCAAAGACAGTAATGTACCAAGAATTGGTGTTTAAATTGCTGCCATGGATGGCTACCAGCAAAGCAACGGGTGCTTCACTGCCTTCACACCGTCATACGTATTAGCTTACAAAAATCTTGGAAAAGAAGCATCAGGCTCAATTTCGCCGATGGGTCAAAACTCTGTAATAAGCGGAATTCTGCTTGTACTTCCATACCTTGAAACCAACATCTTCCACTTGAGTCCACTTTACCTTCCTATTTGTGGTATTCCACTACCACTCCTAAAGTATATAATTTATGTGTTATCTCTAGATGTTCAAAATCTTTTGTTTTGTGCCACTGATTCAGCTCATGATTAAGTGGTGGGTAACCCATGATGTTCTTAATTTGGACAAGTTTTATCTTGGGATTGCATGCCTAATCTGCAAACCCCTAATACGAGAAGGGACTGGAATGAGTGCCCAGCTCGTAAAAGATAAATACTAACGCACAAGTTCCTTCGCCCATTTATGAGTGATAAACAAAGGAATTCAAGGGGATGTGATCGTTCCCACATGGGAGCCGTTCCTCGAAACTTGTCCAAATCATGAAGTGAGTGAGTTATCTATCAGCAGTCGTTGACGGATCATGCACCTCCAAAAGGCCTGTTTTTATTCTGTTTGATCTAGAGATGGCACATGAGTTTTCCCTGCTTACCCTTTTGCACGGGGTTTATCCTTTATTTTGTGCTGAGTCAGTCCTTCCTACTTCCTTCCTTCTTGAGAGAGAACAGACACTTGATGTTAATAAAGATTCTTGCATACAAAGCTGCATTGAAAGTTAGCATGTTACATCTTTGTTGACATTATCTTTTGATAAGTGAGTTGTTTGCAAAAGCTTATGCTTAGTAAACATCTTCCTTTGTGTTAACATGTGCACTTCTTGACTGATAACATGTTCTTTCCAAAGCTTCAACTGGTTCCATTATAAGTGAAAGAGCAAAAGTAAAAGTTATTTGTTGTTTCTTGACCAAGGTTATGTTTCCCATGATTTGATGAGTTTTCCAGGTCCTACTTTGTTATAATTGTTACTACTTTCTCATAAGGACCTTATGAGTTGAGGTTGCTGTTGTGGATGCTTCAGTTTGGTCAGAAATCTTGATGCTCCTTGTCCGTATTCTTTTATCTACGCTTCACTCTCTAAACTTGTGGACAGGTTTACCGAGCTCAGCAATCGCTTGGGGACAAGCGAGGTCTAAGCTTGGGGGAGTTGATACGTCCAAAATGCATCACTATTTTATATTGTAATTTCATCCTATTCATTGATATATTCCACTTTAAAGTATTGTTCTTATGTTGTTTTGTCTTGTTTTCATAGTTTACAACTTTCCTGTGCCGAAGCAGTAGAACCAGAATTCAGCGGTGAAAAGTGGACACCAAGTTGCTCAATCAGATCAAGTCCAAATGCGATGAAAATTTACGGGGAGTGTTTTTACGAAGATTGACTGGGGATCACCGAGGATGGAGGTGAGGGGACCCACCAGGCAGCCAGAAGGGTGCCTGGCGCGGCCCCCCTCCTGGCCGCGCCAGGCACCCCCCCTGGATTCCTGGTGGCCCCCCTCGGTGCCCCTCTCGCCTATAAGACCCCCCTGGGGTAGAAACCCTAAATAGAGAAGAGTTTTCCGTGTTTTGCCGCCGCCGCGGGGCGGAAACCTACAGAGGAGAAAAGCCGTCTCCGACGGGCAGATTTCGCCGAGGAGATCACCTCCCGGAAGAGGAGATCGTCGCCATCATGATCATCATCGTCACGGGCATCATTGAGATCATCATCAACATCATCCCCAACATCAGCACCATCTCCATCTCCATCCCATCTCATCTCACAATTGCAACTTGTGTTGTAATCCATACTATCTATCCTCTCTACTCTGTTGGTGTTGATTACTACTTTGTGGTGAATGCTATTGAGTTTTGTTGGAGAAATATCATTGTGTCCAGATTGTTTGCCACCCATCTATCACCTCTGATCATGATCTCTTTTATGTCTTGTGAGTAGTTACTTTAGTTCTTGAGAACACGGGAGAAGTCTAGTTGTTAGTAGTCATATGATGTTGAAGTGTTATGTGTTGTTTGATACTTAAGTTGTGTTGTTGTTTCTCTAGTGGTGTTATGTGAGTCGAACACTTAACACTTCACCTTTCATTGTCCTAGAGGAATACATTGTGCACAAAGGATGCTTATGGTGGGTTGCCGGAGTGACAGAAACCTGAACCCCAGTTCGCACACTTTTGCACAAGGGAGTTATGGATCCTTGATCGTAATGCTGTGGTTAGGCTTATGTCTTAATTACTACCTTGTATTTGCGGATGCTTGCGGGGTGTGTAATCATAAGAGTACACTTATTTTAGTCTAGAAGGTGTACTAGCATTGATCCACCCACCGACACTTATCAACACAATACATATTACTTGGCGGAGTATGATGAAAGTAACTTGGCTATCTCTCCGATGTGTTCTCGAGAACGCTTTAGCTTTTATAAGTTTAGTTCCTAGGCTTATCCTTGTGAAAGGATTGAGCCACTTGCTACTCCTCAGCTACCCTGTTTACTTTGCTTGTCTTTTACTTTTCTGTTGCTTAAACCAAAAACCCCTAAATATTTACCTTTTAGTGTGTGCAGCCCTTTCCTTATCCAGTGTCACTTATCAACACCTTCTGATCCTCGTGGGATCGACATCCTTATTTATCGAAAAGCTACAATTGATCCCCTAGACTTGTGGGTTATCAAGAATCGTTTATTGGCGCGGTTAACAGGGAAGGCAACCCAACTAAACCTATTAACTTCTCCGCCATCAACGAGCTTTTCTGGCGCCGTTGCCGGGGAGTGTAGCGCTATTGGTAAGTGAAGCCGGTAAGGAAACCTTAATTTTCTGGTGTTACCTTCAGTCCTTATGGACTCTTCTACTGTTGGTTCGTTGCTAGTAAGGAGCCGCCCCACGACTGTGGTGGTCACTCCTACCCCTACTGAAATTGTGCCCTATAAAATACCATCTGGTATTATTGATTATGTCTTGGCTAATCGTTATACAGGAGAAGGACATCCGGGAGAACACCTGCTATATTTATCACAATTATTTTCTTTATTTAAGCTTGCAGGTGTAACAATGGAGTTCGTCATGAAGAAACTATTCTCCGTATCACTCAAAGATAAAGCTTCAGATTGGTATAAGCTACTCGATAACTCTCATCTGTTTGAATGGCCAGAGCTTATGTCTCTCTTTTATGCAAAGTATTATCCTCTTCGTGAAATTCACCAAGACAGGAACTACATCTACAACTTTTGGTCTCGCGACAGAGAGAGCATCGCTCAAGCTTGGGGGAGACTGAAGTCCCTGATGCTCAAATGCCCAAACCATGAGCTCCCCAAGGAAATTATACTTACAAATTTTTATGCCAGGCTTTCTCGTTAGGACAGGGAGATGTTGGATGCCTCCTCTAGCGGGGTATTCCAGACCAGAAGTATGGAAGAAAAATGGGATCTTATAGAAAGGATCCAGAAGAACACTGAAGACTGCGAAATTGATAAAGGTATTGAACCCGCTATAAACTATGAGCATGACTACATTGAGAGTTATGTGAAGACTAATTACTTTAATACCTTTTGCTCTAAAATTGGTCTTGATTCCCAGCTAATGGTTGACTTTTGCAAGGACTTTTCTTCTCATATTGATTCTTCTAATAAGAAGGAGAGTCAACATCATAAACCTTTCAAGGAGTCACCTATTGAGATTAATGTTACTGATCCTATTTTATCTGCAGTTGTGTATGAACAACCTCCTTATCCCTCAAGGATAAAGGAGCACTCTTTTGTTACAAGTATTCTAAACAAAAACGAAAGGACCACTGACGAACCTGAGGACATGATCAAGGTCAAGCCTCAAGTTGCAATGGTCAAGGATCTGGTAACCAGTGATATTGAAGAATCCACTTTTAGTTTTTGTGTTTCTTCCACTAACATTGTCAGAGCCAAGAACAAAGGCTCAATTTCAGGTACACCAGTTGTATCTGTCAAAATAGGAGATCATAATTACTATGGGCTATGTGATTTGGGATCTAGCATCAGCGCTATTCCCTTCACACTTTATCAAGAGATCATGCACGAGATTCAGCCGTGTGAGATCGAGGACATTGATGTCACGATTCATCTTGCGAATAAAACAACAATCTCTCCAGTTGGGATTGTGAGAGATGTTGAAGTACTCTGCGGGAAGGTAAAATATCCTACTGACTTTCTTGTACTTGGTTCAGTGCAAGATAGTTTTTGCCCTATTATCTTTGGTTGGCCCTTCCTCAGCACTTGTGGAGTTATAATAGATTGCAAGAAAGGTAAAGTTTCTGTTGAATTCAACGGTGAGCCGTATGAATTTAATTTTTCTAAGTTTTCTAAGCAGCCTCGTGGTACTGAGTTGTCAAGTAATGACAAAATTATTGAAGAAATTGCTTCTATTGCTATTCCTCCTGATGATACTTTGCAGCAATTTATGGACGACCACGAGAATTACATACATATGCAGGAGAGGGATGAACTAGAAGACATATTTTTAAGACAAACTCCTATCCTGAAGCACAACCTCCCGGTTGAACCTTTAGGAATCCTCTCGCAACCAAAAGAAGACCCGGTGTTTGATCTAAAACCGCTACCCGATACGCTCAAGTACGCTTATTTAGATGAAAAGAAAGTATATCATGTTATTATCAATTCTAACCTTTCAGGGTATGAAGAAGAGCGATTCTTGGAGACACTCCGCAGACACCGAGGTGCTATTGGCTATACTCTTGATGATCTCAACGGTATTAGTCCATCCATTTGCCAACATACTATCAATCTCGAGCCCGATGCTAAACCAGTTGTTGATCATCAACGACGGTTGAACCCAAAGATGAAGGACGTGGTTAGGACGGAGGTTCTCAAACTTCTATCCGCAGGTATCATCTATCATATAGCTGATAGTAAGTGGGTAAGTCCCGTTCATTGTGTTCCTAAGAAAGGAGGTATGACTGTTGTTCCTAATAATAAAAATGAACTAATACCTCAGAGGACTATTATTGGATATAGAATGTGTATTGATTTAAGGAAGTTGAACAAGGCCACCAGGAAGGACCACTATCCTATGCCCTTTATTGATCAGATGCTCGAGCGGCTGTCTAAAAACACCCACTTCTGCTATCTTGATGGGTATTCTGGCTTCTCCCAGATTCACGTTAACACAACGGATCAAGAGAATACCACCTTTACGTGTCCTTACGGTACTTATGCTTATAGGCGTATGCCTTTTGGTTTGTGTAATGCACCTGCTACTTTTCAGAGTTGTATGTCTGCAATATTTCATGGTTTCTGTGAGGAGATTGTAGAAGTTTTCATGGACGCCTTTTACGTCTATGGAAACTCCTTTGACCACTGTCTCCACAATCTTAATAAAGTTTTGCAGGGATCTGAAGAAACAACCACAACAGGATGAGGAGTAAAACTCCTTGGGTAATGACATCCCCTTAGCTTGTTCCAAGCTTGGGGGAGTGCCGGGTATCTTTATATTTATCTTTATCTTTGTCTTTAGGAGTCAAGTAGAGTCGTATCATGTCTAGGGAAGTTTCTTTATGAAATAGGTGTTGCTTTGAGGTCTATCACTCCTTTTGTGGAGAGCTTTGTATCCGTGAGTGTGGGGTCGTCTATGAAGAAATATTAATGAGAAGTCTATTGGTTTCTTCGCTGCACTCGGTATTCTCTTCAAGCAATCGACATTATGAGCTGATTCTTATGGGGAGTATTGACCTTATATCAGGCATAGCTTCGAAAACTTTATTTAAATCTTGGCAAGTATAGCTTTGGTCATAACAACAAGCATGTTTTTTTCAAAGTAGCGACATAGCCAAAACCTTTGTGTTATTATGCTTGAAGTGTTATGTTGACAAGGAAAACAACTTGATGTTTCATGCTAGTTTTAATGTTTATGCTTTGTATTGCTTGCATCTAAGTTGTCATCAATTGTCTGGTCTCTCAAAGCCTTGCTAGCCAAAACTCTGTACTAAGCGGAATTCTGCTTGTACTTCCATACCTTGAAACCAACATCTTCCACTTGAGTCCACCTTACCTTCCTATTTGTGGTATTCCACTACCAGTCCTAAAGTATATAATTTATGTGCTATCTCTAGATGTTCAAAATCTTCTGTTTTGTGCCACTGATTCAGCTCATGATGAAGTGGTGGGTAACCCATGATCTTCTTAATTTGGACAAGTTTTATCTTGGGATTGCATGCCTAATCTGCAAACCCCTAATACGAGAAGGGACTGGCATGAGTGCCTAGCTCGTAAAAGATAAATACTAACGCACAAGTTCCTTCACCCATTTATGAGTGATAAACAAAGGAATTCAAGGGGAAGTGATCGTCCCCACATGGGAGCCGTTCCTCGAAACTTGTCCAAATCATGAAGTGAGTGAGTTATCTATCAGTAGTCGTTGACGGATCATGCACCTCCCAAAGGCCTGTTTTTATTTTGTTTGATCTAGAGATGGCACATGAGTTTTCCCTGCTTACCCTTTTGCACGGGGTTTATCCTTTATTTTGTGCTGAGTCAGTCCTTCCTACTTCCTTCCTTCTTGAGAGAGAACAAACACTTGATGTTAATAAAGATTCTTTCATACAAAGATGCATTGAAAGTTTTCCCTGCTTATCCTTTTGCACGGGGTTTATCCTTTATTTTGTGCTGAGTCAAGCCTCAAGTTGCAACGGTCAAGGATCTGGTAACCAGTGATATTGAAGAATGCACTATTAGTTTTTGTGTTGTTTCCACTAACATTGTCACAGCCAAGAACAAAGGCTCAATTTCAGGTACACCAGTTGTATCTATCAAAATAGGAGATCATAATTACTATGGGCTATGTGATTTGGGATCTAGCATCAGCGTTATTCCCTTCACACTTTATCAAGAGATCATGCACGAGATTCAGCCGTGTGAGATCGAGGACATTGATGTCTGATGTGCGAGGTGATGATAGTGATTTCTCGTCCTTCGTTGGTAAACCCCAAGTGGAAGGTGTGATGTAGCACAGAAGAAAATTTCCCTCAGTAAAGATACCAAGGTTTGTCTCCAGTAGGACTCCGGAGATGATAAGTAGGTGTCAGCGGCGCAAATGACGCGGACCTGCACACAGACACAAATAACTTTGTTCCCAACGAAGTTCAGAGAGGTTGTCAATCTCTCCGGTCTTGTTGTTCACAAAGGATCAAACACAAGGGATAATGATAGCAACTGAAAGTAAAAGCAGAAAAGTAAATGAGCGTGGAAACAGTGATGAGGATATGGACCGGGGTACGTGATGTTCACTAGTGATGTCTCTCTCCCAAAAGACGATAAAACTGCTATGCGAGGTGAACAAATTATAGAAGGGCAATTGACAGGATTATGAACGCACCGCAATGCTAACTATGCTACAAAAGAAAGGAAGAGGCTCAAAAGCATGGGCAGAACTCCAAAATAAGTAGACCGAAATCAAACTGCATCTACTACTAATCATCCACCTTGAGATATCTATCCAGAACATCTCGCTGGTATTAAGTTGCGAGCCCCACCCAAAGTGTAAACCCAAAGCAACAGACAACTGCATTAAAAAACACTTTGCGTAAAGTAAACAATCCTTCCAACCGCGGTTACAAGCACCGTTGTTTTCACCCTTGTGGCAACAACACATCCCCTAGACTCATGTTTCTGTCACTCAAGCGTGTCATCAGGGGGCATGAACCCACAATCGAGGATAACGTTCCCTCTTGGGGTTACTACCTACTACTTGGCCAAAGCAATAAACAGCAATGGAGAACATGCAAGAATTACTTAAGAAAAAAAAATATGAGATAAGAACCAAATATATTACTCAATCACAATCTGAACATAATCTCATAATCCATCAGATCCCATCAAACTCAGCATAGCAACAACAGAAAGATTACAAAAGTTCCTCGATCATGTAGGGCAGCTCACAAGGTCTAAACCATGAAGAACAAAGAGGGGAGGAGAACATCACATAGCTACTGATCACGGACCCATGGTCCAAAGGAAACTACTCACGAGACATCCGGGAAGCATCCATGGTGGAGAGGAGACTCCCGGAGGTCGGCCCTCCCTCCGGCAGGGTGCCGGGAAGAGGTCTGCTGGTGCTCCCGATCTCGGAAGCGCGGCGGCGGCGGAACAGAGGCGAGATCGCGAAAAAGGGTTCTGTCCTCAAGGGTTTCTCGTCACGGAGAATATATAGGCGAAGGGGGGCAGCCAGGGGGGCCACCAGGGGTCTAGGCGCCCCCTAGCGCGGCCAGCCCCTCGGGCGTGCCACCAGGGCGCCTGGGCCCCTGGTGGTGGCCCTCTGGCCCCACTCAGGTTCTTCCGGAAGGTTCCTCTGCGCTGATTTTTTTATCTGATTTTTCCCGAATTTTTGGAGCACTTTTTATATGGGGGAAAACTGAAATAGGAAAACAGCAGAAAACAGGAACTGGCACTATGGTGCACTAAGTTAATAGGTTAGTCCAAATATGATCAAAAGTGTATGAAAGTGTATCTAGATCATAGCAATATCACACAAAACATGCATGGAGCAAGCAGAAATTATAGATACGTTTTGGACGTATCAACATCCCCAAGCTTAATTCCTGCTTGTCCTCGAGTAGGTAAATGATAACAACATAATTTCTGTGGTGACATGCTAGCAACCATATAAGAACTTTGAAAAGTAAAGCAATCAAGGTTAGAGATTCAATTCAAGTCATAACATGCAAGAGTCTATATTAGCATTGAAACAAGTAACAAAAGAACATTAGGTGCAAGAGCTCTCGCTGTCCGTGACTCGAATGTCTCCAAATGGTGTTTGCGTGCAAGAAGGGCGATAGGGAATACGAGAAAAATATTTATTTGTTGAGAACTCAATCTACTAAAGTTTCACACTTGGTCTTTTTCTGGAATCTTATCTTGACTCGTCCCCAGACCACTAGCTAGGTACAAGTCAATTTGATCCACTCCTTTTTCAATATTTTGAGCACTCATGCAATGGATGAGCGTAAGCACGAGAGTTGACACTTAGGATGGCAAAGAGAGGAGTACGGAGGACGAAGACAAAAAAGGAGAAGAAAGGCTCACATCAATGAGGACAATCATAGGCAAGAGATGCCAAATGATAGATACGATGTGAGGAGTAGGGATTGCCATGCAACGGATGCACATACGAGCTAAGAAGCTCTCCAATGGAACTAGTGGGGGTGCATCTAACTTTCTTGCTAATTAAGACCTAGAGCTCTTTTGAGGGGGCTCATCCTTGGAATATGCAAGCCAAGTTCTATAGTGTGAAGGTCCCCACATAGCTATATGCATAATGATCATCTCTATGGAGTACAAGGATATAAAGGGAGTACTAGTGTGGATCTCTCAAAAGGATAGTAGTGTTGCCCCTTTCTCTCTTTTTATTTCTTTTTTCTCTTTTTCTATTTTTTTGTGGCCTCAATGACTCTTTCTATTTAACTCTCATTTGTCCTCCTTGGGATCTTTTATTGTGTCCACTTTGGGATCTTTTCCTCACTTAAGGGCAACACTCTATTTTACAAGAAGGTAAAGGAGATCTTTCACACTTTACAAGGTACTCAAAATCATAAATAAGATGTAACTATCATGATGTACGCAATGTATGTCGCTGCCAGTGTAGCAGGAACATGTATGACATGAAGATCAAGTCATGAAGAGGTGGATGTTGCATGGCAATATATCTCGGAAAGGCTATGGAAATGCCTTGATAGGTAGGTATGATGGCTGTTTTGAGGAAAGATATAAGGAGGTTTATGATGACAGAGCGTATCATGCCAAGGGTTTGGATGTACCGGCGAAGGTGGACACCAACTCTCGGAGTGAGAAGAAGGCAATGCACGGCACGGGAGAGGCTAGCAAAATATGGGAAGGTGGAAGTGTCAACTTTCAATACTTACATTAGTCCGAAGAACTCATGCAGTTATTATCGGTAACTCTCAATCTAATAAGGAGGTTCACAAAGAGACAAGTACCCCGAGGAGGAGTGTATGGGGGTTTGGTTATCCTTGCGCATCCTCGGCTCATGGTACGTGAGTGTACTCTAATATTCGATCCCTCCAAAGATTAGTGATCCATCTAGCAGCTAGAGTTCTCAACTAGTTTTGTAGGTTTTGAAAATACACACGGATTACCCAAAATACGACACCTATCACTAATAGGCTAAAGCTCTTGATACCAAAAGTTCAGACATTACTCACATCAATACCTCAAAAGTATTGCAAGTTACTACTAGAATTAAATAGCAACCTCAATTACCTACTTTCAAGACAAGACACAACTCAGTGCAACAACCAACTCTCTTTAACAAGATAAACATGAAAACTAAAAGAGTTCCAGCAACAAACTAATCAAAATCCAAGGCTCTTGCTAAAGACAAACTAAGACTAAAACTAAACATGGCAGCAGCTACGAAAAGATAAAGAACACACAACAGCGAAAGATAGGCATGAAAAATTCTATGATGTGTTCTAGATTTTGAAAGTGGAGCGTGTTTCTCTCCCACACAAAGTAAGATGGGGTCTAACTTGTTATGACCAGCAAGAAAATCTAAAGAAAACTTACAATAAAACCTAAGAGCGAGACGCTCCAAGCATAGCACATAACGCATGAAGTGATAAAAATATAGTGAGACGAAGGACGAACTGATGATTGTTGTTGGAGAAGGGGATGCACGGGGGCATCCCCAATCTTAGACGCTTGAGTCTCCTTAAATATTTATTGGGGATGCATGGGGGCATCCCCAAGCTTTAGCGCTTGACACTCCTGGATCTTCTTTCATCATCTTCCATCGCACACTTGAAAACTCCCTTCATACATAACTCATCATAAGCTGATTAGAGAGGTTAGTACCCTTAATAAAATAAATTTTCCCCACTGGATATAAAGATATTCTTGAAGAGCTACTGTTTCTCAAGAGTGCCAAAAAGTTTTTGCAAAGAAAAAGCAAGCTTAAGGTTTGCAAAAGTGAAGAGAGGCAAAACGTGGCAGAATCTGTGAAAAACAGAACAGCAGGTAGTAGAGAATTTTTTCGGGGCACTTCTGCAACTCAAATCAAAAAACTCAGAACATACGAAAGTTTCACAATTGTATAGAGCACGCTTTCAAAAAAATTCAGATAAAAAAGATGATCTGGTGATTTTACTCGAATTTTTCTGTCAAGGGACAAAATCTGTTTTCTGGACAGCATGTCACAACTTTTGCTTCCCTTATCATAAGAGAATATAACTTGGCACAAAGCTGAAAAATAAAGATACAATGATGTTGCTACAGTAGTAACAAACATCAAGACACAAAAAAAGAAAAAAGAAACCTAATTCGTTGCGGGCTGCCTCCCGAAAGCGCTTTCTTTTATGCCTTTAAGCTAGGCATGATGCAAAAGAAGAATCAAGTTTTATCAAAAGAAAGAGAATAACTAGCCCGAGTAACGGACTCAAAAGGTAACTTGATTTTCTTTCTAGGGAAGTGTTCCATCCCTTTCTTGAGAGGGAATTGGAATTTTATATTCCCCTCTTTCATGTCAATAACTGCACCAACGGTGCGAAGAAAAGGACGTCCCAAAATAATTGGACACAAAGGTTCACACTCTATATCCATAACAATAAAATCAACGGGAACATAGTTGTCATTGACAATGATAAGAACATCGTCGATCTTCCCCAAAGGTTTCTTTACGGAAGAATCAACAAGGCGAACACGAAAAGAACAAGGCTCAAAGGGCTTCAATTCAAACATATCGTATATTCTTTTAGGCATAACGGAGGTACTAGCTCCAACATCACATAAAGCATAGCAAGAGAAGTTATTTAATTTAATTTTGATCATAGGGTCCCAACCATCATCTAGCTTCCTAGGTATGGAGGCTTCTACTCTAAGCTTCTCCTCCCTAGCTTTGATGAGAGCATTTGTGATATGCTCCGTGAAGGCAAGATTAAGTGTGCTAGTGTGGGGGTCTCTAGACATTTTGTGTAGCAAGCTAATAACTTCTGAGAGGGTGCAACTATCAAAATCAATATCACTACTATCAAAGGTGGTAGTAGTGTAGTCTAGGCTCACTTGTTTGAAACCCTCTATGTTCATAGGAGTTTCTTCATCTTTGGTTGAGGTAATAGCATCACCATTAATAGGTCCAACGGGACTAGGAGTGCATTGGGTGCTAATAGTTTGGGTGTCCTCGACAATTTGGATAGTGGCAACTGTGTGGTGTGTAGGAAGGCCCTTAATTCTATCCTCTTCCTCTTTTTCTCTAGCCCACCTTTCTTTAAGTTTAGCCATCATCCTAATATTTTCATTAATTTGCAATTGGATAGCATTAATAGGAGTGGCCTTATTCTCCTCAAGGGGAGAGGTTCTAATTTTAAGCATCTCAATATCAAGGGCTAAGCTTTCTACCTTCAAAGAGAGATTATCTAATTTAGATAATTTCTCCTCTACATTTTTGTTGAATGCTTTTTGGGTAGTGATAAAGTCTCTAAGCATGTTTTCCAATTCAGAAGAGGGATTCTTGTTGCTAGGGTAGGTGTTGTTGTTCCCATAGTTGGATGGAAACGGTCTAGGATTGCTAGCAAAATTACCCCTATAAGCATTGTTGTTGAAGTTGTTTCTAGCAATAAAGTTCACATCCACTTGTTCTTGGGCAACCAAAGAATTTAAAGGGACATCATGAGGATCAATAGACGGTTGCTTGGTAAGTAGAGACATAATTAAGTCAACTTTTTCATTGAGGGAGGTAATTTCCTCGACAGAGTTTACCTTCCTACCTGTTGGAGCGCGTTCGGCGTGCCATTGGGAATAATTGGTCATCGTCTCATCGAGAAGCTTCGTGGCAGCACCAAGTGTAGTTGACATAAAGGTTCCTCCCGCGGCCGAATCTAACAGGTTCCGCGAGGTAAAGTTCAAGCCTGCATAAAAAGTCTGAATAACCATCCAAGTAGTCAAACCATGTGTAGGGAATTTCTTAACAAGAGATTTCATTCGTTCCCAAGCTTGGGCAACATGTTCATTATCCAATTGCTTAAAATTCATAATGTTACTCCTTAATTGGATAATTTTAGCAGGTGGGTAGTACTTCCCTATAAAAGCATCTTTGCACTTATCCCAAGAATCTATACTATTCCTAGGCAAAGATTGAAACCAGATTTTAGCTTCTCCCCTTAAAGAGAAAGGAAAGAGCTTGAGCTTAACAATATCACCTTCTACTTCTTTATACTTTTGCATATCTCATAATTCAACAAAATTGTTCAAGTGTAAAGCAGCATCATCTCCAGCACCAGAGAATTGATCTCTCATAACAAGGTTTAGCAAGGCAGGTTTAATTTCATAAGAGGTAGCTGAAGTGGCAGGTGTGGCATTGGGGGTGCAGATAAAGTCTTGGTTGTTGTGACTAGTGAAGTCACACAACTTAGTGTTTTCAGTGGAACCCATAGCAGCAGCAAGTGTGGCAGATTTTTTTTGTGATTTTTGATATAAGACACAAAGATAAAAACTGAAAGGTAAACTAACAAGACTAAAAAAACAAAGGTAAAGGGTAGTGTGCAACTCCCGTATCTTAGCACTCGGAGTCCCCGGCAACGGCGCCAGAAATTTTTCTTGATGTGCGAGGTGATGATAGTGATTTCTCGCCCTTCGTTGATTAACCCCAAGTGGAAGGTGTGATGCAGCACTGAAGCAAATTTCCCTCAGTAAAGATACCAAGGTTTGTCTCCAGTAGGACTCCGGAGATGATAAGTAGGTGTCAGCGGCGCAACTGACGCGGACCTGCACACAGACACAAATAACTTTGTTCCCAACGAAGTTCAGAGAGGTTGTCAATCTCTCCGGTCTTGTTGTTCACAAAGGATCAAACACAAGGGATAATGATAGCAACTGAAAGTAAAAGCAGAAAAGTACATGAGCGTGGACACAGTGATGAGGATATGGACTGGGATACGTGTTGTTCACTAGTGATGTCTCTCCCAAAAGACGATAAAACAGCTATGCGAGGTGAACAAATTACAGAAGGGCAATTGACAGGATTATGAACGCACCGCAATGCTAACTATGCTACAAAAGAAAGGAAGAGGCTCAAAAGCATGGGCAGAACGCCAAAATAAGTAGACCGAAATCCAACTGCATCTACTACTAATCATCCACCTTGAGATATCTATCCAGAACATCTCGCTGGTATTAAGTTGCGAGCCCCACCCAAAGTGTAAACCCAAAGCAACAGACAACTGCATTAAAAAACACTTTGCGTAAAGTAAACAATCCTTACAACCGCGGTTACAAGCACTGTTGTTTTCCCCCTTGTGGCAACAACACATCCCCTAGACTCATGTTTCTGTCACGCAAGCGTGTCATCAGGGGGCATGAACCCACAATCGAGCATAACGTTCCCTCTTGGGGTTACTACCTACTACTTGGCCAAAGCAATAAACAGCAACGGAGAACATGCAAGAATTACTTAAGAAAAAAAATATAAGAGATAAGAACCAAATATATTACTCAATCACAATCTGAACATAATCTCATAATCCATCAGATCCCATCAAACTCAGCATAGCAACAGCAGAAAGATTACAAAACTGCCTCGATCATGTAGGGCAGCTCACGAGGTCTAAACCATGAAGAACAAAGAGGGGAGGAGAACATCACATAGCTACTAATCACGGACCCATGGTCCAAAGGAAACTACTCACGAGACATCCGGGAAGCATCCATGGTGGAGAGGAGACTCCCGGAGGTCGGTCCTCCCTCCGACAGGGTGCCGGGAAGAGGTCTGTTGGTGCTCCCGATCTCGGAAGCGCGGCGGCGGCAGAACATAGGCGAGATCGCGAAAAAGGGTTCTCTCCTCGAGGGATTCTCATCACGGAGAATATATAGGCGAATGGGGGCAGCTAGAGGACCCACCAAGGGTCTAGGCGCCCCCCTGGCGCGGCCAGCCCCTAGGGCGCGCCACCAGGGCGCCTGGGCCCCTGGTGGTGGCCCTATGGCCCCACTCAGGTTCTTCCGGAAGGTTCCTCTGCGCTGATTTTTTTATCTGATTTTTCTCGAATTTTTGGAGCACTTTTTATATGGGGGAAAACTGAAATAGAAAAACAGCAGAAAACAAGAACTGACACTATGGTGCACTGATTTAATAGGTTAGTCCAAATATGATCAAAAGTGTATGAAAGTGTATCTAGATCATAGCAATATCACACAAAACATGCATGGAGCAAGCAGAAATTATAGATACGTTTTGGACGTATTAGCAAGCAGAAATTATAGATATGTTTTGGACGTATGAACATCCCCAAGCTTAATTCCTGCTCGTCCTCGAGTACGTAAATGATAACGGCATAATTTCTGTGGTGACATGCTGGCAACCATATAAGAACTTTGAAAAGTAAAGCAATCAAGGTTAGAGATTCAATTCAAGTCATAACATGCAAGAGTCTATATTAGCATTGAAACAAGTAACAAAAGAACATTAGGTGCAAGAGCTCTCGCTGCCCGTGACTCGAATGTCTTCAAATGGTGTTTGCGTGCAAGAAGGGGGATAGGGAATACGAGAAAAATATTTATTTGTTGAGAACTCAATCTACTAAAGTTTCACACTTGGTCTTTTTCTGGAATCTTATCTTGACTCGTCCCCAGACCACTAGCCAGGTACAAGTCAATTTGATCCACTCCTTTTCTCAATATTTTGAGCACTCATGCAATGGATGAGCGTAAGCACGAGAGTTGACACTTAGGATGGCAAAGAGAGGAGGAGGAAGACAAAAAAGAAGGAGAAAGTGTCGTCGATATGTGACGGCAGATGCCATGGGGATGGCTTAAGGTGGGGGAACAACGCGCAGATGACCGGCGCTCCGGCACGGGTCTAGGTACAGGCACAGTCGGACACCGCGAAGTACCCAGGTTCGGGGCTCTCCGTAGAGATAAAACCCCTACTCCTGCCTGTCTGGACTATAGGCATATCTGTGTACATGTTTGCTCCTTGACCTGTATATCTGTTACTGCCGAGCTGGGCTGATGTCACCCGAGCTGACTTCTATGGAAAGGATGAAAGAGTGGAGTGAGCTCTCCTCCACCGTGGGAATGCCTTGCCCCTTATATAGTGGTGGCAAGGATGCTCCATGGGTGAGGACAAGGGAAAGAGGACGAAAGGGAGTACATGTGAGCTGACCCATTGATGTGATGTAATGTGACATCTAACCACTGTACTATTCCTGACATGACTAGAGATGTCACTCAGTTGTCTTGTCGGCTTGTCATCTCGGTTGGCCTCTTGGACAGTCGAGTGCGCGAACAGTCGGCCGAGTGCGCGGACAGTCGGCCGAGTGCGGGCAATCGGCACGGGGCAATCGACCGGCGTCCGAGCTGGCGCGCAATCGGCATGGAGCAGTCGGCGGGGGCCGAGCCGGAGCGCAGTCGGCGAAGGCGCGCAGTTGGCGTTGCATCGAATCGGTGACTTTGGTATACCCGGGGGTATTTCCTCCGACAGTAGCCTCCGAGCCTCCGGGTGACTCGGTGAGTCATCCGAAGGGTTTCTTCTTTGTCGGTGTAGACAGACGTCGATTGTACTTGGTGCAACTTCTTTCCAAGCGCACCCACTGGGTGTAGCCTCCGAGCCTCCGGGTGACTCGGAGAGTCATCCGGAGGGTTCCTTAATTTTTTTGTAGTCGATGGCGTCGAGGGTCTCAGTAGTTTTCCCCCGGAAACAATCATGCATAAGACAAACGTTAGTTATCTCGGATATATCGAATACTTCTTATTTTTCTAAAAATGTAGATTTGTGCAATCGGGAGGCCGACTCGGGTTTGCCTTCGCCCCACAGTCATTTTTCTGTTCATTCCACCCTTTGGCTCTTGCTCTCGCCAGCATTACAGCCGGCTTGCGGTCTGTAGATGGATCGAACAGTCGGCCGCCAGATGAAGTGTACAGTACTTAGACTTTGGGAAGCAAACTCAACCGAGCAAACTTCCAAAAGGAAACGATCGTCGCCCAAATTGTTTTCTCTTTGTACGTTGTTCATGTGTGGTGACCTCCAGCTTTTGCTCTTTGCCAGCGTTGCAGCCGGCATGCGGTCTGCAGATGGATCAAATCGCAGGCCTTTGGCTCCGTACACACTACTAATCCGTCTGTCGGAAATAACTATTTGGGTTATCCGGCCTGCCTAGAGGCAGCCGGTCCCAGGCCGAACATGCAGCCGACTAGAAATAACGTGGAGATAACCCCCGAAGACTACTCAGGTTCATCTGTCATGCTTGCTATGGTAAGCAGTATTGAGTGGAACTCACATTGAATTTTTGGCGCAGTCGGAACACCCACTGGGTGAAGGTGTAGCCTCCGGGTGACTTGGTGAGTCATCCGGAGGGTTTTCTGTTGATGTAGTAGACGTGACACTCGGCAGGCTCGTCCTCCGAGCCTCCGAGTGACTCGTCGAGTCGTTCGGAGAGTCTTTTGTTGACCAAGATGGGGCACTCGGCGGGTTCGTCCTGCGAGCCTCCGAGTGACTCGTCGAGTTATTCGGGCAAGTGATCCCTTGTGGTTGCTCCAACGGATGGTCTGCCATCCGGGTCACAACCACACTTCTTTTTCGCAATCGGCTGACCGGTTAGCGCAATCGGATTGACAACGGCCGACCTAACTTTTTTTTAAACAGTTGGATGCCTCTTTTCTCTAACTTTCTCTGAAACTTGGTCTTCTTGCCCGCAGTCGGCAGCCGAGCTCTTTTCTCTGAACAATCGGAGCGGAAGCCGGCGCTCGGCTGAGAAGGAGGAGGTGGCCTGGGCACGCGGCAGCCAGCCGGATGCGGGAGGAGACCGAGCGGCCAGTCGGGGGCCGACTCGGCCGATGGGAAGGCGGCCTTGGGGAGGCCGACCAGCCGGAGCCGAGGCTCTGCTGAAGGCCGGGCAGCCGGCGGGCTGGGCATGAGCGCATACGGTCGCCGCAGGTCGGAAACCAGCGGTCAGCGCTGAGGGCCAGCGGGATGGAGCCCGCGTCCGACGAATTGTTGTCGGCGATGGATGTTGCTCAGCTAGTAGCAGCACGTCACTGTACAACCATCAGCTCTAGACGGTTAGCTTGTTTGCACTCTGACTTTGTACGGTATTGCTCTAGCTCCTTGCGAACGATGCGGACGACGAAGTCGGCATGCTGGAGACCCGACAATGCAGCCGACTGCTCGACTGACACGGCGGATTGTGGAGCCGACGACCTTTGTGCCAAGTGAGCCAAGACGACAATCGGAAAAGCTCGGCGAACCGCAGGCGGGCGCAGCCGGTGGCGAGGGAACGCACACGGTCGGGCGACCAGTCGGCCGGCTGAGAAACGTCGAGCGGACATCCAGAGGCTGGGCGGCCGAGCTGGGCTTCGCATCCGGCGGCAGGGTGCACGCGCTGGGCTCGAGGAATCGGTGAACAGCTCGGAGAGGGCCACGTCTGCCGAGCTAGCGGGCGCGGCAGCGGCGCAGTCGGCGCCGGGCACGGGACGGAACTGGAGTCCAGAGGAGCGCAGGCGACAGGCGCACTGACTCGCTCGGGGGCTCACGCAGGAGAGCTTGGGGAAGGGAGCACCACCGGCGGGCGCGTGCCCACCGCAGGCCAACAAGCGCCAACGGAGAGAGCAACACAGGCGGCTGCGGGCGGAGCACAGCCAACAGGCACCCCTGACTGGGCGGCCCGTGGGCGCAGCGGAGGAGGGCCATGGGAAACGCCGGCCAGGGACTCGCAGGCGAGCGCACTGCAGGGCGACCGTCTGGCAAGAGCGCATGCGCAGGCGGGGCAACCGACGGGTGCAACAGAGCTCGCGGACGAAGACGGCGGCGCGGGAATCCAACGGGCGGAGTCTCTGGCGGTGGGCGTCCGTTGCCAGAGACGACGAGGAGACGCAGATGGCCACGGGCGAGGCGGAGCTCAAGATGCGCTCGGGGTGGAGCAGCCAGCACCGGGAAGCCGTAGGCGCCGGGCGGAGGAGCTCAGCTGCAGGCGCCGGCATGTGTTGACTCCGGGCACACAGCCTGCTGCCCCGAGATCCAGATCCAGAAATTGGCGCTGTTGAAGAAGCTTGATGAAGAAAAATCCCGGCCAGAACGGAGATCCGGTCGCCGCAATTTGCCCCACGGTGGGCACCAACTGTCGTCGATATGTGACGGCAGATGCCATGGAGATGGCTAAAGGTGGGATGTGACGCTCCCCAAAATCAAGCCGTGTACAGTAATCATACACGCAAGGTACACGATCGAGATTAGGGACTCACGGTGAGATATCACAACACAACTCTACAAATAAAATAATACAAGCTGTTTAATACAAGCCAGGGGCCACGAGGGCTCGAATACAACAGCTCGAGAGCACAAAGTCAGCGGAAGCAATAGTATCTGAGTACAGACACAAGAATACAAGGTTGCCTTAAGAAGGCTAGCACAAAAACCACACGATCGAAAAGGCGAGGCCTCCTGCCTGGGAACCTCCAAACTACTCCTAGTCAACGGGGGGGGGGGGGGCTCGACGTCGTAGAAGGCATCGGGGATCTTCATGTTGCGGTGGTCGGCATCGGGGATCTCCTGCTCCTGGACTCCAAGGCTCCAACGTCGACTGCAGCGGCCGATCAGGCAAAACAGTAAAGGAAATAAAGCAGGTGAGTATCTAGTATACCCGCGAGTCTTACGTCCGCTACTAAGCATTATGCATTGTATCAACGGAAAGAAGAGGCTGTATATAGTGGACTGAAAGACAGAAATCCAGAGCAAGGGTAAGAAGCTAGGCCTATCGACGACTAGCATCTTCCGACGATGTCTTGCAGCATGAGGTAAGAATCAGCCAACAGTTCATATAAAGCGTAAAGTAACAACGAAGCAGAAGTTGCTGCAACATTGTATAATATAAGTTTTAATGATTAACAATAATAATAATGCCCCCGAGTTCACCTCCTCGACATCCCCGCGAGGAAGAAAACCCGGAACCATACAGTTTAATAATAATAGTTTCTAGTGGTAAGATCCATCTTCAGCATAAAGCGTCCTGTTACCGTGGACACGGCTATCGATAGATTAATCTTCCCTGCAGGGGTGCACTGGCGTGACTCTACGACGCTCGGATCTCCAGGGTGGCGGGAACCTTGTTAGGGAACGCTCCACCAAAGCTATCCGACACAAAGTAGCCCATCCTTCGGCAATCAACAGAGAGGTCATCCGCCGGACTATATCCTATGTACGCCGGGCTTTGGACCCTAACCCGAACGTACTCCTGCACGGTGCGTGACTGGCCGGTGAAGCAAAATCAAAGCAAATACAAATACACCGCTCGAGCAAGAGAAGACAACACCACTTCCCGGCAATCAGCCCGCGGTACTGCTGACGTCTGAAGACCCTCGAACGAGACTACGATGCAGGGGAGCCCACACTCCTCGTCCCACGTGTAGGTAGTGCGTACAAGCCAAAAGGCTACTCAAGACATCCGCCGAACCATTTAGCATTTTAATTAACCTGCGGGACAACCGTTATCGTTGCCTCGACTTAACCGACCCGCGGTCAACGACAGCAGTCAGGTCCACCAGTACATCGGTGCCTGCCCTGTCGTCCCACCAAGTCACTGCGGTTACCAACAAGGTGAACCGTCTCCTTACCTTGTCTCGCGTTTGCTCTTGGTAGAGCTCGACTTTCGTGGTTTGGTAACTCTCGCGATATACGAGCAGGGGCCAAGCACGCCAGTAACGTCGGTCGTATCCTCCCTGTCGTTCCCGACGATATACCTCTCGCGGGCACCGTTGGGTCGCCCGACTTTCTTACCTTTATGGACAACCGCTGTCCAGGACCCTATTGCGGCAAGACAAAGTCAGCCTCGGGTGGAGTACAAGGATTACTCCTGGATAGCTCACACTTGAGGTGACTAGGCATAACCCAGATAGGGGCCTTTGGCGGTGTCTGCATTTACCGTACCTGTGCAGTTGTATATATTGTATCCGTGTTCACTCCCATAGTGATCACGGCCCGCTATCTAATCCTAGCTAACAATGCGCAGGGCTCACTGCTGAATAATGCATAAGTAATAATAGGCAGCATAGGATAAAGGAAAGGTACATCAAGGGGCGACAAAATCAGGCTATGCAATTGAATAGGAGTATAACGTAGCAGCAGCAGTAACAATGCCTAGTGCAAGAAATGTACGGAAAGGTAGGCGATATCTGGGGAAGAGAATGGCTCTGCTTGCCTGGAAGCTCGACGGTAGGGGCAGGGTCGTCGACGAAGTAGTCGTACCCGGCAGCAGTGTAGTCGGCGGTAGCAGCGGGGTCTACCGGAGATTAAGGGGGGAGGAAACAGTAAATACAAAGCAAGCATAAACAAACAGATGAATAGCATGGCGTATGCAAAGTTAACGGTGTTCTAACGCAGTGCAATGCACGTTGCTCGGAGCGGGAATTCATCTGGGGATGAACTGCGAGCTCCGGGTGATTACCGGACAGGGTTTCCGGAGGGGGAAGGGTTCATGCCGGAGGTGTCGTGGGTACCGGACAAACATAAGGGGGGGGGTGTACCGTGTTAGTTGAACCATTCCGGACAACTTTCGTGTTCGGAATAAATTCATCCGGGTACTTTTTATCGGTACCGGAAATTATCGGCAAACAGCCCGGAGGGAGGGGGGGGGGGGAATGTCGATGATCGGTGTGTTAGGGGGGTGGGGTAGACATACGGATAGCGTATCCGTATTCTTTATATTTTTCTGATCAATTTTCATGTATAAAGTTTTTCGATCCGATATACGGATTAAAAGATATTGATTTTATAAGTTTAATCAATTTTAAAACATTAAAAATCCTTTTTAATAATTTCTTTTATTATTTTTAGTAACATTATCCAGAACAGTTTGACTGGTCAAACCTGACCAGTGGGTCCTATCTGTCATAGACACAGCTCTAATAATTCATTTTATTTATCCAAATAATAAAGGTGGACCCACATGTCAGTGAGCCATTTTAGCTAACAGTTTCTAATTATATAACATAATGGCCTTGGGCCCACAGTAAGTGAGGGGGGGGGGGGTCGTTAACACTAATGGGGGGTGGTTTAGCCCCGTGCCCAACCCACACGGGCTCGCCGGCGGGAAGCCGTGGCACGGCAGGGGCGCGGCGGCCGGACCGGCGCGGCATGAACACGGCCAGGGGGCGGCGGCCGGACCGGCGCGGCGAGACCGCAGCCAAGGGGCGGCCGGCCAGGCGCTGGGTCCCCAGGCAGACCGAGCAGGGAGGGCGCGCGGGAGAGGCGCCACTGGCCATGGCAGAGCCAAACTAGGGGGAAAAGGAGAGGGGGGTTTGAGGGAGGTGCTCACGGGGATCTGTTGCGCGTGCTCGGGGAGGCCAGGGGAGCTCGGGGTGAAGCTCCTCGGCATCAATGGTGTGACAGCCGGAGGAGGAAGAAGACCACGGCGCGGGAGCTCCAGGAAGGGGAAGGCGGCGCGAGGGGGAGGAATGGGGGCGGGGCGATCTAGGGTTCTGCGAGGGGGCTCGGGGCGGCCTTATCCCTGCCGGCCTCCGCCGAATTTCCGCCACGGCGGCCATGGCCGCGCCCTGGCCATGGGATGGGTGCCACGCCTCCCCTGTACGGAGGTAGGAGATGAGTGGGGGGCGTGGTGGGCCGGGCCCAGGAGGGAAAAGAGAGGGGTGGGTGGGCTGCGCCCAGTGCGGTAGATAGGTTTTTTTTATTTATTCTTTTTCTTTTTTGTTATTTCTTTTATGTTTATATTTTGTTTGGGCATCAAATCATTTTATAAAATGTGGGACTTTGCTCCATAATTACATTTGCAATTTAGTATACTGTTATAAAAAGTTTGGGATTCATATAAAATCATTTGCATTTTTGTTTTATTTAAATTGGATTAAATTCCACTGATTTTACATTGTTTTGATTTGATTAAATTAATAAAACATTTTAATAAACACCCATTATAGTTTTAATATGATCTACTGATTATTAGAGATTTTATAAAAGTGGTTTCAAGATTTTTGGAGAAGATTTTTGTTTCACCTTGGTTTTAATATTTCCACCAAAGGCATTTTGAACTTTGATTTGATGTCAAATAGAAATGGTTTGGACTTTGTTATTGATCCATGATGATCAAGGTCCAAGGTTCACATTGCATTCAACAATAACAAAGGGGAATTGAATTTGAGTTGAACCAAGTTGATCAAACAAAAAATTTGAACAGTAGGGATCAACAGTAATGGTGATTACTGTTCACCGACTTTATTGTGGCACCAAGGTCATCCAACTTTTTCATCCTTCTGGCGCGATTGTGAGTCACACTGCCATTGTGTCGATGAATGCTGAAGCTCGTATATATGCTCTGAATGCCTTGAATGTTGCACCTCTCGAAGGGATTGAGAAAGTCCCAATCGCTTGTGATTTTATCGACGTATTCCCAGAAGAACTGCCGGGGATACCCCCGATTAGGGAAGTTGAATTCGTCATCGACTTGAAGCCTGGCACCGTCCCTATTGCCAAGCGCCCATATAAGATGCCACCTCACCACCTCCTTGAATTGAAGAAGGAGATCGACACGGCCCTCGAGAAAGGCATCATCCGTCCAAGTTCCTCTGCTTGGGGAGCACCTTCGCTCTTTGTCAAGAAGAGTGATGGCACGAACCGTTTGGTCCAAGATTACCGACCTATCAACCAAGCCACGATACAGAACAAGTACCCCCTCCCTCGGATCAATGATCTTTATGATCAACTTGCTGGATCCACGGTGTTTTCAAAACTCGACTTAAGGTTGGGTTACCATCAGATCCGGGTCCGTGATGAGGACATCCCGAAGACCGCATTCATTACTCGCTATGGTTCATACGAGTACACTCTCATGTCCTTTGGCTTGACGAATGCCCCAGCCACTTTCTCCAGATTGATGAACTTTATATTCATGGAATATCTCGACAAGTTTTTCGTGGTTTATCTGGATGATTGTCGGGACCCGGGGTTAGCGTATGTAATTCCAGTCACGATACAATCACATGGAGAGCCGAGAGCCGTACCCACTTGTCTAAGCAGACAAGGCCAAGCACAGAACGCTCTCGGGAAGAATCAAACGTGAGGGGCATCCCATCCAGGGCGGATGATCAACTGAGATGGGTCCTCAACGTCCGCTCACAAGTCTAAATGCTTATGGGTGGTGAATCCCATACTCATAGACAAGTCGTCTCAACCATGTTATCGATTGGATCCTAACTCTTACATAGACTTACTCCAGCCCGATCACTTAGTCGGGGTCTAGGGCGGGCTCGATCATACAACAAAGTGTGCACGTGACAGAGTCACGAGCAATCGCATCGCGATGCCCCAAGCTGCGCACATCTAAGGGCCACTTGGTGTATAAACGACCGCCAGCCAGATCACAACTAAGGTCTCGAAAACCCATACTAAGGCATGCATGTTATAAACATACACGCAGCACACATGCCTAGTATGAACAGCAGGTATCATCACATAACTCTACAAAGTATTCTTTATTGACTTATACATAGAGCATACAAAGATCACATGTCTGTGATCCACATTACATCATACAACGGAAGCAAATTAGGTCTGAGTACAGACAAGTTTAACAAATGGCTTAGAGAAGCCTTGTAAACAAACATGCCCTTCCACGAGGGACCAGACTGCTGTCTGGGATTATACTACCAAGGTCAGCGTCGAGCTTCACGAAGGTGACTCCATCGGGGTACGGTTTCTTATCTAAAACATAGAATAAGAGAACGTGAGTACAAAGTCGTACTCAGCAAGACTTACATCAGATCTATACTACTCATGCTCAAGTATCAAGGTAAAGGAGGTGGGGTTTCATCATGCAGAAGTGCTAGCTTTGACTTGGCTAATCCTGTACTACGAGTACCAGAGTTTGAGGTAAGAAGCGTACACGAGTCCACTACATCTCCAAACAATACACCACTATGGTTACTTCCTCGACTTCTCCACGAAGAAGTTCACCATAACACTCACACTTATCTTGCAAGTTTTATAAGTATCCATTCAAGTTATCTATGATCAAGTAGAGGTTTCCAAGTAGTCCATAACCGCGGACACGGCTATTCGAATAGTTCATTTACCCTGCAGGGGTGTACATCTTCACACGCGTGTCATCACTTATCGCCTCGTTCTGGGCATCCTTCAAGCAGATGTCGGACGTGGATGAAACCAAGGCACTAACCTCACATCACCTTCTCTAATCCAGGAGTCGACTACCTGAGTTTGGCACCGCTCGAGAGTCCGGCCGGTTCCACGAAACGGACTCAGATAATGTAAGGGACCGAGACGCCACCTCTGCCAGATGGTTTTACTGCCTCACAAGTCCACCACATATCTAGGATGATGCAACCTTTCTTCATTCTTTTTCTATGCACATGCCAAATGGAAAACCCGAATCTATTGTGACTCCTGGACCGGATCGGGTACGTAAAGAGGCCAAACGGGGCTCCCATAAAACCCTACATGTGGTCATACTCTTTGTCTTGGATCACAAAACAGGAACTCGGGGCCTAGGGTAGTGTTCAACGAGACAACCCACTGTGTACTCCTACACAGCCTCTAATCGTTCACCTTTGCTTAGGGTGGATTCACCAACACGTTTCACTTTCATCAACACCACTGTGTTCATTTCATCCCGACTCACAATCAAAACATCCTCATTGTATCACTAAGCAGCAAAAGCAGTAACAGTTACAGGGGCCACATGCTCATCATTCAACTCCTATATCTGCTAGGATTGTGGTTTGCTTAATACGGTGACAGAATGATAGGTCATGCATCGGAAATGGGTTCAACTATGCGAAAGAACGTGTCTCGGTGATCTCCTAAACATGCATAAGCGAGACTGAGAGGGAATTAGGATTTTATAGACATGATCAATGGGGTTTTGCTTGCCTTGCTGATGAGGTTCGATAACGGTGTCTTCAACGAAGGGGGTGGCCTCCGGTTCCGGTTGCACGTCTATCGAGCAAACAATCAAACAATGGTATAAATTTATTTGCAATGCATCAAACACATGATCAATATTGAATTGGTGATGTTCTTGGTCACAAAGTGTGTACAATTCCATTTAAAAGAAGTCACGTGCAAAGTCATTTGCAAATGTGCTTCAAATTTGAATTTGAATTAAAGTCATATGGGTGTTTTGCACTGTTCACCCAATTTTAATTGGTCAAACATGAAAACAGAGCCTATATTCATAATCCTTGGATTTTTCTGATATTTTTAGACATATTATTTGTTATATTTGGAGTTCATATGAATTAGTTATGAATTTTCCAAGTTTAACTCATTTTTTGGAATATTTTAAACCATTTCTATTTCTGGAATTCGATTTATTGCGCCAGCATGGCGTCAGGGTGATGTCAGGGGGGGGGGCTGACCAGTGGGTCCACCCTGTCAGTCTCAGGGGGTTAATCCCCGGTTGGATTAGCTTAACAGAGGGGTTAACTGGGGGCAGGGCCCACCTGTCATGGACTCAGGGGGGGTTAAGCGGTGTCATTAGGGTTAATTAACCCGGCCCGCCGGCGGTTAGCCGCCGGTGACCAAACCGCACGGCGGCGCTCACGGTTGCCGGCGAATTCGGCCACGGGGAGGCACGGGAAGACTACGGGGGGGGGGGGGGGGGGGGGGTGCGCCGTGCTCGTCCGCTTCGAGCTGTGCCACCAGGGTGTCTCGGGGAGGGCTAAAACGACGCCGGCGACGACGAGGTGCGGCGGCTGGCCACTGGTGAGGTGGAGGTGGGGCTACGGTGCACGGGAGAGAGCGCGAAATGGGGGAAAACGACGAGGGGCTCACCCCGGATGCAACGGCGTCGACGGCGAGAGCTCGGAGGGCGTGACGACGACAAATTTGCCGACGAGGTCCACGGCGGCCGGCGGCTTGTTGGTGAAGAAGGCGACGAGTACAGAGCTCCTCGGCTCGATTGGCTCCGCGGGAAGACGAAGTCGGCGACGCCGGTGACGATGGACAAGGCGGCGAGGGCGGAGGGGGCTTCTGGCCACGACTGGGCGGCGGCGTGCTCCGGCTGGGCTTCGGGTCCGCGCAGAAACGAGAGGGAGAGAGCGCTAGGAGAGAGCCAGAGGAGGGGGAAGAGGTGGGGCGGTTCTGGCGAGCTGTGTGGCGTCCGCGGAGAGAAGAGGAGGCTCCAGAAGCCCTCGGTGGCGTCCACGGCGCTCGCCACCGAGCTGCTTGCCCGTCGGTGAGGAAGACGACAGAGGAGGCTGCGGGCTCGGGGGGGATGAGTTGGGCCAGAAGGCCAGGGTTTCTCTTTCCTTTTAAAAACTTCTGTTTGTTTTCTGTAATTTGTTTCGCCCCAAAAATAAATAGCAGAGAAATTTATTAAAATGCCCAATTACTTTTATAAATCCTAGGTGACCAGTAGCAAGTCACTTCTAGAATTTGAGCATTTTTGAAATTCAATATATTTTGAATTTCAATTCAAATAGGGTTATTTTAATTTCCAAAGCTACTGTTTGAATATTAGAAAATTCCATGTGCATGGGATTGATCCCAAACCACTTTTAAAATGATCAGCAACATTTATAGGAATTTTCCAAATGTTCAAAAGATTTTTGAAAAAATATTTTTATCTGGCCATTTGAATTAAAATTTCTAGGGCTTTTCTTTCCCCATTTTGAATTTCTTTTTGAATTTTTGCATGATGCAAAGGGCTCAAATAAACCTAGTACTTACCCTAGTTGGGGTTCTGACAGCGTTACATGGGGGAACAACGCGCAGATGACCGGCGCTCCGGCACGGGTCTAGGTACAGGCACAGTCGGACACCGCGAAGTACCCAGGTTCGGGGCTCTCCGTAGAGATAAAACCCCTACTCCTGCCTGTCTGGACTATAGGCATATCTGTGTACATGTTTGCTCCTTGAGCTGTATATCTGCTACTGCCGAGCTGGGGTGCTGTCACCCGAGCTGACTTCTATGGAAAGGATGAAAGAGTGGAGTGAGCTCTCCTCCACCGTGGGCATGCCTTGCCCCTTATATAGTGGTGGCAAGGATGCTCCATGGGTGAGGACAAGGGAAAGAGGACGAAAGGGAGTACATGTGAGCTGACCCCTTGATGTGATGTAATGTGACATCTAAGCACAATACTATTCCTGACATGACTAGAGATGTCACTCAGTTGTCTTGTCGGCTTGTCATCTCGGTTGGCCTCTTGGACAGCCGAGTGCGCGAACAGTCAGCCGAGTGCGCGGACAGTCGGCCGAGTGCGGGCAATCGGCACGGGGCAATTGACCGGCGTCCGAGCTGGCGCGCAATCGGCATGGAGCAGTCGGCGGGGGCCGAGCCGGAGCGCAGTTGGCGTTGCGTCGAATCGGTGACTTTCGTATACCCGGGGGTATTTCCTCCGACAGAAAGGCTCACATCAATGAGGACAATCATAGGCAAGAGATGCCAAATGATAGATATTATGTGAGGAGTAGGGATTGCCATGCAACAGATGCACATACGAGCTAAGAAGCTCTCCAATGGAACTAGTGGGGGTGCATCTAACTTGCTCGCTCATGAAGACCTAGAGCTCGTTTGAGGAGGCTCACCCTTGGAATATGCAAGCCAAGTTCTATAGTGTGAAGATCCCCACATAGCTATATGCATAATGATCATCTCTATGGAGTACAAGGATATAAAGGGGTACTAGTGTGGATCTCTCAAAAGGATTGTAGTGTTGCCCCTTTCTCTCTTTTTATTTATTTGTTCTCTTTTTCTATTTTTTTTATTTTTTTGGGGCCTCAATGGCTCTTTCTATTTAACTCTCATTTGTCCTCTTTGGGATCTTCTATTGTGTCCACTTTGGGATCTTTTCCTCACTTAAGGGCAACACTCTATTTTACAAGAAGGTAAAGGAGATCTTTCACACTTTACAAGGTACTCAAAATCATAAAGAAGATGTAGCTATCATGATGTATGCAATGTATGTCGCTGCCAGTGTAGTAGGAACATGTATGACATGAAGATCAAGTCATGAAGAGGTGGATGTTGCATGACAATATATCTCGGAAAGGCTATGGAAATGCCTTGATAGGTAGGTATGGTGGCTGTTTTGAGGAAAGATATAATGAGGTTTATGATGACAGAGCGTATCATGCCAAGGGTTTGGATGTACCGGTGAAGGTGGACACCAACTCTCGGAGTGAGAAGAAGGCAATGCACGGCACGGGAGAGGCTAGCAAAATATGGGAAGGTGGAAATGTCAACTTTCAATACTTACATTAGTCCGAAGAACTCATGCACTTATTATCGGTAACTCTCAATCTAATAAGGAGGTTCACAAAGAGACAAGTACCCCCGAGGAGGAGTGTATGGGGGTTTGGTTATCCTTGCGCATCCTCGACTCATGGTACGTGAGTGTACTCTAATATTCGACCCCTCCAAAGATTAGTGATCCATCTAGTAGCTAGAGTTCTCAACTAGTTTTATAGGTTTTGAAAATACACACGGATTGCCCAAAATACGACACCTATCACTAATAGGCTAAAGCTCTTGACACCAAAAGTTCAGACATTACTCACATCAATACCTCAAAACTATTGCAAATACTACTAGAATTAAATAGCAACTTCAATTACCTACTTTCAAGACAAGACACAACTCAGTGCAACAACCAACTCTCTTTAACAAGATAAACATGAAAATTAAAAAGAGTTCCAGCAACAAACTAAACAAAATCCAAGGCTCTTGCTAAATACAAACTAAGACTAAAACTAAACTTGGCAGCAGCTACGAAAAGATAAAGAACACACAACAGCAAAAAGATATGCAGGAAAAATTCTATGATGTGTTCTAGATTTTGAAAGTGGAGCGTGTTTGTCTCCCACACAAAGTAAGACGGGATCTAACTTGTGATGACCAGCAAACAAAACTAAAGAAAACTAAAAATAAAACCTAAGAGCGAGACTCTCGAAGCATAGCACATAACGCATGAAGTGATAAAAATATAGTGAGACGAAGGACGAACTGATGATTGTTGATGGAGAAGGGGATGCACGGGGGCATCCCCAAGCTTAGACGCTTGAGTCTCCTTGAATATTTATTGGGGATGCATGGGGGCATCCCCAAGCTTGAGCGCTTGACACTCCTGGATCTTCTTTCATCATCTTCCATCGCACACTTGAAAACTCCCTTCATACATAACTCATCATAAGCTGGTTAGAGAGGTTAGTACCCTTAATAAAATAATTTTTCCCCACTGGATATAAAGATATTCTTGAAGAGCTACTGTTTCTCTAGAGTGCCAAAAGGGTTTTGCAAAGAAAAAGCAAGCTTAAGGTTTGCAAAAGTGAAGAGAGGTAAAATGTGGCAGAATCTGTGAAAAACAGAACAGCAGGTAGTAGAGAATCTGTGAAAAACGCAGAACATACGAAAGTTTCACAATTGTATAGAACATGCTTTCAAAAAAATTCAGATCAAAAAGATGATCTGGTGATTTTATTCGATTTTTTCTGTCCAGGGACAGAATCTGTTTTCTGGACAGCATGTCACAACTTTTGCTTCCCTTATCATAAAAGGCTATAACTTGGCACAAAGCTGAAAAATAAAGATACAATGATGTTTCTACAGTAGTAACAAACATCAAGACACAACAAAAGCAAAAAGAAACCTAATTCGTTGTGGGCTGCCTCCCAAAAGCGCTTCTTTAAAGCCATTAGCTAGGCTTGAAGATTGCAAAAGATTCTCACAAAGGAATAACAGTTTAAGCAAACAAGAGCATCAAGAAGCAAATGTGAAACACATTTAAGTCTAACCCACTTCCTATGCATAGGCATATTGTAAGAAAATAAATCAAAGGAGCACAAAGTGACATTCATAGGAAGGTAGAAAAAGATCAACTTCAAAACTTTCAACATGAAGAGAGGTATTTTAGTAATATGGAAGTTTCTACAACCAATCTTTCCTCTCTCAAAATAATTTTCAGTAGTATCATGAACAACATCAAGAATATAACTATCACATAAATCATGTTGTTCATGACCAACAAGTACACGTGTATAGTTTTCAACACAGTCTTTAGGAACATAAGATAAATGCAACCCATCACATTGAGCCTTAATAAGAGCATAATTCTCCGGAATATGATTTGGAGATTTCAAAAGGATAATAGGACAATCAAGTGTGGGTGCAATAGCAAAAATTTCATGCTTAACATGAGGAACTATAGTAAGTTCATCTTCGTAAGCATCATCCATAGTGGAATCACGGCCATAAGCATAGAAGGCATCAACTTCATCAAAAAGGGATATTTCAAAAGAATCCATGGGATCATAACACTCATATAAGGTAGGAGTCAAAGAGTTACTCTCATTAGAGGGTAGACGTGGATGGCTCCATTCTTCCTCCTCTTGGTCGTCACTCTCCTCCTCTTTTTCATCCAAAGAGCTTTCAGGTTCAGCAATTTCTTCTTCCATAGAGTCCTGCAAATCATTAGTCTCTTCCTTTGGGGGAGAGATTCTCTCAAGATGACCAGTAATATAATAATTTGCATCGTAATTTTCCAGACAATAATTAAGTATAGAAAGACTCTCATATTTATAAGGGGCTTCATCAATAATTTTAAGAAGAGAAGTAATTTCATAGGCACCCTTATAAGCAACAAATTCTTCTATTTGTTCTGCATCATAAAAATCATAATTTCCCTTAGCATAATAAGCTAAGGTTTCATCCTCATTGTACTCACATTGGAAAGCAAGGTGTTTGTGCCTCATAAAGCAACAAGATTCATCCCTGCAGAAAGATATATTATATATTGAGCACAAGTTTTTAGCATGCTCATACGATTGATGTATGAGTCTCCATAAGTGTATCCCTTTTTGAGACAAGCGGTATTCCCTGTAATATTCTTGTTGATCTCGGTGAATCCTCCATGCCAATAAGATCTAGTTTCAAAGAAGTTAGACATTGATTGGCAAGTAAGGAACTAGACATACTATATTTTTTTGATTTTTGATAAAGGACACAAAGATAAAAACTGAAAGGTAAACTAACAAGACTAAAAAGCAAAGGGAAAAGATAGTGTGCAACTCCCCTATCTTAGCACTCGGAGTCCCCGGCGACGGCGCCAGAAATTTCGCTTGATGTGCGAGGTGATGATAGTGATTTCTCACCCTTCGTTGGTAAACCCCAAGTGGAAGGTGTGATGTAGCACAGAAGCAAATTTCCCTCAGTAAAGATACCAAGGTTTGTCTCCAGTAGGACTCCGGAGATGATAAGTAGGTGTCAGCGGCGCAACTGACGCGGACCTGCACCCAGACACAAATAACTTTGTTCCCAACGAAGTTCAGAGAGGTTGTCAATCTCTCCGGTCTTGTTGTTCACAAAGGATCAAACACAAGGGATAATGATAGCAACTGAAAGTAAAAGAAGAAAAGTAAATAAGCGTGAAAACAGTAATGAGGATATGGACCGGGATACGTGATGTTCACTAGTGATGTCTCTCTCCAAAAAGACGATAAAACTGCTATGCGAGGTGAACAAATTACAGAAGGGAAATTGACAGGATTATAAACACACCGCAATGCTAACTATGCTACAAAAGAAAGGAATAGGCTCAAAAGCATGGGCAGAACGCCAAAATAAGTAGACCGAAATCCAACTGCATCTACTACTAATCATCCACCTTGAGATATCTATCCAGAACATCTCGCTAGTATTAAGTTGCGAGCCCCACCCAAAGTGTAAACCCAAAGCAACAGACAACTGCATTAAAAAACACTTTGCGTAAAGTAAACAATCCTTGCAACCGCGGTTACAAGCACCGTTGTTTTCCCCCTTGTGGAAACAGCACATCCCCTAGACTCATGTTTCTGTCACTCAAGCGTGTCATCAGGGGGCATGAACCCACAATCGATCATAACGTTCCCTCTTGGGGTTACTACCTACTACTTGGCCAAAGCAATAAACAGCAACGGAGAACATGCAAGAATTACTTAAGAGAAAAAATATAAAAGATAAGAACCAAATATATTACTCAATCACAATCTGAACATAATCTCATAATCCATCAGATCCCATCAAACTCAGCATAGCAACAGCAGAAAGATTACAAAAGTGCCTCGATCATGTAGGGCAGCTCACGAGGTCTAAACCATGAAGAACAAAGAGGGGAGGAGAACATCACATAGCTACTGATCACGGACCCATGGTCCAAAGGAAACTACTCACGAGACATCCGGGAAGCATCCATGGTGGAGAGGAGACTCCCGGAGGTCGGCCCTCCCTCCGGCAGGGTGCCGGGAAGAGGTCTGCTGGTGCTCCCGATCTCGGAAGCGCGGCGGCGGCGGAACAGAGGCGAGATCGGGAAAAGGGTTCTGTCCTCGAGGGTTTCTCGTCACGGAGAATATATAGGCGAAGGGGGGCATCCAGGGGGCCACCAGGGGTCTAGGTGCCCCCCTGGCGCGCGCCACCAGGGCGCCTGGGCCCCTGGTGGTGGCCCTCTGGCCCCACTCAGGTTCTTCCGGAAGGTTCCTCTGCGCTGATTTTTTATCTTATTTTTCCCGAATTTTTGGAGCACTTTTTATATGGGGGAAAACTGAAATAGAAAAACAGCAGAAAACAGGAACTGGCACTATGGTGCACTGAGTTAATAGGTTAGTCCAAATATGATCAAAAGTGTATGAAAGTGTATCTAGATCATAGCAATATCACACAAAACATGCATGGAGCAAGCAGAAATTATAGATACGTTTTGGACGTATCAATGTCACGATTCATCTTGCGAATAAACAAAAAATCTCTCCAGTTGGGATTGTGAGAGATGTTGAAGTACTCTGCGGGAAGGTAAAATATCCTACTGACTTTCTTGTACTTGGTTCAGTGCAAGATAGTTTTTTCCCTATTATCTTTGGTAGGCCCTTTCTCAGCACTTGTGGAGCTATAATAGATTGCAAGAAAGGTAAAGTTTCTGTTGAATTCAACGGTGAGCCGTATGAATTTAATTTTTCTAAGTTTTATAAGCACCCTCGTGGTACTGACTTGTCAAGTAATGACAAAATTATTGAAGAAATTGCTTCTATTGCTATTCCTCCTGATGATACTTTGCAGCAATTTATGGAAGACCACGAGAATGACATACATATGCAGGAGAGGGATGAACTAGAAGACATATTTTTAAGACAAACTCCTATCCTGAAGCACAACCTCCCGGTTGAACCTTTAGGAATCCTCTCGCAACCAATAGAAGACCCGGTGTTTGATCTAAAACCGCTACCCGATACGCTCAAGTACGCTTATTTAGATGAAAATAAAGTATATCATGTTATTATCAATTCTAACCTTTCAGGGTATGAAGAAGAGCGATTATTGGAGACACTCCGCAGACACCGAGGTGCTATTGGCTATACTCTTGATGATCTCAAGGGTATTAGTCCATCCATTTGCCAACATACTATCAATCTCGAGACCGATGCTAAACCAGTTGTTGATCATCAACGATGGTTGAACCCAAAGATGAAGGACGTGGTTAGGACGGAGGTTCTCAAACTTCTAGCCGCAGGTATCATCTATCATATAGCTGATAGTAAGTGGGTAAGTCCCGTTCATTGTGTTCCTAATAAAGGAGGTATGACTGTTGTTCCTAATGATAAAAATGAACTAATACCTCAGAGGACTAATATTGGATATAGAATGTGTATTGATTTCAGGAAGTTGAACAAGGCCACCAGGAAGGACCACTATCATCTGCCCTTTATTGATCAGATGCTCGAGCGGCTGTCTAAAAACACCCACTTCTGCTATCTTGATGGGTATTCTGGCTTCTCCCAGATTCACGTTAACACAGCGGATCAAGAGAAGACCACCTTTACGTGTCCTTACGGTACTTATGCTTATAGGCGTATGCCTTTTGGTTTGTGTAATGCACCTGCTACTTTTCAGAGGTGTATGTCTGCAATATTTCATGGTTTCTGTGAGGAGATTGTAGAAGTTTTCATGGACGCCTTTTCCGTCTATGGAAACTGTAACACCCTCACTGTCAGTGAACAGTACTCAGGGTTACTGTTCATCTCTACTGTTCAAAACTTTTGTTTGATCAACTGGTTCAGTTCAAATTCAAATTCTCCTTTGATATTTTTGCAAGCAAATATGAACCATGGACCTTGATCATCATTGGCCAACTGAAGTCCAAGCCATTTGAATTAAAATTCAAACAAACCCTAAAATGCCTTTTGATGAATATTAAAAATATGGTGACAATAAAATCTTTCCCAAAAATCTTGGAACCACTTTTATAAAATCCCAAATAATCAGTGGACCAAATCCAAATGGGTTTGGGTATTTATAGTGCTATGGAAAATTCCAAACAAATAATAACAGTAGCAATTCCAGGCCAATTACTCATTTTGTAATAAAATGAAATATCAAACGAGTTTGAAAAACTCTCAAACTCTTTGGAGCACTTAGGTATGGTGTAACCATATTTATAGGACCAGTACCACATTTTACAAAAATGCTAAAAATAGCCAAACAAAATAAAACAGAACAGAAAAGAAATACAAAAGAATTAAAAAGAAAACGCAATCTATCGCCTGGGGCGAAGCCCACTCCAGCCAGCCCCCTCCCCTCCCCACTGGGCCAGCCCACCCCCAAGCCCAGCCACGCCCCCTTCTTCAACCTCCGTACAGGGGAGGGCGTGGCAGGCATCCCCACTGCCACCGGCGACCCCCCCCTCCGTGGAGCTCATCCAGGCCCCCTCCGGCAGGGATAAGAGCCGCCCCCACTGGAACCCTAACCCTAGCCCGCCAATCGTTCCCCCCCCTTAGTTTTCCCCTCGCTCTCGTCCCCATCGCGACACCCGGGCGCTGCCGTGGGCACGCGTTCGTCGCCGGCACGGCCACCGCGCCTCCCAGCCCCAACCAACGTGCCCGGCCGCCTTCTCGTCGTCGTCTTCGTCCTCACCGTGGAGGAATCGAGCCCGCGCCGCCTGCAACGTACTCCTCGCCACCGTCTTCAAGCTCGGGTCCGCCGGCGTGCGACGCAAATTCTGGCACCCACAAGCCGCCCCCGAGCACACTGCCACCCCTATACGCAGCGCGGTGCGCTCCCGCAAGCTTGCCCTCTCTCCGCGCTCGCCTTCGCTCATCATACCGGTTTCCCCGCGAGCTCACGCTCCGGCCGCCGCTATGGTTAGCCGAGCTCGGGCTCCCAGGAAACTCAGCACGCGCGTTTGGCACATACGTGCTCACCGTGATGGGCTGGACCCATCCCACCCGTTCGTGCGCGCTAGCTTGCGCCGAAACGGCGAGACCGCCGTCGTCGTTTTTTTGACCGCCACCGTCCGTGTCCTCGTTCCGGCGACTGCCTGTAGCCGCCGCCACCTCCGTTCGAACCGCGACTCGTTCCTCTGTCGAACCCGTCGCCCCACGCCCCGTCCCGTGACCGGAGTCGGCCGGACGGCCACCTCCGGCGAGCACTGGGCTACGCCGGCGTGGCAGTGGCTAGCTACCAGCCCGTGTGGCTCACTGGCATGGGGACCCCCCCGGCTAATCCCTAGTTAAGCTAATCTCCACTGTTAATTAAAACAGAGTTGAAAAACCCTGAGACTTACATGTGGGTCCTAGGCCCTGTTAAGTTAGTTAAATTTTAATTAAACTGCTAGTGTATGACATGTGGGTCCAGGGTAATTTAAATTAATAAAAATGTTTTATTTGACTGTGAGGCTGACATGTGGGTCCTTGACCAGTCAAACTGTTGTGGATAATGTTTCTGTTAATAAATAAAAATAATTTAAAAATGATTTAGAAAATGATTTAAATTGATTAAAACTTATCAAATCAATATCTTTTAAACCGTAAGTCAGATTCAAAAACTTTATACATCAAAATTGATCAGAAAAATATAACGAATATGGATACGCCGTCCGTATGCCAACCACACCCCTCTAGTACAACGAACACCGACATTCCCCCCTCCGGGCTGTCTGTCGATAATTCCCGGTGCCGGTAAAAACCTGCCGGATGAATTTACTCCGAACACGAAAGTTGTCCGGAATGGTTCGACTAACACGGATAGACCCCCGTTATCTTTGTCGGATGTCCACGACACCTCCGGCATGAACCCTTCCCCCTCCGGACACCCTGTCCGGTAATCACCCGGAGCCGGTAGTTCATCCCCGGATGAATTCCCGCTCCGAGCAACGTACATTGCACTGCGTTAGAACCCCGTTAACATTGCATACACCATGCTATTTATCTGTTTGTTTATGCTTGCTTTGTATTTACTGTTTCTCCCCCCCCCTTTATTCTCCGGTAGACCCCGCTGCTACCACCGACTACACCGCTGCCGGGTACGACTACTTCGTCGACGACCCGACCCCTACCGTCGAGCTTCCAGGCAAGCAGAGCATTATCTTCCCCAGATATCGCCTACCTTTTCCGTACTTTCTTGCACTAGGCATTGTTACTGCTGCTGCTACGATTACAATCCTATTAAATTGCATAGCCTGATTTTGTCGCCCCTTGATGTACCTTTCTTATCCTATGCTGCCTATTATAATTATGCATATATTCAGCAGTGAACCCTGCGCATTGTTAGCTAGGACTAGATAGCGGGTCGTGATCACTCAGGGGGGTGAACACGGATACTATATATACAACTGCACAGGTACGGAACAAAGCAGACACCGCCAAAGGCCCCTATCTGGGTTATGCCTAGTCACCTCAAGTGTGAGCTATCCAGGAGTAATCCTTGTACTCCACTCGAGGCTGACTTTGTCTTGCCGCCATAGGGTCATGGACAGCGGTTGTCCTTAAGGTAAGAAGTCGGGCGACCCAACGGTGCCCGCGAGCGGTATATTGTCGGGAACGACAGGGAGGGTACGACCGACGTTACTGGCGTGCTTGGCCCCTGCTCGTATCTCGCGAGAGTTACCAAACCACGAAAAAAGTCGAGCTCTACCAAGAGCACACGCGGGACAAGGTAAGGAGACGGTTCACCTTGTCGGTAACCGCGCGCTTTGACGGGACGACAGGGCAGGCCCCGACGTTACCGGTGGGCCTTGTGGCTGTTCGTTGTCCGTTGTGTTGTTAGTCAAACAGCGATAACGGTTGTCTGCGAGATAATATTAAAATGCTAAATGGTTCGGCGGATGACTTGAGAGACCCGTTGGTCTGTACGCACTACCTTCACGTGGGATAAGGAGTTATGGGCTCCCCTGCGTCGTAGTTTGTCCGAAAGCTCTTCAGACGTCAGCAGTACCACGGGATGATAGCCAGGAAGCGGTCTTGTCTTTTTGCTGCAGCAGGTGTGTTTGGATTGCTTTTGCTTCACCGGCCAGTCTCGTACCGTGCAGGAGCGTGCAAGGGAGAGGGACCTAGACCCCTTTGCGCATAGGATATAGTCCGGCGGATGGCCTCTCTGCTGAGCCTAGGATGGGCTGCGATGTGTCGGATAGCCTCGGTGGGGCGTTCCCTAACAAGGTTCACGCCACCCTGGAGATCCGAGCGTGCAGGCTGAACAGTAGTGCGCCCCCGCAGGGAGTTTAATCTATTCGAATAGCCGTGTCCACGGTAACAGGACGCTTTATGCTGAAGCTGGATCTTACCACTACAAACTATTACTATTAAACTGTATGGTTCCGGGTTTTCTTCCTCGCATGGGAGTCGAGGAGGGGAACACAGAGGCATTGTTATTATTAATCATTACAACTTATATTATACAATGTTGCAGCAACTTCTGCTTCGTTGTTACTTTATTGCTTTATATGAACTGTTGGCTGATTCTCTCCTCATGCTGCAAGACATCGTCAGAAGATGCTGGTCTTCGATAGGCCTAGCTTCTTACCCTTATTCTGATTTCTATCTTGCAGTCCACTATATATACAGCCTCCCTTTTCCGTTGATACAAATGCATAATGCTTAGTAGCGGACGTAAGACTCGCGGGTATACTAGATACTCACCTTTGCTTTATTTCCCCTTTTATGTTTTGCCTGATCGGCCGCTGCAGTCGACGTTGGAGCCCAGGAGCAGGAGTACCCCGGAGGCGGATACTACTACGTCGAGACCCCTGCTGACCAGGACCAGGAGTAGTTTCGGAGGCTCCCAGGCAGGAGGCCTTGCCTTTTCGATCTGTATCTCTGATGTTATTTGTGCTAGCCTTCTTAAGGCAAAACTTGACTAACTATGTCTGTACTCAGATATTATGGTTTGTATAACTTATGTATTCGGGTCCGCGTGACCCCCCTTTATTGTAACATATTGGTTTATCCTTTTGTGTTTAGTGTTGTGCTGTGATATTCTCACCGTGGCACCCTAATCTCAGCCGTGTACCCTGCGTGTATGATTACTGTACACGGATTGATTTTGGGGGCGTCACAAGTTGGTATCAGAGCCGACTGCCTGTAGGAAGCCACCCCACCACTACCTGGTCGAAGTTGAGTCTAGACTTTGAAAAACTATTTTGCTTACTTAATATTTGGCTTACGGGCCCACATCGATGTCACTACGTGTGATATCTATGGTAGTAGGATCCTTTTATCCTTACCTATGCTCTGGGAATCTGCTCTTTTATCCTTGCTGGTAAGTTTTACAAACTCTGACATTAGGATCACGTTCTCTTGATTCCATCCGGCGTTTTGGTGCTTCCCCATTGATTGAGTCATGTTGCAGGAGTTCTACCCCAGGTCCCGGACCGCGGATCCCATTCTCATTCTGGGAAGGCCGCACGTCCTCTGGCATTAACTCCTGTGGCCAACAGTTTTCTTGCGGCGTGATTGACATAGTGGAATCTATGTCGCGTCATGTAATCCTTACCGCGGTCTGCGCGCCGCCTAGTGTGTCCTTTTTCCTTAATTTCTACGACGTTACGCTGCCCGATTTTCGATTGATTCTATGTGTGGATGTGTATGTCTTATATGACTACTCCTATATATCCGCGCCTCCTCTTTGTTGTCGCTTTACCTATTACTCGTTTCCGACATCTCGTTAAAATGTTCATCGCTGAAATACCCCTGTTAAATTCTAGCAGGATGGCTGGTCGTGGTGGTCGTGGTGCCAACGATCCACCTCCGCCGCCGGACTACATGGCCGCGATGATGCAGCAGTTTCAGATGAACCAAGTGTTTATGCAAGGAGTCATAGATCAGCTCCAGAACCAGAATCAGAACCAGAACAAGCACCAGAACCAACCGCCTATGGTTACTCTGCGGGATTTCATGCGTCTCAATCCCCCTCTCTTCCACCAACCGGAACAGCCGCTGGATGCTGATGATTGGCTTCGTGACATCAATCGTCAGCTGGAGTTCGCTAATGTGAGCGCTGCTGATTATGTCAACTTCGCGTCCTATTTCCTGCGTGGTCCCGCTGCTCAGTGGTGGGACACCTACATGGGCTCGCTAGCTGAAGGGACTGTCGTCACATGGAATGACTTCAAGACTGCCTTCCGCGCTCGTTATGTCCCCCAGGCGATTATGAACCGTATGAAGGCCGAGTTCCGCAACCTCGTTCAGGGCAACAAAACTGTCGAGGCATACCATAGGGAATTCCTCCGCCTCTCCTGCTATGCTGCAAGTGACCTTCCGAATGATGCAAGTAGGCAAGAGAAGTTCCGTGATGGGCTCAACCCAGATCTCCAGCTTGCACTGGCTTTGCACGTCTTCCCCGACTTCGCCACCATGGTGAACCAGACTATCACTCTTGAGACAGCTCAGCTTAAGTTCGGTGGTTCGCCGAAGCGCCCCCGTGATGCTGGCTCATCTTCGGGCACAGCACAGAAGCAACGTGTTTGGCTTCCACACAGTCTTATGCGTCCAACTACCCCTGCACCAAGGCTGTCGTATGTTGCACCCCGTCTGCCTCCGCCCCCGCCGAGACAGCCGAAGACCGAGACTGCACCCCTCCGTCCTCAAGATGGCCTGTGTTTCAAGTGCCGTCAGCCATGCCATATTTCCAGAGACTGCCCTCAGCGACAGAATCAACTGGTAGTTCACCCTGCTGGCCTCGGAAATGGTCGTGGAAACAATGGGACCCTCAACTATAATACTGGGTCAAATCCTCATGCTCGTGGTCATGCGTACAACATTGATGTTGAAGCATCTCAGGAACAGCCCGCTACTGTGATGGGTACAATCCTCGTTAACTCAATACCTGCTACCGTTTTATTTGATACAGGAGCATCACATTCATTTATGTCTGGAGCATTTGCTTCTAAGCATGGCATTTACCACGAAAATATGCATACCCCCTTAATAGTCCGGACTCCCGGTACCCAGTGTCGTGTCGACATGGTTGCACCTAACCTAACTGTCGAGATCGAAAGATTTGAGTTCATGGTTTCTCCACACATTCTGAAAACCTACACCATCGACCTTATCCTTGGCATGGATTGGCTGAAATCCCACGATGCCGCACTTTATTGTGGCACCAAGGTCATCCAACTTTTTCATCCTTCTGGCGCGATTGTGAGTCACACTGCCATTGTGTCGATGAATGCTGAAGCTCGTATATATGCTCTGAATGCCTTGAATGTCGCACCTCTCGAAGGGATTGAGAAAGTCCCAATCGTTTGTGATTTTATCGACGTATTCCCAGAAGAACTGCTGGGGATACCCCCGATTAGGGAAGTTGAATTCGTCATCGACTTGAAGCCTGGCACCGTCCCTATTGCCAAGCGCCCATATAAGATGCCACCTCACCACCTCCTTGAATTGAAGAAGGAGATCGACACGGCCCTCGAGAAAGGCATCATCCGTCCAAGTTCCTCTGCTTGGGGAGCACCTTCGCTCTTTGTCAAGAAGAGTGATGGCACGAACCGTTTGGTCCAAGATTACCGACCTATCAACCAAGCCACGATACAGAACAAGTACCCCCTCCCTCGGATCAATGATCTTTATGATCAACTTGCTGGATCCACGGTGTTTTCAAAACTCGACTTAAGGTTGGGTTTCCATCAGATCCGGGTCCGTGATGAGGACATCCCGAAGACCGCATTCATTACTCGCTATGGTTCATACGAGTACACTGTCATGTCATTTGGCTTGACGAATGCCCCATCCACTTTCTCCAGATTGATGAACTTTATATTCATGGAATATCTCGACAAGTTTGTCGTGGTTTATCTGGATGATTGTCGGGACCCGGGGTTAGCGTATGTAATTCCAGTCACGATACAATCACATGGAGAGCCAAGAGCCGTACCCACTTGTCTAAGCAGACAAGGCCAAGCACAGAACGCTCTCGGGAAGAATCAAACGTGAGGGGCATCCCATCCAGGGCGGATGATCAACTGAGATGGGTCCTCAACGTCCGCTCACAAGTCTAAATGCTTATGGGTGGTGAATCCCATACTCATAGACAAGTCGCCTCAACCATGTTATCGATTGGATCCTAACTCTTACATAGACTTACTCCAGCCCGATCACTTAGTCGGGGTCTAGGGCGGGCTCGATCATACAACAAAGTGTGCACGTGACAGAGTCACGAGCAATCGCATCGCGATGCCCCAAGCTGCGCACATCTAAGGGCCACTTGGTGTATAAAAGACCGCCAGCCAGATCACAACTAAGGTCTCGAAAACCCATACTAAGACATGCATGTTATAACCATACACGCAACACACATGCCTAGTATGAACAGCAGGTATCATCACATAACTCTACAAAGTACTCTTTATAGATATACACATAGAGAATACAAAGATCACATGTCTGTGATCACATTACATCATACAACGGAAGCAATTTAGGTCTGAGTACAGACAAGATTAACAAATGGCTTAGAGAAGCCTTGTACAACAAACATGCCCTTCCACGAGGGACCAGACTGCTGTCTGGGACTATGCTAACTTAGTCAACGTCGAGCTTCACGAAGGTGACTCCATCGGGGTCCGGGTTCTCATCTAAAACATAGAATAAGAAAACGTGAGTACAAAATCGTACTTAGCAAGACTTACATCAGATATGTACTACTCATGCTCAAGTATCAAGGTAAAGGAGGTGGGGTTCAATATGCAGAAGTGCCATCTTTGACTTGGCTAATCCTGTACTACGAGTACCAGTCTTTGAGGTAAGAAGTGTACACGAGTCCACTACTTTCTCCAACCAATACACCACTATGGTTACTTCCTCGACTTCCCCACGAGGAAGCACGCCATAGCACTCACGCTTATCTTGCGAGTTTTATAAGTATCCATTCAAGTTGTCTATGATCAAGTAAAGGTTTCCATGTAGTCCATAACCGCGGACACGGCTATTCGAATAGTTCATTAACCCTGCAGGGGTGTACATCTTCACACGCGTGACATCACTTATCGTCTCGTTCTTGTCAACCTTCAAGCGGATGTCGGACGTGGACGAAACCAAGGCACTACCCTCACATCACCTTCTCTAATCCAGGAGTCGACTACCTGAGTTTGTCACCGCTCGAGAGTCCGGCCGGTTCCACAAAACGGACTCAGATAATGTAAGGGACCGAGACGCCACCTTTGACAGATGGTTTCACTGCCTCACAGGTCCACCCACATATCTATACATAAATCAAATGGAAAGCCCGAATCTAGTGTGACTCCTGGACCGGATCGGGTACGTAAAGAGGCCAAACGGGGCTCCCATAAAACCCTACATGTGGTCATACTCTTTGTCTTGGATAACAAAACAGGAACTCGGGGCCTAGGGCAGTGTTCAACGAGACAACCCACTGTGTACTCCTACACAGCCTCTCATCGTTCACCTTTGTTTAGGGTAGATTCACCAACACGTTAACATCAGCACCACTGTGTTCATTCCATCCCGACTCACAAACATAACATCCTCATTGTATCACTAAGCAGAAAAAGCAGTAACAGTTGCAGGGGCCACATGCTCATCATTCAACTCCTAAATCTGCTAGGATTGTGGTTTTCTTAATACGGTGACAAAATGATAGGTCATGCATCGGAATGGGTTCAACTATGCGATAGAACGTGTCTCGGTGATCTCCTAAACATGCATAAGCGAGACTGAGAGGGAAATAGGATTTTATAGACATGATCAATGGGATTTGCTTGCCTTGCTGACGAGGTTCAGTATCGGGGTCTTCAACGAAGGGGGTGGCCTCCGGTTCCGGTTCCACTTCTATTAGCAACATGACAATCATAGGATCAAAATAAATTACAATGCACAAGCACATGAAAAATATTGCAATGGTGATGTTCGTGGTTGCAATGTGGGTACAATTCCATTTAAAAGAAGTGGAATGCAAAATCATTTGCAAAATCACTCCAAATTTGAATTCAAAAGAACTCCATATGCATGTTTGCTACTGTTCACCCATTTTAAAATGGTCAAACATAGAAACAAAGTGCATATTATTAATCCTTGCATTTTTCTGATAATTTTTCTTATATTATTTATTAAATTTCGAGTTAATATGAATTAGTTATGAATTTCCAAAGTTTAAATGATTTTCTGGATTTTTCTGGAATATTTTAATTCTCTGGAAAAGGTTTATTGCATCAGCATGACGCAATGCTGATGTCACAGGGGCTCTGTCCAGGGGGGCCCACTGGTCAGTGTCAGTGAGGTTAATCCCTGTTAATTAAAACTAACAGGGGGTTAGTTAGGGGCTAGGGCCCACCTGTCTGTGGCTGTGAGGGGGTTTAGTTGGGTAGCTTAGGGCTAACTAAGCTGGGCCCGCCGGGATGTCGCCGCCGGCGACCTCTGGCACGGCGGAGTGGTCGCCGGAATGACCAAATGGCCACGGGAGGACACGGGAGGACTAGGAAAACGAAGCCCGCGTGCTCCCGCATACAATGAAGCCATCAGGGGGTCTCCAGGGGCACGGGGGCGACGCCGGCGTCGACAAGTGCGGCGACCGGAGCCACTGGACAGAGGAGCGGTGGCTACGGGGTGCCAAATCGAGCGCGGGGAGGGGCAAGCGGAAGAGGAGCTTACCCTGGTTCCTTTGAAGAGGACGGGGAGGTCGGGGAACGCAGGACGGCGGCGCAATCCGGCGAAACATCTCACGGCGGCTGGCGGCACATCGGTGACGAGGACGTCGGCTTCAGGGGCTCCCGGGCTCAATTGATCGGGCAAACGACGTAGACGACCTCCTCGGATCTTCTGGATAGGCTGGAGCGGATTGAGCTGGCCGGTGGCCACGGCTACACGCGTCAGCGCTCTCCGGCGAGCTTCTGTCGTCGAGGAATCTGGCGAGTGCAAGCGAGGAGGGGAGCTACGAGCGAGGGGAAAGGCGCGGAGTCTTCTGGGCGTTCACGTGGCAAGAGGGCAGGGCTTGGGGTGGCCTAGACGGCTCTGGCCGTCGCGGTGGCGCTCGCTGCGCTCCCAGCTCGCCACCGAGCTGCTTCGGGCGGAGGAGAGGAAGACGACAGTGGCTCAGGCTGGGCTGGGCCATCTGGTGGGCTGGGGGGGAATGAGTGTCGGGACCCGGGGTTAGCGTATGCAAGCCTCGCTACAACACAATCATATGGAGAGCCGAGAACCGTACCCACTTGTCTAAGCAGACAAGGCCAAGCACAGAACGTTCTCGGAAAGCATCGAACGTGAGGGGCATCCCATCCAGGCCAGATGATCAACTGAAATGGGTCCTCATCGTACGCACACAAGTCTAAATGATATGGGTGATGAACTCCCATACTCATAGACAAGTCGCCTCAACCATACTATCGATTGTATTATAACCCTTACATAGACTTACTCCATCCCGATCACTTAGTCGGGGTCTAGGGCGGGCTCGATCATACATCAAAGTGTGCCCGAGACAAAGTCTCGAACAATCGCATCGCGATGCCCCAAGCTGCGCACATCTAAGGGCCACTTGGTGTATAAAAGACCGCCAGCCAGATCACAACTAAGGTCTCAAAAACCCATACAAAGACATGCATGTTATAAACATACACGCAGCACACATGCCTTGTATGAACAGCAGGTATCATTGCAATTCTCTACAAAGTATACATCTTTATTAATAACTCTTACAGAGTGCACACAGAGATCACAAGCATGTGATCCAACATTACAACAGACAAGCGGAAGCAAAGTAGGTCTGAGTACAGACAAGTTTAACAAATGGCTTAGAGAAGCCTTATCTAAAAACAAGCCCTCCACGAGGGAACCAGTCGTCTGACTGGGACTACACTAGCTTGGTCTTGGTCTGAGTCTTCATTCTTCGAGCTTCGGGTATAAGCCACCATCGGGGTCGGTGGTTCATCTAAAACATAGATTAAGCAAACGTGAGTACAAAATCGTACTCAGCAAGACTTACATAGGAGCTATACTACTCATGCACATGTATCAAGGTAAAGGGAGGTGGGGTTTCACTTGCAGAAGTGCCAGCTTTGACTTGGCTAGTCCTGAACTACGAGTACCAGACTTGAGGTAAGAAGCGTACACGAGTCCACTACATCTCTTCAACCAATTACACCACTATGGTTACTTCCTCGACTTCCCCACGAGAAGCACACCATAGCACTCACGCTTATCTTGGTGTGTTTTAGAAGTATCCAGTTCAAGTTGTCTAATAATCGAGCACAGCTCTCCAAGCAGTCCTTAACCGCGGACGCGGCTATTCGAATAGTTTTGTTAACCCTGCAGGGGTGTACCGCTACACACACACACTCATCAGTTACCGCCTGGGAGTGGGACCCTTCAAGCGGGTACCGGCGAGGATGTTACCACGACACTTCGCCCACAGCTCCGTTCTAGTCCAGAGAGTCGCCTATCTGAGGGGGATCCGTATGGAAGTCCGGCCGAGGTTCCAGTACAGCCTCAAACGATGTGTGCAGGGTCCCAAGCCGGTCTTGAAAAGCCGTTCATCCACTTCGCAGACCGTGCCACAGCCCTACCAGAACTCCGAACTAATGCGACTCCTGGGGTTCGAACGGGGTGAGGTACTAGGTCGAGAGGGGTCAGTGAGCCCAATGTGTGGTTGTACTCTTCTTCTTGGATCACCACACAAGAACTCGGACTTAAGGCGGTGTTCAACGAGACAACCCACTGTGTACTCCTACACAGCCTCTCATCGTTCACCTTGTATTAGGGTAGATTCACCAACACGTTTCACTTTCATCAACACCATGTTTATCATCATCCCGACTCACATCATAAGCAACCTCATTGTACCACTAAACATGCAATAAGCAGTAACAGTTGCAGGGGCCACATGATATCAACCAACTCCTACATCTTCTAGGATTGTGGTTTGCTTACTACTGTGACAAGATGATAGGTCATGCAAAGGATATGGGTTCAACTATGCGATAGAAACGTTATCATGGTGATCATCCTAAACAATGCATAAGCGAGACATGAGAGGGAAGTGGTATTTTATCGACATGATCAATGGGGGTTTTCTTGCCTTGCTGACGAGGTTCAGTCACGGGGTCTTCAACGAAGGGGGTTGATCTCGGGTTTCGGCTCCACTTCTATCAGCAACATGACAATCATAGGATCAACATAATGTACAATGCACAATCACATGAATAAGATTGTAATGGTGATGTTCATGGTACTGATGTGTTGAGCATTCCATTTAAAAGGAGTATATTGCATTTGAAATGCAAATTCAAACTCCAATTTGAATTCAAACTTGACCAAGGTACATGTGACATTGTTTGATCATTTTGAACCTTTTGGAAATGTGTATGATATGCCTCTGAAGTGTAGGTGAAATGTAGCATAATTTCATGGTCCAAGTTGCAAAAGCATTTGGTTTGAATTTGAATTAATTTCAAATAAATCAAATGACATATGCTACTGGTCCCATTTTAAAATCAACTCAAACAAAGTTGAAAGTTGTATATTTGTATAGATAATTTTCTCCTGATCAATTTTCATATATTATTTGCTATATTTGGAGTTAGGATGAATTCATTATGAATTTCCAAAGTTTGGGGTATTTTCTGGAATTTCTGGAATTTCTGTAAATGATTTAATTCTCTGGAAAAGATTTATTGCATCAGTCTGAGGTCAGCATGACGCAGGGGGGGGCTGACATGTGGGTCCAGGGTGTCAGCCTCAGGGGTTAATTAACCGGCTGGTTAACTTAACCAGTGGCTTAATTAAGCCACTGGGCCCACTTGTCATAGGCTAGGGGGGGTCATTAGGGGGGTGATTAAGTTTAATTAATCCGGGCCTGCCGGAGTGTCGCCGGCGGCGACCTCGGTTCACGGCGGAGGCACGCCGGAATGCGATTTGGGGCTCGGGGGAACACGGGATTTGCACGGGGGCACTCCTCGTGCACGCCCGCATCCAGCGGTGCTAGCCTGGGGACCCGAGGAGGCTCGAGGCCACGGCGGCGACGAATCCCGCGGCGGCCGGAGTGCTGGCCTCGACAAGAACGGCGGCTAAGGCACGGGGAGAGGGGCTACGGGCACTGGGAGACTCAGCAAGACGTCACGCGTCCACTTGTGCCATCGGGGCAACGTGGGGAGGCCGGTGGCCATGGCTACGACGACGGAGGCGGCGGCCGGAGCTTCGGTTAACGGTGAACTTGCGAGGGGAGGCACGAGGAGAGCCACGGAAGGGATCAATCGAGGCAGGAGCTCACCCTGGAGCTACTGGAGAGGATGGCGAGATCGTAGGGTTGTTGATGGTGACGAATTCCGGCGAAGACTCCGCGGCGGCCGGCGGTGAAGAAGATGAAGGGGACGGCGTGCTCGAGGCTTAAGGGTCCGATTCCTTGCGCTCCGAGATGAAGACGACCATGGCGAAGACTAGGGACATGGCGGTGCAGCGTCCTGACGTCGTTGGCCGTGTGGGAACGGCGTCACGCTCCGCGGCAGCGCTCGGGCGTTGCGGATTTCCGACGAGGGAGGGGTGGAGAGAGAGCCAGAGGAGGGGGAAAGGAACGTCGGCGTCGTGGGAAGCTCCGTGGCGCGCTTAGGAGGAGGGGGAGGCTTTGGAAGCCGCGAGGCGTCGCGGTGGCGTCGTCGGTGGCGTCGGTGGCCTTCCACCGAGCACCTTAGGGGCGCGGGGAGGTAGAAGACAAGGGAGAAGGCTGCTGGGCCGTCTGCTGGGCCTCGCCCTGGGCGAGAGGTAAGCTTCCTGCTGCTTTTTCTTATTTCCTTTTTCTGTTTTCTTCTGACATTTGTTCTGTTTAGCTAAATAAAATAGCTAAACATTTTATTAAATGCTGAAAACTTTTATATGGCCTCATAGTAATATGGACTAGCCACTTATAAACTTTCAACATTTTTAAAATTCAAATAATTTGAATTTTAAATCAAATAGGGGTATTTCTTTTATTCCAAGGCAGTGTTTGAATATTTGAAAAATCTATGAGCATGGGGTGGGTCCCACATCACTTGATATGTGATCACACTCATTTATAAGACTTTTCAAAAATCTAACATGAATTTTTGGAGAAGATTTTTATCTGGCCTTTTGATTTAAATTCTCAGGGCTTTTCTTTTCCCTAATTTTGATTTTCTTTTTGAATTTTTGCATGATGCAAAGGAACACTTGATCCTAGCACATACCTAACTTGGGGTTGTGACAACTCGCCCCCACTCAAGAGAATCTCGTCCCGAGATTCAGAAGTCTGCGGGAGGAAGGAGGGGTACTCGGCACTGAGACGGTCTTCTCTTTCCCACGTGGCTTCTTTCTCTGAGTGGTGTGACCACTGAACTTTCAGAAACTTGATCTTCTTTCGGCGAGTGACACGCTCTGCTGAATCAAGAATACGAACAGGGTATTCTCGATAAGAAAGGCCATCTTGGAGATCAAGCGTTTCATGGTCGACTTCGCGGATGGGGTCCTTGAAGCAACGCCTAAGTTGTGACACATGGAATACATCATGTACTCAGGAAAGGTGAGGGGGTAGTTCAAGTTGGTAGGCAACTTCTCCACGTTTAGCGAGAATGCGGAAAGGTCCGATGTTACGTGGGGCCAACTTGCCTTTGATACCGAATCGTTGGGTTCCCTTCAGAGGAGTAACCCGAAGGTAAGCCTTCTCATCAATATTGTAGCTCTCCTCTCTATGATGACGATCATAGTAGCTCTTTTGACGAGACTGAGCGGCTTTCAAACGATCACGAACAATGCGAACTTGCTCTTCTGCTTCCTTGATCATATCCGGTCCAAAGAGTTGTCTTTCACCGGTTTCTGACCAGTTAAGGGGTGTTCGACATCGTCGTCCATATAGGAGTTCAAACGGAGCCATGTTCAGACTAGATTGAAAACTGTTGTTATAAGCAAATTCGGCAAATGGAAGAGATTTCTCCCAATTCTTTCTGAATGAGATAACACAAGATCTGAGCATGTCTTCCAAGATTTGATTAACCCTTTCGACTTGACCGCTAGACTGAGGGTGGAAAGCTGTACTAAAGGAGAGATGAGTTCCCATAGCACGTTGGAAGCTTCCCCAAAATCTAGAGGTGAAAAGGCTACCACGATCAGAATTGATTTCCAAAGGAACACCATGAAGGGATACAATTCTAGAGACATACAAGTCCGCTAACTGGCTAGCAGTTATAGACTCGCGAACTGGAAGGAAGTGAGCAACTTTGGAAAGTCTATCTATGACAACGAAGATGGCATCGTTTCCTTTCTGGGTTTTGGAAAACCGGTGATGAAGTCCATACCGACTTTGTCCCATTTCCACTCTGGAATAGGCAAAGGTTGAAGTGTGCCAGCAGGTCTTTGATGTTCTGCCTTAATGCGATGACAAACATCACATTCGGCAACAAATTGAGCAATGTCTCTCTTCATCCTAGTCCACCAAAATCTCTGGCGTAGATCTCGGTACATTTTTGTGCTACCGGGATGAATCGAGAGGGGTGTGTCATGGGCTTCTTTGAGGATGAGTTGCCTTAGATCTCTATTCTTAGGTACTACCAAACGATTTCCAAAGAATACCGTTCCTTTGCTATCAGTGGAGAAACATTTAGCAACTCCGCTAGCAATGTTCTCCTTGATCCGGCGAACACCTCGTGCACGCCTTTGGGCAACTATGATTTGATCCTCAAGGGTTGGTTTCGCCACCAAGTTGAAAAGAGATCCACGAGGAACAATCTCGAGGTTGAGCTTTCGAAATTCCTCATGAAGAAGTGGTTGATACTGTTGTAACATGAGGTTGTTACAATACGACTTACGACTTAGTGCATCAGCCATGACATTGGCTTTGCCTGGGGTGTACGAAATCACTACGTCGTAATCTTTTATCAACTCAATCCAACGTCTTTGCCTGAGATTAAGATCTGGCTGGGTGAAAATTTATTTGAGGCTTTGGTGGTCGGAATAGATCTCACAACGGTTACCAAGGAGGTAATGTCGCCAAGTTGTTAGGGCATGAACTACGGCAGCGAGTTCAAGGTCATGGGTAGGATAGTTCTCTTCATGTGGCCGCAACTGGCGTGAAGCATAAGCTACCACATGTCGATCTTGCAGAAGTATGCATCCTAACCCTTGCCGTGAGGCGTCACAATAGATCTCGAAATCCTTTTTGGTGTCTGGATGTGCAAGTACAGGTGCAGAAGTCAATCTTCTTTTTAGCTCTTGAAAGCTTTCCTCGCACTTGGGAGTCCATAGGAATTTCTTATCTTTCTTGAGGAGTTCAGTCAGAGGCTTTGCAACTTTGGAGAAGTTCTCAACGAAGCGACGGGAATAGCTGGCTAGGCCAAGAAAACTCCTAACTTTCTTAACCGATTCAGGTGGAGTCCAGTCAAGGACGGCCTGAACTCTCTCGGGATTCACAGCAATGCCTTTTGCAGAAATCACGTGGCCTAAGTAGGTCACTTCTGGTAGCCAAAATTCACACTTGGAGAATTTAGCATACAGGCGATGCTCTCTAAGTTTCATCAATACCAGCCTTAGGTGTCCGGCATGTTCTTCTTCGTTCTTCGAGTATATAAGGATGTCATCGAGGTAAACCACGACGAACTGGTCCAAATACTCCATGAAGATCGAATTCATCATGCGTGAGAAAGTGGCAGGGGCATTGGTTAAACCAAAGGACATGACGGTGTACTCGTAAAGACCATAACGAGTAGTAAAAGCCGTTTTGGGAATGTCCTCGTTTCGGATCTTGATTTGATGATAACCTAATCTCAAATCCATCTTTGAGAAGACAGAGCATCCTGCAAGTTGATCATAAAGATCATTGATCCTGGGCAGTGGGTACTTGTTCTTTATCGTCGCTAAATTTAGCGGGCGAAGTCTACGCACATCTTTTCTGTTCCATCTTTCTTCGTTACGAACAGAACGGGGCAACCCCATGGCGATGAGCTAGGGCGGATGAAGCCTTTTTCCAACAAAGCTTCCAGTTGGGTTTTAAGCTCAGCTAACTCACGTGGGGCCATTTTGTATGGGCGTCTAGAAATTGGTGCGGTTCCTGGGGCAAGATCCACTATGAACTCTACACATCTGTCGGGTGGCATTCCCGGCAGCTCTTCAGGAAAGAAATCCGGGAAGTCATGAACCACCAGAACATCTTCAAGGTACGGAAGGGGAAGCACATTCAAAGATTGTACTTGGTTTCTTGATCTGGGTGAGGTGTAATATATTGTCTGGCCTGAAGGATGTGTAAGTCTAACTAACTTGGCTTTACAATCAAGAAAAGCACGCTGTCTTGATAACCAATCCATACCAAGGATGACATCAATGTCTGAAGACTTGAGGGCTACGAGTGAAGCAAGGAATACTAAACCCTCAATTGCAATTTGATTACCATGGCTTACTCTATTAGTTTTCCACTTGGAACCAGGAGTTTGAATGATCATAGGGGTGAACATTTCTTCAAAGGATACATCATGTCGAAGTGCATAACTTTCCGACATGAATGAGTGAGATGCTCCTGGATCGAAAAGGACAGAAGTGGGAACAAAATTGACTGGGAGCGTACCAAGAATGACGTCAGAAGTACTATCAGTTTCCTCAGTTGAGATTTGGTTCACACGTCCAAGATTTTCTGAGGTGGATGGCTTAGTGGTGGAAACCTTCGGAGGTGGTTTGGCACGAACAGTGGGTTTTCCTTTGGCATGGTGTGGAGCATTCTGACTTATGGAACAATCACGAGAATAGTGACCAGGCTGGCCACATCTAAAGAAGGCTCCAAAGATAGTGTGGGGAGCTGGGTTGTTTGGTGGAGCTGGTGGACGAGGCGGCACAAGGGATGGCCTCGGTGGGTTGTTTTGGTGGATCAAACTGTTAGGAATCCAGATCATACGCTTCTGAGGGCGTGAACTGGAAGAAGGGGAAAGCTCAAGAGCATGCTTGCGAGACTTCTCGAAAACTTCATTTCCATGCTCAGCTCTGAAGGATCTGTTGACTAAATCCTCAAAGGTGGCAAATTCGATGAGGTTGAGATCATGACGGAGGATGGGGCTAAGTCCCTTGCGGAACCTTGCCTGCTTTCTGGCATCGGTGGTGATCTCATCTTGGGCATAACGAGCAAGACGGTTGAATTCCCTCACATACTCATGAATGGACATCTCTCCTTGATTCAGATTGCAGAACTCTTCCTTCTTGCGCTCCATCAACTCATCCAGAATGTGGTACCCTCGAAAGGCAACACAGAACTCCTGCCAAGTCACTACGTGACCATCTGGCTGCATTGCAACATGGTTCTCCCACCATTGAAGAGCAGCACCTTCCAAGAAGTATACCGCGAAAACAACTCGGTCATCGGGAGTAACATGTGCAGTATCAAGCTTACGCTCGATGGAACGGAGCCAATCATCAGCTTCAAGGGGCTCAGAAGAACATCGGAATACCGGTGGCTTGAGGAGGATGAAGTCCTGAATGCTGACCACCACATTACGATGGTGGGCGGTATTCTGCTCGATGAGCTCCAAAAGGCGTGTTTGATCACGTCTATTCCGCTCAGCTTCCATCATGATTTCCGCCGTAGAAGGCGATGGTAGAGGTTCATCATCATTTCGATTCCGAACACGGTCTCGATTCCGAAGAACAGCACTACGAGTTCCACCTGACATCCTGTGTGATAAAATTCAACAATCAGAACAGGTTGTACGATGGAGGCAAGGATAAAAGGATATGATTTCAGAAGGAGAAGACTATAATGCAAAGGCAATGATTAAAAGAAACACGGGATAAATTCGGCAGCATAACGGCTACACCGGGATGGAAAACAAGACAACCTCGAGGAGATTGGACAGAACTTCCTCAAGGAACTCAAAACACGAAGACTCTGGACATCCACGACAATCCTACGGCTATAAGGAGGCAATCAACGAGATGTTCTAGTCAGACATAGATGAGCCTAGTCCTATCTTCCCGTAGAAAAGATAAGGGTGACTCAGAACTCAGATCGATGAGGGTAAGGAGAAAATGAAGCCTTACATTGTTCCCTTATATACCCAGAGTAACTATATAACTATAGAAGGCTAGACTCGACTTTGGCCAAGGCTGATAATCCTACTGTCAGTCCTGCTCTGATACCAAGTCTGTCGGGACCCGGGGTTAGTGTATGCAAGCCTCGCTACAACACAATCATATGGAGAGACGAGAACCGTACCCACTTGTCTAAGCAGACAAGGCCAAGCACAGAACGTTCTCGGAAAGCATCGAACGTGAGGGGCATCCCATCCAGGCCGGATGATCAACTGAAATGGGTCCTCATCGTACGCACACAAGTCTAAATGATATGGGTGATGAACTCCCATACTCATAGACAAGTCGCCTCAACCATACTATCGATTGTATTATAACCCTTACATAGACTTACTCCAGCCCGATCACTTAGTCGGGGTCTAGGGCGGGCTCGATCATACATCAAAGTGTGCCCGAGACAAAGTCTCGAACAATCGCATCGCGATGCCCCAAGCTGCGCACATCTAAGGGCCACTTGGTGTATAAAAGACCGCCAGCCAGATCACAGCTAAGGTCTCGAAAACCCATACAAAGACATGCATGTTATAAACATACACGCAGCACACATGCCTTGTATGAACAACAGGTATCATTGCAATTCTCTACAAAGTATACATCTTTATTAATAACTCTTACAGAGTGCACACAGAGATCACAAGCATGTGATCCAACATTACAACAGACAAGCGGAAGCAAAGTAGGTCTGAGTACAGACAAGTTTAACAAATGGCTTAGAGAAGCCTTATCTAAAAACAAGCCCTCCACGAGGGAACCAGTCGTCTGACTGGGACTACACTAGCTTGGTCTTGGTCTGAGTCTTCATTTTCGAGCTTCGGGTATAAGCCACCATCGGGGTCGGTGGTTCATCTAAAACATAGATTAAGCAAACGTGAGTACAAAATCGTACTCAGCAAGACTTACATAGGAGCTATACTACTCATGCACATGTATCAAGGTAAAGGGAGGTGGGGTTTCACTTGCAGAAGTGCCAGCTATGACTTGGCTAGTCCTGAACTACGAGTACCAGACTTGAGGTAAGAAGCGTACACGAGTCCACTACATCTCTTCAACCAATTACACCACTATGGTTACTTCCTCGACTTCCCCACGAGAAGCACACCATAGCACTCACGCTTATCTTGGTGTGTTTTAGAAGTATCCAGTTCAAGTTGTCTAATAATCGAGCACAGCTCTCCAAGCAGTCCTTAACCGCGGACGCGGCTATTCGAATAGTTTTGTTAACCCTGCAGGGGTGTACCGCTACACACAGACACTCATCAGTTACCGCCTGGGAGTGGGACCCTTCAAGCGGGTACCGGCGAGGATGTTACCACGACACTTCGCCCACAGCTCCGTTCTAGTCCAGAGAGTCGCCTATCTGAGGGGGATCCGTATGGAAGTCCGGCCGAGGTTCCAGTACAGCCTCAAACGATGTGTGCAGGGTCCCAAGCCGGTCTTGAAAAGCCGTTCATCCACTTCGCAGACCGTGCCACAGCCCTACCAGAACTCCGAACTAATGCGACTCCTGGGGTTCGAACGGGGTGAGGTACTAGGTCAAGAGGGGTTAGTGAGCCCAATGTGTGGTTGTACTCTTCTTCTTGGATCACCACACAAGAACTCGGACTTAAGGCGGTGTTCAACGAGACAAGCCACTGTGTACTCCTACACAGCCTCTCATCGTTCACCTTGTATTAGGGTAGATTCACCAACACGTTTCACTTTCATCAACACCATGTTTATCATCATCCCGACTCACATCATAAGCAACCTCATTGTACCACTAAACATGCAATAAGCAGTAACAGTTGCAGGGGCCACATGATATCAACCAACTCCTACATCTGCTAGGATTGTGGTTTGCTTACTACTGTGACAAGATGATAGGTCATGTAAAGGATATGGGTTCAACTATGCGATAGAAACGTTATCATGGTGATCATCCTAAACAATGCATAAGCGAGACATGAGAGGGAAGTGGTATTTTATCGACATGATCAATGGGAGTTTGCTTGCCTTGCTGACGAGGTTTAGTCACGGGGTCTTCAATGAAGGGGGTTGATCTCGGGTTCCGGCTCCACTTCTATCAGCAACATGACAATCATAGGATCAACATAATGTACAATGCACAATCACATGAATAAGATTGTAATGGTGATGTTCATGGTACTGATGTGTTGAGCATTCCATTTAAAAGGAGTATATTGCATTTGAAATGCAAATTCAAACTCCAATTTGAATTCAAACTTGACCAAGGTACATGTGACATTGTTTGATCATTTTGAACCTTTTGGAAATGTGTATGATATGCCTCTGAAGTGTAGGTGAAATGTAGCATAATTTCATGGTCCAAGTTGCAAAAGCATTTGGTTTGAATTTGAATTAATTTCAAATAAATCAAATGACATATGCTACTGGTCCCATTTTAAAATCAACTCAAACAAAGTTGAAAGTTGCATATTTGGATAGATAATTTTCTCCTGATCATTTTTCATATATTATTTGCTATAGTTGGAGTTAGGATGAATTAATTATGAATTTCCAAAGTTTGGGGTATTTTCTGGAATTTCTGGAATTTCTGTAAATGATTTAATTCTCTGGAAAAGATTTATTGCATCAGTCTGAGGTCAGCATGACGCAGGGGGGGCTGACATGTGGGTCCAGGGTGTCAGGCTCAGGGGTTAATTAACCGGCTGGTTAACTTAACCAGTGGCTTAATTAAGCCACTGGGCCCACTTGTCATAGGCTAGGGGGGTCATTAGGGGGGTGATTAAGTTTAATTAATCCGGGCCTGCCGGAGTGTCGCCGGTGGCGACCTCGGTTCACGGCGGAGGCACGCCGGAATGCGATTTGGGGCTCAGGAGAACACGGGATTTGCACGGGGGCACTCCTCGTGCACGCCCGCATCCAGCGGTGCTAGCCTGGGGACCCGAGGAGGCTCGAGGCCACGGCGGCGACGAATCCCGCGGAGGCCGGAGTGCTGGCCTCGACGAGAATGGCGGCTAAGGCACGGGGAGAGGGGCTACGGGCACTGGGAGACTCAGCAAGACGTCACGCGTCCACTTGTGCCATCGGGGCAACGTGGGGAGGCCGGTGGCCATGGCTACGACGACGGAGGTGGCGGCCGGAGCTTCGGTTAACGGTGAACTTGCGAGGGGAGGCACGAGGAGAGCCACGGGAGGGATCAATCGAGGCAGGAGCTCACCCTGGAGCTACTGGAGAGGATGGCGAGGTCGTAGGGTTGTTGACGGTGACGAATTCCGGCGAAGACTCCGCGGCGGCTGGCGGTGAAGAAGATGAAGGGGACGGCGTGCTCGAGGCTTAAGGGTCCGATTCCTTGCGCTCCGAGATGAAGACGACCACGGCGAAGACTAGGGACATGGCGGTGCAGCGTCCTGACGTCGTTGGCAGCGCTCGGGCGTTGCGGATTTCCGACGAGGGAGGCGTGGAGAGAGAGCCAGAGGAGGGGGAAAGGAACGGGGGCGTCGTGGGAAGCTCCGTGGCGCGCTTAGGAGGAGGGGGAGGGTCTGGAAGCCGCGAGGCGTCGCGGTGGCGTCGTCGGTGGCGTCGGTGGCCTTCCACCGAGCACCTTAGGGGCGCGGGGAGGTAGAAGACAAGGGAGAAGGCTGCTGGGCCGTCTGCTGGGCCTCGCCCTGGGCGAGAGGTAAGCTTCCTGCTCCTTTTTCTTATTTCCTTTTTCTGTTTTCTTCTGACATTTGTTCTGTTTAGCTAAATAAAATAGCTAAACATTTTATTAGATGCTGAAAACTTTTATATGGCCTCATAGTAATATGGACTAGCCACTTATAAAATTTCAGCATTTTTAAAATTCAAATAATTTGAATTTTAAATCAAATAGGGGTATTTCTTTTATTCCAAGGCAATGTTTGAATATTTGAAAAATCTATGAGCATGGGGTGGGTCCCACATCACTTGATATGTGATCACACTCATTTATAAGACTTTTCAAAAATCTAACATGAATTTTTGGAGAAGATTTTTATCTGGCCTTTTGATTTAAATTCTCAGGGCTTTTCTTTTCCCTAATTTTGATTTTCTTTTTGAATTTTTTCATGATGCAAAGGAACACTTGATCCTAGCACATACCTAACTTGGGGTTGTGACAATGAGTTGGGCTGAAAGCCAGGGGTTCTTCCCCTTTTCTTTTTTTCTCTCTTATTCTTTCTGCAATTTTGTTGTTCCTTGATAAATAAATACCTAGGCAATTTATAAAATGCCAAAAACTTATACATGGACTTACAAAGCATATAGTTAGCCACTCACAAGTTTTGGAGATTTTTTAAATTCAAACAATTTGAATTTAAATTCAAATTGGAGTTTAATTTAATTTCCAAGCCCTATTTGGAATATTTGAAAAATCTTGGTGCATGGAGTGGGGCCCACATCACTTTATATGTGATCATGCATATTTATAAGACTTTTCAAAAATACCAGAGGAATTTTTTGAAGCAATTTTTGTCTGGCCATTTAATTAAATTTCTCAGGGCTTTTCTTTTCCCCATTTTTGAATTTCTTTTGAAATTTTGCATGATGCAAAGGGATCAAACAAACCCTAGCACTTACCCTAGTTGGGGTTCTGACAACTCGCCCCCACTCAAAAGAATCTCGTCCCGAGTTTCAGAAGTCGTCGGGAGGAAGGTGGGGTATTCGGCACAGAGGCGATCTTCTCTTTCCCACGTTGCTTCTTTCTCAGAGTGATGTGACCATTGCACTTTGAGGAACTTGATCTTCTGACGACGAGTGACACGCTCTGCGGAATCAAGAATACGAACAGGGTACTCTCGATAAGAAAGGTCATCTTGGAGATCAAGCGTTTCATGGTCGACTTCGCGGATGGGGTCCTTGAAGCAACGCCTGAGTTGTGACACATGGAATACGTCATGTACTCGGGAAAGGTGCGGAGGTAGTTCAAGTTGGTAGGCAACTTCTCCATGTTTAGCGAGAATGCGGAAAGGTCCGATGTAACATGGGGCCAACTTGCCTTTGATGCCGAATCTTTGGGTTCCCTTCAGAGGAGTAACCCGAAGGTAAGCCTTCTCATCAAGATTGTAGCTCTCCTCTCTATGATGAAGATCATAGTAGCTCTTTTGACGAGACTGAGCGGCTTTCAAACGATCACGAACAATGCGAACTTGCTCTTCTGCTTCCTTGATCATATCCGGTCCAAAGAGTTGTCTTTCACCGGTTTCTGACCAGTTTAGGGGTGTTCGACATCGTCGTCCATAGAGGAATTCAAAGGGAGCCATGTTCGGACTAGATTGATAGCTATTGTTATAAGCAAATTCGGCGAATGGAATACATTTCTCCCAGTTCTTTCCGAAAGAGATAACACAAGCTCTGAGCATGTCTTCCAAGATTTGATTAACCCTTTCAACTTGACCGCTAGACTGAGGGTGGAAAGCTGTACTAAAGGAGAGATGAGTTCCCATAGCATTTTGAAAACTTTCCCAAAATCTAGAGGTGAAAAGGCTACCACGATCAGAATTGATTACCAAAGGAACACCGTGAAGAGACACGATTCTAGAGACATACAAGTCTGCCAACTGACTAGCAGTTATAGACTCGCGAACTGGGAGAAAGTGAGCAACTTTTGAAAGTCTATCAATGACCACGAATATGGCATCATTTCCTTTCTGGGTTTTTGGAAAGCCGGTGATGAACTCCATACCGACCTTATCCCACTTCCACTCGGGAATAGACAATGGTTGAAGAGTGCCAGCAGGTCTTTGGTGTTCTGCCTTAATGCGACGACAAACATCACATTCGGCAACAAATTGTGCAATGTCTCTCTTCATCCGGGTCCACCAAAATCTCTGGCGTAGATCTCGGTACATTTTTGTGCTACCGGGATGAATTGAGAGGGGAGTGTCATGAGCTTCCCTAAGGATCAGCTGCTTTAGGTCTTCATTTTCAGGAACTACTAAACGATTTTCAAAGAATATCGTTCCTTGATCATTTGCAGAAAAACATTTAGCAACTCCGCTATCAATGTTCTGCTTGATCTCTTGAATACTACTATCTTGTTTTTGGGTGGCTATGATTTGATCCTCAAGGGTTGGTTTCGCCACCAAGTTGAAAAGAGATCCACGAGGAACTATCTCAAGATTGAGTTTGAAAAATTCCTCATGAAGAAGTGGTTGATACTGTTGTAACATGAGGTTGTTACAATACGACTTACGACTTAGTGCATCAACCATGACATTGGCTTTGCCTGGGGTATAAGAAATTCCTAAGTCATAATCTTTTATCAACTCTATCCAGCGTCTTTTCCTAATATTAAGATCTGGCTGGGTGAATATGTATTTGAGGCTTTGGTGATCAGAATAGATCTCACAACGATTACCAAGGAGGTAATGTCGCCAAGTCTTCAGGGCATGAACTACGGCAGCGAGTTCAAGATCATGGGTTGGATAGTTCTCTTCATGTGGCCGCAACTGGCGTGAAGCATAAGCTACCACATGTCGATCTTGCATAAGTATGCATCCTAACCCTTGCCGTGAAGCATCACAATAGATCTCGAAATCCCTTTTTGTGTCTGGAGGTGCAAGTACGGGTGCAGAAGTCAATCTTCTTTTTAGCTCTTGAAAGCTTTCCTTGCACTTGGGGGTCCATTGGAATTTCTTATCTTTCTTGAGGAGTTCAGTAAGAGGCTTTGCAACTTTAGAAAAGTTCTCGACGAAGCGGCGGCAATAGCTTGCTAAGCCAAGAAAACTCCTAACTTGCTTAACCGATTCAGGTGGAGTCCAGTCAAGGACGGCCTGAACTCTCTCGGGATTGACTGCAACACCTTTCGCAGAAATCACGTGGCCTAAGTAGGTCACTTCTGGTAGCCAAAATTCACACTTGGAGAACTTGGCATAAAGGCGATGCTCTCTAAGTTTCATCAATACCAATCTAAGATGTTCTGCGTGCTCTTCTTCGTTCTTCGAGTAGATGAGAATGTCATCAAGATAAACCACAACAAATTTATCTAGGTACTCCATGAAGATCGAATTCATCAAGCGCGAGAATGTGGCGGGGGCATTGGTTAAACCGAAGGACATGACGGTGTACTCGTAAAGACCATATCGAGTAGTGAAAGCCGTTTTTGGAATGTCCTCGTTTCGGATTTTGATTTGATGATAGCCTAATCTCAAATCCATCTTGGAGAAGACAGAGGATCCAGCAAGTTGATCATAAAGATCATTGATCCTGGGCAGTGGGTACTTGTTCTTTATCGTCGCTAGATTTAGCGGGCGATAGTCTACGCACATCCTTTCTGTTCCATCTTTCTTCGTTACGAACAGAACGGGGCAACCCCATGGCGATGAGCTAGGGCGGATGAAGCCTTTTGCCAATGAAGCATCAAGTTGGGTTTTTAGCTCAGCTAACTCATGTGGGGCCATCCTATATGGGCGTCTGGAAACTGGGGCTGTGCCTGGTATAAGATCCACTATGAATTCTACACACCTGTCGGGTGGCATTCCCTGCAGCTCTTCAGGAAAGACATCCGGGAAGTCACGAACCACCGGAATATCTCCAAGGTCAGGAAGGGGAAGCACATTCAAAGTATGCATCTGGATTCTAGAGCTGGGTGATGTGTAGTCAATGATCTGGCCTGAAGGATGGGTGAGTTTGACTGATTTGGCTTTACAATCAAGGAAAGCATTCTGCCTTGATAACCAATCCATTCCTAGGATGACATCAATGTCCGAAGACTTGAGGGCTATAAGAGAGGCAAGGAATACTAAACCCTCAATTGCAATTTGATTACCATGGCTTACTCTATTAGTTTGCCACTTTGAACCAGGAGTTTGAATGATCATTGGAGAAAACATTTCTTCAAAAGAAAATCCATGCCGAAGTGCATAACTCTCCGACATGAATGAATGAGAAGCTCCTGGATCGAAAAGAACGGAGGCGGGGACATGATTGACTGGGAGTGTGCCAAGAATGACGTCAGAAGTAGCAATGGTTTCCTCAACTGAGATTTGGTTCACACAACCACTACTAGTGGAAGAAAGCTTTGCTGGGATGGCTTTGGTGGTTGATTTCTTTGGAGGCTTGTGACTAGGTCGACGTGGTGCCACCAACATTGTAGGGCACTATCGGAAGTAATGGCCTGTCAGACCACACGTGAAACACACCCTGCCTGAATTGTTGGGAGCAGGATTACTTGATTGCACACCATCATTCCTGGGAGGAACAATGTGTTGAGGTGGATGGCATATATTCGGTGGTGGTCTCTGAAGAAGGTTTTGAGGTATGGCACGGGTTGGAATCCAAATTCGGCGTTTCTGAGGGGCTGAACTTGAAGAAGGAGCAAGCTCAAGAGCATGCTTGCGAGACTCCTCGAAAATTTCATTGCCATGCTCAGCTCTGAAGGATCTGTTGACTAAATCCTCAAAGGTGGCAAATTCGATGAGGTTGAGATCATGACGAAGGATGGGGCTAAGTCCCTTACGGAACCTTGCCTGCTTTCTGGCATCGGTGGTGATCTCATCTTGGGCATATCGAGCAAGACGGTTGAACTCTCTCACATACTCATGGATGGACATCTCTCCTTGGGTCAGATTGCAAAACTCTTCCTTCTTGCGCTCCATCAACTCATCTAGAAGGTGGTACCCTCGAAAGGCATCACGGAACTCCTGCCAAGTCACTAGGTGACCATCTGGCTGCATAGCAACATAGTTCTCCCACCATTCAGCAGCAACACCTTTCAGAAAGTATGCCACGAATATAACTCGATCATCGGGAGCAACATGTGCAGTGTCAAGCTTACGCTCGATGGAACGGAGCCAATCATCAGCTTCAAGGGGCTCAGAAGAACATCAGAATACCGGTGGCTTGAGGAGGATGAAGTCCTGAATGCTCACAACCACATTGCAATGACGTGAGGTATTCTTCTCGATGAGCTCCAGAAGGCGTGTTTGGTCACGTTGATTCTTCTCAGCTTCCATCATGATTTCCGCCGCAGAAGGCGGTGGTAGAGGTTCATCATCATATCGATTCCGAACACGGTCTCGATTCCGACGAACAGCACTACGAGTTCCACCTGACATCCTGTGTGATAAAGATCAACAATCAGAACAGGTTGTACGATGGAATCAAAGACAAGAAGGACATGATGAAGACGGAAAAGAGTATAATGCGAAGGCAATGATTCAAAGAAACACGGGATAAATCCGGCAGCATAACGGCTACACCGGGTTGGAAAACAAGACAACCTCGAGGAGATTGGACAAAACTTCCTAAAGGAACTCAAAACACGGAGACTCTAGACGACCACAACTGTCCTACGGCTACAAGGAGGCAAACAACGAGATGTTCTAGTAAATACATAGATGAGCCTAGTCCTATCATCCCGTAGAAAAGGTAAGGGTGACTCAGAACTCAGATCGATGAGGGTAAGGAGAAAAAAAAGCCTTACGTTGTTCCCTTTATACCCAAATAACTATATATAACTATAGAATACTAGACTCGACTTCGACCAAGGGTTTGATAAGCCTACAGACAGTCCTGCTCTGATACCAAGTCTGTCGGGACCCGGGGTTAGCGTATGTAATTCCAGTCACGATACAATCACATGGAGAGCCGAGAGCCGTACCCACTTGTCTAAGCAGACAAGGCCAAGCACAGAACGCTCTCGGGAAGCATCAAACGTGAGGGGCATCCCATCCAGGCCGGATGATCAACTGAGATGGGTCCTCAACGTCCGCTCACAAGTCTAAATGCTTATGGGTGGTGAATCCCATACTCATAGACAAGTCGCCTCAACCATGTTATCGATTGGATCCTAACTCTTACATAGACTTACTCCAGCCCGATCACTTAGTCGGGGTCTAGGGCGGGCTCGATCATACAACAAAGTGTGCACGTGACAGAGTCACGAGCAATCGCATCGCGATGCCCCAAGATGCGCACATCTAAGGGCCACTTGGTGTATAAAAGACCGCCAGCCAGATCACAACTAAGGTCTCAAAAACCCATACTAAGACATGCATGTTATAACCATACACGCAGCACACATGCCTAGTATGAACAGCAGGTATCATCACATAACTCTACAAAGTACTCTTTATAGATATACACATAGAGCATACAAAGATCACATGTCTGTGATCACATTACATCATACAACGGAAGCAATTTAGGTCTGGGTACAGACAAGATTAACAAATGGCTTAGAGAAGCCTTGTACAACAAACATGCCCTTCCACGAGGGACCAAACTGCTGTCTGGGACTATGCTAACTTAGTCAACGTCGAGCTTCACGAAGGTGACTCCATCGGGGTCCGGGTTCTCATCTAAAACATAGAATAAGCAAACGTGAGTACAAAATCGTACTCAGCAAGACTTACATCAGATCTATACTACTCATGCTCAAGTATCAAGGTAAAGGAGGTGGGGTTCAATATGCAGAAGTGCCAGCTTTGACTTGGCTAATCCTGTACTACGAGTACCAGACTTTGAGCTAAGAAGCGTACACGAGTCCACTACTTTCTCCAACCAATACACCACTATGGTTACTTCCTCGACTTCCCCACGAGGAAGCACGCCATAGCACTCACGCTTATCTTGCGAGTTTTATAAGTATCCATTCAAGTTGTCTATGATCAAGTAAAGGTTTCCAAGTAGTCCATAGCCGCGGACACGGCTATTCGAATAGTTCATTAACCCTGCAGGGGTGTACATCTTCACACGCGTGTCATCACTTATCGTCTTGTTCTTGTCACCCTTCAAGCGGATGTCGGACGTGGATGAAACCAAGGCACTACCCTCACATCACCTTCTCTAATCCAGGAGTCGACTACCTGAGTTTTTCACCGCTCGAGAGTCCGGCCGGTTCCACGAAACGGACTCAGATAATGTAAGGGACCGAGACGCCACCTTTGACAGATGGTTTCACTGCCTCACAGGTCCACCCACATATCTATACATAAATCAAATGGAAAGCCTGAATCTAGTGTGACTCCTGGACCGGATCGGGTACGTAAAGAGGCCAAACGGGGCTCCCATAAAACCCTACATGTGGTCATACTCTTTGTCTTGGATCACAAAACAGGAACTCGGGGCCTAGGGCAGTGTTCAACGAGACAACCCAGTGTGTACTCCTACACAGCCTCTCATCGTTCACCTTTGTTTAGGGTGGATTCACCAACACGTTAACATCAGCACCACTGTGTTCATTCCATCCCGACTCACAAACATAACATCCTCATTGTATCACTAAGCAACAAAAGCAGTAATAGTTGCAGGGGCCACATGCTCATCATTCAACTCCTAAATCTTCTAGGATTGTGGTTTGCTTAATACGGTGACAAAATGATAGGTCATGCATCGGAATGGGTTCAACTATGCGATATAACGTATCTCGGTGATCTCCTAAACATGCATAAGCGAGACTGAGAGGGAAATAGGATTTTATAGACATGATCAATGGGATTTTCTTGCCTTGCTGACGAGGTTTAGTATCGGGGTCTTCAACGAAGGGGGTGGCCTCCGGTTCCGGTTCCACTTCTATTAGCA